>JAWNPT010000094.1:27562500-30062500 GCA_035047365.1 Drosophila ustulata
AGGCGCGGCTTGTCATTGAATTATGTTTTGGGGCTGGCAATTATAGAAATCAACAGTTCGATAGCCAAGAGCCCGTCAAACGGATTAATGATTCGGCAATTTATTTTGTATTATTATTATTATTATTATTATCATTATTGTGCGGACTTAGCCTTAATTGCAAAAGCACAAAACGTGACTCTGGCTGATTTAATTCAATTCATTTTGTTGCCTATCTCGATTTGTCTGCAGCAAAAAAAATAAATAAATATAATAAATATGTAGTTGATAAATACTGGATGGAGTTCAGTACCAGTTTCATTTCCCATAACAAATCAATGCGGAGAAAGAAAGCGCAGCATGTGAGCTCCATTCATTCTAAGCATTTACTTTTTGCCAGGAGTCAAAGTCGATTCTCAGCTTTGTGGTGGGTGCTGTGCACAGCTGGATATAATTTGCTTATTGGAATATTAATGACTTCATCGCTCTGCTGGCTTTAAGCCATGCCACCAAATGTGACCCAAATGTATACAAATTTAAAAGTGAAACTGTGAATGCGCTGAGACAGAATTTACCTTCCAATGCCGCCGATAGACATCTCTCTGCAGTACAGTGTGCAAATATGCAGATGCAGAAAAAGTATCTTGTAGTTTGCTGATTGTCATTTGCCGATAAGCTGCACTGGCTGCTGGCTCATCTAAATGAAATCGAGATACATTTGTGGTGCCGCTGACCCAGTTCCTTTTATGCACGGCTAATGAAAGCAAAAACTACAAACAAATACTGCAAGATACTTCGTATTTATACTTGTTGTCATGTGTGCGCCTGGTCATGTGGCGCCTTTTGTATAAATTGAGTCATCCAGCTTTTATATACTCTATCTATATTGTACGTATCGTGTTTATATCGCGCTCTCCCTTTGCTTTTTATCGTCTGTGTGCTGCCATTGAAATTGCAGTAGTATTTCAATTGAGGCTCATAAATTTTTATTGTCTGACATTTTGTTTATTTGTTTAAGCATTTGAGCGTGTCTATTTTTAAATGGACTGACTAACTTTCGCACCCCGTCACAGCCCGAGAGCTAAGCAAAATACTGGGAAGAGCACTTCTCAAATCCCTTTCTTAAACCTTCCCTCTCTCCCCCCCTCTTTCTCTCTAACTCGACCAACGACCAACGACCATCGACCATCGACCACCGACCCTCGGTTGGCAATTAAACGACATTTGCCAGACGCCAAGACAAACAATGACAATTACAATTGCTAAAATGTAATAAATATCTGGCGGGTATTTGCCGTTGTTAAAGCTGTTGTTATTGTTGTTGCCATTTGTTGTTGTTGCTGTTGTTGTCTAAAATGTGGGCGGTCCCCTTGAATGCGTGGCTTTGCCTCGCCCTCTGCTTTTCATTGCTTGACTGCAAATTTTATTGCTGCAACGGAGCGTGGCATAAACTTTATTATAC
Source organism: Drosophila ustulata (assembly GCA_035047365.1). Taxonomy (NCBI): domain Eukaryota; kingdom Metazoa; phylum Arthropoda; class Insecta; order Diptera; family Drosophilidae; genus Drosophila; species Drosophila ustulata. The sequence continues at coordinate 27,563,942 of JAWNPT010000094.1, forward strand.
GACACTCAAAATGAGCTTCGCTGAGTTGGTGGCAGGTGGGCGTGGCATTCGACTCCCAACTCCCAACTCCCAAATTAGTTATTGAGCCGCATGACGACCTGCAAAGTTTGTTGCCTTTGAACTGTTGCCGCGGCAGCTTTTCATGTTCGAAATTAAATTCAAATTGGCCAAATTATTCGCCTTCAATTTGTACAACGAATATTTATCAATATTAAAATTATCACAATAATATTATAAGACAATTATGCGCATGGATTTTGATATGACAACCAGAGTGGGCAATAGCTTAGCAAAATGTCGAACGCAAAATGCTCGGCACATTATTCAAATTTATTTGATTTGCTTATCATTTTAAAATATGAGCTGCCATTTATTTGTGTACGACAATTTCCTGCATATTTTATTTGCTGTTGTTTGTTATTTGCCTTTTAATTAGACGCTTGGAATTTCGAACAAGATATGTAAAAGTTTTTTGCGCATCATATGCAATTTATATTGAGAATGCCATAATAAATTTCTGCTCCAGAAAATACGAAAAGTCAAATGGCAGCCCAAAATGACGTTGCAGCAACAGCAACAGCAACAACATCAACTCTGCCTTTTTCGCATAAATGTCGCACACAGAGGGAGCTGCATCTGGAGCAAAAGGAACTGGAATAGGAATATCAAAATCAACTCTCGTAAATGTTTTGCTCGCAATATAACAAATATCCGCTGTACGCTGGGGAGACCAACAACGAACCGAACCAAACCGAACCGAACTGAGCTAAAGTTGAAGCACTTGTCCTTTGGGAGCAACTGGGTTGAAAATGACACACCATGAAATTACATTTATGCCAGCCTGCAGTGCAAATATTTTACAGTTATGAACATGGCTAGCACATGTCGCTTTCCGCCAGCATCCCCCCCGTCTCCTCCCCGTCTCGTCTCTCTTCAATATGCTTGCAGCTGTGTGTCTAATACACTTCAAACATGGTCGGAGAGACGACGACGTCGCCCTGTCTCAATGGGTCGCAACTTGTGCGTTTGTGAATTGAGGTTTCAATGTAGTCAAATGTCACTATGCCACTAGAAGCAATTGCAAAATGTGTTGCAAATATTTATACAGCAGCAACACTCGCACACTCGCACACTCACACACTCACACAATGATGTTGTAGGTAGCATGTCGCCAATTACATTACTCATACGCAGTGTGTTTGATTAAATTAGCAAGAAATGTTACGATGTTGTGAGTTGTCGTCCTGCCAAGTGGCAGAACTGACGCTCTTCTGCCCTGCCCCGCCTGCCTGCTAAATAATTCAGCTCTGGCAAATTACATCCTGTATGCGAGCACATCTAGAGCAACAACAAGCAAAAGTAAAATCTAAATAAACTGTGTCACACGGCTCGACTCGATGTGCGCATAATTAAAGAAAATATGTATCTCTAAGTCTGGCTGGCTCTGGCTTAATTAAAATACAAAAATTACTCCTTTTTTTTTGTTTGCGAATAACATTGCAATGAAATTCTATAGTATTTGCAAATTGTTTCCGCCTGAAACCAGAGAGCTGTCCAACCAACCAGCCAAGCAAACATACAACCATACAAACAGACAGACAGCCAGGCAAACAGGCAGGACAGACATGAACTTGCAACACCTCATTTAAGCGCCTTTGTGTTGCAAATTTTTGCAGGTATTAAATTACAATTTGCCACTGTTGGCATTGCTGATGTGTCGCGTTGCAGCTACGAAAGGCAAACAATCACATGCCCAGCCCAGCTGAAACACAATGCGCTCTAAATAAACAGACAGATAAGATAATAATATGGGGGAATTGGGATGGTCGAATAGCTACAAATAGCTGCAGCTACAGATTGAAATGTATCTACAAGTGAACGTCTGCGTGGAGATACAATTTTCACGCATCGCCTGAGCGAAGGAAAGCGCAATAATTAAGACTGCTTTTATTAAAAAGAAACGCTGAAATTACAACAAAAGCAAAGCTAATGAGACTCAAGTAGATACTCTTGTTTTTTCCTTGTTGGTATTCAGGCAATCGAAGCACTTCATTTCCGCTTAAACGTAATCCATTAGCAGACTGCGACTGCGACTGATCATAAGTATGCAAATAATGCAAATTTAGTAAGCAGATTAAATGACGAGAGAACCGTAAGAAAATTTGTAATATTTTTTGTGAGTTGGTTAAAGTTGTGGCTGGCATTGAGAATCATTTAAGCGTAAATACGAATGGAAATGCAATGATGATATTTGCGCACAAAATATGCAAAAGACAACAACATTGTATTTGGTAGCTGGCAGTTTAAAGCATTCGGTTTTGGCCAAAAAGCATCCGCATTCGCATCATGAGCATACACCACAGAATCATCATCATCATAGAATATGCAAATCTTTATTTTTCGTTTCGTTTTTTTCTGCCAGTGCATTTTCTTTGTTTTCCTGCTGCCTGCAACTTCCGCATTGTTGATCATGAATAAAAATTTAAGTTCTTATTGTTGTCGAGTGGACGCCGACGGACAGTTGGACGGATGGGGCACGTGGGTTGATGTCGCCCAAACGCCCCCGAAAAATGCGCCTCATTGATTCCGAGTCGGACTAGAATTTACTTTAGTACATCGACATCGACATCGACATCGACATTGAGATCATGACTGGCAACTGGCAACTGTTGAACAAAAAAATCTGTAGTACAATACTTTCTAACTGCCGCCCATTAATCTATCGGGATTGTTCGCTATATAGCTACAAGTGTCCAGCCGTATGACTAAATTAATTTTTGTTCTGGTAGCCACGAACAAGGCAGGCAGGCAGGCAGGCAGGCAGGCAGGCTGCAAAGCTTGTTGCCCCGTCGTGATTTATAGTGCACTCATTTAGAAAGTTGCTGAACAAGCAGCTGCCCCTTTCGGTTGCATGCCACAGCCAGGCAGCGAGAACAGTTCCTTGTTACAGTTTAGTCGTGCCTGTCGTTGCAGGCCAAGCGGGCTGCAGCCAGCTTGTTTTTGGCTTTGTCCTCGGTCTTTGTGGCTTTAGGCCATTGCGAGTTGTTGCTTGTTCAGTTTAATGAATGACATTTGCGGCTATGGCGTTTGATTGAGATGTTTTGACTGGCCATGATGGCCAATTGACGATTGCCAACTGTTGCCAACTTGTTACTTGTTAACTGAAAATTCTCCATGTTCTTGTTCGTGTTCTTCAACCTGATCACTTTACTCTCTGCTGCTTTGCGTTTCCCAGAAATTCTAATTAAACTCGCATCGGGTTACCGTTTGTCCATTTGTCCGCGTGTCATTTTTCTTATATTTTTTAACTTGTGCTTACTGCCCACATAAATCTTAACGCTTCTTTTTTAGCCAGTGGTGGTCTGCTTATCACAGGCCATAAATAATGTGATGCGCTTAAACGTTTTATCGCACTTTAAAGAGCCAACTCCCTCGATGTTTATGACAATATTTTGGCACTCACAATATATATACGACAGTTATTGGCAACTGTCCAACTGTGGCAAAACGGTGGCAACAACAAACTCAGCGCAATATGTGCTCATATTTTATGAGCCCAGCAACATTTTATGACTCTGCTCAACGCCTCAAAGGCCACAACACATTCGAGATCACACATGCGACTCTTCATTCTCTACAATGTCAACTAGAGAGCACAAGTTAAACATTGAAGGCGAAGTAGCTTCATCTTTGTTGGGAGCAATAGAGGGAGGAGGAGGGCGGCTGTGGATGCAGTTTTGCCTTTGAAGATAATGCACATAATCTTTGGAATCTTGAGCGTGCAAGTTGCCAACAATGTTGTTGGCTTCACAACAATTTGAAAGCGTAAAGCGTTTTATTTACACAACATTGTGCTTGCATTTTAAATTTGCAACTTCAATCTTTCATTTAATTTTTAAATAGTTCTGCACTCAAATTTGTTTACTGTATATAATTAAACTCTAATAAATTTCTAAAACTAAAATAAGTTCAATTTTTTAATTCATTTATAAATAGTGTCGCGTTAAAATTAGTTTGCTGTATAAGACTTAGAAATTGTTTAAAGTCAAAGTTTATAAAATTGAACTCAATCTTTAATTTAATTTTTAAAAGATGTTACACTAAAATTTGTCATTTGAAGATGAAAAAGTAATTAATTGAATAATTTTATATAGACAAGAGCTACAAAGAAGTTTTGAATAATTCAGCTAAGAATAGGTTCATTATAGAAACGCCATTTAAAAGATGAAAACATTTTGAAATTCATAAAAACTAAAATATGTATTTTTGGAATGTTTTCATTCTAAATATTGTATTAAGTACTTAACTTAATTATCAGCTTTCGATGCGGTATTTTTAAGCTGTGCAATCATTTCTAACAGCAACTAATAACAACTTAAAATGGTGGGTCATTAATATTATTCACTCTTTTTTGTTACCTTTTATAATCAAACCTCAACTTAAATCACAACACTTAGTTTTAAACAACGGCTGAAAAGAAGTTGTAAGCACAGAGTTTCAAAGGAAAATGGCTGGGCATCTTTCAGCTGCCATTTGCCTCTTTGACTTTTCTGTGCTTGCCCCCGAAAAATGAAATGAATTGTCTGCAGCGTGTTCAGTAAGCCCACAAAGTGTTGCACAATTGTTGGTTGCCACTCGGCCATCAGCTAAGGCAAATAAATTGAGTTGTAAGACGGCCTTTTGTCTTTTGTCGTTTGTGTATTGTGCGTTGTGCGTTGTGCATTGACATTCGGCTTTGCTCTGTTGGCAATCATAATGAAATATGGGCAATGCTTTTGCTTTTGACGCACACAGGATATGTGAGAAGCCTGCAGGATCAAAGCCAGAGTGGTGAGTGCTGCACAGCTGGAAATTGAAACGCTGCAAAGGATGCAATAGTCACAGCCATCATCCTGTCCAGGCAGATTCATGTCCCCGTTCTGTATTGTTGTTATTTCACTCTTATTTTTGTTTTGTCGTGTTGACCATATTCCACATGCCGTTTGTGAGTGTGTCGCAGGAACTGACCCAGTTAACAGGCGAGCTGCTGTCGCTAGCTGCCAAATAACCAATAACGAAAAATCGCTGCATTGCCACAGGAGAGGCGAGGGGGAGGTGAGAGGTGGCTGGAATCGACTGCGAACTTTCGACTGTTGCACGTTGCTTTCAAAGTGGATAATTGCTAAATACTTGCTTATTTTATTGTAATGGCCAAGACGATAAACGTAATAGCAGTCATTAGAGGATGCTGAGCTCAGCTTCTGTGCTACGTACGTCGAGTTGCAGCCACAGCAGCAACTTCAACCTCAATCTCTTTGCTTTGCATGCTGCCACTCATTAATGCAGCTCCCCTGCGGCGTGCAGCCAAATTGCACTTACGTGTGGAGGGCCAAGGCAAGTTGCAAGCGTTCGCGCTGCAGCCTCGCATCGTTGTGTGCACTTTAATGGCTGCGATTGCAATCTAAGATACAACAAAAAATTGAATTGAAATCAATTGGCGTCGTGTCTTGATTGATAAACTGACAGCGGGGCCATTGACACATTTGCCATAAACAATTTAACGGCAGTCAGTCCGCTTTGCTTTGCTTTGATTGATTGATTGATGGCACACCTTAGTCACACAGCTCTCGGTATATGCCGGTATGTTTATGAGCTGCCAGTTAGTGGACAGCCACCGGAAATTAACTTTATTAAGTTAAAAGGGCACAAAACTTATGCAGCACTTGGCCAAAAAATTGTGGCTTATTGAAAAAGTTTCGCTTTTTGGCGGCTGCATTCGCAGACAAGTGTAAGACAAACTCTGTCTCAAAGGCGCAGACAAGTTGCAGACAGTTTGGCAGCCAAGTCATGTGCAGCAGTCGTTTTGCTTTCTGAAGTTCATCACTTGACTCGCCAAGTTTGGAGACAAGTGCCACGCCTACGTCTGCCTCTCAAAAATACTTACTTACTTACTTGCCTGCCACATTTCAAAATTGTCAACTCGACGGCGCTTCATTAAGCAAATGGGCAGAAATAAACAAAAAACAAGCGGATGGAAAATGGAGTCAAGCTGGCGTCAACGGGTCGCATGATTAATATTAAAGCTTTGTGCCGATGCTCCAGTTTCTAAGCATCATTAATGGCACTGTGCGTAATGACTGAAACCTGCTCCAGTTTCGCTTCTTTCTGCAATTTTTCACGCGGTTCTAACCAAATTATTGTACACAAACAGAATCACACTCGCACTTACAGCTCTCAGCCGCTTCATTACACATTTCGCCAGTGCAATTGAAACTCTGACACATCACTTTGAGTGTGTGCGTGTGTGCGTGTGTGTGGGTGTGTGTGTGTGTGTGTATTTGAACCGCCCTCTTCAGCGCCCACTCGACTTCCTCTTGAATTGAAATGCAGCCTGTGTATGCAGGCAGAGAAATGCCAGCGAACACACTTCACAACACCACTTATTTTGCTAGATTTGCTCGAAATCCCATACATACACAGTGAAAAAACAAACTCCATCTTAATTCATTAAACAAATATTTAATAAATATAAATATAACAAATTGTATTATTCTTGCAAAGGAGAACAAAATATTCTTGAATTTTATATTTTAAATCTTTATTGAAGATTCTGTTCACATTTTATTCGCAGCAAAAATAATATCGTACACTTATAAATGCTATCTGCCAAATGTAATAAATGTTTTTGTAAAAGATAAAATTCTTAAGTCAACAAATTTTACACAAGAGCGCAATATTTTTGCGAAGGAGCAAAAAATATTCTTAAAAAAATACATTTTTGCAACATTCCTTATTTTTAAATCTGTAAATCTTTGTGTAAATAAATCACTCTTAATTCATGAACTTTTACTCAAGAGTGTACAAATATTGAATTTATCTTCTCTGTACTTAAGATTCATATTTTTACGTTATAAATTGTAAGGTTTCAATATTCACCAAAAACATGAGTTTAAGAATCAAATGGTAAGCCTTAAGAATTTAAAAATCAAATTTGCTTATGATATTTAATATTACACTATTGTTTTGTCATACAATTATTATTATTTTCATATTTTATTTGATTTTTCTGAAAGTCTATAGCCAACGAAACTTTTTCTCTGCCTGCACATAGTGTATTTTCCATTTTCCACACGTGTCGTTGGCGTTGTGATGATGTTAGTCGTGGTGGGAGGTGGGAGATGCCTCCGCTATAGATAGCTTCTTATCGCTGTTTGTACTTTGATTTAAAAAGCAACCAAAATAAGAGCGCTCTACCTTTCGACAGGGCATTTATTTATGTATGAATCGAACCTACTGATAAATATCTATGCGAGCATTCGAGTGTTTAGGGCCGCTCACTATGCTTCGCTGGGCTTCTGCGTACGTGATGCCTGACAACTGTTGCCATTAACAGCTGGCGAGGCAGCCACCTCCACTTGCCACTTGCTACTTGCCACTTGCCACTCGCCAGTCGCCAGTCGCCAGTTGCCAGTTGCCACTTGGCTCGTGTGCTTAATGCGTCTCCATGGCATCATTGTGCTGCGTGTTCTTCTTGTTGTTCGTTGTTCGGAACAGAGATGTTCTCGCTGTTGTCGCCGGCTGACAAAGTTTTTCCCATAAATCCAAAAGGCACACAACGAAAACAACTTGGAAATTTGAGTGCGATTCGGTTTTGTGGCTGGCTGAAACCATTTAACAGCCACTTTGGGTTGTATTCCAACTCCCCGCACACACGTTGCCTCAACTTTGTCTTCGGCGTGAAATTATCATTGCTTTAAAGTCATTGATTACATCCTCCTTAAAGGAGGCTTGGTGGCCGCAATTCATTAAGGATTTCGCATGCCAGAGACATGTCTCTAAAACTCCAAAGTAAACACAAAGTGCCGACGATGAAAAGTGCGAGTTCATAGACAAAAGTTGTGTTTTATGTTTTTAATTCAGACAGATATTTTGAGGCAAATGCAAACAAACAATGCTCTCAGCAGACTAATTATTTTAGCTTGCAGCCGGTCCCAATGCCAATCCCAGGGCGTTGGGAGGCGAAAGACAGAAACTAATCAAAATATTTTCGCAACTTTCCATTATGAAGTGAAAAGTTGAAGACGCGACGCAGACGTCTACGTTAGCATTTCCATTTTCCCATTTCCATTTCCATTTCCATTTGCATTTGCCTGAACAATGAAAAGCAAATATTTTGCCGCTATTGACATTCATCTACATAAGGAGTAAAGCAGAGATCGAGTCAGCAGTTAGCAGACAAGTAGTCAGCACTGTCCGGCATTCAATTAAGACAAATTATAAGCACTATCTTGCATTTCAATAGCACTTCGTTGCCGTCCAGGTCTGACCCTCTCAAGTAGCATCAACATTTTTCTGCGAAAATCTTGGCGAGCTGAGCCAAAGAGCATAATTTTGGAGTCTGCATTGCTGATTTATGAATTTAATTAAAAGCAAGCAACACAGCGACAATAATGTTTGCAAGAGGCGCTTAAAATGTATTTACGAGTATGATGGAAATACTTCTAAGGCCAAAGGCAACCTGCAGACTGCAGTTTGAGTTATGTGGCGACGTGTTTGTATTTGTATTTAATTAGCATTAGCTATTACCCCCAATGGGTACTCGTCTCGTATTCGTTGTCGTTGTCGTTGTCGTATTCATAGTTAACTTACTGCCCGGCTCTACGCTTTGTTATTTTTGGCCATATTAAAAATGCGCTTCAAGCAATTATTTTGCCCATTGTGCAACATAAGGCAAAGAACTTTTTGGCCAACAACATGCTGCTGTTGCCCCCCAAAAGCAGTTGCCAGGAGCGCTCTGGCCAAGCCGCAAGTTGCGAGTACCAAGTAGCAAGTATCTTCTTGCTGCTGTTGCCGTTGCTGTTGCTACTGCAACCCACATAATCAGACAAAGCCAAAGCCAAAGCCAGCACGACGTTGTCTATCCTCTGTCCCTTTCTCACTCTGCTCTCTTCTCGCTGTTCTTTGTCTGCGCGCTTCTGGCGTGCCATGTTTATCTTTTAACTAATTTTTTTTCATGTAGCTAACTTTGTTGTTGTGTCTGTGCTGCGCTGATGTTTAATTTCTTTAGTGGAAGTAATGGCCAAGTCGCCAAAAGTTTCGCAAAGGCCTGCTTCAAGAACATTTACAGCAAAAAAACAAAAAAGAAAGTACTAAAGTGAAAGGAATTAAGTCAAGTAAATGCAATTGCAGCTCAGATACAAATCTAGCTGGTATTTATAGCAGATTCTGCTGCAGGGCTTGCTTCAAATTGCCAACAGGTTAGCGTATCGATATCGTGCTTAATTAAAAGCTTAATGCAAAGTAAATCGATGCCCAGGAAGTGGTTTAATATTATAACAATTTTCTGCTTTATAACCTTTATAGTCAATATTATACGGAGTTTATCAACTGAAGTTTCTTTTAAAATGTTATTATTATGTATGTATGTTTCATAATTCATATTTTTTTTACTTTCAGCTAACAATAGTCTTTCAATTGACATGTTTTACATTTATGTATACTACTTAAATTATATATCATTTAGAAAATTAACAATGCGCAAATGTGGATAGAGAACTCTTTATTTGACATGCATTTTTATGGGCGCTATAATTAAATCGACTGCCAAATTTTTTGCTTCATTAATTTATTGCTGCAAAACTCAATCATACATGCGTATTTATAATTTGTATTCTACATTTATTTTCAGCTGATGATTTGTAATTAATATTATGCAGAGTTTAGCTAAAAATAGTTTTTAAAATTATTCTTTTTAAATATGGTTTTGTATATTATTTAAGTGACATTTTTTTTCTTTTATGAACAAGGAAAATATGTGGTAAGCTTGTCTAATATATGATTTCGGAGCGGAAAACTTGGCCTGGCGCAGCCATAAATAACGGATGAGACGTCGACGATGACGATAGATTGGCCACCTCTGCATAAGCCAGCCGCCTACTTGGAATTTAAGATAATGTCACACAGCCTTTTGGCCATAAGTCCGATAAGATCGTAACAAGCAAAGCGTTGACATCGCCCCCCGTTCGTCTCCCTTCCCCGCCTGTGTTGCGACTCCCCCGCCATATATCTATGACAAATGTACGAGGAGTCGAGTGCGCCAGCGATAAGCAGATACTAATTAATAACTGTTCGCATTTTGGCGCTGCTGTCACATGAGCCAACAAAACCAGTGCAAAGTTAACGCGTATTTGGCAAATTAAATGCACCAGGCACCAGACTAACACTGCCACACTGTTGTTGCCACCGAGTTGCATTTACGAGCCGTTTTCATTAATTATGACCGCGAGGCGCCGGCTGCAGCTTCATTGGAAAAACGTGCAAAACGTTTTGGCCTCTAGGCGGATTAGCCAAGTGAATGATTCGAATCTCGGTCTCGCTGAGGCGCCACAAACCGGGCCACAGCTCCTGTGCTTGCTTGTGTTGCATGCACCTAATCGACGGGCGCCATCATCTTCATCATCATCTTCAGCAACAGCAGCAACAGCAGCGGCAGCAGCAGCAGATCATGATCTTGGGTCAAGGCAGCGTCTACGATGGCCATTAACGCATTGCGTTTATGCTATGTTGGGAGTATTAAATTAGCTGCAAAGGCCTCTCCTTATTAGTGCCACAATTTAGTATGCACGCCCACTCTGGCCGGGTTCTGTTTGCAATTTGTTAATAGGTTGTGGCATGCAGCACATGCAGCAGACGCATTATGCACCTGGCTTCGAGAATTGCATTAAATTTGCACATCCATTTGGCCATCTCGGCCCTTTTGGTCAGTTGTTTAAGGCATCTATTAGTCATAAAGTGCCAGGTGCCGACTATTTGCAGCGCTGTTGCAAATTTTGGGGGCTAGTCCAACTGAGTTTTGAGCTCATTCGCACGCCTCAATGTCCGGAATGGACGGCGTACTTGACTTCTGAACCGGCGACCACAGAGCGTGACTTGACTGGAGAACCAAACCCAGCCAGCCACACTTAAAATTGGCTAACCAAAGCTGGCAACAACAAGACCAAGCATTCTGGTTGTAACTATGTATTGTTGTTGCTGTTGCTGTTGTTGCTGTGGTGGTGGCGTTTCTTGTTCTGGTTACTTGTGCTTGTTTAGATAGGCAATCTGTTGAACGCCACTTGAAATAGAATTTTCCCACCATCTAAAAATAAAGTCCAGCATGACATTCGCAATCATACTCGACTGCAAAATGCTCTTTACCCTAATGTGCTCCATTCTGTAAAGTATACAAATGATAATTATACAAATTATCGGATAATCAGATCAATTAATCGTATGCAGTAAAACAGAAGCCAGTTTGCAATTGAGCAAGCGAGGGAATAATGATATGTTGCATGTTTAATAGATTATCGAGTAATTGAATCTATTGTCAAGTTATTAAATCACGAAATGAGATCTATTATTTGAAGAGTGAAAAATTATTGGAATACTTCTTTCAATAGTGAAATCTGTTAGATGTCAAAGTCACAAATATAAACAATTGGAATAGTTCTCAAGTATGCACGAACTTGTTGAAGACAGAAACTGCAAGTTAAATAATTTATTAGTCTATAATTGGAAGCGAATTCCTTGGAATAGTTCCCGTATATGCAAAAATTATTTAAATAAAGACATGTTTTATTGGAAGAATTATAATATTAAAATGCTTAAAGTTAGTGACAAGCACGCAGATTTACAATTTATGATTGTAGTACTGAAAATGGCTATTAATAAATAAATAATAAATAACCGTTTTATATTCGAAATTCAATCAAACTATGCAATATAGAAAAAACCAATATAATAAATGGTTATTAAATTCATTACGAGAATATCAACTGCTTTAAATAAAATCTATAACCAATTGTCATTGGTAATAAATGTTATTGCAGAAAATTCCTAAAAATAAATCCATCTACCAAAACATGTAAGTAACAAATAACAATAATTGTATTTCAATTTAATTGAATAATTAAATTCATTAAAGGAATTTCAACCAAAATATACAATTAACAGCAATTAAATAAATTAGTGCACAAATCTGTTTTATTTGTACTTTGCACAGCCAAATATACCCTGTGCGAAAAAGATTCGAAAACAGTGTTTGGGATTGCATTACACTTGAAATGCTTTGTCTCTGCGTTATCTGAGAGTTGGAACGCAGAATAAATATTCTTATTTATACAATAATTTTGCCAGTAGTCGGCAAAAATGGTTCATGCTTCAAAAGTTGGAGACATGTGGGAGACTGGACTGGGGATACTTGACTGCAAATTATAGCGCAAACGGCAAGTGGGGCGGGATTCAAACCACAACTATAATAATAAATGAAAATGTCTGTAATTCTCATGTGCGGACTGGACGGCAAAAAAGTTGAAAAAAAAACGAGGGGGAAATAATGAGAAGAATAAGCCGAGGCACTTGCTTATTATGCAGCTCATTTGCTAGAACGAGGGAGCCGCCGACGGTTCTCACAGCTGCTGCCGGACAGAGAGACAGCCGGACAGACATCGGGAATTTGGAATCGGAAGCTAAGCCAAACAAATAGAGGCCGTGTAAACGAACTCCGAGTTGTTGTTGACCCATTATTGGCTGGCATTAAACAGCGTAGAAGCAGCCATCAATAAAATTGCTGTTGTTCATATTTGGGTTATAATTAACGGGTGCTGTTTGATAAGTACACGGCAAACAGCTGTTGTCACTGCTCAACGGCATCTATCATATGCTAGGGCTTAGCACGGTGACATGGGAACATCCGGGACTCGAGGGGGTGACTTACCTGACTCCCCCTCTCCCTCTCTCCCACTCCCACTCTATGTCTGTCTCAGTCCAGAGAATCGTGTTGAGTTCTTACAGCCCTCGGTCTCTGTGGCTTGTTGCGAGAGGGTTCAATAAACTTGTTGTGCAGCAGACGCAACTAAAAAAAGGAGCACTGAAAAAACATCACAAAGTGGAGCTGCAAAACTGCAAACTGCCTCCCCCGGTCGACGCAAAAAGGAGGCTGGCAGCCTGGTTGCCAGGTTGCCGGGCTGCAAGTTGGCGAGGCAAGTTGCTGAGGCAGCCTTGTCGCTGTGGGCCCTGCGATACACTTAATTTTGACAGATTACATCTCATTACGTACACCTCGCGGTCAGCAAAACAAGTTCGCAGCACAGTTTGACGGGCACTGCAAACTGTGGCAAGATTGATGGCACGTTATTAGCTTTGCATAACAAATGCACAGTCCTCAAGCTCATCGAAGCATCTCCGCCTCCTCGCAAGTCCAAGAGGGAGCTGAGTTATGAACACTTCAAATTAATTCGCAGTCTGAAAATTCGCACAAAGTTTTTCCACAACAGCAACAGCATTGAATTGAAGTTCATTTATAAGGCAATTTAAAAACAATTTACGTGTTCCATGTGCCGTTCATTTATCAAGTACTATAGATTGTCGAGAGCTGCTAGTTTAAAACAATTCGAACGAGTCGCGTCGAGTTAACTGTGTGTGCCCGAGTGTTTGTGTGTCTTTTCAACACACTCATCATAGGCAATTAATTAAAAATTGAACAACGGCAGCAACGACTGTGGCAAGTGTGTGGCAGCCATGTGGCAGCCAGAGCTGCGGCGCGCACAAAATATCCATTTTTGGGGCGTGCTGGCATTATGATTTTTTCATTGATACAAATAGATGAGCTGCAGAGACTTGGCTTGCCACAACTTGTTGCCAGCGCTGCGGCTCGAATTGTTTTTACTGCCTGCGCTAATAAGCACAAATTTATCAGCGCTGTACGTGCCGCATGCGGCATGCGGCATACGAGGTGTTGAGAGTATACAAATTGAGTTTATTACGCGCAACCATAAATATAAGTACTCTATGACTAGATGACACATAAATTTACATACTACAATTAACTAACTTGCTCAGCCTTAACGTATTTGAACTTTACTCCTCCTCCTCCTAATTTCCAGACGCTTCTACAGACAGTAGACCAGCGACCAGAAGAGCGCGTTGAACACAATGAAGCACAGTGGAAACACGAATCGCATCTTGCGATCGATCCACAGCGACACCTCCTTGGGCGTCATGGTGGCAAAGGTTTGTGGCGGCTTCTCCGCCTGCTGTGGATCCGTCAGCTGTGCCGTCGAGCTGGAGCTGATGCTGGAGCCGCTGTCCCCGAGACTGTTGGAGGAGTCCTCTCGGCTGAGCAGATCTGCGCCAATTATGATTGGTGTCTCGATGGTGATGACTGTGTTGCTGGGATTGTTGCCAAACGTCTTGTTGCAGCTGCTCATTGTGCTCTGGCTGCGGTTGAAACTACGCGGATTGCGTCGCATCTGCTTGGGCACAAATGTGTTGCGCACAATGTATTTCGTGGTGCGTTTCTTGAGCTCCAGATTGTTGTTGCGCCGCCAGATGGTGTTGACGAAGGCGAACTCCATGAGGCTGCCGAAGATGAAGAAGGTGCAGACCAGGAACCACACCTCCGACATTGTCACATAGCTGACTTTAGAGAGATTGTTCTCCTGCGACAGCGACAATGAGATGAATGACAATAATGTAGTGCAACCCAAAGTGGAACGAGCCGGGGTTTGATCCGCCTGCAGCCAGAAGGAGACCCACGAGATGGCCACAATCATCATGGAGGGCACGAAGTATTCGATAATATAGTAGCCAACCTCTCTGCTGAGCAACACAGTGAAGCTTAAGGCACTGTAGTTGCCTACCAAGGCGCCATGGGACATTGAGAATTCATCAGAGACGGTCACGGATTCATTGCAGATGTGGCCATCGAGATCGTATTCGGTTAGCTGCAGCTGGGAGTGAAAAGTCACCGAGTTGTTGGGCTCCCAGTGCAGCTGCAGCATCGATGTGTTGTACACCCAACTCTCCAGGATTGTGGTGCAGTTCTGTTCGTCGAACGGAAACTTCTGGAAGTTCATCCAACAGTAGAGAGTTGCCTGCACCCGGAACGAGATGAGCACCGTGCCATCGGGATAGATGCTGGTCAGCAGGTCCTTCTCGTTGGTGCCCAGTACATTGGAGCTCTGCTCGTTGCTGAGGAAAATGTGCGGCACCCAGAGCCTCTCCCGCAGCGAGGACTCGCCCACCACAGGCTGCTGGCGATTCGGCGCATAGCTGGAGAACGCCAGACGAGCGTCAAAGTATCGCAGCTGAAGGAGTCCTTGCAGCAGGAACTGCAGATCACTCGAGTCCAGATCCTTGAGCGCATTAATGTAGAATCTCGCATAGACTTCTACGGGTTCAATCTCGCCTGCTTTGTTCACTGTGATCGGGGGTTCCATGCGATCGTAGCGACAAATGTCCGTCAGTCGCGTAATCAACTCTGTTTGGCTCAAGGAGTTGCCGTTCATCAGCGAGGGGCAGTTGTTGAGCGACTGCTCGGGAGGATTAGCGGTTGTGGAGTCGCTCTCGGTAGTTCCATAACCTGCTGCAGGAGAAGAAAAAAACATTTATTTAGAACAATTAAAGTAATTGAATAATACAAATTTTTAATCACTCTGAAACTATACAAAATATAATGTACTATTTAACTATTGTAAAAAAAAGTCATATTAGAAAAATTAAAGCATTTTAATAAGTATTACAAAAATTAGCGAATTATATTATCAAAGTCTGTAGAAAATATTTATATCTGTAATGCTGACTCTGATTTTTTTTTTTTTAAATATAATTTAAAGAAAACGAAAAACCTTATTTTAATGAATTATTAAACGAATTGAAAACTATATTTTGGTATTCTAATGCAAATTTTATTATAAATGGCAGACAAAAAATATTTATATTGATATTTTTACTAATATTTAAAGTCGAATATAATTATTAACCACAAAGCATATTGAAGTAAATTTGTTAAAAGGCGTGCAGAAAATTGTACTATTAAATGTGTAGTATTATTTAAAATGTGTATTGCTATCAATTGGGATTATTTTGCATTATAAATAGCCACAATGCAATTTAAAGTTGTCTCATTCTAGTAATGACTAGTGCCTTGCAAGCTTTTGATAATATAAAGTGGTCATAAAAAGTTGATTTAAAAGGTGCACAACAACAGATAAATAATTGTTGCATTTTTCGCACAAAATTAAATGCGTTTCATTGAAATATTTTAGAAAATATTTCCATACACTATTTCACAATTGAAAAGTCTAGAGCATTCGTAATCCATCGTAATCCTTGTTACATAACATGGTTGCAGAACTAACCGAGTTGCGATTGTTGATCCACAGTGAGATTTATGCTGCCAGCTGCCACCAAGCTGATGCCCAGTAATCCAAAAAGGATGCCGAACGTTGTCATTTTCGAAAGTATTTCCAATGGAAGTGTGAGTGAGTAATCCAAAGATAGTTTTTTCTATATATTTTGCGCGCACCCGATTTCACGGCCAGTCGCTTGGCCTCCACGCAATGAACTATTTGGCGACAAGTGTTTTTTTGGCGAGCACAGCTCTGGCCAGGCTAATATCTATTACTAAGTTATTGTTTTAATTGTGACGTGCTTTTAACACATTTCGCTAAAAGGCACTGCATACTCGATGGGTGACAGCTTGTTGAGGCAATTTCGCCAGCTGTTATCTGTTCTCGTACATACATAAATCGGGTGCCGAAAGGCGAGCTTTTCTTCTACCACGGCAAAGGGGCTCTAATTGCTGTTATCTGTTATCTTGTGGGAGCGTTGAATGCGAATTGTTTGCCCATGTCTGAATTTTGATTAAGTGGCCAACGCCACTGTCAAGTCTGTCAGCATTGCGACTCGCGCTTTTATTTATAGCCCAAAACATACTTATTTATGTCGTATTTTAGACTTATTATTTAGTTTTTCATTTTGCTCGTTCGCTCGTGTGTCTTTTAATTCAATTACTGACCATATAATTGATGGTGAGCTCCATGCAGCGCCGGGTTTATTTTTAAAGAAATTCGCTTGAAAGGCAGCGGAGATTGCACGATTAGTTTTAAATTGACAATAAAGTAACGGTTTACTTTGAACATTTGCTTAATCATTTAAGCATTGATTCACAAGTGGCTGCTATAAATACACTAAAGTTGAGCGGATGTTTGAAAGCATTATCAGAACAAAAGCTGTCGGGATGCGAAGACAAATAAATAAATCAGTAAATATACAAATTTATAAATAAATAAATAATCAAAATGTCAGGATGTGTAGCGCACCAAGTAAATCAGTAAATGTAATATATGACGAAACAGAGCTTTGAGATTTTCTCTAAATATTCAAACCAATAAAAGCAGCCTAAATAAATAACAGGCAGGAAATTAAATATTATGCGAGTATCCTAAATAAATTGTACTCGCAGAATAAATTGTGTATTTTAATATAATTTCTAGGTAAGTGAAAACTTATTCAAACATATTTCAGAAGTATCTCTCATACGAGTATATAAAATGTTGAAATAAGAATACAAATAGTTTTATTAATGATAATAAACAATTGCACAATCATCGAAATTCATCAAGTTCATTCTTCAATTGGCCGAGTTAGTTTTGGTCTTCTAAAATCCGTTAAGAGTACTAAACTTAAAAATGCAAAATAGTTTTAAACTATTTAAGCACCTTGTGCTCTGTGCAGGTGCATTCAGCTGGTTGAGTGCGTTTTTCTTTATTTTCCTTTAGTTTTTCGGTTTTGTGTGTTTTGGGCGGGAATCGCGCGAGCGCATTAATTTAAGCCGTCAGGAACATGAAAGCTGCTCGCATAACTAAGCCGATTTAAAAGCACATTTGGATTCAAATGCCGTAAAATGAAATAAAAACTAAATACCATCAAATTCCCAATTGCCGCCTGCCGCCTGCCGCCGTCGCCGATGTCGAGTTAAAATGGCACAAAAACTGTCTGCAAAGTTTGCGCTTAAAGTTTTTAGTTTTTGCCCAAATGCTACAATTATAATCCCTTAAATGCCAAACGAGGTAGTTAAGGTTTCCTTTAATTGACTCGTCGCGACAACGAGTTTCAAACTTCAATGGAGTCTCAGTCAGGGTATCTGCCAGCCGAGCATTCTCCTAGACCCAATGATAGATGGCTTAATGGAAAGTAGGAAGCCGCACCAATTAAGCCTGTCCAGACCGGCAGCAGACGCAAGTTCAAGGCACAGAGACGACGTTGACATGCGCCCATAAATCACACAGACCTTTGCCTGCTGTCGTCCTGCATCCTTTTGCTGGCCATTTTGCTGTTTGTTCACTCATTTATTACTCCTTATGGTATTGACTTTTTTTTTTTCAATTTTCCCATTTTTGATTTCAAGTCATTTCTCTTGCTCTTGCTTTTTATCAGTTTCAGTTTTGTTTTTTTTGTTGGCAAGCGGAAACTGCAATCGCCATTTTCCATTTGCCATTTTCCATTTGTGCACTTGATATTATATTTGTTTGTTTGTCTTTTTTTGCTGGTGTTGCCCCATTATTGTTGCCTTTGATTTATTCTCGGTTTCAAGTGATTTCCGCCTGCATTCAACACTTTCCGTGTTTGCTTTGTCGACTCTTGGCCACGACATTTTAACCGAAACCCTCTCGAAACCGAACCAAAAAAAAAGCGCTCTTAGTGCTAACATTTGTCATTCGACTTGGCTTTTCGCGCGGTTTCAGCTTCGGTTTCGGTTTCGGTTTCATTCACGTTCCGTTCACGGCATTTGTGTTTCATTTAACATCAGCTTTGCTTTGGTCTTGCTGTTTTCTGCTTTCAGTTTTCTGCTTTTTGATTTGCGGTCCTTAATCGTTGGCGTCGTCTGCGGTCTGCAGATTCCTCTCTCTCCGTTCCCTCTTCAGTCTCTTCTCATGCAAATTCGCCCGTGCAGCTCATAAATTCTTTGCAAAAACACTTTTTCGCTGCTCTCGTTGCCTTTATTTTCGTCGGTTTCCACGCGTAATTGAAAGCAGCAGGGTGGCTACTGTGGCTTACTGTGGCAGCATCCAGAATTTGTGGCTGTTTTGAGCTTGCAACAGAATTTATGGCAGTTCAATGTCCAACTAACCAAAATGTGCAATTGGCCATCGCCTGCCAAGAAGCTATTGATTAAGCCTCGCCGTGTCTTCTGCTTCTTGGCTTACCCCGAAAATCCCCAAATACCCAAAACTTTAGCCCCAGGCCCCAGTGCACATCCAATGCCTTGTAATCTGTCAAAATTAGCAGTCCTCTTCATTGAACACTGCTCTTCAAGCAAACGGAAGTGCTGGCAAGCAAAAAAAAAACCAAAAAACAACAAAGTCCAAAATTAAACAGGTTATTTAATGCTACACTTTTACCACCACAAACCCTAAGGTTTTATACACTCGAGTTCATTGTCCTGCTTGCCGCACTGCGGGCGTGGCTTTTGACTTTGATTTCGACACAGCTCTTTTTTTTGGGGTTTGCGTTTGGTAACTTTGAAGCAATTTATAGTCTCAATTTGATTGCATTTCAAACTAAGTCATACCCTGCAGCAGAGCGGACTGAACTAGAGAATTTTATTATATAGTGTAGGTTAATTTTTTAAATTTTAATTAGTTTAATTTGCAGCTTGAGAGCACAGCTTCAAGATTGCTGAAACTTGTCCTTTTTTTTAATTTTCTCAAGAGATAAGTCAATTAATAGATAAGAACAAACTATCAGATTATTTATTTAATTTTCTAAAATGATGCAAACTATCTGATTATTTATCTAATTTTCTAAAATGTAACACTCCTTTTTTGTTAATTTTGTAATTAAACTTTTATAATTTTTCTATACTTTAAATGTATATATTATATAAAATATTTCTATACTACAAATAAAAGTTTGGTTTCCACACATGTTATTTAATTTGAATAATTTTGAAAACTTTAAATATAATTTTTAATTTTCACACGTATAGTTTAATTCATATTCTTTCCCTTTACTTATTTTATTTATTCACTGAATACTTTTAGTTTTATATATGTTTTATGTTTTCCATATTCTGTTTTAATCTCTTATGATTTCTGAATAATTAATTTAATAAAACATGACTTTTTCGCATTCAATTATTCTGAAATCTAGTCAGCAAATAGAATAAATGTTCTCTAGGGTATCTTCTGGCCTATATAGTCATTTTGCCTTTTGCGGTTACTGTGGGAACTGGCGAGATGTTAATGCCGCTGCAAACAAACAGGCAACAAATGCATTAATGGATGGAAAGTGCACAAAGATTGCCTCGCAATAAATACATGCTTAAATGCACTCGCTCACTTATGAATGTATTCATATTCGCAGACGTATTCGCAGTCGCATTCGTCGTCTTGGCTGTAATATCTTGAGTCCCTCGCATCATAATCAACTTGAATTACGACTTGGGAGTGCGACTGGGAGACGGTTTGTATCATTGAATTGAAAGTTGTTCACCACAATGGACTTTCACAGTTGCAGACAAATTACGATGTCGAGACGATGCCGTTGACATTATCTGTGTGCTGCAAGTTGCACGTTGCACGTTGCGAGTTACGAGTGAAGTCGCCTCCCCTCGACTGTAATTGATCATTGGGGGGCGCTGGCAACTCAAATGTTTGCGCAAAAAGACAAACAGAAATTGAAACCGAGGCCATTAAATGCAGAGTATATCACACCAAATGTATCTCTAAGCTGCACAAATAAACAGGCATACAGACAGACGGACACAAATTCGTATTAAGCGATCAATAATCATTGTAAATACGCCAATGCGACGCCGCTGGCGATAAGCCACAAAATATTAACGCACAAGCAAAGGATGAGACCAGGTCTCAACTCAACTCAAGACCTGAGTCGAGTCGAGGTCTTGGGCCTGGCGCATTGTAGATAAACAATAGAAGAGCATAGAGAACGGGTCAAAGCAGTGGAAGCCAAACGCTTGCGGCTGTAACTTGGGCAGCAGATACAAAGTATGCTAAAGACGAAGAGATGCCGGCTGGACACTCCGGCGAAGACAATGATGATGCTGATGATGATGATGATGATGATGCCGATGAGCATTGCAAATACAAATTATGGCTGAAAAGCGCTACGTAAATACTGCAATCATTTTAATAGACCAAAAACGGCGGCGCATAAACCATAAACCAAACGCCAGCCAGCCAACCAACCAGCGAGCCAGCAACCCAAAGATCTTGGCCCCAAAGTTCTATGAGAAATTGGAGGCGTTCATGCGAAGACTGCCAACAACTAGACGGGGGCATGCAACGTGTAACGTGCAACGTGCAACGTGCAACGGGCATCGGCACGCGAACAGCAGAAATTGCAGTCGATGATGCGGTTTTATTACACAAGTTTAGCTCTGAAATTAGCGTAGATAAATTTCTAGCTGAAATTCCTTTCCCTCAACTGCACTGTGTGTGTGTTGGTGTGTGTGTGTGTGTGTCCTAGACGATGACCAATGCTCGATAGTGGGCTGCCAAGGCACGCAAAAGTTGCCCAGCCTCCATTTCATCCATTTGGGCATTCCGAAGCGTTTTGGCGCTTTCCGATCTGCAATCATGCCAAATTATATTGAAAATTCTCTAATTCTATTTGCTCTCTCTCTCTCTCACTGAGTGTGTGTGTGTTATTGTGTGTGTGTGTGTGCCATTCAAATGGCCGACCATCAATTGGAATGCGCGCTGTGTTTTCTTGGACTTTGATTCCGGTGATTCCACTTCTTAGACAGCCAGAAGCACACTTAAGACAATTAGATCTTTAGGCATCAGTTACACCGAGGTCTGATATAAAACAGATGCTAATGCCACAGCAAAGTCCCCCCCTCTGCCCCCTCCCCGCTGCTTCTCAACTCCTACTCCACTGCCTTGTGGATGGCAAACTCGCAGCGTTTATTTTTGTGGTCGTTGCCATCGCCGGCTCTGTGACTAAAAACTCTCCACTCTGGCTCGCTCTCTCTCTGCCGCGCTCTCACTTGAGTGTGCGCAGGCGCTCTCAAAGTCTCCACTTGTTTTGCAGTTTGTTTTGCTACACACATTCGTAACATGCCAGACAGAGACCAAGAGAAGCATAATAAAATATTAATATATAACTAAACAAAATAAATATAATATTATATTTCGTATGTAAAGTGATAAAGCTATTTTAACTAGAATTCTTAGTAACAACATGTTGTTTTCACTTTACATTTCATTTTAGCTTTTAGCTCTGTTAAGCTCATGTTAATGTTATGCTTAACAGCTTGCTTCACGATCAATTTTTCAACAGTTAGCTCGACCTGCAGCGACTTGTCTGCCTGAAGACCGGCTTTCAGCTACACGTGCTCTGTTATTACTTCAGCCTGCTGCCTCTCTCTCGCTCTTGCTCACGCTCTCTCGCAGCCAGCCGGCATTGTGAAAGTCTCCAGAGCTGGCGCCAAAAACTCGCTTGCCGCTACGCCGCCAACACCATCCACATGCGATCCACACACATCCACACAGAGTGTGGAGCCGTCTGGCGCGACTTCAACTGCAGCCCCCGACGAACAGTTGCTGATGAATCGTCGTGGCGTACGGACGCATTGAGCGCACACTGATTTGCATTATTCAAGTGGATTTTTCGGCTTGAGAGCAGAAAGCATCGCGCTTCGCTTCGGTTCGATTCGATTTCGATATCTCGGTTTTGTCGCTTGTCGCCGTCGTTGTCGGTTTTCGGTAAAGTTTATGTTGCTTTTTGTTGGTGTTGTTGTCGTTGTCGTTCGCTGTCGTTGATCGGTTGCCCAGTTGCAGCCTCAGCGATTTTCTCGGCAATTGCATTCGGGGCAGTTCGGTTTGATTGATGGACTCACAACTCACACAGTTGCCGACACCGTCTTGGTCAGTGCAGTCTATCAAGCGCGTCTCAACAGAAAACAAAAAACACAAAACCTCAAATTCAACTCGTTCAACTGCGAAATCTAAGATCTAAACCCAAATACCAAAAAGAAAAAAAATAAAATAAAGAAAGTAACGAAAGCAAAAGAGAGCCAAGGAAGTGCAATCAAATTTTTTGTGTGCTTGCCATTCATTTTGATGTTATTGCCGCGTTGTGACGCTTTCGCTTTCGGACCTTTGGACGTGGATTTTATAGCGGTCCCTGCAGGCGCTTTATTCTAATAACCCTCGAGTCGAATCGAGTCGAGTGGAGTCAAAAACAAACACACACAAGCAGGCACATAACTGACTGTGGGGCGAATCATATTAAACAAGTTCAATTCGCATTCGCATTCGTATTCGCATTTCAAAATGTTTATCGAGTTCGCGTTGTCCTCGCTTGTGCCGCCCTCCTCCCTGTGCCCATCCCTGGTTCCATCGTCGTCGTCATCGTCGTCGTCGTCGTCGTCGTCGTGTGCTTTGCCTTCATAAATTATACAAGCGCATTTTGTGAACGACTTGCAAATAAATAAGCATTTACGCTTTTATTATTGTGCGGAAGTGTAGCTGTGTGTGTGCGTATCTAAATATATATATATTCGTATATATACATATGTGTGTGTGTGTCGCGTTCGTTCTGCAGAAATCGGTCCCATGCGGCGCAAAGTTGCCCAAACCCAAATCGAGCTTTGCCTTTTCGCCTCGTAACATCATCTTTAGCATACAATCATATCTGGCGCTGATTTGTGAATGCGATCCGCCGAATATCAACGACAACAAATAAACATCCATATAAATTGCTATTAAAGAGGTAAGCAACGCTTGAAATCGCGACTCGCATTAAGTATACGCACATTGAACCCTGTGCTCAAGAATAATAAGACGAGTGCAATGACATTGTATTCATATGGCATTATGAGTACACTCATTTGTGCATCTATTAGCGGCACATGAGTTGCTGCACGTCATTGACATTATGCAAATAGCAGACGAGCTTTGAGCCAGCATCCTGATGCTGCAATCTCTCGAATTGTTGCTGCTGTTGTCAAGGCTGCAGCTAATTGGAGCAACTGGCAAATGACTGTGCAACCTGTATGCGTGTATGCGTTAGTGTGTGTGTGCTCCATTAGTGCCTCTGCTGGGTGTCTCTAACTGCCTCTAATGAATAAATAAGTGCCACTAATAGTTTTCGCACTTCCTGCTGCCAGCAACGAACAACGAGCAGCCGCAAATCGAGCTCATCAAACTGCTGCAAATCTTGGCAGCAGCAGCGACATCGCTTACACGTTGACAATATTTAATTATGAAGCAGCAACAGTCAAGGCTGTGCAACAACAACAACAACGATAACATAATTGTCTCGACAGTTTTTTTCATTCTTTGCTGTGGGCCGTGGTAAACAAGTCAATTTGTTGCTGTTGTTGCTGCTGCTGTCGTTGCCCGTCATCATCGTTGTCGTAATAATTTTATTTGCCTTTCCCACACAGTTACAAAACTTTACTCAGCACTTTTTGTTGTTGTACATTTATTTAGCATTTTTATAGTGCAACTTTGTCACATTTATCGCCGGCTGCAGCTCGCATCCAAACATTTCCTGCAGCGCCCAGCGGATGTGTCCCTCAGCCCAGCCCAAGTACGAATGGGATGCGAGTATCTTTCGCTATTCCCCAGACCAGAGCATCTTTGAGATAAGCATCAGCTGCACACGGCGAACGTGGAGACAGCTCCTCAGCAATGACTGGCGAAAAATCGACAGAAGAAAAACAGCCAGAAGAGACATGAACATTTTCCATAGAATTTTTCGTAGGGCAGCAGCAGCAGCAGCAATTTCCTCATTTGCTTATCAGCTTTGACTCTGGCCTGCGCTTGATTTCACTCACGCAGACTCATCAACTTTTAATTAGTTGTAATTTGTAAATTCAACGTCAAAACCACAAGGGGAAAAGGTCTACGACGGGGGGGAGAGGGGAAAGGGGAAGCTACAAAGTTGCTTTGATGCTGCCGCGACTTCTTCAACTGCTGCTGATGATGATGTTGCCGCTTTGTTGCCACACTGACAGATTGCTGATAAAGACTGTGTACACTCCTTCCCCTTGAAGCCCAAAGCCCAAAGCCCAAAGCGTAAACGTCTAAACGCTTAAGCTGTCTCGCGGTGGCTTTTGGCTGGATTTTAGCTGGGCGCATCCATCAAGCAAGCTGTCAGCAGGGGGCCTGGCCAAAGGATTGCCCTCGAAGCCCTCAAATTGCCCGAAAAACGTTCCAAGCATTTGTTGACACTCCGTCTAGTTGGCTTCCCCTCTCCTACTTTGAAAGTTATCAATGCCAGAATATTTTGTGTTTGATTAATGACAGGCAAAATTGTTTGCTTTGCATTTAATTGATAGACCGAAAGTAGTTCAAAAGTTCACAAAAGTTTCTCAGCGGCAGCGACAAAAAATTGATGGCCAGTTTTATGTTTGAATTTGTCAACAAAATAATTTGAGAGCATTTTTAATTAGCAACTTAAATTGTGCTAAAACTTGTAAAACATACGAGCATTTTGTGCTAATCCAAAACAACTTTACGACCTTATTTCTTTATGGCCAACACAAATAAAAAGAACACAATTTTTTGTTGCTCGCTTTTTTACTGTTCGATTTTTATTGCGAGCAAATCTCGTGCGACAAAAACAACAACATGGGCAACAAGCTTGATAAATCCAGAGTCAGGGCACTTAATTAATTTCTGTAACAACGACAAAAACGACACAGCAAAAATAAAGTTAGAAACGAGGGTAAAAACTTTAAGAACAAAGGGCCATGCGAGTCGAATAGTTGTAGTTGTTGCTACATTTGTTGCAGGTCCTAGCCTAGTTGCACGTTAATTTCCAATTTGACGCAACAACGGCAGCAGCAGCAGCAGCAGGAGCAGCAAAAAAACACACTAATGTCATACAACAAGAGCCAAATCAGAGACAGAGAGAGAGAGCGAGAGCGAAGACTGGCAACAACAGTAAAACTAACTGCAAACTTGCAGCAGTAAAAAATAGAAGAAAAAAATGCACACCGAAGGTAGAACAGAGAAGAGAACAAAACGCTGCAGGGAATAGTGAGGCAGGCAGTGTTGCAAGCAAGCAGTGAGGCACGCAGCGAGGCTGCTGTTGTTGCAGCAACTGCCGATGCTTGCACTAGTTTCCCAGTCGCAGTTGAAACAGTTACCTGGGCGCTAAACAAAAAAAGCACAAAACAAAATCGAGGCGCACAACTAACCAAGTGAACCAAGAGATGTCGATGCTGCTGCTGCTCATCTGGGATGCCAAGAAGGCAGCCAGTTGAACGCAGCTTCGCTTTAGAAAGTAGCCAAGGAAAGCCGTAGACGAAGCCAAAGCCAAAGCTGAAGCTGAAGCCAAACCCGTTGCCTTCGTCGTCGTCGTCATCGTTGTTGTCGTTGTTGTCGTTGTCGTCATCGCCTTTGCGTGATGCAATTGCCAGCAACGCGCCAAAAGATTGAAAGCAACGACAGCCACGTAACTAGAACACTTGACGATGTTGCTCTGAATGTCTGTCTTCTGTCTGTCTCTGCTTGATGCTGCTGCTGCTGCTGCTGATGCAACAGCGGCAACTGTTGTTGCTCTGGCAGCTGTTGTTGTAGCTGACGCTGCTGCTGCTGATGTTGCTGTTATTGTTGCTATTACTGCTGCTGTCGTGGTTGCTGTTGTTGCTGCTCTTGTTGTTGTTACTATTGCTGCTGTTGTTGCTGCTTCCACTGCTCTTGTTGCTGCCATTGCGCCTGCTGTTGTTGCTGTTGCTGCTGTTGCTGCTGCTGCTGCTTTTACCCAACCCCGCAACAATTTCCAATTAAAGCAGCTGCTGCAGTTGCTCAGTTGCTGCTGCTTTTGTGTCGCCTTGCGCAATCATACGGCAACTTCTGGATGCATCATCCATCCCAAGTCGAAGAAGTCTCGCTCTCTGTCTAACTCTCTGTGTCGCTGTGTTATGTAAGCAACACTGAGGCGACAGGAAGCCATCGGTAATGGTCTTAAAATACACACTTTATGCCCAGGCAGCGTCTCCAATTAGAGTTTAGTTAATTGCGCCGCATTGCAAGTTGCTCATTTGATGCCGTTTGGGGCGTTGCTTCAGTTTCGATTCTTGCCGCGCCCAGTCGGAAGCTAACGGTGTCTGCCCCTCCCGCCCATTCCCTGCTCGAACTTAACGTTCTAAACTAATTGATCATTAAGTCTATTTCCGCAGCGCAGTTAAGGTTGAATTTTCAGAGTAAGTCATAAAGTGGCAACATTTTATGACAACAACTAGAACAACAGCGGCATGTTGCACGCGATCACGCAAAACTCAGCAACAACAATGACGATGACAATGCTTGGACAGCACAACAATTGGGTGGGGCAACTTCGAAATGTATCTGCGCCTGTATGTAGTTCACTTTTTGGTGGCAAGCGTATTGGAAGTTTTATGGCTTTTCAGCACAACAACGCAGAAGTCATAAAACAAAATGTGCTGCATGGAAAATCTATGGAAAGAACTGGGTAAAAATCGATTTGTGTGCTTCGAAGAATTTCTTCAGTTCAGATCATCAGGCAGCGAACAAAAAGAATTTCGTTGATCGACGCGGCAAGTGAAAGGGGCAAACAGAGAGAGGGAGACTGGCTGCGATTAAGCGGAAAACGACGCAGCATTAAGATAAAAGAAACTCAAATTTATCGAGAGAACCAAAAAGCGATGGGAAGTCGACTTTCGAAGAAGCTAAAACTGAAGCTGAAGCTGTAGCTGACCCACTGCCCACATGCAAATGAAGAGTGTGTGTGATGGACAGACTGATGAGCTGTGGCATGCAGCAGTGCCTCGGGTGGCACTTGTGTGTTGCAGTTGCACGTCTTGCAGTTGCATGTGCTGCACTTTTTTATGCGTTGGCGTTGACGTTGACTGCAGTCTGTCTCTCTGCCTGCCTGCCAGTCAATTTTCCGCCGTCTTTCCTCACTCGTTTTTCTCTCTGCTGCTGTATGTTGTTGTTGTTGTTGTTGTCTGACCTTTTTTGGGCAACTTCCAAAAATAAAATGCGCGCATTCGATTGGTTTTATTTTCTCTTTTGTTTTTTGTTTTCCAAGCTGGCCCATTCTTTTGTTTACTTCGGGGTGTAGCAGAGCCTAAACACATTTGGTCGTGTTCTTTTTGTGTTTGTTGCAAGTAGAACTTGCTACCTTTGGTTGCTGCTGCTGCTGTTGTGTCTTCTGCAAAGAACAAGCGATCTTAATTTACGTTAGCTCGTTAACTTGAATTACCGTTAGGCTCTCTTGCGCTCTCCCAATTTCTCTCCCTCTCTCTCGGTGTGTCTCCGCTTGACTTCGTTCTATTTTGTGGCTGCAACCTTTTTTGAGCATTTACAACGCCTCTGCGCCATTGTGGCAGCTTGTGGTCGAGTGGAGAGCGCGTGAAAATGCCATTGTAACCCCTCAACTACACATGCACTCAGAGAAAAAATGCATATTAAAAACATAAATGAGATTAAATAATATTTAAAAATATTTCGTTCTTTAAAAAATTAACTTGGGAAAAAGATTTCATGCTTAGAAATATTTTAATTTTAATATTCTTTTGAATCGAATCAATAGTTAAATCATGTTTGAAGAATTTCTTAAGATCAGAAAAATTAAAATTTTAACGAAGTAGTGCAACAAAATAATTAAATCAAAAAATATTTAAAAAATAAAATTTCGAATAATTAATTTTTTTTTGTTGAATTTTTATCTTTAAGAATTTTTGATATTTTTTTATTCTTGAATTAGGAATATATTTAACAATAAAGAACAATTGTTGTATATTTTGAGTATCAATTTAAAAATATATCTGCTCGGTTTAGTTTTGAATTTTTTCTCAGTGCATGTATGTGCTGTATCTGAGCGCGGTAATCAACATTTTGTGGTCAACTCGGGAGCGAGAAAAACACAAAAAACACAAAAGAAACGTAACGAAACGAAACGAAACAAAAGAAAAGTATTGCCATTGGTTTCGCATGCTTTATTGCCAATTGGAAAGTTGGCCAGCCGCGCTGCTGACCAAGAACCAAGAACTCGAACCCAGAGACCCATTCAAGCCCAGTCAGAGTCTCAGTCTCAGTCAGAGTCTCAGTCTCGGTTTCTGGGTGCTAGAATGCTTTATGCGCTATTGTTTGTGTTAACTGTAATTGGGAAAGGAGAGAGGAAGAGAGCGAAGCGAGGCAAATGCAGTTAGCACAATGCTTGACTCGGCTATGCAAAGCAATAAATATGGCAAAGGCAAACGCCGTTAAGCAATAAATTGTGAGAGATTGATTTAATAACTGGCCAATGAAGCGGCACATCATTAAACAAAAGCCTGCAACTAATTGCATGCTTCCGCATACGCGACCAGCACAAGATGCAGCTAATCAAGCCAACTAACTAACTAACTAACTAACTAGTTAAACTGACTGTCTACAAGTCAACTGCAGAAACTGAAATGTGTCTGGCAATCCATCAAGCGAGTCGGCAATGAATCGAATGCCAACGCCATAATTTTGAAGCCGGGGCAGCAACAAGGGGAAGGTGCATTGACTGGACCACCGTCAACTGCATCAAGTCAATCAATTAGGCAACAAACACACTCACACAGATGTTGTTTACAGTTCTAATTCTAATTCTAGACACGATGTCTGGCAGCGAGTTGCAGCAAATTCGGATCGGGCGTGAATTATTTTTAAATAGTTCGTCGGCACGCTTAATGATTTCCTGTTAAAATATGCGGCATTGACTTTTAACTGTGTAAATGGAAAAGTCTTGTGCGTTTTATTTATACACACATTTGGAGCTTGTTTTTCCTGCACATTTTATGATCTTCTGCTGCGCTCGTAAATTGCTCGAACCAAACCAAACCGAACAAAAAATAGACACAAAAAATGCTCAAACTATGTTAAAGTCAAATGTTAAATGGCTTGGCATAAATCAGGCTACAGAGTAGTTGGCGGCAGAGCTTATGACTTGCCGAAAGTTTTTTGATATAGTTACAGCTCGACCTGATTGCGGCAACATACTAACCCACAAATAGCTCTGAAACTTCAGCCGCAATTTGAGCCACACACAAAACAAAAAAATACATGAAGACTAATCAATAATTTCTCAGCTACTCAAAAACTCATTAGGTTATTTTTGTCTGAAATCTCGCTGACGGCGCTGAGCTGTGGTTAATCTTTGGATGGGAAAAAAAAGAAGAAACTGAAATTTTTGTTTGGCACTTTCGCTTGGGGCTGCCTAGAAATTAAAAGTGTAAAGCTGCTAATTTTAGGGCAGCAGCAGCATCAAGTGCCAAAGTGTAGCCACTTTGGCCAGCTGTTTGTTGAAAATTCAATTAGCAAGAAGGCTTACGACTCTAAAACTGGCCAAGAACACCTCGAAGTCGAGGCGAGTCTTATGATTGATGATGTGCCTCGGCGAGGTCAGAGCAAAGTAAACATTGACAGCACATCAAATGAAGTCAACTCCCAGCCTCAGTTTAGCACACATAAAGTTGGCCAGTTGGCAGTTGGCCAGTTGCCTGTTTTGGCCAGTTATCTGAGCAGCAGATTTGATTAATTGCAATTGCCCACCCACAATCAACAGCTCGCTGTCTATAATTGCTGCGAAACATATACGAGCACTTATCCAAACAAAGAACTCAGTTCTTGACTCACCGAAGCTCAAATACACTCTAAGAAAATTCTATTCTGTTGAAGATTTATTTCAACAAAGTTACATAAATCATTCAAAAAAAAATAGTCAATAAATAAGTGAATGCAGCAGATTAGGAATATGAATGATTGAACGTGATTTGCAACTTGAAGCTATCAAGAAATTTATATCTAACTAATCGAATAAAAAATTACACAAATTATTTTGAAAATTAGTATTTTCAAGTTATAGAAATTTAAATCGTTGTATAACTTTTTGAATGATTCCGATTCCCATCTAAATTATCATACAACACATTCAAAAATTAATGTTAATAATCATTATTTTCAAGTTATGGCAATTTTCATGTGTGTAAATTTATTTCCATTCACATCTAAATTATCGAATTGCAAATTAAGCAGATAATATTAATAATGATCAAATTACTTTCAAGTTATGGCAATTTTGATGCCCGCATCATTTTGTAAACTTACGTAACCCTTTAAAAATTATTTCCGTTAGCCATAAATGTTTTATTCCATTAAATTTCTACTCGCCTATTACAAAGTCAAGTTCCCAGCTAAAAACCTCAATGATCTCATCATCTTCTCATCAGTTCCCAAGCATTTTTTACCTGAATGACTCGAAGTTGGTTAAGGAGCGAAACTGCATGCCGCAAACAGAAAGTTGTTGTTTCTTTGTTGTTGCAGAGAAAGATAATAATAATTTCTATGATGCCAGTTCGATAGGCAAGACAGCTGTTCAGCTGCTAATGAATATAAATCGCGCAATTATTTTTGACCACGAAAATTTCATTTGGAAATTTATGAAGACACATTTGTCAAGATGCAAAAAGAATGAACAAGAATTGGAGATGGCAGCAAGGGGAAGAGGCAGCCACAACTGACCTGAATTTTTGGTTACGCTCGTGCCGGCAAACGCTTAACCTTGACACCAGCGGCGGTTGGGTTCCAGTTTGAGTTGGAGTCGGAGTTTGGGGTCGGGTTCGGGGCCTGAGGTTGGGGATCTGAGACGCTGAGCTCCGTTAAAGTCAAAAGTGAGTTTTGTCCGACGGTCTTTGGCTTATTTTGGTGCGGGTTGCCGTTAGATTGAAGTAATAAAAACTTTTTTTTCGTTTCGTTTCGATATTTTTTTCGTTGTTTTTTTCTGTGTGCAACTTTTTGCTGTACGCTCAGACAATTGCGTGGCATGACTCAAGCGAAATAAATTGCAAAATCTTTCGCAGCGCTTATGAAAAGTGCGGCATTTTTTTTATGATTTTGTTTGTGTTGCTCTTTGTGTTTGACTTTGTCGTAGCACAATGTTTTTTATAGTTTTGCTCTGTCTGCCGTCTGGAGAAACGTGAAGTTATTTTTTTTATTATACGCGGCCTTTGTGGCAATAGAATAATATTAAATAGCTGAGCGCCCACCACGCCCCAGATGAGTCGCCGAGAATAAATATTTAATAAGCTGCAAATGTAAGTGAGGCCAGGACAAAGGCAATAGCCGAGAGTCGAGAGTCGAGAGCCAAGAGGCACTAAAGGCAAATTGCAACTGGAGAGCGGGAGTCACATAAATTGCGGCCAATTACGGCATCGGTTTGTAGCAGGCTCTTTAAAAATGTATGTCAATTGGTCAATTTCCGTTTGGATCCCGCCCCCTCTCTCTCGCTCTCTCTCGCTCTCTCCTATTGAGTGCAGGCCAATTAAATGTCATTAACCTGCAGTGCAGACGTCGAAGTCGAAGTCGACATCGACATCGACTCCAGCCATTAACCGAGCCAAATCAGTTTAAATATTTATAAGCAGAGCATAAATTTGTGGCACGGTTTAATTAGGCAAAGTGCGCGACGGCGTTTGGCTTTCATAAATGCAGCAGAAATTAGCACAATTATTGTCCAAATATCCGCTGGCTATTGACAGTTCAATCAACTCGAAGCGCGAGCTGCAAAATTGTAAATTGCCAAGCAGCGCGCTGCAAGCTGTAATAGAAATTGCAAATCAAATATTACGTATACGACTGTCGGGCTGCCAAAAAGCTACCCCATTGTTGTGTCAGCGATAAAGCCAAAAAAAGGCAACACGACAAAAAATGCCCAAAGGCGACGCTGACATCGACAACATGCGACAGGCAACAGCAACAGCAACAGCTCCAGCAGCAACACCTTTGGAGTGGCAATTTGTTGGCGCTGCCACAGCCATTGGTCTGGTTTGGCGACAAGCAGCGAGCTGAGCACTCAAAATGCCATATAAATGTTTGTTGTTGCCCCAACTTAAACCCGTTGTGTGGCTGTGTGTGGCTGAAGTATGACTCAAGCAATCAATTGGCAGTCGAAGCGAGCTGCGAGCTGCTGCTCGAGAGTGCGAAATCAGCAATCGAGCATCTCAAGAATGACTTAACAGCGTGAAAAACTGCCAGCAGCGAAAACAACAACGACGACGCGGACGATGAAAAATCAACAATAAAAACAAAGTTGAAAAGCAGCTAATAGCTGGCTGCCTTTTGTTGCGCCTTTCGAGACGTGTTTGCATTTCAGCCAGTTCCGGCCTTTGGCCAGAAGTATGAGTACCCATGTGAGTACTCGCTGCTCGATGCGAACAAAGTGTCAAATGCATGCAGCGAATGCAATAACTGTAATTTGTAGCTTGTACTTGCACAATTTTCATTTCATTTGCATTGCGAAAAGTTGCCAGTTGTCAGTTGCATTGCGCATACGACCCGTCGACGCTTGCTTTTTTCGTTGCCCATAAATTGTAACAACTGTCGTTTGCATAAAATGTAACTGCAACAAATAAATGGCTAACTGATCGCACAGACAAAATGCAAAAACGTCAATTTCAAATGCGTTTATTGAGTGCGCATAAATTTCAACAGCTCCAAATTTGATTGAAAATTGATATACGACTATTATTTGCATCCATACATATGTACATTCTGAGTGGGAACTTTATTGAATTTGTATATTCGAGTACTCGTATGCAATTCGTTGAAAATAATTAGTTGCTAGGTTACGTGACATTTTGTGTCAACTATAATTACAGTTTGCATTGTCTTGTAAACGAATACGAATACGGCTTGTTGTTTATTTTCTAATTATTAATAGCATAGATTTTGAATTGTCGAACAAACAAAGCAGCCACATCAAACGAATAAACCGATGCGTCCCCGCTTTTAATTAGACACACAAAATAAATTAAATTAACAAGTCTGAAAAGCAATCAAAAAAAAACACACACATATATATATTTCATTTATAATTGCTACAACTGGCAAAATGTTAAATTTGTTTATTTTTCTGGGTATTTTTTTACCAGATTTTTTGCCAAAAAATTGATTGATCTGCCCCAGAGCGAGTTGTCTATGCCCCCACGGAGTCTGTCTGTCTATCTGTCTATCTGTCCCGTTGTCAGTCGGGGTTCAATCAAAATTTGTAATGAACAAGCCGGAAAAAATTAAACACACACTGAAAATTCTCTATAGAGCTTTGCGCTGTTAGTTGTTTGCTTTGCTTGCGGTGTTGTTGTTGTTGCTGGTGGTGTTGGTGTTGGTGTTTCATTATGCTGCCGGGCACTGTTTGCGGCTGTTGTTGGACTATGTTACAGCCTGTGTTCGGTTCGCCTCTACATTTTAATGATACAATTTAAAATCAACGCAGACTCATGATTTTGCATATTTTGAGCATTAAACTTCTGGCCCCCGCGTACACTGAGAGCCTAAAAAGAGAGCTGCTGCTGCTGCTGCTGCTGATGCTGTTCTGATTCCATTTCTGCTGGCTGAACGCATAATTCAGGCACGGTTTTCAGTTTTTAACAGCAATCAATGACCGAGCGAGCCAAGCAGCAGCCGCCTGCTGTGATTTGACCAAAAAAACAAAAAAAAAAAACGAAAACGAAGCAGCAAAAAACTGACGGACCCAGCTTAAACTGGCTGGCTGCTTGGTTTGCTGGTCGGTTAGGTTGGTTGCCTGCCAAAGCTATCAAATAAATAACCGCGAGACCCGCAGCGTGTACGAAAATAAAAGAATGCCAAGCTTCTAATGCTGATGATGGTTTCTCTGGCACCCACAAAACTCGAAGGGGCAAAACGAGCCAGGGAAATTGTGTAAGTTAGAAGACTGGGGGGATGAGAGGGAAAAAAACATTTTAGCTAAACGGCGCGCATTACTTTTAATTAAAAGCAACGCCAGGCAGCAACTGCACATGACTTGAACTTGAACTCGCATAACAAGCGGCCACATTTACAGACATAGACACAGCCATAGCTACAGATACATTCACAGACAGAGACGCAGATACAGATACAGATACAGATACAGATACACGACAACGATGTTGGCTGTGTCTAATGCCAAGTCCAAGCCTTGCCGCACATGATTACCCATAAGCTGACAACGCTCGTTCCACAGTTCGTTGCACAGCGCGTCACAGTTTGACTTTAATCAGTTTGCCACAGCAACACAGTAACAGCAACAACAGCAACAACAACTGAGCTGACATTTGATGTTAATTTGCAGTGAGTGACATTGCGCATACGCAACGTTGTCTGTCAGCCGCTTAATTACATGTAACCAAACTCACAAAACGAGCATACAAAATTCAATCATACATGCATTTTTATTGCTAATAAATGTGTTATTTTTATTTGAGACGGTGTTTTATGCATGCAACTAAAGTTTATTCAATTTCGACAACAACTTAATTTGTAGTTGTTTTGAAATATTGAAAATTCTAAAAATAATACGCAATCATCGCATACTTTAATATTATATGTTAAATGCAAAAATATTGTTTCTTTACATTTTTTATATTATGCATAATTTGACATAATTTACTATGAACTCAGTAAATTTCTCGCTTTCCAAATTTGTTGCTTATTAATTGATTCGTAGAAAATTAAATCATATAGGCATTTTTATTATTATTATTCTTGTATAATGTTAGCTTATTTGAAAGCGTATGACGCATATTTAGTAATCAATTCAGCCAATAAATTTTTACATTTCTTGTATTTCATTTACATTGTGTATTATTGACAAAATGAACAAGTAAAATATGTAGAAGCAAAACCTTGATTTTATAAACTCTTCGCTTACCGAATTCCTCGCTTATGCAATGCTTCATTAATTGATTGCCAGACAAACTGCCGCTTCACTCCTCTCGATACTGAGCTCGGCCCACGCCCGATTCCAGCAAATAATTAGCATAAAGCACGTGCGCGCCTTCCTCATTTGTATGCCCAACTCGAGCTACCAGTTCGGCAGCTGTCTGTGGCTGCCACTGCCCCAACTCGGCTACCTGTTGGCTGTTGGTTGTTGCAAGAAGTGGAAGCAGGTGCGTAGCGCAAAACGCCCCCAGAACTCAGAACTCGCTGGCTGTTATGGAATTCTCTCATGCAATCCACCAAACTGAACAACAGACAGTTTGCGCGTTTCATTTGCGCTTTGCCTGCATTTCATTTCTCAGTTCAGTTCAGTTCGGTTCTGCTTTGATTTATGCCCAGGGGCCGCGGTTGGATGAATCACAGCGCAGCGCAGCTCAGTTATCAGTTACTGCGCTAATACCCTGTAAACAGGCGTGTAAATAAATGTGGAGCGCTTTCAGTCTAATTGCCTAGCAATAAGCACGCGTAGCTGTATCTGTATCTGTCAGCTACATTATCTAAATCAAAGTCAATTTCTAATGTGGTTTATGACCTGCACTCCAAGTAAAACAGCTGTCATAATAACTACCTCATTTTCTAGCTTTATCGCCATGAGCTTTTGTTCTATATCATTGCAGCTGCATTATCTTAACTGCAGTCTATAGCACGATTTATAATGGCGCTTTATGAGCTGGAAAATCTCGGCGGTTCCAATAAAAGCTGTAGCTGTTAGATAGACTATCTGAACTGCATTATGCACTGAGATTGCCTAAATCTATTTCCATTGAATTCGCTATCTGCAGCGCGATTGCTTATGTTTTTATGGCCACACAAATTGAAAGAGTTGCCGTTCTTGCTGTCTTCTTTTTTATCTGTCAGCTACAATATCTGAATTGCATCATTATTGCAGTCGTATCACAATTTATCCGATTTTTTCGCCATCTAATGCTTTTTGGTATCTTAATTTACAATTGTATTGCAGACATTTCTTGACTCCATTTCTTAACTACTTTATGTGGTATATTTCAAGCAGCTGTCATAATGGCAAACTTTGCTCCCCTCACTTCACCGTTTTGGCCTGCCAGCTACGTGTTCTCAATTAACATATCAGCGGGTTTAAGCGAAATAAACTTGCAGCGCTGTTTCGCACACCTCTCGATACTCGTATTGTTATCGCAGTTATCGGTTGCGGTTGTTCCTCTAGTTGTGGTTATAGCTGTAGTTGTTGTTGTGGTTGTTGTTAATACTGCTATGTGGAGCAGGTTTTTCATTTTCCATGCGGTCTGCGCATTTCACGCTTTTGCCAAATTGCCAACTTGACCGGCACAAAAGCGAATCATGAAAATGCCGCAGCCTGGACAGCGTTAAATGTGTGTGTGTGTGTGTTGTGTGGTGTGTGCTCATAACATTTTATTTAATGCACATTTCGTTCACAATTTGTTGTTAATGAATGCAAGCGCAATGCTTGGCTAACTTGCCTGCCCCTCTCCCTCTATTGCTCCGCTAGTTGCCACAGATTTGCTGCAAATTGCGCCCACAAATGAGGTCAGGCAGCCGCACAATGCGCTCGCCCCGTTGCTCGC
This sequence comes from Drosophila ustulata, assembly GCA_035047365.1. NCBI lineage: Eukaryota > Metazoa > Arthropoda > Insecta > Diptera > Drosophilidae > Drosophila > Drosophila ustulata. Next base: position 27,601,053 of record JAWNPT010000094.1, read on the forward strand.
AGCATTCACGTGCTGACTTGTGAAAGTAAACGCCTCCTCTCACTACTTGCCCCACAGCGTTGCACTGTCTTGGCTTTCCTTGTGCTCGGCTCAGCTCAGCTCAGCTGTCTTGCAATTTTCGTGTGAGTCTGCAACTAACCTTCACATAAATTATTCCCATCAAAGGCCTGTGTGTTGCGGCAGCAACATCAGCCACGTTGTAGCTGGCAGTTTAAGACATCGTGATAAGCTGCAAGATATTTATCTAGCTAGCAAATTACATGAGGCAACGCCTAGACAAGTGCACGAGGAGAAAGGGAGAAGCAGCGTTAAAGAAATGAGGTGTCGAAACTATTGTTAGGCGTTGCACACAACACTCATACGCCCCGTGAGACGTGCGCTGCAATTGAAACACTACTTTGTATTACTATTTCCAAAGGAGAGTACTTAAAAGACAGTCTGGCTTTTAAAAGTGTCTTTAGCTACACAGAGGAATAGTATCGGTTGACAACTAGAATTAAACTCTTAGATTTGAGAATATTAAAATGAAAATAAATATAAATATTAAAATAAAGATTCAACTAAATATATATTTTTGGTTATTTTTTAAGCAATGTATATTCAAGGACTAAGCAATCATTCGTGATTTGCATTAATGAACATAGAAATTTTGTTAATTAACAATGTTTTTCATTTTCATAAGTAATTTAAGAATTTATCTTCTTCGTTAAATTTCGATATAATATGACGACGTTTTTTCTCTGTGTAGAGCTGCGGCCCTTTACAAAACTAATGAGGTGAATTTTATATGGTTTTAATTGGCAGGCAGCGTAGGCACAATAAACATATTTATAGCCGCTTATTCACATATTTACCTATAATATATCATTGAACCAAGCCCATATATTTTTTACACATTTGCATTTATTTTATTTTATTTTGATATGTACATGGGGTAGGCCCAAGAATCTACGGCAATCATTTCGATAACACTTGAATACAAAATGAGGGTCATTAATTTTATAACAAACTATGCTCGGCCTGCCTTGTCGGGGCACACTTCAAAACCGACAATTCGACTCACAATCTCGCAGTCACAGTCACATTCAGAATCGTAGTTGAAGTTGGCGCTGGAGTTGCCCGTCAACTTGGTTGCCATCGTCTTAAGCCAATGTCGCTGGCAGGAGGCATGAGACATGAGGCAATACAAAAGTCAGTCAGTCAGTCTCTCGGTCTGTCTGTCAGTCAATCATAACCCGTTTCGAGTACAAATCAAACTCGTTATCGTTCCAAAAAGATCTATGGGAGCAATAAAATATACAGCGCATACAGACGCCTACCTTGCCATTGGCTCTCGACTTTGCTGCCAACCTGGAAAAAAGCCAATGAGGAAAAAATCAAAAAAAATATTGTCAAGCGCTACGTGTTTGGCCATCAAAATGCTGCACGCCTCATCAGGCAACAGCAGTGGCAGGGGCAACGAGGCAACTAGGCAGCATTTTAATTGCAGTGCCAGCAAATGTCGTTTACATTTGAACTTCGAGGCAAAGTCGTGGACTTCGTCGCAGCGGCTTTTTTTTTGGGTCATGTCTGGCTAATCAGAGAGCAGGAGCTTGCAGCTTGGCAGCTGGCCAGCTTGGGGCAGCTGGGCGGCTGGGCGGCTGTTGTCACGCCCACAGGCATTTATCAGCAGCTCAGAGTTTAGATGCCGCTTTTATTAAACATATTTTGCGCTACGAACGAAACGTGAGCTTATGGTTTATGGCGACTTAATAAGCCGCGGCCAGGCTTGTTGCCTGTTGCCCGTTGCTGTCCGTTGCCTGTTTGCCTGTTGCTGGCCACGACTCGACGTCAACTAATGGCCGCATCTGTGGCAGCCACAGAGCAGCACATTAGCCACAGCACCTAAGTGTTGTCTTGGCGACTCCGACTGCGAGAATGCGGCATGATAAACAACCGAAAGCGTTTTAAACGGCTTCATTAATCTTATTCAGCGATGTGCGCTTGTCTATTAAAGCTTGTAATGCGGAGTCCTGATGCTGATGCTGATGCTGCTTCTGATGAGCAGCTGCTGTGGCTGCAGCTTCGAATCTACTAACTGTCAGCTCGACGTCAGTTCGCCATTTTATGAGCCGGCCATTGTCATTTGGGGGCTAAAAATAAATAAATTTACGACTGTAAACAATCAGATTCGTTGCACACAACACATAAAGCATAAGCAACGAAAATAAAATTGCGAATTTTTAGCGCTCACGTGACCATCGCTAATCTCTGCTTAATTACGTGCAGGCAAAGAAGAAAACTCTGTGTACAACACAAAAAGGGCCAAAGGGGAAGATGGCAAACGAGTTAAGTGTGATTTGCGTGACAGGATTAGCTGTCACGTGTCTATCTTTAGTGAATACCTTTGTCACGTGCTCATCGCTTGATTTGTATGCGAGACGAGTCTCCTTTTACCTCCCTCCCTGCCTCTGTTGTTCGGTCTATAAGGACATGTGTCGCATCTGCAACTCTTTTATGCAACGCTTTCATTTGCCGCCTCGTCATAAGCATGACAATTTCTTGACTCTCTGCCGTTGCCTTATCATTTCATAATGAATTTGTTTTGTCAGCTAATAAATTATGAACATCACGCTCTCGGTCTGCCCACAAGCAGCCGCAGCAACCACAACAGCGAGCCACATCATAATCAGCATCCGCATCGGCAACATCGAGCATCATTGGGTAAATGATGTCCCTAGGTTGAGACGCAGACTGAGACAGAGACGGAGAAACTGTTGCCAGGTTTATCGTGCGGCAACGTTGATTTAGTGAGCCCGCAGTTTGTTTAGTTATTAGCTTTTGCCCTTTGCGCAGAACAAATTGCATTTTGATTTATGTGCGCTGAATTAGTTTATCGGCAACAGCAACAACTGAAAGAAATGCCAAGACTTACACGCGACAGACAGGAAACGAGCGAGCGACAAGCAACAAGCAACAACATTGCCGCCCACATCAAAAGGGGGAAAGACAGAAGGACGGACTAAAAGGAAATGACACCCATACTGCGAGGCTAATGTTAGACGTACGAGATTCATCATTATCCAACAGGCCTGGCCACATCAAAGGGCATTTAAAATCCAAATTGGTAATTAAGTAAAACGCATAAACCGCAAAGTGAGCTGGTCGATTATTTACACTCAGTGAATGAAAGCGGCCAGAGAGGAAGAGGAACCACAGCAAAGTGTATTAAATAACCGCAAGCGAACGCTTCGCTCGCAAAGGGCCGACGACTTGAGGGGCAACAAACGAGACGAAACGAAACAAACACAAATAAAGAGCGCAGAATTGTAATTGAGTTGCAACAACCAACCAACAACTGACCAATGCAGACTGCAGCAAAAACCGAAGCTCATTATCGCATTGCCTGTAAATATTTAAGCCCTTTCCCCAACTCTGCTCCACATTTCGACTACAGTTGCAGTTGCAGGTTTTAGTTTGGGCCATTTGCTCATTAGGGCTCAGTTTGCACGGCAAGCTCTGGAGGATTGCAACTGGCAACTGCAAACTGCAAACTGCAAACTGGTCTCGCGACAAATTAATGCAATGCAAATTTTGTGGCATGGCAAATGCTGCTGACATTGTCTGCTGACCCGATTCCCCATAGACACCTATTTGCCTGGCATACTTGCAAAAAAAAAACTGCCCGTTTAAAGCGCTTCTTTTGTGACTTATTTTCTTTGTCATTTGTGTTGCATAATCGTGCATGTTCTATGTCAAATTGACATTCAAATCGTTTGCGACGCGTTGCACAACACAAAAGGTAGCCTTTGATGGGCTTTCAATGCAAAGCCGCACAAAGCCGGCAAGCCTGATTAACTTGCAACCAGCAGCCACAAAAAATGGGGATTTCACAGCTGGATTTGTGCAGCAAAAAACTGTGGCAAAGCTTTTCCCATGTGCAACAAAAAAAGAGTTTTTTTTTTGTAATCCATTTGTGCGATTTATCTGCTCTCACATTGGACGAGTATCGTATTATTTCTATAAAAATCATGGCATGTAATTTCTAATTAGTAATTATGATAATTATGACGAGAGCGAACGAACGAGCGACCGACAGAACTCGAGAACGAACTCTCAACATGTTTATTAATTATGCAAATGATGCTTTGAATTTTGTCCCACATTTTGAGATGCGACTCGCGCTTTGTTGGTTCACTGAACTTGGCCGTAACCAAAAGAAATGGGTCAAATGCGAAGAAAACCTGTTCCGCTTTGGGGCAGGAGATCGATCGAAACATCTTGTTGTTGACAATCGATTTAAATAATATGCTTATTAATGTGCAAATGAGGCGCAGGTTGATGCCAAGCATTTGACACTTTTGACATGGCCATTGATTTGGCCAAAATGTTTTATGCCCTTCTAATGGGACAAGCTAATGGCCAGCAACAAGAGTTCCCCCGAGAATGGAAACGTTTTGTGGCATAAATTTTACGAGTTACCACTGCGAGACGTCTGTTGACCAAAAGATAAAAGCCCTTTTGCCCTTGGCCATAAATTCAGTGTTGTTGGCTCATAATGCAGCATAAAGAGTGTGAAATTCAATGCAAAACGGGACGACGATGTGTGAGCTGGTCATAAAATGATGACATTAAAAGCAGCTTAGCAATTTCATTGCCAGACGCTAATTGAAGTCATATCGCATATTAAGCATACGCCCCGCTGGCTGCTTTAAATATACATATGTATGTTAGATAGAGAAAATAGGGAGAGGAGGCAAATAAGTAAATTGGATTTACCCCACAGCAGAGCGGAGCGAGAGGCAACTTTGCCTGATTGCCTGGTGATATTGGACTGGGACTTGGTCTGGCAATAGCAAAGGAAAAAGTGGAAGTAGAAGCAGCAGCAATGGGGCATGGGAAAGTAGGAGTCGCTTCTAAGCTGCACCTTCAGCTGTTGCCGTGCCGTGCCTATTGCTGCTGCTTTTACAGCTCAGCTGACAATGTTGCCAATGTTGTACGGTAATTTTACATAAAAGCACATAAAGTGCAATGTTTGATCGTAAAACTTTTTTACGACATTTTTCCTGTACGCATATATAAAAATGCCGTCAGCCAGCAGCAAGAGAGAAAACTCCTGCTACTCCTCTGAGTATTTGGCTTTATCTGTTGTGCGTTTATATTATTTTTTCTCTTTTCTTCTGGGCTCTGCTCGTGTTGGGTTGGGGGCGTCATGAAAATTGTTTGCTCATATAAAATTTGTAACACGTGTGCGACAAAAACGTTGAAGGCTTTCGGCATTCGGCATTCGGCTTTCGTCTACTTTCCATCCTCCATCCTCCATCTCCATCCAGCTAGGCATAGAAAATTTATGCTTTTGCCGGCAATATCTGGTTTATTGTTTGGCGGCAAGTGAAACACTTTGGAGAATTACTCACCAGCAAAAGCAGTTTTATTCTGCGCATACCATATACGATACTGAATGTCAATCAGAGGCGAAGGGAGCCAGCGAGAGGAGTATGTAATGTAGACTAACTGGCAATTTAGTTGAAATAATTTTGTTGCATTCGCAATTGCAGCTTCCGTTACCTTGAGCTAGTACCGGTTCTTTCAGTACAGCCCACAACATTTAAGCACTCATAAAGTTAATGACATGCACAGCAGCCAGCAACAACAACAATCGGTTGCAGAACCAACAACAGTAAAAAGCTAAAACGCCCACGCTTTCAACTGTTTCTTTCTACCATTATAATGGACTTGAGCCTGGGACTGAATCTGAATCTGAGGCTGAGGAAAAGGCATTGTATCTGTCAGATGCAAATGCAAATGCAGCTCAGCTCGGCTCGGCAACTGTGCCATTTTAGCTGCAGTCCATCAACATCATCAGGAACTTCGTCATCGTCGTCGTTGGCGTCATCATCGCCTTTCTCATCATAGTCATTAAAAATAAAGTAATTTTCACGCATGTGCCTTGCCAAATAGAAAATAAAATGCATTTTCCGCAAACATGACGAATGAGCTGATTCTATTTTACAGTTTCGCATGCCATGTTCCCCCAGTCTTCCCCCTTCGCCCCTTTCGCCTTGTCCCACTTTAAAAAGAAGAAAGATTTTTCTATAAAAATGCTCGCGTAATGCATGCAACTGAAACGCCCAAGTCACAAAACTGGCAGCGGGGGCAGCAATGTTCCTGTCTTGCAACATGCAGCACAGATATGCGGTAATAAAAACGAACATTAAATACCCTGTTCTATTTTCATAATTTGCAGTAAAATATCAATTAATTAGTTACAACAGGAAATTGTGGAATGAATTTATTAAATGCGACCATTAAACCATTTTTGTATTTTATCGAATGGCATTAATAATTGAATAGAAGTTAATTAAAAATAGAATATATAAATATATTAAACACGACCATTAAATATTCTATTATATTTGAATAAATTGCAATAATAATTGATTAAGTATGAACAATGGAAATGGTAAAGAAAGCATATCAAATACACTGCATTTTAATACTTTACATTAATAATTAAAGTTCATCAACTATAGGAACTGAAAATACACATGTCAAATAAGTAAATATACAATACTTTTTTTTACAAATATTTTGTATATTCTGATTCGTTTTAAACACAATTTACGATTGAACTTTTCTGCTAGATTTTTCTATTGCTTTTTCCACCACTTTTTTCCTCTTAATTAACAGCGTATTAAAGCCACAATTTTAGTTTGGCTTTGACAGCGTATTTGCCACTTATAGACATGTGTGCTTGCCACGCCTTGTGGCGTAGGTAACCCTGTGCATGGCCATGTGAAAATCGCAAGAAAAATAACATAAAGCTGGCTGGCAGCCTGGCAGCAAAGTCACGCCCCCTCAAGTCAAGTTGTCCTAGACGTGGCTGCCACAACGCAGCAGCAACAGCGACTGCGGCGCACTTTAAGCGAATTTCATTTGTCTGCAGCGTCAACCACTTGACAATCACTCACGTGGCCCAGACCAGAGCCAAAGTCAGATTGAGTCAGACCCAGCCCAGGAATGGCAGCAGCAGCGGCAGCAGCTTCCTGCAACGTCAGCTGCGCCCCACACAACTCCCTTGACGGCTTGTCTGGGTGCGTTGTTGTTGCCGTTGTTGCTGGCTCGTTGGTGTTAACAAGTTCCCATGCAGCCGCTTAAATATTAACGCACACACATGTGTCGCGGCTGTCGTCGGCAACTGTAAATAAATACTCATAGAGCACACAGCCAGATCTTGTGTGTCATTGCACTCGACGAGTTGTTGCAGGTTGTCGGCGAGGTATGACGAAAGAGGCAGACGGAGGCAGAGGTGTGGCAGCAATGACGCTTAGCGCGCCTGGTCAAGACATAAGTCAAATAAGTGAAATATTTGCTGCGGCAAAACCGCTGCACAAATCATTAAAATCATCGAAGTGCCAGAGGATAATTAACTGCAACTCAATCAAGTGAGAGAGAGATGGAGGGAGAGACAGAGAGGAAGGTGCATGCGTCAATGCAATTAGTGGCAGCTCGGCCAGTCGTCCTGCCTCATTACGTGCCTCCAAAATACGAGAAATAAAAGAGAGAAAACATTTGGCAGGCAGAAGTGGGCGCCAAGACACGTCGTCGACCGTGTTAATTGCTGCAAATGCCTGAGGCATGCAACAGACACGCCAGCCAGCCAGCCAACCAGCCAACCAACTCCTTATGGCATATGGCGAGTACGTGTACAATGCCTTTGTGCCAGCAATTGTTTGTCGCTGCGAAATTTATGTCCGCTGGCCAGGCCAGCAAATTGTATGTGCAACATCTGCATGCAAATAATAAATATTCACAAGTCTTTAAATGCCTGCACCATGAGGAAGTGCGACACTGAAGCGGGCTCTACGCTGTCTATAAAATGAAATTCTTTTCATTAGCTTGCCAGTTGTTTGGCCAAATAAATCATGCAAAATAGAAAAAATACGAAGTCTGCTTCATTTTCCAGCTCATTTGGCTGCCATTGCCACAGCTTCAATTTCATAGTCAAATCAAATAACAAGAGGGGCAAAAATGCGAGAATAAATAGAGGATGGCAAGTGGGAAAAAAAAGGTAAATCACTGCCCGACAAAATGTGTTGAAGCCTCCCCCTAAAAACTCGGCGTCGCATTTAATCATCATTAAATTGGAGTGGGGGAAGAGTAGAAGGGAGGGGGATGGGGGCAATCCTTCTGGCATACGCAACACTCCGTTACACCTTTTGCCATTTGCACTTTTCGATGCTTTCACGTTTTTCATCATCATTACGTAGCAGAGGCAGCTTCTTTGCCTGCCTGCCATTTGCGACGAAAGTAATAAATAATTTCGTTTAGCTGGGTGAGCCAAGAACTGGAGCAGACGCCTTCAACATCCACCAGTCGCCATCATCATCCTGTTTTGCCAGATGTATGAGAATGTGCTAAAAGTTTGTTTGCTTTGGCTGCTGCTTCAGCTAACCAGCCTGACGACTTTGTGGCTGTTACTTCCGCAAATATCAAATGATGTTGGGCAGAGAAGTCTGGGTATTCATTGAAATATGACAAAATGCTGTTTGAGACATTTCCAGTTATTGATACGCCCGTCAGCAGGCGGTTGGCTGAAATGAATGCAGTCAAGCCAAGGAGTCAACTTTATGACATGACTCATGAGTCGATGTCGTTTTGTATGTGCCTGTGTGTGTGTGTGTCTGTACTTATTATTAATAAACCCAACACACACACACACACACACACACAAAAAAAGAAGTACTAAAATCCGCCTGAAATGGAAAGCAAAGTTTGGGTTGCCCCCTTGTCAGATAAATAGCGAATAGCTTCGACTGCGGCATGGGGCAGGATCAGGTTGTGCTGTCCCCACTGCCACTGCCACTGCCACTGCCAATGCCACACGCACTTTATCACAAATCAAGCCAAGTTTTTCCCTTTGCTCTTTTTGGCCAGAAATCACGCCCCAAAAAAGCGAAAAACTCCCCCGAAACACTTTTGCTTGGGCTGGTGATAAATTTGATGGCAACAGAAATTATGAGGGTGTCGAGCTTTGGGGCTTCGGGCTGATGATGTCCTGTGCACATACAGGACCAAAAGATATGACGCTATAAATATGCCAAAGCGATAAATATATGCTTAGCAGGAGTTATCGGGGGGATGCCCGCTCAAAAACCGATCAATGTCATATTTATCGCATGTCTTAAGCTTGCGGTTGACTTGACGATTTGTCAGCTTAAAGCCAAGCTGGTCGAAACTTGGCCAATAAATTTCCGTGCAGTCGTTAAAGTAATTTGTAAATGTTGTCATCAAAATGCGTTGCACAAAAAATGTAAATTGTTGGCGGTCGCTGACGATGTTGCGGGTGTGGCATGCAACACAGTGCAAGTTGAACGAACTGCTGCTTGCAATTAAAATTACTTGCAGCGGGAATTCATAGCCGTCATGCCAGCCACATTCACATGCTCTGCCCGGATGATGAATTATGTTCATTCACATTTATAGATTTTAATTGAGGCAGCGTTGCCTCGTTGACAGAGTGACCAACTTAAAGACACATGTCTGCCATATGTCAGTCGAGCTGGAGCGTCCGTCACTCAGTTAGTCAGTCAGGCGTCCGACTTTCCATTAATTAGGCATAATATTTCATTAGCGTAATGAGCGCCTTGAGAGAGGCGCCTCCGTGAAATGTGCCAGCTGCTGTGCGAAATATGGAAGCCACAAAGACAACGACAGCGACAACGACAACTTCAGTCAGCAACAGCAACAGCAACGTTAGCGGCAAACTAATGAAAGCCTAAGCAAAAGCCATGCAAATCTCATAGCCACAACTATCATCAGCAGGGAAACCTTGCCACCTCCCAAGCCCATGCCCCTGCCACAACTCGACGCCACTCGGCAGTCGGTATGCAAAATAATACAGAGCTCACTTGCAGCAGGTTTGCTGTCATGTGAAATGTGTGAAATGTTAACATGCCTCACTGCTATTCCTATGGCTGTTGTTGCCCTTTTTCAGTTCGCCGTTGCTTTTCATTATGCGAATGTACATTAATTATTTTGTAGTTGCCACAGTGGCTGCCACAGACTGTCAGTGGTACATATATCATAGTGAAGTACTCTCTCACACACAGTCGAAAAAAACTGAAATGAATATGAAGCGCCGACTTAGATCTAAGCCTAGGATTAAATCTATTAGAGTAATAAGTGCAGCAGGAAACTGACTCTCATCCGAAGCACGAGCTGAACAAATACTTGCCGCAAAGCCTATGATTAATTCTATTAGAATAATGAATAACTCTCAGTTGCCGATGGAGGAGCTCCCTGTAAAGATTGCATGAAGAAAAAGATTCATAATCTTATATTAAATGGAGATAGAGACATTCAGAACATGTAACAGTATTTCAAAGAAACTAATAAAAATGACAACTAAAATTACAGCAATATGAGAATACAATTTTAAAATATATATATTAAAAGCCTAGAGCAAAATATCTATTAATAAATTGACGAAATTTAAGTAAATTATTTGTGTTTGAAGCTCTGCCAGCTGGCTAACTTTTTTCAACTATAAGAATAAAAGTTCAAATATATGTATAAAAATCCTCAAACAAAATGGAATCAAAAAATCATAGAGAAAATTTTAATTAAATTGGTTTGTGTTTAAAATTATTTATAAAACAAACTCTAAAACAGCAATCTGAACAAAATCTAAGCTCTGCCAGCTGGAAGATAGTTTTTTTTAACGCATTTTCGTATAAATAAATAAAGTTCATAAAGACTTGGATTTTGGAGCACAAGACTGGATGGAATGAAGCAGTTATGTAAATTTAATTTTAATTAAATAGACATCAAGGCGACGCAGCATTAGAAGAGAGCGAGTATTAGCTCCTATTTTACTTTGGCTGCAATCCCTAAAACTGCTTAAAGCGAGTCGCGAGTCGAGATGGCTTAAAGTAGAGGCCAAGAGCAAGGGCGCAGCTGCTGGCCATGTTCTGGGGTTGGCAGTTCAGCTCATGGCAGCGTCTTCTGCTATGTATTATAAGTATCTCTCTAATGACATAATCTGCTTTTAGGCAACAGCAGCTCTCGCAGAAGCGCCCTTTAACTAATCCGCTTAAGTGACTTTTGTTGCTACTGTTGTTGTTGTTGCTGTTGTTGTTGTAGCTGCTTCGTGCATATTAAAGTTATCGCTGGCAACAACCGCAATTATAAAATTATAATGATAATACTCGACTAGGGAGCGGCAACTGCTGACAGTTGGTTTGTCATCAGTTTGCCAGTCCTGCTCCCATTGCTGCTGTTGCTGTTGATGATGTTGCCGCTGCGATCTGCGACACAGATAGTAGCAAGCTAATTCCAAAAAAGAGTTATTAAAACGAGAGACTGTTGCAAGGTTGACAACGTCTTGTCGTATCTAGCGAGTTTATCGCAAAGCGAAACCCGTTTACAGTTGGCTAATTGCAACATGCTGCAACTTGAATGATAGCGGGGCAACGACAACTATTTATTAATTATGTGCACAGTTTAATTGCCACTTTCTACACATCTCACACTTTCAGTATCTCGCTCTCTGCATCTTTACAGACCGCAAAATGCTGACAACTTTGAGGGACAACGCGGCTTAAAAGGCTGCACAAAGTGTTTAACAACGAAGACGAAGTCAAACAAGCCAACAACGAACAACAAACAAGCGAAGCGGCAACAATATGAATTGCCTTTGTCGACCCTCGCGGATTATGTCCGTACGCATTAATTTGCTGGATGAGACCGACTTCATACACGAGATCAAGGTGAGTGTTTTTGCTGTTTGAATTTCAGTGGGGGGCACATCACATCATTGGCACCCTTTAGTGTCAACATTAGCTGCCAACCAACTATAATGCGACAGAGTCTCTTGTTGTTGTCCCTGTCGCACCATATGCTCCGTGATTTATGTCAATTGACAAAAAGTGTTGCATACTTTGCACGTGCCTGCCATCTGCTAACCGTCACCGTCACCGTCACCGTCGGGCCAGAGAAGAAGGCCCATCAGTGAGGCACCCTCATCAATATTTAGTGCAGAGCCTGAGCTTCAGTCGTTGCCTTGTGACTTGGCAAACATGCAAAGTGTCATCATTCACACGTCGCCTGCTGCCTGCTGCCTGCTGCTGTTGTTGCTGCCACACAGGCTGTGTGGTTGCTGCCCCATGCTTTAAAACTGCGCACGTTTGCCAAATTAAATGGGTCGTCAGCGACGACAACACGACCATTGGAGCAACGAGGGGTCTGTCCCCGGTCTGTGTGGCATGAAAACTGAGTCGCCTTTTGTCTGCGTCTCGCTTAGAAATTTTCTGCTGATTTTGCACGCCATCTCATAGTTGGCATCATTGTGCGGACAAATCAAATAAATAGTTCTGATTTACTCACACACACACATGCATGCTTGAGTGTGTGCCTGTGTGTGTGTGCCCTGATTTCTTTTGCTCTTTGATTTCAGCAAGCCTTTGCACAAAATTATCCAAGCGTACCATATAAATACATAAATATAGAAAATGCCCATGAAATCACCATTGGCTCAGACATCAATACGAGCTACGAGCTTGTCGTTTAATTGAAAAATACATATATATTTTTGATTTAGCAGCCAGAGATGAAAATGTGTCTGAATATGAAGCATAAATCAGATAAAGCAAATTTGCCAAAATTGGATTAAAGAAGCATGAAATGAAATACAGAATATGAGAAATTGAGAAAATGTCAAAACCAAAAGCTTTTAAGCTATATTTTCATTGTGCATTAAATGCCAGCAATTTGCTACAATTAAATGTGCTTGACTAGCAGATATGCTTTAGATAAATAGATACTCTACATGGAGCAATAATATAAAGACAATGTTATTTAATTGAATTAAATGTACTTGACTTGACATAATTGCAGATAATAATGTATCTTAATAGTCATGATATAATTTCTTTGGAATTTTGTATTTAAATAAATACTTGTCCCGAAGCCTGCTGCTGACAATTAAATAATTGAATAATTATTTTGGTACTGTTCTTAATTTAATTTAAATCTATTTTAATGAAATCATTAACTATCAGATCTCCTATATCCTATAAAAACTAATAGTTATTTCACTCTATTTAAATTTGTATTTAATTATTAAATGAAACCTTAAAGACAGCCACAGACAATAAAGTAATTGAAAAATTGTTTATGTTCAGTTTTAGCTTAATTCAATTTATATTTTTATTTACACGACTCTATATATAGTTTACTGCTCAATCATAAATGCGTAAAGTTAGTGAACTCTTAGACAACATTTAATATGAAGCAGCCATTTATTGGCAACCACTTGACATTTCCTGGCTATGAAATAATTAAGCGCTGTGATCAACATAGATATCTATTATGGACTCGCAGTCTGCCGCCCATGGCTTGTAAGCCAGCATTTGAAGGACAATTTTAAGCACATTTGGCTGCCATTTATGGGCATGCAGCAGACTGAGAAGATGTATAGCAGCATCATTGGGTTGTGGCATCAGCGATAAGCAAGAACACAATGTGACATGATAAGCATATCTTATGCAAATTCGTGTCATCAGAGTTGCCAGTTGCCAGTTGCCAGTTGCCTGTGGGGTCTGAGGACATAATGAGCAATGAGTTGGAAAGGCCGGCTGGCTGGCCAGACCAGAGCCAGGGCAGGCAGTTAATTATATGGCTTGTACTTGCAGCTGAGCATAAAGATACTGTAGTCATACCTCTGACGTCTATCTGTATCTGCATAATCAGAGCAGTTGATCGGTAAGCGCCCACGGCATAATGTTCCAGTTCATTCCTGATTGATCAGGCCAAAGTCGAGGCGCAGATGGAGACGATGGAGACGAAAGAGTGCAACGGCAGACAGGCTAGTTAGCATTTCTTGGAACTGGCTAATGACACTTGGCGTCGCGTTGAGCTGCCAAGTTGCATGTTGCATGTTTTTTGTGCGGCTGCAACATTGATGCAGGTTGCTAGTTGCAACAGAATTGAGGCACGTAAACGTTAATAATCACAGCTCATCAACAAGACATTTATAATAATTTTACCAGCACATGCACTTGGCTCGAGTTTAGTTTCAGCTTTGGCTTCAGCTTTGGCTGTGGCTGCGGCTTGTCGGCAATAACAAGTCTGGTACAACAAACCACAAACAGCTGTAAATCGATGTAAGCCACCAAATCGACTGAAAACAAGCGGCTCTAATCGGCTCAAACCTGCTTGCGTCTTGGCAAACTGCTTGGCTGCCTGTTGGCTAGCATAAATTGCGCATTAGACATGTGTTCCGATGCAGGCGGCGGCGTCTTGTGGGCGTGGCCACAATTTGACAATGGCAACCTGGGCGGACAACAAGTCTATAGTTGAGAGTCGCAATCGCAATCGCGTCGCTCTCGCTGTCGTTGTCGTTGTCGCTGCAGTTGCCTCGGGTCATTATTAATGAGTTTAAACTGGCAACAGGGACAGCCAAAGCAGGCAAAGCAGCCAAAGCAGCGACAGCAACAACAAAGCGCACTGAAGGGGAATTTGTCTCTGGGTTGCACTTGGGCAAACTTATCGCATGTAATTATTGGCCGAGAGGCTCACGTACCACGTCAGCCGCATGATTGATAAAAGGCCCGCCGATAAATACCAAAAAAGCAGCCATGAATGAAAATACAAAGTGCTGCTGCGACGCAGTCACAGATATGCAAAAAAGAGTGGTAAAAAACAAGTGGACTCGACTGCAAGTTACGCTTGAAAGTAGAAAAAGGAGTTGCCAATATACACGCTTAAAAAAAACATTATCAAATGAGAACTTTGGTACAAGAATTTTCATCTCAAGTCTGCATCGGTAACATAAAAGATTTGATGACGACCATTTTATTATTAAGAAAGAAAGATCACAAATAAGTGTCTTTCCTTACTTAACATTGTATTGAAAATACTTGTTAATATAAAATAAAAAATATTAATTTTTTTTATATTAAACTTTGTTGGTGGATATTGAGTTTTAAAACGTATGCACTACGAGAATTTATGTATTTATCTGTAATTTCGTGTGTTTATCTGTAATTATTGAGAATAATATTTGTATAATCAAAACTAAAATTATTTCAGTAATTAGATTTACAAACTCAATTTTAAGATGAATGTTTTCGAATTTAGAAACTGGCATTTGTCAGCGTATATACCCCATTGACAGCAGTTTGCTGTGCGGTATAGAAATGCGTGTGGCCGCCTTTGCTTCAAACGTAATTTTATTTACACGCTCTCTTGCCCCAGCTGTCTGTCAATGTGACCAGCGACCAGCCGCAGTCGGCAGTCGACAGTCGACAGTCTGCGCTGCTTTTGAGGACTGCCGATGGCACTAAGCGCACGCACTTAAAGTCGCCCGTGGCCAGCTGCAGTTTGCGTTAATGAAACAGGTGGCAGAGAGAGAGGGGAACGAGGGGGAGGAGGTTTGAGAGGTAGCTGTTTGCCTGCGGTTGACTCGTTTTGCATTTCATTGCAAAGTGTTCGTCGCTGGTTTTATCAACAGCAGCAACAACAACATCAACAACAACAACAACAACTTCTGACGGAGATACAGCAACATCCGCGACATCAGTCAATGCTGCGACAACGTGTCGTAATCGATATTTCATTGCCATGACGAGCCGCGTTGCGTTGCGCTGCGTTGCGAGTTGAGCTCACGTTGCGTATGATTGATTTTTGCTATGTGTGAGGCGCGTGTAGACAACAACAACAGCACAAAAATGTAACACACTCTGAATGTGAAAGATACACAGAGACCATCAACGAAGCATTCACTCGTTGTGTGTTTTGTGTTGTGTGCGATATCGATGACTGCGAGATGTGATGGCCATGATTCGAAAACATCCAGACCTCAAAATGCTTCATGTTCACGCTGTGTGGCAAAACTGTTTCGAAAATCATTTTCATTTTGGCTACATGGTATTTTGAAAGGGCTTACAACGCGTATTTTAATTAACAAACTGTTGCTTCCCTCAATATTTATAATTAAATGGCATTTTCGACACGAAGAGTTCTTAGTTGGGATTCCAAACGATTTTAAATTAATGAAATTGAAAAGCTAGTAACCAATTATAGTTAACTTAAAATAGTTAAGAGTAAGGAACATATTTTTAAATATAACCTTAAAAAGGACCTTCAACAATTAAATAATAAAATAGGTAAACTAATAATTGTTTAATAATTCTAAGAAGCTATAAAAATGTCGCGTTATACATACATATTGTGGGGTTTTTATTATTAGTTAGATTAAATTAACTTAATAGTTTTTCACATTATGTTAGTTATTATTATTAACTAATTTCATGTATAATTAATTTTCTAAATAATTTGTCTAACAAGACTTGGCATATTTTTTATTACTAAGCCTTATTCTGTGCTTATAATTTACCAGCTAAAATGTTTACGCTCAGATTTATTACTCGGACATTTGTCTCGCAATATTTAGTAAATTTTTTGTTCAGTAAATATGTTTGCTACAAGATTTACACTTTGAGGAATTTGTCCAACAACTGAATAATTTTCTTAACAATTGAAATACAGCTGAGAAAAATACACTTAAAGCCATTATAATAGCCAAGCTTCGGCCAGTCGACTTGAGGTTTAATTTGATATTTTTTGCTTAGCTTAAAGCGCAACCGAGAAAAGTTGGCAAAACTGTGACAAATGGCTTTGACGACTTCATGCCTAGACATGCTCGTACCTCAGTCTCTACCCCGTTTTTGGGGGCGCAGACAAAACACATTCTTATGGCCAGACTGTGAGCGCACATTTTGGGTCATTTATCATGCTTACATGCTAATGACATTTGGCCAGGGCTCACAAGAAACAGAAGAAACATTTCGCGGACCAAAGTCTCGCAGCTTCAAGTGCTCCCATTGTTGCTATTGTTGTTGGCTGTTGTCTGGTCGAGTTATATAAGGTTATATAATTATAGTATATACTTTAACGGTTCAAATTAAAAGAGTGCGCGAAGAGTGTGGGCTTTGTTTGGCCAGCGCTTAATTCTGTCAATAAATACAGGGTGCTTGCGAGGCGACGAGAGGCAACGAGAGGCAACTAGAGGCGGCATGGTCATTTGAGAATTTATGTAAATCATTCAACACACTTCAGGCTGGCTGGCCACAATGACAAGCCAGAAACCGAAAATGATTGCTTCAAGTATTTCACGAGCAAACACTTCAACGTCGCGTCTCCCTCTCCTCTCGCACTCATTCCCCAGATGCAGCTAGCCAGCTCTAGATACATTTCATAGATACATATACATACATTTGTATATATGTATCTACATTTGTGTGTGTGTGCTGGCCACGACATAGACTTTATGCCTCGGGGGACATTTAATTAGACTCGGTTGGCTCGAAGCGTTCACACGCCAAGCTGGCCAAGCTGGCCAAATAAACCTGCAGTTTATGGCCAACATAATTAAGTTAAAAGCTTTTTTACAGCTCGCCTTGTGCGCTTTTAAATTGATAATGAAAATAAGAAAAACTCATGAAGCGTATTTAATGGCTAAATAAATGCTTTGTGCCGGACGCCACCCACACCTGAAACTGTCTCTCAAATAGCAACTGGCTTAAAGACAACCATTTCCCAGATAATGTTAATAAAAATCGGCAGTTTTCTCCAACTGACAGATCATTGATTTAGCCCATCAAATGGCATGGCGAAAAGGGTAGCGACAATCAATGAAATTGACGTCAGCACAACGATTTCGAGAGTCTCTTTCCAGCAGCAATTTCCTGGAGTAAGTTTCGCCTTGCAAGGCATATGGAAATATTGAAAGGCGCTTTCAATTTGCAGTGTAGCAAAAGGTACAATTAATAAAAAGGGTCGAGCCCCAAAAAGTTAAACATTTTACCTTTTGGCGAAACTCAGTGAAGCATCTGCTTTTTTTTGTGTGTTGGCTACAAGGCGGGGGTAATTACTTTATCTGTTGCTGAAGTTGCGCTTTGGCTGCTAATAGGATTATCTAACAGAGAACCAACAACAAGAACAAAACTGAATAGAAGCGAAAAACAGGTTGGGTTAAAAGCCTCGCCATGAATTTTGTGCGGCCGTCGCTTGGCCGTTTTTTGCAGCTGTCAGAACCATAACTCAGTGTCATGTCTTTGTATCTGACTAAGTATATACGAGATACGTATTCGTATTCGCAGAGAGCGAGTACTCGTATTCAAATATCTATCTGCTGTGGCTGCGTGGCCGCAAATGCCTCTAGACGCAACCCCAAAAGAACCGACAGACAGACAAGACAAAAAGCAATTGTTCGATGGGGGCCGGGCCGAGCAAAAAGAATCGAAATCGAAATAGATTTGCAAACAATTTGCAACAATTCAATCAAAAAACTTTAAACGCAAATACACACAGACAGACAACAGATAGAAAAAAGGCAAAGCGGGGGCACATGGGCGACCATCAGATAACTCACTCACTTGGTGGTCTGCCAGGCACTGGACTGGAGACTGGAGACTGGACTGTAGGTTGAGAAGACAGAGACCAGAGACCAGAGACCAGAGACTGGGGACTGGACCAGACAAGACCAATAAACACCACTTCTAGACTTTTTGCGCCCTATGTCTCTGTCGGTATCTGTATCTCAGTTTTCAGTTTTCAGTCTTCAGTTTTCTGTGCCGTTTGTTTATCCAAGCGTTTGAACACCAAAGAAATTCAAGGTGAGTCCACGCCGCAGACCGAGGCGTTCGGTTCGAGTTCGATTCAGTTTCGCCTTGGTTTCATTTGATTTAACTTTGTTTATTTCTTTTTTGTTTGCACTTTTTTTGCTCGCTTTTCACTTCGCTGGCATCTTTGGATGGATGCTGGATAAGCGCACAAAATATTTGCCAGCCAGCGAGGCAAACAATGATATCCAACAATTCAGCTGCTATCTGTCGCTCTGTCTGTCTGTCTGACAGTCTGACAGTCTGTCTTGCTTGGTACTTTGCGTGCGGCTGCGGAAAATGCAAGTGATGCAGGTGAGGCGTTGACGACGTCTCTCGACAGCCAGCGGAAGTTGTAGCTCTTGCTTTTCATGCCGGAAAGCAGCTGACAAGTTGAAGCGGCAGCCGCAGTTGCACAGTTGCACGTTCTACAGTTGCAATATTTCAATGGGCTGGGACAGCACACACATGTATCTACATTGATTGCCCCGTACCCCAAATGAGTTGGCAGAAGCCAAAACGATGCGACAAATGTCAACGGGCGAACGCAGCGAAGAACATTCGACCGACAACTGACAACCGACAACTGACAACTAACAACTGACATAGCCTAGAAAGCAAGCAGGCAAGCTACATAGAAAAAAAAATAAAGTGCCGCTATGAGATGGTCGAGATGCTGCCGCTCTTAACTCATATGGCATTTCGCATGGGAAGCTGCACATCGCCAAACAGTTGAAGCTGAAGCTGAAGTTGCAGCTGAATCCATCCAACATCCATGCGAAGCATTTGCAGCATTGTCAGACTTTCTGCCATGGCGTGGCATGCGAAATAAAACTCCCGTAAGCAGACAGCGCGCCTCTAAGTCGAGAGCTCAGCATAAAACAAGCTGAAGGGAAACACGGTAACCTGATCAAACTGAAACTGAGATACTCTCAAAAGGCAACTTAACGCGCTGCCAAAGCACAAGAACTTGCAACTGAGCATATAAATTGAGTTGTGTCATATGAGAGTATTTCCTAAAAATAAAGCAAGCTACATAAGTTCTTTTTCACGGGAAAAACAGAACAAATTTGAAAACCACACTTAAATTTATATTTGTGAAGTAGTAGTACATGTATTTTTAATGTCAAATTATTAAAGCTGAAATTAAAAATATTCTGCACTGAATGAGAACATTTCTGGAAAAATAAATCAAACACTCAACAAAAATTCAGTTCAAATAAATTCTTCCAACCTTCAAAGATAAACAAGTAGAATATAAAAATAAATTCTTTGCCAACACAAATAAATTTCGGTTGCCATTTTCTTGGCATCAAAATTCCAATAATAAATTTTGACTAGCATTAAAATTTAACTGGAATTTTAAATTAAAAATATTCTGCGTCATAAAGGGAAATTTGCTTAAAAAAGAGCAAGCTCTCAGCAAATGTTAAAAAACACTAAAAGAGAATGTAATACAAATTTATATTTTCTTCAAAATATAACAATAAGTCATAGATGAATAACTGGGGAAAATGGCCAAAAACCAACACAGATTAGACGCAGTCCATGTTAAGAAGCTAAGCTCTCTGAGGCCCTTTTGCACAGCATCCCCAAAGAGTTGAGACTCGCATTTACAGGCAGTTGAGTTCGATTGAATATTCAAGCATATCAAAAGTATCTGCTGCCTCCATCCTTGTCAAAGGCAAAGCCGATGTCTGCCTGTTAGCAACCTCAGTGCGCATAGAGTATGCGGCAAACGTTGAGGCATCTCGACAACGAGAGAACAAGCGGCAAAACAGTAAACCGAGACGAACCTTGACTGAGCTCTGCAGGAATTACGCAAATCTCGTTTGTTGAATGTGTTTTCAGTTAGGTGAAGATGCGCCAGCATTTCTGAGAGGGGAGAGAGAAGGGGAGACAAGGCGGCGGCACATGGACATAAATCTGTTTTCAGCATTTGGGAGCCCGGCTTGGTTTTCGTTTTTGTTTAGTGCATAACGTTGACGACGATTGCGACTGCGACACGATGCTGCTGCCATTGGAGGCTCTTCTACAGCTGCCTCTCAACTCTCAACTTTTTTATGCACGTCACCGCTCTGCTCTTCGCTTCTCTTCTCTGCCTTTTGTGCTGCTATTCGCTTGTCGCCGTTTTGTCTGTGACATTGCAAACAACCGAGTGTTTTTTTTTATTTTCCTCCTTTTTTCATATATACTTGTATTTTTTACATCTTCTTTGGCTTTGTTTGTTTGCTTCAGCTTAAAACTCATAATGCCGTTATAAGCACAAACGAATGTGTGTCTGTGTCTCTGTGTGTGTGTGTGTGTGTGTGTGTTGTTGTCAAAGGTCAGCGCACGTTTAAGGCAAGCAGCGCAATTAAACGCACAATGCATTTGGGGAGACAGCAAAGCCAGCGAAAGATACTCAGCTACAGATACACAGCTGCAGATACACAGATACTTTCCTGCTGTTGAGAGTCCTTGCTGCAGATGTGGATTTATTTTACAGCTGCTGCAAGGTGCAGTTTTTCAGCAGCTCAACAAGGAGCATAAACCGACTGCATAGAGCAAGAACTATGAGCATGTGTTAATTATATTAAACGCAAAGATGCTGCACTTCAGCGCCCAGATTCGGCTGCCCAGATTCCCCATAGCCCATTTCCCATTGCCGGTCGCAGAAAACTGGGTTAGTCACGTAGCCAAAGTTTGCGGCAAGCGTGTTGATTAAGTTCCCAAAAGACGCTGCTGGGATTTAGACTTCACCAGGGGCGGGGAAGGCATCGTCGTCGTCGTCGTCGACTTCTTTTGCGAAAAGTGTCGCCCTCGTTGTCTTGCGAATCGAGTGGAGTGAAGTGGAGTGAAGGGAGGAAGAGAAATGAGGGGGCGACACATACTCGCCTCACATGTGTGGCAGATTTTGCTGTTTTCCACTTGCCGCTCACTAATTAAGTTGCATGGCAAAAGTTCTTTTGCCGACAGCTGACAAGAAAAGCGCTCGGTAAAAATACAGACAACTCCAGCCGAGTATATGGGGCATTTTTGGAGTGGTCGAAGTGGGACAGACCAACGGGGTGGAGAGGGGTTAAAATGTAAGCTCATTAAGTGGGCTTGGCTTGGCTTGGCTGGCGGCAACGCTGTCGATGTGGATGGATTTGCTGGAACTACACACAACTCTCTAGAAAACATCAAAGTAAGCATAATTTGATTAAGACATTTAAGCCAAAGACCTAATCATCATTAGCATCAGCATCAACATAATCATGGCACTGGCTCATCGAAAAGTCGCCACTCTTTGGCACAGCCCAGCCTTCCACTTCGACTTCAACTTCGGCTTTGGTCTACGTCATTGATTCCCAGCAAGGCGTACGTAATTTATTGAACTCGCCAAACTGATGGATTCGAATCTGGGCAGGAAGGGAGACAAACACAAGGGTCGATCGAAGTCTGGTCTGGCCAAACCTTTTGGGACTTAAACACTTTTGTTTGCACACACACACACATACAGGCACTAGAGTTTTTCCGGGTTTGCGTCGAGAGTTTTGTGATTAATTGCCGGCCATGGTTACATGTTACGTTGATTTTAGGCCATAATTTCGTAGCCTGGCATTTTGGCCATGCACGAGACGTAGTTCATTAAGATCGAAACGAAAATGGTCCATGGGGCTTTAAAGGGTCTCGCATAATAAAGCAGTGCTGCAAGTCTGCATATTGAGTGAGATTTAAATTACAAACTGAATTGAGTCTGTTAAAAAATGTGGCACTGTTTGTAAAAAATGCCATACTTTATTTTGATTTAAATGCGAGATTTAAATTGCCAAATAAAAACAATTTATCATAAAAATTCACTCTAGTTTTTTTACCACTTCATTAAATACTCATAATATTTTTGTTTGAATTTAAATGGTATCCCTTAAATAAATTATTTGTATTGGCAAAATGTTTTTATAGAAATTCAAACCTTTAAATGGCTATTAAAAGGGATTGGCTCAAAAAATGCAGCACTGATTCTATAGTTGATTTTCTACTTCATATTTGTATATTTATTTACAAATATATTTCAAACATATTACTATTTTTTTTTTATATAAATGTGATCCCTTTTATAGCATGTCTTTATTGCAAACACATCTCAGAAAATTCAGCTTTTTAAATTGGAAATAGAAATGATTAGCTCTGTTTCATGTATTTAAATTGGCAATTGAACTGATTTCCATTTCCTTAGTTAATTTTCCACTTTATCACATCTGAGACAATTTAGATATTTAAATTGGCAATAGAACTGACTTGGCTTAAATATGCAGCGCAGTTGCTGCAGTTTAATTTGCACTTTATTAAATAGTCGTAATATTTTGTTCCACTTTTTTTGTAATGGAAACCAGAAAGAGATTCCACTCAGTCATCAAGTATTCCATTTAGGAGATGTGCTCGCAAACTTTTTGCGTGCTGACTGGCTAAGTAAATGGCAAGAACCGACAGCCAACAGGCAAGAGCCAACAAGTTCATGAGTACTCATGTATCCAATGCATTTTTAAAATGCACTTTTCTACTTATGTCCTTACGTAAAAGCATCGGAGAACAATATGCTCGACATCAAGCAACAGGCAAGCAGGCAGGCAACAACGACAGGCAGCAGTTGCAAGTTGCACAACTTGCAACAATGAGGACATGTATCTTGTGTTGTAGTTGAACATTTTACGAGCTATTGTCTAATGTGTTTGGTGTGTGGCACGTACACAGCACGTATACGTAATGCAATTTTAAAGCAAACTGAAGGACATTCCCATTATGAGTTTAGCAGCTGTCATTGCCACTGTGTCAGCTGTGTGTCCTTTGCGTATCCTTGCAGTATCTGTCCTGTCTCTCCGCCTGTCATTCATTCATTCATTCGCATTCGCATTTCACAATTAGTTTTTGAACAATATTAACATTTGCGACATGCTTTATGGCTCCCTTCGGATTGCCAGTCAACTAGCTCTGACCTTTGACAGACTGGAGGGGGAGATCACTGCACGTGCTGTCATATACAGATTATCGCCAGGCAAGCGCATTTTCTTGGCCAGTTCCTTGAGTCCCCCAAGAGACAACTTACGAAGCGGGCGCATCATCAGTTCATTTCTCAGTGTGATCCTTTTTGAGTCGGTCTGTCTGTCTGTTTGTTTGTCCTTTAGTTGTTGGTCAGCAGAAATATTTAACATAAATTCAAAGGGCAAGTTTCAGGCTCGGGTTGTTCACACTTGCCAGCCATTAAGTTTATGACGCAACAACAATAAAACATGGCCAAATACAAAAAGGGATGCACAACACGAGCAGTTCTCGTTTGCTCTGTGCGCCGTGCTCTGTGGCCACCAAGGGATGTTTGGTCAAGCAAAATACAATAAATAAAACATGGCAGCAGTCGGCAGCAGTCGGTCCTCAATGCCCTCGCTCCCTGTTAAACCCAAATAAAAAGCGCAACACACAGAACAAAAAAAAAAAAACAAAATAAAACGAGAAGTTGCCTCAAAAGTCAGACAAGGGATTGGGGACTGGGGATTGGCTGAAGCTCTCTTCTCGCTCTCGGCAGATAATGTCTGGTCAGCGCCAAAAATCAAACATGTCGAGCGCCAGCTGTGCCACACGCAGACAATGAACGAAGAAGCGGCAGCCGTGTAGAGTGTGGCATGTGGCAAGTTGGAATGTGTGTGTGGTGCGGTTAACAATGGTGCGTCTCCTGGCCCATAGTTTGCGTATTTTGCGGTTGCAACAGCATCCCTATCCCTATTCCTGTCCCTATCCCTATCTCTTGCTCTGGCTTACCCCAAAACGCCCTCAGGGAATCGACTCAATTTATTATTGGCACAAAAAGAAGCTAAAATAAAAATTGGCTTTTTAAAGCGTTAAAGTTCCGAGCCGAACCGAATTCAATTAAATCAAACAAAAATGTGTGCAAGGTGTTAGAGAGGGGGCGAGAGCGACTAAAAGGGGGGCGTGGCTGTCTGCAAGGGGCGTTTATCAGCAATGGGCACAACAACAACAAAAAAAAGGCGCAATTTTCCAATTGAATAATTGTCGCCGGCAAGTTTTCACTTTTGTTGGCCAGACGCAGCCAAGCGCGGCAAGATGGAAGCGAAGGACAACGACTGAACGGCTGGAACTGGACGAGGTCCTGTGGCAGGCTGTGAGGCTGTGAAGCTGTGGCCATTCAACGGCTCAACAGTTTGCCAGTGTTTCAAATGCTTCTCGGTTTCTCTTTTTTTGAGTCTTTGGAGTGTCTGAGTGTTTGCTTTGCCATTGAATGGCTTCTGCCAACGTTGTCTTTCTTTCTCGTTTCTCTGTCTCCGTCTCTATCTCTGTCGTTGCTCTCAGCTGCACACAGCCTTTTAACAACAATTTTCTTGTCTATTTTCAGGATGATTTGCCGGGCCAAGCGCTGTTGGATGTCGTTTTTGCCAGGCTCAATTTAATCGAGACTTCATACTTTGGCATACGCTACATAGACGAGGAGAATCAAACGGTAAGTGGAAGTGAACAGTGTGAGCCGGATATGCCAGCTGCCTGCCGCATCCTGACTCTCCTTGCGAACATATTGGTTTTTGAAATTCATTTTCGTTTGCATTGAAATTCATTGAGGCGCATGCGAAGCGTTAAGAATGAAAACAAAAAGCGTCGCCTCGGCCGACCAAAAAAACTCTTTGAGCCGGCGAGACGAAAGCGCCTGCAAGGCAAATTATATAATTTCGCTTTCCCTTGCATGCCGAGCAGACGGCAGACGGCAGGCAGGACGTCACCTTGGCCTTCATTGAAATTCAGTTTTGTGCCCAGCACGCATGTCCTGCGAGTCCTTTTTTGTGCTGCGTTATGTGCTAGTTCAAAGTGCCTGCCGCCTCACCTGCCGCACACAGCTGCCGCTTTGTCTGCGCTCGCACATTGCGTATACGCCATGTTATCAATTTAAAATTTGCAATTTGCCATTTTGTTATTTATTTTGCAGCACTGGCTGGATCCTGCGTCACGCATTTCGCGCCAACTGAAGCCCAAATCGGAGGCATATGATTTGTATTTCGGCGTTAAATTCTATGCCGCCGATCCGTGTAAACTGCTCGAGGAGATAACGAGGTGAGTGCGAAGGAATTCCATTTTAAATCTTTCAATTTGACATTGAGAAAATTACGAATATCGAATAAAACTAAGGAAATTACATTTTAAATTAAGGATTGCACATGTGAATAAATTACAAATTTTAAACTGTCCGACATCATTAAAGTCGTGTGCAATTAAGTGTTGCACAATTTTAATACATAAATTCAATTTATTAATTGCCACACGCAACACGCGACGCAGACAAATGCTCATAGTCGCAATTCAATAATAAAAAGCAAATTAATCGAGTCGCGTTGAGGGCAGCGGACTTTGGTCAGAGAGCAGACAACTAATGGATGGTCCATAATGCATTTAATACACATTCAAGAGAGATTCGAAAGAGAGAGAGAGAGAGAGGGAATGAATTGCGAAAAACGCCAATCGTCATGAAATTGCGAAAATCCCAAAGGGGCAATTCCAACGCTATTAGCAATTAGCGCAGATGAGGCGAGAGGAGGGAGAGCAGGGAGGGAGGAAACTGGAGGCCAAATGTCGTGTTCTAGCCAGGCTGCAGTTAGCTGCATTTATCAAGCATTTGGTGTGCGCAAATATTTGCGCTTAATACGACGACACGTTGGCTGCTGTTGCAGCAACAGCCATAATCGTCACCAAGTGCAGCAGGACTCGAAGCGAGGTCGGAAACGGATGCCAATCTCTGGCCAAACATGATCAAAACTCATGCAGCAGTTGTGCTGCGCTAATATTGGCGCATATAAATGAAAATGCACTGAAAATGCACTTATAACGCCAGCAGTTCAAGTGCAGAGCAGAAGAGAGGGACTCGATGGGATTGCATATTATTGCAGAGGGAGCTGTAGAATTTTGTTATTTTAGCTATACAAAGTCTGCGGCACACAATAAACGGCAATTGACTTTCGACTGCTGGACGCAGATTGCGGCAGATTTCAAGAGCTGCGTTAAAACCGTTCTATTAACAATATTGAATGACGATAATAGCAATAGGATTACACAACCTTGCCTAGACTCGTATGGTAAACAAGCAACTTGAGCTGGGCAAATAATTGTGTAATATGTTGCTCGTTTGTTTAGGACACAAAACATCAAAGTCCCATCAAACTTTGTCTGTTCGTCTGTGTGGCTAACTAATTAAATTTGTTTCGTTTGCGACAGATATCAACTTTTCCTGCAAGTCAAACAGGATGTGCTGCAGGGTCGTCTGCCCGTCGCCTTCGAGCTGGCCGCCGAGCTGGGCGCCTTTGTGGTGCAGTGTAAGTAAATGTTGTACACAACAAATACAACAAATATTTTGTAATATCATTTATTTTGATTTATTCACTTGCAGCCGAATTGGGGGACTACGATCAGCGCAGGCATTCAAAGGGTTACGTGTCGGAGTTTCGCCTGCTGCCCAATCAGAGCAGCGAGCTGGAAGCCCGCGTCTCGGAGCTGCATCAACAGCTCAAGGGCATGTCGCCATCGAGTGCCGAGCTCAACTATTTGGATAAAGTCAAATGGCATGACATGTATGGTGTTGATTTGCATCCCGTGCTGGTAAGTTAAAGCAACCACAGAGGGGAGAGCAACCGCCCATAAAAGGGGTCAATGTGAATGCAAAGTTTAATTTCGTTTCATGGCAAATATTATAAATCATTTGCTCAACATTTTCGGTGTTTGGGCAGACCAACGCAATGATTATTCCCCCGCCTTCAGTCTAGTCCGCTATCCAATCCCCCCCAAACACTGACTTCAACTCCAACTTCAGCTTCAGACTCCTTTGTCGCTGCTGCTGCCTTGGCACTTCATTTGCATTTTTTATTGCCCTTTACTTTGATATCAAACCTCAATAAATCACCAGCTGTGTTTGTATACGAGACATATGCACATGTGTGTGCGTGTGCGAGAGTGTCCGGGGTGTGTGTGTGTGTAGAAGGGTGTGTGGAGGGGGGGGGGGGGGGCAACCCTTGTACTCCACATGCCTGTGGTATGTGCTGCCCTCCGCTGCTCCGCTCTGTTTGTTTATAGACACAAATCATTGACTATCGCGGCGCCAGTTGCCAGACCCCTTTCTTCCACCTCCCCCCCTCCATCCCCTTGCTGGTCATTTGCTTTTATTTAATTTAATTAACAGCCAAAATTACAATTTCTTTTTATGATTTTCTACTGCTTGTATGCGAGTTGACAGCAGTTGCTAATAGGCCAAGCTGGCCAACAAGAAACTTTTCTTTTTTGTTCTTTGTGCAATAGCCAAAAAGAAACTTTTGTCGCCTCGCCTGCTTAGGCTAAAACAATGGCCATAGCTGTGCTTTGGCCAACTTTCAACTCCAACATTCTCAAACTCATTCGCAATTCTGTTTTTGTGTGTTTTCTTGGCAGGGCGAGGACAGCGTGGAATACTTTTTGGGCCTGACGCCCAGCGGAATTGTCGTGCTGCGCAACAAGACGACGGTGGCTCATTACTATTGGCCGCGCATTGCCAAAGTTTATTATAAAGGACGCTATTTTATGCTCAGGATAAGCGATAAAAATGTAAATTTCAACACACCCGGCACCCAACAATGTCATTGACGACGATGACGACGACGACGACCAAGAAGAAAGACGAAGAGCGGACCAGGTCTTTGCTCTTGGCCATAAATATTTCGCTCTCGAGTGCTTCACACAATTTGCAGTTCGTTTGCCATTGTGCTCTTCAAGTTTTCAATGCTTTCTTCTATGTTTTTTGGGGGAAAGGGTATCGCAGACACTTTGCCAGCCGTCGAACAGATGAGTTCTCTTGCACCAGACAAAGTTTAACGTGCACTTGTTGTAGAACATCATTTTCGCTGTTAGTCGAGTTTTGCTTTGACATAGCTTTTTATTGTAAATTGCAGTGATCTTGCTCAACACTGCATTAGCACAAACGATGACTTGGCATAGAAATATATACTTTGCCCTTTTTGAATTACAGTAAAATTGCAAATATTAAAAAAAAATTCATTGAAATCATTTTTAACTTAATATTCATTCATTAACTAAACTTCAGACAGTTATTGCTTTAGCAATCAATTATTGTGATATTCTCACCATTTATGAAAAAATAAGAATTCAAAATTAAATGGAGACCTTCAAAAATAAATACAGATTAATAATACAAGAGTAAGAATTCAAAATTCAAAATTGATTCAAAATTAACATACATATTACAAACTACATATTTTTTTGATAAAGCTTTTTAATATACATTTCCAGATCTAGCCTATTTAAAATATTAATGCCAAAACAATTTATTTTTTTATTAGCTTATTTTGCTATATGAGCTTCTTGATTTTTATCAAATTTATTCTATGTTAAGTCAGCTCTATTTTCAAATGAAAGCGTATCCGAGTTTCGTAGCGTTTTAAAATGTTGTCGGTAGCCATTTTGCAGTGTCGCCAATTTTTTCGTTGGGTGACAACTTTTAGCTGTCAGCGTCAACGTTCTCAAGTGAGGCTGTGAGCTGAAGAAGCACTCGTTAGACAACAAGTAGCTGGTTGATGGTATCTGGTAGCTAGCTATTCTAACTTGAACACTTTTTGGTGCTAACGCTTTGATAATCAAAAAACTTTTCTTCAGTTTGACGCACACAAAAGGCGAAACTTTCGCATTTCACATTTTCTTGGTCTCGTTTTTTTTCTCGCTAGATTCTTTTTTTTTCGTTCGTTTTTTGTGTCACAGAATTCACACTTTACACTGGCAAAGGGGAAGTTTGCGACGACGCTGAATTCACTCGGGCATTCACTCACTCAATTTGCCTTTTTACTTGGCAACTGCTGCAGCTTTTGTCGGCAAAAGGCAGCTCCAAACATAGTCCAAATTCTCTTCCTCATCCTCGTCGTCGTCGTCGTCATCGTCGTGACTTGACTTGCTGCTTATCACACTCGTGTGTGCTGGATTCTCTTCACCTCCTCTTTTTTTTTTGTTGCAGAATGAGCTCAGCACTTATGGCTTCGAGACCCCAAGGAAATCGGCGTGCAAACATTTGTGGCGCTGCTGCGTCGAGCATCATGCGTTCTTCAGACAGGTGCGCGTTGCACCGCTGCCCAATTCGCAGTCGCATGCAGCGGATTTGTTTCAGCTCGGCTCGCGCTTCAGACACAGGTGAGACACACACACACTCAACACACACAACAAGCTGCCGGAACATGCAACACACACAGTGGGTGTGGGCATTAAATAAAGTTATTAAGCGCAGGCCGAGCCAATTTATTAGGCTCCGAAAAGTGCAGCCAATTAAAATGTAACCCACAGACACTCGAAATCCTTTTGCAGCACATGTGATTAGATCATTAAGGGCACTCGACCAGAGCAGAGCAAAGTCAGTGCTGAGCAGCTCGCACGACTTGCAGCCGAACAGCTTCGATACAGAGCTGGCCAAGCGGCATCTCTAATGCCGAGTTAAACTCGCATAGATCAAGTTTACACCAAACTCTCTAGCTGCTGCTGTTGCTGCCTCTTGTTGCCGCCCCAGCTAATTGGAAGTCCAATAAAAATGTCGGATCTGCAGGCAGTCGTCGTAGTTGGTTGGAGTCGTTGAACAAACGCAAGTCGAGTGCAAAGCCCACTAATGACTTTCTGTGAAATGCCTGCGGGACCAAAAATGCAAGGCAATTGTGCATGACGAATGTGGCAGGGACCCTAGGCCGGACTTGCCACTTGCCACTTGCCGCCGCCTCCAGGCCGCAGGTCCCCGTTTATGACAGCCATTTGTGGTAGGAAAAAGAGAAGCAAATAAACTTTCTTGCACTTGGTGAACTTGGCTAAATCGAGTTCACGTGGCTAACCGAGAGACTCGAAACGAAACGAAACGAAATGAAACTATTGGCCAACTAGAGAAGGAGATTTCGTTTTCGTCGCCCGCTGCCCGCTGCCTGCTGCTGTTTTTTGGCCAACCAAACTTTTGGGGCGCCGCCGCATTTTACGACTCACAGTCTAGTTGCCTCTGCCTGCCTGCGTTTTTAATTTGTGAAACAAATGAAAGTTTTTACAACCTTTTTATGGTTGACTGTTCATTATTGCCGGCGTCTTGCGTCGTATTTCTATTTCCATTTGTGCTACGCTCATTTTTTGTTAATATTCACCTACTACATATATAGCATACATATATATTTGTGCCTACTTTTATGTTGCCTCGCATGTCTGACCACCTCCAACCCCCCTGACACCCAACCAATCAGTCGCACGGACAAGCAAACGGAGAAGGATGCACTTGCCGCCGGACGCGCGCCGCCCGCCTTTACGCGTGTGCCCTCCAAGCGCCAGCCTCGACGCGTGATTGATGACTTTTTTAACAGCAACAACGGCGGTGTCGGAGGAGGCGTCATCTCCATGGGCAACCGTCCCCTGCCACAGCCGCTGCCTCTGCAGAGCCAGCAACTGGCCAACAGCAACGGCAACGGCAACGGCAACTCAAGCGCCAAGTGAGTACTCCAAATATCCATCATTTGTTTTCATTTCATGCACAAAAGTTTTTGATTTACCCAACGTCAGCTCTCTACACATAGATATATGTATAAGTACATATATATATTTGTTTTATTTTTTGTGCACTTCCTTTGGCGTAGTTGTCTCGTTTTTTGGGCTTTCCCTGCATTCCCTTAATTTTCCTTTTTTTTTTGGTAATAATTTTGAGCGTCGCGCCAGAGCCGGAAGTGCTCTCATGTTGCTGCCACTGCGGCAACATCTTCCTTTGATCTGTTTTTAATTTGCAACATGCGAGTGCCTCCTCTCTCGATGTCTGCCGCAAAGCAAATAGAGTTGGCATTTTGGCATAGTGAATTCCTCTCTCTACGCTCTTCGGCATAAAAACAATGCCGAAAACACTTCATCATGTTTTGTTTGCCCCCCACTTCGATTGGGGGTGTGCGTGTTGCTGTCTGTTGGCAGTGACAGGATTGTTCAGAGCTATTGCTATTGCTATTACTATTGTGTGATATCCTTGGTGTCCAAGTGCTTTGTGCCGTGCCGATGCCGTGCTCAAAATCCATTTAGTTGCCATTTGAAGGCAGTTACATTGTCTAGACGCAACATTTATTAAATGTTTTATGGTTTTGCACATCAAATTATATATGGACAAATAAAAATCGGCCATTAGAGTGTGTGAAGAGAGGGGGCGAGTGGATGAGTTAGTTGTGGTGCAGCGGAAGTGCTGACAGGATGTGGCATCAAGCGGTGAGAGCTTAATGGAAATGGAAGCACACAATATATTTCCTAGAAGAAGAAATGAAGAAATTAGACGAAGGATGAAAGGAATGACAAAGAAAGCAAAAAGTAGTATTGTATAATACAAAAAATTGCTCTAAAATCAAAAAGCAGAAAGATTGTAAAAGAATTGTTGAAAGCGACATTAAGTGACAGAGGAACAAATCTTTACATAGAACAGATTAATCAACGGATATTGACAGAGAGAAAACAATTAAGAAAGAAAACGAATCTGAAGTTGAGCGTCAAGTATGAAGAGAAAATGGAAATAGAAATGAACAATAGTTTAGCAAGGAAAAAAAAATAAAGAACAG
This sequence comes from Drosophila ustulata, assembly GCA_035047365.1. Classification (NCBI taxonomy): domain Eukaryota; kingdom Metazoa; phylum Arthropoda; class Insecta; order Diptera; family Drosophilidae; genus Drosophila; species Drosophila ustulata. Next base: position 27,633,286 of record JAWNPT010000094.1, read on the forward strand.
AAAAAATTCAAAAAGATAGACTGTAAAAGAGCAAGTGAAATGCAGATTGTTGCAGATGATATTGAAAGCAAGAAATCGAAAGTGACATTACATATTAATGACAGACAAATAAAAAATATTCAGGAAAATAATAAATAAATAAATTAGTAAATAAATGCGTAAGCAAATACGTATTTAAAAAGTTAAAAAAAGACGAGACTAAATAGACAATTTTGAAAAAAAGAAAGACAAAATAGTCAATATATGTATATAAAAAAAATAGATAAATAAACAACTTAAGATCTCTGGAATCAAGCGAAAGTTCTGTCAGACAGCGAAGGGTTAATGGAAAGTGATTTGCTGGAAAGTGAGATATAGACGAAGTGAGTGATAGCGATAGACAAATCGAGATATAGAGGCAAAGAACCAGAAAGCGTCATCAAGTGAATCTGGTGATGCTGCATAGACGGCTGTGACAGCCACAAATTGTGGTGCGATCAGTGGCAACGTCATTAACTTGTGGCAGTGGCAAACGCCGCGTTGACCCCATCACTGTCTATCGCTCGTCTTGTAGTCGGCCACCATCTGTGCATATATTAAGCCAAGTGGCAGCCGAGGAGTGTGTGTAATCGCTTCCAAGGAACACGCGCAGCAAAGATCGGTCGCGAGGAGGCAGGAGAAGGAGCAGAAGAAGAAGAAGCCAGCTCACGTCGTTTATCATTTGCAAACAAAGAAGGCAACGTGCAACAGAGGAGGACACGGAAAGAGACAGCGACAGCGACAGGAACATGGACAGAGGCCAATCAAGTTGCCCACACCATGGCGAGCGGGACATAAATCACAAGGCGCGACCAGGCGCACAATGGCACGTCCAATGCTGCATTGGGGTAGTCCCAACTCCAACTCCATCTCCATCTGCAACTCCAATGCAGAGCTGAGGCTGGAAATGATTGCCCGCTGATTGCCAGTGCGGCAATTACTCAATTTTGCACACGCGCATTATTTGTCTGTGTCGATCCCAGAGACTCGACTTCGTCTCCTCTTGGACAGCCTAAATGCCGCGCCAGCAACTGCAGACTTTAATCAACGTTTATGTTAAACAATTTAAATTTATGGCAAAATAATGCGCTATCGCTGCGCTTGCAATTGCTGACTGACTGACTGATCGCACCCGCTTCTCTCTCTCATCTCTTCCATCTCTCCCATCTTCAACAGCAACTACGACAGTCCCTACCGCTCCACGTACAGCATACCCACCAGCCTGGGCCTGCGTCCCAGCCATCAGCAGCAGTCCTCGCAGCAGAACAACAACTCCAGCAGCTACAACAACAATGGCAACGGCAACGGCAGCAATTTGCAGACACCTGACTCGCCGCGCAGCACGAGGAGCGCTCCCTGGCCACGATCCCAGCAGCGTTCCCTCTTCGGCCACAATCCGTCAAGTCCGCGCTCGGTGCGTTCGGTCAGCACCACGGGCGGTGGTCTGCATCATCATCACAGCCATCACAGCCATGGCCACGGCACCAGTCATCATCATCATCATCACCATCATCATCAGCAGCAGCAGTCGTCGACGACGCCGTCGTCGTCATCGCATCACCAGCATCGACAGCAGCGCGCCAGCTCCTCATCCGCCTCGCATCAGCAGCAACGCTATCGCTCCAGCTCCGTGGAGAGTCATTCCTCCAACGACTCGCGATCCACGCGACGGTAAGTCACCATAATGTAATAATTAAATGATAATATAATAAAACAATAAAATAATAATATAACAAACAACAATATAGTAATGATAAAATACAAAAAAAATAATAATACAAAAATAGAATCATGTATTGAAGTAAAGTAATACAATAAAATATTCTAAAATATGTATATAATAATATGTAAATATTTAAATATTATTTCCCCTGCACAGTCACAAGCATCGCCATCGTCGCACCTCCGACAATGAGAGCGAATTGTCTCGTGGTTCAGGTCGCTCGGGGCGTTCACATCATCGCAAGCATCGCCGCTCGCATCGACATCGTCGGGACAACTCCGCTGGTGGCTCGGATCACGACAGCACCAGGGGCAGGAGTTACTCCGGGCATCGCAGCTCCTCGATGCGCAGCGGCAGCGCCGAGCTGATCGATTCGACCACGCAGTGGCGCGAGGTGCAGCGTCGCCAGGCGGAGGCCAGCTTGGGACAGAGCTCGGTGCAGCAGGCGTCGGTGTCCAAGAGCAGCATGGTGGCCCGCAGCCTGCACAGCAACGACAGCCACTCGGACACCCACTCGCACCACAAGTCGCGACGCCATCGCAAGAATAAGTGAGTCAAGAGTTGCACCTCTAAATCCATCCATAAATTACGATTCTCTCTCTTGCTTAGATCTCCGTCGGAGTCGCGCAGTCGCATGTGGAACAGCGAGCTGGCCAAGCATCTGCAGTTCGATCTCGTGGACACCGCCGGCATGTCGGAGCAGCAGCTGCGCGAGATTCCCTACACGGTGGTGGAGACCACCTCGAAGCGCTCCAACTCCAATCTCAAGATCCACAAGAGCAACAGCAAGAGCAGCGTTGGAGCCAAGAGCACGGGATCGGGCAACACCATCACCAATGGCAGCGGGGGCGGCAACACGGGACAGGCCAAGAATCGCGTCGATCGCATTCGTGGGTGAGTTGACCTTTGACTTGTGGTCGTGGGTGTGAGTGCTGCTGGCAGTTTCTCATTGTGCTGCTGCCTTGTAGACTCTACTACCAAAGCTCTCATCCGCATGATAGCAATGTCGGCGGCGTGGGCAATCCTGGCGGTGGTCACGGCGGCGGCGCGGCGCCCAAGAACGGTTCCATTCGCTCGGCCAGCACGATCTCGTCACGGGAATGCGAACGCAACAACGGACACGGCTTGGTGCGGTAAGTAAATATAAATAAATATATTATTTACTACAAAATATGCAGTAGTATTATATATTATTATATTTGGAAACAATTTATTTATAAATTTCTATTACTTATTTTCTACCTTGCAGCATGATGTCCAGCATGAGCATGGGCGACTTTATCTCGCCCACGGGATCCAATCTGAGTCCACTGGAGAACTCGGCGTTGCGTGTTTCACATGAGCACACGGACTCGGGTCTAGGTGCTGATCAGGACTACGCCTACTCCTCGGAAAGGTAAGAAACAAAGACAATAAATATCACAAAATTTTATATATAATTTGATAGTTTGGTATTTGAGGAATTTAATTGAAGTTATAGATGGATAATAAATAAATTTACATCAATGAGGAAATTCTTTTCTAATTTGCACATACTGTCATAATAGCAATAAATCTACTGAAATAAATCAGACAGATAGTTATGTCTCTCTTATAGATACTTTCATAATATGAAGATTTATTCGACTACTTGATTTAAAAAAAAATAAATAAAATAGTCTTTCATTCAATAAATACTTCTGCAACTTTCAGTTACTATTGCAATTGAAAAATACTTTCAAGTTACCTCTAGAATTTATATACCTTGGGATACACATTCACTTGAATTTTTGTTTTTTGAAAACGCATCAATTTGAATAATTGGCTCGCCACTTAACACAAACAATTTGCCTGTGCGACTCGCACTTCGTTTACAGATCCAGCGATAGCACACGGTACGGCACCAACAAATCATCGGGCGCCTCGAGCGGCAGTCATCGCAAGTCGGTCGGCAGCGCCAGCAACGGAGGTGGCAACAATGGAGGTGGCTACAACAGCCTCATGCAACAGACTGTGAGTAATCAGCAGCAGCAGCAGCGCTCGCTGTTCGCCGCCCAGCAGCAGCAGCAACAGCAGCAGCAGCAGCGACAACAGAAGCCCAATTACAAATACGCCAACTCCTCCTCCACATCCACGTCCACGTCCACATCAACTAACCCAAAACAAAAACAAAACCTGGCGCCAGTGCATGGCGCATCCTCCGCCAGCACGGCGAACAATACTAACTCGACGACAGCATCGACGACCAGCAGCAGCAGCAGCGCTGGCAACACTGGCGCCGGCAATCGCCTGCTCAGCTACACGACCTTCGAGAACAATCAGTACAAGTTCAGTCTGAACAATGCGCTCGGCAAGCCGGCAGCGGGGCAGGGCGCTCGTGTTGCCAGCAGCAGCAGCAGCAATCTCACGGGTAACATGGTGGCAGCAACAGCTGGTGGTGGTGGTGGTAGTGTTGTTGGTGGTGGTGGTGGTGCTTTCAGCCGGCAGCGCAGCTTCGTCGAGTGGCCGAACAATCCGGCAGCGCCCTACTACTACCAAGGACCCTCGACGAGTGCGTCGCAGGTGAAGCGACGCGACGCCAAGTCGGACATCGGAGTGCCGACGCGTCGCCTCTCCGGCCAGAGCGTCACCAAGACGCAGCTGCTCAGCGGCGGCGGCAGCTCGCAGCTGGCCAACGCCAGCTGCTATCCCATGCACTATGCCAGCAGCAATGTGACCAATCGCGCCTTGGGTCAGCGCGGCGTCAACGGCAGCGGCGGCGTTGGCATCGGTTTCGGCATGCAGCCGGCCAAGTCGGATCTGTTTCTCTCGTACATACATGGCGGCGAGTACGAGAGGCCCTACATCTACAACTACAAGATGCCGCAGATGCCGCCCGGCCTGCTCGGCGGCTCCTTCTCTGCGTCGGCATCTGCGTCGGGGTCGCCCAAGCAACAGGCGAGCGCGTATCACATCTCGGGCGCCCAGACCGCGGATCCGCCGCCGCCGCCCGCGCCTTTGTACGGCGGCTCGGCGCCCGCCAACGATGTCATGTACTATCAGTTTGACAAAGGCGCCGCCAAGTCACAGCAACAACAACAACAGTCACAACAACAGCAGCCGCCCATTGTGCAGCAGCCAAAGGCGACAACGAATGTTGCAGGTGCGGCGGCGGTGGCTGTGGCAGGGGCAGCCAGTGGGCCATTAGTGTATCTGCAGCATGGACAGAATGTCGCGCCATCGAATGTCACCTCAACGCAGCAAACTGTGAGTAAGCCTTAGGCATTGAGCTGCACGTCGTGTGAACCTGTCGCATGTCATTGTTGTTGTTCTTGTCCCTTTGTGTCTCGTTGTCTTGCCGCATCTCTGTTTTGTTTTTGTTTCTCTTCTTCTTTGTGTTTGTTCCTGCATGTAATTTTTGTGTGTATTCTTTTCTGGTTTGCCGCCTCTCACTTTAATTGAATACATATTTTATTGGGCACTATCGCAATCGCATCGACTCGAGCACTTTGCCGTTTGTTGCAGCTGTCTCTCATAACGTATACTTAATTTTTGCAACTCGTAAATAGCACTTTTTTTGTACTCAGTAGTTGTATTTCGTATGATAAGCAAACTGAAGCTTTTATGTTGATTATTTCGCAAAGACTCATTGTAAACAGTGCGAGCGTGTGTGGAAGGGGGGCAAGGGAGGCCAAAAGGACTCTGTCCTGGTTTAAGCAACATGCACACTTATCTTTGCATGCACACACACACACTCACACACACACACATACACTCTGTAGTCGCTCTTTGAGTGTGTGTATGTTATCAAAAGCAGCGCTATGTCTGCAAATAAACTTGCTGCTATCTGAGTTTTGTGTCTGCCACATAGACGGAGAATTTAATTAACTTGAATAGACTGCGCGAAAGTAGGCGTGGCACAGCACAGCACAGCAAACTCATGTCAGCACACAAATGTATGAATGAATGTAGATACAAGCTGCTTATGTGTCTTGCAGATACAGCTTAATGATGTTCTGCGGATGTTGCTTTAAATCAAAAGTGCATAAAAATTAAATCTCACATTTGATGGCTAGACAGCAAAGCTGAGCAATAAATTGTAAATGGCAAATCTTAATGGATTGCAATTTCAGTATTGAATTAATTATGCAGGCCATATATTTTCATTGTTAATTTAATAAATTAAAATTAATTAAAATTATATAAAAACAGATGCAAATCTCTAATGTGAATCTATTTGTGTCTTTTGAATCGAAATTAAATTTTTTGAATTGCAAAAACTCTTAGCAAATTATTAAATTATTAAAATTATAATTTAGTCCTTTTCAAAAACAAACAATTTAAATTATATTATTTTGTTACTCAGCAATTTAATTTATTTTTGTTACCAACAATACAAAATAATTATAAAAATTTTTTTTAACTAACATCAAAATTCAGTACTATATAACCGATACTTCTCTAACTTACAAATATTCAACGCAAACTTTATTTTCAACCAAAAATTCCACAGTTTTCGCCTCAACCGAATACCAGAAGCAGTTTTAATGTGTAAGAAATCTGAGAAATCTTCAACCCATTCAGGCCATTGACACCGTAATCAAGTGTTTTATTTATGCCAAACTTTACTCTCTGTTCGCATTTGTTTTCCTATTTGTTTGTGTCTCGTAAATTTTGCTCAAAAGTATGCTAAACATTAGAAGAGACGGCACAAAATCGTCAAGTCAATTTCACGCATGACTAATTAACAACTAAAATATGCTAACTAATTTTTGTCTAACGCCCAAATGAATTGCCCCGAAAGCAAAAAGATATTTCCCTCAGAGACAGAGGATGGCAATAAAGCAGTATAAATAATAAGCAACTATTTGCGCTACATTATCCAAGTTTATGTAACAGCAAAATGTGGGAGGGGAAGAGGGGCGGGACGGGGGCGGGGCACAGTGGGCTGCTCAAGCAAATAATTTCAACTCAAGTTGATGGCACAAATTTCGCAGCTACCACAGCAAAAATACTTACAATTCTTAAATAAATTTTGTGTGACCCGCTTATACACTCACACATATGAGAGTCACTGCGTGTGTGTGTGCGTGCGTGTGTGTGTGCGTGTGTGTGGCAAATGGCCTTCATAGCAGGCAGCAGCCACTACATAGAAACATTCTCGAAATGTTTGGCATAATTTTGCTATAAAATAAATTTTGCAAAATTGTTTTTCCCTAAGCTGGAGGCAGCTTAGTAAAGCGAAGACAGTGCCTGCCATCAACAACAACAACGACAACAACAACAGCAAAAGGAGCGGCAACAACAAGTCGAAGAAGAAGCAGCAGCAGCGACAGCAGCCAAAGGACATCAAATAAAACAAGCAAATCAAAAATTATGACAGCACAGCAAGGGACAAGCACAGGAACTCAAAGCACAGACAGGAGACTCAAGGGGAGGGACAGAGACAATGAGAGAGAAAGACACATGCTGTAAGAGATACTGAGAGTTGGCCAGGCCAAAGGCGAAACGCCAAGCGTTCTTGGGTGTTGGGCATTGGGCGTGGCTAGCATGTGGCATGTCCTTGCCAAAGCAGTTAAGTCAATAAATTTGCTGATTTAATGTGGCAAAAGTTTCGATTGTTGTTGCTGTTGCTGTTGTCTCCTGGCTTGTAGTACGCACTTTACTTAGTCGCTCGAAGAGTTACCGCTCGAAGCTGTTTGACTTGTGCAATACTTGTTATTGTTATTTTTACCCAGACCCCCCAACAAATGCTAGATTAACACAATTGGTAAACAATAAAAGCGACAACTTATAGCCTGGCTTATGGCGCTTTAAGCGATTCAAACGTGACCAAAAATTTAATAAAATCCACTGGAAATTCATTACATTTCAACAAAGTTAGGGAAGTGTATTCAAAAGTCTGTCCATTGTGCAACTAAGTACATTAGAATTCCATAAATATTATATGCAATTGGCTGGAGCACTTTTTTGCATGATAACTTTTTGTAATGAAAACAATTGGAAAAAATATTGAATATAAAATACTCGATTGGCAATTGATTCAGGCAGAGAACAATTTGTGACTCAAATAGTGCGGAAAATGCTGTAAAAAAGTTTATTTAACAATTGCCTTGTCGCTACCCAGTGACAAAGTGACGAAAAGCGGGTATATTAGCTGGCCAGCAGCCATCAAGTTGGGTTGATGCACAGGGTATTAGAAAGTTGTGCCGTCTATTTATATATGATTTATTTTTTGTTTATTTAAGTTGAGAACCGTGTGATTTAATTATGCAGCACTCGAACAATAAACGTTGATATTTGTTTTAGTTTATGCTTTCATATTTTTTTAGCAGTTCCGTTTTTTCTATTCGACTCTAAGCTGGTCTTTTGTCTTTCATCATCAATGGGCAGCTGTCGCTTTTGATATTTATGCAGAAAACGGAGAAAACAATTGACGCATATTTTATGCATGTGCATGGCAAAAAAAAGACCTTGGGGGACATGGGTTATAATTATTTAGACGAGTGAGTTGACACGCCTGTTGCCAAACGAGACGAGACGAGACAGCTGACATTGAAAGCGTCCCTTTTAGCGGGTGCCACTCGTAGCTAATGACGATGGGGGCGTTTTAGAGTCGCTAACGTTTTTGCCAGACAATTTGATGCATTTGGGTTTCTGTGGCCAGAGGGCAAAAGGGGCGTGTGTGCGACTAAATACTATGCCTAATTAACACACACACACACATGTGTGTAACACACCCATAAAAGTGGAAGAAAATTAATTAAATTTGAGCAGGCAGCTAAGTAAAGCAAAGCACAGCAAGAAGCAGTCTCTCTCTTTCTCCCTGTCTTTGAAACCCTATCGACTTTGTTTATTTAAGCAATCTCGTACGTGTTTCCATTAGGCTTCAATTCAAGCTTCATTATTGATAGTGTGTGGTTCCGTTCTGTTCTGTTCTGTTTGTGTGTAAAGGGAAGGCATTAGATAAGCTTTCTGGGCAACAAATACAATTTTCAAGTTGAATGCAATTTTAATTAATAACAAATCAAACAAACTTTGGCGCCCTGCACAAAATCAACTTTAGTAGTTGGATCAGCACAAAAAGCATAAGCTTTAAGTGGCTCAAGGGTTGTGTATTATGCCAGCTTGAGATACATATAAAGTATCTAGAAAGCGGATAAATTCCCATACTCAATACAGCTGTGTGCGTCTCCTTTATGATTTCATTTACAAATGAATTTGTGTATATCTTCTCACAAAGCAAGAGGAATATTCTGTTTACCTTCACACACACACACACACAGACAGACTTGTCTCGCTTTGCTGCACGTGTGTGTGTGTGTGTGTGTGTATTAAACTCAATCATAATAACAGCAAATGTGCTACAACAAACGTGTCTTTGGCCAAATTGAATGAGCTTTTAAGTGTATTGAGATTGAAACACTGACGTTGCGCAAGTCCAAGACCAACAGATATCGTCAAAGACATTTCAATTACCAAATTAATTCTATTGAATTATGTTTATCGTAAATTTAAAGAGGCAAATCACTTGCGATAGCCACGATAACATTTAAATCAATCAGACAACAACATGGATTTATTATGCCATTTGTGCACAGATTTATGATATGCATTATTTCATAGCTAATATTGTGTGATATCAATTTAATCATGTTAGCACACATGACAAATAAATTGCATAAATTTGATTGCAATTATTTGAAATCTACAAAAAATTAAGAACTGTGCGGGATTAATATGGAAATGGACTATTTTTCGGTGGATTAAATAGAAATTTGCAATTTTTTTTTTAAACCGAAATAATAGAGAACTGTTTGGGATTAAAAAAAAAATACAACTAAAATTTTTTCTGTGGATTAAATTGAAACATGCAACTGCTTTTATGACTGTTTTGTTACAATACCTGTTAAGTCTTACAGTGGTCTGTTAAATAACATTTGTGGTACTGAACTTTACAGTTTGGTATATTTGTAACAAAAAAACACAAATGTCCCAAAAAGGGAAATTTACCATTACCACAGGGTGTTCCTAATTGCATTTTAATTTATGTAGATCAACCAATTTTATTTTAGTTGGAGTTCAAAGCAACTCAATGAGAAAGAAGTGGAATTGTAGAAATTCGGCTTTATGCAATTATTCGTAGCTCGCACATAAAGAACGAGTTTAAAGAACAACAACAATAATGAAGAGAGCAACAACGGCGCGAACAACAATTATCATACAGTGGCGCGGCAAAGCAATCAATTGAAATCCGCAGGGCGAATGTCCTGTGGAATGAACTCTCTCCACATGCCACATTCCACATGCCACATGCCACCACCTGTGTGCTGAATGTATGAGTGTGTTAGTGTTGGTGGGGTTTGATTTTGGTCAGGTGTTTAGCCGGCGGTCACTTTATGAACGCAATCAGGCGAGCTTTTGTTGCCCGAACCGCAGGAATTGGCATTTGCCATTGTTGTTCGCATTGTTGTGGTTGTTGTTGTCAATGCTGTTGTTGGGGTATTTTACGAGCTGCCTTTGATTGGGATGTGTGTAATTAAAATTGTGTGCCTGCGGATCTAATAATAAATGTACAATGTACTATGTACTTTGTGTTCAATATAGACTGATTTTTAAATTAATTTCAATTACATAAAACTGCGCATTTTTGATTTGTTTAGCATTTAAAATATTATGGCAAATAGTTTTGCATAAACTGCATGCTTTTCGCCTGCAATGAATAAGTCAATAATAATAATAATACCATAATAATAACAATATTGCTCGCTCGTAAATTGTGCTGATGTTTGTGTTGAATTAGCAACAATAATATTGTGTTAAGTCTGTGGCTAAACCCAAATGTATCCTAATAGTGTAAGTGCATGCAGAACATAATTAATTATAGTTCGTCTAGTGCCTGTTTTGAATGTACTCTCGTATTCGTATTGTTGACCCAGCAGACCCTGCAAGCCAAGCTAAACCTTGTTTTCCGTTCTCAACACCTTTTACCCCGCATCGATCAAAATACGAAAAACACCCCCAAAACCGAAAAACAAAAAAACCCCATCACACACAAACAACAACAGGCAATGCAGCATTCATCGCACTCCTGCAGCGAGGAGGACGAAGTGATGGCCGTGTTGGAGGCAATGCAGCCGGATGCGACCACAACTAATGACGAGGCCGAAGACACCGACGATGTGTATGACGACGAGGCAGCCGAGGCGGAGGATATGTTTGATGCTGATGTGCCTTTGATGTCGCCAACTGGCAGCAGCAACAGCAACAGCAACATCAACTCCATCAACAACAACAACAACAACGGCAATTCTAATCGAAATGCAGCTGCATCCATTTCCGCATTGGCCAATATTAATCTAGATAATTGCAATGCGAATGTCTACGGTGGTCAGCAGTGTGCCAACGACACCGGTCTCCAGCAGCAGCAACAACAACTTGTATTGCCAATTACCACAAGCAACCAAACGTTAAATTGTCCCACATTGAATGCAAATAGCCATAGCAGTAGCCAAACCAACTCCAACTCCAACTCCAACACCACTTCCAATAGCAATTCCAATTCCAATACGAATGCGTTTCCGAATGAACCAACCCCCACAACAACCACAGCAGCAGCAACAGCAGCAGCAGCAACAGCAGCAACAACTGCAACTGCAACGAACTCACAACGAACCAATTCCAATTCGCACTCGAACTTACAACAAAATCAAAACATTTCCTCCAGTTTAGAGATAATTCTATCGCCAATTATACAAAGTAGTCGCCGGTAAGTTTATTTTGTTGCATTTTCCATTTTTATTTTCCCACATTTCCGTTTGAACTTTGTCCTTTTACCTTTTTTGTGTACCTTTTGATGTGTTCTCCAAGCAGTTGTGTTCCCCCTCTGTGTGTAGCTCAGATACTTTTCAACTGCCCAACATTGCTGTTGCTCTAAGCCCCGCATGCAACCACAGCAACCGCAGCAGCTGCAACAAAATCAACCCAAAAAAAGACAGAGTTGAATGTAGATAGAATAGAATGTTAAACACTTGAATTTAGACTTAAGTTTACTTCGATTTCAAATCACATTACATTCATCTTCAATTTCTTAATCAAATTGCGCACACATCTTTAAGAGAATCAACAACAGAGAGAGGAGCAGCGAATGTGGGTGGGAGAACAGCATAAAAACATTATAAATTATGTATTAATGTGCCTGTTTAGGCCGGGCTCAGACGGAGGGCACTTTGGGTGTGGCAGCAATGGTAGCTCCCCCGATGGCTGCTTGGCTGCCTTGGCCTATTGCCACAGCACACAGCTCAGCTGGGGGGAAGTCTTGTTGTGTTGCTGCTGCTCCTTTTGATACCATTGGCAGGCAAAGTCAAAGCACTTTGCCAGCTGCCAATTTTCAATTGCCTTTAAGCGAACTGGCGGGCACAATAACAGCAACGACTATGGGAAATGAGAAAATGGAAAAGACGCTTCCGCATCGCATTCCACCGTCACCGTCACCGTCACCGTCACATTCACATTCGCTTTCATTTCAATTTCACTTGGCGCTTCTTGCTTTCATTTTGGATTTACATTTGATTTGACTGCCTGCCGTTTGTTTCACTTTGTTTATTTACCAAGTCGAATCTCCTCCTGCGATGTTTTCTTTTTTTTCTCTTCACGCTTCGCATGGCAAAAGGCACACAAATATTTATGCGGCCCAGGAAGACAATGCCAGAATGCCACGAACAAAATTCGACAGCCCATTTACAAATGAATAGGTTAATGTCCACGGGGGCGCGGTATCGCGTCTAGTTTATGGCCCAAACTTTTGGCCCGAGCACAAATTGACTTTAAACATGTCAATTTAAATTTGGTGCCAGCAGCAAGCATGAAGGGATGAAGTGCACCCTCGATACGTTTTAAGGGTGTCCAGTCGAGGCATTCGATTCGATGCTGACTCTGTTTGCGCCTCATTAGCGTGTGCCCAAAAGGTCTGTCCATTTGCTTGTGTGTGTGTGTGTGTGTGTCACAATGTATTACTCATACGCCGCATTGCACGCAGCCATTGAAGCAACAAAATGACAATTTCACAACAAATTAACTGCGCAGCCAGGCATCCAAAACATACATTTCAGTCCCTACTATATGAAGATATGATATCACACAAACACACACGACGAACAACAGCAACAAAAAAAAAAAGGAATTGCAATGAAAGCTAAGCAAATGACCTTCAAACTCGATAAGCGAAAACAAAACAAGCGAAAGTGCTAAAAATATACATAATTTTCACCAAAACACACACACAGAGACACTTTCACACACACAGATACAGCTGAAAATATGATGGCCCTGGCAAAAGCACAAAAGCAAAAACATTAAAATTTACGACGATGGCAGGCGAGCGCCGAGTGCCGAGTGCCGTGCTGGGTGCCGGGCAGGGCAAATGATACTTTCTCTGCCCGGGTCGGGTCGGGCCGGGCCGGGCCGTAGCTATGGCCATGGCGTGTCCTATGCCTCCGATGGGGAACTCCTGCCACACATAAATACAAATTTCAACAGAAACAAAACACAAAATAAGCGATGAAAGCAAAAAGGCTCAACGTACAACAATTTCATATCTCACAGATACTTTGCGGAGCCAAATAAACAAAAACAGAGAAAAAAGTAAAACAACGCAAAAATATCAGCAGCAACAAAAGAGGTTTCGCGAAAGTAAATATCAACTAGTAGATGCCCTATAAAAATATGACAATGTCGAAAAATAATACAAACTTAGTAGAGTTTTTATTCTATATCTACTCAATGATTTTAAGATAATTTTTAGTAGGGCTTAGACAAATTTGTAAATTGATTTTGGTCTAGTTATATTTACGTTTTCATTATTTTTACTCTTTAGTCTATAAGCTGTGTGTGTTTGTCAAAAACTAGAGCATAAACAATGAGCTTGCCTTCTTGTATACAGTGGCAATGCTTGTTTCGTTACGCCCATCGATTTGCGACTTGTAGTTGGATTCCTGCCACAAAAGGCGGCCAGGACACAGAAAACTTTACGCAATTTTTGTAGAATAACTGGGGAGCCAAAAAGACAAAGCAGAAAAAAATTGTGTGGAAAGTGCTGCGAATGAGAGAGTGAAAGAGTGAGAGCATTGGGCAAATACGTAAATTTGACGCACTCGTTTTGTCAGTGAGCGAGAGATAAGCTTATGAATGTTTTTATAAAAAGTCGACAACCCTGGCCATGGAATTATGTGTTGGCAATTTTTGTGTGTTTCCTTTCTTTAGGTTTTCATGATTAAATTAAGTAATTATTTTGCGTTGTCGCTGGCGTCCTTTATGGCGCCAACTGGCAACTTGCTGGGCCATAAATTGAATAGAATTTTGAGCCTGTCGCCATAAGTAATAAAAACCAAAGAACTAAGTACTTGAAAAATATTACTGCAAATACTAATATTATTTATATAAGTGCTTCAGCAAATATAATTTAGTGGCCTTCCGGCCATAAACTACACAATATTTTAAGCGTTTTTTTTTTGTTCTTTTATGTTCGCTTTATATGCACAGCTGCATTACGTATACGCACCGTAGTAGTTAGCAGAAAATAAAAAAAAAAACTAACAAGCCCCCATCACACATATTCACACAGCACATTACACTACACTACACTACACTACACGTCACTACACTCCTATGCAAGTTTACGCAGTTTGCGAAACTTGAATTAGCCGCATCGTGCAATCGAAAACTTTCTCTAATATGCGTTTCTCTTTCTCTCCACTTTATTTTCTATTTATTTTCTTCTCGCATGCGGCTGCGGCAAACACAACAGAGCGCAATTGTAAGCGAAATGAGCACAGAATTGTGAGAATTAGCTAAATTTAATTTGCAATAGCCAACGCCCGCCCACAACGACCACGCCCACGCACATGGCCAGGACCTCGCTGCAGTAGAAACAGCTGGAAATGTTTGCGCCGCCTCAGCGCCGCCGCCAACAGCATTCTGCAAACTTTGGCTGCAGCAGCAACATCAACAGCAACAACAACAGCAGCAGCAGCGACAACAACAACTCTTCGAGCAGCAGCAAGCTTGGTTGTAAGCAGCAGCAACGACAGCATGTGTAAGTGCAAAGTTAAATGAAACTACAAGCGGGCGAAGCGCAGAAAGTATGCAATACTAAAAGCAAAGGCAACAGCGAACAACAAAACAAACAACAACAACAACAACAGCAGCAGTAACCAACATTAACAACAATAAACAACATTTAAAAGCCGTCGAGCCAAAAGTTGTGCGAAACTTTGGCTCGGCAACGTTGCGGGCTTTTGTCGTTGCAAATTAAATGTACATTCTGCCAACATGTAAATAGATAATGTCTTTACCCCAATCTTGTGTATATGAGTGTGTGTGTGTGTGTGTGTGTATAAAGCAAACAAATCAAATTGTGCTAAAAACTAATTAGCTAAGCAAAACACTTTAAAATATGTAAGAGGGCAAACAGCACAAAGGCAGAAATGCCAAATGCGGAATTCGGAATGCGGAATAGCTTAAGATGCGAAGCAAATAATCAAAAAGCCAAAAAAGCAAATGTAACTCACAGATAAAAAGCCAACGGCACGCAACAAGAACAACAACAGCAACAACAATAATAACAACAACATTGCCGCTTGGCATAAAAGCAAAAATAAATTGTGCGTTAATGATAAGCGGCGCGCATTTCGGCGGCATAAAATTTATTAAAATATGCGAGAGCGGCACAGACACAAGCGAAGCGAATGAGGGGCGCCTAAAAGCAGGCAACGGCAAATATATTTATGCTTACGAGTGTATTTGTGTGTGTGGAGGCTTAGGCAACACACACACACACACACACTCGCAGAGACAACAAGAAAGAGAGGGAGAGAGAGAAGGAAAAACACTCGCGCTTCCTGCACAAGGAAATCGTTAGCGATAAATATAAAATTTTATTGTTATGCGTGTGTTGCTTTCACACACATATACAAACATACGTGCGTGCGTGTGTGTGTGTGTGTGGCCTGCAAGTAAATTAAATATGCTTTTTTATTAACTACTAAGAACCAATTTGATACGCATTCAAATAATACCATGAAAATTATGTAAAATTCAATTTTACTTGGGCGCAAAAAATTAAAGCGAGATCCGCAAATGAATGAGAGGAAGCAAGCAAAGCAAAGCCAAATAAATTTATTTAGTAGCACATAAATGTAATTTTAATAAAATTATATTACATATACGAATACGCAAAACAAAGCACGAGTACGAATACGAATACGAATACAAATACGAATACAAATACGAATATGTATGCAATATGAAAACTAGCTATAATAAAACTAAACAACTTACTTACTTATGCCAACAACGTCCAGCAATTTCAATAATATTTATGTAAGCGCAAACCGAAAAGAACAAACACACTCACACACAGCACACCCTTACTCACACAGACACAACAACTTTTGACCATATTTTAAGCCCAATTTAGTTTAATCACTTGCAACTAATTTAAGCGCAAATATTTGTATATCTATGCTCTGCGTGTGTGTGTGTGTGTGCGTGTGTGTGTGTGTTGATTATGTAAATACAAATCTGTTTTAGCCATTTCCTCTATACACAACATAAATAAATACTAACAATAATGATACTTAATACGGAAACGAAAAAAAATAAATATTCACTGCCACTAAGGAAAATAATTAAAATTCAACTTTTTATGTGGTTATTAGAGCTACTTATTAATTAATAAATAAACATAAACGATATGAATTCTAATTATAAAAGCGTGTAATAAAATATTGTACTCTTTGTAAGTTGAACGATTTTTTAGTGCTTAAACATAAAAACTATGACAAAAAACTAAAATCAAATAAATGAAATCAAGTATCAGCAAATAATTGAATATTATAAATTTGTACACACGCATACATACTTAAATGTAAGTGTGTGTGTGTGTGCATCTGTATGTATCTGTGTCTAACAAGATTTTACAATGAGTGTGTCACTTTTATATATCTAATATATACGATATACAATAAACAAAATAACTGCAAATAAAAGCATTTTATACAACAAAAACGACAAACGATTTACCCTTGTTATGATTATCACCCTTCTTCTTATTCCTATTCTTATTTTCGGGGGCAGCAATCACCCCCGAGGGGGTCACTTCACTAAAAACTCTAAAGAGGAACAATGCGGCAGCCCGATAAGCAAACTGAACTGAACTGGACAAGACAAAAGGGACAACGACAACGAAGACAAAAGGCGTCAGGCAAAAGTTCCAAGCAGCAGCATCAAGAAATCATCCCTTGAGCCATAACTAACAAGATGATAACAATATAAGTGGCGTAATCATCGCAACAAAGGAGACTGCAACATAGTTGAGGTTGCAACAGTCGAACAAGATTAGTTCCAAGAGCGTCTCTTGTACAATTAAATGGCGTGTCTTTATTGCAACTTATAATCAGCACAACAATGGCGAAAGCTTCTCGCATCCCTCAGCTCAAGTCGTTCAAGCTAATCATAGCCCATATACTCCATCTCGCGTCGCATTTTGTGAGCCAAGTAGCTGGCAAATGTGCTGGCCAAAAACTAAAGACCAAATCATTTAACGCAATCTGCACAAAAATATTCTGTAAAAGTACTTACGATGACGCCAGAGGCAGCCAATGCACCGTACTTGATGAACTTTGTGTACGAATCCCACAGACCGGTCACGGCATCCAGGCAGCCTTGATGGAATGCAGTTTTATCGTGGTACGATTCATCGTTTAAGGATGATCCCAGACAGGATGGGGGAATGGGCTCAAATTCTCGTATATAATCGGTGTAGCCATGCAACCCACAGCATTTCAGCTAAAGAAAATCAATTAAACTCGATGCGAGCATTCGAAACACATTCAATGCTCACATGCTTCTCCAGCTTGTGCAGAATTTTATCCGATGGCGAGTGAGTTTTGTGACTATTCCAAACTTCCTTCAGAATTGTGCTCAATTTGTCGCGGATTTCCTCGTGGTGCGTCCACACGTAAATCACCAGAATCACCTGACCAACGAACAACAGCAGCATGATCACAGAGTACTGAAAGATATATTATAAAATTATTTAGTTCGCTGTTGTTTTTGAAGAGTTCTAGTACTCACTGTGCGTAGTTGGTAGGGTTTGGCCCGCAAGGCGCCACAGCAGCCCAGCAATGAGAGCAGCAGGACAACAAAGCCCATCACTATCGTCGCAATCAACACTGTGTTCACGGTCATGTACTTTTTGATTTCCGCAAAGTCCTTCATGTCCTTGACCACGGGAAAGGCAATGACCAACAGGGCAATGCAACATGTCTGTAATGGAAATCAAATACACTTCATTTTTATTTAATTTCTAAAACTTTCAATTTAAAACATATTAAATTCAATTAATTTTATTTCAATTCAATTTAATTGAATTCAATTATTTATTGAAAATAAAAGTTAAAGCAAAAAGTAGTAATTTATTTTCGACCAAACGGCTTACAAAAACAACTATAATTCTATGTTAAATTTTATTAAGCTAATAAAATGTTAATATTATAATTAGGTAAGTAGCATAATTAATATAATGCTAGGATATCCACAAATAGCTCAGCATATTACCGAGTCGCAAACAATAATCCAATGTGATCTTAAGTCACAAATATTTATTAGATGCCAATTAAATATATTTCCTTATTTTAAATACATTAAGAACTCCTTCATTTCACAACCATATAAGGTAAGTCGTATAATTAATAAATTGCTGGCATAATTATAAAAAGTTCAATGATTCACAAATGCCATTTCACGTTTACTTCAAAGCTTTAGTCACAAATGAATATTCCATTTAGTGTGTCACAAGTTGAAACTCAAAAATTACACATAATTTTAGTTGTTGTTTTTATCAAATCCACAAATAATTCGCTTTTTTAAGTATTTACCATGCTCAATAAATTTAGAAGGAGCAGCAGGAATTTCGCTATTTCTGCGCGACAATTCATGATGGCAAGTTTCAGAAAATACTTCTTACTAGAGGTATATTTAAAAGTGAATCCGAGCAGTTGAAGGCTCCGTTCTTGACTGCTCCCATCGACTGAACTCAGCAGCTAGCTCAGCTTGCACCCACATCAGCAGGCATAATGAGAGTGAGTAATCAACAGAGGTTGCAGATGATTTAATCAATGCGGGCATACAACTATTTTTTTACAATATTTAATTAAATAAGCAAACCACAAAATGCGGTTTTCTATTGTGGGGCATAGTATGTTTTGCTTTTATTTCGTATTTCGTATTTATGTTTTTATTTCGAAATGAACTGGTTCGAGAAATGAATTTGACAGGCGATCGGGGTAGGTTTTGCCGTAAAGCGTTGCAAAGCAATCACAAAATATAGAAATAGCCCCGTTGAAAATTTGTTCAAAAATATATAGAAAGTACACTTATGTCTTCAATGGTTAATACGTTATCCCATACATTAGGCCCACACCATTTGTCTTTTGTAGAAAAATCATAGAAAATAGAAAAAAAAATTAACATAACAAAGCAATAAACAGGAAAACAGGAAAAAATAAAAAAATAAAAAAAAGAAAACAAACATGTCGGCGAAGAGCTCCAGTTCGAGTAACAAGATAAACACCGTGGTGGCCACCGTCGGCTTCGGCCCGGACACGATGACAGAGATCAGTTACGTGGACACCAAGGTGATTGGGAACGGCAGCTTTGGCGTCGTCTTCCAGGCCAAGCTGCTGCCCAACAACGAGCTGATTGCCATCAAGAAGGTGCTGCAGGATCGTCGCTTCAAGAACCGCGAGCTGCAAATAATGCGCAAGCTGAAGCATCAGAACATCATCGCGCTCCGATACTTCTTCTACTCGAGCGGCGAGAAGCGCGAAGAGGTCTTCCTCAACCTGGTCATGGACTACATGCCCGAGACGCTCTACAAGGTGGAGCGACAGTACGCGAGGGCCAAGCAGACGCTGCCCGTCAACTACATCCGGCTCTACATGTACCAGATGTTCCGCAGCCTGGCCTTCATGCACAGCTACGGCTTCTGCCATCGCGACATCAAGCCGCAGAACATGCTCCTCGACGTGGAGACAGGCGTCTTCAAGCTGTGCGACTTCGGCAGCGCCAAGCAGCTGATCCAGGGCGAAACCAATGTCTCGTACATCTGCTCGAGATACTATCGATCGCCGGAACTGATCTTTGGGGCCACGCAATACACCACCAAGATCGACATGTGGAGCGCAGGGTGTGTGGTGGCTGAACTGCTGCTCGGTCAGCTCATCTTTCCGGGCGACTCGGGCGTGGATCAGATCGTTGAGATCGTCAAGGTGATGGGCACGCCGACGTCGGAGCAGCTGCACGACATGAATCCCAACTACAAGCAGCTGCAGCTGCCGCAACTGAAGCCGCATCCCTGGGCCAAGGTGTTCCGCATCAAGACGCCGCCCGAGGCCATCGACCTGGTGTCCAAGCTGCTCATCTACTCGCCCAACGAGCGCATCTCGCCGCTGCAGGCCTGCGCCCATCCCTTCTTCGACGAGCTGCGCAACGAGCCCAACCAGCAGCTGCCCAGCGGACGCGCTCTGCCGCCGCTCTTCAACTTCTCCGAGTACGAGAAGACCATCGAGCCCAAGCTGATGTCGCTGCTGCTGCCCAACTCCATTCTGGAGACGCTGCTGCCCAGCAGCGCCTCTGTGCGCAACGCTGCCGGCGAGGACAGCACTCTCAGTGCGGCCACAGCGCGTCCGCCGCTCAAGCAGCCGACGCAGATCCGCAAGGAGCTGGACAGCGGACGTGGTCAGAAGTCGCCGGTGGTGCAGTTCAATTGCGGCACACGACGGGAGTTGGGCAACGGCGATCACGTGGAGACGGTGTGCTTCGAGGGCGATGACACGGATGAGGACGAGAACACCGAGGAGGCTGTGGAGGATGAGCGGCATCTGGTGATGCACAACAACAACAACAGCGCCGACAGTCCGCTGTCCAGCGATGAGCTCGACGAGCATCAGCCCAATGTGCGTTCCCTTGCAGTGGATGGCGATGACGATGACGACGACGAAGATGAAGATGAACCAAGCGACAACGACATTGATGATGACAACGTCGAGCATAATGAAGTGCGCTAAGTATTGTTGTTATTGTTGGCATAACACAATTTCATCCACAGGCGCGCAACAATTAATGAAAGCAATAAAAATTTAAGGTACATACAATATATATTGAAATCTAGGCTCGTAAATCCTTGCACCCGAAAAGCCCAAAAGGGGAGCCCCAAAATAAATGAACTGAACGCACATTTGGTCACATCATTTATAAGGCGAAATGTCGCCACATTAAACAAGCGAGCCGCCAGACACTCGAAATGGACATGAAAACGCCCAGAAGTATGCTTAATTATTAAAATGCCGCCGCATTTAGCTTGCCTCAGATGGTGGCGCCACGCCGTTGTCCGCTCTCTCTTGGCCGGCCTCTAAAAATAAATTTTCGCGTTTTATAGCAACGGCAACGGCAACGGCAACGACAGGAAGCAGCCGAATTAGAGCAGCAACAAAATAACACGCACACATGTCCTGCTGTCGGCATCAACTCACATTTCCTGCCACATCTAACATTTCCAGCCCCCCTTCTCTCTGTGTATGTGTGTGTGTGTGTGTGTTAATGTGGTAAAATGAATTTTCAGTTTCATTAGTTAAATTGAATAATGGAAAACTTTGCTCGCCACATTTGCCAGGCTAGTTGCCCTTGTCGTTTGTCGTTGCCGTTCTTGTTGTTGTTGATTGCCTTGCCTTGGTCTGCCAACGAAAGTTACACTTCCTCTACACACACACACACACTCACGTACACACGCACAACATAACAACAACAAGGATCAGCAGCAAAGGCAATAAAGCAAATTTATGCAAACGATAAATTTCGTGAGAGAAAATGTTTGTTTTGTTTTCACCAGCTCGCCTTGTCCGCTCTATTGTTGTTGCCTAAGTTGTTGTTGTTGTTGTTGTTGTTGTTGTTGTTGTTGTTGTTGTTGCTGTTGTTGTTGCTGTTATTGCCCACTGTAAGTGTGGCAGTGTTGTAAAAGGCGCTAAGCAACACTTCGCAAGTGCTGCGTGCATACAAAATATAACTTAAAACTCCAACTCGAATCAACTACTTTAAGTTCAAGTCAAACATTTGCAACAGCAAGCAAATGAAATGAATAATTAACTAAATAGATTAGGGCAGATTAATTGAATTTATAGTTTATCAATAAAGCAAATATGTACATTAATGTTTTATACTTGTCAAATAGTTGGTTAGCCAAAATCGAAGCAAATCAATTGATAAAGTTTTGAAGTATAAAATGAATATGAAATGAATTCAATCTGATTCTAGAGACTCACATTTATTGGACAAGTATATATGTATTTATTGCAAGATGAAAACAAACTGAAAAAATATTTTTTAATGTGCCAATCTCAATAAATAAAAGGTAATGAATACGAAATATTTTTGTAATAATAATAGTTGGAATAAAATGGTGTATCAGCTTCTAAATATGTTAATCGTTGAAATGATTAAAAAAATGTTATTGTCAATTGCATTTATAATATCAAAAATAAATGAAATAAAGGAAAATGTTGATATATATATATATATATATATATATATATATATAATTTTCTTAATATGTTAATCATTAAAATGCTTAAAAATAAATGGAAATGCTTAATGGATGTTTAATCGCACCTCTTTTTCTTTCAGCTCTTTCTTTAGACTGCCTGAAGGCAGCCTTAAATTTTTGGGAAATGCTAATGTGTTTAATCAAGCAATATCTGATTTGACGAGTTCATCTAGCAAAGTTGGCAAACACACATATTAACGAGTGCGAGTATCTTTTCTGGAGTGCCAAAAACCCGAAGCAAAGCAACAACAACAACGCTTCAAGGGCAGCCAGCTCCATAATAAACACACCAAAGTGTGTTGTGCGTTGTGTGTGTGTGTGTGTTTGACAGAGTCAGTAAGAGAGTAAAGAATGAGAATGAGAGAGTGTGTGTGTGTGTGTGTGTGTGGTGGGTGTGTGTGCTTAGGAGTGGGCTTCAGTTCAGCCGTGGAAAACCTTTGACTGAATTGAGATTACGCTATGCTACACTCTATACAAAAGCAACTCACGGAGCCATGACTTTTAGCTGAGGTGTGGCAAAGCAGTCGACACCAGAAGCAGAAGCAGAAGCAGAACTTGAACCTGAACCAGAAGCAATAGCATAACCATCCCCAGCTAAAGCTAAAGCTAAAGCTCTGGCTGTAGCAGAAGCACCCAAAGCAATGAAACATTTTTCGGCAACAACAGCCATTTGGGGAGCGAGAGAGTTGGGGCTCAAGCTGTAACTTGCAGGCATTTTACGGCCTTTTGGCCACGAGCAGCAGAGAGGGGGAGAGTGGGGCAGAGTGGGAGGGGGAAGAGGTGAAGAGTGTAGCTGATGTGTTGCAGGGTGTTGGTGTCTCTACTACTGATTTCAATGGCTACTAACAAGCATTCGCCCAAGGTGAATGCGGTTAAAGTGTTTTTAGTTAAAGCATTGGGGCCAAACATTTGCATAAACGCCGCCTGCTTCGCTTCCCCCTCCGCCCGCGTCCCTCAGGCAAACAGACGGGCAGACAAACAAACAAACACACCAACAGAGTGAAATAGTTGCAGAGTGAGAGAGAGGGGCAGCTAGATGTAGATATAGATATCGCAGCGTGGTTGCAACAACTGTCTGTCGAGTGCTACCCGAAATTATTTTATTTCCGTTTCCGGGCACACGCACACTTGTAGCTTTTGTTGCTCTTGTTGTTGTTGCTGTTGTAGTCGAGTGCAAAGTGCGCCTGCGGTTGCTACCTTTCTGCACACTGATAAATTTTCACTAAATGCAATTTTATGGGCTTTGTACAGCAGTCGAAAATGTGTGTAAACCAACAGCAACATTCGCTCGTGGGCTCTGCTTAGCTGCCAGAGATGAACACTACTTAAACTTGCCACCCGACTGGTTGCACTTTCGAATGAATTGCAAATTAACGCCTGAATCATGTTACCAAAACTGCGAAACTAACAATTGTGTTGTCTACTTTAAATGCAAAGCCAAAAACATGAGTATAAATAAGCATACAATTACATAAATGTGTAAATCTGTTCTATACCAATATTTGTTAGAATAAAACTTTCATTCATACTACAATTTTTGAAATTGTGGAATTTACTTAATATTAAAATAATAATTTAAATTTAAATAAATTAGCCAAAATAAATGTAAACTAATTGAAATTCTGGTTTATATCATCCATTGAAGATTATTCAAAATATTTAAATTTTTACTAAAACTTATTGAGAAAAATATTTTTAAAATCGAATAGCATTCAAAGATTATACAATATATATTAATATTCTTTAACAAAATATAATATCAAAGAGAGAAAGTATTGTTAAAAGCTAAAACTATTAAATGAAATTAAATAAAATTAATTGAGACAAATATGTTATTTAGAATATTTTCAATTGTTACTGAAATCAAATATTTTTTTATATCAAATTAATCTAAGTAAAATGAATTAAAACAAATATTTTCAAATTAGAATATGGTTTCCAATTTCGATTTTTTTGTAGTTGTCAATATAAAATACCTTTCCTAGTTTTCAATGACTTCAACATTAGTATTTAAGCAACAATTTAAGGTCTTGCTAATAGTAATTGCGATAGCCAATTATTAGCTAAATTAGATATTTACTGCCCGCCATTGCGTATTAATAATGCAATTAGAAATCGAGCCGAAATCAAGATGCAATTGCAATCTCGTATTATGCTCATGCAAATATAATTGATTTTAGTTGCGATACAGCAAGTAATTTGAGTAGTGTAAAATAATTATCAAGCATTGCGCTGTTGCTCATCTCTGCACATCAAGTTGAAATTGTATTTGTTGCTCTTGTGGCCTCGGACCAACAGGACGTTGAGGTAGGACAGTGCAGAGAGATAGAAAGGATGGGAGGGGGGCAAAGCATCCTGTGGTTTGTCCAAATAAAGCAGTTTCAGTTAGTTATGCGCAGCTTGTGGTTTTGCTTTGACTATTTTCAAATGCCGGCAAAAGGACAAAAGTGAGGAATGCGGCAAAACAGCAAAGAGAGTGTGGAGGAGCGGAGTGGAAGCGAGTACTATGTAAATGGCAGACACACTAATTAGGAAATTGTGCGCTTTAATATAGTCAGCGGGGCCCACATAAATTCGTTATTGAATTTACACGAGGTCCCCAAAGAAACTAGACAGAACTGAAAATAAAAATAAGAGCAGAGAAGAAAAGGACATTTGAAAAATGTTGAAGAGTTTCTGGCTGTGGCAGAAGCGTCAACATGTGAAATGAAATCAACGACGACCGCATGTTGGCCATTTATGCACTTGAACTTTATCAAAAGCGCAAAGTTTCCGCAAAATTGAAGTTTTAATTGGATTCTCGATTCAATTAACAGATTTGTCAGCATGTAACAGTTTTATGACGCTCACAGCAGCAGCAGCAACTGGAGTAGCAACAACTGGAGTAGCAGCAGTAGCAAAATGTGTGGCAACATCGTTTCTGCTTGTGGGCGTGTCAGTTGAGCGCCTCTTCTTACCTTACGGTGTGCGCATTTCAAGCTGAATGAGAATTTATTGAAATTGATTTGCCATTTTAATGGAATTACTGCGCCAAGTCGTAGCATTTGCACGCTCGACGTTTAATTGAAATCTTTTAATTAGTTTGATTTTCCAATCAAGTGGCCCCAGCCAGAGATAGAAAGAGCAGCCCAAGAGCTTGTCGCTGCCTCATCAATTGCACTCCCCCACAAACACACACAGTCTCCACGGTCTATGTGGTCTTGTGCTAACTCATTGTCTAAAACGTTAAGCGAAACCCAATTAGTTGCAATGCCTTCGAGTACGATTCCCCGAGTACGAGTCCTCGGCTATATATTCCCTTCAACATCCATTATGTTCTTGAGCGCACGTCGATTGTCTGTCGATTACAAATTCTGGCATGTCCGCCTCCTGTCCGCCCCCTGCCCCCCTCCTGTGGCAAGTGACTGACGCCACTTGCGAGTGGTGCCACGCAACCCGCCACGCAATGTATGCAAAAGCCACTGCCTAACTGCCTTCCCCACTTTCCCCCCCCCACCCGCCACGCTCTTCGCTCTGGGTCGTTGCGCAACATAATCATTATCCTTGGCTTAACTGGAGTGGCGCTGCCAGGGCGCTACCGAAAGGATTTCGCCTATTGATACCCGGCCAAAGTGAAAGCCAAATCCACATAATATCAATTTGCTTTCAACGAACGTTTTCCCCCCACGGGGCATTATAAACGACGACGTCGTCGTCAGACAGCTGACGCCGTTTCCCGAAACCGTATCATGAATCTGTTGCCCAATGTATCTAAATATATATGCCCCAACCACCTCCTGCCCCTCCTGCCCTCTTGCTCGTCCCCTTCGGGTGTGAAATCTGAGCAATTTCCACCGTCAAGCAGCGAAAAAGAAGTGACTTAAGGACAACCAAACAGAGACGAGCGAAACAAGACGTCTTCAGGTGCCTTGGTAATTGGTTCACTTCCTGCAGGCAGCCAGGCAAATTTAAGGTATAATAAATTGGCCAATATATCAATTAATAAGACCAGCTAAATCAACAGTAAGGCACGTGAGGAAACTAAGTCGAAAACTGCATTAGATAAAATTAAATTCAAATTAGAAATGAAAATGTACATTTTCTATTGTTCAGTGAAAATTGTTTGTTAAATAAAATAATAAAGCTAAAATAAATAAACAGATTTAAAAATAGGATACACAAATTTTATTTTAAATTAGATATATGTTCAATGAAAATTGTATGCTGAAATAATCACAATGCGACTTTTTACAGAGTAATGAATATTGAATTTAATTTCGATTTCACAGACTTTTTAATTACAAAAAAATATTCTGTATTTTGGCACTATTGAAATTTAAAAGTAAAAGCCGCAAATCTCTTCTCACTGGGCTAATATATTTGTTAATCTTCTGTGCTCATTAGCAAGTAGAATTCGTGCATTTTCTTATCTCATCTCTGCTTATTATCCATTTAAGACAACTTCTAACTTCGTTTGCTCAACTCCGTCGAGTGAAGAAGTATTTTCATGCATGTTCCCATAATAATGTTCATGTTGAGGTCCTGCTACTTTCTCCGGCAAAACTTTCGCCGCTCTTCTATGCAAATGAGCCCCAAAACATTTAACTTGCAGTCGTTACCCATTCTCAGGCCACTTAGAACTATCCATAATTTACATTAGCTCAAGCCCAACTTGTTGTGGCTGCCTCAAGGAGACAAGAAATAAAAAAACACTATATATATATGTGTATGTAGATGTAGATGAAATAAAAGCGAAAAGAAAACGCAACAAACCCGCTGACAAATCCATTATAAGCTTATGCCAAAAGCGCAGTGTAAACTTTTCACACGAATTGCCAGTTTCAGTTTTTCCACTTGCAGCGTCAGACAACGCGGAGCAATTATTTTAAATGCGTCGACAACGTCGTCGCTGTAGCCGCCAAACTAAGCAGACAAACAGTGGAGACTAGACCCAGAGCAGCTGTCTGCCTCTTGGCCCATCCTGGCCAGAAATCGGACTGGAGTTGGCTAAAGTCAAAGCCAAATCCGTTGCCATTTTCCCCCCTTGCCCCTTTCGCGTTTTCTCGTGCTGAAAGTCGCGACGTACGTGCATAATTAATTCAGTGCATAAATTCAAGACGCTGCCTCGTCGCCGTCGACAGGGAGAAGGAGAGAGAGAAGGTTGCTCTATGAAATTATAAACTTTATCCTTTAACACGCCGCCAAGTTGAAGCGCCAAGCGAGAGCATAACTGCACATGGCTTTAAATAAATTATGCAGCCGAATAATTATACAAATATAAAAATGCCACAGAGCGTAAGTCGCATCAAGATCATTCTACAATGGAGTTCCACTAAAGTTCCAGACGCATCTGTGGTATCTGGAGCACAGCCTTTGTGTCATAAGCCTAAACACAAATAGTCTATACAAACCCAATATTTAAATAACTTTTGCACTTTTACAACACAAATGCAAAAGTTGTTAGTTTTTTAGAGTGAACGAAGGCCGAATACGCTTGTCTATAAATTGAAGTTATTAAACGTTAGACTGAATGAAGATTAACTGAAAGGAATTGCGTCAAAAATAAAAACAATTTGTATTTTATTCCAATAAGAAAAGGTTTAGAAGAAACCAATAAGATAATTTTGATTTATTGAGCGAGAGTATTATCTCTGCTATTTTATATATTTTTATTGATTGTGAGAAATAAAATTTAATAGAATCAAATATTTATTCTTTTATATTTTTATTTAATGTAGGGAATAATAAACTAAAAAAAAAACTCGATCAGATCAAGTTTAAATTCGAAGTAAAAAACAAATTATTAAAAAAATTCAAGAAAATAGTATTTTATATATTTTTATTTTATGGAGAGAATAATAAACTAAAAGATTCTTATTTTCAATCTGTTGTAGATAAAGTTATTTGTAGAAGCAACTTAAATAATTTAAATATATTATGTTTAATAATTATTTGTGAAGTATCAAACTTGTGCAATACTCTCCGCACAGATGCTCATCATACTCTGGAAGTATCCTATCAAAGGACACACTCATATGCAGCCATTGATTGCATAACTATAGATAAGTCTGCCTTGGCAATCAAGCAACGCCTTCGACATGATGCAGAGTATCACAAAAAAGCAGAGAGAATGGCAGTGAAATGGTGTTAAAAACGATGCTAGCTGCTGTCGCCAGTTGCCATACCATTTAGTTGCCTTGTTCCAGCCAAAGTCTCCCAATCCCTCCCAGCTCCTTTACCCCATTTGCTGGTCTGTTTGGCGTATTCGTTTTCATTCTCACTCCTGGCTTTCGAGTGCTTGTGCTCTTTGCATTTTCGCATTGTCAGCAGACGGCGTCGTCTATATCCTTTGATGCCAACCAGGCTCAGGCTCAGGCTCAACTCGAAGACTGAGCACTCAGCTCCTGGCTTTGGTAATTGAAAACGCAAGTTTATTTCGCACTTCTCGAGTGGCGAGCGAACACAGAAGTGTGGGACAGGATTGAAGGGGAGGGAGGGACGATAACTGGTTAGCAGCGCCATTGTCGCCACTTATTGTATTAAGCTGATTTTTCGGCAAGTTTGTAATTAGTAAAGTTTTGATTGTGCTCGCACCGAGAGAGTTTTCTTTCTCTCATATTTCTCATATTTTCACTTTGCCTCTTAATTGATTTCAGTCCATGGAAATTAACATAAGCTGCCGGCAGACTCGAAGGAGCAGCAGCACATGGCAGCAGCACTTTGCATAAATGCGAATCCACTTCGCAGGCAACCAGCAGGCGGCAGGTTGCAACTTCAGTTGCAGCAACAGCAGCAGCAGCAAACTGTAGTTGTAGTTGCGTTGCATGGACTGCTATCAAAAGCCGCTTTGCAGCTCATTGACAGTCCGAGGAGCAACTGGAAAGTGGTCGTCGTCCTCTCACATGTGCCGCCGGTCAGGAAGTGCATCAAATTTGCAAAGTTCGTCGGGGGTAAGTAGCTTAGCGCCAGCTGTCTCCCCCCTCCCTCCAAGAAGAAGAAATATAGACTTCACTTTATTGATAGAGGTATTCAAAATTTGTTCAGCCGCAAGACGATAACCGACAAAACTGCAGCAAAGAGTCTACGACGTACAGTTTTTGTCTGTTTACAGTCCATTAAAAATTTAAAATCTCATTTTTAGTTAAACTTTTCCGGCGTCAAAATGTCGCAATTTAACTTACAAGTACTTTAGTAAATTGTATTGACATTATTAATATTTGAATTTATTCATAAATACAAAGTATTGTTAAGATGTTTGCGAAGATATCGAAAGAGTTCGATATAAGCAACTTCAATTAATACGCATCAGTTGCAAAAATAATAATTCTGCAATTCTATTAAATTTGAACGTTATTATTATTGGTCAATTAACTAATGAATGGGACACACTATATTAAATAAATAAATAATAATTACTGCTAAGAGGTTTGGAATATTGTTAATTAAAACGAATTCAGTGGAATAAAATTCGTATTAAGATGCTTGCAATATTTGTAGTCGAATAAATTCTTCCAAAATAAAAATCTAAATTCGAAACTTGAAATTTGATGTCACTGTGCGCAGGCTGATAAAAAGATGACACCGTTGTGAACGCGACTAGCTGTCAAAATGCTTTACACACACACCCCCCGAATTTCTCAGTCTCCTGCAATCGAGTTGCAATCGTCGCAGTCACGTTAGGATCAAATGCAACAACTAGACAAACACACGAAAAAAAGAGCTCAAAAAACCTGAAAACTGCACGTAGAGGATTCAATGTGCACAGAGGTAAAAACTCGGAGTGACGGAGGGGGAAGGAAGAGGGAGAGGGAGGAGCTCTGTATTCATATCCTGCTGCCCCAGCATCCGGTGCCATGGGACTAGGCACACAAATGAAGCTCTGCAGGCGGCGCAAAATTGTTGATGCCACTGCTGCTATTGTTGTTGTTGTTGTTGCTGCTGTTGTTGGTGTTGTGGGCATCAGGTGTTTGCCAGTTTGTCAGTGGTCCGTTGATTGATTTCGCCCAGCTGCAAAACAAACTAATAAGCGACACGCCAGACACTGGCGACAGTTCTGCTTTTATTTCCTATTTTTTGTATTGTTGTGCAACAGTGCGTAGGTGCTTGCAACTGCTGCACGACACATATGCAACACGCATTTACACCCCCACACCTGCATGTGTGTGTGTGTGTGTATCTTAAGCGCACAACAATGCTGCTTGTATGCATGAGTAGCTTGCAAGCAGGATCAAAAGTTGATGTGGCGCGCACATTTGGCAATGGTTCACACGTTCTTATGCCAAATAAACGCCATGCTTATGACAATAAAACACTAAAATATATTTCGAATACAGCAAGCGCAAATAAAAAGTTTAAAAATAACGTAAGTAACGAAACAGTGTGCTGGCGCCATCTGTTGGTGAATAGCAGCACTACATACCCACACACCACTGTTAAGCAGTGTAGAGAGAAAGCAGTGTACACCATTGCTTGGTATCGAAAGCTGCCTGCTATAGCCAGGAAAATGGCGCTATCAGCAGTTATCGAACGATAGAATCAAACGGAAACCACTGCTTGTTTATCGATAACTAAATCGTTATTTTTAATGCGCAAGTTTTGAAAAGATTAAGCGCTGAATAAAAAGCTTAACTATGTAGCATGCGCACTGTGCAGCAACGCTGACCTTAGGTACAACAAAAGGCAAGAACAACACAAAGTCCGAACCAAACTCGCTGTACAGCAATGCAAAGCACATTGTGCACCATAAAAGGCAAAAGACAAATCTGAGAAAATAAAGCTGAAGAAATGGCATAACTGCCTGACATAATTTGTGAAACGCAAAGAACCCTTGATGAATGCCTTGGCATGGGTTAATGAGACTAGAGGGGAGCGCAGGGGGTTGTTGTGCGCACAGGAACGTATAATTTGAAGTACGCTAAAGGTTTTTGAGAACCAAGCGAAAATTAACAGCAACAACAACAACAACAACGGCGTGACTGGCCAAAGCACAAACTTCAACGACGATGACGACGACGACCTTTTTCACATTTTTTTCGTTCCCTTTTTTGGTCTGCACAGAACTGTAAGCTTCTTGCTGCTGCTGCTCTTAACGCCCTCTTATCAGACATACGAAGTCCAAGTACTGCCAGGCGATTCTGGCGTTCACGTTTTTGGATATTTTGGTACTGGTTCTTGTTCCTCGTTCCTCGTTCTCGCGTGCTCTGATGCTGTATCGCTGTCGCCGTCGCTGTCGTTGCCGTTGTAGCTGTCGCTTCGGCCATGCGCCTGGCTTTCAGTACACTGTGAACTGTGGACACGACTTGAAGCTTATTTGTTTGTAACACACAAAAAAAAAGAGCTGAAAAAATAGACAACGTGTCTCAGTTACTCGCCATGTTTAACAGCAAAGTGTAAAGCACAACAAGCGTGGGAAAATCTATTTTGCATAATTATATATGCATACCAAATATAGATTCGCAGATAAATAATAGTATGCTGAGGCCTTGACATTGGCCAAGTGAAAGAAAGTGTGTGTGAACGGCAACAGAAAGTATTGCATTTAATTAGCAAAAAGCCAGCAAACAATAAACCAAACAGAGCGTAAGTTTTCGCAACAACAAAACAACAATTAGCGAAGCCCTTCAATGTCAACATACAACATATAGAACGATATTTGTAGGGCGCAAGAACTTTGCCATTTTGCACAGTCTGCAAAGCTACTTATTTCTGGTCTGCAAAGATGGAACGCACATGTGTGAAAAATCTACGTCAGAGGCAGCTGTGACGTCATATAGCCGCCCACACCTTCAACTAGTCGGCACAATTTTAATTTTGAGAACATTGCCAGACACTTTGGCGCCACTTTGTCACATTTCCTATCTGAAGCATTTCTAGTATAGCAAAAATCTGATGCAACCGAAACATGAGCGATTTTCTGCCACCGCAAAAGCTTCGACTTAATATCAATCAGACAATTAATACCCTGCACACCCTAAAGGGTGTGTTGACATGCGGCGCATATCAAAATTCTCTCGTCCTCTCTGCCTCTTCCGATGTGGGTATTAATTTACCTTAACCTTGACAGAGCGCCTAATTTATTGACATTATTGTGAGGTGCAACCGAAGCGTAATTTAATAACAGCGCTTAAAAAAGAGGATTGTGTTTGCCATTTGTCAATGTGCCAAGATGAAAGCGATTATGCCAAAATACGTGTATTCGGCTTAATGAAGTATCAAGTTTATTATTAGGCATTTTGTTCAATTCCCAATTCCCTTGTAATGTTTATGATCAAACACAGAGATTTTTTCTTTATTTTTTTGGAAGAGGGGGAGAACACAAGACAACTTGTGATTTGAATGTAGAACTAATCATACCGGTTTTTCTATACTGTTAATTGAACGAACTTGACGCATATTGTCACGCTTCGTGAGAATGTTGACGCGTCACACTTGGGAAAATCTTAAGCATTTCGCTAAAAATGCTATTTAATATCAATATACAAATATACAAATCATCTTTGTAAGCATCATCTTTGAGCAATCAATGCGTTAACCAGTTGAAATTCTAATTTCATTCTCGATCTTTGAGCATGTTGCATAAATTGAATCGGTTGATAAAAATATCTCCAAAAATGCCGACTCAAATGACGTTGCAGGCGTCGTGTCAATTGTCGCTAATTTATGTCTATCCACTTACTAATGAATCTGAGATTGTGCCATAATCATTCTAAGGTTAACGTAGCAAGTGAGTTATGGACTAGCAAATACCCTGTTAAAATATAATTTTTTTTTGGTTAGTGTTCAAAGAATCTTATAAACTGCTTGCAGTATTGCATCCTGGTGACAAGCAGTGCACCAGTGGCATTAATGTTTGAACTGCTTGCTGCCAACGAACGTCATACAATTAATTAATTAATATTTTGTTAAATACATTTTTGACATTTTCAAGTTGACGCTACCCCTTTGACAATGTTCCACAGGGTACTCTGTCTGAGCCTTAGTCCAGCGAGTGAACTTCGGCCAGCAGAATAAAATAATGAGAGTATAATAATACAACTTTAAATAAATTCTTCAAAGGCAGACAAATTGCGTAGGCTATTTGTGTGTTTGCTTTTCAGCGAAATTGCAACTTTAGCAGCTTTTGTCGCCATAGAGACGGTTAGACGGTTAAGGCGTTTTGTGTATGCCCCCAAATGCGGATACATTCAATTATAGGGCATTTCATATATGCGCTGGGAATGTGGGATTTGAATATGCGCGCGCGAAAATCAAATTAAATTTGCATAACTAAAGAAAGAGATACACTTTGTGTGCTATTGTGTGTAGGCAAGCGTTAAAGTGAAAAGATTCTTTTGTAGCTCAAGGGGCAGTGCAGACGGTACAGTTAGACATCGACTGATATTCTCGAGTGTGTCGTCAGATAAAGTATCTAATGCAGCAGGGAAGCGAGAAGAGCAGCCAGGTAGACAGACAGGCAGCATTCAGCTAATTAGAGTTGCGTACAAGTACCGCGAGTATCTGCTAGATAAAAACGTCGCTGCGCGTTCCTTTTCCGCTTCTGCTCGCGAGTACAACAATTAAAAGCAAACACACGTTAAGAGAAATATCATAAAAAAGACCGCAACCAAAAAAAAAACATGTAGTAAAAAGGCAGCACGATTTTTGTTTGGGCAACAACAGAAATTCTGTTGAAAAGCAAAACACACAAAGAAATTCGGCGATCGTTGAAAAAAACACAACAACAACAACAAAAACTCGTTTTCAGTCAAAAAATTAAAAATTCAAAAATGCCGGTTAGATACGAACGAGCCCTCTCCCGTATAACCATATAATATCAACTTCAACAAGTTCGATGTAGCGCACTGCAATGTAACGAGCTTTGCCGACAACCCCGCAAAGCTCCAGCCGCGAGCTTTATCGCATCGAGTGGCGAGTGTAGGAGATGCCCACAGTCGGGTAGACCCCATCGCTCGCTAGGTGGCTCGAGGGCCGTGCTCTGGCTGAGATTGCGCCGCAAAAGATGCCTCGACTCTTGTCAGTCTGCTCCATTCGCTGATTGCGTGCGGTTCTCTCTCCGGTTTAACTAACTAAATAACTAAATAGTCGTCACAGCATTTAACGGATTTCGGTTTCTGTTGCTGTTGGTGTTTTGTGTGGCGCGTATTTGATCTCACGGAGAAGGTAGCCATAAATGTCTGAGAATTGTTTTAACAACTGTGTAATCTTGGTCAGAATGCAAAAGAAGCACATTTGTTTATTCGCCTGTGTTGTTTGTGTTCCACAAAAAAGCAACAAAAAGAAATGAGACAAAGTTGAAAATTAAATTAAAACCCACAAGAAACACATAAAATAAAAATTTATACACAACAGCCTGATGTTATTTCGGCAACCTATAAAAATCCAGCTATCAAAAACTGCTCACAAAATATCTACACATGTCGCAAAATCCAAAATAAGAAAAGAAGAACTTAAAATACGATTGCACCTGCAAATTAAATTTAAATTAAAAAAACTGTGATCAATTTATATTCGGCTGAGTATAATTACTACATTAGCGAAATGGATTTATTTTAGAGAGGAGAAAATTGATAGCACGCAGATTAGCTGGCAAACTATTTGTGTGTTGTTTTGTTTATGGTATCAAAATTAATGGATTTTTTGTGCTATTTGTGTTCATAGAAATTGTGAGTCAATCCAACACACACACTACCAATCTATACTGTATTGTTAGCCTCCCAAAAAAGTAAGTGAAGTGATTTTGGGTCAGGCTAATGGTCGAGGAAAGAGTGAAAGGCTAAACACAATAGATTCCGAGTCGAACGAATTGCATGTAATGATTTACAAAATGCCAATTATCATTGCCTTTCACACGTTCACAAATTGCGCAAAACCCCGTATGACTAAGATATGTTCAACTGCTGGTTAACTGTTGCTATAATTCTATGATATTATTTGCAGCTTTCCGCAGCGTGAACCCCCAATTACAATTGAAATCCCCAAACCAGCATTCGCATTTATTGGTGTTGATTGCATCAGGAAAACAAAGTTTTTGATGGATTTTCCCACTTCTTTGGCTTTGGGAGTTTTTCACTCCGTTTCGCTTGGCCGCCCAACTATGACGTCAAATGTAAAACCTTTAGTGGAGTGATTAGTAGCACTATAAAAAAGAAACTGCTTCAAAAAGTGTATTAATGTTCTGCACTAGCAGCTCATTAGTCTATTCAACTGTTTGTTTTGTTTGCTACCTGTCGCTCAATGGCTGAGTCACATGTAGTATTAGTATTATTCTATTTGGTTGGTCGCCGTTGTTATTCTCGCTTTTGATGTTATGCTAATTTATGCAAAGCGTGTGCCGAGGGCCGGTTCTTGCTTGAAAGGAAGTGCCTGGCTTTCTATAGATCGTATCGTATCGTATCGCATATCGCAGCTAAAGCAAATATTGTGACCTAATCAAACAGGCCGAGAACAAGATTAAGTAGTAGTAGGTGGGATTGCTTAACGCTTTCCACAACCTTGAAATCGCCTGCCAAGAAAATTGTTTACATTTCACAATTTCATTTTATGGACCAACACGCGCCCAATCAATCAAAGAAGGAAAGGAAAACAATAAAGTAGCAACAAATTCAGTTTTTTTTTCGAGGTTTAACGAACTCGTTGAAAACACATCAGAGGCGGGTGTGTTTCCTCATCGCCAAGTCACTGATAATGAGGTCGTGTGTTGCGTTGTGATTATGAGCAAGGTACAAGTACAGAGTTCCTCTCTCTCACTCTTTATGTCTGTCAAATTGTCAGCCGTCATCTTGGGTTTCATTTTAATGGCACGTGAACTCAGAAATGTTGCGAAATGTGGAACAAGCCAACAGAAATTGCTACACATAGACCCGGCCCAATGCTCGGCTTGGCCTTTAATTGCCTTTCACTCGGCGCAATTTGTGCTCAGCTTTTTGAAGAGATTTCTAGCGCAAGTTTGTCGAAAGCATTAATTGAGATGCTGCTCAATTATTTAACATGCAACAATTAGCAGACTCATGAGTAATTGCACAACTGCGAGAGAGCCATGTGCGGACTAAGATAATAAATACTACAATAGTTGAAAGCTATTCCCAAAAGCAATTGCACTTTACTGAACAACGCCGCTAAAAATAGCAAACTACATTCTAAAAAAATGTTTCTATCAGTAAATATTGTTATTGTACGCTAAATCCCAATCAATATGAATAGTAATGTTATTGCCTATTAATTGTTCTTTAATTTATTATATTTTCTGAACTTTTGCAGCTAGCTTCATTGCACACAACTTAGCTTAGCTGCCAAGATGGAAACGGAGTCGCTTAATCGCAAGAACTCCTCGAGAAAAAGCTCCATTGTGAACGGCAATGGCGACGCCACAACCAAGTTGACCAACGGCGATGGAGGCGACGCAGCTGGCGGCGATGGCGGTGGAGAGGTGACACTTAAGGCCAAGATGAGTCTGCTCAATGGCTGCACCGTCATCGTGGGCTCCATCATTGGCTCGGGCATCTTCGTCTCGCCCACCGGAGTGTTAATGTATACGGGCAGCGTTAATTTGGCGCTGATTGTGTGGGTCATTTCCGGACTTTTTTCGATGGTGAGTGTGAATCGAAAATAATATTGAAGAAGAAAAAAAAAGTGAACAACAACGAGGGGTCAGCGACTCATTGATATGCAGCAATTTGAAATGCAAATGGGCTGGGCTACCTATAAATACTTATATTATATGCATACTCGTTCTACACCTGTTGCTGTTAAACTGCCAGCTAAACAGATGTGCAACAATATGGAGCAACTAAGCTTAATGGAAATGCCAACTGCCAACTGCCAACTGCCAACTGCCAACAGCCAACTTGACTGCTTGACTGGCAATTGAAAGGACCAACACTCAATTACGAATGCTGGCAGCGTTTTGTCTTTTAATGAAATTATTGAAATTCCTACACGCCCACACACACACATTTGCCCACTCTTTGGCAGCCACAAGCCTGACACGCCCTTGTCAAAAGCACGCGCTGCTGTTGATATTCAATAAAATTACGTATACGCTGCGTTGTCTCCCGGCAATGACAGCCACTTTGGGGTTCAACAACTCGCTTTAACTTCTCCCTTTATTGACTTTACAATTTCAAGCATTTCCTCTTTGTACTTTCTCGCTTAGGTTGGCGCCTATTGCTATGCCGAGCTGGGCACCATGATCACCAAATCGGGTGCGGATTACGCGTATATCATGGAGACCTTTGGGCCCTTTATGGCATTCATACGTCTGTGGATCGAATGCATGATTGTGCGTCCCTGCTCGCAGGCCATTGTGGCATTAACATTCAGCACCTACGTGCTGAAACCGTTCTTCCCGGAGTGCACACCGCCCGAGGATGCAGCACGTCTGCTCGCCGTTTGTTGCATATGTGAGTAGCAAATACGACAATATGGACTCGAAATGTTGCGTACTTGACCTATAGATTAGACCCAAATCGAACAGAGTAAACACACGAACAAACGAACGAACGAACGTTGCCTGCGAAAAGTGTTTGCCATTGGCTTATCAGCTGAAAAGCCAGGCAGCGCAGGGGGCACATTTTCAATAGATGCAAAGTGCAAATAGACAAATACGAGTACTTGCATATAAAATAATGCAATCTATATGTGCGATACAGCGGCTGATTGTGACAGATCGATTGGCAACAGCCAACTCTAGATATTTCTAAAGAGACACGAAAGGTAGTTGATAAAAACAGCTCTTTTTTGAAAAATTTGACAAAATTCTGATTAATCAAAAAGAGAGTAGGGAAGATAAGTCTATAAACACAGTAAATTGCATTAAATGTAGGAATATCTTAGAGCCTTTCGTAGTAAATAAAATATTAAAATTAAAATGCTTCTTTTGTCAAATGTCTAAAGATATTTCTTTTGTTTTTTGATATTTCATAAAAAAAAGTAGGTTAAATTCAGATACAAAAAATAATCAGTTTCTTCAGCATACGAAAAATTATTAGATAATGCTTGTGTTTATGAAAAGCAGCTTTGGAATTTGCGACCGTCTGGAAGCCATTAAATACTTAGAGTCTTTAGATAATTCATGAACATATCTAAAGAAGCTAAGGAATTTTTTTACCACTCAATTAAAATTAATTTTTAGAGAATATAATTGCAAATATGTTGCTCTACCTAATTGTAGCTCACTTGTAACATATCTATAGAAAGGGAACTATTAAGTATTATATATTTTAGCCACGCATATAAATATCTTAATGTCAGTTTATAGTTCATGATATATTAAACGATGTGCTCTTTAAACAGTGGAAATTTCATAGCGTACTTAAATGTCACGTGCGATACGTTGATAATGATTGAATGACAGATGCGAATGATCGTCAATGTACTTATTTTTATATTGATTTAATGATGCGGAATTGTGTACTCTCAACAAAGCGTGTAACATTGTGCAAATCCTCCGATTATTACATCACCCAAGACACCACACACAACCCGCACTCATAGTCACATTCACACACATACTGACTATATCTCTGTCTTGTTCGCTGTTTATAGTGGTGCTAACTTTAATCAATTGCTGGGACGTTAAATGGGCCACCGCTGTGCAGGATATCTTTACATATGCGAAAGTAAGTCCACATTCAAATTGATGTAATTTTAAATCCGAGGCAGGACATTCACATTTGGATCTTCGCAGCTGCTTGCCTTGTTTATCATCATTGCAACGGGCATGTATCAACTCTATATGGGGAATACGAAATACTTTAATTTCGAAAACAGCGACACACAAGTCACATCCTTAGCGTTGTCCTTCTACTCCGGATTGTTTGCCTACAACGGCTGGTGAGTGAGCTTAAGCCGCTTATGTTTGCGACTTTCAACTAATTGGATTTATGCTCTGCCCTGCTCTGCCGGACGATAGGAATTATTTGAACTTCATCATTGAGGAGCTGAAGGATCCAGTCAAGAATCTGCCACGTGCCATTGCCATCAGCTGCACGCTTGTCACCGTCGTCTATGTCATGGCAAACGTCTCCTTCTACACCATTCTCTCGCCCGAAGAAGTGCTGGGTTCTTCTGCAGTCGCTGTCACCTATGCGGAGCGCGCCTTTGGCATGCTGGCCTGGACCATACCAGGTGAGTTCAAATACTTTACACAGTAAACATTCGATTTAACAAAACTCTTTAAGGAATGAACAATATTTTTACACTCTACAAATTACAATAGATAGACAATCAATTAAAACAAAAATCTACAACACATATACATCTAACAATTTTATCTACATCTACAAATTTATGATTTTTCATATAAATTGGTTTTCTTCTTTTGAACTCAAAAAATCAACCCTTTAAAAAGAATACGTCATTTATTATGAATAGTATTTTTACTTCACATTATCGAGTGCACACTGTATCTGATATTTTCCTTTGCAGTTTTTGTGGCGCTGTCAACGTTTGGTGCCGTCAACGGCATTCTGTTGACCTCCTCGCGTCTCTTCTATGCGGGCGCCAACGAGGGTCAAATGCCAGAGATTCTAACGATGATACAGATCCAGCGTTTCACGCCCACGCCCGCTGTGCTGGCGATGGCGCTGCTCTCGATGCTGTACCTGACTGTCTCCGACATCTTTGCGCTCATCAACTACGTGGGCTTTGCCACCTGGGTGAGTTTGCAATCGGAATTTATTCCCATCAAATCCGTCAAATAATTGTTACCTCTGCATTTCAGTTGAGCATTGGCGTCGCTGTCCTTTGTCTGCCCTGGCTGCGTTGGGCTCAGCCCAACTTGCCACGCCCCATTCGTGTGCCGTTGGTCTTCCCCATTGTCTATCTGATTGCCACCATTTTCGTCACCGTGGTGCCCATGTACGCCAGTCCCATTGAGACAGGCTACGGCATTCTGATGATACTGTCCAGCATACCCGTCTATTTGGTATTCATTGCCTGGAAGAATAAACCCATTTGGTTCCAGAAATCCATGGGTGAGTTTGAGAGTCTCTTTCACACTTGTCGGCCGTCTCTGCTTTCTTTTCACAAACACACACACACGAATACACACATAAAAAATGAAAATAATTTGCCAATTCTTTTCAATGTATGATTTACGCTATATATACCCTATAATTAATTGCAATTCTTCTAGGCGGAATCACACAAGCACTACAGAAACTGATGATGGTTGTGCGTCCGAAAGCGTCGTCAAAGGTTTTTAAGTTTGCCTCCTTATCTTAGTTTTCCTAAGTTTAATTTGACTAACCAACTGCCTGCCTTTCTGCACTAAAAATCTAACACCAACTAACCCACAACTACAACCACAACTGAAACGGGTTTAATGCCCACTCAAAAGATACATTCATTCCTTGTACCTTTTTCATACTGACATTTGCATTCACACTCGTCTTTGCACTTGTTCATCATCATTTGTTTTCTGTAGCACACTTAAGTAGACTCTAGAGAGAGATTATGATTTGTATCTGTATTTGACTAATGCACCGCTCACCATTTGTTTCTTGACTCTTTTGCAGTAAGCCTCACGCATTTCCTACAAAAGCTGCTCATGGTACTCGGCAAGCAGACGAAACCAGCTCAGGTGTAGAGATTAGTGAATGGATTTTCCAAAAAAACGGTCCACTTGGGGACTGCGCTGAAATTATAAAGCAAAAAGAAACGGTTAGCCAGCAGCAGATGATAGCATTTACAAAATTATATAAAATTGCATAACGAGTAAAAATTGAAAAAGCTTTTGTGTAGCCAGACAATTTGAGTATGAATACGAGAGAGCTTGGCGCTCTTTGAACTTCGAAACTGGATAACTTTAAAGAGCGCCCAGCTAGCAGGCAATATAAGAACTACTACGAATAGATATATATATATATATGTATATTTTTATATATGTTTTAAGTTGAAGCTCAAACATCAAAATAAAACTAACACAAGGCTTTGGACGCCAATTGCCAAGACTGTGAATCAAAAAGGGAGAATTACAAGGAAACAAATACAAAACTTAATACGAGTAGAAGAAGTTGTCCAAAGCTTAAATGTTACTTCGATTTTGATGTTTCGAGTGCAAGAAAACTCTTAAAGGATATAACGAATATGTTCCAAACAAAAAAGAAAAAATGAAAACAAGAAAATGTATTTAACAATGTTACATCATTCGAAAGAGTTGAATTATTGTATTGTTTGATGGCAGTGCTTTGTTTAAGTTTAGAGATTAGTATGAAATACACAACGCAAAACATACTCAATCATGGCATTTTATATCATCCTTATGTTTAAGTGAATTTTATTTGTAATGGTCACTGAGTTGACCAACTGCCGCTTTAAAATTAAGACTACAATCTAAACAGTTACAGTTACCTTATTATGGCCAAAACCACACACACACAAACACACACAAACAAACACACACAGAGTACATCGCGATTCGCACATATCCAAGATACATTGCCAAGATACAAAACATATTTACAAACAACAAAAAACACAGAAAATATTTATAACGAGTATATTACGTATTCATTGAATTGTTGTAGCATTCATTTATATGCATTTATCAATAGTTTTTGAATGTTGCTTTGAATGTTTTTAGCGTTTTAGCGTTACAAAGAAAAAACAAAAAACAAATTGGTATCAATCTCATTACTGAATTATCCTAATTGAACTGTTACACATTGTATGACGGGGCATCTTGACTATAAACTG
Organism: Drosophila ustulata; assembly: GCA_035047365.1. Taxonomy (NCBI): domain Eukaryota; kingdom Metazoa; phylum Arthropoda; class Insecta; order Diptera; family Drosophilidae; genus Drosophila; species Drosophila ustulata. The sequence continues at coordinate 27,675,318 of JAWNPT010000094.1, forward strand.
TTGATGCTTTTTCGTTGGCCCCGAAGCCGCAGCTGGAGTGGATACTAAACTACTATTATGGAACATATTGTTGACAATAATATTTGCAAAATGAAAATTTATATAGATGTATATAAAAATATGTATTTTATGTATATTATATTATATGTATACCCGTTGAAACCACAAATACTTCGTGTTTCTCTCACTGCAAATCAATATACTATAACATAATAAAAATAAAACTTCACTCCAAATTTCCAAATACGTCTCAAGGCATTCCAGATTCACGCAGAGATTTCGATGGCCCATAATTTTGATTGCTTGCCACATAGCATAAACATTCTGGACAGTACAAAGGCAATTACATTTTCCCAATCTTAATGCGACTTCGCTGCTCTTGCAAAGTGGCGATCTCTTGATTCTGCAACATCTTCTCGGCATTCACCAGCGCATAGTTCTTGGTGCTCATGTAAGTGGACAGCGTGCAAGCGAATGGCGATCTTTTCACCTCCTCTTCCAGCTGTCGAAACTGCTTCAGCATCTCGATATATTTACTCGTGATGGCCTCATCTCGGATGCTATGCTGCAGCATCAGTCGTCCGGCATCGCCGCCGCTTTTCTCCTGTAGCCAAGAGAAATTCTTTAGCTGCTTGCAGATCTTCAAAAACTTTTGGCGATACTGCACATTATAATGCCGCTTCATGCACACCTTGACCTCGTCAAACTTCTTGTCAATGCGTTCATACCACGACGCCAACTTGTTGTGATCGTCGTGCGACAGATTCAAGGGACGGCAACGCAGATACTTTGTGTTGGTTCGCGACGAGCGCTGCTTGGTTGGCTCCGGCAAATACAAATTGTCGCTGTGCAACGATCCACTGTGCAACGATCCACTGGGCAACGATTGCGTGGATCGCGCGGGTTCCACAACTGCTTCATTGAACGTGAAGGCAGTGTTTGCCAGCCGCAGAAACTTGTGCATCTCCCGTGCCGATTCCCTGTCCAACGGCATCTCGCACAGCACCACCGTGAAGATGTTTCGATTGAGGTCGAACGACTCCTTGATGCAGTCCGTCAGCAGAGTGCTCTTGCCGAGCTTGCCGCTGGGCAGCTCCTTGAAGAAGTTGCCAATATCTGTGCGGCAATTGCAGTCGAATATATTGAAGATGGCCAGATTGACGCACTTTGGTTCAGCGTATCCTTCGCCCAGCACAAACTCTATATTGATGTAGTCATCACCAGTGCCACGTCCACGCACTGCGCTATACTCGTTGTGCAGCCAATGGAACATGTCGCGTGTGGTTTGCATTTCCCGACGACATTGCAGACGACCACGACTCTGTGTGCTCAGCATGTTGACCATGTCGAACTTGCGCAGATCGTGGTACTCCACATTGATCCCGACCAGCTGATAGGGCTGCTTCTCCAGCACCTTGTCTACGTTGGAGACCAGCAGACGCGACATTAGCTTGACGTTATGCGAGCGTCGTGGTGTCAAACGCAACAGGCAACAATTGCGTTGCTGCCGAAACATTTGCACCATGAGCTCATTCAGTTCGCAGCGCACATGAGCATCGTCTTCGTATCCAACTGCATCGAATTGCAATTGCTGATATTTGATTTCACCACCGCCCATTCGCATCATCAGATAGGTGTTGTCCAGAATATTCACTTTGGAGTCGAACAGGCTTTCCTGGATGCTGCGTGGCAAGTTGTGTATTGCATCCGTTAAGGACACAACTACGCGATGGGCCTTCTCACTCATGATGTTATCGTCCAATTTCGTCAAAGCAATTTGTTGTGTACACACAATTTTGATATTTTAAAAATGAATTTTGGTCTGTACTCATTCAAGTTCAAACAGATTTAAGCATGACAAATTTTTATAAAAAATAACATTAGGTACCAAGGTTTTGTTAAAATAATCTAAACAATTTTGCAAATGAATATAAATAAAACCTTTTAAAATTATAAATAAATAATCAAATGACTTTGCAAATAAATATAAATTAAACATTTTAAAATAAAGCTTAATTGCAGATCTTTCGCTTCTAACGATTCATCATAAGATTAACAACCTGCAGAAGTTTCTCCTTTGAAGCCAGCAGAGCAGGCATAAAGTTGCTGCATTGTTGATTGAACTCTTGACGGGTGTCCTGTAGTTTTTGCTCCTGCTCTCTGTGCTGCAACATGAAGTCATGGACTAGCTTAAAGCAGTCATTGACCTCCTTTAAGCTGCTCTTAAGCTGCTCAAATTGCAAGATAGGATTGTGGATTGAAATGGAAGCAACCGCTTGCGTCTCTTGGTGCTGAAAGAGAAAGCAAAGTATTATGCTGGGTTTGTTAGTGACCAATTTCACATACATCCTTTTGTTGCTCCTCCTGCTTGGAAGCCAAATTGGCCAAGCCAAGCAACTGCACGTGATTGCAGTTGACTTTGCTACCGGCGACCAGCACATGGCACAACATCAACAGGTACAACGGTTTACTCTTAGTCTCCTCCGTTGCCTGATGCACGTAGGATGTGAGTTGGGTGATGGATAAAGCAGCCGAGATGGGATCATTGCTGAAGTAGTAACGCAAGCTGCACAAAGTGCCGCGACACAGCTCCTCCATGGCCACGAGCACAATGTGCAGATTGACGCTGAAGCGATATCCTTGATCCGAGTGCAACACCGTGTACTCCACCTGAATGGCTTCGTGTTCTGAGGCCAGCGAGGTGCGCAGTCGGTACTCGTTCAATAGCCAGGCCATCAACTGCTTTGTATCCCGGAAAGTGCAGTGCGCGTCCAGCTTTCTGCAACTGGTGCCTTCTACAATGTGTCTGTAGTGCATGTCACAGCGTTCCAGCTGCAATCCCTGCAGCTGCAGCTGCACATTGATCTGGACGATCAGCGTGTCGACCAGCAACATTAAGTTATAGCCACGTTGTGACGTAAGATGCAACAACAAACAGTCGCGCTGATCCACAAACAGATGATGCATCAAAGTGTTGAGTTCGCTTCCTTTGTGTTCTTCGTTATCGTTGACGTAGAGCGCATCGAAGCGCAGTTTCTGTGCCACCATCACTTGGGGCTTGGTGGTGTTCTGGCAGCACAATAATCGCAATGTTTTGTTATCCAGAACGTTGAGTTCGCCGCCAAATGCAAAATTGTCTGCAGCGTCTGCGGCATTTTCTTGCTCGCTGCTAATATTTTGAGTGAGTTGCACTACAACGCGTGTTTCAGCCATATTTATTATCAAAATTAACCCACGAGTTTCTTTAAAACAATAATTTACACCGACAAACAAGCGAAAACAATTACACAAGTGTTTTATCTGCTCAAAGCTTGAGCACCGTTATTTCGAATAAGCAATTTGGCGCAAAGGAAAAGTCGAAGGCAGTTTTATCGATATCATTCGAATGTATTAAGCTTTTATATTTATGAGCCGAAAATTAATTATATGTATGCTTAAATTTTTTTTTTTAATGTCCTTCTGAACAAGCTGCCGTTAAACAAAAAATAAATGGCGGTTTTTTCGTAAAAAGGCGATGAAACTCGAAATATACCAAAATGTATACAATACTCCGCTAGCATGAAGAATACCAAAACGGGTAGCTTATCGATAACATATGTTATGTTAACAGCAACGATATTTTTAAATTGTTGGTCACACGCGCACAACACACGACTCGCAAGTGGAAAAATTGATGTAAAAATATTCAACAAGTTGCACATTTAAAGTAATAAAACAAACGAGTTTGTTAAAAATAATAACCAATAGCGGCGGCACAAAAACGTAACGTTTAAGCGCGCCAAAGTAATGTCGGAAGTGGTGAAAAATGAAACAGCTGCTCGAGCAGAAAGCACGCACCGGCCGCAATATTCATAACAAAACTCACACACACACAGACTCAAATCCATACAAAAACAAACACACACACACACACCTACGCACAGTTTTGACTGCAGTATTTGTGGAGCGCATTGCAAACTGAATTCAATTGAGATTTAATGAACAACTTTGCTAAATGGCAGCGAAAGAATCGTTTCGCGAAAGGCAAACACAGGAATTGGAGGTTATAAAGGTAGATCCCCATATGCTTCCCTTTAGAAAGAATGATGAAATAAACACCGGCTATTTTCGCAGTCCATTTTCAGCACCGATGTTGAGGACTTGAGACCCCAAAGCGATCCCACACAATGGAAGCCCACAGACATACGCATCTTGCTGAGTCCGCTGCGAGACTCTTCGAATGGGCAGCCACAAGCCTATGTCTGTACCAAGCTGCACGTCACCTGCCCCTCCAAGTATCCCAAGCTGTGAGTTTCGAATCAAGTTAAAAAATTGGTCCAATCTTAATCATTTTGTTTTGCAGTGCGCCCAAAATCGTGCTGGAGGAGTCGAAGGGGATGTCGGATCAGCTGCTGGAGTCGCTGCTCGACCAGCTGCAGCAGCAATCGCAGACGCTGCGCGGCGAGGTGATGATCTATGAATTAGCCCAAACGGTGCAAGCGTTTCTGCTGCAGCACAACAAGCCGCCCAAGGGCTCGTTCTATGACGAAATGCTGCAGGCGAAGCAGAAGCGCGAACAGGAGCAGCTATACATACAGAAGCAGAAGGAGACGCTGGAGCGACAGACGCTCATCGATGAGGTGGAGCGGCGCAAAGAGATTTTCAAAACGGAGGCCAAGCGACGCGGCGAACCAAGGCGCAGCATGAGCGAGTCCAACAATCGGCATCCCAGCTCATCAGAGAGCTCGGAGAACTCCTCCCCCTACTATCGAGGACACACGTATCCCAACAAGTGCATCGATCATCGCAACACCGAGACGCTTTACTTCCACAAGATGGGCAGACAGATACAGCGTGGCTGCTGCTTAGGTAAATACTCGCTTCTATTGATTATGCGGATTATAAGGGTGTTATAACTTTTGTGGCTGGCAGAAGAAGGTATCTCCCACCCTTTAAAGTATAAAGTTATTAACAGCAATTTAGTTGCATGAGATTTTTTAATTTATTTTTTTACTTTTGAGCTTTTTACTTTTGCCGTATGAAAATTAAATGATTACTTAATTTGAAAAAGTAATATTTACTTGTCACTTGTTGACTTTCAAGAAAAACATTTGCTAAAATGAAAGTATAAACAAATATTTTAAATTAGGTGACACCGTCAACTAATTATCAGCTTTTTGATAAGCATAACAACATCTCAAAAGTGATAAAGAATGTCAAAATTCATGGCAAAGAACGTCTTTCTGACTTAGTTGTCAATGACAATATTTATATGTATTCTTGGTCAGAGTCAACAGATGAGATAATTGAGTACAAGAGATAGAGCACAAATTTTACATTATTTGCAAATGGTTGTTTAAGAATTAAAGCCACAAATTTAGGCTAAAGAGTTGAATTTAAATGTAAACAAAAATTTATAGAAGCTTATCGAACAGTCTAACCAGATAACTGTAATGTAAGTATAACAAAATCGGTTAGAAACAGTTTTGTATGTTCTGGGCATAATATCGACCGCTTATCTTTTGAATATTGTATGTTCTAAAAATTTAATTTAACCATTCTTGCTTGTTTACTTTCATTTAGGACACTCGCAGCGTGGTTGCATCGCCTACTCGGGCGTCGATATGCACAGTGGACAGCTGCTCTACATAACCGAGTGGAACGTGAAGTATGCGCAGCTCGAGCAGCCCTGCAGTGCTGGCAATGGCATCTGTCATTGGAGCGGCGAATCCAAATGTGCGGGCAACCATCGTGTAGATGAGCTGATAGCCAACATCGAGAAACAGGTGGCGACGCTAGCGCAGCTGCAGCACAAGAATCTAATTCAATACGAGTGCGTGTTGTGTATCAAACGCAAGGAGGGATTGCTCGTCTATCTCGTGCAGGACTTTCTGCTGGGCACAAGTGTGTTTAGCATCTCGTCGACTCTGGGCTGGTGCATGGATGGGGCCCGCATGGTGGCACGTGGCGTGCTCGATGCGCTCGTCTTTCTGCACAACAAAGGTGTCTCGCATAGTCATCTGCTGGACACCACCGTCTTCATGGACAATGCGGGCAACATACGCTGCACAGACTTCTCCTTGGTGCCGAGTCTCTTGGAGCTGATTGGCGGCGCTGGCCAGAGCAGCACTCGTGGAGATCTGCCTGCCTTGGGCACACTCGTCGAGTCGCTGATGCCCACCAACAGCTACGAGATGCGCGACTTTGTGGACAAGTAAATGAACTTCAATCTTAGCGAAATATTTTTGTTAATTTCCAAGTTTTTCCAGATGCAATTCGGACCGCACGTTATCTGCATCGGAGCTGCTGGAGCATCCGTTTCTGCGGCTCTACGTGGACAATGCACAGCAGCATTTGGCTGTGCAGCACACACAGCATCGCAGCTCGTTGGTGCCACCGCCCATGCACGCTCCCATGGCTGTGCAACGTGGTGTTGTGCCCTTCCAAATTCCCTCGCTTGCCTTGAGTCAATCTCGTCTGCGCACCGAGTTTGAGGTGTTGATGTATCTGGGCAAAGGAGCCTTCGGCGATGTACTTAAAGTGCGCAACATTCTGGACAATCGAGAGTATGCCATTAAGCGTATTCCGCTGCCGGCGAGAAGTCGCCAGCTGTACAAGAAGATGACGCGTGAGGTGGAGTTGTTGTCGCGTCTGAATCACGAGAATGTTGTGCGCTATTTCAACAGCTGGATTGAGAGCGTTAGCGATGCGGATGCCGCGGAAATGGACAAAGTTCTGGGCGGCGATTGGTCACAAAGTCAGGAGCTGAGCACAAAGCCAGCCAAGTCGCCGCAGCTTGGAATGGCAGTGCCGGAGGATGAGTCCGAGAGCTCCTCCAGCATGTGGAATGGCTACATGTAAGCTTGACATAACGTTTAGTAATCGTAAATAACTGATAACTTTTTTAGGCCTCATATGGAGGACTCTGACTCGGATGGCATCGAGTTTGTGGACTCTGATGGCCAGGTGGCTGTCTACACGGATGACGACGAGGCGGACAAGGACAAGGAAGAGAAAACAAACTCACCGCATCCTCAGATGCAGGTCATGTATATCCAAATGGAGTTCTGTGAGAAGTGCACACTACGGTAAACCATTTTGGTTAATTTTCCATTCACAGATCTTTTAATAACATAATTTTCTTACAGCACTGCTATTGATGACAATCTGTTTGAGAACACGGACCGCTTGTGGCGTCTGTTTCGCGAGATTGCCGAGGGTTTGTCGCACATCCATCAGCAAGGCATGATTCATCGCGATTTAAAGCCCGTCAACATTTTCCTTGACTCGCATGATCAAATCAAAATTGGAGATTTCGGGCTGGCCACAACGAGCTTTCTGGCGTTGCAATCACATGGTAAATATGTTGACTTTATTAGACCTGTTCATTTGTAAGAGGTATAAAAAAAGTCAAACAAAAAAAACAATTTCTATTCAATATTATTAGATAAAAGTGTCTACTACAGTTTTAAGTTAACTATAGCTTGCATATGAAGCAATCATTACTTAATGCTGCTCTCCTTCTAGCGGAATATCCAACGCATTCAGTCTCACAACAAGTGACCTCGACGGAGGAGAACACGGGCACAGGCAAAGTGGGCACCACGCTATATGTGGCGCCAGAGTTGACTGGGAATGCCTCCAAGTCCGTATACAATCAGAAGGTGGACATGTACACGCTGGGCATTATATTGTTCGAAATGTGTCAGCCGCCATTCGATACAAGCATGGAACGCGCACAGACCATCATGGCATTGAGAACCACAGCGATTGTTATACCCGACAAAATGTTGCAGGATGCGAAGAACGAGAAGACCATCAAGGTGAAGTTACATTCAGTTTTCAGCTAATAATTACAGTATTAACTTGCTCGTTCTTATTGCAGATGCTACGCTGGTTGCTTAGTCATGATCCCGCTCAGCGACCCACGGCTGAGGAGCTGCTTGTCTCGGATCTGGTGCCGCCCGCCGAGCTGGAAGCCAACGAGCTGCAGGAGATGCTGCGCCATGCTCTGGCCAATCCGCAGAGCAAAGCGTACAAGAATCTCGTGGCACGATGTCTGCAGCAGGAGAGCGACGAGGTGTTGGAGCACACTTATCATTTGAACAGTAGTCGTGCGATGAAATCCTGGAATTCAGCCATCGTGATCGATGACATTGTGTCGCTAAATCCGCTCATAGAGTTTGTCAAGGGCAAGGTGGTGAATGTGTTTCGCAAACACGGCGCCATCGAGGTGGATTCCCCGCTGCTGTCGCCGCTCTCCTCGCGCAACTGCAGCGCCAATGCGAATCCGAATGCCGTGCATCTGATGACGCACTCAGGTTGCGTGGTGCTGTTGCCTTGCGATCTGCGCACACAGTTTGCACGCCATGTCACCATGAATGGCGTGAATCTCATACGTCGCTATTGCGTCGATCGCGTTTATCGCGAGGAGCGCGTCTTTAACTTCCATCCGAAGCAGAACTACGAGTGCTGCTTCGACATAATTACGCCCAGCACAAGCAGCCAGCTGGTGGATGCCGAGCTGCTCTCGCTGGCCTTTGAGATCACCAGCGAGTTGCCCAGGCTCAAGGAGCGCAACATTGCCATACGCATGAATCACACGAATCTGCTGCGCGCCATTCTCATCTTCTGCAATGTGCCAAAGTCGCAGTATGGCACTCTGTTCGAGGGCTTCATGGACTTCATTGAGGGTCGCATTTCGCGGTTTCAGTTTCATTCCAGCATCACGGTCATCATGGAGAAGTCACGCACCTCGGCGCAGACGCTAATGGACATGCTGTTGGCCAATTTTCTGCTGACCAACTCCAGGAGCAGCGTGGATGAATCAGCTCTGAAGTCGCTAATGCGTGGAAAGGGAGAAGCTGCTTCGTTGGCTCGCGGCGCGTTGAGGGACCTGGAAACTGTGGTGGGACTCGCCTTCAGTCTGGGCGTCAAGGTGAGTTAATATCTTGGAATTCTCTTTAATAATTAAATTTACAAATGAGAAATTATTATATTGAAATGTATATGAACAAAAATAAAATATAAGTTGGAGCTTAGTTGATGTCAATATTAAGTGTATAGTTTAATTAGATATTTCATATTTAAATGTATTTAACTATTTAAAGACATATATTTAAAAGTCAAAATTTCAATAATCAAGCCCAATCTACAATAGTCCTTTGCTAATTAATATCATATTTTTATAGTGCCCTATTAACATCTGGGCCGGTCTTCCAATTAGTTTTGAGCGGGCCAGCAATGGCGGCATCGTCTGGCAAATGACGGCGGACCTGAAGCCCAATCGCTCGGGTCATCCTTCAGTGCTGGCGATGGGCGAACGCTACGACGCCATGCTGCACGAGTTCCAGAAGCAGGCGCAGAGCTTCAATCCCGCTTTGCCCACACGTAGCGTGCTCAGCGGAGCCGGACTCTCGTTCTCGCTGGACAAGCTGGTGGCTGCTGTCGGCATGGAGTATGCCAAGGATTGCCGGGCCATCGACATAGGCATCTGTGTCTGCGGCACACGCACTCCTTTGAAGGATGTCACCTACATTATGCGTCTGCTGTGGTCCGCAGGAATACGCTGCGGCATTGTGGAGACCGCCAGCGGTTGTGGCGAAGAGGCGCAGGATTTGGCCCGTCTGGGCGCATTGCATGTCATATTGGTGGCAGAGAATGGTGCGCTGCGTGTACGCTCCTTTGATCGCGATCGCTTCCAGGAACGGCATGTGACGCGCTCCGAACTTGCAGAGTTCATTCAGAAGATGATGCGCAGCGAGGCGGCGAATGGAGGAGCTGTGGGTGGCGGCGTCGACTACAGCAGTCAGATGTCCAACATGAGCAGCAGTGGCGGCGGTGGACGTGGGGAGAATGGCCTCAGCACATCAGGCAGCAGTGCGAATATCAAGAGCAGCTACGGCCAACTGCCAAATCTGCAGGTGATCTTCCTGACCCACGACAAGCCGACGGCCAATTACAAGCGGAGGCTGGAGAATCAGGTGGCGCATCAGATGAGCTCCACGCTGTCGCAGTTCGTCAAGCAGGAGACGTTTGTGGTGCTGGTGGTGGATCTGCCGCCAGCGGTGTTAAATGCCATAGTCGGTGCCATTAATCCGAGGGAGATGCGCAAAAAAGAGACTGAACCCGAAATTAATTTTGTGATCGAAAGGTGAGCAAAGAAAATGATCAGAATAACTGAACTCTTAAAGTAGTAATAGTATTTTTAAGTGGTTAGCTTCTCAATAGAAATTCTGATGCTAATTATGACTGACTTTCTTGCAGATTTCCGAAATATAAGCGCTATATATCTGAAATACACGAGGAGGTGGTGGATCTACTGAGTGATACCAAGACACCAATTGTGGCCTTGTACAGCATTTCCGATTCCTATTATCGTGTCATCATCTAGGACAGCAGACAACCAATTAACCACTGGATACCACTGAAGCTACGCTAATTTAGTTCTAGTTCTAAGTCATCCTACTTCTGGAGAAGAATGCAAAAACACAGTTTTAAAATGTTTTTTGAAAACGCGTGCCAAGGAATTTTATAAAAATGGCATAAAAGGAAAAATAGTGAGTTAGAGAGAGATGAATCTTCAATTGATTAAAACATATTTTACATAGCAAATTAGAATTCACTTGGTTTTTGAATTAAAAATACATTTAAATGTATTTTCTGTGCAATTCATTTACAGCCATATTTTATAATCATATATATATTAAATAACAAAAGTTAAAGAAATTTTGAACTTCATGTTTCACATTGCAAATAGTTAACCAACATTTTTTGCAATTTTAAAAAGTGTATTTTTAACTATATTGTAAAATATTTTACATAAATCGGCTTTAATGTACACAAAATTTATAACTTAAAGTATGCAGTTGCATGTCTAAGAACAAAGTATCAACAACATAAACTAGACAACTGCCTGAGGCGGAGGCCTCACGAGGAAGAAGAGGATTCGTCTGCCACTGCCACCTTGTTGTGACTGCGTGTGATGCCAACCGCCGGACCCTGCAGCACTTTGCGTGAAAGTCGCATGAAGCCGGAAACGGGATCACGACCAAAGTATTTGACTTGGATGTCCTGGCCAACATCCAGACCAAGCACTGAGGGATGCGCAATCTTGCGCTGATCCAGCTGCGAATTGTGCAACAGCGCTGGCGGCATGCTGGGATAGAGGATGACCATGACGCCCGTGTCACGCATCTCTGTGATTTTGGCAGTGTAGATTCCGCCGAATTCCAAATCCGGCACGCGTTCCTTCTGCATATAGCCATCGATGAGCTCCTTGGCCTCATCCATGGCCGACTGCGAGGGCGCAAAGACAGTGAAATTGCTGTCGTCGGAGGGTGTGAGAGAAGCACCCGTCTCCAGGTAGATGCGCTTCATGTGCAGCCCGCTGGGACCGATGAGCTGCGAGCGCTGATGCGGCTCCACGCTGAGACTTTCGCTCACAGGCCAGCACTCCTTGCGGTATTTGCTGGCAGAAGACACAAATAAGTTCTAGAGGAGGCATGTAAAGTGATTGCCAGTAATCTTACCGTGGTTCTCTGATGGCTTCATTCATGATGTCGAGAATTTTGGACTTGGCATCGGTGGCCTTTTGCAGCGACTCCATCACCACTTTCAACGGTATGCCAGGTATTTTGAGATCCGCTTGTATGGCCGTGAATCCTTTGCGTGTGCCCGCCACCTTCATGTCCATGTCGCCCATGTAATCCTCAATGCCGAGAATATCAGTCAATATGCGATAGTCCTGCATATGCTTGGTGTCATCGTTCTCGTACTTCGTGACCAGTCCAATGGCGACACCGGCAGCAGGTGCAGTGACCGGCACACCAGCATCCATGAGCGCCAAGGAGCCGCCACAAACGCTGGCCATGCTGCTGGAACCGTTCGATTCGAGCACCTCCGACGTCAGCCGCACCGTGAACGGATAATCGTGAGGCAGTGTGGGCAACAACGAACACTCCGCCAACGCGCCGTGTCCCAGCTCGCGGCGTCCAAGTGGCCCAATGCGGCCCACTTCTCCGGTGGCATATGGCGGAAATTCGTAGTGCAGCATAAAGTTTTTGGCCTTCAAGCCGCCGCTTTCAAGCGCCGCCAAAGTGTCCAGTTTCATGGCGCTCTCGGGCGAATCCAAGCTGACGGTGCAGAAGACCTGCGTCTGTCCGCGCTGGAACAAGGCAGATCCATGCAGCGGCTTATACATGTCCACCTGGCAGTTGATGTTGCGCAGACTGTCGTAATCGCGGCCATCACAGCGACGATTGCGCTCAAAGATCAGCTCGCGAAAAATGAGACGACACGTCCGATTGAACTCCTCACCAATGGCAGAGGGTTCAATGTCCGGATAGGAGGACCACACTTTATCGATGACATTGGCGCGCACCTCGTTGACGGCCATGTCACGCGACATCTTGTCGTGCTGCTCGTCCTGGAAGATCTCCCGCAGCCGCATCTCGCACATACTTCGCACCGCTTGCACCAGCTCCGGTTCCGGCTCGGGAAGCGCATCCACCGTGCGCTTCTGCCGGCCATACGCCTTCTGCAGTCGCTCGATTTCGTGTATGATGAACTGAGCTTCGCGAGTGCCCTGCTTGATGGCTTTCAGCAGATCCTGCATCAACACCACATTGCCTTTGCCCTCCAGCATGACGACCAGATTCTGTTTGGTGGCCGAGACAACCAAGTCCAGTTGCGAGGACTGCAGCTCGCGACGAGTGGGATTGATGAGCACCTCACCATCAGCCAGACCCACACTGCAAGCATAATCATTACTATCTTTTTATAATAATTGTGTAATCTTGAGACTCACCGCACAGCTCCGATGGGTCCATTCCAGGGTATGTCACTGAGCGAGAGCGCCATGGAGGCGGCATTGATGGCCAGCACATCGGGTGAATGAACCGCGTCCATGGCCAGCATGTTGCACACCAACTGGGTCTCATTGCGATAATCCTTGTTGAACAGCGGACGCAGCGAGCGATCGATGAGACGGGCAGAAAGAATCTCTTTCTCCGAGGGACCCAGTTCACGACGCATAAAGTTCATGGGAATGCGGCCGGAGGCGGCGTTCTTCAGCCGATAGTCGACGACGAGCGGCATAAAATTCTGTCCGGGAGTTGGCTTCGCCTTGGCCACGGCAGTGACCATGACGGCGGTGTCACCCATCTGGCAAACAGCGGTGCCGTTGGCAAAGCGCGCCAACTTCCCCGAACTGATTGTCATGTTGCGGCTGCAAGTGAAATCGAATGAATTATGAAATTCTTTTAGTGAAGTATGAAAAACGTGTTGTTACCCATTGCTGAAATTGACCTCTACGCTGGGCGCATCGCTGTGCACGCTGCTCTGTATGCACCGCCGGTCATTTAGCCGTGCTGCGGCCAAACATTTCAGCCGATTGTTGAGCAATTTCCATGTTTTCCGCGTGAAAATCATAGCGTGTTATCTAAAAATTCGCCGGGTGGCGCGCAACTCGTGTAACCTTCACAACAACACTTTATGCAACTGCAGACAATCAAATACTGTTTACACTGCTTGGCAGAAACTATTTAAACTAATTTAAAAACTTTTCTTGAGCATTTTAATAAACAAAAACTACTTTAAACAGGCATAACTCTTTAATGCTCACGCATAACAATAGTGTTATCGGAATTTGTGACGTCAGCTGTTGCGTTAGCAGCGCTGTTAGCATACCATTTATCGAAATGCAACCGGTCGCGATATATTACGATGTTACGCTCTCTAGGCTGCTGTTCCGTTACAGCGCATGTTAGACGCCTGTGTCTGTGCCTGTTAAATAACAGCATTTGTGTTACGAACGGACGTGGGTGTAGTATACCTCTTTTGCTTGCGCGGACGACGTATAAATTACAACTTCAAAAAAGGCATTTTGTTAAATACACAAAAGACGCGCGTCGTGTAGAAGCCGCTGCCAACTTACAACATCTATGTATGCAAATTGGAACGTGCGTGTTGTGACCAGCCAAAATTAAAGTCAAGTGCTTGAAAATACATATAATTTTTTGGCATTTTGTGTGTGTTTCTTTTGGATCGCCGCCGCTCTTGCTCTTGCTCTTCTCTTTCCCGTGTCTCTCGTCTGCGAGTGTGTGTGTGTGCCGTGTACGTGTGTGTTGGTTGCTCTGTGTGTGTGTGCTTTGTCAGTGTGTGCGTTGTGTTGGCCAAAAGCAAAACGCAAAGAGAGCCGCAACAACAACAACAAAAAAGAAGAAAAACCAAAATCGACAAATGCGGTCAAATTAAAAAAAAAACAAATAAAAGTACATATTGGTGTCGTGCAACAACAACAACAACAGCAGCAAAACAGAAAAATCAGCAGCACAGTGAAGCAAAAGCAAAATCCCCAAAAAGCAAAAACTTGCCGAGAAAGCGAAGCGTGCTGTTAACGTTGCTGCCGACGTCGTCGTCGCCGCCGTTGTCGCGTGTGTGAAAAGCCGGAAAATTGCTTGTAGACCCTTTCTTCTTCTTCGCCCGCTCGCTCATTTCTTCTGCGAATTGTGTTATCAGCGGCGCCCGCTTATCAGCTCCACAAAAAAATAAGCGGCATACTAAACCTGCGTATTAAGCACAAGCTTCTGTTCTACGGAAAACTAACAAGGTAAATTCCTCACTTCCCTCTCTCCCTCTCCCTTTCCCTCTTCACGTTCATTGCACTTCGTCTAAGTGCTCCCCATAGCTGTCTCTGTCTTGCTCACTTGAAAGTCAGCTGCGCCCATTTGTCTGTCGCCTTTTAATTGTCACACCTCATTAGCTGGCTGCTCTGCAACTCGCTCTGTAAGTGCTTTAAAGTATTTACTGTAATTTACACGTTGTCTGTTACGCGCTTGGTCCCCGCAATTTCATTAACATAATCGATGCCTTTGATGCTGCTGTGTTGCTGTTGCAGTGTTGTTGCATTGAGTGCTTTATGGCCTGCCACTCAGAGCCGCATCGAGAGTGAAAGCATCCGCGTTGCGTTGCTCGCTATTCTTATCACTCTTGTTGTTCATGTTATCGGCTGAGGCCTCTTCAACCTCTGCTTGCTAGCAGCAACAACAACAAAAGCAATAAGACAAACACGACACTCATTATGCTTTGCGCTCTTCCGGTCGCCGTCGCAGTCGTTGTAAACGAACCTCATCATTGTTTATCTAGCTGTCTCTTTTTTCAGTATCGATAACACGTTGTGCAAATATATCGAAATCAGTCAATAATGCTGTTTATCGTGGCCAATAAGCAATAATCAATTGAATTATGTGAAACTGGGAATTCAATTCAGACTGAAAAGAGATAATAAATTAGCAGATTGTAGATTTCAACAAACTATAGGTAATTCATAGAATTTAGTGTTCATGAAGAATATTAAATAAATATTTTTATGTTAAGTGCTTTCAAGGAATTTTTTATAGATTATATTGATCTGCAGTTATCTAAAGCTACTTTAAATAATTCACAGAATTTAATGTGCACTTCAAAAGAGTTGCTATTAAATATATTAAATTTGAAAAAAATTTATTGATTTGCTGTTATCTAAAACTACTTCAACAATCTTTAAATAATTTAGAGAATTTAGTGACACTTCAAAAGCGCAGAGGCATTTTTAAATATTTCTATGTACGTTGAAAATTGTAATAGATAATTGTTGAAAACTGCAGCTGAGTGCTTGATATGTGCGTAACAATTTGAACAACTCACGCAAAAATACAATATTGTATGTACATATATAGGGAAGTGTATTTATGTGAGCTGTTGCGTTTGCTGTTGCGTTGCGTTGTGTTTTGTTGTTATCTTCTTTGCATTTGTTGTTGTTGTATGTCATTGTCAGTGACACTGATTGCCGATTGCCAGACGGGCTGCATAATTAGGGAGCGCTTAGCATTTGCTGCTGCTGCTGATAGCGTCAGCCGCTTCCGCTTCATCACTCATCAATGGAAGCAGCGCAGCTCAGCGCAGCAGCAGCAACGTCAGCAGCGACCGTAACGCTTTCAATTTGAAGGACCAACTGTGAGCATTAGAGAAGTTCCGTTCCGAGCAGCGAGAGTGCTCGGCCAGAGTTGGCCACATGTGGCGCCATTAGACGGCCAAAGTGGGCAGCGAATATATTTTTGTGGCAGCATAAAAAGTGCCGTTCGAGTGCCGTTGGGTTTGCGTCACAGCTGCAGGCGGGGCACAAACAGACAGAGACAGAAATACAATACATGATGTGTGTATTGTCTGACTGGCAAAGACAATAAACCATCAATGAGCAGGACGAGCCGGACGACCAAACCCCAAAGCAAATAAAACTCAATCGAATATTATTATCAACACAAAACAGGACAACGACGCGCCCCACAAACAACAAAAAAAAAAAACATATATATTCTGAACCCATTCGTGTTTGGCTTGGCCTTTCCTGTCTCGTCCTGTCTCCTCCTCGATTGGGGATTGGCCACATGCTGCTCATCGTTTGCACGCGTCATGGCGTTAAAGTGGCCAGGCTTCCATTCCCATTCCCGTTCCCATTCCTATTCCCTGCCCATTCCTATTTCAATTGCAATCCCAGTTTTGGCCTCGCCTTGCGTCTCGTTTCGTCATTGGCTTTGGCTCTAATTTGGCGCGACTTTGACACTTGTTAGCCAATATGTTTTCGGCCATGTTAATGGCCCAACGGAATTGATATTAATTGCCGCACGCCCACACCACAATCCAACGCCAAAGTGGGCGTGGCACCCGCACTCAGTTGTCGTGTGTTGCTACGCGTCGTAGTCCATTAGACGGCCAACGAAAAAAATCGCATGAAAATCAGCTTAACTCATTTTTGCGTGCCACAAAACTAGACAATCCAAAAAAGGCCAAACGGATTATAAACTTTACTCGCCTTAATCCTCAATGCTCGCCTTTCGCATACCCTGTGACTGTTTGCCCTATTGTTAAAGCTGCTGACTCTTTAATAGATTGCCAGCTACCTGAAACCATAGAAAACATATTGTATACAGAAAGAAAATTATTTTTTAAAAACCTGAATGCAAATCATTAACAAAAATGTTTGAAATAAGATTTCAACTACATTTATTTTAGAATTTGTTGTCTTGAATTAACAGTTTATCCTTTGTGGTAACATGATTCCGAATTTTATGCTTGATATCAGAACGCTTCAGAACGCTCTCTCTGTGTAGTTCTGCTTACATAATGCTGTGTGTGTGACTTTTTTGTGTGTGGCATGTGTGTGTGTGTGTGACGTCTCCTAGTTCATTGTGATTTTCAATCCAATTAATCCTTGCCTTTTTCCCCAGAATTTGATCTTATTACAGCTCTATTGTGTGTGATTGGATTTGACATTTGTTGTAGTTGTAGTTGTAGTTGCAAGTTATGATTGTCGTTTCTAGTTACGGGTTAGTTTCCCAAGCACAACACAACACAACACAATACAATTCAATTAAAGTGTTGATGCCGATACGATGTGAAATGATTTTCAATTTCGACCGAAATGTGTTTGTTGTGTTTTGCAGCTTAAGTATAATCTTTATGTGTAATTTGTATATGCTAGGCACACATTCAAACAGCGCCGACAATAAATTCACTTAAATTCCATTTAATGCCACGTTGTAAACATTATGCTAGACACTGGCTAAAGTGGAGGCTAAAAGTATCTGGTAGCTGATGAATTAACGTTAAAGACTTTGGCCACTTCAGGAGCACGCGTAAAATGAGAACTATGTTTGGTGTTCTTAGTTAATTTCCTGTATTCAAGGCTTATTACCGTCTACTTTTGCATGGCTCGTCTGCTTCTTCTGCTGCTTCACCTGGCAGCCATCATGTTGATAAGAAATTTCAGCTAATCAAGCGGGACAGGCAGCCGTAATAGCCTTGGTGAAGCGGCAACCTGCTGTAATGACCTTGATAAACTTTTCTTCGTTTTTTTTTTTCCAGTCTGCTTCAGTGAGTCGCTTTGCTTTCTTAGGACGTGTTCGCTGAGTCTTGGCTTACGGCCATTTTATTTGCTGCATATTTGAAAAACGCTTTACGTGCTGTGCTGTGCTGTGCCGTCGCCTCATAAAAGATACATAGTATATAGCAAAGGCAGAAGTTTTGTGTTGTGTGCCGCCAGCGCAATGCTGATGAGACGAGAACATACCAAACAGTTGCTCAAAAATAAAGTACATAAATGCTTACTTATTTATTATGCATAAATTGTATACGGAATTATTGAAATCAATTCGTTGCCGCAACCCACAAAGTTACAAAACGAAATGCCCACTTTGATTATGCATACAACACACAAAAAAAAATAAATACAAAAAACAGGGTATGCAAAAGTACTTGGGGCTTAAGGCCAACAACCGTCAGTTGTTTTGGGCCTTTTGTTGTCCCGTTTTGCAGTTGCTCAGAGTTTTTCACTCAATTTTGATTAAAGACAAACCCTCGTCCCGTTTGGCTTTGCTTTGACTGAGTGTTATTGCCACTTTGACACGTGAACCTTTAAACTTGGCCGTTTTTATGCGACACGTTACCTGCTGGTGCTGCTGCTAGAACCTTTTACCTTTTTATGCTGTCTCGTTTTCTGTTTTTTGTGCGAGTTGGAATTGAATTTTGCTGTTCTACTGTCAACAGCAATATGGGACAACGAAGATCCATCAGGATGTCAGGCAAAAAAGGCAAAAATTATTCAAAGTGTCATTGAAACTTTGGAAAACAACAAAAGATCAGCGTGACAAAACAAAAAGTTAAATCATCAACGGCGTGCACTTAAAAACCAATCATTTGTGCATTGAACCGCCGGCCTAAAGTCAGCGGCGGCAATAACTGTGGCTGCGGCTGCCGTGGCTGTTGCTGTTGCTGTGGCAGCTGTAAATATGCATGAGCAGCACCATGTGGCCAACACCTTGACACTGCGACTTGGCAACAGCGGGCACACAAAATAAATGTAATAAAGAACAAAACAGCCACAACTACAACAGCAACAACAACAACATTCTACAGACATTTTTATGCAAAAAAGAAGCAGGCAAAAAATGCGCCTGGCTGGCAGACACAAAACTGGCTCATGCTTCACTGCCCCAGGCTCCAGCTTTGGGCCCCAACCAATCGTCCCAGCCCAGCCCAGCCCGCCATACGTGTAGAATTCATTAACAATATTGCGCAGCGAGCCGAGAACGCTAAAAGCAAGAGACGCGGAGAGAGGCAGTGAACGGGATAGGGACAGAGCCATTGTGGTCGCCGCTTTGTTACCAAGAATTCTCTTTAAGCCAAATCCTGGGTGGTCTTTTTGACTCGCCTGCACTTTGTGTGTGTGTGTTATACGAGATCTTCTCGCTATAAGCAATTTTATAATTTCCATTTCCATTTTTATTGCTTTTTTTCCTTGCCAATAAAACTCTGCAGCTCTTGTTGCACAGCATCACGTGGCTAGTAGAAAACTTCTTAATTATTCGCACTTGTTGCTGATTACTATTTAAATAATCCCTTTTTACTTTTGCTCTTTCAGATAAACTGCAACTTGTTTTTTCTGCAGCGCTCAAGGTAAATACCTTTAAATACTTTTAATGCTAAGTAATTAAAATAAACTAAATTTTAATACTTTGCCTGTTGAACAATTAAAATAAATTTAAGTTTTTTCCTTTATTGCTTAGGGGCATTTATGGTTACTTTTAAAATTATATACAAATTTATATGCATACTTTTATTGGCACAGCCAAAGGTGATTTCAAGTATTTATTTTTATTGGCTGCTCATACCCTGCTTGAGCAAGGTTGAAGGTTAGCTAAAGTACAAGAAACTTTATAAATATTAAAAAAAAAAATTAATTTCTGATCAGGGTTATTAGAGCTCAAATAATTGTTGGGGAATAACTTCATTCATATTTTATTTTCATTATAAAATTAGGATGATAAATATTTGTATTGCATATTTATTACATAACTTTATTTTAGAATATTTTAATGTTATTGAATGTACGTAATCTTTTTAGTTTTCATAAATAGATGTGCTATTAAATTGTAGTTTCTTGAGGGGTGTCTTCCAGTCGAGTCGACTTTCTGTCATCATTTTTTATGATTCTGAAATTTATGTGCACTTTGTTGAGCTTGTGAGCTTCGATTGTGTGTCGATAAATGGGTAAATCTTTTCCTTTTCCGATGTGTCTGATGTTGCTGGCGCTTCACTGGCAGCGCGTCTGCGTTTTATTTAATGGCTGTGGTTTCTGTTTTGGGTGGTTTGCTTTTGTGGTGTTGGTGGTACGGTGGAGCTGTGGAGCTGTGGTGCCTTTTGTGCAGTCAATAATTGAATTTCGCCGCTTTGCTGTTCACTCGTAACTCGTTCGAGGCAACTGACGCCTGTCGCCAATTGCCCCCTGAAATTGCTGTGGCTCTCGTAGTTTTGGAATATTTAGTACACTTACCATAAAAAAGAACCCGCAGCACAGCATGAGAGAGAGAGATGAAAAACAAAATGGTAGACTTAGAGAGACAGGGAGAAAATTGTACAAACATTTTTAGTGTTCAACTTTTGCGTTGGGTTTGCCGGCAGTTTGTGTTTTTTGCTGTTGTTTTGTTCTAACGTTTGTTGTGTTTTTTGTGCCCCATAAACTTTTGCCGCTGTCATTTTACCTGCCCCCATGGCTGCTCGTTGCAACATATTTCTTTTATTTTACAACAGCATCAGCAGCAGCAGCAGTAACAAAAGCGAGATGCATTTGTTGTCGTTGTGCAAAAGTTTAGCTAAGGTAATTTGCCAACGCCCCTTTAAATAGTGGGCGTGATGGCCAACTTGTCAAAGCTAAACACAAGCGATGTCTGCAAAATACCCTGCAATCGATTCATTGTTAAGCTATTACAAACAATCAACTTGTAAGTGCATATGCCCCAAAGAGACTTAGTTCTGTGCGGTATTAAACTGCAAACTTTGGCGCTTGACAGCGTTGCAACAACACAAAAATAAGTAGGAGAACAAACACAGAGAGAGAGAGGGAGAGAGAGAGGGGAGAAAAAGAAGCGACACGAAATGTTGGAGTTGCACTTGGCAACACAACGCAAACTTGGCCATTTTTATGGAACAGTTGTTGCCAGCTTTTGATAGTTGGTTCCAGCCCCCAACTTGAAAGTTGTTCTCCCACGTTTGTCACTCATTGTATGTGCGAGTAAATTGCACCAGACAAAAAACTGACAAAAAAGGAACGTAGAGAAACTGTAAATGTAAAACTGAAGAAAAAAAAACTCGTAAAGTGCAAGTATCGAAATCGTGCCACAATTGCCAGCGACATCAGCTGACGGGCAGTTTGACATTATGAGTTTCGCTTGAAGTCTTTATGAGCTCATAAATTGTGACGATCGCTCGTAGGATGTTGTCAGTCTCCTCTGTCTCTCTCTCCATTCGCCTACCTGTTAAATTCGAGTATTTTCAACTATTTCCCCACCTTTTATTATTTGAATGCGAATGCGTCTGACAACTTTTCGCACAGATGTCGTACATCAACTTAGAACGCGCGGCGGCGGCAAATTGATTGAACGTTTTGTTCTGCTGGAAAAAAAGACGGCTTAAAAATGCTCTATTTTTAGTTATGCCATTAATCGTTAAAATATATATTTTATGTACTTAATCTCCAGCTATACTTCTATCAACCTATAACGCGGCGGCGGCAAAGTGATTGAACGTTTGGTTTATCTGAAAAAATGGGCTTAATAATGGTTTATTTTTTGTTATACCATAAATCGTTTATAATTATTATTATTAATTTGTTTTTTCTTAAATTCATATTTCTATTTTTTTTTGCATTTCTCATACTTAATCTCTGGTTATATTTGTATATATTCGTCTCTTTGAAATGCAAAGCTTCATCAAATATTTCACATGAACTTGAGCATTAGTTCGCTGCGCATATTTAATCCCCACAGATCTAAATGATATATGCTTTGTTTGCCCATTTGTGGCTGCACAATTTAAATATTTCATACTGTGTCCGGTGGCCAATTTGCTAAAATGAAAAAGAAAAAGCCAAAACAACAAAGCGGCCATAAAGGTAACGGCCGCAGCAAAACTTTGAGCAAATATTGACTGGCTTTTTATATTATTTTTATATATTCTATAGTAGCTGGCAAGCGGCATTTTATTTCATTTTTTTTTGCTGTTGCACAAGCCTGAAGTAAATAAAGCATATGCATATGGAGGACGTCAGCTCAGGTCAGCTCAACTGGACTCAGTTCAGTTGAGACCTGCCACACGGTGTCTGTGCTGCAAGGCAGCGTGGTCATCGTGGTGTTGTCGCGGTCATCGTCATCACCATCATCATCGTCGTTATCATCATCGTCAGCAGAAGCGTCGTCGACTGCGGTCATCTGTGGCTGCGGTTTAAGTTAGTTGGCCACCACGGCCGGCTGTCAGTGAGATTTGCTTAACAGCTTGGCCCGGTCAGCAGCAGTGCTCAGCAGCTCAGTGTGAGTGAGTGAGGTCGCAAAGTGCTGCATCATAATGTTCACATTTTAATATTTAAATGCATTTATGATTGCCCTCTTGAAGGTCAGGTTGTCTGACAATTGTTCCCCCGGTTAGAGGATAGTTAAATCATTTAAGCTTAATGCGGCATGTAACATCAGTTAACACGCATTTTGGCCTCGCTCATCAGTTGACAGTTTTGTTGTGCTGCCTTCAAAATACACAGATCAATGTCTCAACTCTTTGACCCCAAGTTGGGCCAGCTTGTGGCTTAACTTTGGCCAAATCCGTTGTGATTAGGGCCACATTGAATATTTTGCATATAACTTTGCCTGTAGTTGGAACACAAAGGCAACTATGATGGCCAAAATTCAATTGGTCGAAACGAAAAAAATGAAATGAAATGAAATTATATTGAAATAGTATTGAATGTGCGCCATGCGATTGCCATTTGCCTGTTGGCATTGCGATATTGCCATTGATTGGTAAATTCGTTAGCGTGTAAAAATAGGCGAAAAATATGGAAAACTTTTGTGCTCGATTCTCGTCGTTTTTGTAAGGCAAATTTACTTGCGCCGGATATGCAAACCAATTTGATTAACGCACATAAAAATATACATATATTGATATATGTAAAAAATAGATGTATGTATATATAGAAATAACTTATGGATACAGATGTATATCGATTGATGGCTGTGTGTGAGTGAGTGTGTTACGACATTTGAATTAACAGCTCGATGTTGGCCGCTCGGCCGTCATGGCTGTTTTGGCCGTGTTTGTTTTTTCGCCGTTATTTGTTTATGCATTACACGGGGCGAAAGACCCAAAAGGCTTGACCAACAAACCAACCATTCATAAAACGGCGGCACAGCAACAATAACAACCGCAATTACAACAAAAGTAACAGCAGCAACAGCAACAGCAAAAGCGGTGAGCATTTAACGCAATTGTTAGCCTTGTGCCAGAAAGCAAAATAATAGTAATAATGCGAAAATAAAAATCAAGAAAATACAGCGAGTGAAATAAAACACGAATCAAAAATAAACGCGTCAAGTTTATGATCGTTTCAAAACTGCCAGCACTTTTGTGTTGTTGTGGAAATTCAATTAAAATTACAGCGTCGTCGTTGCCAATTAATGCAAATGGCCACAAATGCAACTAAAACAAGAACACAACTAAGCTTGGCCAAAACGAGAGCGAGAGACGCAAGCAAATGCAGCAATAATGCATTCGAAATGAAATGTAAACACAAAGCTGCCGTCCGACAACGAGATCGAGCAACAGTCAAGTTAATAAAAATATTTTTGATTCTCGACGTAAAAACTACACAAAAATTCAAATCAAAATGAGAATTGAAATGAGAAAATCACACACACGAGGGGATTCTAGTATATGCGACGACGACGACGACGACGACGAGTACGAAATGAAAATATTTGCAAAATGTTGTAAGACTTGTAAATACACAGAGCACACACAGGTAGTAGGTGAATGTGTGTGTGTGTGAATGTGTCAATAAATCTAAATTGAAATTATAATGCAAATCTGTTATAATAAGACAACAATAATAAATAAACAAAACAAACAAAACGAAACGAAACGAAATCGTAGTATCGAGAAACCAGTTCTAGATATTGAGAGCGAGAGCGAGAGAGAGACATTGCTTAGACACTTTTAAATACAATGATTAAGTTAATGTTTATGCCTTGTTATTATTATGGCTGTCGATTCTCAATGACGTCACAGTGACGTCAAAGCGATCCGTTCGCTTTTATTTATAGCAGGTGCCAGCGAACGACGGCGACGACGACGACGACGGCGGTGAAGAGCTGCGGGCTTCGGGTAGCGGCGCGCGGTCAGCGGTGAAAGGCAAAAGCCAAATTAAAACATACACACAGTGTCAATAAAACATCGTCATAGTATTTAAATGAGGTTTGACAGACACACCGACACAATTTGCACATACAGTGGCATCCATAAATTTATATACCCAAAGACAGAGACAGAGAGAGAGAGAGAGAGACAGAGAGAGAGAGGGAGAGACATGAGTAAATACTTATATTGATACAGGTGGCCTTACTCAGGCAATTCGTAAAGCTTTTGGCCGGGTCAAATGCGGGCCAGCCTTGGCGCAATGCGGGTCTGCTTCGTTGTCGCTGCTGGCGTTTGTTTACTTGTACTCCACATACTTGGTTAGATACAAAATGAAATGGGCACTTTCCTCCCAGCGAGGCAAGTGCCTAGCTTTGACATATGCCCACGTGGGCGTGTCCAAATGTATTCTTAATAGCCACACGTTAAACGTGCAAATTATTATTGATTGCGGATGGCAAACTACAATTAATTTCCTTTTAATGGCATATCATTAACTACGCTTGTATCTCTCTGCTTTCATTCATTCATTTCTTAAATTCATGTTCGCCTTATATGTAGTCGGTGCTGCAGCAAATTAATTATTGTGCTTTTCGTTTTTAATTAAAATGAAAATCGATCGATTATTATTCATACTGCTATGATTACAACCCGACCGACCGCATTTATTTATTATGCTGATTAAAATTCGCTATTGTGACACATTTACACTATGCGGTTATGCTTAGAACTCGATTATAAAATAATTACACACACTCACAACCTAACATATTATTTATACATGGTCATTAATTAATTATGAAATAAGTAATACAACTCTTGAACAGTTGCGACCTGAATCTGATGTTGTCTTTGTTGTGTCATCGTTGAGTGTTGTTGTTGCTGTTGCTGTTGCTGCTGGTGTTGCCGCAATCGCAATCGACGCGTCGCCAAGGCCCCTGCCCATTAGAATACTCAATTCAGAATTTGAAATTCCTCAAAACATTTGACGCGCCCATCGCAATGCAATGAATGAAACGCGCCACAGTGGAATTTGCTGTGATCACGAATGAATGAAACAGACAGACGGACAGAAAGAGAGAAAAGGCCAACAATAACAATAAACATATATACAAATTCCTATGCCATATTGTGCCAAACAAATCGAGCTGGATTACAGTGCGTATCATCTGTAAATAGACACTACAATCAATAAATGAATTGTAAGAAATCGTTGCTCCATTCAATCAAACTTTTATTTAAAGCTTTGCAACAAAATAGCACTTTCAACAAAAGAACAAGACGTAGATATATAAACACTGAATTAATAACAACAAAGTGGAAGTAAAGATAAAAATAGTTTTATAAATGGGAATACAAATTAATGTTGACAAAATTTGAATATTAAAATGTTGAAAGTTAGTGACTGGTTTTTAGTGTTGCCAAAATGAAATAAAACTGCCAGAGATTTTTATGAATCAGTTGAACTGCTAATAGTAATAATAAATATAACTTTATAGCACAACTGCAATTGCAATTTAAAGAGACATATGGCTTGGGCAATCGTAAATGTTTTGCCATGAAAAATGTTATTAAATTTTGAATTGACAATACAAGTGCGCAAAGTTGGCTTGGCGACAATCTATTGTAGACATTGTCACACACCCACGATCTAGTTTCGGGTTACGTTATGAGTTAGCTTGCTGCTGATAATAATAAGTACACATGAGAGCTATTCAAAAGTGACCCAGTTGCTTGACTTGACTTCGCTTCAGTTCAGTTCGAGTTGAGTTGATTTTTGGTTGGTATCACGATACGATGATAATTTTCACACCATGCAAATTGGTGCGCAAGTTTATTGCGCTTTCATATTGCTGGATGGCGAGTTGACTTTGTAGTTTCGTTTGTTTCTAATTGTACAATTCAATAGAGGTCAAGGCGCCCAAGGAGGCGGTAGGAAGCAGGGGAAGGAGACATTTTGCTGACTTGCTGAGTCAGCGCAAATGTTGAAACACAAAATTATCGCATGATTATCATATGATGTGTGTGTGTGTGAGTGTGTGTGTTTGGTTGTACTCTGATTTGCATGTTATATAAGTCGGGGCTCTTGATTAATGTGCGCGGCCCTGAAGCAATCAGCTCTAATGGAGCAATGCCAATGTCGATCTTTGACGATGTGGTTGACGATGCTGCTGCTGATGTTGGGGGAGTGAGAACGGTAAACAAAAAGGCCAATGACTTCTTGCATCGAGCCCGAGCCCGAGCCCGAGCCCGCAGGCGACGTCAATGCATTCCCTGAATATTACCCTAACCGAAAAAATGAAATAATAAAAAAAGAAACAGCAAGCTGCAGCAGAAAAAAAAGTGCCAGTATATCGGCAAGTGCAGCGTTGAGAGCTCGGCTGTGACTGGAAAACTTATTCCAAGTTGTTTGCCATGTTCTCCCCCGTATAATACATACATACAGCGTTTTTTGTGCTGCTTTTGTGCTGCATACAAAAGATTTTTGCTCACTCGTTGTTGTTTTCCAATGTGCAGCTTGCTGTTGTTGTTCCCCTCGTTGTTGTTTTCTTTGCATTTTTGTGTTCATTTGCAAGATTTCTTCCCTTATTTCGCTGGGTGCAGGGTGCAGGGTGCAAAAGGGCGGCATGTGTGGCTGTGTGAGTGTGTGTGTGTTTGGATGCTTTGGGGTGTGTTTTTTATGCCATTGAAATGCAGCCAAGCATCTCAGTTGCCGGCTCCCAAAAAACTCACACTCCATCGTCGCTGTCGCCGTCGCTGTCGCAGTCGCAGTTCCAATCCCAGTTGCAGCGCCAGTCACACAGTTCGCGTTCGCGTTCTCGGCCCTGCTTCCGCTGCATAAATATAACGCTACTTGCCTCATGCTGGCGCAATTTATTTTGCACTGCAGCAACGGCTTTAGTTGAAAGTTTCGTGTCGTGGTCGCGGCGCTTGAATTAAAATGTATGAGAGATTCTTATACTTTTTTTTTTGGCGCAACGCACTGAATTAATGCCAGAAACTTTCACAGGCAGCCAACCTGGCTGCTGCTGTTGCTGTTGCTGCCTAGACTTCAGTCGTCGCACGCAGCAGAGGCTACGCTGTCTGCTCGCTGATTAGCAACCAAATACACACGATTCGCCCAAAACAACTTGGCATACAAGTATTTCCAGCTTTAGTCAGCACAAAGGTAGCTCCAGACATCATCTAACTACAGCTTCAGGCATGCCACACACTCGCACACACTCAGATACACAGAACCGTTCAGATACTCGTAGTCAACCTCATGGATGCACAATAAATGGCAAATTTCTGGTTGCTGCTTCTGCTGCTTTTCGAGCCATCAATTTGGCTACGTGCAGTTGCTTTTAATGCGCATTCATTTGGCTCACTGTATTATGGCTAGCTTGAGCTTTTGGCAACGGCATCTGCACTCTGTTGGCCAACTTAGTTGCACGCTTTAATTGCGTCTAATTGTGATGTTGACAAAGCAAACGGCAAATGAATGAGAGCTCCGTGCGTTGTCAGTGAAATTCAAGAATTTCCTTAGGACTTCATTAAAACATTTGTGTTTCAATTGCCAGCTTGATTCATTTTCCTAATGGTCTATCAAATTTCTACAAACTAGCTGCACATTTAAAGTATATTTGTCGAATACTCGCACAGCAGCTTGTTAAATATTCTTGCATTCCAAGTGCCTGGCTAAGTGATTAAATTGCAAAAGTTTGCTTCAAATAATGCAAATTTTTGCACTTTAACACAATGTATTCACTGCATGCGGGTATCATAGAGAATTTATTAAAATATATAATTTTCGATAGAAATGCCTTTAAGTTGTATGCAAATTAATTCCGTATTTCATTACATTTTGTATAGTGTCTCTGCTAGTCGAATATATTCAAGTCAGACACTTTTGGCAGCACTTGAAACTATTAATTTTTTATAACTTTTAATTGCAAATGCTTTGCTCTTAATGCCTGCATTTACATTGTGTTTGTTTTGCCATAAATATGCTCGTTTAAGTGAAATTGTAACTCTATATTCATGAATTGCTTTTGGTTCGGTTTGCACAAATAACACATCGAGCAGAATGCTATGAACAGACAGTATTGTATTTCCATTTGCAAGGCAGACTAGCAATTAATAATTGAGCATTCAGTTTATGCAATTTTTTGTTAGTCGTTATTTCGCATTTCATGGGGAAATGCATTAGTAGCTGCAAGGAATAAAAACAGTTTATGCATGAATAAATAAAGTAAATATGGAATGTGTCAAAAACAAATGCACTTGAATAAAACCAAAAAAATTCGTTACAATTTTTTCTGGTTTTATGGTTCGATGCGATGTGCAGCAGAAGTAGAAGCAAAAGCTGAAATAGAATCAGATTTATGTGCATACTTTTTATGCAAAGCAGCACATAGTCAGGGCCATAGCCAAGGGGATGCGAGATGCGAAATCAGGAAGATGCACTCCACCAACAACGGCAATAAATATAACCGAATAAAACTTTCGATGTTAGTTATAGTATTTTCGGCCAAGTTGCCCACAGACCCAGACACGGACACAGTGAGGCAGACACTGTGACGACGACGCTGCCAAGTAGGCAACACGAAATCTGCAACATCATATATGGGACGTTGCTAAATGTTGCTGGGGTGTTTCTGTTTGTGTTTGTGGTGGATGCTGGCAGAAGAGTCATCAATGGAAACCAGGCACCATTAACGCTGTCAACGCTGGCGAGATTTATGCCGTTGCTGTTGCTCTTGCTGTTTTAGCCCTGGCCCAATTATGACTTGGTTTAGTCGCCGCTCCCCAGTGTTCGTGTAATGCAACGCATTTAGTTGGCGACGTGCGTGGCGCCATCTATCGAGGGGTGGCAGCGACCCCGACTTACCCTCGGCCAAAAGGCTATTTATAGTGCACATTAATGACCGTCCCCCGTTCACAGCGTGCAACGTGCAACGTGCAATTTCAGTTGCAACCTTATACACGTATTTAAATCGTATGCAAGCATAAATCGATTTTGTGGTTACAACTAAATTTTCATGTGTGCACAAAGTTTTCTGCAGCAATTTGGACGTCATTAAATATCGTTTAATACGAGTTTAGTTGCTCCTTTTTGCTCGCCTCGCTATCTGCATTGTAATTGAAATGTCATTACGATGATTGGAAAACTATGCTAAATAAATGATAGGTCTACATTTCTTGGCCGTAAATCGTTTAGGAATGACGCGCAAAAAGCAATGGAATTTAAAACCGTAAGAAGAGACTGCAAAATTGCCGCAATTGTAAGCAAAAAAAAAAAAGAAAAGATGATTTGCAGACGTCTACTATAATAAAGAGATTACCCAAAGTGCCTGCTACACTTGCTGGGATATCGACTCACGTCTTGGTCAGTTGCCTTACACCATTAAATATGCATGTTGTGCTAGATCTTTTCAAGCACACACAACATAAAGTCGCGTAATTGAGTTTTGTAGAGTTATCAACAAAGTTACGACACGCCGGGGAGCAGAACACAGTACAGCACAGCAAGTGGAAAGCAGCTGTAAATTATAGCAGTAGAACTTTTACAGCATTGCAAAATAAATGCAAACTAAATAAATAAATAAACTGTAGTTGTTGTAGCAGCAGCGCTTTTAAGTTACAGGGCAATCTAACACACACACACACACACAAAGTTAGTGGCAACTTTTTTTTTGCTTACGCAATGCATAAAATCCATCAAGCATTAGATGTGTATAACATACAGAAAGTCAACGAAAGTTGTTGGCCATTTAAGTGGCCGCACAATTTTGCCAAATTAAATCCAGTTCAATCGTAAACCTTGAGTTGAGTCTGCAAAAACAGGGAACATCAAGAGGCAGCCAAGCAAATCCCCACGCAGCTTGGCTTAAATTGTCTGAAAAAGGGTTTATGATCATGTGCCGTTTTTATATACTCTCAGCTGGCCCTTGCCCTCGCCCTCGCCCTTGGCCCTCCCCTCAGTTGACGGTTGATGGGGTAAGACAAGAAACCTTTAAGCATTTATCTACATAACATTGTGAAAATATTTGCTAGTCGACTTTGCGCTCTCACTCTTTTATCGTGTGTTAGCCCGGTCGCTTTATTGTGATTGGCCTGGCCAAGAGCGGTTCGGTTCATAATAAGCCAAGCCGTACACTGTCTGCGCATCTCACAATTGTTTTCATCATGTCATACAACTGCCGAATTGTCTGTACTTAGCCTGCAGCTAGCAAAGAACCAAAGTCAATGCTGCTTTTCGTTTCGTTTCCATTTCTTTATGTTTTCTTGTTGCTGTTGCCTGTTTGCTTTTTATCTTGTTTTCTGTTTTTTTCTGCGCTCTTTTTTTATATGTTTTTTTTGGTAGCCAGCTTTGTTCTGTTGATTACAGCAACATGCCCTGTACATTTCAATTAAAATGTCGCCCCTAGCTTAATTTCTTTTTGCTCAACGCCCAAGAAATTAGAATATCTTATACAGGCAGTCGTCGCTGGATGTTCTTGCTGTTGTTGTTGTCTTCTCATGCCGACTTCCCGTTAATTTGAGGGGCCATTCTGCACAGTCGGTTTTCAATCGAATGCCCAACACAGACGCACCAGACACACAGCCGACACCCAGTTCCATATCCACAGCAGGACTCGGCACAAATAGAAAATGGGATTGCCAAACGGGATGGGGAATGGGAACAGGAACTGTAATGGAAGCAGAGCGAGAGAGAGAGTGGGAGAGTGGGAGAGAGGCACATTCAAACATGTTTCCGCTTTTCACGATGTTGTCGGTCCCTTTGTCCCATTTTTCTGTCTGTCTGCGGACCTGACTCTATGTATCTGGCATTTGCCATTTGGTACACGCTTTTCCAATTTTCATATACGCCAAATGCCCAATGCTGCCGTCGTAGGTTTGAGGCTCTTAAATGCTTTCCCTCCCTCTGTCAACTGGCGACTGGCTGTTGACATTGCGATGACAAGCCTGGCATAAAGGTGCAACTGTGTTGATAAAAAAAACTCAAACTCCAACTGAAACTGAAACTGAACCCGAGTTGAATTAAAGCAAAAGTCTTGCTTAACATTTTGTGTAAATATAATATACTTAAATATGAAAAGCTTACACTCTTTTAGAGTGGTTTCTACTCGCTTAATCTTACTTGAAATTTTGAATATTCCTCCCAGCTGGCCTACATCTTTGAGGATACGAGTGTGTGTGTGTGTGTGTGAGAGACAAGCACTTCAGGGAGTCCAACCGAAACGCTTTGTATAAGTAAAAGCCTGCCGCTTTGCTCAGAGAGAGCAAGAGATCTCACTTATGCATGTATTTAAATGTAAGAACGTGTGTATACCAAAAATAACTGATGGCAATGCCTTCTCTCTGCCTCTGTCCCTCTCGGTTGTTGTGCTCAACATTTAGCGTCGTTTTGTGTGAGCTCATGAATAGTTAAATCCGCTTGCCATGCCAGCAGTTCCCTCCCCCCCACCGCCCTCCGTTCCCTCACAGGCCAAAGCAAAGAGGTCGGTCGGTCTGCTGGTCTGGTCTTTTTGCTATTTTCCATTTTTTATTAATGAAATCTCCTGGCTCAATGAAGCGTAAATTTGGCCTCAGTCAGACGAAGTTTTGTGTTGTGTTGTGCTGAAGTGTTGGGCGAGTGTGAGTCTTGTTGCCTGGCATACCATTAATGGGTCTGGACTTAGGACGCGCCAATGTGCTCGGGGGGCGGGGGTCTTTTGGGGGGCGTCGTAAGTGGCCATAACGTGGCAGCTTCGACCATTTGGATGTTGCTCATTTTATTGATGGCACTCCATTTGTATCTCTATCTGTATTTATATATGTATTTCTTAGCCAAAGCTGTAGCTTTAGCTGCTGCTGTTCTTGTTCTTGTTCTTGTTGTTGTTGTTGTTGTTATTGTTTTTGTGTAGCTTGAAGATGTGTCATGCATTTAAATGGCCAGCCCTCACAGTGTTTCATAATCCCCCAACATTAATGGTGTTGTGTGTGGGTCTGTTAATTGAATTTGCTTGTGTTGCCTGTCGAGTTCAATTATTGCATGCCACAAGCAATTTATCTAAGCCGACAAGCTAATCAAAATGCTCCAAGCAGCAGAAGCAGCAGCAGCAACATCAATCCGTGGTCCTTTCGAACTGACCATCAATATGCAATCCTTTAGCAATTAAAGCAAAAACACACACACACGCACGGCTGGCATCAAATAGATTGAATAACTTTGTGGCAGGACACGACGAGGACGACGACGGCGATGGCGAAGCTGCCGCTCAGCGCCTGCGGTCTGAATAAATGTTTCATTGTCTGTGTTTGCCTATTTATTTTGCGCCAACCGATGCAGCTCAGTCCGAGCTTCCAAACCGCAGACATTTTGACGGTTGTTCAACCGTCAGTCGCCAGTAGCTGTTGTCGTTGTCGTTGTCGTTGTTGACTGAGTGCCACCAATTTTACAGTCGAGTTCATTAGGGAACGCGCGCTGCGCACACAGATTCGAAGGTAGTACGACTATTTTATAGGCACTCATAAAGTGAGCCTAGTCCTCGCTGCCTGCCAGACAAATTGCAGACATCTACTCCAGCGCCTAATGCGCAGAATTTGTACTTTGTCGATAAGACAGACTTTGGCAGCAGACTCTTAAATATTTAAGATGCAATTGCCATGGCTCTGCTATGTTCTTGGTCTTTGTAAATCATTTACGCTTCGCATGCTAAGCATCACAATCCCCAGGGTGAGGCTGACTCCCTGACTTGCTGCCTGCCATCTCTTATCTCACCAGCATTATTTATGCCTGCTTCTAGGCGTTGTATGTAATTTAAAAAGTGTCTCCCCAGTGCCACGAAATTGTATAGAATTGTCAGGCGTATATAAAAATATCTATAAATTCGGAAAACGAATCCATTTGTTAATTCCAACGAGTTTAATTCCCATGCAGTGCAGTGTATCTGCGAGTCCGCTTGAGATGAGAGGAGCGTGCCTTAAACAGCCATTAATAATTAATACAGGTATAAATAGAAATACGGGCAATAAGCCCATAGGAATTACAGTGAGGCATGCCAGCTGGTGGCTTGTGCTTGGTGTTGGTGATTGTATACACACACAAATTGGCTGCAGGTCATTGCAAAATCGAGCAAACTTGACTCAATCTATATATGTGTTATATATATATGGTATTTTGTTTGTTATATGAATATATATATAAATGTTACTCTGCTTTCGCTTTTAGGGGCGTGCAATAAATTTTTTATGTTATTTATGCTCGCATGAGCCCTGTTTACTTGGCCAACGGCAAGTGCACGGCAATTTAATGCCATTTATATGGCTCAAATGTAATTTGATGGACTTTTAATCTATGTGCTTTATTGCTGTTGCTCTTGCCAATGTCGATGCCGTTGCCGTTGCTGTTGCCGTTGCTGATGCTGGCGCTTCTTGCTGCCGTTGATCAAAGGCAGACAGCACAAAAATGTTTATTAAAATGTAAATGGAAAATTTTGCACAACACAACAAAAAGGCAAAACGAGAGCAACAAACAACACAACGCAACGCAACACAACACAACAAAAAATAATGGGAAAGACGTTTCACAGGTCGATGATGCGTGTTATTTTCCTTTCTATTCAATGTTCTTGACGCCATCTTCCGGGTCAGAATTTCATTATCTTATATCCCAGGCCCTTTAATTGGCTGTCAATTTTGCCTTTATGCTGCATAAATCGAGTTTAGAGTGCCAACGTAAAAATAGAAAAGTATGTAAATCGTTCTCGTCGACATTTTGGAGCACGACCATAAAATATTTCCACACAAGTTTCAACTTTCATCCGAAAAGTTTCGGATAAAAGAGTTTGTTTGCCCTTTGGCGCGGAGTTCTCTTCATTTTTTTTGTTTCGGTTCTTTGGGGATTTTCTAATTAAAATTTGTGTGTTCGTTGCAAATGTAATTTGTTTACAAATTAAATACATCATTTTCATTCTCCTAATAATGGATTAAGATGAAATGGAAGCACTTTATTTGAAGCCGAGCAAGTCTGCAAAGTATGCTACAATTTATGCATATTACGTATACGCCTAGCACGCTTTAATCCGCTGTCAGCTTATAAGCACAGTTTGTCGTCTTTAATCTTTCAAATAAATGGAAACGCTGTTGATTACAGGGTATCTCGCCAGCACGCCTGTTCGTGTCTATGCTTTTATTTGGTTGTAGCAACAATATGTTTGTTTTATATATTTCACTTTGTGTTGACAGCAATGACCCACAAGCATAAATCATAACTTTGTGCGCAACATTCCATAGACAAATATTGAAAAATTGTAGAAGTGGCAGCTGAGAATTTCTGGTCTCTCCTCTGTCTTTATCGACTCTCGCACACCATCTCTCCCTCTTTGGCTGTCTGAATAATTTGCAGCCAGTTTAAACCCCAAGATGCTGCCCGAGCTGAAAGCTTTGATGTTTTGTTTAATAAAAATAAAATTGAGTGAAACGTGGTCGGCAGCCGCACAAGTTCAGTTTTCATTTCGGGGTGTGGCAGCGCTTGGGGATGTATGCATATGTATAGTATGTTAACTATATGCGAGTGTACAAACAGAGAGCGTTCATTAATTGAAATGCAATTTAGAAAGCATAAATTTGACTGCACAACATCGAGGAGCACTCAACGTTGGGTTGTTGGGCATCTCCAAAATTCATTTATGAATGAGCAACGAGCTTTCAGCAAAATACATGCTGCTCATCAGATTTGTATGCCCCCCAGAGAGCAGCTTGGCAGGCAATGCAAATTACACACACACTCACCCGCAGACATGTATTTGGGACTGGTCGAAATCCGTAGAGTAAGCAAGAGCTGCAGAGACAGAACGAGAACGAACGGGGCTGAGAGCTGAGAGCAGCAAAGGAGACAATGACAATCAGACGCCTGAATGCGCCTCAAAGCATGCAACAGCTTTTGAGTGCCCCGTCCTGTGGCAGGGTGCAACAGACCATGGAATTTGTCACATACAAATGACTGATGCTGCAGTACGCGTGACACACAGCTGGTCATTTGTTTATTGCCAGCATATGGAGAATGTCAATGTCAATGTGGAAGAAGAAGTGCCATTAGAAATAATGCAGAAGCTGTGACTGCCGTGGACCACAGCGATAACGCAAACATTTCTTGGCTGCTTGACAAAAAATGAAATGAGTCAGAAAACTTAAGGGGCGAACTGGCGACATTGCGATACCCTATCGCACTCTTACAGAATTTCTAAATAAATTTAATTAAACTGGTTTGAATTTTGCAGACATTTTAAGGACTATCAAATATCAAATATCAAAATTTCGCAAACAATTAATTCAATTTTGTTCTTAGCACTACAAATATTAAGACTGCTAAAAGTTTACAAAACATCTAGAGTAATTAAATGAATTTTGTTTTTAATTTTCAGAACTGTTGTAAATGTAATTTCTATGTTAATTCAATATTACAATATTAACAATTTGGTCTTGTGCTTGGCCAACTTTTAAATTGTCTTAATTATTCTCATTCAGCAAGTTTTGCGAATTCTGGCAAAATGTTTTCATGCCCCTTTTAGCTGCCTTTGCCCAGAGGATATAGCGAGGGGGCATAAAAAGGCAGCTGAAGAAGCAGCAGTGAAAATGATGGTGCCTGACAGCTGCAGCCAAGTTGGCCATTGTCCTTGCCAAACTGGGTCAGTTTTGGCATAGATAGTTGTGTTTGTGGGCTTATTGATTGCCAGCACAAGTGCCGCTGACTGCTGACTGGTCGCTCGCTGTGTGTGTGTTGAAACTGTGCAAAGGACACGCCCAGTCCTGAGGCATGCTTTACATATAGTACACGTATTCGTCGTAGTCGTCATATTGCAGCTGCTGTGATTTTAACCAGACACACACAGAGCTAGCTCTCGACACTCGGCACTCAACATTCAACACTCAGCAACATGCTCAAATTAGAAACAGGCATTGAAATCCACAAGTGCCCTCAGGACTCATCTCTCTCTATCTCTCTCTCTCTTTGTGTGAAGTTTAGGCTGCATTTGACATATTCCGTATCCGTTTACACTCGTCTGTTGCTCACACTTTGTAAGTAACTATCAGCTATAATGCTGTAGTAGAGTGGAGAAGGAGCGAGCGAGGCTGTGTGTCAACAAACATCTTGGCCAAATTCCAAAAGCACTTGTATTCAATTTTAAATGAGATGGCAGAGATGCTAAACAATGTTGATGACGAGATGATGCTTAATGTTGGCATTCGTATTATTTCCGATTATCATAAGTCAATCAAACGTGGCCCAAACGAACCGCAAACGAGCGACAACTGCATACTTGTGGCTGCCTAAGCTAATACGATATATCTCAGTCTCTTACCTAAGCGTCATCCACACGTCTTTGCGGTTAACTAACATACATATATATATATGTGTGTGTGGGGGACTCAACTACGTCATTTTAACACTCAGAGTTAAATGGTATTAGCATTGGGATTGTGGCTACTGAAAATACGAGTCTAAGCAAACGTATATCATGATAAGTTGAGGCATCTCAAATAGTTTGCTTATCTAAAGCCCTCACTTAAGCGCATATACACAATATATATGTATATGTATGTGTGTGCGTCTTTTTGGGGCAAAGACTAAGCAGACCGCTTAATATGCTACTTAATTAGTATTAAGAGATTTGCACTCTCAAAAGTTATACAGCGTTGTGCGAGTTGCAACTTATCGCAAACGTTGCATTCTTTGTTTGCATATGAAGATGCTCTGAACACTCTGGTGTCTCCTGCAGATTTCTAATGCTGTCCAATGGCAGTCAGGGATAGAGTATGCTGAGGGCTGATTACATTTTGCAACGACTGCAAATTAAAGTGAAAACAATTTTAAGGGCGTCTACACAAAACGCAAGCCAGACAGTCAAACAGAGAGACAGACAGCCAGGCACATGCAACGCCGCAGGGTGTGGGTCAAATGCAGAGAGAGAGAGAGAGAGAGAGAGAGTTGGAGAAACACTGACAGAGAAACCACACATACACACACGTAGAAGTTTAACGCAAATAAATTGCGCATTCAGAGCAAAATTAACGCAGAAGGACAAAAAAAATGTGGGCGAGTTCAGGGGGCAGAAGGCAACCAACAACGACAGCAATAATAAAAGGGAACACAGAAAAAATTGGCTGGCAGCAGCATAACGAAGCTTAAACAGAAAAATATGTGAATTCCACAAATGCGGGAGTGTTGGCAACAAAAAAATGCGAGAACGAAAAAAAATGAAAGCCAGATCCGAGTGTGGGCAATGTTACTGCGTTGGTGGCAGCAGGAGTCAGGTCTCAGGACGCAGGACACCGTAGCGGACATGGTCCAAGCAACCGCTGGCAGTTGTATCTCTATGCGAGTCCTTTTTTTTTTTTGGAGCGCAGGATGCAGGCGAGAAGCAGACAACTCCATAAGTAAAATGGCAGCGAGTTGGTTAGCGAGTTGCGGATATCCTTTTGGGTCATTGGGCTTCTTGATTGGAGCCTTGACTTGACTTGGCTTGGCTTCTCTCACTCTCGCTCCGGCTCTAACTGTTGTTAGCATTATTATTGCCATCGCTTGTCTCCCATTTTAATATCTAGCACATAATCTGGCACAAGGTATATTATACGTACAAAAGCTCGCATGGCATCGAGCTACTTGGCTATGCAATCAACGTACAGTTGACCCAAACTCGCGACTGGCATTCAAATTGGCAGCATTAAACTTGGCTATTTGGCTGGCCAATGCTGTCATAAATGTGATAAGGGATGCCAACAGCACAAACAGGGGCTGTCCACCTCTCGCACCACTGGGAATCACACTGCCCACTCGCTATGGCCCGCATTTTGGGGGCTGTCTTAATTAATAAGTCAATAGCTGGCTGCTTAAGCTGGCTTAGAAACACAAGTTGTTGTACCGAGAGTTTCAGCTGAATATAAATTTATTAAGGCTTGCACAATATGATTAAGTCAGCAGCTAATTGTAGTTGCTCTTTGAAAGTGCTCGACTCGGATTTAGGCCAAAGAAACTGACAAGAAACTATTACGTTTAGCTATTGAGATCAAAGGACGAGGCAAAGTTTCTTGAATAGAAACGAGGTAGGAGCAGCAATCCATACATTTCATAAATTAATATAAATACTTTTTAAATTATTAAAGAAATAACTTACATAAATATTTATTGCTGTATTGATCTTCTGTTATTTTTTGCATTAGCAAATTGTTTTTCTAATGCAATCTACATAAATGCGAATCTGCTGATTGCATTAGAAATTAGCAGCAGATTCAATATTATAGTCGCCTTTTGAATTGTCCTCGAGACACATTGAAAAATGTCAAGGGAAAATGACGGGCATCGGTTGCCTTCACTGTTCCTCGCTGCTTAATTTTGTTATGAGCTTTATGCACATTTACGCCATTTCATAAAATTTTCATAATGGCTGCCAGCTAGTGTGTGAGTGTGTACAAATGTCTGTGTGTGTGTGAGTGTGTCAGTGAATGACTGACAACGTCGTTTCAGTTTTTTTTTTTTTTTTTTATAACGTCATCGTCACGGGAACTGCTGCGTCCCGTTGCCTGCTCTAATGGCGCAAATGTTCAATAAAGTGGCTTTTAGCGCTTTGCCACATACATGCACATATCTTACACACTCGCATTAGATATAGAGATGGCGAGAGGGAGAGGGGAGAAGGGAAGAGAGGCAGCAAGACAGTTGAACCGGAAGGCAGAAGTCGATGTGTGTTTGGTTGGGTTTGCCTCAGCACTCGTCA
Source organism: Drosophila ustulata (assembly GCA_035047365.1). Taxonomy (NCBI): domain Eukaryota; kingdom Metazoa; phylum Arthropoda; class Insecta; order Diptera; family Drosophilidae; genus Drosophila; species Drosophila ustulata. The sequence continues at coordinate 27,714,317 of JAWNPT010000094.1, forward strand.
AATGTGCTGTGGAGGAGAGAATCTGCGCTCATTCTGTTTTTAGTAGGCACTACACGCACTTTATGTGCTTTACCTTTTCAAATAAATTGAATGGGCATATTAATTTAATGCATCGGTGTGCGAACTCGTGAATAATGCACGACTAAGTGTGCCTGTATATGAGCACTTAAGCACTTGTAGGCGTTGATATCAGCTTTATATGCCCCCATATCCGTTTAAGTTCTTCTCCTCCGACACGGCCATATGTTTTTTTTTTGCGGTCATTAAATTCGTATTTGAAATTCGTTTCGTACCCTGCAGCAGCGTAGCTTAAAGTCGTCCATGACTGGATCTCGGTCTCTGTCGATTTTTGTCTGTTTATTATTTGTTTGGCTACGCATTTGAAAAACAATTAATTTGCCAGCCTGATTGCAAAATTTTGTGTCTGTGCCGAAATTTGTTTTGTGAGTAAACACACTCACATGATCCACAGACATGACCACACTTTTATGCCATGACTGATGTGATGTGATGCGCTGCTGTCCATGCCCCAAGGCGAGGCAAGGCACATGATGGTTGTTGGCTGTTGGCTGTTGGTTGGTTGCTTGGTGTCTGTGTCCATTATTAATGTATTTGTTTCATCCAAAATCATTCAAATTGCTATGAGCTCATTTTTTTAATTAAAAGCAAACCATATAAAGGCCATAAACATTGTGAAGAAAATTCAATAGAACATTGACGCACAAACTGGGAAGTTGATAAGCCGAAAAATCACAGGAAACATAACACACCAAACGAATTTATCGCTAAAATATTCTCGGAAAAACTTGTCTCGTCTCGTCTCGTCTCGCGTCGTCTTGGGCTGCAATAAATTATGAATTTTATTTGGCGGCAAGTACATCAATTGGGGCAGCGAGGCAAGTGCATAGAGTGAATGATGCCACTCGTTTTAGGAGGCACGCACTCTGCTAGCCGAAGGGCTCCAGCAAAACTTGTGTCATTCAATTATTTTGCTATTAGTTATTCGTGACGCGCCACTTGAGTTTGCCATAGCCTCACGTACGTCCCCCTCTTCTACTTCGGCTCCAGTTTCAGCTGCCAACTCCATATCCATGATTAATAAATGTCGACCGCAACATTACTGACACCTCAGCGACAACAACGACAACGCTGCGTTGTCGTTTGGACAAAATATGTTGCGGCTTCTCTCTCCACTGCTTCTTGGAGTTGAGCAGCAGCTTCAGCTATGCTGGATAACCGAGCCTCTCTAGACACTCGCACACACTCGCACACAACCATAAACTAAGTGCACTTTGCATGATACAAGCGTACGCAGCTCCTTTGTCACAAACAGGTGACAACAAGTACACGTAGTCACAACGTGCAATAACTGCCAAGGGAGCTGCAAAGAGGCATTCAACACGGGCAACACGAGTGAGGCAAGTGCGGTATATTGTGAGGCAACAATTGAAGTGAAATTTTAGAGCACACAACACCCGCTAGCAGCAGCAACAGCAATAGCAAATGCCATGCCACAGACAGGCTTCCTTGTGGTCTTCTTGTGGTCGGCGTCATGAATTTTACACACCATGGCGAGCATATGGATAAAGCAACATAATATACTCCATACATATGTGCTGCAATTGCTGTCGACATAAACTTGAACAGAGAAAACTCATTTCCAGCTGATTTGCAACATTTCTTTATTTCATAAATTAGAAATGTGATAATCAGATAAATTCTTTTTTTGCTCTATTCGATAAATCTCTAGACGATTCGAATTGTGGGGAATTCTAATTTGAGAGCTTCTAAGTTTTATAGTCAAACTGCTAGAAGAATTGATGAGCGATGAGCCAAAATCACACTGATTTATTATAGAACCAGTTTACAAACTTTAACTGCTTTAAAGTCGATTGAGTTAAGCTATAAGCTGAGCCCATGATTTTCGCACATTTTCATAATTTATATTACGTTGTAAGCCGGCCACGTGCAGCGAGCTAATTAATTAACGCTTCTTTATGTTTTTATTTCGTTTTAGCAAGCAGCAAGCACGACAGCAACATCAAAGGCGAATCCACAGTTCTCTGCTCTGCTCGGCCCCAAAATCCAACCTTGAAAAACTAAATGAAGCCTGTGTCTGCAACTGTGCCAAATACCACAACGCTGGATCTTAGACGACGGCCACAAATTAGCCAGCCTGCTCTCGATTTGCTAGTTTGAAGCAGCAGAGCCTAAATCGCTAGGTTCGTCAATCACAGCAGCAACAACAGCCAAGTAGAAGCAACAACAACAAAACAAGCATTTTCGTGAAAAGCCAAACAATTCGATCGATTGCAAAACACAGAAGCGGCAAAAGCAGCGACATCAACAGCAACAACAGCGAACCACTCTTAACAAGGCTGAGCGAAGCAGAAAGTTTGTGTTATTTTTCGAGAGCGCCAAAGGATTCATTAAAAAACCGCCAACCTGGAACTAATGGAATTAGAGAATATTGTGGCCAATACGGTCTACTTGAAAGCAAGAGAAGGTGAGTGAAAAAACTACCGATGAAAAATATGCCAGAGCGTCTGCTTTTAGGCAGCAAATCCTTAGAGTGTTCTGTGTGGCTGAGTGGCTTGTGTTGGCACCTTGTCTGCCTCCTCTCGGCCGCTGTCTAAACCTCAGTTTCTGCCTCGGCCTGTGCCGCATCGATTTTTGTTGTTGGCCTTCCATTTTTGTTTCTATTAAAGGCGTTTGTTAATTGAACGTGGCCTGGGGAAGGGGAAGGGCAGGGAAGGACATGGCAGGACAGGGCAGGACAGGACAAGGCAATTCTGTTGGCTTTGCCTGGCGCTGCGCTTTATCTAAAGTTAATGAAGCGTTAAATGTTTGCGCTTCAGCAACTTATTCATTTTCATGCTTCATATTACAGCTTTAAGTGCTCTATTTGCCTCAGAACTGACAGTTGTGCTTTTGGAGGTCACACTTCAATTGCAGCGTGTCCTGTGGATGGCTCGCAGTCAAGTTCAGTGTCATTGTCGCTCAATCGGCTTATATAACAACAAAGTCAACCCCAGATGGTGGGTTGCTATGTGCAGATGATTGTGAAATTATGCATAACAGTTCTTAGAATTTTACAACCGCCGTCGCCGGCTGAAGGTCACCTTCATCATTCGCTTCGCTTCGCTTTGCTTGCATGAATCCGTCGACTAATGACCGAGCACGTGAAAGACTCGCGTGATTTATCAAATCTATCATCAGACATATTTGGGTGCCGTACTAGGCGCAAAAATAAAGTAAAAAGTAATCAGACGATTGAATGTATCCATCAGATACATTTCGCCGCCCAGCCACCTCGCTCAACAGATTTAAATGACAGAAACGTGCACAAAATTTCAATTTGTAATAATGTAATATTTGAGAGCAGTTTGTCGACGTTAAACAGAGATGGAGGGAAAGGTTGGGGGGGAGGAAAACATATATTTGCAATAGATTTAACAAGCCAAGAAGTAAGTTTTGTATTTGTATTTGTTGGAAGCAGCAAAAGCGACGTCGTCAGCAAAAGGCCGCCGCCGGCAACATCAACGAGACGAACGAAACGAAACGAATCCGTAAGCCGAAAACTTTTCTTCTTTTCTGGGAAAAGGAAAAAGTTGTGAATTCTGTGTGCTGCAAATGTTATTGCAGACCTTTTACACTTCAGTTGCAAAAGGTACAAGGAAAACAAACGCTCTTTATACACAGTATATATATTTTACACGTTTCCAATATAAACTTTCAGTGGAGGCCACAGATGCGCCTCCCGTCGAGTCAAATACTTATCAGCTATGCTGCAATTCGTTAGACTGCGTTATCAGCAGAAATGAATGCTAATTGCCAGGCCACGCCTCAACATGGAATTCGCTTTTACGAGCGACCATTAAAATCGCGCTGTCTAATTGAATGCATTTGCAACGCAAAGCCAAAGGCAGATTGCTTCGTGTCTATCTATGCATCTATGCATTCAGCTACTGCTTTTTCTTCTACAGGGTAGCTGCAGCACGCATATCGCTTATCGCGACTATTTTCGCTATAGTTGTAGTCGCTTTTTGCATTTAAAAATGAGGACACATTAAAGTGGAAGAGAGAAAAGTCGCCGCCGCCGTCGATGACATAAATTTTGCCTTAATGCGCTGCCATAATGCTGATTATGTCGGGAAGAAAAAGGAGCAGAGACAGGCAGCAATAAAGGCAAAATCGCAGCGGATGCGATGCGACTTAGAGAGCACAGAGAGAGGGGAGATGGGAGATGGGAGACGGTCTCGCTGTCATTTGAAGTTAGACAGAAGTGAAAAATTTAATTTGACCGCAAGTTGCCAGCGATAAAGAGTGAAATTTGTGGCATATCAGAACTTCTGCTCTATTTGAGCAAGCATTGCAATGAATGAATGCGTGAGTGAATGAATGAATTTAACATGTTGCTTAGTTTTATGCAAATGTTTAGTTTATGCATTTGCCAACACTCCACTCCACTCTCTCTCTCTCTCTCTCTTGTTGATCCTTGGCCATATTGACGCATTCAGTTGCCATGTTGCCCAGTTGCTCAGTTGCTCAGTTGCACAGTTGCTGTGCAGCCCACTTGAGTTGTGCCCCAGCCGAGGCTGTGGTTCAATGACCCGACTGGCTGGCTGGTTGCCGGCTGGTCAAGTCAACAACTCTTTGCTGTCCGCGTTTCCTACAATACACGCCAATTCATTTCGAGTGGATGTTGTGTGTGCGAGTGTGTGAGAGAGCTTGTTGCTTTATCAGGGCTAACAAGCCTCTAGTTATGTTGTATGCTAAGCAGCAGCGGCAGCAGTAAATATGTTTATAGAAGAAGAAAAAATGCCAGTTGTTAATTATCGCACGCAATACAATGCCACAAAAAGCCGCCAGCGAAAAGGCGGAGGCGTCTCCCATTCCCATTCCCATTCCCAGTTTCAGTCTCAGTCTGAGTCCCCATCATCGTGTTGCGGTTCTAGCTGGGCGAACATTCCAAACACGCTAATTGCTTGTAACACAGGTCCAACAGTTCAACATCAGTTCAACGGTTCCATCAGTCAGTCAGTCTGTCAATTATTTGCTGCCAGCTAGTTTAATATTTCAGCAGCGCAGTGTGGGCATAATTTTTATCAACAAGTGCAGAGCCTGTTTTGCTTTCGAACATGTCCTGGCCATGTTATGGCAACACGCAACCTTGGGGCGTAATCAGTAGCAGCAACGGCAGCAGCGGCAGTGGGTGGCTGCCACACACTCGATGCGGTGTGTGTGGTGGCTGTGGCAGTGTGATTGGTACTGTGACTGCGACTGCGACTACTTATCTGCAGTTGCAGCACGTAGCATGCCACAAGCGAAGCATAGGAGAGCAGCTCTCAATTTGCAGTTGGAGCCGCCCCATCTGCATATCTGGATATCTGCTGCCGCATCCGTTGCGTACTCTGTATGTAATTGCAATCAAAGCGATTGTTGTTTGTTGTTGCAAATCGCAGACTCCGCTCCGCTTGATTGCCACAAAACGTCATCGGAGTGCGGCATGTCTTTCTCAAATCCATTTCGCATTTTCAACATTTGCATATATGCAAATCGATGGCAATAAAATCATTAATGCTGCCATTGAGTGCTCTAAAATAATATGCTTCTTCGACTTCCTCGCTATCGCGCTCACGAGCTAATATTTCATTGTTTCAAATTCATTAACACCCCGAAAACAAGTCGGCAAAAAAAGGTAAACAATCAATTGACGCATTCGCATTCGGAAATACCCTTCAGCTGATCACAATCACAATCACAATCACAATCACAATTTTCATTCTACAACGACAAGAACGACAACAATAATTGGCAGCATTGCTCAGCTACTTTCCAGATTGTGTAAATCTTAATTAATGAAGTATTAATAAGTGTATTTAATAGTCGTTAATTACACACGCGAGTAGTGTGCACACTTCACTTGAACCTGTCGACATTGTTAAACTCTGAGAAAACCGGTAGCCCCTCCTCCTTAGCGGATGTATATTATTGATGCCGCCTCCTACTCCCCATCTCTCTGCTCCTCTGCTTGAGTCTTGTACTTGAGTCTGGCAACAAGTTGTTTTATTTTATTTTTTGCGCTGTGTTGTGTTATTATTGTTTTCTGACGTAGGCAAATAACAAATACTATACGAAACTGTGGGACGGCCGGCCAGACACAGAAAATGTGTTTTAAGTGACGCGTTGCTGCGTCAGCAAATGAATATTTAATCGGCATATTTAATCAGCGGCCCGTGGCGTATACGTAATCTACAAATTATGAATATTAACTATATGTTTAAACGCTGCCTCTCGCCTCTCGTTATAAAAATTCTTTAAAATGCTTCTGTACAGTTATTGCTTGGCTCTTGTATCCAGGCGGCTTATCGCCGCACAGTTTATTTCAAATGTCAAATGTGTGGGGTATAAGCGACTAAGAATATTTTTTAACGGCACAAATTAATGCAGGGTATTTGGTAGCTAGTCAGACGAGTTTGCCGCATTATTTAATTTCGACACTTACTTTCAGACACTTGCTGCTGGCTTTTTTTGTTGGTTCGTGTTTCTACTTTATTTCGCCTGTAATTGATTGTAATAAATATTTCTCTGTTTGTCTTCGATTGTTGTCTCCGTTGTTGCTGCCGTTGCTGCTGTTGTTGGTGGTGTGTCATGTAAGTGACTGAGTGACTGTCATTCAGGCATTCGTTCAATGCCTGATTGTATGTCAATTAATTGCATTACTCGTACATTTTATATATTTGGTATCGACATAATGTAAAATTAATGTATTGTGTCACTAATGCGAGAAGAATAACAAAAAGCTCCGGACTTTACGACAACTGAGCAGCTTATCAAAGTGTGCAATAATTATAATTTATTCACATGAAATACACATTTATGCGACGCAATTAAAGTGCGCAAACATTTTGCAGGTGAAAATAATCAATTACATTTTATAGTGCTTACAAACAAAGTGAACTAAATAACTAGTAATTTCGTTGCATGCAAGATTTTTAACAACCATTATTGATTGAATTAATGAATTACATATGTAAATTGATTTTCATTTGAATTTCGGACACGGACACGCATGGCGTGTGCTAACCACAACAAATATGGCTGCGACCCATGGGTGTATTCAAGTATATTCAAATACATGCCAATACACTCACTATTTGGGTAACAAAAGAAGCCGCGTTTGCTGTGTTGCTGTTGGGGGCAGATAGCAAATCAAATTATGCACCATTTGTTTCGGCACGAGCCAGCGGCCATAAAGTAAATTTATTGATTGTTTTGACAATTAACTTTTTATATTGTCTATTATTTATATGGCGGCCCGAAAAAACAAACAATTCACGATATGCAGAGTATACAATGAAATGTTTATTTTTTGCACAAAAATTTATTTCAATTTAATGCGAAGGCTGCAGCACAAAGCAGAGTCAACTAGGTGATGCGGCAGTTTTTTTTTTTTTTTTCTCCTTCTACTTGGGTGTGTGTGATTAATTTGCCGACAACGCGTCGTATGCGCAATGAGGGCAAATCGTGTGCGACAATGAGACGGCGGGCGTTCTACGTGCCTGCCTGACTGACCTGACTTATTTGTCTCGCTCGCTAACCAGATACCTTAACTATCTGGAGACGGTCTGCACAGCATCGGCATCAGCCACGACATCGACGTCGACATCGGCACGCAACTTTATGATTGATGGCAGAAGGCGATGCCGGCTTTTAGGCGTTTTACGAGCACTTAAACAACGGCAAGCGGCAGCTGAGTTTAGATACCGTTAAATAAAAGTAACGCCCATAGTTTGCAGCTCGTATACGCGCATGTACAAACATGCATACATAAATACATACATATATGTATGTCTGTTATGTATGTATGCTTCATAGGTATGCACATAAATATGCGAAAGCACCTCTCAATCTTTCGCTCTCGTCTCGCTCTCGTCTCGCCTGTTCACCGTCGTGTTTTATGTGTTGGCATAAAAAGAAAACTTGGCATATTTTATGCTTGCGCCCGTCATGAAAATGTAAGTGATGCTCTAAACAATTTTGCTGATGAAATGAAATTGAGTTATTCCATGCGGCACACTGGCACCACACACACCCAGCATCCACTCAAAATCCAATATATACATACATTTATATATTTTATACATTTTGCTTAGTTATCGACACAGAATTGGCCAAGCGAATACACTTAAAGTTGGCACTTAAAGCCGCTGCGATTGGCCTCACTGTGCAGCACATTGGTGTGCAAACGTGTCGTATGCGCAATTTTGCAATATAAATAACCATATTTTTGGGGTTTATGACAGTTTGTTGTGAGTGCGTCTCGCTCACGCGCATTTCGCATATCAATTTCAATTCAATTTCAATATTTGACAGCCTCGCACATCCAACACAGCTCGAACACATTGAACACATTCCACAGCAAGTCCAAATGCAGCCAAGGCGCAATCTTTTACTTGAGTTTATCGGTTGACCAATGTGCTGCCTGCTTGAAATGTTGTCAACAGCGCCAGTTACAATTCCCCAGGGCAAATAAATAAATGTCAACAAGGTAACCAAGCCAAGCTCGCTCGGCGTCGTTGCCATTGTTGCAGTTGCAGTTGTCGTTGTCGTTGCCGTTGTCGTTGAGCCTAAAAAGCAATTATAAAATGCAAAGGCAGCTAAATGTGGTAGTTGTCTGTCTGTTGTCTCTTTATTTCCATTGCCAGTTTGCAATTTAGCAATTGAAATTGCATTTCTGCTTCATAAGCATAAACACAATAGAAGTAAGGCACACACACACACACACACACGCACACGCAAATAATCCTCCATCAGTTTTTGAAGTGTTTGCTGCAACGCAACAAAAAAAATGGAGAAAAAAGGAATCTGTTTTAAATTGATTTTATTTATTGATAACAAAAGCTTCAGTGCCAAGCGCTTTGCAAATGCAATTTCAATTAAATTCAGACGAGTTGCAAGTGCAGTTTGCCATTCGCAATTGCAACAATTTGAACTGACGCGATGCGCTGCGATGCGTTGACGTTGGCGTCCTCCATTGATTCGTTGTATAGATGATTGCTTGGCTCTCTTCTTCGCAGTTGGTCCCATATGGACGCAGAGCCGCAATATAAATGGCAACGCAGTTCAAACACAAGCTGCAATCCCCAGTGCAACAAAAGCTAAAACTGCCATAAACAATGACAACAGCCAGCTACAGTGAGCTCGAAAAAAGAGTGCACGCACTCGAAAGCATCACTTAATGCGATCTGATATTATTTACTGCAGTTAAATGTGTTAATTTGCTTTGTTAACTCCAGTTTTTTGCCAGTCACTCGTGTTGTTTACTGCCTCGTGTTAACTGACATTTTGTGCAAACAATTTCACAGAATTTATTAAATAATTCATAAATTCAATTTGATTTGAAATTCATAAGGGCAATATAAATTTAAATAAGAGTTCAATAGGTTCCCTTTTGGCTATCAGCAAGCATTTTTATCTAAAATAAATTGCTTGGCCCCGAGCAACGCTTTGCATCGAAAAGCAATCATTTAAATATCTGCTCAGCAACATCATTATTTGTGGCAGTCTCGGAAGTAGTTGAACAGCATTAATCTTGCAGCTTTCATTCATTCTTTCCCGTTTGTGGCCACTGTAGCATTTATCAAACCAAATGCAGTGAGCATGCAATCAAACATAAAATGTAAACATGCCACAGCCACAACGGGGAGTCTTCACAGCGCTTTGTTGCTGCCCTGGTTTAAATAGAAGAAGAAGAAGAACCACCGCCACCAGCACCGCATCCCAGTTGGGCAATCGTTCACTTGGCTGCTCACCGCGAAAGCTTCAGCTGTTGGCGCCATATGTGAAAACTTGTGCGATTTGCTCGAGTTGAACTCTGAACTACACAAGCTGGCTGCCATATGGTTCTATTTGCTTTGTTACATCGTCTAGTATTTGCTGTTTGCTTGGCAGTGCAATGTGTGGAGCAGGCATTGGGCATGCATGTGGGCGCCGAGAGAGACACGGCTTGTAAATTTGGTTGGTAATTAATTTTTTGGCTAATTGCGAACAGAATTCGTGGGTTGCCAATGGCAAATGGACATATTGGTAATTGAAGATGCCAGTGCAATTACAATTGAAAATTTGTTGGCATGCTTGACCAGGCGCAACGTTGCGTATGAGCGATTACGTATACGCCACCACACCGCACACAGCGCACAAATGCCAAGCCACTTGCAATTGCAATCGAAATGCTAATCACACATGCAGACAGATTATGCGAATTTAATTATAATTGCGCTTAGCACAGTAATGCCATTGTACATGTGTGTGTGTGTGTGTGTGTGGTTATGAGTAGGTGTAAGAGTGTGTGTGTGTGCAATTCAGACAACTCAGCATAAACGAACTGACGTAATAGCATATAGACGTTTAAACTGATTACAGATGTAGAGACAGAGGGAGAGAGAGGGAGAGTGTGTTGTCTGTGATAACGTTGTGATGCATTTCGCATTGTCACTTGACAGCCGACGTCAGACTGAAGAGACGTCGATCGAGGAGCGAGGCGAGGGGCGGGGCGACAGCACGTTGGCGGTATTGACAGATTGTCAGTCAGCTGTTTGTTTGCACTTTGGCATTATGCTAAATATAACACTATATAACAATAAGCGCGTAAACAGGCCCAGCTCAGGCTCAAAGCAATGCAAACAAATGTCAGAGAGCAGAGCTGCGGTCACAGGTTGATAAGCGACTCTCGATGCCGCCTCACAACATCAGCAACAGCAGCAGCAACAACTCTTTGTGGTCTGATGATTGCCTGGCAACAGCGCTGACAGCTCTTGTTTGGCCTCTTATCAATTGCACGACTAGCGCTGAGAGGCTTTTGAAATTTTGGTAATTTTCACTTCGTCTCGTTTCATTTTATAGCAAAATTGTAATTAAAGGAAAGTGAGGAATTTGCAGCTTTGTGTGAAAATTACGGGAAATTGCTGCACAAACATTTGTCCCAATTGAATGCATAGCTTGCATTCTTGCAGCAACAAATCGATACAATCTTTGTGCATTTATATTTATACGTAAGTGAAATTCCTTGTTGATGATTTATATATGCCGATGCGAAGCCAGTTTAATTAACGGCCAGTCTCTGGTCAGGCGAAAGTCGAAAAGCAAACTTGCAACAAACTGCCAGTTGCAAGTGGCAAGTGGCAAGTGGCAAGTGGGAATGGCTAAAGCCATCAATCAAGCGGCTGGAAAATGTGCAGCAAATGTTTGTTTATGATAACCAAATGCAAACGCAGCAAAGCGGCTCGAACAGCAAAAAGGCAAATGGCAAACACAGTGCAGAGTAGAGAGCAAAGAGTTAACAGGCAGCAGTAAACAGCAGACTGTAAACAGTTAACATCAGTTGGCATCGATCATGTTGTAGAGTGAACAAGGCCAAAACGACGAGGCGCCCCAAACAGCGGCAGAGGCGTGTGGAGAGTGCGTGTGAATGCGGCATGTGCGTTTTGTTTGAGACAACTAAATATTTATCAGCTTACAATCTACGTACGTGTTCAATTGCTCAACATCGCTCCATTGCTCCATCCATCCATCAGTCGGGCAGTCAGTCGGTCAGTTCTAAATGAAATCAAATGTTGTACAAAATGTGGCACATTTAATTGACTAACAGCTTGGCTGTGTTTTGGCGGCGGCGTCGTCGGCGATGCAATTAATGTCAAGTCACTTCATGTTGCCACAGTCCGGACACTGATGAGTCGCCAATGAGGGCAACTAATAAAATTCATTCATAAATAATTCAATGGAATGCTCAGCAGCGGCAATTTATAACAATTTCGCATATGCCGTCAACTTGGCGACAACAACAACAACAGCAATAACAGTGGCAACAAATGCGAGCACTGTGCAGCTTAATTGATTTGTTTTGCAGCCAATGGAAAGACAGTTATTCGTATGTAGCGTATATCTAATCGTGCCTCTATTCTGTCATTTAAATATCTGAATAACCATTGCCAAATTGCCGTAGATTGAGAATAATTGTCGCTTCGATTAGTTCTATTTTTGTACTCTTATCGTGTTTTATTTGTGGTCTCCAAGCTGTCTGGCTACTGTCACTTTGTTATCTAACACATTTTGTTATTAGAAAATTATGCACCTGAATCGCAGTTCAATAATAAAGCAAAAATTAATTAAACTCGGCACGATTATCCTTTCTCGATGTGGAGTGGAGAAAATGTTACACAAAAAAGTGATTGTCATAGAAAGTCAACTGGAAGCAGCGACGAAACTCGTTCTAAACTGGAAACGTCAATCATTTTGCAATTAAACGAGCTCTCCAAACTAAACTTTCCTATGCGTAGCGCATTTTATTGCAGTCTGGTTAAAGAGCGATGATCATAACGCATCTTAAAGCGACTGAAACTGAAAAAAACAACGGAAAGTCAATATTAGACAAAGTTTTTGCAATTTCAGATGCACAGTGCCGACAAAAAGAGTGTTAACAAGTCTGTTGCGTTGCTGCGAGCAATGCTATTTTTTTTTACTTTGTTTTGTTCGCACATAACATTTCGATGTTCAACATTTGTCTATGCAACTAAATACTATTCAAACACACACACACACACGGTACGAACACAAAAGCCAATAGCAATTAGATGGGAAAACTAGTTGGCAAACTTGCCCGGGGTGTAAGTTATCTGGGAGAGCAGCAGTCTGCAGGGAAAACATTTCCATATATCCACATATTGTATTTATATTTATTTGTTGTTTTGTGTTCTGTTGTTTTGAAATTCATTTGCTGACACCGAAATATGCAACATTTTGACAAATGCTTCGACAGCCGCAATGCAAAAGGCTTCCCAGCTGCCAGTTTTGGTTGCGATTGCAACCTCTCGATTCCAACTCCAACTCCAACTCCGGCTGTAAGCTGACAGTTGTTTGGCATGCATGTTGCAAGTGCGTTACCAAAAACAACAAAAAAAACAATTCTATTCGCCAGAATATCAAATCACAACACGCTGTCGCTGCACGTTCCGCACTGTCGGCGCTCGGCAAAAATTATTTAAATTATTTACAAACTGCACTTGGACGCAATGTTGAAATGCGAAACACGCGCCACGAGGCGCCCAACAGAACCGAAGCGGCGTTTAACTTATAGAGTCCGTTGTGTTGCTTTTTTATCCTCTTTTCTCTTGCTAGCCAAAGTTCGCTCAATGCTTGTTGGTCGATTTCTTGTTGGCCACAAGAAATTGCAAAACGCTCGACGGCCTGAGATGGAGGAACGTGCAATGTCTTTGATGTAATTTGCAATTCAAAGTTTTGGCATGCCAAAAATATGTGATCCAGTCAATGTTGCTGCCGTTGCCGGTTGCTCGTTGCTGTTTTGCTGTTGGCTGTTGCTCTTGTTGTTGTTATGGCATCATGTCCAAACCTTTGTGCCATTGTGGCGCATGCGAGCAGCGTTTAATTAACAACAACAACAACTACAATCGGCCCTTTGCAAAAAAGCTCGAATTTTGAAACAAAAGTCATGCCGACTTTTTGGGTACTGCCTTTGATGTGCTTCCTGTTGGAAGCGTTATATACTTGTAGCTCTGGGCGCTTGGCTCTCGGCTCCTAGCTACAGCATTCCACACTTTTTGTGTGCCCAGATCCCAGCTGCTTGCCAGCCGTGTTTTGGCAAAAGGTCAAATGTTAAAGCAACGAGAGCCGCCATGGCAACAGTTGGCCGAATCAAATGTTCAAATTGCTTCGAGTTCTGTTTTTTTGCTTTACATTTTTACGTTCTCTCATTTTTTGTCGCTACACGCGGCGTATGATTAATCAAATTTGCGCCACACTCAGTCACAATGCAAACACAATTTATAGCATTATTGATTTATGCTGAATTGCAATTGCTAAAGCGAGGGTTCATATTTGAACACATATTTCGTAAAGCCTCTTTCAGCCGCTTGGATCCAGGGTATTACGCATTCGAGCGTTTTTATTTGTGCAGCATTTTATTTTCTTTTGTTTCGTACGTATTTTTGTTGTTGCGTTGTTGCGGTTTGGCTTTAAATTTGATGAACGCGGCAGCAACGGCTTTTGGTTTTCCCTTTTTCTGACAGCGCCAGTTCGCATAATAATTTTTCATGTTCACGCCTTCACAGCATTTTCCGAGGGTTGTTAATGCCCCCTTCCCCTCCATCTGCCATCGTTTTGGGCTTAATGCTTGTTGGCAGACATTTGCGTTTATGATAAGTAAGTTTGTTACTTGCCACATCATTGAGCTGTTGCTGCTGCTGCCTCTGCCGTCGTATTGGCCCGGTCAAGTCAATTTGGCCAGATCGCATCAAGAATTGCCTGTCTAATTGCCAATTCCAGCCGTCGATCTAATGCTCAAATATGAAACAATAATCAGCGCCAGACTAAAAGGAGGGAGTTGCGGGCTTGTGGGCAAAGTGCCAGCAATTGAATTGGCTTCTTCAGCGGCTGGCTAAAATCAATATTAACCCGCGCAAAATCAACAGAATGAAAAGTGCTTCACATAATTGCGGCAATAAATTGCAGCTTTTGGTTATTATTAGTAGTTCGATGAGCAAAGTGCTTCGCCGTCTAACTTGCAGGCACTTCAAGTTGCCATAAAAAACTACAGCGATAATCAAATGCTCGTCTAAAGTTGCGCCATGGAAAGTTGCCCCAGCAGATACTTAGAAGGCTGCCATACACTCTCTACAATTTATTGTAAGAGTGAGAGTATATAAATATCATCGATGAAGCGGCGAGAAAGCTGGGCGGTAACTGGGCGCTAGCTATAATTTCCTTTTCCGCAATCACAATCGAGATGTGAAAAACATTTGTAAAGGGCCAGCTGCGAAACGGCAGATGAAAAAAAAAACGAAGTGAAAAGCTGGGGCGAAAAAAAAATGAAATAAAAGGCAGAAAGGGAAATTCTGCAGATAGCAGAGTTGACAGAGATGGTGACCATGGGGATCTGTGATTGCTTTTGCCAGCATTCTTTATCGCCGTTTGAACTGCAAGCGGGTCAATGCGATGCCAGGAATGCCGGGGAGGCCAAGCTGTAAGTCGATTATCAGATTGCCAACTAACAAATCAGGGCTACGAAAATAAATATGAGCATATATAGTATAGCATACTTATCAGCAGTGGCGTGTTCAAGAGCCAGAAGAAATGTCATGAGATACTTTTGCTGCACACTCGCTCGTTACACCTGATTTACTTAAAAAGTTTTTGGCAACTGCAGCTGGCAGCACAATACTCGGGCTGCAATTTATGAAACTATTTGCCATTGCACAGGAAATTGAAAAAGTTCTTCTCACAAAGCAAAAAGTATATAGAAAGAATGAAGACGAGTGAAAGGAACGCTTGCCAGATACAGCAAAAGAAAGCAACATTGCAATTGCAATTGCCAAATGTGCGTCAAAGTAATTGCAACAGGCAGCAAATGAATTTAACAATTTAAAGTGGAGTCGAGTGTGTGTTGTGTGTGTGTGTGTGTGTGTGTGTGTGGCACACTCGAGTGTGCGAGTTTGCGAGTGTGCGAACAGAAGCTGTCGTCCAACACTGTCAAATACAATGGCGCAGCCGCCACATGAAAACAGCCGCAGTTTTGCAGCTTTGCTCGCAGCTTAAGTTGCTCCTGACACGCACACACACACACACACACACACACTTGTAGTTGTGTACATAAGCAGAAGAGTCTCAAGTCGTTTGTCGACTCGTCCCCTTCCCGTTCCCACCATTTTTCAAGCATGCAGCGACAATTTTCCTGAGTGGAAAATGAGTTGCGTTCACTTCTTACTATTTCTTTTTCCCGCGCTTGTGCAATTTTTATAACAAGAAGAAGAAAGCAGCAAGAAATTATAATGTGAAATGCACTTGAATGCTGCAATAACCGTAACGCTGCTGCAGGGCGTGGCAAAGGGCCAGTTAAGCACACCAAGAAGGTACGATGGGAAGATGGGGAGAGATGTTAACTAACGTTTGGTGCGAAGGCATCGCGCTTATAATACTAATTGAATAAATTAAAAACTTCAAAGTTATGCAAGAAACTGCAAGTAGTTTTTCTCTTAGTTTTTTGTTGCCTGCCAGCTGATGGATAAATAGAAAGAATGAAGGCAACTGAGCAACTAAAAGTGGCAGCCGTAGGTGAGCGACATTGAGAGGCTGGCTGGGAGAGGGATTAAGTGAAGGCTGCTAATCTACTAGAACGTCGGAAAGCGATTAGTTTGCATGAAATGCAGCTAAGTAAAAGCTAGAGAAAAGACTTGCAAAAATATATGATAAAAAGTAGAGAAAACTAATTAAGGCAAAGAAAACTTAAAAATAATCGCAATTAAAAGTTTCGACGCTATGGAATCCATAGTTCAATTAGCAGTGACAGTTATTGGGCATGTTTGCAGTATTTTTGCTGTTATTAAATACCACTTTTGGTTAAAGTTGCAGCAACTTGTCTAGGCAACGGTGTGCGACGAAGCGTAGAATTACATTCCATACATACAGTATATGCTACACTATATAGACCGACGAGGCCTTTTGCGTATCCTTGTCGTGATTCTGATTTTTGGCGGCGTCTGGTGATTGGGGGGGGGAAGGTCGTGATGTGTTTACAGCCCTGTGCAGCAGGCGTGTCAGTTGTGTGTCAATACGTATTTAGATGGGGCTCGTACAGTGTCTGTAGTTGGCTTAATTAAATGCGGCACATGACGAAAACTTGGCTTTGCCCAAAAACGAAATAATCACTCCACTGAGCACAAAGTAAAAGGTTATTAAAAGCGCTCTCATCACGTGAAGGGTAGTGAGAAGAGTATTTCATCGGCATCACGGCGACTTAAAGTTGACCCACGATATTATCCATTGTCCTAAAACTTGCACTCGCTCTGTCGTTAAACATTGAGAAGGGGATTGGGTTTGGGCCTGGGGATGATGCCTGTTGTTATGACCGAGCGAGCACAGGTAGCTCACATGGGAGCCATAACGCATACGCAGCGTTGGCTGTGCTGGCTCCTGACTCCTGTCAGCATGTTTACGTTTAGTTTATTGTGCGTTGCGTTTTACGACAACCAGTGCCAGAGCATATAAAAGACAAGAAGAGTTTGCTCTCTCGGCCACTTAACGCACATTTATTGGCCAGCAACAAAATAAAGTCGCTCACAAAGCGGACGCAGTGCAGCTAAATAGCTTAATAACGCTTTGTAGTCAGCTTATATCTCAGCTAAACAACAAAAAAAGGAGAACAGAAAATGCGCACAAGAAGCGTAAGTAGCTCTAAAAGGATTGCACACTCCACATGCAGCATGCACTCTAATAAATATTATTATTTCTCTTCTCGAACAGCATTAGAGCAGAGATGCAAGTGCTTAAAGTGATGTCCTTAGATAGCACTCAGACACGGGTTTTCAGTTAAAGGTTCTGCTTGAACTTTTGCCATCCATTCATCAGTGCGGTTGACTGGCATTGTCACCATTATGAAACCGACTCGAGACGCCATTATTGTTGTCTCGTAAGCAAATGAAGCTTAAAAAACAAAAGCAAACGAAGCTGCAAACGGTCTGAGGACAAACGAAAAGGAAAACGAAACGAATTAATAATGCCTGCAAAGTTGGCAATAAAATGTTTTATAACGGCTGGAAGCCCATGTCCCGCTGTTTTATGACCCGGCCAACTAATTTCACTATTTGCCGCACAGTCTTTGTGGCAAGTAACAATAAAAATTTGCATAGAACTCGCAGTGAATGTGAGTGCAAGTCGTTAATATCCTGTAAACATGCAAATAGTAATGAGAGCAGCACATGTGCTTAAATCTGTCAAGTAGAAGAGTATTGGCTAGTCGTCTAGCGTCTAGGCAATTACTGGGATGCGATTTTTATAGATTTTTGCGACTGCGTCTGCGGAATTTTAATGACAAATTGCCCCAGCAAATGAATTAGAATTCGAAAATTTCGTTTCAATTTTTTTGCTTTTGCATCTGTTTTATGTGCTGTGTGTGCGCGTAAACAATAAAATGCTGGCTGGCTGGCTGGCTGCAATATGTTAATAGTACGCTAAAGTTAAAGTTAATTAATTTGTTTCGGCTGGCAAAACGTGGCATCTTCATCTTTGCCAAACTACCATTAACATTTTGCGATGGCAGCTTTCAGCTTTCGCACTGCTTTCCGTTTTCTATTGCGGCAATAAATTGCATTTAACGGCTTTTGCTGTCTATTAATTGCTTTTACTTTCCGCACACACTACCTGGTGGCTGTTGGCGGCCACGTGGCGTATGCGCAATGTCTGCACATTAAATTCTATAATTATTTAATAGCGCACATTGAGCTAACTAAATGAATATTTAAATCATTGGCATCGATGGCGCTTCACTCGCTCGTCCGCTCACTTGGCTGTTGTTAACATGTATCGTGTGTGAAGTGGGCAATAATCATCATTTGCAAGTGGGCGTGGTCATGGTCAGTAGCAACAGCAGAAGTTTACATTTGGACCACCCAAATGGGTTTGGGTTTTGGGTTTGCCGCATTCCCGAAACGTTTCGCGACTGCCAATTAACTTGTTCAACTTTTTCGATAGCTCGTGGCGTAACTTTTACGGCTTTTTATTGATATTTTCATTCTTTATGGATTTTTAACAGTAATAATTATTTTAATGTCGACTTCGCTGTAGGTAAATGGACTCCGTGACGTCTGTGCCTCGTGCTCCGAATACTCGTCTCTCGGCTCGGCTCCTCTGCGCCCTGCCCTTGTTGTTTATTTGCTTTTCATTGTCAACATTCC
The DNA here is from genome assembly GCA_035047365.1 of Drosophila ustulata. Taxonomy (NCBI): domain Eukaryota; kingdom Metazoa; phylum Arthropoda; class Insecta; order Diptera; family Drosophilidae; genus Drosophila; species Drosophila ustulata. The sequence goes on from JAWNPT010000094.1 coordinate 27,733,063, forward strand.
CATACCCGGTTTTGGTGCGAAAGTTTGCTAACTCGTTGTTATGTTTTAATAAACGCCACTTGTTGTTTTTAACGGCTAAGAAAACGGCAAAACATTTTCACAACAATAAAAAAGTAAAAAACACACAAAACTGCAAAGAGAATAACTTAAATTTAAGGGGCAATTAAAAGATGGCAAATAAACAGAGAGAGAGAGAGAGCGAAGAACATTGTCCTTGATGGATAATTAGATGCGATTTAAATGCGAATAGATTGTTGAGCACAATCAGATGGAAGTTGTGCGCTGAGTATGCTTAATTTGCCTCATTTTTCCTTTCAACTGCTTTCTGCTTTTCGCTTAATTATGCTTATCCTTGGATCGGATCGGATCGGATGTGCCATTGTAATTTGATTCATCTACCCTTATCTCTTGATGTTTGCTTTTGCTTTTTGTTTTCATTTTGTTTTTTAATTTCATGCTGGAGACAAAGAGATTGCGAGTGCGTCAGCAAGAAGTCAAGTCCCTTAAGTGTCTGCAACTTTATCACAGTTTGCACATTGCGTATACGCACTTTTGACTCGGCATCAACTTGCAACGTGCCTCCGTCAGTCAATTGAAGACTACCATTGGCCTTTGGGGCAGTGCTTATTAACGCGCATTTAACCTCGTCGGTTGCCCGTCGACGGTCTTCAGCTTCAGCTTCAGCTGAATAACGAGCCGGCCATAAATAATTGCAGCTAACTGTTGTCCCAACCGACGCTCGGACCTCGGTCGCCTCATCTTTGTTGTGAAAAACGACATAAATTTATACAAAAAACTGGCAAGGCAACTGGAAAGGTGGGGGAGGGAGGGAAAGGAAAAAAGGCCCGTCGAGTCGGCAACAATTTGACACTTATAAATTATGTCACATGCTTCTTGGCGCTCAGCGGGAAAACTGATCAAATTGTGGATGGCGACTGCCAAACTTGTCGGCCAAAGTTTTAATGCGTGTCGATAAATTTTGAAAACTTAAGTCTCTGGTCACAACCTCATGATCTATGCGAGTTCGTCAATTGTTGTCGCTGGCTGGCGCTAATCTAGTGACAACTTGTTGAGCTATAAATAAAATGTGTCCGCTTGTGTGTATCCTGAGTGTATCCTTCAGTCACTCTCTCTGTGTGTATGTGTGGCTCTGTTTTTATTTTCTTCAGCTTAGTTTTTGTCGTCGTCGTCGTCGTCGTCGTTGTTGTCGATGTTGGTGTCGCCACGGCGACTACTCAATTAGCTGCTGCTGTTGCAGCTGGCTGACAAATTGCATTTGCTGCCAGTTGACATGCAGACAGCTTGGGGGGGGGGTTTCGAGAGGGGGCAGGTGGCGAGGAGACTTCTCCTACTCAGCGGACGGAAGCAGACGCAATTTTTCCCATTGATTGGTTTTAATTAGAGAAACCATCAACCACAAATTAGCCTTGCGTCTTCATTAATACATTTTTATAGCCACTCGCATTTATTACCGAGACAGGCAACAACTACAGTGAGCACTCCGTAGTACATTAGCATAGCGCAATAATTTATTGTTGTTGTCACAATGTTTCCCTCAACTTTTCCCATTGAATTTTCCGTTTCCTCTAATAATTGCAACAAAAAAACTGCTTCTCTTTTTGGGCCATCAGCAGAGCAGCTGTCTGAACTTTGTATTCTGCTCGGGGCTGTCAGTGGCAAGTGGCTGGTGGCAAGTAGATGGCTGCCAAGTGGCAACTGCAACTCAACTGTTTAACTGACAGCGTCATCCGATAAGGTCATAAAAATAGCTCACAATGGGGCCACAACTACAATGTGAATTTTCGCCAAGCATATTAAAGTACTCGCTCCGCATTCACAATGTATTCATGGCAATCTCTGGGAATAACGAGTATGAGTTTCCCATTTGCCTCAACTTATAAATCATTCATCAGCCTTAGCATCATATATATTCTTTTGACTTTTGGCGGCTTTGAGCAAAGTTTTTGCTCACACACACACACACACACACACACACACACACACACCATTAGTATCTACGATACTTTAGTTCTATCTGTGTCAGCTAATTGTTATTTATCAAACTTTCAGCCAGCGTTCTGATGATGTATTCTCACTTACCGCCATCTTCAACTTTCTGATCTCCTTTGCCCCCATTTCGCCTTCTTTGCTTCAGCTTAGCGAAAACTTTTTGTCGGCAATTTCATTTTGGCCAAGACGTTGCCTGTTAAGTCTGCTCCCAATGAAAAGCCAAATCAAAAGCCAAGCACATCTAATCTCCCCTCTCGTTGCTGCTTCATCAGCTGTTGCCGTCTGCTGCTGACCAGCGAACTCGCTGTACAAGTTTCTCAAGTTTATTTTGCATAATTGCACTGGCACTAAATTAAACGCACACGCAATACCGCCAGCGCCACGCCCCCTTCTGCCCCCCCATCCGTTGGCCACCACACACACACACACACGCACACCCAATACCAGCTTAGCTGCGAAGTTTAGCGAGCAACTTTAAATCGCCCAAAAGTTTACGAGCAGTCGCTCGTTAACTGAAACAAGTACCCAATGCTCGCCCAGGGTTAATTCTCTACAGTGAGTGTGTAGTGGTCTTATATATGTGTGTGTGTGTGTGTGTGTGTGTGGTTGTGCGTGTTTCGAACCGTGTCTCTGCATGTGGCTGGATATGGCCAGCGCTGTTGCAGCGAGCGATGCGGTTTCGCAGTGGAACTTCACTCACTCACTCAGCTGTCGCGCATATAATATTAGAAATGCGCATTGGCTGGAATCAGGATATATGTATTATCAGCGGCATTAGCTGACGCGGTTATCTTGACAACCAAATCATAATATTGACACATCTTATGTCATTAATACTGCGATTTTTATTTATTGTCATTTTTATTACCACAACCACACAGCATAGACATTTTTAGCTTTAGCCAGGGAATTAGATTTAATATTGTATTATGCATTAAGATTATCATTGACTATTGCATTAGGCTTTATTAGAAGTGGAATTGTTGGCAAATTTATATTAACATTTGATTTCATATTAGCATGAATAGAAATTAAAACTAACTATGAAAAATATGAATAAAAATTAAATAATGGTCTCAATTTGAATTTCTCACTTTTATTTATAATATATAAATTAAAATTAATGGATGCTTTTAATATTATAATTTAAACTTTATTTATATTATTCCTAGTTTGTTTTTAATATACATTTTCTTGCAACAACGATCTAATTGTTTTAGGTATTGTTATTGACCATTGTTTAGGTATTAGTTCCGTTTGTTATCATTTGAGTATAATTTGAAATGGGATTTATTACTTTAATTTTGATGGTCATTCAAGTCTCTTAAAAACATTTAATATATGCAAACGGATTTGTTCTTTGTTCATATTATGATGCAACGAGGGAAACTTAAAGCGAAGAATGAAAGAATTTTTGAAGGCGATTACCCGAGTTGCGAAAGTGTATTAGCACGCTCATCTCTAAATGCATATAAATTGTTCACTCAACTGCGGGTTATACAACAAATTCTCGGTGTATTCATGTGTGGCGTGTGCGAATAGCATTTGGAAATGCAGACACACAGAGCTGATAATGGGCTCTATGATGAGTTCGCATGGGTTCTATGATGGTTGGCAGAGAGACCGTCCACTCGCCGACCAACTGCTACTGTGGAGACAACCACTGCAAAGTGGACGCTGGTCGGTTGTGTGATGTGTGTGCTGAAAGTGTTGTGAATTATGTACAGGAGCAGTGTGTGTGCGAGAGTGCGAGTGTGTGTGTGTAGCATACTTTTGAGCGCTCACCAATGAAATGCTGTCGAATTGGGTTTTGATCGTTTCTGTTTTTAGCCCGAGGCTCTGTCGCCCATTTCCCCACTGAGCTTTGTTGCCAATAACACACACTCACACACACACACACTTGGAGTCTAGTGATTTGACTGCTTTTGACATTTATGCCCCAGCGTCAAGCTGCTGATGCTGATGCTGCTCTCTGACTGCTCCACGTTGTGCGTCCTTGGCATCCACTTAATTTTCTTGTTACATTTTATGGCTCTACTAATATCGACCGACCGATGGAGAGCGGCCAATGGCCGAGAGCGATGGCAGGCAGCTCTTGATTTAGTGATTTACTCATTGTAATGAGACTTTTGTGTGCGAGCGGACGAGTGTGTGGTCAGTGGGCTGCTTGAAGCTTGTGAAAAGTGAAATGAATTCAATTGACAGGTCAAGCATGCCACTTCACTTCACTTCAGTCTCAGTCCGGTTCGGTTCTGTCTCCAGGCCTGTCAAACAAAAATCTGATATGAAAATCTGAGCCACTTTATTTATTTATTCATTTGTGCCCTTCCCAGAAGCAATAAAACCGAGCTCAACTGCATTGCACAATATCATTTAATTGCTTGTTGCACATTGAATTCAAATGGCATGACATGTCATTAAACCTGTCCGACACTCGACAGCTTCGTTGTGGTTTTCTCTGCAATATTGCTGTGAAGTGTGAATTTAACCTGCGGCACCTGAAGGAGACGAAATTGCACTTGAGGCAAAGCAATTTACTTATCTAATAATATACAATTATTTGCGATTAGATCGAAGTGCTTTTATGAGCTTGAATATAGTTCACGGTAATCTTTGGTTATTGAACTCATGCTGTTGATGATAATAAAAGAGTGTGAGAAATATTATGGGGTGGCAATAAACCCAATTAATAACAATATCATAATTGATAACATTGAAACTAAAGTTCCATTTAATTCTTGCTCTCTTTGCAGGTGGTTCGGACAGCAACAAGGGAAAGAGTAAAAAATGGCGCAAAATATTACAATTTCCACACATATCGCAGTGCATCCACCTGAAAGACAAATTAGGTAAGTTCCAGATAAATTACTGATCGAAGATTATGCTAATCGATAACATTCAAAACAGACATAAGCTATGGCTACGTGATAGATCAACAGCCGATTGGTCGTGAGCTCTTTCGCCAGTTCTGCGAGAACAAACGGCCCGTCTACTTTCGCTACATCAGTTTTCTGGATCAGGTGGTCAAGTAAGTCCGCAATACAATCAAATTAATAGATAATTGCTTAACTAATTAAATTGGCAGATATGAAATCGAGTACATTGTGAATCGCATATTCATCGGTCATGATATTGGGCGACGCTTCTTGGACGTTGAGCCGCAGCTGGAGCTGCGCAACGGCGGCGATGGCGACGGCGTTGATGGCCTCGATGCCGAGACGCGGGCGGAGCTGCTGCTCAACAGCAGCAATGCCAATCCAACTGAAACAGCTGAGACTGAAAACTGCAACAATACCACCGCCAACAACTGCAACAACATCAACAGCAACAGCAGCAATCACAAGAAGCTTCACGACTCCCACAATCATAATGGCGACGATGCGGCGCCCGCATTAAATGGAGGCGCCACCGATGCCACAGCTACGGAGAACGATGGCGACGAGGGCGTCGAGTGCGAGGGCAGCCAACAGGATGCAGAGAAAGGAGGCGGCGTCGGCGGGGGTGGTGGAACATCGGGCACAGGATCAGGCTCGGGATTGGGCTCTGACGAGCTGGTGCTGGACGTGCTCAACGATGATCTCATTGCACAAGTGCGTAGCAAACTGAACAGCGGCGGCAAGGATCTCTTTGCCCATTGTGTGAAGGCAGTGAAGGCATTTCTGGCCGGCGAACCGTTCCGCGAATTCGAGAACTCAATGTACTTCCATCGGTGAGTCCATTAACAGCACGCCGTGCCATTCAATCCCATTAATTAATCGCAATTCCATTCCATTGCACGCTGCAGCTACTTGCAGTGGAAGTGGCTCGAGGCGCAGCCAATCACATACAAAACGTTTCGCATGTACCGAGTGCTCGGCAAGGGCGGCTTCGGTGAGGTCTGCGCCTGTCAGGTATGTTCTCTCCCCCTCTCTTCCACACAGACTTGTTAAATAACCTGACTCTTCTCCACACGTTTGCAGGTGCGAGCCACGGGCAAAATGTACGCGTGCAAAAAGCTGGAGAAAAAGCGCATAAAGAAGCGAAAGGGCGAGTCCATGGTGCTCATCGAGAAGCAAATACTGCAAAAAATCAACTCGCCATTCGTTGTCAATCTGGCCTACGCATACGAGACAAAGGATGCCCTCTGCCTGGTGCTCACCATAATGAATGGTGTGTATTATCCTGTTAGCGTACAGCTCCCTACTCTCTGCATCCTCATCGGGGTACTTGCACATTGTGTGGCATGGGGAGGCGACAACAACAATAGAATTTTCGATTAGCAAGAAGAGCAGCAAGCTGACTCCTGTTATTGTTGGACAGTTAATCCACTGTTGCGCTAATTGGGTCTGGCAGATACATACATACATACATATAGATGGCCCATTTGCAATGGCCCCGGGCAACGGGCAATGATTACGTCTAACAAGCAGACATCAATATTCATTGCGAATGCATTCATTCGTTAAAGTGATAACGCTGACAGTCAATGTTGTTGATGTGAATGTTTAATCCACATGATTTTTGAAGCTTTCGCTGCTCTTGGCTGCCATCCGCTCGTCATTTTAATTAAATTTCAGCTTTCACAACGAATGCCATACAACAAGTCCATCACTCAATACTCATCCAATTTTCAGTTGACGCTGCCATTCATCGTCTAATTGAATTTGAATACAAAGGCCAGTGTCAGGCAATTCAACTGTCGCAGCTGCTTTTGCTTCTGACGATGCTGCTGCTCTTCAATTAGAAGCTTTGTTAATCACAGTCGGATATGTTTTTTTTATGTATATTTTGCTTTGCAGGCGGCGATTTGAAGTTTCACATTTATAACATGGGCGGCGAACCGGGCTTTGAGCTGGAACGCGCCAGATTCTATGCGGCCGAAGTGGCCTGTGGACTGCAACATCTGCACAAGCAGGGCATTGTCTACCGAGACTGCAAGCCGGAGAACATTCTGCTCGACGATCACGGCCATGTGCGCATCTCTGATCTGGGACTGGCCGTCGAGATACCTGAAGGCGAAATGGTGCGCGGTCGCGTCGGCACTGTGGGTGAGTAGCAAAAAAATACAGTCTAATGACTTGATTCTATTCTATTATTATTATATTATTATATAACAGGCTACATGGCGCCGGAGGTCATTGATAACGACAAATATGCTTTCTCGCCGGACTGGTTCAGCTTTGGCTGTCTGCTCTACGAGATGATCGAGGGTCAGGCGCCGTTCCGCATGCGCAAGGAGAAAGTGAAGCGCGAGGAAGTCGACAGACGCGTTAAGGTTCGTCTACAAATTTGTAATAAAAAGTTATGTTTATTCAATTTGATATTTATTACGCTGCAGGAGGATGCCGAAAAGTATTCGAGCAAGTTTAGTGATGAAGCCAAATCAATGTGCCAACAGCTGTTAGCTAAACCGATAAAGCAACGCTTGGGTTGCCGCAACGGACGCCTGGGCTCCCAGGATGTGATGGCGCATCCATTCTTTCACTCCACACAGCTGAACTGGCGACGCTTAGAGGCTGGCATGCTGGAGCCGCCATTTGTGCCAGACGTAAGCGAGTCTTTTAAAACGTCTATCAATATCAATTTAAATGATTGAATTTCTTTTGAATAGCCGCACGCCGTATACGCCAAAGATGTGCTCGATATTGAACAGTTCTCGACGGTGAAGGGCGTCAATATCGATGAATCGGACACGAATTTCTATACGAAATTCAATACGGGCTCTGTATCGATTTCGTGGCAAAACGAAATGATGGAAACGGAATGCTTTCGCGAGCTGAACGTCTTTGGACCCGAGGAATGCCCCACGCCGGATCTGCTGATTAATGCCACACCGGAACCCGACAAGGCCGGTTGCTTTCCCTTCAGACGCAAGGTGAGTTGCACTAGCACTAAAACACTAAAAGTGCCAGCATCATAAATAATACGTTTATTATTTCTGCTTACAGAAGAAGCAACCGGCTCGCACACAGCCCATTCCCATTCCTGAGCACCTGCTAGTCACTAATCACAGCGTGTCATCTACGACGGTCGAGAGCTGATAGCATAGATTAGTTAAAGCCCAAACGCCTAACGTACATAGCACATAACACTAATTGAGCCCCACCACGCACAGTTACAGCCCCCTACACCCCACGAACAACTAAACCAAACCCAAGAGCAGATATATTTCTGGGGTACAACTGAAACTCATTGCAATAAACACGAACAAGACAACAACCGACAGAGAGAAGATACAAGAGGGGGCAATCGAGGAGCATTTTATAATTTTATGAATGGATTTTTACACAAGTTTTCTAATGAAAATAATGAATTGGGATCGTGTGTTTCCCCAACTAAAATAATCGTAAATGTTTGCTACAAAAAAAAAAAAACAAAAAAACGAAAGAAAAAAGAAGTAAAAAGACTCGCAGTTAGATAGAGAACGAGAGAGAAGCAGACGTTAGGTCGTTACTTAATTGATGGTATACCGAATGCCATACCATACATACACTTACTGATTATACGAGTAGGATTATGTGGTAATTAAAAGAGAACAGCTTCAAAGCGAATACTAAAACCTAAAGTAAAATAAAAGCCGCAAGCCAAATTGGGCCGTCAGTTTGTCATAGCACCTAAAGTAATGTTACTTAAAATGCAAATGCTATTGAAATAAACCGAAAGAAACTAATTATAATTAATATACATACGCACACACAAACACACACACACACACACACACACACACACACACATAAACACGCATAAATATATAGTACATATATAGGGCGGCAATCTAGAGGCAATGCCAGAGTAACAATGTAATATTTGTAAAGTAGTTTTGTGCTCAACGTGTTTTTGCAAAAGGGAGCCTCAAAGTGGTTTAGTTAGCAATGTGGTAAGGCAGTTAAGCAAATGACATGAAATACTCGAAAACTTTAATGCATTTTTATGAAATACTTAACATACACATAAACACACGCACGCACGCACACACACACACACACAAACACATGCATACATACGTATAAATATAAACATAAATATATATACTATATATATATATAAATATTAAATCAATGTAAATGTATGTACAAAAGAAGCATACATTAAAAACATGCATAAGTAAATGAATGTACATTTTTTACTAACTTTTATTGCCGCACACTTTTCCTACGCTTTTCAAATAATATTTTCTGTTGCCTAAGTTTAAGTTGACTGCAATTCGTCATTAGGGTCTTGAGAACGTGATTAATGATATTTGTTTTCGTCATGCAATAAGTAGGTATAAACATACATAATATGATGCCAGCTAATCGCTAAAATCGAAGGAGAGACGTCGGCTAGTTTTTAAGTGAGAGAATTAAATGAGAACGAGTTTTCGTGTAAATGTGTAGTGTAGGCATTTTTGTAATTAGCAACAAAAACAATACAAAAACAAAAAAAATAAACAATACAACATTTGTGAATTTATTACATTATGTTCCATTGCATACATAAATTGACAAATCATTTGTTGGCAACCCATTTTAAGAGTCACACGCGAGATTTATTTACAATTCAATTGATTTATTATTGGCACACACACACACTCACCACCCCATACCCTCGACCACATATAATATACATTACTAGCAAATTGTAAGCTACGATTACGTGTATACAACAATGGATGCAACCACAAACAACTAAACTATAGTAAACAATGAATACTACAGCACAAGACAAAACTGCAAAACTGAAAACGATAACACAAGCTCTAAAGCGCATAATTGAATTTTTAGCACAAAACACAAACAAACCGTAAAAGCAGCAACAACTACAAAATATAAGAATTAAATTATGCAAAAAGAAACATAAAAAACAAAACAAAAAATACATACAAAAGAAAACAAAGATACAAACCAAGCGCCGAAATATTTATCTATAGTAATTAAAGGCATATTTATAGATCATAATAATAAATACCAGATATACATACATAAAACCTACTGTATAAGAGCAATTAAATGCAAAAACAAAAACAAATGATAAACATTCAAAAACAATAAACGTATTTAACTACAACAATTTACAAATGACGTTTTACTGGGAAACTTATTTGAACTTATGAATTTATTTCAGCTAAAACTCGGTTAAATCCTTACGGATTTCAAATGGACATGCATTTTTCTTCTCCCAAAAATTAAATCTAGCGATTTGCATTCAAAAACTTTCAAATTGCTAGAGAAAAAAAATCGAAAAATTTTTGAAGGGGTAGGCATAGAAAATTTAGTCAAAATGTCAAAAATCCAGCATATCTCGGCCATTTGAAGGACTAGCGCGATGTCCTTTGGTACACAGATAGCTCTTGTCATTTTAAAACGGTTCATGAAATCAAAAGGACGAAAGTCCTTCAAACAAAAAAGTTACAATGACTTTTTTGAATTCTGAAAATAGGCCATAACTCAGCCATATCCTTGTTGATCCTGGCGATATGTATGTCAATCGATAGGTTTCAATAAGGACTATCGACCGGCCAAAGGACATTTCGATCGTCCTTTTAGTTTTCGAGTTATCCTTGATTTTTTGATTTTCACCTTTTTCTTGCGGCCCTCAGACTGAAATTTTTCAAGTGTTGGATTCTTAGATAACCCCCATATCTTTGAATGCCGATCGATAGAGTTGATTTTTGTGATCCCAAGGAACTATGTCCTTTAAGGATGCGTCAGGATATGACCGAGTTATGACAATTTTTCGTAATGAAAATGATGTTTATTCGCAGCCCCTAAAAGTATGCAATAATTTTATACTTTCTCCTTCCATTGAACTTTATTTTATAAAATTTTTGGGAAAACAAATGTTTTTGTTGCTTTCAGCTAATTAAGGTAATAACAATGCAAAATTTCTAAGAATTAACTAAGAAAAATATTTATTTTTAAATAAAATGACAATTCAAAGAAAACAGTTTTTTTAATGAAAAGGATACAATATATACTAATAATTAATAATTATGTCCATAATGACTTTCTGGTACAATTGGTTACTTTGGTTGTTCTCCTGTCGCCCGTGTAGTGCAATACGCACTCGGCTCCGTTATTCTCGAAGGTCTTCTCGGGAAGCATATACTCGGGATTAAGAGCGACTCGCAGTATATAAACCTTATTAATGGGGACCGTGGTGACATCGACCCACTGACAATCTAACTCTGTATTGTACACATCAGCACAGCCCGGAGAGATACCTGCAAAGGCGGAGGGTTTGAATTACTTGAAAAGTACGGGATGATAAAGTGCAACTTACCCTGAGTGGTGTTGCCGCAGGTGTACTTTCGGTTTACGCCAGGATTGCACTGAGTGTCTTCGAGACAGAAGGATGCCTTGTGGCCCTGGGCTACCTTCTCGTAACGTTGATTGTACACATCGAATGTGGCGAAGACATTGATGCTGTGGAAGTGCATGTGACACTGATGCCAAGTCCAATCCCTGTAGTTGGCATAAGGACTCACATCGATATCGCCTACATTGCTAGCCCTGACCGGAAAGCGCAGCAACTTCCTTATGCCTTTTGGATCCGTTCTGCGTATGATATATGCATCCGCGGATAGACAGTTCTCCTCCATGGCACAGGTGAGGTTCGTCATTGGCACAGATTCTAGAAAGGCGTTCGCTTCGATATCTTTGAGTCCCAACTCCAAGTCTGGCGAGAGATTTGCACAGGCCACTGTAGCAACATTAAGATTGCTGGGACCGCAAGCAACAGGATAACCCGCCTCGCGTTTGCACTCGGAGAGGCGTCGCTCGAGACCGCGACAACGTATGCCCATCATGCCCAAAGGAAAGTGTTTGCTGTCGCCGTGCTGGGTGCTCATCGTGGCCATGGATGCGTACCCCAGTCCCAGCTGACGACATACGACATTTCCTTCCCTCTTAGTCCAGTTGGTGCTGCAAATCGTGCCCCAAGTTTCACCGTAATCGAAGCTGACCTCCACGCGACCCTCACGTATCGTATGCGCTACTCGAGTCCCGTTCGTGCGGAGTCGCACCTGCATGTTGCGAAAGTTGTTGTTCACGTTCAACCTGTTGGCGTCTAAGGCTGGCGGCAGTAGCAGTAGAAGTAGCGGCAGTAACTCCATTCTGGCACTATCAATGTTTCACTGAGACAGTTGCAAGTTGGGCTCGGCTTTAAAGCCAAAAAATCATAAGAAAAACAACTGGTCAATGACCTGACAAATGTGCATTGTGTTGGGAGGTATTATAGATAATGGGCTCCTGAAAAGGTATAAAAACAATGGATTTATTCGAATAGAGTTGAATATATCACTTGTTCTATTGAAAGTGAATTTTATGTTGCGAAAAAAAATATAACTCGCAAATAATGAAAAAATATAATTGATCATGTAAATGTAAATTGAATTCAATTTAATTGATAAGAAAGGATTAAAAGACAACTTAGTTGAAAAAATAAGGAATGATTTTCAATATTTACCTCCATTTAGAAATATCGAACAAGGATAGGGAATTTTCCAAGGTGGATCTTGGCAGTGATTCCAGAAACTCACATGTCATATCGGAGGGAGCAATACAGGTTTTGTTGAATATTACTTTATTTTCTAGAGATAGATTTTGCAAAATACGAAAATCACGAAAGGGGAATTTTGTCCTTAATGCTTCAAACAGTTGGGCTGACTGAGTAGCTTTTATTGTTAATTAAATTAAATCCACAAAGACTTTCGAATACAATTGGTTACTTTGGTTGTTTTCCTGTCGCCCGTGTAGTGCAACACGCACTCGGCACCATTATTCTCGAAGGTCTGCTCGGGCAGCATATACTCGGGATTGAGAGCCACGCGCAGTATATAAACCTTGTTAATGGGCACCGTGGTTACATCGACCCACTGACAATCTAGCACATTGGTGTAAACGTCGGCGCAGCCCGCCGTGATACCTACAAAATCGGGGGATTAAAGTGCCCTACTGCAGGATAAAGTGCAACTTACCCTGAGTGGTGTTGCCGCAGGTGTATTTTCGGTTGATTCCGGTATTGCACTGAGTGTCCATCAGACAAAAGGATGCCTTGTGACCCTGTGCCACCTTCTCGTAACGTTGATTGTACACATCGAAGGTGGCAAAGACATTGATGCTATGGAAGTGCATGTGGCACTGATGCCAAACCCAGTCCTTGTAGTTGGCATAAGGACTCACATCCGCATTGCCCACATTGCTAGCCTTGACGGCAAAGCGCAGCAGCTTCCTTATGCCCTTCGGATCCGTTCTGCGTATAATGTAGGCATCGGCGGACAGGCAATTCTCCTCCATGGCGCAGGTGAGCTGAGTCATGGGCACCGAGTCCAGAAAGGCACTCACCTCGATGTCCTTGAGGCCCAGCTCCAAGTCTGGTGAGCGGCTTACGCAGGCCACAGTGCTGACATTGCGATTGCTGGGAGCACAGGCAAGCGGATAATGCGACTCGCGATGGCATTCCGAGAGCCGACGCTCGGGACCGCGACATCGCGTGCCCACCATGCCCAGGGGAAAGCGCATGCTGTCGCCGTGCTGGGTGCTCATCATGGCCATGGATGCGTAGCCCAGTCCCAGCTCACGGCAGATAACATTTCCCTCACGCTTCGTCCAGTTGGTGCTGCAAATCGTGCCCCACGTTTCTCCGTAATCGAAGCTGACCTCCACGCGACCCTCACGTATCGGATGCGTTACGCGCTTCCGCGTCGTGCTGAGACGCACCTGCATGTTCCGAAAGTTGTTGTTCACATTCAACTTGGCATCCATGGCTGGCAGCAGCAGCACGAGCAGGAGTGGAAGTAGCGGCAGTAACTCCATGCTGACAGTATCAAAGTTTCAATGAGACACTTTCCAGTTGGTCACAGCTTTTAAGTCGAAAAGAAAGCATAAGGAAAACACCTGGTCGACACCCTTTCGAAAGTGCATTGTGTGGAGAGAGGTACATATAATGTATAAAGTGCATTGTATTTTTCGCTCACAGCCGCCCCACAAATACAAAAGCCCAAGCGTGCGCTGCTGTTGCAAGTGTTGTGTGTGTTTTGGTGTGTGTTGTGTGTCGGTGTCGGTGTTTTTATAAACTGGAGTGCATTCATTCAACGCAATTATGAAGAACAACAACATTGTGTACGCCTGTTATAACTGAAGCAGCTTCGTAATCTCATCCTTTAGCTTCGACGGCTCGAAGACGCCATGCTCCGTAATGATGCCGGTTATCAGCGTGGCGGGCGTTACATCGAAGGCGGGATTCCAGCAGTTGATGCCGGGCGCAGCGATTCGATGCTCGCCCACATGCGTCATTTCACGGTCCGGTCGCACCTCGATAATGATGTGATCGCCGCTGGGTATCTGCAGATCGATGGAGGTCAAGGGAGCTGCGACATAGAAGGGCACGCCATGATGCTTGGCCACCACGGCGATTTGGTATGTGCCGATTTTGTTCGCTGTGTCGCCATTGGCAGCGACCTGTAATAAGATGAAGATTAAGATTAATTTCAATAGAATAAATAGTTATTTAAAGGCTTACCCGATCTGCGCCCACCACAACAGCAGCCACGTTCTTGACGCGAAACAGCGCTGCAACCATGCTGTCGAGCACCAACGTAGCAGGCAGCTTCTCGTGCACCAGCTCGTAGGCGGTCAAGCGTGCGCCCTGATTGTAGGGCCGCGTCTCCGTGCAGTAAACGTGCTCTGGAAAGGAGTGAGATTAATACATGACAACCTTTATTGTCTTCTGCTCGTACCCAGCTTGCCCAGCTCGCTGAGGTGACGCACAACGCCCAGCGCTGTGCCGTAGCCTGCGGTGGCCAGAGAGCCCGTGTTGCAGTGGGTGAGCACACGCACTGCACTCGCTGCTTGTGCACCGCCCGTCTCTGCCACATGCTGCAGAATGGCCTTGGCGCCATTGGCGCCAATCGCACGATTATCCGAGATGTCCTTGTCCAGCATGGCCTCGGTGGCGTTTAAGAATCTGCATATAAAGTAGACGTTAATGAAATGCATCAAATGATTACTTGTAATTTACCTTTGCTTCATTTCGTCCACCGAGATGGCGTCATCCTTGGTCAGGTCGTTGGCCAGCGTGATGAGCTCATCGGCAGAGATTTTCATATTGACCGCCGTGGGACGGGCCGAGACCAAATAGTTGAGCTTGCCCTCAATCTCCTGGCGCAGCGATTTCTTCGTCTCAAACACCTCCGGATGGATTTCCACAGCCAGCGACAGGCAGCCGACGATGGCAATGGCCGGAGCGCCACGCACCTAAAAAGAGCGATAGAAAGAGAAAGAGAGGGGTAAATGAATATGCTCATGAATATGTATTAGTTTATAATTTGTGCTGTGTCAACTGCTCTTATCTGGGCATAATAAACGTTTTGTAGTAACATTATATAATTGTCTCGCACAGTCCACGTGATTTTCTGTGTGTGTGTGTGTGTTTGTGTGTTGTGTTTTGCACAAACAAGCGAGACAACGGACAACGGATTCAGTAAACAACGACGACAACAACGACAGAATTATCTCACTCTCTATATCTCTTGCGCTGGGCCCATTTGTTTAACAAATTAAGGCACAAATATAAATCGGGTGGCAACGAACTATGCGGAAAATATCTTGGTAATAAGTTGTGTTGAGGGCAAATCATTTTAATTAATTTAACTTTGCGCAATGCAATTAATTTGCGACTGATGGCACTTTCATTATGCTGTGTGCTTGGCAAACAATTCACACTTTTTGCCGGCTATTAATAATGCCTCTCGGCTGCATTTTAATTTCATTAATATGTTTATATTTATTTTTGGCTAGAATAATGTCTGAATTCTGTAGACGACTCTGATTGATTGATTGTGTCAATTGATGAGTGTTATTGTTATTTTTGGCTGAACAATTTCGCTCTATCTGCCTCTTACCTGCATCTTGTTGATGACCTTCCAGCCATCCTCGACTCCTCGCACTGTCACATACTTGGAGACCACGGGCAGCAGCAGCTGATCGAGAATCTCCAGGCTGCCGCGCTTATATTTGATCGATTGCAGGCTCATCGTTTCCTGCTGCTCCTTTTTTCTGGTTTGTACTGAAAGAGAAAGAGAAGCAAAGAATTAGTCACAAGTAAAAAATACATATGGATGCTCCAACAATTTACGTGGCATGCGAAACTGTCGAAAAAAGAATCTATGATTTGTATACTTAATATTTATCAATTGATCAATATTAATCAAATGAAACGACGAAAATCGCTGAGACAGCGACGTCTGTCAGCCAAATGCTTCCCTTTGCTACTGAACGATGGCGATGTGAATGGACCGCGACCAATTCAAAACAGTTTGGCATAAGAGCTATAGAGAGAGAGCGTCAATGAGAGAGAATCTCTCTCTCTCTCTCTGTAAAGCGCCGCGATGGCTAAGCGATTAGTCCAAGTTGTCACAATGCGTTGCGAATTGATAAAGGTGTTGGCCACGATGACGCAGACGCTGACGCCGAAGCTGACGTTAACGTCGCTGTCGCTGTCACTGTCAACATCAGCGCTGGCGTCGCAGTTCCCGCTGCCCGTCAACACGTTGTTGCTGTACAAGCATATTTGACATTTCTGCTGGCGACAACGATGCTTATCTTGTACAATTTGTATACATATGTATTCGCTTGTACTTTTACAAATAGAAATAAAATATTTATACATCCTAGACAGTTCGCGGAGAATTATTAATGCGCCTGTAATTAGTTGGGTGCGCTGCAACTGTCAGCTAACAACGTGCAGCTGGTGCATTGCCAATTTTGTGTTAAGCCAAATTACATTCAACAAAAAACACAGAAAACTAAACTAACAAGACGCAACTGGTGGTTTTCATTTTTTCTCACTGATAAGACGCACCACAACCGACTCGGGCATTGTCAGCTGTCTGGCAGACTTGAACTCATTTGAACTTGCCTCGTTTTTAGTTAACGTTTCAAATTCTGATTAACATTCACTGTCAATTTGGATTATTTTAAGAGAAATAAAAATGTAAACAGAAAAAGGTAAACAAACCGCACACAAAATGTGAAATTCAAAAACAATGTGACCAGTTGGAATGTTGGCTGATTTCCGATAGGCAAAAATTCGATAAACGCGCCTCGCTGCGCCGTCACAACAAAAACTAAAAGTGTGCAAATTGATTTCATAACCAGGAGCCGGCGTTTCTTTAGCCATCGTTTTGTTTACCTTTATTTCAATATTTCGTTGCGCTCTCTCCTCAATTAATGCATCGATTGTCTTGTTTGCTAGGAACTTTGAGGTGAAATGTTGATAAATTCGTTTGGCTATTTCCGGCTCAGTATAATTTGTTTTGCTGACCGCCACAACTTTTTAGAGTATAAATTCAAATTTAATGTGCAACTAACACGTGTTCAATAAAGTTAAATTAACTAGGCACTTAAATAAATTGTGCTTTGCAAAAAATCACAGCGTTCGATCAAAAGAAAGAGCTTTCTTTAAAGCTGCTTTATTTAACACCTGTGCTGTGGCCGGCGAGTGACCGTAAGCGACATTTCTAAAATATACGTTTTTACGACACTGAAATATACCAAAATACAGCGACTACAGATATACCAACGTTTTAACAGGGCGCGATATCGTTAAGTTACATTGCTTATAGCATGTAACAGCAACTTCCCAAAACTGCCGTTAGAGGGCTGTAGCTTTGAGAAAATTGTCAAAACATCGTTAAAATTCAAAATATTTAAAACCGTTTTTCATTAATACACGATGTCGAATATTGGTCGTCGTCTTTACCGTCTGCAGCCAGATAAGACATTATTTTTAATGTGTGATATCCAGGAAAAATTCAAGCCTGCAATGCCACTGCTAGGCGCTGTCATAGAAAACTCAAAGAAATTGGTAAAATTTAAGAAAAGGGATTTAAAATAATTTCACAATTTGATGCACTTTTTTTGGCAGGTGGAAGCAGGAAAAATATTCAATATTCCACTACTGGTCACAGAACAATATCCAGAGAAACTGGGAGCGACAGCATGTGAAATAGACATTAAACACGCTTGTTGCGTTGTGCCCAAAACCAAATTTAGCATGATTGTTCCTCCCGTTGAGGAGCAGATGAAGAGTATTTTTGGAGGAGCACCAGAAACCGCAGTGCTGTTTGGTTTAGAGGTAAGCTAACAAAATCGCAATACAAAATATGAAGTGGCTATTTAATCTTTGACTTGCAGACGCATGTTTGCATAGAACAAACTGCATTCGATTTGCTGAATAAGAAGATCAATGTTTGGCTGGTCGCCGACTGTTGTACTTCGCGTCTCAATCAGGACAGAGACTTGGCCCTGGAGCGATTGCGAGACATTGGCTGCACCATCACCAGCTCGGAGAGTGTTATTTTTAACCTGCTGAGCGACAAGAACCACAAGTCATTCAAGGACATCTCGGGGCTGGTGAAGAAGGTGTCAGCCGACTTGAAGATTTGGCTGCCCACAACAACAGCTGCCAATAAAAAATGATGGCAATGACGGTCGGCGTCCCTTTGATACCGCCTTGCCATTTGCCATTTGCCATCTACCCATTAAGGGGTAGCATTTTTGTGTAGCTCACAGAAATTATGAAAGAAGTAAAGACAACTAAAAAAAAAAAAAAAAAACAGAAACACAAACACACTTGTATAGGGCCCGCTGCTTGCCAGGCATCGTCATCTCATAAACATTTTGGCCAATGGACAGCTGAATGGAGCTTTACCACAGCGGCGCCTTATAAGCCCCGGCGGAGCTCTAGGTGGATGGCTGAGCGCAGCAAACTATTGACGCCAATGCTGCTTTGCTGGCAATTTATGCAAAATTCTTGGCCAAGCTCCCGATCCCGATCCCCGATGATGCTGCTGTTGCTGCCGGCTGAGAGCAGTTAAATTTCATGATGCAATCGCAACAATCTCTGCGTGTTGTTTGCCTACGCGCCAGCGGCTAAAAGATGCTGCCCAGGTGACGGTGACAATGTACCAGGCGTCTGATTGACTCATAACAGAGTCGCAGCGAGATCACAATCTCAGCTGCATGCCACGCTCCAGCTTGCCCCTCCAGCAGCTGGCAATTTATTTGACTAAGCCCTGCCAGCTTTAGCGTTACAGCGTTGCAAGTGAAACTGATGGCTACGACGGCGTAGCACGCGAGTGTTGCCACAACGAAGCCAAGTCAAAGATCTGGCCAATTATGCAGCAGGCTCGCTTAGCTAATCCCGGGCCAAGTTTAAGCCTGAGCTAAGCCTTCAGCGTGAGTGGAAACTGCGTTAAAAGCGAAGTGGAACAAACGGTAACATGCGTAAAAGTGGCCAACTTGCGAGTTGCAGCAGCCAGCTGAACATTAATTTCATTGGCCCAAAAAAACAAGTAAACAGTTTGCGCATTTGGCATAAAGCATTTGGCGAAATATTTACAGATACAGAATTTAAATAGCTACAATTATAGCTTTATTAATTTCATCAGTAGAAAATGTATGATTACATATTTTTTTTAATCTATAATATTAATTCTCTTAAGTAATTGTTTTTTTTTAATTCTTTAAAATATTTTCTATAACAAATGTTGTCGCTTTTTTTTTAAATGCTGCTATTTTTAGGTTTCGACACTTTGATAAATCTGTGAAATTGCCTTGTGCAAATGAACAGCACGTTGAACGCGCATCGAATTTGCAACTCGCGCGAATTTATGTGCTTGCCACTTGTGGCTGCCAATGAGGCAGCAAGGCCATACATCAAACAGCTTGCAGGACATCGCTGCCTAAATCACATCAATTGCATTTGCAACGACTAATATGTTGCAAAGTGTCTGTGGCAGCAGCATTTTGCTTGCTGCACGTTTGTCAAGTTTATGAAAGAAGTGCTTGCCACGGTCTGCTGCTGCTGCTGCTGCTGCTGCTGCTGCTTGGGTGGCAGCTGCATGTTCCGGCAGCGTGTTGACAAATGTGAGAATCTCAAGCGGCGCTTCAAAGAGCTGTTGCTTTAGCGCTTTCTTGGCTGCGCTTTCAGTTGCACAATTTATGGAGATGTGTTGCCCAAATTAGCCAAATTTTGCCCGAAGGCAGACGTAATGAGATAAATACAGCAAGCTGATGAAAGATTACGATGAAATGGGTATCACTTGCATTTCCCACACTCACAGAGAAAGAGAGAGAGAGAGATCTTCTTGCAGCCATTTGGTTATTTAGACATTCACATGCAATTAGTTCAATCATTTTATGCTAATTATGCGCCGTGAAGCGTTTGGTTCTTAAGCACCGCCTGTTAACCGAACAGCAGAAGAGAACAGCTGGGGGGCGTGGCCAGCTTATTTGGCTAGCGGTCATAGGGAAGTCGTGAGTCGAGTACAACTACATTAGTAAATAACTAACTAAGTAAGTTATTTCCGCGTCACCTGCTAACCCACTGAAAGTCTGGCCGAGCATTGACCAACAATTAGTGTTGCTCTCAGATCTCTATCTTTGACCAACTGCCAGCCATCTAATTAACATATGAGTTATAGTATTGCAGCCTGCGCTAGTTTTATGGCCTTTGGGGCTTTTGGCTGGGTGTGAGAATGTTTGCATACACAGATTCTATGTGCACATTTATAATTAAGTTGGAAAAGCTCTCTGCTAATTGCTTGGCAGCAAGTCAAAGAACAATTAGCAAGGATCTACGAATTTCCCAAGCAATGCGGCCAAAGATAAAGATGTAATGCTTAAATAGGGCAGCTTTTAGCAGATGATTTGTAGCATAAAAAAGATTATAATGTATTAAAGTGCATATTAATATATAGGGCAACATTTAGCTAATGATTTATGTTATAAATGTAGCATTCTTCGACTGTAGGTTTCACTCTAAAATATCTCATACATAGGTTAACATAGATTTAAAGCACCATTATATTTTAAAATACATTCTAATGTATGGAGCAACTTTTAAATGAAACCCTGGAGATTAAAAGCTTTATCATTTAAATATTGTTTTAACTCAAAAATATCTCATATATTAGGCAACTTTTAGCAGATGATTTGCGGCTGAAATGTACCATTATATGTATGTAATTAAATACAAATAGCCCAAATTAAAGTTTTTTGTTGCTTTTTACTCAAAAGTATCTCAAACATTTAGCTGATGACTTATGGCATCGATGACAACGATGACTGTAGAACAAAACTATCTCCATACGCATATATAAACGCTCACTTGAAGCTGTTGTTATCTCATGTATAGAACATCTTTAAGCTAATGAAGTGTTGCATAAATGGATTTGGCTGATAATCTAAGCAGAAATACATATATCTTCATGTATCAAGTGCATGTTAAGCAACTGATAATCTGTAGCTTAAATGTATCTTAATCTCCTACCACTACTGCTACTGTGTTCACCCATCTATCTTTCTTCACTTTTATCAAGCAGAGCACTCAAAGATTGTTGTATCTTGGTTGGTCGTACTTGCGGCTTGTGAAAGGCAGTGAGAAGACTCGTCTGCAAATGCATTTACATATGTAGGCAAACTAATTTGCTTAAATGCGCATATTTGTACAATATAAATTTGTATTTCTGGTTTGCGACAAGTTGCCGTAAATGTGGCGTCTTGCTGACATACAAAAAACACGAAAAAATAGAAAAAAGATTAGCACAAGATTTACAAATTTATGCGAAAATCGCGCATTTATATATGGGCAATTGGCCAAAAATGTTTTCGAAACACACATTTGCCAGGGAACAACGTCTGTCGTCTCTATTTCTTGGTATCTCGGCTTCTTTTGTTGGACACATCAAAGTGACTTGAGTTGCATTTGATTTGTAGTCGCAGTTTGTTGTAGTTGCAGTTGCCAAATTTGGTCAATTTCACTTGTTCAGTTGGCGAATTTATGCCATTTTTGGTGATATGACTTCAAGTGCAGTGTGCTATGCAAATGTTCAACTAAAGTATTGCCAGTTTACTTTCTACAACAGATTTGCATATGAACAAGTTGCATGCAAATGCGAAATAAAATATACAACACAATATTTAATAATATTATTCGTTAGTCCGCAGTTCACAGCTTTCAGTTGGCCCAACCTTAAAGCCAACTGAAGAGGATGGTCAATCAAATGAAATAGCTCTGCAGTTTGCAGTTTGCAGTTTGCAGTTTTCAGTTGTCTGTTTGCTGTTTTGCCGACAGACTCATTGCACCAATTTATCAGTTAGTCAAAGCCTTTTGTCACGATTTGCCATAAACACCTCGGCTAAAGAAGAACTGGTTAAACGGTTTTCTCTCCATCGCTGATTATTGTTATTATTATTAAATCGAAGTGATTTGTGCACAGGTCACAAAAGAAGCCGCCGTCGACGATTCGCTGCCTGCATTAAAAGCAAATAGAAAGTGAACTTGTGTGCCAAGATCTTTTTCGTTTTTTTTTTTGTTTTAACAGCAGGTCAATCGATGGCAACAACAACAGCACTCCCTAAAACTAAACACATAGATTCACTTTTCAGACACAGACAACAAAAGCTGGGGCGAGAATGTTGAAAACGAAAAACGGGCTAATGATAATGTTGGAATTATCCCATTGCACTTGAAGAAGCCTCAGTTGGACATAATGAATGCCATTAAAGAGACGAAGACAAGTCAAGTCAACTGGAGTCGAGTCCCCGTTGAGTGAAGCGCCTTCTCTCTTTCTCTCTCTCTTTGTCTCTCTGACGCTCTGCTCCAGTTTTGCTCCCACAATGGAGCACTGCTGTCAAATGCAATCAATTAAGGTTAATTAGTAGCCACTTCCCAAATTACGACTACAAAAGAAGCTGGTTTGTTAGCCACACTTACTTCAAGTGAAGTTGGGAATACTTTGCCTATATATAGCATATTTGTTATATATATGTATATATGTGTCAGTGGGCATTGGCCAAAATGTGTGTTTGCGGTTTGTGGATTTGTGAAATTTGTGGGTCATTGTGCCCCAAGTGCTGACCACAGTCGACGCCAACACTTTGTGGCCGGTGATTAATGGTGTGTGGACGACGATGATGATGAATTTGGCACAGGTTTGAGGTTCACTCGTTGCTCGCTGCTCGCTGCTGATCTTGCCCAGATCATCTTGTATGCGCGCTGCATGCCGCAGTTGCGGCATCGATTTTGCACAAAAGCCCAGCCTTGTAGGCCTGTCACACCGCCTGACAAAATTGACAGCCAACATTGACAACGGCGACGACGACGGCGACGACGACAGCAGAGCACGGACAATGGACAATGGAGCAGCGGACAACGGTAGCTCATGTTTAAGGCAATCAAATATGGCCACTGAGCGTTGTACCTGCGACGTGACCCATATAAGCAATTCTTCTCGTTTCTTTTCTCTCTCTTAGTTTTGCGAATAAGTTCAAAAGGTCGTGGGCAGCAAGCGAATACATATGTATAGAAATGGTGTGCTCTAAAGAAAAGTGAAATTGTCAAGCGACGGCAGTCAATGGCCGCTCTAAACATGTTTTGTGACCTCATTGAGCCCACGCTCAGCACATATGTGCACTCGCATATTCGCAAGTGATTGAGCGAATGAATGCATGAATGATATGCTGCCAGCCGTCGTTCGTCGTTCGCCGTTCGCTGAATTGCCAGTTTGACTTTTGATTATCTGTTTGAGCGCGGGGCCGGTTTCAGTCAGCCCGACTGTGCCTGGCACATTAAATGTGTTGACACGAAACCAAAACTGGGGAATGCGACGAAGCCGAAAAAAGAGAAGCAACTGCAGCAGCAGCAGCAGCAGCAGCAGCAATGTTGCAGTCAAATGCCTGGAATCTTATGCTGATTGCCAGCGGCAACAGCTGCCTGGGTAATTTGTGCCAAAAAACAGAAGAAACCTGAACCCGAACCCGAAAAAAAAGTGAAGGCGTCTCCAAGAGCATCGCGCGACTCGAGCCGGCCACTTTCATTAAAAAACATGGCACAGCCAAATTCGAAATCATTAAATTGCCAACAAGAATGACTCAAAGTATTTCTTCTTTTTTATTTGGCCATGCATCAAAACTTCCTGACTGCAAACACAAAACCAAACACAAAATGCAAAGACAGAAAACACTCAAAAGCAAACTCAACTTGTGCCATGACTTTGACTTTGCAGCGATGACAGCTCAAAACGAGTTTGAGCTGCAATTGAAGTTGTTGCTGGAGCTGTTGCCTCTGCCTGGACTTGGGCCAGGGACCGAGCGTCGTAAAGCTTTTCATCAAGCGGCGCTGCTGCTCTTTATTTTAATTTGCGCACCTAAGTAAATGCCCGGCAAGTGCTAATGAGACATAACGACATAGCCGTCGCCAAGGCCAGAACTCATTTATTATTTTTAGCAAATAGCAAAACAGCTGCTGCAAAGTTGCCAGCTGAGAGCTGGGAGCTAAGAGCTGCTCTGTAAGCCTGCCCAGCATTTGGCATGCCAATATTTTCTAATATTCGCAATCATTTAACTTAATGCGAGCTCATTTATTTTGCGTGCCGCAAAGAGAAGAGATGATGCTGCCGTGTGTCTTGCAGCCTCGATCTGCGCTGGGCAAACACTAAGAATTACGTTCAATCCCACGATATTCGCTAATGAGCCTGGCCAACGCAATGTGGGCGTGGCGCGTTCGCGTTTCGCGTTGCGCGTTTCGCCTTCGTGAGCGCAGTCCAACAACAAACAATTCAATTTTCATGGCCGCCAGCCGCGAGCCGGCCGAAAACATTTGCAATTTATTACCTAATGCAGGCAGCGTGCGTTAGATTGCACCGCAGATTGCCAAGGACTGCAGTTGGCAGTTGGCAGTTGGATGCTGGATTTATGAAGCGGGCAAGTAGCAGGAGAGGCAGCCACAAGACTTGCAACCTACGTACCAATGTTAAGCCCCTAAGGGCGCTTGCAATTTGTCACTTTTGCAGGCAAAGCCGTGCATTTTATAGGGATTTTGTGGGATTATGTCGCTCATTGCAACTGACGCTAAAGACTGTGAGAACTGACACCTCAGCGATCTCAAGAGGCAGCTGTAGTAAACGATGCCTCGCTGCCACTTGTTGTGACTTTTCAACCCAAACCCAAACCCAAAACCAAAACCAAATGAAAACGAAATCAGC
The DNA here is from genome assembly GCA_035047365.1 of Drosophila ustulata. Lineage (NCBI taxonomy): Eukaryota > Metazoa > Arthropoda > Insecta > Diptera > Drosophilidae > Drosophila > Drosophila ustulata. The sequence goes on from JAWNPT010000094.1 coordinate 27,758,081, forward strand.
GTTGGCGTGAAAATGAAAATGTTAGCGAGAAAAAGAGAAAACTCGGAGCATCAAGTGCTGTCTGTCAGTCAAGCAACCGTCGTCGTCGCCATCGTCGTCTTCCATCCAGCGTGACTTCTTTGGCATTTAGGGCTGCCAACGTCAGTGGGTCAACTATTTCGAGAGGGGGGCGGGGCGGGGCGGTGCGCAGTGCACTTTTCAGCTGAGCAAATACCAATTGTATTGGCGAAAAACAAAAAATAAAATGTGCGTCGAAACGAAAGACTTAAGACACGAACGCGACGCGACGCGACGCACTTGCTGCGACTTCAAAGCTGCCGCCGTCGATGCCGAGGAAGCGTCATAGCCCACTTCTAACAACCAAAAATCAACATTAAATTATGGCAACAATAGCAAAAAGAAACACTAGAATAACATCGAATGCCCGAAGCCGAGTTTTTCTAGTTACCCCACTTAACGCACTCCCCACGCTTCTCTCTCTCCTCTTCCACCACGCTTCTCCCACTCGCATTCGCTGATGGCATTCTGAGTTGTGCGCACGCTGTGAAAGTCGTCGGATACATGTTGTGGCTCAATGACAAGAAATTCTGGTCTGCTCATCATAATGAGGCTTATAAATGTTTTTATGGACGCAGCTCAGCCGTCAGAATAACAACAATAACAAATGCTACAACTGCTGCCGCAACAAGAAGTGGCAGCCGAAGAGTCGCGAGGCAGCTACAATTTGGCATGTGCACATTTATTAAAGCCATGCCGAGATTTATAAACTTTTGCGACTCTGTGGCAAATTGGTTTTTGTTTAATTGCTCTGCCCGTCGCCAGTCTACTTTAATTCAAGACGCTTGGAATGCGTTGCGTTTCTGCAACAATTATGCAGCTGTCTATCAACCGAATTTTCACTAATCGAAGCGGAGAAATTCAAATCGATCGATTGCTATCATTATTTTATTGGCATTCCAGGCGATTGTCAAGCTGAGCTGCTGCTTTGATTTGTGCGGTCAGATTTGTGTGGAGATCTTTGTCTGATTAGCTGCTTCCCAGGCAGCAAATACTTTGCACACAGTTAGAGTTAGTTAGTTTCCCCACCTGATGTGCTGTTTGGCTGACCACATGACCACATGACCACTTCTTCCGCATGTGTGAACACACATCAAAATGCTGAGATAATACGAGTTGATTTCCAGCAGCGATGGCTTCCTGGGTTATGACTTTTTGCGGCTGTCAGCTGGCGATCAACTGCTGCTGCTGCTAGTGCTAACTACAAACTAGCCTGCAAATAATGCCAAGAATTAGTTGTGGAAAAATTAACACCACCCAGCAGCGTCAGCGGCAACGGCAACGGCATTGACCACAAGGCTGATTGCAGCATGTGGCAAGCGGCATGCGGCATGCGGCAAGTGGAAACTGAAAACAATTTACACAAAACCGTTCGGCGATCTATCTGGCTGCAAGTCCAGCGTCTTGCGTCTTGAGAGATTGACTTGGTTTGACTTGACTTGGTGGCTCGGTGGCTCAGTCTCTCAGTGTCTTTGGTGGGCCAGCAGGTGGCCAGTGGTGGCCAGTGGTGGCAAGGTGCGCTTCCAAGTGCATTGACTGCTGTGGCAGCACCAGCAGCATCACTGTAATCACAATTGGAATTGGACTCTGCTCTCTCAGCGTAACTCTTCTCTTCACTTCTCCACTACGCAGATTGATTTGTTTTGCAGTTCCGTTTGTGTTCTACACTTCGGCTGCTGAATCGCAATTTACCATTTACCATCAAGCATCCAGCATCTAACATCAAAACTTCGAGCAGTTATCATTTGGCATTTGGCATTTACTGTTACCGGCTGCAGCTCATCTCAAATTGATTTCTAATACGGCTGCTGTCACCTTTGACACTTTACGTAACGGATTTGGCTTGTCTTCAACTAATGTTCGGCTTTAATGCTCTGTGTTCGTGTTTTACTGTCTGCCAGAGCAGCAAGCATAGATAATACGCAAGGAAAGAGTCCATAAACTGTTAATGCCATCATTAAATTTGCTTCTTTGGCAAAGAGATAAAAATGCTGTTAAATGTTAAATATCATAATTAATGCATATGAGTTATTATTGAGTTTTTTAAAGTTAGAACAAATTGGCAAAGTTTCACACAATGTTTATTCATTAAAATGAAATGATGGTTTCAAACATTTGTATTACTATTTTTAACATTTAATTGTTTCAAGAATAGAAAGTGCTTCGAAATAATAATTTTAATTATTATGAACATTAAAAAAATTCTAAAAGCATCAAGTTGGCTCGGGATGGCAAATTGTTTAGGATATGAATATTATATTTTCCTTTTATTGAGATAGTGTCAAACAAATTGCATTACTATATTTAACATTTGAAATTGTATAGAATAAAGTGTGTATCGTATTGATGTAAATCGATATTGTAAAATTCTTGGAAATAATTGAAGGAATTTAACACATTGTTACACGAAATATTTGGAGCAATTACTGCAGCAACATCAGCAGCAGAGTCAAAGCATAATGGCAAAAATCGAAGTTGAAGTTCACGGCAAGGAGCAGAACAGAACACTAGAGAACACTCGAAAGTCGACAGTTGAAGCGTTTACAGCTTCGTCACACGATTTGTTACGAGTCGTTTGCCTTGGCCACACAGCTGCTTTTGAGCCAATCTGCCCCATCGACATGTAAGGCCCTTAAAAGCCATGTTTGTGGCCTGGCAATGGGCAATGGGACTGGGACTGGGACTGAAACTAGGACTGCAACTAAGTCGAAAAGTACTCGGCAATGTTCTATACTGTGCTGTGCTGTGCTGTGCTGTGCTGTGGGTGTGGCATGGGGCAGGGCTATGGACCGCACAGCGCAAACGTTTTTGGCAATTATCAAGATCATGGCTGCCTCTTGTTGACTCTTGTCTGCGATAGTTGTTGTTCGTTAGACGTTTGCGTAGGCTTCAACGGACACGCCCTTGCCTCAACTCGCTGTCTTGAGCAACAAAGCAGACAAAAGCAATACAAATAGTACGAGTGTCGAGCACATTTTGGGGTGCCTCCAGTGCGGACTTTATCGTGTGACCATTAGTGTGAAATCGTTAAAGTTTTAAATGCCACCACGTTTTGTATCTGTATCTGTTGTTTTGTAGTTCTGTTGTTCTAGTTCTCGTTCTCATTCTCGTTCTCGGTTTCGACTGTGCAAATATCGTATTCGTACCAATTAAATTGGCTAAAACAAACTGAGCGGAGTGGAGTTTACATCTACAAGGCTTTAATCACATTTTCAGCGGGATTCGACACGTTGCGTTGTACGATTAATTAGGCAATTAGATGGCGAGGCGGAGAGGAAGTGTGCGTTGTATAAATCAAGCGAATTATAAAACAATCGAAATGCCTATTGGCCGTAAAAAATAATTGTGTGGCCATAAACAATCGACGTTCGGGCCACGCAAATGGCCGCGTCAATAGCCAGCTAACAATGTTGCCCGCAAACATGTTTAGGCCAATTTGCTCGGCCTGCCAATGCCTGTCAACGACTTCTGTTGCTGCTGCTGTTTGCTGTCGGGCCCTTAGCATTCGCAGTGACAGTGTGTGGCAGTGGCAGTGGCTGTGTGGACGGACTGTGGCATTGGCAATTACATGCAGCTCACGTGCTGTCAAAGTTGAAAGATGACAAATCAACTTGACAGCCAGAGAGACAGCGCGCCAATTTGCATGGCAAAATGGCCAAAGCCAAAGCCACAGCCAAAGAGACGAAAGATTCAACCGAATGATGGCAATGCAAAACAAAAACAAGAGCAATGCTCTCCAGCATCGATCTATGATGTTGTGGCTGGTGCTGTGGTGCTGTGCTGACGCCTGGCATTGTGTAATAATTGGCAGTTCGTGGAAAGCTTGATTTTGATAGCGATTAATTGGCTCGCTTCACTCCGCGTGGAATGCAGCTAAGTAAGTTGCCCCCAACAACAACAACAAGTCAGCTTGTAAATTAGCATATTCGTTAATGGCAATTGCACTCATTTCATTTGGAAATTCGCATCATCAGCCTGCTGCTGCGTTCTCTTTAAGTTGCACAGTCAACAACGTGACTGTCAATCCATGCAGACTATTTAGTAATTGCATTTTGATGGTTCCATCATAGTTAAATATTATGACGACCATATAAAAGTGAATTGAAATGGGCCACCGCGGCGATCAACAGCAACTTGTGGACTTCTTGCGGCCAAGACAGCTTCCGTCAATTATATGGCCGATCGTAAGTCATCAGCTTTTGGTGGAGGCGACTCAGCAGGAGTAGCCTCAACTCCCGCTGTGCTTCAGCGTGAACAGCAGCAGCTGCCGCTCTTTAGCGGCCCCTCCTCCCCTGCACAATCAAACGCTGGGCCCTCTACAATATTTTGCAGTGTTATGACCAAAAACTACGTATTTATAGTTTGAGTATCGTTCGCCACTAATTGAAATTACCAACTGTGCGTTGCGGTAATTGAAGACACGACAACAATTCTAATTGCCGGCAAACTGCAAACTTAATTGCTTTTAGGTAAATAATTCCCTCGCTTGCTCCTATTCTGATTTGCAATTACTCGTATTGTGTGCATTGCCAATAGTAGTTTACATTTCCCATTCCTTTCTTTAATATATTTTTTTCGTTTTTGTTACCTGCTACTCAGTGAACACAACTTGCCTTTTACCGGACTCTGAGTTGTCTGTTGCAACTGTCTGCTGTCTGTTGTCTGTTGTCTGTTGTGTGCCTGACTGTTTGTTTCTTTAGCCTGTTGTTCACACGACTTTCATGTTGGCAACTCGCTTTCCTAACAGTAAAAATCAATAAGTACCTGCAGTTTATTACGTAGCCAGCAAACTGAACTAAATAACTCTGGCCACAGAACATGCAGTAATCATCATTTAGTGTTGCAGCCTCATGTTTCTTACACACATAACAAGCCATTTGGCATTAATTTTTGCCCATATGCAATGCCTCCAGGGACCATCGTCTCTCCCTCTCTCTCTCTCTGTCTCGCTGTCTGTCTGAGCAAATATGTCGCATCAACTGGAGTTGAGAAGCTGGAGCAGCAGCACGACAACTGCAGGAAATTAGTGACATAACTTGGCCGCTGAACACGACTTCAATGAGCATCAAGTTGGGAGGCCAACAAAAAATATATATTTAACCAGAAAAAAAAAGCCTCCACTCAACCCGAATGCTTATGAAATGCACTAATTTTGTAATATAATAAAAATAATAAGAACATTGCTCGTGCCTGGCTCTCATATTTGTCTGACCTTTGCAGCAGCCAGTCACCTTTCACCAGGCACAGCAGCCAGTCAAGAAGAAAATGGCAGAAAAGTGTATGAATTTACTTGACGTTATGCAAGCATTGTTTAGAACCTTTTTTTTTTTGGTTTGGTTTTTCGACGGGGTTAAATGCCCATTAGAAACAATTTTGTAATGGCCAGTTAAATAACAGGGCTGAAATTTGTTTTCAAATTATTTAAGTCGAGCACACAAAAAGCGGCCACAGCGATTGCGATTGCTGGAGCATGGCTTTTGCCTCTTGCCGTCGCTGGATGCATTGCCAATTTACCCAAATTAAAGCAACATAATGCAAGACGTGTGGGTGGTTTGGGGTCATCACAGCAGCAACCACAGCAACCACAGCAACCGCTGCCCGTTGGGCCATTTTGTGGGTAAGTACGTGTAGTTGATCTGTTTTCGAAAATTGCTTAAATTGAGCTGTTTCCTCAAAACGACGAAAATGATGCTCCGACCTGACAAACTCACAAGTGTCCGCTGGGAACTTGTCGTAAACCTCACACAAAAAAAAACCCATAACTCGTGCGCCTGTGGGCGGTAATAAGAGCAAGTATTTATGCATTTACCGTTCGCCGAGTTCCTCGAAATGTGGCATCGTAAAAGTGCATAATTGTCGAAACGAGAGTCAACAAGGCGACACCAATCGAGAAGTGAAAGAAACTGGCAGCTTAACACGATACGAAGTAAAAACGTCATTGGAAAACGATTTCAATAATGTTAGAAGCTTTGCAAATGATTTGTTGGTAATAACAGAATTTTATTTGAAGCTTGCATTTGTATTTCGAGCTTCTGTGTGGTGTGATTACTTGTGTTAACTACTGTTGAACACAACCGTCAACTTTAACTAAATACGAACTTTGCAAATGATTTGTTAAAGAAGTGTTTTAGACCTTTGCATTTCGTTATTCTGAGTGGTGTGATGAATTGGGTTAACTACTGTTGAAGAAAACCGTTAACTCCAACTAAATACCAATAAAAAATTGTTTAAATAATTCCAGAGCGTTTGCAGATGATTTGTTGGTAATAACAGAATTATTGTATTTTTAGCTTGCGTTTTTATTTCGATATTCTGTGAGTGATGACTTGTCTTAACTACTGCTGAACAAAATCATATTTTTATTGTAATATTCTTTGGGGTGTGGTAACTCGGCTTAACTATTGTTGAACGCCGTTAATTCTTACTAAGTACAAACTTGAGTATGTGATTTCAGTAATAGTTTGCTAATGATTCATTAGCAACCACAAATATTTAAAATTTTCGAAACTGAATACCAATAATAAATAGTTGAAATAATTGCAGATTGTTTGCAAATCTCAAAATGCCGTTAACTTTAACTAAATTCCAACTTGAGTCTGTATAACTATTAAATAATAGTTTACAAATGATTTGTTTTCAACGATTATTATTTCGAATTTGCATTTATATTTCGATGTTTTGTGTGTGGTGTGACGACTGGGGTAACAAAACCGTTAACTAAATACCGACTTGAGCATGTACACTTAAAATTTGTCTTGAGTCTGTCAGGTTTACCGAACTTCTACTCGAACTCAACGGCCGGAGACCATAAAGTTGAATGAACAATTGCACTCAATCATTTAAATAGCACACAGAAGTCCACATTTAAAATAAAGGCAGCAACAGCTTGTCAACAAAAGCAGTTGCAACGTTGCACGAACACTATCAATACGGTTGGACCTTTCTACATGCATATTTCACACTTGACATTTACTCAAGAGGTTTTGTGCGCTATCTCGGCGGACAGTTGATTATGTGGAAAATGGTTAACATTCACTTCGGTGGTCAGTCAGCAGTCAGCGAGGCTCAAGAGTGCACAAAAGGGGAGCTAACTAAATACTTAAGCTCTTAATTAAGCACCTATGTCAGGTTTTGTCCAACATCCTTGTGTCATGATCCCAAAACCAAGTTCGTTGCCTGAGTCTTTCGTTTTCCAAGTGGGTCAGCTGTTGTTGAGGCAGCAACGGAAACCGGGCCACAACACATGCATAAATAAATATCATATAGCATATTCAGAGATTCGAATTTGGCCATGACCATGGCCATGGCACTTGGTCTTGGACATGGATATGGACTTGACTGCTTATGAATTTCAGCTGGATGCAAATGCAAATAGAAAAATACATTTTCCCGCTGTTTGTTTTGGCAAGCGCACAATTTACAATTCGCACACATGCTGCGCCAACCAACCAGCCAGAAGGTTAGAGACGATGCTGCCAACGAAAATGAAAATAAATGCACTCTAAGGAGAGATTCCTGTCATCGGTCAACTGTGGCCACAGTTGCTTGATATGCTATGCAGCCACAAGCCTCAAGACACAAGCAACCAGCAACAACAGTTGCTTGCCTCCGTTGTAAGTACACGAAATGTTGCTTGTTTTTACTTTCAAAACACATTGCACAGCGCGGTCACTTTATGTTGAGGCTTCAGTTTAGCTTCATTTCTTTTATTGCTGCAATTTCACGGGCATGCGAATGCGAATGCGAAAATCATTAGCCAAAATCATTAGGGTCAATCAAGTTCGCAGCGCAGTCTTTAGTCGACTTAAGTTGAGTTTTGCGTAAGCTCTCTGCAAGTGAAATGATGCGAACACTCTTTGAATGTGTGACATTTTGTTTGGTTTCGGCTTTCAAACTGTCTTTTTTTCTTTTTGCTTTTGGCCCAAGATTTCGCTCGCTAGTGTGGCAAAAAATGAAAGCGAATCACTTGAATGGCAGCATATTAGCATAGGTTCAATCACACTTAGAGCCATAATACATGCCACTAGATGCTATTATTTAGAAGGCTGTCACTCTTTACTCAAAACTCAAGTTGTAGGCCTTTTACTTTTCATTATTTTAGAATTTGGCCACGCCCCCCAAACAATCACAAATGCAAATTTCGGTACCCACAATTCTAACTATAATTCAAAAGGTCGGATAAAAGACTATTCAAGATTAAATATTAAAGGGGGAAATCAGTTGCTTTGACGTTGACCATGTGAAAGTAAATGGTTTCAATCACAATTATATTACAAAAAAGTATATTTAAATTCATTTGGCATATCTATAGTATTCAAGTCGCTCCCAATCGACTTTCTTAGTCGCGAGATAGCGATTAGAGCTGCTGATCCTAAGTGAAACCAATCCCATTGGCATTAAAAAGAAAATGACGTGTGCCGACAATCGATTTGATTCACGCCTGAATATCAATCATTTTTACAGCCATATTTCAAAAATATCAATAATTCTGCTAAACCTAATATAGTTCGGTTTTGGAACTGAATGTACAAAATAAATTCAAGCAGGTTGTGATCGCTACAAATCTGGTCAGGGCTCTACGCCAAGTTCCTACAAATATTTTTAACTGCTGCTGAAGCAGTGGAGTTTTTGGCAAGCAGCAAAACCGCCATTAATAAGGAGGGAGGAGCACAGATCGTAACCCATTTGACTATAACCCGCAAATGGCAATATAAATCATTGAGCTGCCATAAGGATGCCGCTCTAAAAGGGGATAATTAAAGAGTTTATTTACCGAATTGATTTCGACAATTTTTTTAACTAAACAATATAGAATAACAATAACCTTAAGTTCTATTAAAAAGGAAGTAGTGTAATAAAAACGTTGTTTAAGCAAACAGACTTCATTTGTAGTTAAATTTTTATGTTTACAAATTATTTAAAATAAAAGCTTTGTTGATAAAAATAACCTATTAGCGGAGAAACTTTAAAGTTTTATTCTATAACAATTAATCACAATAGCAACAATCATTAATTTTGATTCTAAATGATCCTTAAAAATGCAGCTGCAATCGAAAATTAAATTTGCCATAAGGAAACAACTAAATTGGGCCATAAATCCGATGGCAATTTGTATATTAAAAAACTTTAATTTTCACAATAACAATAATCTAAAATGTGGATTCTATATGATGTTATAAATTAAATTGCGATGGGAAAAAATGTAAAAAACTATTTAGGAAGCAACTTAATGAGACATAAATAAGATGGCAATGTGTATATTAAAATGCTTTTGTTTATATAACATAAAGTTTATTTATTTTAGCCACTGGTATATCAATTTGTGAATCGATAGTGATTAAAATTTTTCTATTTATATACATTTTGCCTAGCCATTGTTGGCCAGACAAGTGTTTTGCATTCCCCAAAATTTGTAGCTCCAAAATCTCGAATGTCACTTTCTTACTTGAATTTCTTACATATTGTGTGGACTATGCAAATTGAGGTGAATCAGCAGGTTTACTTGCGGCCTTTGAGGCGCCTAAACAAAGGGCTAAAAGCGCCGCGATATGTTGACGAATTTCTCTTTTTATGAGTGCGTTCTTAATGCTCGGACTCTGAATAGTATTCTTTTTATTACTTTTAATGTGCGTGCTTTATCGTTTTGTTTCTTTGTCGTTTCAAGGTTATTTTGGGCGTATTCTCTGCACATACACACTCACTCACTACATGATGTGACACTTTCATTTGGAAAGCCGCCTTCAACAAAAAAAAACACGTCTCTATTTCCTATCATTTTCAAGTCTTTGATCTGTTGATCTCTGATGCGTAGGTTCCACTTCAGTAGCTGCTGCTGTCAGTCCTTTCACTTTCGAACAAATAAAAATAAGAAAAGCGATGTCAACGGCTAACGGCAAATGCAACGATAAGCATTTTTGATTATGCTATTATTAGACATAAAAATTAATCAAGAAACAATAAAATCCATGGGAACAAAGCAGCATATCGCAAGCGTTAATCGCCGCCATTCTTATTTTAATTTCTCTTCGAGAACTATGCAGCTTATCGCCCATTTAGCTTGGCCACAAAAGAAGCCAGCTCGCAAGCTACCTGAGCGGCATAAACGCTTGTCTGCAGTAGGCGTTGAATTCGGCTCTCAACGTCTTACAAATTAATCAACACGTAAACGAGGCTGAGTCAGTCTCAGTCTCAGTCTCAGTTGCCTGTTGGCCATTGGCTGTCGACGGGTCTGGGCCAGCACACAGGTAGATCGAATCGCACCTAAGCTGGCCTTTGTGCCAGTTAGAAGAGCACGCCGAAGAGCACACATGAGCACAGATGATGTGGCTTAATGGGCTTTTTATTGGGTCACCAGGCGACGCAATTCACACAAAACACCCACCAAAAACAGACACCTGCCGTGGACCCAAATTTCATTAATGGGCTTTTAACGTTGCGAATCGTGAGCCGTGCCACAAATTCATGTGGCCAGAGTTGAAAGTTCAGGCGAGTCAAGTGTCTGCCTTTAACTATATGCAATCAATAAAATTCGAAGCTTCTTTCATGTGTTTGCATTAACGCTGAAAGCGGCAAGTCTTAAATATAATTAAAGCAAATAAACTCTATTAATGGATTTGAGTTCAATAAAAATTCCTGATACAATGATTGATTTGATTATAAATCAAGCTGCAATTTCAGTAAAAATCAATCAGACAGGAAGTGGCCAGAGAGTATCTTCTAGTCGATCTCTTTTAATTGTGGTTGTATGTTTAATTGCCACTCGAATATTTCACTTTCATTGCACCCAAACTCCACTCAGCAACAAGTTCAATCAGTTGACCCCAGTTTAAACTCAGAGCTAAGCCTAATGATGGCAACCAAATGAACATACAGGTCGCCCATTGAACTCAATCATTAAGCGTCATTCAGTCGATCACTTGCCATCACGTATACGGGACAAACTCTCACTTTTAAAATACCTCATGGAAAATTAACAAATCTATGCTTAGCTATGCTTTAAAAGCTTTTAAATTTTAATTGCAAGTCTATGGAATATTCTCATAATTCTTGGCAATAGTGTAAACGTGTCCGAGATGGCAACTAAATGAAGACATTTCGGTCGACGAGTCGCTCAGATGCGAATCAATAACGAAATGGCCATGCAAAATTCTAGACACAACAAACGGTCAAAAGCCGCCCCGGGAAATGCCGCCGCACGGCGCAACGGTAAATCCAATCCAGACACAACAACTTGGACTTGGAGTTGGCTCATGACTGCAGATACTCGACTTTAGATTAGAATGAATCATTTCCAGGCATCCTAATTGAGTTGACTGTTGCAGACAAGAGCCAGCAGCCAGCAGCTAAAAGGCCAAAATATTAGCAGCCGTCTTGCCGAGGTGTGAGACTATTTAGCCAACTTCGAGTATAGTCAAGACTGGGTCCAACTTTAAATCTGGGGCCAAGTAGCGGCGATTAGTCGCAGTTCTGAGCTAGAAGCTAGCTGGCAAGGAGAGAAGTTGCCACGACGATGACAAAGGGCCATTTATCAAGCAGACAAACGCGAACTGCTCGTGTCTCGTCTCTTGTTTCTGGCCAACTTAACCGTTCCTTGACTGACTGACTGACTAACGGACTAAGGGGAAGGCGTCCCAACTCCTCCACTTTAATTACTCATTTAATGCTGGAGAGCCGATCTCACACTCAAAGTGCTATTAAAAGTCTGTCTGGCTCTTCAACCTCAACTCCAACCTCAGCTTCAGCAACAGCCTCTGCATCAGCCTCACATAGTGAGAGAAATGTAGTTCTCTGGGTCAATGCGAACACCTTAACTAATCAAAGCCATGCCGAGAGAAGCACGCGCTGTCTTCTGCCCCACTCACTCCCTCATTCCTCATTCCTCAGTCAGTCCATTAGTCAGTCAGTCATTCGTATTGTCAATAAATAAAATGTTTCGCTTTTGCTGTGGCAGCTTTCACAACAAACTGAATACGACACGCGTATCGCGAATGTTGCAAGGGCTGTGCTGCAAAGTGATAAAGAATCGAAATGAAAGCCGAAGAATTGCAAAGAAAGAATTTCATGGGCCCAAAAGAGATTATGAACTGCGCTAAATGAATTCGATTTGTTCGGCAAGACAAGAGTTCTATCGATAGGAGGCGACTCTCGCATATATACTACATATGTTTATTTTATTTGCCAGCAGAGAAGTTCTTCTCTCGTCTCTCAGCTTAACCTCACGTTCTGGGTATCATAAAACACAATGGAGCGTTGCAGGACAACAACTTCAACAACAACAATAACAACAACAACAGCAGCAGATGTCGCTGTTCTATTGTTCAATGACTATGCTTGGTTGCTTCAAAATTTCGGCTGCTTTTATGTTTATGCATGAATTCCAACATGAAAATGCAACAAGGAAGAAAACTCGCTGGCCATAAATCAAATTGGCCAAAATACTCGTAGCTCCAGCACGCAGACCTGGCCAACTGATTGAGCTGTCGCGTATTTGGGTGAGATCGCCCAATGTCTAAATGTCTCAATGTCCCCAACTGCAACTTCAACTTCTGCCTTTTGGCTTGTCATTTGAATTTCGTGGCTGTTTTTGCCTTTTTTGTTGTGGCCAAGTTGGCTCAACTGATTTGGGTGCATTTTCTTGGCTTTTGCCTTAAATTGAAAATGAAAATTTCCATAGTGCTGCTGAGCTGTGTCACCTTCTTATCGAATATGGCCCACGATTACTACAGCAACGGATGTTTGTCATATTTAGAGGCGTAGCCCGCCCACATTCAGAATACAACAAGTGGGTCAGTTTTGAAATCGCGGGACAAGACAACAGCAAAAGTGCATCAAAGCAAATGTTAACGGAAGCGTCTTGCGTTTGCCAGCGGGCAAGTTAACCATATTTTTATTAATGATCTTTAATCCAGTTGGAGGATTTCGCCCAATGGCCAAATCTGAAATGTGAAATCAGAAATCAGAAAATTTGAAATGATTTCCATGTACGTCGCGTCGCTTGTCGGCCAAAGAGTTGCAGTTCAGTTCAGTTGTGCAGTTGTTGGTCGGTTCTTATTCTATTACAAATTTTATTACACTTAAGTGTAGTGGAATAAAGCCAAATGTGTGCCATGGCATCGGTTTGTGGCAAACGTAACGTACAACAACAGAAAACTACAACTGCAACTTCAATGTTGAGCCATGTCTAATCCCTGGCGGGCGGTTTCTTTGATGCTCAAATCTTTGCTGCTCCTCTCTGGAAAACTCTTTGGGAGCCGCTGCAGCTGATGTAATGTTTGCTCGCTCTGGTCACGTTGCACGTAACCGCAGCGCCTTTTATTTAACGTGCGGTAATTGCATTAATGAAAACTTAATATCGTAAATTATATTGTACAAATTGAGCTGCGTACAATGAAAGCGAAATTGTTTGATTTGTTGCGATTGCCCACGAGGGCTGCCCAAAACAATTTTGTTGCCCAACCCCGAAATGATTTTCAATCAGTTCAAAGAAAACCATCTAAACATGTCAAAGGTAACAACCATAAATTGCACTACAACTTTTCCGTTTGCGGATGCATCTTTCTCAATTGGTTTAAGTGCCGTCCGAATCCGAAGTTTGCAGTCTGCTTTCATTACGTAGTTTTGGATTGATGACCACATAAGAGCGTGAACTGTTAGAAGTCTTAACTTGTGATTTATGTGGCTCATCAAGACTTGACTGTGCCGAGTGCAAGTGGGAAGTAATTTACTACCTTTGCTAAGCAGTTTTAAGCTGCTTCCTCCCACCACATAAAAGCAGGAGAATAAAAATAAAAAAAGATACAGCAACGTGCTCAGCACAGCAGCGCCATAAATTCAATTTAGTCTAAACAAGAAAAACGTTAGAATTAACATTAAAAAGCCGCAGACAATCTGCATTTGGGGTAACGAGTGAAGAACGAGTTGCACCTGTTGCTCACCTGAGCCTTTGGCAGCTTTGCATTTTAATTTTATGAGACAGGAGAGCTGCCTGCCAACGGATGCTGCTCGCCATGTGTCCCAGGTATCATTTAACTGCAGCTACTTTCACAATCCGCAATTACAATTTGAGTTGCGTTCTAGGCGAAGATGGCAATGGATTATGTCATACAAATAAACAAATAAATTCAAATGCTCAACTAGTATATCATAGTTGTATTTTTATAACGTTAACGTTCGCCGATTTCTATCTAAAAAATAAAGCTACAACTACGACTATTTGTATCCATGTCCATGCATATTAATAATCATGCATTGAAAGCCGCTGAAAGGCAACGGAGCAGCAGCGACTTCACATCGAATTCGAATCGGAATTGAAATTGGAATGCTGCGGGTCGAGCTGGGCATGAATGCGATGCTGTGATGGGGCCGCCTCAGTGAGAGCGAGAGTGAGAGTCGCCTCTGGCTCTGGCAAATGAATCGATTTGAATCAACAACAAATATAACCAAATAACAAACAAATGATTTATGTGCGCTGCATTGAGAAGAATCATGTGAAAATTTGTGAAAAAAGAGATGCCAAACTGCATTGCGCTTCACTTTCATTGTCAGCCACTTTGTGCTGAGCTGAGTGTGTGAGAAAGTAATTTTTTTTGGCTTACGCAGATCCCAATTTATGATGGCTGTCCATCTGTGTGTGCGCCGGCTGGGGAGGGGAGGCGAGATGGCCGATCAATTTATGCGCCTGCTGCGCAATTACCAAATGCCCATTCTGACCCACATTAATCTGCAAATCGCTGTGCTCTGGGCCAAAGCGGAAATTAACAGAGCCAAAGATAGAACACAGCCAAGAAATGAAACGAAACGAAACTAAAGCAAAGCAAAGCAAAACAACTCACCTGAGAACCCTGAGAGTTGTGAGCTGGAGTTGCGAGTTGCGCACGCGCCATCGAGTCGAGTTCATAACTCACAACAACGGTGGTATCGATTTTGTTACATATTATTTATTGTGTTGCGGTGGTGCGGTGGTGTTGTGGTTGTTGCTGGCTGCCGCTTGCTGCCGTGGGCGGTTAACGGCACTTGTGTGCTGCATATTTTGCGCCAAGTGGAAGTCGATTGCCGCTGCCGCTGCCGCTGCTGCTGCCGCTGTCGATGGCGATGTCCACGTCCAGCACAAAATTATGTAAAACGATGGCAGTCTAGACTCGCGCAGCAAGTGGGTGGTGGCAACCAAATAACGTGGGCAAAGTTACACAAGAGGCAGGCTTCACTTGCCGCATGCTGCACATAAATCAAACTTCAGTCAAATATTTGGCATAACAGTTGTCACATTATCAGCTAACTTCCAATTCAAGTTTATTATTTTTAGATGTTATTAATCTTGTTTAACGTCCGGAAGGTCATCCTTCGTGAAAACAGTCTTCTGTAAAATAAACATTTTAATGTATTTGAATTTTGTTAATTATTGATAAAATATTAATACAGAATATACATATTTGGGTGCTCAAAATATGCTGAAATTGAATAATTTTATTATGTTTTTAAGAACATAATTTTCCTCTTTTTATATGTATAAGTTAACAGTGCCGTCGGGGCTCAGTTAAATGGCTGTCTGTCTGTCTGGCCTGAAGGGCAATTCTAGCGCCAGTTCTCATGCGACATTTGCAAACAAGTTAACGTTAAGAACCTGTAAGAAGTCTGCTTGAAAACTGAAAGTTTTAATTGAAAGTTGGTTAGAAAGTGGTAGATAGGGCCTATTTACTGGGCCATGTTTCACTCGCTACGTCGTTACACGGTAGCGATACCAGTTGATATCGTGTGACGATCTGTTTTGACCATCAGCGCCCTAACGGTTAACAGCTTATTAGCTTTGAATGGATTTCATACGGAAATTTATTCATTTATTCTATTCAACGGCAATGCGAGAGAGCCACAAATATTTCTCTTTTGCGGCTGCTTAAATTATCACATTAGCTAATCATATTTGTTTTGTGTGCGTTTTAGGCCTCCCAGCGGTATTTAATTATGATAATTATGTGTACTGTTTAAGACGCATTAAGCGAATAATTTATGATTAATTTATTTAATTTGCAATTAATGCGATTCTCAGTAACTACTCAGCCATTGACCTTAGATTCGGGGGCCCATTTAAAGTTCAATTAGATGGGTTTAAGCACACTTAACGCACATTTAATGGAACGTGAAGCTTTTTCGATTTGCCGGTCGAACTTTCTCTTTGATCCTGATAGACTTGAACTGGTTGTTATATTATAAAATCTCATTTTCTTTTTCAGAAAGTTTTATAATAAGGCTACTCTTATTAATAAGAGGAAAAATTAAAGTCTTTTAAGACATTAAATTCATACATGTTGCTATCTTTAATTTCGAGAATATAATTCTTATATTAGTAACTTCTTAAACTTGTGTGTATTTTTATTTTAACAACACAATTTTGTAGATGAATATTCTCAATTTTATTGTAGAAACTGTTTTTTTTTCAGTGCACCTGTTTTGGTTTGTTGAACTCACTTCAGACAAAATTTGGCACTTTTATTAATGACAATTTAAATAGCAAATTGAGTTTTGATGTGAATGTGGCGAATTGGATTTGGCAAAAACCACCACTTTGATTTGTAGACTTGTTTTTAAGCCTTTTGGGCTAGGTAGTTAGCCGAAAAGTCTAACTAGCTTAGTGGGTTAAAACAACGGCAACTGCCTTAGGCCAACATAGTCTTAGACGTAGTCGTATGTAGGTAAAGAAGCGTACGGCCATTTGCTCAATAACTCATTTAAAAGCGACGTATCCAATAATGAACAAATAAAAGCCGAAATCTGCCGCTCGAACAATGCAAGCATAAAATGCCAATGAGCCAGAGATGAGGAGATGGGGATGGCCAAAGCCAAGCCAAAGTCAAGGCAAGCCAAGAAGCCAGACCAGTTGAGGTCTGTTGTTGAGGCTGATGCTGCACATGTGTGTTGCACAGTTTGGCCAATTGACCGCATTTGTGGCCGAAAACAAAAAAAAAAAAAAAAAAAACAATGCTGGCAAAAGCGAAAAGGATGTCAGTCATAAGCGAAGATACATTGCAGCGACTTGTAGGAGTTTGCAAGGTACGCCAGGTAATATGATATGGCCAAGATATTGCCCCAGGCATAAATCACATGCTCAAAACCAGTCACCGATTGACTGAAGAGAGTTATGTGTGCACGTCGCAAGATTGCATGCCAAATTGAAAAAAAACGTTGATTATGTCGATTTACATAGGAGTCTCTATCGAACAATTCAATTGAGTTGCCAGCTCTCAGTTGGCCAACTCGATGCGCCCTTAACCCACTTTCCACTTTCCTATTTCACAATTTATTTATGACGACTCGACTTGAGTCTAGAGTCGCATGCATGACACCCACAAATAATGTACAGAATGTACACAACGACAGCCAGCTCGTGCTTTAAATGATGTTGTTCTCTCTCTGCATTTGCAGCTTCTAAGATTCGGCATTGCTTTGCATAAATTTTACTCAAAACGCTATCAAAAGTGTGCATCTTACGCCAGTTGTAAATGGTTTGTTCGCGTTCCTGCAACTGTGGCAAGTTACGAGCTCACGCTTCACCCCCACGTTAGAACCTTGGGCTAATCTCGCTCTGAGTTGCGACTTCCTCTGCAGGCCAGCTTCGGCTGTCTATTTAAACTTTTACATGTCGCTGACAAAATGCTCAACAATGAAGACAACAGCAATAAAAACAGCTAAAAGCAACGGCAAGATCGACCACTGTCTTTTTTTGTTTTGTTTTTTTGACTGAGGAATTGTGCCAGTAGTGTAAGCCCGGCCAACATCTTGGCTCAATGCTGTGCTGTGCTGTGGTCTGGTCGGGCATTTCTAACAGGAGCAGCAGGATCAAGTCTTGTTAGTGCTCTCCATCATTTGTTGCATGTTCTTCTCTGTTCTCGCTTGTCGTTTGTCTGTTTGTTGCCTGTTGTTGATGTCAGCGCTGATAGGCGACGCTTGCCGCTTGCCGCATGCTGCCTGCTGCTTCTTGCTGCTTGCCGGGATTGTGGCCGGGTCATGCAGCGTCGGCGGTATTGACATTGTGCAACCATCAGCCAACAGCCAGCTCCCAACGGGGCACAAAGTTCACGACACTCTGTCTGTCTCTGTCCCTGTCTGTATCGCTGTCTTGGCCACAACATTGTTGTAAATTGTGCTTGTATGATGTTCTCCTGCATCCGAGATTAGCAAATTTGTGTAAGCTGATTGTGAGCATTCCCACTGCACACATCATTAATCACATCATTGGAGTACCTTTCGTTTATTTAATTGTTACCCCAGCAGAACATTTACAGCTAAGTTGCGCTGCGTTGCGCATACGCCCCGTTTGCCATTCCAATGTATTCGACACAGTTTCAGTTTCAGAGAGCACTACATATGATTAAACTTAATTTACGAGCATCATAAATCACTGAGCAGCAAATTGAAATTTATGCAAAGCGAAAAGCAAAAGTTCTTGGCCACAATCTCTCACTGTCTCTCTCTGTGGGTCACTGTGGGTCAAAGCAATTTGAGTTGCACACATTTTATGGCTATTTGCACAGATCTTGACAGGCAGGTCGCGTGGAGAGCGTCAACTCGGTGCGTGAACTGGAATTTCAAGCAGCTGCGAACTGCGAATAATATTCACAACCTGATGAAAGCCTCGGGTCGAAAGTTGTAGAGGAAAATAAATGACATTGTGGGGTGTTAATGATACCTGACTACAGATGAAGCCATGGCTACAGCTCGTGCCTCTCTGCAGATTATGGGTTATTAGTGGTTTCACTTTTTGATAGATTTGAATGCGGAATTCTTGTAGATTTAGTGAACTTTCAGTTATGTTAATACTGGAGTTAAATGTATTCAGCATTCAGAAGGATGCATTGGGATGCATCATATAACATTCATCCATCATCGATTGGCTCTGTGGTCAAATTCGTGACGAGAATATTGCAAATGGGAACATCAGAGTAACAAGGATGCTGCCTGTTTGTTTAGAGAGACCTTGAATACAGACAGAATGTGTGTCGAAGCGATTCATTGATTGGATGTTACTTAGACTGCGACATGAGTGAAATGACGAATTGAATTGCAGTTGAAATGGGCAACAAGTAGAAGAGATTCTGTTTACGAAAACACATTCTCCTCTTCGCCTGGCATTATTTCATTAAATTCATGTGATTAGAATCACTTTCGAGCTCGCTGCGAAGTGAAAACGCACTCTCGATGGCACGTGAGACACAGTCGGAGATAGAGATTCAGAGAAAGAGATGTTGAAGTGACCAGAGAGAACCTCTGGTGATGATAGCATGTGGAACGTTTTGTTGCCCAACAATGAAATAATATGGGAAAGGCCCTGGGACAGCGGGTCGAGCACTTGGCATTGGCAAAGCGAAGACAACAACGCAAATAAATAAAATGAAAATTGCAATAAATTTCACTGTTGTGTGAAGACGAGCGGCTCTAATCAGAGGGCAACTTGCAGCAAGCAACAACAACGAGAGGCAACTGAAAACGTTGCCAAAATGCAACGTGAGCCACATGCAACATGAAAGCGAAGTCGAAACAGAAACCGACTCAGGGGCAAAGAGGGGCAAAGTGGCAACGGCCTGGGAATTGGGCTAATTGATGCTTAGTTGCACTTTTACCCAAAACCGTTTAAACAACTGCCAACTGCGAGTTGAGGCTTCTGTAGATTCCTATCAACGTTACTCTAAAGAAACAATAACATGTCTCCATTCGATCGAAGTGCTTCTCTCTCTCTCTGTCTGATGCGACACGGATGCATCTTAATTAACCCGAGTACGTGTTTTAATTGAATACAATTAATTATTGACACATTTTGCTAGGAATTTCGACTCCTTCTTCGACGAGGCGAAGCAAAAACGTGATCAGCATTTTGAGCAGAGCGAATTTGGTGGTCAAACATTTGAGACAAAGCCAAAGAGATGCATATGGAAATGCGCTTTCTAAGCGAGTCTGAGATTGTTGCTTCCACAACTGTGCTAATGTGATGCAAATTGTAATTTTAACCCAATTTGTGGAATCAACTCGCATTCCTTGGGGGAATGAAAAGTAAATAAAAGATGAAGAGTTGCATGTTGAGACTCCTTCTCGGACAGCTAATTGTGGAGGGAGATTAATCTTCTAAGCAGCTTCTTTTGATTCCTCACTTCTTTAGCTGCAGCTTGAAACGGGACTGCAAATGTTTGCCTTTGGCATAGAAACACGCATTGACAGGTGCCATGGACATTTTTCACTCCATTCAATTGGCAGAGACAGAGTGGGAATCAGGGGAGAAGATGGAGGGGAATCGTTGACAAAGTCGCGCAAACATTTCAAACATCTGCTGCCAGGTTGCGTTGAAAGGAGAAGATTGAAGCAGCATCGCTTTGCAGCGCTTCTCCTCTCTCGCCTCTCTTCTCTCCACTCTTCTCGGTTTACTTTTCTCACCCAACCACGACTGGAGGCCGAGAGACAAGCGACCACAGGCATCCAGCAGCAACATGGCCAACAATCGATTGGAATGCCAGTTGCGGGTGTCTCCGTCTTAGTCTTGGTCTCTCATGTTAGTTGTGACAAAAGTCCAACAAGTGGCAGCCGCCCACTCCACACTTTCCCTCACTCTCCGCTCTCTCCCCTCTCTTCGGAGAGTGTCATTTGAATATCAACATTTGTCATCGTGTGTCGTGTCGCATTCCGCGAGCCGTCGCCAGTTGCGGGCTCCGAAATGTGCCCAAAAATAAACAAAATCCAATTAAAGTCAAGTGGAACATGGCCAGAGAGCAACAGCAACAACAGCAACAGTTGCAGTTGCAGTTGTTGTTTCTCTGCTCGTTGTTGTCTCCAGCCTTTTAATTGAGCATCTCTCATGTACAATGCAAATGTGTGCCACAATAAGAGACAAGAGACGAGACGAGACAGAAGTACTTAGAAGGATTGCAGCTGGACAGTTGGACAGCAATTGCAATTACTTTGTGGAGCAGTTTGCAACACTTTCCCTGGCCAACTCAAAAGACAAAGAAAAGCGTTGCGATCGCATTTTTTATTGCAGTTTATCGCAAAGATCAGAGTCGCAATGAAATTCGGGCTTGTAATTGAAACGCATTACCGCAAAATGGCGAAACAACTTGGCGTTGACTTTGTCTATGTCTCTGTCCATGGCTTTGTCTTTGTCTCTTGGCTGTTGGCTCTTGGATCTAATGGGCGTTGGCAACAGATCTGCAATAGGACAACAGCTCAACATCTAAACAGCTGAACAGTGAACAGTGAACAGCAGGTACACGACGACAATGTAGGCGATGACAGCGTCGCACAATTGGAAGAAATTGGAAACCACAGCAATCCACAGAGTACGCACAACTTTAAGGCCAACTTTAAGGCCGATCTGCGACATGGCAGCAAAAGTAGGTGAGGCAGCCGCTAACGAACTGGAGATCGAGACTATCCAACTGCAACTCCAACTCCATCCAACTATCCCATTGGTATCAATGAAAGCCAATCGGACATGTGCCACGCATTGGCAGCAAACAGAGGAAAGAGAACAGGAGTTAGGAGTAAGACAGTGGGAGGCAACTCTGTTCACGCACTCTCTCCAGGGGGCAGAGAGGAGGCTGAAGCTGGACTCGAGCTCTGCCTACGAGCTGAAGCTTATAAGGCAATAAAGGCAACACAATGTGCCTCGATTTGTTTGCGATTTGGTCAACGCAAATTTACGGCAACTTGCAAGTGCCTGGAATGGATGGAATCGATGCAATAGATGGAATGTTTCCTCATAATACAGCCAGCTGAGTGGTCTGAACTGTTCCTTTTCCTCTCTAGTCCCGCTGAGCGAATGGATGAAATAGTCTGGTGCTATTAAAATCTAATTTATTATTGTTTAAATTGGTCTGAATAAAACAATGAGTTATTTTATTCGCTGACTCTGTTCTTCTTTTTTTTCTGCACTTCCCATTGCACCTAGCATCACTGTTCAGGTTAACAGTTCTGTAGTTTCTTACAGATCTGTTATGTTAACATACTCTTTTAACAGTTAATAGTTCTGTAGTTTCTTACAGATCTGTTATGTTAACAGACTCTTTTAAGTTGGGAGGCTGCCAGCACGATCCGGTGATGTAACTAACACTATACTTATAATAAATAATTACTCCCTGGTCACATACTTGTCATATGCTCGCTCATTTTAATGATATGTTGTCCAAGAAGTCATTAGAAATATGCACTATGGGAATAGTTGCCATTAAATGTGGAGAGAGAGAGCAGGGAGAGAGGAGACGAGGCGATCACGCGCTTGGCGCTTGAGGAGTGAACGACTTAACCTTGCGTGGCATTTGACAACATGAAAACGTGGACAGATCAACGATGAACCGCGACAAGAGATGAACATGGATCGTAGATCATCAGAGAGTAGGAGAGAAGAGAAGAGGAGCGAAGTCAAGAAGTGGGACATAAACTGAAATCTTTGTTCTAGCATAAAATCAGCAGGTTGCCAGCAATTAATTGACAAGGATGACGATGAGGATGAGCATGGGGATGAAGAAGCGTGGCCAACAAAAGGAGCAGCTGCCTTGTCGTGACACCCTGACGAAGACGAAGAGGAAGGCCGAAGACAGAATTGGAGACTGAGATGGTAACGGAGGCAGTGATGGTGATGGTGATGAGCACGACGGTGCCTTATTGGTAAAGCAGGTAACAGAAGAGAGTCACTGATGTCACCCGAATTTCTTGGATCGTGATGAGTGTCCCGTTCTGTTCATCACTAGTTACTTGTTGGCCACTTCTGGAGCACTGCAAATTGCCGCTACTTAAGCTTACTTAAATGCCGTTAAAACGAAATGATTTTACAGCAGCATTTTTTGGAATCCCACGGAATGAAAAACAAATAGAAATAGAAATGGAAACAGAAATAATAAATGGAATCAAAATTAAATTCGCAATTATTCTGACCCCTCCACAGTTCGTTCGCTTTGTCTTTGCTGAGAAGTAGACAAAGAAATAGAAATAGAGATCTAATCAGCGAAGCCGCCAACATCCCCATCCAACAACAAACAACAAATACAACTAGAATCACATCTATTTCTACATCTGCATCTGCCGTCGAAGTAGAAGTCGAAGTAGAAGTAGAAGAAACACAAATGAATTTCCCCCGCCGATGATCGAGAGATGACCCAAATTCTGCATAATTGTTTCTCCGATGGCTGCTGCAGTTTTCTTGCTTCGCTCCTCGTTTCCAGCTTTGCTGCATTGTACATGGTCCACTTCGCCTTGTTTGCCTCTTTCCCACCAGACCAGACCAGACCAGACCCGACGACCAAACATATCGCACTCCATTGCATTGCACTCCATTGTGGATTCGCCCCAAAAGCGAGAAAGTTCATTAAGTCCGCCGATCATTCCATGCGGATCATTTGCGTGGCGTCGTCTCTCAGCTCAGCTCAAATTATCCTGACACTCGGCCCCTGTCTCCATCTCTGTCTCTGTCTCTGTCCCTGTCCCAAGAGGAGTCCGGTCTGGTCTTTATGGATGCGATGCACACTTGATGCCACTTGACCATCCGTTGCCTGCCTCTCGTCCGTTGTCTGTTGTCTGCTCGCGTGTGTTTCATATTTCTCGGTTCGTGCTGGTGCCTCTACTGGCCGCTAGGTGTCTCCACTTGAGACGACAGAGGCGAGTCTCAGAGCTAGGCGTTAGCGTTATGTCGACTTTGATATCATAACTGCAATTAGTCGACATGCTCTCGAGTGCTATCGCAGGCATCTGTACTTGTCACTCTGCAGTCTGTAGAGTCCTCGTCTCCCTCCCACGCCTCTGTCGCTATCGATGTGAGTGAGAGTTGAGACTCGCTTTGATTTCCTTGCATTCTGCAGAGTCTCGAATGTCTCGAGTGTCAGATGATTAGACACAAAACATTTGCACTAAGGAAAAGCGAGTCACAAACTTTCGATTGTACTTTAACTACTCAAGATACTCGTTTACACTGCCTTTCGGGTCAACAGCATAAACAACGGGAAACGGGGCAAGATCTGGAGTCAGAGCCAGAGGCAGAGGATGCCAATGAACCCAACTCCATTCCAAGTCAAAATGGAAGTTCTTAATCAAAATCAAAACAAGCCAAAAACGAAGTCTGCTATTTATAGCAGAAATCTCTGCCAACAGTTGGATGTCGATTGGTTGCCTTAATAACAATTTCCTGTCAATCAGAGCAACGACTGAGACGATGCCACGCCCATCTCTTCCCCATCTACCTCCTCAACTTTGCAGTTGGCAGTTGGAATTAGCGGAATTCGGGGCCTTGGAGTGCGACCGAGTCAAAGTCAAAGAACGCAATTAATTAGTGTGGATCTGGCCAAGGGGCAGTCTCTGGGCTACACTCAGCTAGGCAGCTGAAGCGAGGAGAAGCCCCGTATGTCTGTCTGTCTGTCTGTCTGTCTGACCCAACAACGACAAGAACAGCGACAACTACAAAACGGCAGCAGCAGAGCTCATCAAGCCACCTACGCTTACGGTATTTTCACGTCCACGTCCATGTCCAAGACGATGGCTGCAAATTAATCGGGCTGTGCAGTGTCTCGGAATAATGACAGACCCCAAGAAGAAGAAGCAGAGAGGGACTCCAACTGGGAATAGTTTTGTGTGTTGGTAGCTCAGTTGGTTAGCCTCGAGCTTGCCACACTTTTGAAGTCTTTTTCCAAATGTTTCTCAATTTATCATTGCCATTTTTCTGCTCGTCAAAGAGACAACAGAGAGAGGAGATCTCAATAGAGTGAAACAGGGAGAGGGAGAGAGATAAAGATGTCAATGGAGTGTCCTGGAAGTGGGTCACTTTGAGTGGAGTTTTAATTAATTTGGATTAAATTGTTGGAAACACTGAGAGCTGAGCTGAGCTGCCTGATATGCCGAAGAAGGCGTTGGCGGTTTACCGTTTTCTGGACTCACCTGAGCGGTTCCATGGCGGCTCTGCGGTTCTCTGTTCCCTGGCCTACGTCTCTGTCTCCGTCTGTGTTCTTTGGTCTCAGAGCAAAGGCCAGGCGAATTTTGATATTGAAATTGCTACCTTGGCTTGGCTTGGAGAGCACAGCAAACACTGAGGAAAGCTTCTGCCGGAGGCCAGGCCTTGATAACATCAGCTGAATTGGTTGAATGGGAGATGGAACAGAGGGGGGCAGCAGAGGGGCAGAGGCGGAGGAATTCCAGCTCCCACAACAACAGAACAGAACAGAACCGAACAGAACAAAGACAACAATTCCATTTGGTAAACGCTTCTTGCCCAGCGAGAAGAGGGCGGGAAAATGCAACGCCAAGAAGAAGAAAATAAACGGAATGAAAAATAATCTAAAGTTTGCGTTAGTTTCTTGCGCTTGTGCTTGTGTTTGTGTTTGGATTGCTTTGAATTTGAGTTTGGCCAAATGTAACTACAATTTAAATGCTAATCTGGCATCTGTTGGCGGTTTGCCGCTTGCCGCATGCCGCATGCGCAAACAACTCCGCCCCAAGATCGCATGGAAACAGCTCCGAGTGAGGGTGGAGACAAAGTGTGTGAGCAGACTGAGCAGAGAGGGGGAAGAGAGGAGAGCTGCATTTCGCCGTTAGCCCATTTGCTCATTAGTTGTGCGAATATCCACCAAAATGTTGACTCAACTGCAGCCCCTTCACCTCCTCTTTCTTGCCCTTCTCAGCCTTTTATTTATTTGGTATTTGGGATTTGGCTGTCTAATTAATGTTCACGCCTATAAAGTGCCCACTTTATTTGCGGCGGATGCCTGCTCTGAATTGTGAATTCTTCGCCCAGAGATTCGCCGCAGTAATGCTACAAGTTCCCTCTTTGCTCTTCTGACTTCTGCCTGCCAACTGGCGACGTGGCTCATAAGTTCAACGGAACGAAGAACCGCTATTCCCTTCCCCTAGTGAAGAGAGAAGAGCGAGAAGAGAAACCGCGACAGTTCAAATGCAGTTGAAGCCCAGAATACGGCTAAATACAAATAGAAATAGAAATGGAAGCAAAATCAAAACCGAAAGAACATTTGTAAGCTGCCAATTATTATGAAATGAGCAGACAGCAACAACGACAACAACGACAACAGCAACAACACAGAAACAAAGACAACAGCGACATTCGAACTCAGACCAGAGAAAGACTCTGACTTCTCAGTTCTAAATTCTCAGTTCTTGGCTCACTGTTGAGCTCCGAAATCGAAAAGCGCGTCACGCCGAAATCCGCTGGCTTGTTACCATTTTAAAGGTTTGAGCGCCGGCAATCGGAAGAATAGTTGTTGTTGTTGTCTCCGTGTCTCTTGGGCGATGGTCTGTTAGTTTCCCAGTCCCCAAACCTTAGTTCCTAGTCTCTGCTCTGTCTCTGTCTCTGTCTCTATTGCAGTGTTTTGGAGGCCGCCTCGCGTGCTGCCAAACCGCCAATTACCGAACATCAAAAAGCAGTTTCCCTCAGCTGGTCTGCTTGCTTTGCCTGCCTAATAATTTGCTTTCTGACTTTGTGTGGCTTTGTTTGTACTTTTTGCCCTTCCTCACCCTCACCCTCTCTCTCTGCCTTCCCTCTCAGTCTGGATGGACACCCAAAAAGGTGTTCGAAATGTTAAGAATCTTTTGCCGAATCACGCAATGTTCCAGCTCTGAGGTCTAAGGTCCAAGTGAAGGAAATGCAAATGCTCTCGAAGATATTTCGTGGCTCACGCTTTGATACAGTTTTCGGGCAAGTGCCACGCCCCCCAAGTAAGGTATGGTCTAAAAGAAAATTAATTTAATTATATTAGGTATCATAAATAAAGAGAGTTATCCACTTTGACATTGTAATCACGTCAGTCAGTGGCCTATTTACGAGGTGTTGCCTCGACTCTTCTCCCCAAATCAACAGAACAACCAGGCGTGACAAACAAACTGTTCCCTGTTTTGAGTTCTTCATTCTCTCCTCTCTCTGCTCTTCCAATTACAAACTACAACTGAAACATTCTAATGCTAATATTGTGGAATATTAATATTCTGAGCACTCTCCACACTATTTATTCTGCTCTGATCGATGACAATAATATATCAATATTATGACACATTTGTTGTGGTAATGATCTGCTAATGATCATTGAGTTGAATCTGGTCTATTTTATTTATCAACGACAACCTATTGATCCATTAAAATGCGCATTTAATGTAAATCAATATTCGATTCCTTTCTCTCGTTAGATGCGAGATGGATTTTAAGACTCAATTAGTAATTTTGGATTTCCTTTGAGAGAGAGAAGTTATGACGAACGTCCTTTTATGATGGTTTGTTGTGCTCCTTTCATGTGATCCGCTTTTGCGTAGGCTTCACTTCCACATCGACTTCCACTTGCCATGACAAACACGTTCTCCCATCTCTCATCTCTCATCTCTCATCTCTCATCTGCCGCTGTGATCTGCAATCTGCTGAATGTTAATGTGTGATGCAAGCTCTCGGATTGCGTGGGCTGTTGTTGCTGGTTGGTTGTTGAGTGGCAACAATGTTGCAACATCGCTGATTAGAGTTAAAGTTAGAGAAAGAACTTCTGAGGGCAGCTGAGGGAAATGATCCAAATTATGCCGCTATCCCCATTGTGTTCAATGACGACGTCGAATTCGAGTTCGCATTGAAAAGCTTTGTAATCAAAGAGAGTAGAAGCAGAAAAGTAGAAGTAGAAGTCGATTTAGCTGGTGCAAATTATTCGAGCTGAATGGGAATGAAATATTCGAGGCATCCTGTTTCGATCAACGATCAACGGGGCGATCGACGGGGCTTCGTTTTATTGCTGCCTTGATTTATGCAACATTTTCCTCAATAAAAATGCCATCGTCTTAAGAATTATTACATCATCACGTAATAGGCCTCGTCTTCTGTAGCCTCTGCCCCAGCTTCATCCTCAGCCTCATCCTCATCCTCATCCTCGGCGCCACGCCCGTCATATAGATGGGCTAGTTGCAGTTGCAAGTTGCCAGTTGCACGTTGCAAGTTGTTGGTTGGCAGTGCCAAATTGCCCTCGGATGCATAGAGCGCTGTGGCGATTCTCAGTCCGATCTTTCGCGCTGTCATAAATCAGTCGCGAGCCTCAAGTTGCCGCTGCAGTCGAGGCATTAAATACTCGTACTCTCCCCTTAAATTGCAGGGCACGAACAGCTGGCAACAACAGCAACAACAGCATCAACAAAAGAAACAACAACAAAGCGACTTTTAAGTGTCGCGTCATCCTCAGTGATCCATCATCGCATACAAGAGATCTTCACTATTGCCTCCTCTCTCTCTCACTCTCTCTCTCTTCCTCTCTGTGTTTCTCTATCTTTCTGTCTCTTGGAATGAACAAATGAACTTGGCACGTGTCCATCATACTAAGTTGCAGAGTTTCCTGTGGGGGAGTTGGGACTGCGACTGGGATTGCGATTGGGAGGTGTGAATGGCAGAGGAATTCAGCAAAATGTTGTAATAACTTGCCAAATTAGGCTTCTGCAGTCGCGGGAGATTGCATCAAGCATTCCTCTCAGTTCCTGCCTCCTCTTCTCCCCTCTGTTCACTGCCTACGCTCCAAATGGCCCATTGTCCATTCAGATGCTGTGGAGTCATAGACATCGCCAGAGACCAAACACGGAAGTCCAAGCACACTCCCCAAATGCCCATTTCATATAATTTCTATTATTTCTGGCAGCTTTGCCAACTGCCACCAGGTGACAGTTACAATGCAGAAACAATATACAACAACTGCTAATGCCAACGATCGATAGAGACTCAGAGAAGGAGTCGGAGTCGGCAAATGTTCTTGGGGCATGAACAGTGAGTTGGCTGCGTGGGGACATTGCCACCGTCTGCAACTTGCGGCACTGTGGCAGTCTCATAGTGAAGCAGCCATAATCGCCCAAATGATCATCATAATCGTGATCACTCGTTTCGTTCTCGTTTCGTTTCGTTCTTTGTCGTCTTCTCTCTTGTCTTCGCTTGTCTTGTCCTCGGAGACCCATTTTTGGCATGCGTTCGGCAGCGATCACTTCCTGTGGGAACTACTCGAGAACTTGTTCCATTCTAGAGTCTTCAGTGGTTCCATGCCATGCCATGCCATGTGCATGTTCCATGTCATGTTGCCTGACCATCTTGCGGCTCTTGAAGGCTGCACCCACAAGGAGTCTCCAGCGATCCGATTAAAATTGCATTTCGATCTCGATTCTCTTCCCAAATATTTCATACAGCAATTGAGCATAAATCAATTAGTCAAGTGTAACAAACAGTTTCACCTCGATAGCTTTTCTGGGTTGGTCTGAAGTAGAACAGATCATAAATTACAATGCAGAAACCTCTTTTGTGTAGCAGCAAATTGCAACAGATTCCTGATGACTTGAAGGGATCTTTAAACTGTCTGCTTGTTAACACCTAACGATCAGTTATTTATATAGAACCTGAAACACTTACAAGATAAAAAGGGAATCAACAGTTTAGTCATGTCTCGAATTGATCGCGTTTATCAGCTGTTGATCTGCATCATCATTAGATCGCATCGATCTAAGCGGACTCAAGGTCGCAGCTGGCGAGATGAGGAAGAAGCAACCGCAAAGTGAACTAGATATGACTAGAAACAGGTGTTGCCGCTATTGACAGTTGCCTTGATTGCTTCGTGTTGCATGTGGCAAGACTTATCTGCCACAAATAACGCGGACACGCCCCTCGCCTCTCGCAGGGGAATAAACTGAGGAAGACAACTGCATTTTGGCAAGCCAAGAAGGAATCGTCGCGTTGTCGAGGCTGTCTGCCAACGCCCAAAGCAAACACTGCTTGATTTATCCCTGTCCCTCCTCCTCCTTCTCCTCCTCCCTCTGCTCCTTCTCTGTGCAGTTTCCAGTTCCCAGTTGGGCCATAAATTGATGCGACGCTGCTCCTAATAGCAGGGTCTTGGCTTGCAAATTTGAAATGAAGAGGAGAGAAGGAGATTGCATCACCGACAATGCTGACAATGCAACGGCAACAGCATGGCATCAATTTGCGAATATGTCCGGCATTGAATTGGCATTGACCACGACCAGGAATTGGCCAAGATGAGTGCCAATTTGCCTGCAATGTTAGTCGGTTATGAATGGCATTGGAATGCATAAGGGGATACTAAATAAACTCTCGAATTCCCCTTTAAAGGCGTGAGGCTTTCTACTCCTCTACTCTGTTTGGATGCATCCCAATGTCTTGAACCCAATCGATCCACCATCCACATCATCATCCCATCATCATATGACACCTCTGTGTAGCCATAACTCATAAGGTTCCAATCGAACCGGACTGAAGAACAAAGTAAAAAACATCGGCAATTAGAAGAGAAGAACCTGCCGATGGCCATTGGCAGTTGCAAGTTGCCAGTTGCGCGTTGCAAGTTTGCTGGTGATTGAGATGCAGCTCAGCTCAGTTTAGCTCAGGTGGCTCCGCGCTGCGCTCCCGGTTATAATTGATGGCGAGACGCTTCTCTGCTGCTCTGACCAATGCAACAAACAGGAAAATTCATATTACGAAAAAACTGCATCGTTTAAGTGTCATTATTGGGACCAGAATCTCAACAAGTCGCTGCTGTTGCCGTTGCCGTTGTCCGCTGTCGTGTCTTCGCTAGAAGATGGAGATGCAGACGGAGAAGGAGAGCGAAGAAACGGAGATGGAGATGACTACTTTCACCGCGCTCAGAATTCCTTTCTGCTCGCTCTGAGGAGACAGCCAGACATCGGTCAATCAGGCATCTCTCCTGCTTCCTCATCGTCATCTGCCTGCTTCTTCATCCCCTTGAACAGCTTCAATATCCGCTGGCCACACTCAACACCTCCGCACCGCCCACCGTCTCCATCGCCATCGCCATCTCTTCAACTGAGGTGGGGCCATCACTCAGCTTCAGCTTTAGCTATACCTTGCACCTTACTGGCTTTTGGGTTTGCGGCCTTTCTTATCCACTCATTGCTCATGTGCAGCTCGTTCGAGACTCGCAACTCGCTTCTCGAATCTCGAACTTGAGCTGGTTGTGGTTTTTACACCTCGCACAGTTTTTGTTTGACTTGTTTGACTCGTGTCGAATGGAATAGATCAAGAACTAGAGTCGCTGCCTTTGGTTAAGGGCGTTAACTGGGTTAAACGCTCGTTGACAGTTTTATGCTGAGACAGAGAGACAGAGACGTCAAAACTGAAGAGTGAAGACCAAGAGCAAGACCACAAGGCGTTGACGACACTCAGTCAGTGGCACAAACCAAACGAGAAACTTATTAAGAGTGAAAATTCTTGTTGCTGTGGCTAGAATGAGTTTTTGTTATTTCTGATTTGCATGGAAAGCTAAAGAAATGCTGCAGCTGCAATTAGTGCTGGCCCTAAGCTAAGAGGGAAGAGGCAGAATGAAGGGAAGCGAAAAGTGAAATAGTTAAAACAAATCAAAAGCGGTGCAATCAAGCGAAAGGTTGAAACAGTTCTAGACACACTCATAAAGTTCGTCGCCTAAGTCTTTCGTTTGCTGTTCGGTTCTCTCTCGTCTCATTGTGCGATGTGGGTCGAGTCAGCGGTGCACTTTCAACTGTGGCAACTTTCTTCATCATGTGTGCGATTCTTATCAGCAATTAGGCGTCGATTGCACTGCGAGATTCCTTTGGGATGTGCTCAAGACGAATCCATTAAGGAGAAATCTGGAGACTCCCTGCAGTGACTTATTTTGAATCGAATTCGCTGAATGAGAGATGAGTGTCGACAGAGTTCCTTTCTCTGAAAACTCTCTCGATGCATTCCAAGCGAAAGTACTTTGCTTTGGTGTGTTGAGTGTTGGGTGTCGAGTATCGATCTACTTCTAATGAACAAGGCAACACAACACAAACAAGCAGACAACTAGCAACAATAATGCAGAGAACGCGCCTGAAGCGAGGAAGGCAAGCAAACAATCACAATCCAGACATAGACGATCAATTTGCAAACAATTGCAGCAATGAACGAGACTCTGATACGATTGATTGCCGGAAATATAAACAGACAACAGGCAACAACCTGCACACAGATAACTCCTCTGCCTTCCTCTTCCGCTCGACCTTCTCAGGGGCGGCAATCAGCCAGAAAGCAACGGAGAATGTGCGAAAATCGAAAGGAAATTTGCATGTCACTCAATTGACCAAATCACCGAGAACAGAGCGACACAAATGTGGAGAGTTTTGGGCTCTGTTTGCTCTACAAACGAGCTGATGATGTCGTTGTTGTTTGTCTCTTTGTGTGTTTTGTTATTGCTGCCATCACTTTCAACGAAGAGCTTGGCACAGTTTTAGAATAGCGACTTTTAGAATGGCAACAAATATTTGAATATCGAAATGACACAAAAAACAGAATACAGAATACAGAGATGGCCTATTGAAATCACTTATTGACTTCCTCATAACGGAACAGTTGAGCTTTTACGATAAGATAAGAAAGAGCAACAAACTCGCCACTTGACCCAACTGACCTGACATCTTTTACTTGGCATCTGCGAACTGTTAACTAAAATCATTCAGCATTCAGAAAAAATATTCCAGACAGACACAGAGACTAAATTATTTCTTGGGAACAACATTTTGCAGTGATCGGCGAAGCAGATTACAATTAGAGCACAACTTTTGCCAGCAACAATTACTCAATTATGAGCAAGAAGAAGTAGGCAGAGAGTCAGACTCGGAGAGAGAAGTTGGTGCTATTGCTTAATCAATCTATGGCCAGCCCAGAACTCACAATTGAGAATCGAGTAGCAGACTTTTCATTCACACGGATGGCGATTGCAGACTTCCTGCTCCAAAAGCTTTTCCGAATCACAAAATTTATATAATTTCTTTATCAGATTCATCGCGTATTGTGGGCTAAAAATTGTGTAATTCACTTGACGCGCTGATTGAACACTGAACAAGCCAGGCAACAGAGGCGTCAATTATGAGCACAAAGCGACAAAACCTGACGCGGTTGTCGTCATCTACAACGTCATCGTCATCATCGATGTATCGCCAGAGAATCGATCCGTCAAATGGGAAGCGTGGAAGCGTCAAATGGGAGTAACCGAATGATTGCAATTGCAAGTGTAACTAAAGTGCATGAAAATGGTGGAAATGTGGAAATGGGGGAAAAGTGCGACGAGTGCAGTTCGTTGTGCTTTCGTCGAGTCTTCGATAATATTTAATTGCATCATCATCTGTGCATCTCTCTCTCTCTCTAGTTGCATTTTAGTCTGATTCAATCATATTTGACACATGTTGGGCTTTCTTTAGTGGCGTAAGTTTGGCAGTTGCGTAAGTTGCATAGAGATGACTCTTTAGTCTTTAGCCATGCCACAATCTGTAGCCTCATTCGGCGCACAGATTTGTTATCTCGCATTTAATTAGGCGTGCGTTAGTTGAGTTAATGATCATCGCAATTGCTGTAGTTGTGGTTACAGCTTTGGTCATTAGAAAGCTGCAATGTTCTTTTTAGGTGGCACACAGAAGAGAGAACCGAGAGAGATGAAGTTGCCTCTCTTTGGTGATCAATGTATTGCACCTGCCGCTGTTGAAGACTTCAATTAGCGATTATGCAGTTTTACACAATGCGATTCTCCAGCTCAAGCTCAAGCCAAGCTCAAGCGGGAGCTGAATGGATGCTGCGTGTAGAGGCGGCATTAGAAAATCATTTAGCTCGACTGCCATAATTGCATTTTATTGTTTCCGACTGCGGCAGCGCCGTTACAATGCTGTGCAGAGAAGAAGAAAGTGGCAACAAAGAGCATGTGGCAGAAGAGAGTTGGCGAAGAGCGCGTACCATTAGCTTTCTGCCCGCTGCTTTTACCGGTTTGCGTGACTCGAAGAGTCCAAATAGAGAGAGAGAGACGAGCATTAGTCGAGAGTTCGTTCGCTACCAACTTGTAAAGTTTTCCGCGGCCTTCGCATCGAGCATTCAGTGTCAAGGTGCTCCAACTGGCAGTCGTAGCCACGGTCGTCGAGAGTCATAGAAAGAAGCTAACGAACTTTGAGAGCGATTCAATTTTCCCGAGCTGAACTGCGCTGCTCTGCTCTGCTCTGTCCAGCATCTGATAATTCTGGTGCGGTGGCTCACATAAGAACCTATTGCTGAGGTGTATGTGCGGCAGTTAGGCGCTCCACTTTCTAGAGTGCAGACGGCGCAACACAGAGCGGTCCATCGGTCCATCCACAAAAAATATCAAACACTTAATAAAAATTAATTTTGCGGTTCAAACAAAAATTCAACAAACTCAAATTCAAAAATATACAAAAAACATTTTGTGTGTGTCCTGCGTGCGTTGTGTTCGTTCAAACAAATTGCATAATCAAACGAATTTTATTTATTTGCTCACGTGCAAATAAAACAAAAAGGATTAAACAGTTTTAACAAAAATAATCAAAAAGGTAAATGAAGCAAGTGCATTTTTTTCTTGACTCCTAAAAATTGAATGTCACAAACGTGTTCGTCGCTTGCCTTGTGAATGATTGAGGTGAGATTGAGTGGAACAGGATCGAGATCGGGATGCACATGTCCATCAATTAAACGAAAATGGTCAATGGACCGTTTAGAGAAAGCCTTCGCTGAATGTCAAGGCGATCTGTGTGCAGCAGCAGCAGCAAACTAAAGAAGAAAAAGAAAATCTAATAAAATAAAAATAAAACCCGAAGCGCCACCATAAAGCAGCAGCGTCATCTTACAAAGCAAAGTAGGAGACGAGATGAACCGAGAAGCGAACCGTTAACAATTCGTGTGACCGGAGCAGCTTTTGCTAAATGTGAGCAAACTTGAGCTACAATGTCTGTCTCCGTTCTCGAGTCTCCGTTCTCGAGCTGCCGGAAAAACTTTTTGTCATCTGACAAAACATTTCCCAAATGCGCAGAATTCAACAGGCAATTAAGTTTTGCCGGTTTGCTGCGTGCTGAATGACAACAAATGATCCAACAGCGCGCAAAATTTTCATTGCTCATTCTCGAATCAGCAACTCGCCTGGGATGACCATTTTCCAACCTGGCCTGCCTCGATTTGGGTCAACTGGGTTGTGGTGGCAACATCTTGGGTCAGGCAACGGTTATGATACAATTGAAGACAATTAGCCGCAAGCTGCGCTCACGATAATCAACGTTAGTCGCTGGCCTAAACAATTAAACTCTGTTAGAATTTTTAAATGCCAGACTACAATTACTCGGCCTCAACTTTCGCTGCACAAACAAAGGCGATTTGTTTCCACTCGCCTCAATACAATTCCATACAATAGGTATTTGCATATGGTCAGTATTTCTCACCTCTCACTGACTGACTGACAAATTTGTTTGCTACGTGCTGCAACAGATGTGATGTGATATATCAGACGACATTATGTGCCTCGCTTAGTCCCATATTATGACTATTACCGCATCAAAGCACAGCCAAAAACGATTTCCCAAAAATAAAGCAAAGAATGTCGAGTTCATTATTATGCTAAATGCGGCTCGACATCGCTTACTTTGTTGCATGTAGATTTTCATTATACGAATTCATTCACAGTTAGATCTGAAAAGCAGCGACTGCGGTAGCATTTCAACGAAGCGTGAACCGAAAAGATCATGTTTTGCGTCTGATACATTTATGTTGTTTTGTTTGCAGTCGGCCCAATAGATTACAATTTTCTTGAAATGGCTTTCAAATGGTGCGGTTAATTTGCCGTTAGGTTTTCGTGTGGCATTCGGCTGTCAAAAAAAAAAAAAAAAAAAAAAAAACAAGTCAAAAGCGCATCGCTACTCGAGTTTGATCGTGATATTGTCAACCTCAAGAAACACGTTTGTCGCCCAAGTCTTTTGATTGTCCGATTGTGTGTGGTGGCCATAGAATGCGCACAATTTCACTGCTTATCCATTGGGCTATTAATTGGGCATTTGTCGCAGTCGCAGTCGCAGTCGGAGTCGCAGTCGAAGTGGCGCAAATTGCTTAAATTTCAATAAAAATAACTTTGGCATTGCCGATGTGGGTCAGCTCCTGTGCCAACATAGCCTGCGGGTGCGCTTCAAATTGCCAACTAGCTGCAGTAGCTGCTGCCTGACTGCCCCACTGCCAGCCAGCATGCAACTTGCAGCTTACAGTTACAATGACTCGCGCCTCAATTGAGATAAGCGTTTAGCTGACCACCGCCTCAACTCGGCAGCTCGGCAACTCGCCAGTTATGTCATTCTCTTGTGCATTCTCCTGGCACAGTTTCAGCCAGCGACACAGTCAATGGCAATGAAATATTTTTTGATTACTTGCAATTTTAATTAAGAAATAACACAAGCTGCCCGTTTTGGGGAGAATTGGTGCCACTGCCAACTGATATCCGATGCCTTCATTGGCAGCTGACAGCTGCCATTCCATCCATCTCGCTGACCGACTAAACTGCTCTTTAGGATTAGCCCAATTCTCTCGCTCTCTCGTTGATTGCATTTCACACAGCCATAATCGACAGCGTCTGCATTTATGCATATACGATATGCAACAAATATTTCGCATGGCCACTAAAAGCACTCGGTTATGGCCCATAAACAGTTGCTTGGTTGCCCCAACACAGTAATATTTCAAAAGAAAATATAGTTGTACATAGAATGATAGAATGGATTGGCCGGTAATAAAAGAGTCCATTACAAAAAGGCAGAAACAAACTGTCAAATTCGACCGTAAATAGGCGAAAATATCAAGCATAAAACTAGTTACCGGATTTGCAATGGCCTGCGGCAAAAAGCCAATATATTTATATCCAGATGCAAACATGTGAATACATAAATAAATCTGCTTCCAACTCGAATTCAAATGCCAGCAGCAGCAGCAGCAGCAGCAACTGCAACTGCAATGCCAAATGGAAATTTATGTGCATGGCAACTGACCGCGATTACTACGCTTGTCTTGTCCATCGAGTGGGGATTTAGTTTATTGGCCCACTAACGCGACTGACCCACAACATTAAATTGTAATTTGAGTGGGCAAACATTTTAGCTGCACTTCTCGCTGTGGCCATTGTACGAGGCGAAAGAATGATGTTCATACATATGTACATGTATAATCAACTCTAACTCGCACAGCATTTTTACCTTAAACATAACGTTTACAGCAGTAGTTGAGTGTGATAATGATTAGCATTATTATCTGAGGAAAATGTACGCAACAAGTACTTTAATGGCTTGTATTACAATTCTGTCTATTTTGTGACCTTTGTTCTTCAGTTCGATTTAATTGGAATGCGACTTTTGACGAAGAAATTGTAGCTGAAAATCAATTTGCGATCACAATAGCGTTGAGCCAAGAGTTCTCGCAGCTGCCTAGCAAGGTAGTAAATTTTAATTCGATTAGCGCGCAAATCAATCGGTTGCATGTGTAGAAGGCAGCTGGTTCGGCACTCGACTCTGTGATTTAACGCACATTACACATAATGCCTTTGCCATGCCGTTAAGAACCGCAATTCAGCTGATAGAGTATCGATCAACTGATCGCAATCAGTTTCTTTTGTTAGGTCCTGTCCAGTTGTGCTGAGCATGTGGCGTTATTTTAATTCCTCAGAGTGTGCGTGGCCATCATCAGCGAAATTGATTTTGCATCGCAGCTTGTAATTTGTTCGCAATTAATCAAGTGCGGTTCGTGCTGGTGGGCGTTGCAGTTGCAAGTTCCACGTTCCACGTTCCACGTTGAAGTTGCAGTTGCTCTTTTCGAGGAAGTGAAAAGAAAATGCCATTAAACCCATTATTAGGGCTTAACTGTAACTGCAGCTGCAATTAATCATGAGATAAGCACGCAAAGTGCAGCACCTCGAATGCTAATTAAAAACAAAGCCACAAAATCATTTTCGCTCGCATCTCTCTTACAGAACAGCAATAGAATGCAGCTACGGTCATTGACAACAAGAAAGAGGCGAGTCACCATGACAACAACGACATCGACAACAACAACAACAATATCGCTGGTGCTGCTGTTGGTGCTGTTGCTGCTGGACAATGCGGCTGCGGCCCGCAAGTTGCCCAAGCGGCCGGCAAAACCGTTGAAGACATTTCCGCGCAACAATGCAACGCCGTCAATTGCAGCAGCAGCAGCAGCAGCCACAGTCGAGGCATCAGCAGCAGCGGCGACAAGCGGAAGCGAGCTACCAAAACCGTTGACACCACAGCAACAGCAGCCGGCGGAAGCTGGTCTAGCGGAACCTGGAGCAACACCTGTCAATGTCAACGGCGGCGGCGAGAGCAAGAACGATGATCTAAGCGCAACGGCCTTACCACCTCAGCAACAGATCGATGAGGACTGCGAGCCGGATATGATTGGCTTTGAGCTTATAACCGGGTAGGTTATGATGCCACCATAAATCTAGATAATGCTGCAATTAGAGGCGCACAAACACAACGAATCGTTTGTGTTCGCACATCGTAAATGCAAAGACCCAAAATTGATGTGCCGCATCTTGTGGCGTCTTCTGTTTTGCAGGTACGTGCTATCGGCGCCATCGAAGCAATTGGATACGCTGCCTGGCACACTGATGCTGACCGACTGCTTGGAGGCCTGCCAGGCCAATGAATCTTGCAGCGCTGTTAACTACGAGACCGGCCTCTGCGTCATGTTCCGCAGCACCGCCGACCAGTTGCCTGGTAAGCCTTAAGACTGGGCCACCATCATAATTTTTTAGCCCTGTTCCCATTCAAAATGCGAATAAGGGTATTTGGAGTTTGTGTGATGCTAAGGGGATACATTTCTATGTCCGTGTGTCCATCCATCTCAGAGACTGGAACTGATCACTCGAATATTTCTGTGTTCCATATTTAAAAGAGTTCAAAACTAAAGTCGAGTTTGTTAAATAATTTAAAAGCAATCAAGGTTAACGAAGACCGAAGGAACACGGTATATTGTAGTCGTGTATTCTCGACTAAAGTTTTTTTTACCAGTTGTTTTTTATGCTGTTCGGTTTTTCATAAAAAATAACTACGCCTTTTTCGCCTCCTTCTCTTTGTCAGGTTCACTTTCGCGTTCGCAGTATCCCGTTTTCACAATTTACGCACAGAAATCCTGCTTCGGTGTGCGTCCCTGCTCGAAGGCCTGGTGCATCGATCGTGTCCAGGGCTACCGGCTGCCCGAGCACGCCAAGAGCAGCCAGAGCGTGGCCACGCGACGCGACTGCATCGAGTTGTGTCTGGGCGAAACGGAGTTCACCTGCCGGTAAGCTGAAGTCCCGTTGTTGCCACAAAACATTCCACTTGCCACAGTTCACAGCTCCCTCTCCTTCCCTCTCTCTCTGTCTCTCTATCTCAATTCATCTGTGTCTAGCTCGGCCAACTTCTATGCGCACTCTGGCCTGTGTGAACTGTCGGACATGGATCGCATTACGCTGTCGGAGGAGGCGAACATTGTGGCCTACGATGGCGCCGAATATCTTGAGAATAACTGCGCCGAGGAGCCCAGTAAACTCTGCGAATTCAAGCGTGTCTCGGGACGCATTCTGAAGACCGTCGACTCTGTGCACCAGAATGTCCAGAGCATTGACGATTGTCGCGACCTCTGCCTCAGCGCCCCCTTCCGTTGCCACTCCTACGATTACAACGAGACCGGCGAGCATGTCTGTCGCCTCTCGCATCACAGTCGCGCCACCCTCAGCGATCTCTCCGAGCCGTATCTGAACATCGAAGAGGCGGCCACCTACGAACAGTCCGCCTGCTACAATGTCTCCATCGATTGTCGCTCCGGCGAGATGATCACCAAGATCCGCACCTCCAAACTGTTCGATGGCAAAGTCTACGCCAAGGGAGCCCCCAAATCCTGTGCTGTGAATGTGAATAATTCGCTGGAGTTTGATCTGCGCATGCGTTACAACGATCTCGAGTGCAATGTGCGCCAAAGTGCCTATGGCCGTTATATGAACGATATTGTCATCCAGCATCACGATATGATTGTCACCTCCTCCGATTTGGGTCTCGCTGTCAGCTGTCAATATGATTTGACCAACAAGACGGTGGTGAATAATGTCGATTTGGGCGTAACTGGCGAGATTGAATCGACGCTGAGCGAGGAAATTATTGTGGACTCGCCGAACGTTATAATGAAGATCACGGCACGAGATGGCAGCGATATGAAGCGTATTGCCGAGGTCGGTGATCCGTTGGCGCTGCGATTCGAGATCGTCGATGCAAACAGTCCGTATGAGATATTTGTGCGCGAACTCGTCGCCATGGACGGCACGGATAGCGCTGAGATTACGCTGATCGATGCCAACGGCTGTCCCACGGATCAATATATTATGAGTGCCATGCAGAAGATGGCCAGCAATCGCAAGGTGCTGCTCTCACAGTTCGACGCCTTCAAGTTCCCCTCCTCCGAGCTGGTGCAGTTCCGCGCCCTGGTCACGCCCTGCATACCCCGCTGCGAACCGGTTATCTGCGACAACGATGAGAACGGCGAGACCAAGTCGCTGCTGTCCTATGGCCGGCGCAAGCGTTCCGTCTTCAATGGCACCGATGGCGGTAAGTAAACGCTTCCCAAAAAACATTGTACGAAAAATGCAAAGTGCCAGTGTTGGCAGCACGGCATACGGCATCACAGTCTGGTGCTTTATCGCCGTGATAGTGACTGCACAGCGAAAAAAAAGCGCTAAACTTATGAAGAAATTCTTAAATCAAGACCAACATTCTTGAACAATTCTAAGACTATTTTAATTTTTAAAGGGATAAGAAAATTTCAAGAATTTTATGTTAGGTTCGAAATATTTCTTAATTCAGAAAGAAATCTTGCTTCAAGAAATCTCTTAATTTTTAATACAGCATTAAATCTTGCTTCAAAATCTAACTACATATTCTCAAATTTAAGGACTTTTAGTTTTAATTTTTCTCTTTGCGTGCAATCGTTTTCTTTCGAGAAATTCCCCAGCCTGACTTAATGGCAAATCATTAATATGACTGCTTCCTGGTTCGCTCCTGTTATCACTTGTTGCGCTGTGCACAAGTCACAGCTGCATTCATCTCTGCATGCTTTCATATATTCATCACTTGCTACCACTTTTCGTTACATAGCTGAGCTGGCCATTAAGCTGGAGAAACGCCAAAAACGTGATGTGAGTCATCAGACAACCGATGAGAACATTTTGCTGGTGCAGTCGATACAAATCACCGATAAGTTTGCCTTCAATGGCGCCGATCCGGCAAATCCCGAGCCCCGAGACGGTCTCGCCAAGCTGCAATTGGAATTGGCCAACAAAACGGACACTTGCATAAATGGCTATGGTAAGTAGCGACCAAGAAATTGTGAGAGTGAGTTTGCATGACTACTAAGCAGCCGGGCAAAACTTATCTGGCAAAGCGCGCCAAATTTATTAGCGCTAATCGCGTGCCATCGCGCCATCGAGGCGAGCCGAGGCGAGGCTCAACATCGTTGCTAGCTTGAGTGACCAGCTAATTAAATAAGGCCATAAAAATATCTTGTGCATTACAACTCTATTTGCAGGCTTCATAATTGCCGGAGCGCTCTTCTTGCTGCTGCAGCTCACCGTGATTGCCGTCTGGGACAACATGCAGAAGCGCGCGTTACACAAGCGATAAGCTGAAGACCACGACGACGATGATGATGATGATGACCACGACAAACATGATGACGATGAAGACTTGGATGTGGAACTATAAGAAGCGCCTCTTGAAATTCTATCTTTAGCAGCGCTCTCATAATCTAGTTAGTAGCTGTACGTAAGGGTCCTACAACATATATGTACACAACATATGGCATATTCAAAGTCATTGCGCGCCACACAACAACACAACAACACGCACACATCAACACACAGACAGACACGAGTAGAGCTGGACTTCTCTGCACATTGAATTGAATTAGCCAATTGGAAAGAACAAAATGTGAGGCAATGACTGTATCAGCCGCCCATACTCTGTAGCTTAATATTTATATGCTTATGCTATGCTCTCTATATAAGACTTACTGCTAAGACACCTACTTTATTGCTCTCCATATACTCTACTATCAGCTTAAGACTCGAAAAAAAGCTCCTTAGTTGTAGTGCGAACCATTCAAACCTCTTAACTGAGCTCGTAACTGAAACTCTGTAACTGATGCGCTGCAAGCCTCACTTAAGAGGTTTGACTGTCTAAATACTTAATAAAAAAAACAAAAACAATTAATAAAAGCGAATATAAAAACAAAACTTACTTAATATTAGGAAATAGTAAACGCAATGTAACAATGTAACAAGAGACAAAACTTCAGATGCTATAAACTGAAAATGGAAAAGAAGAACAAAAGTAAATAAATAAACGTATTAGAAATTACTTATTTTGCCTTTTTATTTGAAAAACTGAAACTGAAAACCGGAAAACAAGAGTAAATGAATAAACGTATTAGAAATTACTTATTTCGCCTTTTTTATTTGCCTCATTTGGCTGTCGAACCGATCGGGCTGTCGAGCTCTAACAAGGCCAACCTCAAGTGGAGGGCTTTGATTGTTGGTTTTGGCCTAATCAACGTTTATACAAATCAATCAGAGCAGCGTTTAGGCGTTAGGCAAAACACTTTGCCGGCCGATGGACAATTGCCAAGTGAAACCGAAACGAAACTGCATTTCAAGTTGGAGTTGGAATTGGAATTGAAATTGCAGTGGGTTGCAGAGCAAGTAAAAGTGACAAACTAATTGGGCGGAAAAAGGGGCTGCAAATTGCAAGTAAACAACTTTATTTACCTGATTTCACCTTGATGGAAATTGAAGGAATGTATGGCAGTTAGCAGCAATAAAATTAGCAACTATTTAACAAAGAATTCAAAGACCACAATAAATCAATAATTACATTACTTTGAATGTAATTTATCATTGCATTTAGTGGATAATGAATCAAAGTATTTAGTAGAGAATAATAAATTAAATAGTTAAACCATTCATTTTAATTTATCAGTATATTTAGTAATGAATTTACGCAGCACAATTAATCAAGTAATTTATGAAATACTTCGAGTTAATGCTGGTATCGCTGATCATTTAATAATAGAAAATCAGAATATTATATAAAATAAGAATTTGACAAAATTAAATCATAATAAATATAATTAAAATTTGTACTATCATAAATCATTATTAAGATAATTTAAATGTTGCCTTTGGCGCTTTCTTTTCATTTACTTTTACTGCTTCTATGAAAATGAAAATTATGAATTTTTTTGTATAATTATTTGCCGACATTTGTTTGACATCAACGACGTCAAACTGCAGTCACAAATTTGAAAGGAAATGTTTAACATTATCTCTAATCTGATGCTTTGAACTCTGCGCCACTTGCACAACGTTGCAAGTTGCAAGTTGAAAAGCTGGCAAGTCAAAAGCTGTCACCGACATGACCGTCCAAATTTAGACAAAGCCTCATTGCTGGCCTCCAGAGGAGCAAGCTCTGCAGCTCCAGCTCCAGCCAGCTCGCCAGCTCTTTAGCTGCGTGTCCGGCCTGCCTGCCAAGGAGCCCCCTAGCGAAAGTCCACTGGACACTTTCAGCGCTTGTTGTTTTTCTTTTCCTTTGGGTTTGGGGCTTTTGCAGTTTGCAGTTTGCTATTTGGAGTTTGAGCTTGTGTTTTGACATTGGCACGACAACAACAACAACAACAACAGCAACGACGTCGTCGACGACGGCCTCCGACTGTGGCACGCATAACATAAATTCTGCAATGCGTATTTCAAATATTGTTAGAGCCAGATGACGAGCGGACTGCGCCGTTGCCGTTGCCGTTGCGCATGTTGCAAGCTCTGTGTTCCTTGGCGTGTCGTGCCAAGCTTATAAGGAGCCACAGAGAGGCCGTGGCCATTCAGATGTCCGTTGGGCAAATGTTTATGTCAAACGCGCAGCAAATAAAGTGCTTGGCTTGACAATGTCCACGGCAATGTCATTCGGCTGCTGTTTGGCCACAACGACGGCGGCGGCGGCGGCCCTTGGGGACCAATCTGGGTGGGTTTTTTCATAATTTTTATGAATTACATACACGGCGCGGCATGTTGCGATCCGCCATTGAAGTCCGTCGCACAGCGGCGTTGTCAATTTCTCCAACTGACGGAAGTGTTGCACATGTTACACAAGATTTGCAAATCATCAAACATTGACGCAACATTGTAACAGTTGTCTAATTAAAAAACCTGCTACGGATTTTTCGAAAATAACACCACTTTGCTGGCTCACGCACAATGCCAATGCCAATGCCCAGCCCCCAAATCATTCTGGGGCGCATTCTGAGGAAATGGAAAA
The DNA here is from genome assembly GCA_035047365.1 of Drosophila ustulata. Taxonomy (NCBI): domain Eukaryota; kingdom Metazoa; phylum Arthropoda; class Insecta; order Diptera; family Drosophilidae; genus Drosophila; species Drosophila ustulata. The sequence continues at coordinate 27,802,286 of JAWNPT010000094.1, forward strand.
ACTGATTGGAGCTCCACACTCCACACATATGATCCCAAACGTTCGTGGTTGGTGAATTGTTAGTGGTTGTTGTTGCTGCTGCTGTTGCGGTTCTTAACGGCGTCGAAAGCGGCATGGAAAATGCATTATGTGTAATGTGCGTTAAATCACAGAGTCGAGTGCAGTTGAGGCTGAGGCTGAGGCTGAAGCCGAGCCAGCTGCTGACTGCTGCTGCTGCTGTAGAGAGATTGATTTCCGCGCTAATCGAATTGAAATGGACAACTTTTGCAGCAGCTGTGCGCTGCGAGAACTTTGTGCTATGTGCTCATAATCAACGATTATGCAATTGTGTTTGCTCGCAAATTGATTTCCAAGCATTCCGTTGGTCAATGACACCACATGAGCAACAATTCCAATTTCTTTTGCTATCAATAGCGGCAGTGATGCCAATTGTTATTCCAAAACAAAAAAGAATATAGGAAAATTTAAAGCACATTTGTTGATTTGTATATATAATATTTAAGCTATCAAATGGTAGCTAAATGAGATTTGTACAGATCATTGAGGTGAACGAAATTTCGGAACATTAATATCGGTTGTTTCTCATATAATTGATGCAACAAAATCACATTTCATATTCGCGAAAAAATTGCTTAAATAAAATACAGTTAGCTATAAATTAAATCTTAAAATATCAGATATTTTTTCCGGCTGAAGCAGCTAAAATCTGTCCGTAGAAAGGACAAACTGGCATCGCTGAATAGCGGTATTGTTTGGTCAACTGGTCGCATACCGCACTGGGGCGTCAAAAGTCGCAGTTACAGATGCAAATGGCATTCTAATTATACCAGTTAGCAGCTACGTTGAACTTACACAAAATAGACTCTGAGATAGGCATAGAGAACGAGAGAAATTCCGCTAAAATGTTTGCCCACTCAAATTACAATTTAATGTTGTGGGTCAGTCGCCTTAGTGGGCCAATAAACTAAGCCTTGGCCAAGTCACAGGCATGGGAGTCGCAATGCCAGCCACATAAATTGCGGGTCCATTTGATTGTGCGCGATTTTCAATTGGTAGCTTTTTGGGGGCTCTTTTGTAGGCATTTGAATTCGATTTCGGAATTGGATGGCGATTTATTTAGGCAAATAAACAAATGGCATGTGCAGCGTGTTAATTTATCAAGTTGGCCGCGGCGGCATCGAATCGAGCCACCATTGAAATGGAGTGCGAGAAAATCACTTTGTAAACGGCATTCGCTGTAGTTGTAGCTGCTGTCTGGCGGCATATTTATGGCCTCGCTGGTCGTTTTGTCAGCCCAAAATGCCAGCCATATATCAGTTGTGCATATCTTATTATTTTGAGTGTGATTTCAACTCTTTCAATTTTCTAGCAATTGATATTCGAAAGACTTAGGCAACGAACTTGCCGCGCTGAAATTTATATGCGAAAATACTTGGCATAGAAATGCGTTTACCACATCGTTTTGGTTGTACGAAATATAAAATGCTGGAATCTTAAGAATTTAACCGAAAAGGTGAACAAATTGAACAAGTGATGAAACTTTTACGATTTACCTGCCACAAACACTTTTGAGACCTTTTACTGCCAACGCAAAGCATCCTCGTGACGTTTTTATGCGACGCACACAAAACACCAACTGAAACATGAAGACAGGTCCTGAGGCAGCGTCGTAAAATGGTTATGCGGTCATTGTTGAGTACACACAATTCGATCTGATAAGCTATAAAAATGTTTATCTCTCGGCAATTGTTTCATAACTGTAGTGTGACCCTCGAGCCCAAGGCAGATAACCTAAATCGCAGCCAGGCTTTAAATGAAAAACATAGTTTTGCATGTACTCTCTTCTGCTCTCTGCTGCTCTCGGTGTCGGTGTCGGTGTCGGTGTGTGCCGTAATAACATTTTGTCATTCTATGCGCAGGCAAAAGTTAATTATCTGCTGGAATTCTGTGCATTTGGAAACTGTGTTTTGGCATCGTCGCGTTTTCCACCGGGAGGAAAAAGCAAATAAAATGCGCGTATCGCAGTTTTGTCGCACGAAATGCCAACAACGGTTTTAGCATCCGTTGTCGAACTGGACGATGACATTGCTCATTGCAAGACATTCACCCATAGCCAAAGTTAACGTCAAAGTCAAAGTCGCAGTCGCAGTCGAAGTCGAATGCATTCTGCAGCTTTCTCTGTGCTCACTGTTCACTGTTCACTGTTCACTGCTGATCTTCAATCCCGCCTATTGAATTCGCATTCACATTCACATCGAGGCAGATCCTAGTCATCGGCTAGTTGACGCACGTACGCTTCATGTCAGTCTAATTTGCCGACATGATTATGATTTTGCTGCCAAACCGGGAGGCGGGAGTTTGGCTGCAGCTGCCGCTTGCAAGTGAATGTCTCTCAGCCAATTTGTGTGGCAAATGCTACAGAAATGGACATACACTAAATGTGCAATAGAAATATTCTCAAACTCAAACAAACACAGATTCAATTGTCTTTTCAACTGCAATTTGTTAATTGCTGCAAACAGTTGTTGAACTAAATTGCCCGCTGATGTTATGGATCACATTTTAATTGTATACTTTATCTTAACTTCTTGCCACCGATTTACGTGTCCCCACCTGCTGAGTTTGTTTGTTTTTTTGTGCTATTTGTAGCCGGCCAAGTTGTTGCCGGTTTCTGTTAGCTGCTGTTGTCTTAAGGCATTTGAACCATTTTCAAAGCAAACCGTTTGCCCAAAGTGAGACAAACGGAAGTCGCTGTCACATGAGCCGCTGACTTGGGCGTGACATAGTTGCATTTATTAATGCAAATACTCATTCCGTTTAGCTTCAGCTTTAGACCATATATACATTCCACGCTTATGAAAATGTGTAACCATGCCATGCCATGACATGGTCGAGTGCTGACAAAGGCGAAGACAAAGCGTCAGCAGCCGCGTCTCGATTCGTCAAGCACCAAAAGTTTGAGGCGAAGGCCACGAAAACTCTGCCGAGAGTCCAAGCCGCAGTCGCAGTCGCCAACACTCTCTCCCACTCTCTCTCTCTCTTTCTGTCTTTCTATTGCTCTCTTAAAGCTAGCTCTTGAATTGCAAGCTTTGCTCTTCAAGAACTTTCCTCGAGAAGAAAATTCTGTCGGCAGCGCTCTGCATGAAGCATTTGTTCTGGCATCGCCGCTGGTCGCCTGTCGGAAGCAATAAAATGCAATTAAAGCAGTCGAAGCAAATGATTTTCTAATGCGATTGCATGCGAGCAACGCACATTGTGTAAAACTGCATAATCGCTAATTGAAGTCTTCAGCAGCGGCAGGTGCAATACATTGATCACCAAAGAGAGGCAACTTCATCTCTCTGCTCTACTCTCTTCTGTGTGCCACCTGAAAAGAACATTGCAGCTTTCTAATGACCAAAGCTGTAACCACAACTACAGCAATTGCGATGATCATTAACTCAACTAACGCACGCCTAATTAAATGCGAGATAACAAATCTGTGCGCCGAATGAGGCTACAGATTGTGGCATGGCTAAAGACTAAAGAGTCATCTCTATGCAACTTACGCAACTGCCAAACTTACGCCACTAAAGAAAGCCCAACATGTGTCAAATATGATTGAATCAGACTAAAATGCAACTAGAGAGAGAGAGATGCACAGATGATGACGCAATTAAATATTATCGAAGACTCGACGAAAGCACAACGAACTGCACTCGTCGCACTTTTCCCCCATTTCCACATTTCCACATTTCCACCATTTTCATGCACTTTAGTTACACTTGCAATTGCAATCATTCGGTTACTCCCATTTGACGCTTCCACGCTTCCCATTTGACGGATCGATTCTCTGGCGATACATCGATGATGACGATGACGTTGTAGATGACGACAACCGCGTCAGCTTTTGTCGCTTTGTGCTCATAATTGACGCCTCTGTTGCCTGGCTTGTTCAGTGTTCAATCAGCGCGTCAAGTGAATTACACAATTTTTAGCCCACAATACGCGATGAATCTGATAAAGAAATTATATAAATTTTGTGATTCGGAAAAGCTTTTGGAGCAGGAAGTCTGCAATCGCCATCCGTGTGAATGAAAAGTCTGCTACTCGATTCTCAATTGTGAGTTCTAGGCTGGCCATAGATTGATTAAGCAATAGCACCAACTTCTCTGTCTGAGTCTGACTCTCTGCCTGCTTCTTCTTGCTCATAATTGAGTAATTGTTGCTGGCAAAAGTTGTGCTCTAATTGTAATCTTCTTCGCCGATCACTGCAAAATGTTGTTCCCAAGAAATAATTTAGTCTCTGTGTCTGTCTGGAATATTTTTTCTGAATGCTGAATGATTTTAGTTAACAGTTCGCAGATGCCAAATAAAAGATGTCAGGTCAGTTGGGTCAAGTGGCGAGTTTGTTGCTCTTTGTTATCTTATCGTAAAAGCTCAACTGTTCCGTTATGAGGAAGTCAATAAGTGATTTCAATAGGCCATCTCTGTATTCTGTATTCTGTTTTTTGTGTCATTTCGATATTCAAATATTTGTTGCCATTCTAAAAGTCGCTATTCTAAAACTGTGCCAAGCTCTTCGTTGAAAGTGATGGCAGCAATAACAAAACACACAAAGACACAAACAACAACGACATCATCAGCTCGTTTGTAGAGCAAACAGAGCCCAAAACTCTCCACATTTGTGTCGCTCTGTTCTCGGTGATTTGGTCAATTGAGTGACATGCAAATTTCCTTTCGATTTTCGCACATTCTCCGTTGCTTTCTGGCTGATTGCCGCCCCTGAGAAGGTCGAGCGGAAGAGGAAGGCAGAGGAGTTATCTGTGTGCAGGTTGTTGCCTGTTGTCTGTTTATATTTCCGGCAATCAATCGTATCAGAGTCTCGTTCATTGCTGCAATTGTTTGCAAATTGATCGTCTATGTCTGGATTGTGATTGTTTGCTTGCCTGCCTCGCTTCAGGCGCGTTCTCTGCATTGTGTTGCTGGTTGTCTGCTTGTTTGTGTTGTGTTGCCTTGTTCATTAGAAGTAGATCGATACTCGACACCCAACACTCAACACACCATAGCAAAGTACTTTCGCTTGGAATGCATCGAGAGAGTTTTCGGAGAAAGGAACTCTGCTGACACTCATCTCTCATTCAGCGAATTCGATTCAAAATAAGTCACTGCAGGGAATCGAGTCGAGTCGAGTCTCATTCTCCAGATTTCTCCTTAATGGATTCGTCTTGAGCACATCCCAAAGGAATCTCGCAGTGCAATCGACGCCTAATTGCTGATAAGAATCGCACACATGATGAAGAAAGTTGCCACAGTTGAAAGTGCACCGCTGACTCGACCCACATCGCACAATGAGACGAGAGAGAACCGAACAGCAAACGAAAGACTTAGGCGACGAACTTTATGAGTGTGTCTAGAACTGTTTCAACCTTTCGCTTGATTGCACCGCTTTTGATTTGTTTTAACTATTTCACTTTTCGCTTCCCTTCCTTCTGCCTCTTCCCTCTTAGCTTAGGGCCAGCACTAATTGCAGCTGCAGCATTTCTTTAGCTTTCCATGCAAATCAGAAATAACAAAAACTCATTCTAGCCACAGCAACAAGAATTTTCACTCTTAATAAGTTTCTCGTTTGGTTTGTGCCACTGACTGAGTGTCGTCAACGCCTTGTGGTCTTGCTCTTGGTCTTCACTCTTCAGTTTTGACGTCTCTGTCTCTCTGTCTCAGCATAAAACTGTCAACGAGCGTTTAACCCAGTTAACGCCCTTAACCAAAGGCAGCGACTGTAGTTCTCGATCTATTCCATTCGACACGAGTCAAACAAGTCAAACAAAAACTGTGCGAGGTGTAAAAACCACAACCAGCTCAAGTTCGAGATTCGAGATGCGAGTTGCGAGTCTCGAACGAGCTGCACATGAGCAATGAGTGGATAAGAAAGGCCGCAAACCCAAAAGCCAGTAAGGTGCAAGGTAAAGCTAAAGCTGAAGCTGAAGCTGAAGCTGAGTGATGGCCCCACCTCAGTTGAAGAGATGGCGATGGCGATGAAGACGGTGGGCGGTGCGGAGGTGTTGAGTGTGGCCAGCGGATATTGAAGCTGTTCAAGGGGATGAAGAAGCAGGCAGATGACGATGAGGAAGCAGGAGAGATGCCTGATTGACCGATGTCTGGCTGTCTCCTCAGAGCGAGCAGAAAGGAATTCTGAGCGCGGTGAAAGTAGTCATCTCCATCTCCGTTTTTTCCCCTCTCCTTCTCCGTCTGCATCTCCATCTTCTAGTGAAGACACGACAGCGGACAACTGCAACGGCAACAGCAGCGACTTGTTGAGATTCTGGTCCCAATAATGACACTTAAACGATGCAGTTTTTTCGTAATATGAATTTTCCTGTTTGTTGCATTGGTCAGAGCAGCAGAGAAGCGTCTCGCCATCAATTATAACCGGGAGCGCAGCGCGGAGCCACCTGAGCTAAACTGAGCTGAGCTGCATCTCAATCACCAGCAAACTTGCAACGCGCAACTGGCAACTTGCAAGTTGCAACTGCCAATGGCCATCGGCAGGTTCTTCTCTTCTAATTGCCGATGTTTTTTACTTTGTTCTTCAGTCCGGTTCGATTGGAACCTTATGAGTTATGGCTACACAGAGGTGTCATATGATGATGGGATGATGATGTGGATGGTGGATCGATTGGGTTCAAGACATTGGGATGCATCCAAACAGAGTAGAGGAGTAGAAAGCCTCACGCCTTTAAAGGGGAATTCGAGAGTTTATTTAGTATCCCCTTATGCATTCCAATGCCATTCATAACCGACTAACATTGCAGGCAAATTGGCACTCATCTTGGCCAATTCCTGGTCGTGGTCAATGCCAATTCAATGCCGGACATATTCGCAAATTGATGCCATGCTGTTGCCGTTGCATTGTCAGCATTGTCAGTGATGCAATCTCCTTCTCTCCTCTTCATTTCAAATTTGCAAGCCAAGACCCTGCTATTAGGAGCAGCGTCGCATCAATTTATGGCCCAACTGGGAACTGGAAACTGCACAGAGAAGGAGCAGAGGGAGGAGGAGGAGGAGGGACAGGGATAAATCAAGCAGTGTTTGCTTTGGGCGTTGGCAGACAGCCTCGACAACGCGACGATTCCTTCTTGGCTTGCTTGCCAAAATGCAGTTGTCTTCCTCAGTTTATTCCCCTGCGAGAGGCAAGGGGCGTGTCCGCGTTATTTGTGGCAGATAAGTCTTGCCACATGCAACACGAAGCAATCAAGGCAACTGTCAATAGCGGCAACACCTGTTTCTAGTCATATCTAGTTCACTTTGCGGTTGCTTCTTCCTCATCTCGCCAGCTGCGACCTTGAGTCCGCTTAGATCGATGCGATCTAATGATGATGCAGATCAACAGCTGATAAACGCGATCAATTCGAGACATGACTAAACTGTTGATTCCCTTTTTATCTTGTAAGTGTTTCAGGTTCTATATAAATAACTGATCGTTAGGTGTTAACAAGCAGACAGCTTAAAGATCCCTTCAAGTCATCAGGAATCTGTTGCAATTTGCTGCTACACAAAAGAGGTTTCTGCATTGTAATTTATGCTCTGTTCTACTTCAGACCAACCCAGAAAAGCTATCGAGGTGAAACTGTTTGTTACACTTGACTAATTGATTTATGCTCAATTGCTGTATGAAGTATTTGGGAAGAGAAACGAGATCGAAATGCAATTTTAATCGGATCGCTGGAGACTCCTTGTGGGTGCAGCCTTCAAGAGCCGCAAGATGGTCAGGCAACATGACATGGAACATGCACATGGCATGGCATGGCATGGCATGGAACCACTGAAGACTCTAGAATGGAACAAGTTCTCGAGTAGTTCCCACAGGAAGTGTTCGCTGCCGAACGCATGCCAAAAATGGGTCTCCGAGGACAAGACAAGCGAAGACAAGAGAGAAGACGACAAAGAACGAAACGAAACGAGAACGAAACGAGTGATCACGATTATGATGATCATTTGGGCGATTATGGCTGCTTCACTATGAGACTGCCACAGTGCCGCAAGTTGCAGACGGTGGCAATGTCCCCACGCAGCCAACTCACTGTTCATGCCCCAAGAACATTTGCCGACTCCAACTCCAGCTCCGACTCCTTCTCAGAGTCTCTATCGATCGTTGGCATTAGCAGTTGTTGTATATTGTTTCTGCATTGTAACTGTCACCTGGTGGCAGTTGGCAAAGCTGCCAGAAATAATAGAAATTATATGAAATGGGCATTTGGGGAGTGTGCTTGGACTTCCGTGTTTGGTCTCTGGCTATGTCTATGACTCCACAGCATCTGAATGGACAATGGGCCATTTGGAGCGTAGGCAGTGAACAGAGGGGAGAAGAGGAGGCAGGAACTGAGAGGAATGCTTGATGCAATCTCCCGCGCCTGCAGAAGCCTAATTTGGCAAGTTATTACAACATTTTGCTGAATTCCTCTGCCATTCACACCTCCCAATCACAATCCCAGTCACAGTCCCAACTCCCCCACAGGAAACTCTGCAACTTAGTATGATGGACACGTGCCAAGTTCATTTGTTCATTCCAAGAGACAGAAAGATAGAGAAACACAGAGAGGAAGAGAGAGAGAGAGAGAGAGAGAGGAGGCAATAGTGAAGATCTCTTGTATGCGATGATGGATCACTGAGGATGACGCGACACTTAAAAGTCGCTTTGTTGTTGTTTCTTTTGTTGATGCTGTTGTTGCTGTTGTTGCCAGCTGTTCGTGCCCTGCAATTTAAGGGGAGAGTACGACTATTTAATGCCTCGACTGCAGCGGCAACTTGAGGCTCGCGACTGATTTATGACAGCGCGAAAGATCGGACTGAGAATCGCCACAGCGCTCTATGCATCCGAGGGCAATTTGGCACTGCCAACCAGCAACTTGCAACGTGCAACTGGCAACTTGCAACTGCAACTAGCCCATCTATATGACGGGCGTGGCGCCGAGGATGAGGATGAGGCTGAGGCTGAGGCTGAGGAGGATGAAGCTGGGGCAGAGGCTACAGAAGACGAGGCCTATTACGTGATGATGTAATAATTCTTAAGACGATGGCATTTTTATTGAGGAAAATGTTGCATAAATCAAGGCAGCAATAAAACGAAGCCCCGTCGATCGCCCCGTTGATCGTTGATCGAAACAGGATGCCTCGAATATTTCATTCCCATTCAGCTCGAATAATTTGCACCAGCTAAATCGACTTCTACTTCTACTTTTCTGCTTCTACTCTCTTTTATTACAAAGCTTTTCAATGCGATCTCGAATTCGACGTCGTCATTGAACACAATGGGGATAGCGGCATAATTTGGATCATTTCCCTCAGCTGCCCTCAGAAGTTCTTTCTCTAACTTTAACTCTAATCAGCGATGTTGCAACATTGTTGCCACTCAACAACTAACCAGCAACAACAGCCCACGCAATCCGAGAGCTTGCATCACACATTAACATTCAGCAGATTGCAGATCACAGCGGCAGATGAGAGATGAGAGATGAGAGATGGGAGAACGTGTTTGTCATGGCAAGTGGAAGTCGATGTGGAAGTGAAGCCTACGCAAAAGCGGATCACATGAAAGGAGCACAACAAACCATCATAAAAGGACGTTCGTCATAACTTCTCTCTCTCAAAGGAAATCCAAAATTACTAATTGAGTCTTAAAATCCATCTCGCATCTAACGAGAGAAAGGAATCGAATATTGATTTACATTAAATGCGCATTTTTATGGATCAATAGGTTGTCGTTGATAAATAAAACAGACTAGATTCAACTCAATGATCATAAGCAGATCATTACCACAACAAATGTGTCATAATATTGATATATTATTGTCATCGATCAGAGCAGAATAAATAGTGTGGAGAGTGCTCAGAATATTAATATTCCACAATATTAGCATTAGAATGTTTCAGTTGTAGTTTGTAATTGGAAGAGCAGAGAGAGGAGAGAATGAAGAACCAAGAACAGAGAACAGTTTGTTTGTCACGCCTGGTTGTTCTGTTGATTTGGGGAGAAGAGTCGAGGCAACACCTCGTAAATAGGCCACTGACTGACGTGATTACAATGTCAAAGTGGATAACTCTCTTTATTTATGATACCTAATATAATTAAATTAATTTTCTTTTAGACCATACCTTACTTGGGGGGCGTGGCACTTGCCCGAAAACTGTATCAAAGCGTGAGCCACGAAATATCTTCGAGAGCATTTGCATTTCCTTCACTTGGACCTTAGACCTCAGAGCTGGAACATTGCGTGATTCGGCAAAAGATTCTTAACATTTCGAACACCTTTTTGGGTGTCCATCCAGTCTGAGAGGGAAGACAGAGAGAGAGAGAGAGAGAGAGGGTGAGGAAGGGCAAAAAGTACAAACAAAGCCACACAAAGTCAGAAAGCAAATTATTAGGCAGGCAAAGCAAGCAGACCAGCTGAGGGAAACTGCTTTTTGATGTTCGGTAATTGGCGGTTTGGCAGCACGCGAGGCGGCCTCCAAAACACTGCAATAGAGACAGAGACAGAGACAGAGCAGAGACTAGGAACTAAGGTTTGGGGACTGGGAAACTAACAGACCATCGCCCAAGAGACACGGAGACAAGAACAACAACTATTCTTCCGATTGCCGGCGCTCAAACCTTTAAAATGGTAACGAGCCAGCGGATTTCGGCGTGACGCGCTTTTCGATTTCGGAGCTCAACTGTGAGCCAAGAACTGAGAATTTAGAACTGAGAAGTCAGAGTCTTTTTCTGGTCTGAGTTCGAATGTCGCTGTTGTCTTTGTTTCTGTGTTGTTGCTGTTGTCGTTGTCGTCGTTGTTGCTGTCTGCTCATTTCATAATAATTGGCAGCTTACAAATGTTCTTTCGGTTTTGATTTTGCTTCCATTTCTATTTCTATTTGTATTTAGCCGTATTCTGGGCTTCAACTGCATTTGAACTGTCGCGGTTTCTCTTCTCGCTCTTCTCTCTTCACTAGGGGAAGGGAATAGCGGTTCTTCGTTCCGTTGAACTTATGAGCCACGTCGCCAGTTGGCAGGCAGAAGTCAGAAGAGCAAAGAGGGAACTTGTAGCATTACTGCGGCGAATCTCTGGGCGAAGAATTCACAATTCAGAGCAGGCATCCGCCGCAAATAAAGTGGGCACTTTATAGGCGTGAACATTAATTAGACAGCCAAATCCCAAATACCAAAGTCAGTCAGAGGCAGTCTGGACAGCTGAACAGTTAAACAGGAGCGGAGATTACACAATAAATAAAAGGCTGAGAAGGGCAAGAAAGAGGAGGTGAAGGGGCTGCAGTTGAGTCAACATTTTGGTGGATATTCGCACAACTAATGAGCAAATGGGCTAACGGCGAAGTGCAGCTCTTGTCTCCTCTCTTCCCCCTCTCTGCTCAGTCTGCTCACACACTTTGTCTCCACCCTCACTCGGAGCTGTTTCCATGCGATCTTGGGGCGGAGTTGTTTGCGCATGCGGCATGCGGCATGCGGCAAACCGCCAACAGATGCCAGATTAGCATTTAAATTGTAGTTACATTTGGCCAAACTCAAATTCAAAGCAATCCAAACACAAACACAAGCACAAGCGCAAGAAACTAACGCAAACTTTAGATTATTTTTCATTCCGTTTATTTTCTTCTTCTTGGCGTTGCATTTTCCCGCCCTCTTCTCGCTGGGCAAGAAGCGTTTACCAAATGGAATTGTTGTCTTTGTTCTGTTCGGTTCTGTTCTGTTCTGTTGTTGTGGGAGCTGGAATTCCTCCGCCTATGCCCCTCTGCTGCCCCCCTCTGTTCCATCTCCCATTCAACCAATTCAGCTGATGTTATCAAGGCCTGGCCTCCGGCAGAAGCTTTCCTCAGTGTTTGCTGTGCTCTCCAAGCCAAGCCAAGGTAGCAATTTCAATATCAAAATTCGCCTGGCCTTTGCTCTGAGACCAAAGAACACAGACGGAGACAGAGACGTAGGCCAGGGAACAGAGAACCGCAGAGCCGCCATGGAACCGCTCAGGTGAGTCCAGAAAACGGTAAACCGCCAACGCCTTCTTCGGCATATCAGGCAGCTCAGCTCAGCTCTCAGTGTTTCCAACAATTTAATCCAAATTAATTAAAACTCCACTCAAAGTGACCCACTTCCAGGACACTCCATTGACATCTTTATCTCTCTCCCTCTCCCTGTTTCTCTTCATCGAGATCTCTTCCCTCTCTCTGTTGTCTCTTTGACGAGCAGAAAAATGGCGATGATAAATTGAGAAACATTTGGAATATGACTTCAAAAGTGTGGCAAGCTGGAGGCTAAACAACTGAGCTACCAACACACAAAACTATTCCCAGTTGCAGTCCCTCTCTGCTTCTTCTCCTTAGGTCTGTCATTATTCCGAGACACTGGACAGCCCGATTAATTTGCAGCCATCGTCTTGGACATGGACGTGGACGTGAAAATACCGTAAGCGTAGGTGGCTTGATGAGCTCTGCTGCTGCCGTTTTGTAGTTGTCGCTGTTCTTGTCGTTGTTGGGCCAGACGGACAGACAGACAGACAGACAGACATACGGGGCTTCTCCTCGCTTCAGCTGCCTAGCTGAGTGTAGCCCAGAGACTGCCCCTTGGCCAGATCCACACTAATTAATTGCGTGCTTTGACTCGGTCGCACTCCAAGGGCCCCGAATTCCGCTAATTCCAACTGCCAACTGCAAAGTTGAGGAGGTAGATGGAGAAGAGATGGGCGTGGCATCGTCTCAGTCGTTGCTCTGATTGACAGGAAATTGTTATTAAGGCAACCAATCGACATCCAACTGTTGGCAGAGATTTCTGCTATAAATAGCAGACTTCGTTTTTGGCTTGTTTTGATTTTGATTAAGAACTTCCATTTTGACTTGGAATGGAGTTGGGTTCAATGGCATCCTCTGCCCCTGGCTCTGACTCCAGATCTTGCTACGTTTCCCGTTGTTTATGCTGTTGACCCGAAAGGCAGTGTAAACGAGTAACTTGAGTAGTTAAAGTACAATCGAAAGTTTGTGACTCGCTTTTCCTTAGTGCAAATGTTTTGTGTCTAATCATCTGACACTCGAGACATTCGAGACTCTGCAGAATGCAAGGAAATCAAAGCGAGTCTCAACTCTCACTCACATCGATAGCGGCAGAGGCGTGGGAGGGAGACGAGGACTCTACAGACTGCAGAGTGACAAGTACAGATGCCTGCGATAGCACTCGAGAGCATGTCGACTAATTGCAGTTATGATATCAAAGTCGACATAACGCTAACGCCTAGCTCTGAGACTCACCTCTGTCGTCTCAAGTGGAGACACCTAGCGGCCAGTAGAGGCACCAGCACGAACCGAGAAATATGAAACACACGCGAGCAGACAACAGACAACGGACGAGAAGCAGGCAACGGATGGTCAAGTGGCATCAAGTGTGCATCGCATCCACAGAGATCAGACCGGACACCTCTTGGAACAGGGACAGAGATGGAGATGGAGACAGGGGCCGAGTGTCAGGATAATTTGAGCTGAGCTGAGCTGAGCTGAGAGACGACGCCACGCAAATGATCCGCATGGAATGATCGGCGGACTTAATGAACTTTCTCGCTTTTGGGGCGAATCCACAATGGAGTGCGATATGTTTGGTCGTCTGGTCTGGTCTGGTCTGGTCTGGTGGGAAAGAGGCAAACAAGGCGAAGTGGACCATGGACCATGCAGCAAAGCTGGAAACGAGGAGCGAAGCAAGAAAACTGCAGCAGCCATCGGAGAAACAATTATGCAGAATTTGGGTCATCTCTCGATCATCGGCGGGGGAAATTCATTTGTGTTTCTTCTACTTCTACTTCGACTGCAGATGCAGATGTAGAAATAGATGTGATTCTAGTTGTATTTGTTGTTGTTGTTGGATGGGGATGTTGGCGGCTTCGCTGATTAGATCTCTATTTCTATTTCTATGTCTACTTCTCAGCAAAGACAAAGCGAACGAACTGTGGAGGGGTCAGAATAATTGCGAATTTAATTTTGATTCCATTTATGATTTCTGTTTCCATTTCTATTTCTATTTGTTTTTCATTCCGTGGGATTCCAAAGCATGCTGCTGTAAAATCGTTTCGTTTTAACGGCATTTAAGTAAGCTTAAGTAGCGGCAATTTGCAGTGCTCCAGAAGTGGCCAACAAGTAACTAGTGATGAACAGAACGGGACACTCATCACGATCCAAGGAATTCGGGTGACATCAGTGACTCTCTTCTGTTACCTGCTTTACCAATAAGGCACCGTCGTGCTCATCACCATCACCATCACCATCACTGCCTCCGTTACCATCTCAGTCTCCAATTCTGTCTTCGGCCTTCCTCTTCGTCTTCGTCAGGGTGTCACGACAAGGCAGCTGCTCCTTTTGTTGGCCACGCTTCTTCATCCCCATGCTCATCCTCATCTTCATCCTTGTCAATTAATTGCTGGCAACCTGCTGATTTTATGCTAGAACAAAGATTTCAGTTTATGTCCCACTTCTTGACTTCTCTTCTCTTCTCCTCTCCCCTACTCTCTGATGATCTACGATCCATGTTCGTCTCTTGTCGCGGTTCATCGTTGATCTGTCCACGTTTTCATGTTGTCAAATGCCACGCAAGGTTAAGTCGTTCATTCCTCAAGCGCCAAGCGCGTGATCGCCTCGTCTCCTCTCTCCCTGCTCTCTCTCTCCACATTTAATGGCAACTATTCCCATATTGCATATTTCTAATGACTTCTTGGACAATCTATCATTTAAAATGAGCGAGCATATGACAAGTATGTGACCAGTGAGTAATTATTTACTATAAGTATAGTGTTAGTTACATCACCAGATCGTTCTGGCAGCCTCCCAACTTAAAAGAGTCTGCTAACATTACAGAGCTGTAAGAAGAAATCATTTATTCAAAACAATTTAAACAATAATAAACTGGAATTTAATAGCTCCAGACTGTTTCAATCATTCACTCAGAGGGACTGCAGAGGATTAGGAACAGTTCAGACCACTCAGCTGGCTGGATTATGAGGGAACATTCCATCCATTGCATCGATTCCATCCATTCCAGGCTCTTGCAAGTTGCCGTAAATTTGCGTTGACCAAATCGCAAACAAATCGAGGCACATTGTGTTGCCTTTATTGCCTTATAAGCTTCAGCTCGTAGGCAGAGCTCGAGTCCAGCTTCAGCCTCCTCTCTGCCCCCTGGAGAGAGTGCGTGAACAGAGTTGCCTCCCACTGTCTTACTCCTAACTCCTGTTCTCTTTCCTCTGTTTGCTGCCAATGCGTGGCACATGTCCGATTGGCTTTCATTGATACCAATGGGATAGCTGGATGGAGTTGGAGTTGTAGTTGGATAGTCTCGATCTCCAGTTCGTTAGCGGCTGCCTCACCTACTTTTGCTGCCATGTCGCAGATCGGCCTTAAAGTTGGCCTTAAAGTTGTGCGTACTCTGTGGATTGCTGTGGTTTCCAATTTCTTCCAATTGTGCGACGCTGTCATCGCCTACATTGTCGTCGTGTAGCTGCTGTTCACTGTTCACTGTTCAGCTGTTTAGATGTTGAGCTGTTGTCCTATTGCAGATCTGTTGCCAACGCCCATTAGATCCAAGAGCCAACAGCCAAGAGACAAAGACAAAGCCATGGACAGAGACATAGACAAAGTCAACGCCAAGTTGTTTCGCCATTTTGCGGTAATGCGTTTCAATTACAAGCCCGAATTTCATTGCGACTCTGATCTTTGCGATAAACTGCAATAAAAAATGCGATCGCAACGCTTTTCTTTGTCTTTTGAGTTGGCCAGGGAAAGTGTTGCAAACTGCTCCACAAAGTAATTGCAATTGCTGTCCAACTGTCCAGCTGCAATCCTTCTAAGTACTTCTGTCTCGTCTCGTCTCTTGTCTCTTATTGTGGCACACATTTGCATTGTACATGAGAGATGCTCAATTAAAAGGCTGGAGACAACAACGAGCAGAGAAACAACAACTGCAACTGCAACTGTTGCTGTTGTTGCTGTTGCTCCCTGGCCATGTTCCACTTGACTTTAATTGGATTTTGTTTATTTTTGGGCACATTTCGGAGCCCGCAACTGGCGACGGCTCGCGGAATGCGACACGACACACGATGACAAATGTTGATATTCAAATGACACTCTCCGGAGAGAGGGGAGAGAGCGGAGAGTGAGGGGAAGTGTGGAGTGGGCGGCTGCCACTTGTTGGACTTTTGTCACAGCTAACATGAGAGACCAAGACTACGACGGAGACACCCGCAACTGGCATTCCAATCGATTGTTGGCCATGTTGCTGCTGGATGCCTGTGGTCGCTTGTCTCTCGGTCCCCAGTCGTGGTTGGGTGAGAAAAGTAAACCGAGAAGAGTGGAGAGAAGAGAAGCGCTGCAAAGCGATGCTGCTTCAATCTTCTCCTTTCAACGCAACCTGGCAGCAGATGTTTGAAATGTTTGCGCGACTTTGTCAACGATTCCCCTCCATCTTCTCCCCTGATTCCCACTCTGTCTCTGCCAATTGAATGGAGTGAAAAATGTCCATGGCACCTGTCAATGCGTGTTTCTATGCCAAAGGCAAACATTTGCAGTCCCGTTGCAAGTTGCAGCTAAAGAAGTGAGGAATCAAAAGAAGCTGCTTAGAAGATTAATATCCCTCCACAATTAGCTGTCCGAGAAGGAGTCTCAACATGCAACTCTTCATCTTTTATTTACTTTTCATTCCCCTAAGGAATGCGAGTTGATTCCACAAATTGGGTTAAAATTACAATTTGCATCACATTAGCACAGTTGTGGGAGCAACAATCTCAGACTCGCTTAGAAAGCGCATTTCCATATGCATCTCTTTGGCTTTGTCTCAGATGTTTGACCACCAAATTCGCTCTGCTCAAAATGCTGATCACGTTTTTGCTTCGCCTCGTCGAAGAAGGAGTCGAAATTCCTAGCAAAATGTGTCAATAATTAATTGTATTCAATTAAAACACGTACTCGGGTTAATTAAGATGCATCCGTGTCGCATCAGACAGAGAGAGAGAGAAGCACTTCGATCGAATGGAGACATGTTATTGTTTCTTTAGAGTAACGTTGATAGGAATCTACAGAAGCCTCAACTCTCAGTTGGCAGTTGTTTAAACGGTTTTGGGTAAAAGTGCAACTAAGCATCAATTAGCCCAATTCCCAGGCCGTTGCCACTTTGCCCCTCTTTGCCCCTGAGTCGGTTTCTGTTTCGACTTCGCTTTCATGTTGCATGTGGCTCACGTTGCATTTTGGCAACGTTTTCAGTTGCCTCTCGTTGTTGTTGCTTGCTGCAAGTTGCCCTCTGATTAGAGCCGCTCGTCTTCACACAACAGTGAAATTTATTGCAATTTTCATTTTATTTATTTGCGTTTGTTGTCTTCGCTTTGCCAATGCCAAGTGCTCGACCCGTCGTCCCAGGGCCTTTCCCATATTATTTCATTGTTGGGCAACAAAACGTTCCACATGCTATCATCACCAGAGGTTCTCTCAAGTCTCTGTCTCTGGTCACTTCAACATCTCTTTCTCTCAATCTCTATCTCTATCTCCGCCTGTGTCTCACGTGCCATCGAGAGTGCGTTTTCACTTCGCAGCGAGCTCGAAAGTGATTCTAATCACATGAATTTAATGAAATAATGCCATGAGAAAAGGAGAATGTGTTTTCGTAGACAGAATCTCTTCTACTTGTTGCCAATCTCAACTGCAATTCAATTCGTCATTTCACTCATGTCGCAGTCTAAGTAACATCCAATCAAAAGTCGCTTCGACACACATTCTGTCTGTATTCAAGGTCTCTCTAAACAAACAGGCAGCATCCTTGTTACTCTGATGTTCCCATTTGCAATATTCTCGTCACGAATTTGACCACAGAGCCAATCGATGATGGATGACGAATGTTATATGATGCATCTCAATGCATCACTCTGAATGCTGAATGCTGAATACATTTAGCTCCAGTATTAACATAACTGAAAGTTCACTAAATCTACAAGAATTTCGCATTCGAATCTATCAAAAAGTGAAACCACTAATAACCCATAATCTGCTGAGGCACGAGATGTAGCCATGGCTTCATCTGTAGTCAGGTATCATTAACACCCCACAATGTCATTTGTTTTCCTCTACAACTTTCGACCCGAGGCTTTCATCAGGTTGTGAATATTATTCGCAGTTGGCAGCTGCTTGAAATTCCAGTTCACGCACCGAGTTGACGCTCTCCACGCGACCTGCCTGTCAAGATCTGTGCAAATAGCCATAAAATGTGTGCAACACAAATTGTTTTGACCCACAGTGACCCACAGAGATAGAAAGAGAGAGAGAGACAGTGAGAGATTGTGGCCAAGAACTTTTGCTTTTCGCTTTGCATAAATTTCAATTTGCTGCTCAGTGATTTATGATGCTCGTAAATTAAGTTTAATCATATGTAGTGCTCTCTGAAACTGAAACTGTGTCGAATACATTGGAATGGCAAACGAGGCGTATGCGCAACGCAGCGCAACTTAGCTGTAAATGTTCTGCTGGGGTAACAATTAAATAAACGAAAGGTACTCCAATGATGTGATTAATGATGTGTGCAGTGGGAATGCTCACAATCAGCTTACACAAATTTGCTAATCTCGGATGCAGGAGAACATCATACAAGCACAATTTACAACAATGTTGTGGCCAAGACAGCGATACAGACAGAGTGTCGTGAACTTTGTGCCCCGTTGGGAGCTGGCTGTTGGCTGATGGTTGCACAATGTCAATACCGCCGACGCTGCATGACCCGGCCACAATCCCGCCAAGCAGCAAGAAGCAGCAGGCAGCAAGCAGCAAGCGGCAAGCGTTGCCTATCAGCGCTGACATCAACAACAGGCAACAAACAGACAAACGACAAGCGAGAACAGAGAAGAACATGCAACAAATGATGGAGAGCACTAACAAGACTTGATCCTGCTGCTCCTGTTAGAACAGCACAGAGCCAAGATGTTGGCCGGGCTAACACTACTGGCACAATTCCTCAGCAAAAACGAAGAGACAGACTGACAGACAGAGAGACAGAGCGACATTGGTTGATCTTCCCGTTGCTTTAAGCTGATTTTTATTGGTGTTGTCTTCATTGCAGAGAGAGAACATTTGAATGGGCGTCAGGCAGCAGCAGCAGACTTGGACTCCAGTTGAGATTTCTTGTGGTGGGTGTAGTTAGTAGTTTGAGTGGTTCTACTAACCGCTTACAACTGGCTTAAGATGCACACTTTCGATAACATTTTGGTAAATTTATGCGCAAGTCGACGACGAAAAACGAAACACAATTTTTTTGGTTTTATTTTGTCTTTTTTTTTTTTGGTTTTGGCGGATATTTGGGCAAGACAACAACATCATTTGAGGCGCAGGCGAGGCAGACAAATGCAAATCGCATTGGATATGGCCCACAATGAAGGCTTAAAGGGCCACAGCACTGATGATTTAGCAATTTGTGTGTCGAGTATTTGTTATTTGTGTTTGAATTTAATGCCATTCGTTGGCTCTTTTGTGCACATAACTTGCTAAGCGGATTTTGGGTAATTGCTGGGCCTTTTGCTTTAAGAATAATTCTTGTCAGTGTTGTTGGTTGGTGGTGCTTGGTGGCTGGTGGTGGGGACCACCCGTATTGCCTAACGACAGAATAAATGTCAGGGGCATGGCAAAAAGGTCAGTGGATTCCAGTTGGCCAAGCAACCGGCTAACGGTTGTCTTGAAAACATGCAAAGCGATCATAGAATGGCCACAAACAATTTATGCCAGCCTTTAGTTTCTCTATCTGCAAAACAAAACTATCTACAAGCTGGGTAATTAAAACCATTGAAATCGCTTTACATTTAACCACACAAAAGCTTTTTGTACCTTTGTGCTTGAGTGGCACTTAAAGAAATGCAGTTTGGCCAATTAAAAGCAAATTGCAGCATTCCAATTGATTCAGGGACAGCTCACTTTTCAGCCTTATATATACATAGAGAAAAAAACTTACTAAAATCATGAATAAAATATACATTATTAAATCAAAAACAAAGATCCAGATATAAATATTGGCTTTATAAGGATGACAAACATTCTCAATTCAAGAATGCACAAATGTAAAAAGTTCTTGAATTTTGAGAAGACAAAAATTTAAAATAAAAATAAAGATTGAAGTTTTGTTTCACAAACGTTTCAAATATAAATGAAATATTGTTTAAAGGATTTATCAAAATATTCTACAATTTTTGAATTTTATTCACATTTTTAAAACGTTATTTTCTCTCAGTGTGATAGTGTATATTTCACAAGCGAAAACGTGGCAAATTGCCAGCAAATAGCTCGAATAGTTATTACCATTGTCAAGTGAACTGATTTCACCGCATGCTTGCAATAGTTTTGCATTTCTCAAAGTTCTTCCCACCATTTATTTTTTGTGTGCCATTCTTTTGTCATTTTCTGTAATTTTATTTTACTCGTAGCGATTTGTAATCGCTTTATATGTTATGCGTATTAATTCGTTTTCAAGTTTGCCGCTTCTCAAATCGCATGCGGGCTTTTGTCTCATCATTAGAAGTCACTCGGGGTGGTCGAATCCATGGTACAAAAGTCTTAGTAATTAAAATTGAGTTTGTGATACGAGAAGAATGCTTTTAAGATGTGGCTGGCATTGCAAAAGCTGCCTAAATTCGAAACGCCAACGAATCTCCTCACATGGAGGTGGCAAAGCTCTTGACGGCAATTCGTCTTGTTTGGGGGCTCTCTTGGTTTGGTTTTTTTTACGGGTAGTAAGCGTGTAAGAATTGTATCATAAACTTTAGTAGAATGCTGGGAGTCGATCGTTTAAAGTCAGGCAGTGACTATAAATAGGCATTGAATCGATCTTTACTGTCCATCTGGGCAATGAAGTTGCTGCTACTTTTTCTGTGTTGTCGTTGTCGATGCCGCAGTGGAGATGTTGCCACCGCTTGGCGAGATAAGACTTGAAATATGTATTTGATGATGTTGACAATCGATCAATAGATCTTTCAGTTGGAGCACATAAACAACTGAGCTGAATGAGCTCAGCTCAGCTGCACGTGGACCAGGGAGCCAGGGCCATCTATTTGAAAGGCGGTCGTTCAGTCAGATGAGAATCAATAACAATTTGTTGAAAATGACTTCAGGCCTGTCGTAGACCTACTTAAGTAGTTGACGGCCCAGCGGAAGTGAATTTCATTACAAATGAGAGTTGCATAAATGACTAAATTAGTGAACTGAAATGACATGTTTACAGTTAGGTGATAGAATAACAATAAGTCAACAAAAAGCCCAACCGAAAAAGTCTCTCAACCATTCATCAAGTTATCTGCTCGTCAACTCGTCACATAAGAGAAGTGACAGTAACAAAAAAAAGGTAGTGAACTACTCAACCGAAAAAGATATTCCAAGAACATCAGCCAGGTGATGACACTAATGACTTTATGCTTTAGCTTTCATTTTCATAATTAAATTTACAACAATTTGTTTGCGGCTGTGGGAAAAGTGAAACAAAAAACTTAACACTTTCCAACTTTCAATTTTGTGCGATTCTAGTTTTCCAGCTAAGAATTCTAAAATGTCTACGCATAAAATGAGAATATTGGAGTAGGTTGGGCCAACTTGCTTGACAGCCACAAAACCAAACTGCAAAACTAACCAAACTGGTCGGCAAAATGGATGTGTGACTGACCTTCGGTGACTTCTTTAGTTGTTGTATGAAAAATGAAAGTTTCTGCATGAGTTCAAAGTTAAAGATTCATTTGTATATATAGATCTGTTACGCAATGCCAAAGATATGGGTACTGCAAGCTTCTAAAGGCGTAGGACAAAGCTTTATGCTAACCGTATAAATGAAAGTTGTGACTGTTGTCGAGTTGAAAGTCGTCGAGTTGAGTTGAGTTGAGGGTAAACTTAACTCTCTAACCAAGTGCATTCATATTCAAATCGATACGCATTCAATCTGGCATACACAGCATTTCATAGCTGGCGGTTAGTTTAGGCCTCTTTTGTTAATTTCCAACTCGAAGAAACTCTCACTTTCATTGATGTCTAATGCGCCAGCATTGATCGCGCACCAACTAACATGATTAGTTTGTTGTTAATGTTATTTGTGCAGGTTCAGTTGCATATTTTCCAGCAATGGCAACAAGCTGTTAACGCGCTCAAATTATTTGATGAAAAGAAAAGCTCCGTCAGCCAGTGCCCATTGTTGAACTTTAAAGTTTTTTTTTTCTTTTTCGTTTTTGATTTATGATAAACAAATTGGAATACATGCTGTCAATCGCCAAGTGCACCGAGGGGAGGCAACAGACAACTATTTAGCTGTTCATCTATGAGTTAATCAAGATGCAGACAAGCAGACGTCAATTGCATCACTTAACTTGCACTCAGCGCGCGGCAATCGCTGTTGACTATTGACACAAATTGTTATGCTGACGCCGGCTTTTGCCGAAATGTGTATACTCTATGCATTAATACACTATCCCCTAATCACATACTCTTCACGTAATTATTTAAACGTTATGACAGCATGTGCATATTAAGATTAATTAAGTTGCACACACTTTCATCAAATTAATAAATTACAGAGCGTGGCGACCTTCAGCAAACAGTCTCATTTAATACACACCTCGACTGCACATTTCTGACTAACTACTTAAGTACAATATATGTTGTAAGTATACAGTGTCAGCAAGCGGCATAACATAGTTATTATGCCGCATACTTGGCTAAACTGCAAAAGAATAATATGCAAAGTCATGATGCACGCTGCTGCTGCTGCTGAATCCTCTTCAGCGTGTGCGAAGATGAGTTGCACTCAAGAAATTGGCGTAGGCAACTGCAACAACAACAACAACAACAACAGCGTGCTGCAAGAGTCGTGAGTGGCAATGCTCGTACAGTTATGCAAATGAATTGTTTATTGACAAGAGTGTCACTCGCTGCAAGTTGCATAAACATTGCACAATAATTTTGACTAATTGCAAGACAAATTGGCAATGCTGGGGCAACAAAAATAAATACAAATAACTGCACAAATCAAGAAGCCGGTCCTCGAGCCGAGACCGGACAACACTATTCCGCTAGTCAGTTGCAGGCTGCAGAATTTTCTTTAGTGGGCGTTGTGGACTACAAAATTTGTTGGCTACTTTTTGTGTGTTGAATTATTGAACGTATCGGTGCCTGCGGTCAAAGCTAACTGTGCGCAGAGCGGAGCAAAATATAATCTTTATGCATAAATTCACACACCGACTGAGGCAAGTTCGCAGCTTGAGTCTTTTGTTTGTGCTCGTCTCGTTGGCTATAAATAGCCATTGGACCATTGAATTTTGTGCACCAGAAACCTAATTTTTTTGATTGTTGCTGTTGGTTGTTTTTTTGCCATGTGCAAATATCTAATGAAATCTAATGGATCATTTAATTAGCCACACAGATTACAGTCTCTTTTTGATTACCTTCGATATCAATAAAGCCGACCTGCATATGGGAAAAAACACGCTGTGAATTCTTTTGCGTTATAAAAATAGCCTGTTAAACATATCGAGAATGACCAATATTCAGAAATGATTAAAAGAAATCAGTTTACTGCACATGGCGTTGACCCACAAATATAATTACAATCAAAACTGGCCAAACTATCGCTTTTGAATGGGTTTTTTTTCACTTTCAATCATAAAACTATCCTGTGCGAAAATGTTTGTTGAAACCAAATCTCAATTACACTGCTGACATACATTCCAGCTTTTTTGTTGCACTTAGGGGCAAGAACATAAAAATCGTTCAACTATTTCGACAATCTGCAATCTGTTTCTATACTAATCGCTGGTGCATGTCAAAAGCTTCCGTTGTTGTCAGGCAACTGACCCAATTCCCAAAGTCTAGCCAAAATCAAATCTGTGTGCGGGCTACGCCTCTAAATATGACAAACATCCGTTGCTGAAATGATCGTGGGCCATATTCGATAAGAAGGTGACACAGCTCAGCAGCACTATGGAAATTTTCATTTTCAATTTAAGGCAAAAGCCAAGAAAATGCACCCAAATCAGTTGAGCCAACTTGGCCACAACAAAAAAGGCAAAAACAGCCACGAAATTCAAATGACAAGCCAAAAGGCAGAAGTTGAAGTTGCAGTTGGGGACATTGAGACATTTAGACATTGGGCGATCTCACCCAAATACGCGACAGCTCAATCAGTTGGCCAGGTCTGCGTGCTGGAGCTACGAGTATTTTGGCCAATTTGATTTATGGCCAGCGAGTTTTCTTCCTTGTTGCATTTTCATGTTGGAATTCATGCATAAACATAAAAGCAGCCGAAATTTTGAAGCAACCAAGCATAGTCATTGAACAATAGAACAGCGACATCTGCTGCTGTTGTTGTTGTTGTTGTTGAAGTTGTTGTCCTGCAACGCTCCATTGTGTTTTATGATACCCAGAACGTGAGGTTAAGCTGAGAGACGAGAGAAGAACTTCTCTGCTGGCAAATAAAATAAACATATGTAGTATATATGCGAGAGTCGCCTCCTATCGATAGAACTCTTGTCTTGCCGAACAAATCGAATTCATTTAGCGCAGTTCATAATCTCTTTTGGGCCCATGAAATTCTTTCTTTGCAATTCTTCGGCTTTCATTTCGATTCTTTATCACTTTGCAGCACAGCCCTTGCAACATTCGCGATACGCGTGTCGTATTCAGTTTGTTGTGAAAGCTGCCACAGCAAAAGCGAAACATTTTATTTATTGACAATACGAATGACTGACTGACTGATGGACTGACTGAGGAATGAGGAATGAGGGAGTGAGTGGGGCAGAAGACAGCGCGTGCTTCTCTCGGCATGGCTTTGATTAGTTAAGGTGTTCGCATTGACCCAGAGAACTACATTTCTCTCACTATGTGAGGCTGATGCAGAGGCTGTTGCTGAAGCTGAGGTTGGAGTTGAGGTTGAAGAGCCAGACAGACTTTTAATAGCACTTTGAGTGTGAGATCGGCTCTCCAGCATTAAATGAGTAATTAAAGTGGAGGAGTTGGGACGCCTTCCACTTAGTCCGTTAGTCAGTCAGTTCGTCAGTCAGTCAAGGAACGGTTAAGTTGGCCAGAAACAAGAGACGAGACACGAGCAGTTCGCGTTTGTCTGCTTGATAAATGGCCCTTTGTCATCGTCGTGGCAACTTCTCTCCTTGCCAGCTAGCTTCTAGCTCAGAACTGCGACTAATCGCCGCTACTTGGCCCCAGATTTAAAGTTGGACCCAGTCTTGACTATACTCGTAGTTGGCTAAATAGTCTCACACCTCGGCAAGGCGGCTGCTAATATTTTGGCCTTTTAGCTGCTGGCTGCTGGCTGTTGTCTGGAACAGTCAACTCAATTAGGATGCTTGGAAATGATTCATTCTAATCTAAAGTCGAGTATCTGCAGTCATGAGCCAGCTCCAAGTCCAAGTTGTTGTGTCTGGATTGGATTTACCGTTGCGCCGTGCGGCGGCATTTCCCGGGGCGGCTTTTGACCGTTTGTTGTGTCTAGAATTTTGCATGGCCATTTCGTTATTGATTCGCATCTGAGCGACTCGTCGACCGAAATGTCTTCATTTAGTTGCCATCTCGGACACGTTTACAGTTTCAAATTTCGTTGCTAAACTTATGACAATTAAATATGACCTGCAGTTAAAAGATTGCCAGATAAAATTTTCACGTTATACAACTTAAAGTTTAACTCAAAAACTCCTAGATTTGATTGGAAGTTATTTTCAATATGTGACCTATATATTCCCTGATCAGTAAGAAGACCCAATGCAATGAAAGTGAAAAGTCAAATAGGTAAAATCTTTGGCGCTTTCATTGACTAATAAGTCTTGAGAGACAAGTAAATATTAAGCTGTTTTAGCGATGTTATCGTGCTATCGAACAGTCTTATCAGGTGCATCGATTGTTAATTGAGTTTTTATTGCGAATTAGTGCCGAGCTATGAAACCCGTCTCGGATGCGACGCTTTAGTCGTGCAATTAATTTACTCATTAGACCATTTGTGGCTGCATTCATGATCCACAAACGGCACTCGACTAAAACAAAGTCGTCAAAGATCGCGGCACGCAGCCTTCATGTCCAATCGCGTCCAGCTTCTGGGAACTGAGGATGAGGAACTTGTTGCATTAAGGCGACCCAGAATCCGTTGCAAAATTCCCATGAGTTTGTTGCCATGCTTAAGGTTTTGGTCATTTAAATGGTAGTCGCAACATACACGTCTCATAACTCAATTAAGAGCGGGTTCGGATCGATGTCCGAATATATATATATATACTTATTATAACTGTAAATGTCTCATCATCTTTCACAGCGCGTATGTCACCTGTTTGTTGCTGATCCGCCACACCTCACAAAACCGCGCTCAACACAAATGCGGTGCGACATTTGCGGCTAATGAACAAGGCTAACAACAGTGGACAGTAGCACAGCGTCAGTTGGGCGGAACGTCAGCCACATTTCGCACTAAGTCGCCGCCATATCCATTTCCATGTACAAGTTGTCACCATATCGGTGAGCATGAGTGTGCGATTGATTGTGCGACAACATGTGTTAATTACGACGCGCTGGCATTGATGCAACGTGTTGCAGTTGCATGGACAGGTTATCAAATTGCAAATGCTTACGAAATAGCTCAAACTGGATGTGTGTCTTCCAAGGAATTAATTAAGAAAAATAATAATGTAAATAAATAATAATCCAATTAAGCAAAACCTACAGAGCTCAGATTCAAAACCATAAAATCAAAATAATATTTATGATCAATTAAAAAGAAAATAAATAATAAAACAGTATTTCTTTAGTTCACAAAGATTATTATTAAGATTAAATAAAATAAATAGATAAATTAGGAGACATTTAGAAGAAATATAATTCGTTTACAAAAATAAATTCAATTTAAATACAAATATTAATAATAAATAATCAAGACAATTTCATCAATTCAATTAGGCGAAGTTCACATAAGCTTTTAAATAGATTAAAAACAATAAATAAATATAATTGACATTAAAAATGAAAAACTATTTCTGCACTTCAATTAGGCGAAATTCACGGTGATTTTAATTCAGATTAATATGCAAATAATAGCAGTCTTTAAATGGCATTTATGGATAGATGGATGGCCTGTCGAAAATGGTTGCAGCAATTAGCATTGCTTTTGGCACACGAAAGAGAAACTTAAGCACTTGCTACTGCTTTTGCTGTTGTTGTTGTTGTTGTTTTGTTTTGGCAGAGCCACCAAAAAGAAAGCCACAACAAATTAGATACATTTTGTGGCTTAGACTTTTGCTTTAGTTCTACGCTACTTTAATTTCGCATCGATGTACGAGTGTACTTCAACTTGTTCACACAACAAAATTAGAAATTAATTGTGTTATCGAGTGTGATTTACACGTATGTTTTATGCTGTCTCATCGCTTCGGCAGCCAGCTCTCAGTGAATGTCTGTCACAACAACATATCAAACTGAAATCCAACCGAAAGTAAGAGATCCATTAGTCGCAAACAAAAGAATTTTAATTGCGAATTTGTGGAGAAGACACGATCTATTCTAAACGCAACTCTAGATGATCGTATGTTGGATCATGCATTGGATTCGCTAACACTTCCAAACGAGCTGATAACTTTCATTTCATTCACTTTCATTCACACCTCATTGTCGTTGTTGTTGTTGTAGCTTCTCTTTTTTTTTTGGCATTATCAAAACGCTCTTAAAATCTTATTTATTACCGTATAGTTAAGCTATTCATTATTCATGACGTCTGGCATTTTGACTAGCTGAGCTGTTGTTACAATACACAACATATTTTGGCAATCTGAGATTGAGATTGAGATGAGATCACATTAAATCTTGTCGCACTCATTCACATACTCATTCGTGAGTGTTTTCCTTGCGTGACAATCTTTCAGCCAAACTCCCTCGCAGTCTCCCCAAAACAAAAAAAATATAAATAATAATAGTCAACATTCTCATATCATCTCTGACTCTTGTCGGCTTCAATTGTGCTCTCTGCATTCTATTTAAATTGGATTTCCGGAGTTGTTTGTTAACATGCGTAGCACAACATTTTCACTTTTCTTATTCATCTGCTGACCACTTGAGATGCCTTAACGAGGCCCAAACAGTTGCACCTGTGTGTAATATGTTTGCCTTTGACAGCTGTCAAGTTGTGTATATTGTAATGTAATTTACATCTACATTATGCATACATCCACTTCTACCCATTTTTCTTTTTGGGTACGTGAGAGAATTTCCATCTATGTTAGGAAGCTGAAAAGTTCAATATTAATGTGCATTGTTACACTTATTATGACACTTAAGAATGGATGTTCGAAGCAATATAAAAGAAGAGTTCTCATAGCATAGTTGAGTATAATTCTTTCCGCCAGCTTTCTGTTGAAATTTTGCCATAAATATTCATTAGCTCGATTTATAACTTAATTAAAAAATTGAAATCATGCTAATTAAAGCCACAACATGGTTCGATTTTGTTAACATCAATAAATTTGTATAAGCGCGAACGAGCATATAAGTATATTCAAATTGGATTTTAAGTACCCACTTAAAGTTGAATATGCGCCAAAATGATTCAGCGATTCTCGAACACAGGCCGAACGAAGCGTGCAGAGTTTTGATTAATGCCAGAAAATATTCAAAGCGAATTAAATGAAATTAAACCACCATTCAAGCATTCAATTGAAGCTTGGTTCAATTTCGGAAATCACCTCGTATTATAAGTGCCACAAGAGTGTTTATAATTAACGTGTTTAACAAACTCTATGTATTTTTGTGTTTTTTTTTTTTTGGCAGTTGCACAACACAAACTTTAGTTGTTTTTGTGCGATTATATAAGCCAAACACGCACTCGAAATATTTTTAACAATCATAAATTTAATGCCCAACAGCAAGACCGAAAAAAAAAAAAACAAAAGTAAATATGCAAGTGAATTATTTTCTATAATGTAACGGACACATTTAAGCCAAATTGCGTGTACCAGCAACAGTCCAACGACAGTCTTTAATCTTTTATGGCACACAGAGACATGGCCAAGCCAGACGGGCTAATTGCAGCGGCCGTTTCGGTTTTGCTTTTCAGCGATTGACAAGTCGCTTCAGAAGAAAGTGCAGAGCTTAAATGTAAAGCAAATAATGTGAGTGACGAGTCTGAGTGCCTCGAATACATACATATACATATGTACAAAGTACATACGAGTTTAGACTAGAGAGTATGGCTCAAACCCTTTTTAGCATGGTCAAGAGACCAGCCGCGTGCCATGACGCGCCGGCGCTTAATAATCGTAAATAAATTTGGTATTATTTTGTTTACTTTCTTTTGACTGACGTGAGAAACGGCCAAGCTATGTCATGGTCTTTTAATAATTTTATTTTCAAGATATCCATAGGGACAAAAGATAGAGGCAGGCAAGCAGGCAGCATTCGCTGCAGCGTGAAATCTCTTTAATCATTGACCAAACAACAAGTTGGCTGACTTTTCGATACGATGAAACATATAGATTTCGATGTGAAAGTTTAATAGCAAGCCTACTTCACGCACACTCGCTCTCTAGGCGATTATGATTAACGCCTTGATGAACAATCCAGCATCTAATCCAGATGCAGCTGCGATCTGTGCGATGCCAACTTGTTAGCTCTGCTCTTTTTTTTCTTTTTTTTTGCTCTGCATTCACGTGGGGTCCATGCGATATTAAGCGAAAATTAATAGCATCCATTTCACACTAGTTGGAGTGCTTTACCTTAAGGTAGTTTACTTTATAATAAGCATAATGATCATGGGAGTGCAGCGTAGTTGCCCCAAAGGTGTGCACTTGTGAAGCAAGGTATCAAATAGTCGATTACTCACAATACTTTTTTCTTTGTTACTTGCTTTTTAATTGAAAAATGTTTGCGGCTCTTTGGCCACTTTGCACATAACTGACAAAACACCGCGGGTCTAGTCCGGGTCTAGTCTTGAAGCTGCTGCTGCCGTTGCTGCTGCAGTTGCTCCTGCTTCTAATCTTAATCGCTGCTAATCACAGGCGATCAATTTTTTTTGTGTCTGTTTTTTTCGTATTTTTTTGTTTGGTGCCGTGCAAGGAGAGATGTGGTCGTAATTTGAAAAACGATAGAAGAGTGCCTTCTGCTCCATATCGAGGTGAGAAGCATTCAATTGCCGCTGCTGCTGCTGCTGAGTGTTGCATGTTACGTTGCGATGTTGCGAACGAGTTGCTAACACGTCTGGGGCGAGGCACCTTGCAGTTATTGCTGCTGCTGCTGCCGTTGATTGCTGCCACTTGATTTGATGCATGCGAGGCACAAAACTGACCTTGACTATGACTGCGACTGACTTTGACTTTGACTTAAGAAATCTGACGCTGACGCTGACGCTGACGCCTGACTCCAAGTCCAACTCTCAAGTCAGAGTCTGACTGCCGATGCAGAGATTCTGCAAAGTCTTCTGTGGCTAGAAGAAGTGGCACTCAAGCATGCCCAGAAGCCACACACGACACGCCAAAATTCTGACATTTGCATGGCACGCAGAACGATCTACCGCTTTGGCTATCGGATTGCTTTTTGATTTATGTGCCACAAGTGTGACTGCCGTTAGCCGGGGCGTTGCACTGTGTTGCAATGTAGCTGAATGTTGTAATGCTCCAGCAACGCCCAGATTATGCAATATTGATTGCACAATAATTGGCGAAAGGGCGCAATCGCAAACCCCTACAAGGTGTCGACTCACTAACGAGCTGTGATCCACAAAAAATACAAAACCACACACAAAACAAAATATGTATCAGCGAGAGAGAGAGATAGAGAGAGAGATTCGAGTATTTGGTATTTGGTTACTTGTTGAATACAACTTCCGCCATTGTGAGTTGCAATTGGAATTGAAATCGGGCTGCAAATCGGACTGTAACTGTGACTCTGCACTGTGCCTTCCTGTTGCACTTTAATATGATAACAAATTATGGCCAGGCCACAGTGCAGCACAGTGTTGCAGTGTTGCAGTGTTGCACTGTGGCAGTGTCGCGCTGGCAGTGCCAGTGGCAGTGGCAGTGGAGTGCGGCGCTTTTAATACTCATGTCCAGGCCACATATGGGAGAGAGGCACCACAACAAGCTGCTGCAGTTTGGCTTTTTATGATTATCATGATATACGAGTGCCCATTGTTTTCGGGAGCAGGCTACTAACATAAAAAAAGACTCACCAAAAATGGCCAAGCGAACTCGCTGTGCGCTGTGTAAAATTTAAATGAGCATCAACAGTTTCACACAACTTGGCAGGGCAACAATTTGTTGCCTTCCTCTTCTAGAACTACTCGTACAAAACATCTTACATGCTACCAACTAATCCAATAACCTCAACTGCAACTCCAACTGCAACCGCAACTAACAAACTGTCGCCAGCGCATTCCAGTGAGCTTATCAGACCACATTAGGTGAGAATTGTGTCACCTAATTAGCGTAAATGAATCAAAAAGCCACTCGACTCTTTAGGCACTTTGCCAGCCGCCTAATCCACCAATCTCAGGTGCCCAAAACGTGACTGCAAATGGTGCACTGTTGCTTTTTATTTTGGTTTTGGGCTAATTTCGTGCGTCACTTGTGTTGCATTGCAAACCAAGTTGGAGCAAACGTGATTCGAGCTAAATTCAAGTTGACAGCCATTTGATTGAGTCAATGATTGAGCATTAAAGAGCACGAGATTGGACACAATTTGGATCAGTTCTGAGTGGTTAGCATTTTATGCGTTTTTCTTGTTGTTTTCTCTGACTAAGCATTCACAATTAGATTCGAATATATAGTCATAGTTAATAAAGGGAATATTTCTTTAAAAGACTTACCCCAATAAATATTAATGTGATCCAATTGGCAAACAATCTAAAATAACAAAAAAGCTGTTAGTTTTACAAATGTATTATTTACGGTATTAATATTAATTGAAAATACTATTAAACGAATAATATAATTTTTAAAAGACTAAGATTTGCATATTTTCCTTTTGACAGATATCAAAAAGAAAATCATTTGGAAAAATATCAAAATTTGTAAGTAATATACATATTTAGACTTTCAATATTCAAATATATATTTCCATAAACGTTAATAAAGTAAAGAGTATCTGCTAGTCAAACACAGTCACCTGTGAAACTCGAAATTGCTTTCATTGCTTTTCTTGGATTTTCTGCAAATGTATTGTGCAAATTATTACTATTATTATTTCTGTGTTAAGCTACGCGACGACAGACGACAGCCTCGCACATGCCACAGAACTGTACTTATTTACACGTGCGCTGCTCAATGATGATCATGATGATCAACACAGAGTTGACGATGCCGATGTTGATGATGATAATGATGATCAGCGATGAAGTGCTAAAGCAACTGGCATTTGTCGCAATATTGAGCACAGAAGTTCTTGTCATTGGTAAAACGACTTTCACCGCACTTAGAATGCTGTGCAGTGACATCTTTTGGCCGCACAATTTCTTTTATGCGTATTTATGCTTTTTGCAGATTTCCAAGCAACAAGGCCTAAAGATGTACGCCAGATAGTCAAAGGGGCAATCAAAAGAATTTCTAATTTGATGCTGCTTAAAACTTGGGTATGTTATCTATAAATGCTTTGCCGTTGGCCAAGAGTCTGGCCCAAAGTGTTCTTCAATTAAGCAGACATGCAACTAACCGAAAACCCAAAGACCGCAGTTAACCAAAATTGCATCATTTATCTGGATAAGATTTCTTTACCACTTCTCTCCCTCACTCTTTTCTTTTTGGAAAAGGGCCAATACATGTTTCCGGGTCACACATACATTTCTGGTCAGCAAATGCTGCGCATTCTTCAGTTTCCCCCACCATCATGTATTCAATTTCATTTTGGGCACGACAATAAATTTGTTTTTTTTGCAGCAGCAGCAACAGCAGCCGCACCGAGGGCAACAAATGCAACCGACTCTGAAAGGGCCGCGTTGGCCGGAGGACACAAACAAATTACACGCAGTAATCAGCTTTAATTAACGCAACGTTTTATCTGTGTACGAACCCGGCATGTTACTCAAAAAGCCCCAAAGCATTTAGTTGTTGTAGTAGTTGGCTAAATTGGCCCCGAGGGACATTGAACTTATTTGGCAAAAGGCGTTGCCATTGCCACAGCATTCAAATGGAATCTCCGCGGCTGAAGACAATTTATGTTCGATGGACCAAAGATGCCGATCTTCAATTATGAATACAACAACGGCCCTTTTTCTTTGGGGGCAAAAGCCCAGACGGACAAAAATATGTGCTAAATGCTTACACAATTATAAATGCTCTCAATTATCAGGGGACGCTTGATCAGCAGACAATGGACAATATGGTTTATATGTGGAGTATAGCAAATATTTGTAAAAAAAAATAAAAAACACATACAGCAATTGTAAGGCAAAACGATTTCATGCCTCTCAAATCAGTGCTATGGACAACAATTGTTAATTAAGCCTCAATGATCTTTCACAAATGCCAACAAAAAACGAAGTATACGCTTTGATAATTGCCGCCAATAAAAGATTCTTGAGCATTGCAAAAAAAGAAGATCTGAACTGAAACTGAACTCGAAATGATATACGAAATGTCAGTTCTACCGGTTAATGCAAATTATTTATATTGTAAATTATTTAACATTTCTAAAGGCCATTGTCAGTTAAATGCAGTTGATTCGCCTGAGAAGTTCACAGCGGGCTCGTCGTACAATGCCGGTTTACATAATCGGCCATAACACTTAAAAAGGCTCTCACAGGGTTCGGTTCGGTTCGGTTTGGTGTACATTAAAATTCAATGCTCGCATAACAAAGTAGAAATAAAATTTTCTCAGCTCATATTTCACCCAGGCTGGGCATAATATTACGCCCAATTTGGCGCTGGCAACGGTGCTGGACCTGGAACACGTCTTGGGCTGGGGACCCTTGTTAACAACAGGCACTTACAATGGGACAACATTGCCCCTTTTTGTTTGTTGTACCCTGTAAATGCACGCTAGAGAGTATTCTCAGCCTGCGAAAATTAAACAAAATTTCACATCTTTTGCAATAAAGAAAACATATTTTGAATAGTTAATTTATAAATTTGATCAATCTACAGAAAATATTTAAAGGGTATATTCTCGACGTAGCTTGTCCGCTGTTGTCTGCCTGATTTTGTATGTTTTTGGCAACTTAATCAGCAGGCGAAGGCAAACGTTAACGGATGCTTTTAGAATGCACAGCGCAGGCAAGGAGACTCGACGGTCCACGACCCAAAACATACAACCAAACAATCAGCCATACAACCGTTCTACAGGCAACCAGCCATACAGGCATTCAGAGAGGCTGGCAAAAACAGGCCACAGGCAACAATTCAGATCTTGCAGCCAAAAGAGTTATTGGTAAAGACAGTTGTTATTTTTTTTTCTCTTGCTTCTTTCTTTTTTTTTGGATTTTGGTTTTTTGAATTTCTTGGTAGAGGGGAAACGATAATTGCATAAAACATAAGCCAAATATATTTTCGACTAATTAAATTTGGTTGAGTTAAGAGTTTGCTCTGGTTTGTGGCAAGAAAACAAATGACTTAGGCGACGAACTCGCACAAGATCATAGCACTTATCGGCCATTAGATTTGCAGCTGCTCACCGAAAGCGTCACAATTTTCATTTTCACCCCAAGAAATGAAAGTGAACAACGCGATTCTTTTGGCGAAACAACAAACAACAAACAGCAAACAGCAAATGATGCACCTGTTGGCAAATCAGTTGTCAAATCTTCGAAACTCATCAACGACAAAATCGCCGTGTCTTAAAGCAGCTGCCTTTTGTCATTGTCACAGATATTTTGTTGGCTGGTGAAATGCAAATTGCCTTTCCCAAAAAAAAAAAAAAAAAACAAATGCAAACAAATGAAATATTTGTAAATGTAAATTTTGTTTTGTAGGCAAAATTTCCGGTGGTCTTTTGCAGTTGATTGAAGGCCATCATCGAGTACTCGTATTTGCACTTGAGATTATGCGACATTTTCATTCTCATCTCCATCTCCATCTTGATTTTCATTTCCATTTCGATTTCATTGAGCAATTCTCGCCTTGGCGCTACTTTCTCCAGATCGTGATGAGCATCTGTGCTCTGCTCTGCTCTGCTCTGCTGTGGCATGTTGTGTACTATGGGCCATAATACTAGTCGTCAAAGCTCATCAGTATGCGGGGCCATTGTCGCGGTCATTCATTGAAAGCGAAAGGTCTCCGTGTGATCTCGCATCAAATTCAAATTGATTCATTCCGGATCAGTTTATGGGCTCTTTCTTGATTTGATGCTTTTGATGCGTGATGTTTACATTCGGCATTTCGGTATTTACGAGGGCTAAGCTACATTTGTCTAATCGTTGAATTTATGAGCTGAACATGCAAATGTCTTAATTGAAATGTTCGATAAACAAATCAAAAATGAATTATTTGCCCCACCACACCACACATACAATTGAACTTTCGTTTTCATACAGGGATCAATGTATATCAACTTTCTTTTGCATTGGCATCTTAGTATCAAGACAACGAACAGCGCATAAATCTATTCATAATCTGTGATCCAATTCGAAGGCAAATGCAATTCTTGCCTTACCTTTCTCTCGACAGCTCGACAACTGGCTTCGTTTTGGGCTCCTAATTCACTTAAACTGTGCAGAGCCGGACAGAATTAGTGCAGTTTTATAACTTTGTGGAGCATAAAACGCACGACAACTGACCGCAGTCCACAGCCCAATAGAATCTGAGTATGTGCAAAAAAAAAACTAAGTATATGAAAGAATGAAAAAAACAAATTGAAAAAATCAAAATGCATAATTATAATTTTCATGAACCAATAACTCAGCTAAGTGTACTATCTATATCTTGAGAAATTGATTTTCCTCTTCGTTTCCTCAACGTTAGATTCTCAAACCAAAGAGACGATGGGCTGGTTTCAATTTAATTAATGATTTCGAGCGTCGTGTACCCGTTTTGAACTCTTCAAAGTGGATTTTGTAATCAGTGTATGGGCATTAAAATTATGAATGAAATCAGGCATATGCCAGCGAATGAGACGGCACGACCGTGAGCGACAGAGAGCGAGCATACTTGCAGCACACGTGAGAGCGCAAGCGTAAACGAGCCCGACCAAACAGCTTTTTTTTTGTATTTTTGCTTGCGGCGAGTGTCGAGTGAAAAGTTGGCGCAAAGTCAGCGCTAAACTTTTCCTCACTCAAACGCAAAGGCAAAAGCAAAAGCAATAACACAACGAAGCAAACACAAAATGCAGCTCGAGCTCAAATTGTTTTGAGCGCTTTGCGTGTGCGCGCTCATTTCTTTGGCTTTCTTTGTTTGGTTTGCTTTGTGGCTTTCTTTCGTTGCGGCCAAAAGCAGCGCTCGCCGCTCAGCACCAGCTCACAACGACTGCCATTGTCAAGGCGAACGCACGGCCAACCGGAGCAACTCTCGACAACAGCAGCAGCAACATAAGCAGAAGCAGAAGCAGCAGCAGCAGCAGCCACTGCATCAAAGCCTTCAAACTTATATAACGAGCGATTAGAGCAACGTTTACTTTAGTTATTCGGTCAACTCTCGACGGTCAAGTTCGCTGCGCGACTCGACTCGTAAAACAAACACAAAAAATAGTTTCGCGCAAAAAACATACGTATTTATTGGCAGGAAGTGCGTCACAACTTTCAAGTGCAACAAAATCCTAACAAACGTGCAGTGACAAAGCAACTTCAATAAACAAACAGTGACAAGTTTATCAAAGCAAATGCAAATTTCCATTCAGTCAAGTGAAGCTGAAAAATTTGTCAAATAATTGATACAATAATATCTCAAGGATATTTGGCGACTTTGAAAACTTTTGCAAGTCAGCTTGCAACAACAAGTGAGTGAACATAAATACTATTAAATACTCTAAAAAAGGATATCAACTATTTGGTATAATTTATTTTTTTTTTTGCTGTGCAAAGCGTAGCTAGATTTATTTAATGATTCTCATCCTTGAGTTTGGCGCATTTAAAACTGATATAAAGAGACGCCCCTCCAATTATGCCCTTAGCTTATGGCACCCTCTTCTAGCGACTATTATACATATATCAAGATTAGCTAGATTTGCGTTGGGACCGTAATTAAAACACAACTCTAAAGTGGAGGCGCAATTAAAATAATCACCTGGCAGACCTTTTGATGTAGTGTGAAATCTGCAACGAAACGTGTCAAAATGTGAGCAGAGACGAGACGAGCTGAGACCACCAGCCGAAATGATGCATTGACTGTCAGTTGCAGGCAGCTACTGTCTTTGGCTAGGGTTCCATTACCATTACCTGCCACAGCAGCAGCAACAGCAACAGCAACAGCAGCAACAACAACCAGTTGGTATTTAAATTTGCTCACATAATTGCACTGGCCATGACTGGGCTGAGCTGCGCAGCCGCATCATCGTCATGATGACATGACAGTTACAACACAAACCGATGGGTAATCTTATCTCCTGCATGGTATGTTCGGATGCTTCCTTGGCTCTGTTGCACAGTTGCTTGGGTTGCTTGGTTGTTGGGTTGCCTGCCTGGCAGCTATTAATTTACGCAACCTGCCAGTCGCTGTTGATTAGACGAAGCGTGCGCTTTAATTGCCGCCAAATGGGCAAATCTGCAACACGCTCTTTGAGCGGCCCTGGCTTGCAATTTGTCATGTGCATTTAATATTTGCCCAGCTCAAAACAATTTACGTTTGTTTGTCCAGCTTGTTTGTTGCAGTTAGCGTTGATTAGCGTGCCCGAGAGCCTCAATTCCTTCGGCAATTACAGCCCGCAAAAACCTGCAACATTTGCAGCTGCACTAGTCTCCTGCCACGCCCCTTGGGCAGCGTTTAACGCAGCAGCTGTCAGTCAGCAAAACAATTTCAAATGTCTCTTAGAGACCCACCGCATTTGGGCGTTCTGCTGTGAAATTGAATGCTTTGATATTTGGCACAAGACTCTGGCTCTCTGCTCATCCTCAATCTCTCTGCATTGTGGCAATTGTGTTCTGCACTTTTTTTATTAACCGCTTTTCAATAATAAATCTGCCATTGGTAATTTACTTTTGCGGCTACTGTCGCCAACTAATAATGCTCATGATGACAATCAAACGGGCTAATCAAGTTGTCGTCAAAGAAATCGGCATGGATTCTGAGTAAAAGGCAGACAACTGTCTGGCTGACTCTGACTCTGACTCTGCCACAGCAAATAGTGAAGCGTACGGTGTGCGGCAATTGTCATGATTGCTCAAATTATGCTGCAAAAACCGCTTCCGTTTCAGTTTATCAAAGAAAATTGATTGGCCAAGAGAGTTGACCGGCTAAATCAGCCAAGAATCAACCAAATCATCAGCGTCGTTGTCTCTCCACGCAAGCCGCAGGTCAAAACTTTTCACCACAACAACATTTCGTTTTGTTTTGTTGCCTGGTTGATATCTTTATTTACTGTTTGCGTCTCATTTGCCGTGCGCCAAATTTCCGTTTCGTTTATGTAAATAGTTGGCAAAGTTTTGGGTCAGTGTTGAGACAACGGTTGCTGTTTGCCTCAGCAATTAGCCAAAGATTGTCAACAATAGATGGGCCGGGGCTAACTGTCTAGATTTTGAGGGGCTTAGCTTTAGATATGTCGCCAAATGGGTTAATGCTAATTTCGGCCAAAGCCCCCGAGGCCCAATGGCTAATTTATGGACACAAAAATAGTTCAGTAGCGGACAAACTTTTGGCAGGAAATTGAACCGACTGACGACGATGCCAAATTGTAGTTCATTTGTATGCAAAAACACACAAAAAAATAAAACTTTCGTTTCATGACAGGAAGGGCAGCGACGACAATTAGACCTGGTCTAGAGGTCTAGTTAGTGGCAGAGAAAGCCAAGCCGATCAATTCCCAAATCAACAAATAAAACTCTCTCAACGAGAGATGTTAATGGGAAGACACATAAATATTTACAGTTGAACTGTCCTGTTTTGTTTCTTGCTCTAATCTCGCATCTAAAATGAATCATAAAACGTCATGCAACGACGGGGTCACGGGGGTTCGTTGCCGTCGCCTTCATGCGGCAAACGCCGCCGCCGCCGCCGCTTGGGGCAATCAGATGGCCAACAACAGTCCGGCCGAGAAACCAACCCACATTTCAGCTGTCAGTCGCAAGACACGGAGGCTGCCTGCCAGGAGTTGAAACCGAGCTGAGAAACTCTTTTATTTGGCTCTTGTTTTTGGCTGAGAGCTGAGAGTGAAGCTGCTTGTTTGGCACTTGATTGGTTTAGCTTCGCTTTCATTGCCATTGCCAAATGTCTGGGGATGGATGTTGTTTGCAGCTTCACTTGCTCGACTTGACGTGCAGTTTGGCTAATTCATCCAGAAGTGCTGCCCGAAATAATTTGCGGCTGTGTGAAAGTATTTTTTGTTGTGTTGTTTGTTATGGCTTTCTTCGTGTTGCTCTTCTATAGTATTTTAATTGCATATTAATTGAAAAATAAAAGTTTTTTGCAAGCAGCACAAACGATCAAATGCCGCACAGCTGGCGGCCAAATATAAAACCACATCTCCACATATCCAGGTTCATCTTCCTCCCAAAAGAGTTTCACTTTTCGAAATATCAATGAACTCTGCAGCTGAACTTCTCCTTCGAGTCCTCCTCCCAAAAGTTTGCAATGACACTGCGGCAGTATCACGACAATTTTGGCAGAAGCTGCCGCCAGAAAAATTACAAAGAAATAATCGCCGTCGTCGTTGTTTGTCGAAAGAATTTGACTTTCGCTTGTTGCTTGTCGTCGTCGGCCATAAATAAAAAAAAACCAAAAGCCGAAAAAGACCCCCTCGAAAGATTTGTGATTGTCGCCGATTAAAAGCGCGAAAAATTGCCAACGAAAAACAATAAAATGCTTTGGGTGCAACACACAAATGGCACGATCCGGCAATGGCAATGCCACCGCCAGTGGCCATAGATATGGCTAATAATGAGGCTCTCTCATCGTTTTGTATTTGTTTAAACTTTGACATTTGGCAGCTGGCTGGCTGGCTCGCTGGCAACGGCAAAATGCCAGCTGGAAAAGTAAAAGCCCACTCAAGGATGTGACTCAATTGGCCATGAGGCAGAAACCCGGTAAAGCTCATGTGGCGATAGCAGATGAAAGATAACAAAATGTTCAATGATTTAGTTGGCAGCGCCAATGGAAAGTAAATACTTGAATGAAATTGCTGGGAAGCAACCCAATTTCAAATTAAGAGCATACTCATCCACAACTTTCTGCCCGGCATTCATTGATTCATTCATGGGTATTCATTTCAATACTGGTAGCTGGCTATTTAAGCTTAACCTGTGACTCACACACATTTTTGTGGTCCGGGGTTCCCACCTCTTTTGGCGACACAAAACAAACGGCAAAGTTTCGCTTTCAAATATCTTCTTGACTCCGTCCACGTTGCGAGTATAAATAATACTTTATAATGCCAATAATCCAATAAACGTTAAATGCGCCTGGGTCGTGACAAAAATTCGATGCCGCCGCGTGAAAGCGCCAGCCAAGTGGCA
The DNA here is from genome assembly GCA_035047365.1 of Drosophila ustulata. Taxonomy (NCBI): domain Eukaryota; kingdom Metazoa; phylum Arthropoda; class Insecta; order Diptera; family Drosophilidae; genus Drosophila; species Drosophila ustulata. The sequence goes on from JAWNPT010000094.1 coordinate 27,842,841, forward strand.
TCGAAACCAAAGTCAAAGTCAAGACACTTTTCCCTGCCCCTGCCACCTTTTGCTGCTTGCCACAACAATGCTTGGTTTTGGTTGCATTTAGGCGCTGTTAACATTTTGACATTAAAGCTACTCTCAGTTGACCCAAGTGGCCACATTAATAAGCTCGATTTTTAGCTCAGGTGAGCCTTAAGATTTTTTGTTGCTGGCAGCTTCTTCTTTAACACTGCTTGGAATTCAGCTGGCAACGGGCAACGTGCCGCCTGAGACTTTGTATTTGGAGTCGTCGTATTGTGGCATGTTTTGCGGTGCTACCCATGCATGTTGGCACTTGGCCGCCTTTTTATGAGTTTGGCTTTGAGCCACAAAGCAGCAGAGTGCTCAGTACTCAGTACTCAAGACAACGCACAAGTTTTTCTCTACGCTTTTGCCCCATTCTACGCCCATTCAATGGCATTTTTTCAAGCATTCTTCTTCTATTTTCTATTTCTATTATTTTATTTGTGACCCCAATAGAAAGTGTTACAGTTCAATGTCTGCTGTTTCCGCAGCAGATAACAAACGAATAGTTTCCAGCCAACATTTTATTCTGGGGACTCGCGGAAAAACAAAAGTGCAAGTCTGTTAAACAACTCGTTAGAATGCCGGACACCTCAACAGTTGGCCAAAATGGCCAATTTGCATTTGAATTACAAAAGAAAGTTGCCAAAAAAAAATAAAACAAAAAACCCAAAATACGAAATGAAGAAATGTCTTCGCAAGAAAACATCAAAATCATGGCAGACACTCGAGTTGCTGACGGCGCGTGCGTTGCATCTTTAATTGTATACATTTTAAATTATTTAGCTCGATAAAGAAAAAAGAGTTGGCGGCCTGGCCAAGTGAAACTGGCTTGGCTAAGAAGTCCTCTGCGAAGATTTTAAAGCTGCAAATGTGTTAAAATTGGCAGCCTTTTTAAGGCAGTTGGCAAGTGGCAAGTGGCAAGTTGCAGTTGCAGTTGTTGTTGCGGTTGCCACTGTGATTGCTGCCGCTGCTGCTGGCCATATTTAATTTCGTTATTTATAAGCAAATTTGCTGTGCTGAGTTATGCCCCAACCAAGGCCTAGCGACACCGTCGACTAGGTCAACTTTCGCTAGCATGGAATGCGAAATCCAACAACGAAGCAACAACTGCAACTGCAACAGCAACAGCAAAAGCACAAAAGCACAACAGCGACATTGCCAGCCAATAATAAAGCAAAAGAAGTGCTCTGGCTGACTGACATTGTCTGACTTGGCTTGACTTGGCTGACTTGGCTGAGAGGCTGCCACAGGGAGCTAATAATACTCAAAGCTCGGGCCTTTTTTGTCCAGCACGACACTGAAAAGCCGCTGCCAGAGAGTTTCTTCTCTGCTTCGTTTAAATAGTTGCAAATAAATTGTGTGGGTAGCGACGACGACGACGACGACGACGACGTCTAGAGATATGCAACTGCAACAGCAACAACAGCAAACAGCATCTTGGAACAGCAACAGCAGCAAGTAAATTACTTCAATGTCACCTGCTGATGATTCAAAGTCGAGATAAGCGCTCTCAAAAGAAAGAACGTTGTCGTCTTCGACTCGTCGTCGTCGTCGTCTTCGTCGTCGACGTCATGACGGATATTTTCAGCATTGCAATTGCCTTAAGTTTTCTCTTATAATGAAATTATCGCTGCATCTCATTGTAGTCATTGTTGTTGTTGTTGCTGTTTCAGTTGTTGCAGTTGTTACTGTTGTAGCCGGCTTTGAATGTTATCTGAGATTTTGACTTTGTTGCAGCCAGTGGTAAAATTATTTATTTAGTTCTCGTTTTCACGTTAAACGTTGTCACACTAAACTCAATTGCTGAACTACAGATGCCTATCGCACTCTGAGGCCACTCTGATAACACCAGACACTTCAACTGTTCCCCTCTCACTCACTCACTCTCTCTCTGTATCTGTCTCTGTCTCTGTTTGTTTGTACTTTTGTCTGCCTCCCTTTTTTAGTGTTTGTCGTGCAGCTGAAAAGTCTTAAGTGGGTTTCTGGCTCAGAATCTTGTATGTGTTGACTTAAAGCCAATATTTATACAATTTTCATTTGTTTACTTGCAGATCACACAGCATACAAAGGAATTCTCTGAGGGGACTCGCAGCAGCAACAACAACAATAGCCAAGGTATGTTCCACATCTTAAAGGTTAAGGTGATAGAATACTTATAGAGTTCATTTGTTCCAAACACATTGCTATAAAACACAAATTTGCAACATTAAATATTGCAAGTTTTTAGTGTCCATAAAAACGCCTTCATAATTAGTTAATTCATATACAAAACAAGACTTTCTCAGCCTCGTTATTGTGTTATTTTATGACGCTTCAATTAGTAACTATCTAGCTATAGTCATATTAACAACATTTAAATGCATAAAGAACACTTTATGCAGACACTTTTTACGATCAATAGAAAACGCTGTCTTAAGGCGTGATTATGGCTGGTAGGCATTAAGCAATTCTTTCTTTTTTTTTTATTCGATATTTGTCCATAAACAGTTAACAATCTGGCGAAGCTCACGCCCAGAGATTGAGAGAGCTCTGGTAAGCTGGTAATTCAAGCTCAGCGCAGCCAATCTGTAGGCCATCGATAATGTTTATTAAATGCAAAAACAAAGTGAAATCCGTTTCGGGTAACTTCTTTATCCCCCATCCCAGACAGGAAATGTTTGCCGGCTGGCTTGCAACACCGGCAGCATTCCAGCCGTTGCTTCACGTTGCATATCATCGACCTAGTTTTCCGGTATACTGTATTTTGGCCAGTTCTCAGCGGCGTGCTAACTGGGCTCACTGGATGCACTCACTCTTTAGTTAAATAGAAAATAATTTAGCGTGGGCCAGCCAGCCAACCAGCGTCTAGAGCAAATACTTGTTATAGAAATTCGCACACTAAAGCGCTGCATAAATTAGCGTGCTTTGTATTAAACAATATATATATATACGTATGTATAAGGCCAGCACAAAAGTGTAGAATAAAAGAAGTTGCAGCAGCCTTCCCTCTGCTCTTGGCCAAGATCGCATGCGCCTGCTAAGCCGTTGGCTGTCCCACTTGCGAGCGGCCTTCGTCTCGTATTCTCCACAATAAACAGCACGCAGAGCAGAGTGACTTTAATATTTATTGCGTTTTAAGCGACGCATTGAGAACGGTGGCTTTGGGTGCCCACAAATGGGCAAAACTGTTGTGGCTGTTGGCCATAAATCTCAGTGCCAGCCGATCTGGCTTTTTATGTGCAAATTATATAATGAGTGTTGCACTTATCTGGCTACAATTGGGCTACTGACCGTTTTTGTCTGCTCCAAAGTGCTGTTCGAGCCTTGTTCCCGTTGACCATAACTCTGCATTGACATATCCCTCTTCCGTTTGGCAAATGCAACACCTGAACAGGAAGCGCAGCTGTTGCTGTTGCTGCTGCTGCTGCTGAGTTATTGATTCTGATTTCAGCGAGTGTGTGTAATGACTGCTAATAAATCAACAGAGATTGCCAGGAATCTGCTGCGAACAGGCTGCAAAGGCTTTGCCTTTGGCTTTGGCCACGTCGGCATCTTTTGTCTGGCTATCTGCGCCTGCATTTCCTGCCCCGTTGCCAATGCCAACAAATTAGCGCAACGGCGGCAAGGCAAAATCATAAGGCCAAGCCACAAAACCGAGAGACCGTGTAGCCAGTCAGCACTTCAGTCTATCAATCAGTCAATGCAGCCGGCAAACAAACAAATGCAATGCAATGTGGTTGTTTTTACCTGTTCGTTCGGGCCAATCTTAATGTTTGTTTGCGCAAAGTGGACACGACAAACAAACTTGTTTGAGCTGCCGACTGCCGACTACCGCTTAACCCATCAAATACCACACAAAACAATCGATGGCTGTTGACAAAAACTGTCTGCTTAAATCTGAAAGGTTCTGCAGCTAACTGTAAACTATTAAACGAGTTAACAAACATTCAAAGTAAACGCAGTGAAATCAACTTGTTTGAACAGCAGCAATAAAGGCATCAAAATCTATTGATACTTAATTTGATAATATAATTTGTTTAGCATATGACAAGCTGTTTAATGTTTTGCCAAGGCAAAGCCGAAATTGTTTTAAGGCCGACCAAAAACAAGTAGGCAATTTGAAAGTTATGTCGCCTATTTGTTTTTGCTGAGAGCACATGCTGTGTGCATCTTCGGCAGTCCCCGAAATGGGTTAATGGCACATTCTAATGGCCGGGGCCAGGAAAGTAGGCAGACCGTCATTGGAGCCAACAAATTTATTAGCCAGCTTGCAGTTGTTGTCGATGTTGTTGCTGTTGCTGTTGCTGCTGCGGCTGTTGGCTGGCCGTGAATATTGCGCTCAAATTGGCTTAAATGGCAAGCGTTGGCAATTAGCTGCGCAGTCGGTGGGTGGGTGGCTCACAAACTGTGCAACAGTTTACAGTTAGTTTGCGCGCCATGTTGACAGTTACGTGCCTGCCGCTGCCAGAGCTGCCACCTGCAACATGTTGCATAAATTAGCCAACAATGTGGAGCAGCAGCCAGTCAACGGCGGCATTGTTCAGTGTGTGGCATGTGGCAGGTGGAGGTGGCGTTGCTGCTGCCACAATTCACAGCCTTTTGTACTTGCGTAATGCATTTTCACGCAATTTATAACAGTTTTTGCTGCCTAGACTAGGAAATGGGTCAACAGCAGGTGGCCCGCCCAGAGGAATGTGCTTAAAAATGCATTTGCATTTGATTGAGTCGTAAATTGGCAACGCACACACAACACACACACACACACACCCGCACACACACACACACACTCTCGCATTCGTTACACACTTGGACAGTTAGACATAAATCTTTTGACTGTGGGAGTCGACGCCCGTTTCGTCGTTGAACAACATTTATGGCTGCAACTTTGCCGGTTCGACCTGGTTTCGACAGCATCATTTCCAGAAACCGGAGCCCGTTCTTCTTCTCGCTATTGCTGTTGTTGTTGTTGTTGTTGCTATTGCTGTTGCTGTGGTTGCTGTTGCTGATGATGATGCGGCTTTGGCGTGCGCTTTTCAATTTGTTGGCCGCCGTTTCCTTTTTTCTTTTTTAGTATTTTGGATTTATGTGTGCTGTCAGCTTTTCGGCTCTTCTTTTCAGCATTATGAATTTTTTAGTTTTAGGCCAAAGCAGCCGAAAGCCACAAAATAGCATAAACTAATTATAAGACACGTGCTAAGCCGGCAGCCAACAAACGATTATAAATTGCAAACAGTTACAGCGCAGCAAAATAAATACACTATTTTGCCAACAGTTTCCATATAATTAATTTGTTTCTACCACTGGCTTTCTAAACACACAACACACACAACACACAACTTACGATCAGTCATTTGTTTCGATCTGAGCCAGTTTTCTAGAATTTTTAATAACGCATAAAGACGTATAAACGTTTTTTTATTGGCTCGAATTAACGCGTTTCTCAACTAGAATTTGATGCCATCGACGGAAAGTGTCAACTCATTTTCAGACTGAGAATGAAAAGAAATGAAAAATAAACTAGGCTGCAACTTTCTTGTGCGAGCGACCTCAAGACGACCCCAGGGCCAACTTAAAGGAAAGCGAAAAGTGTGTGGCACTCTCCAGTTGTGTTGTGGCATGTGGCACACGCTGCAAAGTACGAACGAGGAATGCAGGTTGAAGATCACAGAACCCTCTCTATAACAAAAAGCAGTTGTCATAAAGTTCTTTGTCACGTACCTCAAATAAAATGTGTTTTTATGGCGCGATTAGTGATGGGTTTTATGCTGCCTAAAGCGTATCACAAGCAGACAACGCAGCAGACAACAGACAACAAATAGTGTCCACAAAAAAAGTGAAAAGAATGTCAAGTGTTAATTGCCATTGTATGGACGTGTTCCTCTCTCCCTCTCCCGCTCTCTGTCTCTGTCTCTGTCTTTGGCTTTTGTTGGTGGCTGATGAAGATTAAGTTGTAGCCGGTGACTTTTTATGGTTTTCTAAGTGAGACCTGAGTGTTATGTTTATGGGCATACGACGAGCAGCCGCTCGGCATTTTTGTGTCATAAGATAAATAAGATAAACGATCATAAAAGATCGCAAATGATCATAAATGATTATAAATGGCAAGTACAATTAGCCAAGTCAATTGGCAATAAAAGGGCGTGAGTACTAAAAAATTCTAGATTTATTGTTAAAAGTGTTTCTTTGTTGTTCATAATAGAATCAGGATAGATGTCAATAATGGTTGGCTCATAAAGTTGAAAGAAACTTCTTAATGTTTTCTTTTAAATATCTGGCTTGTACCACAAAGTAATTATAAAAACATATGACTAAGAAAAACAATGCTATTAAAAAAAGTATCTTTAGTTATAAACCTAAAAACTTTATTGAGACACGCTAAGAAATATAAAAGATTTAACAAAAAAAAGAATAGTCTTGTTAAAGTTAATCGAATACTGAAAGTGGCCAAAATTCAATTAGCTAAGCACAACAATAGATGGACAACGAATTAAAATGTGTAGTTAAAGCCTTAAATCTTTGAAATACGCTAAGAAAAAGACTAAAAAAAAAGAAGGTAATGGAGTGTGAAAGTGGCAAAAGTGCAGCAGGCAATTGGTCAAAATCTTCAATTAGCTAAGAAATACAATCGATTTAGTTATAAAATCTTTAACACGCCAAGACGAACAATAGATAGACAAAACTAAAATCTGATGCTGTACACCGTAAATCGTTAACGACAGACACTAAGAAATATAATAGATTTCCTAGAAATAAAACAAATAAATAGATGTTTTATAATTGCATTGCTAAAGTTAATGAAATACTGCAGGTGGCGAAACTTCGACAAGCAAATGAGCGACTGAAGATAATGGAAACAATCAACAGACTCAGGCAATACTTATCAGCTATATTGATGTGCATATTCAATTGATTTGCATACCTTTGCCCAAAGGATTTAACTCCCAACGAACTTTAAATTAATGCCAAATGCTAATTGAATTTTTCCAATACAAAAAAAAAAAAAAAAAACAACACTTTCCCAGCACAATAGAAATACCCCCACAAAGCGAACTGAATGTGAGATATTAACAAAAGCTGCAGAGAGTGCATAATAAATTGAGAGAAAAAATAGGAAAAAATTGTGCTTGGTCAGGCTGCAGTCTGTGTTGTTGTGTTGCTGGGAAGGAAGCAGCATATTAACAGAGTGCTGCAGTGCAGCAAGTTGGCGGCGGCATTATCATAAACTAAATATAGCAGCAAATATCAATTTGATTGTGCGGGATTTGCGGTCTGGCCGCCAGCAAATTGAGTGCAGAACGCGGCATTGCAGCCATAGCAATAGCAGCATTGTTTGCAAGTACCGTTTGACCGAAGCAGCAACAGCAGCTACAGTTCATGTCCGGCTGCTGGCCAGTGATAAATTATCACTGTTGGCTGGCCATTAGTTTTCGGAAATGTACGAGGTGCACAAACTTGGCCAGCAGTGGCAACGGGCCGTGTTACCATTTCACTTGACGCTAAACTTATTGCCCAGGCAACCCAGGGCAGGCAAAGACAGACAGCCCATGATCATGACCATGGCCATGAGTCACAGGCAGAGTCGGAGTCAGAGTCGGAGTCATAGTCGAAGTCATTGCCATGGCTATGGTCGAGGCGTTGGCGTTTATTATGCAAATATTTCAGCTTTAACTTTGCGCTAGGTAAATTAATATGCTGGGCTGACTTACCTGCTGGGCACACAAAGTTTATTTGGCTTCGCTTGGCTGCGACTTGGCTTCACCGCCGCGGCACACAATGTCGCATTCATTTAACGGCACTTGGCTGATTGTTATTTAAAGTTCAGTTCATAACAATTGTTGCTGCCGCTGCTGCTGCTGCTTGGCCGTTGCAATTTATTGCTTTGCATAGTTAACAACTTGATTGGTAGCGCTGGGCACTTGGCTGACATTGAAATGTAGGCCTGCCATTGATGCCCGCCAATGATTGTCCTCCATGTTGCTGTTGCTGTTGCTGTTGCTGTAGCTGTTGTCGACGTTGTCTTTGTCGTCGGCAATGTTGCAGTTGTCATGCTGCATAAGTGGACTCCAGCTGTTAGATGTTTGCTGTTGCCATTGCTGTTGCTGTTGCTGTTGCATAACTAACAATGTATGCACCGCATAAATACATAGCGCGATTGGCCAACAACAGCAAACAACTCGAGAGTAACGGGAGCCCCACACAAATGCGCTTGACATGCAAAAGAATTTAAGCTATGTGCAGCGATTATGCGGGGACACTGCAAAAAAGCATAGAGATAGATAGAGAGACAGAGAGACGGGGTTAGTGAGAGAGCTAGAACGAGAGCGATGCGAAGCCATTTAGCAATGCAAATAGCGCTGTTTAGCTTGCAGATAATGTCATTCACAATGGCAGAAAACTATGGCAAATATGGCTAAAGAACTCGAAACATGTTTTGCGATTGATAAGACGATCGAGCCGCGGACAGTCGACACACAAATACAATTAGTTGGCAGCCATTAGATGGGGCATAATTAAAATAAGTTTTGATTAAACAAAATACCCGAAGCGAGTTCGTTGTCTAAGTCATTTGTTTCAGGCTAAACGAAATGAACCTGATTTCTAATTGAATTTCCATTTCCATTTCCATTGCCAATTACCATTTTCATTGGCAAAAAAAAAAGAAACTCAAGTGGCTTAAATCCATTAAGCCAGACAATTCTGAGGCCTAGATCAAATGCGAATTATATGATTGACTATTGAGACAAGCCCGGCAGCTAGTTGGTAATGAAGCAATCTAATCCCTTCACTTACGCTTGCAAACCTGGCGGCCTTTGCATTTCCCCAGAACTTCTTTAATCTCTCACCTAATAACCACCGGTATTTGGAGGCAAATTGGGCAGGGTGGAGTAGTTCACATGATTGATAGATGCGCTCTGATCAGCATCGCTTGCCTCAGAGGCTGGCGGCTCCCTAGGCGATCCAGCGATCAAGCGATCGAGCGGCTTGTTAACGTTCAATTAGTGAAATTGATAGACATATCTATGGTGGAACATCAACGGAAACCAGAACCGAGCATAAAACAAAAAGAATCTAAACGTAAACGTAAAACCCCAAATTACTTAGATGTTAATTAAAATGTTTTTTTTTTTCTTGCGTTTCGTTTCGTTTCTTTGATATGCTCACTCGCATGGAAATTTGAAAATGCAGGCCTCCAGCTGAATGTATCTGAAGCGGTAACCGCAAGATTCGATTCTAACCGCAATGCCACACACACACACACACACACACGCATATTTACCGTTCTTTCGTCTCATACACATATATTCTAGTTCGGTCAATGGCTCATTATATTTTTGTGGGTTAGCAGGTGATGCCATTGCCAACAATGAAACTTTTACGTTGCCCAAAAAATACAATGTTGCCAGTGGCTTATTAAAAGCGTGTCGGTCGATGGGACGCCGTTTGTTGCCTCTCCCGTCTGGCAGCCTATAATTAGCATAAATTCATTCATAGAACTAATTGCAAGTGGAAGTGAGTGTTGCCGTAATGAACCCAGCTGAACTGCCAGCTGAGTTTACTTGCCTCGCTGCCCGCGCAGCACTCTTTTTTCTTCCCTATTTCTCTATTTTTTTTAAGGTTTTTCCATTCTATTTGGATTTAGTTTTTTTGTTTTTGGTTTTTTGTGTTTTCAGTGCAGCTTTTAAAGGCAGTTATTAAGTTAACGGTACTCGATGCTGTTGTTTGGCTTTCATAATTTATGTGTGAGCGCGGCAGGCGGTGCACTTGTTTTGCATGCCTTGAACGCACCCCCCATAATTAATTATGTAACGAGCGAGAGCCCAGACTCAAACACAGGCTCAACATAATCAGCAAATTCCAGCAATATTCATTCTCACGCCACCCACTTATTAACAGCAAATCTAACAGCTGTTCTTCTTGTTGTCGGTTGCAAATAATGAGCCAAGATTATCTCACAGTTGCCTTGATTGCGCTGAAAAAACACCTGCCAAAGTGTTTTCAGCTTTTTCTGCTCAGTTTTTATTGTTTTTTGCGCTTCACACTCGCACGCCACACAACAATTGGCAGTTAAATAAGTGTTGCCATAACCGCCAACTAGACGTGTTAAATTTTGATGGCCAAAAATGGCCAGATAACAAAGTTGCGAGCAATCAGATCAGCATTTCACTTTCACGCAACACCCGAGATTTTTGGCATTGAATTGATGACAAGCATTAAATTCACATGGTCGCTGATCATGCAACATCACGAGCGGGGCAAAAGACTCTCAAATTTATAGTTGCAATTAGAAAAAACTGCGAAATGAGTTGGGTGATAACTTAAAGCGTTTTATGTTCGCTTTGATTTGATGCTTGGCATCACAGCGTGATGGCTATCGTAGGCATTTGAAGCGCCTACACAAAAGTTATGCGAGCTGGCTTTCTTCTCAGTATGCCCCTGTTGCTCTCATTGCAACGCAACAATAACAACAAACAAAAAAAAAAAGAAAAATAACCTTTCCCAGGCGTCAACACATTTCACACATTCAACTCTGCAGGCCGAGTTCGCTTCCTAAACATTTTCATTTTAGTGTGTTGTTGTAACAAGCACAGCAGCTGCTTTAATTAAACTCTGCAAGACCTTACAAGCCAAGCAATTAATGCTTGCTCACAACGTGCTCCCCACACACACACACACACACACACACACACACAGAAAACATTGTGAAATGCAGAGACACAAGTACATAAAGTGCCGTTTCTCCAATCGCCACATGCAGCTCTAATATGCAGCGCACAGAGTATTACATAAATTACGCGTAACGTGGAATTAGTTAAACTAATTAACATTTCGCTAATTCTTTTTGCAGGCAAAATGTTTCTACGCCGTTGCACTTTTCTGCTGTTACTCTGCCTAATTGCGAGTGACGCCAACGCTGCGCGCAAGACCAAGCGTCCTGTCAAGCCGGCCAAGCAGACAATACCACGCACCAATGTGACGCCTCCTCCAGCGCCCGCGCCCATCGCCTTGGCAGCCACCACAGGGAGCAGCAGCTCCACATCGACGGCCAGCGAACAAAGCTCGGACCTGACCACCAGCAGCAGCGGCGGCAGCAACATTGAGCTGCCCAAGCCACTGGGTCCACAAAACGATGCACAGCCGGAGCCCAAGACGGACAAGGCGCCCGAGACGGACGAGGAATGCGATCCAGATATGATTGGATTTGAGATAATTACGGGGTAAGTGTCGCGCAGCTCCTTATGCCGCTTATGCAATATTAAAAGCACTCTGTGTTATTTTCACTTTTATGGCCAAGCAAACAAAGGCAGTCAATAAATTCAAATGAGATTCAGTCGCCAATTAAGCAATTTGCATAGAACCAACAGCGGCTAACGGTTGTGCAGCAGTCAACTGGTAACTGGCCAGCCGAAATGCAAATGTTGTGTAGGTTCAGCGCCGAGGGAGGCGTGTCGCATGTGGGCGAAACGAGGCTTGTCTAATCGTATGGTTTGTTTTGATGCCAGACAACACAAGGCACAAAGTGCCGCCGTCGACAGCTGCTGCTGCTTATGAGCTTTCTTCTTATACTCGAGCGGCAGCTGCTGACAGCAAGTTCGTTGCCTGAGTCTTTTGTTTGGCCGCTTACTCATAAGCCAGTTATGCGGGGGCCCCCATGACGCTATATACACGTTATTTTCGACTCACTTTCATTTTTGTTTGCCGAGCGGTTCAGCCATTGTTTACCAATCAATTTGAATTTAAATGAATTAATGAATTGATTGATTAAAATTGCTATTTTTAGTTTGTATTCGGTGTGAAACAATATCGAATTTATCACATTAGAATAAAAATAACTTAAAAGTAGCGAAAGGTTTATTAAAGTAATAAACAAAACAAGAAATTAATTTCAATAGTTCGTAATGAATAAATACTTTTTACGAATGATTTTCCAATTTTAAGTATCAATAGATTAGAGTTGAGTTCTATGAAAACAATAGGTTGAAAAGTTTTCAACCTCAAGTTTTTATTTAAGTACGTAATTTTTCTCACTGTTTAGTAAAGAATTCGCGACGACTCGCTTGAATAAGAAGATAACAAAAATAAATGAACTTAAATTTGAATACACGCTGGTTCTTAGAAACACGTCAAAAAAGACTTCAGCTGAAAGTGACTAATGTTGATAGTAATCAACTAGAAAATGTATTGCCCAATTTCATAAACAAATCAACTCGTCTCTTTTTACAGCTATGTGCTTTCGGCACCCTCCAAATTGTTGGATACACTTGCCGGCACTCTGATGCTTACTGATTGTTTGGAGGCATGTCAGAGCAATGAATCCTGCAGTTCTGTCAACTATGAAACCGGCTTGTGTGTGCTGTTCAAGACGACCGCCGATAAATTGCCAGGTGAGTTAGAAAGTGTGAGAATTTCAGAAGAAATGAAACTGTTGCAGCTGCTGCTGCTGTTGCTCGTCGTTTTGTGTGCCAAAGAAAGTTCAATAATTTTGTTGGCCAAGTCATTCATTCAATTATTGAGTTCTAGTTCATGGTGGCCGTGGCGCATAAATCACCAGTGTCAGTTCAATGCGAAACACGCCTTTGGCTTTTACGCATGATTTGGCAGGTAGGCAGGCCAGGCAGGCAAGCGGCAGACAGGCAGACAGAGCGACGACAACAGCGACGACGACGACAACAAACGACGGCTCCAAGTTGGCTTGGGCCCAGGCAGCAAACTAGATTTTGCCTATTCTGCAAACTGGCTTTTGGCATTGGCGTTTTGCGGGTAACGCATAATTTCAAGCCAGCCTTGTCGTTGCTGCTGCTGTTGCAGTTGCAGTTGTCGTTGTCGCTGTCGTTGCTGTTGCTGTTGCAACTGCAACTGTTGCTGCGTTTCTCAACGCCTGTTACTTTATAGTGAAGGGGCGTGTGCGTAAAAACGCATCGCACGCACAACACGCACCGCATACACCGAATACCGTTTTAATGTTTGTTTGTTTTTTTTGTTTTTTGGTTGATTTTGCAGGTTCACTTTCGCGCTCACAGTTTCCGGTTTTCACGATCTACGCACAGAAATCGTGTTTGGGCGTGCGTCCTTGCTCCAAGGCCTGGTGCGTTGATCGCGTTCAAGGTTACCGCCTGCCCGAGCATGTCAAATCTAGTCAGACGGTGTTGTCGCGTCGCGACTGCCTGGAACTCTGCCTGGGCGAAACGGAATTCACTTGCCGGTAAGTGTTAAACTTAAAGGCAGATGCTCAGCTCGTAGCATGCAGCTGGTTAGCGATTGCATAATATTCTAGTCAAGTGTTGCAAGTTGATGATCCAGTTATGGAATGTGTAGCGAACAGGCAATCACAGCTAACTGAAACTGGTTCGATCGATATCAGGAGTGTAAAAAAGGCAGATGAACCGTTTCCAGTTGTGCTGCAAAACCATTTACGTTACAAAGTTGTAGCTGAAGCAGCTGTCAAATAGATTTAGTTGTCAACTCCAAAGCAATAATAATTGTAACATTTTGTTGAACAACTGCTTCTTGAATTAGTTATGGTTTTAATTAAGAAGAGTTCCCCATTCTCGGGTAAAATAAAACAATTTAGAATGTCTCAATAAACATGAAAAAATTGCAAAAACATTTTTTTTTAAATGTTTACCATTTTCATACAATTTTGACGTTTCAACAAACAACAGTAAACTAATTTTTTGGTAACAAAACACCAACAAAATATTACAAAAGAAAAAATATTGCACAATTTTAAACATTTTTCTGATGTTTTTAATTAATTGTTTGTACAGTTTTTGGCCTTCGAAAGGAATTGTAAAATTGTTTTATTTTTGTATAAGTGTATGTAAAGTTCAAAGCCTCAGAAAATAAATGTTGGCTTTTTTGTTATGAAGTTCCAAGCCAGACAAATTATTTTGTATATTATAATTATTATTTAAAAGTTACATAAACTCAAAATAGTAAATGAGAGGACTCTCCTTAAGCAACACATCTTCATTTAATATGCTATTCATTGCTTCTCTACACTATCTAAATGCTACTGTTTCTCTCTTTCTTTCTACTCCAACCTTTGCTTAACCTTTCCCCTGCTCTGTCAATACCAACCAACAAAAAAAAACCCCTCTGCCGCTCATAACTCTCGCCTTGCGCAGCTCGGCCAATTTCTATCGGCACTCGGGTCTCTGCGAACTGTCGGACATGGATCGCATCACCCTCTCAGCGGGCAACAGCGTCGAGGCGTACGAGGGAGCCGACTATCTGGAGAACAACTGTGCCGAGGAGCCAAGCAAACTGTGCGAATTCAAGCGCATCTCAGGCAAAATTATGAAGACAGTCGATTCGGTTTATCAGGATATTAACACCATTGACGAGTGCCGTGATCTCTGCCTGAACTCGCCATATAGGTAATGTTTACTTTTCTCATTTACGACTAACGAACGCTGCTCACCAGTGAGAAATTCTCTGTGCACAGATGCCACTCTTATGACTACAATGACACCGGTGACATGGTCTGTCGTCTGTCGCATCACAGTCGCGCCACACTGACGGATGTGAACGATCCGTATCTGGATGTGCCCGAGGCGGCCACCTACGAACTATCTGCCTGCTACAATGTGTCCATCGAGTGCCGTTCCGGCGAGATGATCACCAAGATACGCACCTCCAAGCTCTTCGATGGCAAAGTCTATGCCAAGGGAGCGCCCAAGTCTTGTGCTGTCAACGTCAACAATTCGCTGGAGTTTGACTTCCGCATGGGCTACAACGATCTCGAGTGCAATGTGCGCCAAAGTGCCTATGGCCGTTATATGAACGATATTGTCATCCAGCATCACGATATGATTGTCACCTCATCGGATTTGGGTCTCGCTGTCAGCTGTCAATATGATTTGACCAACAAGACGGTGCTGAACGATGTGGACTTGGGAGTCACAGGCGAAATCGAGTCATCGCTGAGCGAAGAGATTACCATCGATTCACCCAATGTCATTATGAAGATCACATCACGCGACGGCAGCGATATGAAGCGCATTGCCGAGGTCGGTGATCCGTTGGCGCTGCGTTTCGAGATCGTTGAACAGAACTCGCCCTATGAGATCTTTGTGCGCGAACTCGTCGCCATGGATGGCTCTGACAGTGCCGAGATAACGCTGATCGATGCTAATGGCTGCCCCACCGATCAATACATCATGGGCACCATCCAGAAGCTGTCGCACAATCGCAAGGTGCTCCTCTCCCAGTTCGATGCCTTCAAGTTCCCGTCCAGCGAAGTGGTGCAGTTCCGCGCCCTGGTTACGCCCTGCATACCACGCTGCGAGCCCGTCATTTGTGATAGCGAGGATGGCGCCAGCGGTGAGCAGAAGTCGCTGGTCTCCTTTGGGCGCAGGAAGCGCTCAGTGCTGAATGGCACTGATGGCGGTAGGTTTTATTTGTCTGTGTGCCTCATTACGTTACTAACTGCTTGTAAATTCACAGCCGAGTTCATGGTCAGCACACGCCAGCGTCGGGAGCGTCGCGATGTTAGCGCAGCCCCAACCGATGATAACATACTGCTCGTGCAGTCCATACAAATCACAGACAAGTTTGGCTTCCAGGCCGAGGATGGCAGCGATCTGCCCGGCAGCAGCATCAACGGCAACGAGCCCCATGAGAAGGCCTACGCGGGCGTTGCTCAGGACAAGCTCACTTGTCTTAATGGCTACGGTAAGTTCAGCTTCCCTTCTCTCGCTCGCTGTGAAAATGCCCAATCAAGAGCGAACCCAAATACCTAATGCTGCTCCTGCTCCATCATCATCATCATCATCATGATGGTCGCTAGCTGGCTGGTCGCTGATTTGCATAGACAAGACAGCAAACGTTGTTGACGTCGTGCTGCGGCAGCCAGCGGGTGGCAGAGAGGATTCCGATGCGTTTGCAACCGACTGTGGCACAGCTGTCCACCGGTTTTGTTGCGTCGTGAGCCAGCGGCTTGTTCTGACTTTTGTTGGCTGCTCGCTAATTTTGATAATGAATCAATTTTTCATCATTGCCACTGCATGAGAAATAAATTGGATTCTGTGCCCAGAACGTGTTGCACTCGGAACAGAGTTATGATGATGTTGACGCCGGCTCACGACCAGGTCACTGGTTCAACGCTGATGATGTGCTGCCAGCTGTGCGAGGACGGAGATGGAACTGCAGATGGAGATGATGTTTCTGCATTTCTGCACGCCTCATTTTCGTGCGGCGCGAAAAGTTTGCACAGTTAGTTGTCCAACCCGCCTCCCCCCATCCAGCCTTCTTCATCTCCCAGGCTGATGTGCATGTGTCATTGCTTTGTGGAGCAATTGCCATGCACGTTGGCCATGGCGCATTAAAACAAATGCAGCGTTGAAGCGTTAAATTTACAGCTTGTTAGACGGCAGCAGGTCCAGCTGCTGCTCGAGTTGTAGTTGGAGCTGGAACAGCAGCATTAGGTCCACTTGGTTCCCGAGTTGGAAACCGCATTAATTTCTGTTGCAATTACGCAGCGCTGCTGCAGCAAAGCGAAGCGCGTCGAGCTCATTGGCCGCAATTAGAGCAACGGTTTTCTCCTCAGTTTAAGCTCATTTGCCACACACATTGAGGATCAGCAGCGAGACTCGTTGAGACTCAATAGCACGTTTAAATGCGTGTGGCATGTGGCAAACGGCATGCAGCATGCAGCATGCGGCATCCAGCATGCGGCATATGGCAATCAATCTAGCGGCCAACAGCTGCTGCAACAATTTATCCAAATTTATACGAATCATGCATTATTCATAACTCCGCTGCAATCATACAATATTCTGCCTTCTGGCCATAAAATCGCAGCACAATTGCTATTAAGGCCATAAGCTTAAACTGATCAATTTTCGAGATTCGATTCCGATAATTGTAATCGCCCAACTATTATGCCAAAATGCATTCAATATACAATTTTAGTATTTGTTTTAACGATTCTCAATCAAGGCAATCAATAACAATTTTAGTATTTGTTTTAACAACTGGGTTTATCTTAGGCTAATGCTGCACTGTAAATAAATAGTTTGTTGCAAAGTTAGTTCTCCAAAATATATTTTTAAAAAATTGAGCAATTAATTATAAAATTACTGCAATTTTGCATCTAAATAATAATAATTGACAGCTTCATCCAAAAATTCTTCAACAGATGACGAGCTTCCTGTAATTACATTATTTGCCTCCAGTTTCCAGTGCAGTTTCTATAGCTTTTCAAAGAAGACATTGTCTATGAAGAGTGCGAGTGTTGTCATTAAGACAAACATAAAAACCCATTTTGGTTTCATTACTTTCGTTTAATGTCCCTACGCTCGATTAGTTTCTTTCACTTTCAAATCTAAAGCAAACCAAATAATAGAAACATTTCGCATCGCTTCCTCCAATGACCAATTGGTTTAGTTCGCTTTCATCTACGATGCACATGTTGCACTGGTTCCCATAGTGTAATATTCCAAAAAAGCAAAAAGAAAAAGAGTTCGTGCAATAAAAAATGAGGCGCATGTTCATTGTTCTTAGTTTTGTGTTTTTCGGAGTCTATTTTGAAATTGTTTAACATTTGATTGCTTTTGTGGGTGCCCGAACGTTTATCGTAATTGTAATAATTTTTTTTTCGCTTTTTGTTGTTCTCATTGTTGTTGTCGGCTACGCACAAGATACGAGTCGGAGTCGGAGTCCGAGACTGAGACTGAGACTGACAGAGAGACAAACAGATAAAAGGCAAAGCAAGCACATAAATAAAAGCTCAAGTGCGTGCGCTTTGTTATTGAAACTCGTTAAAGTCATTGCCAACAGACCACGACAACGATGACGACGACGACGTCGACGACGACGACCACGACAACAAAGTTGTTGTTGCTGTTGTTACTGTTGCTTGGCTTAGTTTTGGTTATGTTTTGTTGTGTTTGTGTTGGTTTTAAGCCGTCGGCGCTTACTTTTTATGGGCATTTGATGTACAACAATATAACAACAACAACGACGACGACGACGTCGACAACAATAAAAGCAACAACATGCATATGGAGTACGTTGTAATCTGTGATAGTCATCAGGCAACAACGTTGCTCTTAAATTCTGATTTCGTGAACTGGACGCATGCGAGTGAAGCTTCCACAGTCTCAGCTTCATCTCTGTGCACTTTGGCGGCACTTTCACCCGATTTCTACCATTGGCATTGGCATTTCGAATTTCCTCTGCTGTCCATTGCGCTTCGGCATCTCCGGTTTTTAGTTTCGGCTGCGACAGCGACTGCGACTGCGACTGAGACGGCGGCCTCGACTTGCGGCTTATTTATGTGGCATGTTGCACTTTTGAGCACCAAGTGTAGGAGCATTAAAAGTGAAGCCTATGTTCGCTACAGTTGCTGCTGCTGCTGCTGCTGCTGGTGCAATGGCCACAAATATGCAACTCATGCACTAAATTGTCGCTGTTTTATTTCTCATTGTTTTTGTTTATCTTGAACTTGTTGCTGTCAAACTTGGTCACTTGGTCGCTGCTCGCAGCTTGTTCTTCGGTCGTTGGGTTCGTTTCCCTAGCCTCGAGCAACATGGCCACAAAACTGGGTCAAGTGCCGTCCACTTTTGTTTTCTTTGATAACTAAGTCGATTCGTCGCTTCCTTGTTTGCCACCAGTTGTTGTTCCTCATTGTCTCTCTGTTGCTCTCATTCGTCTTAATGCACAGAGAGCAAAAACGTTCTAAGATTAAGAACAAAATCTTGAAGTAAGCCGAAATCATGTCAAAACTGATCCCAGAAGATAAATTCTTCAATCAAGAAAATTATTAACATAGTATTCTTTCTTCAAGTTTTTTAAGATTGAAAAGTTTTATCCTAGCTTTCAGAACGTAATTTTTCTCTCTGTGTATGCTCTCATTTTCCTGTTTTCATAAGCATGCCACATGACTTTAATCCCAACCTTCTGCACTCTCTTTCTCGCACTCAACAGGTCTCATTTTCGCCGGCTCACTGTTTCTGCTCGCCCAGCTGAGCATCTTTGGCATCTGGAAGACGGTGCAGCGTCGCACACACAAGGAGCGCTATCTGTATCAACAGGAACCCACGCCCACCATCACATATGGTGCGCCCACAATTCTATATGGACCGCCACCATCGTCGGCCGGCTCGAACAGCGCCAAGGATACACTGAACAAATTGTACGACAGCGGCATCAATGGACGCTATGGGCAACAGTTTTAGATGTGGTTGGTTGGCTGGTTTGAATGCCCCCCAAATTAGCTGGGAATAAACGCAATATGCCTCGAAAGCTTCAAAAGATTCGATGAGACTTGAATTTACTTAGCACATATTCGCCAAGCAGCGATCCATGAAAAACATTCTGAAAAATTGTAGTTTAATTTTACGTAATTTACGTTAAGCCTTTAATTAAGCATTAATTTAATCAACATACGAACATTTTCTCACACGAGTAGAAAACAATCCATTTAAATGCGCGCTTTTAAATGCACTGGACACAATGCATTTCCAGCATTTTAAAACTGCGCATTGCATAGAAAAAACTGAGAATTTTAGCAAAAGAAACAACGGATGAAAGAATTCAGCAAAAAAACATTTTTTAGCAAATTAATTTCTATTTATTATTTATCCATCTCTCACTGTCTCTCTAGCAAAAACTAGGCTAATTTTTTTGTGTGTAGTGAATATAATATCTCTTGGATGCGAGTAACTAAAATCTAAGTCTAACAACTGAAGCAAATGATGTGCATTTATAACTTTTATCTACTATTTATTTATTTATTTATTTACGCTTCGAGCTGCTTTATTCTGTAGACGCTGCCTATAAAACAACAACAACAAAAAACAAAAACAAAAAACATTTCTGCAGATTTGCCAAATAATTTTGTATCAAAATGTTTGTGTCAAATTCATTTGCATTTGTGGCCGCGTCTGCAACAAATTCTCGAATCAACTATTTATTTTGTATTCGTACTTAACTATTATCGCTAACTATTTATTGCTAAACACAACACATACACATATTTATTGCTAATTTATTGCCGAACCGCAGAGAGGTGCTAAGTTTTAGGTGCTTAGTATGGGGCTAAACATGCAACATCAGCATAAAAAGGCTAACATTTAAGATCTTAGATTAAACGAAACAATGCATAATCATATACGACTCTATCTATGTTTGCTAAACAAATTGTACTGATTAAGTAAAGCAATAAACTCTACGCAAACTCTATAAACAAATATATAAAAATAAATTACTTGTGTTTTATTGGCCAACTGGGAGGAAATGTTTAAAGAGCTAATAAAAATGCATGATCAATTTATTGCAAGCGGGCTTTTCAAGATTCACGAAAATGTTTAAATTTTTGTTGATTTATTAATGAAAACCAAATGACAAATATCTAAAATATCCTCAGTTCATCTATTATTATCTCAGATTTAGCTCTGTTTTGTAGTAAAGTCGTATTTTCGCCAAGTTTTCGATTTAGCCATCTCAAAAGACACGCATAATTCCTATAAACTGACGATAATGATGAATGGTAATTTTATGCGCCAACATAATTGGATAATCACCTGAAAAGCCGATCACTTAGCTGGAAATCATTAAAATTCCCAGGCGCGTGCGCACGTTGAACTAATAAATAGTTTTGGTCAATAAATTTGTTAGCAATTTTTGTTGAAGTAATTACCGCTGACACGTCTCAATAAAGCTTGTCAGGTAAGTGATGGATTGACAGAGTGCAGACAGTAGCGACCCGGACGACTTATAGCAGGCAAAACAGCTCATTAGCAGGTGATTCCTCTCGACTCCGCGATTGTTTGTCAAACAGTTAAGCTTGATGTATGACAAAAGTACGTTCGCAGGTTAAGTGAAATGCTAAAACCGGCAACAAATTATAATAATTTCACGGCTTTGTGAGCATTCAGGCACACGTTGCTGCCATATCTCAAACACACACTGAACCAAGCTGCTGCTGCGGGTTTTTGTTGTTGTGTGCGAGTCGAGACAAAAGTGTTAATCAAATTATGAGGCATAGCAACAAGTTAAGCGAGGCGTTTTACGATCTCTTTAACGCTTCAGCTACGCACGCCATTAAGAGCAGCAGCTTCGTTCTGGCTCCAAACTCTGATCACAAATTCAGAGTATCAGAATCACTTAGCAAGCTGAGGCGGCGGCGTCCATTAATCATGCGAAAAGCGGAGCAATGGACGCGTGCCGCTCAATGAAGATGTCTCTAGGATGAAGAAGCCGAGGTCTGAAGAAACCCGTGTCCAATTCAAGGTGCCAAGACGCATGTGCGTCGTGCAACGTGCGGCGTGCGTCGCTTGAATAAAACGCCTCTATTAAGAAAGCATCAGCGACGTTGACAATTTTTATGGGCGAGTCGAGTGCGTATTTGGTGTTGAACCAGCTTCAGCTGCATCTTCGTCTCTTCGCCTCCTCGTGAGCACCGCATGTGGCTGTCTCACGATGTTGGCCAAGTGTGGGCATTAGCGTTGACAGCTATGCAAATACCTGGCCATTAAGTCTTTGTCATTTAGCAATGTCTTTTAATTAGCGACTTCGACTGCGACTGCGACTACGACGCGATTTTGAGTGCAAATGTGAGCAGGATTTTGGAGGAGGCTTTGGGAGCACAACACCCACACTTCTTGACACTCTGACCACATTGACAAACGTTTGCTCGCATTTGGCCCACATCGCTGCATATAAAGCTCGCATTGAACACCCTCACGCTTTATGGCCATTTGCATTTGCATTTAAATGCTTTTGGCAGAGAGCTGATTTTGTTGCAGCGCTTCCTTAGCTTATCCGAACACAACAGTGTTTGCCATGTTGGCTGCATCACGATTTCTGCTGCCTTCGACTTCGAATTCGACTTCACTTGGCTCTGCTTGTCTTGGCCTAGCCTTTGCCTAACCTAAGTTAGCCAGCCACGTTGGCCGCCTGTTGCTTTCTGTGATTTTTTCTCAGCTTGTGTTTGTTTACAGCTGCTCGCATTGATTGAAAAATTATGCACTTGCCATGACGATGGGCAATGCCAAATGCCAAACGCCAAACGCTACAAAAACAAAACAAAAAACAACAAAAGGAACCAACAGCGCAAATGCAAAGAAAAACGGCACACCGAACCTTATATGCCTAATCTGGCATAGATACATATAACAAGCTGTGAATTTATCGATAGTTTTCTGCTACCATTATAAAAAGAATTCCTGTGATACTATCGATAAGCGGAACAATGGCCAAGTTGACATAGATGCATAATTGTAGATTAAAAATGGACGAAACTGTCAAAAAATCTCACAAGCTGAAACTATTGCGATGCCATCTTCAAAAATTATAATTTCAAAATATCACATAGCCATAAGTAGCGGCGTTGAAATTGAGCGATAGTTAGGCAATAATGATAAATACAGTAGTTGTGTAATTATATGTTGCTCATTAAATACAGTATTATATTTAAATTATTGCAAAATATCTTAAATTTAGTACAATTATCGACATTATACTGTATTCAATAGTTAATCAATAGTAATAGCAGTCGAAAAAAAACATTATAGATTTGTCGATAATTAATTAACAATACTTTTCTATCTTTGTATCTGCAGAATTAAACAATCTTTTTTTTCTTCAAAATTATTATTATTTAAAACATTCAAAAGTTAATCAACTTTAAATATAATCAATTTGAATATATTTTATAATTATTGTTAAAGCTCACATTTTGTCTAGACAAACTCCTCGACTTTAGTGTGGGTCTCCTTTGGTAGCAGAGTATTATAAAGTTGATAATAGTTGGAATCTGTGCACTTCAAACGAAAAACGTTTTCCATTTTGGCCAACCTGAAAGCGAGGACGGGGCTGATTACTTTTCTTTTCGCCAGCTTGTCCTGCTCATTAGCCAGTTAGGCAGCCAGCGGTGTCTTTTTCGGCGAATGGCCAAAACAAAAAAAACCTCAGCGACAGCTGTTAGCCAGTTTTCACCTAATTAAGCAAACAAACGTGTGGGAAATCGCCAACCCCTACGTAGTGCTCCCGGACTACTGCACCACACCTCTTGCGCTGATAACTTTCGCCTGGTCGGAAATTGCTGGCAATACAAGACAAACAGCGAGCTGGAGGATGGAAGAATCGAGGAGGAGGAGGTTTGGGGCTGGGCCAAACTAATTGCTTCGAACATGGGGTTTAAATATCAGAAGGAATGCACCCAAAACATTTGTCTCTAATTGCAGCATTGCCCAATTGGGCAGGCCAAATTAAATTAAATGCAGCTCCAGCAACGAGAGAGGCAACTGGCAACGGCAGCAGCCGAGGAGGCACTACAACAATTTGTTGCAAAAATACAAATTGGAACATTTGTAGAGAAGCGTTGCGCAGTCGCCGTTGCCGCCGTTGCTGTTGCTCAGTTGCTGTGTTGCAGTTGCCGTTGCAGCGCGCTGTGAGAATTTATGGCCCTGCCGGGGTCACTGCCTAGTGGGATAACATCTGTTGACGCGTCGTGCGCCGCAATGCGCATGCAAGGCGCTTTGCCAAAAGGACATTGACCAGCCAGGGCCCAGACAAGACCAAGACTAGCCAAGCGGCCAGACAGACACACAGACAGACAGACGGACAAACCGTTGCAGAGCACAGTTGGAAAACCATTAGAAAAATTTGTAAAATGGTTCAGTTAGCTGTGTGTTAGCATTGTGCTCACTATTGGCCATTGGAGATAACGCTGTGGCCAGCAAACGGTCCGCGTTGTGAGCAGATTAAAAGCGGCTGCCTGCGACGTGGTCTTAATTCGCAGGATAAATATGTGTGGGAAAGCCCTTTGCTGCGGCGATTCACCAATTTATGCATATAACATCGACTAGATGAAGTCTACTTATATCAGCAAATAAAGCTGTTGTATTAAGGTTGCATAAACTTCTGTGACTGCGAGATGCCCTGCAAGGAGCGCTAATAAGTGAAACAGAAATAAATGAAATGCAATTCAATCAAATTGTATAGGTAATTTGCACTGCTCGAATTCACACTCATTATGCAAGCAGTCCAGTTGACATGAAGTTATTAATTTACAGTACATTTTGATAAATTCAATAAATTACAATAATCCTTGTTTAAATTTCATAAAATGATTGAAAATAAAAACCGATTCTAGAATCAGATCAATTAATTCAAGCAATCATATTTTCATTTAATTAGCTACAATATTTATCTTATACATTTTAGAGGAAATATATATTTGGATATTCATTTCGTTACAATAAATGCAGAACGCGCTCAATTCAACAACATAATTTTTTAGCTGAACTACAAACAAAACGATTTGGTCAATTGTTAATGGCGAAATCTAACAAGATTGTTATAAGATGAAGATGAGAAGAATACAAGATTAAGAAATCAATTGTCAATCTAAACTGATCTAAACGATATACAGTCCTGACACATCACGTGTGGCAACAAGAAACAACAGATAAATATCTCAATAAATTATAGCCAATACAGAAAATATTTAATCATCCATTTGAATTCAATTTATATAAAGCTAAAATTAAAAAGAAATAAGAAATGACTAAGTAAGAAACTAAATCGAAAATCTTTACATCGTAAGCCAACAAACATTGGCTTAATCATTATTGCTCAAAAAGTCATTAATTCTCTGGCAACAATAATAAATCAACATCAGAGTACATTCCACATTCTCCCACCTACAATTTATAACTCAATCAACATTCCCTCCCCTCGCTCGTTTTCACTGGGTATGAAGACTAGAGACTGAGACTGGAGCTTATGCCATTTGTCGGGTGTTTACTGTACCGTGGCCCAACAACTACAGTTGCTTAACGGTTAATGATTAATTGAAGCATTTCTTAAGGCTGTTGATTGGATATTTCTGCCGTTCTGCAGCGCAATGGAATAGAGGATGGATGCAACCCTGGGCCAAGTTACGAGTACTTCCGTTGACTCCGTCGCAATCGTTGCAACTGTGTGAAATTTTGTTTGCTGGTTGCGTATTCAATTTGAGCATCTTCCTTGGATGGATGTTGGGAGGGCGTGCGTGAAAATTGCGCTGGCTGCACAAGGAAGGCCGCTGGCTGCTCTCTCTCACGAGCCAGACCTTGGATGCGGATTGTGGATGGTGGATAGCGGATAGTGGACGGGATGGCCAAAGGTTTCGACCAGGCCCAGGCAACCAACGCTGACGAGGTCCAGGGTTCAGGTTCAGGACAACAATCGCAGTAAGTGATTACGTAACCAGTGCATTGTTCTTCTTCTGCCTGCTTCTGCTGCGTTTTTATTTCATTGAACAACGCAAGTCGGACTTAAGGTTCTTCGTCTTGGGCTTATCAGAATCGCAGCGGCAGCCAGGTAAAAATAATTTATTCACAGCCATTATGCGCTGCGAATTTATGCCACTTCCTGGTGGAACAACTACAAATAGCCATTTAAAATGCGATAAAAATAGCGCCAAGGGGCAGCCGAAGATGCTGCTGCAATGAAACTGCTGCAATGCTGCAACACACTCAACTGGGGCGTGGCTGAGGCGGTTGGACGACCAGCCAGTCAGCGAGCCGGCGTTTTGCGGAATGACTGCCAAGCATGAAACCGTAAAATGGTTTTTCAATAAGCAGACCACAAGTTGAAGTCGACGGCGCGTCGGCGACTGTTGCCGGCAAAACAATGCGACAAATATTTGAATATGTTAATTAGTTTGTGCAATGTTGCAAGCGTCGTTGCCTGGTTGCCTGTTTGCTTTTTGCTTGTTGCCTGGGCACGATCAGAACTTCTATCGCCGGACGTGCATCGGGGCAGTCTAATTTCATGTGTTGCCATCTTGTTAGGACAGTTAGGAGCAGTTTTGCATCTTCGCACCACCACCAAAGACTAACGAGCTGCTTGCCGCATGCCGCTTGCCGCATGCTATAAATGCTGCAATGCTGCAAGTGCAATGCGCGATTCATATTTACGAGTATGCCACAATCGAGTCCCGTACATATTTATGATTGGTATGCACAAGTTGCAACAGCTTCTGCTTGTCGCTTGTCTGCTGTCTGCCGTCCGTTGTCCGCTCTTCGTTGTCATGGCCAGCGGCCAACGGGCCACACACATGCTGCAAACTGAAACTCATAAGCGGGACACACAAGGCCAATAAAGCTGCCAATGAGCCTGACTAAAAACAACTGACAACTGACAGCCGGCAGCCTTATAAAGAGTCACAGGCCACAAAGCCAAACAGCCAAATAGCCAAATAGCTACAAAGCCAAACAGCCACAAAGGCTCAAAGCCAAGCGGCCAATCGGCTCAGCATTTTCGCCATTTGCACGCAAAGCGGAAGGCGCAAGCGAGATGGCAAATGCATTAGCTTATTTACTAGAGTGATGAGAAGGCAGCGATAGTTTCAACATATCGTTTATTTCGGCACACTAAAAGCTTAGTTATTTCAATAGATTGGCCTCCCACCTAAATGTGTTTGAGGTATGGTAATAAAAGTAGTCTTAAAAACAGCGCCAAAAACAAATGTTTTGAGCCATTTATATTAGAATTTTAATTTAGAAATGTATGTATTAATTGTTTATATTTTAAATTACCTAAAAAGATGTGAGAATTACCTTGAATATGGTTTTTCAAAGTTTTTTTCAATTTATAAAGGCAGATTTTTACAAAATTATTTATAGTTATATAAGAAGTACAAAAACGTCAACAAATTTCATCCAGCTGTCTAAAAAAAATATATAATCCTTGAAATCTGTCATTTTTTAGAAAAATACGATTTAAAAATGATTTATAATAATTGCTTAGTAAGTTAAAGTGCAAATACTTTGCTCTGTCGACTATCGATAAACAACCAAGTTGACAGCCATTAAAAAAGCTCGATAGGTTAGTGATTGTAATTCAAAAAGTATCGATTCATTTGCATCACTATTATACAATGTGATAGTGTGTGTGTGTGTTCGCATACCTTGCGTGCTGCGGCCGCTGCCGCAGCCTCTGTCCGGCTGCTGCTGCTGTAGGTGTTGCCCGGCACCAGCTGATGGCTTTGACAGCTACTAAATTCTACTTTAAGCGCGCGACGCACGTTCCATGTCCAATTTTGGGCAGCAGCTTCGTTTGCCGGCGCTTATCGCTTGCCCATAAATTTAGTTTGTTGCCAAGTTGGAGGTCCTAGGCCAATAACTTGCCGTGACACGCAATGAAGTTGTTTGCCGCCTTTGCCTTTTGCCTGTTTCGCTATAAAAATGCAATTAACGGCACTTGTTGCAGCGCCGCTTCAAAATTTTCGCTGCTCTTCTTCTTGTTGTTGCTGTTGTTAACGACAAACGCGACCCGACCGAACACGATACACACACAAACATTACACACACATATGTAATTGCAAAACGTTGCAACGACAATTTTTACTATAGATTTTTTATTCTAAAACACCTTGCACTTCACTTACACTCAAAAAAATAAAAAATAAATGCGCACTTGTGAAAAAACTGTTGCGGAAGGAGCAGGGTTTAATGATCCGTTATGTCAACGGCGTTGCCAACCTAGCGCATGCAGAAGCGCGCTTAACATAAGCGGCGATGTTAAGCAACTGTTACGCCAGAGCTGCCACATCAGCGAAAAAAGATCGCCCATACATTCAGAAGGCAAGTGAAATATTTATTTATTACGGATTCAACATAAATTTCATTGATTTGAGATACGTAATTTAATGAAAAGCAATCTTACAATTTCAATGCACATTCATATTCATAGTATACGTTTTTTTAAATGACGCGCCTTGAGTATATACCAAATGATGTGTAACCAGCTGACAATTCGAATTTCTTTTGGTGCAAAAAGTCATTGAAGTGCTTTCTTTGGTATTTTTTGTGCATTAATATTGTTTTTTAAGTAACTGCTATTTAATATTAATAAATACTACAATATAATTAAGTTTTTTTCAATTATAAATGAATTTGTTTTATTTTTGCGATGTTTTAAAATATATCAAGTTCTATCGAAAAATCGATAGTGTTATCGATGTTAGGACACCACTGGCAGTGAAAGTGAAACCTGCGCCATAGACAAAAAAATTTGTTAGTGGATACACTAGCTGCGTGTTGCTGTATTGTTAATTATATTAGGGTTTTAAGAATAAAAAATAGCCACAGGCATCAATTAATTTGCGCAACATCTAAAAACACAAACCAAGATGTGTGGTGGATTCACCTGCTCGAAGAACGCGCTAATTGCGCTCAACATATTGTATGTGGTAAGCAGCAACAACAAAACTTGGACAGCAACAAAATCAGTACAAAAAAAAATAATTGAAATGAGGAAGAGAGAAAAACCCAAAAAAAAAAAACAAAATGAATGGCTGCAACTTTTAATTTGGTTGTGAGCTAATTATAGCGTGCTCGTATAATTTGTGTATGGATTTTTAATGCCACAAATGTTTTTAAATGTTCTTTGTAATACAGATGATTGGATTCCTGCTGATTGGCGTCGGCGTCTACGCAAGGGCAGCGTCTGTGGTCACGAATCTGCCCATTGTGGGGGGCATCTTGGCCTGCGGCGTCATCCTCATCTGCATATCGATGCTGGGCCTCGCTGGCGCTGTCAAGCATCATCAAGTGATGCTCTTCTTCGTATCCTTTTGCAACAATCACATACGGGCAAAACAGTTGCTTACAAATACAGACAAAATACACATACGAACAGTTGCTTACACACACAAGCAGACTCACACCAACAAACAGCCGCTTACACGCACTCACACACACACAAACAGTCGCTTAGTCGCACACACACGTACGCACTCAGACTCACATCAACAAAGTCTCACACCAACAAGCAGCTGCTTACACACACACACAATTACACACAGTTGGGGATGCACGCATAAGTGAACCCAGTGTTCTACAGTTTAAAGAGCACTGCACCGAAGGTCGACTCAACGCATGTCGATTGTGCTGGCAACGGACGATTGACGCTGAGGTTTCTTGCGCTACAGTCAAAACACGCTTGGACGCACACTACAGAATTTTAACCTCAAGAATTCACAATGCAGCAACGAATTTAAAGCCAACATAAACCTATTATCATTGTGCGCGCTGTTCAATCACGAAACGAATTGTCATTATTTGTTAACAAACTATCGCTTTAAACAGCCAACAAGAATTTTGCGCTCTTATACTTGCACCGATAATCCTCTAAAATGTCGTGGAACAAGTTAATGTCACTTAGCTAGTGTTCACTGTACTCAGTTCCGCACAAATGTATTTGTTATACATACAACGTGCACTTGAAGGTGGACTTCATAATGACGCTGTGTGCGCCGCGTGCTTGACATGATTCAAAGCGAACACTCACGAATACACTCACGTCATTGTCATTGACTTCCGCGCGCTCATTAATTGCGTCAGCGCAAGGTTATCAGTCGACGTCAAATGTTGCCCCCGCTTTTATATTTTACAGCCGTGGCTGATAAGCTGATAAATTGCATTATTGGTTTTGCACTTAACCCCTTAACTAACTAATCTTTCGCAGTACATGATCATTCTGTTCATGCTGTTCCTCATTCAGTTCTCGATTGCCAGCTCCTGCCTTGCTGTCAATGCCGAGCAGCAGCAACAGTTTGCCGAGCAGGGCTGGAAGACGGTGCCGCCAAATCTGCGCGAACAAGTCCAGCAGAAGTTCCTTTGCTGCGGCTTCAATGCCACCATCGATAGCACCATTAGCACCAACAGCGTTGTGGCCAGCATCGAACCCAGCTGCGTGGATGTGAACAAACAATGCTGCGTGGACTCGCAGGATCCCAAATGCCATTGCGGTCCCTGTGGCCCGCTGTTGGAGGACAAAATCGATTACGCCTTCAAGTTGTGCGGCGGCCTTGGCATCTTCTTTAGCTTCACCGAGGTAAGTGGAGGAGGTTCAACGATGCTCGTTATCCTTGTAATCCTTTCTGCAACTTGTATCTTCTCTCATGACATGCATTCAGTTCGTTGGTGTCTGGCTAACAGTGCGCTATCGCAATCAAAAGGATCCGCGTGGCTTGCCCAGCGCCTTCCTCTAAATTGCAAAAACTAATCACTAATCCAATAACAAAACAAAAAACAAAAATTAACAAATGCAGACACATCTTTATGCTAAATTGTTTGTGTCCCGCCCCCTCTCTATAAGTCTCTGAAAAACAAAAGAAAACGCATAACACAAAACGTTGATGTCAATGTGTAAATTTCATACTCATCGTGGGTCTGTTAGATCATCATATAGCATACATCATATATACGCATCATTTATATTTATACTCAAAGTAAAGCCATACTTACGCATACATTTACAAACTTTAGAAATACTATATATTCAGATATATATACAACAAGAAAATGATATAGCTACGTGTTTGAAATCCTTTTAATAAAACGCAAGCAATCAAGTGTTTTTCGAACTGAACATAAACATATTTACATCGCATACATATAACATTCTACTACACACACTAATGAATAAATCCTTTGACGACGCTTAATCCCCTAGCGAATTTAAGCACGGCTAACGCATATGGTGAGACATGTTATTAACCATTTTATGTTCTCTTTATCCTTTCGATTCCTCTACAAATCGGTTATGATATATCAATTATTAATCTCGATTCTCTTTTCGACAGGTTTTGGCCGTGTTTCTGGCACGTCGCTATCGCAATCAGCACGATCCTTGCTATTTACCCGCTCGGGCCGTCTTTCCACACAATTATCAGTACTAAGTGGAGGAGGCGAAGCTGCTACTGTTGATGATTCAAATGCATCGAGATCAAAGAGCCAAGATAATGGGCAACTTTTAGTCAAAGGGACGAAGGCTGATTTATAATTTTTACACAAAACTTCCTAGCATGAACTGGAAATCGGGAGATAGTAAGATGAATAGTCGTTTGGAGGAAGGACGGTGCTTAATGTGCTCATCCACGAGCTGTCTGCCAAATGGACTGTGAAAACGAATTAATTTGCAATTAATTCGTCCAGCTCGTTGGGCAAAACAGTTTAGGGAATGGCATCGTTAGCATCTATTTTGCTTATTCTCAGTTCTTAGTTTTAATTGTGCAAAGTGATTAAGTTTCCACCAACCCCCCAACCAATTGAGATTATAATTATATGCTATGTTTGTGTGTTTATCCTGTTGTAATGTATATTTTTTTAATAATTGTACAATCATTTTACACTTGTATCATTTAGTTTAGTGCATTTGTTAATTTAGTTTGCAACTGGCAACAATCATAAAACGAACTCACAAAAAACAAAAAAGAAAACAAAAAACTGCTGTACCACATGAGAAAAGAAAGAACATTTCGAGCCTGATCTAAATGTAGAACCAAGTCAAATGTAACTAGCAACGGTAACTGTGTTTTAACAACAAAATATAAGAAACGTAACATATACATAAAGCATAACAACTTATATACATATATATACATATACATACTATAAACAAAAGAATAACGAGTAAACAATTATGAGAAATCTATAGATGTTAGATGTGTGTTAACAACTTTGAAATTAGCACTAAAATTGCAACAAAGAGGCAACAAAACTAAACATATTATACATGTCAACAACTTAATTATAAACTCTTATCAAATATCACACTGTCCTTGCTTTCTTTCTCACTTGATTTCCCTTATGCTTTCCCTGCTTTCCCAATTACTATAACCCGCCTCAAACTTGCACCCACGCAAGCAACCACAACCTTCCTCGACACCACAAGATGCAACCAACCAACAACCGACAACAAATTGATATAGTTTTTTCTCTTGTGTTGCGTTTCGTATTTCCTTTTCAAAGCGACAAAGAAACGACATTAAATAAAAAGAAAATTCTCTGTATTCTGTGCTGTGATTGAAGTAAATATGATCTTTAAAGAAAAAAAAAAAAACACCAAGAGAACCATAAAGTCTCGCGTTTCATTTTGCACTTGGCTCGCAGCTTAATTAGGAAAATGCCGCGTCTGCGGTTGGCATCCTTGGCGCAAAGTTTCCTTTTGCCTGACAGTGGCACAAACTGACGTTGGAGTGTGTAAATTGTTTTAGCTAGCTAAGAAGATTAACGCACGCACTTCGCTAGACAGCTCCCAGGAGGAGGGAAGTTCCAGCCGCCTGGCGTGTAAATAATATTTTGACATCGCTGGCTGTGAACCCCAAAACAAATAATCAACAAATTGTCTCAGCCAAAAGTTTTTCACTCAAAAAACTCGGCTCAAATTGCCAGCAGGTTCAACGCACTCGGAGAGCAAAAATGCTGGCGATGCTCTTAGCAAAGAGAGCGAGACACGAGAGAGACAAGAGAGAGAGAGAGAGAGAGAGTGGGCCCGGGAGGAGATGCTTTGGTTATATAACGGATGCGCAGTCGGGGTTTCGGGGGAGTTTCCGTCTGCAGAAAAGTGGGTGTGGTTTGGTGTGTGTGTGATTGTCCTGATGTGAAGACGAATTCCTTCCGAAACGCTCGACAACTGTTGGCGACAACAAACATTTTCCTGTCATGTTGTCCAGATACACAAAACCCGACAGATACATGTGTATGCATAAGCCTTTTATTAAACACACGCCATGCGATTTAAATTCAATTCGAGTTTTCTCTAGTTTCGATGACGTGCGTCACCTGCTGAAGTTCAACAGTGCGTATTATTGATTTCCATTTAAATAAATAAATTGTACTTGAGTTAAGCAGTTGTTCGACATTCCCACAGGCACGCTGCGCACATGCTGAATTATTAATAAAAGCATTACGGCTGGCCAGGAATGTCGGCCTAAGGACGAGTATCCTTAAAGCCGCCTCATCTGTTTATTGCCCAGCTTATGCGTAATGCGCAGCCAACGTGGCGTATGAACAATGATTGTGTGATTGAACGCGTGCTCGCCTCTCATTTTTTGTGACATACTCGAGCAATGAGCGCACAGTGGGCGATCTCCAGCCACTTGTCGCTCAGCACACAACAATTACAAAACATATAAATGTGCTTCTAATTACATTAATTGACAGCTCAATTGGAATGCGAATAATTAATTTATTTGTTTGGTTTTCGGCCTACATTGAACTTGTGCCCATTGTCGGACGGAAATAAATTGCCAACTCTTCGCATGATTTCGGCTATTGTCATATCTCACTTTCAGTCGGATCTCTTGGCTACACACACATATATAAATACAGAGATATTCGCACACATATAAAAATGCCTTCCTCTTAATTTGTGTTTACTGCCCATGGCGGTGTCGTTATTGCTTGTGTGTGTGTGTGTGGAAAACCAGAAATTAAGCAATAAATAAAAACGAGACTAGGAAAAATTTGAATGTCAATGTCAAATTAAAGTCATATGGTTAATTAAGCTCACTTTCCAACCGAAACATCAGCGCGATAATGTCACACACAAAAAAGTAAACTGGCCGACAAAATATATGAAGTGTAACATGTGCTCGACTGATAACTTTTGGGTAGAAAACAAATACAAATTAAAACCCAAAACAAATGTCAATAAGCGAAAGCAAACTCGAAATATTTCCTCATAAATAATTTAGTTCAAAAGTAAATCGAGAAAATTTGTTTCACGCTTTACGGTCAGCTAAACATGCTGTTGAATAATCGCTTACAATAATGAGAAAAACCAGTAAATAATGTAGGAGGTAGATAAGAAAATACACTTGATAATTTCTATCTATAATAAGTTATAATTTTGTATTTGAGAAAAACAGATTGACAATTAAGCAAACATTAATTCAGCAGGGTATTTTATAAAAAAATAGAAAAAATAGTAAATGATAATAATATTTTATAAACAAACTATATTTATAGTGCGTGCTTTGGTTTTGAAACCGGAACTGTGAGATAAGGCTGTCAATATAAGTTCACTGACACCTCTGTTAGATTAGAAATTTCGTTGCTTTTTATTGGCTGCTAGTTTGCAAACTTAGTTTTGTGACTCAGTGTTTAATAGTCTTGTTGTTCGAACAGCCAAATGAGCATGTCGCTTAACCCTTTCTCTAACACCCTCTTCAGTTTGTTGAACATGTCTTTTGTCCGACAACCCTCTCGATATGATATCTCTGCGTTGAACAAGTTTGTTTATCAATACTCCCCAAGCTGCTGCAGACAGCAGAGCACGTTAATGAAATGCCAAAGCGCACACAAATGTGTGCAAACACACACAAATACTTTTCAAGAGAATACAGATATTAAATCGCCGTGAATGTTTAGCGTTTTATGGCGCATAAAAAAGATGTAATATTCTTGTGTATTGCTGTAAGAAAAATTTCCATTTCAAAGGTAGCAATTAAAATCCAAAACAAAAAAGGAAAGAAATTTACGAAATGAAATCATGCGGCGTATGCTGAATATTACGCATACGCCCCGAGGGCCACAGCTGAGTGTCGGAATGGACGTTAACGAACGCGTAATTCAATAAGCAGCCAGCACACACACACACACATTTGGGGACTTTAATAAAAGCGTTTTAAAAATTAACGCCAAACAGAGCTTAATGGCCGGTGCGTTTGGTCCGGATAATTAAAGGCGAGCGCCGCCAAGGACATTGAAGGCATCTTCCCTGCGCAGCTGTTGCACGCAACCAGCCCCCTTCGCTCTCCCTCCTCGCACCCAGACATGTGACGAAGAGAAACTGAGCGAAATTTGAGCAGAAATTTTCATAGAAATACTGAGCGCAATTTATTTGTTTTTCATCGAAAGTTTTTTCTGCGTGGTAATTGCGGTCCCGTGTTTGACTTATATAATTAAATTAATTTTGTTGTGTGTTTTGTTTGTGTTGTTGGCTGCGCACGACAATTTAAACAATTCGCTGACTCACACTGCCAATTACCGACTTTTGCCATTTGAGTGAATTTCATTCGCTCTTCCTGTGGAAAGTTTGAGTCAAGTTGCGGCAGCGACGCCAACAGCGACTGCAAATGGGCATTTTTTTTTTGGTTCGGTTTGTTTGGTTGGCCTCTCAGTCTCAGTCAGTCGACGGTGAACTACGCGCCACTGTGGACGTTAACGTTTGCTGCCACTGTGTTGTGTTCTAGTTGCTCTCTAGTTGCTCGTTGTTGTGTCTGTGCGTGTTTAGTGAGAGGGAGTGAGAGAGAGAGAGAGAGTCGCAGGTTGCACGTGAATCGCAGCAATAGATAAACAAAGAACAAACGCAGCTGCGAAAAGAGCATAGTTTATACCCGAGACGATTTTCAACGTGTTTTTGGCGCGCGCTCGAATTGTTCTTTTTTTCTTCCTGCTGCTGGCAACTTTAACAAACGGAAAATAGACGAAACTTTTACCTTTTACGTAAGTGGCAAAAACACTCACACTGAATACAGAATACACAACATTGCGCCAGTCATTAATATTTGATGTGACTCTTGCTATGCCGCGTATTTAACTTGGCCAGTCCAGATAAACAAAAAGCTCGACATTCTAGTGTTTTTCACGTAAGAAAATCAATAGCTCATTATCCCGACTATTTGCCACTTAAATACAATTCCTTTTTCCTTTTCTCCACTCACTGGTTTTGTGCTTTTGTTGAACTAATTGAAAAAGTTCTTGACAGCCAAACAGTTAACGAACAGCACAGAGAGAGAAATTTGCATTTGTTGATGACTCTGCAATTGGCCAGCGAAACGGTTCAGCAAACGCTTTCAAGGCTGAATCGTTTATTGGGTCACCCAGCAGCAGCTTGCAAAAGGCTTGAAAAATACATTCGTGTCACCATAAGGATACAGCGTGTTTCCTTTTGTGCCTGCGCCTTCAGCATGATAAATTGTTGTGCCAAACTATGTGTGTGCTTTGTACAGTCAACTCCCGCAAAATGAGAAGCATTTTCTGCCTGTCTATCTAAAGAAGAAAGCTGGGGAATTACTTGCCAAAAGTTATTTTGATGCATCTGCATGGCAAAAACTTTTTGTTTTGAGCTTTTTATAATTGAAGTTTTTGTAAGCTCTAATTCCAGTCTAAAGTTCTTACAAATAGTTTATTTGCCCCTTAAAATGAAAAGTAAATACAAGTTGCAGTTGTTTCCATGGCAACTTTTGTTGTCTATATTAGACATAAACAAAACTTTCAATATGAACAGCAATTTATCATCAAAAATACAATACTGTAATATATTTCTATGCAGATTTAAAAGACAATTTGTTATTTCCTGCAGTGCCAAAGAAACCGTAATTAAGAAGCGTTGCTAAGTTTTACTGGCAAATCCATGATAAAGCTTGACAGACATGCCCCTGGCTGTTGCTTTAAGCCATCTTAAGTATTTACCGTCTGTAGCATGAGTAATGAGCTCTTGAGTCAATATTGTTTTTCAAAAATATTCAAACAACACTGTTGGTCTTTGGTCCTGCGATCCTGCGGCAGTGAACCAGAATAGCCTCAGTCAACGACACTCAATTTCCGGTTTTGCACTCGACGTGTAGCCCCAGCTAATTGTAGCCTTGAACTTTGCCACTAAAAACAGCAACAGTGGCCATAGCAACGTGGCCAAGTTGAACGCCAGCTCAACTAGTTGATACCCTAGGGCATAAATATTTATGTTTGCAAACACTCTTTGCCAGGGTATTTGCGCATAACTTTTGGCGCGTGAATTGCACCGCAGTGTGCTGACGTTGCCGCCGGCACACATGGGGACGTGTTCAATCTACCAAAAATCTTTGTTGGAACAAGCCGCAAAAGCACTAAATCAGCTTCAAAACAATTTGGACATTCGGACGTCCGTTGGCCGCGAGCAAACCGTCGAAGCAGCTGTGCCACGCTTCAAGGACTCGCAGACCGCCTGCCACTCAAAGTGCAAAGCCATGAGCAAACAGTTGGACTTGAACACTTGGGTCGTAACCCGCATGGCACGTGATGTTTTACATCGTTGGCTTTTAATTAAAAGCTGTCAAAATGCTTTGTGCGCACTTTCCCCCCTCACAATGCTCATTAGTTTATTTTTTCTTTTTTTAGTTTGTCGATTTTTAAAATTACATTTCAAAATGTGTTGTATAAAGTGCTGACCTTCGTCTATTTCTACCACATTTTTAATTGCAGCGCCCACCCCAAGATGTCGCTGCTCACTGGAAACAGTCACTCGCTCTCCGAGGAGGAAATCGATGAGTGAGTAAAGAAAGCACTGAAAAACTGCTGTCAATCAGAGACACGAACTGCAGTTGAAGTTCACTCGAAACCAGAAATAGCGAGACAGCGACAGCAATTTGCACTTTGAACTTTGCATTTGTTTCTCTATTTTTACCGACCAATCGATTGCCTTGCATTGTGAACTTCTATCAAATTAGATTTTAGGCAGTATACCTAAATTCATCATTTTTAGATATTAACTAGACTTAATAATCTTTCATCTAATCTGATTTGAATTTTTCTGAATTTCCACAAAGTTTTATATTTTTGAATTTTGAATTTTAAATTAATATATTTGCAACCCATAATTTGAACTAGAAAATAATTTGAAATTATGTATTTTCTAATCAAAATTTAAAGTGTGTAATTTTAAGAGTGTTGAATTTAAACTAAGATAAAGAAAAGTAAACCACTTTCGTGCTTAGAAACCTCACCACAAATATGATTAAATCAATCACTTAAATATGCGCCGAAAAGTAGGCCACATTTAATGAGGTTTGCGTGGGAAGCATCCGCGTGGGCTGTGATAATTTAACAAAGGCCGCACAGTCATAATGACGAATTTATTACGCATACGCAGCAGAGAGCCAAAAATAAAGATACTATGTAACCGAAATAAAACGCTATCAATATTTAAATAGCTTCGACTTGACAATATGCCCCTTAATCCCCCCTGGGATACAGAGGATATCAACGGCAGCAGTAACAATGCATATGTTAGTGTCTGGCAAGCAAAACAATTGAAGGCATTATCGATTGGCATTTGAAATTCGAATTGCGAACACGTTCATCATCGGGCTGTCGGCCGAAATTGTGTTTTCAATTTGGCAGCAGTCAGGCGAGAGTAATGCAATTTCAGCTAATAGGATTAGGCCGAGACTATGACACTTGCCTGTTGATGCCTGCTAACGCATTGATTTCTTTACCACCCGCAGGACCTGCTTGCTGACCTCATTCCTAGCCCATTTTCCTTTTCATTTCCATTTTCATTTGGCTTTCAGCACGCATTTGCGTTTCATATTTTCATTTTCATTTTCTTTTGTATCAGTCAGCATGGCTTTGAGCTGCGTCTCTTTGTTTATCTTCAGCTGCCAGACACGACCTTAGCCCCCCAAGGCCTCTTAATTCACTTAACCTGAGGTATTTACATTTTATGGCCATGACTAGGGCAACTGGCCAATCAACAATTGTTGCGTAAATGTACCTGAGACCAGTTAATGACCCGTTTGAGCCAAGCAAGGGTAAAACCAAGAGCCGAGACTTTAATATTAAACACAGCTGCTCATCCTTTAATTCAATCAAATATATTTGTGGACTGCATTAATAATATTTAATGCAATTCGCACATTCTGAAAAATTGAAATTATATTATGCAATTTAAATTTTAAATTTTAAATGCTAAAAAATTATAAAAACATATAATGTAAATGCTTTGAATTCGATTAACGTTTAAAAATTAATTTTTTAATGTATTCGCATAGAAATGTATCTGAGAACAACTTGCAAGCAATCTCAAATTAAAAGATGCAATTAAAATATGTGGCAATAACAATTTATTTATTCCAAAAGTTTATGTTGAGCAATTACAATTTTTTTCGTATCAATATTTTTTTTGTCTAAATTCAAATCAAAAGTATTAAAGGTAAACACGCTCGACGTTCTGAACATGAGGAGAAATGTTGTAGCTAAAGATTTTTGGAGCCACATAGCCGCCATATCCCGGACTGCTTTTATAGTAGATACCAATGCCAGACAATGGAACTGGAGGATTTGACACGACGTCCTGAATGTCAATAAATGGAATTGTAGTTTGCGCAGCATCCTTTTCAATTCCCGTATTTACAAATTCCAGATATTGTTCGTCCTTTGACAATGGCTGTGAACTTTCTGTTGATCGTGTTGGTAAATCGAGATTATCAGTACTGATTTTTTCGTCGCCTAACCCATTACGCCAAGTGGTTACATCGACCGCTTTTACATCATATCCACTTACTTGCCCCTTATCAAATTTATGCCGACTAAACTTTACTTCGACAGACAGTTTACCCCACCTTTCACAGAAACCCACGCCGGTTACCAAAAGTAATTTGGCATTTTCATAAAGCGTTTCAGCCAAATATATGCCCCTGTTTTCGTAACTCATAGCATAATAGTCGATTCCCTCAGTCACATTAAAATCATCGATCTTGTAGTTATCAATGGGGACCCATTCTACAGTTGATTCGTTGATGGCACCTCGGGGCAAGAGTTCTCCCTGCTGTATCTGAATATGGAATATACGATTCTTCTTCACAAACCGCACTCCAGTCACCACCTTGTTGGCCCTCACATCCGAAACAGTTCTTCGAAGATTAAAGTATCGATCAGACTTTGGACCCTGATCGTCACATAGACAGAAGCAGTAACTGCATTTCGAGAAAATCCTCCTCCAGCTCTCCACATTATTGACATCCCGCCAACATGTCTCGTGCTCTCCAAAACGCTGCCCGTTACTATATTGAATGTACTCGTAGCGTCGATTGCTGCTTTTTGGTGATTGGCATACAGATAAGTCGGAATCTACAAACTGACAGTTGTAAACACGACCAGAACATTTTGGCTGCTGAGAACAAAACTTTTGATCAAAACAACCCATCGTAGTTGTGTTTTGATAATATGGACAAGTCTGACTGCAGGACTCATCGTTGTTTAGATCCACTTCGTTTTCCACATATCCTTGAAGAAGTCTTGTCACTTCATCGTAGGTAACTTTATGAACATGCTTTTCTGGATCGCAGCGCCATAAAACACGATCAGCCTTTTCCATCGTAGTTTTGAGTGCATCGAGAGCGTCTTCGCTGATATTCTTATAGTTGAGACGAACCTTATTCGTTTCTGTCATAAAATTGGCTTGACCTGAAACCCGTCGAATTAACAATGAGTACTCAATGAGGATATATGCCTTTAGTTCGGTTAAAGCGATGTCTTTATACAGATAGTAGACAAGTTGTTGGGGGGATTGAAGACTATGACATATCTTTTTCGATGGCATCTCATATCGTTGCCTTAGTTGATTTAGAAATTCCTTGCTGTTATATGGAGCACCGAGAAGTTTCGAGTAAAAATCATTATTTAGAAATATGATTTCATCAGGTTGAGCTATTTCATCGGCAAATGAAAAAATGTAGGTGTCGTTCTCAGAGTTTGCAATATTTTTAAACTTCTCAAATTCTTCAGAAACCTTTTCTATATCGTCGACCATATTGTGAATTTTCTCCATTTCTGTGTTATTATAGGATATATTTCCATACAGCGATTGCTTAGGAATTTTAATGTGATTCTTCTCGAGCTGGTCAACTTGCATGCTGATTTCTTTGAAATGTTGTAGCACTTTGATCTGATTGTCGCGCATATTCGCATTATCAATTTCTCCTGTATCCGTATCCAAAACTTCAATATCCCTCCGCACCTTCGAGACTATTTCTTCTGCATCGTGAATATATCCTAGGACACCCCTCATTTTGCCTACGGTTGATTTTGTCTGACTGGCATGACTGAAGAGTATTAACATCAGCAATAATAGCAACGAAAGTGAAATCGGATTTTGCATTGCGCGTAAATATTTTATATTATTCCGAAATAATCGTCTACACAACTTATCGCGCCAAGAGTAAATTCACAAATGAAATTTGAGAAATGCAGGAAGTCATAATACAAATTTATAAATATAAATACTCATTATATGCACGCTAAAATCATATATAAAATATAAATAATATTATATTGATAATCAAACCTTATACTCACAGTAGAGTAAGGTATATTAATTTGGTGGCAATCTTCATCGCAAAGTATTTTATTTCTTAATATAACCGAACCCAAAACAGTCAGTAGTGACATGTTTACTAAAAATTAAATACACATAATGTGATTAATTGATAACAAGCTTATATATAT
Organism: Drosophila ustulata; assembly: GCA_035047365.1. NCBI lineage: Eukaryota > Metazoa > Arthropoda > Insecta > Diptera > Drosophilidae > Drosophila > Drosophila ustulata. The sequence continues at coordinate 27,883,865 of JAWNPT010000094.1, forward strand.
TGTCACTGTCACTTTAGACTTCTTAAAATAGACACCGATTATAACATATTTTATTCAATGGCATCGCAAACCTCCGCCTTACTTCGTCTAACATAAACAACTTTCCAAATAGTTCCAAATACAAATTATTAAACAAAGTCCATTTTAAAGAAATGTTCACAGTATGTGAGAAGAGACAGCGATTTAAAATTATGGTTATTAAATTGGGAACAAATATTAAAATTATTATTCCTGATTTAAAAAGTTACTGGCTTAAAATAAATCACAATTGGTCAACAGCTACTGAAATGACAGCGTTGGTGCTCCGAACATGTTGTGAGATGTCATAAGTGATGATTTTGGGAGCTACAAATCCACCGTATCCAGGACTACTTTTATAGTAGATACCGATGCCAGCCAACGGAACTGGCGGATTCGACACGACATCTTGAATATCAATAAATGGAATTGTTGTTTGTGCCGCATCCTTTTCCACTCCCGAGTTGACAAATTCCAGATATTGATTACTCTTTGACATTGGCTCGGAACTGTAAATTGATCGCGTTGGTATATCCAGATTATCGAGATCCAATTTTTGTCTAGCTTCATTAACGGGTTGTTTATATGTGCTGATAAACCGCTGCTGAAATAGTTTGCCCCTTTCAAAATCAAGGGGACTAAATATTACAACGAGATATAGTCGTCCCCTCGATACACGAAAACGCAAGCCGGTCACCACAGAAGTTTCGTCGCTTGTGCTTGAAATTTCATCCAGATCTATGCCACGCTCCTGGTGGCTTAATGAATGATAGTCGATACCCTCGCGGATATCGGGATCAGTGATTTTGTAGTCATCGATGGGTACCCATTCAACGGTTGATTCATTGATGGCACCTCGTGGCAAGAGTTGTCCCTGCTGTATCTGCAAGTGGAATATACGATTCTTCTTCACAAATCGCACTCCAGTCACCACTTTGTTTGCCCACAAATCCGATACGGTATCCCGAAGATTAAAGTAACGATCCGACTTGGGACCCTGCTCATCACATAGACAGAAGAGATTCTTGCATTTCGTGAAAATCTTGCTGTTATTGTTATTGTTATTGAAGTCAAGCTCACAATCCTTCTGTGGACCCATTCTCAATCCGTCACCATATTGAATAAACTCGTAGCGACGATAGCTGTTCTCGGGAGATTTACAAACAGTTAGGTTCGAGCCTACAGAGTGACAGTCGTGAATGCCACCCAAGCATTTGGGCTGCTGAGAACACAACTTTTGATCAAGGTAACCCATCGTAGTTGTGTTTGGATAATCGGAACAGGTTTCACTGCAGGACTCAGTGTTGTTCAGATCCACTTCGTTCTCCACATATCCTTGAATAAGTCTAGTCACCTCTTCATAGGTAACTTTACGTACATGACTTACGGGATCGCAGCGCCATACACACCGATCAGCTTTTCCCATCGTAGTTATGAGGGTGTCAAGAGAGTTTTCGGTGATATTCATATAGTAGAAACGAACCGTTAACGTTTTCCACATTAAATTACGTTGGCCAACAGTCCGACGAATCAGCAGTGCGTACTCGAGCAGGATATATGCCTTTAGTTCGGTCAGTGCAATGTCCTTATACAGGGAGAAGACAATTTGTTGGGGCGACTGGAGATTGCTGCAAAGTTTTCTCGATTGCATCTCATACTTTTGTCTCAGTTCGCTTGTAAAGCCCTTCTTGGGAAACCAACAATCAAATAGTTCCAAGTAAAACTCATTAGAGACTGGATTATCGAATTCTGACTGATCTATACGCTCAAAAAATGAGATTACGCGTGTGATATTTTGGGGAATTTGCATCGTCGCCATTTTCTTAAATTGCCTAGAGACTTCAAACATTTCAAAAATCATATCATCTATATGATGTCTATTTTGATGATATCCAATAATAGACTCATAAAGTGATTTCTTACTAAATTGTAGGTAATGTAACTTAATCAGGTCAACTTTCACGCTAATGTTTCTGAAGTGTTCCAACACTTTGATCACATTTTCACGCTTCTTCGCAATATCAAATTCACTTCTATCTTTGTCCAATTGGTCAATATCCGACTGCACCATTCTGACTATTTCTTCGGCATCATGAATAAATCCCAGGACTCCACTTTTTTCGTCAAGAAAGGATTTCGGCTGACAGGGCTGATTGAAGATTATTAATATCAGTAGCAAAGGCAACGAAAATGAAAACTGAATTTGCATTGCAGGCAAATTTTTATAGTACGGGACGAACTTATTGCACTGAGAGTAAGTTCTCAAATAAACTGATGCGGATTGAAGCTCAAGAACTTATTTATACAAATTTGTGTCTATTAAGGGATACTATATACCCATAACATGCATGTTGGCACTGTTATACAATATTCTCATATTTGCCCAGTACCCAAAAGGTATATAGGCAGCTTAATTCACTCGCAATCTTATTCTTAACCAAAACTATTAAGTACATTAATTTTTATTCAATATATTAACAGTTGTTGCTGCTCATAATAAACATTTTTGTTTAACTTGTATCTTGTCATGCAAAACACCACATTGTTGAGATATTCCAGGAACGAAAAACGAGGCGAAAGTGTATTTTATAAATATGGGAAGCGGGTATCTCACAGTCCACTTTTCTCGACTGTCGCTTTATTACTTGTTAAACAAATTCCAAGACGTTCAAGTGTATTGTAAGCACTTGTAATGAAAATAAACTGCACTTGCTTACACACAATGTATCCGAAAACAGACATAAAAAATGCAACAAAAATATGTGGCAATAATAATAAATTTATTCAAACATTTTTTATTGAGCAATAATATTACTATATAATATAAGATTACCGATATTATACAATCGTCTTCATTTGGCGAATACAAATTTAAGATGAATTGTAATTATATATATAATTAACTCAACTGAAGAAATTTTATTTTAATTTGAGAAACTTTGATTTGACTTTTTCATAACAATATTCATTTATCAAAATTGAAAGTAGCAATGTTAAAGGTACGAACTGTGCACATTCTGCACATGACGTGAAATGTCATAGCTTATTATCTTGGGCGCTACAAATCCACCATATCCCGGACTACTTTTATAGTAGATGCCTATGCCGGCCAAGGGAACTGGCGGATTTGACACAACATCCTGAATGTCAATAAATGGAATTGTAGTTTGTGCAGCATCTTTTTCTATTCCCGTATTGACAAATTCCAGATACTGTCTATTCTTTGACAGGGGCTGCGAACTGTGTGTTGATCGTGTTGGTAAATCAAGGTTATCAGTATTGAATTTTGTGCTGTCAAAACCACTATTCCAAATGGAAATCACAGTTGAAGGTATTTCAATTTCCTCTACATTATATCCAAATATTTTCCCTTTTTCAAATTTGAGTTGACTAAACGTTACTTCGACTGCCAGTCTACTCCACCTTCCAACAAAACGAACGCCGGTTACAATAAGTTTTCTAGATATTGTTTCACCAAGATTCATACGACGTGTTTCATAGTTCATTGAGTGATAGTCGACTCCCTCAGTAACATTAAAATCATCGATCTTGTAGTCATCAATGGGGACCCATTCTACAGTTGATTCGTTGATGGCACCTCGGGGCAAGAGTTGTCCCTGCTGTATCTGAATATGGAATATTCGATTCTTCTTCACAAATCGTACTCCAGTCACAACTTTGTTCGCCCTCACATCCGATAAGGTTTCCCGAAGATTGAAGAATCGGTCCGACTTTGGTCCCTGCTCATCGCATAGACAGAAGCAGTAACTGCATTTCGAGAAAATCCTCCTCCAGCTCTCCACATTATTGACGTCACGCCAACATTTCTGGCGATCTCCAAACCGCTGCCCGTCACTATATTGAATGTACTCGTAGCGTCGATTGCTGCTCTCTGGTGATTGGCATACAGATAAATCCGAGTCTACGAACTGGCAGTTGTGAATACGACCCGAGCATTTTGGCTGCTGAGAACAAAACTTTTGATCAAAACAACCCATCGTAGTTGTATTCTGATAATCGGGACAAGTCTGACTACAGGACTCATCATTGTTTAGATCCACTTCGTTTTCCACATATCCTTGAAGAAGTCTTGTCACTTCATCGTAGGTAACTTTATGAACATGCTTTTCTGGATCACATCGCCATACAACAAGGTCAGCTTTTCGCATCGTATCTTTGAGTGTGCCGAGAGCTTCTTCCCTTATTGTTTTATAGTTGATACGAACTTTGTTTGTTTCTATAATGAAGTTTCCTTGGCCAGAAACCCTTCGAATTACTAGTAAGTACTCAATCTGGATATACGCCTTGAGTTCGGTTAGAGCGATGTCCTTATACAGAGAGTAGACAAGTTGTTGGGGGGATTGGAGACTATGACATATCTTTTCCGATGGCATCTCATGTCGCTGCCTTAGTTCGTTTAGAAGCTCCTTGCTGTTATATGGAGCACCGAGAAGTTTCGAGTAAAAATCATTATTTAGAAATATGTTTTTATCTGGTCGAGTTATTTCTTCGACAAATGAAAAAATGTAGGTGTCGTTCCCAGAGTTTGCAATATTTTTAAACTTCTCAAATTCTTCAGATACCTTTTCTACATCCTCGATCATATTGTGAATTTCCTCCAGTTCTGTATTATTATGGGATATATATGCATAAATCGATTGCTTAGGAATTTTAATGTAATTCTTCTCGAGCTGGTCAACTTGCATGCTGATTTCTTTGAAATGTTGTAGCACTTTGATTTGATTGTCGCGCATCTTCGCATTATCAAATTCTCCTGTATCCGTGTCCAATACTTCAATATCCCACCGCACCTTGGAGACTATTGCTTCTGCATCGTGAATAAATCCTAGGACACCCCTCATTTTGTCTACGTTGAATAGTGTCTGACTGGGCTGACTTAAGAATATTATTATCAGCAAAAATTGCAAAGAACCGGAAAACAGATTTAACATTGCGCGTAAATATTATATAAGTTTTTCTTAATCAGAAAGATTCGTCAACAGAACTTATCGCTTTAAGAGTAAAATCACAAATGATATTTTTGAAATGATGCACGAGGTCCTAATACAAATTTCTATATACAAATACCGAGAAAAATACTCATTATATGCTTAAATTATTTTTTTAAATTTATTGAAAATTATACCTGATACAAAGCTATATTCATTTGGCGGTTTCCGGGTAATATACTGTATTTCCCTAATCAGTGTGGTTACCTATTTTTGTTAGGCAAGTTTTATAAGTTAATAGTAGGTAACTTTATAGAGTGGATAATTCTTGCAATCATCCGATAAGTTTTGGAATTTTCGGTATATAACAAATATAACAAAACCCAAAACAATCAGCAGAGGCTTGTTTACTAAAAGCTTTATTGATAACATGCTTATGTACAAATATTGCTCCATGATTTAAAGCTTGAGATGAATCGCACATTTTGAGATGTCTGTGTTATGGATTTTTAGAATAGACTGAACTTTTAACTGGAAGCTGAGATTATAAAAAATATTTATATTTGAACAGGGCTTGAACATTTGCAAAATAAATAGACATACAAAATATAGCAATTTTACTCTAATAAAAAATGTGAATATTGAATTAATAGAAATTATTGAATTAGAAAACAAATACAAATTATAATCAAAAGGAGGAAAAAGATTTTAGGGTTGCGATGTTGGCATCCGAACGTAATCCGCATAGTCGTAGCTGATGATTTTAGGCGCCACAAAGCCACCATATCCCGGGCTACTTTTATAGTAGATGCCAATCCCGGCCAAGGGAACTGGAGGATTTGACACAACATCTTGGATGTCAATAAATGGAATTGTAGTTTGTGCAGCATCTTTTTCCATTCCCGTGTTCACAAATTCCAAATATTGTTCATTCTTTGATAACGGCTGTGAACTTTTTGTCGATCGTGTTGGTAAATCCAGATTATCGATATTCAGTTTTTTGCTGTCAATTCCACTATTCCATACGGAATGTCTCGTTAAAGGTACTCGGGATTCTTCTACATTATATCCACTTATTGTACCTTCCTCAAAATGGTATATACTAAACAATACTTCGAGTCCGAGTCGACCTCTCCGTACTTTAAAGCGTACCCCGGTTACTATAAGAATTCTGCCATATTTATATATTATTTCATCCAGATTTATACGACGTGTTTCATAGTTCATTGAGTGATAGTCGACTCCCTCTGTAACATTAAAATCACCGATCTTGTAGTTATCGATGGGGACCCACTCAAGAGTTGATTCGTTGATGGCACCGCGGGGCAAGAGTTGTCCCTGCTGTATCTGAATATGGAATATACGATTCTTCTTCACAAACCGCACTCCAGTCACCACCTTGTTGGCCCTCACATCCGATAAGGTTTCCCGAAGATTGAAGTATCGATCTGACTTTGGACCATGCTCATCGCATAGACAGAAGCAGTAACTGCATTTCGAGAAAATCCTCCTCCAGCTCTCCACATTACTCACGTCACGCCAACATTTCTCGTGCTCTCCAAACCGCTGCCCGTTACTATATTGAATATACTCGTAGCGTCGATTGCTGCTCTCTGGTGATTGGCATACAGATAAGTCCGAGTCTACGAACTGACAATTGTGAATACGTCCAGAGCATTTGGGCTGCTGAGAACAAAACTTTTGATCGAAGCAACCCATCGTAGTTGTGTTTTGATAATATGGACAAGTCTGACTGCAGGACTCATCATTGTTTAGGTCCACTTCGTTCTCCACATATCCTTGTAGAAGTCTTGTGACTTCCTCGTAGGTAACTTTATGAACATGCTTCTCGGGATCGCAGCGCCATAAAACACGATCAGCTTTTTTCATCGTAGTTATGAGTGTATCCATAGCGTCTTCGCTGATATTCTTATAGTTTAGACGAACCTTATTCGTTTCCGTCATGAAGGTGTCTTGACCAAAAACCCGTCGAATCAGCAGTGAGTACTCCATGAGAATATATGCCTTTAGTTCGGTTAAAGCGATGTCCTTATACAAGGAGTAGACAAGTTGTTGGGGGGATTGAAGACTTTGACATATCTTTTCCGATGGCATCTCATACCTTTGCCTTAGTTGATTTAGAAGTTCCTTACTGTTATAAGGAGCACCAAGAAGTTTGGAGTAAAAATCGCTATTTGGAAATATGTTTTGATCACGTCGAGAAATTTCTTCAGTTAATGATATAATGTAAGTATCATTCTCAGAGTTTGCCATGCTTTTAAACTTCTCAAATTCCTCAGAAACCTCTTCCATGTCGTTGACCATGCTGTGTATTTTCGCAAGTTCAATGTTATCATAGGAAATGTATTCATAAAGCGAATCTTTTGAAATTGTAACGTGATTCTTCTCAATCTGGTCAACTTGTGTGCTGACTTCTTTAAAATTACGTAGCTTTTTGATTTTGTTTTTATAAATCTTCGCATTATCCAATTCTTCAGTATGCCTGTCCAGTTGTTCAATATTTGAGCGCACCATCGTAACTATTTCATTGGTATCATGAATAAAACCCAGGACTCCATTTGCTTCATCAAGAAATGATTGTGACTGACTCGGCTGACTGAATATTATTAATATTACCAGGAACGACAGCGAGAGTGAAAATTTAATTTGCATTGTTCACAAAAATGTGTATTGTGCTTTTAATCTTAAAGATTCGAAAACCGAACTGATCGCGCTGAGAGTAAATCCACAAATGAAATTTGTGAAATTATGCGAAAGGTTCTGACATAAAAATGTATATATGTATTTATTCAACCAAATATAAATTTATAAACATTTAGCATACATGTTTACAGTATTATTCAAAAGTTTGAAATTAGGTGAACCATAGAAGCAAAGGTATATCAATTCAGTGGCCGTCTTTATTGTAATATTTGTTTTTTATTAAAGTGGTAAGAAGACTCGTTGAATCAAGACATTGGAACTTTCGGTACTGAATAACCACATTAAAAACATATTCAGCCAAACAAATACGCATCATATGATTCACTGAGAACAAACTTATACCAAGTGGGCTTGAACTGCGTCGCAAAATGTTGAGATAGCAGCGTTTGAGAGATCTAAGAATAGCTAAAGTGATAGAGTGTTTTGACTGGCTGAGCTGGTTTTCGAACAAACTTTATATGCGCGAGAAGAAAGCATTATAAATTTACGCCGAACCATTATAAATGCAGCAATCGACATCAAAATGGATGACAACAGCCGAAATACGTCATTAATAATTAATTAAGGAAAAAAGCGTTATTCGAAATGTTCGATTTTTTTTTTAAATTTCAATCAAATTGTGCCATCAAAGGATCGTCTCATCCAATAAACATATTGATGATTTCAAATTCAAAATATATTTTTTTTCCTTTGCTTAAGCAAAGTCAAGTGCTTTGTCGATAATATGGAAAGTAATTGCATTTTAATGACACTCATAAATAAAACCCCACTGCTGCACAGCTCTTTTGAAAGAATAAAAAAGACAAAATATCAAACACAACAAGTTTATTTTAATTGCAAATTGTTAATTTTCGGTTATTCGTAATTATGCCAGTTACAATTTTAAACAAAAATACCATAAGCATCTAGGGCTGCGATTTTGGCATTCGAACGTAAGCTGCGAAGTCATAACTGATGATTTTGGGAGCGACGAAGCCACCATAACCTGGACTACTTTTATAATAGATACCAATGCCAGCCAGCGGAACTGGAGGATTTGACACAACATCCTGAATGTCAATAAATGGAATGGTTGTTTGTGCTGCATCCTTTTCAATTCCTGTATTGACAAATTCAAGATATTGTTCAACCTTCGACAACGGCTGAGAGCTTTTTGTTGATCGTGTTGGTAAATCCAGATTATCGATATTCAGTTTTTGGTAGGCATAATCCAGATTTCTAACAGGATGCATTGTTAAATATATTCGTTCCTTATCTACCTGATATCCATTTATTTCACCCTTCTCAAAATCATGTAGGCTAAACTTTAGTTTGAGTCCCAGTCGACCTCTCTTGGCTGTGAAGCGCACCCCTGTTACAATAAGAATTCTTCCATTTTCATATATTGTTTCATCCAGATTTATACGACGTGTTTCGTAGTTCATCGAATGATAGTCGACTCCCTCTGTAACATTAAAATCTCCGATTTTGTAGTCATCGATAGGGACCCACTCAAGAGTTGATTCGTTGATAGCACCTCGAGGCAAGAGTTGTCCCTGCTGTATCTGAATATGGAATATACGATTCTTCTTCACAAACCGCACTCCAGTCACAGCCTTGTTGGCCCTTACATCCGATAAGGTTTCCCGAAGATTGAAGAATCGGTCTGACTTTGGGCCATGCTCATCACATAGACAGAAGCAGTAACTGCATTTCGTAAAAATCCATCTACTCCAGCTTTCCACATTATTGACATCCCGCCAACATTTCTCGTGCTCTCCAAAACGCTGCCCGTCACTATATTGAATATACTCGTAGCGTCGATGGCTGCTCTCTGGTGATTGACATACAGATAAGTCCGAGTCTACGAACTGACAATTGTGAATTCGACCAGAGCATTTAGGCTGCTGAGAACAAAACTTTTGATCGAAGCAACCCATCGTAGTTGTGTTTTGATAATCGGGACAAGTCTGACTGCAGGACTCCTCGTTGTTTAGATCCACTTCGTTCTCCACATATCCTTGAAGAAGTCTTGTCACTTCATCGTAGGTAACTTTATGAACATGCTTTTCTGGATCGCAGCGCCATAAAACACGATCAGCTTTTTCCATCGTAGTTATAAGTGTGTCAAGAGCGTCTTCGCTGATATTATTATAGTTGAGACGAACCTTATTCGTTTCCATTATGAAGTTGCCTTGTTCAGATACCCGTCGAAACAGCAGTGAGTACTCGATCAGGATATATGCCTTCAGCTCGGTTAGAGCGATGTCTTTATACAGAGAGTAGACAAGTTGTTGGGGGGATTGGAGACTATGACATATCTTTTCCGATGGCATCTCATATCTTTGCCTTAGTTGGCTTAGGATTTCCGTATTGTTATATGGAGCACCGAGAAGTTTAAAATAAAAATCATTCCTATTAGGCTCAGCTATTTTTTCAGCAAATGAAATAATGAATGAGTTATTCCAAGAGTTTGTCGAATTTTCAAATTTCTCAAAGTCCTCAGAAACCTCTTCCATGTCGTGGACCATGTTGTGTATTTTCTCCAGTTCTGTGTTATCATAGGAAATGTACTCATAAAGCGAATCCTTTGAAATTGATACGTGATTCTTCTCGATCTTGTCAACTTGTGGGCTGACTTGCTTAAAATTCCGTAGCACTTTGATTTGGTTTGCAAATATATTCGCATTATTAAATTCTCCAGTATCCCTGTCCATTTCTTCAATATTCGAGCGCACCATCGTAACTATTTCTTTAGCATCGTGAATAAATCCTAGGACTCCATTTATTTCGTAAAGGAATGATAGCGACTGACTGGGCTGATTGAATGTTGTCAATATCAACAGCAACGGAAGCGAGATAGAAAACTGAATTTGCATTATACACAAATACTTGTGGAGTTCTTTTAATCAGAAATATTTGTCGACAGAACTAATCGCGTTGAGAGTAAATACACAAATGAATTTCTTAGAAATAATGCAAAAGGCTCAAACCCAAAAAATATGTATAAAATCCAACATACACTTATATTAAAATACAGTCTTATTTAAAAGTTCGAAATCGGGTGATCACTATACCTGGTATCCATAGGTACTATGGTATATTAATTCAGTGACATTTTTCATCGTAGAATAAGTTTTTTGCTCTAAAAATTGGTGAGAAAACGATGAGATCAAGGTATAGAATTTTGGGAGCAGACCAAAGTTAAATAAAAATTTTCAGTTGTTATTTACTTAAGAACATATACGCATCACATAATTCATAGAGAACGAAATATATATACATTCTATACTCAAATAACAAGTACGTTAGCTCCACAACATTTTGCTTAAACAGGGTCGCAAATTTTGAGATAACCGCGTTGGACGGTTCTAAGAATAGCAACAATGATAGACGACTTGGGCGTTGCGACTGATTGAGCTGAGCTTTTCTACGCAAGAAGTAAATATTTTAGACTTCCGCTAATCAGTTTAAAATTAAGCACCCTCATAATTGTTTATAGCAGTCAACTTATTTAATATTTAAATCTTTTATTATTTATATTTTTATCTTTTTGCTGACAGAACTGGTTGAACAAAATCCTAGTCATCATCGTTGTTGCTTCGACGCCTTGTGAGCAACAGTTCATTTACATTGCTTTCAGTTCAAGGCAAAAACTCTAAAGGGTTCTGTTGATAACAAGTACATATATTCATTGAACCTGACTATCAGCGACAGCTCAAATTGCAATATAAACAGTTTACATTAAATAAATCGAAACACATATGCAGCAAGTTTATTTAAATGCAAATTTATGAAATTTTGCAAGTTAAAAATTTTATTTATATTCAAATGAATGTTCGGGTTGAGTTATTGGCATTTTAACATGAGGTGAGAAATCGTAATTGATGATTTTGGGAGCAACAAATCCACCATATCCTGAACTCCGTTTATAATAGATGCCAATGCCGTGCAAAGGCACTGGAGGATTGGAGATGACCTCTTGGATATCAATAAACGGAATTGTCGTTTGTGCTGCATCCTCCACCATTCCCGTGTTCACAAATTCAAGATATCTATTACCACCGAATATTGGCTGCGAAGTGCTACTTGATAGTGTGGGTATATCCAGATTGTCAAGATTTAGTTGGTCGGGACCCCATCCACGATTGGATCGCCAATTGTAGTCATATAAAGAAACTTCTCCACTCTCGAAACTAAATTTACTGAACTGCACTTTAAGATTGAGAATTGTATCCCCGACGTTGAATTGCAAGCCGGTTACCACAAGTTGTGTATCATCCTGTTTCATTACATCACCCAGTTTTATACCACGGCTGCGGTAACTCATGGCATGATAGTCAACGCCCTCATTGACCCGAGCTCCAGAGATAAGGTAGTCATCGACAGGTTTCCACTCAACAGTTGATGCATTAATGACACCACGAGGCAAGAGTACTCCCTGTTGTATCTGCAAATGGAATATACGATTCTTCTTCACAAACCGCACGCCAGTCACCACTTTGTTGGCCTTCACATCCGATAAGGTTTGCCGAAGATTGACGTATCGGTCCGACTTTTGACCGCGCTCATCACACAAGCAGAAGCAGAAGCTGCAATGCCAGAAGAGCCAACGCCACCAGCTGTCAACCGTATTGGTGCCACGCCCACAATACTGGCGATGTCCCAGCAGTTGACCATTCTCATATTGAATGTACTCATAGCGACGAGTGCTGCTCACAGGCGACTGGCACACCCACATCTTGGAGTCGATAAACCGGCAGCTGTGCACGCGACCTGTGCATGGAGGCTGACTGCCGCAAAACGAATCCGAGATGCAGCCCGAAACTCTGGTGTCCTGATAAGCGTCACAAGTGCGCTTGCACGTCCTGTCGGCATTCAACCCATCTTCGTTCTCAATGTAGCCCTGCAGCAGTCGTGTAATTTCGTCGTAGGTCACCTTAGACACATGGTGAGGGGGATCACAACGCCAGAAGTTGCGATCGGCCTGCAGCATTTCAGTTCTGAGCACATTTAGTGCATGTTCGGTTCGCTTCTCATAGTTGAGACGTAACAGATCAGTCTCTTCGGTGTAATTGCCCAGACCCGAGACTCGTAGCATCATCAGAGAGAACTCCGCCAAAGCGTATCCCTTCAGTTCGATCAGTGCGATCTCCGTGTACAGAGAGTAGAGAAATTGCTGGGGCGACTTCAGAGTGCGGCATCTTTGATCCGTTGATCTCTCATAGCTTCTTAATAACCGATTTAACAAATTGCGTGATTTTGATTGTGAAGCGCGACCGAAAAGCGTTAAATGTATTTGCTCCAGTGAATTCTGCACTGAATGATCACTAGGCAAAGCTGTCCATTCGGCGAATGAAATGAGCGTATTCAGCTCGAGATTCTCCTTGCGTGCCTCATACGCAATGATCTGGTCATATCGCATAAGGATTTTATTGATGGTGTTGGTTAGTTCATTGAGTTGAATGGTTGCCACTGCATCATCTTCAATGAAATCGCTGATGGACTCCATGACTTCCGTTCCGTACTGCGAATAATATTTTCGGGCCTGTCCAATTTGTTCGTCGGTTTTCTTGAGTTTCTCCAGCACATGATTTTGATTGTCGCGTATATTGTTTTCTTCAGTCTCGCCTGCAGTTGCATCCAAGTCCAGGATATGCGAACGCACATCTCTGGCTATAACGTCAACATCATGTATTATGTCCAGGGTATCCCATCCTGCAGTGAGCTGACTGCAGATTAAGATGAGCAATGGAAGCGACAATTGATTCAGTTGCATTTTATTTACGCATTATTTTGAAATCACACGAATTAAAGGAAACCGTTTCTGTTCACAACCCAAATGCGAATAAAATTCTGTTGAATAGCCATAGCATTTCACTTTGCTCAGCTCGCTGATAGTCGGGATTTATTATTTCTATACAACATACTTCCGAAGTATGAGACTTACATATGTTATATACTTATAGCAGTGCCAACAATACTAATATATATATTTACTGTAGTTGCTTGCTCTTGGAATTCGCAAAAACTGATAACTCAATGAATCTGTTGAGACTATACATAAATCATTACTACTTTTGAGTCATTCATTTGATTGTGTTCTTCAATAGGTTATTATGCGGTTGAAGTAAAATTGCCAACTCCAACGACAATTGTCAAATGTATACAAAAGACCTAAAATCTGTTGAATTAAATATATACTCACACATATTCCCAATACTCATACACTTTGATTCAATGAGTCAACAAACATATTGTGTCAAGAAACTGCTGAAGAGTTCTTGAAAAAAATATACACACAGTGATAAGCTCACATAAAATCTCTCTCCTTCTGTTTACGTTGTATATTGTGAATTTATCTACTAAATATAATTATAAATACATTCTTGTATTGTATTTATGCGCCCTCTTTAATATCTGGTGCAGCAATTTTGTAATAATTGTCGGGTCTCTATTAAGTGACAGTATGAAATCAAGTATAATTTACATTAAATTTTGTGTAGACCGTTTCTAGAATTCTGATAATTCTAACTCGGTGAGAGACATGCACCTACGAAATATAAATAATATCAAACTATTAACAAATTATTATTATTATAATCAATTTATTAATTTATTTGTATGTGGTTGTTTTCGGTGGCATAATATGTCTGTACACATACATACTTTTATTTTATTTGTTAAGAGACAAATCAAGAATAATTGATGTTGACACCCGAATTCATATTATATGTTATACCTAACTCTGTTTGCTCTGCACTTTTGCCTGCAAATCTGCAAGCGAAAAATGCCGAGATGTCTTCAAATCAATTTTGCAGTATTCAGTCATCACCGTAAATATAAAAATAAAGTAAAATTCAATAAACAATGGCTTTTATTTTTTTTTAATTATTCACATACAAACACATTTTATCGCGGAAATTAAGATATTAGTTGGCAGTAACCGTTGGTACAGGAATATACGACGTAATATTATAATTTATGATTTCGGGAGACAGAAAGCCGCCAAAACCTTTTTCACCCTTATGGAAGACACCGATGCCGACTAAAGGTATTGGTGGAACAGATACGACGTCCTGGATGTCAATAAACGGAACTGTTGCTTGAGCGACATCCTTATACATTTCCGTATTCACAAACTCTACATATTGTTTCTTTTTTAATATCAACACCGAGGATATGACTTTTGATCGTGTTGGCAAATTCAAATAGTCGAGATCCAGTCTTGGTCTCTCATCAGTACTGTCTTCCGATTGCCAAATGCTATTGATCTCCGGCTCGACTAATTCACCCTTTACGAAATCGAATTTACTGAAATGCACCTTCAAATTCAAATGTCCATCCAAGACTTGAAAACGCACTCCGGTCACGACAAAGGTTCTGTCATCTTTCGTCGTTACTTCATCCAGATCTATAGCGCGGCTGTGGTAACTCAATGTGTGATAGTCGACGCCATCCGTTACGTTGGAATCGGTGACTTGGTAGTCATCGACAGGTTTCCACTCCAGAGTTAATTCATTGATGGCACCTCGGGGCAACAGTTCTCCCTGCTGTATCTGCAAATGGAATATACGATTCTTCTTCACAAATCGCACTCCAGTCACTACTTTGTTGGCCTTCACATCCGATAAAGTTTCTCGAAGATTGAAGTAACGATCAGACGTTGGACCATGCTCATCACATAGACAGAAGCAGTAACTGCATTTAGTAAAAATCCATCTATTCCAACTTTTCACATTGTCGACTTCACGCCAACAATTCTTTATCTCTCCCAACCGCTTTCCTTTACCATATTCAATATAGTCATATCGTCGATTGCTGTTCTTAGATGATTGGCAAACTGTCATATCAGCATCGAGAAACTGGCAATTGTAGATTCTACCAGAGCATTTGGGCTGATTTGCACAAAATTCATCTTCAAAACAGCCTGTACTAGTTGTGTTCTGATAATCGGGACAAGTCTGACTGCAGGACCCCTCACTGTTGAGATTCGCTTCATTCTCAACATATCCCTGAAGCAGTCTTGTAACCTCGTCGTAGGTAACCTTGTAAACATGCGTTGCAGGCTCACAACGATAGCTGCGCACACTTGCTAATCTCATTGCATTGATCAGTGAAGTGAAACCATTTTCGGTGATATTTTTATATTGGAGGCGAATTTCGTTTCTTTTCGTGAGTAAATTGTTTTGAAAAGAAACGCGTCGAATCATCAGTGAGAACTCGTTCAGAATATATAACTTCAGTTCAGATACGGCAATGTTCTTATACAACGTGTAGATAAGTTGTTGGCTTGATTGCTGTATATTACAAACTTTAGCCAAGGGCCGCTCGTACCTCAATCGTTTTTTGGCTAACAATTCTTTGCCGGGAAACCATAATGAACTCCGTGGAATATAATACAATTCCCAATAAAAATCATTGTAGACAAGTCTGTTAGAATTAAACCGATCTATTCGTTCTGCAAAGGATACGAGTGACTGTGACTTTTCCAACGTTGTAATTTTTGTAAACTTTGTGGTAATTTGTTTAAACATTACACTATAATCATCCGCAATATAATCAAAGAGTGTCTTTTCATTAGATATTATTAGGTGTTTCCTTTCAATCTCATGAACTTGAATGCCAATGCGCTTGAAATGTTCCATCACTTTCAACTGTTTATCGCGAATATCCGCAATATTAGATTCAGTTGTCTCCTTGTCTAATTGTTCAATATCCGAGCGAACCCTCGTGACTATTTCCTCTGCGTCATAAATAAATCCAAGTACAACATTCTCATCCTCGTTGACCGATGTTGAAAAACTGAGCTGACTGAAGATTGTTAATATCAGCAGCAATATCAGCGAGTGGGAAAACTTAATTTCCATCGCAAGTATTTTTTGTTTTGTTTATCAAATCACGAAGTATTCACTATAGAACCTTTCACGCTGACTGTATATTCACTAATGAAATACTCAGAATTGATGCGCAGAAAAGAATATATAAAGCTACAACATAAACCATATGCCTTGGATATATGGTATACATACATACATATATGTACATACGTATTACAC
The DNA here is from genome assembly GCA_035047365.1 of Drosophila ustulata. Classification (NCBI taxonomy): domain Eukaryota; kingdom Metazoa; phylum Arthropoda; class Insecta; order Diptera; family Drosophilidae; genus Drosophila; species Drosophila ustulata. The sequence goes on from JAWNPT010000094.1 coordinate 27,900,594, forward strand.
ATATAAATTTATATTCAAATTATACACAAGAGAAATATTGTACCCGGTACCCATGTGTGCATAGGTATATTAATGAAGTGACAATCTCCCTTATATTAAAATTTATATAGTCGTGATAAGAATACGCTTGTAATTACATAAATATTTAGGAAAAACGAAAACTTGGGGTATTTTGTAGTATTATTTTTTATTAGCGACCGATTATTTTCAAAGTTGGAATATCCATCTTACTATGTTGTATGCCTAATTCTGCTTCCACTGCTCTGACGCCAAGAAGTCTACATAAAGCTGCTTTTGCCCTCGTGTTGCCAATAACGTGCCAACCGCTATAAAATATATAGACATGAATCGATGTGCGCAAACCAATTTTAAAGACAGCATTCATCACCAGAAACATATTTATCATAGTACCATTTATTTTTAACTAATCACATCAAAATAGATTTAATTGGAAACAATAAGATACTATTCAGGGATTTCCGGTGGTACGGGTATGTACGGTAAAATATCGTAGTTGAAGATTTCGGGAAACACAAAGCCGCCATAACCTTTCTGAGCCCTGTAGGAGATGCCGATGCCCACTAAAGGCACTGCCGGAATAGAAACAACTTCCCGCAAATCAATAAACGGAACTGTTGTTTGTGCCGCATCCTGTTGCATTCCAGTGTTTACAAATTTTACATATTGATTATATTGATCACTTTTTGGTTCTAACGTCTCTTCTCTCTGCTTCGGTGATCGAGTTGGTAAATCCTGATTGTCGAGGTTCACTCTTTTCCTGCTTTTAATATTGCTGGATTCCCAAATGCTGTTCACTTCTGGTTCTATTAATTCCCCCTTTACAAAATCGAATTTACTGAAATGCACTTGCAGATTCAGATCTCCATTCTTTGATCCGAAACGCACTCCTGTTACTAAAAATGTTGGTTCGCCAGGTTTTCTGATTTCACTCAGCTCCAGAGAACGGCTGCGGTAACTCAATGTGTAAAAGTCGACATCATCCATAACATTGGGATCGGTGATTTTGTAATCATCAATAGGTTTCCACTCTACAGTTGATTTATTAATGACACCTCGGGGCAAGAGTTCTCCCTGTTGTATCTGCAAATGGAATATACGATTCTTCCTCACAAATCGCACTCCAGTCACCACTTTGTTGGCCTTCACATCCGAAAGAGTTTCTCGAAGATTGAAGTAACGATCAGATTTTGGACCCGGCTCATCACATAAACAGAAGCAGTAGCTGCATTTAGTGAAAATCCATCTATTCCAACTTTTCGCAATGTCGACTTTTCGCCCACAATTCTTGTACTCTCCCAACCACATTGTGTTACCATATTCAATGTACTCATATCGACGATTGCTGCTCCTAGGCGATTGGCATACTCTCAAATCAGATTCGAAAAACTGACAATTGTAGATTTTACCAGAGCATTTGGGCTGATTTGCACAAAATTCATCTTCAGAACAGCCCGTACTAATTGTGTTCTGATAATCGGGACAAGTCTGACTGCAGGACCCTTCATTATTTAGATTTATTTCGTTCTCAACATATCCTTGAAGCAATCGGGTAACCTCATCATAGGTAACTTGGGATACATGCTTTTCAGAATCGCAATGCCAGACGCGTCCACTTGATATTCTTGACGCTTTAATTAGTGCGTTGAGATGGTCTTCAGTGATATTTTTATATGTTTCGCGAATATTATCTACTTCTAAGGACAAATCGCCTTGGCCAGAAACTCGTCGAATCATCAGTGAGTACTCGTTCATGATATATGCCTTTAGTTGAGGTAAAATAATGTCCTTATACAACGTGTAGGCAAGTTGTTGGTCAGACTGCGTAATGTCGCAATCTTTGTTGATCAACCGATTATAATACAGGTCCCTGTAAGTATGATTGTATGAAAGTCTTGTGGAATAAAACCGATCTATTTCCTCAGCAAAGGAAATGGGTGAATCATTTTCGGACTTTCCTAACATTTCCATTTTTCTAAACTTCACACCAAATTTTCTTAACATTTTCCTATATCGGTATTCACTATTGTAAAAGACCTTTGTTTCGTTACAATTCGTCAAGTGTATCCTTTCAATCTCATGAACCTCATTGCCGATGTTCTTGAAGTGTTGCAGCACTTTGAACTGATTATCGCGAATTTTCGCATTATCAAATTCACCTGTCTCCTTGTCCAATTGTTCAATATCCGAGAGAACCTTTGTAACTATTTCCTCTGTATCATGAATAAATCCAAGGACAACATTCTCATCCTCGTTGACCGATGTTGAAAAACTGGTACGAATGAAAATTGTTAATATCACCAGCAATGGCAGCGAGTGTGAAAACTTAATTTCCATCGCAATTAAATATTTTTGTTGATCAAATCACAAAGTGTATCAGCTATAGAACCTTACACACTGGCGGTAAATACGCTAATGAAATTCTCGGAAATGAAGCGATAGTAATAATCTAAATAGAATATACATATAAAGCCACAAAATATATACAAATATATTATAACATATATAAATTTATATTCAGATCATTCACATTTTGAAAGAATTATACCCGGTACCCATAGGTGCAAAGGTATATTATCTTATTGACAATCTTCGTGATATTAAAATTTATATGGATGGATCTTTGAAAGAATAAAAAATTATCCTTGAATTTATTATGATTGGAAATATTTTTACTACTAATTCCCATCGAATAATTCATTGCAAACACATGCATACATATATGTTATTGGTCTATAGACAAGGCAAGAGTAATTATTAATTCATATTATATACCATAATGCTTCTACTGCTCTTTCACTAATGTATTTCGCGCTGCTATAAGAGAAAAATAAATTCATAGATGTGTGCAAATAAATTTCAATCACTACTGAAAATGTCAATTTAAATAAATAGTTTAATTTATTTATAACTATTCACATTAAAATTGAATGAATTGGGGAGAATAAAAAACCATTTGGAGGGTTAATTTTTTGGCACAGGAATGTACGGTAAAATATCGTAGTTGAAGATTTGAAGAAACACAAAACCGCCATTTCCTTTCTGAGCCTTATAGGAGATGGCGATGCCCACTAAAGGCACTGCAGGAACGGAAACGACTTCCCGTACATCAATAAACGGAACTGTTGCTTGTGCCGCATCCTGTTCCATTCCCGTGTTTACAAATTGTACGTATTGATCACTTTTTGGTTCTAACGTCTCTATTAACTGCTGCGTTGATCTTGTTGGTAAATCCTGATTATCAAGGTTCACTCTTTTCCTGTTCTGAACGTTGTTTGATTCCCAAATGCTGTTGACTTCCGCATCTACCAATTCACCCTTTACGAAATCAAATTTACTGAAATGCACTTGCAGACTCAGTACTCCATACTTTGATCCTAAACGCACTCCGGTTCCTACAAATGTTGGCTCGTCAGGTTTCGTGATTTCGTTCAGCTCCAAAGAACGATTGTGGTAACTCAGTGTGTGATAGTCAACGCCATCCATAACATTGGAATCGGTGATTTTGTAATCATCTACGGGAATCCACTCTACAGTCGATTCATTGATAACACCTCGAGGCAAGAGTACTCCCTGCTGTATCTGCAAGTGAAATATACGATTCTTCTTCACAAATCGCACTCCAGTCACTACTTTGTTGGCCTTCACATCCGAAAGAGTTTCTCGAAGATTGAAGTAACGATCTGAATTTGGACCCGGCTCATCACACAAGCAGAAGCAATAGCTGCATTTAGTGAAAATCCATCTATTCCAACTTTCCACATTGTCGACTTCCCGCCAACAATCCTTTTGTTCTCCCAACCGTTTTCCGACACAATATTCAATATACTCATAGCGACGATTGCTGTTCCTAATTGATTGGCATACTGTCATATCAGAATCGAGAAACTGGCAATTGTAGATTCTACCAGAACATTTCGGCTGATTTGCACAAAATTCGTCTTCAAAACAGCCTGTACTAGTTGTGTTCTGATAATCGGAGCAAGTCTGACTGCAGGACCCCTCACTGTTGAGATTCGCTTCATTCTCAACATATCCTTGAAGCAGTCTTGTAACCTCGTCGTAGGTAACCTTGTAAATATGCTTTTCAGGATAGCAATGGAAAACGCGTCCATTTGCTAATCTTATCGCTTTAATTAGTGAGTTCAGATTCTTCACCGAGATATTTGTAAAGCTGTCGCGAATATTATTTACTTCCGTGGATAAATTGCCTTGGCCAGAAACACGACGAATCATCAATGAGTACTCGTTCAGAATGTAACTCTTTAGTTCAGGTATAGCAATGTTCTTATACAACATGTAGATAAGCTGTTGGGCGGACTTCGGAACGCTGCAAACTTTACGCATGGGCCGCTCATACTTCGCTCGTAATGGGTTGTAGAATTCCTTTCTAAGATACCTAGTATAATACAATTCCCAATAAAAATCATTGTAGACAAGTCTATTGGAATTAAATTGATCTATTGCTTCAGCAAAAGAAACGAATGAATCATTCTCGGACTTTCCCAACATTTCCATTTTCGTAAACATTGTAGCAAATTTATTAAACATTTCCTTATATTCATACTCAATAAAATCAAAAAGTTTCTTTTCGTTAGATATTATTATGTGTTTCCTTTCGATCTTATGAACTTGAATGCTAATGTTCTTGAAATGTTGCAGCACATTCAACTGATTATCGCGAATCTTCGCATTATCAAATTCACCTGTTTTCTTGTTCAATTGTTCAATATCCGAGCGAACCCTCATGATTATTTCGTCCGCATCAATAAAAAATCCAAGGACAACTTTCTCATCTTTGTTGACTGAGGTTGACATACTGCGCTGACTGAACATTGTTAGTATCAGCAGCAATGACAGCAAGAGTAAAAACTTATTTTCCATCGCCACTAAATACTATTGTTTATCAAATCACAAAGTACCAGCTGTAGAACCTTATACACTGACAGTAAATACGCTAATGAAATACTCGGAAATGATGCCAAAGCATTAATCTTAAAAGTATATACATATAAAGCCACAATATATGTCATATATTGTGCATATATGTATATACGTATGACATATAAATTTATATTCAAATTATTTCTCTTTGCTAAATATTTTGTACCCGATGCCCAAAGCATACAAAGGTATATCAATTTAGTGACAACTGTCATAGTATTACTATTTATGTAAATGGTGTTAATCCGACTATGAATATGAATATGAATAAAGTTGAACATAATTGAAAAAAGTCGCATGTTTTATCTAATATTCGTTATAGATTCATTTGTTCGAATCATTGATAATTTGTTTTTATATTTGATATATATAATTTTAATTGATAAAACAAATTAATTGATGTACGCAAATCTATATTAAAACCTGTTTCAGTAGAAGCAGATCATACGCCACCAAGTCTACATTATTGTCCCAGTAACGTATTTCGATTCTAAATATGATATACTTAGAGTAAAAATAAAAAAAAAATATATATATTCCCAGATGCGAGGATTTTAATATTTAATTCGACAACCATCACAAAAATATAAAAAAAAGTAAATTTCAATAAGCAGCATTTATTTTGAATTATTATCATATATGTACATACATAGAAGTCATTTCAAATATTATTTGGGAGGAATCGTTGGTACAGGAATATACGATGTAATATTGTAATTTATGATTTCGGGAGACAAAAAGCCGCCAAAACCACCTTCACCCTTATGGAAGAGACCGATGCCGACTAAGGGTAATGGTGGAACAGTTACGACGTCCTGTATGTCAATAAACGGAACTGTTGCTTGAGCGACATCCTTGTTCATTTCCGTATTCACAAACTCTATATATTGTTTCTTTTTTAAGATTATCTGCGAGGATACTATTTGTGATCGTGTCGGTAAATCCAGATTTTCGAGATCCAGTTTTGGTCTCTCACCAGTACTGTCTTCCGATTGCCAAATGCTATTGATCTCCGGCTCGACTAATTCACCCTTTACGAAATCGAATTTACTGAAGTGCACCTTCAAATGCAGATGACCATCCAAGACTTGAAAACGCACTCCGGTTACTACAAATGTTGTGTCAGCTTTCATCGTTACTTCATCCAGATCTATAGCGCGGCTGTGGTAACTCAATGTGTGATAGTCGACGCCATCCCTTACGTGGGAATCGATGACTTGGTAGTCATCGACAAGTTTCCACTCCAGAGATGCTTCATTGATGGCACCTCGGGGCAACAGTTTTCCCTGCTGTATCTGCAAATGGAATATACGATTCTTCTTCACAAATCGCACTCCAGTGACGACTTTGTTGGCCTTTACATCCGAAAGAGTTTCTCGAAGATTGAAGTAACGATCTGAATTTGGACCAGGCTCATCACACAAGCAGAAGCAATAGCTGCATTTAGTGAAAATCCATCTATTCCAACTTTTCACATTGTCGACTTCACGCCAACAATTCTTGTACTCTCCCAACCAATTTCCTTGACCATATTCAATGTAGTCATATCGACGGTTGCTGCTCCTAGGTGATTGGCAAACTGTCATATCAGAATCGAGAAACTGGCAATTGTAGATTCTACCAGAGCATTTGGGCTGATTTGCACAAAATTCATCTTCAAAACAGCCTGTACTAGTTGTGTTCTGATAATCGGGACAAGTCTGACTGCAGGACCCCTCACTGTTGAGATTCGCTTCATTCTCAACATATCCTTGGAGCAGTCTTGTCACCTCGTCGTAGGTAACCTTGTAAACATGCGTTTCAGGCTCACAACTAAAGCTCCGACCATCTGATAATCTCATGGCCTTGATGAGTGAATTGAAACCATTATCAGTGATATTTTTATATTGGAGGCGAATTTGGTTTCTCTCCGTTAATAAATTACTTTGACCAGAGACGCGGCGAATCATCAGTGAGAACTCGCTTAGAATATATCCCTTCAGTTCAGATACACCAATGTTCTTATACAACGTGTAGATAAGTTGTTGGCTTGATTGCTGTATATTACAAACTTTACCCATGGGCCGCTCATAACTTGTTCGCTCGGTTAACATTTTCTTGTTGTAAAACCACATTGAATACATTCGAATATAATACAATTCCCAATAAAAATCGTTGTAGAAAAGTCTTTTGGAATTAAATTCATCTATTTCTTCAGAAAAGGAAACAAGTGAATCATTCTTCGTGTTTCCCAACATTTCCATTTTCGTAAACATTGTAGTAAATTTATCAAACATTACCTTATAATTTTCCTTGATAAAATCAAAAAGTGTCTTTTCATTAGATATTATTGAGTGTTTCCTTTCAATCTCATGAACTTGAATGCTGATGTTCTTGAAGTGTTGCAGCACTTTTAACTGATTATCGCGAATTTTCGCATTATCAAATTCACCTGTCTCCTTGTTCAATTGTTCAATATCCGAGCGAACCTTCGTAACTATTTCCTCTGCATCATGAATAAATCCAAGGACAACATTCTCATCCTCGTTGATCGATGTTGACAAACTGAGCTGACTGAAGATTGTTAATATCAGCAGCAACGTCAGGGAGTGTGAAAACTTAATTTCCATCACAAGGAAATATTTTTGTTAATCAAATCACCAAGAATTAACAAAACAACTTTTCGCGTAGACAGTAAATTCGCTAATGAAATGTTCGGAAACAAGGCAAAGGTAATTATCTAAAAATTATATATACATAAGCAAGAAAAAATATATATTCATATATAACATAACATGTCTACGGAATCTGACAAAATAATACCTGTTCCCAAGTAGCGTGAAAAGGTATATTGCTTTAGCGACAATCTTCCCTAACATACATGTAATACTGTTTTTATTTTTATTAAAATAATAATATTGGATAGGAAATAATCTTTGTAATAATTGATGATGTCGCTTCTTGACAGTAATTTCACTACTTGACTTTTCAGCTCTTTAAAACTACTTTTTTCTTGTGCTTGAACTTCTCTCGGGTATTTTACGATTGAAAACATTCGAATGAGTCATTCTGATTTTGTTTATTGATATCGTGCTTATATACCTAAATATATACTATGTATGTATACATTAGACAGTCGATGAATTTAACTAGAAATTGGGGTCAAAAGACAATAAAAAAGTTTTATTGACTTATGAAAAAGTCGGTATTTTACTATATATGTTGGTAAAATTATATGTCTTTAACGACATAAGTTATGTGTGTTATTGTTTATTCAGTTTAAGCATATAAAAGAATATCCAACTATAGAATTAAAAAACTGCAAAAAACTGTAGAATAATGTTAGCAAAACAGCTTTATTTATAATTCAATTATGTTGAAAGTTATGTTATTTATGGTTTCAATAATATATGATACAGAATATTAAATTAGTATTTAAAAAAGCTCAAAAAACTGTTATTTTATATTAGATTTGCTTGCATATTACTTCTTTTGTATATTACAAATTTTTCTATATAGATATTACAGTAGCTGGTAATTGAAGGTAAGGCAAAAGGTCGTAGCTGATGATCTTGGGAGCCACAAAGCCTCCGTAGCCATGACTACCTTTATAGTAGATGCCGATGCCAGCTAAAGGCACTGGCTGAATAGATGCGGCATCCTGTACGTCAATAAAAGGGACTGTGGTTTGTGCTGCATCCTTTGCCATTCCTGTGTTCACAAATTCTACATATTGGCAATCCCCAGACATCGGCTTCGAACCGTCCAGATATCGTGTTGATACATCCAGATTGTCGAGTTGCAGTTTTTGTCTGTTATAAATATTGTCGTTCGATTGCCAAATACTATTAACTTCCGGTTCGATCAATTCACCCTTTGCGAAATCGAATTTACTCAGATGCACTTTCAAATTCAGATGTCCATCCAACACCTGGAAACGTACTCCGGTTACCACCAATGTTATGTCATCTGTTTTCATTACATTGTCCAGATCTATAGCGCGGCTTTGGTAGCTCAATGTGTGATAGTCGACACCATCCATTATATTGGAATCGATGATTTTGTAGTCCTCGACAGGTTTCCACTCTACAGTTGAATTATTGATTACACCATGATGTAGGAGTTCTCCCTGCTGTATCTGCAAGTGGAATATACGATTCTTCTTCACAAACCGCACTCCAGTCACCACTTTGTTGGCCTTCACATCCGATAGAGTTTCACGAAGATTAAAGTAACGATCCGACTTTGGACCCTGCTCGTCACACAGACAGAAGCAGTAACTGCATTTCGAGAAAATCCTCCTCCAGCTCTCCACATTATTGACGTCACGCCAACAATTCTCGCGATTTCCAAACCGTTCTCTGTCTGCGTATTCAATATACTCGTAGCGACGATTGCTGTTCTCTTGTGATTGGCATACAGATAAGTCCGACTCTACGAACTCACAGTTGTGAATACGACCCGAGCATTTAGGCTGCTGAGAACAAAACCTTTCATCGAAGCAACCCATCCGAGTTGTGTTCTGATAGTCGGGGCAAGTCTCACTACAGGACCCTTCACTATTTAGATCCACTTCGTTTTCCACATACCCTTGAAGAAGTCGTGTAACCTCGTCATATGTGACCTTAAGTTCATGCTTGGCCGGATCACCACGCCACAAAATACGATCAGCTTGCTGGGTCAGATTTTGTAGTAGAATTAAACCATGCTCGGTGTTGTCCTTATAGTTAAGACGAATCTTATTCCATTCATTAATTAAATCTCCTTGGCCGGAAACCCGCCGTATCATCAGTGAGTACTCTACCAGGATATATGCTTTCAGTTCTGTTAGAGCGATGTCCAAATACATAGAGTAAATATGTTGTTGTGGCGACTGCTGTTGCGAAGCCTGCTGTCGCATATTTGCTAGATTCATTAACAAAAACTTGTCGATATACTCATTATCGATATTGAACAGTTCCCAATAAAACTCATTCATCAAATTTGAACCGAATCTACTTTCGTCCGGAGAAGCTATGGCTTCAGTAAATGATATTAGTGTGGGTATTTCATACTTCTGCATCACCTTCATTTTATCAAAATTTTCAGAAATTCGTATAATTATTCCAACTATCTTACTTATTTTATAAAGTTGGGGGTAATTTTCGCCAATAGAGCTGTAGAGCATTCTCTTGGATATTGTTACATAATGTTTCTCGATTTGTTCAACTTGTCTGCTTACGTTAATGAAATGTTGCAACACTTTTATCTGATTTTCGCGCATCTTAGCATTATTAAAAGCGCCTGAATCATTTTTTAATGTTTCAATATCTGAGCGCACAAACGAGACTATCGCTTTAGATTCATTTATAAAACCCAAGCGATCATTATTTAAGTCGTCTTTAGTTGACGTCAAAGGACAAAAAATCGATAATATCAACAGCAGCGAAAGCGACAACTGAAGCAACTGCATCGCACGTAATTTTTAGTATTATTATTTTAACGGCACCGACTCGACTACTATAGATCCACTCCCGACGACAAGAAATTCGAAAATGATTCGTGACAATATGAGCGCGATTATATTAATCACAGCAAACATAAATACTCATATTGTTCAGCGAGATTTGATTCCCAAATTCGAAATATATAAAGTAAAATCTCTTTTGGACGGAGACTCACGTTAAAACAATGGAAAACTTTTAGTACAAATTATTTTAGTGAACTATTTTATTCATAGATTTCAGGACAATCTGGACAAACCTACTGCCACTTTTATAAGTTTAAGTATAAAGCCAACCCCATCTAAGACCTCAGGAAGATCAACATTGGATGTAATTTTTCATTCAAGTAATACGTAATTATCAAAATGTTTTAGTAACTCTCATCCGTTGTTTCGCATGAAAGGTCCGAAGCTTTTTTAGTGTATGGGGTGCTTCGGAATTCTGACATCAGAGCGTCTCCGACCTTATGACACATCTAATTCATTTATCAGTATCTGCCGTGGCGTGTTATTCATCTAAATTGTTTACTATTGAGACAATCTCGGAGGCTACCGAAAATAATTATACACAATTATAGAATGTATACACAAATAAATAATTATTTGTTACAAAGCTTTATATTTAAAGACAATTTTTTGAAAATGAATTCACATAAAAGTTTTCATTGAAAGCTAAAGAAGAATGTCGTAGCCGATAATTTGAGGAGCCACAAATCCACCGTAGCCGTATGTAAATCTACAATAAATGCCAATGCCGGATAAAGGAATTGGCGGTATGGACGCGACATCCTGTATATCCATAAACGGAACTGTCGATTGTGCTGCATCGCTTATTAATCCCGTGTTGACGAATTCTAAATATGTGCCATTCTTGCTAAACCGCGGACTATCCCGTGAAAATATAGGCACCTTTGAATACCTGAGATCCACCTTTGGTCTGTTGGAAGTATTGTTCGTCGATTGCCAAATGCTGTTAACCTCCGTTTCCATTAATTCACCAATTATGAAATCGATTTTATTGAAATGAACTTGCAAGCTCAGATGTCCCTGCAACATCTGTAAACGCACTCCGGTTACCACAAAGGTTCTATCTGTTTTCATCACAATATCCAGGTCTAAAGCGCGACTTTCGTAACTCAATGTGTGGTAGTCGACTCCCTCTGTAATATTAAAATCATCGATTTTGTACTCGTCGACAGGTTTCCACTCAACAGTTGATGCATTGATGACACCTCGAGGCAAGAGTTCTCCCTGCTGAATCTGCAAATGGAATATACGATTCTTCTTCACAAACCGCACTCCAGTAACCACTTTGTTCGCGCTAATATCTGACAGAGTTTCACGAAGGTTGAAGTAACGATCAGACTTAGGACCCTGCTCGTCACACAGACAGAAGCAGTAGCTGCAATTTTTCCAGATCTCGACATTATCGTGCACACACATGAAATCTCCCAGTCTCTCCATTCCATTATATACGTAAACAAAGCGGCGAGTGCTGTTCTCAAATGCCGGACATACATTTATGTCTGAACCTATATACTGACAGTTGTAAATACGACCGGAACATTGAGGGTATTGAGAACAATACTTTTGGTCAAAACAACCGGCCCTAGTTTTGTTTTGAAAATCCGGGCAAGTCCGACTGCATGATCCGTCATTATTCATATTCACCTCCTTCTCCACAGTTCCTTGCAGAAGTCGTGTAACCTGGTCGTAGGTAACGTTATGTACGTGCTCGGAGGGATCACAACGCCAATAAAGGCGATCGGCTCTATCCGTCACGTTCTTGAGAGAATCGAAAGCATTTTCGGTGATCTCATCGTAGTTGCGGCGAACAGTATTCCTTTCCGTCGTAAAATTCCCATTTGCTCGCCATACTCGTTGAATCATTATTGCATACTCGATTAGAATATAAGCCCTCAGTTCGCCTAGAGCGATTTCCTTAGATAGCGAGTAGAAAAATTGCTGTGGCGACTGGCGTATTCCGCACCTTATATGCTTAGGAAGTGTGTACATTTTCCGAAATTTCTTTATATTGTTTGAGACTTCGTCGTTACTTTCAAGACCATGCAGTACCAGATAAAGCGGACTCATAAACACTCTTATAAAATTCGTCGGCCGAGATAGTTCTCTAGTGAAGTATATGTCTATTTTATCTGTACGCTCCAAAGACTCAAAGTCATTCAGTATTTTTAAGAGGTACAAGTGAATTCCAGTTCCTTGAGTAATAATATTATATAATTTTTTTTCCGAACTTATTAAGTGTTGCTGCTCGATCTGTTGAACTTGTATGCTGACATTCTTAAAATGTGCAACTACTTCGAGTACATTCTCACGGACCTTCGTAGGACCAAATTCACTCATGCCCTCGTCCAATTCTGCAATATCCGATCGCACAAATGAGATCAACTCTTTAGCTTTATATAGAAACCCCAGGGTAGCATTATTCGAGTCTTCGATCGATGTTGAATGACAGGGCTGGATGAAATCCAGCGAAGCCACTAGCAATGATGCTAATAGCGCCAAATAGAGCAGGTGCATCGCATGCAATGCTTTGTATTTACAATATCTTTAAATATAATAGCAACAGATCTGTTACCGCGAACAAATAAAGTTGGACTAAAACTAAAACCGATGAGCAGTGATGAAAGTAAATGTCTGATTTTCGTATGTCTGCCAATTTAAGCAGTGTCAACGAAGGCCAATTTAATTATTCGATCAAATGTCGAAAAAGTAAGCAATTTCAACATTTAAATACCCGTCAGTTGTAAGTAAAGTCTATATAGTTGTATACAAATACGCATTGTATTATTTATTATATTAAATACATTTGTTCGATGCTATACTAAAATCGTGATAATGGAATAAAAGTAAATAATCCATTTTAGAAGTGCCGGGCGGAAATCATCTCATGAGCAAGTACAAATCCTAAATAAATGCCTTATTGAGCTTGAACTTGTCATAATTAAAACAATTAGTCGACTGCGTTGGAAATTTTGGCAATATACAGGAAAAACATTTCATTACGAGTATTGGTAAAAGTTTAATATACCCTTCTACGCTATGGGTAACAGGTAAAAAGTCATCTGAAGAGATTTCTTTCCAGTTCAACAATCGAGTAAATAATAAATCATTTCAATAAAAAACACATTCGAGTATTCACTCGTTAGTTGAATATTCTCATCGTAACAATATCAAAAGAAATACTTGACTTAAATTGAGAACATAGAAGCTGAATTAGTATAGCAGAAAATTGCATCTTAAAAGTACATACATACATATACATATATAAAATATACTATTTGCCCATTTTATTCACTTTCGAATCACTTTATTTTTAAGACTACCAGTTTTCGTTTATTAAAATGATGTCGTGCAGAAAACCACCAAATTATTCAAGTATGCATTGTTGCAATACGCAATTCCTTCTTTTTTTACGAAATATTAATAAAAGCTTTAGCTGCTGCTTAAGTTGAATAAACGAACTGTTTTATAGATGGTATAAAACTGCAAGCCCGTATAGTTTTATAAGCTACCTTAGTCAACGTATGAATCAGGCGGCCAGTTACGACCAATTTACCAAGTTACTACAAGATACTATCTTAAGCCTATTGCACTACGGTAAATACCACTTGCCAAGCACATACATACATACATACATATGTACATACATGTCTTTGCTGGCGACCTCTAAATGTGGTCGAGAGTCACAGCACGTAGCTGGGTTACTCAGTTATGCAGGCAATGGCTGTGGATCTCCCGACCAACGTCATGTACTCCCTATATCTAATTATCTCTCGCTCACACTCTCTCTCTCCCTCTCTCGCTATTGCGCTTCTCGTTTAATATTAGCAGACGTCGCAGTCGAGCCCCCTTTTTGTTGCTGCTTCACTGTTTCCACAGCTATCCATTGACAAAGCTTCGCTGTCAAGTTTCATTTTTATTTCGCTTCGTTTCGTGTGTCTGTTTTGTTTTTTTGTGAATGTTTTGCTTTTGCGGCCTCCTTTTGACGAGCTTCGTATTTTATGGTAGTATGAGTTAAAGTTATATGTATGTATGTACATACCTATAGTGAAATGAGTGTATTGCGTATAGACAAAAGATGTTATACCCTCTATGATTCGAAAACGGGCTTATTACAACAAGGCACTTTATAGAAAGTTTTTATTATGTCTCACTTTGATTAACAAACTCTTTTATCACAACACCGTCAACACGCACATATTTAAAGAACACAAGTAAAGTAAACAACTATGTAAATACCTTTCACAGTGTTGTGTAGGCACATTTTTGAATGTTGCTGGTGGAGTTCCAACATGTCTCTGCAAAGCTAAACAGCGGGCTTAGTTTACAGGGTATTTCAGCAGTCTTTCCATGTTTTACATTAAGTTGAGCTCAATTGCTGTGCATAAGTATGTACGACTTGCCGAAATAAACAAAAAATAAGAAAAACAGACATTGACGCAGACTGTTAACTGAATCGAATTCTCTGTCGTGTCAATAAAAGCTTAATGGAATTGAATGGGCCTGATACAGGGTCTTAAGCGCTGCCAATAGTTGTGAAATTAAAAGTCTATATCTCTCATATATGTTAATACCTCAATTAAATGTGACAATTAATTGTTATCGAAAATCTAGCCAAACAAAAAGAAGGCAAATACATAAATATTTTGCATGCAAACATTTTGGCCAAACTCTATGGCAAATATCAAAGTTGAATATGTTAATTAAATTGAAAATCAACGACCGGTTTCAATACGCTTTTAATGTTTATTTAATTATTAAATTAGCATATTGAATTTCGAGCGAAAAACTCAAACTAATGGACCGGCATTTGGGGGCAGATACAAGCAATAGTGTCGTTAGTATTGACATTGACCCACCCTATATAAATGCCATTACATGTTGCACTCTCAACTACAATTGAATTGGGAAATTGCAATTGCATTATACAAGCATAAGAGTTATGTGCACATGCCGCCGCATGCTGCAATCCAGTATGAACTGCAATAAATTGCACTCAGATGCAAGATGCAATCTATCTAATCAGTCATCATTTAACCTAGTAACATATGTACGACACGTTTTTAGTGCACAATAATATTGCACACTCAGTATGCTCAGTATGTTTGTCAATGGAATTGCGTTCTTACCTGACATTTGAACTTCCGTTAATTGCTTATCTCGACAATAACAGACCTGCCGCTAACAGTGCTGTTTATAGTGCTGTCAAAAGTGCTGCTCACGGTGACCAAATGAAAATAATAAATAAATATACTAAATAAAAAATAGAATTTCAACGTTATCTTGTAATCTAAGAATATTAAATGTTACGGAAAAGAAAAATTCCCATGTTTCAACGAACAAAAATATTGTACCGGCTTCGGTACAAATGTACCAAATGTACCGAATGTACCGTCCGCTAACATCCGCTGTTAGCATAACAGAGTTTGTCTTACACACAGCCTTGCATACATCAAATGATTAGCAGGCCGACAACCGGTAACTGTTTGGGAGCATGTGTGCGTGTCCGTCTGTGTACATTTAGGTCTGTGCTTGTAGTGGTGAGCGCTATATAAGAGCTGCCTGTGGCACAAGAAATTTTTTAGTTTCTCGCTATTCATTGACGTGTGCAATTCGTTTGTTGGTTTGTGTTATTTTTTTTTGGGTCGGTTTGTTGTGCGTGTTATTCGTTGCCAGCTGTCCGAAATAGTCATACGATTAGCTAGGACCTTCCACAAGGATAATCAATACATAGGCTGACATCATGCCGCCCACAATTACGGACAAACAGGCTCACGACTTTAAGGTTCGGTGCAGGACACAGCCGCAGGACGATGATGAAATGGACGCATACGTGCATCGCATAACGCGGTAAGAACCGGTCTGTTTTAGCAAACGGGTCACAAGAGGTCACAGCTGCCCTTCCTGGCGGCATCAGGGTTGTTTGGGGTCGACGTTTTGGCGGGCTTCCAAAGGTGAATCATTGAATCATTTGTAGAGCAGCCGAATCACATAAATAAATTACACGTGAATCTGGTCACAAGCAAAGCATTTGCAATAATCTCTTACCAATAATAATACGCTGAGTTGGCAGCTGACGCAAAAGTCTGCGCAGTTTGCTGCCAAAATGCCAAAGCAAAACAAAAACGAAGAGAGGGAGAGAGAGAGAGAGAGAACGCGAACGTCGCGAACAAGAGGGGGAGAGCGTGAATGCGAACAGAAACCACTTGAGCTAATAATAATGGCATACATATACTACGTAAATACTCTTTTTATTGTGGTGGGTGTGTCAGACCCCATAGCCATAAACCGTATCAGACCTAGACCTAGACCTAAACCCAAAAACCGCTACCGAATGAATTAACAAAAAATAAATAATAATGCGTTGATAAACTTGACACCCCTCTTGATTTACCACTACAGACATCCGTCATATACCGAATAGATCAGATGTTTTGTATTAATCTAATCATTTTTTTAACTTGTGCTATCAAGGTCAACACTCAAAACATATTTACATATTATACATTTTTTTTTATTTTTGAAAAATTGCGTTGACGCACTTGCTGACAGTTTTGACCTTTGGGGGGTCTTTCGTTCTCTACATTAGACCAATTCATTGGCTCATTGCCTTCTCGTATCAATATCAAATTTTCAAAGGTTTCCGTTTGCCTGTTGCTTTTTTTCTGTTTGCTGTCTTGCTGTGAAATTCTCGGAAATAATAATCTTATCATCATAGCAGTAGTTTTTTGCTTACGTTTTACATTTGAGTCAAAGATTATGGGACATTATGTGCCCCTTTTTACGAGAGTACATAGAATATATGGCGATTGAGTTACTGGCGACCGTTGTGCAATTATAATTAATTGATTTTGGTTTTTCCCCCAACTTGTTGCTTGCAGATACTCTGATGGAACTGTCAAGTTGCGCAACTCAAACATTGAGCTGATGGATCAGGATATTCTATATCATTTGGCCTTGGGCAGTGAGAGCCATGATTTGCAGGAGATGTTTGGTGAAGTCAAGGTGAGTGGCTAAAAACTATATATAGACTTGGCTGTTGCTTTTTGATAATAAATTATCATTATAATTGGCCTGGAAGTCGGCAATCTAGACGCTAATTAACGGTTTAAGCCGAACCAGATTGATTAAAAGTGGGTGCTTGAAAAAACCAGTTAACCAAGTATTGTGCGGTCCCTATTTAAATTTCAAATGTTAAATATTTGGTTTATTCTAATGGGCCTTGATAATGAAAATCAAGTTGTTTTTGCAATTTGAATAAGCGGCATTTCAATTCATATTTCTTTTGTTTGTTCAGTTCGTTTGCATGGGCGGCACACCAAAGCGCATGGAGAACTTTGCACACTTCATCATGGATGAGATTGGCTACAAGCTACCCGCTGGCACACAGCTCCAGGATATTAGCGCCTACTCCTATCGCTATTCCATGTACAAGGTTGGCCCAGTGCTGTGCGTTAGCCACGGCATGGGCACGCCCTCGGTGAGCATTCTGATGCACGAGATGATCAAGCTGATGTACCATGCCAAGTGCATGGATCCCATCTTCATACGCATTGGCACCTGCGGTGGCATTGGCGTCGAGGGCGGCACCGTCATCATCACCGAGGATGCGCTCGACGGCCAACTGCGCAACTCGCACGAGTTTGTAAGTGAATTACATGTACTTTCTTAAATGTCTCTTTAATTGCTTTTGTTTTGAATGTAGACGATTCTGGGCGAGACTGTGCATCGTCCTGCCAAGCTGGACAAGAAGCTGGCACGTGAACTCAAATCGCTGGCGAGTGCGGATGATCCCTATGACACCATAATTGGCAAGACCCTCTGCACAAACGATTTCTACGAGGGTCAAGGACGTCTGGATGGCGCCTTCTGCGAGTTCAGCGAATCGGAGAAAATGACATATCTGGAGAAGCTGCGCGATAATGGCGTTGTTAACATCGAAATGGAGAGCACCATCTTTGCGGCGCTGACTCATCATGCGGGCATTAAAGCCGCTGTTGTCTGTGTCGCCCTGCTGAATCGCCTCAATGGCGACCAGGTCAATGCACCCAAGGAGGTGATGCATGAGTGGCAGCAGCGTCCACAGATACTTGTCTCGAGATACATTCGCAAGGTGCTCGCCCAGCATGGGCAGCTGAAGTCGTTGTTCGGGCATCAGGGATCGATTAAGTCGCCCAGACGCTTCAAGCTGGTGCAGCAGGAATCTCAGGCCCACGAGTAAAGCTATTAGCCAAATGTAGTGCACAAAGACAGGATCAGGGGCATATATATATATATATTAAATAACTACATTGTATTTGATTTAATTTTCAAGTTACCTTGGACAGTCAATGTCAAAACCAAACTCTTACGTATACAAAATGTTTCAACATTCCTTAGTTTAGAGTCGCATTAAGTTCTTTAGATTCCACATTATGCATATGTATTTACTCGTATCTCTGTATGTATATCCAGCCTCTCATTAGCTTATTTAAACAAACCCAAATCACACATGATTCATAATGAACATAAACAATTGAATGAATGAATGACATTCATTTACCAAATGCTGAACGAAAACCAATTACAAATAAACTCAATGTGACGTTGTGTTTCAAAATGCATTCAATTTGAAATTGTTGTTGATTGCACTTCAATAATAAAGTATAAACGAAAAAAATGTTGTTAATTGTTATGTTGCATATTCTAAAAACAAAAAATGAGATAAACCAAAAAATAAATAATAATAATGATTAATGTATGTATGTAACTCTCTGATCGTAAAATAAGATTTCATAAATTATTCTATTACACATATTGTATTGTAATTCCTAAACATTTGTTAATGTTGCTAATCATAACGCTATACCAAACAGAAGTTACTCTTATTCAATTCTACAAAATAAAAATAAAACAAACAGAAAACTAATAAAAATGGTTTAAACGGAATTACTTGAAATACATCACCGTTCTTTTGGGATATCATCATCGTTAAGGTTTTATAGGCACTATAGTTGCTTTCAGCAGAACTTTACTTCAATAGTTATCATGGCATTTACAACAAACAAAATTCGAATTTTATATGGTTTAGTCAAATCGAACTGACTTTTTGAGAACTTTTCTAAATTTTCAACAAAATATTTTCGTAGTTCTTTTTTGAACAATATCAAACCAAATTTAGTAAAATAAAAAAAGAGACGCAACAATGTCGGCATGCACATCTGCGCTGGCCAAAGATGTCGGTGAACTGAAGGGTAAGTCAACATAAATATCCGACGATCCTTTTTATAACTCTTGACGTGCAGAAATGATGAAGGCACAAAATAAACGAATTGATAAGCTTATCAAGCATATCGAGGAAGGTTGCGAGGCAAAGAAGGAAGTAGTATTGGAGAGTACGATATGCAACATCAATCCCTACCTTGAATGCCTCAATCCAGATATTTTGCACCATCTATGCTTATCCACGGCCACAACAGATTTTCCCAAAGTTTTTGGCGATGTACGCGTAAGTTGACCACCCTAATTATAATATTTATCGATTTTGCTGACCACTGATGCTCACTAGTTTGTTTGCATGGGAGGAACCGGGCCACGCATTCTTCGGTTTGCCAGTTTCATCATGAAGGAGATTGGCCTGAAGATGAACTCGGGCGTCAAGCTAAAAGATTTGGCCGAGGATGGCAATCGTTATGCCTTGTATAAGGTTGGTCCGGTACTGTGCGCCAGCCATGGCATTGGTGGGCCATCGATTAGCATCTTGTTGCATGAGCTTATCAAAATAATGCATTATGCCAAGTGCCAGAATCCCGTCTTCTTTCGCATGGGAACCTCGGGTGGCGTTGGCATTGAGCCCGGAACTGTTGTCATCACATCCGAGGCCCTCGATGGCCAGTTGAGACCCGTCTACGAGGTGGTCGTCCATTCAACTCCCGAGTTGCTTCCGACCACACTGGATGCGAATTTGGCCAAAGAAATCAAATCGTTATCGAATCCCTGTTGCGATGGCTTCGATACGCTCATTGGCAAAACTCTGTGCGCCAATGATTTTTATGAGGGTCAATCCCGATTGGATGGTGCCTTTTGTTCCTACGGCCCCGACAAGAAGCATGCGTTCCTCGAGCAAGTCTCTGGCCAGGGAGTGCTCAATATGGAGATGGAAAGCACAGCATTCGCCGCTCTGACCAGTAAAGCATGCATACGATCCGCAGTCATTTGTGTGACCATTCTGGATCGTCTACAGGGTGATCAGGTATGTTATCCATACATCAGGTGCTGTTGCAGTAATTTACTGTGCTCCGCAGATAACCACGCCGCCCGAGATACTAAAGGATTGGGACTTGCGACCACAGATATTGATTGCGCGCTATATGCAAAAAGTGCTCTTTGGCATCGGCGACGAGGATTGCGGTGGATCCGATTCCTGTGATTGTGCTGGCGGAGATCAAGCTCAGCCTGACAATCAAGCTGAGCCTGCCGAGATATATGAGAATGAAGTATGATTATATGTAGTCCTTTGTGATTAATTTGAATTTTATGTTGGCATTGTATGAAACATGGAATATGTGAAAAGTAAAATGGCATGCTACACATAATTTCACTCTACGATATTGTTATGTCTGAGAACTTTTTCATTAATTCAAAAACTATTACAATAATATTATTACATAGTATATAGTATTTGGTTCTCTTAAGATTCACGTGACTGAGCAAAGAAACAGATAAATATAAACACTATATTTGCAGTACTCGAGAAAAAGGAAAATTCAAAGTTGCAAGCAAAAATGCAATGTGCTTACATTATTGTTCTAAAGATAAACAAACAATCAAGATAAATATAAACAAAGTTGCGTACGTTATCATTTTTTTTTGCAGCACTCGAGAGAAAGGAAGGTTTAAACGCCACAATATGGAATTAAGCCAATTGCAGCAAAAATGCATTGAGTTTACATTATTGTTCAAAAGATAAACAAACACTCAAGATCAACCGACTCTTGATCTTCTAAAATCGAAATATAATTAAAAAAAAAAAACTTCGGGTAGCAGGTACAAAAAAAATGCATTCAAAATATATTGAGTGTTATCCAAATGCATTCATTTGAAGAAATAACCAGTTTTAGCTATGCAACAAGTATGCGTCACCAGAGAATTTTGTATACCCGCTAACCATAGAGTAAAAGGGTATTATAATGTAATGCCAACCGGAAATGTTCAGACGCAACTCACTAGCTCCAATTTTGAATTTGACTTTTGAGTTAGAGATGTCGACCATTCTATTCTATGGAATACGAGTTTAAGAACCTGGATGGTATGAATTAATTCGCCCTGCAGACCCCATCCTAATTTACACAGCTATTTAACATTCTATGTTTTCGTCAACTAAACATTACAAATTCCGCCAAATTTAGTTTAAAAAGTTTCTGTAGATCAACTTAATTGCCAATTTGACTATTGGGTAGCGGGTATCTCACAGTAGAGCACTTGATTCATAACCTACTTTACATTACATGTGAGTCCACAAGAATTAATCGAGCAAATCAATATAAAGCACGTTGTCGACGCAAAGATCGCTCAGTTCTTTGCGGGCGTTTGTGACGATCACTTCTTACACGGCGCTATACTATATTTGTTTAATAATACGCAAGCGTGATAAGAAAAAAAATACATATACTTTGTTGTATATTTAACTAATATATATATTACCGGGTGTGTATATAAAGCTTTCGGATGAGCAAATACATTCAAACAAAATTAGTATTCCACTTCGCCGCAGAATATCAATAATTCTTACATGATCTCAAATTGTTCAAAACGTGCCGATAGACAGAAAACTGAATAACAATTGGGGATAAGCGATTAAATGTGCATGCAATATTAATTCATTTATAAATTGTTTTTTGTTACCATAGGAAAAACAAAAGCTGCAATATGTCGAAGGGGTAAGTAAAACAAGCCCCCACCCACAATATATCTACATATGTATATACACCTCGTTCATGCCGATTTTTTCCATAAGCTCGCATAGGAGTTGTATACCATTTTATATATTACTATTTTCAATTAGTTTCTTTCATTTTTGATTTGTTACTAAATACATGTATACATCACATTGAATTTCTATATAATAAAAATTTAAAATAATCTTCAATCACTTTTTAAATATGACAGACGAAAACCTTAATTTTATTTTATTTATTTCTTATAAATGTTGTATTATTTATAAATTTATATAATATATACCTTTTTAAATTTCTACTTTATAGCGTTGAACTGAAGAATCCCAATTTGATGAAATTGTCTTCCGATTATTTGTACCATCTGACCATCAATGTGGCCAACACAGCTGGTGCCAGCGATATTCAGCAACAATTCGGCGATGTGAAGGTATATTAAAATGAAACTCATAAATTACAAAAATATTAAACTATATTATAAATGCTTTTAGGTGGTTTGCATGGGCGGCACCGCTTCGCGTATGCGTGATCTGGCTTTATATCTGCGCAAAGAACTGGGCGATTCGGATACCAGCGAACCCGTGGATCTGGCTGCGGCAGGACATCGCTATGCGCTCTTTAAAGAGGGTCCTGTGCTGTGTGCCAGCCATGGCGTGGGCTCCTCCACTGCTTCGGTGGTGCTGCACGAGCTGTTGAAGCTGCTCAAGTATGCCAAGTGTCAGGATCCCGTCATTATACGGATCGGCACCTGTGGCGGCGTTGGCGTTCCACCTGGCACCGTGGTGGTCACCAAAGACGCCTACAACGGTTACTTGCGCAACGAACATGAGATCGTAAGTGAAGTCGAGTATTTACAATATTATTGAAATCGCCTGATTTCCATTGAATTATTTCAGCCCATTCTCGGAAAGCGAGTTGTGCGACCTGCGCATTTCAATGAACAAGTTATCCAAGATGTTCTCAAATTTGCCAAGCGCAGTGACGATGGCTTTGACACCATTATGGCCAACACCATGTCCACAGACTGTTTCTACGAGGGTAATTGATGGAGCTAAAAATAAAATCTACTATAATTGTAGTTTAATTCTTTTAACTTTCTGTAGGTCAAGGACGCACCGATGGCGCCGTTTGCGATTATGACGACGCTGCCAAGATGGAGTTCCTCAAAGAGTGCCATAAGCTGGGCATACGCAACATTGAAATGGAGGCCACAATGCTCTCCTCGCTGACGCTGCAGGCTGGTGTCAAGGCAGCCGACATTTGTGTGACAATCGTCAATCGCTTGAACGGGGATCAGGTAAAGTTAATCAACAAATTGCTTGGAAAGTTTAAGTATTTAACTATAAATATAATAGCATCGAGCATGCGAAGATAAGCGGGACAATTTCTCTGTTCTGAATTGAAAAAAAGTAAAAGCAATTTATTGTACTATCAGATATTTTAAACTAGTTTGTGCGTTGTATGTTTATAGTTCAGTTAGTCACTCGGGGAAAATATGTAAATAGATTAGACGTGCTAGTTTTTATAATTTCAATATTTTTCCAATTTTTTTCAGGTGAACATCACGCCGGAAACCAAAAAAGAGTACGAGCAGCGACCTTTCCTGATTGTCGGCAGATACATTAAAGGATTGCTTGGCAAATAAATCAATGAAGAGACTAACCGAACCCTTTTAGTGAAATTATTATATGATATACACAATTGTTGGCCTAAAAAAGTTTTTGGTATAAGATTTTGAAATTTCCTAATTGACAATGAAAGCAAAACAAAAACGCTCTCCAGTAAAACCGAATTTTTGTAACATGCTTTATCCGCACATATTCATATAGTACATAATATACATATATGCAGTCTTTATCATTCCAAAAGACTAAACTTACACTACAGCATATATTTGACATGCATGCATTTATTAACATAGTCATTATACATAATAAAGTGCAATTCAGACTAAAGTTCTTGTATGAGCATCTTTTTATTGCCCACATTTTGGCTGTTGTTGATGTTGATGTTGGAGGGCATTCGCAGCTCCGGCTGTGCCGAGGGCATCTGCTGCATCAGAAGTGGCTGTTGTGGATTCTGTTGATTGCTTGCTTTGCTGCCCTTTAGCTGGCCACCCAACGCTTCGGCGGCGCTCATCATTTTACTTTTGACCACACGATTTGGTTTTACCAACTCGGCTAGATCATATTCCTTTGCAGGCTTCGCTGGCTTTACGGGCTGCACGGACTTGGCTTGTAGCTTGACTTGAGGCTTGACTTGTTCCTTTGGTTTCGGCTGCTCCGTTGGCAGCTCCTCGATGATCATGCGTGTGGCATGAGCTGGCGCCAGCTCTCCCAGCTGTTGACGCAGCTGTTCCAGCGCCTTGAGAGCACTGGCATTATTTGGATCAACATCCAGCACTCGTTGATACACGTCATGGGACTGAGAAGTTAAAATATTGCATAATCAACAATGTATATTTGGAGTTTACATGTCTAATCACCTCGCGACGTCTGCCGTGGGCATAATTGGCATCGGCCAGGCGAAGCAGCGCCTTCAGATTGTCCGGCTCCAGTTTCAGGCAGCCTTCACAATCATCGATAGCCGCTAGATAATTCTGTACCTTTATATCTATTAAGTGACGAGAAAATTCAAGAGATACTCAAAGTGCACTTGAAGCAAAACTCACAGCATAAGGCGCGATTGTTGTAGGAACGAGCGGCGTGCTCTGGATCATAGACTATAGAGCGAGTATATTCCTTGATGGCATTGTCATACTCCTTGACGTTAAAGTACTCGTTTCCACGCAGACGGTACCTGTATTTAAGGATAATTATGACTAAGGGATTTAGTTGGGTCAAGAGTTCACTCACTTCTCGCCGTATTGTTCGCGCTCCAGATGACTCAGTTTCTTAAGATGGCACTGCAGACGTTGCTCTTCGGCAGACTGCTCACAGATGGTGGCAAGTTCCTCTTTTTTCGATGGTTCCATCTTTTTAATTTTAATTTCCGCCTGCTCTTTAGAGCGTTCCTCTGCCAGATCCATGCGCAATATTTCCTCATCCGGATCGTATTTATCCCATTTTCTGTAATCCGTTGATTTGATGCGTTGCTCATTTGCTGTTTTCTTTGCCTTTTCATTTGGCTTCTGTGGAACTGTTTTGGTTTCGGATTCATCTGGCTTATTGTCAACATCTATCTTGCAAGGCGTTCGCACAGGCGGCATGCCCTCGACGTCCTCTTCGCCTTCTTCTTTCAGCTCATTTAGCGCGCTATCCTTTGTCTTAATGTCATTATTCCAGTCCTATTAAAATCTCTAATTAATAATTATTCTAGAAAACTTCTTTAAATACTTGCATATATGGGCTTCAGTTCCTTTTTGTCTAGTACACTGCTGTTGCGTATAGCTTCCTCGAAGCGAAACAATTTGCTTTCGGGCTTTAGTTTCTTCAATTTTTCCTCGGCACAGCGCGTCAGATCCGGATAGAAACCTTCTTCGCCGGAACGCAATATCTTTACGATTCTTTCAATTTCGCGCGCACTTTCGCATTTCCCTATGTAATCAAAGTCCAAATGGCCCAACGGGATTCCGTATTTTTGCAAAAGTGTTTTTTTTTCTGATTCCATATTGATGTATTATTATACTTTTCAAAAATAACAAATTTATTTACGCGTTGACGCTCTGAAGTTTTTTGTTTGGGTTGCTATGTAATTGATTCAACAAATTTCATTACTGCTTGACAACGGAAAAAACATTAAATATTTAATTATGTATTTAAATGTTTTGATAAATTACAATTTAAAACATTTTTATATTTTTAAATTATCAGTTAAGTTGTGAATAAATTTGATGTTGCATTTTGTACGTCAATATCGACGTTTTTGTTATTAAATAATATAAATTAATTACTAGGCATTATTTATTATTGAATAAATTTCACTGTCAAATAAATGTAGTTGTGTATTCCTACAAATAAAGAGCTGATTTATTAAATATCAGTGTAAGGCAAACAAAATTTCAAAACTATATGTTTAAATGCCACCTGGTTACACTGCATATAAAATATTGGTATTTTTCTCAAACGAGAGGCTCGCACGCATCTGCCATTTTACAAGTATCAAATATATTAATATCAAAATCAATTGCTCAACACTGTCAGCAAGCCACCAATAACAAAAGGCAGTTTTAGCAGTGCTCTTGTATCGAGGTTCTATGGTGTAATGGTTAGCACTCTGGACTTTGAATCCAGCGATCCGAGTTCAAATCTCGGTAGAACCTGTATGAAAATACTCTTTTTTAATTTTTTTCCTTTACCTAGTCCATTGCTTGAATTAACCCAAATGCCTCTATTAAATCCCAATTCTGTCAAAAATATATTTCGATGATTGTTAAAACTTCTTGTGTTTTTATTGTTGTGAACATACATGCTGCCCAATTTATTTACCTAAGACCTGAGCTGTCAGCACGGTTCTATGGTGTAATGGTTAGCACTCTGGACTTTGAATCCAGCGATCCGAGTTCAAATCTCGGTAGAACCTGTATGAAAATACGCTTTTTTAACTTTTCGTTAATTTTCTTTTTAATTCAAATTGAAAAATTAGATATGTACATGCATTTTCAAAATCACATTTTATAAAATAAGCAAATAAAAAAAATACAAAAAATTTGCTTTCGCCCAACGTGGGGCTCGAACCCACGACCCTGAGATTAAGAGTCTCATGCTCTACCGACTGAGCTAGCCGGGCACTTGCAAGCAAATCGGCAGAATGCCTACAAGTAGAGCAATATTGAACTGACTGTCTACATAACATGAACGCTATGCGCAATACAAAAACAACTGATTAAAGAACGAAACACATTTTGCTTAAGATACTTTTTAAAATTCTATTTTGACAAGTTTATTAAGTGGTATTTGATTTTCAAAATAAGTAAGATATACAAACAATAATATTCATCTTCAATATATATAAACTTTTGTAAGCATTTATGCTCTTATTGATCGACCTCAGTGTGAATTACGCCCAAGCTAGCCACAATTTCCAAGTCATCATCGCAACTACTAGAACTGGATGAATCTAAGTCCAGTGACTTGGAATCGCTCTTTATGGCTGCCAATAATTTGCCCGGTGGACAATAATAAACATAGTAGTTGCTGTCAAAGCTGCACTTGCCAGTGTAGTATTTGAAAAATTTGCGCGCTCTACGTTTACCAATAATGGGACTTAAAGTGCGCTCCGAGAGCGTAAAGTTATTGCTTGAATTAACGCTATGGTTTTGGCCGCTTGATTCAGCTTGTTGTGGTTCATACAAGAGCACGCCTTTCTTCGATATCTTCAGCTGCGGCCGCTCGGCTGCAGCAACTGCTTCACAGCTCGTCGTCGTTGATGTGACCATGGTGCAGTCCGTATCAGCTTCCAACGGATTTCTGGAGCATTCTGGGCTACAGAGATCAATGCAGTCTTCCATTTCGGCAACTTTGTCTGGTTTCAGGGCGCGACAGGAAGCCGTGTCATTGGTCAGAGCCGTTGAGTTGCAAGCCACGCTGTGGTTGTTGAACATCGATTGCTCCGGCAGCTGCGGGGAATCTGTCTTTACATCCACTGCTGCTGCTTCTTGCTGCCGTTTTTCGCGCTCCTGCTCATACATTTTCTCTGACAGCACCAAGACGCGTTGCAACTCTTCGTCCAGATCGGATATTTCATCTTCAACCCTTGGCATTTCCTTTTTATTTGCGCCACTCGTTTTGGGTGCATTTTTAGCGGGGGGCTTCTTTTCCTTGACAGCTTTGACAGCCTTAGATTCGGCGTTTGGTTTCTCTGAATTTGCTGGCAACTTATTTTGAGCCTTCACAGTTTCTTTTTTGTTGGCAGCTTTTGTCAATGTCTTCTCCTTCTTGGCAGTTGCTTGAACTTTGGGCTTACGCGTCGTCTTTCGTGGACTGGCAACTGCTTTTGGAATATCTTTGCTGGCCATATTCGGCTGCAATTGTTCCTCCTTCTTAGCACTCTTCTGAGTATCTCTGGGTTTCGTTATTGATTTCGGCGTGCTGGGCACTGAGTCGGGATTGTAGAATGTTACAGATGCCTTGGATTTTGAGTTGCTTAATGGTGCTTTGGGTTCCACAAAAATATGTTCCTCATCTTCCCCGCTTTTTGCTTTAATGATCAATTTGGAGTCTTTGCTCAATAGAGCTTTGGGTTCCACAAAAACATGTTGATCTTCATTGTTTTTTATTTTAATTATCGATTTGGAGTTGTTGCTTAAAGGTGCTTTGGGTTCCTTAAAAGCATGTTCCTCATCTTCCTTGCTTTTTGTTTTAACGATCAACTTCGAGTTGTTGCTAGATATTGCTTTGGGTTCCTTAAAAACATGTTCCTCGTCTTCCTTGCTTTTTATTTTAACGATCAACTTCGAGTTGTTGCTAGATATTGCTTTGGGTTCCTTAAAAACATGTTCCTCGTCTTCCTTGCTTTTTGTTTTATTGATCGATTTTGAGTCGTTACTAGACGTTGGTTTCTCTTGCTCAAATGTTGGTTCTGCATCCTCTCTGATCTTGGTTTTCTTGGGCGCCTTGGAATTGTTGCTCATTGATGCTTTGGGTGGCTCAAGACTTAGTCCTTCATCTGTTCTAATCTTCGTCTTAATAGGTGCCTTGATTGCTTTAAGTTGCTCAAATAGAAGTTCTTCATTATCCCCGACTTTTGTTTTATTTGAGCTGTTGTTCAATGATACTTTGTGTGGCTCAAAAAGACGTTGTTCATCTGCTCTAATTTTGGTTTTTATGATCGACTTGGAGTTGCTGCTCAATGATGCTTTGTGTGGCTCAAAAAGAGCTTCTTCATCTGATCTAATCTTGGTTGCAATGAGCGCCTTGGAGTTGTTGCTGTATGATGCTTTGCGGGGCTCAAAAAGAAATTCTTCATCTTCCCGGAATATTTTTTTTTTTGAGTTGCCAATTGTTGTCTTATGTGGCTCAAAAAAAAGTTCATCTTCCCTGACCTTCGGTCTAATGCTCGCTTTAGTATTGCAGCTGTATGATGATTTGGGTGGCTCAAAAAGAAACTCTTCATCGACTGATCTCAACTTGGGTTTAATGGCCGTCTTGGAGCGAGCTGCACTCATTTTGTGCGATGTCTTTGTCCGTGACGAGCTCGACTTTGGTGTCTCGAATGGCAACACATCGGGACTGCTCTTGTTCTCCACCACCCAATCCTCAGTAGAGCTGTTTGCCAGGTGCACCACATCCGAGCAGAGGCGCTCGCTGTTACAGCAGCTGCATTTGTTCTCAATTAATCGCGGACGACGATCATCCTCAAAGGCAGGCTGACGATGCAGCGGACGCCGCATGCTGCGCTTGCAATAAACATTGTTGGAGAACGAACGCGACTCCAGCTCGAAGCGCTGCTCACGACGATCCCGATGCCAATCGCGCAGACTGTGGCTGTGATAATTTTTGCGATAACCATAATACGGGTGAGCAGCAGTTGTCTGCGAGAAGGCTCTCTTAGTGCATGCCGAACACTCACAGCGACTGTCCATTAGTTCATCCTCGCTGGACGACGACGAGGCTGGAAATCTACGTGATACATCGCGACGGTTGCGCAGTTTGTGCCGCATGCTGCACGAAAAGTGGCGCGGACTTGTGTGGAAGATGCGCTCACGTTCACGCTGTCGTCGATGCTGCTGCTTGCGTCGCTGAATCAGCGACTGCATCTGATGATGATGATGATGCTGCTGCTCCTCGCTCTGCTGGCAGGCGAACTGGCCACGCGGCTCGGGACGCTTGTGACACATCTTGATGGCTGAGGCCGAGCGCTTGCAACTGCTGTAGATGTAACGAGGTGTCTCCACGGGGTGCATAGTCTGGTCATCGCTGTCGTCCACATCCTCACTAGAGGATGGAGCCGAATCTGCCACATAGCAGCTGTTGTTGCGTCGCATCCAGCCGCCCACATGCCGTTCGATCTTGCGCGCATCGAAGGTGTTGAGTATGCGATCCAGGCCCGCCTCCCGCCACTTGCGCATGTGCTCCTCCACAATGGGCATTGTCTGGTCGAGTAGTTCTTTGTTGCTGCCGCTGCTCAGCATTTGAGTGAGTTCCGCATGCGTCATGCATTGTGTTGTGTTGTTTATATCGTCCTCGACCACATCTTCTTCGGCCTCTTCGTATTCGAGCATCGATTGCTCCTCGTCATCTTCATCCTCTTGTTCAACAAATAGATCCTCGAATGCCGACACATCAAGTTCTTCTCCATTTTCAATTTTCTCACAGTCCTGCAACAACAACAACAAAATTATTTAAAAAGGGATTTAAGCACCAAACGAGTAATTTACCGTCAGAAAATTTGCCCAAATTTTAGAACGTTCAAAGGTGAGCGACTCCAACGATTCCAGCATGAAGGACATTGTTGCATTTGTTTTTTTATTTAAGCACAAAAAGTCAATCTACACAAACTTATTTTACTGCAGTTCCAGTTAGCTTCTTTTTTTGAAAGAGTTATCGATATCACTTATCGTTTGCTTGCATGTAGCACTTATCGTTCCACCACCACACAAATTTAGTTACATTTTAATTTATTTTCGTATTTGTTATAATTAATATTACCACATTTATAAAGATTTAGACGATTTTATCAAAACAAATTTAGTACAACAAATGCATACAAATATTTGGTGCAGCTAACTTTTTTAAATTGGTATCACTACTTTTTTTCTACTCACTATTTATCATTCCAAAACCATATTAATTGACTGCAGTTTGCTATTTGCGACATTTGTTTTTGTTTTTTTTGCTATATTTATTGTTTTGGCGTTTAATTTACCAAATTAAATGTAGCAATTATTTTTTGCAACTTTTGGCAGTTTAATTTTGCATATCGATATCACTTATCGTTTGCTTTTGTGGGCGGGAAATTGAAAGACGATTATTTTGCAATTTTCATTTATTTTGTAAGTTGCATATGTTTTACATTATATTAATAATATTAATATTGCAGATAAACAAACGAATACATATTATATGCCTAAATAACTGTTGAATAAACATTTGCTCAGTTGAAATACGTACATAAATACATACATGTATTTTATATATATAAACTTTCGTTTTGTTTTGTTGTCATAAGTCTAACGCTGCTTTGCTTGTTGCTCCATCATTGGCCACTATGTCGGAATATGTTGCTGTCGGTTCATCGCTTTAACATTGTATAGTAATAGAATATATATATATATTTTGTTTTGGAATTTGGTTGCCATCATCAGCATCATCTCATCTCATCAGCATCATCAACAGCTCTATTTGCGATTGCGTATGGCGCGTTCCATAATGTTGTTGATGCGCGTTTCGGAATAGCCAGGAACCAGCATATGAATCAGTTCCTTCATAAACAGATCGCTGACACCTGGACTGGAACGTTCGGCGAGCTCAAAGACGGACTTGAGATCGCCAATGTCGCTGCCAACACCGACGCCATGCATGCCCTGCAAATTCTTGGAGCTGCTATTATATTTGCGCTGAATATCGCTCAGCACTGGGAACAAGACGTTGTTGAGGCATGCGCTGTTCGTGTGATGCACCAGACGCTGTTGCTGCTGCTGCTGCTGGTGGTGCTGGAGCTGCTTGGAAGTTGTCGAGGTGGCGGAGGAATCGTTGTGATGATGATGATCGCTGCTGCTGCTGCTGTTGTTGCTCGCATTATTGGCGCTGGTTGCATGGAATGATTCACGATTGCTGCTGCGACGCTGCTGCTGTTGCAGTTGCTGTTGTTGCAACTGTTGCTGCTGCTGCATCTGTTGTTGCTGCTGTTGCAGTTGCTGTTGATGATGTTCCAGGCTCAGCGGCAGACCCAAGGAGGCACGACGCTCCTCCACCTGATCCAACGT
This sequence comes from Drosophila ustulata, assembly GCA_035047365.1. NCBI lineage: Eukaryota > Metazoa > Arthropoda > Insecta > Diptera > Drosophilidae > Drosophila > Drosophila ustulata. The sequence goes on from JAWNPT010000094.1 coordinate 27,932,839, forward strand.
GGCCACCGAACGCGACTGACGCAACTCCGGCTTGGAGCTGGCTCGCTTCTGCTGCAACAACTCATTGGCCGAGTTCGATGAGCTCACTTGCATCATTTTGCCAGCTAACACGTTGCTCGCCACAGCTCCTCCGCCGCCGCTCAGCGGTGCATTTAGCATGGTGGTAGTGGCATGTTTGCTGCTCAAATTGTTATTGTTGCTGTTGTTATTGTTGTTGTTATTGCTGCTCGAACCAAGCGGAGTTGTGGCATCGCTGCTCGCCGCTGTGGAGGCGCCTCCAATACTGTTGCTGCTGCTGCTCGCTGCCGCCGACGACTGCGCAGCAGGCGTATGTGTTGTGGTCGCCATGAGCTTCTGCATGGTGAGCTCGTGCTCCTGCAGCTGGAAACTGTTGACGCCCGCTCTGGGAGCGCTATTGATGTGCAATCCCTTGACCGTCATGATCCAGGGCTCGTCGTGGCTGCTGCCGCCGTTGCCGCTCTGCTTGGCATCCGAATCGGAGTCGGAGTTCTCGGACTCTGTTTCGCTTTCGTCGCCCTTCGACAGCTTCCACTTCTTGAAGCGATCAATCAGATCGATTAGGTAAGCATTCTTTTTGGCCTTCTTGATGAACGGATACTTGAGCAGCTCCTTGGCTGTGGGACGATTCTCGGGGTCTTTGTTGAGGCACGCCTCCACAAAGTCCTTGAATGACTTCGTGTAATTGCCCGTCAGCTGTGGCGGATTGTTCTTCGGTATCAGGAACAGCACGCGCATCGGATGCAGCTCCGAGTTCGGAGGTTCCCCCTTGGCCAGTTCGATGGCTGTGATGCCCAACGACCAGATGTCCGCCTTCGAATCGTACTGCGACTGCTTGATCACTTCGGGTGCCATCCAGAAGGGTGTGCCCACAAAAGTGTTGCGCTTGGACGTCGTGTTTGTCAGCTGACCAGCGACGCCGAAATCCGCCAGTTTCACGTCGCCCAGCTCGCTGAGCAGCACATTGGCCGCCTTGATGTCACGATGCAACTTGCGCTCCGAGTGCAAATAGTCGAGGCCCTTGAGCACCTCACGCAATATGATGCCGATGTGCATCTCCTCGAAGCTGCCCGCCTTCATCAGATCCAGGGCGGAGCCGCCGCCCAAGTACTCCATGATAATCCATAGCTTGGTTCCCTTGAGGAAGGAGCCGAAGTATTTGGTCACATAGGGCGAATCGCATTGCGACAACACCATGATCTCCTGCTGTATGTCATCGATCTCGTCCTCGGCCTCCTCCAGATCGATTATCTTGATAGCCACCACCTGCTGCGTGCGGTTATCGATACCCTTGAACACCTCGCCGAAGGAGCCTTTGCCGATGCGCTCCTGCTTAGTGAAGATCAGCTCGGGGTCGACTTTCTCAGTCCACGACATGTTTTTGCTGTTCCTGTTCTTTTTTTTTTTTTGTCTGTTTTGTCTATCGAATTGTGTGTGTTTATGTGTGTGTGTGAGAGTGTGTGTTGGAAAGAAAAGGCAACAAAGTAACTACGAAAAAAAAGCAAAACGGGGCTCACGCTCTCTCTCTCTCTCTCTCGCTTGCTCTCTTTTCCTTGTTGTTGCTGTTCTGCACGCACTTCAAGTTGGTTGCGTTGCACTCGAACTGGAATTGGTTTATTTTATTTTTTCTTCTGCTGGTTATTGCAATCCGTTTGCATTCACATTTGTGGGCATTTCTCAAAAATGCTGTGTATGCTGTGCGTCTGTCTGGCAGAAACTCGTGGCGCACCAACAAAGGCACAATATTAAAATTTTTCGCAGTTTTCGTTTTCGTTGGCTTTTCTTTTGCTTTGCTGCTTCTGCTCTCCACTGCTGATTGTTGTTGCTGGCTGCTGTTGCTCTCTGCTGGTTGTGTCAGTGGTGCGTGCGATGAATCATCGATAGCGCGTGACCTACGTGTAGATATTATCGATAGGCGTTATGTTAACGCATAACAAAATTTAGTAGAGCATCAACTGATTTTTTAATTGGGAATGAAATTCAATTTATTAAAAAAAAGTAAAGATTGTAGTCTATTCTGTTTCATTTTATTGAATTTCCTTGATTTTAACGACGAGACAACTTATCCGCTCAACAGTTTATCTAAAAGTTATCGCTGTTTATTCGATCTTTCTGATATTTTACATCGTTACAGCTGGCTTAAGCATGTATCGATATACAATTCGAAATTATATTGATGATGACCGGTCGTTGCTGTGATATCAATAGAATCGCCAGCAATCAAGACGTAATTTGTATTATGATTATGTATGAAAACTCGAGTTGCTATGAAACAAGTTAATGAATAAAAATGGCGACACATCTTCAGCGAATAGTGAATAACTAGGGCAATGTTTATTTACAAAACGAACGTATATCGAGCTATCGTTACTATGTTATCGATATATTCGCCAGCAAGTAGCACGTAATTTTGTTATGATTTCGTAAAAAAAAAAGTTCAGTTTATTCAAAACAAATCAATGAATGAAAATTACTCTGTAGCAACAGTGTAGCTTGCCAGAGTGGCTGACAACGCATAAGGCGCGCAATTCAAAATGTTCTATCTGCGCCGTCTATTCACCCAGGAGCTGAGTCCCGTCGTCACTCAAAGCGATTTCTTGTTCGGCTGCCTACCGCAGTCGCCGCAACAGCTGCAACTGCTGGGCGGCGGCTTTGCAGGCGCACCGGGACTCGACAGCCTCACGTGGCTGCATAAGCTGGCGCCGTGCTTTCCCCTGCGTGGCGAACAAATCCAGGTGATTCATGAACCACAACATTTCTATCAAACGCTCCTGGAGCGCAGTAGCCAAGCCAAAAGACGCATTGTGCTGGCCAGCTTGTATCTGGGCACCGGGCAGCTGGAGCACAGTCTGGTGCAGACATTGCGCCGCAGCCTGCAGGCCGAATCCGCGCTCCGTCTCAACGTGTTGCTGGACTTTACACGTGGCACACGTGGCGCGTGTAATTCGAAGACGATGCTGCTGCCGTTGGTGCGTGACTTTGGCGAGCAGGTACAATTCTCGCTTTATCACACGCCCGATCTGCGAGGGATGACGAAGAGATTGGCGCCGCCACGCTGGAACGAGCTGCTGGGGCTGCAGCACATGAAGGTGTATTTGATTGACGATGCTGTGATCATATCGGGCGCCAATTTGTCGCACGATTATTTTACCAATCGACAGGATCGATACATTTTAATCGAGGACAAGCCGCTGGCCGATTTTTACGCTGAGTTTATCGAGCGCGTGCAAGAGTTCAGCTTGGCTGTCCGCGCCGATAACACAGAAGGGTTGCATCACAATTGGCGGCTGCTTCCCTACGAGGGTACCAAGCAGCAGTTCATCCAGCTGGCCAAGCAGCGCATCACGGATTTTGTACAAGAAGCCTATCAACGACAGCTGCAGCTGCGCGCGGAGGAAAGCAAAGCAGACACTTGGGTATTCCCCCTGCTAGAGATGGGACAGCTGGGCATCCATCACGATAGTGTGGTGACCAAACGATTGCTATCGCGCTGCATTGACGGATCACGACTCAAGCTGGCCACGGGCTACTTTAATCTGACTCAGGACTACATGGACACCATCACAAGCAAGTGCCGGGCGCAGTGCAGCATTCTGATGGCGCATCCCAATGTAAGCAGCCAGCTAGTTTATCTTATACTGACTAATGGCTTTCTCTTCTGTAGGCCAATGGCTTTCAGGGCGCCAAAGGTCCTGCGGGCGGCATCCCGGCCGCTTACACGCTGATAGCCAAAAGCTTCTACGAGAGTTTGGTGCGACGCCAGCAGCAGCATCGCGTCAACTTCTTTGAGTACGAGCAGCCCGGCTGGACTTATCATGCCAAAGGGCTGTGGTACTATTTGCCTGAGACGCCGCTGCCCAACTTGACGTTAATCGGTTCCTCGAACTTTGGCGAACGTTCGGTGAATCGTGATCTGGAGACGCAAGTTTGTCTGGTCACCGATAATCAGGATCTGCGGCAACGTCTGCAGGCGGAAGCTGATCGTCTCTATGACAGGTCGACGACGGCAGAACGGCAGATTGTGCAACGGCAGGTGCCGCGTTGGGTGCAAGCGGTTGTGCGCATATTTCGCAACTTTTTTTGAAGTTGTTCCTACAAAAATCCCCGAAAATCCCACTTAAATGCTGCATACATAGTTCAATTTGTTAGTTACTCTAGTATGTAAAACGTGTGTCGTTTTTGTTTGCGGTTGTGTTTGTACATTAATTCAATTTTGTAACCAGTAATGCTGTAATTAAAGAAAAGCCAATTTGAATTTTTGAAATACGCGCCTGCTGCTCTCATCAGTCGATAATTGCGATAAGTACTTCATTTCCGATAGGTTTTGCTATTGCGAAACCATAACCAGGTGGCAACGCTTAGATAACGGTGCTGACTTTAGCATTTGTGTTTTGCCTGACATTCGGATCAAAAGCAAAAAATTGACAAAAACAAAATAAGTTTTGGAATTGCGCGTCTTTTTGCTTTACGATTTTTGCCCATCTTTTAACATTGAGTAAGTTCACTAATTTTTAGGCACTACAAGTAAAAGAAATGCAGCATCGTAGCAACAAGTTAAAATCTCCCATTTCTACTCCTGTTTAGCATGAGTACAACAAATGAACAGCAGCCATGGATGTTGAACATTTACGAATATGGAGGCGGCGTCAATGCGCTGCATGAGGAGATCGAACATTTTTACAACTATATCGTGTCGACGCCCACCGAATATATGATGCGCATGGAGGCGGTCTGCCGGATCGAGAGCGTTGTCCTGAGCACTTGGCCCCAAGCGTCTATCGAAGTGTTCGGATCCTTTTGCACGGGGCTCAATCTACCGATATCCGATATCGATATCGCAGTCAATAACTTCGATCGTCTTGGCGGTGAGCCTTTGATGGATTTGAAAAATGCTTTAATTGCCCGCGGGGTCGCCGACAACATCAATGTGCTGGACAAAGCTCGAGTCCCAGTCGTCAAATTTACTGAGCGAATATCACAAGTAAAATTCGACATATCCCTCAATACCACGTCGGGCGTTAAAGCCGCCGAACTGGTCAAAATGTTTATCGAACAGTTTCCCGAGCTGCCCAAGCTGGTGATCGTGCTAAAGCAGTATCTCATGCTGCAGGGATTGAATGAGGTCTACAGCTCAGGGGGCATTTCATCATATGCGCTGACGCTAATGTGCATTGGCTTTCTGCAGAAACAGATGCTGGAGACGACGAGTACAACAACAAGCAGCTACAAAACTCCCAAGAAATTGGGTCAACTGCTGGTGAAATTCCTCGATTATTATGGACGCAAGTTTGACTACGTCAAGTACGGCATTTCAGTGCGCAGCCACGATGGCTGTGTGGAGAAGACGCAACTGCATCAGAAATTCGGGGACGACAATCGGCTGCCATCGCTGCTGACCATTGAGGATCCCATCACGCCCAGTAATGACATTGGACGCAGCTCGTATGGCGCCATGTATGTGAAGCAAAGTTTTCACATGGCCTTTGTGAAGCTCTCGAAGATGGTCGACCTGGATGCATCGAAAGTGAATGGATCGATACTCGCCACACTTGTCACCGTGCCAGAATCGGTGATCAATTATCGGATTTGGGTGCATTATAACTTCCAGCATCTGGCGAGCATTGGATATGGTTGGGGAGGAGGCGATTTCAATTATGCCGTTAAATGTAAATATGATGTTACGAATATGTCGCAAAATGTACACGAGCAGGAAGAGGAGGAGGTGGTACTCGAGAATAATTTTAAGGACTTGTCTCTGTCGTCTCGCAATGGCTTTGAAAACACAAAAGCTTAGCATTTTTTTACTTTAATTTAATTTAGGTATGCTTGATTGTATTTTAAAACTACATTTCATTTTGATTTGCATCTGTTACAATTATTGTAATTTTTTTTGTACTTTACCATTAATTTTTATTGTATGTAAATAAAAAAAATACGCATCACATTTGCGCAATCGCAATTCAAAAGCTGGCGTCATGTTTTCATATTCGATTGCCGCACGATATCGATGTTTCAGCATTGATAACACCTGTGTGTGTATGCGACAGCGAAACTCAAAAGTTGGCGCCATGTTTTTTCGATAGCATGGCCATGTTTATCGATTTTCCATGCCAGACGCAGATTACTCAGTGTTTTGGACATTATTATAACTGGAATTGTATACAAGGCAATTAATTATAAAAGTCACAAAATGTTGAGTTTTTTAAAATGCACTTATTAGGTAACGATAACGATACTTTTCCAGGAGCATCGCATCGATAACAATTGCACATTGCCGGCGAAGAAGAAGCAGCAGCAGCAGGCGCAAAACAGCTGAGAGAGTGTTGTGTAAACGCTGGCCGTCGAAAAATTCGGCCGAACCGCATTTTTTGTGAATTGTAAATACTTAGACTTAGTTATATATATACGTTATATATATGAGAAGATGTTGAACATTCTGCGCCAACGCCATGCCGCGCAACGCTTGCTACACACGTCCTCAAGTCGACCCGGCTACATTGTGCTGTAAGTGCTAAAATTTGCCGAATGATGAATGAAATTCTGTCTGTTAACCTCTGGCTGCCTTCTGCAGTGTACCCGAAATAGGCGAAGAGGGACCGCTGGGCGATGGCCTGCTGTCGCCCGCCGGTTTGCCCGCCTTCAGCGACATCACCATCGAGATGTGCCTGGGCGCCATCGGACAGCAGGCGGCCGCCGTGGAGAAAACTGTGAAGGCGCTGGAACAGGACATCGAAGGCGGCAAGAGGCTGAACAGTGTGGACATCTACAGTGAACTGGATACGGTCACAGCGCCGCTAGAGACAACCTGGGGCGTGGCCAAGGCGCTTTATCTAGGCAACAGCACGCTGATCCCAACGAAATCGTATATGAACATACACGAGCGAGCGCGCAATGCACGCGCCGCCAAGTTCTGCAACAAAACGGTGTACGCTGCTCTGCAGCAGCAAGAGGCAGCAGCTGACAAGGAGGCTGGTCCGGCAGAGAAGCGTTTGCGTCAAAAGTTTCTGCTCGAAGGCAAACTTAATGGATTGGCTTTGAGTAAAGACGGCCAGGATGGTCTCAAGGAGATATTGACGCAGCTGGGACGCGAGCGTGGCAACTACAAGAACAAGGTCAACATGGCGGTGCACGCGTTCGCGCATGTGGTAAACGATTTTCAATTGGTGCGCGATTTTCCCGCCACGCTGCTGGAGGCCACAGCCCGCGATCCCGGCCAGCCGTTGGAGGGGCCGTGGAAGGTGACTCTGCAGCCGCAGATCGTCGAGGGCTTTCTTAAGTACTGTCCGGATCGCATGCAGCGCTGGAACGTGTGGCGCGCCAATGCTTTAAAGGCGTCACAACAGCAGGACAAATCCCTGGAGAACAGCACGCATCTGGAGAAGATACGCGGTCTGCGCAAGCGTCAGGCCAACCTGCTGGGCTATGCCAACTATGCAGAGATGTCGATGCAGACCAAGATGATTGGCAGCGTGGACAATCTGAAGCAGATCTTTGCCAAGCTGCTTAAATTCGCTGGACCCGCGCAAAGCGTGCAGCTGGAAGAGTTGCAAAACTTTGCCACTGCCAGCGGTGCACAGCACAAGCTGGAGGCCTACGATGTCAGCTACTGGCGCCGCAAGCAGCTGGTGGAGGAACAGCAATTGCTGGAGCACAAAATCAGCGAGTTTTTCCCACTGCCACGCGTACTCTCCGGGCTCTTTTCGCTGAGCGAGAAACTCTTCAACATTCGCATTGTCGAGCAGCCCAAAACCGAGGTCTGGCACCCGGCTGTCAAGTTCTACAACGTCTTCGATGGCGACAGTGGAAGCACTCCTGTGGGCGGCTTCTATGTCGATTGCTACTCCAAAGAGCACAAGTTTGGCAAGAACAATGGCTGGATGGTGGGCATCCGGAACAGCAACAAGACCGCGCAACTGACGCCACTCTGTGCGCTCATCTTTAACTTTACCGAGCCCAAGCCGGGCCAGCTGCCACTCTTGTCTTACGACGATCTGCAGATGCTCTTTAAGACCTTTGGCACCGCGCTGCAGCATCTGCTGACGCAAGCGGGCTACAGCGACCTCGCTGGACTCTCCAACATCGAGTGGGACGCCTCACAGGTCTCCGGCTATGTGATGAGCAATTTCCTGGACGATGCTGCAGTGCTACAAACTCTTTCGGGTCATTACAGCAACGATGAAGTCATTGACGCGTCGCTGGCGCAAAAGATGCGTCTACTCAAGACCCAGCTGGCGGGCTATAATCTCTGTCAGGAGCTGTACTTTGCTGATTTGGATGTGGAGCTGCATCGCTCGGGCGCCTTCTGGCTGGATGTGGTGCGCAAATTATGGCCCGTCTATCAGTGCATGCCGCTGGACAAGAAAGACGCACATCCCTGCTCCATGACGGACATCTTCGCCGGCGACTGGGCCGCCGCGCACTTTAGTCATCTGTATTCCAAGCTGATAGCCGCCGACATCAGCAGCAGTTTCGCGGAGCAGCGCAACGATGAGCATTATGCCGCCGTGGGCAAACGCTATAAGCAAACGTTTCTCAGCTACGGCGGCTCGTTGCCCACGGCGGAGGTGTTTCGACGCTTCCAGGGACGCGATCCGTCGGTGGAGGCGCTACTTAAATCGCTGGACATCTTTGTGCCGTCGCAGACAACGGAGAACACTTAAAGAGCGCGAGGGCTGCGAAATCTTTCCCCTTTGCTAGCATGATTAGCAAGTTGTGTTATCGCCGCCTGCAGATAAGAAGGCAACTAATATATCGAGCACGGTTCGTTTTGGGGGGATTAACTGAGTTCTGGGATGACGCCATCAACCTTCACACCAAAACCACACACACATTGATCGATCGAGTAATAGTTTCTCCAGAGTGATTGTTGCTTTATTCAAATAATACTTTAAAAATAAATTGCAGAAATTTGTAAGCAGTTCTCTCCTCACAACAACCTCTTTGTTCGCCATTGTTTCTCGTTTCTCATTTCTCATTTCCTTTCCCCATATTTCCAGATTAGATATCGCTCGCTGCTTTGCTATTAGTATATATCGGGACACTGACTCCAACTTTGCGTCGCCTTCGCCTCCCAGTATTTGTTGTTGTACACATGCATGCCCTCCGCACTCTGCCGCTTGAACCACAACGGCTCGTACTCCGGCACCTTGAAGCCCTGCTTGGCCTGCTCCTCGCGCACCCGACGCACGGCACGCTGCTTCTCCTCCAGGCGCAACTTCTCCTGATTGCTCTCGTCCCACAGGCCCTGCTCCATCAGTCGCTGGTCGGGACGATGCCTGGAATCTGTAGGCGCCACGCCTTCCTCGGGCTCGTTCAGCTGGCAGGCCAGTGTGGTGAGGTTGTAGAACTTCTCCGAGTCCACGGGCGCCGGACGTCGTCTCCAGGCCACCTTGTACTCGCCAGTGCTGTAGCTGGGATTCTCCGGCGTGCCCGTCGTGCGCAGCACCGGCGCTATTTCGATTTGTTCGTCCCAAGTGCCGCGAACCAGCCACTTGACCTGCTTATGACGATCAATGACGACGCCCTTGACGGTGCGCTGAGCTTCCCGGCCAAAATAGGAGTAGGGAATGTAGTTGAGTATGCACTTGTTGCCATTCGTCGACTTGGCATCCACAATCTCCATCTCGCCATGCTGATCCACCCACAGTTTGCCCACAATGATGTTGTTGATGGTGGTCGTCACCTTGCGCCACGAATAACGACTGCCGGTCTTGGGGAACGAGACAAAGGCAGTGCCCAACGGAATCACCTAAGCAAAGCAGGGATTAGTTGATGCAACGATATCAACTGGAGAGAACTTACCTGCATGTACTTGCCGCGAAACTTGCTGGTCATGGTGAACTCCTGCCAGCACTGCCAATCCTTGCTCTCGCAGTGGAGCGCCGCAATGGGCGGATGATGCGACACCTGCTCGGCAATGCAACGCCAGCCCAGATCGTCCGTGCGATCACACTCGAAGGTCTCGCCGAGCAGCGGATTAAACGGCTTATTAATGCGATTCGTTGTAGTCGCATACGAGGATGCAGTAAAGGCAGCCAAATAAGCCAGTTGCTCGCACTCATCCTCGCAAGCGGATGCCACGTCCAGGATGTCGGCATACTCGTAATCCTCGGTCAGACGCTGGAGCATGGACAACGGCTCGTTGAAGTTAACCGGCATGGGGATCTTGGTCAGATCCTTGCCAATGCAGTTCTTCACAATGCTCCACAAACTCAGCGGATAGTTGGGCTTGTCCGGCACTCGAGTGCGTCGACATCTGCCGCCCTCGCTGCTCTTCACAGGCGCCACTGCATCCACAGTGGCTCCCTTGGCCAGCTCCAGCGCCACAATCCATGTCTGACGCTCCACCTCCGAGGCCGCCTTGATGCGGAAGTTGAGCTCACCGCTGCTGTTCGTCACCGCAAATGTGCAGGCATCCACATGCTCGATGAGCGCTCCCTTCAGTTGGATGGCGCCACGCGATTGCTGGTGCGCCTCCGACTGATCGAGGTAGTAGCTGAGCGTGCCTTGCTGGAGCACAAACCAGCGACGCTGGAAACCCTTGACGAGATTTGTCCACTTCTGCAGATAGCCTTGAAGATCGGCAGCGGCTTGATGCTTCTCCCGCTTGCGCACCTTTTGTGCCATTGATTTGGATTTATTGTTGTCGACATTGACCCCCGTTGGGGAGCTGCGACCACGTTGCTGCGTTGCTGCCTCGCTCGACGACATGCTCGACGACAATCCGTTGCGAATCACGAAGCACAATTGAACGCCGTCCGTTTCACTCTTTGGCTGTCCGACTACATTGAGCTCTCTTATCAAACGTTATTCGCTGTTCGCTATTCGCGGAGATAAGGTTATATTTTTTGACAGTGATTATACCCGGTAATTGATAGGTTAGCGAGGTAGATCTCAATTAAGAGAGCTATTCAAATGCAGGTTACTAGTTTAGTGCTTAAGCTTAAAGTGTATGATATCATTTATTTTTTAACATTATTTGTTTATTTCATAACAATTTAAAACGAACAAAAATCAAGCATAAACTAAACTGTTCAAACTTGGAGTTTATACTATGAAAGTTTACTCTTTAAAGCGCGCATTATATATTCCTAAAAAGTTCTGCCGGTTCGTTTTAACACCTGAATCTTGATGACGGTAAAAAGTAGAAACAGCAAATTTGCAATTACTTTTATTTTTAGAACTTGTACAATCATTTGTTAAACGTTTACATTTATCATCGATGACAAATTGTCGAAAGTTAAACGGGAGCAACATACATACATTATTGAAAAATGAATATCTTTCCCTAGTAAATTTTGTTGGCTTCTTATTTGTTTTTTATTTAGAAAGAAATTTCTAAACAAACCTTGTTCAGCTTTTAAGCTTGTTTTGACGACCTTGACAATCAATGTACGGTTAGGAATATTTCGCATAACTAGTTTAACAACCTTGAATCTTTTTCATAATAAACGTATTTGCTTTTTAACTTTTTATAGCGACCATCGCAATCAATGTTCGGTTAGGATAACTTTTCCCAATAAAGGTTTTTGCTTCTTGACTTTTTATACGGAAAAATACACACAATCAGATAATAAACTTGAAAGTTGATAAGCGATAAGCGAAAATCAAGTGCAGTTGGACTTACTCAATTGATGTGCTTTGTCTGCCACACACAATGGATAGCGGGTAACTCAGAGTCGGGCATACACGACGCTAGACATTGTTGCTTGTCTCGGTTTTATAGGTTCCGTGAGTCAGTTGATTGCGCATTATCGCTGAGGCTGATGATGAGGTGGTGCCACTGGAATTAGCTGGCGTTACGTCGATTTGGAGTAAACGAACCCTAGGTTAGGGCCTCGCTCTCTCCCTCTCTCTCAGTCGCTCTCCCATCGTCTATTGCTCGCTCTCACTCTCTCTCTCGCGGTGTTAACGAGTTAGCTGCTAATCAAGATGTTAATGGCTTTGAGTCGAGTGTTTAATAATCGTCGCAAGTGTTCCATATTATTGCTGGGGTCTGTTTAGGGGGTTCACTAATAACTACATACACACAACTCAGTTTTGCTTTATTTAAAATAATACTTTAATAATAAATTGCATAAATTTATAACATTTAACATATTCTCTCTCGTTGCATTTTATTTAGATCCATTTTTTTGCAGTATTCATTTAATTTATTCTCTAGACCTAAGGGCCTATTATTGGTATTATTCATTTTCATTTATTTATTTATTATTACTTTTATGTATGTACACAACAAACCAAAAAAGGCGAAAAACAAATTTGCAATTTTCAATCGGCCAAAAAGGAAAACGTTGTTTAGAGTGAAAGCGATCTCGCCATCGCTTTTCACTAATCATCCACACACCACATATGTAAGTTAGTGTGCATGTGTGTGTGTGTTGTTTATGCTATATGGATGGTAAGGTGTAGGTGCCATAATTATTTGATAAAAGCATAGATTAAATAAAATAAAAAACCAATGATAAACAGTTTGATAAACGTCGCCTCGCCTCGTCTCTCATCAACTCTACTTGGCTCGTAAAAACATTTTCAGCTCCAACAGCAGCTACTTTACAATAATTAATTTATAGTCGTATATATAATAATGTATGTAGATGTGTGTGAGTTGTGTAAGTAGTTGAAAAATGTTATTACATATCGTTCGATTAGAGTTAAATAGTTGTTTCTGCTTTTTTGCTTTTTATAGTTGACTGTGCTCGGGATTTGTGGTGGATTCGAGTGTGGGGCAGCATTTTGAAGAGCGGATTTCGAGGCATCAATATTGCAATATTGAAATATATATATAGTATTATTTATGTTATTCTTGTTGCTGTTGTTGTTGCTGAATTTAGTAGATATCCGGACAACCAGTCCAGTCCTGCGCAGCCTTGGCCTGCCAGTATGTGTTCTTAAAGACATGCACATACTCATCGCTATTCTCCTCCTTCTCCTGCTTGAACCACATCGGTTCATAGGCCGGATACGGTCGCCCCTCGGCGGCAGCTGCCTCCGCCTCGGCTTCGCGTTCGCGACGTTTCGTACGCTGCTTATCCTCGAGCCGCAGCTTCTCCTGATTGCTCTCGTCCCAGGCGCCCTCCTCCATCAGCCGCTGATCGGGACGGCGACGCGCATCTGTCGGCGCCACGCCATCCTCGGGTTCGTTAAGCTGACAGGCCAATGTGGTGAAATTGTAGTACTTGTCCGAGTCCGGCGGTGCCGGACGTCGTCGCCAGGCCACACGATAGTCGCCGGTGATGTAAGTGGGACTGTCGGCAGTTTTAGTCGTGCGCAGCACGGGAGCAATTTCCATTTTGTCGTCCCAGGTGCCGCGAATCACCCACTTGACCTCGTTATTGCGATTGATGACGACACCCTTCACGGTGCGTTGAATCTCGCGACTGAAGTAGGAGTAGGGCACAAAGTTGAGGATGCATTTGATGCCCTCGGCCGCATTCGAACCCTTGATCTCCATCTCGCCGTGCTGATCCACCCACAGTTTGCCCACAATGATGTTGTTCACCGTTGTCGTCACCTTGTGCCACGAGTAGCGATGGCCGCTCTTCCGGAACAACACGTAAGCGCCGCCCAGAGGATTGATCTGTATTTGAGTAGAGCATGAGTTGAATTCTTTATTCAGGTTTTCAAATTATTGATGCAAAGCACGTTCATAAATTGCTGTGATCGTTTACATTGAAATGCCCTGACCCCTGAAATCTCATCAATTAACCTCCTTGTTTTCTTTATAGTTAGTTTCAATTAACTTATGCGCAGCATAATTTTTTATTGGTGTCGTCGCCAACATTATTTGCCAGTAAAGCTTCAGTTCAGAGTGATCAGCATTTGACATTTTCATTCACACTATCGACTACAACAAACTTAAGATTGCTTGGTTGGACTTCCTAATAGATTTTATAATTTATTTCGATCGTTATCAAATTTGTTAAAATAATATTAAATATCTTGTTTTAAAAGCGAAGTTCCTTAGCTAATGTAATGTAATGTAATATATGAGATGCTTAAATTAATTGTATTTAATACGATAATAAAATTTGTGATTAAGAAGAGGCATAAAGTTTGCATTCTTATTTTATGAAATAAATTCACCCATACTTGTGAAATATTTAAATCTATAAAATTAAACTCTTCCATAGTATTTAAGATTAATTAATACAAAATCTGTAAGGATCTGTTAATATGGACGGGGTATACGAATTCGCCTATCAACAGTAACGGTTGCAACTCGATGCTACTAAGTGAACGGGTCTACAAAATGGGTCAAGGTTTTCCTAATAGATTATTGAGGAGATAGTAAATCTAGGGAGATAGAGCACTTACCGTGACGTATTTTCCTCGAAACTTGCTGGTCATAGAGAACTCCTGCCAGCACTGCCAGTTGCGTCCCTCGCAGTGAACGGCGGCCACGGGCGGATGATGTGAAACCTGCTCGGCCAACGAGCGCCAGCCCAGATCGTCCATGCGATCGCACTCAAAGGTCTCCCCCAGCAGTGGATTGAAGGGCTTCCCGGTGCGGTTCGCCGTCGTTGCATAGGCCGAGGCCGTAAAGGCAGCCAAATAAGCCAGTTGCTCGCACTCATCCTTGCAGGCGGATGCGACGTCCAGGATGTCGGCATACTCGTAATCCTCGGTCAGACGCTGCAACATGGACAGCGGCTCGTTGAAGTTGACGGGCATGGGAATTTTGGACAGATCCTTGCCAATGCAGTTCTTCATGATGCTCCACAAACTCAGCGGATAGTTGGGCTTATCCGGCACTCGTTCGCGTCGCACTTTGGCGACTTTAGTGCTACGTCTGTTGGAAATAATGCTCGAAGTGCCGCTAGGACTGCTGCTGTTCACCGCATCATCTTGTGGTGAATTCGAGGCACGATCGACGTCGTCGTCGGCGCTGCCCGACGTCATGCGCATTGCGCTGATGAGGCACACTTGTTGCTGTTGGACGTTGCTGCGCTTGGTCTCGTCGCTCTCTGATGAGCTACCCGTTTGGCCCTCGGAGCCTACATGATCCTCGGAGCTGCTGCGTCGCTTGTTCAGTTTGAGAATGAACGCGCCCTCCGGATGCTCCTCGGCATCAAAGAACTCTGTCTCATCATCCGACGTGAGTCCGGACACAGCCGACCCCACGTCTGACGGCAAGTTCTTGCTGCGTCGGACCATAACAGCGGCCTGCTCCATTTGCGACTGCTGCTTGGCCATCTGCTCGATCATCTCCTCAAGCCTCTGACGCTGTTCGCGTTCATGGTGCAACATCTTGGACCACTTGGGGCCTTGCGACTCCGCCGAGCGCAAATAATCGTTGCCTGCATTGATCATGGCATTGGAGGTGATGCGAAACAGCGTCGCGCGTTCGTTGACAATCTTTGTGCGGCTGGCCATCGACTCCTCCTCATTGATATCCAGATCGTTTAAAGCGCGCTGCAAGGCAGCGCCGTGCTTCGTTATCAGATCGTAGCAGGTGCGCATGTTCTCCAGGCGTTCGGACAGATCCCTCATCACCGCATTGATTTCCTGGCTGGGCACCACCTGTGCCGTCTCCTCGGCCTCTTCCTCCTCGCTCTCTATGGCCCGGATGGCCCTCACTTTGGCCAGCTCCAAGGCAGTCACCCACGATTGACGCTCTACCTCGTTGTTGGCCTTGATGTGAAACGTTTGTGTGCCGCCATTCGAGATGACAAAGGTGCACGAGTCTACGGTGTGTATGAGGGCGCCATGCAGTGAGATGGTACCGCGACAGGTGTGATTGATCTCCGACTGGTTACGGTAGTAGCTGAGCACGCCCTTGGACAGCACGAACCAGCGGCGCTGGTAGCCCTTGATGTAGTTGGTCCACTTGAGTAGCCAGCCCTTCATCTCCGGCTCACCGCCGCCCTTCTCTGTTTTGGCGCCACTTCCGCCGGCTGCTCCTCCGGCTCCGCCTCCAGCTCCAGATCCTCCTGCTGCCGTTGCTCCGCCTCCTGGCGCTGCATCAGCCATGCTAGCAATAGTTGTTGCCCGTTGCTGCCGCTGTTGCTGCCACCCACCGTGGCAATTGTATTGCCTTTAAACGCCACGTACAACAAAACTGCAACTGGGGCGCTGATGACAACAACAACAACTCCCCAATTGGAAAATAGCGAGCGACGTTTTTTTATTAGCTGCAGCTGGCTGCAGCTGTTGGCATTATTATTATGCTTATTGATTGCACCACATACAGCACACAGCGTTCACTCCAAAATTTCGTTTGTCTTAGTTTAGCGGCAATTCTTTTTGCTAGCTAGTTGCTTTTTTCTCTTTTTTTTGCACAAAATATATAAAGAAACTATGGAAGTCAAGTGCGCATTTGTGTGCGTGTGTGTCGGTGTCTGTCCGTGTGTGTGTCGGTGTTTGTGTGTGAGCTGTTTGCAATGTGACCGTTGCCGACAAAGCCAAAAAAGCTCTGATTTCGGTCTACTAGCATTTTGCTAGCCTCTGCACTTAATTATTTCTTAAGTAATTGACTTTTATAAATTGACATAATACCCACAACACTTTTATTATTTAATTTTAATTGTATTTGTTTATATTTTGTGAACATAGTTTATCGCATTTTTGGGGTGGGACTGCCAACTGCGCTTATAAACATACTAAGCACATCCAGCAGACTCTTTGGGCAAGGCGCGCAAATTTAAAAATTTTAAATTGGCAATACTAAAGTTTGGATGTAGCAATAACTTCAAAACGACAAATTAACAATTTATTTGCTGTCAAAAAGCTGGCAATTGACGACTGTTAGCTTGTGTGCCACAATCGGAAAATTGCTTGATAAAATATTCAAAATACATATACATATACATACATATATAGTATATGAAAATCGACTTTAAAGTTCGCCCCACATAAAAAAAAACACGCAAATGACTCATGAAGCCCAATGGCAATGAAATAAGTCAATTAAATTAGTTCTCTTTCGCTCTCTCTCTCTCACTGTCTCAAATTTACTAAAATTATTATATAATATAATACATTGATTAATCAAGAAACACATTAATTAGAGTTAGTCACGGCTCTGATCGCGTCAAGGTTCCTCACTTCACTTCTTACACTCGGACCAGGAGTAACGGAACGTGGCTATCATGCGGTAAAGGCTGTAAATACAAACTTGGTCATAAAAAGTTATTTTTCTGTATGGACGGTACACTCAACACACACACTCACTAAGTAAACACACATAGATATAAAAATATATACGATACGATACGATGACTGAGTCAGTCATGTCCAAGGTACAGGTATACAAAAGTCGAATCACAGAGTAAACAAACACAACAAGTCACCACATAAAATACATATGTGTATACATATGTACGTATATATACAATAAATCATTTATTCGTAGGCAGTTCTTGCATAATATAAATTAAATATATATATGTATGTATATAGTTACAAGTAATTTAAAAATACAAAATACAGTGTTTCATTTTCATAGTTCTTTTTTTTCTGTTTTTTTTTTGTTGTCCCTGACGGCACTTTTCACAAAACATTTCGAGATTTGGATTTGGATGATGGATGTGGGTTATGAATACATATAGAACGGTTTAGAACGCTTCACAAAAACAAAAACGCAACAGAATAATTAATGATGGATGCAAAGTGCCAAGACTTTATAGATATGCACACAGATAGGGGGACGGGGGGTGGAAAGTGGGTGGCAACAATAAAGAATAAAAGCGAAGAATACATAAAATAAATACAGAATAATAATAGGCAAGTGGCGAGCTGACAAAAGCAGATTGTTGTGTATCTTTAGGATTGCTTAGTTACTATTATGTGAGTGTGTGTTTGTGTGAGAGTGTGTTGTAGTGTGTGTTGCAAGTAGAAATAGTATTTTTGTTGTTGGCTTTACATGGTATTGTATGCAGCGGTGTTGAAGCTTTGCTTTGGTAAACTTAGCCTAGTGAGTGGATGCGTTTTTCCATGCTGTGCTAGACGGCGATGCTGCACTTGTTGCTGCTGCTGTTGCTCCATGGCATTGTTGTGTTGCTGTTGCTGCTGTAGCTGATTTAGATTGCTTAATGTGGCATTGTTGTGACGAGCGGGGGCGGGCGGTGGTCGATTCTCGCTGTAGTCGTGAGCTCGATTCGACAGCGAGCGATCGTAATAGGAGCGCGGGCGTGGCCTAAAGTTAAGCATATTGCTGTTGCTGGTCACAGTAGCAACTGTTGCTGCTGCTGCAGCTGTTGCTGTTGCAGTTGCAACTGTTGCTGCTGCTGCTGTGGTGGGTGGCGGCAGTGTTGTGGCGACAGCAGCTTGCTTATTGCTGCGGGAAGTGGTTTGATATTTATGCACTAGACCTTTTACATTACGATCACAAGTTTCGCTTACGCTGGAGTCGGATGCACTGGACGACGAGGCAGCCACGTTGTCCACCAGCACATGATCCACATGCTGTGCAACCGGCGACGACGGCAGCGATTGATGTGTGGCTTTCTTCGCATTCGCATTTCCTGCTGCTGCCGCTGCTGTTGTTACAGCTCCTGCTGCGTTGCCGCCTCCATTACCGCATCCTGCCACGCCCACCACTGCTGCTTTGGCTTCAAAGTTCTGCTTGAGTATTTGCACATTACCCGACACACGCTGATCCTCCGCAACCGCCTGACTTGGTGTGCGCAACACAACCGCCGCCAGATCCGCGGCCGTCGTGTTCTTGTTCTCAATATCGCTGGTGTGCATCAGCTCCTCGCTGCTGCAGCGCATCGGCTGCCGCTGTCGCGTGCTGCCCACCGACGAGGCGCTGCGAAACAGATTAGCACTTTTCTTCTCTCCCACTGCTGTCGTCGTCGACGTCGTCAGTTCTTCCAACTCGTTCTCCGGACAGCGCTTCTTCAGCGCCGTGTTCTCCTCCAGCTTCTGCTTGGTGCGCTTCACGGTGCCCAGCTGCGCCTCGTTGCTGGCCGCTGTTGTTGCCGATGTGCTGCGCTTTAGATCCTGGATTTCTCCCTCGAAAATCGCTGTCGTGTTGCGATTGCTGTCGTAGTAGCTGCAGGAACTCGTGCGCAGCGGCAAACTGCTGCGATTGTCGCCCGATCCCCAGCTGGCGTGACGCGACGGCAATTCCCGTTGACGTGGACCACGCTGGCGCATCGCCGGGACGCTCGACTGCTGAGGCAGCGCATCGAGTATGATGCCGCCGCTGGGACCAAAGGACTCTGTCCAGGATTGCGTTTTGCGTCGCTGCCGCTTGTCGCGCTCCTCAACCGGAGTTGCATTGCTGCTGCTGCTGGTGAAGACCTCCGATGAGCTGGAGTCGCGGCGTGCAAACGACGTTTGCGTGATCAGCTTGGACAGCGAGGTCCACACGGTGCCGGGGCCAGACGCCGCCGCTGCTGTTGCTGGCTGCTGATGCGCCTCGAGATCATGGACACGCGTGCGCACCGACAACGGCGTGTGCTTCTGTATGTGCAGCACCTGGTTCTGGGTGACGCTGTAGTTCTCGCCATTGCTGCCTGGAAATCGCATGTTCTTTGGCTCCTCGGCCACGCTGCGTTCGGGCGTTAGATTCTCCATCGATTGACTCTGCTGCTTGGTCACCTCGACAGCGCTTTGAGTTTTCGGCGAAGTGCTGCTCGAGCGTCGCATGAGGCGTCGCTGTTTTTGTGCGCTGCTGCGGCGTTGCAAATGCAGACGATTATGACCATGATGCTGATGCGGCTCCGATGGCTCCGTTTCCGTTGGACTCGACTTGGACTTGGCCTGATTGAGCGCTTGAATCAGCGGCGTCGGTTCGCTGCCCGGCAGCAGGCGTGCGTCCTTTGTGCTCTTCAGATTCGTCTCGCTCTTGCTGCGCTGCAGCTTCTCCTTGTTCTTCATGGCGTCCAGCATGCCGCTGTATGTCTCCAGTTGATTCAGAAAATTCTTGTTTGGTTTGATGCAACTGCGACGCTCCTTCACATGCTGCAACGCCCGCTGAAACTCCCATTTATACGCCTTCATGGCATAGGCAATCACAACAGACGCGGAGCGGCTGACGCCCATTTTACAGTGCACCAGCACCTTGGAACCTTCGGCCTTGGCACGCGATATATAGCGAAATGTGTCGTCCCAATACTTGAGCAGATTCGTCTTCTCATCGTCGTAGACGCGCACATTGAAGTACTCGAAGGTGCCCGGAAAGAAGTTGTCAATCTCGCGCGTTACATTCAGAATGTGTCGCACACTGCAAGATAAAATTGAGTTAAGTTTTGACAGCTGTTTGATATACTTGTAACAGTTACCCATTCTTCTGCAACTCCTCCAGATTGCTGGCGTTCCATTCCGAGCCCAAATAGACGTGCTCAAAGATTTTGGTAGGCGCATCCATTTGCCCCAATATCAGCAGCATTTCGGCATCGATAAACGACTTGTACTCGCCCAGATCCATGTCCAATATATCCTCGAGGCGTCCGCGTATATACTTCGAGGTTACCTCATCCAAATCCACCGACATCATGATAGCTTTGAGCTTCAGTTTAATGACACTTTCAGTTTCCTCCTTGGCGGTTGGCCTGCAACAATTAATATATTATTTATTATTATATCAAATGATTGATATTATATTATTATATAAAATGATTGATATTATATTATTATATCAAGTGTTTGTCCTGACTAAATTATCAACTCACAGCTTAAATCGTAAATGATAAAACGGGGCTATGAATACTAAGAAGCATTTTTTTAAAATCGTATTCTAACTATTTTAATTATTTAACTGGCATTCAACACAGTTGTTGATGAAAGTAGTGCATTAATAATCCGATAGTTGGCGCGTACTTATATAAAAATAACGTATACCGCACATATTACATTGAAAAAGGCTTCCCTAATAATACATAAAAATTTAATATGGTAAATGGTTTCATTTTCCCTACTTGTTTCTTATGGCATCTGGTGAGGGGGGGCGACGACTCTCAAGGGCATCCATGGCATTCCATTCGTTTAGACACGACTGATCCGACTCGATGCGACTTTCGTAGCTGGTCAACCAATCGTGCGACGGTCCGCTGGGATAGAAGTTGTTTTCACGAGCCTTTCGAGACACTTTGTGCAGCGTTTGCAGCGCCGACCTGGAAGAAACATTAAAACTTAAGATTAAGATATGTCTATTGATGTGAATTATATGCCACAACTCACCACATTGCTTGCACCGATACGGGCTTAAAAATGTGAGTCTTTTCGTAGACGGCGACGCTAAAGCCTCTGCAATTTTAGAATAAAATTAGTTTGCTATTGGATTGATGGGATTTGCTGGCAGGAATCTCACCCGTCGCCGTCCAGGTGAATGGTGGTATCAGCGAGTATGGGTACAACCAGGCCGATGGTGGTACGCTCGTTGCAGTCAATGCCCAGCAGACACGACTCCTCCATGCCCGAGGTATTCTTGTTGTTATCGCCACCCTCCCCAACGCCTCCAGCTCGATTATCTGCATCACATTTTAGGCTTTGACGATTCGCATTGCTCGACGACAGGCGCTTTGCGGCTGCCTCCTCCTGCTGCTGTTGGGCACGATGACTATCCACGGATAGCTGACGTTGTGCAACAGGTGTGCCCGGAGTTGGAGCTGTTTGAGTTGTCTTCACCGAATTGTGACGCATGATTTTGGTGCGCCGCTCGCCGGCAGCCGACGTGCGACAACAGCTACGCGAGGCAATCACAAGATAACGCGTTCGATTCGAACGCTGCGACTCCAGTTTAACAGCCTGCAAGCAAACGGAAGACATTAATAAAATGTTTATTGAGCGTTAACGAAATTTTTAACATGCCATTTTCAAGGTGTCTTCGCGCTGCAGCAAATAGAACATGGACTGCAGATGCAGCTGAATGTCCGAGTTATTGCTCTGCGTACTGTTGCTGGAGCGCGTGGAGTCCGTGCTGAGTCTGCGCTCCGCATGCTGTGGTATGTCCTTGAGCGCCAGGACCAAGGCGGTGCCTTTGCCAGCAAAATAGCATTCGCTCCGTTCGCTTTTGTTGTTGCTATTGCCTTCGTCATCGTCGGCTTCGCCATCCTGCCAAGACAATTAGGAAATAATTATTATTATTTGAAATGTTTAAGTTTATTTTACTATTTGAGTAGTTTGCTTTTCCAGCGCTTTTATGGTGGGATTTTTGTGTGTAATCTTTCAATGACTCACGACTCACCCAGCGCTGTATACAAAATATTATATCTGATTGTGGCATTATTTTTTTTTGCTTATTTTTTTGGAGAGTGGAGTGAAATTCATAATAACGCAACGCCAACATTGATGATGAATTGCCGCCTATTAAAAGTAACAAATACATACGTCCAAAATAAAGAGACGGAGAGAAAGAGAGAGAGAGCAAGGTGATGGCAATGTTTACAAAATACGAAAACGATAATTGTGTCGATGAATAAAATTCCAAGGGCGGGCAGCCCGCCCCCTCCGTAGACCCCGTTTCAAGGTCTTGAGAACTATTTTTGGGGGCGGGACGAAGACAAGAACAAGACAACAAAACGCCAGCGACGTTGACAAAACTACAAATAAGGCAATGCAAAAATATACAATATGTATGGGAGAACCGAAAGAGAGAGAGAGAGAGGAAGAGAGGCGGGCGACAGCTGCGAACGACGACGTCGCGACGTCTGCTCGGATTTGCTTGAGTTACAACAAATAAATAAATAACAACAACAACAATAAACAGATGCGCGAATTGTGGCGCGACTGATGATGATGATGACGCCCACAACAACAAGCGAGAGAGAGCGGGGTATAATAGCAAATTGGCCATATGCAATGCTTGATACAACAAAGGATCGCAGTGCCTACAAAACGGAACACGCACAGGAAGTGTTTAAGAAAAATGAGAGGCGTTGACGCAGCCCTGGCACCTTTTGCCCCCCAACACAGACAGGGCTGCGTTAACAACGCGTAACCAAAACAAAGCAAATGTGAGTAAGAGAGAGCGAATAAAAGAGCGAGTTTGCTGCACTACCGCAATCACACGCACACACACACATACATAAATACAATTGCAATCATACACACACACATGCATGCACTCACACACACACACACACCATACAGGCAATGCAAACAAAATGCGTAGCTGCGAAAATTGCACCTTGCCTAGAAATGGCACAATTTTCGCGTTGCGTTGCGCCCACTTCCCACTTCCTGTGCGTGAGAGCGAGAGCGAGAGAAGGAGAGGTAGAGAGATGGAACTTACCGAATTTGAGCAGGAGCCCGCCACACTTGGCGAACGCTGCACCGTCACTAGCGCCATTGTCTGTTGTCTGTTGGGTGTTGCTTCTGCTTCACTTCTGCTGCTTCTCCTTCTCTGTATCCAAGGCCTTCGTTTTTAGGGCCGCGTGTTCTTTTTTTTCTCAATCCTTTCGTTGGGCTGCGTCTGTGTCTGTGTGTGTATGTGTGTGTGTCTGTTGAGTCAAGTGTTTCACAAATGCATTTTCATTTTGTCGACGTCGTTTCCTCTCTGCGTTTTGCTTGCTTTTTTTTTTGATTTGATTTTGCAATCGGCACTTCTCGTCTAACTTAAAAAAACACTAAGAATATGGCGCGATCGTCGACGGCAAGGCGAAAAAAAATAAAACATGCACACGCTCGTTTCACACCACGAATTATACGAACAACTATTATGATAAATATGTTTATTACAAACAAAAAAATGATTTTCGTCAAAGAGCGAGCCAAAGAAAGACCGTTCAGCACGACGACGCCATATTTAATAGAGGTGGAGAATCATCGCTGCCACTATCGCGATGTATCGTGGATGGTTTTACCTTTTTTGAACAGCATATTTGTTGTGGGCAAACATTAATGATTTTTGCTGCCAAATCATTTAAGTCATTTTCTATTGCATAAATATTGTACTGTAGTGAATTAAGACATGTTTCTCATATAAAATAGCGCTTGAATAAAGCTGTTATTATTCAACGCCTGTGTTGCGGTGTTGCCACAAGCAATCCCGATAATTGTCAGCTGGTAACACTTGTACTAGGATTCCGATAAATTTGCAAAACGCGTGTGAAATGGCGCGTAATTTTCAATAGCTTGTTATTGGCGAGGCTAGAATATTTCGTTCACCATTTGAGTGGGCTCCTTCCACTGATCTTATTTTCATTCAAAAATAGCATGTTACGGAAAAGTGCGATGGAGGCGAAATAATGTTTGGTAACAAGCAGCATAAAGCTCGAAAAATACCGAAAAATCACTGCTGGTACCTTGCAGTTTTTATAATACTTTGCTGTGATTTAAAAACTTTAATTAATTTCAGAACCATCAATGTTTGCATCGAAAAACTTATTCAATTTATTGTTTATTGAGTTTTTAAACTATTCTAATAGTAAATAAATAAATTGATAAATTGATCGAATATGTGAGGAACGATTTTGTCAGGTTGGCAGCACCTCCACCGCCGCGCAGTTGTTATCGATTCGCGGCGAATTGTGTGATTGTGATTGTTTTGTTGGTGCGGCGAAAACAGATGGTGAAATTCAGTGAGCGAGTCAGAGACAATAACAAAGAGTAAAAAAAACAAAATAAAAGAGGCAAATCGAACTTGTCAAATGTCCGGTTACATTGACGAGCCAGACGACAGCATGTTGTCGTTGCCACGCATCGCTCTCATAGCCTGCGGCTGCTTCAGCCCCCCAACGCCGATGCATCTGCGAATGTTTGGTAAGTTTTTTGCTGCTCTTGCTTTGTTGTTGTTGTTGCCGGCTGAGACATTGACATTGACATTTCACAGAAATCGCTCGTGATTATTTCGAGATGAATGCAACGCACAAAGTGGTGGGTGGCATCATTTCGCCCACTCACGATTCGTATGGCAAAAAAGGACTTGCGCCGTCGCTGGATCGCTGTGCGATGGTGAAGCTGGCAGTGCAATCCTCCAGCTGGATTCGTTTGTCTGACTGGGAAGTGCATCAACCGCAATGGGTGCGCACCCAGGCGGTGCTCCAGCACCATCAGAACTATCTCAACAATTACATCAACTCGCCGGGCCACGAGGAACAACATGGAACGCTGCCCGGTTGGCTGCCGATGGGACTTGGTCGGGATCGTCAGGATGGCATCAAGCTGAAGCTGCTGTGCGGCGCCGATCTGCTGGAGTCCTTTGCAGTGCCTGGCCTGTGGGCCAACGAAGATGTAAGACAACCATTTAACTAATAGATTAACTGATTAATTGCTATTGTATTTGTTTGCAGATTGAGGAGATTGTGGCCAACTATGGTCTGGTGGTCATCACTCGCTGCGGCTCCAATCCACAAAAGTTTATTTTTGAATCTGATGTTTTAACCAAATACCAGGTGAGCGCTGGTGGCCCGCTTGCTAATTAGCATTTGGTTAACACGAAGTTCATTTGTTGCAGCGCAATATCACGCTGATCACCAACTGGGTGCCCAATGAGGTGAGCTCATCGCTGGTGCGTCGTCTGCTGGGTCGCGGGGAGTCGGTCAAGTATCTGCTCGATGACCTGGTGCTCAACTATGTGCTGCGTCAAGGGTTGTACAATGTGAAATCGTAAGTGGAAAGCGCACAAAGTGTTTTTGGGCCAGCTGCATATATTGTTCATCATTATAATTGGCTTTCAACTTGATACGTACACTGAAGAGGCTTAGTTAGCGCCACTTGCCTCACGTCACTTGCCACACGCCACATCTCCACACACACATGCCACATTTTGGTATCTTGCACCGAAACCAACTGTTTGTATCCTCTCTCTTTTGCCACACTTGAAGGCAGCAGGACGGCAGCACAAAACCCGAGCAAGCTTGACACTGCACCTTGCACCATGTTGCCGCCTCGCAACAGCAGCACCAACAGCATCCTCATCGCCAACAGCATCCACAACAAGACCAGCAAGTAACGTGGCATCTTTTCATGGAGTGTGAGTGAGCGAACAAAATCAGACAGAGAAAAAACACATATAGAAATGTTCTCCAATCTTTTGTTGCTCCATTTCTGTTGCTGTTGCATGTAAATATATCTGTAGCATATATATTACGAAACCTGCTCTAAATATATTAACCACAGCGTGGTGTAGATATTAGACACATACATATATATGATGTCCATTTAGATTCTTCCAGTGTACGTATCATCATCGCAAGTTGCACCTAATTCTAGATTAATTCCCTCTCTAATATAAGCTATAACCTGTTGTCGTTGTTGTCGTTGTTATACTGACACGCATTCCATATGTTGCTGTGGATCGTAGTAAGTATATAACGGATGCACTGCGTCCAAATCATTTGAATTTCAATCGCTCGTACATGGACAACAACAAGAACACCATTCGACTGGACAATGCGCAGCAGGATATGGATGAATCCGACAGTCCTCTGAGGCAACAGGCGCGTGTCTTCTGCTGCGGCGAGACGCCGCGAGCTGCTTCCGCCGCCAAGTTGTTGCTGAATCGCTCCGGACCCGGGCAGGCGGTGCAGGTGATCACAGTGCAGGGCAAGGGCAACACGACCAGCGAGGTTTACGAGGTAAGTGAAAGTGATATTGAAAATATCATTTATACTCTGAAATAATGTATTGTACCAATACGAGTATAATATTTATCTGGACAAAAGAAAATTACCTGTGATAGCTATAGTTTTTATAAAATTCTCAGATTGAGATTTATGAAGATATTTTATGTATGCCACAAAACAAAATTAAGATCTTGCAGGTTTTAGATTTTTTACTATTTTAAATAATTGGAAAAAGTTATGAAATCAGTCGACAATCAGTGACTATTATTAATCTGTAGAGATTTATTTTAATGAATATGTCAATAATTAGTTAAATAAATATACATACGTCTCATTGCACGAAATTCAAACTATTCATTAATATAAAGTCTAAGTTTCATTAATTTTGAAATGTCTTTAAATCAGTCGAGAATTAGATAAATAAAAATTCGTCTCATTTTTTTTCGCTAAATATTCGCTTGAAACTACATTAATAAATCTGTCGAGAATTAGTTAAATGAATATGCGTCTCTTTCAATGGAATTTAATTAATTCATCAATCATTGCTTAATACTTATAATTATTTATTATTATAATTCATTAATAAATTAATTGCCGCATATTTTGTATTTCTAAATAAGGTTTATTTATTTATTAGTTGTATATAAAAATGAAGTTATACTTACGACCTTCCGAGAACAAATTTCCGAGTTTTCTTTAAACTGTTTAATTTTGTTGCAGGAGTCGCAGGCCAAGAAACAAAAGATGCTTCAAGGACAACAGCTTTAAGCTGTACCCTTCGAATAGACGGAATGATACAGGATGTTTCCTCATACAGGATATTGCTTACGTCTTGTTGTAGATAAAATGCATTGTACACATAAATCCCTAAAAATATACAATAAATGTTAGTTACTGGTTAAAAATGCAGTTCGAGCTGCCCACATTTTTACTTGGCCGTTGAACTTGCCCACTTTCTGCTGGCCAGGTTAGTTGAAGTGCTTGTGACGTGCATTGACATTGCAGCGAAAGGGCTTCCCTCGGGAATATCGGATGACAAACTTGTTACACTTCTGCTGGTTCTATTGGAGGCGCCATCAGTCAACATCTAACAGTTGCAGTTGTTCGCTTCGCGTCGCCGTGTCAAGTTCTCCCTCGCTCTGTTTGTGCAACGCGAATGTTTTTCTTTCGACGCTCGAATGTCAAGCCAGCGCCACGCCCCTCGCGAGCCCCATCCTTTGCCCTGCCCAAGCGGCGTGCTCCTGTGCTCCTGACGCCCTCGCATCAGCATGATCAGCTGCCGTTCCTGTCGCGCTCCCGCTTCAGCGCCCTGCCGCACTTTCGAGCCCATGGCGAGGAGCCCGAGAGTCTGTCCCTCTTCATTGCCATTCTCTATGTGGTGGATTTGTTTGGCATCTTTCCGTTTCTAACGCTGCCCGCGCTGCTGGTTCGGCTGGGCTACTTTGGTGTCCTGCTCGTGCTCTCCATCATCTTCCTGCAGATGTACACTTCGTTTCTGCTGGCCCAATGCTGGACGATGGCTGAGTACCTGGATCCCTCCATCATGCAGAAGCGCAACTATCCCTATGCTGCTCTGGCCGAACTTGCCTTTGGTCCATATGTCAGTCTGTTGGTATCGGTTCTACTCGATCTCAGCATCTTCGCCATGGCTGTGCCCAGCATTGTGATGGCCGCCGAGAATCTGGAGGCTGTTGTGCTGCGCATGAGTGCCGGGCACTATAACTTCTCCTACTGCTACTGGGCCATCATTGTGGGCCTCGTCATCTGCCCGCTCATGTGGCTGGGCAGCCCCAAGCACATGCGGTACGTTGGCTTTGTTGATCCTCCTCCTTCTTGTTAACAGCTCTCTTTCAGCGGCTTGGCCATTATTGCCGTGTGTGGCCTGATCATCATTGTGGCGCTGCTTTGGTATTGCCTCCTGGATGCAGCGCCCATTGGAGAGCCCTTTGAAGGAGTCTCAATGGGTGCGTATTCTGTCTAATTAATTAATCGGAACAATAAACCGAATTTCAAGAATATTCATCGTAATATATACCATATAAATAATGGATGAGTGCCTATATCTAAAACATTTTTGCATCGAAAACGTAATTACGTAAATTATATTATAATGCAGTATAATTTGTTTAATAGAGTCGATTACTTCGACTTTACTTATTTTTAAAATCATGATGCATCATATTGCTGATCTTCAATATGAGTCAGATAAACGAATTTATAATATGTCTGTCTGTCTGACCATTTGTATGAATACTTAGATCTCAGAGGCCATTTTAGAAACAACAAATTATTAGACAATAGTTGTTGAACATTTTATTACATTAAAATAATAGGTAGTTTGAAAAGTGTTTTATATATTTATTTTCTCGTCACAGAGTTGCCTGGTTTTCTGACCGTCCTCAACAGCTACAGCATCTTGGCCTTCCAGTTCGATATTCATCCCGTGCTGCTCACGCTCCAGATTGACATGAAGCGCAAGCATCAAGTCTCCTGGGCGGCATTAAGTGGCATTGCCAGTAAGTAGATGGACTCCAACGAAATACCCTTCCTACATACTTATTTCAATTTATTCAGTCACTTGCAGTGTGGCCATCATTGGATCTGTGATTGCCGCCTACAAGTTCGGCTCCATGGTGGCCAGCAATCTGCTCCAGTCCCTTCCAACCAGCGTGCCCTTCTATGTGATGCTGATACTGATGTCGCTGCAGCTCTGCTTCTCGATAACCGTCGCCAGCTCGGCCATGTTCATGCAAATCGAGAACTACTTCAAGCTGCCAGAAAGTAAGTCAACAACAAGATTACAACTTTTGTTACAAAATTTCTAAAAATAAGAATTATTTCCTGAAGAGTTAATAGTTTAATTTTATTCAGACATCATTTAACCGATTTAAATCATTAGTACGATTTTTTTGAGATTCAAGAAAACCTAATCTTATTTATTTAAATACAAAAAATGGGATACAATTATTTAATTTACTGTTCTACTCAAAAATTTGGTCATAGTCTATACTTCTTATTTGCTAATTGTTGAAAATAGGGTAATTCCTTATTGTCTTATAAAATTCCAATTTGTCTTAATTGTTGGAACACAATCGAATCTTTATAATAATTTATTTAAGTAAAATATTTCAATTAAAATTTATTTTGTGTCGCAATTCTGATATTTTATTTTGTAATTCTAATCCTTTTCAGCGCTGTCCTGCAAGCGGGTGCTGATCCGCTCCTGTGTGCTGGCATTGGAGGTGCTTGTGGCCGAGTTTGTGCCCAGCTTTGATGCACTGATGGATGTGGTGGGGGGCACCATCACCGGACCTCTGGTCTTCATACTACCCCCGCTGCTGTATCGTCGCATCAGGCGCATGGAGCTGGTGCATCAACGCATCGCTGCCGAAGCCAGTTATGGCAGCTTGCCGCTGGACCTGAACTACGATCCTGTGGAGCTGGAAATGGAGCCACTGCTGGTGACATCGAAGCCACATTCCCCTCGTGGCGTGTGGCTGCGATTGGTGCGTCTGCTGCATCGCCTCGAGTGCGATGTTTCGTGTACGATGGCAGTGCTCATCTTTGGACTGCTGGCCACATTTTTGTCTACCTACTTGAATCTGTTTACCATCGGCGATCTGTTCAAGAACAATTCGCCTTGCTTGGGTAATCTAAGCGTGCATTAGCTGGAATATCTATAAATATAAATCAACATCAGCATCAACAGCTCATCATCAAAGTTGATTCGCAGTTCGGAGTTAGTTCCATTTCCGTCCTTCGACAAGTTCAGACACCTCAATTGATGCAATATTTGCTTAATTAAAGTGTTTTGTATAACATAAACTACAAATTTAATAATAAATTTATTATATGATATGAAAACACGCTAATGTTGACTCCCCAAGTCGCGTCGCGTCGCGTTTCGTCTCACAGTATGTGTTTAATTAGTTAAGCTTTATTAAAACATACGTAAACACAACTAAATATATTTTATTTAATTTTTTTTCTTTCTTGGCTTTGCTTAAATGCACAACTACGCATCATTTATCATCTTTTCGGTCGCGTCGCAAAAACCACAAAAAAACATAAACAAAACGAAAAATGAAAATAAAAATAAAAATAAAAATGTTATACGCTTCGTTTGGAGACCAGTTCAGACGAAAGTCATCGAAGTTAACAGCAGACCTTATAGAACCCATAGACACAGTGATAACGCCTCAGTTTAACAGTTTTCAACTTGAAGTCCGAGAAGAGTTCTGGAATGCCATCGGAGCTGAGCTCAGTGTTTAAATTTAAACACAGCTAAAGCTAAAGCCAAACGATCGTTGTTGTGTGTAAAGATTCTTCCACATTGATTCTTCTCAACTCAACCTGGGCTTCGTACATAATTTTAATTTATTCTTTCTTTGGCAGCTGTTTACCTCCATGCATAACGTTGTTTTTTTCTCTAGTTTTTTTTGTATTTGCGTATTATATACAAATAGTTGGATTGCTGTTGTTGTTTTTTTCCAGGCATTTCATTTCCGTCTTCAATAATACGTTTTTAACCATGTTCCGAGATGAGCTGCGCGTCGAGATGAGTTGTCGATAGAGATAACTTCCCCAATCAGAGCTCACAAATGCAAAAACCACAATCGTTAAAGGAATATATTTAATGTGATTATAAGAATTAAAATTAATACTCATTGTTCATTGATAGCAATGTTGTTGTTACTCGTTGTTGGCGTCATCAGTCGACACAAATTTAATGCGGCCCTATCAGCAGACACTCATGGCACTCACAGCACTCATCGCACTCACACTTTGAAGCATTCACACCTGTTGCTCTATGGCCATTTATTAGCTCGTTATTTTGATTTTTATTCATATTCGTTCTGACCGCTGTGATTTTATGGCCAACACACAAACGCGAACACAAACACTTTGGGCCGAACTCAACTGCCGTTCTACGCACCCTTTTTTTAATTACGTCGAAAAGTTAACTCACTAACTCTCAACCTGGCTTACATGCTTATTATGATTATTGTTAAGGTCTTTTTGTTCGCTAGACTCATCTGATGCGTCAACCCAGAGTGCAGAAGGTCTCGTTTGGCACGAACCGCGCTTTGGCTTTGACTATGTGGCGATGTGGATGAATCACCCTTGAGGCAAGTCCAAGTACGCGGCGAGTACTTTGCCGTTGGAGACGGAACCTGCCGCAGGGGCAGTCGATGTGACTGCAACATAAATCGTGCTAATTGATTATATCGTAAAGGCATTTGACAAGCGTTTTACACATAAAACATGCATAATTAATAGTTATTAACTTTTATTGTTTATTCAAATTTATGTTGAAAATTACTAACTAACTAACTGATGATACTCAGCCTTGCATTAAGCACAATTGACAAGCACATCAAATTTCTGTTTGGTTATGGCTTGTTAAAAGCCGGACAATAAAAAAAATACAATTTCAATAATGTTGCAGTTGTTTTTTTTTGTTTGCTACATGTCAAATGTGATTATAGAGCTATAGCTTTGGCTGGAGTTTTCTGCAACTCTTCACACGACTCATTGGTTATTAACGTGGCCAACAGTTGCTGCCGCGGGGCAGCTGTTGTTGCTGTCAAAGACTGATTACACGGTGGCAATTTTCAAGTGCTCGCCACAAAGGCTTAACCCAGAAATTAATGATATTTAAATAGCAAGTTCCTTTTGCCCATGTGTGTGTGCACAACAATGGACAATCTTTCGGTTTGGCTGCAAGAAATTTCACTTTTCATTTCCTATTGACCCCATTTGATTGGCGCACTTCTTTCTAATTTCGCGAGCCGAGTTGAGTTGAGCTTCAAGTGCCCCGCAGTTCTTCAATAATGTCGGTTGTTCCATCTTTCTTTTTTGAGTCTTTCATTTCGTTTACTCTTTTTACGCTTTGCTAATCGAATTGGGCATCGGCATCGCCGTCCATCGAATTATAATTTATGTTCGAATCGAACTTTCTGCATCAATTGAATACTCATTAGGCACAATTCACACGTGCAGAACATCGGCTAAGATCCCTCAACGAATCCGCAACGAATCCGAATCGCTTCCCGGCCATCTCAATACACACAGAAACCCACAAAAACACTTTTCGATGATGACTTTTTGATTTTGGCTCGTCTTTGTCTCACAGAATCAGCCCACAAAGTGCTTTTCAAGTTTACCTACTTTTTATTTCGCTATTTATATATTTCTTTTTCTTTTTGTTTTGTATCGCCCCCCTTCGATGGTATAATTGTTGCGTCCTTGCTACCAACTTGCACATTTGGGCCAAAAAGGCAGCTGCAATTAGGCAGATAACGCACTTTAAACACAACGCATACAACAAGAGTGAAGCATACATAATCAATAAAGCAAACTAATGTGTTGGGGCGTTCATAATAATAATATTGTTAAATAAATCGATGACGTGAGCAATGATTAACTATCAGACAATACAAATTGTTTGCTAATACTCGTCTCATCGTCGTCGTACACCT
The DNA here is from genome assembly GCA_035047365.1 of Drosophila ustulata. Lineage (NCBI taxonomy): Eukaryota > Metazoa > Arthropoda > Insecta > Diptera > Drosophilidae > Drosophila > Drosophila ustulata. The sequence continues at coordinate 27,965,795 of JAWNPT010000094.1, forward strand.
GAGCAGAAGCCAGACGTTGAGGAAACTTCTCGGAGATTCGCATCGCATCGCATCGCATTATTCACATAAATTACAATATTTGGCGAGCGCAGAAACGTGAGTAGAAATCACAACAATAACAACAACTATATGAGAGCCACAATATATAATAACAATAAGCAAATATAAAATATAATTACAGACCCGTTCGATAGCGTCGTCACTCAAGGACGTTGAAGGCCATTCAACGCCGCTTCTATTTGTTTATTTTGTTAGTATTATGGTACGTTTTTTGGGGGTTGTGAACTCCGCCCCCATCCCGCTTAAATCGGACGCTAATCAAGACGCACTGAGCCAACAAATAGATTGATGCTGGTGCCATCAATTTGCCAAAGGGGCAGCCAACGTTGAGGCTGCGGCCTTGCAGCAGCCGAACTGTAAATAGCCTGCAGCTCATTACCATTAGCGTTGCTGTTGTTGATGCCTCACGCTGCTGTTGCACCGTCGGTTTATTGTCTAAAAATAAACGCTGTGTATAGGGCCCAAAGCCCAGGTCTTCCTGTTCGACGTTCGTTTTTGATTATGTTTTGTATTTTTTTATTATTATTAATTAGCACGGCTCATTGGCTTGGCAGGGAGACGAGACTGCGCCTGGCTCTGAGCCTGAACCTGGCTAAAAGAAATCTGACAAGAATGCTGAGTACTCGTACGTGCAGTGCTATTCTGGCCATATAGCATCGGCCAGAGAGAGAGAGCGGCATATAGCATGGGGTGTTGGCGCTTTGGCGCCTCTCATCAAGCTGCCCCAGACGGTGGAGTTTTGCTTTGGACAAAGCCTGTTGCAAATTAATTGGCAATACCTTCTTACCAAAGACAGCAAAAGACGATGAACGTTCGTTCTTGGACTGCGGGAGAGCGGCCCTGAAAACTTTTAATGGCAACACTTAGGTGATGCTATAAATAAGCTACCTCCGGATGGGTACGGCTTCTAGTTTGTACCTCATTTTCATTGTCAATCCTTTCAGTGTGTGTTCTAAAATGAAGAAGAATTTTCCCCTGCTCATTAAAAGCAATGAATGAGGCGGGATGGGGTATCGGGATCGCGTTGAATTTTTTTTTATTGATGCAATCAAAATGTGGGAATGAAGGAAAGTCCGTCTTATAAAACGTCTCTCAAAATGCTGCCAACGGCAATGGATCTTCCTGAAACTCGCAACGCATATAATGCCCATCTAGGAATTGGCAAAAAGCCCAAATGGTATGCTGGCCATTGGCATTGGCTATTACCAATGCCATTGCCATTGCCATTGCCTTTGCCATTGCCATCGTCATCTAGTCATCTAGTGTTTATGTGGCCAGGACCCATAAAACTGTAAGCTCTTTGCCGGCTATTGCTATTGCTGTTGCTATTGCCATTGGACGCTGGATGTTGGATGTTGTCTGTTTTGCTTTTAATGATGTTAATGATGAAGAGGACAGGAAATGCCTATTCTTTGGCTTAAGTGCTTACAGCCAGCCAGCCAGCCATCATCCAGCGCGGCAATCCGATGTGGCCACAAATAAAGCCCAACAATCATGTCACTGCCATGACGACCAATAGAAATGTTCCACAATTGTTCTTTCCTAATTAGAAAAGAAAGGAGAACTATTAAAACAACGTAAAGAATCATTTTTTAAATTAAAAGAACATTTCAAACATTCCTTAAAGGTGCGAATCTACATTTTAAATTCCAAATTACGATCGCTTAATTGGAAAAGAACGGATAACTATTATTAACAAATTTTTAAAATAAAAAAAAATTTTTGAATATTTTTAAAGTTAGAAATTTACATTTTATATACGATTTGTAAATGTTCCAGAATTGTTTATTTTTTAAACCCGAATTACGATCGCTTAATTGGAAAAGAAAGCAAGTCTATTAAAAAACAGTAAATTATACATTTTTGAATGCTGCAAATTTGTTAAAAAATCGGTCAAATAACATTATTTATTTTTATATGATTTTATCTCGTTAAAGCCGAAAATTTACATTTTATATACGATTTTTAAGCTGCTAAGTTTTTCGTATAATTCACAGATTAGTCAAATAAATCGGTCAAATAACTTTATTTATTATTATAGTAATTTAACTGCAAAGTTATTTGAATATTTTATCAAGGCCAAAACAAAAAACACACAAATTTCAATATTTATTATTTATCATTAACAGACAAAAACAAAAACGAATAAAGATGTTCGACTAGTAGAAAGTTTTTTCGATTTCGCAGAAACGTTTCGATAAATTTAGTAGCAATGACTCAGAAAATATTTTAAAACAAAAAAAGGTTAATAATTTATAGACAAATCAAAGTAGATGACTAGACTTAGGCTTGGCTCCAAGCTCTAAGCAATTGTTTTGCATTAGAATTCTGGTTAAAAGCTGGGTACATTTATTAAGCCGCATCTTTTATATTTTAATGAAATCAACAAAACGCTTCAAGCAGTTAAAACTTCAAAAAGTGCGTTTAACTAGCCGACAGCTGAGAGCTGTGATGAGATGCCGAATCCGGGAGATTCTGATTCTGGTGAGGAATAGTGCCATAATTTATTGTCACCCGTTTCATGAATGATTTATGTGCTGACCGATGATATTAAGTTTATGCGCTGCGTCATCTGCGTGCAAATGCCAAATGAGACGAGTTGAGAACAGAAGGGGAAAGAATATAATAGAATAGAACACTTTACTTTGCCAACTTAACTGCCACTAGTTTATGTTGTATGGTTGAATAAAACTATAAACGCTCTTCTAGGGAGCCATCCAAATTATGCCCCGCTTATTCATAGCATTTATAGCTGGACGGTGGGCAAGTGGACAACTGGTGGTCAACGGTGGTCATCGCATGCAGATGATTAGATAAAAAGACGGCGAACGTAATAAGTCGAGAGCAAGATGCGGAGACCAAAGCCCGGTCATCATTTATAGACGTAACAGTTGAACTGCGGCTCGAGTTCACTTTTTGTTTTTTTTTTTCGTTTGCTTCTCAGCAACTGAAACTGAAATATAATTAAAAGTAAAAGACACTCCCGTCAAACGGTCCGACGGTGGCATTTGAATTAGAATTTGAATTATGTTTCCTTAATGAGTGCCACCAGCTGCTGCGGCTTCTGTTGCTGCCACCAGTTGCTTCCACTAAACATCATTCGATATGAGCGAGAGAGGTTCAGTGAACTTCGTGCTCGGCTTTGGGGCACTTTCCCAACCCAATGCAAAAAAACGAAAAGAACACAAAAAAAAAAAGAGAAAAAACCCACGAACAAATAAACAACGATGATGCCGATGCCGATGCCGCCTTTAACTGTAAATATATTTAAAGATATATTTTTCACTGGGTATTTCACTGGAGTTCTGTTCTGTTTGTTATATGAAATTTGCATAAATTTTGATTTTGCATTTCAAAAAGAAAAAGAAAAAGCAGAAAAGACAAGATATAGTGTGCGAATTTCAAAGCTACACGTCGAGTGTTTACATAACACTACAGGCGGCCATATACAACATCGATTCGACTATCCATGAATGAAACTGAACCGTAAAGCAAATAGCTCCGGGTTTACTATGCCGCCAGCCAAAAGCGCCAAGCCGAAAATTTGCATCAGTTTCGACAAGCCAAATTAATCATATGCCGCAGGTTGTGTTGCCAAGTGATACAGACAGACGCAGAGACAACGACCAGTAGCTGGGGCCAAGTTTACGCCCAATTACTCAACAGAAAAATTTGCTTGCCAAAGGGTTATCCAAGTCAAGACTGACATATTTACTCAACAAGCCCAGCCGCAAGCGATGACGCTCCAGAGTTCTCAGTTCCTCTCCCAATCAAAAAACTTTAACCCATTTCGGTTGAGTGTGCCAAATGGCCAAATGGCCAAATAGCTTCGTGAAATACATGCGGCGCCATAAATCAGCCAAGTGGCTAAGGAATCTGGCTAACTTGGCTGGCGACTGTCGACTGCCGTCTGTAATTGTCGCATTAGAAACGCCAGCAAAACGCGCGAATAAATCAAGTAACACCTACGATGTGAGCTCTCTCGACTATACGTGGTATGCTTGCTACTACCGTTTAACAATTTAACGCTGCTCGGAGCATTTCCAAGGCAAGCCAAATGAGCATAAATGGCAAAGCGGTCACGCCTCTTTTCATTTGGCATAATTTGTCGCCCATTTGCCACAGTCTCGTAAATATTCGCTTGGCGCTGCGCGTGCGCGAATGTGTCGCGAATGTGCCCCAAAGTGTTTGGGTTTTCGTTGGTGTCACGTCTCTATTTGTGGCCCACAAGTATTTCTGTATTCAATTGCCAAGGAGTCGAAGAACTGCACTTCCGATTTCCGTCTCCCTCGGCCAGCAGCAAAATCTTGCTTTCAAGGAAGCAATTAGCCAGCACACAATAGACCAACAACCGATGATGATCGGCGTTGAACTCGGTTGTTGTTGGTCGATCGGAGATAAATAAACCGGGCTCAATGCAAAACAAATAGCGGGGGTAAAGTGTGTGTTTAAAAAATGTAAAAAGTTATGAGGCAAATTGATTCGACAAGTATTTAAGTTTAATTGAATTTGACGATATATATGTTATTTTGTAGTTTTGTGCAAAACGCTTCAAGGCTGCTGATCTCTGGCTTCCACAGCTCCAAGCTCCCAGCTCCCAGCTCCGTCTGTGTTCACATGATCACATTCAATCATCGGCAGCTCGGCGCGCGCACGACTTCAACTTCATGCAGACAATTAGTCAAAACAATGTTTTTTTTTCTCCCTCTGTGTCTGTGTGTTTTCCACCATGCGATTATTATTGGCGATCTATGAAATCTGCTTTGGCATCGACAAATCGACAATCGACAGCGCGGCATCAGCATCGTTTGGCGGCCTTAGAATTTGGTCTGGCTTTGCTGCAAGAAATCAAAGATTAGAGTAGAGTCTTTTTTTTTTGTTTTCTTCTCTTCTTACTCGAACCTTAGATACTTTGTGGCACTCATATGCAAGCACATTTGGCCAACCCCATCAGCATCAGCATCGGCATTAGCTCGTTGCGGAGGTTAAGGCGATTTTCAATATGTTTCCGTTTGCCAGACGCCATTAGAATCCGCTTTAGTGATTCCCATAATGATTACACTCTGCTCCGAGCTGGCATTAAGTTGTCAAGTGTAAGGTGACTGCCAAGGGCATCACAGTACCTAAAGGAAGTTTGTTACCTCACCTATAATTTGTGTTCTATGTTCTAGCTCAGCAAAAAGATGAATTAACATTAAAGTACTTCGAAAACTAAAATTGATTGTTGTCGAATACATTTAAATTGATTTGTTTTGTCCAACATTTTTGTTTACATAAACAATTTGTCGGCCTATGTGTTCTATGTCAAATATAACCAAATAAATACGAAATAAATAAAATAAATGTTGTACAAAAATGTGTTTGATTTTGTGTAAATCGAAATTAAAAATTAATTGTTGGTTTGCAATTATATATATTAATCAAATAAATTTCAATTGATTTGTTTTGCTTAAAATAATTTTTTGTTCATACAAGTTTTTTCTATGTCAAATATAATTATACAAATATAAATTTAATTGATTTGCTTTGCTTCAAATATTTTGTTTACATACAAAATTTTAGCACATATTTTTTATGCCAAATATAATCAAATAAATTTAAATTGATTATTATCAAAAAATTGTATTCTGTTATGTGCAATGTCAAATATAATTAAATAAATTATAAATTGCTTTGCTTAAAATATTTGATTTCCCAGAAATTCGTTTGCATAATCAATGTCAAGTCTAAATTAAAATTGATTTGTTTTGCATTAGATATTTTTTTTATTTTATTTATTCTTAGTTTGTATTTGAGAATTTTATGAGTTAGCGCACTGAGGCTTCTCATAGACTCAACTAGCGCAATTTTGTTGATGTATTCTTTTATTATTGTTTTTTGGTTTTGTTATTAATATGAGTAAGAGTTGTTTTGTTGATGATTTAGGGTTCTAAGTTCGGCAAATCCAAACCAGTTTCCATTTGTATGTAACTTATTTTCGTTTGTTTCACATCGCCCCTTTTCACGGCATCGCTGCTGCTCTTGGCGTGTGTTCTCAGTGTGTTTTTCTCTTTCGTTAAGGTCTATTTGAAGGTTCAACGGCCGCATCAAATGCCAGAGCTTAATGGATGTGTTGGTGTGATTCTTCAGTTCAGTCTCTGCTCTGGGTCTCCGCCGAGCTCCTTTGAATGCCACAAGAAATGATCGCCTCTCGTCTCTCGCGCCATTGTCTCATTAAGAGCTTAAGCGATTCACAACAAAATGCAGGCGCTGCACTTAGCAGCGACAGCGTCATCATCCAAAACCGCCTCCAAATCAAATCCAAATCCAATTCAAGTGCAGCTGTCAAAGGTGCTTGATGGCTCTTCCTCAGTGTCAGGGCCAGCACGCACAAAAAAATGTCGAACTCGAAGTCGCAGTCGAAGTCGAAGTCGAAGTCGAAGAGTCAACAACATTTGACAGCTGCTAATTGGCTAACACAATGGACAACGGACGCGGCACCCACGCAATGGATGAGGCGGGGGCACGAGGGGATTGGGCTCACGCCTTTGGACGCTGCCCCATTCATAGACAAGCCGAGCTTATTAATGACTTTTCTATTGACATGATTTTTACGCACGCAGTCGAGTTAACTCAAACTGAGAAGCAGGGAGAGAGAGTAATAAATTTGTATGTGCCCCATGGGCACATTTTGCGGCTGTCAAGGCCAATTGCCAATTGCCAAATTGCATTAATTTCATAATTTCATAATCGTAATTGGAACTTTTAAGAACTGAAACCCTTTTTTTTTTTTGGCTGCATTGTTTTAGCGGATTTTTCGAATTTCGCTCACGCCTCAGACCGAGTTCTGTTATTTTTTTGGGGTACTCGAAAATAGATTGGAACGTCTCGTTGCCATTCACTTTTCACCTAGTGAAGCGTTTTTGAGGCACTCATAAAATCGAACCCCTTTCATTCCCATTCCCGACTAGTTTCGCACTGCTGTTCGAATAGTTCTCAAGCAGGCAGCCAACTGTAACGGTACTTTTGTTACCATGCGCTGGGCAATTTGTTATTTGTATGTAACTATTTGCTCTAATTTGTATGTTTGAAGTCGTCGAGCTGCTGCTGCTGTTGCCGCTGTTGTTGCCGCTGCTGCCACAGCTGACATTTTTGCTTGTGCACAAAGCAAATACCAAACTGTGCCTAGCATTGCTAATTAGAACTCGTCTAAGCGTGCGCACACATACGCAAGCCAAGACAAGCCAAGCCAACAGATACAGATACAGATACATTTGTATCTTTGGGCGTTAGAAGCGCTTTGTTGTTGCTGTCGCTGACCCACGCATCGAGTTCATTGTTTCTGCTTGTATCTTAACTGTTGCGAATCTATTTGCAAATTTCACAGCTTTTAACAACAAACATTTGTCGGCTCTTTAAGCTGACAGCGTTGACACGTCGTCGTTGGCGTCGTCGTCGTCGTCGTGCCTTTTGTTAAACCCCAATTTTGTGGCTTTTTGTTCTGGCCCCAGTTAACTAGGCCATTTGGGCCCTGCACCGAGGAGTCCGAGGAGTCGGGAATAATGGCAACTGGCGAATTGCTAAAACATCTGGCGACTTAATTAACCCAGAGTCGCATAAAATGATGCGTGTCGTGGTCAGTGGATGATTAAAGCGCATCCAGCGTCCAGTACTTGCCCCGAGGGCAACATTCAATCTCAGCTCCATTCATTCGTCAAGACGTAGACGAATTGCCGAACTATGCAGGAGGCGGAACAACCATTCCAAAGTAATTAAAAATGCCGACAGTTTTTTTTTTATTGCCGCCAATATGCGGTTGTTAAATAGTGCAACTGGAAAATCGCCAGTCGCCTGCAATATATAAAATGTTTATGGCCTTTACAAGGAAATCGCTATAAATTAGGCCAACAAAAAAAACCCCCAATGGATATCCTTGAATTTTCGTTCGTTCGCAGAGTTCAAGGCGATTGCTACGCAGATCGATTGGTTGTTCTTTAAATCCGCGCATGACATCAGGCTGACGATATCTATTTTGATTTTGGTTGTGGTTCTTTTGCGCAGCAATTTCACAATCATCATCATCTCTGAAATATTCCACGAGTATATTTATGCATTTGCATATGCATAAAGCTTGGCACTTCGGTGTTTATTGCTTAATTGTATTCAGAGTTAGTCGGCTGCATTATTGCCTTTCTAATGCCACTTTCGAAAGTCTTCTCCAATGCTGGCTAGAACTCGTGTTCAACTCATGATTACTTTCTTTGTTTCAAGTGAGTTATTAAAGTGTAATTAATAGCATTTTAAATTAATTAATTCTGCATATTTATAAAACAATTAATGAAGTTCGTAGAGCATTTTGCGTCATTAGTGAGAAATAGAAACAAAATTCAAAAGCAAAATGCAAAAGCCAAAACATAGACCACAACAACGACAACGACAATGGCTAAAACGCTGATGCTCATTGAGCACTAATAATGTTGGCGTGCGTTGAAAGTTATTTCTGATTGATGACAAAATATTAAAGGCAAAGAAATTAATGAATTCCTTGTAAGCCGACAAAACACCGAAATAACCATGAAACAAACAAGCAACAAATATATTAAATATGGCCAACGATTGTTGCTTGTCTTTTCAATCCACAAATACTTTGATGAGATATGTATTTGTTTTCAACCACAACCAACAAAAAATTTGCCTAATTGTTATTATGTAAAGCCGCGCATTATATTTGTCGCTTCTTAAGTTCTATAATAGAATAGAACGGCCAGATGATGATGACTACCTTGGCTAAACTGGGGGATTTGCATGGGGAACTTGCTCAGAACACGCCGAATACCGAATACCAAATGACTAGAACTATGCGTGAGTCAGCAGCATTTGCGTGCTACGTTTTTCCCCCCCACCAACAACGGGCGTATAACTATTTATATAAAGATTACGAAATGAATTTGCATTACAAAACAGTTGCTGGCAGGGGGACAAATCTATTAGTGGCATTTAAACGACAGTTCTGGATCACAATGCCCCCAAGTCGTTGACTTGGCCCACCGCTTGAGCGATGGCCAGCTTGGGGGAAATTAAGATAAAAACACCCATTTTATCAAGATGGTTATCGGTGGCAAAGCTTACAGCAGCTGACCGGGAGATGTTGTCATTGTGTTGCCGCAACAGACAACGGGCAACGGGCAACGGGCAACAGGCTAACGACCTCCGAAAGGTTACTGCCAACTTCCAGTTGCGAACTTTTTTCCCTCGATTTAATGGCGAGCGGTAAAAAAAGAGCAAGTATTTATATATAGAGGCACTCTTAAGTGTTGTATTTATGGAACGTGAGTATTGATTTTGAGTCACAATCAAAGTGCAAAGAACGCAACAAAAAGACACGGACGGAAATCGCTACTTTGCGAGCCAAGTTCGTGTTCTAAGTCTTTTGTTTAAACGCACAATTTTACAACGTCTTTTAAGCAGTTAACACCCCAAAAGCGGCAATCAAATTTAATTTATAACTAACAACAACCATAAAATGAGACCAACAACATCGACAGCAACCAAAAAAATGTCAACGCTGCCCGTTTTGGGTTAACGAACTGCGTGCTCAGCATTTATTAATTAATGCATAAAGTTTGGTGGGCATTTGATAAGAGACACACAAATTAAATGCCTTGCCCAGTATCAAGTGCCACTCGCCCCATCGATTCACATGCTAATCGCGTGAAATTTCTTTAAGACTTTGGCGATGCTGCGACGCGTCACGAACTATTTGCATAGATGGTTTTTTTCTGCTGTTGTCTGCCCGTTTATGCTGTGCAGTGTCTGCGCTAAGTGGATGCGCATCTTGGATTGAGTTTTTCATTTAAATAAATTTTGATTGAGATAAATTAGCCAAGGCAGCAGCCAGCAAAAAAAAAATAAAAAGAACCACAAACAACATAAAAGTGGTGGCATCGTGTTGCGGCCTTTTGTTTGCCACTTTTGGGACTGCGTGAAAGCTTTTTTCATACGTTCGTATTTTAGTCCGAAATTCAAAAGCCTTTCTTTTTTCATCTTCTGTTTTGTCAGCTAGAATTGGGCCCAAGCGGAGAGTCGGAACAATTGCAAAGCTAAAAGGCTTATGGTCTTAGTTCGAGCATGAAACTATGGAAAGCGATCTTAGCTTTCCCACTTTCATCGCTGAAGGTCGTCGCTGTCGCTGTGACGAATTAAACAGAACAATTTTGCTCTAGTACTATATCAATTGGCCGACATCACTTTTGTATAGAATAATGCCGAAGACTGGCGACAGTTTAATGCACAGAACGTGAGCGAGTTTAACACTTTTGTATTTAATATTTATACTTTAGTTTGCATGTGCTACAAAAATGTCACAAGATTGCTTAACAGAACCCTGATTAGCGGTAAATGAGCTGCCAATTAACAGATTGTCGCCAGTCGCCGAGATTGTGAAATACTCGGATGAGTTGTGGATGCTGATGATGAGGATGACGATGATGACTGCATTGAAATGAGAGCTTAGCCCGGCTGAGATGCAGGTGAGTGTGTGTTAACAATATGGGTAAATTTGTGGTTAAGCTTATCTGCAATTTGCTAACGAACTGTTGCCAAAATAAAGAAAGAGCGAAAAATCCGTTTGAGCAGATTAAATTGGTTGTGCAACACACAACACGCCACACGCAACGTGCCAACGCCTCATAATTAAAGATTTCCATGATACGAAATTTGCTTACTGTGTGGTGTGTGGGGCAGCATCGCGATTGCCCAGCAATTGCCCAGCAATTGAAACATTAGCGATATTGTTGGCCAAAAGCTGCCTCTGCTGCTCGGCTGCTTTTGCCGTTGACCCATTTCCAAAGTGCACGCGAGGCAAAGCCAGTGACCCGTTCCATCGGCTCTTCACTTCACTTCACGATAGCAGCGCCGACAAGTGTTTGTGTTTGGGTTGTGGGTCTTAGCTCCGGTCACCAGCAACAGCAGCAACAACAGCAGCAACAACAATGACTGGCCGTTCAAGTGGCGCTTAGGCGGTTTTTGGCTGCTTTTTTTGCTGTTGTTTTGGCCAGTTTTGTATGTCAATTGCTGCCCGCTGAATTTGACCGCAGGCGGTCGACGCGACGGCTGCTCCGACTTGCCCTGCTCGTCCACTGCTCCTTCCAAAATGAAACAATTTGAATGCGCATAAATTTGGAATGAAACAACAAGAAAAATAACAAACAAACAAACTGGGAGTTAGATAGAGATAGCGAATTCAATTAACGGAGCATCCAGCATCGACAGCATCTCAGCAATTGTCGGTTTTAGCAATTTGGACACCCATTGAATCACGCTTTTGCAATGAGGATTGGGATTTGCATTGTGCACACACACCGCACACACACACACACACACACCGCACACTTGTGCCTCACACATCATTAATTACGCGCTGAATTGCGGATCTAAGCGCTAAGCTGCGATTTGGGCAGAGCGAGAACCTTTGGACAAGTACACGGCCGGCCGGGCAGCGGTAATTAAGTCAGTGAGGCGTCTACTTTATTCAGTTGCGCCCCATGAATGAATCAATGAATCAGCCAACGCCAGAGCCAGAGCCAGTGATAATGCCTGGCGCATCTGCTATAAATAAATATGATGCGTCCGTTTTGAAGCATCGACGTAACTATGCAGATGCGATTAGTTGTTATCTAAAGTGTGCACAAACCATGTATACCTGGAGAGTTATTACTCAAAGTCGGGTATGATGGACTGGGACACAGAACCAAAATAAATAACTATTGTAATAACAAATTCATGATCTCAATTTAGAGAAAATATTCCACTGAAACGAAAGATATATGTCAAATCAACACTACGCAGATTTAAATGAATTATGTAAATACTAAACCATATTTAATAAAAGTTGAAATACTGTTGAATATAAATTTCCATTGCAGACGAATTTAATGTTTTTAGTTCAGAGACAATGATTAATATTCAAGAAACAAAATTCATAAAAAATTATTCTGTTTCGGCTTCATTTATTTTATTTGATTATTATATTTTCAATTTAATTGTATTGGTTTTTCATTTTAAGCCAATTAGTATAATACAAAATAAAAAATATATAAAATGCTTTACCAGAATTTTTTTTCGAGTTTGATAATTTTAATAAAATAAGTATATACTTGCAAAAACATTAAAACCATTTTAATTTTGTTTGTAAAGCGTTTTGCAGCATAAATGTGTAAAAAATGTTTTTATGTCCGTGATTGTAAGCACTAAATCATGTTGAATGAAATTAAAATTGTTGGACACAAATTGAAAATTAAAACAACATCTTTTTCGTACTAGCCGCAAATTATTTTGTAAGTGAATTTGCATTTACAGCATAGAACGCTGTCACGCATACCCGTCCATTTAGCACATTCTAAATTGTTTTGCATTTGAGATAATTGCGCATAACTATAGACCGCATGCGTCCTGTAGCTGTAGCTGTAGCTGTAGCTGCTAATACTTCCGCCACAAGTTGGGGCACGACGACAAGAGAGCGCGGCGCATGTTGCTGGCAACATGTTGGCAACCTGAGCGGCAACATTTCAGCAGCTGGTCGCTGCTATTTTTAGACGCAATGTTGCATTTATTAAAATGAAAAATTATGCAGGCAGCTCCAGCCCCAGCCGCAGTCCAAGCCGCTCTCTGTTTATGTATAATTTAAGCACTTCTTTTTTTTTATATTTTATTTGCAGCCACATATATGTGCATTAATGTGTTTTTGACGATTTGGCCGAGAGTGGTTGCAACCCGGTGCATTACATCATATTGGCGACTCTGATGCAATCCGCAAAACGAGTCTTACCGGCTCGACGGCAGCAGAGTTACAATTCGATATGCGAGCGCCACAATTTAAATCCTCAGTGTCAATGTCGCCCGATGCGCGATGCCGGCAAAAGAAATAAATCCGCAGCGACCGACCAACGAAAAAAACTGAATTCTCTGTGCCGACGACCCTGGGCTAACTGCACTTTAAGTTGCCACTCGTGGTTTGTGGCTGCGTGCTTGTAATTTAAGCGGCCTGCCTGGCAATGTCATTTAGTTGTTGATAAGATGCAGTTGTTGTTGTTGTTGCTGTTGCTTGCCACATAAATTCATTAGAAACCCTGCCTGGTGTGGCACATATCTGATAACCGAGCGTCTCAGTCCAGTCTCTATTTTGTATTTTTGTTGCGTCTGCGTTTGTGGCCAGTGACAGCAACATGTTGCAAATTTGCTGCCACATGACCGCTTGATATATAGCCTTTATTTCCTGTTTATGCTGATGATGAGCCTATGTTAATCCTCCGACCAGGGTTCAGCTGAAGCTCTAATGTAATTTGCTTGAATTTCATGCATATGACTTCGATGACCCAAATTGCAATCCAAACACTGCAGGCGCAACAGCAACAACATCGTATAAGTTTGTTATTTAAATTTGGCAAACAACCACAACAACAACGAAGAAGAACCTGTTTACAATTGAGTTTAGCACATGAGCAGAGGGGGAGAAAGAGGCGGGGGGGGGAAATGCACTCAGCATTTTGGTTAGCCTCAATAAAAATGTTGTGAATTCCTAGAAGAAATGATTAATAAAAATGCATCAAGTGTCATTGCACCCTGCAAAGCGAATTCGGGTAGCTTAACTGCAGACTTAATTCGATTAACTTCAGAATGGTTAGGGTATCTTTTAGTCGAGCTGCGTGTGCTTAAAACTGCACCCACTTGAAAGCTGTAAAAAAGGCGCAAATGTTTTGGAATTTCATGTGGCGACGTCTTGAACTTGCCACTTGTTGTTGTTGCTGTTGTTGTGGTTGTTTGTCTGCAGTGAGAGTCGCTTGTTTGCCAGCCCCATGTTTGTTAGAGAAATCGATTAGAACCAACAACAACAACTACAAAGCCGTCGATTGTATTTGGCTAACTTAGAACCAGAAACTTGTGGTAAGTTTGCAGCGCGTTGCATTCAACGTTCCTGCCGAGTCATCAAACTGCGCCAGCCACTTTGATGAGCTGCGTTTGCAGCGCTGCGTAAAGGTGTCAATTTTAGCACTGAGATGCCATTTGAGCCAAGCAGGAAGACTCGTCTCAGCTTTCTTCTTCTCCATCATCAGATTCGCATGTTGCAAGATGAGTCTAATTAGCGGTAGCATCAGCATCGACTTGAGCTCCACGTTTTGCACTCCTCACAATGTTTGCACATCAATCAACTCAACATCGAAATTGGCTAAACAACAATGTAAATTCAAATTTAATTTTTTGTCCAGAAATTAATATTATTTTTATGCTGATATTTTTTCGATTTTCAATTTGATTGAAAGCCATTGTCAAATGGCTGCAAAAATGCTCGAACGTCATCAGCAATTTAATTGCAAGCTCTTCAGCGCTGAGCATCTCTCAGCCCATTCTATTCCAAAACAGCATCAAAGTTATGCAAATTGCAAACGAGTCGCTGGCAAAAAAATAATGGAAATACATTATGCGGCATTTGGTTTTATTATATTAGAAATTAATTGTCGATTGCCGAAACGAGTTTCAAAAAGCCATCAAATAATTGCGCGTGCAAAGAATTTCCGCACCCAAAACAAAAAATACAAAAATTACTTCTGCAAATATATTTCCATTATGATGAGTTCCCAGCTGAATGGCCCCAAAATTGAAAAAAAAAACCCTTTCACCGATTGACTTTCATAGGCATTAGAATAAGAATGAATGCCCCGACTAATGAACCAATGAAAGTGAAGTGAAAGTAATTTGCATACGATAAACAAAAGTGTTGTTTGTGTTTCTGTTTGTGTTTGCGTTGCCTATCAAACTGTTAAATGTTGTAAGGTTTGATGACACCGGTTCCACTTCCAGCAGCAGCTTGACAGTCCATCATCATCATTGCCAAAAACCAAATAAATGTGAAGCACATTCAGCTCGTAAACGCAGCCAATTTGCAGTTTTAATGCAGGCGAAAGTCCACAAAAAAACAAAAATACAATTTTGCGCATACTGAAAAGCCAAAATTCATATTCTAAAATAAAATCGGAGAGCCTATAAAGTTGTGAAACAGAAAGTAAATCGTAATCCAGAGAAAGTCTTGAGCAATTTGTTATTAGCTGGTTGGTTGGTTGCTGGTCGCTTCATTTGCTGATGCCGTAACTTTTTGGCCAGAAAGCCAAGCTGCTTCATTTGGGCCTGCCCCATTAATCATGTATCAGAACAACGCAGACGACGACGGCAACCCGACAAAATAATAAAACATGTTAATGATGGACCAATGGAAGAACTGCGATGGGGGGCTGGAGGAAGGGGTGACTAACTTGTAAATAAGTTGAGCTAAGCCTGGAACTGGGATTTGAATAGGTGAATTCATAAGAAGTCTTAGCCTGGTCAGGAGCATTGAACTTCATCAGCAAAAGGAAGTGGCGAAAAAAATAGCTGAAAAATGCTGATGATGTTCATCATTTCATTTGGTTGTGAGCGGTCAGAAAACCTTGAACCCGGCACGGGTTGGCTATGGCTATGGCTATGATTTTTTGTGGTAAGACAGGTAGATTGTTTTGAGGCCATGCCAAAAAAAATCCAAGAAGACCAAGAGAGGCAAAATACCTTTTTGGCCAGCCTTCACTTTATTACAGTTATATGGCCAGAGCTCTGCGTATGATTTGTGTGTGTTTTATTTTGGTATTTTTGGCTGGCGTTTATTGTAAATGAAGTGAATGAAAGTGTTGCAGCCGACAGAAACGTTTGGGCCATTTCGGTTGATCATTTGTTTTTACTTTCTAAATTGGCATTTGCTACACATGCGCACACAACGCAGCGAAATAATCACGGCCAGAGATGAACTCGCTTGAACTTCCCCGTCAAGTGGCAAGAAACTTTGCATGCTTGCTGCCAAACAAATAAAAAAAAACAAAATACGATAATATGCGGCCAAGAAAGGTGAATCACACTTTCTCCCTGGGCAGCGTGCGCTGCAACTTGTGGCATATTGCATGAATTATGCGCATGTGTGTCGCGATCAGAACAGAACATTGGGAGCTGCAACTGGCAACCGGCAACTGGCGTCAATAATCAAGATAAATGTCGGCCAGCGTCATGGGTGCGTTTGGCAAAAGTCCCAGCGAAAAAAAATAAAAAAAGCCCCAAGACGGGACGCTCTTGATGATGACTAATGGCACAGTTCTTGGCCTTAGTCAGCGTATTTTATGGCTTATCAGAAAGCAGAGAGAGACTAAGGCTTGGGCTGCATCAAAGTGTGATTTGTGATCTGTGATTTGTCTGTCACGGTGATCAGCGTTTCTCAATTTGACTCCAAGAATTTATGCAGAGATATTTTATGATGGCATCTATCAAATGTTGAACTTTCCAAGCAGCCATTACTTGTAATCAGTTCTGGAATTAAATCGATTGCTTTTGACTTTCCATTTTCCAATTTTCCCTTTTTTTTCTTTTCGTTAAAAGAATCTCCAACCGCCGGCAGATTTATCATTTAGTTTGCAGTTTAATAGCTCATCTTAATGGCTTTAATTAGATGGCTGTGTTCATAATGACTTTTGGAGCAAGCTGCGAGACTCTGCGGTTTATTTATAGAACTACAACGAGTATCTGCGCACATCATTTAGCCGCCGTTTTGTGTCACTTAAGCGAGCCACTCATAAACCAGCCCAATAGTTGAGGCTGAGGCTGAGGTGCATCTGTATCTGGCGCGTGTATCTTTTGGGCAGCAGTTGTGGCAGTTGTGGCAGTGGCAGCCTAATGGCCGCACATGTGTCCAAGTTTCAGTTGCAGTTCGACTTCTGCGAGTCTGAATCTAAATCGGAATCTGTGACTCGCGAGTCGAGAGTTGCAAGCCATGATTTTGTCGTGCCTCATGTCGCACAAACCGTTTTCGTTTTCAATGCTGCGGCCCTAAAGGCGGTCAGTCGCAGCTGGATGAGGAGGGCCGACTATGCATGGCATGCATTCAACACACGATACTTGGCATTCTTGGCAGGCCGCCATCGTTGCACCGCCCGCTCGCTGCCTGCGTGAGTTTGTGTCCAAAGTCTTTTGTTTTGCTTTGGCCAGACGACGGCGACGACGACGACGACGACTATCGATCGCGCTTGATCATCATCATTGTCATGGCTGGACTCTGAGCTCTCAGCGCGGACTCTGCGCAATGCAATGCCTGGCATGCTATTTTTATTACATTATGCTGCAAAATAGTAACAACAAGCTGGGGAGCTGGGGAGCTGCTTCGCCTCCTCCTCCTCCTCGCGTTGCACGTTGTCAACTGTTGCTTTTTGCATTGTTTTTCATGCGCAGTCCATTACATGATTTTATTATGTTCCTGGCATTCGCAGCGTCATGTAGAAAATGCGGCTGCGCTTTTGTTTTAGTGGTTGTCACTTCTTTTTGTTTCTGCCTGTGTTTGGCTTGTGGCGAGTGTGCCGCTGTGCCGCGAGTGCCGTGTGGCAAGTCCCAGTTGCCACTCGCAGTCGCAGTCGCAGTCGAAGTCACAGTCCCAGTGCGACGATTCGCAACAAGTCCAAAGATCGCCGGCAACACGCACGCTCTAATGAGCAAAAATCATTTAAGACGCAAGCTATTTATAGTTGGGCATTTGCTATATATAGCAGACACACACACACACATGTTGCAACTGCAACCCGAGGCCATTTATTGGGCTTCCAAGTGGCAAACTAGCTTGCAGACTGGTTATGTTCGGCTGTGCGGTTGTTGCGGTGTTTGTGGCCTGGCTCTGTGGGTAATGCGATCTAATGCATGCAGGAATTTTACAAAATTTCTCGCTGCTGCAGCGGCAAGCGGCAAGTTCATTAAACAGACTATCGGTCAAGTACCTAAGACGGCGTCTGCTGCGGCTAATTGCGCGTGCGCAGCCAACGGAAGCGACGCCATCCTCGGTTCTAGCTGCAACTGCAACTGCAACGCGAATGCGGACATTGTGTTTAAGCAGCTGTGGCGGCCACTTCTCATGCTAATTAAGCCGAATTGGGCAAAAGGCACAAGTGGAGTATGCTGTGCTGTGCTGAAAAGCGAGCAAAGAACGGTTCTTAAATCCTAAATCGCAGCCAGACAACAGCAACATGTTAATTTGAGCAGTTCGTGGAAGAGTTGAGAGCACGAAAGTATGAATTACAACTGATGCGCAAAATTGAAACAACCGCCAAACGTCGAACGGACGAATGAGCAAACAAAAAGGAATCGTTCTCTGTCTCGCTCTCGCTCGCACTCTCACTCTATTTAAAGTCGTTGCACTTTCGCATCTTTTGCCGAAATATTCTGTGTGCAGTTACTTTAGATGGGACGGTCGCGATAAGCGAAACTGTTAGTCAGCCATCCGCAGAGCCGTTGTCTCCACTCTCCACTCTTCACTCTCCACACTCTTCACTCTCCACACTTTGCACATTTGGCAAGTGCATGCTAAAAAGGGACAGATTTTTTGGTATATTTTTCTTTGAACTGACTGATGAACTGCAGCTATTGAAGCTACAAATTACGGTTATGCACACAGCTCATGCATATAGATATATATACATATCTTATTTGCTCATCTGATGAGGGTAGCAGAGGAGGAGAAGCAGCGAGCAAATATGAAGCGATAAATTGAAATTTCAAAGCTGGCGCAAAGCAAACACTGCAATGATAACACAGCCAGCGTGAAGCGGCAGCGCAGTTGATAAAGCTGACAGTTGGAGCCCGTAGACAGTGAGGTTGGGGCTGCGGTGGTGTGTGGTGTGTGGTTGGCAGCACTTAATGCAGTGCAACGTTAAATGCTTTTACCAAGGATTTGACGCCCAAATCCAAGGCAGCCCAGCAGGCAAACAGGCAACTAGACAAACCAGACGACAACAATGTCGTGAAAAACGATTCAAAGCGGGGACTAAAGAGGAGGGAAAACGATGGCAACGTTTTGCCGGTTTGCGATTCTCGTGCGACATTGAAATTGATGATGTGCTGCCGTTGCTGCCTCTGCTGCTTGCCACTTCTGTAGTTTTTACTGCTTTCACTTTTTTGTTGTTGCTGCTCGTCGCTCGTTGCTTTTGTCGTTTTGGCCAGACACGCAAAAACTTCCCTTCTGCCTCGTTGGGGGTAGCAAGGCGACAGAGCGTGCTGAAGCTGAAACTGAAGCTGAAGCTGTGTCGTCTGCTCCAACTCTGTTTGCTTAGCCCTAGTGCTGGTTGCACTTGATCCCCCTAAGTGAAATTAGGGAAAATTTCAATTAAAAAGCATTTAAGTAATCCACGTTTAATGCCAATGCAAAAAGCGCTCTCGCCTCTGCTTTAGGGGTGGCTGCTTCACACGCCCCACTTGCAATTGATTGCTCCACGCCACGCCACGAACCCAAATACCGCCTGTAAAAAGTGTGGCCAGGGTGTGTGCTACTTTTACTGCAATCACAATCGCTTCCTTTGGAACTGGGGGTCAATGCAATTTGCTGCGGAATTTGCTAATGAAGCGCGCTCTATGATGACGACAGCGAAGATGTGTTGACAGCAGCCGAGTTGCCGTAAACTTAATTGAATTGTAAATTGGATGGCATTCACTTCAGCTAATTGACGTTTCTTTGGCCAAGAACAAAGCGCACAATACTCGTATTTACCTGTTCGTCGCTCAATCTCAACGCAATTTGTTCTCGCTGACATATCAGCTTTGATTGATCTGCGATACAGCCAGTCTATTACATGTGAGCTCTTAATTCCCCAATTAACTGCCATTGGCATTGGCATGTTCATCTCACTCATATTCCAGCGTAGAACGGTAGCGTTGGCGATTTAAATATTGGGAAAAAATTTACATTTATTCGTTCCTTAACATAATTACTTGAATAACCGGAAATTGTAAAAATATGTTATTTGGCTTTGCCATCAATTCGTCTTCTATGATTTACAACAAGTCTATGAATAGTTGGACAAAAAAAAAACAAATTCTGTTCCAAAATAATTTACAATTTGTGTAACGAATAAATCATTTTAGTCAATAAGAAATTTCAAATTAATTGAAAACAAATTAATAACAAAATATCTTAGATTTAAGGAATTATTTTCAATATGATATTAATAAAATAAAAATCCTTCAAATTAAAAAAAAGAAGAAATTAATGTTACATATTAAAGCATGTAATTTAAGTTAAAATGATAATTTAGGAAAAAAAAACTTTAGAATTGTTAAAGCAAATCAATAGAAATTTTGAATAAAACTGTTTAATTTTAGCAGCTATGATAAATTGTAAATAGAATTTAAAAAACGAATTAACAAACGGCCAATTTCAAGAAATTTTTATAAAACTAATTAATTTTCGACATATCAATAAAAAACCTTTATTAAAGAAAAAAGTTGACGGATAAAAGTGTATGAAATTCTTAGAAAATTATGATTCATCTGATAAATTTACCTAATTAGCTTAAACTCTAAATTGCTGTTGCTGAAGTTGTGGCAAGTGACGGAAATACTTTTAAAGCAATTGATAAGCTTCAATGACTCAATGAAATCTCAGCACTGCATTCTTCCCAGATCTTTCGTTGCGAACTTGCGAACTGAGCGCATATCTAATTGCGTTAATTATAAAGGTTGTACAACTGGGCGTATGTGTTATTTGAATATGTTAAATGTGTGGGCTAGGCATAATGCTAACTGTATAATAGAACTTGGGGCTATTTTACCACTATATGGTGCGCGATAGCCATCTGAAGAGCATTCTACTTGACTTGCTTGCCCTTTTTGAATGCGATGCGAATTGCGAATGCGAATTGCGAATTGCGAATGCAACTGCTTGAGGGTAATTGAAAACGCACGCATTCATTTCTTTTTGCGTTGCCCTCAACTCGGAACGTAGGAGAAGAAATCAGAAACAAGAAGGAAAACACTTTTCAGCAGCGCGTTGGAAAATTGAAAACCAAAACAAGCGAGCATAAATTCCCCCGACGAAAATGAATACGCTGAGACTGGGCAGCAAGTGCAACAGTGCAACATTGCAACATGAGCAAGTGAAACAGGCGCATTAGAAATGCAACAAATCACAGCAATCGCGGCAGTCGAGCGTGGATGGGCAACGGCACAGGAAAGAACCAGAATCGGTGGCAGAGGCAACAGCAACATCAACTGAGAGGCGGAGGCAGACATATGAGTACGAGCGGCAAGTACGCACTATGGGTGCAACCAGTCAACAAGCCACAATAACAACAGCCAGAGTCACAAATAAACGAGGGAGACGACGACGTCTGCATTGAGTTGCCCGGCAGCGTTTTTCCTTCCTGCAATAAGTCAACGCAGTGGCAACAGCAACAGCAACAGCAACAGCAACAAAGCGACGCACACAAACTGTGCTACAAATTGTATCTAGTTACAATTTGCAAACTACAAACAGAGTCGCGTCGAGTTGAGTCGAGTCGAGTCGACTAGAGTCGAGGCAAGTCAAAGTCAAAGTCGCAGTCGCAGTTGCAGTCGCCGCACGCAATGCAGAAAAGAAAGATGAGGGCGGAGGAGGAGGAGGAGGAGAAGTTTTCTGTTGTCGTTGTCGAAGCTGCAATTGCAGGATGATGTTGCTGCTGTGCGTGTTGAAGCGCTGTTTTTATGTTGCTGCTGCACAGTTGCACAATTGCAATTGCACGTTGCACAGTTCTATTGAA
Organism: Drosophila ustulata; assembly: GCA_035047365.1. NCBI lineage: Eukaryota > Metazoa > Arthropoda > Insecta > Diptera > Drosophilidae > Drosophila > Drosophila ustulata. The sequence continues at coordinate 27,987,454 of JAWNPT010000094.1, forward strand.
GGCATCTCCCATTTTGCCGCTGCTCGGCGACGCGTCGTATGCGCAATTCATACCAAAAGCAAGTAATTTGCAATGGCAGTTGTTAAGACTTCTTTTGCCAGCGCGTCCCCCATTGGCCAATTCCCCAAACAGCCTTGCCAAATTGGCCGCTGACTGACGACTGACGACTGACGACTGACTGCCCGAACGTTCTTGCCAAGTTGCAGCAAATCTAATGCGCTTGTTAACGCCAATTGCACAAGATGTTTTGCCGTTTGCAATTTGGCCAACGGTAGCGTTTAATGTCCAATTCGTTATGCTGCGGGCCAAGTGGAAAATCAACTTGTCGCCGTTTGCGCGAGGAAATTTCAATTAAAGTTGCACCCCCTTCAACCTCAGCCAGCAAACTGGGCTCGCATCATAAGTCGGCTTTAAAGCCGGGCCAACAAAGGCAGGCTGTAGACGGAGCCGAAAAAAATTGTTAATGCCAACTGGCTGCTAAAGTGTAGTGAAGTGTGTGCGCCGGGCTTTTTGAGGCGCGTCAGACTGTGAACGTGAAAAAGCCAAAATTCAAGCATTAAATGTAAGTTGCACAGACGACACCAAGGACAAGGACAGAGCACAGAGAGAGAGAGTCAGACAGTGTGGCAGACAGCGGCAGAGTCGAGTAGAAAGAGAGCGAGCGAGAGACGGCTGCAGATACCGAGTTTGGTGCTTGCCCCAAAATGAAGCAGTTGAAAAATAGCCGCCAGTCATTTGGCGCGAAATTCAATTCCCGCCTGCGCTGACATCAAAATCGCTTCGTTCTACCCCAAAAACAACGAGCAACGAACAATCCTGGCCAGCCTTTCATAATGATGATGTTGCTGCGGCTGCTGATGATGATGTTGTTGGGCTCGTTGTCGCTATCGCAACCAGACTCGTAGCGTAGCGTTTTGGCATCGACAACGTCATCGCCATCGCCATCGCTTTATGCTTTATGCGTAGGGCAAACATGGCGTATGCGCAATCTATGCGTTCCCTTCTTCTTCTCGCTGCTGCGTAGCATGCGAAACGTGACTGTCGCGACGGGAGCTCAGCTGCACACAACTCCTTCCTCCCTCCGCTCTTCACCTCGTCACCTCGTCACCCGTTGCTGGTCCCTTTTGCAAATATTTATGCTTTACATTTCGTTCGGCACATTGTTTGAATTTATTTGTTGGCATTGTCGCCGTCGTCGTCGTCGTCGTTGTTGTTGTTGCGATTTTATTTGCCAGCGCGATGATTATTGTTGCTGGTGTTCGTGTTCATATTGCCGCGCTGTTGTTCTCTTGTTTGAGTTTGTTTTCTGATGTCGATGTCGATGTCGATGTCGATGTTGTAGTTTGCTGCCAGACGTGCTCATATGGCTTGCCTCCGAAATTCGCAACAGATTCTAACTTACAGAGTGACCTCTTTATTCATTGTTTTGCACAGCCAAAAGAACTTTTCGCGAAAGTTACTTCAAAGCCGATAAAATTCGACTGTTTAGCAAACTATTGAAAATTCTTTTCGTACAATAATTGTTTGTGCAATTGTCACTCCATTAAACGCTTTATTAAAAGCATGTCCAGCTTATTGAAACACACATTTTAATTGTTGTTTATTTTAGACTTGAAATATGAAATAGTCTTGGTTTTTAAAGTTTATAGAAGATATTTGTCATACAATAATTATTAATGAATTGCAGTCCATGTTTTTATCTGCATGTTTTCTGCAGTTTTTGTAGAATTTAAAGCTTAGCAAATAATAGAAAATTCATGTCGCTTTAATTGAAATGCACACTTATTATAAGTGCCCAATATATTTTAATTGATATACAATAATTATCAGTGTGTTTGATACTCCATTATACCCTTTGTTTAAAACATGTTCAGCTTATTTAAACACTCTTTTCAATTACTGGTTTGTTGCTGCATAATTTATGCAGTTATTTGTAGACTTTAAACATGAAATACGCTGCACTGTAAATGATATTTTCAATAGGGGCAGTTGGAGTTTTGCAAAATTAAATGCAAATTAAATTAAATAACCATCCTTGACTGTTCTCTTCGTCCTGCCTGCTTTTCTGCCTGGCTGGCAATGCAAACGAGTTCGCGGCCTTGAGCGTTTCAGGTATGCAAATTGGGCAACAAAAAAACATTTTTGCAGCGAACTTTTCACGCCAATTGCCGAATTGGTGATTTGACAAATGTTTGCATAAAATATAAATTTCATGCGCTTGAAAGTTGCCAAAATAAGACAATGAGCTGGCTAAATAACTTCTAATTGTTGTACAAATAGACAAGTTGAATTAGCATATGGCAGCCGTCCATGGTTGAGGGGGGGAAGGGCTGAGAGGGGGGTCAACAAATAGGTGCCAGCAACAACGAAACTAAAATGTGTTAAATCGCCAAACAATCGATTGCCACACAAAGAAGAATGCTGCAGTTGAGAGTGACCGACTTTGGAATACCCGCTGCACTTTAAATCGGAATCAGAACTTAATTTTTGAACTTACAAAAATATATACAAATTAATCGTTTTTAAAAACTAATAATTTATTTTTATCCAAACTATATTCTATTGTTTTAAAAATGAAGACAAGTTATAAATTACATTAAATTTGTTATCGTTACGCTTGATTCTGCTAGAAAATCCGTTTATTTCTGCTGCATTATTAATTTATTCATCTCGTTAGTTCTGATTTGTGGCAGCCATCATGTGGATGCCGTTTATGCTGAGCTGCCTCCTAATGGTTGCCCTCGATGTGGACTGGACAATAGCCTCGAAGATTGCACCCTGTTCAGGATATGTTTACGCTGATTGCTATGATTACTGCGCAAAGAACTGCAGGGAGAGGGGCGCCGATTGTTTTTATCATTGCGAGAATGGCTGTGGCTGTGACGAGAAATCCTTTATAGTACGGAACAATGGTGCCTGCATCCAGCTGATGGAGTGTCTCTTCGACGAGGACTCTGCCGAGGAGGAAATCCTGACGCCGAAGCCCAGCAATGTCACAATTGTACAACAGCGGAAAATGTTTGATTTGATATATAAAATCCATCATCGCATCCACTTGCCTAAACAGTTCCTAAATTGATTAGATTAGATTAGATCTATATGTTTGCAAAAGTAGTTGATCTTGGAGATCAAATTTTAATTCAATATCAATATATTGACCAACCAACTTCAATTGTCAATACAAAAATATGTGTCTGTCACTTTTATATGTATTGATACATAATATCAACTTTAGTGTCATAAAATTGTAAAATTGCATAATAACATACATTTCTTTATGTATTGCTCTTTAAGTAATTTTCAGATGATTGAGATACCCTTTAACCCCTTGGCTACCGAGTATAATCATATACAAGCAGCAACTTGGCTCGGACGAAAACGAAAGGGGCCAACGAAAAATTTACAAGCTTATAAAACGATCTCCACGCGACAATCATCAATCATCCAGCCTCAATTGGAGACAGTCGACAATGGCAATTTACAGTTGGACTCTCAATCAACGGGGGAACTAACTTGACCCTGAAATGCAATCAAAAAGTGACCCCACCCACCAATGGGACAATTGTGTGTCGAGTATCGGGCTTCGAGTTTCGAGTATCGAGTATGTTGCAATTTGCATTTGACCCTCACATTGCTACCTGTAATTGTTGCTCTTGTTCGCATTGTTGTTGCTGTTGCTGTTGCTTTCATTACACAGTTTGTCGCATTTGTACGTGCCTTAGCGCTTTTTTTCTGGCTCGTTCGCTTGGGTTATTAATTTTTCGCCATTATTATTATTTGGCAGCTTTTCGGTGCCTTAGCACCTGGTTTGCTGAGCCGAGCCGAGCCGAGCTGAGCGGAGAGTGAAGCTATCTGGCTGCTTGCATCTGGCCAAAGACTCAACGAGCCGTGTAAACAGCGTGAGAATTTTGTTTTTAGATTTATCAAAAAGCCACAAAAAAACCGCTGTTTCTCTAACTTTTCTTCTTAGTTCTTTTTTTTTCGGGTATCTTGATTTGATTCCCCACCGACTTCAACTGTGTTTTGTTTTATTTTTCCAGCTTTATTTTTTGTTTCTGGCAATTTCCGCAGTTTGAACTCTGATTGTTCTACTTGTCATCATCCCCCTCATGCAATTTGCTGGCAAATAAAGCAGGCAAACAGACGGCCAACAATAACACACTAAACAAACTCCAATGAATGTTCTGCAATTATGTCGAAGCGTGTGTGTTCCAATTCCGAATCCGACTCCATCTCCATCTCCGACTCCAACTTCCCGCTACAAGTAAGGTTCTGAGGGAGAAAGCTTCAGCTTCAGTTTGGCGTCTTAAGGGTCCGCTTATCGCCAGGCAATCGCAACTTGTCGCTTTTATGAGTTACTCACTTTGCCTAATTGGGTCAGAGAGACGTCCAACATATTTTCAAATCAAAGATGCTAATTTTAGTTTCTGTTGCTTTTGCTGCTGTTTGTGGTTAGCTTTTTTGGGCCATAAACTGCGCGAGCCATGTCCATAAATGAGGCTATTTAATGTTCATCAAATGTAGGCAGTTAAATGCTGATTTGCTGATTTACTAATTTATTGCAAGGCGTGGTGCCATTTTAATGACACAACTCAAACTCAAACTCAACTCGACTGCAATGAGCAGCCAAAGTTTTTGACAAATGCAAAGCAGGCGCCAGTTTTGCATAGTTTAAGCCAAAATGATATATGGCAACAAGCACATGCATATGTATGAGAGTATATATATTATTATGTTATGTGGGTGTTTCAGTTTATATATATATTTGTGTGCCCTTCTAAAGCACACAAGTCCTTAGCTAGAACGAACAGCTCTCGAGGCAACCATTCATTAAAAAACTGACTACGGCGCCTATTTTATATGCACTTTGCATTGCAACTACTTGTTGTTGTTGTTGCTGTTATTGTTTTTGTTGTTATCCGATCTTTTTTACAAATTCGTAGCACATTCGAGGCGCCAAACAAAAAGTTGCGAGCGTGTGAGAACTTGGCAAAAGTGGCCACAACTCTGCAGGGAAAAGTGCGGAAAATCAAAAACAGTTTTTGAATGATAGAGAATATTATTATAATAGCTGGTATATAACAGTATAGAATGGTCACTAAACTGAGGAATGCCGCCGAAAACTTTCGAAGAGACAGAATTGAATTATTTGTTGGGCGTTCGAAATGCGATTAGTTTAGTAAATTGTTTTTAAATTGTGAGCAGTTTGTTCTAATAGTTTGTGCTGGCAATTGGGATTAAGTGCTGGCCATTGAAAGCTAATTGCATTTAGCCATGGTTCCCAGTCGAGAGCCGCGGCTCATAAGCAATGCAGTCGGCGTAGGCCAGTTAGATGTTGTTGCCGATGGTTGTTGCTGGTTTTGGAGACCACGATGTGGCAGGCTTTTGTTATGCACGGGTTGTGGCGCTTGTCTGGGGCACATTAAAGGCGCATGAATGGCCTGGCAATAAATATTACGAAAAAATTCGCCTTTGTGGCATGCTAAACGTGCTGTAACAACAACAATTGCGACACTAAGCCACCATAAGCCTATTATTTAATTTGCAGAAAGCAGACGGCGGCACACTCAAGGGGGAGAGAGGGGAGAGGGGAAGGGGGCGGTTGCTGCAAATGAACTTTTAAAGCGCCCGTAAAGTAGACAGCAAAAAAGTTTTGCGAGCAAGTTCGCGAAAAGTTGCAAGGAGACAACGACACACAAAATAGACGCAGACACAGACATAGACATAGATAGAGATAGATAGATAGATAGAGAGGAGAAGACGTAGACGGATGTGGCGATGGATGGACACAGAGTCGAGCATCATCAGTCATCACCCTCGCTGTTTTTGTCGAGGGTTGCAAAACAACAAAACAGGCGCAGGAACAAGAACAACTTTTTGGGCAAATAGACAAGCTACAGATACTTTTGGCAAACAGCAACAACAACAGCTAGATACAAGCGCAATTCGTTACGGTCAGCTACAGATACGAATGGAAGATACAAATATAGAAACAGCTACAAATATAGATACAACTAGAACTAAAGTCAAGCGATAGATACACATCCTGGCTGCCTGGCTGCCTGGCAGCCCCATGCTGCATGCCACTTGGCAACAGCATAAAACTTTGATGGCTGGCGTTTTGTGTGTTGTTTGTTGCTGCCTGGCCGAAAAGTTACGAATTTTCACAAAAATCAATTTACCGAGCTACACTTTCATGTTAAATCAATTGAACTGAGGCGTGCGAGGACTGTCATTGTCATGCTGCCTGCTTCGAACCCAACTCCCCAGCTGACCTGGCTGCACGAGAGAGAGCGAGAGAGAGATGCCAAGAGAGCGAGAGCGAGAGAGCGAGACAGCTGTCAGATACCGTTAGTACAGCTGACTGGCCCATTGCCGTACCCATAGTTTATCTCACTAACAAGGCTAATTGGTCATGATGCTTGACTCGACGCTCGACGCTCCACGAGTCTCGAATTGTCCACCGCCTGACATTGCCACACGCCACAGCCACAGTTGCCGTTGCCGTTGCTATCTGTCCCTGCTCCTGCCGCATCCTCAAGCTGCAGTTCACGTCCACTTCCATGTCCACGTCCACGTCCACGTCCACCCACCGACGACACGCGGTGACACCTGTCACATCACACAATGAAAATCACTCGACGTTCTCTCGACATTCTACTACCTGCAAAATATTGCCTCGCAGTTGGCCAGCTATTTATTTAGCTGCTGGCCGCCACGGTGGCTCCTCGTCCGGTTGCCTAGTTGGCCAACTGCGATGATGATGATGATGTTCTCTTCACTCCATTCTGCCTTCTGCATGATAATCATCTTTGTACTGCACAGTGTTGTGTACAAAATTTGAGTATTCAATCAGCTGGGATAACTGTTCAAGTGCTTACCAATAACACAATGGAATGTGACTTCTAATGGTTCATAAAAATAAAATGCAAATCCTTGCAAATTGTCGCTGTAAATTAGCTTTAAGTGTCCGAAGTTGCTACTGCAGCGCAACAACAACAGAACGATGTCTTTAATTGTAATTCGAAGTTGCCAGAGAATGCAGAAGTGATATCGTGAAAACAGCACAGCCAAATATGTTAAGCAGTTCTTTAGACATCTTGTATTGGAGAGTAGAAAGAAGAAAGCACTTTGAATAGAGTGGCAGCTGAAGACAGCAGGAACTGTAATTGGAAGGCGTGAATACTCGTTGCATAACAACAAAAAAGAAACGAATTCCTTGCTCGCTTATAAATATTATAATAAAGTATAATAAAATTACAGCTTCTAAAATATATGTATTAATAATTACCTACTCGCTCAGGTATGCAGTAAATAATACTCTGTTTTTATCATCCTAATCATAATAAATAATACTTAAAATGATATCATCACAGTCGGATATTAAACGGCAATAATTAACTAATATCTTACAAATATCTTTCTTGAAATTAAAATAAAATATTCCAAGCTTCTTCAAATGTTTTCATATTTATTTATAAGTTATTTCTAAAATTAAAAATTAAGCAATAAATGCATTATCAAACTGTTTCAAAATTCTTCTTTCAATTTCAGAGCATAACATCGTACTACTGTTAAAATAAATAAACAGATGATTACTAATAAAATAAATATATTTCAATATTCTACAACAAGAATGATTAAACTGAAATAATTAAAAATAAGTTAATTGAATAAGATAAAAATAAATAAAATTTCTACAATACTTTTAAGAACATTAAAAAAAAAGCCATTTAAGTAGTTGATTAAGAGAATTTTAAAAATAAAACTCCAACAAAGACTGCATCTTGAAACTGTATGATAATGTGTTACTATCGATTTCAGAACACAGCTTATAAAAGCAACATACTTGAGTTAAAATAAACAGACGCATGCTAATAATAATAAAATAAATATTAATAAATACAACTTTAAAGTTCTCAGGCATAATGATGAATGAATCAGAGCTGTGAAGTGCTTCTGTGGTCGATTGAGCAGCTCAAAGCAATTTGCCCAGGCCAACTAGTAGTCTAACAACAATAAGCCAACTTTTGAAGTGGCCCCTCGAAAGCAGTTGAAGGGCTTGGATCTCACCTTGCAGTTGGTGGCAACAATCGAACCCTGTTTCCAGCGGCAGGCGGCAAGCGGCAAGCATGAAGCAGGGCAAACATAACAAAACACTAGAAATGCACTGGCCAAACAATACACAAGCAACTAACCACTTGGGGGCCACAGCCAACACAGCTTCCCTCCCTCTGTTCTGTTCTGTTCTGCTGCTGATGTCGTTCATTCAGTGCTCTCTTTGCATGTCCGGCATTTCGCACCAATTGTTGCCATTAAATTTGCACGTATAAAGCGAAAATGCCAAAAAATATTGCACGACAACGAGACCAGAAACAGAAACACAAAAACACACACACAACGACAGGCGACAATGCCGGCAACACGTAGCCGGCAATCACTAGAATTGGCATTGGCAGCAGGGAGAGAGCGGGAGAGCGGGAAGGGGGACATTTTTTTGTTCTTCTGCTTTTTTTTGCCCGCTGACTGCGACAAATTTGTGCGCTCAAATGTTTGACGCGCGTCGGCGCAATGCGTCTCGGCAGCATCCACCGAAGGACCAAACGAGACGCAACTCGAGTCGAGTCGAGTCGAGTCGAGTCGTTGCCTCTCGTCGCGTCCAAAATGGGTCCAAAGGATGCCGGCAAAGCGGAAATGTTCAGTTCATTAGCGAAGCGTGCGCGTCGTGTAACGGACGTGATTTTGTCCGTACCACAATTTGAAGTTGTAAGTCGCGTACTTTGTTGTCGTCTCCATCGTCGTCTCCATCGTCGTCGTCGTCGTGTGCTGCAAGTTTGCTTTGTTCCTGCCACGCCAGCGACATCGACAGCAGCGTCCGTCGGCGGCAAGTCGGTGTGTGAGTTGTGGAGAGCGCGCGCGCAACGTCTTTGCAGCCAACTGAAAAGACAAAAAACCCAAAAAAAAAATACAGAAAACAGCGAACGAACAACGAACAGGCGAATAGACAAGTGCAAAAAGCCGCAAAATTTGCCAACTTCAAGTGTAATTAAATAATTTAATTAAATCAAACAAAAGGCGGCTAAAAGAATTTCGCAAAACAATTAAGCGTAACGTCCGCGTGGATCCAATTGTCCGTCTGTCTGTCCGTCTGTCTGGTTGTTCGGTGGGTAGTTTTAGGCTGTTTACTAGCTATAAGAAAGGTCAATAATCAGCTTCGCTTCAGCCGCACACACAATGGTCCAGAGTACTCCCCGAAAGTGCTCGGGCGGGACGTGGGCCAAACCGGTTGCTCGTCTCTCTGACCATATTTATTTTTTGTCGTCGTCGTCGTCGTCGTTGGAGTGCGTGCGATGCCATGCGAGTGTCCAAATCAGCCAGCAACGAGTGCTGCTTAATTAGAAACGGCGCTGGCCCAACACCTGACACAAGAACAGCTCGAAACGCAGAACTCACCAAAAAAAAAAGATACATACATACATACATAGGCTAAAACATGTCTTCGTGTAAAGTCTGCTGCAGCATTGGCTTGGAACAGAAACCGCAAAGCGCCGCTTAATGGCCAACTGACTGACTGACTTGTGTAGCCCAAGAATCTGCAGGCAGCATCTTCAGCACACCGTCATCATCATCTCCATATCAATCAACATCATCATGAGTAGCAGCAGCCGAAGTCGAAGTCGAAGCCAAAGCCGAAGCCTCAGCTCAGCAGCTCCAGCAGCTTTGGCAGCTTTAACAGCGGCAGCAGCCTCGGCAACAGCAGCGCGAATTCTTCGTCGTGGCCATGGCCAAGAACTTGCCACCATCGCCGCCAACACGAACATTGGCCAAAGAGCGTGGCGCGAGAGCTGCAAGTTGTTGGCCAAAGTTACATGGCAGCGTCTACGTCGCTGTCTCAGTCGCTGCTGCTGTGACTGTTGGCGTCGCAGTCGCCGCGCCGTCGACGTCGCGGTCGCAGCCTCTGTCTGCTGAGCCGGCTGGCGCTCTCAATGTCATCGAGGCGTCGCTGCCACGGCGCAGCGCTGTTAACGTCTTTTTGCCGGGGATGCAAACTTGCTGCTGCGAAACTTCTTAAGCTTAAGCGTGATGCATTCTTGCAATCCATTGGAAATACCAGCGCTTATTCATTGACCACAGTGCAGTCGACCCACGACGCACGACGCTAACAGCGTCACAGCACAGTGGTCACAAAGTTCTTAAAGCAAAGTTCTTAACATGGCTGCAAGATTTTCATATATTTATTTATAGAATACTTTGTTAGCCAAAAATATGGAAATTATTGCAAAATAATAGTACCTTAACAGTACTTAAGTTAAAATAAATTTCAGTAACATATCACAATAGATTTTTGAGCATTTGAGATTTTGTACCAAGCAACTTGACTTCATTTTCTTTGGCTCAACTTCAATATTTTGTACAACTTAATTATCTTAAGATACAAACTTATTATTGGACAGAATTGTCAGAAGAATACATATCTAATCCTAGTTAATGTTGCATAATCTTATCTGTGTTTTCAAGATTTAAATAACCAACTTAACCTTGTCCACGGCTATTTCGCAATGGCAATTAAATCTTTGACTATTGATCGGTGCCGTTATAATTTGAAATTTATTTTTAATGGTACTTCCAAATAATGTTCTTCAGCTAACATCAATAGAAATCTATGATAAGAAAATGCTCATCTTTAAATGATAATATATTCTGTTCTTTTTAATTGCCACGCTTTGTCTGCTAAGAACTCTCGAAGGCCGTCTAAAAATAGCCTGGAGTTATCAGAAGAATCGATTAAGAAAGTATTATTCAACACAATTGTTGATCGCTTAATTGCCGGTTACGCAAGGTGCAATTTTAATTTATTTGTTTGGCTACTTTCCAAATAATGTACTTCACTTAATGTCTGCACAAATCGACGAGAAGAAAGAAAGAAAGTGCATATATTAAACGAACAATGATTCGATTTGATTGCCAGCGTTGTGCCTTTGTGCAATACTCTTAAATTTATTCTAGAATAATAAGTTAATCGTTTTCAAATCATTTAAATTTGCACGCAGTTAATTCGTTTATTTGTTTATCGTTTAATTTGTCGTTAAACAAAAGCTGAATTTGAATTTGAATTTTAATTCAATCGTTCAATTGTTTTGCTCACGGACACTGTGCGCCGGCGTCGACGTCGCCGTCGTCGTCATCGTCGTCATCGTCATCGGCGTCGTCATCGTCGTCGTCGTCGTCGGCGTGATCCACAACTTTGTAGCCCTGACTTTGTGTGTGTTTGCGGTGTCTGTGATTGTGATTGTGTCTGCGTGAGTCTGTCTGTGTGTGTGTGTGTGTCTGTTTGCGTTCACGTGTCGCTGCCGCCGTCAACGTTAGCGTCGCCGTCGTTGTCAGTGTGTCTGTGACTGCGTCTGTGTCGCTGTGGCTGCCTCTGCATGTGTATGTGTTAAAATTCTTTTGCTCTCAACAGCGCTTGGCGCTCTCACCGTTTGCTTTGGCTCGGCCCGGCTTCGCATGTTCGTTCGAAGCTGCCGCTGCTGTTGCTGTTGCTGCTGCTGCTGCTGCTGCTGCTGCCGCTGCTTGTTCGATGCTGTTGCTGCTGCTGGCGTCGCAGTCGCTGCCGATGAGTTTTTCAGTAAAAGCCGCTCGCATAGGCTATATAAATAAGCGCGAGAAGCTATTAGGTCCGAGTCTCTTTGAATTTTATGAAGCGGTTGTATCTTGGTGGTGCCTCCACAGCCAAGTCATCCGCCAACAAGCAACCAGCAAACCAGCAACTAACAACCAACTAACAGCAACCAGCAACCAGCTAACAGCAACTGGCAACTGGCAACAGCAACCGTTGTCGTTGTCGTACGTCGTCTGCAGCAGCTTCATCTCAGAATTGTCAAATTTCACGACAATTTTCAGAACCCACGAAGCTAACGAACTTTATTGACACAGTGGATTATTAAAAGAATTTTTTAAAAATACTAAACGTGATTGATAACTCAACAGCAAGTTGAAAAACTAATCAAACTGAGTGCGCGAAATGTTTAACAGCATTTAAAAGGAATAAAAGGATTAATACAAACAAATAAACTGTGCAACAAAGTGCAAAACGAAAACACAAACGTATTAAAACAAATATTAATAAACGTAACAAAAAACTGCAGACAAAAGTGGCAAAGTGTTGAATAAGAATCGAGTTCTATTCAAAAATTAAATTGTGCTGTTTCTTGAGTGATAAAGGTGAGTTCAAAGTGTCCTTGCTGGCATCCTAGTGATAAGGAATCAACTGTGTACGAAATGTGACATCGAATAAAATTCTGAGCAGCGCATTTGAATTGGAAATTTGATGAAATATTGAAAAAAAGGAATTTAAAAGAAATTTTTTAAATCAAATTTAAACGAAACTTTTTCTTTGCATTTTCTAAAAATTGTGCTGCTAATTCAAATACATTTCTGTCGAATTCGTTTGACACTTGTAACTTATTTTAAATGCACATCCATAATTTTTTTTAAAATTTGCAATTTAAAACAATGATATGCACTTGTAGAAATGTTGTGCAATGGATTAAACTAGTTTCGCTCAGCTTCCCCAACTCGTTTGCCTAGAGACGATTCCCCATGTCAATATTTATGAAGCTGTTTGCTCAACCCTCAATGGGGCAAAAGGCAGCGACCATTTGGGCATTTGAATGCTTGAATGATTGAAATATTGCAAATAATTTAAACAAATCTTTGGCTAATTTCATTTGTCAGCCGCTGGCAGCAGTTTTCAATTACGAACCGCAACGCTCGACAATTAATAAAAATACAAATAAAAATGTATTGTTGCATTAAACCAACCCGCAGCCAACCAGGCGTTAAAACGAGCAGCCAAAGAGCAGTCAAGTGCAGGCAAGCCAGTTAATGCTCAAAGTTATTCATTCATAAAAAAGCGCTCGAGTCTCCAGACTCGGCCTCGGCAGCGCGCTGCAGCTGTTAGCGCAAATTGCAAGCATTCATTCATTTACTCGCTCATTCATTCATTCACAATTGGCGAGGCGCCGCGGGCCGTTGCACAACGCAAGCTGCCACGCGCCTCCGCCTCCGACTCCGCCTCCGAGTCCCTCTTCGAGGCCCTTTGTGAAAAATAGTTTTTCCTGGCTATTTAATTTATGAAAGGCCATTTACCGGCCACTTGCCAGGCAAGTGGAGTCGACTCACGGCTGCCGCTGCCGTGGCTGTTGCCGTGTCCTGGCTGCAAAAGTTGAAGAGCAATTCTAATTAGAATTTATGCCCACACCACTGCTGGGGCATCCTGGCGTTGCAGCAACGACTCCATGCCGCGACATTTGTTATACTCGTAAAAACTAAAATTGCTCGCATGTAAAAGCTTTTAGTTGCCCATAAATAATACAAACTATGGCAGACCAAGCGAAAGGAAAGCAGCAGCAGCAGCAAAAAAAGAAAGAAACCGAAACGTAGCATGGGAAAAAGTGGCAACTGAAATAAGAGCCAAAAACGATATATTTATAGTGCTTGCAATGGCTGTTAGAGTTTTCATAGAGCGACCATGTTGGCCAATAAAAACAAAAAACAAAAAAATGCAAATAAAATGCCGCAATATGTGACCCTCGTATCCTTTCCTCTCCTGGCCTTTTTTTCTGTGTCCCTTTTTATTCAATATGCTGGCCAGGCTGTCCAGGCTGGCCAGGCTGTCCGAAATCGCAATGACTTTGAGTGTTATTTGGTTTGGCCAGAGATTTCATTGGCAGCTGGCCAGCGAGGAGCAGCAGGTGTCTGGGGATGTGGTTTTTGCTGTTGCACTCTCCATATACACAAAACTGTCCCTTGGCCAATGTTGCACGGAAACTGTGTGTGATTTATAGACAAATTCGGGTTGAAGTTGCGAGTTCGATTTCAGCTTTAGCGGAGTTTTGTCTGCAGTGCCACAGGCAAAACACACTCGTTGCTTTACAGATTTATTGATGAGCCAACAAAACATGGCAAATTCTTTCTAGCTGCTTTCGTGCCATGTTTGTTGGCCATCATCGTATTGCCGTTTTGTGGTTCCGTTTTATTTTTGCAGCTCATTCTGGAGCACACAGCTGCTGTTGCTGCTGCTGTTGCAGCATTTTAATTAAAAGTGCCAGAGCTGAGTTAGAATATCTGACATTGCCATACCGAGGCAATCAAATTCGGCAGTGCGGTTTTGCGGTTCAACTGGAGCATTTCCTCAACGAATTTCCACAACTGATGCAGATCGGTTGCCACAGTGCGTATGATTAATGCTCGCCTTGATTCGATTCGACACGTGCGGATATCGATATCGGATACCCGAAGCCAATGACCATTTGTGACTTTCTAGAGTGTGCTTTCATCATCATCGTTGTAGATACATTTTGATGGCTTTGCTGGCAAGCCAAGGCAACAAATCTGCAGATTCTATGGCCTGTTGCCTTTCTTTTGTGAGCCACGTTTTTAATTAAATGCACAGAGACATTGTTGGGTTTCCTTTTCAGGCAGCAGAGGCGGCCAAATTATCATAACAATTAAATGGGTATTGCAGCCGAGGCCAGCAGCAATTATTATGATGTTGGTTTTAGGTTCTTTGACTTTATGTTAATTTATTTTAATTTGCGCTGCTGTTTTAGAAAGAAAGATTAAAAGACGTTTGCGAATGCCAAAGAATTCTCTCTCCCCTCCTCGTTCTGTGACTTACCTAAACGAAGCACAAATATAATCATGATGAACACCAAGAAGTGGCTGAAGAAGACGAAGAAGAGCATCTCGAAATACTTAATTGACTGGCATGAAATGTTGTTGCGGTCTGCTGCGACTATTTTAAGTTATGATGAGGCCAGCGAGCTGACATCAGCACCTCCAGGAGCCTGTGTGACTGAGAACCTGACAAATTACATAATCATAGGCCGGTCACGAGCTGTGCTGGAATGGGGCATTGTTCTATCTTGGCCCAGCCGGACCGTTAGATGAGCCATAATTAAATTAGGCTCCCGCATTATGCAAATCGTATGCTGTGCTAATTGAGTGAAAAGATGCTGCATTAGACAATCTTAAATGTATCTCGCCGTCAAGTGGATCCGATCAGCTACAACGTGGAACCAAATGCATGTTCAAGCGGTTTTTATTGTGTTATTCGGCCAGAAATCAATTGTCTCACCCGCGATAACAGCTCGCAAATTAAACGATGACGGTCGCAACGGGCTTTTCAATATTCAATATTCAATATTCAATACTCGGTATTCATATATTTGGGTGTTTGGCAAAAATATAAAACGCTTACCTTGAAGGCTTGTTTCGTTTTGTTGCCTTTGTTTTGTTTTTTATTGAGCACCCACAACTGGTGATTCAAACAAAGGCAAACAGAAAACATTGTGTCGCGTTGTTTGTGTGTTTTGCAGTGTGATTTTTAAAATATAATTGAGTAAATCGGTTTATGTGCAGCATTAGCATTGTGGAAGTTGTTGCAAAGAAAGTAAGCGCAACTAAGCACATTACGAGCTCGAGTTCGAGTTTGCTTTGTGACACTTGCCATGCCGCATTACGCCCAAACGCCAAGGTTAAAGCGTGGCATAGAACACTGGCGTGCCGCATTTAGCTGCTAGCTGCCACCTGCCACAAGAACTCGACTCGACTCGCCTCGACTCGAGTCTCGGTGTGTGGCTCAAAGTGTGTCGCGGGGCGCAAATTTCTCTAACCCAAATTGTTGGCTACCGAGTTGTTTTGTTGGTGCTTGTTTCGGGGCAGGCAGCGATCTGGTTTGCCGCTTGCTGCAGATGCTTTTAAGTTCAATAGCCAAAGAAAGTGTCTGGCAATAGAAAGAAAAAGTGTGCACGCTAATGGGCCACAGTGGACACCACAGAGGCGACACAGATTTTCCCAATGCGATGCAGTCCATTGGGCCGATCTGTCGTATACGTAATGCCAGTTATCTGCCCAAAATGCACTTCACTGTGCACTCGACGGCTAATGGCCAATGGCACTGCAAATTTGCATGCTATTCATTTGCCGGCCATTAGACCAAAACGATTTTATGCGCCGCAAGGATGTTGAATGCGAATGGGAATTTGTGGTCGGTGGCTTTTGTGGCCTGTGCCATTTTAATGTGGTGGGTCGTAAAAACCCTTTTGGCATTCGGCATGCCACTTAAATGATAGAAAATATAATTCGATTTGAGAGCGCGTATATAATGGCCAATAAGGCCAGAGACTCGCTGGCAGTAAATTCAATGCGCCAACGCGGTCAAGGTGTCAACCACAACATGCATTTGTCTGTCAGCTTGTTTGGTGTAATTTGATTTTGGCCAATTATTTGCTGCTTATTAGCTGTCAAACTAATGCGTGCTCGAATCGGGCCAAAAGGCAGCCAGCAACAGTTATACGGCCACAATTAAGCCAACGGCGGTGCGACTCTAAAAACCCCAAAAAAAAAACAAACCAACAAATGGAATAGAAATGGAATGAATATCTGAAAATCCCAGTGCCCAAGTTGAAAGCCCATAAATTAATTCAATCGCCAGCTGCAATTGCCCGCCAGCCAAAAATCAAATTCTCTTGGCCATTTCGATCGTATCGGTTAGCCGAAATATAAATCGAGAAATTCTTTTGTGAGAAAATATGCGAAAAGTCGCCATAGCCATCTCTATTGGCATTGGCATTGCCACGCCGTTGGCCAAGTTAGCTCCATGAGCTGAATAGGCAAAAGAAATCAGCGAAGCAGCGAAGAGCCCCTCATAACTTCTTTCCGCTCGCTCCCGCCAAAAACGAAATTGTCTAAACGAGTTGTGAACGGGTCCGGGGCTCGAGGGAGAGCTTCTGGCCAATACTTGTGTTAGCCAGTTGCCAGTTGCTGCCGCTGCTGTTGTTTTCGAAGATGTTTCTTTCAACGTTTCTTGAATGAAATTAATTTCTATTGTAAATAGAAAAAAGTAAGCAGGCAAAGTAAGCAATAAAAAAGGCAAAAAGCACAGTTACCTTATTGAGCACTCTCCGGTTAGGGCATAACTAATGAAGCTGCATATCCAGTGCTGGCTGGACAAACCCATCGACGAATCAAAACTACCTGTAGCTGGAACTGCAGCCAAGCGAGATACTTTCTCTATCGCTCAGATTGATGGCCAGTATCAATATCAATATCAGTAGAAATTCTTCTTATCGGCGCTGCTCGATGATAAACGAGATGTGATTAATTTCAACAGCATTATCTGACTGTTTTGATATTTAAAATGCGATTCATTTCACATTCATTTCTCATTCAAAAGAATTGCGAAAAAAAAAGATTCCAGATCACAGTAGTTTCCCCTGGGAGGGATTAGTCAGCGGTTCAGTTCAGTGTGTGAGATATGGAAATCAACTCGAGTATTTTGCATAAATCATTTCAATTAACAATTAAACAGTGTGCATACCCTACATGACGTACTCGATGTTGTTCTGACACACGTTTGACTTGAATGTTTTGTTGTTGTTTCGGTTGTTGTTGTTTTGGTTGTTTCGGTTGTTTGGCTGCTGACCCAAATTCGTGGACTTGACTCTTGTTTTCTACTTTGTATGGTGTCGTTTTGTTGGCTCTCTTGTTGTCGGCATGATTTACATTTCAGTTTGTTAGATTATATTCCGTGCCACAGATACAACGCGCTTTGTTGCTCTCGAGTACCAGCTTAGTGTCAACTAATGACTCTGCACAAACAATCAACAATACCCCGAAATAAACATTAAACAATAAGCTTTATTAATCACTTGACTCTCTCACTTATACTCACTCTCTTTCTCTCTTGTTCTATCTGTTGCAGGTATGTAAATCAGTTGGCAGATTGGCCGTAAAATTGGCAGCGACAATTGAGACATCAGAACTTGCAACGCAGCCCATAAAAGTATGCAATGATAAATTGGCTGGCAAACAAATTGCAGCTGCTGCAACTCCATTTGCAGTTGCAGTGATTTAACTGCTTCAATTTGCATAAATAAATAATTTAACACAGCACCGGGCAGAGCCAGCAAATTGAGTCACAAAAAGGTAGCAAATGCAAACTGAACTGCACAGCTTTTGGGGGCGTGGCCGAGCTCTGACTGCATCTAATTTATGCAGCCACAAGAAACAAGAAACAGGCTGCAACAGGAGCGAGATGCGAGATGCGAGATGCGTGATGCTGCTCGAGTGGCAAGAACGGAGACAGCGTCGGGTATTTTTGTGTGGCAAAGTCAGACAGCAGCCCCTTTGTCGACAACAATCTGGCGCTCATTATTGAAGTCCGTGTCATCAGCCACGTAGCTTCAACTTTCTTTTGTCATATCCTTGTGGAAATTCCAGCGCTTGCCGCTTTTGCATTGTTTGCACACTTGACTCCATTGCCCTCAAGTGCCAGCTCCTGTGGCTTCCTGCTGCTCCGTCTCCGTCTCGGTCTCAACCTGAAAAGTGACAGAGCATGTACAGCTTTAAGCATTATGAACTTTCAATTAAACCTTCACGGAGACAGTTGACATGCTTGGCTCGTAAATAAGTAAACAATGCATTGCCAGCTGTCCATGCGATTTACTCGCATCGAATGCGATATAATAAATGTGCTGCCATTTGCAATTGGACGGCAGTATTATTCTTTTACTGTCTGTCTGTCTGTCTGACTGTCTGTCACAGACAATGACAAAATTAAATTCGCTCGATATGCAAAATGTCAAGAGATTGCATAACATATCTACACCACAGTGGTTATAAATTCATAGAATAAAGCCAGAGTGTTTTTCGTAAAATGTCAGCAGAGCAAATTTATGCAATTATTTGTTGCGTTAGCGAGCAAAAAATCAATTTAAAGTCAATTTGCTGGCGCTAATAAATTGCATTAAAAATGCCGAAAAATAAATTCCCAATTTTAATATGACAAATTGCCAAGCCACCCCCAAAGTGGCCTCCTTCAGAAGGCCTCCCTGACACTCCATCAATCTCCTTCACTCTCTCCTCTCCTATCTCTCTGATGGTTGCATGGCAGCAGGCTTTAAGTTATTAGATTGCTTTATGATGTGCCGCAAAAATGTGAAATCACTTTGGCCTTTGGCCATATCACAAAGAATTCCCCAATTTGATGCGATACGTCTTCGCAGCTTTATGATTATATAAAAAATTCGAAAAGAAGCGACTGTGGGCGCATACCGGACATGCTCTTTAATTAGACTTAACCACCGCACACACCGCACTTCATGCTATTTGCCGCTTTTCACCTCTTTTCCCCCGCCATACGCCATAACTCGCAACTCGTAAATGCGGAAAAACCTGCTGCGAGAGTTCTAAGAACCCGACACGTTTAATAGGCCCAACGAAAACAATGTTGACTTGTTTTTTAATAGCCACTTGCTGCTAACGAGTAGATGATGTCTGCGTAATAACTGAGACCCCCCCAAAAACAAAAAAAGATAGCCATGAAATTCAATTTCATTTCATTTCATTTACTTTTTGTTATTGTTAAACACAAAACATTGCTCTATGCTTCCGAGAATGTTTTGTTCGTCCGTTTCTTTTTAATGATAACCCCAAGTTTAAAGTGCAATGAACAGAGCCCGCAGGGCGGTTGGCAACCGTTGGAAGGGTTCTGGCCAAGTTCGGAGTGTGTTTACCAACTGACCACTTTCCTTTGCTTGAGCCCTTTTAACTAAATTTTAATGGCAGCGTTTAGCAGAGAACACTTTCATTTGCATTACATGACGAGCAAACTCGTTTGCAATGCGGCCTGCTCGACAAATAAAAGTGAAACTGGCCACAAATTTTTGTGTGTGTTTTGAGATACTTTCTTGGCCCCGGCCAAATCTCACGTTCATCTCTTAATGATGGCCCATCGTTTTAATTATTTGCCTGCACGTGTAACAATTTCCGAAGCGCAAAAGAAAATCCACTCGATGCGGGACCGCGATCGTTAAACTCCAGATCTCTTAACGTCCAAAAGTGAACTGTAAACTGGGTGATTAATATTCAGCACCTGCGATCTGTCGATCTGGCGATCAAGCGATCGAGCGATCTATGCGCGAGATCTTTTGCAATTTGTTTGGCAAAGGATTCGGATGAAATGGCCGCAGGCGCCGTTTAGTCCGTCGATCGTCTGAATTATTATTTGTGAAGTGGACGGAGTATCTTCCTTTTCGGCATTTACTCTCGTATTTGTGTGGAAATGAGCAGCTAACGGTATATGAATCATGACTTTGGCAGGCAGCATGATTTAAAACACTCACTCATATGCAGCGGCCAAGGAGCCAAGCTGTTGCAAGTTCCCAGTTGCAAGCTCCAAGTTGCAAGTTGCAAGTTGCAGTGTGAGAGTGCGCTGCTTAGTTGGCTGCAGCATTACAACGAACGTTCTGTTCCTTAGCTGTTTATGCATATTTTAGCACATTTTGCAACGTCCAAGAGGGGGGCAGAGAGCGCAGAGGGAAGACTGAAGCGAAGACGGTCTGGACAACAGGCTGGGCTTGATCGGAGCAACGCGGCGCGACGCGACGCGACGCGACGCGACTTTGTAGCGCGTAGGAAAACGTGCGATTTCAAGTTGACAGGCACAGCTTTGAACCCTGCCCAAGTCTCCGTCCGCTATGCAGCCGAGACTAGTCACAACTTCTCCCTCTCTGTGTCTTTCGGCTTGCCTGCTGAAATCAGCTGAAAAAGGCAACGTTTTTCATTTTCTACATTTTAATGCAATATTTAATTTATTTGTTTTGGTCGAGGCCGCGCTCGCTGTCGAGGCGACTGTTGCAACTTGTGGCGAACTTGCAACGCGGCTGTGGCCTGAGTGCTCTGCTGAGGGGTTTCTCTGTATCAAAAGAACGCCAGGCAAAACGCATATTCCTCCATTGATTGGCATTTCCTGGTTGAAGCATTAGAGACTGGCCAAGTCAAGTGAATTCCTCGAAGCGTCTGCTCTTCTCTCTCCATCGCCAACTCCATCTCTTGGAGTGTGTGTAGGGAGCACGTCAAGGCAACGGCTTGTTGTTTATTCACTGGACTTCAATTGGTGCTTTCGACCTGAGCGTTCGCACAATAAGGCATTAACATCTTTATCGCGGCTCTAACTTTGGCTTAGAGCTGGCCAATCAATGACTCAGTTTAGTTCTCATGATCGCGCTGCTGACTTGCAGATTGAACCTAAACGCCAATTTCAATTCCGAATCCGAATCTGAATCCAACTTCAATTTCAATTCCAATTCCAATTCCATTTCCAGCCCATGACATCACATCATGGCTTTAAATAAACGCAAATGCGAATCAACTTATGTATATCCGGGCATTTCCCCATTTTTGTGCGATCCACCGACTGAATTTAGCATCATCCCCATCAAAAATTTTTGGCATACACTTCACTTATTTTTTGTTGTTTAATATTTAAGCGACTGCCATTGCAAATTACACAGTCATGAGTAATCATATTAATGAGAAGACAACACTCAATTCTCAGTTCTCTCAGTTCGCTGCTGAGCTGCTCAGCTGCTGAGCTGCTGAAAACGCGCCAAAAACGCGCGCAATGATCCACTTTTCAAAAATTGAACTCGCAAATCACGTAGCAGCGAAAACGTTTACGATTTTGCTAACTGTTTCTGTTTCGGCTACTGGGCAACTATTGTAATTGGGCAACTGTCTGTGGCATAATTAGAACCAGTTTGCGCATCGTGGCCAAAATCAATAAAGACTGAATTTGAATTTGTTTTTCTAAATTCGCGAAATGGACTTGAATGTTGTATAACATTGACAAGTGACACGTGTGGGCGTCGTCCAAAAAAAGCAATAGGTTTTTGTTTTGTGCCAAATGTTGTTAACAACAAACAGAAACAGAAACAGAAACGGAGTCATCGGTGGTTTCAGATTTACAAACACGTATCGTGAATCGCGCACTCTCTGTCATAATGTTTTATGGCTTTTAATTAGGGGAAAAAGCATGGGTCATTAGTCAAATCGCCAGCGACAAAAAAAAAGAATGCAACAACTTAAATTAACCGAGTGCAGCTGCAACCGCAGCAGCAGTGAAATTAGAACGCTTCTCGTTGCCTGGCAACAAACTTGACCCCAAGAAAAAGAGAAATTTGTGGCAACTAAAAAAAAGCGAAAAAAAAAAACGCTGTAGAATTTATGCTGACATCAAATCAGCACACGATCTCTGCTGGCTGACCCAACACCAAGTTGCAGCAAAGCGGTGGCAGCTGAAGCTGCACATACATATATGGTGTGGCAGTTGCATGCTGCAGGCGAGCACACGGTAGCTTGCATCAAGATTTGTCACAAATCAAAGCAGCTAGCTGGCTGGCTGGCTGGCTGGCTAGCAACTAATCCAGTTCAACTGTTCAGTTGGCCAAGCCAAGAGCCAAAATGGCAAATTGCCTACAAGCTGCAACAGTTGCTGCTGCTGCTGCTGTTGTTGCTGGCGTTGGCGGCACTGGGCACGCTCATGTTGCCGTCGTGCCAGCAGCAACAGCAACAGCTTCCGCATTGTCGCCACACAGCGCTGACAAGTGACTCAGCGAGCTGCACTAAAGACTCCGACTGAATAGGAAACTCTAACCGAGGAGCAGACTGAGACGGAGACGGCGACTCGTCTTCGGACTGAGGCATAGTTTACATTTGGCGCGATTGTTTGCCTTTGCGCTTGCTTGTTTGCTTTTGCCTGGCCCGACTTTGCCACTAGACACCGTTATGTTTGTCGATCGTGCGGCCAAAGCTTTATTAATTTTCTGCACACAGTCTCTCTACATCTCTCTCGAAAAGCAGATTCAGCTCAGCTTCAGCTGCACTTCAATTGCCTGCAAGGTCGATCATATTTGTAAGGCCAAACTCCAACTCGAGCTTGAGTTCAAGCTGGTTCATTGGTCTAGCATTTATTTATTTGATTGTAGTAGTATTGTAGAGCAAAATTAAATTCTAGAATGCAGTATTTTGTAGTGTCACACGATCATACTACTTGCGGGCATTTCGCCTGACACTAAATTGGTCACACTTAGTCAGTGATAATTAAGTGCAACAAAGATGGCTGCCGCTTCTTCGCCTCTCAGAGTAAGCACAAATTTCTTAGTTTTTATATTTGTAAAATTTCGCAAAAGGGTCGCAGAATGTGCAAATCAAAGCCACAAACAACAATTTGCAACGAACAAATTGGTCGAAAGTATGCGTTAGTTATTTGAGGTGTGAGGGCAGATTTATGGCGATGACTTTGACGTGAGCAAGCAGCCAATTGGCGAAGGAAAAATGCAATTTGCAATTGCCGCCACACCACCGTTAAATGGCCAAGCGAACAGAACACAAAACCAAATTAACGCCAAGCAACAGCAGCAGCAGCAATCAATGTGTAATGCGATAAGCTAGCAGCAATTGCAATTGGCAGCGAGACAGAGAGAGAGAGAAATGTGGATGCTGATTGCCTGGCCCGGCTGGAGGTTAGGTCAGCTAGAGCAACAACAGCTGCAAACTGATGGGGATCGGAATCGGCATTGGGATCGGTATCGATTGGATTGCAGCGCATATTGTGTGCTAAATGTCAATTTGATACCACAGCAGAATCCAATTAAAGCCGCATCGCAAGTTGCAGTTGCAGAGTTGCTGTTGCAAATTGCCATCGCTGCAATGCAATGCATTCTTCCAGCTGCATCGATCGCTCGTCGCTCGTCGCTGGGTCGTCGTTAGATGCGTGCGCCAAAGTATATTTGTGGGTCATGGTACAAATCTCAAGATGCAACTGACAGTCGACAGCAGACACAAGACACAAGACAGTCGACACAAGCAGACAACAGCGAACAGACAATCGACAAGAGACAGCTCTCAGCTCTCAGTGCTCTCTAACAAGAGACACCTTTTGATACATATGCTAACGAACTTTTCTCAGTTCTCTCCACCGCCGACTGTCAAAATGTTTGCGGCATGTGGAAATTTTCCCACCCTCCATTGAGGCCATGCCGCCGCCGCTGAGTACTGAAAATGTAAATGTAAATTTCAGCCTAGCAATATACATTTATATTAGTGTGTGTTGGAGGTTCTGCCACAATCACAATCACAATGGAGCCAATGCTGCTGCCTCTGTAATTTTTCCACAAAAATAAAGAAAACAAACCTTAAATAGTTGGCTGTCCAGTGCTTACCCTTTGTGCACCGTCCGTTGTCCGTTGTCTGCCGTCTTCTGACTGCAGTCTTCAGTCTTCATTCTTGGCCCACCATGTCGGGCGGCTGTGCAAACATTTGCATTTGTTGCTGCTTCACGCATGAGGCAACGACGACGACGTCGTCGCAGTCGCCTCCAAGTCTCTCCTGCCTGCCTGCCTTCCTGCCTGTGGTGTGCATAACGCATCTCGGCTTGCCATTGTTGGTCAAGAGGCTGCAGCTGATGATGATACATTGCCATTGGCCCTAGCTTGTCTCGAGTAGTCTTTTTTTTTTTGCAAATTTCCCATGACCGATATTTCTTTTGGCGCTATGTGTTAGTGTGTCTGCCACTCGACCCCTCTCTTGCTCTCTCTAACTGCGTGTCACTGTCTCTTTCGTGTGGCTGCTTTTGGGCAATTGCCATTGGCATTGGGTAAAAGTTGTGTCGAGCTTTTTGGCTGCTTCATTCACAAATCGTATTTGTGTCACACACTTGGCCACAGCTGCTCGCTGCTGACCACCCCTTTATTTGGTCTTAACCCAAATACTCGATGCTGCCGTAAAATTGTTTACCATTTAGCAGTGGCAGCGGCAGCAACATCTGCTGCAGATGCTACAATAATTGCTGCAACAAGTTGCCAGTTGCTAGTTGCCAGTTGGCAGGCAGTCACATGTTGCTAGCCGTGTTCGTGTGTTGCTAATAGCTTTAGAACAAGTGCCATTTTGGCCAGCAACTAATGGCCAGTTTGTGTCGCTTCCGTTGTCAGAGTTGCCCAGTTTGCCGCGGCCAACTCTCCACAGCAGCCGCATCATCATTATTATCATTGGAACGGCGGCGGCCTCGTGTGAGATTATCATTATTGTTATTGTCGCTCGTCATGTCAACTCGTCATCAAAATGCCGCAACTAAAGCTGAGCCGCAGATCAACTGGCAGCCTCAACGGAGCAATCTTTCAACTTGGTTTCGTGTGTTGCATACACCTTGATGTTGCTGCTGCGGCTGCGGCTGCTTTTCGACATTGTCGTTTGGCACAGCACGCAGCAATGCAATTTGTGGCTCCAGGGGCTGCAACTTGCAGCTTGCTGCTCGCCTGTGTGCCGTTTTCCTGCATTTTAATGAGCACATTTCGCGCATTTATGATGAGGCGACTCTCTGGAGTCGCTGAAGTTGCTGTTGTTGTTGCAGCTCCTCAGTATTTGCTTGTTTCGTTAGCGAGCAAACGATACTCGGATTTCAAAAGAAGAGCAGCAGCAGCAACAGCAACGAGACGATACAAGAGGTCATTGTGACTTCATTGTGAACTCCCCCCGTCGGCAACAAACCTATCAAATGACCGGCGATAAATCATATGCACTTATCGATAAATTGTGTCGTCAAATTCACGCAATTGGCCCATTGTCCCATACTTTTATTGGCTTTTTTGCTTTACTTTTTTGCCTAATGCATGAAATTGTATAACTTACGCATGCCACGCCTCCCCGACTCGCACTCCCACTCATATTTCTGGCTACCCCAGCAAGAGGCATGAGGCACGTCTTGGTGGCAGCAACAACCCCTCGCAAAGTGCAAATGCGGCACTCACGTGTTGCATCTCCTGGGAGTTGATTAAAGCCGCATAAAAGCAAATAAAAAGAAACTTGGCTAATAAATGAAAATATGAAACGTATACGTCGAATGTTTTTATGGCATTATGTCAACCGATATGGGCCGTGATATCCTCTGCTCCAGCTCCAGCTAATTATAACCGTTACTTCTCGCCTCGAGGGCGAACTCAGGGGCGGAGGTTGAAGTAAAGTTGAAGGAGAAGATGCTTTAACTTATTTTCTTATTTTATTTTTGGGCGTGTGGCTGACATTTTCAATCAGAGAACTACAAGTTTACTACACCGCCACAACATGACGACTTTTATTTTGATGTGTATGTGTGTGTGTGTGTTTACTGCTGACCTCTCGGCAGAAGTTTCTGCTGTCATCCGGCAACAATTGAGCCTGCGAGCCATGTCAGGGAAAATTGCACATCTGTCAAATCAGCAAACAAGTGATTTCCGCAAACAATTCAAGAAAAACATCCAGTCACAGGACACAGGACACACACCGAGGGGATGCTCTCACCTCCCTCCCTCGCTCCCTTTGACCGTTCGGTGGTTGTTGGTGGCATCTCACTGTCAACAAAAAGCAGTCCACGAACAAAACTCAAACCCTCCCGAAATGTTTGTGCACGTAAATTGCTTTTGTCGAGCAGTTGAGGCTATTGAAAAATTTTCAACAACAAAGTAGAAAAAAAAAACAAGAAGAAAAGAAATGGAAAGGAAACGGGACAGGACAGGACAGGAGGCGAAAGGACATGTGCCCTGTCATGCTTTTTTAATGAAGTGCCGTCGTTTAAGGAACATATTGTGGCTCGATTTGATTGCTGATGTTGTTGTTGTCGTTGTTGTTGTCGTTGTTGTTGTTGTTGGTTAAAGGGTTAAACGTTAAAGGCAAGGGGGTGTCAAAGATCTAATGGATCAATCGTCGACAGCATAATAATAATAAGACTAATAAGAATGAATAGAAAAGCACATACTAAAGCACATATTTTCCCACTCTTATACTCTTCTGCAGTTACACACACAAACAAAGCCATGACAAGAAAACGTTCGAGTCCGCTGGGACTCGAGGAGCTGGTGTGTTGGTCTGGATTGGCCATTCTGCTGATGATGCTGCCAGCGTTAACGCAAGCCGGTAAGTGGTTTATTATGTCAACATAAATTACAGTTAGGCTGCCTAAGTATCCTAAGTATCTAAGTGCTCAAAGCCGCAACCCTCGCCTCGGATGGGGATTGGAACTGGGATTGCTCACATATGCGATGTCTATTATTATCTGTTGGCCATAAATTTGCACATTGAGCCGAGCCGATATTTTGGCAACAAGCCGAGGGCTAATTAAAACAGTCACTGCTGTGACAAATTGCCATCAGCTGGCAACAGCTGGACAGCTGGACAGCTGGACAGCTGGACAGCTTGCCCGACAATGCGTTGCACTTGTCCGGGGTCAGGGGTCACTCTCGCAGAGAGTGCAGAATTCAATTACGCGTGGCACTCGATGCGTGGGGTGTCCGAAAATTCAATTGAGTCATGCGCTGCCATTTAAATTGAAACTGAAATTGAAATTAAGCCAGCAAAGTGCATTGACTGGGGGGTGCAAGCAGAGAACTGAGAACCGAGAGATACATTTGCAGTTCCAATTACGATTAACAAATGCCTTCTTTCCTTTTGCTATAAATAAAGATCGAGTGCTAATGGTCTCTGGCTGTACCAAAAATGGGTGGGCCAAATATTTCAGCTGCATCTGCTCAAATGAGGTGTTAACTTTCACATTCCCGGAACGCCTTCGACGCCGACTTCGCCTCCGCCCCCCCGTCATGTCAAGTTGATGTTGAAGGTGCAGCAATAAAAGGCACAAGTCTAACGGCGACTTACCTTTGGTGCATACAATTTAACGACTTGCTTAAACAAAAGTTTATGGCAAATAAACCCAAAAAAATAAGCAGCATTTCTCATGACTGCAGAATATCGGTCAGACAACTCCCATCGCCCATCTGCCATCTCTTCCATGGGTAGTCGCTAGTCTGGCACTAGCCACAAGTCAATCACATGCAAACACGAGAAACGACAGCCCAAAACCCACAACAGTCGCAAACCATGTCGAACTCGACGTTGAAGTCGATGTCGATGTCGGAGTCGGAGTCACAGTTAAAGTCAAAGTCAAAGTCAGGCCGTAACCGAAAGACGAGACCTAAAAGTGGGATGGCATTCTTTAATGGGCATTCAATAAACAAGCTGCGACTGACTGATTTGGCCTAGTCAAAACGATAGCCAAACGATAGGCGACAATAGTCAGAGTCCGTCAGTCATGCAGTCCGTCAGTCACTCACTCAGTCAGCCAGTCAGTCATGCAGTTAGTTTGGTTGGTTAGTCTTGTTGTTGACCCACATTTAGCACCGTAAAGTCGCCTTCGATTCTTGGAATTTTCATTAACACATGCTCGCTGCATATGGAAATCCAACCCGAAAAATACGTCGATGCAACGGAGTGAAAAACATTTTGTAATGATTCTTTTTTTTTTGTGAATGGCAGAAAGAGATCGTTGAGCTTTGAAGCGTGAGCTGGGAACTCCATAAAGTCGCAGCTAAATCAACGCTTTTCCCGCCTACTTAAGAA
Source organism: Drosophila ustulata (assembly GCA_035047365.1). Lineage (NCBI taxonomy): Eukaryota > Metazoa > Arthropoda > Insecta > Diptera > Drosophilidae > Drosophila > Drosophila ustulata. The sequence continues at coordinate 28,015,726 of JAWNPT010000094.1, forward strand.
TGTGGCAAACACATAGCGTCAAGCGACGGACAGACAGACTCCCAACTGTTACAGTACTCGTAACAAGCGAACGCGGCTCACTTGAGTTTGATGAACTTGCCGAGAGTAGAAGAGTCTGGGGAAGAGTCAGAGCTCAGAGCGCAGAGCTCAGGTTACTGGCAAGAATATGTCTGGTAATTGAATTGTTCCATTATAATAATAGATACCTACATGAGTACCTAACACATAACAACACGTACATACATATGTACAACTTGTTGTTGGCAGTGACTCAACACTTGACTAAGTATCTCATCGATACATTTGTATCGCTCATCGCTTGCGGCTCTCAGCATAACATAACATAATAAATCAATACAAATGGCTAAATGTCAGTGCGATATTCGTTCGTAGCCATGATTAATATATGCGTTGATCGAAGCATGTTCAAATACTTCACAACAAGTGCTCACTTTGCGTCATCACAAAGAGCCAAATTGTCTAACATCAATTGGCAATTTCGAATTATTTGGCTTGCTGTGCAAATATTTGGCAGCACATATCGTGCTACCCTTTACAGTTAAGGCTTAAACACAACAGTTGTCTTATGCAATTTTTCGACGCTGCCAAGTTCAAGTTTTAATTCAAGCTCAAGGTCGATTGGTCAGTTGCTCGCAGCCAAGTTAATGGACCAACAACAGCGCAACATTTGCCATAGTCAGCAACAAAGTTGTACTCCAAGTTGAAGCTGGAGTTGGAGTCGGAGTTGCTTCGTCGTCATCGTCATCGTTGTCTGTCAGCAGCTTCGGTAGCCGCAACACATTATCATTATTTTATAAGCCACAAAAAAGAAGACGGCAATTTGGCGAGGGAAGATTCAACTCAACTCAACTCTCGTCTTGAATTTCGTGGGGCGTTTTCATCAATCAATTTCGAACATGAGTTGAGAGTTCCCCTATAATATTTTCACTCTGCTCACCTGATGCTTAGCTGTTGCCTGATTGGAGGCTGGCCAATTGACACCAATGAAAGTACTTGTGTTTATACGATCTTCTCGCCACGATGCTGATAGATCACAGTCACTGAACTTGAGGTTTTTCTCCTTTACAATCTATGCTTATGCGCTGTGTCTAATTGAAGAGCCCATCGCCCATCTGCCTCTTGCCTGTTTATTGGCCAGCTGCCTTTTTCACAAGTTGAAAGCTCATAAAATTAATGCCATACACTCGGGCACAGGTAGAGTTTCCTATACCTATATATATACTTGTACAATAAGTGTGTAGTATTTCGTTTTGATGATGCTTTACTGATTGCTTAATTTATAACCAATTACAAAGGCATTAGAACACGCTGTGGCAGAGCGTTCACATTTTTTTGCTTATTGCGCATATAAATCGCCTGTTTATGGCCAAGTCGAGAGTTGCGGAAGTTAAATGGCATTTGGGTTTTATTGCCACTTGACGCGCTTAATTAACTTGTATTAGCCTGGCTCAGAACAAACTATTGGCGCAACTTTCTGAAGAGGCTTCACAATTCGGGCTTAGACCGAGTCTGAGTCTGAGGCATCATTATGCTCAGGTATTAATTGCATGACTGAACGCTGATGATATCAGAAGGGAAGCCAAGACAGCAGAGAGAGAGATAGAAAAAACACAGCCTCAACGTTAATCAAGATTTGATTTTGGCCACGCGCATATAATTAACATTTTGGCCAGGTTCAATGTCAAGTGCTTATCAGCTTCAGCTTCAGCTTCGGCTTCGGCTTCGGCTTGTTGTTGATAGCACAATGCCAACGGTATTCGACACTTGATGCTGTGGCAAGTAGGCGAGGCGATGCGATGCGATGCGATGCGAGGCATCATGCTTCATGCATCAGGCGGCAATCTTAAGTATTTCGTATGCAAACACGCTCTCGCTGACACTGTCTTCACATACTTATGGCTGTGACTGTAGTTGTGGTTGTTGCCGCATACCAATAGTTTGATGTATGTTTGCCTGGCAAACAACAACGGTTTAAAGTCGCTGACCATTGACCAATAAGGCAGGGGATAGTTTTTGAGTTTTGGCTGCGTAGCTCAAGAATTTCATAGGCACTTGAGCCAAGTTAGAGATCACGAACTTGCGGGTTAAAGCGTCCCACACGAGCCCCACGCTGAGCGTGAGATTCAAACAGGATTCGGAACGCGACTCATGCAGATTTCAAGCGATGTCGCTGTCGATGTCGATGTCGTTGCTGGCCAACTTTCGACGGTGACACAATTAGGAATCCGCCCCATACTGGCCATAAATAAACATCAGCAGATTTACAGACTTTGGCTGCTTTTAGCCCACCCAAGAAGCACATCAATTTGTCAAGAACTCAAAACAAATACGAGTCTTCTTTACTAGCTTATAAAAAAAAGTGGCTCGCTGTTGTTGTTGTTGCTGTATCAAAACTGTGTCTTTTCATATTCGTATGATAAATTGGCCCTGACTTTGCAGCCATAAAAAACACATTTATATTACTCCACACAAGAAGCAGGGGCACTTAATTTGTTTTGATTTAACCCACGCGAGCCACTCGCTCGAGAGGCCATTGACCACAGATTTAGCCATTAAAAGCCAAGGGATCCCAGCCAGAAAAGGGCTCGTCTTGAGTCTGCACTTGATTTCAATTAAATGTGGGTACCACAGCACATTATTTCGTATGTCTGTTGATCGTATCGTGTGAACTGTGTCTGAGGCGGAAGCGATTCGATTTTTATCAGCGTTAAAATTTTCAACTTCCTGCGACAAGGTCGGGGCTTAATTTCATTAAAGTAAATAATCGGTGAGCGCGAGTGGCGTTTGCGTTTGCATTGCATTTGCGGTTAACTGGCAACAATTTGAATTCGTAACGGTATCGGGTAAGCCCATTTGGGCAATTGCAACAAAACTCTGTGGCAGTGGCAATAGCAGTTGCAAGCCACATTGAGGCTGCTGCAACCACAGACATTACACAATTTGGCCATTAACGCCTTTGGTTTGCTTTCCATTTGCATCTCTCGTTCTTGCCTTGACAATGAAATGGCTTCGGTTATTCCCCCGTCTGATTGCTGTAATTCTCAGCTGCTGCTGCTGCTGTTGCAGAGTTGCAACTTGCAACTTGCAACTTGCAACATGGCAACTTGGCAACCTCGAAGCAATGCCAAGATTTGTACAATACAAAATGCAAATGAAATTCTGTTTAGTAGAGCAAAACGCCGACGGGGGCTTGTAAAAAAGTGAAGTAACAATTCTCGGCTTGTCAGATTTCCCATTGCGATTAGGTCGAAGGGAACAAGAAGCACTATGCTATATAGTTACGACTCTCTTTTGATGGCATAACCATAGCTCATATACAATTATTATGTTATGTGTGCTGGTTTTCTTCATTGTTTTGTTATTGTTTGATGTCATTGAACTTGAACCTGGCCAGCTGAGCTCTGAGCTGATCTAAGTTGTGAGGCCCGTGAGACGTCACTTTGAGTCTGTTTCTATTTTTATACAAACATCTAACGTTTTGTTTTTGGCATTTTTATGCAGCGCTCTCTTGGCGTGAATATGCTAATTTTTGCTGTTTGTACAACAAGTTGTCGTTGTCGTTGTCGTCGGAGTCGCTCTAAAAACGTGTTCAAAATGCTAATTAATAGCCCGAGCCGACCGTTCGGCAAACATTTGTAGACTTGATTCATGCTACTACTAATAATATGTGTGTATAAATGTATGGCAATTAGCCGAGGTTTGACCCAATTTGGCATCGGCTGCCGTATTTGCCATATTTATTTTTATTTTTTGGCAGCTGTTGTCTTAATTAAAGGTGGCCAAAAAAAAGAAAGAAACTGACCGGCAGCAGAATTTAGAATTTAGCATTTAGCGGTTCGCTGAAGAACACATTTTGACACTATTAAGACGGAAAGTCTTTTCTAGCGAAAAGAATGGTAATTAGGCAGAACACTTTACACAGATCTTAGTCGTCTGGTGCAATGACTTCCCACAGCATTTCAATTGTGTAACTCGAGTCGACTCCGAAGAGAGTCTCGGGATGCCTGGCTGGCCAAGCCAAGGGGGTTCAATCAACCCAGCTGGCACCTTTACGCATGGCAAAGCCCTCTGAAGTCCCAGTCTCCAACTGTGGGTCATGTTAAGTCACTTAGCAGAGAGACAGAGTGAAGAGAGAGTGGGGAAGAAATGAACTAATACCTTGTATAATTATCGCTTTGCTGATCTTTTGTTCTGCGTTGTACTTTGTGCGTTTTGGCCACATTGAATTTTATGCTTGAGCCAGCTACCAATTGTGCACTTGGCCAACACGCAACTGCCACTTCTACTACTTCTGCTTCTTCTATTGCCAACCTATCTAAGCTGGCTAATCATTAGCTAAATGGCAAGCCTGTCGTGGGAGTCGAGATACAAATCGCCAGCTGACGGCGACGGAGACGATGGCGGCAAGCAATTAGCGCTCGAATGCCACGTGAATGTTTTACCAAATGAGGCAGACACATGACTGCGAGACGCTTGTTGCAGCCGTGCTTAATTGAAACGGCCACAAGCCGCAAGGAAGTCGCCCCAAACGTGAGAATTTCGCGTGGACATTATCATCAATCTTCCATGTTGGAGCTGGAGTTGAAGTTGGAGGTGCAGTCGTGATGGTGTCTCAAACTCTTTGGCCAAATTCAAACTTAAACTCAAATTAATAAACAGTTACGCATGCGCCGCGTCACTTGCAACTTGCAGCTTGAAACTTGTGGCAAGCAGCAATTGGTGATGCAGCGCACCATTTGCCTGGCTTCTTGATTATACAGCTTGTCTGTTATTTTGGCCGTCGTTCGCAATTGCAGTAATCAATGCGCTGTTATCAATAACAGCTAGCGGTGTAAAATAATTGAATGCAGAGCGAGCGACGGCCAACAGACGTTGGGAGGCGTTGCTCGAGTAACGACAATTTGTTTGTCTGTCCGCTAAGAATTTGTCTAAAATTGCACAAACAAAATTATGATATATCTGGAAGAGTCGAGAGTGCAGTCGAGTTGTGGATCTGTGATTAGCCATGGCCAGCAGGAATACAGCAGGAATAGTGCAGGAGAGAGATTACAAATAAAATACTGACAGCCAAGCCGGGCAGATTGATGGCCCCGATGGGGGCTCATTAAAGCCACGCAGAGCAATCAAAACAAATCAAGCCCAAGACAGGACACATAAAAAATAGCAGCAAGGAGGAAGCCATTGGCAGACTTGGCCTAGCATCCTAGCAAAAAGAACTGTGGGAAACTTTGTGCGCAGGTCTCGCACTCCGCCTTTAACTGCTTAATTACAGCGCCTCAAGGTTGCAGCTGCAGACGGAGGCAACTGTTGCAGGTTGCAGGTTGCAGTGCAGTGCAGAGCAGACTCATTATTATCTATTAAGCAGTCAGATTTGCAGTCGATGCAAAAAGCAAAAGTTGCCCCAGCCTGACAAGCTGACTGAGTGACTCTCTAATGACATTGCCTAGAAGGAGCGAGGATCACTAAATACGAGTATGCATATGAGTTGTGGCAAGTTGCAACACAGCAATTACAATGCCCACATATAGACACACAGGGACGCCAAAGGATTGTTGCTAGTCTCGCTCTCGGTCTTGGTAATTGTTTCATATGCATGGGCAGAAAGGCAGGCAACAATTTCACGGCATCTCCTCGTCGTCATGACCAACGGGCATAATTTACTTAGAACGAATCATGTCTAGGCAGCCGTGGCAATAAAACACAGCGTCACGGCTGGAGTTAGAGCTGGAGCGAGAGCTAGAGCTGGAGAGTCTAAAGAGCCTTGCGCAACTGCATCCAATTTGGTCTGTTCGGTTGTGGCAAGGAGCAACGTCTACATTGCTACCTTGTCGCCGACATAATCATGTTAAATTACTCGCAAATTCATTTGCTGTGCGCGGAGGCTGCTGTTGCTGTTGCTGCCTCCGTTGGGCGCATTGTTAGGGCGCCTCTTGCTGCCCCGCCTGCCCCTCCAGCCAGTTGGCAGTTGCCAGTTGGGTGCTTTCAACGCTGATGCATGGACATGATATGGCGGCACACACAGAGCCATGGGCCATGGTCATGGCCATAGACTTGGACTTGGACTTCTTGCAACTTGCAGCCTTCCATGGGTTGTTAGCTTGTCGCTCACTCCATATTGATCGACCCGGCATTATGGAAATTATGTGATCAAGGCCATAGAAAATGGAAATTGTTTTGCAACGAGCTCGAGCTGCATTTGCATGCCTCTTCTTTTCGCTGTTGCTGTTGCTGTTGCAGCAGCAGTTGCATAATTGAGGCGCAGACAGTTGCAATTATAGATCGATTTATTGCAGCGGGCTGCCCACGTTGGCATTGTTCTTGGCTCTTGACTTGGCTCTAATTACGCGCATATCAAATATGCTGGCCAAAAAACAAGTCGCTATTGTCACCCAAAGAAAGCCATGGAAAAAAAGAGGTTTCGCATTGCGTTCCTGGTTTGCTGGCGAGCTTATCAGCTGCCCATATATCTTCGCTGCAGCAATGTGGGGCGTGCTGTGGGTGTGCAACACAATGTTGCAGCTGCCGAAGTAGCGGTAAAGTAGTCGCTGCCGCGTTTGGCAAACGCACATCGACAAAAATGGCGCATGGGGGACGCCAACCAAGAAGCCAAGCCAGCAACAAACGAAGATTTGTGTTTATTTTGTAATCTTTGAAATATTTGTGGCATGGCAAATATTTCACTAGCTGCGTTTCCGCATCTTTGGCGAAAAGCAACGATTGCTATCAACAAAATATTTAGCGAAACTTCCACTTTTCACATGCCAAACGTTGTCCGGCTGTGGTGAGTCTGTGTTGCTGTTGCCATTGCTGTTGTTGCAACGTTGCACGTTGCCCCCGCCGTCCACCTACAGCACTAAATAATAAAGCGTAACCAGCAAAAGGCGTGCCCCATGTGCCGCAGCCTGGTCAGAACTCGGCGACAGAGTCACAGTCTCAGACTCAGACTGCGTCTCTGAGGCACCTAAGACTAGGCCTACTTATGTAAGTAAAGCCTGCTAGTGGCTTGTATTTTATGGTTTGTGTACACATTTTTGCACACATGCGCGACCGGGTCATTCAACTTGCAACACAGCAACAGAGCAAGAGCAGCAACAGCAGCAGCAACAACAGGCAACCAGCCATGGCCATGGCCATGGCCATACAACGAGCGCGCGCGCTTTCCTAGAATAAACAAAATGCACGACTCTTGCGACAGCAGCAACAGCAACATCGGCAACCGACGCCGCCAACAACTTTGGCTTGGCCCGAAGCTGCTGCCATGTGAATGTAGCTGTAAGCTGCAGCCAAATCAACACCACAGCAACAACTAGCTGACTAACTGGCTGACTGACTGGTTGACTGGTTGACTGCTTGACTGACTGACTGACTTCTGTTTGTTGGACCGACACGACCATGTTTGATGTGTACCATCAGCAGCAGCAGCAACAACGTCTCATGCGTCTTGGTCATCATCATCATCTTGGTTGTCGTGTTTGATGCTGCTCCATGTTTTAGTTGTTGCACTTGCAGCGCAAAATTGTTGCATAAGTTTGCATTACAAGGCGGCAACTGGGGACTGCGCTAGCAGAGCTGCCTGCGAACCGGCTGCATGATTGACTCCCATTGCCAGCCGCAGTCCAGCCAATTCCTGTCTCTCTCTTTCTTGCTCTCTCTCTCTCTCTGTGGCTGGCAATCCTTAACAGTTAATGTGTGAATTTTTATGCGTTGCCAGGTTCGGCTGTAATTTACATCCGTTAGTTTGAATAAGTGAGACGTACAGCAGCCGTGGCATGCCTCATGCCTTGCCACTGGCCAAGCCAATATCTGGTTTTTTGCCGTTACCATTTTGCTTTGTTATTTCGTTGGACCTCCCAAAACTATGCGCAAATTGCACGACTGCGTTTGAGACATATGTGCAGCATTGTCAACCCTTCAACCCGACGCAATTAATCAAGCTTGCAACAACAAAACTCATTCATAATAAACTGCAATTTGTCAAATCATTTTACCTGCTCAACGGCTGCTGTTGCTGCCGCATGTTGCAAACGCCACCGCAGCAACAAGTGACCGTCGTCGTTGGCTAACTGTCAGCTTAAACAATTTGTTTGAGCCATTTGTTAGCTGCAGCTCTTCGTTGCGGGACACACACAGGCTGTGGCTGTGGCAGTGGCAGTGGCAGCCTGAGGGCAGCAAACAAGCCATGGCCAGCACTCTGACTACGTGCCATTATAACTTGGCTTTTGCTGCATTTGCTGAATTTCTGATTATGTGGTAATAACACGTTGCACGCACACAAAGCCCAGCACTGTTGCAGTTGCAATTTGCTGCTGTTGCCTCCTGTTGCATGCTGGCCAACGGCTTTTGGCTGCCCTGTTATCAAAGACTGGCCTATCACGAGCAGTAAAAACAACCTACGCAAGTTTTGCAGCCTCCTCTAATTTCAATTGCATGCTGGCACAATTAGAGAGTCTGGGAATAGATAAATTAATTTATTATACCGGCAGTCATGACTAACGGATATGGAGCCATCATCATAATCATCATCAAAATAAAGCAACAAATAATCACGGCCAAAGAGAATCCTATATTAACTTGTACTCCTCTATCTCTTACAGCTCCACTGCAGGAATACACAGAAGTCCAACAGTATCCGGGTAAGTGGCTAAATATACAATATATTAATTATAAATGTATCTTAGATTAATGTACAAATGACCCAGAGACAATAATGTGCTTATAAAAGCATTAATAATATATCAGATTAATGCTAATTGAGGCGCGATTTAAGCTGCTAATCAGCTTGATATGATCCGCTTGACCCAAAGCTGTCATTAAACGTCGACAACGGGGCGTATGCGTATTATTAGGCTGTTAGCTGAGGTGTGAAAACACAAACGAACGAAAAAATAAAAAACGAAAACGAAACATAAAGAAATAAACGTTGTTTTACGAGTTTTATGCTCGAAACGTGAGCCAAAAGCGACGGAGACGACGACAGCGACAAACAAAGACAAAGATTTCAATCGAAAAAATTGTCTAGTCGCGAGATGGAGATGTAGACGAAGTGGCAGGGTGTGCGGGAAGTCGTTGCAAGTCAAGCTTAACGTGTTAATAATGTGATGGGAAATTTATTGCGGGTGGACGTCACTAACTTAGCTGAAGTCCAGTAGCGAGTACACTCGAGTATAGTATGTTAAACAACTTGACTTGTGGGTTTAATGACTTGAATGAGCAATAAAAGTTATCTATTGCCTGCTCGTAGTTGTATTATGACAGCTGATGGCGCTTGGCTTAATTTATGGCCCAAACGACACAGTAGCACACATGAGTTGAATGCATAACTGAGGCTAGGGAATGTCAGTGAAGTCATTGTTCTTGGCCAATTGTTTCCCAGGAGCTGCTCCAGTTAATGTTGCCAACTTTCTTTTCACAATTTCTGTCGGATTTCATTTAACAGAAGGCTGCTATTACAACTATGCCCATTACAATGAGGGTGACCGCATCATGACCAATGAGCCGTGTCTCAACTGCACCTGCCACAACCGCATGCTCATGTGCTATCTGCGTGTCTGCCCCTTCACCAAGCCCATTGGTCACGACTGCATTGTGGAGAAGCGCGAGGATCAGTGCTGTCCCATCATTACCTGCCCAGAGGGTAAGTTTCCTGTCCAGCTCTCACCTTCCTCCATTCTTACCTGCTCCTACTCTCCTTCTAGTGCCTGTGGATGTGCCCTATCACACACCTGAGCCCGGTACTGAGCTGAGCATTCCCGAGAAGTTTGGCTGCAGCATCGAGGAGAAATTCTACCCGGAAGGCGCCCAGGTGCCGTCGAACCCCAACAAACCCTGCGAGCTCTGCTACTGCATCAACAACCAGACCAAGTGCGTCATGCAGGAGTGCACACTCCACGTCGACGGCTGCACTCCCATCTACAACAAGGGCTCCTGCTGTCCAGTGCGCTACAGTTGCGGTAAGTTCATTTGATACTCCTTAATTACTTGATTTTGATTTACTTTTCTGTCTGCAGACCATGAGAACGATGTGCTGGAACTGGAGGATCAGTCCACGACAACGACCACAGTTCGTCCCACACCTGGTTTCATTCTGCCCACAACCATGACGCCGCCTGTCTCCACCGACTGCGTGCACAACGGCGAAGTTTACGCCGATGGCGCCTCGCTGTCGGGCAAGAATGCCTGCGAACACTGCTACTGCATGCGTGGCGACATCGTCTGTGCTGTCCAAGAGTGCGAGATGCCAATGAGCACGGCCAGCGGCAAGGTCTGCCGTGCCATGCCCGCTGCCGAGGGCGAGTGCTGCCCCAGCAACTACATCTGTGAGGATGACAGCGCCACCACCGAAATCGTTGAGATCGCCACCACGCCAGAGACGCTCACCACGTCTGCCCCAGTCAAGGACATTCATGGCGAGATTCCCAAGGAGGATGTTGATCTGCAAGAACACATTGATGACGAGGAACAGGACAAGGATACTGCCACCGAGGCTCCATCTGAGGAGGCTGAGGGTAGCGGTGAAATCGATCAAGCCACTGTTGCTCCCGAACACGCAGACAAGGTCAAGCAGCCTGAGGCGTCTACCATTGCCACCGATTCTCGCATCGATACTCCTGTTGAGGCATCTACAGCTGCAGCTGAGGAGGAAGGTAGCGGCGAAGTCGTCACAGCCAAACCCATTGTGCCCACTAAGGAGGGAAGCGAAGAAGACGTCAAGGTTACACCCGAGGAAGGAAGTGGCGAAGAAGAGGAACTCAAGCCCACAACCGCACAGCCTGCCAAGGAAACTAGCGAGGAAGCGGTGGATGAAGACGTTGTCACACCTATCTCATCTGACGAAGATAGCGAGAAGCCAACAGCAGCCACTCCAGTGGCCAGCGACGAAGAGGATATTGCCAAGGGCACAACTCCAGTCGGCGCTGATCAAGACATCGTTAAGGCCACCACGCCTGCTAAAAAAGACAGCGTGGAAGATGAAACCCTCGAGGCTACAACTCCCTCCAAGGAGCTCAGCGGGGAAGGCGAAATCATTAAGGCTACTACTCCATCGGAGGATGATACTGTTAAAGCCACTACTCCCTCGAAGGATGTCAGCGAATATGATAACATTGAGGGCACAACTCCTGCCGGAACAGAAAGTGATGAACAGGATACCGTCAAACCCACTTTCATTGAGGATCTTACCGAAGAAGAGGATGCTGTCAAGGCTACAACTCCTGCCGGACAAGTCGGCGAAGATGAGACCTCTAAGGCCACAACTCCCAAGGAAACCTCCGAAGAGCAAGATATCGTCAAGGCCACAACTCCCAAGGAAACCTCCGAAGAGGAAGATATTGTCAAGGCCACAACTCCCAAGGAAACCTCCGAAGAGCAAGATATTGTCAAGGCAACAACCCCTGCTGGTGAAGTCGGCGAGGATGAAATCATCAAGGCAACAACTCCTGCCGGCGAAGTCAGCGTGGAAGATGAGATCGTCAAGGAAACAACTCCCTCCGAGGAAGTCAGCGATGAGAATGAGATCTTTAAGGCTACAACTCCCGCAAAGGAAAGCGGCGTTAAGGATGAGACTATCAAGGCGACCACTCCAGCCGGAGAGGCCAGTGATGATGATGAGATCTTCAAGGCGACCACTTCCGCCGAGGAAGTCAGCGATGATGAAATTGTCAAGGTCACAACTCCTGCTAAGGAAACATCCGATGAAGATAAAATCGTCGAGGCAACCACTCCAGAGGGACAAGTCAGCGAAGATGAGATCCCCAAGGCTACAACTCCTGCCGGAGAAGTTAGCGAAGATGATATCGTCACGGCAGCAACTCCTGCTGGTCCAGTCAGCGAGGATGAGATTGTCAAGGCTACTACTCCTGCCGGCGAGAAGGATGATACTGTTAAGGCTACAACTCCTGAAGGACAACTCGGCGACGAAGATGAGATTATCAAGGTCACTACTCCTTCCAAGGAAGTCAGCGATGATGAGATTGTCGAGGCAACCACTCCTGGTAAGGAAACCGGCGATGAGGAAGAGATCGTCACTGCAACACCTCCTGCGAAGGAAGTCAGCGAAGGTGAGATTGTCAAGGCTACAACTCCTGCCGGAGAAGTCAGCGAGGATGAAATCGTCAAGGCTACCACTCCTGCCAAGGAAATCGGCGAAGGTGAGATCGTTAAGGGCACAACTCCTGCCGGAGAAGTCAGCGAGGAGGAAATTGTTGACGCAACAACCCCTGAAGGAAAAGTCAGCGAAAAGGAGGAAGAGATCGTTAAGGAAACAACACCCGCCAAGGAACTTACTGGCGATGAAGATGTACTCAAGGCTACAACTCCTGCTGGAGAACAGCCCGTTGAACATGGCACTGACAAGACCCCCACTTCTGATGAAGAATCCGTTGAAGCCACAACTACAGTCAAGGATATTGTTAAGCCAAGCGAAGGTGCTAGCGATGAGGAAGACATCGTGCCAGTCACAACATCCGTTGAGGAAGAATATCCTGTCAAGGCTACAACTCCTGCTAAGGAGGCTGACGGTGAGATTATCAAGGCTACCACACCTAAAGCTGTGGAGGATCACACTGAAGCCGACGAGAGCTCTACTGAAGAGGAAGATGTTTACACCACATCACCGAAACCAAACCTTCCTTCCTCAACTGAAGGCATCAGCGAGGAAGTTAGCTCTGAAGGACCTGCTGATGAGAAGAAACCTGCTGACGAAGAAGAAGCCAAGCCTGCCGATGAAGCTACCACAGCCATCCCAGCATATCCTGCTGACAAGGAAGAGAAGCCCACAACTGTGCCATCTGTCGAGAAAGAGAGCGATGAGGAGCCAACTGCTGAGCAAGAATCTGACGAAGATAAAACCGAGGAGCCCAAGAAGGATGTGGAGGAGCCTACAACTGATAAGGCAACCACACCCGAAAAGACTGATGAAGATTCGACCGAAAAGGAGACTGCCGCCTCGACCAGCGCCCCAGTTGATGAAGCCAAGCCAACCACACCCGCTGAAGTCACCGATAAGGAAGGCGAGCCAACTACTCAAGTTCCAGTCAAGTCTGATGTTGAAGTCGCTGAAAAGGAAGGCGAGCCAACTACTCAAGTTCCTGTCAAGTCCGATGTTGAAATCACCGATACGGAGGGAGAGCCAACTACTCAAGTTCCTGTCAAGTCTGATGTTGAAATCACCGATAAGGAAGGCGAGCCAACTACTCAAGTTCCTGCCAAGTCTGATGTTGTTCCCGCTGTCGTTGAGGGTGATCAAAGCACTGAGCAGCCCGAAACAAGCGACGAAACCGCAACAGTCAAGCCAACAGCCGCCTACTTGCCACCTGCAGGAGAGAAGGATGAAGCTAGTACCGAAATCGTTGATACCACGGCCGAAAGTGTCACGGAGAAGGAATCCGTTAAGCCAACCGATGAGAAACCAATCGATGACAGCCGCACCGATATCGACCTGTCTACCGAAAAGCAGCCAACCGAGGAGGAAGCCACATCCACAGGTTTACCCGACATGCAGCTGCCATCTGCCATTCCCGGCGAGGGCGATTGCTTGGTGGAGGGCAAGACCTATGCCAACAACACCGAAGTGCCCGCAACTACACCCTGCGATGTGTCCTGCCAGTGCGTCAGCAGCATTGTCTCCTGCAAGGCCATGGAATGCAAGATTCCCGAGGATACCGAGAAATGTGTGCTGGCTACCGATCTGCTCGATGGTTGCTGTCCAACCTACATTTGCGAACCTGAGTCCTCGACTTCCAAGGCCGACGAGACTACCGAAGATAAGTACACAACTGTTAGGCCCGCTGCAGCAGGCGATGATGAAGTGGAGTCTACGAGCACTGAGGAGATACCGAAGGATGTCATTATGCCTTCTGGTATTACTGAACAACCACTTTCTCACGTCAAGCCCGATGAAGATGTTGTTGTAACCACTTCCGCCACGCCTACTGTGGAGAAGAGCACCACCGTCAAGCCTGTTTCGGAAGAAGAGGAGGAAGAGGATATCGTGTCCGCTACGACCGCACCTGAGATCAAGAAGGACCACAAGCCTGTCGAGCATAAGCCACAGCCTGATGAGGAAGAGGAAGAGCATAAGCCTGAAGAGGAAGAGCACAAGCCTGAAGAGGAAGAGCATAAACCAGTCGAGGATGACTCCGTCTCTTCCACACCAACGCCAACCGACGAAACCAAGAAGGAGCCTACTGAGGAGCAAGTCACAACTCCCGCCGCTGTTTCCATTGATACTCAAAAGGAGATCGAAGATGTTTCAGACGCTACAACAGTCGCTCCCAAGGAAGAGAAGCCTAGCGAGGAAGAAAAGCCTAGCGAAGAAGAGAAGCCATCCGAGGAAGAGAAGCCAACTGAAGAAGAAAAGACTGAAACACCTGAATCCGAAGCGGACGAAAAGGTTAAACCAACTACTGTTACGCCCACAGCCGGAGAGTCATCCACAGAGTCCACCGAGGAAGAGATCTCATCCACAGAAGCAGCTGTCGATGGCAAGAAGCCAACCGATGAAGTTGAAAAGATTGCAGCCGCAACAGCAGCATCAACTGAAGCCGAAATTGAGGATAAATTCACAACGTTGGCTCCATCTGTTGATGGTGTTAAGCCTACTGATGAGAAGCCTGCTGATGAGAAACCTGCTGATGAGAAGCCTGCTCACGAACACGACGTGCCAAGCGAAGAGGAGAGCACTGAGGATAGCAGCGCTGCTGTCACCACAAGCCCAGACTCTGAGGAAGACCAAGACGACAAGAAACCAGCTGAGGAAGCTCCACTGCCAACCACAGTTGCACCTGTTGACGAGGCTGACAAGGATAAGAAGAAGCCAGAGGAGGAGCAGGAAACTAGTACTGAGGCTGAGAAGGAAACCAGCACCGAGGCTGAGGCCGAGAAGGAGCCCTCGAAGGAAACGGATACTGCTACCAAGGCACCAATCGATGAGGAAGACAAAGAAACTGTTGAAGGTGTCTCCACATCTACTCCTGGCGTTAGCAAGGACGAAGACGAATCTACTGCTGCACCTGAGTCTGATGAAGATGAAGATGTTAGCACCGAGAAGACGCCATTCGATACGGAAACCGAGGAGAAGGAGAAGGAGAAGGCTACAACAGTTGCTCCAGCCACCGAAGAAGAGCCCTCAAAGGCTACCAAGCTGCCCGAAGGCATTCATGATGATGAGCTCTCGACCTCAACTGCAGCTCCTGCAGTCCATGATGACACCAAGAAACCAGCTGAAGATGAAACCGCAACCGCTGCTCCAGTCGATGCTGGCATTGAAACTGAATCCGAGCCCACAGCTACAGTTGCTCCCACAACCGAGGAGGCTGATAAGGAATCTACTGCTGCTCCAGTGTCTGCGGATGAGGAGGATAAATTGGCTCCTACCACTGTTAGTCCTGCTCATGATGAGACTGCAACGCCACCAGCTGAGAAGATTGATGAGAAGCCAATCGTGCCCGAATCCAGTGTTACTGAGAAACCCGATGAAGACGCTGTTTCTGCTGAACCCTCGGCCACCGAAGCCGGCATTGAAAAGGAGACTGAACTACCCTCGATCTCAACATCACCAGCCACCGTCGAAAAGGTGGATGAAGAAGACAAAACTAAGGCGACTACTGCAGCTGCTCCTGTTGAGGAGGAAGGCATTTCCTCCACCGAGAAGTCGAAGCCCGAAGAGCCAACTTCTGAGGGTCAAGAGCCAACGACTGCTAAACCACAAGTTCCCGAGGAAATTGATACCGAACACAAGGATGTCGAGGAAGCCACAACCGCTGCTCCATCCACCGCTCATGATGATACCAAGACATCTGAAGAGGAAACCACAGCTGCATCCGAGGAAGTTGATGTGGACTCTAAACCTATTACTACCGCTGCTCCAATTGTGCCTGGCAAGGAAGAAGAAGTCGCTTCGACCGCTGCACCAGCCACCGAGGAGGAGGACAAGGAAACTCCAGAGGATAAGATTGATCTCACCACAGTTGCCGCTCCAGTTTCTGAAGAGGAGGAACCAGCTCACAAGACGAAGCCTGTTGTGGATACTGATGCTGTTCAGCCAACCGCTGCTCCTGCATTGGAAGGTGAATCCACAGAGTCCGAAGAGGAATTGGAAGACAAGACAACCGTCAAAACTCCCACTGACAAGGTCACTGAATCATCGACCGCAATTCCTGCCGAAGAGGAAGCTGACAAATACACCACAGTTGCACCCTCCTCAGTCAAACCAGCTGATGAGAAGACACCCGTCTCAGGCGATGAGGACGAGAGCACCGAGGAAGCCCAGGCAGCGACCACCGCTGTGCCATCACTGGCTACTGATGACAAGAAGGAGCCACCACTACCAACCAAGGTGCCAGTCTCAGATTCGCAAGAGAACGAAATCCCATCGGAATCAACAGAGGTGCCATCCACAGAGGAGGATGAGGCAACCGCTGCTCCCGCTCATGAGAAGCCCGAACAGGAAGATGAAGACAAATCCGAGGCCACAACAGTTGCACCTGCCGCAGAGGAGCCCGCCAAGAAACCAACCGAAGCTGAAGCCAAGCCCGAGGAAGGCATTGTCGCAACAACAGATGCTCAACCCTCCGAGAAGGAGCCTTCAACCACCATTGCGCCAGCCAAGGATGAATCTGAACCCACAACTGACCAACCGTCCGGCGAAGATGAGGATGAAAAGATTCCAGCTACTGCTGTCCCAACTGAAGATGGAGCTGAGCAACCCACGTCAACTGCTGCCACGCCCGCTAAGGCTGATGCCACAACTCCAGCTGCTGAGGATAAGATCGATGTTACCACAGCGCCTGGCGCAGCTCATGACGATGATACTGAAGAGACCACCGCACGTCCCATTAGCGACAAGATCGAAGAGGACGAAGTCAAGGAGCCAAGTGCAACGGAGCCAACCCTTGGAGATGGTCTTGCCACAACAGCACCCGAATCCGAGGAAGACAAGGAAGCCGCACCACTCCCAACAACAGCCAAAACTCCCATTTCTCTGGACACAACAATTGCTCCCGCTGTTGTGCCTGCTATCCAGGATGCCGATAAGAAGCCTTTGGAAGATGGACAGTCCCAAACGATTGCTCCTGAGACCGAAGAAGGCGAGACTGCCACAACTTCTGCTGAAGATGCTGAGAAGACTCCAGTTACCGTTGCTCCTGTTGCTCCTGTTGACACTGAAGCAATCAGCGAAGTTACCACGAAACCAGCTGCCACAGAAGATGTGGGCGAGGAAACCACAGAGCCAAGCGAAGTCGAGCATGAGGAGGAAACCACTGATCAAGCTACTGGTGCCAAACTGAAGCCAACAACGGAAAAGACTCCTGATGTGGAGCCAGACACTGAAGTGCACACTGCTAAGCCAACTGTTGGCGCCGACTTGGATTCCACCGAGGTGGGAGAGTCTGTGGAGTCATCGGAGGAGGAGGAGCACACTTCTGCCGCCCCAGCCAAACCCGACGGCGAAGGAAGCGGTGAAGTCATCGACTCCGATGAGGAAGACAAGCTTGACGAGACCACAGCTGCTGCTGCTGTCGATGCACACACAACAGCTGCCACACCTGGAGCTGCTGCCCCTGAGGAGACAGCCACCGAGAAACAGCCTGAAATTGACAGCGTCATCACAATGCATCCACTGTTCGTCCAGCTTAGCAGCACCACAAAGGCACCCAGCATTGACGATCGCCTTGGAGCTGAAGCGGAAACGGAAACAGAAGCTGCACCAAGCAAACAGAGCACAGAGACCACAACAACAACAGAGTCAACGACTGCGGCATCCACAGCAGCTCACGAGCCAATTACTCCGCCCTCATATGGTGGACAAGCGCCACATTATCCAACGTACACCGACGACGAATACGACGAGGAGGAGGTCTTTGGACCAGGTACCTGTCGCTACGCTGGCAAGATTTATGTGTCCGCACAGCAAATACCACGCGACGATCCTTGCGATTTCTGCTTCTGCTTCAGAAGCGACATCATCTGCTTGCAACAATCTTGCCCGCCACCAATTTCTGGCTGCCACGAGGAGCCCATCTCTGGCTTCTGTTGTCCACGTTACGAGTGTCCCGTCTCCATGGCCGCAGTGCTTAACATCACGACGAGCACGACAACCACCAGCACCACACTGCCACCACATTTCCTGAACTACTCGCACGGCGATGCTGTGCAACACACTGGCTGCCTCATCAACGGTCGCTCCTACAAGGTGGGCGAACGCATCGAGTCAACGAGCGGTCCCTGCATGAGTTGCACGTAAGTATTAACTGCAGATAAATCCCTGATTATTGAATACTATACATACTATTTTTACTATATTCTATTTTGCAGTTGCGGCGGCGATGGCAACATGAAGTGCGATCCACAGCAATGCAGGCCGGAGCCAACGATGCAGGAATTGTTGGCCAGCGTTGCGGCTCACCGCAAGAGATGAACCACCAGCCATGCACACTAAATATAATTTTAACTAATTTTTAAGCACTGCAAACAAACAATCACACAGAAACAGAAACAACAGACAGCCCAAATTGCACCCACAGAGCTGCATTCCTCACGTTTTTATCTGAAGGAACAAGATTAAGAAATAGACTCCGAAAACAAATAACACCAACAGTATCAGAATCAGTAACAATATATACATACATACTTACTAAGGTGCCAAAAACTGGTGAAATAACAACATATAGCAACAACCCACTTGATTAGATCCGGATTAAGAGTAGTTCGAAATGATTAACTTTGACTTGCACGATTTTTTTCAATTATCAATTCCAATTTGTTTCGGATTAGGTTACGTGACGAAGCAACCAGTGATATTGTACTGTATACATAGTATAGGTGCAATTAATTTAGAACGCGCTCACTAAAAAAAAAAAAAACAAAAACACAGAAAAAAAACAAATCAATTATGAACTATAATTTGTATTCGATATCCCCCGAAGCTAGCCATCCATAGGCGAACGTAACGCCGTGCCTTGTAAAGTTGTTTCTTGTGAGTCTGAACCCCACATTTAAAATGCAATCGCTTTTCAGGAGACTCAAACCTAACCCAAAAACATTTTATTTGCCGGATTCACAATTAATAATTTTACGACGCCGCAAAACGCTTATGTGGCAAAACAGAAAAATGGAAAAAAAAAGTTTCTTTATGTTTGTTTTAATAGCAATACTTTTCTTCAATGCGCTTTTATAGTATTTTAGTCACTTTATATATTTTAAACATTATTATTTTTTGTGTATAATTGTTGCTTCTAGTCTCTCTTTTGTTGTAAGAGCAACGAAATCCGCCTGAACAAAAACACAAGCGCACAATGCGATCAAATCAGATCAGATGCGATCCATTGAATTGAAATGAGTTGAGATAGTAATTCAAATATCTTCTATAAACTTTTCCAAGCTTTTATACTTTTATATAATACAATAATATGTGTAAAATGAAGAACCGAACGAAACTAGTTTTTATAGCAATTTTACAAAACGAACCACGAATTGCATAGTTTTTAATGGATTGAATTTAACGTTTACGTCATTTGCACGCACAAATCCATCTGTGGTAGTAATGAACAAGTAATTTAACATAACTAAATTAAAGAAAGTGTTTTTTTAGGTCAACTGATGATGAGATGACGGAAACTAAACTTGCAAATCGAATCTAGTAATTCTAATAGGCTATTGCTATTGCTCGACTGATTGAAATGTGATCAGCAACAATAGATACGATATGATATATGGCGTAGGCGATAATTTTTGTAAACTAATTTTTAATAATATCTGCGAGTCGCAAATGGTATTAATATATTAAATCATATATAAGTACTATACGTAACAATCAATTTTAAAATATCGTTCAATTTCAGTCGCTTGAGCATTAGAAATATGCTGAACAATTCGATGCGTAAAAAACAACACACAATAAATATGAACAACAATTAGATTTATATAATCTCTAAATATAGTTACAGTTTTTAAGTATTTAACTATAAAAATAAATAAATAAATTTTAATGTAGAACTTATTTATTTTATATGTCTTTTAAGAACAGCTCTTGTGTTTCCATAATTATCGTAATTTATATGCAAGCTTTCTTTGTAATCTTATAAATAAATACAACGCTTTTTATTGAAATGTATAACTAGACGTATCAATGAATTGAGTAAATAAGGGAAATGCAAATATTGCAAGCACACATTAGAAATGTGACCATTGAACCTTATTGTTTGCTGTTAAATATTAATTTCATGCTGCATTATTTTTTGTTTGGTTTGTTTAGTGAGGAGATCAGTTCATTAACCTGAGTTACAATTCGATACAGCTATGATTCAGCTGACACTTTTTTTTCTAAGAAAGCATTTTGAGGCCTATTTTACAAAAATAGCGTTAATGGTATTCTTTTCATCACTCGATTTACTTGCGACAAAAATTTTGAATTTGGCGCCCGCACAGTTTCTTCGTTCAGTACTCAACGAAGCAGTTGAGTGCAGCGAAGTGAGACCATCAGCGGTTTAATATAATGTTGTTTAGTATAAAAATACCGAAAATTATCAGAAGTATTTTTGACTGCCATCTCTAGCATTTGGAGTAGCGAAGAAACAGCTGAGTTGAGTGCGAATTTCGGCACCAGTAGCAAAAGAATAGTTTATTTTATATTTTTCATATGGCGTGACGTAGAATTAGATAAACATAAATGAAAATGGCCAACATATCAACCATCAACTGGCTCTTCGTGTGCGGCATCGCCTTTTGCCTGGGCGGCATTGCAGTACTCAGTTTCATGCCGCTAAGTTCAGGTAAAGGAAATTTTAAATAAATCAAAGAAATGAGAGCAGCATACTATAAATAAAACTATGCTCGCTATTCTGCAGACTGCATATGCCCGCTGAAGAACCCATTGAGCCGACTGGTCTCCAACGAGAACACGGCCACAAAGCCGGTCACCGTTCGATCGCCGCACAAAATGGCAGTTTTGGTGCCGTTTCGGGATCGCTTCGAGGAGCTGCTGCAGTTTGTGCCGCACTTGACAAAGTTTCTACGTCGCCAGGGCATCGAGCATCACATCTTTGTGCTGAACCAGGTGGACAGATATCGCTTCAATCGCGCCTCGCTCATCAATGTGGGATTCCACTTCACCAGCGAGGTCTACGATTATATTGCTATGCATGACGTGGATCTGCTGCCCCTGAACGATGAGCTGCTCTACGAGTATCCCAGCAGCCTGGGACCGCTGCACATCGCTGGCCCCAAGCTGCATCCCAAATATCACTACGACAACTTCGTGGGCGGCATTTTGCTGGTGCGTCGCGAGCACTTTCTGCAGCTAAATGGGATGTCTAATCAATACTGGGGCTGGGGATTGGAGGACGATGAGTTCTTTGTGCGCATACGGGACGCGGGGCTGCAGGTGACGCGGCCACAGAACATTAAAACAGGGATTAACGATACTTTCAGGTAAATCAGGATACAAAACGAATTTACATCTGACTTTTCATTCATGAATCTTGTTTGCAGCCATATTCATAATCGCCATCATCGCAAGCGGGACACGCAAAAGTGCTTTAACCAGAAGGAGATGACACGCAAACGCGACCACAACACGGGCCTTAACAATGTCAACTACAAGATACTGAAAGTCCATGACATGATCATCGACAAGATCGAGATTACTATACTTAATATATTGTTCGAGTGCGATGTAAATAAAACGCCCTGGTGCGATTGTTCGGGAACAGCAGCAGCTGCAGCTGCTGTACAAACCTAGTTGAAGGAAACACAAGGAACACAGTTTTGTCCATGTCTTAAGCTATGTTTATTGCCTCTAATACACGTGCACCATGCCATACAGGAATGTCCAGAAGAGCACGTAGGTGCAAAGGCCGCCCATGAATTGATTGGTCAGCAGATTGCGGCGATTTATAAAGTATTTGCGCCACTGAATCCCGGACTTGGCCAGCACCATCAGCCACAGCACGAACACCGACAGAAAGTAGAACAGGAAGCCGAGTGTTCCACTCAGTCCCAAAATGCCTGCAATGAAATTCTGTTTAATACAAGTTAAATTGATTAATTGGGTGAATTTTACCCGCAGCGCAGCCCGAGATGGCTGCCATTGAAGTGCGGCAATATTCGACAGCGGAAATGTTTTTCCTGATGACGCCTTCGCTGTAGGCAATAATTTCGCCAGTTTTCGAGGTGCGTGTTCTTACTCGATTCATTTTTTATTAATTTTCTTCGGCACACTTCTAAATTAAAACTATTTACTTTGCATGCAGTCAGTGACAAGTAAAATAAGTGAATAAATATCGAAAGCACATTCGATATTTTGGTAGTCAAACTTTGAACATCGATTTACTAGGGCTGACAAAAATTTTTTGTTTCATGGAAAATTATAAATAATTCAAAGAAATACTTTTATCTTACTATAATTAAACAAATTTCAATTTTATTGTTTGCGAAGAAAATCGAGTGTACATCGATGCGTCTGATTTTCTTATCGTTTTTGTCCCACCTCTATTATCGGATTGTGTCATCGATGTTTCTCCAGCACCACCTCTAGTGTGAGCACAACACACAGAAGAAGAGGGCCCCCCAATTAATTAAAATATGTGGTGATAACGAAACTTGGTGATTTATACGTGTTGGAAAGTCGAAGGGCATAAGGTGCAAAATTAAGCAGGACGCGCAAAACGGAAAATGTTGCAGGAGCACGCGGAACAACCATAAATGCAGTGCAACCACACAATTGGGAACAACAACAAATAGATTTTCGCGGCCAGAACACAACAAAGCAGCAGAAAGAGCAGAGAGCAATTAAAAAATCAATCACAATTCTAATTGAAAGCTGTGGCGACAGAGACAGAGAGAGAAGCAGCGGCAACGGCGACGGCAGCATGTCACCCCCCAAGAACTGCGCTGTGTGCGGCGACAAGGCCTTGGGCTACAATTTCAACGCAGTGACCTGTGAGAGCTGCAAAGCGTTCTTCCGACGCAATGCGCTCGCCAAGAAGCAGTTCACGTGCCCCTTCAATCAGAACTGCGAGATCACCGTGGTCACCCGCCGCTTCTGCCAGAAGTGTCGGCTGAAAAAGTGCCTGGACATTGGAATGAAGAGCGAGAACATCATGTCCGAGGAGGACAAACTGATCAAGCGTCGCAAGATCGAGAATAATCGCGCCAAGCGTCGCATGATGGAGCACGGCGGCAGCGATGTGGATGCCGATCCCGATGACAACAAGGTCGCTGGTGCAGTGGCCGACAGTAGCTGCAATCTGGACACCTACGCTGGCTCACAGGACTCGCAGAGCTGCGGCTCGCCGGACAGCGGAGGAGGCATTAATGCCACTGGCGGAGGCACAACAACGGGACCAACAAGTTCAACAACGAGCACAACCACAAAACCACCGACAGATCGCGTGACGCTCGTTAATCCGCTGCTGATGACCGCCGACAAGATTGTCGACGAGATTGTTGCCGATCCGGATCGGGCATCGCAGGCCATCAACAGGGTGATGAGAACGCAGAAGGAGGCGATTTCGGCGATGGAGAAGATAATTGGTTCACAAAAAGATGCCTTAAAGCTGGTCTCGCATTTGATAGACTACCCAGGTAAATTTGAATCCTGAATCATTTATTCAATTTATTAATTTATTACTTTTAACAGGTGACGCTCTGAAGATCATCAGCAAAATCATGAACTCGCCCTTCAACGCTTTAACAGTATTCACCAAGTTCATGAGCTCGCCCACCGACGGCCTCGAGATCATCTCCAAGATCGTCGACTCGCCCAAGGATGTGGTCGAGTTCATGCAGAATTTGATGCGTTCGCCCGAGAATGCTATTGACATTATGAACAAATTTATGAACACACCTGCGGAGGCGCTCAAAATGCTGAATCGCATCTTCAACGGCACCGACGGCCGCAAAGTGGACGACGAATCGCCGGAGTCGTCGCTGCAGCAGAATCAGCAGGCGCAGAATGCGCGCGTCGACACCGTCATACACACAATGCTGCACGGCAGCCCCTCCTCGGCCAGCGGCAGCGGCAGTGTGGACACCGTTGTTACCTCACCGCTCAGCAGCATCGCCAGTCCGCCCTTGATATCGAACAGCGGGCCGATTGATTTGCACTATCACAAAACGGAAGAGCTGCCAAGCACATCCGGCAATTATCATCCGCATCCGCATCACCACTACATGGCCAATTCACCAGAGATGGATGCAAAAGTTTATATGCATGCCGCCTACAGTGATGAGTACAGCCTGGATGGCGGTCTCAGCATCAATTCCATCGAGTCTGTGCTCTCGGAGGTCATACGCCTGGAGTATCAGGCATTCAACAGCCTGCAGACACCCGGCTCGCACATCAAAGATGAAATCTATCATGCTGCTGGCGGCATGTCATCGTCCTCATCCGCATCCTCAGGCTACTTGAGCCATGACCAAGCGTACGGCGGCTGCAAGACTTCGAGCCAGCAGCAGCAACATCTGCAGCATCAGCAACCGATTTGTGCGCCCTCAAGCATTTTCATGGAGCGCGACCTCAACGAGGCGGAGCAGATGAAGTTGCGTGAGCTGCGCATGGCCAGCGAGGCTCTCTACGACCCAGTTGATGAAGATCTCAGTGCCTTGATAATGAACGATGAGCGCATTAAGGTAACCCACAAAATTTCCAACCCTTTCCAAAAATCGAAATTCACTCACACTCACACCTGTCGCCTCGCCAGCTAACTGACTGCACGCTTATCTAATCGAGCGAGCGGGCCAGCGAGCTGTTAACGTCGATAGACAGTTAGCACCTGGCGTATGAGTCAGTGCAGCGCACAGGTTTCTGTGTGCCCAGCACAAGTTCCCAGCCCAATGTAAACAAAAAGCATTAAATAGTGTCGCAACAAATGCACACACCTGTTGCTGTTGCTGTGGCTGCCTGAGACATGGCCAACTAGTTCCCTTGGCTATGCTCCTGTATATCAAAAATGGATGATGGCTTTATCAGTCGCCTCCAGATACTATCAACAACACAGCGCGTTCGGCGCTATCAACGACATTAGCAGGCGCGCATAACCCAAACTCGCAGTATTTTGGTGAATTTGTTTGGCTTTCGAGCCTTTATGGCCGATGAATTGACTGTTTACCGCTGCTGTTCCGACTCAATTAGCACATTTTGTATTGTTAATTAGGAAAACTGATACAGTTTCGATACAGCACGCAGGTGTACAATGTTATGATAAGCACGCTCCCCCTTTGAATCTCCACACTGAATCATACCACACACAGTCTAGTCATATTTTGATGCGATAATTACTAATGTTATCTTTCCCACCAGCCGGACGATGCGCGACAGAGTCCCAAGCTGTTGCAGCTCATCAACCTGACTGCGGTGGCCATAAAGCGGCTCATTAAGATGGCCAAGAAGATCAGTGCATTCCGTGACATGTGCCAAGAGGATCAGGTGGCATTGCTCAAAGGCGGCTGCACCGAAATGATGATAATGCGCTCAGTGATTATATATGACAACGATCGTGCCGCTTGGAAGGTAAGTTACTATCCAATATTTATGGCGACTGTAACTATAATTTGAAGCTGTTGCAGGTGCCACATACCAAAGAAAACACCGCGAATATTCGCACCGATCTGCTGAAGTTTGCCAAAGGAAACGTGTACGAAGAGCATCAGAAATTCATAACCACCTTCGATGAGAAATGGCGAATGGATGACAACATTATTCTCATCATGTGTGCCATTATTCTATTTACGCCCGCGCGATCGCGTGTCATTCACAAAGATGCCATCAGGTTGGACCAGGTAAGCCAATCTATATATATATATTCAAGAAATAAACTAAATTTAGTTGTGCTTTCAGAATTCCTATTATTATCTTCTGAGAAGATATCTAGAAAGCGTTTATCCCGGCTGTGAGGCCAAGAACGCGTTTATTCGTTTGATTCAAAAGATTTCGGATGTGGAGCGTCTGAACAAATTCATGATCAATGTATATCTAAATGTGAATCCTTCCCAGGTGGAACCGTTGCTACGTGAAATATTTGATTTGAAAAATCACTGAAAGTTGATATATGATTTTGGGAATTGTGCATAAAATGCTAGAAGCATGTAATTCATCGCTGTGCTGCTATTGTTGTTGTTGTTTCTATAGTCTATAATATTATATTATATATATATCAGCTGCAATTTGTTCTGTTTGTTCGCTTATAAAGTTAGATTTAAATCGAATGTGATTGTTAGATTTGCCTATAACACATAGTTTTTATATTTCTACATCAAAGAGAGTATATTTTAGGTACAAAGTGCAAAGCAAAACAAAACAAAACATATAACTAAATGTACACATTTTAATTAGTTTTCAATAAACTAAATATAAAGCAAAGCATTCTTTAATTTCATTTTGGATATATTTAAAAATTGCGGGCTTTTTTCGCGCCTCTATGATAGGCAACGATTATTTTGTTGCCAGTCACCCGCCAGATGTCGCGAAGTCTCGACATGCCTACAAACGGCTACGTGAACCAGCTGAAATACCAGGCGAACAGAATCGAGCAGCAGGTGGCTGCATCCCGCGCGCCGGAGAGAAAAACAGCTGAGAGCGCTGTGATGCTCTCAGAGAGCCAAACAAAATAAACGTTGCCTATCCTCAAGGGGCAAATTTGCTAAGTTTCTTGCTGCTGATTTCTGTTCGCCTGGTATTTCAGCTGCTGATTCGACACTTTTTAGCCGTTCGCAGCGGATGGGAGATAACAGAGCCGATTGTTTATACAATTTTTATTAGATCTCTCTTGTGTACAACGCTTCTATGTTGATGGCGCAATTTCGCAAAATTGATAAGAATTAGAAAAACATCACAATTTGAATACGCAACCATTTATTTTTTTAACATAAGTCACAAAAATGCACAAAAGAAGAAACTAGGAAGCAAATGTTGATATGTATGTCTGTTTTTGGCCAATTTGTGCCTGGGAATGACCACATTTCCATCGGTGAGGCCTCAAGTCGCTACGACTCCGACTTTAAAGACAGACACAGACGACCCACGTCCCATCTATATATGTATATGTGGCTGGGGCGGATGGCCCCAACGTACATAGTCCAAATACGTCTAATGATGTTAATATTGGCGGCGCTTCACAGCCGGCTCTTTTTGCGCAGGTGAAGGAACCTGGTACAATTATCCGCAACGCAATTATCCGTTTCCAGTTTGTGGCTCAAGTCGATGATTCGCGACAGTCCTTGGCCCACTGCAGAAACTCGTCCAAGGCGCTTACGGCCAGGTTACGCGCCAATGCCTTAACCCGCAAATTCCGATCGGTCGTAATAAGCACAAGTTCCGTTTGAATGAAGCATTTGCCATCTGTAAACGAAGAAAATGAATTAAGAATTTGCAAAAGCTTAATTATAGTCATCTATGTTACCTCTGCACTGCTCAGAGCTCACGTTCTTGGAGACAGCCACAGCGGTAGCCAATATTTTGTCATCATTAGAAGCGTACGACTCCTCGACGAGCGCGAACAACGAAGCATTGATTGTTGAGCCCTTTGTGGTGGCAAATCTGCAATAAAATAAATATATCAGTTTCATTTTCGAAAGTGAAAACTCCTTTTGCTTACTTGACACTGTTTTTGGTTGTGCGCATAAATTCGAGTGATTTCTTGGCACGCGAGGAAACTTCGTCAAAGTGATGAATGCGCTGATTCTGCTTCGAGCTGCGATACGATTCCAGCTTAACGCCTTTCGATAACCCGTCCAGTTCCTTTACCACCGTCAGTGGTATAATGACTGTATAGCGCTTGGACAGCTTTTGTATGTCCTCCAGGCAATCGATAAAGCAGTTGGTGTCTGGCAACAGGTAACGTGGACGCACCTCAATGTAGATCTTGGAGTCAACCAGCTTTAGAATTTCTTCTAATTTACTATTGCAAATCTGCTTGACTTTGGCCTTTGCCTCCAGTTGTTTCTTCAAGCGACACAGCTGTGTCACATCCGCATCAGCAATGTGCGAGGACACCGCATCGTCTACCACCTCCGGCAGTATTGTGCAAGTCTCTCCGCTGTTGGCGGTAATGCAGCGTCCAGCACCAAAGTCATTTAGAGCCACCTGCATGGCTACATTCAAATCCTCTATGGTAAAGCTCTCATCAAGTGGCAATTGCAACGCCTCCTGATGTTGATTGTAGATTTCTTGAAAATGCATAATTCTGCGTATGCGTTCGATGAACTGCTCGCGCTCCGAGCCACGTTGATAGCACTCCTTCTTGTAGACTTCACGTCCCAAGGGCTCAAAGCCGTTCAGCACAAAGTCCTCGTCCAAAAGGATAAGCGTTGGATTGCGTACCGTTTCTTCAGCGAGCCTGTTGTGTATACCTTCAATGTGCTCGAATAGCAGCTGCAGCTCAGCCCAGCAGTCGATGGGGGAGTGACTAAAAAGTGGATTATTAAGAAAAATACTATATTTTGTGAAATTGTAAACTTACTCTTCCGACCTCACTGGCTCCCAGAGGTCAACATTGATGGTCAGCCATTGCAAATAGATCTTGACGAATTGCAGATAAGTGTTGAGCCGTGTGCAGCTGTGAATAATTAAGATAGTTGAAAGTATTTCACAACAACAGCAATGTTACGACATACTCATCATCGGTCAAGCGCTGCGAATCGGTTGAGTCATCGGGCAAAAGACTGGAAAACACTTGATTGGCCTTACTCAGCATTAGACCAAACAATGAATTTGCAAAATTGAAGCTATGATAACGCATCTCACGCCGTTCCGCTGTGTTATAAAACAAATACAATGTTATAATAAAAACGTTATTTGATTAGACTTATCACGACTTTCGCTTACCTTTCAGCTTATTATGCTCCAGCACAAACACATTCAAAGCCACCATTTTCAACAATTTGGTGCGCGACATGAAATTGTCGTACTTCAGAGCGGCGGCAAGTTGAACATGCAGCTTAGCCAGCAACTGATACATGCATTCAATGCTGTGAATAACAAGAGAATGTTAGTTAGTATGGAATATAGCTGCAGTCTTTGCTTTTAGACTTACTCAGTGGCCGTGAATAGTTTGCCCACCAAATACATGTACAAGGATACCACGCGCGGCATCAGCTCCTCTGGCGACATTTCATCATAGCGATTGCTTTCGGTTATGCTTGCCTTTAGCTTAGCCTTGCCCTTAACATCGGTTCGATGCAGGCAGCGCACGCCATCGGGATAAATCCAAACTTCGCGACGCATCTGCTTCGACTTCTTGGCTTTGCCCATCAAACAGTGCAGCGGCGATTGCTTCATCTCGGTCTCCTCGTACTTGCGACGTATCTCATCAAACAGATCCAGAAGACTCTCCTTGGCAGACTGAATGGCATTGGAGGTCAGCAAACTGCGCATATAATAATAAACGGCATCAAAGCGTTTGTGCTGCAAAAGACAAGACTTGTTAACAATAATGCATAAGTTATCTACTAGTTTACTTACATTGTAGATGGCAATGATGGCCAGCTGATTGTAGGGCGCGCCATTGCCCGGCACCAGCTCCTGGGCGCGTTGATAGTACTTGCAGGCCTCGGCAAAGTCGGTCAACTGCAAGTGATTGGCACGATAGCGCGACAAGTCGCCCAGACAGATGAGCAAACGTTGCGCGACCACTTTGACGGCGCTCTCGCAACGCGCTGAAATGTATTTGGCCATTAGTTTGTCGTAGAGGCCGCGATAGAACTTCATCGACTGCTCGATGAGCAGCAACGTGTGCGTCTGTGCCAGCTCCGACGGCTGTCGCTTAAGGTAATCGCGCACATTGTAGAAGAGTAGCTTCCAAAAGAAGGCGTCCACCTTGTGCTCGCAAACGAACTTCAACTGCTCGAGCAGCAGGGAACAAAAGGCGGCATGAAGTTGCGCATGCAGGCTGCAGAATGTCTTCCAGTTCTACAACAGATAAGACAGCTTAGCTCAGGGATTAATAAGTTAAATGAGGTTTGGCTTACCACAAGTATTAAATTGCGCTGCTGCAGCACCATCAACTGATCGTACAGCTGAATGATGAGCTTGGCATTGTTCAGCTGCAGCAGCTTATCGAACCACGCGGGATGCTCGGTGGTCAGCCGCACACGTGACAACGGTGACACCGGCGTCTCGCCCTGCTGCTGTTGCAGTCGCACAGGATGCGAGCGTCCGCGTCTCCGTGCCCTTGCCTTATCTCCATTGTTTCCTTCCGCAGCTGAACTGGCATTCACTCGCAGTATGCCTGGAATGCCCACATCCCTGCTGCCGCTGCTGCACCCGCTGGTATCCAAAACGGGCGCATTTACTTTCACCACATTTCCCCTTGGCTTGCTCAATATTTTCACTACAACAATGATCAGTATAGAAACTGTTTAAGCGCGCAATTGTGACTCATGTGTGTGTGTATTAATTACCTGGCCTTGATGTGGCTGCTGCTGTCGCTGCTGCGGCTGTTGCTGTCTGCGTTGCTGCTAGCGTCGCTGCTGGCTCCGCATTTTCAACGTCCTCTGCTGCGTGGCCGTGTTGTTGTATGCTACAGCTGGCAGCTATTCTTTTCTGCAGCCGTTTCGGTAGAGTTCCAATGATTAGCGATGTATCATTTTGATCTTTTGTTCCCTTTCGACTCATATTTCGAACGTTGCTTTTCTAGCTGCATTTATTCCGTTTTGCTCGTTGCTCGCTGCTGCTTTGTTTTCTCTAATCTCAATATCTATATTCACTATCACAAATATTACGCAGAAAAATCTATACAGTGTGCCCAGTTGCTAATGAGCTTAAAATGCCCCTAAACAGAGACGCGCGCGCATCTGCAGCTGGCAGTTATCGATAATTCTCATTAGGCGGCAAGCTGAATTAGTTCGAATTTTCAGTCGTCAACTTGCTTTTTGAATTTTTCCGACATTGACTTATAGTTCCAAATGTATCAAAAAGTAGTCAAAAGTACAAAGAAAATAAAAACATTTATCGACTTGGTAGTGTGACCAGTCCAGTCAAATAGTACAAAATACGGCGAATTCAAACACGATTCCACACCCCGTTCGTTGTTGTTGTCTACACAAAAAAACGGCAAATTTGTCGAAAGGAAAATCGGTACAAGAGAGCTATTAAATAAATACAAAAGTTAGTAAGCGATACTGTCTGTGTGAGTTCTAGAGTCTGCCGACCTAGTGCACAAAATGGCACAGGTTGCTTTTGTCGACAGCATGCTGCGTGAGTATTTGGTGTTCCGGGGCTACTCAAACACACTCAAAGCACTCGATGTGGAGCAGCGCAATGAGAAGGATCAACATTTTCGGGCTGAGCGTTTAATCGAGCATTTGAACGCTGCCATCCAGGCGTCGGACTTGTCAGCTGTGCGCAGTCTGTGGCTGCATCTGGACAACAATCTGTTCAGCAAGCTGGATCACACCTATGCAGCGGGTGAGTCTAAACAATTTAAAACATACTCAGCTGTGCTGTGCGGAGAACATAACTGACTGTCAGCTGCCCGCCAGAGGGCGTCGTCAGTCAACACTCTGGATGACATGTTCTCAATGACATATTAATGCTTCTCGTTGTCTTTTGCAGCTGTCAAGAAACTGGAGAACAGTCTGCTCAAATACTATTTGGTTACGGCGTATAGCAACAACAGAAGTGACAAGATATCGGAGTTCTTCAACAAATTGGCCGCTGAGCTGCAGCAGCAAAGCGAGTGGAAGGATTGGTTCTGTAAGCGAAGCAAACGCAACTCCTTAAACGTGTATTAATTGCTGATTCTTACAGTTTTTCCCTTCTG
This sequence comes from Drosophila ustulata, assembly GCA_035047365.1. Taxonomy (NCBI): domain Eukaryota; kingdom Metazoa; phylum Arthropoda; class Insecta; order Diptera; family Drosophilidae; genus Drosophila; species Drosophila ustulata. The sequence goes on from JAWNPT010000094.1 coordinate 28,047,501, forward strand.
CCGCAATGCTGAGGAATCTCCCACCTTTACGCTCTTCTTCACCAAGCAGTGGCAGGACACGCTGCTGCTGTCGCTGCGCAACTTCCTCACCACAGTCTATCAATGCCTGCCCCAGCCAAGCTTTGTGCGCGCCGAGCAGGAGGCAGCGCACATGCAGCGACTGCAGGACGACAACACACGGCTGCGTGCGCGGCTGTTGCAGCTGCAGCAGGAGCAGCAACAACAACAGCAGCAGCAACTGGCGGCCAGCTCGTCACAGAATCTCAGTGGGGGTGGCGAAACTTCGAGCACACGACGCCGCAGCTCGTATCATCGCCAGCAGCAGAGTCTGAGCGACATTCTGCCCTTCGACATCAGTCCGCCAGGTCACATTGTGGATGACTTTTGTATAATTGCCTCCGAGGCGAACAGCGTGGCCCAGGCGAGCGATGCCCAGGCGCGTGGCCTCAAAATGCTCATACGCAACATTGGCTCCGGTTCTTCGCCTGTTCTGGCACGCAAGGATAACAACTCAGGCGGCGACAAGTCGTCGAGCAAGCGTCGCTCTGGCAGCGTGGGACGCAGTTGGATATAAGTCAAAAGAACATTCTTCATTTGTTTTAATAGTTTTTTAGTTTTTATTTATTTGCGCTTCCTCTTAAATGCAATAAAAAAAGACATACAAAAAATAAAAAGAGCAAAATGCGTGTGTAAGGTATTATTTAATTGCAATAAATAACGTAAAATTACAAAATAAATATGATGTATTGTATGTTGACGATTCGTGTATGTAAAATATATCTCCATCTATACAAAATACAAGCAGCACAATTTAAAAAAATACACAATTTATTGTATAATAGGTATATATAATTGTAAGTGTATAATTGCATTCCATATGTACTACGTATACATATACATATATAGCATGTATGTATATAATTAATTTTGCATAAAGTAGCTTCGATCTTGACTTGCCATCTCCATCTATCATGCTATCTAGAAGTAAATGCGTTTTCAGCGTCGTTTTGTGGGTTTTGAAGTCTCGAATTCGGATTCGGTTTCGTTATCGTTATCATTATCGGGGGAATTGCTTAACTCGTTAGGGAATATATCTATAGTTATAGTAATGTTATTTATGTATGCATATGTATTTTATGTGTATGTTGACGATCAACTCCAACTCTCTGCGGGTTTGACCCGCGATGCTTTTACAGCGCCGTCTCGAAGGCCGGCAACGATGGGCTCGGTGCGCTCACATACTTATTGCTCTCCACGCCGCCAGCTCCAATGTTGGCTGCATTCCGTCCGAAGCTCGGCTTCAGCTCGCCGCGCATGAAATTGTTCTCCTCGGTCTGCAGAAAGAAGTTGCGCTTCAGATCGAAACTGGAAACGGCCACCGAACTGGGACTTGTGCTGGCCACAGTTCGTGCCGCAGTCTCATTCGCTGTGGCTGTCGCCTCGAGGCTGGCACGCGAGCCGCCGCTGTTGTTGGAGTGATCCTCATCGCTGTTGGCCTCCAGTATGGTGCTGGACATGATGTCGGTGCGCGGCACAACGGAGGCAACGGCGGCGCTGGGGCCGCGTATCTTGGGCGCAAAAGTCTTTGAGGGCGAGCCGAATTGACCCTGGCGCAGCATGCGGCGATTGGCAAACGTCTTTGGCGAGCCGCTCAGATCGAGCAGCTTCAAGCTGGAATTCAGCGTTGGCTTCGACGCACCAGGCGTCGTTGTTTGGCTTGGCTTCTGACTGAGCGCAGCGATGCTGGCAGCCGGCGCCTTCTTCAGTAGCTCCACCGCGGACACCTTGCGTTGCACGGGACTCGTCTTGGCCGACTTGGCCAGCAGCAGCTTCTTAAAGTCCAGCAGCGTCGTCTTGCTCTGCCCAATGCGATCCGCACACGTGCCCAGACGTTCGGGCGCCTCGTCCTGGCTCCAGTTGCGCGCCGGCTGCTTCATGGGCGGCACATTCTCCGTCGACTCCGCGCAGCGTGTGGGCGTTGAGGTTAAGAAGCTGCTGTTGCTGCTGCTACTGTTGCCGTTGCCGTTGCGTGGCACAATCGGGGATATGTTGCTGCCACCGTTGGAGGCAGCTGCACGGGCCAAGCGATCCGCACGTCGGATGGGCGTGGCATAGAGATCATCGCGGCACGTGGTCGCATTGCCGCCGGGCAACGCTTGCGACTTCGCTTGGCTGCTGCTGCGCCGATTCTGCAGCGTCCAGTAGACGGGGGCGTTGCGCGAGAAGGGCGTGGCATCTGCTGTGGGGGGCGGTGCGTTCTTCAACGTTGCACTTGGCAGCACTTGCTCATAGATATTAGAGAAACGTTGATACCCTGCAAGCGAAACGTTTGCATTGATTAGACTCGAGTCAAGCATCGAATTGAAATACTTAATTATTTTAGTAGGCAACGAGGAGTCAAAAGCATTCCAACTAAATGTTTTCTACGTACCTGAAGGGAGAGTCTTTACCTTGGATGATTTTGTGGGTGTTATGTGGCTATATATACAAATGGTGCTGGGTGCTGAATGGATGCGTGGAGGAGGAGGAGGTGCTGTTTGTGGTGTGAGGTTGCCCCGTGAGCCCAACAATGGTTATGCGTTGTGATATTTTCTTTTTTTATTTATGCATTTCTCTTTTTACTTACGATCGATATCGGTGGGCGAATGAATATGGAATGTGCTTGGAACTTAAGTACTTCTACTACAATTAGGCATAGGAACTTACTTAACTTGTTACTGCATTTGCCGCCAACTTTTCAAAACTACTTTTGTTAGTGCAAAAAACTACCACTACACATGCATACATCAGCACACACACACACACACATACATAGGTATATAACATAAATTATGCAATCGAAGTTTTTTGCACTCTCTCTTCGTGTTTTTGAAAAATTAGCGTCAAATACTGAAAAAACTTAATGTAAAATGTAAAAAAACATAAAACATGGAAACGGTGCAAAAAACTTTACAGAATTTACAATACACATACATATATGTTGTTGTTGTTGTTGCTTTTGTTGTTAAATAAAACTTAGTTGTACAAATTAGTTACAGTTAAATCGGAATTGACACGAAACACAATTAATCGTTTAAGTACATACACATAACACTTAACTAATTATTAGTGCATTTGTTAAGTAACTAAAGGGCATTAAACAAGAATTATTTGCACTTAAAAAATATGGTAAAAATCTGTTAAATGCGCACAGCGAGCGAACAAACGTTAGTAACAATATTGGTGACAAATTAATTAAACATTTTAATAATTTCATATTTTAATTTCAATTTTGTAGTTTTAATTTGATAAATTTATGTAAAGGGCGCATTTCAAGTGTACAGCTCAATTGGCAGCACTGTTTTGCCTTGTTAAGTTGGCTGCGATATGATTTGCCTTGTTAAGTTGGCTGCGATGAATTTTGTATTTCAATTGAACAGTCAAGGAAAGGCAGGAAGAACTATAGAAGCTTGGCATCTTTTGTTAAGTTTGTTGGCTGAGAATATGTAATGAGCGGCATAAAAGTAGGTTGGGATTGGGCAGCACTTTTTGCATTGTTAAGTTGGCTGCGCTAAGAAATTGTAGTGTTTGCCTTGTTAAATTGGCTTGCGGCAAATGCTGGGCTGCTGTTCCAAGCCAGGTAGTTAAGGTAGTTGAACCTTAGCTGCTAGAAGGGGAAGCTTGCTGGGACTTCCTTGGGGGCAAACACTAGGCCATTGAACACGTACTGCGCTCCTCGACAAACTGAGGGATGCACAAACACAATGCAGCCGCTCAAGATGCACAATGTGTGAAGTCTGGGCTGCTTTTATTATAGCAAAAGGTCAAGTTAAAGACAAGTTAATGAGGCTGGCGCCTCGACGACTACCAGATCTCGGTTACCTCAAACTTTTGCAGCAGGCGCTGGCGACGCGCCCCGTTATCCTCATTGGGCAGAATGATTTTAAAGGGGCGCAGCAAGACGCTCTCAACAAAGGACTTGTGGTAGCGTTGATGGTGAGGTGTGGTCGCCGGCACTTCCTCATCGTCGTCGTCTTCCTCCTCCTCCTCCATCTCCTCCTCCGCCGCGCTGGTTGCGCCAGACTGCACGTCATTGTCGGCAGGGGCAATGACGGTGTCTGGCTGCGACTCCGGCTCCATTAGAGCGGGTGAGTCATCGAAATTCTCGAGCGATTTGTTGCGCAAATAGGAGGAGTCGATGCATGTGGTCGACAGCGAGAATTCGTCGACCAGACGCTCAAAGGATTTGGCTATTTTCGAATTGTTGTTGGGCGAGTGCAGCAATTGCAGCTTGTTGTGGTTGCGCAATTTGAGCGAACTTGTTGCATGTTGCAGTGGCAGAGCCGAGGGCAATGCACCGCTGCAGTTCTCTTTATTCATCTGCAGCTTCAGCTCATCGTTGGCCAGCCTATAGCTGTTGTTGCGCTTCAGCGCGCCAGCGCGAGATTTGCCAGCTGCGAGGGGAGAGGACTGAGGTGGGGTGGCAGTTGCATTCGAAATGGAAAACTGCGTTGCAACAGCAATTGGGTCAATCGATAAAGCAGCTGTCGTAACGACAACGACTTCTGCCTCCTGTCGTTGTTGTTGTTGCTCCCCCAAAGTTTTAATGCCATTTACTTTCGTTCGAGGCGGCAACGGTGGTGGTGGCAACTGTGGGGGATGCCTCAGAGTGGGGTTTGCCACCCTTGATTCACCCGCTTTGGGGGATGGCGGAGACTGTACACTTGAAATGCTGCCCATTGATGCGAATTTTGACTTGCTCAGCACCAAATTGGGGCGCTGTTTGCTGTCGTTAATGCTCGCTGTTGCTGTTGCTGTTGCTGTTGTTGCAACATTCGGCGTTGTTGCTGTTGTGATAGTAGTAGTTGTGTTGTGTAGTAGCGTGTTATTTACAATAGCGGTAGAGTGGGATTTGGGGTGCGTTAGAGCAGCAGTATTAACATTGAATGGTTGCTGTTGTTGCCGCTGCTGTTGCTCGGGTTGTTTCGCTTGCTGTTGCTGCTGCCGTGGCAAGCGGGTCTTACCTTCTTCCGCTGAATTCGCCGACGCTGTGGTTGCCGTGGAGGACGAGCTGTTGCTGGTTGCCGTGCTGCCCGTGGACGAGTTCGATTTGCTCGAAGGCGACGGCATCATGTTGCCCACGTTGCCAGCAATTGTCTCGTAGAACGGATTCGTGTTGTTCGCCAGCAACTGTTTCTGCTCCTGATAGTTGCTCACGGGCATCTGATGATGTTGCTGCTGCTGCTGCATTGTCGTTGTTGTCGTTGGTGTTTTGGCTACTATGGGACGCACATTGGCCACTTTGCGAGTCGATGTCGCGTTGCCGCTGCCGCTGTTCAGCAGTAATAGTTTGGCGCTCTTCGCTGTTGCACTTTCGCCCGTGGCAAGCTCTCGTGTTGCACTGAGCAGCGCACTTTCGGTTTCCTTCACATACGGCCCAGGTGCAAAGGTGGTGTGTGCGCCCTTGCGTCGCTTCAGACTGTCCGAGTCGTAGATGATGCGACCCTCGGCATTCGTGCGCACACGACGCTGCCCGACCAGAGATTTCTCCTCGCGCAACTCGCTGATCTCCGCATACATGGGCACGCCGCTGCTGCAGCTCTCAGACTTTGTGGCTGGCAGCTGCTCTACGCATGCCTCGGCCTCGGCCTTCGGCTCCGAGTGTCGCTGCAAATGCTGTGGCAGCTCGTTGAGCGACACGTACTCCGAGCACAAGGGTTGTTTTAACCCCCGTCGAACTATGTCATTGGAATAGTAGATGGCCAGATTATTGCCGCCACCAGCCGCCGCTTGCGCTTTGGCGCCACGGTTGCACTTCCTAATGTTCTTACTGCCATTATTATTATTATTATTGTTGTTGTTGTTGTTGCTGATGTCTGCTATGGTCACGTATTCGCCGGCGACGTCGTAGAGCTTGTCGTCGTCGACAGCGCTCGCGGCGGCCGCTTTGACGGGCAGCACGACGCGCAGCTTCTCAAACATGCTGCCCAGAGCTTTCGTTGGCGTCTGCTTCAGCTCGTTGAGGTTGTGGTCTCGGCTGTTTGTGGGCGTCAACTCGGCTGCGCTTAGCGGGGTTTCGCACTCAGAGTCCACATCGACCTGCAGATTGGTCAAAGTGCGTTCGGCTTCTGTTTCCGAGGACTGCGACTGATGCTCGTCATCGTCGCTGGTCGTCGGCGTGATGATGCACATCGACGGAATGCGCTTGGCGCTGAGCGTCGTCTTCTGCTTGATGCGCTCGATGCGCTCCACGCCCTCCAGATCCGAGCACTCCGAGTACTCCAGGTCGGCGGGCAACGGCAACGCCGAGCGTTGCAGCTCGTGCTCCGCCTGCTGCTGCTGCAGCTGCAGCGCATCCTCGGCCGTGTTGCACAGCTTCACGTTGCGCTTGATCGTGCCCGTGCGCTCCAAGGTGCTGCCGATGGTGCTGCTGCTGTAGCTGCGCTCCAGGGTGCTGCTGCTGGCGCTGTTGCTCTGGCTCTGGGCGCCGCTGTGCTTGCCCAGCGAGCTGCTGCGCTCGGGCACATCCGGCCCCGTGCCGCAGTTGGCGGCATGCAGCATCAGCGTGGTGCACACGGTGCCCGCCGAGCTCGTCGTTGTCGACGTGGAGCCACGTCCATACAGCTCGTACTCGTTCTCGGCGTTGAGCACCGTCTGATTCGACTGGCTGCCAAAGGAGTAGCTGCTGGTGTGCAGACTCTGCTGCAGCGGCGTCATCGGCGGCTCCTCCTCCTTGAGCGTGCGCAACCCACTGTCCATGTGGAAGGAGGTGTAGTAGCCCTCGGTGTCGCAGCTGTACGCGGAGCTCGTCTCATCGTCCAGATGATTGGCATAGGCGCCTGCCTCCGCCTGCAACTCTGGCGTCGCGGTTCCCTCGCTCGTCACGCTGCTGGACGCGGAGGTGTTGAGGAAGCGTCTGCGACTCAGCATGGAGGAGGGCGGTCCGCTGCTGCTGCACGGCTGGAAGCTGGACACGTTGAGCGAGGTGTTCGAGGCACTCGACTTGGGCTGCATGGTGATCTCGCTGCCAATCGAGGCGCGTCCCGACTCCGAGCTGGCGCTCCAGTTGCCACTCGACGAGTGCGGCTGCTCCTCCTTGCCCGCCTCGAAGCGATGCAGCCCGTTGCGTCGCTGTCTGTTCAGCGTGGCCGTTTCCCGCATCTTCACCTGCGCAGCGGCAGCCAGCGAGGAGATCTGCAGCTTGCCGCGCAGCTGGCCGCTGCTGGAGACGCTCATGCTCTTCTCGGACGAGGAATACGAGGGTTTTCGTTCGTGCGAAAACCGTGCTTCACTCTTCTGGGCGATCAGGTCGTGGACGACGCACTCGTCATCGATGTCGCGTTGCTTGGCGCTGCTGCCGCCGCTGCCAGGCGCTGGCAAGGAGCAGTGGACGCTCTTGTTCTTCGTCTCGATGGACGTGTCCGGCTTCTCGATGCTGCTGCTGGTGTGCTGGGAGCTGCAGCCGCTGGTGTCCAGCTGGCTGGACTCGTTGGCGTCGCCGCTGCCGCTGCGCTGCATGAACTTGAAGCGGTTCCTGCCCCACTGCTTCAGCGAGTTGAGGCGCGTCAGCGTGTTCTTGCCCTTGTCGTAGGGCAAGGCAACAGATTCCTTTTTTAAGAGATCGCTCGACTTGCTGCGTCCGAATTTCTTCGACTTCCTTGTGGCATCCACGCTGCTGCTTGCCGCAGCCTGTGGCGCGGGCGATGTGGCAGCCGACGGCGTCTTGCTGCTTGGGGGGAAATTATATAATTTGTTTTGTTTTGATGTCGTTGTGTTGTTGTTGTTGTGATGGATGTTGTTGTTGGGTAACATAAAAAAGAAAATATACATGTTTGGCAATTGGTTAGCAAAATCGTAAGGTTTGTTCTTGATGCAGATGAGAGTGCGAGTTCGGTTAGCAGAGAGACAGAGAAAGATAGAGACAGAGCGAAAGAGATAGAGAGAGAGAGCTAGAAAGTGGGGTTGTGTTGTGTAGCGTGTTTGCCAATCTATAAAAACTATTGTGAGCTGCAGCTGCGTGATTTTTAGTCGATTTCGTTTCACATATTTTCTGGTTGCTGCTCAATACCAGACCGAGAAAATGTAGTTTAATTAATGGCACAGTTCAAAGTGTAATTTTTCAAAAAGCCGATTACAACATATACATTTTTAGACTGCACAACAGATGGCGCTTAAGGCGCGTGGGGGCAGAAGAGCACACATTTGGAGTGCAAGCGAGACAGACTGCGCCATGTGCTTTGGCTCTCTGTCTGGCTGATAAGCGACGCTTTTCATTCATATCTTGGGCACTCTTGGGTCAACAATTTTCAATTGAGTAGCAAAAGGGGAGGGGGAGGGGTGGGGATTGACACACAAATACATTGCTCGCATGCAAATGCATGAGATTGCAGTCTAGCTAAACTCAACTAAACATTAAATTATTTAATTAAAAGAGTTTCGAAGAGGGAAGTATCGAAGGGGGAAATTGTGCTGCAGTCTAAAGAACTTAATTAAAAGAGGCAAGAGGGAAATTGTGCTGCTAATGCAGAAATTACTCTAATTACAAAATATTGCGGCGCAATGGAAATCTGAGACGCGGCAACTGCTTGAGCTGCCCTCGTATTACACAAAATAAATAAATGGCAAATTGGGTTCAGTTGAGTTGCATTTGGCCTCCTTTGCATTAAAGCGGCGACGACTCGAGTTTGCTGATCGCACAGATATCGAACAGCATTGGCACATATATAAAGCACATACACGTTGCCTGTGTGTGCGTGTGCAGTCTCATGTTGCACATGAAACGCAGTGAAATAGAATGAAGTCGCAACGTCGCAATCGCATCGGATTTGTGGGCAGACGACGCCAAAAAAACGCAAGAAAGATTTATGCAAGGCGTCAGCGAATTCTTATTGTTGTTGTCGCTGTTCTAGTTGGCGAAAATCCTACGTTGCGCCTGCACACGCCTGATTTATGCTGATGATGAGCGAGCGCAGGAGAGCAGAGCACCGAAGGTGGGCGGCCCGCATGTTGCTCGGCAACATGACAGCCGGCAACAAATGTTGCCAACGTCAGCGGCAGTGTGTGTGTGTGTGTGTGGGTGGTTCGTAACTTGGCTGAGTTGAGTGCATGAGGTGAATGTCTCGAATATGAATGAATTTGCGATGATGATAAATTGTATGTGGCGAGTTGTATGCACATGCTAGTGTGTATGTGTGTGTGTGTGTCTGTGAGTGAGGCATGTTGTGTGTGAGAGTGTGAGTGTGTGTTGAGTAATTTGTTAGGCTGTTTTTTTAGGCGTTTCGCAATTATTTTGGCTGCCAAAATTTCAATTTGCTTTAGCTGGAAAAGAAATCAACGTTGCTGGCGTTTTGTATTGTTTAAACAAAGCTAAGTATAATTATCAATTTGCCAGACACAAACAACAATTAAATAGATTATTTACACAAATTATATGGCGCTGTTTTTTGTTTATCTATTACAAATTTTTACAACATTCAGTTTTAAATTTTGGAATTCGATTTAGTTTCGTTTTCATATAGTATATTTTTTGGGCATGCGTTGTGCTGCAGCTAACTTGGCAAACAATACGAGTTAATTACATAATCAATCATAAAAAAATCTAAAAAAAATAAATTGTAATTTACAACAAGACACGAATTTGTACAGTTTTGCGATAAAAGAAGACTAAAGAATCGGTTTCAAATACTAATTAAACAGCATAACAAATTTAGGCAGCTAAAAAGTTTTGTTCTTCGGGTTTCACACTAATTTCATAGTTGAAATGCAATTGGATACATGATCATGTATAGAGAGAGTGAGAGCGAGAGTGACAGAGACAGCTAGAGAGGTCTCGTGTATGTACAGTTTGAGAGCCACTGCAAACGCGCTTCGCTTTTGCAAATTGGCAACGAAATAAAAGTTACAGTTGAGAAAATAAACATAAACATAAATAACTGAGAAATATCCTTTACATACCCATTGGCCGCATCCTGTATTTCCTTCTGATCAATGCCCGCTATCGTATTGCGACGCTTTCCCCGCACCTTTCGCGACCTCGACCGTCTGCTGACGGTCTGAACGTTGTCGTCAAGATTGTTGGCATCGGTTTGATTATCTTGCGGGCTGCCGCTGCTGCTGGGCGTTGAACCAGCTCCAGTTCCAGTTCCGCCCGCATAGCAGCCTGTGGTGGATTTGCGGGCTGCGCACATGCGCTGGAAGTGTTTGCCGGACGTGTTGACCGAGATCACTTCGGCGGGGTATCTGAGTGAGAAAAAGTCATCATTTTTTTGTATTAGTTATTGGCTTTTTAAAGTGCATTTTGTGGTTTTTCCCCCCCAACCACAAACACAGCTTTTCGTTCACGCTTTAATGCTAACCAAACATTTGCGCTTCGAATTCAATGGAGCGTTAACAATGGCTGTCAAACTGGCTGTCTGCCTGTTTATCTCTTTGGGAAACATTAAACAAATGAGCCATGGCCATCATGGGGTCGCCTGGGCGAAAAGTGGGCGTGGCGTTCGCCACCGCCAACGACACTTGCATAATTGTGCGCGCTCGCAATGTAAATTTATGTAATACGCAATTGAATTAAAGTTTTTTTTTCCCCGTTTTTTGTTGTTGTTACGCTGTGGTTTCTGATTGCGCGCCGCACTACAAACAAAAGGCCAAACATTGAATCAAATTAAAACAAGCAAACGGTTCAATGCTGGCTGAAAGCACGAAGTTGTAATACTCTCTAACGAATACGTAAACTCACTTGAATTGCGCAACAAAAAAACAAATAATAATTAATAAATAAAACCAAATAACTACATGAAAAACTGCACGAAACAGTTTCCGTTCTCGTGAACTACTGAATAACTAGTACCTGTAATTATCGATAGACATGTACTTATCGATTCTAATAAGCGCTGCTTTTGCAACTGTCATCGATGACCGCTGCATTCCAAAGCGCTTCACAAACTGTGTGCCAAAGTGCAGCTACCCGTTTCAAGTTCGTCGCAACGAGAGTAAATTGTAAAATTACACTGCGCTGTTTTTGTGCGCCGCCCGGCAAACAAAACAAACAAAAGAGCGCACAAAAAATACGAATGTAGTGTGGCAATTTACATGAAACGCCAATAAAAATGAAGTTTTAAATAAAATTAGCATACGAAAATGTGTGTTGACGGTGGGTGGTGCTCGCTAAACTGTGTGTATAGCAATGTCAGCGGCTGTCCAACTGTAGAGCTAATGGGCATTGACAGTGGCTGTCCAACTGTCAGTGCTTGTAAAATGTTAAAGTGGCTGTGCAACTTACTTTAAGGCAATTATTTTGGTTTGTTCCTCGGGTGAAGGCAGTCGATGATTCAAAGGCACATCTTTATTGATATCGTTCGGCAGCAGCAGCTGCTGCTGATGATGATTATGATGCTGATGATGATGATGCGAGCTGTCCGCCGCCTGGCTAATGTTGAGCGCATATTGGGCGTCGAGGGCGTCGGCGGAGAGGACGGACGGAGAGAGAGCGGGCGTCAGGATGCCATTGTCGCCAATGACCAGCGATGTGCAGATCGATGTGTCCACATGGTGCATGCAATCGGGCGTGACGGTGACATCACCGAGCGCCTCGCTGGATGTCCATTTCCGCAAATCCTCGATGGCAGCGGGCTGTAAAAAACAAAAGGGGTAACAAAAATGTTAGCGTCAAGTCATTCATTTAATTAGCAGTTGCCCAAAAGTGGACATGCAAAAAACGTGTTGGGCTGCCGCTCACATATCCCTAATTGGCTTCAAGGCAGTCCTGTCACGCATATCATACCACATACTAAAAAATGGAATTGTGTTTTTTGTGTTTGCGCAAACATTTGTCAGACATCCACGTTGAAACCCGCTGGCTTTGGCCTGGTCAGCAAAAATGCGAACAAGTCACGCGATTTGCTCTAACATGGCCAATAGATAGACAACAAACAAACTAAAAAACACGCGTTTCCTTCATTTGTGATTCGCCTTCGAAATTCAATCAGTCTAATTAAAAGCAATCAAGTACAGCAAATTCAATTCCATAAATTTTTCCAAATTTTCAGCTCCATTTCCAAGTCGAATCAATCCACGCTAAGCAAAGAGCGCAATCGTTTTCATTGATTTTTTTTTGGTTTTGGTTTTGGGGATTCGGACCATTAAAATCAATTGTAACAATTGAAAGTTATGTTTGCTTCGTGATTGGCAGAGGGGGGATGGATGACTTGGAGTAACCCCTCCACACCCACACACTCACACTCACACACATTCGGAGTCTGAAAAATCTACATAAAAATCCACTTGAGCTTCATTTTCACTGGCCCTTGGACCACAAGGCGGGCACAGTGCTCTAAAAGTGACCTCATCTATTTATTTATTTATGCTTTCTTTTGTTACAAAGACGGCCACAACAACCTTAAGCAATTTGTTGGTTTAAAAAACCATTTATTTTTAATGAAATCTATCACTTTATTTGCTTGGCCTTTTTTTGTCTTCCATTCAACATTTGTTTTTTTATTGCTTAACTCTTCTGACTGTTCTCCCTGGTGAATACTGATCATTTAGATTTTTATCGTTATCTGACCGTTTTTTTTAGTTTTCTTTAAAGTAATTCAAGGTGAATTTCTGTCGTCTACAACATTCCCCAGTATTTCCCTCTTCCTCTTGCTTTAAAAAGTCCACATTTGATCAGAGTCTCGATGGGCTGCGAACCAGTGTGCAAATCCTGTCTAGCTGTATATATTGTTGTTGTTTACGGTTCGGCGGCTCTTTGTTTGGGTTCAATTGAATAGGCAGCCCGATTGGCCAAGTTTCAATGATAAAATATTTGCACATAAATGTCTTTCCATATACGCAATAAAATGTGATTCAATCCAGCCAGAAGGGGGACCGACCGAGACTCGCAAGACAAGAACAACATCTTGTGGCCATAAGCAATAAACCGCAATGCGCTAATGCGACTGTTGGATAACCAGGCAAGGAGAGCGGCTGTTGTTGTTGTTGTTGTTTGGGATGCGTCCAAGTGGAACGCCTAATGTCAAACGCAATGCGAAAAGGATTAAAAGTCATTCAATTAAGAGGCACAGACGACAAAGACGTCGCCAGTTACGGTTATTGGCAGCAACTGTGGCTCTCTAACTTCCAGGCCAACAGCAACGAATAGCAGCAACAACAACAGTTGTCGCTTTTAGGCTAAAAACAAGTTTTGGCTAGCTGCCGAACAGGAAAGTCGCCGTAGCCACTGGCTGTTTGTCTTTGCCAGCTTATCTAATGGCATGGATAAACAAGGCAAGACAACGATGGCGACGAGGAGCATGACGATGATGATGGAGTTTGGAGCTGATGATGAGCATGTTGCTGACTGTCAACTCGCCGACTGAATGGGGACAACAAATGGCAAAGCGCGTCAACGTTAGCTGAAATTAAGTAACTGCAATTTTGTGATAGCAGCTCTTGGCCCTTTCGACAGGCTTCGCAGCGTGGGACGCCCGTGTGTTGTAGCAATTAAAAGGCAACTGAAACTCAAGTCAACTGAACTCAAGTCGAAGTGATTTCTCGTTAGCCAGCGGCATGATGGAATGACTGCCTGCTCTGGCTGTGTTAGCCTGTTGTGTGGTCTCGGCCCGACTTGTTTGACAACGACAAAGTTTCTACGTGTGCTGAGGTTGTGTGCGGTTGTTTGCGGCTATGTGGAGCACATCTTTGGCCATAGCTTACAACAGAGCACAGCTGGCAAATACCAGGAAACAACGGCCACAACGTCAACCGCACAGACCACACACATGGTGCTTCAGCATCGACTACGAGGGGTTCGGGTTCAGGTTTGAGGCCAAACTCCGGATGGAGCAGATTATTATTTATGCATATGCCATGTGTGGCAGCTTGTTGTAAACCAACTCCACTAATGCACTCACCAAGCGTATTTCGATTTCGGCATCGATGCGCGTGCGCAGCTTCCGATTGGCATTGCCAAAGTCCAGATCCGAGCACAGCAGTTGCTCCTCCACCTCCGCGGACCCATCGAGGACATCGTCGCCATTGACGGCCACATCGCCATTGAAGGAGACCGAACGCAGAGGCGTCGCTGCAGCCATGGGCATCAGCAGGAGTTGCTTGCCCGCATCCTTGTACAGTTGCCGCACGCTGTGCGGTCTCGAGTCCTGGGTGAAGAGCTCCTGCTGGAATGCCTTGTCCGAATCAAAGTGCTGCTTGCGTTGTGCAAAGGTGAGCAGGTCGCTTTCAGCTGCAAATACAAAGAGTGAGAGAGGGAGGATTAGTTACGGGCAAGCAGATTGCACATAAAGTTGTCTCAGACACTGCAGTTATGGCCTAAACTGTTTTTGGGATTATCAACGCACTTTGCACGTGCTTCTTACACACTTTGCGTTATTAATAATAAAGTCTGCTGGCCAGCTTGTTAACTGTTTTATTCGCACTCAACTCAAAGTACACAAAATGTGTCTGGCTTTGACTTGCAGCTGATTCAGCTCCACTTTGCTCTGGCACTTCTCTGAAGTGTTTTCACAGTTGACACATTGAGCGCATTATTTTACTTAGGAGCTCACTGCATCAACTTGTAGTAAAGTGATATTTCAAAATGAATGAATAAATAAAGACTGCCACAGCTTGGCTTTACATGAATTTATTCTTAGTCAGAAAGATACAACTTTTACATTTCTCAATTCTTTCTCTTCTAGTAGTATTGTAAAATTTATTCATAACTTTCTAATCTCGCATAATCTTCATGTAGGCTTTTTAAAATAATTCAAAACGATAAGACATTTTTTTATGTATTGTATTAAATAATCTTATTATGCATGGAATTAAACATGTGGAATTGAAGTTCTAGTAGAAAATATATTTTTTGAATGGAATTCAAACATAAAATACATTTTTCTTGATGTGGATTACAATAAAATAATCGTGTTATGCATAGAATTAAAAGTTTGTGAATGTGAGATTTCAGTACTAATCAAATTTATGAATTTTGATTCTGTTTACGCCCATCATCATTTTAAAACATAGCCTGTATTCTATTTATAATACAAACTATACAATTTTCTAGTACCCCACTTGATATTTGATTATAATAGAAGGAGTTTCATTACCAAGTCGATCGTGTAATTTGCTGTTGCGTAACTGATCTATTATCGACTGTGTTGCTTTATATTCTCTCATGACTCACGCCAGCTGATGCTGATTATCAAATCGCTCTATAAGCAGACTCTTTTATGCAATCGTAATTGAAACAACATTTGCCCGCCCAGCTGCGTGTGATTTTCGAATGTTGCTCTTCCCACTTTGCTCCAAAGTTCCACATATAGTATAGTTCCCTTTTTGTTGTTGTTGTTGTTCTTGTTGAAAATAATTGCGGCATTTGCTATGCGATTTTATTGCCTGTGGCTCTTCAAATGTTTACACGACAACACAGACGATGCTGCTGCTTCATTGTTTGCACTGATTTCCATATAAACAAAAATGGAAAAAAAAAATAAATGAACAAATAATTCGAGCCGCCTCCGCCTCCGCCTCCGCCTGCTCGATGGCTCTGCAGCCCGCAAATAAATCAACACGCAAATTAATAGAGTGGAAAAGTCGGTAAAGACCAAGGACAACAGTGCATAAATAAAAAAATAAAAACAACAAAATATTGCCCATAAAATGGAATAAAGAAGGAAAAAATAAATGATATGAGCCATGAAAAATGTAATTAACTTTAATCACCCAAGCAGACCGCAGTCGCAGCTCCAGCTACCAACTATCAGTGGAGGACTCCGATCTCCAGCTCTCCCAGAGGAGCTCTCTGCGCTGCAAGTGCAGCACTGTGATGGGCACTTGCATATTTAATTCATATGACAGGGCGCTGCAAGTTGCCAAATGAGAGACGGCAGATGGATGAGGAATTGCCAGCGCCGAGAGCGAGGGGGGCGAGGAAATTGGGGGGGAAAAGGGGAATGCCCGTTTGTCTTTCTGGCTGTCTGCACATTTTGCATTTAATAGGCGGCCATGTGGACGGTAATGAAAACAACAAAGCAGCGCAGAGTAAACCAGAGCAGCGCAGAGCCCGAGGAGCAGCAGCAGCAACAGCAGCAAGTACCAGGAACAGCAACTGCCACTCGTAGATTAACAAGGCAAAAAGCAAAGACACTTCAAGCAGGCGGCAGCTGGACCGCTGCCAGGCACACTACACTACACTACACTACACACTACGCACTACACTGTACTACTCTCTGTGCAACTGCTGGATACAGTAGCCAGTAGAGGCCAGCGCGTCATCCGACTGAGCAGCGACAATGTCGACGACAGAAACAACAACCAGGAAGGCTGCAGTCGAGTCTGATCGACTCTGAGATACGCGTTGACCAATTTAATGCAACTTAAAAAATGTAATTGTTTCTACAATATTCAGATATCATTTCTTTTTTTTTTTGAATATATCATTATTCTAATTTATTTTGATATCTATTCTGACAAGAACGGTGAGATAGACAGACGGGCACTTTTAAGTCGCCTTAGGTATTGATGCTACTATAGAACACACAATTTTAAGCAAATTGTAATTGTTTCTAAGATAAGTCTACTATATACAGATATCATTTATATTTTATTTGAATTTATCATTATTGTAATTTATTATTATTATTATTATTATTATTTTAATTTTGTCATTTTTGTGTATTCTAAAACTGTAGATTCAAAACTAAGTTTGCAATTAATTTTTTTTTTCATTTCCTATTAATAATTTTTGTAGTATCGTTATAATTTATTATTGACATTTTACACTGTCTTTGTTACTTGTTATTAATTTGTATTCAAAACTGGACACTCCAGCTTCAAAACTACTATATGCTTGCAAATAATTTTATTTTTTAAAAAGCGTTAAAGAACTGAGAAAGTTCTTAGAAGCTAAAGCAATGTTATTCCTAAATTTCTGACCTCTAGCTAAGATCTCTATCATGTCGTCTTAGCTATTGATGCTACTATAGAACACACAATTATACTTTATGGAGGCAGCTCAGTACATTCTCATTTGCCACTAATTTATAATACCCGTTCTACCCTCGAATGGCTAACGCGTATGACAAGAACAACAACACCAAAGAGCTGTAGCGCCTTGGAGCCTAGCGCTAAATTCAGGCAATTTTATGGCAGTCGGGCAACATTTTGACGTTGAATGTGGCAACTGGAAGATGCATGGGTCTGGGGCATGTTTGGGTCGAGAGTCCAAACAGCACAAACAACAACTCAACAACCGGCAGATACGATTCTGCAATTCCATTTCTTATATTTTTTGTTGCAAGTGCGCAGACATTGGCACGCAGTTGCGTCTCCAACTCCAACTCCTCGACATCGCTCCACTTGCTGCCCATGTTGCCAATGTTGCTCGTGTTGCACTTGACAGTGAGCACATGCCGAATCCAAGCGGCAACAGCGACGACGACGACGCCACTTTGCATGCTCCACTCATTTCGGCCAAATGCGAAATTCAATTAAGCATGCTCAGGTGCATTTCGGCCATGGCCGGAAGCTGACAACGGCTCCGGAAATGACAAATTAACTGTGTAAAATTATTTTCCAAAACTCTTTTACCAGTTTTCTTTTTCGTCGCTTTTTGTGTTTGTTTTTTTTTTGGGTGGCGTCATCATGTCTGCGGGCTGTTGGTCATCGTCTGCAAGTCTGGCAAATGAGTCTGTGACTTGTCTGCTAACTTAAGTTATGTACGCCCGATTGGCCATTAAAAGTTCAGGGCCAAAAGAGTCGAACTATGCATTACTCATACACAATGCATTGCATTGCCGTATTGATGGCAGGCACAAAGCAATACTCGGATCGTATCAGAGCGCACAAATCAACAAATAATTCATTCCCCTTACACGATAACTGAGGCAAATTCCCAGACAAAAGACAACATTTCGAATTGCGCCTCAATTTGCCGAGATTGCAAAATTGCTATAGTAAATTATTGCGATTATTTATTGCGATTATTATTCGCAGCGTCATAAAAGACACATGTGCCTTGCATATCTACAAATTTTAATGGCCGATTCTTTTGTTCTCTCAAACTAAACTGATTGATCTCGAGAATCAATGAAAGAATCAATATGAAACTTGGTAGGCAGGTGTATTTATAGCTTGGAATTCAAAGCACCAATTAAAACAACACCATTTCAGCATATTGAATACTATATTAGCATATTAGTTGCTTGATCACGCACCTCTTGGAACTCAAAAGCCTTTTGATTGAGAGTCATAAAATTTGGAATGCATAATCTCAACAACACCATTATCATAATTGCTGATATTTCAGAATTCCAATAATGTTTCATCTCCTTAAAATTATCATATATATTACTCCACACTTTAATAATTTTCTGTAGTGTATTTTACATGAATGCACAAACAGGATTAGTTGAAGCACCTTTGCAGCTATTTATCTTTAGTCTAAAGGAATTGCATTGACAGCCAAGAGTAGAAGGATATCGAAAGCAGTGTCGCATGTGGACCGAGGCCTGTTGAGGACGGTTCAACATATCATATTCGAGCTGGCGCCGTTGTCACTCGACAATTGACAATTGTCATGTCAATCTATGAAATTTATAGCATGGAACAAATCAAAAACCCCAGACATGGATGCTAGAGCTCACGTCATGTTGTGTCTCTGACAAAACCAATAAAGACCCCTAAAGCCAATATGAGTAGAGAGCACTGAGAACACTCTGAACACTCTGAGTACTCGTATCTACTTACACACGAACTTGTCTCGTATTCTGTGTGTGTGACGTTGTAAATGTGGCATATGAAAAGTGCATTTGCTGTTGTGGCACATTGACACCAAAGCCGCAAATAAACGAGATTTGCACAAGATGCTGAATCAAATCACAAAACCAAAAAACCCAAAAGCAGAAAGCCAAAACCAAATGCAGAGCAAAGCCAAAGCTGGCGCTGACATTTTATTAGAATCTGGTTCTGGCCATAAATTGACACCGCGTGCAGCAAGTGGGCGAAGTTGAGGCGGTGGTGGTGAAGTAATGAGGGGAGGAGGGAAGGTGGGGGGGAGGTTGGAACGTGCTACGTCGGTCGACGAAGCTGTGGCCTATGTTGTGTGTATGGCAATGTATCTGTGTATCTGGCAGATACAATCTGTCATAGACTAGCGCGCATTCTGCTGTAGCATAATTTGCGCCAAACAAGTTTCACACAAGGCACGTAGCAGCCTGTGGCAGGGGCAGAAGAAGGGGCAGGAGCAAGGAGTTGCATCAAGCACTTTTTACTGAACTGAACTTGCCGAGATAATGTCTAAGCAGTAAATGATTTATAGGCAGGACAGCGGCAAGAGCTAGAAGCATGCAGTCGTAATTGGAAGCGAGTTCAATGCACCGCCGTCGCTGTCGATGCTGTGGCCAAAAAACCTTCCTTAATTGCATCGAGTGGCAGTCAGCAAACTGACAAGATGCACAATTGAATCTCCAATCAGTTGACTGGCCATTTTAATTTAATTATTTAAAGCGAAAACAATTGCAAGCTGCGACTGTCAGTGTCGCCACAATCGCTGCCACAGCTTGCTGGCTGCCCTTGGCCCTTGGCTCTTGGCACACTGCCAGCCAAGCAGACAACGAGCCGCCAGCCATCGACATCGTCATCGTCATGGACATCATCTGCCTTTGGTCTCCAGGCACTGACAAGAAGACCACAGCGCTGTTCGTCGCAGCGCCGCCGCTGTGCGTAAGTGTCATAATAGCATTTAAAGCAATTACGGGTCACATTTTGGTCGCTCTCCGATTCAACGCGGGGAGACTCGACATCTCGACATTCAACTGGCCGAGTGGAGTGGGCAACAACGGGAAATGAAAGTCCTGCGACATCCGAGGCGATAAAAAAGTGATAAATTATTAATGAAAGCAACACTAACAAGCACAAAAAAAGCGGAATAGTCAGCTGAGAGATGTCGAAGACTAAATACACTAACAGCTATAGACAACTGATTTAAAATTTGTTGAACTAGTTGTTACATTGTTCACATTTCAACTTTCATTGATTTTCTTCATTCTTGTGACTGAAAGTATATTTTTAAAATTCAATTTTCAATAAATTTAATGTTTTAAATAGGTTTTAAATGCATACATTTAATTTCAAGTTTATCAGAAATTTTGTTGCATTACAATTAAATAATTGATTTCGTTAAATTCTTTTTTAGTTTAAAATAATTTAATTTTCGAATTGAACTACAATTTTATTGCATTCATTTTATATTATTTGTATTCCTTAAATTAAATTGTATTAGTTGATTGTTTTTATCGGTGTTCGCTAATGATGTAACTCGAATCGCTTTAAATTCCTTCACACTCTGCCTGTTAACTAAAACCGCCAGTGCAGCTCAAACTGTCTGCGCTCAAGCTTAGTTAATTGGGCTAAGGTCGAAGAGCATTTGAAAAAGTTTTCACAGCGTCGCAGTTAATTTATCAATGCTGGCGGAGAACACAGTAAACGCAACAGGGCAACCGAACTGGGGTTATAAATGATGAGTCTGGGACAAGCTGGCGTTACCTGAAAAGCCAAGCTTATCACATTGTCTGGCCGGCCCGGCTTTAAGCAGCGATGATTTATGTGGCTGCTGCTGCTGAGCTTAAAGCCAGAGCAGTGAGAAATTTGTAGCAAAGAGAACTTTACATAAATAGCATACGAGAAACAGTTACAAAGGGCGTGAGATTGTGGAGTGTGTGTATGTGTGTGTGTGTCTGTGCGTGCGGTGTAGTCACATGTGCTTTATTGCCAGCAGCGGCGGCAAAAGCAAAAGCAAGAAAAAAGTTTTTATGCGGCAAACTCTCTGGTTGCTATTTTAGCAAATTTTCGCATGCCAACAAAAGGCAGGCGACGTTTTGAGGGCATAAATT
The DNA here is from genome assembly GCA_035047365.1 of Drosophila ustulata. Lineage (NCBI taxonomy): Eukaryota > Metazoa > Arthropoda > Insecta > Diptera > Drosophilidae > Drosophila > Drosophila ustulata. Next base: position 28,068,350 of record JAWNPT010000094.1, read on the forward strand.
GCAAAGCCAACAGCAACAGCAGCAACAAAAGCCAAAGCAGCAGCAGCAGCAGCGGCAGCGGCAGCAGCAACAACAAAAGCTCGACAAATTTATGCAATGTAACGGCAATAGCAACAGCAGCAGAGCATGAAAAGCAGAAAGGGACAGCGTGTGTGAGGTGAGAGCGAGAGAGAGAGAGAAAGCAGCAGCAGCAGCAGTAGCAATCAGCGAACAAAATGTTGCTCGTAAAGCGACAGAAATGTTGCCAGCAAAAAGTTGACAACGTTAACTGGCAACAGCAACAGCAACAGAAAACGAAACGGAACGAAACGAAACGAAATATGGAAAACCAGAAGAGAAGTGACAAAATTGGTTTTGGCTACGTCATTTAGCTCGTTTCAAATCTCATTAAAAGCGTTGCTAAAACCAAGCTCAGCCCCAGAGGGCAAAGAGAATCACAACGACAACGACAACGACCACAGCAACTTGAACAGCAAACGACGTGCAGTTTGCCAAAAGCCGGCGATTGACTTCTACAGCTGCGCTATTAAAACTGATTTATGCGACTCGTTCGCTCGCATCGTTGCCATTGATGTTGTTGTCAGTGTTGTTGTTGTTGTCGCCGTATCAATGCCCGAGGCGCACCCACGCACTCTTCGGATTGCCCAAAAATGGGCAAGTCACGTGATTTGCTGCCCATAATAAAACCCATAAAAGTTCGATGCGACTGCGGTTTTCACTCAACTTTCAAGGGGATGGTAGAGGGTCGCAGATACAAGGGGTTAAATCTTCGGGACAGCCGGCCGAGCTAATCAACTGAATTATACTTTTATAACTACTTATGACAACGATGGCAGATAGCGCACGGCTGCCCATCAGTTACACTTGGAACGGAATGCTGAATGGGTTTGCCTCCATTTGAGATTGTTTTTTTTGATTGAACAAACTAGAAATGTTGACCAGGCAAATTGATAAAAGATATTCGGCATAAAAAAGGCTTCGAATACATTTCATTTTATATTAGGCAAATATCTTTATCAGAAAGAGGAAATAAAGCAGCTTCTTTATTGAACGAAAAGTAGAAGATATTTACACGAAAATGGATAACAATTTTAGGTCAAAGCAAGACCTCAAATACTTTTCAGTTTTAATTAGTAAAATATTTGATCAAATGAGAAAATAAGAGCTACAAAATAACACAAAATTTTTGTAGAACAAAAATATACTAAAATTGCTGGGAAAGTTGATAACATATTTAAGGCATAAAAAATACGTAACAAAAAATAAATATTTTAACAAAAGGAAAACTAGAAAAACTAGAAATAAGACAGATTGCCATTTTATTGAACTAAGAATTTGAAATTCTAATCAATGTAAAACTTTAACTACATTTTATTGTATTTCCAGTAATTATGTTATCAGAATGAAGAAAAAAGCTAGAAAGTAACGAAACGTTTGAGCAAAGTTTTCCAGTTGTTATTTTAATGAAATGGAATTTAATAGGATAAATAAAATTACTACACTTTCTGCCAACGGAAGTTAATTACTTTTCCTCTTACGATTTGCTCTTTCTACTGTTCTTAAGGTTTTTTTTTGCCCCTCACGACTTGCTCTACTTTTGATTAAACAATTGGCAATGACGACCTCCCACACTATTAATTAAGTTCTTTTTCATTATGCTGTTTTTGTGAATCATTTTTATGAGCCCGACAATTTGCTTTTTTATTTAAATTAATTGACCTCTGTCGCTCGTCGTGACAGCAATTAGCGTATTTCTTTTGCCCTAATTAATAAATTTCCAAGTCGGACTTTCAAGTTGAGGCACGAGAGAGTGTAGGAAGAGTGTAAGTGTAAAAACTTCCGTTGCGACTTTACGACCATGTAAGTTAATTAAAGACGAAACGAAGAACAGAATGAAAAACAGTTAAATTTGCTGCTAAACATTTGAGTGTCTCCCCAATGTAGTCGTGAATACACCCACGCTGGCTCGCATGCTGACGATGTGATGTGTTTAATTTCAATTTCAATCATGAGTCTGTCGCGTCTATCAATCGATTTTACAGCCCCGGGACGAACATAAACATTCGGCACAACGGGAAAAATTGAATGAAAAATGCATTTCACACTGGGAAATGTTTGTCTGCTGCTGCTGTTGTTGTTCTTCTGGTAGTTGCGGCCAATAAATTTAAGTGACATGCGTTTTTCAGCGAGTACCCGCGGGATAAGTTCACTTAACATTCCATCAGCTACGGGCCGACAGAGACGGCGTCAGGGAAAAAGCCGGAGAGAGAGAGAGGAAAGTAGCTGCACGATCGGCGAGACTGATATCATTAAGAGCAACATCCTCCATCCTGACCCTCTGCACCCTCTGCGGAAGTGTTTGCTACGGGGGTTAAAAATAAATACAACAGCGCCAGCGACAACAGCAGCCAAACAGTTTTATTGGGTTTTTCTCAGTCTAAAATTAAACCAAATGCCCAAAAATTTTCTCGCTTGACAATCTTTCACATTTTCTCCCCCTCACTCCGTGTCTCCCTCTCTCGCCTGGCAACCACTTTAATGTGTGCTCCCTTTTTTCTGGGCTCTTCCGCTCTCTCTCTCTCTCTCTCTCTCTCTCTAAGACTGCATTGCGATGCTGTGTGACATTTTCAGGCTTTTCCTTATTTGGGGGCGCTGGATTTTCTTTTTTTTTTTGGTTTTTTTGTTTTACAGCTCATTTGCTTTGCACCTTTCTGTGTGTGTTTATGTTATTTTGAAATTGCCTTTTTTTAGAGTATTAAAGACAAAAATGATGCAGCTGACACTTGAAGATTATGGCAAATGTTTGATTTGAACTTGAAAAGAATAGAGCGCTGTCTTCTGCCGAGTAGGGGAATGGGGGATGGAGGAGGAGGAGGAAACGCAGAGGATGTGAACACAGGCTGTGTGTGAGTTATGGGCGCGATATCCGGCTTAGGCCTACTCCACTATAGACAGAGAGAGAGAGAGCAACGAGAGCTCCACAAATGTTTATTAAGATCTACAAAAGCAGCAAAACCACATTGTCTTAGCCGGTCTGCCCATGTGTGCGTGGGTGTAAGTGTGTGTATATGTGAGTGTATCTGTATTGCTTCAATTGTCTTTAAGTATCGCTGCTATGGAAATGGGCCCTAGGCTGGCTCGGCAATTGAGTTAGCATTGAGTAGTTCAATTGAAGTACACTACGAACACACTCGACAGACTCGACAGTCGACTGAGACCCAAAACGAGTTTGGCATTTCGTGGAAGACTTGTTCAAAAAACAGAAAACCGAGCCGAGCTGAGCTGAGTCGAGGGTATCCCGCTGGGCCGCCTATCCATATACCACACCACCAAACAATCTTTAAATGTATCTATAGCTGTAGTTGTATCTCAAAATGTTATCTACGCTCGTAGGCACATTACAACGCAGATCTCTCTGTCTCTTTCTGGCCGTCAGAGACTTGGGAACTGCGAGTACATTAGCTGGATGGGGGCATTCTTCGACAATGGGGCGACAGCCTTGAACTATGCTCGAAGCCTACCTACTCAAGCTGAGCTGAGCTTGGGAACATGACTGGAGCTTTGGCGCTTATAAAAACACAATAAAAACTTACATAAGTAGGTAGCAAAGCAGGCAGCACATAGCTTAAGCTTGGTATATAGAAAGTCTTGACAAAAAGTATATAAGAGCCCCATCATTTGCCTTGAAGAACTGCTCAAGAAGCGGTAAAAATTAAGCATCATCCAGAAGGTGATTAAAAACTTCGGCAACTCGCTAACATTAACGAACTCTGCTGCTTTACATAGCTATGTTATGCACTGTTAACTGCCTTATCTGTTATTTAGCATAGCCATGTTAGTTTACATTTTACTTAACTAGGAGTTAGCATAGCAATGTGTTGGCAAATAACATTATCTTTGCTTGCACAATAACTTGTCTAATCTTCTTTTTGGGTGTGATCATCTGACTGTTTTTGTTTCTCACCAAGTTATCTTGCAGTTTCCGCTAATTGGCGCTTAACACACTTTAGGGCCAAGTTTCTCACAAGTCTAGTTATCCGAGAGTCAAAGTAATTTGCCGCTTTGGAGCTCAACACTCGTTCTGCTTTGCTACGGTTTAATGTGGACAGCATGATCTCATTGTAGGCAAAACGCTGATGTTTTAATTGCTCGACTTGAGTCTAATTACGACGCAAAGTCTGCGAATGCTGGATTCGCATTAAGTAGACGTAATTCAAGCCATAAGCCCAGCTAATCAAATTCACGCATAGGCGTCTTGGGCCTTAAGCCGCTATTCAATTACAAAGTCAGGCGCTATTGAAAAGTGAATTAGCATTAGGAATTAGGTATTAGGCATTTAGATTTATGCGTTGCCTGCCACTTATGGGTGCAAATCCTCGCCAGCTGAGTCTCGAGCCTGCGAGGCGTGTCACATTACAGAGACCCTGCGGCTGGGTCACAGCGACATGGCGAGGTTCAAGCAGCCCGCGTAATGCATTTTGCATTAACTTTTTTTCTGCAACAGCAACAACAGTTGCCGCTGCTGCTGCTGCTGCTGCGAGGAGCCAACAATGCCAAGTGGCAAGTTGCAACGAGGGTGAGGCACAGACAGAGGCGCGTCACATTAGTGCGAGGGGCGGGGGGCAGGGTCGCGAGTGCCTGCCAGTCTGGAATTGCAACTCCAGATCCAACTTCAACTTCAACACCAGCTCTCTGACTGGGTATTAAATTCACTCAGCACCAAAAGCTCGCAAGTGTTGTTGCTGTTCGTGTTTTTTTCAACTCTGTTTTTTCGCGACAGTTTTTCGCAAAGTTTTCTGACACGTGTTAAAAATAAATGAAACAAGTAAACAGAGCGCGCAAGGTGACATGCGAAATGCCCTATAAATATTTAAAAGATACTCAAGTGCAGCTTTGTACAAAAGTAAGTAATACAGACATGATATTTGTTTATTCATTGCAAGATTAGGTATTTAGTGCACATTGGCAACAATGATAAATATTACATATGTAAATAGATACGGGGAAGAACCTATTTCACTCATTGAATAAATAAAATTAGGAAAGACAGTTTAAATAAAAATTTGTAGATCGCCCTTTAAAAAATGCATTTGATATAAATAATATTTCTCATTTAAAAATCAATATCAATTAATCAAAAGTTAATGGAATATCTAGAACTACACAATAACCCAAGAATTATGAGACAGCTTCTTAAAGCTATAAGATAAATATGTAATATTTTGCAGTCTTATTTATGTTAAACAGTGTTTATTGTATAATGAAATTGTTAAACTAATATAAAAATGTAAAGAACTGCTTATACCCTGTGACACCTTGACGCAAGAGGGCATAAGAAGCCTTGTCGCCTGGCAGTGCGCCTTAAAGTTGACAACAGGAAATGCTGCAAACATTTGGCAACACTTCGCCCGAAAAAACGGCAAGAAAAGGAGCAGATGAAGCGAGAAGTGTGAGAATGACACAGGGGTGGGTTAAGTTCGAGGGCAGCAGCAGCAGCAGCAAAAAAGAAATGTGAAGAAGGAAGAAAAAACGAAGCTAAGAAGGGCAAGAATTCCCCCTTGAAACAAAAGGCGAAACGAGCTGAACGCGCTACGAAAAGTGCCGGTAAAAATTCCCAGGGCAGGTACAAAACAAAAAAAAAATAAAATAACAGGCAGCAGGATAAATGAGGAAGGAACGTAAGGAAGGCAAGGAACAGGAACCGGGCAAGGAAACAGAGTCTAAGGGTAAACAAGTAGGGAGAGAGCGTGCCCATATCGAAGACATGTCCTTGCCCAGCTTGGAGTGGTGCCATCTCCCTCGCCCTCTCCATCTCTGTCACTGTCTCCCTCACTCACTTTTCGACTGGGAAAAACCGAATGTGCAAGGCTGTGAATGAAACTCGAACGAAGCAGAAACATCACACTTATTATCATCATTCATTTCTCATATATGCGACGAGGATTTTTATGGTTTCCTGTGGCGGACAGAAGACGTCACTGCCGAAGCCGAAGCCCTTGCGAGGCGATTAAATTACACGCCAAGGAGGCAGAAGTTGCACAAAAGACTGCACAAATATTTGCATGCAACTCATTACGCAGATACTCGCTCTGCAGATACTAAGATACAAATTGCAGAGCACAGTTTGTTTGCAACTCGATAAGCAGTTAATTGCTTAGACAAATGCCGCACAAAGCTGCACATAATTGAATCCAAGAGGCACAAACAGCAAACAGCAAACAAACGCTTTATTTATAGAGCAAGCGGTGGGAGGAGGCGGGGAAGTGCGGTGGCAAGGAGGGGGCGGTTGGCACAACAACTCTGCTCTGCAGCTCTATGACTATGACTATGGCTCCCCTGGGCAACATTGCAATTGTCAGCGGCAAATGTTTTCGTTATTTATGTTGATGTACAAATTTAGAAAGTTTTTTTTTTTCTTCTACTCGTTTTTGCTGCCTTGTTTTAGGAGCTTTGTTTTGAACTTTTGAACTTGCGGCTTTAGCACGGCGCATATCGCATATCGAATATCGGTTGACAACTGCAATTGCAACCACAAAGCGATTCGGTTGCCACACAGCTGTTGCCAATGCGGTTAATTGCAGCGGCCCATCGCCAATCAAGCCAATTTGTATATAGAAAGTTGACCGAGAAGCCGGTAGTCGACATCCTGATCAAGGAAAAGTGTGTTGTGTTGTGTTGTTCTGCCTGCTGCTGCTGTGGCAGTTGCAAGGTGCAGTGGCAAGCAGTCTAAAGATTTGTCCCTCTGTCGCTGCCGCTGCACACGACCAACGACCAACGGCAGCCAAGTGAAAGGCCCAGTCGGCTCACGGTTTTGGCCTATGTTGTGGGTTCAAACTGTGTCAACTTTCCCAAAAAAAAAAAAAAAAAACAAAATAAAAAGCAACATAATCTCAGTCAGCAGTGGAAAACAACTTAACTGTCGCTGTCTCCCAGAAGTGTGCACATCCTTGAGCACAGGGCAGACAGACAAGTTCCCACTCTATACCCTACACTGCCCCCTCTTCCCACTTCCATGCTGCCGCCCCAAAACTCAAACAGTCGTAATTATGTCTCATTATGCGACACACAGACTTCATCTTTCGTTCGGACAGCGTCTCGTTAATGTCTTCGACAAACAGCCGATGGTATTGTAAACAGCGACAGCAACAATATAATGAAATTGTAAATACATTAATTGTAAACATTTGAACGGCCGCAGCCACAAATATTTGTCGCCCAACTGCCGGCTTTAATCATACATTTTTTAAATATACATTACAGAGTATAACAGTTGTCCTGAGGACTGTAATTTAAACTGGCTAAAAATTAACAAAAAAAGATTAATTTTCATTATAACTTTATATATTTCCTTTATTTTCTATTCAGTCAATATACAAGCATATCAACTGAATTCAATAGTTTACCTAAAAAACTGTCCTACAGAGTATTTCCCCGTCGTCTCCCACAAAAGTTAGCTGCACTTTTTTTGGTGTATCTCTTTAGTTTTCTTCTTGTCGACAAAATACGAGTATTTCGAAATATTCAATACTGAACCGCAGTGCTGTCAACACTTTGGCAGACAGTCGAGAGTCGACTCCGAGTACTTGGACATTTGACATTTATTTTTTCCTTTGCCCAGCAAACAAATAATAAATATGGAAACTGATAAAAACACATGAGACAATCTGCGCTGCGCTGGGAACTTGAGACACTCCAATAATGTGTTTTAAAGCAAAAGCGTAACGAGTAAATTATGAAATCAATACGAGATTTTGATGGTCGCATTAGGCGCGCTTTTAATGGTCAATTTGGGAAAGTTTCGGTCATAAAAACGCCTCAAAGTCAAAGACCGAATTTTGTTGATTACAAACCAAAAAAAAAAAAAACCAGTTAGTTAATTGTGACTAGTTGGTTTAATAGCGTTAGGCCGCCATGTGGTTTTGTTTTTTATCACCTGTTGTCAGTTTTAGCATTAGATAAGGCCACACATCAGACTACAGAAAACAATCGACAGACACACCCAACGATGTGGCCTTATCGAGTTGGCTTATCAAAGGTCACATGGATATGTCAACAATCGCATTGTGCATAAATCTGTTTAATAGATGGCCGGCTATATAAACTGTATGACAATTGACAAAATCAGCCCAAGAAAAGGGCAATTTTGTATGGCTTTTTATGATGATGAGGTTCTTTCAATGAGCAAACTAATTTTGATTTATTGAAGCGCTTCGCAAGACGCTGATTAATGAAAAGAATGATCATGAGTTATGTGCAGCGATGACTACCAGCATGGTTCTGTTGTTTGGGTGTTGCCCCAACTCAAGAAGCCATCCAAGCAAATTAATTTCACTTCTTTGGCTGTCAAAAAAACAAGTGTGAATCAATAGCGCAGCGACTGCACGACCTAAAGATACTTTGCAACACGTTTTAGATACTTTGCCAGGCGGAAACAACAGAACATTTTTGATAAATTATTTTAAATTCACAATTAATTGCTTCATATTTTTTCATGGCTAACATTGTAGCATTTTCTAATCTATTTTTGTAGATTTATGTTTGATTTCTTGCTTCACCAACTGTCGCTTATCTTTTGCCTTATATTACACACATTTTTATGGCTTGTAGATACCCAATTTAAGCACTTTATTGCTACAGGGTACTTGTAAACACATATGAAGTGTCTCCTATCGAAGGTTCCCCAGCACATTCACAATTAATTATTCGTCGCAATGCATTTTCATTAGATATTATGACATTTTTATGTGCCCATCACACAACTGGCCGAGGGTTGTTGCTTGGTTATTAATTTGGAATTGAAACATAAATTAAGCAACAGATGTCCATAAAACATTTGTAGCACTTGTCATATCAGTGCGCAATGCTTACAATTTTACGACCAGGAAGGATCTGAAGGGGAAGTGTGCAAGTGTGTGTGTGAGAGTGTCCAGATAAAGACTTCGACGGCCAACGGATGCTGACCACTTGAAATAGTAATAGTATTTTAATGGCTTTCTCGCATGGCCATCTCTAATACCAAATCAATTTTCAGGCACATAAATCAGTTGGGAGAAAACGAACAAAAAGCAACAGATAAAACTAACAATAAATTAAGCGAAAGAACTATAAAAAAAACCGTTAGACTTGCATTATTCTTTTTGGGAAAATAAAAAAGCAATTTGTGAGCGCTGAGTTAAGTATGAAAAATACCCTAGAAAATGGAGGAAGACTCCCGAAGCGAGTGACTAAAATTAGTTGGTAATTTGCTTCATTAGCAAATCCATCAATTTATCTTGAATAAAACCTACACGCCCTCATCCCCGCCCCCGCCCCACTCACTAGCCCAGCTGCCAGCTTCAAAAGAAAACCATTTTCCCACCACGAAAAGAAACCGAATTTCCATCACTTTTTGTTGCGCATTTTTCTATGCCAACAAACAGTTATAAACACGCAAGAACTAAGCTAAGGTAACGACTAGAAAATACCGCGTAATCAAATGCATTCAGTTAATATTTTAAATTGTTTTTAAATGCTGCACGATTGCTAATTTTATTCATAATTTTTATGAATGATGATGTTTATGATCGGGGATTTGGAGGCTGGTCATGCCCTCTGGCTGCAGGCTATAATATGAAAGACGTTTTTGCCGCCACATAAAAAGCACAACATGCTACATGGCAGCGAGATGCCACAGCAGACAGCGACGTGGCATGAGGCAAGCGGAAGAGGCAGGCAACCCATTTGCCCCATTCGCATGTTGAAGACTGTAAATCAATGACACCGAATCTTGGGCCTGTCCGAGCAGCAACCAAATTGCCAACGCGCAACAAAAAGAGGCAAGCAGCAAGCGGCAAGCGGCGACGCATCATGATAATTAAGAACAAATTCATTTACACTTTCAAATGTTTGGCGGGGGCGTTGCCTTCGAGACGGGGGGAGAAGAGCGTGGAGTCCCTTTCATTGGACTTGACATGTTTTGAGCGCTTCGGAATTTATTTGTTGTGCATGCTGCGAATGCGTTTGGAGCAGACAAACAAGCTGCAAGCAGGGAGACTGAGATTACCGCTGAAGCGCAACAACAGCTGTGCCCCTTTGGGAATATTTTGTTTGTGCTCTGTGGCAGTTTATTGAACTCGCAGTTCGGCAATTGCAAAACAATGCGAAACGCTGTTCGGCAGTGCAAAATATGAATGTGAGTACGAGTCTGAGTGTGAGTGTGAATATGAGTACCCGTCCCATATGCATAATGCCTTCGAGGTGGCGTGTGTTCGAAAAGTGGGTCAGAGCTCATTAAAATGGAACCTCGCGCTGATCTTTAGCTTCCATTTATCGCGTCGCAGAATTGCTATATGCAGTTACGCCCCCCGCCTCCCGCCTCCCGCCCTCTTCGCCGCCTGTCATTGTGCGCTAAACATTACATTAATGCCACGCACGTGTTTGCCACGCCTAGTCAAAGACTCTCTTCAGGCCCAAATGTGGGCTAAACTGCTCGTTAACTTGGCATTGTGCGCATATTCGAAAGCGACAACGGCAGCATTCAAACGCCAGGTTGCACTTCCGCTTGTGACAGTTTTAAGCGCCACAACGCACCGGAAGTGCGCACGCATAAATATGGGAAAAAATAGTTTATACATTCGAGTACAACGAATACAAAAAAAAAAAATAGAAAAAACCTCTCTAAACAGTTTTCAAATGTTCCAAACTGAATCACAAAGAAATACTAAAAAGCCACTTCAAAACTCTGAGCAGCTGAGGGAGAGAAGAGCGGCTGATTGTGTTTATACCCTTTAATAAATACACCATATGACAAAGGGTAGTTTTCGAACCAAAGAAGACTTTTTACTTTATTTATTTAATAAAAACAGAGTCGACTATAAACCATCGACGTTGAAAAAATTTATTTCGTTAAAATTCAATGACAAAATAATCAAACTTTGATGGAATATCGTATAGTTATTTATTTGACATTCACAATTATAAATTATTAATTACATAATTTCTATATTCTCTCAATTGTAGAACACTTTTAATTAAATATAACTTTGAGATACTTTCTGCAGACTTGCAGCTTGTTCTAATATAGACATTTTGCCAACGCTTTAAAGATACTTTCAGCATATAATTTATAGCCTCAAAGCAGCTCTTTATAGTATACAATTTTCGCATATACTTTAGTCGTAGTTACTCTGGCTTAATGCTTGCCATATAAACTGGCTGCAGAGTATTTTGCCGGTTTATCAGGCACGTTTTAAGGGTGCACTTAATTATATGGCCGTAATTTTGATTACGCTTGTGCGAGAGCAAAGCGCAATCAAACCATTTGATGACATTTTGAGTGCCTGTCAAATGGTTTGCAACCCTCCAAGGGAGACAAGAGAGCGAGGAACTGAGCCAAAACCGAACCCAATCGAGCATATAGGGACAGCTGTTGCTGTTGCTGTTGCTGTTGTAGCTGCTGCTGACTGAGTGACCCAGTGCAAATCAATGGGCAATAGGCGAGCAATTGTTGAATTGAATTGTTGTTTGTTGCACGCAGTCGACGACTTCTGCTTCAGCTTCCGCGTTCACATCCGCAGAACGCGTCAGTTTATGGCTCATTGACTGGTTGAGCCATTCCAAACAATAGGCCAGCCAAGAGTTGACCCAAATGATGGATTTTAATGGATGCAGAGAGGCAAGCATGCATCATCATCATCATCCACATCATCATCAGCGGCTTTTGTAAACAGGCAGCCACAAAAGGTTGTCAGATACTGTATCTTCGGAGCGGCAAACGTCACTCGTTATTATATCCGCTTGCCATACAACTATAACATAATTTAAGTCTCTTCCGCTTGGCAGCATTGTAATCAAGACAGCACAGCAGTTGCTTTTAGCCGGTTCTAGAGCCCGAAACGTCACTACAAATCCGGCCACAGCTTCTGCTCCTAGAGCTAAAGTATCTTTGGGCCATGGCAAGCATCTTTTCCTTTTTTTTCTCGATTTTTGGCCGTCCCATTTCGATTTGCCCTAATGTCAGAGCATTGTAATTGCATTTCGTGCTGCAAACCTCTTCTTCAGCTCAACTCAAGGCAACACGATTTCAACTCGACTCCAACTTCAACTTCGACAAGCTTAATGTCTTTCTGTCGGACTGTGTGCAACTGTGAGATACAATATCTGAGCGTCGGCATCTTTGGTGGCCGCATTGAGGCCAAACATTGGCTCCGATTTCAATCAGTTGGCAATTTTTATGCGAGCAAAGCCTTGGAATGTCTCTGCAAACTTGCAACGAGCTGCAGCCAGCAATTGTATCTTTGTATCTGTTCTGTATCTGTATCTGTTACGGACTTAAGCGCATTAGGACTGCCTAAAACCTGCTTAAAGTGCGCTAAAGAGGGCGCTGCTACCCTTAATAACACACATGCCACAATGTGAGTCTTGAGGGACGCATGCGTCCCTCTTTGCCACACAGCTGCCTCAACTCGATGAAGACAAAAGACGGGCGGCAGTCAGCAGGATTTTTGTGGCGCAGACAAACTAATTATATAGTTCTCAGTGTGCATTTAGCGTAAATGATATAGCCGGGTTGCTGCCACATGCCGCATGCCCCATGCCACACATATGTGTACGTGTATGCGACATGGCTGAGCAACCACACCCACACCAACGCCCACACACACACATTTAAAGCCTCGCAGTCGTGTCTCACCTGCAGTTTTGTTTGCTTCATTTTTGGAGCTTGCCCCGCTGACGCTTTTAAGCCAACTGCGTAGCCTCCTCCCCCTGCCGCTCTGTCTCCCCCACCTCGCACGGGGGAGTTGAACTGTGGGGCAAATGGTGTGCGCATGACTTGGCAGTTGTTTGGAAAGTGCAGCCAAATCCCACGCACTCTGCGCTGTCTACAATTTTCATGAGTTTCCTGCTTAACTTGCCCACTGACTGTGCTGACGACTGAACGATGCCATGACTGACTGAATGACTGACTGATTGACTGACTGAATGACTGAATGTCTGAGGGAATGACTGCGGCTCCGACTGCGGCTGCTTAATTGGCCATTACAAACTCTGAAACTCGAAACTGAGCTGCAAAGAGGCTTTTCAGTCTTGCGCAAGATTCTCGAATTTCGTGTTTCAAATGTTGGAAAAATGATTTTCAGAAATTCCCTTTATAAAGCGTCGTATGCAAATCAAGTGAAAGCTGTGCAACTTCGGGCTCTTTCACAGTTGACAACACACATCTGAACTGAAACTGAACTTAACCCAAATTTTGATCGTGTAGCATGTGGAAAAAGTGAAAATGTTGCAAAGGATTTATTTGTAGTCGAGTCAATCGACTGCGAGCTGTGAGCTGCGAGCTGTGTTAACATGAAGAGATAAACATCGGAAATGATGTCAGTCAAGTGGCAGCTGCCCCTGTTGCTGCACCTCCCGCTGTTGCACTTTGTCTCAGCTCTGCTCAAAACACACAAAACACACACAGAGAAAAACAAAAGGAAAATCAGCCGGCGAACGGCTGAAAAATGTAACGAGTTTTACAGATGAATTGCAACTGTTGCTGTTGCTGTTGCTGTTGCTGTTGCCGTTGCGCCTTCGGCAACACTTAGTTGCATTTAATTAATAACAAAAGAAACCCGGCAACAAATAATGCTAAATGTGTCGAATTTGTGCACGCGATGCCTGCCGTGTGTTGAAGCGGCAGCAAAGCGAAAGGAAGACGTTCAACAATTCCATCAGCACAAGTCAAATGCCAGCTGCTGCTCCTCAACAGAGAGAATGCCAAATGGTTGCAATGTTTACACGATGAAACGATACTGAAAAATACTTATTTATTACAATTATTTTTAATGTTATTATTCAATTTGGTGGCACATAATTCCATCATTACCATTTCACAACTATCGCAATTATCTTGATAAATTGCGCAATTTGCTAAAAAAATATGACAAGCTGACAGCAAATTCAGTTTAAATAGATAAGATCACCATAATTGATGGCATCTAGTTGCTAAAAATAAAAGCCACACTCACTGAGCAACTATTTGCATGTGATACAATCCATTATAATAGTTCTCTACTTAGTTGCTATAACTATAGTAGACTATTTACTCCTATGTAGTTCAATGATATCGCTTCGAGTGTTTCCCAACCCACTACAGCACCTTGAAAACGTCGTCATCGGCATTGTATCTGATAGCGAAACAGGTGGCAACGATAAGATATTGATAAGGTTCAAAGAAAACACTGCGCTCTATATTAAGTAATATGTATATTTAGCAAACGGTTGCAATCTTGTACAGATTCGGCGGGGACATTCCAATTAAACCAGCAGAAATCTTGATAAGGCTTTTCGGAACTTTTGATTAACTGACAATTGAGAAATTGCCAATCATATTGCCATTTATTTAATATAATTAATATAATGTATGTCAAGCCGCTGTCATTTGTTTGAAAAACAATCCGCAGATACTTTTGATTGGAAACAATAAACATTATGAAATGAAGCAGTCGAAAGGCATGATAAATGCAATCTTAAGATACTTTTGTGATGTGCAACACATTCAATAGATATAAACTTAATCTTTTTCAAATTACTGGAATTCACAGTAGCATTCTGTGAATACTATTTGATTAAATGAAATTATGCGCTATCTGCAATCTTGCGATACTTTTGTTGTGCAATTAAAATCACTCAAATGCTTTATGAGCATTGCTGATCTAATCTGATCTAATAGCTGAGCAGCTGTCGTGGTGCAAATCAATGCCTCACTAATGCCCCTTTTGGCGGCAGTTGCAACAACACCCCAGGAAGGAATAAAAGACAACACACCCAAAAAGCCTGATTAATTTGCATATTGCATGACAGTTTGCGTGTGTGTGATAAGATCAACGCATCAGCTGCTCGACGCGCAGCTTGAGCGACCCTTGCAGCGCGTTGTGGCACGTCAACAAACTTGTTTTTGTGCCACAAACAAAACAATTTTCGCACTGCTCGCTCATTGCTCGTCCTGTGGCAAGGGCAGCATTTATTATGAATGCGGTGCGATGCGATGCGTTTCGCTTTTGCATTTGCCACAATGATATGGAAAAAAAGGGTTGTTGCAACTTTGTTTTTGGGGCACAAACCTTTTGCGGTTTCGTTACCTGGCTAAACAGCGGGATTCTGTTTCTTTCCCTCATTCTTTGTAGCTGTCTCGCTTTAGTTGCGTGTTTTTGGCTTGATGAAT
The DNA here is from genome assembly GCA_035047365.1 of Drosophila ustulata. Classification (NCBI taxonomy): domain Eukaryota; kingdom Metazoa; phylum Arthropoda; class Insecta; order Diptera; family Drosophilidae; genus Drosophila; species Drosophila ustulata. The sequence goes on from JAWNPT010000094.1 coordinate 28,083,534, forward strand.
GATGAGTGAAAAACGAAACTAAATTGATGTTGCAGTTGTTGCTGCTGCTGCTGTTGCAATCACTCGCCCGGAAATCTACACAGACACAGTGCAGCAGACAGACAGACGGAAGGATGAAGGACAGACAGACGGACAGCAGGACAGCGAGACGACGAGACAGACAGACAATGTCATAAACAGACGCAACACAAAGTGTTTTTCTTTAGCTTCCTTTGCACAGCAGACGCAACACTCACGTAATATTCAAGTAAAGTATGTGTGTGTTGTGTCTGTGTGTGTGTGTGTGTTGTGTCTGTGTGTGCGTAATTGAATTCAAGGTCTGAGAAACCGAGTTGCAGCTTTTCCAAAAAGCACTTGAATACGAGGCGAATGCTGCTTGCTGCACACAGCAAATTCCAAGAAACAAGTTAAAGTTGATGCCACAAGCAGCCAGCAGCAAGCAGCATGCCACCAAACGGCTATGAGAAATTCCAATGGCTAAAGTAATGCAAGTAATGCCACGTCTTGTGGCACAGCCACAGCTCTCTGCCTCTCTCTCTTTGTCTTCATCTTCTGCCTCAGCTTCGTCGTCATCCTCTGCTGTGCGTGCTGTGGCAACATCGTCGTCGTCGTCGTCGTCGCTGTCGCCGTCTGGGCTTGATTAGTGCCGCAGTTTACCTGTGGGATGCTGTACAGGTTTCTGGAACGAATCTATAAACTGAAATCGCTCTGCAAGAAACTGGAAAATACCAACGCACAAAAATTGCGCTTTCTCTGTGGGATTCTTTAGCGATTGCCGCGTCTCTGGGCAATGCCCAGTTTTCGCCCACGCTATCTGAGATGCTCTATCCTCCATCCATATCCTGCTCGTTGTAGTCGCGCACACCCCACCTGCAAGCTCAGATGTAATGGGCATTTGCTTAGAAACACGTTTGGCGTTGATAAATTCAATTTAAATGCCATTAAATTTCAACTGATATGCTTTACAAGACCAGAGAAGAAAGGTGGCGAGCAGACGACGACGACGTTTGCTTGCCCCGAGCACAGCATTCTCATGTAAATATCAACACACAGATACAGCTACACAACAAGTCTGGGAGATTAGAAAGTCGTCGTCGTTTGGTTCTTGAGCACAGTTTAGACAAGGTGTTTATAGGGTATTTTGTGAGCTTGCAACTGCAACTGCCACGCTGGAAACTATTAATCACAGGGCAAAGCCATAGCTATTGATGAGACCGTTAAAAAGAAGACAATAGCCCAAGCCCACATCTCCATTTAGAGTTTTAAATCGCGGCCCCACATCAGTTTTTTTGAAAACTGAAAAAAGCGCCGCACTTCAAGAAAGAGAATAAAAAATAAAATCGAACTCAAAGCGAAGCGATCGCGACGTTGCCTTGGGGTCTGTGAATGAAGTCTGAAGCAGTCGGCGGCAATCTTGAGTTTGATGGGAGAGGTTGGGGCAACGCATAGCTTAAAGTTCAATGACTGAAAGGTGCGTTGTTGTGGTTGCAGTTGCGGCATAGAAATGCAGCAGGCAGCAGGCAGCTGCCACAGCGAATGCAACTGCAACTGCAACTGCAACAAGAACTTTTTACTCATGCATTGCTGACCAGCAAGGCAAACGTGCAAAAATGCAGCAGCAGCGAAACCGCAAAGCCAACGACGTCGACGACGATCGGCAATCAATCCACAGATTGCCAGTTGTTGCTGCTGCTGTTTGTGGCACGCAACAAGTTTCTTAGCCGTTGAACTTGTGGCCTTAACTACCAACGACGACGACGACGACGACTGCGCACTTTTCAGCTACACTTGCTGCCCATGTTGAGCAAACAAAACGCCGAGCTGAAGAATCTTATCTTGTCTTGCCTTGCAACCTGGCAGCGAAACGTTCTTTTTTTTCTTGCCCCCAACTCACTTGTTGTTTATATGCGCAGCGCTGACAGCGCGCATCTATATCTAAGCAAGTATTTATCTCTATCTAACTATCTCGCAATGTATCTGTATCTCTGTGTCTGTGTCTGCGTCTGCTTGGTTTACATTTCGGTTTTGCGCTTCATGTGAGAATGATATGTTTGTTGGGAAAAGTAAACAACAAAGAAACGCCAAAGAATTTTTCAACTGCAGCCGAGGAGGAGTAAAGTGCCGACCGCCCCTTTGCCCTACACGCCCTTCCCTTTCCCCCCTTCGGTCTGAGCAAACTCTTGGCTACAACAATCAAATGCTCATCAGCGCACTTGAAATACAATAATGCGTCGAATGTTTAAAACACAGAACAACTTAAAGAGCCAACACCAAACAGCAGAGCATAACGCACTGTATCTGTATCTTGTATCTTGTATCTGTAGCTGGTTCGTGCATTCTTCTTTATTATTTTTTTGGTTCTTTTTTGGGTGTGTATCTCATTTGTTGTTGGTTAGCTGAAAATGTTCCTTGTTGTTGTTGCGAGCGCTTAAGGTTTATTTTCGTTGGCTCGTTTGTTTAGTTTTGTGGCAACACACAGACAGACACACACAGACAGACACATACACACACACACACACACACACAGACAGAGAGTCGCACACGCAGCAGACAGAACATGCTGCAGGTGGGAACAGGTTTTGGGCGCTGCTCAGATGCGGGCCATATCTTTGGTCAGTCTGCGCGTAATTTATTCCCACTGTGGCTGCAATTACTTTTTTGGAACACAAGCCAGATAAATACAACAAAAAGACACACAAAGAGCCACAAAGTTTCGATTAACGAGGCGACGATTAAATACTCTTTAATGCATAACAGTTAGCTGTTAGTTGACAGCTAAGAACTATGTTAACTAAGCAAGTCAGAAGAGCGACGCTTTATGGATTAACAGTGCCAAAAACTTAACAGCACTTATGTTAGGTAGTTTGACTTAACATCGCGCTTGCTGCTGTTAACAGCGTTTCTTAACTTAACAGCGCTGATAATTGCTACCTATGCAAATAGCAGCTGCTGTTAGAGCGGCAAACGGAATGCGAAGCAAATTGCACTTCATGCGGCATTTAGCCGTGCCAAGTGTACATCAAGTAATTGCACTTCCTGGCCATGCCAATGAGACACACACATCAACAGACACATGTTATTTGGGCTAGGAATATACGCGCCATGTGTGTTTTTTTGTGTTTTCTTCCACATATGAACTGTGCCAAATTCCAAGTAATGACCATCCAAAGTGCTGCTCAGCAGCGGTCATGTTCAAAGTGCAGCGATAGTTCTGTAGTCCAGTCACGTAGCGAGCAGCAAACAGCTCCTGGTTACATGTTGCCGAGCAATATGGCCGATTGATAGCAACAACAAAAACGCAGCCAACGGTAACAGTCTCTCCCTCTCACTCACTCCAAGTAAGAATCACCCCTGCTCTGCTCTGCTAGTCTGCCTGTCTACGCATCGCTGCACAGCCCCCTTCTGCTTGCTGCCAACTGTGGCTTCGTTAACATTTTGCCCACAAATGGCAATGGCGATGGATGTCGCGCTGTAATGGCATTTCTAATATGGGCACATTAATGAGCAAAACTCAGAAGCCAAGCAGCGAGAGCCGGAGGGGGAGGGGAGACAGGTGAGTACAAGCTCACATACATGCTTATGTTGTATGCAAGCGAGGCCGACAATTGCAAAATTGCCAGAGAGCCGTTTGTACATAATTATGCATTGTAGTGCTGCTCTCTTCATACCTGAGCAATTAGCGCGTGCAGAGAAGCAGCAGCTGCTTCCCATACAGCAGCTGTCAGCTGTCAAAATTTACGAGTGCGCTAGAGCGAGATCGAGTATATATATGTGTGTGTGTTTGTGTTTGCATTGCAAATCGAAGGCATTCGATCGCTCTGGCAACTCTACACCTTGCAATAACAACAACTACAAAAAAAAGCTGCAGTGAGCGTCGCCAGTCTGTCGATTGTGAAATGCGAAAAACACTAAAAAAATTGCTGCGCCAAGGTGAATTTTCGCTAAATGTGGAAATACACAAAATGAACCAAGAAGCGACTTTAGCCGCTTATCTGCAGCAGCTAATTGTGTGAACAGTAGCGAGTAAACAAGGTGTTAATGTCGCGCTGCGCTCTGTGCTCTGCCCGGCAAATTGAATTGAAGCAAAATCAGAGAAAAGCAGAAGAAGAAGAGGAGGAGGAGGAGAGAGATAAGCTGTCACGACACCCGCAAGCAAGCGGACAAAAGCTTTGCAGAACAGAGAACCGCAGAGCGACAGAGCGAGATGACAATAGATAAGATAAACTTATGATAAACGCACTTGACTTTGTCTGCCTGCTGCTATGAATGGCAATTGAATTACGCACTCACACACACACACATACAGTTGCATTTATGTAAAGTGTATTTGTGTGTGTAAATAAAAATTCAAAGTAATTCAAAGAATTTAATTTTTGTTTTTCTGTTCGCTTATGTTAGCTAATAGTATGAATAATTTTCTTAGTTTTTAATAAATTTAAAGAATTTAAAGGAATTTTTAATTTTCATAAATGTTTGGCTATAAGAATTGGATTTAAATTTAAATAAATTTAAAGAATTTAAAGTAGCTATAGCATTCTCAAATATTTGGCTATAAGAAATCTACTTTAAATTATTTTACTGATTTATTATAATAGAATATAGTTTTTACTAATAATATGAATGCATTTTCTTGTCTATTTTTAATTTGCCAACATTTAATTGAAGCGTATTTAATATGCTGTTAAATTTCAGTGCCACACACACCTATGCAGCTCTGCACCTGCTCGTATGTTAATTGCATATTCAGTATACTGCTGTTAGTTAACAGCATGTTAAATATTTAGTATATTTAGTTGGTATATACTTACGAACTGTGACCATTTTGGGGTCGTAGGCACAAACGCGTCGCTCGACGGCGAGAATCTTGCGCTGCACACGCCCTGCCCGCTCGCCCACAGACTGCAGGTCTCGCTGCAGATCGTCGAAGATGTCGCTGGCGATAAGCACCAAACTGGCCAATTGTCGCAGCGCATTGCTCAGCGTAATGTTGCTGATCGAATCGAATTCGTAGCCCGAAATGACGCGAGTTGTGGCGGATGCTGTTGGCGAATGCGGTGCACTGTGCGGTGCATTCTGCTTGCCACGCTGTTGACTCGCATGCCGCGAATTGGGCAGCGATTGGGATGAGGAGGGGGAGGTGGTGGAGGGCAGAAATTCGACGTGTTGCTTCAGCTTCTTCATGGGCAGTGCTGCTGGCGGACGCGGTTCATCATCTTGATCGCCGCCGTTGACCACACTGTTGTGCACCAACACTCTGGTCACACTGGCGTCCGTTTCATCCGCTTCCTCTCCATTAGGCGACGTTTTCGTCTTGTTTATGCAGTTGTTGTTCTTGCATTTGCCGGGCGAGCATTGGAAGCGCGTTGCCGCTTGCCCCAAGCTGGCGGCCGTGGCTTGTGCCACATTCACGGGCTGCACCACGCGCTGTACGAAGGGCATCTCTCTCAAGCTTCTTGCTACCTGCTCCACATCGGGCCACAAATGATCCAACAACAACAATGACTAAAAAACTGGTCAAACGACTTCTGCCGTTGAATCCTTCGCTTCGCCTATTGTTGTCTCTTTTAAATTCCTTTGCTTTTAGCACTCACACACACACGCACACTTACACACACGCACAGAAAACTAGTTGGAGCCGCTTAATTGAATGTAAACCGAACGAACACCGGCTTATTTTGAACTGGTTTATTTAACACGCCGCACACGATTTGGTAATAATTACACTTTTATTGCTCTTCTGTTTCTCTTGTGGCAGCCGCCGCTATTTTTATGGCCGTTACGCGTGTTTGCCGCTCATTCAAAAAGGTGCGTGCAACGTAAAATAACAACACACCAGACAAAGCGCCACCGTCGTCCGTCAGCATGTCATGCTCGTTTGCCGGTCAAAAACAACTACTTAACGCGCCTCGAAATTCTACTCATGCAGCAGCGTGACCGTAAGTTGCCATTGCAAAAATCTCGATCGAATATACCAAAGCGGCACTATTACCTGGTTGGTCACACTTGCTTAACGATCTATCGATATACAAGTTTGCACATTTTACAACACTAGAAACAAATCGATTTCAACTTGTTGCAGTATTAATTAAACTGCTAATAACGGGTGACTGAAGCAAAAACATATTTAAAATTATCTTAAATATTGCATATTTGTGAATGCAAGTCAATATATAAGTACATGTATTTTTATCGATATCGCATTTCATGATTTGGTATTTCGATTAGTTTCTTGGTGAATTTTAAACTGTGCTCTGGTCACACAGTCCAGATTGTTTTCGCTTTGCATCTTTCTCAATTTTTCGACCTCCGCATATTTTATGTTTATTTAGTGTAATAATAACATAAAAAACGTGTAATAATGCCCAAATACTACTGCGATTACTGCGACACGTACTTGACGCACGATTCGCCGTCTGTGCGCAAAACACACTGCACGGGCCGCAAACATCGAGACAACGTGAAATTCTACTACCAGAAGTGGATGGAGGAGCAGGCGCAGCACTTGATTGATGCCACCACAGCAGCGTTCAAGGCGGGCAAGATCACAAACAATCCATTCGCCGGTCCGACACCCGGCAGCAAACCCACCGGAGTCTCCATCCCCCCACCAAATATGGGAGCACCGCCGCGACCCGGAATGCCGAATATGCCGCCTTACATGCCGCCAATGATGAATCCGTTGATGGCCCCGACGGGAATTCGTCCGCCGCCCATTCTCAACGCCATGGCGATGATGGGTCCGCCGCCGCCGCTGGGCCAACTGCCGCCGCCCATGATGAACGGACCCAAATAAATATTTTAATTAAGTACGAATTGTAAACATAGCTAAGTTCATATTTGCAAAATACACTATAAAAAGCGTAAATAGAAAATGGTTTAAAAAATACTAAAACCAAAAAGCACCACTATGGTTGTGCTCTTCGCACACATGCGCAAAAAGCAGCGTCAGCTGTTCCAAGCTGGCGGCCACTTTCCAGTTCCTTCCAGCGTCTTTGCCGTTGCGGCCACACACACAAAATACTACAAACGGGGGGTGGTAGTGGGAAAGGGACGCAGCATTGGATGAGCTCATGCGAAAGCCAAGAAACAAGTTTGGTTCAGCTGGAATATACACACACACCCATGCAGTATATGTATGCATCTGTATGTATGTGCAGGTGTATGTGGTGGCGCAGTGTTTTATTTGCGCGATTCGTCTCAGCTTCAGTTGTGTGTGAAACGCGAACGACGTCGGAAGCAGCCACGCGTCAAATTCAACGACGACAACATATTTTCTGTGTATGTGTGTGTGACAAGCTCTCGCTGTGTGTGTGAATGTGTGTGCGTGTGTAAAAGAATAATATTGCTGACTGAATGACCGCCTTCTAGAGTCATTTAGTGATTGCTGCGTTAATTAATTAACTAACGAACGATATTTATTGACGAGTGCTTCTCGAGTCAACAAACTTCATTTCTAAATTGGCAACAACACAATTCATACCACAAATAAATTCGTACGTGCAAAAAAGAAAAGCGAAACTTAAACAAAATCAATAATTGGCCCTGCGTCTGTGTGTGTGTGTGTGTAAAGAATTTGGAGCAAATGCCATGCTGATAAAGCAATAAGCTAAGAACACTCGACAACACAACAACGATAAGCGAAACTTCGAAATGCAGCAGCAACAACAACAACAGCAGTCTGGATCTGGAGTGTCGACGCCGACGCCCGTAAACAACGCTGGCAGCGCAGCCGCCACGCCCCCGGCCGGCAGCACGCCCATTCGCATTGGCAGCGCCAAGCATGCTGGCGGTGGGGATTCTTTAATTCCGCCACTGTCCAACAGTGGCGCCACCATCGCCTCTTCGCACTCTGTGCCTGGAACGCCGCAGCAGCAGCCGCTGGCGCAGAGCAGCAGCGTCCCCACTGCAACGGGCAGCCATCTGCAGCTGCAGAACGCTGGTGTTCTCTCCCTGGCCGCCTCCAATCAATCGCTGGCCGCCGGAGGCAGCAGCAGCGTCAGCGGTATCAACATAACGCCACCAAATAGCGCTGGACTCAGGCAGTCTTCAGGTGAGTTTCCCAAAACAACAACAACAGCAGCGGCAGCAGCAGCAACAACAACAGAGACGTCAGGACGCGTCCGTTGTCAACGCAGCTTAGCCTCAATTGCTTTTCAATGTCGTGTACTCTACTCTATGTGTGTGTTTGTGTTGTTGTTATTTCGCGTTTTTGCTTTCTGATAATTCACAAAACAGCGCATCTCAGTAGTGTTGCCAAACCAGCTTTTTTTGTCATCAACTGTGGCAGAAATTCGGTTAAATATTATTTACCACTGAATTGTTAAAATTTATTATTATTAAATATAATAATGATATTAATAACAATAATAATAAACCAACCTCTCAGCTTTTTCCATTTAAAATTTTTAATTTCCGCTTTTGTCTGGCTGTATTTCTAGCCAATTTAGCTTTTTTACGTTGTTTGGCAACACTGCAGCTCACATTTTGCTCATTTACTCGCTCTCGCTTCCCACCTCTGTTATGTTGTTGTTGTTATTTTGCTTTTTCGTTTTGATCATCTGCGTTTCTATGGCTGTCAATGCAAGTGTGAATGTATTTGTATAATTCTATATGTGTGTGAGCGTGTTTGTTGTTGTATATGGTAATCCGTGTTTCGTTTCTGTTTTGATTTTGTCGCTTCTCGCATTTCAATGGCAGCCCGCGATGACTTCGCTCGGCGTTTGAAACGCTTCCGCTCTATCACTCATCCGTTTATTCAGACTTGTCTCATGCCATTTTTGTTGTTGTCGCTCGCATTCTTGCTTGTGTGTGTGTGTGTGTGTGGCGTTAATTGTTGATTGAGTTCTCGTAGTTAGCTGACTGACCACCGACCATGCGGGCAACAACAGCAACCACAAATTACACAAAAGCTCATTCTACTTCCTTCCATATCAATTGCATTTCTTGCACCTGCTCGTTTCATATTTCATATGTCTGCCATTTGTTTTTGTTTGCCCACTTTGTTCATTTCTACGTGTGTGCGTGTGTGTTTGTGTCGCCATAGTTTCTTATTGATTAGCATAAAGAAGGCGTTTTGTCTTCCGTCACTGCGTCGCCACTTTTTGCACTCAAATTAAATGATATTGTTGTACAACTAATTGATTTATTTACATTAGTTACTAGTTCAGCTGACTTTATCTCTCCTAAACCAGTTATTCTAAAATTAAGCGACTAAAGATTAAAAGTTGAGCTTTGAAACTTTAGCTGGCAATGTATTTATTTCTTTCTTTTCGAATTTAAATTAAATATTGAAATTGGTCGAAAGTTCAAGATATTTTGCTTACAAATTAATTTGTAGCATTTTACCATTTTGTTATATTCAAAGTTCGAGCTTGTTTAATTTTGTTGTGTATTTTATTATTAAATATTGAGATTGATCTAGCTGTTTTCCTTATAAATGTTTTTAAATTGTTGCTCTATTTTATTATATTAAATATCTCTATGTTTTTCAATCATTTGCTCGCATTGTTTTGCTGCTTAAATGTTTTCAAATAATTATTTAATAACTAAAACACAACGAACTAGATTCATCATGTGAATTAAAGTTGGTCAAATATTATTTTTAAGTATCTAGAAAATTACTAGACAATTACTTCTGTTAATTGGACAATGTGTGCTCTGGAATCGCATTGTTTAATGAAGATTAAAAGCGTGTAAGGGAATGTATTCGCTGTTTGCTCTTTAAGCTTCATTGTGTGTAATTGCCATATAATATTAAGCAGACATTGTTTTTATGATGGCTTAAATACTTCGTACACTTGCAGCTTTTATATGCGCAATTAGCTTTTAGACACTTTTTACTGCCCTCAAGCGCTGCACAGTGGGGCAAATGGGGGACGGTGGGAACTGCGGCAGTTGCCACCCGGTTGAATGTGGGGCACCCACACTCCCATTCCACCTCCTCCCGCTTGGGAGGGGCAGAAATGCGCAAAAACAAAAATCGATGCGTCGCTGCGTTTTGTGATGTGTCCATTTCTTGTTTTACATTTTTTGCTTTTTGACGCACATACAAATATACTATATAAAAAAGGGCAAGTGCCAGGGGAGGAGTGAGGGGCGTGGAGGGCTTGAGCGGCATGCTGCATTCTATTTTTGTTTCGTTACGATTTTGAGAGGCAAAGGTCAGCAGTGAGAGCTGCACCATGAACTTTCGCCTCACTCGTAACTCATCCGCCCCGTTGCCCGTTGATGTTGCAGAGGGAGCAGAAATGCGGCAAGGGGGCAGCTCCACTTTAATGGAATTTACTTGTGCACTCTCATAACGAATAAATTCGATCATCTCATGTCTCCGTCCATCTATCTGCATACATTACTTATGGGAAAGTGTTGAATATTTCATAGCGGGCTTTTGGGCAAATTGCCGTGTAATAAATTAGAGAGAACCATGCGAAACTTGCAGCACACAAACAGTCGAGCAAACAGATGTGTATGCATATTGATTGCCCGCTCCAGCCGGCCGTTTGCATACTTAATGAGTTGTGGGGCAGCCTCGCTCCACTTAGACTTGCCGCGTGCCACATTTGACCAGCCAACTACATAATATAGTAATTGGATTATATAATACGGACACACACACACTTATGAGTGCCCCTCAAGTGGCTGAACGTGACGTCACCGTGCCACACATGGCTGCAGCAAATTCCCAGTTGGTGGCACAACCAAACAAAACTAGGGAAAAGTGCATTCCCATGTTGATGTCATGCATCAATCGAACACTCCTCGATGACCATTAGAGACGCCACAAGACACCGCTTTTTTATGTCCGTTTTGAACTCTGAACTTTCCGCTGTAATCTTGTTGCGTAATTGAATCGCCTGCTGCAGGCAAGTGCTTTATTTAAAAATCAATCAATGCAAGCTATCGCGGCATCGCATCGCTCATTCGCCCCATTGGCCGGAAGATTAAGGATGCCTTCCCATTGTGCACTGCGTGCTGTGCTCAATATCCGATGGCAGTAAATTGATAGCAGCTCTCTTAATTAATTTACAGCGATTAATAGACACGTACAATAAAAAAGCGAACGATGCTCCCTGTGGCTTGTCAATTGCCGAGATACGGTCAGCTGGGGTTATTTATAAATTGTTATAAATTAAATCAATTAGATTAGATTGCGCTATCGAAGCTGAAGATGTTGCAGCTAAAGAAAATAAGAAACCTTTTAGTCAATGTTCTGGAATACTTACTGAGTGTGTTTGTGGTTTTTAATTTATAAATGTATTTTATTCTATTTAATTGGCGACCATTTACAGGGTATCTGCCAGTGGTGTCATTTTCTTATGTCTTTCATAAAATTGGTGTAATTGTTTTTTGTCTATTTCAATTGATTTACTGTGTTTACCAAATTAATTCTTTAATTTTTATCAATTGTAAAATTTACAAAGAAAACGTGTGTAAATGTTTTTAATGTCATAGTCATAGTGTGTAAATTGTCAACCATATGTAGTGATAAGATAGATATATAGTATAAATAGATAAACTGTTCGCTTTCTCTCTTCCCATCTCTCTCTATCTATTTACTTCTAACGTATCTCATTCTATGTTGAACTTTGAACTGCAGTATTCGATTTCAAATTCAAGCGTCGACCCTCGCAAAAAGTGCTCTTAACCAAACTGCCCTCCACAGACAGTTTGAGCAACAGCCCAGCGCCATCATCGCCAGGTGAAGTTTTTGTCAAAATTAATGCACAAATCAAACACACGAGAGACAATCGAACAAAACGCAATCAAAAATTATACCATTGAAATTTACAACTTAATAGATTTTTATCACATTCCAATGATCCATTCAATTGAATATTCACCAACTCATTAACCATTTGTGCGCACTCATTTCGCTTTCTCTCCATCATCATCATCATCGTCGTCATGATCATTAGCCCTATTCACACTTGGTTATAATACGCGTTTTGTATGCATTTCTCGACGCGTTCAGATGCATATATATTCATATAGCTAGACGTAGATGTTTTTACTTATTTAGCGCACTTAACCCTGACCGTAGAAAAGCCGTTGTCAGCCAAGCGCGTCTCCATTTGCGAGTGACGCACTTGGCTGTCATTTGTATAATATTTTTTTACATATAGTATGGTATATACATATTTATATTTTGCCTTCATTCATCTTCGTCTCCTTCGTGACATCCTTTGGTGCATTACAAAAGGGTTTATTGTTATTTTACAACAAGTATTGTATAACTCTGGCAGACGGCTTTTGCACCTTTCCTTTCACTAAAAACCCCTCGATAAAAAAAGATGACTGTCAACCTGTCATGGCCCCCAATATCTTATCGCTCGATGGTTATATTTAGTTGTTGTAGAACTTAAGAATTTGCGCACTCTCGATAAGCTATAATTAATGTACAAGCGGCGACAGAAGAGTCAACTTGAACAGCAATTTGACTGCAGAACTTTTACGATAACATTCGGTCTCTGATAACAGCACAAGCTAGCTAGTTTTTTTTTATTGTTCTTGAGAGTCGTGATTCATCGTGCGGAGTTCGACCTGTCAGCAACATAAGAACTATGACTAACGACCCGCAGCACCTGGTGCTGCTAAACAACATTCAACAATCGAGATATTTGTATTTCTTTTTGTTTTATCTATTTGCTATCCATCATATCGATAAAGTTTGCATTGAAACGCTCTGATTTTTGCGGGCCGCAAACATCTGGCCGGCCAGAGTCAACAGCAGAATGTGCAAGGCGAAGCGAAGGCGGGGCAACAAATTTATTATGTTTATTATTCCATCGGTTAACACATGGCAACGCGACTGTAAAATATATTAGACCATGGCAAGCAGCACGTGGGTCGTAGACGATAACAGATTTACACAGAGAGCGCTGCCTAATTGATTTAATGAGGTTTCAGCAGATGCAAGCTAATAATTTAATTGCTTGTAAATTGTAAGCGGAATTCGCGTGTCTGTTAACAGATGAAATATGTAGGCTATACAGGGATGTCCAATTCATTTATTAATTGAATGATTAGTTGATTAGGGAAAAGAGTTCTAATATTTATGGAAATTATCCCAATAGCTGTGTAAAGAATTGAAATGAGTTAATGCAAAAACCATTTGATCAATTGAATGAAGAATTCGATATTTGGATCTCTAAATATAGTTTATGATTTCTATAAATACGATCAAAAGTTGAATTAATATGCAGCATGTATTTGTTGGAGATTGTCGCATTCCAGAACTATAAACAAAGCACATAAAATTGTTATAAAAGGAATGCGTGATTCCGTAATTGATCATAAACTGTCTATATCATAATAAAAACAAAGAATCGAAAAAATTACGAAAGGAATCTGCGGATCATCACGTAGCCGAGAGTTATAGAAAACAGCTAAGGAAGCTTTAAAAAAACGCATATTTAAGACGTTGAGCACGTACTAGCTATTATAGAATAGAACTGGTTGATGATCGATCGCGACTACGTACATATGTATGTACATATATGCAAAAAACTATAAGCTGGGCATTAATGAGTTGATACTTGGGTTCCACACACGCCGCGGGATCGCTGCTCGTGAGCTCATTGTACACAGAGAGCGCGAGCTACACAAACACAGCGACACTTCACACATATATCTAAATAGTTAGGCTAGCTAATAACCTCATCGATAACGCCCCAAATGTTTGCGGCGGAACAGAGAGCAAGCGAGCGAGGGAGCGCGTGGAGTGCGAGAGCGAAAGGGATGCACGGCAGAGAGACTGCGACGCTGGCGTCGCTGGCGACGTCGACTGCAGACTGATATCATATCTAACGTGCGTTGTTGGCCTTTCTGGGGTGTTGTTTGGGGTGTTGTTGGGCCAACAAACACCTTTTTTGCCGCTCTTTCATCTCAGCGGATCTCGTGTTTCTCCGTCGATGCAGCAGCAGTGTGAATAAGCGATGCCGCTCGCGAAATTTCAAAAATGTGTTTTCAAAAAAATATGTTTTGATTTTTTGGCTAGCATACAAGACAGCAGCAACAACAACAACAACAACAGCAACAACAACTACATAGCTAATGGCTCATTATTATATGGCGGGGCAGCGACGCGCGCGTCGTCGTCGTCGTCGTCGCCAGCGTCATCGTCATCGTCCGCTGGGCCAGTCAAAGGCAGCTGCTGCTCTGTGGGCATTCAGTTGTCGTTTGCGGCTCCGGCTCCGTAGTTAGCTGCGTTTGTTTCGTGCGCCTCGCGACGCCACGCCAATATATCTCAATCAGTCGGCGAGAGGCATCCCAGCATAGAGGAGAGTTTAGCATAGACGCATAGACGGCGGTATTCAGTTACACTTAAATCACGCATACGCCATGTATGAAATTATGCATAGGCGACAACAATTAACGCAAATCGCACATCGTTCATCGCACATAGCTGAGCTGTGAGCTCAGCCCTCCCATACGAATTGTGATGAATCTACTACAAAGCAAGTGCCGTAATATTTGAAACCACAGTTGCCGCCCTTCCCCGCCCACGCCCCCGCCCACGCCCCCGCTTTGTTAATGAAGTGAAATGAATTTTATATTTATTTTCCATTTCATCCAGCCACTTAATAAATGTTGCCAATGTGCTGTCTGCTTACTTAACGCCACAAAGAAGAATAATAATAATATTGAAAACAATAATAATAATAAGTGTGCGACGAGAGCGCAAGTTGTGATTGCGATGCAAGTGAGCAACAAAGAGAGCGAGAGCCCCAAAAAGAATCTGAATCTTGACGGGCACGTGTGCGTGTGTGTGTGTGTGTGTTTGTATTGCGAAATAAATTAAAACATATTCGTTAAATAAATAAAACACAGAGCGGCGCAACGCGGCGGCCGCGCGTCTGTTGTGCGGGCTACCTTGAGACAATGTTGATTTGTGTTATGTACATAAACACACACACACACACACACACACACACACACACACGTTTATATAGACAGTGGAAATGTTTCCAAATTGCTTTTAGATCTTAGCCGAACAACAAATCATAAAACTTACAAAACCCGCCTCGCGACCCGCCACCATTTCAAAATAAATCTAAATTTTATATTCTTTGCAGGAATCGCCAATTGGGCCTCCGATAATCGCGATGGCAATCTGGCAGATAAGGCAAGTGCAAACCAAACAAATAAATACATATGTACATCAAATCACTGAAAACATATTACAATGCAGTTTGTTTTTCAAAATCATTTCAAACTGAAACTGAAACTGGGTCAAGAATTGTAATGTTGGAAAAGACCAGACGCAGTCCACTGATAAGAGCCAAGTTATGTGATAACGCAACGTTGTCTAATTCAGCTGTAATCACCATAATGACTGACTCACAGATAGCACGCTAGATATTAGATATTGTATTTGTATCTGCAAACACGCCACACACACACATTTGTCAGGCTTCGCGCTCTTATCCTCAACTTCGATGGATCAGCGGCCAATTTGGCATTCGCAAATATTTCCATTTCCATTTGTTTATCAAATCGCAGTCAAGCATTTATTTGTTCATAATTCACGTTTTAATCGAAGTATTTTTAGCGCACAGCGAAATTGTGTTTTTTTGTTCGGCATTTAAGCAAATGATTCGTCGAATGCTTTTTTTGATGATAATAAATTGAATATTCTTGAATAGCAACAGCGCAGAGTGTTAAACAAAAACGACAACATGTTTAAATTTACATTTTTTAATAAATAACGTTTCAATCCAAAAATAATTTAAGCTTACTGAGAAAACACACACAAATTATTTCTCAAATGTTTAGTTGAATAATGATAAATTAAATTGTAAGAAGTAATAAATTAGATTCAGTGATAAATGAATGAAATTAACAATTTATTTGATAATAATTAACATTGAAATCCAAATGTTTTCTTTTCGGCAATTATAAAAATTATGCGTCTAATAAACTAAATAAATTTCATAATATTAATCAAAAATATATTAAACTAAAAGAAAAATAGGGAATAAAGTGTGCGAAAAAAGGGATTTATTTGTAAATAATTAACATTCATATAAATATTTTCGGCATTTTTACAAGTTATTAGTTCATCGCTTACTTGATGATAATAAATGAAATTATATACATGGAAAAATATAAGATATGTAAAGCGTTTATATGCATTATTTTATAATATTTTCCCACTTTTTCAAGTGTGTGTTTTTTGAAAAGTAATTTCATAATAAACGCTAATTAGATTAACATTAGCTGTGGTCGAATTTTCGATTTCGAGGGCCCGAAATGTTTCAGAGCAAGTTGAGCGTTTGGTGTAGACACACATACTAACACACACATGTTTTTGGGTTATTTAAATGTTTTCCGGCGCTGCAGAAAGGTCTCTCGCAAAGCTATAAAGTGGCCACTTCAATATAATTTACTTATGCTCTTCCACAGTCTGCGGCAGATGCCGCCAAGCTGAATCGCAAGGAGTCTTACAAGGCGCAGCGCAAGAATTACAGACGTGAAAAGAAACGCGTGGCCAGCGAGCTGATGAACTCGCTGCAGGATCCGGCAGTCATAGTGCTGGCCGACTGGCTAAAGGTGAGCTATATCTATCTACAATCACTAAACTATAACTGACTAGTATTTGAATAATCTGTTAACAGGTGCGCGGCACTCTCAAGTCCTGGACGAAGCTGTGGTGCGTGCTGAAGCCTGGACTGCTGTTGATCTACAAGAGCCAGAAGACGAAGAGCAGCCACTGGGTGGGCACCGTGATGCTCACCTCCTGCCAGGTCATCGAGCGTCCCAGCAAAAAGGATGGCTTCTGCTTCAAGCTCTTCCATCCGCTCGAGCAATCGATTTGGGCGCCGCGTGGCCCCGACAAGGAGACCATCGGTAGGACAACAAAATAGTAATCAGAATTATGCAATTAATTAAATGTTTCCTTCCAGGTGCCGTGGTGCAACCTTTGCCAACCGCTTACTTGATCTTTCGAGCGCCGAGTCAAGCGGCTGGCAAGTGCTGGATGGACGCCTTGGAGCTCTCGTTGCGCTGCTCGGCGCTGCTGCTGCGCTCGAACAGCAGCACCACACCATCGAGTGCCTATGCCGGCGAACCGCTGCCCGTCTCGCATGAGACACAGTGGTCGGAGGCCGACTACGAGAAGCATTTCAATGAGCACGGTAAGTGGATGCAACACTGGTTGGCTGTGGCACCATCGACAGCGACAGAAGCACAGGAATCGTCGCGCTCCGACAACAGCATCCCGTCGCGCGCCCAGACGCCGCAGCTGCTGCAGCAGCTCTACAGCAGCGCTGTGAACAACTGGGAGCGCACCAAGCGCTTGCCTCGCTTCGGGCAACGTGTGGAGCGTACGCCACGTGGCAGCAACGCCTCCACGCTGCAGTTCCATCAGCGACATCGTCTCAGTCCGATTAGCAAGTCCCTGACGCTGGCCATTGGAAGCAGCAGCTCCAGCGATGCTGACGACGACGATGACTACGCCAGCAGCAGCGTTTCGGTGGCATCTCATGCCACACCACGTCCAGTCAGCGCGCCGCCCGTGTGTCTGATGCGTCCGCGTTTCCAAATCAATGTCAAGGGTGAAGGCGATTTTATCCTCCACTCCGAGCAATCTTTAATATCTGTGTGTTGTAGTTGTGCTAAAGCGAATTATTGCCAGCCAGAGCTAGCTGGATGTTGTGTTTATACATATCTACATATATAAGTAGTCTCGGGATTTATTGTAATCGTTGTTCCAAATTATTCATTTGATTGCCATGTGCAATCTTTGGGCTAGTCGCACGCCGCATTTCACCTTCATTTAGCCCATACCACAAACGCTGTTGCAATCTCTATGGAAGCGTCGCGCACTTGACCTTTTGGTGGTATAAACACAATTTTGACGGTCCCATTGCACTCGTTACAGATCTGGACGCCGACAGTCAAACCGAGGCGCCCAATGCGGCAATGTCGGGACTGGACTCCGACTCGGAGTCGGAGCAGGCACCGGAGGATGATGCGTGTCCGTTGCAATGCGATGAGACGCCCTACGAACCCTTCGAGGAGGAAGAGTTCGGTGCAGTAAGTCGACTTCATTTCGCAGCTCCGTTTATATGATTAGTAATATATTCATTCGTTCTGCAGCAAGGCGAGCAGGTGGAAGAGCTCGCTGAGGAGAACAAGAGCCTCATCTGGTGCATTGTGAAGCAGGTGCGTCCTGGCATGGATCTGAGCAAGGTGGTGCTGCCCACCTTCATACTCGAGCCGCGCTCCTTTCTGGACAAGCTCTCCGACTCGTATTACCACGCCGATTTGCTGTCCAAGTGCGTAGCTCAACTTGCAATCTATCGAATTCATACTGAACTCTTTGTTAATCGCTTTTCGACAGGGCGGTGCGTGAGGATGATGCCTTCAATCGCATGAAAACCATAGTGCAATGGTACCTGTCCGGCTTTTACAAGAAGCCCAAGGGCCTCAAGAAGCCCTACAATCCCATATTGGGCGAAACCTTTCGCTGCTACTGGGAGCATCCCAGCGGCAGTCGCACCTATTACATTGCCGAGCAGGTGTCGCATCATCCGCCTGTTTCGGCCTTTTATGTGACGAAT
The DNA here is from genome assembly GCA_035047365.1 of Drosophila ustulata. NCBI lineage: Eukaryota > Metazoa > Arthropoda > Insecta > Diptera > Drosophilidae > Drosophila > Drosophila ustulata. The sequence goes on from JAWNPT010000094.1 coordinate 28,102,097, forward strand.
CGCGAGGATGGCTTCAGCATTACGTGTTCCATCTTGGCGAAATCGAAGTTCTATGGCAATAGCACATCGGCCGTGTTGGAGGGCACGGCAACGATGATGCTACTGCCGCGCGGCGAAATATATACGGCGACCACACCGTACGCCCACTGCAAGGGCATTCTGATGGGCACATTGTCCATGGAGCTCGGTGGAAAGATCAACATCGAATGCGAGAACACCGGTTACAAGACGGAGCTCGAGTTCAAGCTGAAGCCATTCCTCGGCGGCTCCGAGGCCACCAACGTTGTCGTCGGCAAAATCAAGCTGGGCAAAGAGACGCTCGCCACCATTCAGGGGCATTGGGACAAGGAGTGTCGCATCAAGGATTTGCGCACCGGCGAGGAAACGTTTCTGTTCAAGGCCGACAACGATATGCGCTCCAAGCGACTCACCCGCCATCTGGTGCCCATGGACAAACAGCTGCCCACCGAATCGGCACGCATGTGGCGTCTGGTATCGGAGGCCATAGCAAACGAGGATCAGGTCGCGGCCACCAATGAGAAAACCGTGCTCGAAGAAGGGCAACGCGCGTCGACTAGAGAGCGGCTCGAAAACGAACAGCAGCATGTGCCGGCGTTGTTTGCGCTGGACAACGACGGTCAATGGGTGTACAAGTATGCGGATATGCGGCCATGGAATCGACGCCAGGATGTGCGCCAGTACGAGTGCGATTACAAGGTGCTCACCCAGACACGGGTGGAGGCGGCAGCGGACGACGAGGAGCCCATTATCCGTACGCGGCAACAGATTGCCACCAAGGCGGCCAAGGCCAAGAACAAGTCGCTGGTGCTGGCGCCACGCGACACCAACTCGGACTCCAGCCAGTCGCAGCAAGGCACCAAGCGCTCCGTCAAAAAGTAAGTGCACAAATTTTAAATACAAGATAAAGTCGATAATTGCGCAATCAAGATAATGGCTTAATGTTGTATGAGTGCTATAAATCCCTTAACTTATCTGCAATGCACATAATTCTGTGAGGAATTGATGTGCAATTATCGACTTTATTCTTTATGATTAGATTTATTTATTTAATATTTTGTTGCCTTTTGCGCTTTCAGTCTGGCTGCTGCTTTGGAGCAGGTGAACAAGTCGCTGGAGAGCCACACGCGACAACTGAATGACATTTCGCGGCGCTTGGAGCGCATGCAGTATCAGCCATCCAACAACAGATCGATGTACAACCAGGAGCATGCCATGGTCGGTGGCGGCATCTCCCAGTCGATTGTGATCAAGTCATTGATTTATGCGTTAATTGGGCTAACATTCAGCCTGATATTGCGCTGGCTGTTCAAATAGTTTTTTTCGGTTTACATTTGTATAGATTTAAGTAAACTTTTGAGCTATATATAGTCTACATCTATACAAACCTCTATATATATATTTATACACTTGATATAGTAGCTATATATGCCCCATGCCTGTATTGTATTTGTATATTCTGTCCCCAACCAAAAAACAACTACTACAACTACAACAAGAACACTCCAAATGCCTTGGCCATCTGCCAAAGACGCGCAGTCGCAAAGTCAATCACGAATTATGATTAAGTTATAATGTCAATGTCCAGATGCAGATGACCGCCCGCCTCCTCCCATTCAGGTACGTCGTTTAGGCTTAGGCGTTTTATAATGCAGACACACACACACACACACACCCACAGTATATTAGAAAAATATATACTCGTATATCGTATCTTAATTGCACCACAAAAACAAAATCAATTCGTCAAAATTCCATTAAACTGTAACCAATTCCTGCTGTACTGTTTTTTTCTATTTTTTTTATGTTCATTGTTTAAATGTTAAGAGGCTTTCTGCTCGTTGAGATCCAACACACACTCATTACACTTCTAGAAATTTAATGTTAAAGTGCTTATTATAATAAAGTTTAGTCAAACACAACAACAAACAAAACAAAAATAAAAACTAAAAACAGAAGCGAAACACCAAAATTGTACAATCTGTAAAACTCGTAAATTATTTGACTTTGAAATAAAAATTAAACACACTCCCTCTTTCATTTCAACAATAACATCAACGACTATATCAAATTATGAACGCGTTGAAGGGTGAGTTATAATAATGTGTGTCTTCTCGCAAACGCCAGTTAATTGAATCATTTCTCTGCGGGTAATTAGGGGATGTTTTTGTGTGCTCGAAAACATTTCAATTAAATTACATAAACAGCTATTAATTTTTTTTTGCATTTATTCGTTTTATTATTGTTGTTTGCTGTTCGCTTACATTTACAAATAGTTTATATATATTTTTTTTATATATACTATATATTTTCTACAACATTTACGGTCATTCACGTTTTCATATTTATTAGCTGTTTTACAATTGTTTCACTTAATATAGGGACTTCTTTTTGTCTCTCCGTTTTCTACGTTTGTTTTTTGTTTTCTGTTTTTTTTGTTTGTTCTATAAGCAATCCGGTTGTGGGATTATTAACGCTATTTGCGATTGCGATTGTTGACTCTTCCCCCCACGATGATCCATCGTCCATGCGATCATCTGTAACTGTCCGGTTTAGTCATGTGAGTAAAAGATGCTGCTAAATATGCGCTAAGAGTACACTTATTTAAATAGTTTTCTGGGTTTTCCTTTTTTTTTTTTTCGTTTGTCTCTCTCTCGGTTTTGTTTTCTTTCGATTACGCCTTACACTTAGTGGGAGGGCGTGACGACGGTGAGCGCACGCGGGAGGGGATTACAATAGTATAGTAGCAATAACTAGATTTCTGTTTTCATCTTTTTTGTTTTTTTTTTCGTTTCCTTTTTTTTATATATATATAAGTTCGGCTTAACATTTAACACGACGAGAAGCTGAGAATCAAAGTCTCGGGCCTGCAACTAAACGGGTGGGCGGGGGAAGGAAAGGTGGGATTTGGATTTGGGATCCAGGGGAAGAAGGACGACAACAGTTAAGAAGCTACAAAGTACAAGGCCGCCTTCCAGTGAGAACAGTAGAAGGTGGCCATAGGATTAGAATAGAGTTTAGTTTAGTTTAGGTATATAGGTTTTAAACACCCTGTATGTTGTGTGTATGTGTGTGTTTGGTATACACAGTTTCTGTATATGCATATGGTACAAATACGCGTATGCACAATTTACGAGTACGGCTAGACTTAATTTACAGTTGGACATGCATGTGGATCAGCAGCTCTCTACTATAGTTTACATACAATTGCGCTCTGCACAGCAGGTAAATAACACTTTTGAGTATATATTCAAATATATATATATATATATTATATGTAAGTTGTATGTATATTATGTGTATATTATGCATGTATGTTTCGATCTGAATCTGGGATCTGTTGTAACTGTAATTCGTATCGGTATCTGTATCGGTAACTGCATATTGCACTATTCCTCGAGTTGGCTGGCGATAGGCAGGCTGTACATATGTATTTCAAATATATATATATATATACACATATATCGGTATTCTGATCTGTGTATATAAACTTTATGTGCTTATGCATATTGCACTATTCCTCGAATGGCTGGTTGACGACGACTGGCGATATATATCTATCTATATATATGTGTGTGTGTGTTGATAGGCAGGCGCAGGCAGACAGGCGACCTTAACACGTGTGGACCCGCAAATGGTTTTGAAGCGTGCTCTTCTGCCGAAACTGCTTGGGACAGTAGGAACAGTTGTAGGGCTTCTCTCCGGTATGGATCTTCATGTGATTGTTGAGCGTCGCCACTTGCCGGAAATTCACCTCACAGATCTTGCATTTGTATGGCTTCTCACCCGTATGCGTCTTGATGTGATTCACCAGTGTGCTCTGCTGCGAAAAGAATCGACTGCAGACACTACAGCCAAATGGCCGATCTGGATTTTCACCCTTCAGCATATTGATGTTGCCCACACTCATGCGACCGCTGTGCGCCGTCTGATAGTGTTCGATTTTGGTGTTGTTCGCCACCGCTGCCGCTGCTGCCACATTGCTGGCAACGACAGAGCTGACGGTGGTGTTGCCATCGAGGAAATGCAGCAGCGGATGATGGTCCAGCTGCAGGATGTTGGATGTTGTGCTGTGCAGGTTGTTGGGCAGCAGACCGCTCGTCAATTGCTGTGTGCCGGGTACAAGAGGCGCTGGCATCGCTGAGTGATCCGCTGATGATGGTGACGATGTGGTTGGTCGTATAGTTGGAGATAGTTGAAGATTGGTTGGTTGTTGGTTGATTGGTTGTGGTTGGCATGCGTACAAAATTTAAATAAAAGCTTCGTTAGGGAAGTGCGTTAATGATCAATGCACACAGTGATAACAGAAAGCGGCTCAGTTGTAGGGCGAACACACAAGCGGCTCACCTGTGGCTGTGACTGTTGATGGCTGGCCGCCGCTGCCGCCGCCGACAGCGAGATGTGTGTGCGTCTTCATGTGATTGGTGAGCGTGCTCTGCTGGCGGAACTGCATGTGGCAATAGGAACACGTGTACGGCTTGTCGCCGGTGTGGATCTTTTTGTGATTGGCCAGCGTGGCCAGCTGGCTGAAGGACTTGTCGCATGTCTCGCATTTGTACGGCTTGGGATCGATGTGCGTCCGCTCGTGATTGTGAAGCGTGCTCAGCTGCGGAAATCGTCGCTTGCACACGCTGCACTGATACGGCTTCACCAGCTCGTCCGCCTGTGGTGAGCTGTAGGTGCCCGTGTAGAGAGTCTTTGAGATTTGTACACGCTGCTGCTGATGCTGTTGTTGCTGCTGATAGGCGTTGTGCATCTGATGCTGCGACTTGCGGCTGTGTTTGCCCGACGACGGCGGCGGCTGATAGTTGAGTAGCGAGGTGGGCGTGCTGGACTCAGCCGCTGATCACGATGACGATGTGGAGGATGTGGATTGAAAGCAGAACGTGTAGTTAAAGCACAAATTAATGAACCAAATATACATGTCTACAAATTGGCTACGCTTTGCTCTCTGTGTCTGTATCTGTGCCTGTGTGTGTGTTTGTGGCATAATGTGGGCAACACTTACCCTTGTGCGTCTTGATGTGATTGATGAGCGTGCTCTGCTGGCGAAAGTCCTTGGCGCAGATGTTGCAGGTGAAGGGCTTCTCGCCCGTATGGATCTTCACGTGGTTCGTTAGCGTGGAGATTTGGCGGAACGCCTTGTCGCAGTGCTTGCACTTGTAGGGACGCTCGTCGGTGTGGATTTTCATGTGGTTGCGTAACGTTGTCAGCTGCCGGAACTTGTTCTTGCACACGTGGCACTGCTTCTTCTTGCGCGGATCATCCACCACCGACTCATCCTCGCTGATCACGCTCTGCACCTCCTGCTTCATCGGCGAGATTGGCGTATGGCCGCCGCCGCCGCCGCTGTTCGCCGTTGTCGTCGAGATGTCGAGCAGGTGCACGAGTGGATGCTGTGGATGCAGCATCGCCTGGTGGGTGGGATGTTGTATGGCCTGCACTGCGGTCAGTTGATGCAGCGCAAACGGACTCTGCTGCAGACTCGCAATCGTTGTGGGTTGCTGCAAGCTGTTGGGGTTGAGGCCACTGCTGCCGCCTCCTCCACCGCCGCCCCCGCCTCCGCCGCCCACGCTGTGCGTGGCAAGTTGGGCGGGCGCATAGTGCTGATAATTGGCCATCGCAGCGGTGGCGGCCGTCGCATGGTTCAAATGCATCTTCAATAATTATATATATAAAGTATTCTTATTTTTTTTTGTTGTATTGTATTGATATTTAAGTTGCGCCCTTTTTTTTGCTATTGGAGGTATTCGAGAAGTGGGGAAATTACTGCTGCACAGGCGCTTCACATTAATTTATTGTCGTCGCACGTTATACAATTGTGGTGTTCGAACAGTTGCAGCCATTTGTCGGTTTGTTATTTTAGATGTCTGCTGCTGCTTTCGGCCGCGGCTGCTGCCTTCGCTTCGCCTTTGCGTTGCCTTCGCTTGCCAGCGGCCACACGTTGCGATTGCGTTCCACGTAGGCGCTGGGGCCGCTCAATATTGTGTACACTTTGCGCCGCACAACATTCCACACACTTTGCAACGTTTTTGCAATTGTTTGTGGCGCTTTTTGTGTTATTTGTGCAAATTTTCTCAGGCCACGCTCTTTTTTATCCTTATCAAAACAAAAATGACTGGCGTGGTTTTCCAGGGCTTCAGTACAATGCAGAGATGCATTTGACGGGGGCTGCTCGCTTTTGCTCACTTATCGAATGGAAAAGTCTTTGCGCGATGCGCCACACCAGGGCTGCTAGTACTGAATCGTCGGAATTTGCATAAGAGCGATAGCTGACTATCGATATATCGTCACTGCCGGTTCGATATATTGCGCACCAATAGTGAATCAGTTCCGATAAGCAAATTTTGTTTTTGTTGCGTTGGGCGGCAAATTCAAATTGTAATAGAATAGTGAACTTTTTTAATTCAAACATTTTTATCATAATCGATATTTACACTTTGTTCAAGAAATTATAATCGCTCTGCACCATATAAAGAACAAGCAACAAGATATTGGTGATAATTGAAAAAAACAGTTTAGGATTGATGTTGTACACACCAAAGGCGCAGATATTCATATTTTGTGTACATAGCTGCAGCCCAAACAAATCGTTCTGAAATAAATGTAAATTATGTATTTTAAAAAATTATAATTTTACTTACGCTACGTTCCACTGCAGGCACATTCAAAGTAGGATAGCGTAGAATACTTAAAGTACTTTCGATTAGTTTACTTGCGGTGTAGCAAACCCTTGCCAGGCTGTATAATTCCAACCACTCGATGACATTCAGTACGCCAGCGTATATATAAATGTTAATAGGGAAGTTGATTAATGGTTCTCCAAAAGTAACACGAACAAACATATATGCGCCAAAACAAGTATGGTTTACAACGTAGAAAACACAACAGAAGAGTGGATACTTGAAAATCGTGCATAATTCGTTAAACATATAGATGAGGCGATTTAAAATCCTTTGAATGCGGAGAATCTTCTGCAACTGCAATGGCATTGGACTTGGGTAATGAAGAAAATACTTTAGACTGATTTGTATCCTCAGGAAGAGCTGACAAATCTGCCATATGAGGACAAAGAGTAGAAATTCCACGGAATTTACTAATGTTCTTGCCATACATTGATGTAGGTAGAATACGATAAAAAGCTGTCCAATGAATGTCCATGCCAATGTCATCATAGTTGGTAGCAGGAAGATAATTATTCTGAAGACGAGCAGTTTCAGATGGGATCGGTGCTGCGAACTTGGGTTGATAAAATGTGGTTCGAATTCAATGCTGTCCATATCCAAGAGGTTCTCAAGCAGATGAATTATCTTATGTTGCCAGCGATGCACACAGTATATAGAGCTGGTCACTAATGCCGCTAAAGCTGGCGGAAAAATCCTTGTACAAAAAATTGTCAGTTTCGATAGTGTTATAATCGATGGAGCTGTAATCCACAATTTATACAACTGAAATGGCAACCAGCCCAATAGAAGTAGAGCCAAAAGCCTACTATACCAGCTCAACCATCGCGACTTTATAAATCTACCCGATTTCACATTAAAGTAGAATCCTGATATTCCCACGAGGGCAAAAAAATAAGAGAGGAACGCCACTTTTCGCCAAGACATTTTAAAACAACTGAACCTTTGGGGGTGTAATTAATTGCGTGTTGTGGGCACTAATAATCAATAATTGTGATGGACTTAAAAGTTGTTTGATAAAGTGCAAATCAAACAAATAAGTCAGCTTTCTGCAATCAAATACTTATTAGATGTAAAGTTAGTCTGCTAAAGTTACAGAAAATAAAATGAAAGTTTTTTAAACTGGCATGAGTGCTAAAATTTTGACAGCCAGTTTTTTAAATTGTTTAATTTAAAATCAATTAAAAAATTAAAAATAAAAAATATCTCCGTTTGATTCACCATGAATATATGCAAAAGAATGAAAAGAAAACATAAAAAATAATATACATATATTCGTGGTCAGTGTCTGTATGAACACCTAGTTCTCATAGACTATTAGAGCTAGAGTAACCAAACTTGAAACACTTGTTATTTTTGTACGCAAATCGGTTTAACGAGCACTCTCTCGGCTGTAACTTTCTGACTTGTTTTATTTAAACATTTTTATCATAATCGACTTTTACACTTTATCAATGAAATTGAAATCGCTTTGCAGCATATATAGAACGAGCAGTATGGTGTTGGCTATAATTGAAAAAAACAGACTCGGATTGATGTTGCACACACCTAAGACGCAGATATTCATATTTTGTGTACAAAGCTGTAGTCCAAACAAATCGTTCTGAAATAAAAATATAATATAATATATATATATATATATATATATATATATATATATATATATATACAAAATTATAAATCAACTTACGCTACGTTCCACAACTGACACATTCGAAGTAGGATAGCGTAGAATAGTTAAAGTACTCTCGATGAGTTTATTTACGGTATAGCAAACCCTCGCCAGGATGTACAATTCCACCAACTCGATGATATTCAATAAGCCCGCATATATATAAAATTTGACAGGCAAGTTCATTAATGGTTCTCCAAAAATAACACGAATCAACATATATGCGTCGAAGCAAGTGTGGTTTACCATGTAGAAAACACAACAGAAGAGTGGATACTTGAAAATCGTGCACAATTCGTTAACCATATAGATGAGGCGATGCAAAATCCTTTGAATATGGATAATCCTCTGCAACTGGAATGGCATTGGTCTTGGGTGATGAAGCAAATACTCTAGACTGATTTGTGTCCTCAGAAAGAGCTGACAAATCTGCCATATGAGGACAAAGAGTAGAAATTCCACGGAATTTACTAAAGTTTTTGCCATACATTGGTTTATGTAGAACACGAAATACATCGGTCCAATAAATATCCATGCCATTGACATCAGAGTTGGTAACAGGGTGAGAATTATTCTGAAGACGAGCAGTTTCAGTTGGGATCGATGCTGTGCACTTGGTTTGAAAATGTATAGTTCGAATTCAATGCTCTCCATATCCAATAGGATCTCAACTAGCTTTAATATCCTATATTGCCAGCGATGCACACAGTATATAGAGCTGGTTACTAATGCCACCATGGATGGCGGAAACATTTTTACACAAACTAATGTCAATTTCGATAGTGTTATAATCGATGGATATGTGGTCCACAATTTATACAATTGAAATGGCAACCAGCCCAATAGAAATAGAGCCAAAAGCCTACTATACCAGCACAACCATCGCGACTTTATAAATTTGCCCGATTTCACATTAAAGTAGAATCCTGATATTCCCACGAGGGCAAAAAAATAAGAGAGAAACGCCACTTTTCGCCAAGACATTTTTAAACAACTGAATTAATTGCTCTTTGTAGGAACTAATAATCAATAATTATGATGGAATCGAAAGTTGATTGATAAAATCCAAATCAAATAAGGAAGACAGCTTGCTGACGGGAGCTGTCTATTCATTTTATCAAGTTAACATCTGCTATCAAATATTCATTAGATATGGAGTCAGTTTGGTAAAGTTACTGAAAATAATTTTAAACTTTTTTAAACTAGCATAAATGCTGAAATTTCGAATTGGAAGAACTGATTTTGTAAATTATTTAATTTTAAAATAATAGAAATACATTATCGAATTTAACCATATTTTTGTGACAAGCTAATTGACTGTCTCAGAAATTAAAAACACATCTTTGATTGATTCACTATTAATTTTTTTTAATTATCATATATAAAAAATAAATATATAACCGCTGGATTCATATTGAATTTAGGCAAAAGAATTATCGCTCATTTTTTTATTAAATTAATTTTTTCAATCAGAAGAATTAGGATTGTTCTTAGCTTAATTGGAAGAATAAAGACAACTTTTTTAATCTTACACTAAATCAAATAAATACTAAATGTTTTTTTTTTGCAATCAGAAAGTTTGGCACTGATATGTATAAAACTAAGTTTTACATCTCTTCGATTCAACCAATTACTTAACACTTTGGTCCACTCATCCATGCCATCCTCAAGGTGGTCAGATCATTTATGTGTCGATCGACAGTCGATCGTCAGTGCTGAAAAATTCCGAAACAAACCCGAAGCAATATAATCGTCACAGCTGCCGAACACATCGATCGGATTTGATGTTTGGGAGTATTTGAGCCCTACGCCGAGAGTTCCACGATTTCAGTGTGTCGGCAGCAATCGCGGGAGATACTACTCCAAAAATAAAAAATAAAAAATAAAATAACAACTGAATGCGAAGCTCGATGTGCAAAATGTGTGAAGCGCGAATTGTGTGACAGTTTCGGAAAATTATAGAACCTTGAGTGTGAAAATAGTTTGTACGAATACTAAAAATAAAACCTAATTGGAATTGGGCTGATGAACAAATAATGCAATTTATGGCAAGTTTTTTGCTAAACGGATTTCATGCTTCAGTTGCAGTTGTCGACGGGAATCACAAAAAAGCACAGTTAACACAGCGATTATTATCAATGTGCTGCATTTATTTCAATTTCAATTCGAGCAAGGTCAATCCGACGTTCATGATGACCTCTGTTTGGATCGCGCTCTGTTTTGGTTTGGCGGCACTCCCACACAACTGCCACGCCCACTACATACAAATCGATCACGAGGAGTTTCGCGCCAGTGGCTATCCCCATCCCCCGTTGCCGCCAGCCCCATTGACGCCCCACGAACTGGATCATCTGCCCCACTTGGTGGCCACCACTCCGCTGACACCTGCCGAGGTGATGGTGGACCTGACCAACGATCTGACGCATCGTCTGCTCCACTATCACTCCATTCTCAATCGAAACAATTTTGCCTTCTCGCCCACGGCGCTGGTCAGTGTCCTGGTGGCGCTCTACGAGGGATCCGCCGGACGCAGCGCCAGCGAACTGCGCAACGTGCTGCAGTTGCCCAACAATCGTGACGTCATTCGCGTCGGTTACCGCGACATCCATCGACGGCTGCGGGTGAGATTCCGCACACCAAACAAAAAATAACTGAAATTTACATGCATCGTTAGGCACCCCAAAAAGTTGTAATCCCGTCCAGCACTGGACTGATAAAAAATGCCCAACTAATAACCGCGTAGAATAATACTTGTATCTGTATCTTTGTGGCCGTATCTGTAGCTGTGCCTAGGGCACAATTGTGCTCTACATTTCACGTTTTATTGCCGCGGGGTGTCGCACTTATCGATGATGCCCAATTGATGGCTTAAACGGTTTATTGCAAAGGTTTATTGACCCCCCTTTTGATTGTTCGATCCACAGAAAGCGATTTGAGTGGTCCGAATATTTTGGGCATGAATGGAATTTATAATTGATAGATGTCGAGTAAAATGGTATTATAGTCCAGTTCTATTAAAAATGAACAACAAATGCTATTATGGCATCTCTGAATCAGCATCAGCTCAGCCCTTTGCGTCGTTCCGTCTGTCCACATATTTAAACAGCCTAATCTTAAGGATTCTTAGAGGTGGACAGTTAATATTTGAAATATATACGGATATAAGATTACAAAATGCAAATATAAGATTTATTTTCTAATTAATTAATTTTACATTTAGGATTTGTGAAATATAAAGGTTTTATAATGTTGATTATATTCAACTTTAATATGTTTTTGTTTAAATCACAAATTATTAAATTTGTTTTACAAAGTTGTTTTTTTTGTATGAAAATTTTCCCTTTTTGCAATTCCTGGTTAAAACGTTACGTGACAAATCTTTGATTATTGAATAAAGTACCTATTTTATTTGCAATTTGATCCAGAATTAAATCGTTCTATGTGTTCTACTTGCAGACGTATTTCTTTGGCTCTGATAATCCGCTGAAAGGACTCAGCTTAAGCAGAAATAATGTCACTGTGCTCAAGGATTTTGAGACTGTTTTAATGTTCTATGGCTACGATCTAAGCATCGATATGGTCTCCTCAACGCCAGCCAATATCACAGCAGCCAACACCACAATGGCCACCAATGCCACAGCTGAGACAGAGACCACAACCACCAAGGATACGGAGACAACCACCGAACCACCCACAACCACAGCAGCCACAACCGAAGAGACGACAACGACAGCAGCGCCGACAACAACAACCACTGAGGAAGCCACAACCACAACCGAGGCGGAAGCCAGCAGCACCGAGGCAGCAGCTGCCACAGACTCTGGCGAGGCAACCGAAGCTGCAGCCGAGGATGAGGCAGCTGAGCTGGTCTCCGCCTTTGTGGCCGAGGAGGATGCCGAACCCTTTCTGCGCATACAGAAGGCGCGTGTGTCGCGTTTGCCCACCAGCAAATTGCAGGCGCCGCTCAAGCACTCGAATCCCATCACACCCAAGCCCAACTATCTGCCGAGTGCGCGCATTGCAGTGATGCCCATGATGGCCAGGCAAATATCAGCTCCAGTGCAGCGCAAGGCAACCACAGCAACCACGACTCCAATTGCTCGACAAGTTGCCACCACGACGCCGCCAACGCCAACCACAGCGAGAAAAGCAAAAAGCGCTCGCCACAAGCGCCATGTGCTGGGCTACAAGGATCTGGATGCGAATCTCTTTGTGGCGCTCTTCAGTCCCCACGGTCCACACGCTGCCACAGCGCATGCTCTGCCATTACCGCCCACTGCCGGATTTACGCACATCAGCAACGACTTTGAGCCGCATTACATCAACGATGACGCAGAGTCCAAGACGAACTACAACACGGATGTAATCAGTCACGTCTTCTATCTGGGCAGCCAGCAGGTGGTGCACACCACCTTCAAGGTCTATAATGCGGTGCTGTATTACAAGTACTTTGAGCACCTGAAGATGAGCGTACTGGAGCTGGAGCTAGACACGCCCGAGTACAATCTGATGATACTGCTGCCCGACTATCACATGGACATTGTGGCTGCAGCGGCATCGCTGAAGCTGGGACCAACGTTGCGGCTAATGCGCAAGCAGCTGAAGCCACGTTGGGTGCAGGCCATCATACCTGACTTTAAGCTGCACGGCACCATGTTCCTCACCAACGATCTGCAGAATGTAAGTGTTGAAGCTGAGCATCTTTGCTGCAGTCAGAATTGAAACGTTTCTTCTCTTTCTTCCAGATGGGCATGTAAGGGGCAGCAGCTACATCAGCTTGGTGGGCACTTTTACTTTCTGCATTTTTCTCGTTGCAGCTGTGATATATTTGAGCCGAATCGTGCCGATTTTCGACCCATGACCGACGAGAAAGGCGTCTATGTGCGACACATTGAGCAATCCATTGACGTCAACATTCGTACGCATCCCATCAATCAATTGAAACGTAAGTTACGCCTCGACGCATTGAGGCGCATCGCAATGCTGCGATCACTATCGAGGTGTTTGCCCCACCTGCAACACAATTGCAACACCAGCAGCAGCATTCAAGACATCAGCATGCAATAACTAACTTCCCCTTTTGGCAAACGATTGCAGGCAACACAGGCGCTCAAACGAAGCCCATACAGATCTCGGTTAATCATCCGTTTCTGTTTTTCATCATCGATCGCGACTTGGACGTCGCTGTAATGTCGGGCCGCATACTCAATCCCCTCAACGTGCGCATACAATGAATGCTCCATCCATCCATCCATCGAGTCAGTGGTGCAAGACGAAGGTCAACACGGTGGCTGCATCGAAAGTGAAGCTGGTAGCCAAAGTGTGCTTCCTGGTGCCTCTTAAAACACCAAGCAAGCAATTGCTACCATAGTATATTGTAAATAATGCAAACTTTTGTTTTTATAAATGACGTTCACATTTTGTACATAATGCGTTTGCTTTAATCCAGTTCTTAGCTTCCAAATAATTTGCTGAGTGAGTTTTCTTCTTATAGATAATGTTGACTGTGAGCACTTATAGATTAAGCATAAATAACTGAAAGTAGATATTTGAGAGCTGGCAATTGATTAGAATGGTAGATATTAATCTACTTACATTATAGTATAGTTAGTTAATTAGTCTAAAGTATCCTGATATGTTCCATAGACGTTAAAGCATATCTAGTAGTTGACTGTGATAACTTAAAGATATATAGTTGCAAATATCTGAAAGCAGAAAGACATTTTATAGTTGACAATCGATTACAATTTACAACACTACTTACTTTATTGAAAAATTCGTAAGTTAGTCTAAATTGTTATTTAGTTCTCATACTCTTCAGAGATACATGGGTAAACATATATCTAATGATGACTGTTGACTTAAAGATACTTTCAACTGAAAGTAGCACGTGTTTAGAGCCGGAATATTTTCATCTTCCATGCTACTCACTTTATGGCTTAATCTGTGAGTTAGCCGGATCCTCTTTCAGTACTGATACGTGCCATATACGGTACAGACGCAGAATAAGCTCGTGTTGCTGAACACCTCGGTGACCGAGGTGTCACAGTCGCAGTCCCAGCAGCACCGAGATAAATATGTGGCACCCGCGCCCAGCTCTTGTCCCAGCATCACTTGCACCACATGCTTGTAGCGCTTCACCTTGGGATTGGCGGCAATCTGTTGATTCACTTCGTCGGCGATTTCCCGTGTCCACGTCTTCGCCACATCCTTGTCGTATATTTTGTCTGCAATAGTTACGTTGTTTTGTTTGTTGCTTAGCAACAATTTGTTTGCCGTTTTTACGCTGGATTACTCACCTTTGAGCTTCTCGGCCATGGCTGTGTTTATGATGCTCTTCACTATGGGCAGTGGAAATGATTCGCCAAATGCGGGTCGCATGCTGTACGCCGCCGGCTGAGCTGCTTGCTCCTCTTCCATTTCAGCTTCAGGCGACAACAGTTGCGCAGCCGCAGCCGGCGTTGATTTTTTACCCTGCCCTTTCGTTTTCGACGTTGTAGGCGTCGTTTTCAACTCGTCGGGCTTTCGTAAAGTCTTCACAGTGTTTTCCTCCGTCATTTTTGGGCACAGAGCACGGAATTATTAATAATTCACACCAATTTACCACGAAACAAACGCGCTTGCCTTCCACAGTGGAGGTAAACAAACAATTATCGATTACATTATCCAAATATCGCAGTGAAACGATGAATTTAAATTTTTTTTATATCGATTTGCTTGACAATCATCGATATTTTTTGCACTGAAAATAATAATTATTTGCATATACATGTATTTATTTTCCTAAAAATAGTTGTTTGAGTCATAACCTATGGAAACACAGGTTTGACAATCATTTTTAAATTTATATTTTAAGCCGATGACATACTTCATTATTGTACTGTTCATTTAACATCTTGGTATATTTATTGGCGCGTGTAAAGAGCGCTTTATTTGAAACGTAAAAAGTCGTTATATTTTAAGCAGCCTATTATTATATTTGTATTCCATTTTTTTGCAACATCCCTTCTTGAAATTTCTTGCTTTATAATGTGCCATAAACCTGGCACATAACGCCCATACATGTATTTCGGAGCTTTGAAAGAAGTTTGGAAACAATAGAATCCAAACAAACAAATAAATCCATAGCGAAGGTCAATTCATAAAATCTTTATTGAATTTTAAATAAATCAAAAAATTACATAATAAGTAAATTCGATAAATATGTTGATTACAGGATATAAATAAAATTACATAATAATTTAAATCATTTCATTTTAGTATACAATAAATGTTTGCTTTGCTGTTTCATTAATATAGTATGCATTAATCGTTAGATACGCTCGTATTAAACATACATACAATGTGTATATACTTATATGTATGTATAGAAAATATTTGTGTGTATATCTTTGTGTTCACTTTGATTTTAGTTGGGCAGCAAATTACATGCACGGATGTGTAAAATTAATTAAAATTTGCAGACATAGGCGCACACAATATAAATCATAATCGTCTAATATAAAATAATAATAATGATAAAACAATTACACCATTTACAATTTGCTCTCTCTCTCTGAAAGGGACAAACAATTTGCACATTACATTATAATATTCACGTTACATAGTTAACTTATTACACAACATAATACAACATACAAAGATCAGACAGTTCATTAAATATTGTTTATAAGGCTCTGCTGCAACAAACTAAATGACTAAAATTTTTGTGTATCATATTTGATCGAAACTAACTAAATATTAACTTCAAGTAGCGAATTTCTTTCTTTTTGGTTTTATTTATACATTAATGTTGCGCGTTTCTTCAAAATATCCTAAAGCAATCAACCTAATGTCTGTAATGTTTAGTAAGTTATGCCATTATTATCGTTTAAGGTTGCTGTTCAGTTTGCTTTGTTTTTGGTACTTTATACTTAAGTATTTAGGCGTAAAAATCCTTGAAAGACTTCATAAGCCAGTAAACCCCAAGGCAAGTTTGCTATTCAAATCTGCAATTAAAAGAAATACGTAAAAAGCAGAACTTTAATATTTACTTTTTAAAATCTTACATTCGATTCGTCGTGTTCGTGCGATTGGCCGGTTAGTGTTATGCCCGCCTCGGTTGAGGTTGATGCAGCGCCTGCTGCAGTAAGGTCCGCTTGTGAGGCAGTTGGTCGTAGAGCCGCCCGCTTAGCCACAATTTCCAGCATCTCGTTGAGTATCGCACCCTCAGCAGCCACATCCGCGGAGCTCTTGTCCAGTTCTATCGGTGGATAATAAATATTTAATAAGACTTTCAAAGGCATTTCCGATTACTTACTATTGCAAGACAAACGCAAGTTGAGCTCCTCCTTGAGCTGGGCATGCCGATACTCCAATTGCAGTTCCTGTTGTCTAATGGTCAGTTCTTCATCACGTTTTCTAATTAAAAGTGAGTTTATTAGGTAATTGTTTTTAATATTATAGCGACATTTGCTACTTACTTCAGTGCTGTGATATTGCGCCATATTTCCAAAAGTTCCTTAAGTAGCTTCTCGTCATTGTCCTTTGTCGAATCCAAGCTGTGATAAAAAAATTAATTAGTTATTGTAACATGTATATATTTATCGTATCTTTTGTCATTTTTACAGAAATTATGTTATGATGAGTATATATAATCCTGAACTAATTTTATTAGTGAACAAATCCTTGTATAATTGTTCGTCTGAACTTACTTTTCGTAGTTGTGCGCCTCGCCCCGCAGGGCCTTCTCGATGAGTACGCCGCGCGCCTCCAGTTCCTTCAGCTGCACCTCGATCTCCTCCTGTTCACGCTGTATTTCTTGAGCGATTCGCAATCGCTTGAGCTCAGCCTGTCGTGAAGCCTTCGATATGGCACGTTGCTTCTTATGCTCTCGTGTCTCGTTAGCGTTGCTTTCATCTAGCAAATAATATAATATAAAATTGTATTACACAATTTACTTGGTAAATCGGGGACAGTTAACAGAGAAGAGTTTTGTTTTGAAAGGAAATGTATTAACATAAAATGAGCAACAAACCATCGGATCTTTGATAATTCAGTGGCAAAGGCGGTATGGGTGGCGGAGTCTGGTCGTCCAGGGCATTCGCTGCGGCCAGATGATGATGGGGCTTGTGTATATAGAGCTGCGGGCTGGACGAAGAGAACGATTCGGTGTTCGTTTGCTTTCGGTAGCGACTGTTGTTCGTGGTCGTGGTGTTGAGGTAATCTTGGGAGTGTTTTGTTTGTGATGTTGTTCCTGCTGATGATGTTGCGATTGCATTTGTTGTTGGTGTCGGTGTCGGTGTTGTGCTTGCTGATGTGAGCATTTCCTTGTCCTAATCATATATGTTTGGTATTCAAATGTGTTGAAACGTATTTAGTTATGTATTTGGTGTGTGTGTGTGTTGTGTGTGTTGTGTGAGTATAGAATGAATGTTTGTGTCAGCAGCAGCGGCAGCGACAGCAGCGAAAAAGAAACATTCGAAAATTAAACAATTTTGAGATTTTTGTATTAAATACGAGTTTTGTTATTCACATAATTAATTATAGAACAAGCGTGCTGAAGTGTTGTCCAGGCATAATTCGATTCGATACCAAACCAAAGGATCCACACCGAACAATCTAAAAACCAATTCATGCAACATTAACTTAACCCAATGTTCTTTGATCCCAAAGAAAATTAAAAACAAGTAAGAAAGCTACAGTCGAGAGTGCTCGACCGTATGATACCCGCAACCCATTTCGAGAGAAAACAAAAAATTTAAATGATATATTAACAAAAAATATACCAAATATACTAAAATTAGTTTTTTGTATATATTTGAAAATAGCGGGTAAAAATCACAACACCGTTTTGGTCACACTGTCAACTAAACAAACAAAGCGCGGGCAGCTGCAAGTGAATTTTGCATATAAAATTGATTCTTTAATAACTTCCTTGTTTTTCATTCGATCTCAACCAAATTCACAGGAATCATTGAGAATATAATTATTATTATGCATACCAAAATTCAATGCTCTAGGTCTATTATTACGGCTTTTACAGACTTTTGGGGGCGGAAAGGGGCGTGGCATCCAACTTTTGAAATAAACTTGATCTGCGTAGGACCTATAGGAGTACTGTCCCCAAATTTGGTAGCTCTAGCTCTTATAGTCTCTGAGATCCAGGTGTTCATACAGACGGACAGACGGACAGACGGACAGACGGACAGACGGACATGGCTATATCGTCTCGGCTGTTGACACTGATCAAGAATATATATACTTTGTGGGGTCGGAGATGCCTCCTTCTGCCTGTTACATACATTTTCTGTTGGCACTAAGTTATAATACCCTTCTACCCTATGGGTAGCGGGTATAATAAATCACTTAACAAATAATAAACAGATTGTTGCCATTAACCGAAAACTTATAAAACATAAAACAAAATTCTCCATAAGTTTAACTTAATAATTTGGGGATACACTGAAACAAGTGTAAAGCCAATAGATAAACAATAGGATAGCTAAAGTAGGGATCTCACATGTAAGAGAGTATTGTAATCAAGAAGTAAAAATTAAAAATAAAAACTAAAGGGTATCAGGCAAACTTAAGAGTATCACTTAAATATTTTCAGCTGCAATTGTGAAAAGAAAACGAAAATCAAATAAATAAAAATAATTCTTGCCAAGCGAAAAAAGAACAGAAAATGAAATAAAAACAGTGAAATGAAGTTTAAATGAATGAAATTATAAATAAAAATTATAATTCATAAATCAAATTGTGAGGAATGTAAACAGATATTAATGAGTTTTATTTACTGTCAATTAAATAAATAATAAATGTTTGCAGTGCGTATAATAATTTTTCTAGCAGAAAGTCTGCGAGAAGAATTAATTTAAACATTTTTTGTGCAGTTGAGAAACATAAAATAATTTGAATGTATACAAGATGCCACAAATACATTACATTAATAACTAAATAATAAATATATGCTGTGCACATAAATAAATATCCTTACAGACAATTTACACTTTTCAAAAACTGATATACAACTGAATTTACAAAATCGTCTGCAGGGAATTTTTGTGCAACACAAAATGATTTGTTTATACTCAAGATGCCGCAAATAAATTGAAAGATCATGCCCAATAATGTTCACTACCAAAATTAATTTGTTAAACAATGCGTTAATGTGGTTAGTTATAGTTGAGTGAGTATAAATGTTCTTACACCAAAACCGAAAGTCCTCAGATCAAAGCAAGACTGCAAATGTTGGAAAAAGTAGTTTTATGTTAAAAATGAAGGACACGCATAGAGCAAGGACAGCACAATAGCATCGGTAAATGATCTTATTAGCTATATAGACATGAAGCACTTTTCCGGGTCAGTCACAACAAGACGGCAACAGGAAGATTGGCAAACGAATTAACAACTCCGCTTACCTTCGACTTTTCCTTCGATTTGGGTGAGATGCGGAAGCGACTGAAGACGCCGCCTCCGCCGGTGGAACTGCCTGCGTCGGAGATCGTGGGCGTGCCGCTGCTGCTGGTGCCCGGACGCTCTGCCAGCTCTGCAGAGTGATGGGCAGCTACAGGGCCGCCCTGTTCCTTGGGACTGCTGGCCGACGAGGACGTGGTGCCCTTGTGAAAGAAACTGGATAGCGATTGTATTAGACTCTTGCGACGCTCCGGATCCTTTTGCCTGCGACTCGACTTGCTCTTCTGCGGCTTGTCCTGCGCACTGGCCGCCAGATTCGGATCGGAAGTAAAGTCCGCAGCCTTGGCCTGAGCGACGGCGCTGTCGCTGTCCAAGCGCAGCTGCTGCTGCTGCTGGCTGTGACCGCCCACAATGTAGGCCAAGTCATTGACGCTCTTCGAGGCGCTCATCTTGATGGCACGCGCCGTCAGATCGCCGCTCGTATGCTGCTCCTGCTGCTTCGTCGCCTTCAGGGCGCTGTTCTGATCGTACTGCAAACGCTTGCGCAGCAGCTGCATCTTCTCCTCGGGACTCAACCCGAGCTCCGAGTTGGACTTCAAGCGGGCTCGAGCACGCGCTTCGCTGCGCAGATTCTCGGTGGATGCCGAGATGCTCAGCTCGGCAGCGTGTTCCAGTGGCTCGCGCTGATTGCTGCGCTGCGGACGCACTGGCGCCTTGGGCGTGGCAAACTCATGCACCTTGCCGTAGCTGAACGAGGCGGTTTTGTTCAGCTTGTGCCGCTCCAGCAGCTGCAGCTGCTCGGCATCGATGTGCTCGCTGAACGGACGCGACTTGTAGAGATCTGAACTGCGTGTAACAGGCTGCGCAGTGCGATACGGCGACACATACGAGGCTGTGGCGGATTTCTGCAGCGGATTCGGCTGCTTGAACGTGGCTGCCTCAACAACGTTGCACGGCGGCAATGACTCCACGACGGCAGCTGTGGAGACATGATAATGGGCTTGGCTGCTGCAGTTGGCATCGCTGGAGCTGCTTGCGGCTGCCAACTTCGGAGTGGGACTCAAGCTGGCGCCGCTCGCATAGCCGCTGGTCAGCAGACTGCGCTGACGACTGCGATGCAGACGCTTCTCGGCATTGAGCTGCTTCTTGGACTGCAGCTTGTCCATGACCAGATCGTGGATGAGATCCTTCTGCTTGGTGCGCTCCTTGCTGATCTCCTCCAGCTTGCTGTTCAGCGTGGGTATCTCGGGCACCTTGCTCGACGAGCTGCTGCTCCGCGGACGCATGGCAACCATGTCGGCGGCAGCTGGCGAGGATTGTGGCGCATCTATCACAGTTGATTGCTGCTGCTGCAGATTGGGCGCCTCGCCCTTGGAGCTCTTGCGACGCTGAGTGCTGATCTGCGAGATGCGCTGCTGCAGCGCACGCACATACTCAAACTGGATCTGCATGTCCTCCTCGGCATCCTTTGACGGCATGGGTGCTGCTGGCGTTGAGCTGCTGTTGCCGCCGCCGCCGCTGCTGTTCGTGGTGACCGTCGACTGCGTGGTCTTTGGCTGCTGCTCGGAGCTGCTGGGCGTGGACAGCACATCGGTGGCCTTGCCTGTGGCCAGCATCGAGGCAAACTGATCCAGCACGCGAGGCGACGAAGTGTCCAGCGGACTGGTGACCACAGTCAACGCTTCACTCTCCTCCGTCGTCGTAGCCGTGGGCTGTGTTTGCGAGGTGGCCATGCCCGCCAAGCTGTCGTCGTCCAGCTCGTTGAGCGTGCTCGAGTCCGTCAGCGATTGCGTCATCAGCCGCGGCGCCTCATTCACCGGCGTCTTGGCGTCGTCGTGCATAATGTAGGCGCCCTGCTCGATGTAATCAATGCCCAGCTTCTCGTCGCGCTTGGTCATCAGCGGCTGCACCTTGGGAGGCATCTGCATCACGCTGGGCGCCTTCGCCTTCGGCACCGTTTCAATGTACTCCATGTAGCCGCGATTGTGCAGCAGCGCCGTGTTCGTGGCGGAATACGCCTCGGCACAGCTGCCCTCGGAGCCGGTGTCCATGAACTCAATGTCATCGATGTCGATGGCATGCAAGATGCCCTCCATCTCAGCCACGGGCGCCTGCTTGGCCAGCTCGTGCAGCACTTGTGTACTGCTGGGCAGCTTGGAGTTGCTCTGCGCCGCACTGCGTCGTCGCTCCTTGTTGCTGCGTCGCTTCATCGTGCCCTTGTTCGAGTTGATCACAAACTCCATGTCCACAAAGTTCTCCGAGATGCAATCATCGGCTGTCCAATCGGACAACTCCGTTTCCGTCAGCACTTGTCCCGTGCCCGTGGCTTCTGTTTCCGAGTCGGAGCGTGAGTTCAGATCGCCTGTGGGCGTCTTGTCGCTATCGTGCTGCGTGGGCGTTGTAGGCGTGTCTGGCGTCTTAGCCACGCTGCTGCTTAAATTCAGCGTAATGGGTTTGACGACCTGACTGTGCTCCAAGCTGCGCTCCACAATCAACGGCAGGTGCTTCAAGCTCTCGATTTTGTTCTCGTTTCTGCTGTCGAACTTGAGCTTCGGTGGCCCCATCTCTGGCAAAGCTGGCGGCGTAGTCGTCGCCTCGATGACTGTGCACTCGGCTGGCTCTGGCGTCGCTGTGACCGGCTCCACATCCGCCTCGACCTCATCCTCGAGCTCGCTGGTCTTGATGGCTGGCGGCACAATGACGCCGGCTGGCATGTCCAGGAACTTGACGTCCTCGGGGTCGCCAATGTACTTGCCATTCACAATCATCAGGCTGTCCACCTGCATCAAGGCACCGCTGCTGTCGTGCACCTCGACCCGCGGCACATTGTGCTTGCCACCGGCTGTCTGCGTATCCGGACTGGTTGTGGACTCCAGTATATAGTGCTGTATGTCCTCGATGCTGGAGCTGCCGGAGCTGGAGCAGCTGGTGGCGCTGCTCGCAGTCGTGGACATTATTTCCGACTTGGGCTTGGCCCAGGGTATGTTGGGCACTTGTATCTGCAGCGTTTCCTCCGGCTCCTGATCGTTCGCCTTCTCGGGAGAGTCGCGTTTCTCCTCGTCCGATTGACACAGCAGCGACTGCTGCTCCTCCGAGTCGGCGACGTCGGAGGCCTCCTTCTCTGCCTTGATGTCGCCGAGTATGTCGGGTATGCACTCCTTCACATCCTTGGACACGTCCGGCTTGATCACATCGTTGATCTTATTGCTGTCTGCTACTTTAGTTGGTGCCACTTCAGCCACATTGGCAATCGGGCTGCTCTTTGGCGTCTCCAGCACGGTGAGATCAATGAAGGGCACCGGCTTCTCTGGCGTCACCAGATCAATCACCTCAATCACGGTTTTGTTGTTCGTTGGCGTCGTCGGAGAACTCTTTTTGTTGAGCTGATCGAGCAGCGTCGCATTCACGGCATCCGTGTATTCCATGCCCTTGTTCAGCTCATTCTTGCTGTTCACAAACACGTTCTCCTTCTCGTTGTCCGTGGAGTTGCTTGACGGCGCCTTCTGTATCTTCAGCTCGACACGCAAATCATTTATCACATTGCTGGTCGCCGAGCGCATCAACTCATTGTTCTGCTGGGCAGTGTCGCCGAGCTTGGTGCGATCGAGGAAGCTGCGCATTCCCGCACTGATGTCGCTGCTGGGATTCAACAGCTTCTGGCACTCCGAGATGTTCGACTGAAAGCTGCGAATACGCGAATCCAGCACCGATGTTGAGCCCGATTTCTGGATCTTGTTGCCATTCGCCGGCTCGCCCAGCAAATAGCGCTTCTTCAGCTCCAGACTCTTCTTGGACGCAATGCCCTCGGTGCTCGCCGTCTTGTTCAGCAAATAGTCGCCGGGTCGCGGATTCTGCAGCGGTGCTCGCTGGCTGCTGATCAGCAGCGTGGGATCCACCTGCACCAGTGGCTTGAATTGCGGCAGCGGCGGCTGTGGCTGATACTTCTGCAGGTAGCTGCCGCCCTTCTCCCGCGACGCCAGCTGCTTCTGATGCAGCCCAGCGGCACTCGGCATTATCATGCCGGACTTGATCTGAAAAGTTGAAAGTTGTTAGTTTTTATATTAACTCTTTAAACTAATAAATGCGTATCTTCCTAATTAAGCTTTTGGTACTTATTGCAAATATTCAAAACTAAGCATCTAGAAACTATGCCTCTTGCATTCTGGCATTTTAATGTTATTGAATTTGATTTTATGTAGTTTTACATCATCAACAAATCCATTAAACTATTAACATTAAAATAAGCACTACAGAAATTCAAATGATAGTCTTTTGTGTGGGTTCGATCATAGCTGTGTTAAAACTGCGTCCCCGATGCTTCAATAAAAAGTATGCAAGACTTAGCCAATCCTATATCGAAACATATAAAGATTCGTTGACATTTAATTTGCTTTACCAATTATAGTGCGTGATTTAAGATAGTAAGAGTAGTACAATTTTTAACCAGCTTTATTTTACGATACAACTTCGTAAAATATTTCAACCTCATAGCTCTTATTGCTTGGACCGCTCAGTCAGTCAGGTCAAATATTTTTGTATATATACTCTTCCGCAAATCGTATAAATTCTAAAAGTAATTAATGTCTACAAAATTAGCTGGCATACAAAATAATTCCGCATTTTTTCCCAAACGATTGCCCATAAATAAAATACAGCTGACATCAATAAAACAAAGTCGATGTGTGAATCCCACAACAGATTCGCTTACAAAATATGAGCGCTTTATTTGAACAAATCAAGGCAAGATGAAGAAAACTCCGTTTACCTGTACTTTTGTGGGTTTTCGTAGGTGTGTGTCGTCGATAAAGATTTTCGGCGCCTGCCGTATGATCTCATCGTTGTCGAACTCAGAGTCGGTGGATATTTCAGTGGCAGAGTTAAGCTCAACTTCGTCAGGTGATGTGCTCTCGGATTCGGTTTGTACCTGCAATTGTAGCCGCAATGGCAGACAAGGAATTAATTGATTGAGATCTCGAGATGGATTAAAAAATAAATCAAAATAACAATAAAGCGATGCAACAGAACGTCAAAAACATATGAACAATAAGCGTCGAGTGAATTGAGGTGGCAAGAGTTTCAGTTTTTAGAGACACTCTCTCTTTGCCCCCATTATGTCAGTTTTATATATAGTACATATTATCGTTTTATGTTTATTCTTTAGCGCACATGCTTCATTAGTCAGAGTTTGAGCTTGGTGATTTTGTTTTTTTTTTTTTGGGTTAATCAGCAGCGATGGTAAACCTCTCTCATGCCTTTAGGTACGATCCAGAAAGGTACGAAACGAATAAAAAAGACGAACGAAACAGATCGCAGAGGGCGAAGAAGTGGGATTGTTAGGCTATATCGGGGATCAGGAGAGCAGAGTTATATAGTGTAAGGAGGCAGCAACGAGAGATGGCGGCGAACGACGACAGAACAAGACGAACAACAACTTTAATATATTTATCTAGATATATATATTTGTTTAGAGACTACAAACTTTTGAGATCGGGCGGCTCGGGGGTTAGCGCAACATTTCGTGATTGAATTTTGATTTAGAATTTACCTTCATAGATCGTACCCAGACGCTATTTACGATATTGGCTAACAAAGGTGGTAAGTTGCGCTCTCTTTATGGTTTTAGGCGTACATCAAGAGCTGGTTTTGGTTGGTTGATTGATTGATTGATTGTTGGGACACATTAAAAGTCCTAGTTTTGAGCTGGTTTTGTTTTTTCGTGGGGGGGTTTAGTTTAAAAGGGGGTTAGCGGGGGAGTGTTTTATTGTTGTTGTTGTCGGTTGCATGTTTGTTGGTTTCTCAATAGAGATAATAGTTGAAACGACGTCTGCCGAGGGTTGTAGTTGTTGCAATCATTATCGTTGTTTTTGGGGGGTAAAAATGTAAAAGAGAAATTTGCTGTAATCAACTTATGGTGTTGGACAACTAGGAGATAACGCACGACTCTTTGCTGCTGCTGGGCAATCCGTAGCTGGAGCTGCTGCTGCTGGCGGGATTGCGACGCCTGAAGAGATCGCTCAGATTCGAACTGCTCGGATAGTAACTGGAGCTGGAGCTCGCTGCTGTGCTGGCTCCCAATCCTGTGGTGTAGGGTCTTCGACTGAGGTAATCGCTGCCAACGCCGCTGCTGCTGCTGAGGTAATCGTAGTTGCTGCGCGGTGCTGCGGTTCTGGAGGAGTACGTCGAGGAGCTGGGGAAGCGACTGGCGGGCGTCTTGCTGGAGTAGTTTCTCGGCCTGTAGCTGGACAGCTCCTCAGCCGGTTCATAGTCGGCGCGCTCTGTGCTCCGTATGACATCCCGCATATAGGGATTTCGCTCCACCACACGCTCGTTGACAAACTCCCGCTTGCGATTGTGCAGCCGCTTGCTGCGCTCGAGCAGCGCCTTCATGTTGGCGTCCACCGGCTCATCATAGTTGACCACGTAGCTGGCGGGTCGCGAAGTGGCCACCGTGGTGGCTGTGGAGCGTGTGTCCGTGTCCTGGCTGGATTGAGCCGACAGCGACTGCATTGAGCCGCTAACTGAAGTATTCTTCTTGAGATCACTCACGGACTTGGAGCTGAAGCGAGCGCTGTCCGCCAAGGGCTTAAAAGGTTGCGGCGACTGCGAGCGCGGCTTGTTGTAGAAGCGCCTCGGCTTAGGGCGTCTGCTGTCCAGCAGACCGAGCATGTCATCCGCCTCCAGCGTCTGCTTGGCATCGGTTTGATCGAACACCGTTTTGCCATCGGGCCACTGGCGATTCTGGAACGCAGCCGAGGGCGGCGAATCGGAGCGTGCGTATTCCGGCAGCTGCAGCTTTGCCGCCTGCTCGGTCAGCTCCTCGTCCTCGCTGTCCGGCTGCAGTTCGCCTTGCGGCTTGGGCCAGGCGCGATCCTTGAACACCTCCGGCACCGGCTCCGCTTCGTCGCGCACTTCCGGCACATACTTGGCCGGCTCCAGCTTGGGCAGCTGCAATTTGCGCGGCATGGGCACAATCACCGGCTTGTTGTCCTGCAGTTCAATAAATGCAAACGAGCTGCGACGCGTGGACGCCGCTGTCGAGTCCTGCGTCGTCGAGTTGCTGTCGTCGCCCAGATCCAGTTTCTTGAACATGGGCGGCGTGCCTTCCCTGCGCGTCGACTCCCGACGGCTGCTCGTATCCTGTGTGGTGCCACGGCGCAAGGAGTTCGGTGGAGTTGGCGGCGTTGGAGGCGGCAGACTGCGTTTGCTGCCGCTCGAGTTGCTGCTTGAGTCCTGACGCCGCTGCTCCGCCGCGGCGGCTTCAAAGCTCTCGTCGCGCTTGATGAGCGCCTGACGACGCTCCCGCTCGAATTCCTCAATGATGCGCTGCTCCTCGTCCGCCTCGGGGGCGGGCAGCTTGTTGAGCAGCTGTATCGAGTTGCTGGGCGACACATTGGCGGACTTGGGCGCCGTGATGCGACGCCGTGGCGGCATCGGACTGCTGGGCAGCTTCTCCATGTCCCACTCGAGGGAGCTTTCCTTACTGGCCACCACCGCAGCTGGGGCATTGAGTTGCTTGCGACGCGGCATTGGCGAGACGGGCAGCTTCTCCATGTCCCAGTCGAGGGAGTTTTCCTTGCTGCGCTGCGATTTGGGCGTCAGCAGCTTGGGGGGTTCGATGAGGCTGCCACGCGAGGAGTTTTCGCTCTTCAGGGAGCTGCTTTGACTGTCGAGAGATTTGGGCGAGCTGGCAACAGTTGCAGGCGTCTTTGAGCTAACTTCTTTGGGATGATCCACGACGTCAGCATCAACTGCCAGCCGGGGGAACTTTAAAGGCTCTTCAGCCTTAGCTTGCTGCTCACTCTTGGGGCTCAGTTGCTGCAGCAAATCCTGCACTGAGGGCGGCATGCTGTCGGGCGTCAGCTTGGCCAGCTTCTTCTTGAGTCGCTGTGGCGCCACAGGCAGCGTTGGCTCGCTGGACGATGAGCTGCTCTTCTGTCTGCGCTGTGGCCGAGATGGGAATAAGCTGCCGTCCACCTCATCCACGCTGGGTTGCACCGATTGCGCAAATCGTGGCACTTCATCGCGTTCCAGCGACTCTAGTTTGTCCACAAAGTCACGCTCTGCAGAGCTATTCACATTGAGTTCAACCCTGGGCTTTATGCCCACCAGTTCATCGTTGGAATCAAAGTCCATGTTGACCAACATCTCATCGGAGAACTTGCCGAAGAGCTGCTCGATGCTGTGCTCCTCGGAGCTGCCGCGCTTGACCACGGTGACAGGCTGAGCGCTGGGACTCTTGCTGATGGTGGTGCAGAGCGAATCTGCGTCCAGTTCATCTTCTATTACTTGTTCCGGCTCCAGTTCGTCAACCATGCTCTGGAACATGTCATCCACATGCTCGACATCAGCCAAAGCCTCACGCTCTAGTTCTATGCTCTGAAGCACCTCGAGCGCATCCTGCTGCAGTTTATCGGTGAGCGAAACATCCGATTGACGTCGGGAGAGCACAAGACTGGCTTGAGAGCCGCGTCGGGAGTTGCTTAGCGACTTGTCGCAGCCGGTCTTAGGCAGGTTCTTGATGTCCTCGACAACCGGACGCTCCAGAGCTGTTTCAGTCTCTTCTGGCACTTCATTGCTTGCCTGTGCAACTGTTGCTTCTTCCACCAGCGGACTTTTGGTCTTTGAACGTTCCAGCTCCTTGGCTGCCGTTGCCTTGTCCAACAAATCGAGTATCTCAAAGTCATCCGGCACGGGAGTCGCAGGTTTCACGGGAGCCACTTTAACCGGCTGTTTCTTTACCACCTTGTTAACCTTTTCCGGCAACTTGGCTGGCGTTTTCTTTGCCTGTCGCGCATTGCTGATTTTAGCCAACTCCTCCAGCGAATTATTGGTCTTGGTGGCTTTGAGGGTTTTGCTGGGCGACTTTAACTTTTTAAGCGGCGATTTGCGCTTCTCGGGGGATTTGCGCTTCTCGGGAGATTTGCGTTTTTCCGGCGACTTGCGTGTGGCCAGTCCAAAAAACTTGGCCAGCTTGGAGTCGCGATATTGCACCGGCAATTCCATGCGCCGCTCCGACTCCTTTTGCATCTCAATTGGCTTCTGTTGCTCCTCTTTTTGTGCATAGAACTTGTCGCGTTTCTTTTGCAAAAAGTTGGTGGCCTCATTGCGCCATTCGTTGCGCAAATAATCCATGGTGCGCTCCAGATCACTCATCGAATCGCTCGCCGAGACCAACGACTCCCTGGACCGATTCAGGCTACTCAAGTTGCTGGTGCTCGACTCCATGCGACGCAACTTAAACGATTGCTCATCACTGTTCTGCGAGTGCACCGAGCTCATGGACTCGAATCGCTTGAGGATGTTCTGTACACCTGTTAGACGCTGAGGCGGCAAATCAAAATCACCTTCACCCAAGGATTTAGTTTTCAGCAGTTTCTTGCTGCTGCGTCGAGGCAAACCCAGCTCCAAATCCAAGCCTGTTTCCTCGAGTATGCGCTCGATTTTGTCGGATAGATCGCTGGGCGATTTCTCGTCGTTGAAGAGCTGCTGGTACTCGGAGCTGGGCGAACGTGTCGCGCCATCGGCAAGGATCTCATCGAGTATGCGCTCTGACTCGTCGCGTGGATCCTCTGGCTGCATTTCCGTGGTGGCCTCTGCAGCTTCTGCGGCTGCTGCAGCCGCTGCTGCTTTCTTTGCCTTGGTGCCCTTGGGCACAATTTTCTTTACAATTTTGATTTTGCCTTTAGCTGTAGTTGTGGCCTTGGCGACGCTGGTGCCACTTGGAGACTTGACAGGAGTTTTAGTTGGCGTCGCTGTCTTGTTGACAGTTTTAACTGTTGTTACCACTTTGACTGGCGTCTTTTTCTTGCTCAGATCGAGAGCGCCATCCAGCTGGTGATCGCGCAGACTGAAAGTGTTGAGGGAAGCTTGTCTTTTAGGCGGCACAGGCTTCGTTTTCGGATCTACTTTAGACTCTGCCTTCGAGTCCGCTTTAATTTCTACTTTATCTCCCACTTTAGCCTCTTCTTTAGCTGCCATTTTAGTCTCCTCTGGCATCACCTCCTTGCTCGGTGACACGGCCACCTCAGTTTGCGACTTCTTTAGCCGTTCTGCCACCGTTTCCACCGCACGTCTTTGCGGCGCCGGACTACTTGGAAAATATCTCGCCAGATCCACATCTTTTAGAGTTTTCTGATTCTTATTTATATTCCCTGCGTTGCTCTTTTCTTGCTTCTGATTGGGAAAGTACTTGGACAAATCCACGCTGGCCGTGTGCACAGTGGGCGTCACCATCTGCGACTTGATGTGATCCATAGTACCTGCAAAGCTGCTGGCGCCAATCTCCTTGAGCTTGCTGCTCAGCTGTGCATTGTTGGGCATATCCTCATCGATATCCATGTCCTCATCGAGTTCGCTGCTCTGCTGACGCTGCAGCTTCTTCATGGTGCCCAAAATGTTTTCGATCTGCATTTTGTTATCATTGGGCAGCGGCTGCGCTCTTCTGAGTTGTGGACTTTTGGAGCCACCGTTGCTCCTCAGGCTGCTGGAGCGGCTCACGTTGGCGCTGCTCTTGCGCTCCGGTTTTGGACTGAGTTGTGGCGGCTTCTTTAAGCTTTCGGGGCGCTTCAGCTGCTCCTTGGGACGTTCCTCAAAGTTGGGTTTGCGTGGCTTCAGTTCATCCAGATTAAAATCAATAACCGGCTTGGGTTTCTGCTCAACTGCAGGTTGAGGTGGACTCACAACCTTCTCGTACTTCTCTTCAAACTTGGACTTGGGCGGAGCAACGCCTGCTGCAGCTGCTGCTACAGCTGTTGAGCTGCCGGCTTGGACTGGACTGGGTTTGGGATTGGACATGCCAGCGGCAATGGCTGCATTCTCGGCCAGCCACTTCTCTTTGAGCGTCAGCTTGCGCAGAATGTCGCTCTTCACGAGATTCTCCTTGGCCAGCACCTCGAGATCCTTGTTCATTTTGACCATATTATTCAGATGATATAACTTCTCGCTTATCGCTTCGATTTCGCTGCTAAATTTACGCGGTGCATTGCGCTCCAGCTGCTCGAGTTGAGCACGCGTGGGCGTGGCAATGGGCGTAGAGGGTTGACTCTGAGCCGACTCAAAGGAGTTGGCCGACTTTAGTGAAGCACGGTCCACATTCTCTTTATTCTCATTGCTCACTTGGGGTTTCTGCAGCACCCCCATATTTGGTAGATAATATATATTTATTTAAGTGATGCCCCCATAAATGTTTTGTTTATATAATATTTTAAGGAAACCAACACCATGTTTAGAGGACAAAGAATTTAAGAGTGATTTTTGTTCAGAGAGAATACAAATAAATGATAAATACATTAGTTTTCCCATAGCCAAAATATGAAGAACACAACTAGACTCACCTCGGTCTCCGTGTCCGTGGGCAGATTCACGGGCAGCGGCTGCAGACGCACTTCCTCTCTTCGCAGCTCACGCGCCTTCTTAAACTCCTCGCCCTCGGTGTCGTCCTTGCCATCATCTTAAATAATTGTACGAATTAGCAAACGAATTTTCATATTGACTGACAATTTGCCCTTTGTCAAGCGCACCTGCAATACCTTCACTGGAATCGTAGAAATCATCCGAATCATCGCTATCCTCGCAATACTGCTTGCCAATCCAGTCCGAGGCCAACTGCAATGTCTGAGCACCGAATGGCGAATCGTCTGCCTCCTCAAACTGTGAATCCGAGGAGTCTGTATCCGATTCATCCGAACTCGAGAGTTCCGACTGCGAATCATTGTTGGATTCGGGCAGGAAGTTACGTCCATTCCACTCTTGTTCGTCAATGATGTTGGCCTCATCGTCGGACATCGCATCTGCCGAGGCAGCCGCTCTAGAGTTGTCCAACAAATCGACCTGATCACGGGCGGGCAACGTGTCCATGGGCTGCACATCTTCAGCAGCGGCGGCGGCAGCAGCAGCTGCGCTTTGTGGCGCAGCTGGCGAAGCAGGCTGTGCAGCAGCAGAGCGCTGGAAGGGAAGAGCAAAGACATGTTAGTAACAAGTAAAATTTTATATTTTTTTGGCAGTTGCTTCGCTTACTCTTTTGTTGACGCGCTGCGGCATCGGCTTGGGCGGCAGCCGGAAGTGTTGAGTGCAATAGAAGCGACCCTGAGGATCGTCGCGATCGAAGGCGTAGCCGCCGAGGCGCAAGTTGGTGTGGCAGTGATGACACTTAAGGCAATTGCGATGCAGCACCAGACCCTCCACGGTGGTCTTCTCCATCAGATAGACGGTCTGCTTGCAGAAGCGGCACTTCTCCGAGGCGGCCTGCTTCTTGAAGGCCAGCGCCACCTTTGAGCTCTATTGGGAATAGGAATACGAATTAGTTGACTTGTAATAAATGGACGGACTTGCAGGCAACAAGAGTGCGTATGCTACAGATGAGTGTCATGTACATGTGGATGTGTGTGTGTGTGTGGTGTGTGTGAGAACAGCACGCTAACAACAACAACAACAAAGACAAAGACAACGACAACAAGAGCACGCGTCTAAACCTTGAACACCGTCTACCCCACAAAGCCGAAAGCGAAACGCATATAAACAATAATAATTTACAGGGTATAAAACAAAAACATGGAACACAAAACGAAATTACTCACAGATTTTGGTATGACAGTGTTGACAGTGTTTGTGGTGGCATTGCTGCTCGCGTTCTTCTCATCCGACTGCTGGTCGTCCTTTTTCACAAATTGCCCGGCAATGGAGGCAACTTTGTTGCGTCCTCGCTCGCCCACATCCAGATTGTGTCCCTCCTTCAGCTGCTTGTCCAGATTCCGCAGCGTCGTGTCGATCTCCTTGAACTTTTCCGCCTCGCGTGAATCCTGTCGCTGTGGCTTCGACATCTTGTGCTGCCGC
The DNA here is from genome assembly GCA_035047365.1 of Drosophila ustulata. Taxonomy (NCBI): domain Eukaryota; kingdom Metazoa; phylum Arthropoda; class Insecta; order Diptera; family Drosophilidae; genus Drosophila; species Drosophila ustulata. Next base: position 28,134,698 of record JAWNPT010000094.1, read on the forward strand.
GCCTGAAACTGTTCCTTGCTCCACTTGGGCACCTTTTCACGTCCCTTGGGTCCGTGGATTTCCGTCTTCTTGGACAGCTCGATTTTCTTCTCGATCTCGCGCACATTCCAGTCATTGGAATCGATCTTGCCAATGGCACGCATCAGATCTTTGGGCTTCTTATCACCGCCCTGTCCTGGGCGTCCTCCTATGCGCTGTTCCATGTTCTTGATGCGATCGCTGAACTGTTCGTCGGCCGCATTGCGTGGCAAGGCTGACGGGATGTCGCCACGTTCTCGATCCTGGTTTGGTAGGGCAACAAGGCAAGGTGGTGCAGCAAGTGTTGTGGCCAAAGTTTTTCAAGTTGTGAAGTGTTTGTTTGTGTCGGGTGTCAGATTTATTTTGCAGTTTAAATGGGAGGCAATTGGAAGGAAGGTGAAGAAATCAAAATTTGTTGAAAATTTAATTAAATTGTACTTTGGCACTTGAAGCAATAAACCAAAAATAAAACCATAACATTAACAATGCAAAACAAAAACGATAATCAGCGCTTTTTTTGTAACTAAGTCTAAGTTAGATGAACAACGTTGGCAGCAATTAATTCTTAAACATTATTGATTAAAAGCAGTTTCATTAGGACAACATTCACAAATATTTCAACTCGAAGAGGGAAAGTTCCAAAGGTAATCAGTTGTAAATTCGACAATCAGAATCCAGCCGAATTCTTGTTGCCTTTGGCTTGCGATTAAAACACATTTTCTTGCGATTTTTTTTTGTTGAGGGGTTAGTTTTTTGAGTGAAGCCGGGCAACAATAAGAAGGACAGCAACAAGGACGCAGCGTGCAGCAGTTTTGCGTCTTTAACCAACACAGTCAGGCAGGCAAAAGGATCAGCTGCTGGTTTAGCTTACGGGAAAGAGCAACTTGCGCTCCAGCTCCTTGACACGATCGTTGAAAATGGGCGCCTGCTGGCGATACAGAAAGATGGAATAGTCCTCGAACGGGGTGCCATCCTCGGCCACGCCCTCGGCGAGACCATCGCCGCCCTCGCGCAACAATTTGCCCGCCTGCAGCAGCTGCAGACTCTTGTAGAAGTTCTGCGTCTGATGGAAACGCTGCTGGCGACGGCGACTCATGCGATCCTGTCGATTCTCCTCGATCTCTTGCAGACGCTGCTGGCGCTCCTCCTGCGCACCAGATTCAAGAGTCAACAACAGTGCAACAAATTCGAGAGTGTGTGTAAAGTGTGTGTGTGGGTGTTTAAATGAAGTTGTACAAATAACAAGGACTACAAACTACAAGACTAAACACGTTTTGTTGATTGGAGTTAGTTGTAAAGAGAGATGACGAGAGCAAGTTGGATTATTAGATAGACAGATGGCGGGTTTTTAGACGTTGGACTTGGACACTGAGCGAACTGACCTCGTTGATGGATTCAAATGCGCTTATGACGTTACTGATTTCATGAAAGAGAGCTGTTTTCAGTATGAGTTTAACCTTGGTATTCGTATTGTTTTATATGTAACAGGCGATCAACAAAAATTACAATTAATTTCAGTTTTGTTTTATGAAAGAGTTTTTAAAGGCATTTTTTTTTTCATCGGATGAAAGATAGATAAAGAGCACGACTTGCGGCAGTTGAAAAGTGTTGGACAAAATGCTTGCTAAAAATATTTTATAAACATTGAAATATGGCAGCTGAAGGGGAATTTTGATAGTTGACCAACGCTTTTCAAGCTGCCTAGAGGGCGCGGGTGAACCAATCCGTGATATGGTGGAAACATCTACTCACAATGTTTGCGGTTTTGTCAGCCTGGCGACGCTTCTTCGATCGACGCGGCGTATCACTTTGAGCTGCAAGCAGGGAAACAACAAGAGGATTAGTGAAAACCAAACATTGATTACAGTCTAATGTCGATAAATGCACACACAATAATTACAAATATAGTATCTTTAGGTTTATTTTTTGACACATTTGAAAGTCCTAACAAACAATAAACAATGCAATTCATTGATCGTACATTATTTTTGCTATGCGGATAAGTTTCTTACAGATTCACATAAAATTGGTGCAATAATTCCAATATGGATTTAACTAAATTAAATTTAATAAAATTATCTTGAGTGTGTATTTATCGACATTATGCTGTAATTAATTAAGAGGCAGTAAAGCTGCCTGTTGCCGAGTTTGTTCTCTAATAACGACAGTACTTTTTTTTTATTATTTATGCTTAGTTACAATTTAGATAGGAGAAATGAGAACTGAAGTGGGCAACTGGCCAGCTTAGAGCCTGCGCTTTATGATGGTTATCTTCAACACACCTTGCGGCAACTGATTGCTGCCCCCCGGACTGGCTGTCGCACCTCCACCGCTGCCGGTAGCAGCGCCTGCCACGCCGTTGCTGTTCAACAGCTGCTCGTGGCGACGCTGCCGCTTGGCGCGCTCCTCGTCCAGCACCGAGCGACGCTGCACCACCGTTGTGGGCACATCGACGGCATCCTGCATGGGTGACTTGGCCTTGGGCTTCGTTTGCAGCAGCTTGGAGAAATCTGGCGGCGCATGCGTGTGATTGATGCGATACTTTTGCCGCAAGTCACTGAAATCCATCTTGGGATGCTTGATGTGCGGAATTTCGCCGCGAAACAGTTCACAAATCTGATCCAAATAGTTCAGCCAAATGCGTGACTCGACATCGGTGAGTTCCAGCGATTGCTTGGCGCTCATTATACGATCGATGTGCAGTTCACGCTCTAGCACGGCAAAGGCCAGCTCATTGCATTCCAGCGGACTCATCTCCTTGGTGGCCGCAAAGTCGATTAGATCGGGTCGATAGCTTAAAACGATAAACAAACGATTAATTTATATTTTCACATATTTTATTATAGATTTTAATGAGAGTTTTTTAAACGATAGTGATTAATTTGTTGTAGTTTAATAAATTTAAAATGAGATTTTTGTTACCACAATTTTCTCCTTCTTAAATAATAACACATTTTTCAGTAGAAAGCAATTACTAAGCTCTGTACAAATTAATTGCATCTTAACTTCAAATCCATGTTACATTAAAAGGAAAAAAAAACGCAAATCAATAATACAAAACAATTTAATCAATTATAAACCATAACTGGTATTTAGAGTAAATGAAATGAGATTAAAAAATTATGAAAGTAATGAAATAAATTAATATATATTCTTTGCTATTTAAAAATTAATTTCGGGGAAAACTGCAAGAAGCAATAATTTATACAAAACTAGTAAATAAAATAAATTTGGAAGCTACAATTGGTTTGCGTCTTCGCTAAGCAGTGATCGATATGGTTTATGTCTCAGTTCTCAGACTAATTTAATATTATAATTTTTAATGGGAATGGGAATTGGAAGTCGGAAAAAAATAATTTTTTTTGCATTTCCACACTTACCGATTGATAAGCGCACAGAGCACACGTCCATGGCGGAACACGTCGGACGGTTCCTTGAGCTCGGCTGTGAACTGATAGGCGACCAGCTGTGCGCTGATCCATCGCAGCAAACTGGCGCCCTGCGGCAGCGTATCTGTAAGCAAAATACAACAAATGATTAACATATTTCCCGAACTGATTACACGCTCAGTACAACTCACCTCCGCTGCGTCGCTTGCGCTTGCCCGGCGTCTCCACATGTGGCAGCTGCAGCGCATGTGTGTCCATGAACGTCTGCTCCAGAATGGCGGGATCATCGGTGTCAATCAGATGCTTCACCTGCCAACTGTTCACCGACTCGCGATTCAGATTCGGGTAGCGCGTAGCCGGATCCACAGTATAGGCGCTAATATCACGTTGCAGCGTATCCGGCGTCGTTTGATTCAGCAGTCGATAGATGCTCTCACGCTGCGCGAGCACACCGAGCGTGCTGTTCTGCGGATTGGACCACAATTTGATGGCATAGGCGGCATCCATGCTCGACAAGAAGCCACGCGCACAACCCGAGCCCGTGGGCCAGAAGGGTTCGAGCAGACTGTCGCCCACGAGGCACTGCAGCAGGCGGCAGCCTTTGCGCACCACGACGCGACACGACATCTCGGCGGCAAACATGGAGGTGAAGTCAAACATGGCCACATCGGGCTTGCCATAATGATTGACGGCAAACTCCAGATTTGGCATTTGATATTGAGTGGAGAACTCGGCTGCCTCGCGGGCATAATCGTGCAGCTTTTGTGTGTCCACATTGGCCTGGGCGAGCAGCTCGGCGGGATCGGCCATGTCCTCGATGATGACGCCTTTGTCGATCAGACTGTGCTTCTTGGCCGTCATCACAAAGTAATGCGTCTCGTCCTTGTAGTACACAATGTTCTCGAGATCGATGCCCGTGCGACTGTAGAGCTCCTTGAAGAACGCCTGATTGAAGATGAACGCCACGCCGCTGATCTCCTCCACTTTGGCCTCCGCTTCCGTCTTCTTGTTGATGAAATTCGCCGTGATGGCAATGGCCAGTTTGCCGCGAAACTCTTTGCGTCGAAAGTCCAGCATATTCCGTTTGCCATCCGCACCGATGAGCACATCAAACTCATAATGCGACACAGCATGATCCGCTGGCGTCACGGCAGCTCTCCAGCCTGTGGCATCGCCGCTGGGCTCGAGGGCGTGATCGAAGCTGACGCCCTCGTGTATCTCGACGCCCAGCAGCAGGGCCACCTTGAGCAGCATGCACTGCAGCTGCCGGATGGAGATGTGATCGATGGAGCCGGCACAGAACTTGCCGTAGAACTTCTTGGCGCCCAGATTGCGCAAATCGGTGATGACAAACGGCCACAGATGCAGCACATTGTTGCGCGTGATGCGATCACGTTTCTCCAGCACCACAACCTTGGCGCCCAGCAGCTGTGCCTCGATGGCAGTGCGCAGACCGCACGGTCCAGCTCCGATCACCAGCACTCTGGTGCCGGCGCAAGCGTTGCCCTTGCCATAGACACGATGGGCGGCACGGGCATCGAACTTCTTCCACAGCGCTGCGGCCTTCCACGAACGCACCTTGGCCTTCAGCTTGGGATAGAAGTCGTTGAGGGGGGATGGCCGCAAGCCGACGGCTTCGCACATGGCGCGATGCAGCGCCAGAATTTGACGCATTGTGGTCGCCACGCAGAGCAGATCGAAGAGCTCGGCGGCCTCAGCGGCAGCGGCATGTTCGGCCATCAGCAGCGCCTGTTGTTGCTGCTGCTGTGCGGTCAGCAGCTGTTGCTGTTGTTGCTGCTGCTGCTGTTGTTGCAGCTGCTGCTGGTGATGCCGCTGATGCTGGCGACTCATGCTGCAAGTGATAAGAGAGAAGGAGAAGAAAGAAGCCTTATTATTATACAATCCAAATATAGCTCGGCAGATTCATCCTAAAAACAGGAACAGAGTTTCAATTAACTGTCCGTCTGGCCTGTCATTAATTAATGACACAATTTGTTTACAACTTTGGACGCGAGTTCAACGAACCCCTCGAGATTTAAACCGAAAATTTCAATGAGAGTGAGAGTGCAACACTTGCTTATAAAATTAACATATAATATTATGCACTGCAGATAAACGTGGCTATTAAACTTAACTCATGGCGATTTTCAAGCAACAAATTCCTAAATAATAATGCTACTTTGTTCTCAAGGCAAGCTTGTATCTTTAAGATACACCAGTTGACCTCGTTTGGATGCAAGCATCGTACTTTAATTAATTAAAATAAAAGCACAAATAAATCACACATTCAAGAAGCGCATAAAGCGGTCAGTCAGGCGTTGATTACTCATGCAAACGGCAACCAGGAAAGTTCTCAGTTCCCAGTTCTCCGTTCTCCGTTCTCAGCTTTGGCTTTGTGTGGAATATGATGATTCGTCTCCAACAAAGGCAGTGAAAGGAAAATTGCGTTGCCATTTAAAGCGAACAAGCGTTTCACAAAAACCAATGCGGGAAATGAGTCAATGCGAAAAGCTCAAGTTTTGTGGCATAGACTTGAACCTTTTTTGCGTGGGCGCTAGACAGACAGGCGGCAACAACCTGACAATGGCTGCAAAACAAGGAACAGCCCAGACAATGTAGGTGGCAAGAGACCTGACGATGACTGTGACGATGAAAATGAACTTCAAAGCGTTGAAAGTTCGCAATAAAAATAATAATAAAAATGTAAAGTAAACCACGAGACAAAACTTGCCCTTTGTGTGTGTGCTCAGAGAATATGCTGAGAATGTCCACAAAGGATAAGGCTGCAAACAGGCAATTTACTCAGACCGTTTCCCCCAGTGTCATTGCCCCATTTGATGAGCCACATTGCTAATGGGGACTGCCGAGTTTTTATTTATTCATTTTCCACGCACTGAACTCCACGACACGGCGTTGTTCTTGACTTGTGCTGCTTAAAAGTATAACTAAAACACAAAAATCACGGAATATACATGGCACTGGGGAATATATATATATATAGAGACGGGTTGGGACGAGACTAACAAAAACAAATCCAAGCAAGGGCAAACAGAGCAGAGCGCTGGCGATGACCATATTTGAAATAAATGTATTATAATATATTAATCTCCAGGTGGCGTAAGTTCACGCAGCTCGCCGGATGAACGCGAAGGCGATAGCACGGATGGCGGCAACATTGGCGGCAATCCGTCCAATTGCTCTAGCTTAATCATCAGCGGCGATGGCTGCGGTCGATACTCGTACTCGTGGTGGTTACGATAGTCCATCGATAGCATCTCGTAGACATATTTATCGATCTCCTGACGCAACTGGTCAATGGTTGGCTGCACAATCGAGTAGCGATAGTTGTTGCTGCATCGAAAGAATCCCTCGTGTACGCCAGCTGCGAGCACATCCCCAACAACCGGCTGGATACGATTCCTGGCTACCTTATAGATGTTGGCCACACGCTGTGAGATCTCCTCAATGGTCGCGGGGCGTCCTAAGACTTGCAGCACCTCCAATACCAAGGCACCATTTTGCTTGCCCAATGTCGATGGATTCATCTTTGGTTTTTTGTTGATTGTATTGCGAACTGGATTATTTTCTTCTTTTCGATTCTGTTCTTTTCACTTGTGTTGGGGTGGGTTTAACTATTATTTATTTCGTGGACTAGTAAAAGAGTACAAGGAATTTACGCTTCACGATGCTTTGAATAGCGATCAAAAATGATATCCAAATTGTTACATAAAAAGTGTTTCGATGTTGTCGATAGTTGAAAAGTAAATTATAGCTTCAAAATAAAAAACCGAACACGTCACATCGGTGACAGGAGAAGCTCAAACTACATCTAACGGAATCACTTCCGTTTCTTGTCATCCCATCTCAAAGGACGCAGCACAAAGGGATAGAGAATAAAAAGGAATTCCTATTTATTTTTCTCTCAACTCAAGCGCATATCCTATTACTCAAAAGCCCTACACAATGGGCATTGCTTTCAAGTGCTTCACTTGGAATTCCAATTTCCAATTTGATATTTGAATAATATGATTAACCCTATCGTTGGACAAATTGTTCGCTCGTCCCAAGATCGAGTGCTTTAACAATCGGCCAATGCCGGCTGGTCGACCAGCATATGCTCCAAATTTTTGTGTTGTCTCATCGCCCATTAAAGTTGCACGTTGAGGAAAATTCGATTGGCGCCACGAAAGCCATAAAAAACGCACGCTCTGTGCCTCCGCACTCAACACTCAGGGCAAAGTTCGTCAAGGAAAAACAAACGTTAAATGACGTGGGGCATAGGCGACGCAAAGACATCCTATTTAACAGCCCATGACAAGCAGCGGTATTGCAATATTGCAAGATAAACTCAAATTATTTCTATGTGTATTTTTTCAGCTTTGTCATTAAAAACTTTATTGCACGACTTGCACATACCTTGTTATATTGAGCGATTTTATGGACGGCGGTAAACAAACAAGAACTATGCATGCTTAAAAAAATTTAATTCCCAACAGAAACACACTGGCAATCACTTGATTGATCGACATATACACTACACAAAAAATAGCTGCTCTTTAAAAATTCACAAGAAGTTTTAGTAAACTCACGTCATAAATATATTCTCCCTATTCACAAAGTAATTAATTCGATTTAATAAAATATATTTCTACTTAATACAAATTACTTATAAATATACTTCATGACGAACATTTCTACTTGATTTATTTGTATTCCCTACATATACCCTATGCTGCTAATAATAACTTTCTTGCTGAAGCATAAATTTCATCTCTCATATTTAAATATTAAAGCACCCACTCCTCTGCATTTTATCTACAATCTTGGGATTCTTAGCACCCAAATGCCACCCCATTTGTAGGGTATTTTGTTGGTGGCCACCTACTGGGCTGGGCATGGCGACATTCTGACGCGCTTGTTGTTCCTGCTCTCTGGTGCTTTCCCCGCGCTGCTTTGTTTGGTCGAGTTGGCGGCATCGTGTGACACATTGGGAACAGCGAGCATATTATGTCACTGGGGGAGTCGAAAGGGGGGCCTTGGGGAGTTCAAACGTGGAAATTAAAGTCGCACAGCAATGGGAAAGTTAAATGCTTATCGATTTTGCTCATCATTCGTTTAACCGGGTCGTAATGTTTTGTTTGTTGAGGCAGGAAAGCAGAATGGCAACATGGAGTTGAGTTGGCTGGAGTTTGGCCAACAAACAAACACGTGGCTAACAAAAAGCGAGGGATGCTCGTCGAGTTGGCGGGGATGACTCATCGAGTTTAGCTGCAAATTCAGGGTTGGCCTCAGCCCCCTTGTCAATTTGTATCTTTTCTTGGCACCGGCCATAGAAAATATAACAAATGAAACATGTGCAAATTTCATTTCATATATCTGAAGTGTTGCACATGGCTGCCGGACAAGATCAAGGTTCTATAAAAGATACGAGATATTTCCCTCGCTCTCTCTTCCAAATCTATTTTGGCCAATAGCCAACAAATTCTTATAATTATTAAAAATACAAATGAAAAATGTACAATTTCGTGCGCAACATGTTGTGTCAAATGAAGAAATTGTCTCATTACCTGTGCGACTTGTTGTGATTTTGTGTCGTCGTCGTCGTCGTCGTCTGTTTCTTGACAATTCTCAACTTGTCTTTAGCAACTTTTAACAAATGTTTTTACACAATATTTTCGTTTTATGTAGTATTTTTGGTTATAAACTTTTCTCGTTCGTTACGCGCTCATTAATGAAACGTCTCTGAGGCGGGCGAGTGCATTTTAAATAATTTGTGAATAAAAACGTGTATTCATTCTGATATAGTAGATACTCTACAGGTAAACAAAAGCAACCACCGGCACAAAAGCGACAACAAAGTGACAAACACAAAAAACGAGTATTCGAGTCAAATTGTGTACTCTAATTATAGATTTATAGATATTGTATCTACAACAAGAACGAACAACGCGTAATACAATGTTTTCATAATCAACAGATAACGTGATTTACGAACAGAGCAACAACGAACAATATCGATAAGAAAGTGTTCCAACACTTTCTAACAACAAATACCCAACATGTATACTTGGGTGCTGTCATCAACTGCATTTTGGACATTTGAGTCACGAAATTTACATAAACATTTGAAAAATATGAGCCAAAGACGTGAATACTTTCTGAGAGCAGCAAACGTCAATGAAGTTGACGGACTTCGTGATACAAAAATGTTCGATGCAATAAGTTTGATATTTTATTATAGTTCTTGACTTTCTAGCTGTTTTTCTACTCTTAGAATCCACTTAGAACCACTCCAAAATTTAAATATAACTTCAGACTTTCAAGTAGTGTTTGTTCCCAGTTTTCTTCTATTTTTTTAGCAGCTTTAAGCAGAACATATGCAAATAGCGAGACGCTTGATTGATTTGCTCGCATGTTGCCAGTTGTTTGCGGCAAATGTTTTCTAATTTTGGCAGCCAATTGCGCCAATTGGGCGGCAAAAGCGACGCAGAAATGTTGAAATTGCAACAAATTGATTTATGACGCGAGAAACAACAACAACAACCCAGAAACAACAATAAAACCTGACCAGCCACGAGGCACAATGCGGAAACAACGAAATGTCCGAGGGTGTATCAATATATGTATAAATGAATTTTTATATCAGGGGTATTCACTGTAAGAGAAATTTTTAATTTGTTCGTTCGCTTGATTGAGATCTATTTCGTATATTATGTTTTCTCTTGTGACAGGCTGTTGAAACAAATAGGTAAACAAATTTGATTAGACAAAAGTTGTCGCCTAATTTGGTTGTGGGCCAAATAAATTTCCCATTGTTATAAATTCGTTGACATTTATCTTAACTGTCGCCAGACAAACAATGGCATATAAATCACACGTAATTAGGGAAATCGTGGGCAAGGTTCTTTCATTTATTAATTAATTAAGTTAATTTACATTAATTTTCATTTGCAAACTTGAAAATGCAATTGCAATTTGAGGCAGACAACAAAAAAGTGCAAAATGTTTAAAGTGTCGCATTCAAAAACGTCGCTATTCTTAGTTGGGAAAATTGGGTCAACAAACGCTGCGGTGGTCAAAGCAGTCAAGAGCCAAACATTTGGCAGCCACAGCGTCAGAGCGAGACAGAGAGAGTAATGTGCGAAAGAGAGAGCGATGGCAGAGAGTATCTCTCGACAGAGCGGCGCCTGCGAAACAATTTTTGTTGTATTCAGTTTTCTATAAATATAAATGGCATTTTAATTGATTGTGAGTTGCTGCAGAGATATTCTGCAAATCGAGTTAAAGACGCAATCAATTTAGACTCTGCAAAAATGACATCATAAGCACTGCAGCCTTCGAGAGGCAGGCGAAGGATTATTGTGTACAAAAAATCCTTTCACAACGAGCTGACATCATTTGCAAAAGCTCTCTCATGAGTGCTGTTCCGATTTCCGGTACGCTATGCCTATTCTATGTACAATGGCTCGTATGTGGCATGCGGCATGCCGCATGTGGCACCTACATTTAAATAGAATTTATGCCGCCCGCACAAAAGCCGCACCTCATACTCATACACCTAGGCCTCCTGCTGTTCCATTTCCAACTTCGGAATCGGGTCAGAGACAAAGTTGCATTACAAATTTAATAACAATTTGCATAAATTTACAAACTAATGCCGCAAAATTGCTTTCGACGTGGGGAGAACTACTAAACAATATGTATACGTATTTGTATTTGTGTTTACTTACTTCTCAGTCTCTCTCAGTCGAAGGCGTTGTTATCGTGTGGATCTGTCATATGTAAGTACATGCAGCATTAACTGTAAAGAGACCATTTTTAGCATAAATTAGACAAGTATTTCAAATGTCTATAAATCACAAAATAAACTCTTATTTATGCTTCTTAATTACACATTTGACACTCCGGCCAATTCAAGTTATTTACCCATGTACGACACAACTTATTATCAGATGTACATTTATAATGCCAGCCCAAAGAAATATGTTTTTCTAAGGTCTCTTGTCTCGATGTTGACGGTTGTTGCGTGGGCGACCCATATATGTATAAAATACATAAATGCAAAACGCGGATTAAAGCAATTACAAAATGCGGCTTGGAAACAACTTTTCGAAAACAATTTGTGGGCAGCAAATTGGAACTTCTGGTAATCGATTATGCATTCCACATGCGTGCACAGCAAGAACATCTGGCGTCGCTGTTTTCATTGATATTGTTTATGATAATATACTGTCTCAGCTATTGAAAATTTGAAATTATGTTTATTGGCTTATTTAAATTAATTTTAATGATTTTATAATCGCAGCCGTTAACTGCTTTCTACTGTCGTTGAGTCAAATAAATTCTGGGAAGCCATCAATGCCAATCCCCTGTTATTACTTATTTTTTTGATTTATACAAAGAGTAAGCTCGCACAGTGCCCACGAGAAGTACTCACACACAACCGCACAATGAAGCTCGAAAACTATTTGCGAGCCGCTGCCGTTGGCACGAAAATGGCATTAAAAACGGCACAGACAAAAAAAGAAGAAGACGATGGAAGCCAACTGACAACAACAATAACAATTGACAAGCACAACAACAACTGTTGCAGCCGTTCAAAAAGGTGCCTAACATTGCAAGTTGGCAACAAAAAAGTAACTGCAACAAGACGCAAAATCACGTGGCCAACATCAATGGCAACACAATAGCAAACAGCAACAAGTTGCTGATTCTGCTCGACAGCCAAATACCCTGCAAAGATTCCAATACTCAGTTATAAAGTTAAAGCACTCGACAACTTATTTGTTTAGTTGATAAAAATTAATCTATTGCCTGTAAGCTGATATTGAATTGCGAATGCTTTGCCGTGCAGCACTTGTGCTGCATTCCACGAAATGTTGCAAGCTTATTGGGCAGGCCGTAAATAAGCAAAACAAGCAAGTGCACATTGGCAATGCCAGCAAGGCAGCCAAGCAAAAGGAAACAATAATAATAACAATGGAAATAACACTGAACAAGTTTTGTTTTAAGCCATTTTTGGCAGTTTTCGGCTGCCGATGGATGCAATGAATGAAATTAAATGTTTAGCTTCCCCCTCAACCCACTGTCGCAAGACCGAGAGACTGGCTGACAACGTTTTGGGCAACACAACTCGTTTGCAAGTTAGCGTCAAGTTGCCAAAGTTGGCCAAGTGTGCAACACACAACGGCAAGTGTTCAGTTATTTTTATAGCGACTGCAACAAAGTACAGCGAGTGAAATATGATTGCGAGCCGCACGCTGCCCGAAGAGGACGCCTTAAGGAAAACTTCCAGTTGCCAGTTGCCAGTGAACAACTGCCTCCCATTGTTGTTGGCCGGGACGCCGCTGCTGACGTCAGCGTTGGCGCTTTCACTTGCGCCGGCGACTTTTCCTCAGTGCCGAAACTCGTTTGCTTTGCTGTTCACTTTATTTGCTGGCCTAATAAACAGCCACTGTCAAAAGTATTCTATGAATTTACCGGGTACTGACCTCCTCGACACACCCCAAAAGCCAGCAACTTATTTGTTTGGTTCTTTTTTCGACATTTATGCAAAATCAATTTATATTTATTTCTGACAACATTTATTAATGTCTGCAGCGCGAATGGGAAACGAAAGGAAAGGAAATAACGCAACAAGCAAAAGCGACAACAAAATTCGAATGTTATGCAAATATTTATCCAAACAATTATGGATGCGAATGATATAATAGCAGTTAAGAGTTAGACCGACTCACGATGGCCCAAAGGTGCGAAAAGACTTGATTGAAATATCATTAGGTGCTAGTTTTGATTGCCAATTGGCCCAAGTTCAGCACGCTCTCATGACGATAACTCTCGACTATCACATCTCTACTTGGTATTCGTCATGTGAATATAAATAAATCGTGTTTGCTTTACAAGATTTATGTGTCTGCTTAACCCGGTTCAACAAGCAAGCAGATAAACTGTTGAAACAAAACAAATTGCACGCATAATAAATTGAGATAAAAAAGCCGCATCTTCAACGTGTTGTCGTGTCAAGTGTTGGCTCACAATATTCATACGCTTCACGAAGATTTATCAATGAACTCTTTAGAGACGCACACAATTTAAGCCGGCTGTGGTCCATTTAAGGCCAGCCACATTACTTAACACGCCGTTCGGGTCAATGCAGCAGCTGTGTAACCTTAGACACCATTTGGAGATGCAGATACAGATAGAGATCGAGGCATAGATACTTTTGTGGAAATTTACATTTGTTTGTTTGACTTTAAAATGAGGATCGAATTCATGTTGACAGCTATCAATTAAATCATTTCAAAATTACGTATTGACATAATATATCTAAACTATAAGATTAAGTTGACAATTTATCAATATTTGTGGGGTAATAGTTTCAAACGGAAAATTAAAGACAATATGGTAACTTAAATGTTTTGATTAGTTCAATTTTCGCGTAACTTAAGTAAAGTCTACTTCCATTTTTAAATAACTAATTGCATTATATACTTTTTCTCTTGTAATTATGTTGTATACGGCATATTGAGCTTATCGGCATTATTAAATTTCGTAAATTAAAAAAAGAAATTGCTGCAATTAGTAATAAGTTAAGTATACGATCTGTTGCTTCTAATGCATTTTATTATCTTTCGTTCGTCATGTTTTGGGAATTATCAGAAACTGTTGTTGGCATCGATACTGCTATTATTAAATTTGGTAAATGAAAGGAAGAAATTGCCGTAATAAGTAGTTGTTGCTTCTAATGCATTTTATTGTCTAGCATTCGGCAAGTTTTGGGCTTATCTGAAACTAAGCGGCAATAAACGTGCGGGTTACAGCAGTTAATTATCTTTTACATCAAAGCATAACAATAGCATTGACCTCCCGTTTGAGCTTGAGCCTCCACAGCCTCCCCAGCCTCAAAATGTTCGAGTACCCGTAGCCAATGCGATGCCGCTTGCCACACAGCACAACGTGTGCAACGCTTATTGTACAACATGCACTCGGCGCTGTCATAATTAACATCTAAGCAGCGATAAATGCAATTAGCGCTCTGCCAGCAGTCGTTGACGTTGTCCCAGACCCAGCCCAGCCACCTCGACTTGATTGTACTTTCATTGTGGGTTCATTGTCGGCCTCCCTCAGCTACGAATGGCGACAGAGAAAGGGGGAGAGCGAAACAGAGAGAGATGCGATCTGATGCTGGGCTGCAGCCAACGCCCTGCACCTCAGTGTCAAATGTTAAGGCATTGAGTCGAAATTTTATTGCACTTTCAACACGAAATAACTTTTGTTGCCCCGTTGTGCGTTCGCGAGGCGAGTATTTCAAAGATACACAGATGCAGACACAGATACACAAGACAAACCAAACCAAACATCGCAACACAACACGAAATGCTAGAAAATAAACAGTCAGAATGTTAAACGGATGTGTTAGAAAAGTGCGCGGCGGTCTCAAATTTTGTTTAAAAATACCAAAAAGACGGCAACACAACTCGTGCATCTGCATCGACATCCAAACAAAAAAGAAAACGAACAAAAATAATATATTGAAAAACAAATGGGGAAATGTAGCTGCAATTGACGATCAAATAACTTTCAGTTGTATTGCTAGAAATTGAGATATCGAATGGCAAAGAGAACGTAAATTGCACTTTATGTAAAACAATTAATTTGTTGTAGAAAGTAATAAATGATTAAACAATTTGTTGTTGCATAAATAAAAGTTTCATTTTGATATGCGATAAAGCCAAAGTTTAATAAGTAAATCAATTTAATGATGCACATTAATGTTTATATAATTAAATTCACATTCATTTCCTGAACCAGTTTATAACGTTTTTGAATGCAAATCCGAAATTGTGAATTTATTTTATATTCAATTTCCTCCCAGCTTGAATTTTATATAAAAGTACTCACAATGTTTTAATCGATAATTTAAATTTAAATTTTGAATTTATTCCATATTCCATTTCATCCGAACTTTACCGCCTCAGTCATTGCTCCAGTTTTGTAAGTATTTTAATTAAATTTAATCACAACTTTAGACTGAAGCAGTTGTACTTGATGTGCTCCGTTTTCGCTCAGTGCATTTCTGGTTGAGAAAGTGCGCACTTGGCGATTTACTTGAGCGACCCCGAAATGGCGACAAGACGACATGGCTCGAGGTGCATAAATCGCCATTTTCACGCATCTATCCAGGCAGCGAGCCAGCTGGTGCTTTGATGTCTTCATGTCTATAGGTCTGGCCGATGGCATATGGCATATGGAATATGGAATATGGGGTGTGTGTGGTGTGTGTGTGAGTGGACGGGACACGGGTTATAGCAATGGCTCAACGACCGTGCGTGAAAAGCGGCTATTAAAAATGTTTGTCTCTGGCAAAAAGGCAATGCGCCTATTTTTAGTGCATTGGCTTTGCCAGCTTTGGGCTGCTTTGGCCATGAAGTGAGTATCTGTGTAACATGTGTGTGTGTGTGTATCTGCATATGCACTTGTCAGATACTACTTGTAGTTGCTGCGCACAGGTGAAAGTATTTAATTATGCGACTGCCTGCATGACAAATCTCTTGGTGTTGGTCAGCAATGTTGATGAATTGAGCGCGCACTCGCGAGACACACAACAAAAACAACCTTGAAAAATGTCACGTTGCATTTGAAAAATGCGCTTTAATGAGCCACATCAAAGCGAGTGGCAATCGCTAGCCTGCCTGCTCATGCCTGGGCATAAAAGGCTGGAAATACATCGCGACCGGAAAGCGATAGACCGAATTGGTATTGTCGCTAGTTCAATGGAAAAAAAACAAAACACAAACAGAGCAGCTGCAAGGCGAACTGCCTCAGTCGCCTTGTGGCAGCGATAACAAACAAACAAACAAACAGCAAAATATTTATCGACAGCGAATGGCGCAAAAACAAACAAAACTTGCCTCGCATCTGCATCGTGTGATATGGCCAAAATAAACGCAGACAGATTGAACACTTCTAGTCCTTCAGTGTGAGTTTGAGTTTAGCCTGCCGGCCAAGTGTGACTCTCCAAAGATAAATGGCAAACATGTGTCGCTGCTTAAAAGCGAAATTTCACTTTCAAATGCAGGCTGGCAGAATCCGATGTCTTCGGACAGGTTTATGACTTGGCCAAGTGCGTAAGTCGACTGCGTATATATCTATACATACATATATGTATATGAAAGTGAAACGTGCCTTTGGCAGCCGACTGTTGCATTGGGACGCCTC
Organism: Drosophila ustulata; assembly: GCA_035047365.1. Taxonomy (NCBI): domain Eukaryota; kingdom Metazoa; phylum Arthropoda; class Insecta; order Diptera; family Drosophilidae; genus Drosophila; species Drosophila ustulata. The sequence goes on from JAWNPT010000094.1 coordinate 28,151,323, forward strand.
ATTTAAGTTGCGCACATGCTGCAAATATTTGCCAAAGCAAAGCAATAATTGTTCTTTAATTGAGATACGCATACACGATTCAGGCAGACGCATTGTCTGTTGCTGAGCCGCTGCTTTATTAGCGTCGTTTATCGCATCCAAACGTTTTCCTTGGAATTCTGTGTGTGAAAGGCTCAAAATCACCGCCACCCGTGGCGTATGAGTAATATCGCCAAAAGCACACTAACGTCGACATCAATTGTAGATAATTCCGTTTATAATTGCTCATTAATGCGATAATCATCAGCTGACATCAGTTGTGAGTAATCGTTTTTGTCGTGAACTTGTCAGTTAACAATTCTTAAAAGAGTTGCAAAACTTACTTTCAATAATAGTCATGGCAACAATCAGTCTCGCATCGAAAGTAAATTGAAGCAACCCACAATAAATACAATTCAAAGTGCAGCCAAAAGAAAACCAAAAGTATTTTTATACAATTTCTATTTATACATTATGTATTTTGTTAGTCTGTGGTTTTTTTTTCCGATTTTTTTAGTGGTTGGCATTTTCAATGCAATGCTTGGGGCATATTTTTAAACAATTTTTAATGCCAGCAGAAGCAGCAGCAATTGTTGTGTTGCTCGGCTACATAACAAAATATGCTTGTAGTTTTTGTGTAAGACAATTTCATTTGCAGTTAAGTTAGCGGCAAATATTTGCACAATCCTCGGCCCACTGGCAACACACATCATACACACAGCCTCAGAGTGGTTGCCACTGCTGCTGCATCCACAACAAATGCAAACTGCAATTGCAACTGCAAATGCTGCTGCTGGTTTTTTTTCTGCTTCTGTTTCAGTTTTTATTTCGATTTCGGTCCTCTGGGCGCTAATTGAGTGAGCACACGCCAGTCAGTCAGTCAGCCAGACAGACAGACAGAGAGACAGAGAGAGAGACAGTCAGCTAGCCAGAGGAGAAATGAAAAACGCGACGAGGCCAGCAAAATACTTTACAATAGATGTAATGATATTGCACGAGTATCTATCTATCTATCTATCTATCTAGCTATGTATGTTATATGGGGCGTCTTGTATTGGACTCGCGGCAGTTCGTTTTGGTTATGCCTGCTGCGGTTGTGGCATGCAGCAACAACAGCACATGCAACACACTCCATAAACTTCAAGGAAGTGCCACAGCTAACACAGAAGGAATGTGTCAGTGAAAAGTCTCAGCAAAACGACCAAAAGATACACTTACGAAAAAGTATCTCTTCAAAACAATTGACCATTAACTTCATTAAAACATAATACATCAAAATTACGTGGTAAGGATTCAATATTAATATTTTGCTTCAATGATAATAATTCATATGAAGTAATTTAATACATTCTATACCATAATTATTATTTCGGAATATTAAAATAAAACTAAAATATAATGATCACATGCAAATAAATAAATAAATTCCGCCTACTGAATCAGAGCAAATTAAATATTATCTATCTGAAAATCTCAGCGGCGAGATTCATTAAGCTGCTAAGTCGCTGGTATTTAATTCTACCCACCAGCAAAACAATGTTGATTGAGCCGGCTAGCAAGTAATTTAATGGTCGACTCGGTTGCCTTCAATTAGGCATCGGCTGTGGAGTACGGAGTACTGAGAGTATTCAGTACTCTGACCTGCACTATCTTCAGCGGCGACGGCGGCATCAAGCGGCTTCATCGCATTACAGCATGAAATTGTCATAAATTTAATCCGATAAATTATATTTCATTTAGCGTTGACCGCAACGCGCTGATCAGCGGCATCATCATCATCATTATTATTGCGCTTATTTTTTGTTTGTCCGCTATTATTACTAGTACTTTTATTATTATTGTTGCTAGTTGTTGCTGTCAGTCAGCTGACAGAATATTTCACTCCAATGCGCACACAATATTTTTGTCGTTTTTCCACATTTTAGGTCAAATTTTCATTGCGCGGTTACTGAACTTTTTCTAGATTGTACCGTATGATTGACAGAGTGCCCGACTGACTGCCTGACTGATTGATTGAAGTGCTCACACACATCATGTATTCTGCATTTAATTGCTGAAATTTACATAAATGCCACGACATTTGCATACACAATTTTCCCAGCATTTCATTTAAATGAAATTAGCCCCTCCCGAACGCCCCGAAAATGAAGTTGCGTAATTTGCTGTGCCAACAAGTTATCGATAAATTTGTCTCACTCTCGCTTTCTCTTGTTCTATTCCTCTTCTTCTAACGATTGGCACAATTTCCCCTACGCTTGGCATTTGCAATTTACGCAAGAATGTTGCCGCTGTTCGTTTGAGTTTTGTTTTTAGAATAGAGTCCGCACGTTACTCATACGACATGTTGCACCACATTTAGATTTAACGATTTAATGCCCACTCGCCTCGAAACCAGGTATATGCATAAATCAAACTGAATATTAATTCCATCAAATTTGTCCAAGTTTTGCTCGAACTCGAAGGTTTTTATTTCTTCGCTTGATTTATGGGCATATTTAAAAATACCAATTTGTTTAAAAATAAATCAATTTCTGGACGTAACCTGGTTTTGTTTACTCCCTCAATCGATTGTTAATTGTGCATTTTATTTGCTACTGCACATTATTACTACACAACTTGCCTCAGCTTGCCTTTCAAAGTAACCTCAACAGATTTCATTGTCAGTCAACGTATTAATGTCACAATCGGCCAGCTTGTTAACCCCCAACGACAGTTATTATTTCTTTCTCTTTCAAATCATTTATAATCCCCCACTTTTGGCGCACGTGCAGCGTCTTAAGTATCTTAGCCCCAGCTCACTGTTTACCTTGCCTGTGGCCAATTCGACTTTTTTCTCTCTCTCTCTCTCGCGGTTTGTTTTTAAACTGTTTATAATTGTCGAGTTTTTGGCGCTTGTTCGACACTATTTTTTTTTTGTTGGCCATTAAATTGTCAGCTACTTTGCCGTAAAAGGCATGGCGAATGCGTAGGCGTGGCTCCATCTGCGCCCACAACAGGCAACGAGAATACGACTTACACACTCACATCCATTCATTTACACTCACACACACACACATTTTACAGAGTCATGTGTGGCTTCGATATTTGGGCATCGCGTGTGCAGATTTTCGGCTGCGTTGGCGTGTGCTGAACCATTTCTGGAGCGTTTTCTGATTCATTGGCCAGATTCCATGGCGCAGTTTGTTGTATTTGTATTTGCTCATTTTGTTGTTGTTGTTGTTGTTATTTTTGTAATTATTGTGGCTGCTAACGTTCGCTGTTATTAGGCGCACGAGTTGGCCATGAACCACTGACGACTTATTATTTTTGTTGCTCAGCTCGAAATAATACTTTTGCTTAGCCACACAAAAAATTGGTTGTTCGGCTTGCATTGTTTTTACAATTATTGAGCAAAGGTACTAAGTAAAAGTGGATGCGACAGGCAGACGACTACCCTGTAAAAATGTTTTTTTCATTTACAACAAATATTCAATTAAGAATTTCAATAATCTAAGAAAGATATTCAGTTGATATTTTCAATCAGATTGCATTTTAAGTCTGTCCCAATATTGCCTACACTTCAGCCAGCCATTTAATGCAGCCGACTGACGTCATATGGTTGGCTTTGCTGCTCAGCCAGTTAGTCGCCAGTTGCCTCCAATTTGAATTTGGAAGCTTCATTGAGTCTGCAGTTTGGTGCTGCACTGGGTCGTCATTGCTGCCAATATCCGCTGGCAATGCATTCAAGCGGCAATAAGCAGCAGCAGCAGCAGCAACACAGAAGTGAAACAAAAACAACACAAATGTGAGAAAGAACGGCACAATTGAGGTACGAGTAGATGTGGATGGTTCTCGCTTGGTTGCCTTTACTTTACCCTACCTAACTCCCCTTCCCTTCCCTTCCCCTTTAACTGACTCTGCGTCAACTTCCGCCATGCGAAAGCTCAGCTCAGCTCAGCTCGGCTCGGCTCGGCTAACAAAAATAATAATAACTGTGCCATGTTGGGGTTAAGTGCAAACGTCATAAACGCAGCAGAGTCGTCGCTCCATTTCTCTCAATGTTTGCAGCTCCCTTTCAGTGGCTGGCTCGACGCTGCCCTTTAACTGTAAAGAGCGTTGTACGTAGTTTATTTACCTTTTTGTGTTGCTGGAACGCAGAAAGCAAAATAAAAACAAAAAATGATTCATGCGCAACCAGCAACCAGCAACAACAACAAATCGAGTAAAAACTTGTTTACTCCCAGGCAACAACTTCTCGTAGAGCGTTTCCAGCGTCTGTCGATTCAATTGCAAAGCTCTCTAGCAGTAGCTTCTAAAGTGCATTTCCAATTATCCGCAGCAATTGTCCACGCCCCGTTTATTAAGCCAATTTTGCCTCTTCGACTTTCCAATTGATAATCGAATAAAACTGAACTGCACCGAACTGAACTGCAAACTGACCAGCAATTTGGCCAAAAGCGGACTCGAGAGGGCCCTGCATTTTAGCCTTATATGGTTTTGCCGATCGCTTCAGCGCACAGCTGATGCCGTTTTCTGGCCCCCAATTTAGTTGGTCAAGGTTTGTGCCCCAAAATGGGCAACGACGAAGCGCTTATCGCGCCTTTCTAACCAACCAGCCAGCTGATAGCGCTTCGTTTGTCTTTGATTATTGTTCTATTGATTAGCCTCGGCGTTATCAACGCTACATATTTTGTATATTATACGATGCCTAAGGTGTGCAATATTCACAGAGGGCTGAGTCAACAGTTAAACTATGAGTTAAATATTTATGTGTTTGGAATGGCGCCATAGAATTAACTACAAATTACATTTTGGGCGATAAGAACTGCGAGCTGCGATTACATTAGCCACCAAGTATTGTTGTTAGTGGCAACAAATTGTTTATTAAGTATGCTAATAGAACTTGAAACTTGATTTAAATACGGATTCATTGGAATCTTTATGGCAATAAAATAAATTTGCACATAGGAATTGTTTCATTTGTAAAAATATGAAAAATCATTTCGTTTCATTGGAATTTAAATTGATTCTAGCAAATACAATAATTATAATTAGCATAATGGACATTAATCGTAATCATAATTGCTCATCAATTTAATCGCAATTATAGAATTTATAGAACCAATTATGCAAACGATTAGCGAATGTCATAAATATAAAACAAGTGTGAGAAACACATTTTGTTTACTCTACAAATAAATTCTGTTCAATATCAAATTATTTTTAAATTTTCCACAACTAAAATGTATACAGCATTTGTTGAAATTCTATCTATCGATTTATCGGGTTTCGAAATAAACATTTTTCAATTACAAACAAAACAAATGTGGATCTCTGGCGGAAATTGACTTAAAAACTATGCAATCTTGTGTCTTTTAAGTTAACAAATCGTTTAAAAATATTAAAAAATACTTGTAGTATTATTACAGGGGCGTTAAACATAGAGAGCAAGAGAGCTAGCTACTTGCAGGTGGGCAGTTGGCCATGGCTAAAATGCATATACGTAAACTTGTATAAGGCAGACAAATTCCAATGTTTATATTCGTCATGTTGCACGTAGTGCGAGTTGTGTTGTTGTTGTTGATGTTGCTCCCTCTGGTGGCAATGACCTATGGCAGGCATTAAAAAACTCAACAAAGCTAGATTTTTTCCTATCTGGCCATAAATAGCCATCAAACATTTTGGCAGTTAACAATAACAACAGCAGCAGCGGCAATTAGAGAAATGTGTTTTGTTGCTGGTTCAATAAACTTGCCTAAACTTATATGAAATTGTATAATTAAATTACGACTACGACTAACATCAAATGTATATAGTATTAGTATGGCCTATAGCTGGGCGAGTACCAGAAATAGTTTTGAATAAAACCGCGCGGAAAATTGTACAATTAATTGTGAATAAAAAGCAAAAAACCACAGGAAATGTTAGAAAGCACAACGAAAAAGGGGCAACAATAAAATACGTACGCAAACACACACACACACACACACATAAATAGTATTCGTCGAGATATTTTGTGCAAATATCTCTTTGGATTTCACTGAGGCATTGACGGCGAAGAAGACGACGACGACGACGACGACGACGACGACGAACGGCAAACGGCGCCAGGGCCAGAACCAAAGAACCAACCACAAAAGCAGCCTCAGCCCCGCAGTCACATGCAATCGCAAGCTGCGCCGCTTTTCACGCTAATATTAGCAGCAAACAACAGTGATAACTGCTAAGAAGGCAAACAACAGATAGGCACGACTATCAGATGCCCTACTTCGCAAACAATATCAAAAATTACTTGCTTGTAATTAAAAAGTTAATATTTGTTGGTTACAAGCTAAACGAACAATACACAATTTGAATATAGATAAAAATAGCATAAGGTACTTTCATACAGCTGACTCATTAGTTTGAGGTATTTATTAAATATTAAAACTAATAGATTACAAGCGAAATGAAAAAATGGGGAAAAAAGATAGAATAGCACATTGATGTATAGAAATATGCTAATACTTCCTAATTACTTTATTAACCGATTTCTTTTGTATAACATTTAATTTTAAATTCTGGTAGCTGAGCAACCACTCTCTAATCATAGGGTATTTATTTGAAAGAGAGAACTAACTGCGCACACAGCATTGCAAGATTTTCACTTAAGGAAAGTTTTGATTCGATTTCGCACATTTGCTTATTGAATTTGCGAGGCATAAATAAGTACGCTTTTCATTTTGCGTTAAACTTTCTGAATTGAAAAATAAAACCGAAGGCTGCTGCTGCAGCAGCTGCAGCAAATGGGAATCAATTAAAATGTCATTAGATCGTCTCGAGACTTGAAATAAAAACGATCGATTAAAAATAGTATTTTGTCGTTCAACGCATTGGTCAGATTCAATTTCGATTTCGTTGCAATCAAATGCGAATTAACAACATTTATATAGTGCATTCGCTTCGAGCGTATTATTGGCCCAATAAACTTTGCACCTCTCTCGATGCCTGGCAATTGGCCAACAACAACAAGCCAAAAAACAAAAAGAACGTCGAACGTCGAGTGCATTTTGGGCACTTTTTCTAATTAAAAGCGAAAAGGTTAGCAGCATTTTGGACATAGATTGATAACGGCAACTGTCAACAAGCCGCAGGTGCAATCACTCAACGGCAGCTCAGCTCCGTTCAGGTCAAAAGCTATTGAAATCGACACCAAAGCGTAAGCAATGCCTCAATCAGCGTCATCAAGCGACCTTGCCACAAACTGGTCAGCTGTGACTTTCGACTGCATATCGATAACATTGCGAGAAATGCGAAAACAAATCAATAATTTACATTTAATTTGTATTGTATGTGAACAGAATCAAATAAATTAAATTTACATTTGCGCTTTGAACTCACCTTAAATTGCAAAATTGCTGGCCGACAACATTTGTGATAGTTAAAAAATGATAACCAATTTAATTGTTGGCAATCGTTTTATTTTTAGTATATTTCGCTTTGCTAAAAAGATAACAGAAACAAATACAAATGCATTAATAACTCGTCATATCATTTACTTATTATACTATAGATAGAACTTTGTAGTTTGCCATTAATTATCAACAATCGTTAGTTATAACAACTATTAATAATACCCTGGATTCTGGCTCTCCTTCCCTCTGCCTCTCGCATCTCAATTTGTTTTTACCTGCTTCTAATATATGTACATACATAATATATATCGGTTAGTCAAGGTCTCATTTAAGTGGATATACGTCATCTTTTGCGATTTTTCATCCGCGCTGTTGTTCATATAATTAGGCAATGTGATTCACACCCGAGTACTATAAACAAAATGATTCCTAGCGGATTCCGGCTACCGACTTTCGTGGGTGGCTGTCGAATTGAAATTGACATGGCACTCTCTCTTGAGTGCTGCCACATTTTGCAGCAGCTATTTATACATAGGCATAATAACCATTCCGTAATGCCGTCTAACATTTTTGCTCGCCGGCTGTCAACACCTCAAATTGAAAGTGTTCGCTCAATATCTGAGCTGGAAATTACAACACAATGCACTGTTTGTTGACTCGCAGCCAATCAAGAAATTGACATTCACCGATCCAAAAAGAAAAATGAAATAAGGAAGACAAGCACTCGAACAACAAGCGCCTCACGCGGCAGATACAAATCTATTATGCCAATAAATCATGACAACGAAAATGTTTGGTCAATAAATTTAAAGTCACTTTTAGAGGCAAACAAATCAAGGTGATTCAAAGTCTCTTCTTGGCTTAGGGAATGCTCTATCTATGCGCTCTGACGAGTGCATTCTCTCTATTCGAAATACTCTATTCACTATTCGTAAGCACTTCACTTCGCTGCACCTTTTGAGCACCTTGTCTTGCAAGCCAGTTGGGCCAAGCCGAGCCCAGAAGCTGTCGAAGCATAAAAACTTAATCATATTTACGTGTACAGCGAAATGACTAAAATATGCCCAAGTGAGCGAATGACTGAATGAATCGCTGAGCGAGTGAATGAATGAATGAATGAATGAGTGAGTGAGTGAGTCTACGGCTGGCTGATTTGCATGCTTTGCTTGTTTGGCGGCAAACGCGATACACTTTTGTAACATAACAAACTGGGAAAAACTTGGCTCAAATTAAAGGCCACGTTAAAACACCCGGCGTTATAGATAACGTGACCAACCAGCTATTAATGAAAATATTATATACATACATTTTATTTTTTTGCGATCCAAAATAATAATTAATGTGGTATAAAATACTAATCTAAACATGTAAATTTTTGTAATGTTGTTTTCGACATGTGTCTCGCAACTTAGTTAAATTTTGCAATGGGAAAATCTATGAAAATTTTCACACAGCAAAAGCGACAACAATGGCGCAGCTAGAGGTCATGGTCATTACTGCTGTCAGCTTGCAACCTGTGGGCTTTTAATTAATAATGCTTGACCGCCCCTTTCGCCTGCAACGGAGAGAGGCGTGTCCAATTGGCTGACAGGCTGCTGACTTCAAAGCGGCTAAAAATATGACATGGAAAATGGCCATTTTGCTGATGTAAGCCATTTGATAAAGTGTTTGCTGTGTGTGAAAGTGTTTGCTGATCATTGACGACGAGCTGCGCAGTCAGCCACCAACCAATTGACGCCTTCACTTGTCCAATGTTGTGGCGATAAAAATGCGATTAATAATTAATGAAAAGGCACTCAAACACACACACATTGAAAGCGTCACGTGAAAGGCATTGGAAAAGAAATCGAATATTTAGGCAACGAAAAAGGCCTTCGAAAACTGAACTGAACTCTATGTAATGAGTAGCAAACTGCCGGCGATAAGCAATTTTTGCGGTTTCTTTTCATAACAAAACTCTATAAAAATAAATGAAAATAGAAATAGAGAAAAGAAAGGAAATTTTACAAGTCATTGATGACGACGAGTAAGTTGCCTTCGCGCTTATCCAATTTGTTTGGCTTTTGATTGCGATAGAACTTTGATATTAATTACAAACAAGCTCACACTTTATGTCAGCTCTCTTTTCAGTTTTCTATCGGATCGAATTTCACAAGCAAACAAACGTTTCGTTTTTTATGAAGCCACTCAATTATCAAGTGCTTCCTTGAAGAAGATATTGTTTTGAGGACGAGTCTTTACTTTAAATATATATACAACTTGGAAATCTATTAAGTTGCGTGTATTGAATACCCCTATGGTATTTGTAGATCAAACTAAGCAACTGCTGAGCGCATTTATGGCCTAGACTCTGTTGTAGATTTCGGCCTAATCAGCAAACGTGTTTAACAACTCGTGTGTTGACCAATTAGCCAAGAACCATTAATGACTTTATGCAGAAAGGAAACCGGCATACAAAAATCGTTAATTACAAATTATGCCAAACTTAATAAGCTTTCAATTATCTTATCAACGGGCAAATGAATGGAAAACAGAATTCTGTTGTTGAGCAGCTAGAAAATTAAATGGGAAACTTGACGTTTGGGGTGTTGAGCTGTTTGTGTCCTCGCCTCGAGTGGCAAGTGTGGCAAGTGCTAGAAAAGCTACTTTGCTGCGTTGGCTGTCGCCTGTCAGCAGCCACAACAACAACAACAACAATGCTGCAACGTCGGCAGAGTTCAAGAAACGACCGCGGCGTCGTTTAAATGCAAATAAAACGAAGCGTGAGATACGATGTGCGACTATGAAGTACTTTTTTTTTTTCTTTCGCTCACTTTTTCTACGTTTTTTACTTAGTTATTGTTATCAGACGTGACGACGCGAGCTGTGCTGCGTTGTTGTCCTGAACCCGGCTCAGCTCAGCATGCATAATGCAGTTGCTTGTCATAGTTGCCACTCTCTTCAGCGTCGTCGTCTTCTTCTTATTGCTGCTGCTGCTGCTGCAAGTTCATCAACCGTTGCAACCGCCGCTGGCAATTAAACTACAAGTTCATAAACTACTCGTTTTTGTTCGCTGATAATCGCTGTCTACAGATCTCAAGTGTGATCACCAGAGTGCCATATATTGAACTCTCGTTGCTGACTTGACTCCCAGTCTCAAGTGCTGTAAGCGCATCCTTGAGATACAAAATAGTATCTGCATCTGAGTTGACCTCATGATGTCATATTTTCCATACAAAATTGCTTCATTGTCTTTGACTTTGTTGCACTTTTGCCAAAAAAAAAGAAAATATAATTTCTTCGCACTTCCGACTTCTGCATAAATTATACAATGCACATTTGACTGCAGTTTAGTCATTGGACTCGGGCTTTTGCTGCTGTTATTATCGCTCAACTTTTTTCTCTCCTTGATATACATACATATTTTTCTTTTCTTGTGCCCTGGATTCGCGTTGTCGACATCGTCGCCACTCTTTCAGCTCTTCTGCTGCCGTTTTTTACGCTAATGGCGCAGCCCGTGAATGACATTTATGTTTATGGTCTAGTTTCTTTCTTGTACACCTCTCGCCTCCTCTGTGGGAGAAACAAACATTCTCATGTCCAATAAGGCAACACACATTCATATGAACACATGTATCTGTATCTACATGTGTGGAAATGCCATTTCACATTTATTTCTATGCACTTTTGAAGGCTAAGCGAGCGTTCAAGTAAAACGCAATTGTGATGCTTAACTGTCAAAGATATCTTTATGGAACAGAACACAAGTGTAGAAATGTGACAGTCTTTGAAACTATCTATACTGATTATTTTCGGCCTACTATTATTTGATCTAAATTTCAGGCAATACATTTATTTCTTCAAAAACATATTTGCTAAAATTCAAATCATGAATTAAATCAATTTCTAGAGCTTTACCAACAATTGTTTGATTTCCCTAGTGTGTCATCTAACCGTATATTATATTATATAGGAACCCCTATGTGCTATTATCTACAATATTACTCAGCTGACTTCAGCTGCAACATTAACCAATAAAAACAATATGAAAGAACATAAAAAAAGAATCAATTTGTGGCGACAACAAAGCGCCATAAAAAACATAATAATAATAATAATACAGTGTGTAACGCAGTATTAATTTAAATTGTAGGTATAATTTGTTGATAACTCACCTTTAAATAAAACGTGAATTTTACAACTCTTGAACTATTGAAATTGCTGTCGTTTTGTTGATGTTGTTGTTGGGGGGAAAGAGACAGAGCAACAGCAACAAATTAACAATAATAATAATAACAACAACCGCAGCAACAACAAAGCAGACGTCGGATAAATAAATAAGTGTACGAAAGAAATGTTTGCGCAGAAAAAAAATGGAAACCGGTTGCAGTTTTTGTTTACACCGAACGAGAGGCAAATAGTTATTATAGAAGGGGCGAAGCGTGGGCGAAAGAGGGGGAGAAGTTTGGCGAATGGAAATCAATAAAACAAACATAAAGAGCAGACAACGGAGAGCAGACGGAAGACAGAAGAAGTGACAGGCAACAGACAACGAATCTGACACACACACACATGCACGCACACTTGCATACATCTCTTTCACACACACTCACATGGAAATGGAAAGCAGGCGCTTTAAGTTCTGGGGCGGCGGCGTTTTTTGGTATTTTTGTTGCTTTCTTTGCGCAGCCGGCTGTGATGAGGATGATGGTGGGCAAAGGGGGAGAGGGGATATTTAACAAATAGGCGAATAGGTTGTGCGTGTGCTTGTGCGAATGTGTGTGTAAGCAGGATGCGCGTGCAAAAATGAAGCAGCAGCAGCAGTCGCCGACAGCTGAGCGGCAGCTCAAAATGAATCATCTGCTTAGCGCCTTTTGACGAAAGATATGAAAAGATAAAACACACACATTCACACCCACACACACACGCACACACGTAGAGCGATTGTATTTTGAATTCCAGACACGCGGTTTGTATAGTAAAATATTTATAATTTGTTATGCAGGAGCTGCTCACGACGGCGACAAAAATTCTGTCTGCTTTGCGTTGGTCTTTTTTTCGTTTGTTGGGTTCTTTGCTTGCTTGTTGGTTGTTGGTCGGTTGGGTTTTGTTGCTTGCTTTGGTCAGCAGCAGCAGCCGCTGTCGCAGCCAGCGTATTTCGTTTCACTCTCACACACACACACACACACGCACACAAATACACATATGTATATGGGACGGCGGCACGGCAGCGCTTTTCACAGCATTCAAACTTTTCAAATTATATAACTGTGCATGTGCATTTTGATTTTTAGATCGCGTTACATATATCAACACTTTAGATTTTGCTTCACTTACACTTGTTTTGGTGCTAAAAACACACTGTCGTTGCTAAATCGTCGCGTCTACCGTGCTCAATGGTTTTTTTTCGACTGCACTAGTGATGGCGACAGTGTGACCGCCAACCGCTAACGCCAAAATGCACGCATCACATTAGAAAAAATACCAAAGGCGGGCGCAAAAATTAGCTGCAAACTATCGATAGCTTCTATAACGTGCTGAGACAATATATACAAGCGGCCTCAAATAAAATTTCAAACCGCTCTTTGTTCAACTGAAATTATAACTAAAATGTAAAAATCTTTAACTAACTGTTGCTGTATTTGTGTTTAAAAACAGAGGGCTTCTCAGGTTGCAGCGATGTAACGATGTAATTGGATCAGCCATGTTAGCTAACAGTCTGTTAGAACATATGGCATTGTTGTTTAGCCAAAAGAACTAGTTCCACGCTCAGTTTATTGCCAGCTCGTGAATTGTTTTTGCGCAAAAAACTTCAATTTAATTTACAAAATGGTAATGTATTTCTACATTTAAGTTCTTAAACTTAAGTCTCAATCTCTTGTAGTTCTCGCTGCTGCACAAAGAGGAAAATGCACACGATAACGCGCTTTGGGCATGCGCCTGGGGCCGCGATCCCGAAACAGCCGGCGACGATGACAACAGCGCTGAGCCGGCTGAGGAGAATCCCTTCGATTTCGACAAAAAGGAGCCGAAACCGAAGGATTTTATAGTCACGGGTGGGTTGGACGATCTCGTCAAGGTATGGGACTTGCGTGAGGACAACACACTGAAGCTGCGTCACCAATTAAAAGGGCACGCTCTCGGCGTAGTCTCCGTCGCCGTCAGCTCCGATGGTCAAAGTGAGTTTGTCACAATAAATTCATATATATACATATATTTAAACAATATCTGCTGTTATAGCCATTGCCAGCAGTTCGCTGGACTCGAGCATGTGTCTGTGGGACGCCAAGACAGGCGACAAGAAGCACAAGCTCACCTTTGGTCCGGTGGATTTGTGGACAGTTGGATTTTCGCCTTGCAACAAATATGTAATTTCCGGGCTCAACGATGGCAAGATATCCATGTACAGCGTGGAGACAGGAAAAGCGGAGCAGGTGCTGGACGCACAGAACGGCAAATACACGCTGAGCATAGCTTATGTGAGTAACTAAAGATTATAATGGTGAGAAGCTGTTCAAAGTCTAAAATCCTGGCAGAGTCCTGATGGCAAGTATATTGCGAATGGCGCCATCGATGGCATTATTACCATCTTCGATGTAGCTGCTGGCAAAGTGGCCCAAACGCTGGAAGGACATGCGATGCCGGTGCGCAGTCTCTGCTTCTCGCCCAACTCACAAATGTTGCTAACGGGCTCCGACGACGGTCACATGAAGCTCTACGATGTGTAAATACAATATTAATTAAGATAGATTCATGTACTAATTGCTGCTCTTTTTAGTGCACATTCCGATGTAGTGGGCACGCTGTCCGGCCACGCCTCCTGGGTGCTGTGCGTCTCCTTCTCCGAGGATGGCAAACACTTTGCCAGCTCCTCGAGCGATCGCAGCGTCAAAGTCTGGGATACGGCGGAGCGCAAGTGTTTGAATACCTTCAATGAGCACACGGATCAGGTGTGGGGCGTTAAATACAGTCCAGGCAATGATAAAGTGATTTCCGCCTCGGAAGACAAGTCTCTCAATATTTACTACTGTCCGCCCAATGCCATTGTCTGATGCATTGCCACAAGTTGTACAATAAATCGTAGGTTTTTTAACATTAACAACAACTAACTAAACTATGTTCTACTCGGCACTCGTTGGCGTCTTCTTCTCCAGCAGCTGCTGCTTGGTTCGAGACAGCAGCGTGTCCTTGTATTTCTGATCCGGTATATAGACGCTGAACGTCTTGAAGTAGTGCAATATATTCTCTGCGAAATGAATAACACATTTAATTGAATTGTCATCGTTACAGACAAGAATTTCCTACCAATATGCGGCTGCTTTAATTTGTAATCGTTGGCAATCTTTTGCGCTGTCCATGTGTCCGGATCCACCTGGTGATCGTTGATGAACTGCAGCGCCTGACGCAACGTGCAACGTCCGCTTGCCACACGCTCCGGCTCCAAATAACCGTATTCAAAGTCATCCGGTGTCGTGCGTTGCAAGGGCAGCGGTCGCTTCACTTCGCTGCTGGCTGCCGCCTTCGCCTGTCGCTGTATAACGCGTTCAATCTGTGTCAAAGATTTAAGACAACATTAATGTCCTGCGACAAAACTTGTCTTCAGTTTAACCCACAAATTGATCCTCTGATGTTACATAAACATCTTTCAGGCGGGTATTCAAGCTGTCGTCCTTGGTGTTCAGCTTGTCCACAAACTTGGGATCCACTGTGCCAAGTAAAACAATAAATTAGTCAAGTATATCTGTATATCGGTCAAGTGTATATGTATATATAAAGCTTACATTCGAGGGTGCGCTCCATGTCCCGCAAATTGGATTCGTATTTGGGCGCCGGCGAGAGTTTCTCGCGTTCGAGGAAGCGATGCGCCCGATTCTCCACGTTGAAGCGATTGGCCTTGCGTGTCAGCATCGACATGGCTTTCCCCATGTCCAAATGCTTTTAGGCTTAATAAACAATTTCAATAATTTCGTGTTAAAACTGTAGCAGCTGTGAAGCGACTGCAATTTGTAAACATAACCAACAAAACAGTGCTGTAAACAGCTGCGAAGGTAGTGTTAGCAAGCGCGTGAGTACTGTAAACAAGTATTGAAGCTGTTAGCGGACTTTAACAGCAATGTTAAGCAACAGCTGGGATTGCTGTAAACAAAAACAAACAGTTGCACCCGGCATTAAATACGGAATTCAAGATAATTAATTCAAAATGCTGACACTGCGCTGCAGCCTGAGGCTGTGCGGCGCCAGAAATCTGCCGAGTGTGTCCGCCGCATGCTATCAAAGCACCAAGGCGCAGCGTGCCCAGCATGCGGAACGTTTGACCCGGTGCAGCAGCGAATTTCCCGAGAAGCTCCTCAGCAAAAAGCAAAAAAGCGCCGCACACATGTATGTGGCGGATGCAGAGATTGCCCAACAAATTAGCGATTACCTGGAGCCGCATCTTAGGCAGACAGAATGTGATACAGTGGTCGAGCTGAATCCCGGCCCAGGACACTTGACGCGTCATTTATTGGATCGCGAGTCGCAGTTTCGCAAGATTGTTTTGCTAGAGTCCACGGATCACTTTATGCCGCGTCTGCAGGAGTTGCATTCGCTGTATCCGGATCGAGTGAAGGTGCGGCACGGCGACTTCGTCAACCTCTGGAAGCTGGCCTATATGGACAAGATGGACAGCGGGATGCGGGTGGCGGATCTGCTCTACGATGTGCCACAAAAGGGATTCACTGAAGGTATTATGTCCCTCAAAGTTTTATAGTTATTTTAATTCTGTAGTTTAAACTGAATTGTTCGACTTTACAGGAAATTTCCTTTAACATTAAATTGATCATCGTTAGATTACCTTAGATAAACAGTTTGTGAATTAATTTCCCCTAAGACTCTATTAGAAATTTTCTTTATATTTGTATATTGTATACTATTTACCTTAGATAACTAGATTATTATTTTCCCTATCCTTTCTCAGATATTAGAATAGATATTGCATATATTAAATAGAAATTACTTAGATAATGAGTTTATTAATAAACTTCCTCCAACCTTTTTCAGATGTAAACTCGCTAATATTGGGCGCTGTTGGTTCCTATCCGTTCTTCAAGCATCTGGTCAACTCCTTGATCTTCCAGACGAGTCTCTATAACTTCGGACGGTGTGAAATGATTCTAGCGGTACCGCCACCAATTTATATAGTACGTACTCAGAGCAGCTATATGTTCACTCTCTTTGAAATTTCTTATCTCAATCGTTCTTGCTCTCACTTTATTTACAGCACTTGACATGCTCCAACGACATAGGTTATCTGATCTATCGCTCCACCTCGGTGCTGTTCCAAATACTGTTCGAACATCGTTTTATTGCCAAGGTGCCGCGTGAACACTTTCTGCCCCAGCAGGCCAAGCAAACGCTGACCAAGAGCAGTAAATTGGGCAAGGTCAAGGCCATTAATCCGGAGTACTTGTATCTGGTCAAGTTTAAGCCGCGTCGCAATCTGCACGAGCTGTGTGCAGTGCAGGATTTGCCTGCCTTATGGTTCTTCATCAAGCAGAACTTTGTGAGCCGTCGCAATCGCATAATACCAAATTTAGAGTGAGTTTAATATCTTGCTAAATATTCCAATTTAACTTTCCATTTCCCTTTTAGAAAGTGGGTGCCTGGCTGTGGACCACGTCTGATAATCAATCGTAGTTCCTCCTCACCTGTTGCGCCTGTTTATGGAGATGATGCTGTTGGCGAGCTGCCACCTTACTCAATGCCGAGCACCACAATGAGCACTAGGGATTACTTTCCCAACATTAATATTTACACGCAGTTTGGCGATCTGTCGCCCAGTCAAATGTTAACGCTATTCACACAGTTTCACCAGTGGCCCGAGTACAGTGAGAGTTCGTTCTTGGCCTCGCTGGAGAACACGCTGCTCAAGCTGGAATCAGTGAGCGATGAACCCGGGCTGGATGATGGCGTCAATCTGCCCGAGGAGGATGATATCAACAGCGAGCAGGTGGAGGAGCTGCTGGAAGTTGTAGCTGCGGAAGGGACGCCAAAGCCCGTCAAGAGTCGCAAGAAAAGCAAACCAATCAATACAATCATTTAAATTCGTTACATAAGTAGTTTGTTATTTGTTTTTGTTTGTAATTAAACACGCTTCGACGGAGTGGCACGTGCAGCCGAATTGCAGAGTCCTTGGGAGACGAGACGACTGCCGGGCAAACATTTCTCGGCCACCTCGATGAAATAATTTGGCGGTGCCTCCTCTTCGCCGATGCCCAAGCGCGTCTCCAGCTGCGTTGACAGCTGCACACAGTCTACCATCAGCGTCTTGGGATTCACACCCAGCACAAACGTGTACTCCTTTTTCGGACAGGGATTGCTGCTCATATTGCTATTGCCAAACTGATAGCACTTGTCGTTGATCATAAAATGACCATCCTGCTGGCAACGGTTCACAACACACTCGGGTATCACCTTCTCCTTGTACAGCACCAGTATCTCGCCCGACTTGCAGGGTCCTTGTCTATAAGCTGGATAGCAGGCATCGGTCTCAGGATGATACACCGCGGCTGATCATGAAAAGTGCAAGTTTAATGAATTTCGATCAATTGGTATGCACATTATGTCATCGCTTGTTTTATTATATTGTTTCTTACCTGGCGCGCAATCGCATATCCAGTCGTTTTCTTGATCTCCGGGGTAGAGCAATTGAAAGCGGGAGCAGCGAGCGGGGGAGTAAAGCGGCTTACGACCCTGAGAGAATCAGAGAGAAAGTCTGTGTTGTACAGTGACAAGCATAATTTTTGGCACAGCAAGCAGCTGATTTTTTATGTTGCTATATACATATTTTTTAATGCTGTTGAATTGTCTTATTTATTACCAATTTGATTCCCTACTTTTAGCTTCTGTAATTAATTTTTCCAAACTTGAATACACAAAAAGAATTTCGACAACTGTTTTTTTAATTATTTTAAATTCATGGGCAATCTTCATCTATATAAATATTTAAATCGCCCGTGAAGTTGAATATTCTTGCTGTGCCAATAATTTAGCTGCTCACTGTAAATCACTTCAAGATTGTTGTTGTGGTTCAGCAGCAGCCTTTGCATTGTTATCAACTCTGAACTCGTCGATTATATTTATTTATTTGTTGGCTTACCTCCAAGTTACTTTTCGCCTTATCAACATCCTCGTCCTCTACATAGGCAATTTGTGCAATGCTGGCGGCAAACAAAGCCGCAAACATTAAGAAACGGAACTTAAACATTATCGCCTTTTGGGGTTTTTTCTGCTTCCTATTATATGCAAATTATAGTGCGTCTTTTTTGCGGTGACGCGCGCGCTTTAATCGCTCTCTTTGGCTTGTTGAAAAATAAAACTTTGCTATTTGCTGTTTGATGACCAAACGTCTCAGCGTATCGCTGTCAACTGAGCTGGGCTCCCAAACGCTCCCGAGAAGTAACTCCAAGCTCAGCATCTCAGCTCCGTCAACATCAGTGCTGCCAATTTGGCTGGCGTTTTTGAATTGTCAAGCGCGGTAAACGAAGTTGACGGGAATTCTAACAATATTGAATGTTTCAAGGTCTTACTGAACTTGACAACTGTCAAAATTTACCAGTTTATACAAATAATATTGCTATTGACTTTATTTCGAGCTTTGTTTTTTAAATATATTTAGAATTTTTCTGGCTCTTATTTACGGGCAGCACTGCCATGAACACATCCGTATGTTAACAGATTGCTGTTAACGATCATGTTAAGCAGGTCAGTGCGCCTTACAGACAAATGTTAAGCCGCTTTTAGGGCTGTCAGCCTGCTGCAATAGAAACTACGCAGCAGCAGCTCATATTCTACATTATACAGATTATTATACTGATTATTTTCACTGTTTGTTTACTATTTAAAGATTTACAAAATTGCTGGCAAAACATGGTGCATAGGAAAGATATTTAATATTACTGGTCAGCGCTGACATCTGGCAACTCTGGCCCTAAACCTTCAGCTGTGCTTTTGTATACATATCAATAACACAGAAAGAAAACAGAAAATTTAAAGAGCAATCATATTTTTACGTTTTGCTCTAGCATAAATAGTGAAAACCAAAGCGATTTTCGCTTAAAATGGACGACGAGGAAACCGCAGGTAAGTTTTTGAATTATTTGCAATAATTTAAAGCGTCTAATCTGCTTAAAAACATGCACAGAAATCGATGAGACAACCTCGAACGAGGCGACAAATGCAGTTGCTGCTGCTGCAACTGAAATGCAGGTGGTGGAGGCGGAAGCGGGGTTTGAGGTGGAGGCAGAGGAGGAGCGGGCCATAGTACAAATCGCAGCTGTGGCCAGTGCACATGAAAATAGTCGCGCACGACTTGAGAATATGCTCGAGGAGGTGGAAAACATGTTCGAGGAGGTGAGTGATCTGATGGTCGATGTCACCGATCTAATGCGTCGTGCCAACACCTTGCGAGACGAGCGTGCTCCCGTTGCCAACTCAACAGCAGCAGCTGCCATTGAAGCAGCTCCTGCAGCGCCAGACGAGCCGGCGGCAACGACTCCTCCCGCTGTGGCTGTGGCAGATGAGGAGGAGCTCCGAGAGGCAGCAGAAGAGCCACAGGAGGCGGAGCCACAAGCTCCCATGCAAGATGACAGCGCCAGCAGTGACAGCATTAGCAGCGACATGTCGCTCGACAGTCCGGGCAGCGAAGGTAACTACAATGAATGCATTATAATGTCGATAAATGCACATCCCAGATAAAGATTGTAACTTAAATTCAGTTCAGCGGTGCAAACTGTATCTTGAACGAAGTTGTTCCGCCTTTATCGACCTTATACTGCTTATACTCACTTTATCCATTTCCAACCCTCATTTGGCACTCGTTTCCCCGTTCCAGATGATTCCGATGTGGAGGCAATGCCGCGGTGGATGATACCAGCGAATCGTGTGCGTTCCGCCGTCGACATGCTCGTCTCGCAGGCTCGCAATCAGGACGGCGGCATCTCGAGTCTGCTGCGACGCGAGAACTTCTTGCAGCGCGTGCGAAGCATGGTCTTTAGCCAGGATCGCATACGCAACAGAGTCACCCATGAAGCGAACGCTGTGGCCGAGGATGCAGCAGAGATAGAGCCGGGAGCGATGGACGCTGAAATGAACGATGATGTGCGCTTCGACACGAATTTGCCAGCGGAGCATTCGTATTTTGGCAATAATTTGAATCGTGTTCCGGGCGTGGATTATTTGGAAGTGGGCAGCACACATCGCATGCTCATCTTTATGCATCAGCACATTCTCTTTCCTGGCGAGGTGTTGCCCTTCATGATCGACGGCAGCATAATCGACGAAGAGGTCCATGACACTGGACGCGATGGCGTAATTTTTGGCGTTGGTTTTCCGCTAATGCAGCCACCCGATGATAATCCCCACAAGCTGTACGGCGTCACGTGTCAGATCTACGAAAAGGGCGAGAGTGGCAATCAGTTGGTGTCCTATAAATCGCGTGCTTTGCAACGCATTGTCATCAATTGCGATGACATTCAAGGGTGAGTTCGAGTTCGATTTGGGTGATCAGGTAGAGCTGTATTTACGTGCTGCTCAGAAATCCTTTCAGACCGCCTCAGTATATCGCACGCAATCCGAACATGAAATGCTACAGCAAGGTCAAAATCCTGCCGGAGTATTTCCTGCCAGAGCCGCTCAAATGCATTGACATGGGTTCATTGAATCGCTTCCGTGATATACCTTCCATGCAGGATAAGCTGCAACGCTTTCAGTTGACGACGACGCCGTGGCCACTGGAGGCGTGTCAGGAATACTCATTTGAGGAGATCGTCGAGAAAGCACGCAAGAAGCTAGAAATACATAAAATTGACACAATGCCAAAGTGTCCGATACAATTGTCATTTTGGCTCGTGCGCAATTTGCATCTGACCGAGAAGATGATGCGTTTGACGTTCCTCACGGACTCGGTGAACACAAGACTGCAGCTGATTGGCACCACTCTGAAGCAGGAGTCGCACTTCTATTGCCGCTACTGCAATAGCAGTCTGGCCTCTTGCTCCGATCTGTTTGCCATGTCCAAGCACGGCGTGCAAACACAATACTGCAATCCAGGTAATGTCCACAAATTCGATTTAATTCAATACTTGCAATGAATCTAATTTGATCTATCTTTTAGCTGGCTATATTCACGAGACGAACACGGTGTATCGCGTCATCTCGCATGCCATTGGCTACAGTGGTGAACCGTCCACCGAGTTCAGCTGGTTTCCCGGCTATCAGTGGCATATTATTATTTGCAAGTTCTGTGCGCAGCATGTGGGCTGGGAGTTCAAAGCGGTCGAGCCGAATCTGGCGCCCAAGATTTTCTTTGGCCTGGCTGGATCCAGTGTCCGCATAGGCAAAACCAGTGAGCGCACGCCAACCAACAATGGCAGCACATATGTGGTCCGTAATCTGTTACGCCTTGTCTCTAGAGAACTAGAATGAGGCTGGCGACTAGTGAAACGCATTGGTGGCGGCTTCTGTTGCTTCTCCTGTTGTCCACTACGACGACGACGACGTTCCTCGAGATCGATGGAGCTGCGTAATCTCTAGCAAGCGTGTAGAGCATTTAAATTCGTTTCACAATTTTCTCTTAGAAATAATTACAATAGTTTTTTTGTTTATACTATTTCTGAACGGAAGTTGAAGTTGGTTAATTGGATGATGGACTAGATGTGTGTGTGTACGAACATTAAGATTGATTTACCAAGTTATATTAAAATTTATTCATACATAAGATAAACAATTTTTTAGATTTATTTGTAACAAACAAAATACTGTTTAGTTTTTGAAAGGTTTCCATTTCAGCTTAAGCTTTTTCATGAGGTAAATGAATTCAAATGTAACCATATTTAAGGTAATTTTAATAGTTTTGTTTTAGTTTTCGAGGGACTTCAAGTTTTTAACAAGGCAGCGAATGAGGTGGATAATTTCTGCAAATATGTAAAAAGTTTAATTATTAATTTCAGCTACAATTCGAAGATTTCAACACTCACCGCCTTGCAGAAGGGACAGAGACCAAAGGAGACTTCCAGAAAGGTTTTGCCATCAATCAACGTGTCGAACCATTCCTTCAAACAGGCAGCATGACATTTTAGCACGCAACGTGAATTGTCGCAAGAGACAAGCGGCACCTCGCCCGTATCCAACCGATAAACATAGCAAATATTGCAATGCTGTTCCTCTTCAGGCGCAGCCTGCATCTGGCCGAGATCAGAGCGCATGGGAAAGTAGCACAGGTCAAATATACGCAAGAGATTCTTATGCATGTCCAGCTCCATGTCCCAGCTGCCGAGACCATCGCTTAGCACATGCCGCAGCTGAGCCACCTCCTCGGTGGGTCCAATAATCTGCAGAGCCATGGAACCGTAGCAGGCAAAGGGATCGGCAATGCTTAGCTTCAAGTAAACACGATCCTTGAGCGGAAAGACGCGAGTGTTGTG
Organism: Drosophila ustulata; assembly: GCA_035047365.1. Classification (NCBI taxonomy): domain Eukaryota; kingdom Metazoa; phylum Arthropoda; class Insecta; order Diptera; family Drosophilidae; genus Drosophila; species Drosophila ustulata. Next base: position 28,174,154 of record JAWNPT010000094.1, read on the forward strand.
CTTGGTGGTGATGGGCGATGGCTCCAGCACATCGCACAGCTCATCAATGTCCGCCAAGCTGTCGTAGAACGGACGCAGTTCATCCAGCAGCTTCAAATAGAGATTCAAAGCGTCTGCTAACAAACGCGCGTTTGTTGCCAGCATCTCTGCCAGGTTAACACAGTCTGGCAGGCTGTGCTCCAGCACACGCAACGTGGGCAGCTCCAGCTCCAGATAGTGCACATCGTAATCCGCAAAATTACTGAAGCGTATGCGTGAGCAGCGTTCATCCAGCTGTAGACGATACTCCAGCGGTTTGTGCAGCTCCAGAATCTCAGCATAAATATTCTGCTGCTTGCTTGGAGTGTTGTTGGATGCTTTAGGTGCTGGCAGCTGCATAGCCAGCTGTGTAAGCAAGTCTTCCAGACGGGCATCAGCTTGCAGTTTCAGATTGGCATTGTTGTAGAGCTTGTATTCCAGTTGCTGCTGCAGATATAGCTGAAAGCCGCGCAGCTCTGGAAAATGCGGTAAATACAGTTTTAGTCTCAGCCACTTTTCATTTATATAAACGACGCCACTAATAATATAGGCACTATTTTTTGAATGCTCCACTTGGAGGCCAGGATATTTCGCTAACAACTCCTGTACTTCGATGTTTTTCACGCCAGACATTTGAATTCACTTTTAAATGCAAAATGTAAACAAAAATTGTGCTCAAACGCGCAAAGTATGACCAGAGAATACATAATACATATATCGATAACATGTGGCGGTCAATCGATAGACTTGTGTGACATTTCCTATCGACAGTTGATTTTAAATTAAGCGCTTCCGGTTAACGCTTCATAATATTATGTTTAAAAATAGTTAAGCACAATTTGATCAGCTTTGCCGGCTGTATTTATTCTACACTCAAGTACTAATCTCAACAACTGTCTCTTTAATTTGTAGTCGTTGCGTATTAAGTTACTCCCTCAATGCTTATCAGTCAAATTTTACGTTATTTACCGATTTTGACACAACGAATCGTACACCTGCAGACTACATTGTATTTTCATTATTATTGTTTTTTTTTTTGCAACTTCTTGTCACACCTGCACACCATCGTCGATAGCCATCCGCTGGGCGTTTGATAAACCTCACAGCTGGGTTGGTCGTCATCATTGTGGATGGTTTGCTATTTAATGTTGCTTCATTGCGACAATAGTTTCATTCACTGTATTACACTGCTGGCGATTTTTTGTGCTAACGTCCAATAAAAATATCATTTGAAAAATGCTCCGTTTTGCTTTGCTAACTTTCGCGTGTTTGTTTGTTGCTGCCAGCGCCACAAATGTCCAGGAATGTAAGTAAAATTATATTTCAACAGTTTATTAAACTTGCACTGTGTTGAAACCATTAACGATCATAAAAACTGCAGAAGCTAAATTGTACAAAGTGTTTTATACATTTTTCCATTCTAGGCAAACTTAAGATTTGTCGATCATTATTTAAGAAAGTAAATGTTTACAAAGTGTTCAATTAATTGATGTCATTGTCTTTTGATCATTTACAATTAAATATCATATATTTAAAGTTTGCACGTTTCAATTAAATATTATTCTTGCGGCTATTGAGTCAGTCACCCATTTTTAGTCACTTTTATTAAATCGTTGCTGGCCACAAAGGTCGTCCATTTTTTGTTATAGATTAAAAACATTTTTCGGAAGCAGCTATATATTTATATTTATATGCCTATATAAGGCGTATCAAATATATAGAAGCCAACAGTTGTTGATAAGTCTTATCTTAACTCGCTACCTAATCAAGGAATCGCAATCACCAAAAAATGTTGCATACTTTTCAGAGCGAAACTAAAAGCTTTTTCAAATTGCAGGTAAAGATAAACCATTTCCACTGAAGGTTACCGTTGAAGACTGCGAAGAGCCTCCATGTGTCGTCTACAAGGGTAAAAATGCTGTTATGGATGTGCAGTTTGTGGGAGGTAATTGAGTGAAAGTTAACATTGACTACTTCTATTAATTAAATTATTATTTCGCTTAACAGACAAAAACAATCTAAAGAACATTACAACCAAAGTCACGGCTAAAGTGTTTGGCATGAATCTTCCCTATGATCTGCCCGAAGAGGTCTCAAATGTGTGCGACAATCTGCTGTACGGTGCAATGTGCCCCATCGATAAGGATGAGGATGTCACCTACAGATTCAATTTCTATGTGGAGCCCGCTTTTCCGGAAATCACCGCCGATGTCACGGTTACACTGAACGATATTGACGATAATCCGATCAGCTGTTTCATTTGCAGCTGCAAAATCCGCAAGGGACCCTCATCGCTGATCTTGGAAACCGTCGATCAAAACGAACAAGCGAACAACGTTGACGAGCAGTAATATCACAACTGAGTTGTACCCGACGCGACACTTGTTAGCTGACTGATTCTAGCGATTGCTGGGGCTTCGAGTTGTTGACTAAATAAACTTCGAATTTCCTAAAAGATAACTGAATTTTGTTTACGGGCCTCGACGTCATTATTTTGTATTGTGGATTGGCACCTTCCAGTGCACCGCCAAATCACATTACTCGTAATCGGGCACTATTAAAGCGATTAGATTTTGGACCGGTGACGTTACGATTTGCACCTAAATTTTAAATTTATTATGATTGGCCGGGGTATAGCCTAAATGCTAATAAAATCAATGATGATAATCATTTATTGACCGGCAGCAGGTAGTATGAATTGACCATATGGTCAACAGGTTTCAATTGTTGTTCATATCGCTGCGATTTCTAAGTGCAAAGCGACACTCGAAAAAAATAAATAATTTTTCAATTCTTGGGAACTTTTTAGCGTTTAATCACATTGAGTTTCTAAAAATATTCAGGAACTGGATATAGTTTGCGATTTCACGCATCCTCGGAAATATTGTCTATCAGAAATGTTTTTATTATAAAGTTGTGATTGGAAGTACTTAACAACATAGCTTTAAATGGTATTTATTTTTTATGATGATTATATTCATTTAGTTATTTATTTCACATTCGAAAAAATAGATAAATCAAATCTGATTAGGAATATATTATTTTTTAAATTAATTGATTTTACATTCTAAAAATGAAAAACGTGCCTTTTATATCCGGTATGCCTCGCTTTTTTGCGGTGTACGATGATTCTTATTCTGAATAATGCATTTATGATAAGTTCGTCAGTTAATAGCCGTTATTTTGTTGTTCCATGATAATTGTCGGTTCGGTACATTTCCCTTCGGCCTTCACGACGCTTGCCCAGTGGGCAAAGTGTGTGGCAAGGTAACTGTGCGAACAGGTGTGCTAGGACCATATATGCATGGTGGAGTACTTGAACCTTATCGGAATGAAGCTTATTACGTTTAGATTTATCGTCTCAATTGCTTTGGAACTACTGCGTGTGGGGATCGATGAACGTTTATGATGGTTTGTACTTAAAAATTAAATCTTAAGTGATTACTTTTATGATCTATATGGATGAGTCGTATAAGTTACTGGATATTTATAGCCACTAGCGCCGTTTGAACACTAATTAGCCAAAGACAACATCAAATTGTTTGATATATAGTTTTTATTGGATATATTGGAAAAAATATGTTTTTTTTTTATAAGTTATCACAGTATGGTTAATGTTAAAGTTGAGTGTAGTTTATTGAGTAGGTTTGCGGTTCAGGAAGTCCAACTCGTAGACTTTAGTGCCGCCAGATCCCTTCTTGACCTTAATGTCACACACAAAACAGGTGGCGACATCCTTATCCTGATCAACCAGAGTTAACTCGATTCTCACGCCAATTTCTGGATACTCGCCGACAGGAAACCGGAATAGATAGGTGACATCTTCCGTGGGATACACTGGACAATAGGCGCCATACATAAGATTTGGACAGACGGAGGCAACTTCTTCGGGCAGTTCATAGGGCACAGTTATTATGCCCAATGTTGTAGCCTTAACCGTGGTTTTCATATATGTGATAAACTTATCAACGGCAAAATCAATCTCGAAAATAGCGTCGGTTCCTTTGAAGACATTGCATGGTGGCTCCACACAGCCATGAACACGCACATCCAGCGGAAAAGGTTTACTATTGGAACCTGAGGAAAAAGAGTATTAATGTGGTCTGCTATTCGTTAAAAGAATAATGCAAAAACTTACAGCGTTTGACCTCAGTGGAGGGTTCTTTATCTTCGCAATGGACGCCATTGAGGAGAGCAGCCAAGAGCAAAATGCTCAGCCAGATTAGCGCGTTGTGATGCATTATTTTTAGTTCAACTTTCTTTAAGCACTTGCTAAAATTATTAAACGAATTATTATGCAGAGACTTCGTTTATATAGCCGACACTCGACATGGCATTGAGTGAGTGCCGTCGGTTTGATAAGCTTATCGAACGGAGGCGCTTTTTGATTTGTTGAACGTTCAAATTGGCTCACGATCTGTTGAGTATTTTTCCCAAGTGCAAGACAATTTGAATTATGAATACTATATCCCTTTATTTGTGCATTTTATACTCCTTAAAAGTTGCAGACTTCTTGAACTTTGCTCTTGGAATTAAGATTCAATTACTACCATATAGCAGACTTTATATTGCCAGCAATAATTCTTTGTATTTCTTTAAAATGTTTCCCCACACAAATACAACTTTTAAATGCTCCTACGTTTAACGTACTGTAATTTTGTGGCTCAGTTGTTTGATGTAAACTTACCAAGTTCCAAGTATTCTCACACGTGCAACGCCGAGTACAAAGTCAATGTGGAATAAATCCCTGAACAGACGAGAATCAAGCTTTCAGGCTTACCATTGACAACCAGAACCAAGCAAAGCGACAAGCGAATACTCTACAAGTAATTTAACAATTACAGAAATTTAGGCATTTAGCACATTTTACAAAAATACAAATTGTGATAAAAATATATTCATAGAAAAAATAATAGAGCAAAATATACTATAGAGTATAATGTAAATTGTACACTTCTTGTATTTTTAAAGCAACATACTCGAAAACAAAGTTATAATACCCTCAGCCAGCGGAACTCTCTAGGAGAAAAGCATTGTCAATGAAACTTCAAAAAGGAAAAGCGAAAATAAAATGCAGGAAAGAGAGACTAAAAGTAAGCTGATAAATATAATTTTGTCCGCAACTCGGTGAAAATTCAGCAAAGGTAAGTGAGCGAGGGTTGCTCGAAAACTAAGTGCGGTACTCGTGTAATAGATGGGACAATTTCAGCGTCAACTCTCGCCGGTTTTTCGTTTTTATTTCCCGATTCTCGCAATGTTGCGTTGCGGGTGGTGAGTTGACATGTGGGCAGCGCAGCATGAGATTTCCGCCTATATGCCTTTGAAATCGCTCGGCTTGCCCAACCCTCAGCTCTCTGTTGCTCTCTGAGTCTCGTGTGTGACACTGAGATGTCACATGCTGCACTGTTGTAATTGTTATGGCATTATTTGATATGTCAAAGCAATGGCAAAATCCCATACAAAATCTCCAGCCCCGTCACCTTGAAGGCTTTTAGCTTCTTATGCTGCCGAGTGGAACCACAATATTTGATTAATATCATTGGCCTCGCATTGATTTTTGCCATCCGATATTCTATTTTCAGTTCCATCTAATGCAATTATCTGAACCGGAAAATCTGCGCACTGAGCTCAGAGCACTGAGGAGATGCCACCAGGGGGAGGGAGAGTTGGGGACCCAGGCGGCATACTTTCACAGGCGAATTACTTACCCCATTTCCGTTTTCCGTTTGCACTTTTCTTCGAGCACATTTTTATTTCCACTTTCCTATTTTTTTGCATATTCCCAAATGTATTTACGGCGGCACAAAGACTTTGTGAGCTTATTTTGCTCCTTTTGAAATCAATATTTGCCGGTAGGGCCAGAGTTGTCAGGTTGTCCATTTTTGGCAATTCGCAATCTCTTTTTTTGCTGAAATATTGATTTATGCTAACTGCGGAAGTTTGCTTTGTATTTTGGATTAACGTTTTATGAAAATATGGGAAGATATTTTTCGGCATACGAGAAGAACTTAAACATGATATATTCTTGGAATTAATTAGGCTCTTAAGATAAGTTTAGCTAGAGCATAAAAGGTTTTCTTGTTTGTGAAAGATGCAACATCAATCGTTTGAGATTTATGCTGAAGCTGGAGCTACTTTATTTTCATGCCTCGGAAATGCAAAAATAATAATCTGTGTTCTAAAGATTGCAACATTAATATAATAATTTAAACAGCATTATCTGTGGGTTTGAATATTAAATGCTTAAGTTCCACAGCGATAAAGATTGGGTACATTTTGGTACATTTTTGTTGCCAGTGAAGCAAATAATTTAGCATACTTTTGTGCGCGTAAACAAAATTATTAGACTGTTAAATTGTAGATAATTATTATTTATGATGGATTTCTGAAAACTATAATTACCCTTATTTAATTCAGAGAGGTTTTTCGCCATTGCATTAATGAGGAGAAAGATATAAAGAGCATTGTGGACTTTTATTCTAAATGCTCTATAAATTTCGGAGTTATGTTATAAGTGAATGCAATACTCTCATGACTCTAATTAAATATAATATATATTGCCTTAATTTTGTGCAATTCAACGCAAGCGAATTGAAATAAAGCCAAACTTGCAGCCTTCATTTGTGAAAGCAAACCCAATTAATTTGTCAAATCAAAGCTGACAACAAAAATGCCAGCGTCAGAGCCGAGCGATTTGTCACACCAAGGGACAAGCCGAGCCCTAGGCGCGTCACTAGCTGACCTCTGACCCCCCTGAATCGACACCAATCGCCGGCTGTCGAAAGCATTTCAATGTGACGTCTGTTTCAACAACATGTAATTCAATAGTCGACGCAAGTCGGTTGTGCATTGTGTCTCAATTAGGCGACAATTTGATTTTCGTGCTGTTAATTTTTCATTAAAAGTTTACAAGCATATTTGATGACATGGTCGTGTGTTGTCAATTAATATAGGAATTTCCGAATGTCACGCCTAATTGTCTGCCCAGCTGTCAGTCGTCGGTCCAACCCAACCGACAAATACCTCGTCCAACAGGTGAGTGAAAGCAACCCCTTTGATTTGGGGGTGGCAATAGTTTTCGAGTGCATTCAACTGTTTGTGTTTTAACAATCTATCGCTATAGCTTGCGGTCAGTTGACCAACTGCCCTTGAGTTATGTTCTACGCTTTCGCTGGCTGCAATTTTCACCTGGCTGAAACCAAATCAAATTCTGTGCGTACTTTTCCGCCTTGGCGCACACTTTGATATCGCCGTTGCGCCAATTTGCATATGCTGTCATGCAAAAATTATTAAATTTTCCTTTTGCCCGCCAAGAGCACTAATTAATTTGCCATCCCCGCTCAACATTACAGCCGTGCTGTAATTAAATGAATGCAAAATTCATGTTTCCCGAAATCAAGAGAACATGCGTTTCGACAAGTTTTGCTGTCGAGCAATTTTAGCTCACGTGTTGGCATTCAATGTCCTCGTAGGTTTTGCTTGTACTCGTTCTTGTTCTTCGACTTGCCTCCTTCGTCCTTCGTCCTGGCAACGCAATTTCACTCCACCTGAAATATGCACAAATATTTTCTTGTCGTCAGCCTGCCAAAGGTAAATAAATAAATAAATATGCCAAACTCCGTACACACAATTAAGATTTTACTTTGTAATTTTTTCCTTTTTTTTTCAGTAGCAAGAGCACTTAATTTGGTTGCCTTACCCACTCCCATAACCCTTTTGAAATGGCAGTTTTAAATGCCCTTTGACGCATATGTGCACACTTGTTTGCCATTTTCCGAGGAAAGTTTAAAATCTACATTTCTCTGTTGTTGAATTTCCTGGGAAAAAGCATGTGAGGAAATTGCAGTGAAGAAATCTTAGAGAGCAAGTCATTTTAAAAAGTTTTTGTTTCTGAGTCAATATTTTATTACTCGCAGATATGCATTATATTTTAGCATTTTTTATAAAAACATAATTTTCTAAATAAATACAAAAACTGCCCTTCTGTCACTCTTCTACATTAAGGGAATATGAAATGATAAGGAGCTTAAAAAATGTTTTTTTTGCTGTGAATGTTTTCTTTTAAACAGGCTTTCTGTTACATTAATCATATAAATAATTGAGAAATCATGGAGAGTAAACAATTTTCTAAAATAATTGTTTACTGTGTGTTGTTTTTATTAAACTGATTTTCTGGTACCCTGATTTACTTGAAGGGAAATTAAAAAATAGATCAAAAGGCTAAATTCACTTGAATGTTTAATTACATTATTTAAACTATTAATTTAAATATTTTATTGCGCCACGCAATTTAATTTAGTTTCATAGTTCTACATATGTCAAGTGATTAATGAATTTCTGCACCCTTAAATTCACATTGACGCAACGGCTAATTATGAAAATGCAAATTATGGTAATTGTCCAGGCACTTGAATGCTCAAACATCCACTCGCCGTTTAGAGTGCTGGGCCTGGGCAATCATTTAGGCATTTTAATAAGCTAGACGTAAACATTTAAAAAACAATTTTCGAAAACAAGTAAATCAACTTACTTAGCCTTCAATCTCTTTCAATCTGTGGAAAATCGCGTTGCTAATTTGCATATAAAACAGTTGAAATTTGCCAAAAATATGAGAATATTGATGAAATTTGGGCACAAGTGGCTGCTGCTGCTGATGGCCATAAAAAAAGAAGTTCACCCCTTAGCAAAGCTGTCGCTGTTGTTGCCCTTATAAAGTCAAGTGGGTGTAAGAAATTGTATAAAACTTGTTTCAAATTGGCTATGCATATAAATTGACGTTAATGTGACGGCGACAGCAGCAGGCAGCAAAAACATAAACTCAATCACAAACACACGAGTGCATAGCTCAGCAGCAGCAGGAAAGCTTTTTATGGGGTTGCAGACAGCCTAGAAGTATGCAACGAAAAATGTTGACGATTTAGTGGGCCAAGTCAATTGCTAATCGTTTTGCTAATTTTATCATCACTGCTGCAGATAAGCGAACAACACGTCCATTTGCACCCAAACAACAGGTGTTCGGGTCGAATCCAAACCGGACCAATGAAGTTCGTCTGCACCCAACTCCTAATCTGCATTTGTGTGTGCGATTTCTTGAGTGTGCTGGCACTCGGACTGAACAATCACTTAATGGTCAGCAGGTGTTCCCATTATCTAAAAATAATACTTGCATTTCATAAACAATGCCGCAAGTTGCGATAATTCAATGCGATGGCAACTGTCTGGCAGCATCAGTACTTATGTCCTTAATACTTTCTTTGTAACTCAGACAATTTTTAAATTTGTAGATATTATTTTGGTTTACTTTTAAAGATTCTGAAATTCAATAAACACATAGAGCACTGCTAAAGTATTGTCCAGCCTGAAGGTCTTAGTTGCTTTTGTGAGAGAGTAATTTAATTCGTTAATATTATCAATTAAATAAAAATACAATTTATAAAGTATAGTATATATAAAGTATAAAGTATATTTAGAATGCATTTTTCATATTTATTGATTTAATTTGTATTATTACAAATTATTTATACTACAACTATAACAGTTTACGTGTATTTTAGTTTTGAAAATTATTTCTACAATTTACAAATATTAAACCAATATTTTAAAACATATTTTTTCCATCCAAATTTTATGAATGCTTTTTGACTATTTTTCGTGCTACTTTTTTCCACCGTTAGCCACTTAAAGTCCAGTTTCTATATAAAATTGATAGTTAATTCCTTGAATAATTATTCAAATTTCCTGTTGTTGTTTCTTGCCCATTAAGCTTTATCACCTTTGGCTGAACTTCGATTAGCAGAGAGTTAACAACGGAATAAGCAGACAACGTGCTAGCCAAATTTTGGCAACAGATAAGGCTAACAGAAGCCGTTAGGGTAATAACAAAATTAACGATTAGATTTGGATGCAGGTACAAGTGAACTAAGGCCAACATTGGGTATAAAAGGCAGCGATTATTGGCCAATAGAATTACAAATCAATAAGCTTCCGAAGAAAGCACTTGCAATTAACCCAAAGCAACCACAAATATTTCAATCAAAATGTCTAACAAGCAATTGAGTGTCTATTTTGGCCTGGTCTTGGCATTAAACTGGACTTTTGTCGGAGCGACAACACCTGTGAGGCACTGTGAGTAAACCGCAAAACCTTGGCTGAATTATTAATAATTATTTGTACTCTTTACTCAGGTGCCGATGAGAGCAATCCTCTGCCCCTGATGGTGCAAATCAATGAATGCGATGAGTTGCCCTGCGATATGTGGAAGGGCGAGGAGTCCACGATTGCCATCCAATTCGTAGCCAGTGAGTCATCCACTCGAAGCTTGAAGTGTTTGGCCAGCTAATCAATTGAATTTATTTTAATTTATTTATTGTAGCACGTAACTCGATGCGTCAACTAACCGCTCGAGTGCATTTGACCGCGTTGGGCGTCACCATTCCCTATGAGCTGGAAGCGGAGCGTGGCAATGTCTGTCAGAATCTGTTGCATGGCGCCTATTGTCCTTTGGATGCTGGCGAGGATGTCACCTATAAACTGTTGCTGCCTGTGGCCAGCAATCAGCCCGAGGTGCCAACGCGCCTCCAAGTGACGCTCTTCGATGCGGAGAACGCTGATCAAGTTGTTTCCTGCTTTTTGGCCGACACCAGAATCAAGAAGCCCAGCTCCACTTAGTGATTGTATGTAATTAAGTTAATTTAGCTATATTTTTTTATCAGACATTGTATCAATGTTTGACAACTCTCTGGGCATTTTGTTGATGCCAATTAATAGCAACTATTTGCGCCATAAGCAGCTAACCTTTAAGCTTCCAAACACTATTAGCCGTTATGAATAAATAATTAAGGCAAACATTATGAATAATGAACATGAACATGTGAGTTAATTACCACACACACACACATATAGAGAGACGAACGGCAGTTTAAGCCGCCTAAGCCCAGCTGCCACACATGCCACTTGCCACTTGCCACATGCCACATGCCACATGCCACCCACTGGCTCAACGAGCTGCACTGAATCGGCTTAATTAAATGACGCAGAAAATTACGCAACACCTGTTAACACAGCAGAGCGGAGAGCAGAGCTCACAGCAGGTAGGCATCATTCAGCTGCTTGATTGATTGACTGACTGACTGATGGACTGACTGACAGACTGATTGACTCACTCTCTGGCTTTATCGAGGTGTTGACACTGCGTGCGGTTTTTCATAAATTTGCAACTTTTCATCGTCAACCATTTGCCATTTCACCCACGCTGCTCCCGTTGCTGTTGTTGCTGCTGTGGTTGCGCCTCTTTTGCCTCTGCCTCTGCCTTCCAGCTGCTGTGGTTATGGCTTCCTTCCTGTCATTTGGCAAAGCAACGCTAATTGGCTTTTCAACACTTTAGACCTTCCTGCCAGACTTGCACTTTTTCTTTATTATGAATATATGTATGTATATAGCTTATAGCTTATCGCTTGCTACTCGTATATATAGCAGTTTGGCGTTGGCTAATGAATGAGCCCTGATTGAGCACATATCCGTCGGTTAGCTAATTGAGTCGTCGACTAGCTGGTGACATTATGCACTACAAGCTGCTTACAAACTGCCTACAAAATACAACTACACCATAAAATATGGTATCGCAATAAAGCAAGTCATTTAAGGCAAGGCCCAAGATTGGATTTTGTACAACTAACAATATTGGTAACAAACACATAGAAATATTTTTAATGCTCTAGAACCAAAAATAATATTTTAAAACTAATTTCATTTGTGGACTAAAGTAAAAAAAATATGCAATGTAGGTAATACCAATTTTATTTGATAAATATGAATTTTTCATCTCATATTTTGGTAGATATTTAATATAAGTATTTTAAATAAGTATAAATATTTGTAAAACAAAATATATATATTCCATGTTGAGATGACAGCAAAATCTGTATCAATGTGAAATATTAAATATTCCATATAAATTAACTTCTGCAAACAATTGTAATAAAAATGCTCATTATAATTGACTCACAGCTATTAATTTGTAAATGAAATAAATTACCTATATTAAATGTAATCTGCATTTAAAAGAGGCAACCATCCATAAAAATTATTTTCATTGTAATTTTTGTATTTTTGACTTGATATCAGTTCGCAATGAAGCTGCTTTTGATATTGTGCCTCGCTGTGTTCGGTTTTTGTTTGGATTCATTTGAGGACGTTGATGAGTCAAAGCCCATCGTAAGTTAGAAAATCAAATCGAATAAAATCAATCAATAACTTTTGCTTAATTACAGCCCAAAATAAGCATTGAGAATATACGAGTTTATGGGGAACGAAAGTATATTCAAGCTGTAGCTCGCATACATGATAATCGGGGGCAGTTTGATGTCTATGCGCAGATTATTCGAGAGCTGGGCAGCAACAATCTGATAATGAATCTTAATATGCGTGCGAAATTCGAGGGCGAAAAGGAATTCAAGAAGATCTTCGAGCTGAGACGCTTGGACTTTTGTCTCTGGTTGACCGAATACAATGAGAACTTCTTCATACGAGCCTTCTTCAAGAAGAGCATGACTCTGAGCGATGTGATTGTCTGTCCAGTGAGAGTGGGCAACTATTCGCTAATCGACGTCAACATGGCGGACAATGTTTATCCGCAGAATATGGTGCCGGGCATCTACAAGTATTTCCTCGAGATTGTCGAGGTCACCGGCGACTTGCCCAAAGTATTCGCCTTGCAGGTGATCACAAGAATATATATTAAACAGGACTAAACAAGAATGGGAGAATTTTCATTTAGTTACAGTCATGTGTGTAGCTGCACAAAGGATACGTAATTACAAGGACAACGCTATAGCGAGGGCTGCATCTGAGGTCACCCCCCGTCGGTAAGCGGATTGTTACCTTCGATTCCCTTTTCCGTCGCCCCATCGCACTTTTCCGCATTTTCCATTGTGCGTCATACGCTTTTCCATTTCCTTTTCCCTGGACGTGGACGTTGCGACGTATTGAAAATCGTTTAAAGCGAGCGAGTGCAGCGTCCGATTATTGTGATTATCTCCGACTATCGCGTGTTTGTTCGCTTCTCGCTTTTCCCGCGGGACATTTGCGGTATTCCCCTCGCATTAGAAGCCATATGTGCGCATTGTTGCCGCAATTTTCCCTATAATTAATAGAAAAACAATATGCTCAATGGGTAATCAATAAGCGAAGCCCAGCACGAGAGACTTGCGCATGTTGCAGACGAAAAATATAAAAAAAAATAAAATAAATATTACATTTTGAAAGTGATATTTAATGTCATCCTTTTTTGTATAATGGTAAAATTCAGATTGTAAATAAAAGGAAAGAGATAACAACGAAATATGTATATATTTGTGGAAGAATTAAATAGTCAAGCCAAAGATTATTAAAATATTTATATGCTTTTAAAATAATTTACAAAAAATAAATAATATCTTCGAGTTGATTATAGTTAAGTCACAGACCAGCAACAGCTTCATATGGCTTTAAATTCAATGAAATTTCAAACCTGAGAATTAAATAGTCAACTCATAAACCTGCATATGTTCTGAATACCTTTTAAATAATATAAATACATTTGAAAATATAAAAATATATAAACTCAAATTAAAATGAAATACTGTTGCAAAATAAATTCCATATTGATTGCTTGCTCCATTTGAGACATTTCTCAATAATAATTGATCAGTCAGTTCTCTTTGCTGTTGCTTTTTTATAAGCCACTAAAACCTTTCCAACCCATTTGGTCGCCTTGATACCTGATACTTTAATGGATATCTAGCCATTCCGCACAGTTAATTAAAATCCCTAATGCGGTTTACCTTCGCTTTTTACGCTTTAGCCAACATTCTATAAAAGGGGTGGCCAGAGGTCGCACCCTGATTTCAATGCTGCTTTTTGACACACAATAAAATCATTTTGGCAAACTCAATTTGCCAAAAAAGAAAATATATAATGCGACTGCAAGCAGCAAATGGAAATTCAAATGGAAAAATGAAAATCCCAATGTACTGCGTACATTCCAGCAAGTTCAAGGAGTCCAAGGATTTCGCTTCACTTCCCATCTGGGGCGTGTGAAGTGCGAATGCCTGACATCAAGTGTCGCACTTATGTGTGACCTTTGCAAATTCAATTTGTCGCCTCTTTATCTATAAGCATTTTCTATTAGTCTCGCAAAAGGGCGGCATTTTTCTCAATTTATCTCTGGCCTCAACATTGGAATAGCTTAGTGCAGCAGGGATACCGAACAACTTGACAATTTGCAATCGATTTACTCGGAGGGATGGTCAAATTCTTGTGACATGTGAATAACATTCAAGTAGTCGACTAGTTATTATTGTATTAGGTTTAAATTGGAAAAAGTTCGAGAAATCATCTTTGAAGATATTCTGAGAGTATATATAATTATTTATACGACAAACTGAGTTAAATGCAAAAAATGTTTGAAAAATTGGGAAATAGGATTAGACCTATTGATCTGCACACTCTAAATAATATATTTTAAATACCGATAGTCTACGAAATACAAATTCAATATAAGAATACATTATATAGGCAACTCTTAAATTGTCTTTATTTACTTGAGCTGTTTATTAGGCTTTTTTCAGATATTTACATATTTCCAAAAATATTCATAATTAATTCATCATTTTATAATTTCAAATTTTAAGTAATTTAATTTCATGAATAATAGCTAAAAATTATATCTGTCAACTTAACATAGAGTATCTCAAAGTCCATTAAGATGTATTATTGTCAACGACATGCTATCATATAATACCAAATTGAATCAATCAAAATTGATTTGGCTGGCGACTAAAAAATCAAGCGAGTCAAAAATTCAATTTGCTGAGCATAAAAATATAATTTGAGATTGTTTTTCAAGCCGAGCACTAACATAGGAGAAGTAATCCAAGAGAGAGCTGCCCGTCTGGCGTCAGTTGGCAATTTCGGAGCGGTTCTATGGGAAGCTTTTGGTAATTAAAAAGGCGTTGAGCTGGGCAATTAAACACACGAACTCAGTCGAGGACATAGTCGGAGTTGCAGCGAGTGCAAGTAATACACTAAAATAACGCAATGTTGCGTAATTCAGCTTCACAGTTTTGTAATTAAACGCATTTGCATAAGAATTGCCTACGTCGATAGGCAAAAGAGCCTCGGGCATACTTCCATGCGACTCTAATTAAAACTAGCCCTTTGAAAAAATTGAAGAACGAAACTAAACAACCATCCCCAGAACAATTAAATGTGACCCCAGGCGAGGTGCCTCCCTGGTAGGGTCTCTATTAAAGGTCATCAACGTGACCAAATGGCAAATACCAGCGACTTGACGTTGCGTCTAACATATAGTATATGGCAATATCGTTTTGTTTTCTGAGTGGCCCACAGGAAGTTTTTTAATATGCGGAAACATGGCGACAGTTTATGCAGTAGATGTTTAAGAGCCAGATTGATGGAAATATGAAGACAAACTTAGTAAAGTGTTTGGGATCTTCAACCCGAGATTTTAGATAGATAAATGAAATAAATAGATCTAGAAAATTATTATAAAACTTAAATATTCAAATGAATATTACACAAAATCGATAATCAATAAATAATTCAAATTAATATGCATTTGGATTGCATTGAAATTGAAGAAATTAATTTGCTATAAAACAATCTTATGGATAATACCTATTTGAAAACGGATAAAATTAAAATAATATTTAAAACAAATTGCAAAAAATAAAATAATAAAAAAAAAAAATTCAAATATAATTACTATAGAATAGAACTTAAAGTAGATATTTCCTCTAATTTTATGATCTATCGAAAAAGATCTCATGAACTACTCTGATGCTTTTGATTACAACTTTTTCACTTAAGCTTCAAATGGATTACAAATTGAAATGCAGAACACTTGCTATTTTTTTAAAATCCACCTCAGCTGCAATATCAATAACATTTGGCGAATAGATCACAAAATTCGCAATATTCGCAGTGCAATGAAGCGCAACTGTTAGATGATATCACATTAAAGGTAATGTGCTCAGCACTTGGCTCATTGCACTTTTATTACACGCATGCTTCGCTAATCCTCAAATCGAAGCGAAACTGTTGAATACTAGCAAGATAAACATATCGTAAATACATTTTCCGAATATCATAATATCATATGATCCTAATTAAGAGGCCATTACCCACCCTCTGAGCTACAAGATACCCCCAAAGACTGCAAAACCGCAAGTCAAGCAGAGCAACCCCGATTTTTTGGGTGAGGGTGCAAGGATTTTGATGGGCTGCTGAGAGGGGTGGGAAATCAAGGGAAGTTCGTGTAGTTTGCGGCTTTGATTGCGACGCGTGTAATTTGACACTTCGGCAACCTGTGCGGCAATTAGGCCAAACAAACTCGATGCTATGCAAATGCAAATGAGTGAAGACTGCTTAACGGGGCTAATTACAGGGCCGAGTGGCATGTGGCAAGTGGCAAGTGGCAAGTGTCAGCAACAGGCAACAGGCAGCAACTAGGCCGGGTATCAATAACGTCTTACAAAAGCCGCAGCTATGTTAATGAGATGCGCGGCATCCTGCGTCTTCGCTGACGAACCGACAATTAGCCGCTGCCAAAGGAGACCGTAAAGTGGAACTTTTCGCTCACCTGCGAACAGAGCGAGAAAGTGCGAGAATGCGAGAGAGACGGAAAACTACAGTCGACTATGAAATACCAGATATTTATTTTTAAATATTAAAATTATCTACATATTGAAGTATTGTTAAAAAATAGCAATAATATTATATATCTTTACCAGTCCTATTATTGTAGTTTTATTTAACTCAATGTCGAGAAATGAAATAAAAATAATTTGCAAATAAACTGTGAGGAATCATTAAAATAAATTTAGAAAAGAAATTGTTTGTAATGAAATTTAAAAGCATTGATAGCATTTAATTATTTGAAAATATATACCTTTCAAAGTATGAAAATAAAAAATTCAAGCCTTTAAATTTAATTTTTTTTAAACGTATTGCATTTAGACAAAGTCGTTATACCCTTAAAGCTTATATCGGCCAGGTACTCAAAAAGGGAGCTAGAGATAATGATAAGGGGAGCATCGCAAGTTGTCGTGCAAAAATGTTGTTGAAGAAAAAAAGCAGCTAAGAAGTTAATGGTCCACTTTTGTAGTCCGTTATTTCGTTTTTCGCAGTTGCCGCTGCGTTAACTTGGTTAAGCACAAAAAAGTTCATAATTACATTCCTGTTTATTAGGCGTCCTTGTGCTCGACATCAGCAGAGGCAGCAGGCAACTTGAAATTACATTTTTGTGAATCTTTGTGCAGTCTTCATAAAGTTAAAGCAGCGCAATTTAAGCTGTATACAAAATATATATAATATATTTGCCATGCAAGTGGAACTGACGCCATTTTGAAAATCACCGGATGTGGCATTAAAAATGCTCAAAAAGCGATGGCTGTGAAGCGTTGGGGGGGCAGGGAGAAGACCACAAAAAAGGAATCCTTCGGTTCTTAAAATGTCTACACAATGCCTGGAAAAATATGAAAAGCTACAGCAGCAACGGCAGCAACAGCAACAGCAACAAAAGGCGCAGCCACGAATCTCCACCTCTTCAGCCACCTCGATCTCCTGCCACGTTTCTCTCGCAAGCGGAAGAAACTCCAATACATTGCATTGAAATTCTTCATTTGCAATTCAATGACATTCCGTTCCGTGCTGTGCGACAAATCCTTTAGCGCTGTGGGCGTGGCCACCAAAGCCCCCAGCGCCCAATGAGCGTGGCGACGCAACAGTTGACGATGCGACCTCGGCCAAGCATTGCTCTAGCTGTGGGCGTGGCAGCGCATGCGCATCGCATTGTGTGGGTGTCGACAGAGTCGAGAGAGCGGAGAGCGGAGAGCGGAGAGCGGACTGAGGAGAGGCGGGGAAGGCGTGAGGTTGAGAGTCGCGCAATGCGGAACGCTGAGAGCGAATCCAATGCTCCACAGCAATGTGCGAGCGAGATCCTCAAACTGTCAACCAGATGCCAATATTTCATCTCCCATCCCAACCCAATGAGGGTTCGAGCCAAGGGGGTTGAGCCGAGGGGTGGCAAGTGCTGCCTTGTGCCTTGTGCTGGCTTTCATTGGCTTCGCATTCAAACCCAATTTCGTTGGCATTGCGACAGGTGACCCAACAACGACGCTGGCCAAGCTCTCAGCTCCGTTTTCCATTCCGTTCAGTTCAGTTCGACGGGCGCAACAGGAAAGTCGCCTGCAATTCGCGTGCGGGTTTTTCTATTGCATACTTCAAGGCGCTAACGATTCCGCATTCGCTTGAACAAAGTAATGGCAAAGTGCATTAAATATTGACAAAATGAATAATTAAGTAAATGACTAAATTATTGAGCGTGAAAAATATTAAAACTGTAAGATATGTGTTCGAAAACAAAATAAAAAATGTGCATGGAAAATGTATTTAAATTGCTTGTGAAATTATAAAATAAGCGTTAATTGTAAAAACTCAAGAAATGTGTAGTGAAAAGTAATTGATTACTTGTGAAAAATAAAAAGAAAGCAAATGCAAATGAAATGAATTAAATTACTAAGGACAATTAAAAAAAAAAACTGTCAAATTCATGAATTTTTATATTAAAACATTAACAAATATAACAAATACAAATTAGCTATCTATTGGTTTCAAATTTAAGCCAGCTAACGTTTGAAAAATTAATTTGGGAATAAACAAATATTTCGGCAATAATTATAAATACAAATTTCAAAAATAAATCAAACTGAAAGCTTATATTGCTATTGCCTAAATTGAAGCGAAAGTATGTATTGCCTTGGCTTTTAATTGTTTTTAAAACTGTTTGTTTCAATATTAAATTAGTTCAACCGTAGCATAATTAACCTGGGCTTTTGAATAAATTTGAAGATCTGACAACTTTTGTACTCATATTGCATGACTGAGAATTTGAAAATCGAATACGAAATAAATTTACAAAATTACAGACTTTAAAATATTTTCTTCAAAAGTAAATTTTTGTTTCTCGTAACTCAACTATTAATACGATAAGAAGCTTTATTTCGAATTTAAAAACATAATATGAATCTTAAAGAAAGGAACTTCGTTGTCTCGCTTGCAGGCACTTTATTACATAAAAATAAAGTTAAAATTCCATATTACTTTTTTAAAAAAGGTTGTTATAGTTTCGCAATTTAAAGCGATATAAAATTCTTAAAGATTTATTTATATGCAAAATGCATTTATAGGCCTAAAACCATTGTTACAGATATATGAAGTATATTTTTATACCCGCTACCCATAGGGTAGAAGGGTATTATAACTTAGTGCCAACAGAAAATGTATGTAACAGGCAGAAGGAGGCATCTCCGACCCCACAAAGTATATATATTCTTGATCAGTGTCAACAGCCGAGACGATATAGCCATGTCCGTCTGTCCGTCTGTCCGTCTGTATGAACACCTGGATCTCAGAGACTATAAAAGCTAGAGCTACCAAATTTGGGGACAGTACTCCTATAGGTCCTACGCAGGTCAAGTTTATTTCAAAAGTTGGATGCCACGCCCCTTTCCGCCCCCAAAAGTCTGTAAAAGCCGTAATAATAGACCTAGAGCATTGAATTTTGATATGCATAATAATATTTATATTCTCAATGATTCCTGTGAATTTGGTTGAGATCGAATGAAAAACAAGGAAGTTATTAAAGAATCAATTTTCTATGCAAAATTCACTTGCAGCTGCCCGCGCTTTGTTTGTTTAGTTGACAGTGTGACCAAAACGGTGTTGTGATTTTTACCCGCTATTTTCAAATATATACAAAAAACTAATTTTAGTATATTTGGTATATTTTTTGTTAATATATCATTTAAATTTTTTGTTTTCTCTCGAAATGGGTTGCGGGTATCATACGGTCGAGCACTCTCGACTGTAGCTTTCTTACTTGTTCGTATTACATTTAAAAATTAATTGATTAATCTGGCGTTTTCCACCTTCAAATTGACGTTTCCAAGTAATTTATTTAAGCAACAATGCATACTTGACAAACCATCTTCCATTACCCGTGAAAATTATTAAAAATATTATCATATATTTTTACACACATTTTCAGCTAGAATATTGGCATAAAATATCAGAAAGTAGGGAAAAAGGAAATAAGTGGAATTAAAGTTCACCCAAGCTAAGAAAGATAGAAGAATGTTGAACATGAATCAACTGCCGCCACCGCCGCCACAGCAACAGCCACAGCCACATTCGCAATCGCCGTCGCAGTCGTTGCCACAGTTGCAACAACAACAGCAAGTACATTACGGAGAGTGCCGCCCATTACCGGCAATCAACGAGACATTTGCGCAATTCAGTCAGCATCGCTCGAGCATCGCGCTGCTGTCGCCGCTGGACTTGTCGCTGCGCACGTCGTCGAACATCGTGCCAATAACGCCGCCGTCGACGCCCTCGCCGCCCAGGAAGCGCCAGCGATTGATGTCCGAGGAGAATTACCTGTGGCGGCCCCACATGCCCGCCATGCCTCTGCCCCTGCCCCTGCCCCTGCCCCTGCCCCTGCCACATGCTGCACTGGTCATGCAACCACCACCAGCAACAGCAACAGCAGCGGCAGCAGCCACAAGTTATTTCCAGCAGCCAGCGTCGTACGGCGGATTGCGAGGCTTCGAGGGGGCAGGCAATTTTCACGCTGCAGCAACGACGCTGAAGAATAACTTTGAGCAAATTGCGGCAAGTCAATCGAGCGTGACGAGCTACGCCGAAGATGAGACAATTGTGTTGACCGAGGACGAGGATGAAACAGTTGTCAGTTCCCATGACTACAACGAGTACGTCACGGACACCGAAGGCGACGACAATGAGCCGGACAATGAGAACGACGACGACGACGATAATGACACAATACAGGTGAACGATGAGGAGGAGTCGGAGACGCCAGTTGCCGTCGAGGATG
This sequence comes from Drosophila ustulata, assembly GCA_035047365.1. Taxonomy (NCBI): domain Eukaryota; kingdom Metazoa; phylum Arthropoda; class Insecta; order Diptera; family Drosophilidae; genus Drosophila; species Drosophila ustulata. The sequence goes on from JAWNPT010000094.1 coordinate 28,195,125, forward strand.
ACGACGACGAGGAGGAAGTGTTTGTGGACATTCTGAGCAACGACGATGACGAGTTGCCAGCTCAACAGCTGGAGACCAAGGCGCTGAAGCGCAACGATTTGCTCTACGAGGATGAGGAGCTGCATCATCAGGCGGTCGATGGCTTGGCCAAGTTGTTTGAACGCGACTTTGGCCAGCCAAGCAAAGAAACCGCCTTGGAGACGGCAACAGCCGATGCTGAGGAGCCGGAAAAAGTCTATTTGGACTTGAGCAACGCTGTGGAGTCGCCTCCTTCAGCGGCTGCCCCTCTTGCCCCCTTGGCACCTGCGTCGCCGCCGCTGCGCAAGCAGAAGGTCGAACGGAAGCGCACCAAGCTGCGCAAACACGCGGCCATCGACGAGGAGACCATCAGTCCCGTCTCCGGCACCATCATCCGCAAGCTGCGCGACGACGAGGAGCTGGTGGTGCGCAAGGGCGACATTGATCCGGCTTTCAACGTGGTCGAAATCACCGAGGAGGCCAAGGCCATTCTGGCCAGCATCGATAATAAGATTGGCGACTACTTGTGTCAGCTTTGTCGCACCGTCTACGACGACGCCTTCATGCTCGCCCAGCACCGTTGTCCGCGCATCGTCCACATCGAGTACAAGTGCTCCGAGTGCGAAAAGGTGACAACTTAAGCCGCAAATACCAAATTAATGACACTAGCTGAAAATGTGATTTTCCTTAACTAAAACTAAAAGTTAATCAGAAAAATATATTCGACAGTAGCTGAACATTTGAGTGCCTGTGATGATGATTATTTCGTATTGCCAATGATTATGATTTCTAGTATCATTAATTCGTTTTCTGAGGATTTTAATTTTGTTTTTAAGCGACATTATTAATTTGAATTTAAAAGACATTTTCATGATTACAGAACACTGAAGAAAGCACTCAGTTTAATTGAGATCTGTTAAAAAATATAAACATAACTCTTAATTTGATTTACAAAGAAGTTTTCAACAAAATTCGTGTTTTCATTAATATACAATTATTATCTTGGCAACTTAGAATTAAAAATATTTTGATTTTTCTGTGAATTTTTTCATTATTTTCAAGTTAGTTCTTTTCAGTAAGTACCAAATGTATTAAACAGATTAATAATTTAAGTTGTCAAATGTTCAATCAATACATAATTAGGAACCCATTAACGGCTTTGCAAATATGTATATTTCACACAGTTTATCAATATTAATGTTCCCCAAATGTGCTTAAGCGATCTAAAAATGCATAGTTAAAAACTGCTGCTGTTTTACATCTATTCTTCATTATTTTTAGGACAAAAACAATTATATTATATTGCAGCTAGTGTCATTTACTCGAACCGCAGCTAATTAAAATGGTTTTCTGCAGGTCTTCAACTGTCCAGCGAACTTGGCATCGCATCGTCGCTGGCACAAACCCAAATCCGAGATGCAGTCGGGCAAGAAGCGTCAGAGCAGCAGCAACGAAGCCGTCGGCAGCGGCAGCAACAATTCAGACGGCAACAAAGCAGTTGGCGACGATGTCAGCGATGGCATTTATCCCTGCCAGCAATGCGGCAAATCATTCAGACGGTGAGCAGACAAAAACGAAAAACAAATTAAATAATTTCTAGCATTACACAATTCACAGCTATGCGTACCTCAAGAAGCATCAGGCGTCGCACCAGATGCTGGAGAATCTGAAGAGCATGGACTTCTTCACAGCCCAGCAGCATCAGCAGCATCAGCAACATCAACAGCAGCAGCAGCAGCAGCTGCAACAGTCGCAACCGGCAACAGCGCAACCCGGGGCAGCTGGTGGTGCAGCCTACATGCTGCCACGCCCACCACATGCCGCCCTCTACCCCCAAGTGACGCCCAAGAATTACGCTGGCCCGCAACGCTTCGCCGGCTTCCCCTTCCAGCCCTTCGACCAGCGACGCTTCTACTCGCTGGGCGAACTCTATTTGTCGCAGCAGCTGGAACGCTCCTCGGCCTTTCAGTACGTCCATGCGAATCACCTGCGGCAGCTGTCGAATGTGGCACACACCATGTTGCCCCCGCTGCCCGTCAAATGACCCAGCTCCAATGTGCTGCGACCTGTGCCGCGCATCGCTGCCACAGCCACAGCCACAGCGACGTCTTCAAGCGCGCCACAATTGGAGGCGCCGCCCGTCAACTGGATGCTGCCCATGCCGGCGGCGGCGGCGCCACCAGAGACTGTGGCAAGCGGCGTTGTTGGTGTTTAAATCATGCAAAGTTTAATAGAGTTCCATTAACACTATGCTAGTTAAAGTTTAAATAAAATTTAAATTAAATAAATGATGATTCACTTGGGGAGAGGGAGTGACCAAAAAAGAGTTCGAAACAGAAATAAAAATATAAATCTAATTGAAAACTAATTCAGTGGGGCGAATAGTGACGAATATTAAGTATACGCAGTGGCAAAAAAATACAATGAAAGGCGCGCAGAAGAATGTAATTAAATGTTAGCTAGTTAAAGTTGAAAAATACAGTTTTAATTGAAATAAATCAATAGGAGAAAGAGTTTTGAATATAAGCATGGAAATATATGAAGGTAAAGTAAATAAAGAAATGATAAGTTTAATTTCGAGTAGTTATAGAAAGAGTTGGAATTATTTTGTATTTAAAATGTGAGGATAATTTAAATAAATGTTTGCTAGTTAAGGGTAAAAATTCAATCTTATTCTTATTAAAGTTATATTAATGGGACGCCTGAATATTAAGTATACGCAGTTGGAAAGAAGGTCTACAGAAACAAGTTTATGGACACAAACATTAGACAGAAAATAATTTTCACAAGATACAAATTTATATTTTAAAGTTGAAAGATATTAAATTAGAATACCATGCAAGTTTAAGTTTGAATAAAATTTAAATGAAATGTGAGCAAAAGGTCGTTTGCATATTAAGTATACGCAGTTCGAAGAGAAAGAGTTGAAAGTATGAACGCAAAGGGACGCATGAATATTACGTATACGCATTTAGTTGAAGCAGTTGACGGTATAAAATTTATACTAGATATATACAAAAAAGTATTTTTAGAAATGTTTAAAAAAGAGAGAGACAGAATATACAAATATTAGATATTTCAGATTCTTTGTTTCTTTGTATAACAATTTTTATTGATTTATTAAGTTGTAACATAGTTAATCACATCAATTTAATAACTAATTTCTAAAGTATTTCAGTAGAAAATTGCGCTTTATATTAAAAAATACATAGTTGCCTCTATTTAAGTTAGACAAAAATAGTTTATTTTATATTGGTTGCTAGCTTTAAAAACGTTCACTAACTTATCGGCTAAGATATCGATGGGTAACTTTAGCGATCACATTGATTACAGTTGATTGTCGAATTCGTTCAGACCCAGAGCATAGGCCAAGGCGTGGGCCAAATAGGTTTCCTCGTGCACGCCATAAAACAGCAATGATTTTGGTCCTGCAATCAGAAGAATTTTAAAGTTTAAACTGCAATTCAAAGCGACTGCAACTCACCCTTGGCGAAGAGCAGACTCTCCGAGGGCATCTCCTGCAGACGCAGCTGCAGTTCGGGTTCAGGCTGCTCGAAGATCTCATCCAGCGAACTCACATTCTCCGTTTCGCCGCTGACATCGCGACTCGTGCTCCGATAGTCGCCATTGGTAAGCAGCACCAAAGTCAGAGCGTCCTTTTGTTCCATAAAATTAGCCAAAGTCTCGTTGAGCTGTCGGAGTTGCGCTGTGGCATCCACTTCTGGCTGCAACACATGCTCCACAACCAGCAGATGCCCCACGCCTGGCCGCCTGAGCACCTGCAGCGTCTTATTGAGCATCAGTTCCAAGCTGGGCGCTTGAGGATTGCGATGGAGATTCTCATTGGCGAGCACGCCCAGCAAATAGTCCAAGTTGGTGGCATTCAACGAGCTCAGCTCTGTGGCATGCTGCACGAGTTCAAAGCGCTGCCCAGATTGTAGTTTCAGTTTCTGATTGCGCCAATCGCGCAGCAGATTGCGTCCAGTTCTGGCGCGGCACAAACGCTCATCCAGCGGATCCCAGTCGTAGACGGGCACCTTGGCGCTCAGCAGCTGCCGTCCACCGCCCAACAGCACATTCAGAGCCTGCCCCGCCTCGCTGGAGATCAGTTGCCGTGCCACATCCTGGCAGCCTGCCTCAATGGCACCCAGAGGCATCAAGCCATCGCATTCCCAGCTCGAGTCGGCGAACAAAGCGGCTGCTGTGGCGCCTGTGATGCGTTGATTGGTCACGAATCCGGTGCGCAGTCCAGCGAGCTGTGCTTGCCGCAACACGCTGTGCAACGCGAGGCGACTGCAGTTGTTGCCCGACAGCCGTTGAATGCCACTCAGAGGCACTCCCGACCAGAGGGCGCGTTGCACAGTCGCTGGATCGCAGGGCGAGCTCAGGCTGCAGCTGTTCTTGAGGCGTGCCACATGCGGAAACTGATCCCACACAAACTGTGAGTGTTGTGCCGTTGAAGTCCTCTCCTGGAATCTCGCTGTCGCCAAAGCGGACGGCGCGACGCCGTTGATCAGCAGGATGAGCACGCGACGTGGCTGCGTTTGGGGCGAGTAAATTCGCAGCGCCTGCTTCAGCTCCTCGATGCCTTTGTCGTACCAGAGTTTCTGCTCAGCTGAGACGCGATCCTTCCAATAGTCCACATCGGCCACGTTGGCCACCTCGTGCTCCACCTCGTAGCGAATCGTGAGGCCGATGCAGAGCAGCGTGACCAGCAGCGAGAGCAGCACAGCTCCGGCCACGATGAAGAGCTGCGTCGACTTGAAGCGCAACTTCAAACAGAATTGCTTTAAACGCGTCATCACGAGATCTTGCCTTCGACTGACAACTCATCTCAATCAATCTCAGTGGCTTTCTATCGCTATCTATCCGAGTATCTCTATCTGATAGATACTGTATCTGTTCCGAGTATCTTCCCTCTGTGGGCAGATAAGCAGTGTAATTTGTTTGAAGTTTTTACGGCCACAATTGCATTGTTGTGCGCACCTCAGTTTTGTAATTAGATACAAAATTCTATGAATTATTCAAGCGTTAATTGTCCCATAAACAATTGCAAATACACTGCGCGAAATTGCAAGAAAGTTGTGAAAGTCAAACTGCAACTTTGGCAGCAACAACTTAATATGTCAAAGCACTTACCAGAATTTTTCATTTAATTTTTTAACAACTGCAAATGAGAAAAATACATTGTATTTCTTTTTTTAACAAATGTCAAATTTAAAATTAAAATATTGATTATATCCGAGAACACATTTAGCAACTTAATGTATTTAAACAGCTACGATTTTTAATACATTTTATATTTATTGCATATACTATACCATACAATTAAACTGCAACTTTAACTTTAGCAAATATATATGATGAATATACTATATATGATTTTGAATATTAAGAATCTATTTAAAATTTACAATATACTACTAAATAGACAAAAAATTACCTACATTTTCACGATTACATTTAATATTATTAATTTTAAATTAAATTAATTAAAAATACCAAAATTCTTCCTTTTATATTTAATCGACTTTTTTGAATTTAAATCTGAAAACATAATTATTTGAAATTGTTTGTATTAATTAAGGCGATTGGGTTACGCTAAAAATATAGCCATAAAAATTGTGCATGTATTTTCTTATTAAATTAAATGAAATCTAAAATTAAGTTTTTATTTATTTTTTCGAGTCGAAGGCAAAGTAGTTACTGCTCGTTTTATTTTAAATTTAAAATTGCCCACCCCCTTTAATTTTTCTTTCTAATAATATTTCTTTAATATTATTCATCTTGATTTATTATTCATTTGATTTATGGGTAATACCTTTAACCATTGAGCCAACTATTTTTTGCCAGTGCTTTGAGTGGCACAATTGAAATTCCGATTGCAATTTCAGCCCTTTGCCTGCCTTTGAGGGGTCAACGACGTCACTGTTTTGGTAATTAACAACTGCACACTTACTGTGGGAGGCCACAACTGTGTGGGCGTGTGGCACACACACACACACACACACACACACACACACACACACTCGCATACAACCACAACTATTCACACACACACATGCAAACACAGAGAGTAATTGCAAGCCACAGAGACAACTATTCGCTTATGAATTTGCAATTGAAACGCATCGTGCGAGGTTTGCAATCATTTGCCGTTATGCCGAATGCAAATGGGAAAACTGTTTGTCGCAATTACTAGTCGTTAACCTGCGGTTCCGCCCCCCTCCTTAAGGGGCCGCTTTCATAGCGACGCTTTGAAGTTGCGTCCCATTGACATGTGGTCAGTTTTCCCTATGCTCTAAAAAGCTTGTCACAACTGTCACACAGTGACTCCCAAAGACAACTGCCACTTGCATGCGTCACTCTGATTATCAATTTGTCTACTCCAAATCAATTGCTGTGCTTGTCTCTGACAGTTGTGCGTAAACAGACGCCCACGGAATTGACCTTACTGTCTACATTATTTTAAATAGTAATTTTTCCATCAAACTGTGACGCATGACGTTACGCACTGTGCGTAGGAAGGAGGAGGAAGTCTCTTTCTCCTTAGCTGACCTATTTACATGGTTTGTTTCTCGGCTAAGCTTGTGCAAGCTTTTTCTGGAGCGCCATCTTTTGCAAGTGATGTGCAACACGCGCATTCAACAGGCAAAAGCTTGGATTCGAAATGTATGTGCATGTTTTTTCACATATAGGACAAACTAGAATACATATGTATCGCGGTCATATACACAACGGCTGTGACCGCAGCACTTTTAGCTAGGGCAAGGAAGCAAGGTCAAGGGCAGGGAAAACCATCGAAAGATTTTGAGCAGAGAATTGAATTGCAATACGTCAACAAGAATGCAATTAAAAAGAGTGCTTGTAAATAATTTGATACACTTTTGGTTCAGCGCATCAAATGATCAAGCTTGGTATTTTTGACTATCTGGCAACGGCAGGCTTGACCTTCCCATGATCAGGGTTGCATTCGTAGCTTTTTTTGACTGTCTGGCAGCCTAACGATCAAGCTAGCATTTCTTGCTATTTTTAAATTCTGGCAGCAGTAGAGTTACTTTCATATTGGAGCATATTTATTTATTAGTTAGAAGAATGTAAGAGGATGCCCAGCGAGAGGATGCAATTAGTGTCGAGTGGTCATCAAGTTGCACTACAAAACTGTGCCCCGGGGAGGTGTGTGAGGAGGGAGCCAACGCATGCGGTCACTGCCACCGCTCGCAACAGCTGGCAACGCCCACGCACGTCAAAGGACGGGAAATGCCAAAGCGTGGGCGACACACGACAGCAAGCACAATGCAACTAAAAATATGAAAGAGTGAGAGTGAGAAAGAACGAGCATAGAAAGAAGCTTTGCACGTGCGTATGCAAGGGAGCTTGCATGTGTGTGTGTGTGTGTGTGTGTGGTGAGTGCACTTGGGCGGTTCCCTCTTGTTGTTGTTGTTGTTAGCTAGTTTCTCTTTCTCTCTCTCTTCTTCGCTCGCGCCTTGTGACCTTGTGCATTGCGTGGCGCTTGCTAAACATTTATGTTAGTTTGGCATATGGCGAAATTGTGGAATTTGTGACAAGCTGTAGAATGTTAAAATAATTTCCTATACGTTTAATTAATTGCGAGAAATTACGAAAATAGTTGTGTGCAAATAAAATGCAACGCAGTTTTAAGTGCGGGGGCATCGAGTGAGTGTGTGTGTGTGTGTGTGTGTAATCTCATTCTATCAAACATTCAAATGTGAGTATGTATGTGTGTGTGTGCTTATAAACAAATGGCGAACAGAGGCGGCAAACAAATTGGCACGTTAAGCGCAACTGTGAAATGATTTTTAAAAAGCTTTTTCCCCACCCCACAGTGTTTCCAAGAAAATGTCTAGTAGATTAAAAGTAGATTTTTTATTGTAAGTATGATCACAAATAAATTACTAAAACATGTTGAATCAATTGAACTATAATATTAAAATGTTCAGAATATGCAATGAATGTTGTTTTGAACATTTTATGATCAAATTTGAAATGAATAGGAATAAACTTATTATTATAAGAAACATTTTTCAATGTCAAGACTTTTCTCAAGTTTTTATTAATAAATCAGTTTCTCTACCTTTTCGAATAATAATAAATAATTGATTATTACAATTTCGCTAGCACCATGCCCTCTGTGCACTCCCAGCTCGTCACTGTTGCATTTGTTTTTTATCGCTCAGCGATTACGCCATTGGCGCCATAAAAGGCAAAAATAATGAAAACAAAACAAAAAAAGCATATATAAAGTATAACAAAAATAAAGGCAATTATAATAAGTACTTAATTTGCTACGGTTGTAAATACTATATGCATATATGACATCTGTATGTAGCTGAATGACAGGCACTGTAATTTTTACGCCCGATTGCATTTCATACTCATTTGATAGTTTCGAGATCGCTTTTATATAAGACACATACAAAGGAAAATTATGAAGCATATGCTATATTATTATTGTAATATTTGTATATAGTATGTAGTTATTGAAATTGGGGTAGTTCTGAGTGCATGAAAAACCTGTTTTCATCATTGCTGTGCAGCGATTAGATTAGATAGTATTTAACAATTTAAAGCGATTAGATATGCCTGCATTTGAATAGATTTCGATGACTTGAACCTATTTTGGCTAAAAACCAGGGACTGCAGTGATTATAATTTTTATTAAAATCAAAAATATGTGAAATTCTCATTTAATTTTTCTTATTTGTTTTTTTTTTTAAATAATTCAAATACATACACAGTTAATGACAACTTAGAAATTAATTCGAAATATTCACTTTTTTGCTTCTTACTTTAGTTCAGCTAAAATGTTTATTTTTCAAACATTTCTACTTAACTTTAATTAGCCTGTTTAAGCTTTACAGTAAATCTTGAATATTCGCTTTTCCCTTCATGCAGTTTTAATCAGCTGTTCGTTGTTTGTATTTCTGTATTACCAAATTAAACTAAAAATGCACAGCGTTCAAAAATAGTGCCTCGAAATTGTGAGTTATTGATTATGAGTACCTCGATGACTACAAAAATATATGTACAAACTTTTGCTGATGCACCCAACAGGAATTTGTAGAATTTAGTTTGATACAGGAAAGCGCAAAATAAGTTTGGCAAAACTAAATTGAATTTGACTAAATGAATTTGCCTCGCCAGCCAGCATCACCAAAGGATTTGGCAGCTTCCAAGTCCGACTGGGCTATTTACATATGTATGTACATACATACATATGTACATAGTTTGAGCATGTACTCGATGCACAGTGTGTATCTGTATCTTTGCAGCGTTATAGAAAAGCAAATACAGTTGACAACTGACGACAGCAGCGCACTTATACACACAAATCCAACCCTGCATGCGTGTGTGTGTGTCTCGTACTAATGCATTTTGATACTGGCCTTGAACGTGAATTGCATTTGCGCAAAAAATCTGATGAGAGAGTGTAGCGCGTGCAAGCGAGCACGCGAACGCAAGTGCAAGCGGGACACAGATAGCAACCAAGAGCCAGAGAGAGAGTAAGAGAGCGAAAAGTTTAAAGTACATACACACACACACACACACACACGCGCGCGGATCCCAGCTGAAAACGGGCTGCAATGTTGTTCGCTTGCACTCACTGTCGCTGTCTCGCTTTAACACGGGCACAGGCATGCATCCACATTGCCCAACTAAATATTCAAAGCAGTCTCAAGGTTATCGCATACATACACACATGTGTTTGTACATGCACTGTACATAGTATGTACATACATGGCTATGTACATTACGCTACACGCTCTCTCTTGTACTAGCGAATTGCTTTCCTATGGCAGTTTCATTTTTGTTGTTTTTTTTGGTAACCAAAAAAGCTCAAAACTTTCCAACTGCATTTCCCAAAGATCTAGGTGGCCATATTACTAGCTAACATTGCTTTACCTACACATATGTACATTCATACGTACACACATACATATGTAAACACACACATGCATACAAATACATACGTATGTATGTAAATCCATATTCATACATATAAATATGCATAGATGTACCAGTGTTGCCAGATTAGCTTATTGCAGGCTAGATGTAAATAATAGACATAAATTTCATACCATAAAATGCATTTGTTACATAAAATGTTTCACAGCAAACAAATATCGGATGATGAACTTATGAAAAATATACAGAACTTACTTCAAAAAAATTAATCCTAATAGAGACAGTTATGAAATCGACAATGTGTTAAATAATTTAATTTAAATTGTAACTTCAGAAACCCATTGATTATGATTGATTTATATTTTTTTTACTTGAGTACATTTTTAATTCTTAGCCATTTGAGCTTTTTTGGGCCAGAATCTAGCTTAGCGCATCACTTTGCAACACTGATATGCACATAGATACATATATATACATATAAGTAAATATGTACATTCATACATAGTTAATTTCTCCTGCTGCTCTGCCCAAAAATATCGTAGGCAAGTTGTTGTTGCTTTACTTACTTCTCTATCTGTGCGAAAGCGCCCTCTGTCGTGGGCGTGAGGCGAATGCACGTGTGTAATGGAACGTTCGCTGTGTGCGTGCGTTTGCATGTGTGTGCGTAGTTTTTATGGAACGCCATTACTGTATGTATGCATGTGTGTGTGTGTGTGTGGAAAGAGCGAGAGTGGATCTTTATTTATTGATGTGTTAAACGTGAAACGTTCTTAGTTGCTTTTTAAATGCAATGCATATTAATACTATTTAGTATGTGTGTGTCTGTGTGTGTGGACTCTGCTGACCTATTTCCTTTCCACAGAAATGCCAACGTAATTCTGAGATTACAACTACAGTGGGCAGCTTAAGTAAATGTCCCTGAGCCAAGAAGTCAGGCTCATTTAGTGGGCGGATGGGGGACCAAGGAATAAGCTCTCTCTCTCACACACACGCGCACACACACATAGAGTGCAGCAAATGTCAAAGTTGAGAGAAACCAATTGAAATTGCAGCTGACAAACGAAAACGAAATGAATATCGCTTGAATATCCAGCACACAACAATCATAATTTACACACATTACATACATATGTAAAAATACACAAACATTGCATAAAACACGCCCCTCGCCTCCGCAAACATCGTGTGTGGGCTTTTAGCACTTGCGAAAGCGAAACATGAAAGCGAAATTTCTGGCACATATTTCAAATGTCGACTGCAGACAACAAGTCGCAGTCGCACTCACACTCACACAGCGATGATTCATCCATGCGGGCACCTCACTGTACAGTGCACAAAGAGAGCTCCCGAAGAGAGGGAGAGAGAGAGCGACCGAGAGAGTGAGTGCCATTTTTCAGTCATATAAGGCACAAATACAAGCAACCGCCCCCAGCAGCTGCAGCGAAAGCTTTCAAAGTATCGTCGCAGCCGAATGCATATGGCCGGTTGCGCTCTCTTGCGCTCTCGCTCTCTTTCGTTCAATTCAGGCACACACACACACACATACATGTCGCTACAGTGGCAGCGAAACAGACAGCGGCAAGTTTCAAGTTCACTGTCAAGGTCACCTACTCTTGACATGCGCTGCAGTGGCATAAGGCATAAGCCATAAGGCGTGCGGCGCGGCAAGTAAGGGCTGATTTGCAGCAGCAACGGCAGCAAGAGCAGCAGCGACCAGTGTGGCAAGCAGGCCTGTGTACTAAGTACTCGGTATACGTGCCCTACAGTGCTTACGATAACTATATATGCACCCTTCTCATTTCCTTATGCAGTGCCAACGCATACAGAACTTATAATAGATATCACTATGTACAAGGTACACACTCATTTGGTTCTCACTGTTCCCAACACACACGAGTTGTTGCTGCCTCTGTCATGCAAGTTTTTCGATTTCCCACCTTTAGTTATTCCTTTGTTTTGTATCAACAAATACATATTTTTGGCTAATTTTTGTGTTTGCCCACCAACATTTTAACGGGGCGTATGCTTAATTTAAGGTGACATTTCGCTTTACTTTGTGATAAACAGCCTAAGAGTTTCCTGCTTAAAGCTCAGCTGTTCCCTTCACTGGTCGAGGGACAGTGACTCAAAACAAGCAGCCATCACATACTGCTTTCCAGTTAGCTGAGCACTTTTCTAGCTTTTGTTTAGCATATAAATCACACGTATACGCAATGTGCTTGTAACCCAGTAGGATCAACACAGATAAGAAACCTAATGTATTAAGATATTCAAAATAATAATATTTTATTTATTGTTACGAGATGCGTTTAGAAATGGATTTTACAGTAATACTATTCATTGTAATTATGGGCACTTTGCATTATTCTGGGCTCTTCAAGTTAAGGAAAACTTTTAAAACATATAACAAATATTAATGTTTTCTATTGAATTTTTATGTTTTTGTACTTGTACCTTTTGGTATATAATTTTTTGGATTCTATAACAATTATCCATTATATAAGTGCACTTTGCATTATTCTATTTATTTAATTTTTGTGTGTGGTAAATGATTTTCTTGTTTTTGAAACTTTTTATATTATTATTGGTATTATGGTATTATTATTATGGTATTATTATTTAATTTTTGTGTTTTCATGCTTGATTTATTGATAAATAATTTGCTTGTATTATTTGTTAATTTTCTAGTACTATGCCACTATCCCACTGGGATGTTGAAGTGCACATCTGCAGCTGGCGGTCGGCAATAGTCGCTATATATGGAAGTATAAATATATGAGTGTACATGTGAGTCAGTGTGTGTGTGTGTGTTAGTGAGTACCTTTCATAAGACAGCGTTGCGCATGACATAAGAAAACGGCGCACGAAAGCGAAGGCATGCAATATCATCTGTTGCATATAGAAAAGAAGGCAAAAGGCAAACACACACATACATACATACATAGATAGATACATAGATATAGAGGTGCAGGTGCCGATACAGATACAAATTTAGACGCGGATACAGATACAGATGCAATGTTGCTGCAAACGTTGCAGTTGTAGCATTTAATTAAATTAAACAATTAAACAAACCACTCACATTCAATGTATGTGTGTTGCTTGTGCGACGCCAAACAAATTCAATTAAGAAATTCAAGCAGGGGGCAAAGGGTAACAAAGAGCTCGAAAATTGCAACACACGCACATTTATCAGCGGAAATCGCCTACAACTAAGTATAAGTACATGGAATCGTATGTGTGAGTAGAAATGCAATTATTGTCGCTGTGTGTTGCAGTAAGTGCGCTAATTATATACAATTTGCAAGCCAGCAACCTGGTTAGCCCAGTCCCAGAACACGAACTCTACACTCAGTAGGTTGCCATTTGCACAACTACATGGGTGTACTTATTTTCTGTACGTGTGTGTGTGCGATTGCTTGCCAGGGGCAGTAAGTAAGGCGCGGTCAGGGTAGACTGCACACAACCCAGCAGACCCAAAACGATGGGTCTCAATAACATATAACCCATACATACTGCAATGAAAAAAATAAAATAACGCATTTTCTCAGTTTCTTTAACTACATAACATAAATATTTTTAATCCAGAATGTAATATTAATTATATTAATTTGATTATTAAATATATATTTAAGTATGTTTATTACTATTCAAATAAGTAGAATATATTTAACACATAAGAATGCATTAATAATTGTGATATAATTTAGTTGTTAGTTAGTTGTAAAATACATTTGAACCATGATTTTGTTTGTTATTCTTTTCTATATAAAACTTATTTAAACTTGAAACTGGAAACTTTGTATTAAAGAGCTAGTTAAGAGCAAATACATTTCTTTCATTAAAGTAAATAAATAAATATCAAATAATAAGAATACATTTACTGTCATTTAAAAAAATAAGTTTAGTTGCCGAGTTAGAGTGAGCTCAAATACCATTAGTAATTTTGTAAATTATAAATTATCTTAAAAGTTCAATTAAGTTTAGGTGCAACATTGAACGCTAAATACTTAGATATAAATCAATTTGGGTGCGATTTAAATAATATACGAACAAAATATTACTTTGAACACTTTTCAAATATTATTAAAGTAACCCAAACGTTTTGTCCGCCAGACTCTCTGTTATTTTGTCGACTGGGCAGTGTCACACGATGGGCGATAGATCAGCAATGCCTTGGCGCTGGTATTGGTAAAAGCACAAGCAGCATGATGGGTGAGCAGCAGCAGCTTCCTTTGCCCACAGTACATGCACAAACACTCTCTCTCTCGCTCTCTCCCTTGCACTCTGTCTCTTTCGAATACATGCCATGCATTTATATACTTGCGTGTGTGTGTGTGTGTGTGCTTAGTTACTTACTCTTTGGCTGATGCGCTCGCTCTTGCATTCGCTTTATTGCATAACATCCTTGAACTTGAACCGAGGCTGAGCTGCGAGCTAAGCTTTGGGTTGCTTGGCTGCTTCGGCTGACTCAGCGACACACACACACACATAAACAGGCATACACGTGAGCAGTATATTACATATACACATGCAGCTGTCGCTCTCCTCCTCCTCCTTCTCCTGCTTTGCAAGTGCTGCAGTCCACTCAAAAATTCACCTCGTCATTCGGCTCAGGCAAAGCGACGCCGACGTCGACGGCGACGTCAACGGCGAAGCCGACGATGGCGACGTTGGCCTGTGTCTCTATCGTTTGCTGCTGTGCTTGGCATTGAAAGCGCGACAAGCGAGCAGTGAACAACGCAACATCCCCAGCAGTAAAACAGCCAAAAACAAAAAATACAGCCAAATGAAATAGCCAAATCAGTGTACGCAGGAGCATCAAATAAAATACAACAAAAAAAAGAAAACAGATTTGCAATTTTATACTATCGCAATTAAAAATGAAATAAAAAAGAACAACACAATCAAATTAAAATTGAAATTGAAATTGACAAAGCCCGAAAAAGCGACAATAAAACTTAAAAGCAAAAAACAACAATAACAATGCAAAAATAATTACAAATTAATTGTGCAACAACAAATGTATAATTTGAGAAGTGCTCGTCAAGTGCGCAGCACAAACAATCGAAATACAACAAAAAAAAAAGATTGTGCCAACAACAACAATAATAATGAATTCCAATTCGAATAAGTGCAATTCTTTTGTGTATTGTGTGTTGAAAAGAAAATGCAAAATGCAATTTGTGAAAAATTAGGTAAATATTATTGCACATTTACCTTAATAATAGAGCGAGAGAGAGAAGAGAAGATAATATTACGTGTCAAACATGTGATTCCGATTCGCTTCTATGCGAATTTCAATAATGCACGCAACGAAAACGAAAAAAAAAAATACAGAAGTGAAAATGCAAAATGAAGAAAAATTATTGCCAATTGCATCATCATCGTCATCATCGCCAGCGACGAAGCGGAAAACAGCTTAAGGATGACACGATATATAAGGTAATTTAATAGATATATTGCTATACTATAATTATACTATAGAGAAATGTATACAAAAATTGTGGTTTTATTGTTTGCGGTTTCGAATGCAACGAACAAATCTGATAGTTTTACTTTTTTTGCTATAGACGGAAAAACGATTTATTTTTATCTAATCAACGATTTAAGAATTATTTAATCGTGATACGGATTTCGTGCGTGTCACGCAAAAACAAGTCACGCACACAACACTACTTTACAGGGTTGCCGTTAAGTACGCAGTAAAATAGGCCTGTTATTAACATTACAGAGCAAGCTCAAGATCCTGTTAACATGGCGCACTGCTGTTATCCTCAGTCGCCGAAGAAGGGCAAACACAAAACGTGGCGCTCAAGCAAAACACAGCAAAAAAAAGCAAAAGTAAAGCTCACCACACACACACATGTGCGTAGATAAAAAGAGCGCGGCGAAAGAGATTTTCGTGTAGTTGTTAGGCAGCAAAAAGCACACCAACACAACGGCAGAGCGCACACGCACACGGATAGAAGGAAATGATGAGCATAAGAATGGGCAAGCAGCGAATGGATAATATATGAATGAAAAGAGAGAAAACTGCTACTGAAGGCCAAACCACAACGTGTTTATGTGTGTGTGTGAGTATCGGTGTGTTGTGTGTTGGTGTGTGGGGCAGTAGGACAAACGAGGTGGTGTGGAAGTGTAGAAGAATAACAGGAACAGGAAGAAACCAATAACTTGACGAAACTCAACAGCAGAGTGTGTGAGCGAGAGAGAGAGAGAGCAGAGAGCGCGACTAGAAGAAGCGTTGGCGTCGCAGCAGCGCAAAGTTTCAACGCGGCCTGCGGCCAACAGCGACGGCATTGAACAGCGGCACCTTTAACCGATCGCAGCGCAGCGCTCGCGTGTGTTTTGTCCCACTGTACTTAAAAAGTGTGTGGTGAAAAAACGATTAACAAACATATAAATTATTATATATGTATATACTATATACTATATACTCACGTGTGTGTTAGACTTAACTGCGTTGTTGTATTCGTTGTCCTGCTGCCGAAAGCAACCCCCGTTTAACAAAAGCCCAAAATGAAAATAACACAAATCTGTGAAGAGAGTGAGACAGACAGAGAGAGCCAGCGAGAGATAGAGAGCGAGAAGGGGAAGAACTACAGTGTGAGTAAACTAAATTGCGTCGTAGTTAGCTTTTGTTTTCGATTTTTCTTTTGATTGCTGTGCTTCTACGAAGATAGGCAACGTCATCAATTGCTAAATAAAAAAATAAACCGAATAAAAGCATTTTTCCCGCGGCATTTGCCTGGAACATAAAAATGTATTTATAACATAAACAAAATGTGCGCAAATTTAGACATGCCAAAAAAAAAAGAACGAAGCGAAGCGAAAACAAAATTCGCAACAACAATTGAAAGCAAACACACACACACAAACACGCAAACAGTGAACGAAGCGAACGCAAAAGAGAAAAACAAAATACATTTCGCGTAATACGCGAAAACTTAAAAGTGTTGCTGTGTGCGTGTGTGTGTGTGACTTGCAATTGTTCCGCAGAATTTCTTGTTTTATAGCCAAACAACCAAATATGCCATAATTCAAAATATTTGTACAACACAAACACACACACAGAAACATTGGCAGCTGTTGAGGGATCCATTCGAAGCTTCCTCCTAAGCTGATAATTCACATTTCGATTCGAAGTCGGTTCCGCATTGACAAAGTTGTCGATTTTTTCAATTGAAATTTGAAGTAATTCCTTCAGTCAGAAAAGTTCTATAGAAATTTCTAAGCTAGAATTCATAAATAAAATTGCTACATATGTAAATTTATTGTACATTTTTTATTGCAAATTTTTTTATTGACAGAATAACTCATATTGTTGTGAAATAATTGGATTTCTCTGATCTGATTTCGCAATTAAGGTATTTTTAAAATTTTTGCAATAACAATTAAATTATATTAAACAATCTCATTCCGTTATTATATGACGACAACAAAATTTAATTTGAAATTAATATGTAGCAAAATGCAAATACATGTCTTTTAAAACAAACAAATTTTTCTTTCCATCAAAAAAATAATGATGCAAATTAGAACACACAAGTACATATATTTTTGGACATTGTAGTACAATACTACATCGAGTACGATCACATAATTTAGAGTTCTGTATATCACATTTTCAATTGCTTATTTTGAGTTTCTCTTAAATTTGTAAACGTCTAAGATAGTAACATTTTAAAAGAAAAAGATATCTTTATAGATGCACTTTTTATTCAATAAATAAAGATATTTCTCGTTCTACAAATATTTAAGTTTTGCTCTCAACAGAGAATGCAAACAAGTTGCGTTGATCACAGCTTCGTATCGAAATGGCGCAATTCTCTGCTATGGGAAATACCCAATTAGAAACGAAGATATTCAAAACAATGAGGATTCTTTTACAATCTCCTAGTATACGTGACTGTTGCTGAAATTCCCCTTGGGTTAATTTCAAATTGAAAGCGTTACTCAAGAGTATTGAAGCTTTTAAAAATTCATTTTATTGAGAAAATTAACTGATATATCTAAATAAAAGATACAAAATGTGAAATATATTTTTATAGTTTAGTGGCAATAAAGCATTAAACATTGATTTTTCTCGAAATTGATATCTATCTAAATAAATGAAACAAATTTGATAAATGTATTCTAGGATTGCTAAAGCATGCGTTTCAATTTAAAGAAAAAAAAAACAAAATTGAAAAATGTATTTCAATAAAATAAAGTATTTCACAAGTGTAGGTAAATTTATATGATTTTTTACAAGTACAGTCTGTAAATAATTAACATAACATAATATTGAGAGAAAAAGTACATAAATTGAATTTAAACTAAGTCTGATACACTGAACTGAAGTCTGAAATACGGAATTGCTATGATAAATTTGAAAATATATTTTTTGATAGACGCATGACGTAAAGTAGAGAAGCTTTCTCAGTTGGCAAAAACTCTTTACATATCTTGTTAATCATTCGAGCTGTGACGAATGTTAAGCGGTTCTGTGAAATTGTAAACTACACATGTCTATATATGAATATCTACAATTTGTGTGATGCATTCTCCTACTGTCCACAACTACAACAACAACACGATACACAAAATACATACTCGCAATTGTGTATCTACTATTTTGTATCTAGTAAGTTCGCAATCAAGATCTAAGCCCTCGCCCCGCCCCGCCTTCTTCTGTGCTCCCACACCTCACGTTTGCTTTTGCCATCCTGCTTGCAAAACAATAACAACCGCGAATACACACACACACACACACAGTAAACGAAGGCATTCTTTGTGTGTGTGTGTGTTTTTTTTTGTGCTTATATCTAAAGTTGAGTCAAGTTTGCTTGCGTATGTCTGTGTGTTGTTTTTGTTTTTGTTTGTGCAAGATGATTTGTGTATGTGAGATTTAGAAAACTTTTACGTAACATTCGAACATGCAAGCCTCCCTCTTCCTCTTCCCTCCCTGATGAGCAACAGGAAGGAGAGTGCGAGTGAGAGATAAAGAGAGAGAGTGGGAGATAGAACGTCATCTTTTCGCAGTTGCGGTAATTGCAAAGTGGCGTCATCATCGCATTGGATGTTATTATCACGAGTTCCACTTACAAGCCACCATCCACAAATGCGATACACAGCAATGCTCTTGTATCGATTGCATAGATAAGCTTAACTTTTTCAATCGAATGAAGGCAGTTTAACAAGTTAAGGCATTTAAATCTGTGGAAAAGCAAAAAGAACAGCTACGAGATACCCTAAACCCATTAGCTTGTAGACAGTAGAAAAAAACAATTAATTCTCGCGAAATCTTTCAACGTAGAAGCATTGCATATTATTCCAGAATTCTGATAATTGACTTATTTTTAGGTGATTAATTATTCTTTTATTATTCATTTTAAAGCCGACTATGATTAGGAAATAAACGTTATTAAATTAAATTAAATATCTTTCATTTAAAATTAAAATCTATAAGCAGGCATATTGAACGGTACTTGCGACTTGAAAATGTTTAATATAAAACAAAAAATAACTTAGTTTGCACTTTGGAGAAAGTTGCATAATATTCAATATATAGAATAAAACTTTATAATGTCTGAGATGCCTCCTGCTGCCAGTTACAAATAAAGCCAGAAAACCCTTTCATACAGGGTATTAAGAAAAATCAGCCCAAAAGCACAGACATAATAAAGCTGAAGCGAACACATGGCACGAGTGAAAAGAGGAACGCAGCAAAAATAAAACGCCAAACTCTCGTATACCAGATGCCGTGGCAGCGCTGCTGGCGTCAGCGTCGTTTGCTGCTGCCGTTGTTGTTGTTGTTGTTGTCATTCAGCAGTGTGTCGAGGTGGCGGCGGGCTGCGTTGTATGTGTTTCAAGTTCAAGGTTAAGATACTAGTTGTACATGGCAAGCAGTGCGTGCGAGTGAATAAGCACTAGTTGCCATGTAGATGCCTTTGTGTGTGTGTGATGATAAACCAGTTTGGCACGTTTCGCTGCGCAAGCGAGACGACAGCAGGTCGAAGCGAGAGCGCAACATGCTGAGACAGGGAGAACAGCGTCAAACAAAGAGGAAGAGGAAGCAGCAGGCGTGCGCGTCCTCAAACACGAAAGTTTAACACAAAAAAAACACACACACACAAGTTTTCTATATATATTTATGTGTTTGATTGTGCTTGCTCATTTATTTATGCACAAAAGTGAATAGTTCAAATTGTCATTTCGCTCATTTTTGCTGCTCTCTTTCTATCTGTCGCTGCCGCTAAAACGCAAAGCGCAAAATTACAGCAGCTTTAAAATACCGTCGGCAATATTGTCGTGTTTTTGCTTTGTGACAATTATTCGCACGTTTTTCGCCTTTGCCTTATGCACTCTTCTTCTCCTTTTGCTCTTTGCTGTCAAAGCTTTAATTAAATTGTTGTTGACGTTGATTACTTTTTGCTCTGTTCTAAACACTCAAGAAATTGCAAATGTGGTTAGCTTTTTTTTTGGAATATGGCTTTTCATTTTAATGATAGATCTTTAGATATATTTTTTCTGTGTTTAAATAGAATATTTTATTTTATAAATTTTTCACAATTGCTATAAAAATATAAAATAACAACGAAAAATATTGTATTTTCTATATTGCAATTTTAAAGCAGTCAATAGAACGACGAGCAATAAATGAGGGGTTAAGCTATTCATAGTTCAAATATTACATTAAGTGGATCACATTAATAATAAAATTTAGTTTTGTCTTATATAACTAAGAAGTAACTATTTTATCACGAAAATAAACTGAAATTATCTGAATAATGAAAGTATTCGCAATACTGAAAATGTTCAAAATTGAAATTTTGCGAATTGCCATAAACAACAGTTCATTAAATTTGGGAAACGTGTTTATGGCCAAATGCACTTGAGCAGAATTTTACATACTTACAGTACATATTGCATAGTTTCAAGTTCGTTGCACTGCGTATTATTAGCACACGCCATAAACATGGAAAATTATAGCATGTTTAAGCACAGTGGTCTGAGAACTATTGTGGAGCTTCCGAAATTGCTAAAACCAGGCAGGATAATTGCGATAAGAAGGATATTTTACCATTTGCCGAAAAAAGTTAAAAAATAATTATGGTTTCAATATACACATAAGGATTCTTTCTATTATTATTTAAAATATTTATAGAGAGTTACGAAGAAAAACTATAATTACATCTTTAGTAATGTTTAACTACCACAACATATTCAAGCTTCAACAATGAAGACATCGAATTATAGAGACTTCAAGTTTAACTATTAATAACCAACAATGTTACATATGTAAATTCTTGTCTTTATAAATAGATAACACTGTGAAAACATACATTTCATGTAAATTGTACCTTTAAAGCAATACTTGTGATTAGATCGATAAAACATATGATTATACATATGTATGTATATATAACTAGAATGTTTTTATTCAGCCTTTAAATACAAATGTTTGCCCTGACTCACCTCTAATTTGAGTTTTCTATTTGATTCGACACACACACCTAGAATACAATTGCTTTGTCAGTGATGAGCAATTAAATATGGCGATAGTAATGCAGTCATCTTTCGGCTTTCATCGATCGCATCGCATCGGTTCTATAGAATTTCGACAGATAAAATATGTGATATGTGGGCGTTTCTTTGAATCGATAATTTTGACATGCACATTCTTTTGTTTGTTAGCAAAATATTTACATACATGGAGAATCTCAAACAAAATCAATCTGTTTTTTGTATATTTATTTTTAGTGTGGCCGCAGCGTCAGCATGGAAATTTAATTAGCGACAGTCGAGTGAGCCAGCAGCAACAACAACAAAAAGGCCTGCGATATAAAAGTAAACACAAAAAAAGTCATGCGAGCAAAAGAGGAAGTGGAAGAGATACGAAAATTGTGCCCACTTTCGGTGGCTTTGCCTTTTTCACATGACGACAGCAAAAAGGCAGTCGACAAAATGGCAAATGGTAAACAGCAACAACAAAATGCAAGTGCACCAAACCCATCGTCCCAGCTTCCCCCCGCCCCCCGCCCACTGCAGCTGAGTGTGTGCGTGTGAGTGCGAGCGAGTGGACAAACAAAAATGGCGCATGACATGCGCACTGTCCGAACGACTTGAACTTGAAATATTTTTTATTGTTGCGCTAGTCTTAGCTGCTGTTCCATTTAACTTGCACGAAGCCGGCAAACGCCAACGAGAGAGCAACTAAGAGAGAGAGGCACCAAAAGAGAGGGACGTGAAGAAGAGAGCGCGCTGCCAGCAGCAGGTATGTATGCATGTGTATTGTAAGTGAAAGAGAGCGAGGTAAATAAGCGATTATGCAAAGGAAAACAAAAACGAACGCGCGCGCGACGCGAGCTTTTTTGGCACACAGCTTTTGCGTGGGCGACTTAAGGCAGCGGCAGCGACGTCGCTGTCGACGTCTGCCAACTGTTTGCTTTTGTTGTACACTGCCAGCTGCCAGCTCGAAACTTTCTCTTTCATGGTACGCGCGTGTGTGTGTGTGTGTGTGTATGCTGTTGCATATTTACTGGGATGCTGGATACAGGTGCGCGTCATCCACACACAGCTGCAGCCGCCAACACACAGAATGCTGCTTATTTGGTTCCTTCTTGTTGCCTGAACAGCGTCAAGTTGGTTCAGTTCAGTGTTGAGCGCACTCCCGGCGAGGTCAGGCCTCTTAACGAACTCTTTGGCAGCGTTGCTAGACAATTGTTTTTGCAAATTTAGCTTGTAATTAAACAATGAAATACAAACACCTCATTAAAGTGTGCATTTAAAAGCTAGTTTGCTTATGTGGAAGTTGTGGACCGTGGGTGTGGAATGTGGATGGTGTCAAGTGACGTCTGTGGCCACCATATGGCTGTCGCAAACTTTGAATAATCTCTGCGCCTGGGCATATGCAACACATTTTCAACTTGTTTTTATTACGCTTGTGACCTTTCGACTGACAACACACACACACACGTGCGCACACATACAAACGCAACTAAAAGCCCGTTGAGTTATTTATATATTACGTACAATCTATATATGAAAGAGAAAGTTTAAGTCATAGGGCAAATATTGGAACAACACATAAAATAGTTTTCAATTAAATTGAGTTGCTTAAAATGGTGAAATACGGAAATTGGTCAAGTGAAAAGCAAAAAAAAAGTGCAATGCGAGAGAGCGAACGAGAAATCCAAGTGCAAGGTGACAAAAACAACAACGCACATATGTTTGTATATAGGCAGTAGCAGCTGGTGGTTCGTGTCCGCGCTAAGCTTTCGCTGAAAGCTTTCCCTGTGCCATTGACACTGGGATACACCCTGTGCTCGCTTTGAAAATTGTACAAACAAGTGAACACAGCTGGTGGTATCCAGTGGCCGTTGGCATCCAAGCAGCAACAACAACAGCAACGACGACGACGACGACGATGCAAAACAGCAAGAAGAACACAGGGTGAGTCGTGTTGTTCAAATGTCTTAATTTATTTTGCAAGTCCAATTTTCAAATTTAATTTCGTTATCTCTATGATTTAACCTTTTTCTATCAATGATATCATTTGAACCATACTAAATATTTATTATTCTAGCCATAAGCTTTGTTTAACCAACTTTTTCATTTATCTACCCAAAAATGATTAATTGAAAACTGAAAATTGTAAAAAAAATTGCAAAAATATATTTTTAAGTATACAAAAAAAAATATAGCGAAGAAAAATCGGTGAAAAATACAAAAATTGCATATAAATTATATTCAGCATTTACTTGTTAAATTACACACATTTATCGATTATCAATTGTACTCTTATTTATTATTTCTTTTTCGATTATTTTCGTTGCATTTTCACGCACTCATTTCGCCTGGAAAGATTCGATTGCGCTTCAATGCGCCCCAGCAGCAAAAAAGCAACGCTCTGAAAATTTCGATGAAAATTTAATTATGGCAGACAGAGAAAATCGCTGAAATCGTTGAATATATGAGTGAAATTACTCTTGATTTGAAGTAAAGCCAGTGTGGCAACAGAAACAATTAAAACACATTTTCATGCTGCAATTCGCAATTGGCAATTGGGGAAAAATCGCGTGCAACGCTTCGTCTTCAAAAATTTTCTATTTTCGTTTCGCTTTGCCTGCTTTTTGGCTCGTCGATCGACAAAACACTGCTGCAAAGTACATATCTTCTATCTTGTAGTCTTTGAGACCCGTCGTCCGTCGTTGACATTATTTCGACATTTATTTGCATTTAGCTGCAGCGTCGTTTTGTCACTTTTGCATTTCAAATGACCCTCAATTATCCTTTGTTGACTGACTTCTCTTTGCTCTGCTCTGCTCGGTTGGGTCAAGGAAAGCGAAATTGATTTTCCCCCATCGCCCGTCGTCGTTTCTCATTTATTTTCTTCTTGACCGCTTCACAACCCCACCTCCGCCCACTTTTTGCCTTGTGCCGCTTATGCAATCAATAGTTTAACAGATACCCACAGTTTGCCTATCACCTGATTCTTGCTGAAGAGCCCCAAGCGTACATATGTTATTTTCAATACAATAAACATTTACCTCGTTTTGTATTTTGTAGTAGTTAATTATAAATGTTAGGTACTCGAAAGTTTGTGAGTTCAGGCCAGCTGACCTCATGTGATGATGAAATCAGCGCTCTGACCAGCAAATTGCATTAAAGTACTTATAAAACAATTAAAAAATAATAAAAACAAATATGCACAATTACCCAAGGGTAACGAGGGGTATATAGAATAAAGTAAAAAATGGTAAAAAATGACAATTTAAAATATAATAATATTGAGAGAATTATTTTCGTTCTTAAAAATCTTAAAGAAAACTGAATAATTAACAAGATTAAAAAGTCAGAGTCGTTATCTTTATTTATAATAAAATTGCAGTAAGGTTAATTCCGAAATATTAAAAAACTAGGTCATTTAAGAAATACGATGTAAAAGTTCACAATAAACTAAATTACTACAAAATAATTTTTAAAGTACAAATCAAAAATGGGAAAAATTTAAATTAATCAGTCAACTTTCGGTAATCCGTTTCTTTTACCTCTAATCTAGGTGACTTTTATAACAACAATATGCTAGTCATATCTTATACTTTACTATACTTTAATATTGGAAAAAGATTAATTAATAAGGCCACTAAAGAAATACGATTAAAAACAATTAGAACAACTATATCATTAGAAAATATTTTGAAAAGGTTAAACTTATCGAAATACGAATTGAAAAAAGGAAATAATTAAACTTTCCGTAATCCGTTTCCAATTCTTTAACCTCTAATCTACGTGACTTGCCCAAAAACAATTTTCAAGTCATATCTCAAGTTCTCTCGCTCTCTCAAGAGAGAATAAAGATAACCAGCTATTGATAACTTGTAAATACCTAAAGAAATATTATTGAAATTCATAGATTGTGCATAGGGAAATTGGGATGATATAAAAACTACTATTGCGAAAAGATTATAGTGCTGCTCTCTCGAGCTTTTTCAATTAAACAATTTGCGCTCGTTTCGTAGTTGAAAAAGTTAAAAAAAAATAGAAATAGAAAAACAGCAAAACTGACGTGAAATGAATGGAGTCATGCATGACGACGATTAAAAGCGTTAGCAGCTGGCCTCACACACACACACACATACGAGTGTAAGTAACTCGATTTTTTTTCAATTTAAGTTGACCTTAGAACAAAATTTGATCGATAATTTCGCATAATTGCGAAATGTGCGCACACAAACACAGACACACACACACACATGGACAGGGCGACATATGGCAAAGCCGCCTTCACACACACACACTCACACATAGACGGAGGTAAATCACCTTGAACATTAACGCCCAATGCAAAATGCAACTGACATGGGAAATTTGATGTGCGAGCGAGACAGCACTAGAGTGCAGGGCAAGTCGATGGGGTGAGTGTGAGTGGGAGGGAGGGGGCGACAGCGCGTCAAGTCAAACGTGAGAGACAGCTTGTTATACATAGTTTTGTGGCATGAGCGAGGCCCGCACTACATTTGCGTCATGCAGCAGCTACAACTACAACTACAAGTCGTTAAAAAATAGTTAAAGCAGCAGCAACAACAATAATTCAACTGCAGCTAAAGCTTTGACGCTTCCTGCTGTTGCTGATTTTGTTGTTGTGACTTCGCTGCTTCTGTGTGTGGGCGCCATGCCAAAAGCTTTCGCTCTCTCTCACACTCTCCGCTCTCTTGAAGTGTGGCGCTCGCTCTCTTTGGCGTTGCGACTCTCGCGAGTTGTTGAAGCTTTTCAGCAGCTGACAGTTGCGCTTCAGCATTAGAGCAGCGTAGTTTGCAGTTTACTTTGCGCCGAACGAAATCAAAAGTTTTAGACTCGTGTTTGAAGTGTACACAACTAAGTGTGTGTGTGTGCCTAGGTGTGTGTGTGTAAGTGTTGCAGTTGCAGCGAGCGAAAGAGAGCGAGCACAGAAATAAAATGCCACAACTGCAGCCCATTGGGGCGCGTTTAGTATATTTCACCTTTGAGCGTCTTTGGGGCCCAGCAACTCACACTCACACACACACACGCACACATGCTTAAACACTTGGCCACGCAGCAGCAGCAGCTGAAGCAGCGCTGCAAGTTTCATTCACGCCGCGTGGCCATCGAAATTTGTCGTCGTCGTCGTCGTCGGTTCGCGTCGCGTCGCGTTCATAAAAGAAATTGGCCTAAAATTGTAACAGTTTTCTTTCGAGGCGACAACAACAAGAAAGCACAGAAGAAGAAGAAGTGGAGGCAACAACAAAACGCAGCGCAGTCGCTGCAGTTTGGCGTCGACAGCGCTGCCAGCTGCCAGCTGCTGCTGCTGTTGGCTGCTTTCAGCTGCATGGCCAGCAACGTCAGTCGTCAGTTTTAATTTCCACATCGAGTTAACAACATCGAGACAGCGGCGGCAGCAGCAGCAGTGGCAGCAGCAGCAGCAAAAGGAAAAGCGTCTCGAGAGCAGCAGCCACCAAAAAAAAAAAACAGTTGAAGTCTTGCGATGTCAGTCAGCTTTTGTCAGTTGACAGTTGGATTTTGTGGATTGTGGACTTTGTGGAATTTGGATTAGTCGAGCAGCTTGAGTGTGTGTGTGTGTTAACAGCTGTTTTCAGTTTAAATGTGTGTGAACGTTGCATAAATTATTTCGAATGCACACGTAACAACAGCCGCATCTGCCTTGCAATCATTTTTAATTTGAATTTCGTTTGCCGTTTGTCGTTATGCAACACTGCAACAACACAATGTGCAATGTGAACAAAACGAAACGAAAGATTCGCAATTGTTTCGCACATTTTTCGCTTGCTTTTTTTTCTCTCGCTGTGTGTTTTTGGGGAATGCCGTTACAAAAGCTTTGCTCGCATGCGTGTGTGGGTTTTCTATTGCTGTCCCTTTCCGACCTGTCGTCGTTTCAAATCAGCTTAGCTAAGCCTGCCTGCAGATGGCGCTGTTGTCGCCGCTCTCTCTCTCTCTCTCTCTGCAGTCGCAGCTTATATAATGTCTTTGTATTTGTTTTTAATTGCATTTTACAGTGCCACAAAAATATCTGAGCTAAATCTGCAATTAAAGCGACGCTTTAATGAGCGGCCAAGTTGAAAGACCGCTCGAATTTCGTGCGCTGTCAATTAAACAAGACGCGCACACGCGGCGTATGCGCAATTTCACACAGACACTGATACAAATACAAATGCAATTCAATGCATAACGTAACCACTTGACCTTGCACACACATGCAGCTTATATTACACACACACTCGCACGCAATTTATTGGCTTATATAGTTTACCTAGCGAGAGAATTTTGCAATATAAAAATACTCTGAGTATGAGTGTGTGTGGGCGTTGCAAGGCTTGTTATGAGCGTTGTTTGAGTGTGTGAAAAGATGACTGAAATTGGCATTTGACACAGAAAGAAAGACAGCAGCTAAAACTTTTAGTTGGGGCTTTTTCCCTCTCTCTTTCGCTCTCATGATTCACAAGTATTCACAGTCGAGGGCCAACGGGTATTCACAATATTATTAGCAAATTTTTGCTATGCGAATCAATTTCGATATTCACATTATTAATAGCAATTTTGCGATTTATTGTTGCTACTAAAAACCGGTTTAAGGCATTTGTAAGTCATTTATTTTTGAGGGGAATTCTCATTTGCAAATTCGCCAACATGTTTTAGTCATGAAATTCGCAATTGTTAACAACTTTAACTTTACTTTTTTTGCGTCTAATTAGCGTAACATTTCGTTGTGGAATTTGTACCTACGAAATAACAGCGAGTCTTGTCGTTTTCGTATCAGTTTTAGCTCTCGCAGCATATTGACGTCAACAACCTGAGCAGACAAAAATTCGCTGTCTCGACTTTTTGCGCTATCGCTATTTGTCTTGTCTGGTATCTAAAAAAAAAGTTACGTGAAATGACATCATCATCGACACCGACATCCACATCGTTGTTTAGCTTAGTTGGGATCATTAGTCAGAAGAGTAGCTGGAAGATACTTTGGACCGCGACTAGACGCCACCAAAGCAAAAAAATAAGTAATGGAAATATTGAAATTGCACTGATAAGCTGAGCATATTGTAGTCTGTGAATCACGTGTTTGCCAGATAAGCCAGATGCGGGGAAATCAGTGTAAACCGTAATAGAATGTTGCATATTTCACGCTCTGCTGGCGTTCAGAGTGCTGCGGAGGGGGGCGAGAGGAAACAGGGCGACCTTCAGCGCTGCCGACAAGGTCACAGCTTCAGTTTGAGTTTGTAACCAACGGGTTGAAATATTTGGGTCAGTGTTATGACCCAGTTTAGTTTAGTGCACTTTTGACACCTTTTCATGTGACTGATGTACTATTGATTTTGTCTGCATAGTATAGAATATAAAACGTATCGATGCAGCTGCAGATACTTTGTAGCCACTGCATATCTTGTATCTTTGTATCTTTGCGCGCTGCACAAAAACTGCAGCTGAATGTGCTCATGTGGTCCGAAGAGCCTGCGCCGAGTAGCCAAAAATAAAAATGCTCGCTGGCTGGCAGCCAAAAAAAAGAATGCACACAAACAAAGGGCGGACAGGGAAAGAAGGGGGTGTGGCAGAGATACTAGATACATGCCACACCGACACAGGCACAGACACAGACACAGGAGGCGTGTAGAAAGCGAAATGTTGGCCCAAAACGAAGTCAAAGCGTTGCTATAAATACAACTGCAAAATGCAAAATTGACAATGAGAACGAAAACGAGCTGCTGAAATGCATTCGCTCTCTTTCGCTCTCTCGCTCGCTCGCTCAGCCTCCCCTTGTTGCCCCTTCTCTGGTTGCAACAGCAGCAGCAGCAGCAGCATTGGCAAAATCAATGCGCACTTTTGTGTCATTTCGCTTTTCACTTATTACATCACACACAAATACGAATACGTAGACGAATCGAGGCCCTGCAATTTGGGTCAGTTGCACTGCGAAAACCTGGCCAACTAAGCAAACCAATGTTGCCAAGAATCTATACAAGTATCTACATATAGCTATATATACCATATACCCCACTATATATATCTTGTTTGCCAAACTGCTTAAAGTTTAACGAGCTCAATTTGACGACACTCGCCTTGCCTTCCGTTCCGTTCCGTTCTTGCATTTCATAACACAAATCTCCTCTACTCCAAAACTTCCAACTGCTGAAATGTGGGCCAAATGTTGGCCTAGTGTTAAGTCGGTCAATCCATAAGCTCACATAACTGTTGTTTGCTATTTTGATCAATGAAATACAAATACGAAATACACAAAAGTTTCCAGTTTCATGCATTGATTATATCCATTGACCAAACACCCAAAATGATTCACAACTTCGCTTCTTTTGAGAGTGAGCATTTGAAAACAGTCTTGATTAATAATTCTTCTGTCACAGATATCTTTATTATATTCCCAACTTGGGAGTTTTTTTTTTGTCGAGCGCTTTCCATGGTCATTCTCACTTAGATTTCGCAAAGTCTTATTTCGAATTTCAAATGAGAAATACATTATTTATAATCTTCTTAAGATTCTATTGAAGCATAACAAATAAATTAATTATAATCTTCCAAAGATTTTGTTCTATTCTATTAAGCTGTCTGGGCTTTTCCGACAAACTTTGTCGCCTTGGGAGTTTTTAGCTCGCTTTCAACCTTTTCGCTTCAATTTGGTAAAGTCTTTTCTATTTAAATTTGAATGTTTATCATACAAATTTTGTATGGGAAATGGATTATTTAAAATGTTCGACTAATTCTTGTTAAACTTTCTTTCTCTCAGCATTTTTCCGACAAAGGATTTCGCTTTAAATCTGTTGCCATTCACTTGGAACGAATTTCTCTGCATCTGTTACTTTTATATTAATTTTCTGGCATTATGCTTAGCGGCTACTTCATATTTTGAGCAACTTTTACTTGAGTTTTGACCAGCTGAAAGTAGCGCAAAACTGTTTTAATTTTCGGAGTTTTCTGCACAATTTCATGCGAGTGTATTTCTGAGCAATCTGCAGCTGCTGCGCCACAGAGTTTTCAAACAGTTTCAGCTACACGCGTTCTCTATCTTTCTCACTCTCTCTCCGTCTATTGCCGGCTCTTTCACTCGACCATTTGCTACACGCGATTCGCTTTTGATCGCCGTCGGGGCCGCCGGGCACATAGAAATCTTTTGCTGAGCCTATCACGCATTTGCCGCATGACTAAGTTGCCAGCATATTTCGTTTGCTTTTCAGAATAATATTATATTTTGTGTTGTTTGCGTGGTTTTCGTTTTCGTTTTCGGTTTATTTTTCTCGTTCGTTCGTTCGTTCGTTAAAATTAGCTGAAAGAGTCATAAAAAACAGTCTCTGACGATGCCAAACATTCGCATTCACATTCACATTCACATTCAACAATGAAAATTACATAAAATTTTACCCGAGGGCGTTGCGGAATTCCGCGGGAACAACAAATGTTCAATTTGTTAGTTGTGCACAAATCTCTATTGCTAACATATTTCTTTCCTTTAACATGTGATTCGTGTTGCGCTGTTACCACTTTTCTTGTTGGCCAAAAAGCGGTTGCCAAGGCGTCGACCGCATTTTTCGCACAATCTCGAGTCGCCAGTTATTCATTAACAAATTTTGAATGAACAATGTTTACGCACATTCGTTGGCTTAAGTGCTTAGAGCGCTGTTGTTGTTGCAAGCGACACAGTGAAGACTCTTTATCACGAACTAATTTCCGAACAACTTTGAAACAATATCTGTAGAAATTTGAATTTCCTCCTTTACCAATTTATTCCAGTCTTTTTTAAATCGCTTGGGATAGAAATAGATATTAATAGAGAGAACTAAAATGTAAGAATATAGTTGCGTCTAGAAAACGAAAACTACATTGTTGTTAAGGTAATTCGTATATCCAACAAAATAACAGTTTTACATAAAATTTGACTCGATGAATCCGTTGTATAAATACAACTTTATTTATGCAATAAATTCAACTAATAAAAATATAGGTACAGAGGGTAATTCTACTTTCTGAAGAATTCAAAATTTTCACAATTTTTTATCGATGAATTCGTTGTAGAAACGCAACTTTAATTCATTTCACAAATTTAAGTAAATGAAACCCAAATAATCCAACTTAGATTTGATTGCAATTTTTATAGAAATAAACTTAATGAATTGGAAATGTTGCAACTGCGAATTTCGATACTTTTTCTCCTAACAAACTGCAGTTGCTTTTCAGCTGCTTTGACAGCTGTCGCGTTGCCTTTTTTTGTGCTGCTTTACAATAAAGTAGTTTGTTCCACAGAATAATATATCGCTACAGTTGACAGTCAAGTTCTCTAAAGTTTGACCGAATTTTCTAAGAATATTTTCACAACACGCTTCTTTCAATTTTGTTTGAATGAATTTGCTTTGTAGTCGAGTACAGCAAAGTCAGCTTAACGTAAACTTCAGAAGTGTTTGCTTCAGTATTTGCCGTGCAACTATTTGCTGTGCTACTGTTGTAGTTTGCCACATCGAGTGCTTACTGTGACGCTGTGCGACGTGCTAAGTGGGCTGCCACTGTTTGTTCGGCTGTCGTTTCATTTGCCACGAATTGTTCGCAATTCAACAGCATTTATGCTGCTTTTGTGTTTCTTTTTTGGCCAGAAGTCGAAACAGTAAATTAATTTAAGTAGCGGGGCTCAATTGGCCGGTTGTAGTTGCAACTCTTTGGGCCACTTCCGCCGTTCAAGTTGAAAACACACACTTTTCGAGAGTCGTCGCAACTTTTATTTTACGACACTTTGGAAGGCAACCCGCTTCTAAGTTGGTTGTGTTTTCTGTGTGTCGGCGTTTTATGACCCAGATAAAAATAAGCGTGTTGACCAACAACAACAACAACTATAAAGCACACACACACACTCGCTTGTTTACAGTGAGAACTGTTAATGAAAAGCGCTCAGCATTTGCCTAATGAAATTATAACCGAGATACTAAGTGCTTTGGCAGCGGGGCGTTGCGGGGCAGGGTTTTGGGGCAAGTTGCAGGCACTTTTTGGAAATGCCACAACAACAAGAACTGTAGCAACAACAAGCACAAATATTCTCCGACCCATTTAGCACACATCATAAATTATATTTTGTTGTAGTTTTATTGTATTCTCTCTCATTTCGGTTTAAATATTTTTCTGTAACGCTTTTTGAGCCAGCGTCGATACACCTAAGCGAACACACACACACACTGACACAAATAAGCCTTAATTTATTTAATTGCCAGCAATGTGTTGTTGCTATTGCAGTTAGTTGTGTTTCTGTTTCTGTTTCTCGCTGTTTTGCTTTGCGCTTATGCATTTATTATTATTTCAGTTTGTGTTTTCCTTTGTTGTGTTTCTGTTTTTTTTTTTGTTCTCTGTCTGGAAATTAGAGCACAAAACATTTGCGCGCACGCGATTAAAAATTCTGTTAGACCCACGCACACACACACACACACACACACACCAACACACACTCAGCGAGCTTATTAATTGTGCGGCGCATGCGGCGTATACGCAATTAATTTTGGCCTTTGCGTGACATTTCGCTCGACAGTTTTACAGCATCGAAAATACTTGTACTTCTACTTAATACAATTGACAATCATCGCAGTGTTAATTGTTAGCTAAGCCACTCGCCGTATACCCTAATCAAAGGGTATCTCGGTTTTGTCGCTAAGCGTGCAACGATCTCATCAAAAATGGGGTGTGGCACATTTGTACTACAAAGTACAGAGTTGAAATAGCATTTGAGATGCGAAATTGCATATCTGATGTTGCTGATCTGTGAGACTTTGTTGTATTTTTAATGCCAGCAATTATTTCAATTGCCTGGACAACTGTTTGAAACTCGTTTTCAGTTGTTAGAGGCGATATTTCGTAGAGCTACCGCTGGAATGCGTTATGTTTAACTTTTTGATTTTGAAAAAGATATTGCAGTATTATATTCGAGGGAGTAGATAGTTGAAAAATTGTATTTAACAATTCTGCAGAATAAATTGAAACATTTAATGTTTTAGTTGTCATCGGGAGGAACAGTAAAAACTGTACATTTTAGCTTTTAATGTTATAGTTAGGTAAATCGAAAGTTTTGAAATACAAATCAAAACATTATATATCAAGGATTATATTTGAATTCTCTTCTTTATGATAGTTTGAGCTAGAAAATTTTTTACAATATGATCATCATTCAAGTTGTAATTTTTTTCTAGAACAAAGTTTAGAATACGATGAATTATTGCAGATAATAGAAGACTGCTTTAAAATATTGGGAAATTATTTTAAATTGTAATTTTCCTCTTTACTTTTTAAAACTGAGCAAGCAAATAGTTTATAGTTGGTTAAATTATTGCAGTCAATGGTAGACTGCTTTAAACTATTGGGGAAATTAGTTCAAATTGTAATTTTCTGCTCATCACTTATTAAAACTCTGCTGGCGTAATTGCTGCAGTATTTGCGTTAGTTTTCGCTCGTTGTTCCAATTGCTGTTGTTGGCTGAAAGACACGCCTTCTGACTGCACCCAGTTAACGGTTGCGTTGCGCCACGCATGAGTTCAGTTTTGGCCAAGAACACACAAAAGTTATGTTGGCTCGATCAATTTGACGTCATGGGTTCTTCGAATTTGTTTCCTGGCAACTGGCGCATGGAGTTGACTTTGGCATTAGATTCGATTTGTTGTAATCGCTTTTAAAGCGTGCTTATCTAATCTATCAGCTGCTGCTGCTTTTCCTTTCCCCCCCTCTCGCTCCCTCTTGGGTTACGGTTTATTTACGCTGCGTTTTCCGGCTAAAGCCGCCATGACGGATGGTTGTATTACAAGTTGCGTGTGTTTTGTGTTGTTGTGCGTTGAGGGGGGAATTTTGTAGATTGTGACACATAAATGACTTTGTATAAGCGAATTGAAAGCACACACACACACACACATTGACCCAGTTAAGCAGTCGCCACAGCACTAGACACCGCCCTCCTCCTCCTTCTCCCCTCCACTCCCACTCGCATTTGCTAATCACAATTTGAATTTTTCAATTGATAACGTTTTATTTTGCGCTCCCTCTCGCTCTCACTCTTCCCCCCCTCTGTCGCTCTCTCGCTCGCTCGCTCGCTGTTGTTGCATGGTTGAGTTTTTGATGTTTGATTTGATTTGTGTTGCTTTTGATTTTGATACATGACAACAGAAGAAAGAAACTGAAACAAGGTGACTGCGCTCTCGACGATGCCACGCCCACGACCACGCCAAGCCTCTCTCTGTCTCTCTGTCTTTCTCGTTACGCTCAACGATTTTCAGTTACAAAATACAAAAACTAAAAAAAATATATATACGAAAATGTAAATTAAAGAACTGCATCCTTGAAACAGTTTTGGGCTGCGTGTCAGGAGTGCATTTGCACTGAAACATTCTGAAGCTTGTAAATGCACTATCTGGTACGACATTCCAGAACGTACAATCTTCCCGAATGCAAAAAAACAACAACAAAATGCTGAATATAATAAAAATGAAAACAACAAACAAAATATGCAATTTTTGTGTGATATACCTGTGACGATAAATAATATTATAGCTACTATATTATTTTATACTATATAATTTAGGCAATAGTTTTTACTTAGCATTAATCTTAAGCGATACAAACATTATTATGCGAAATAAATATATAAATGAAGAACTGTATTATGTATGTGGTTTTACTTCTATCCAAAAATAAATAAATAAATCCATTTACCTCTTGGAAAGTTGGGCTGGCGTTGACCTTGAACGCAGACTGCACTCGAAAGTGGGTCGCCAAACGACTTTGGCTGCCAACATACTAAACTTTTAACCATTCAGTTAAAGTTCCGCAATTATAACAAATTGCTTAAAGTTGCGCTAAAATGTCGACCTTCATGCGTCGCATGCTGTAAGTCATTTGCGAACACCCCTCCCCTTAAACCCTCCCCTCCCTCTAACACTCACCCAGCCGTTCTTGGCTCATGGCTTAGTGTGGCATGGAGCCGCAGCAACATGTTCTCAAAGTTTTATTGCATATTTTACAGCGCTGCGTTAGACGAAGCTTTCGCCTTGTTTTTCGGCGCCGCCACGCAACGTGTGTAGCATAAACTGCAGCATAGCCGAGCCGTCCGCAAGATGGCGCCCCACAAGAATTCGCCGTGTTGGAAAAAAGCTTAACGAGAGGTTGCAGCCAAACAGCCGCAGGATGGCGACAGCACAACGTCTACATAGAAGAGGCCAACGTCCCGTTTTCGAAAGTGATTTTCTTTTTGCATACTTTCGCAGCATATTTTTTGTAAACTTTTGTTGTGTTTTGTTTACATCCGTTTCCCAAAATATTCAACAATTCAATTGGCTATGCGCTTTGGCAGTGTGGTTAGCTGGTTGTGTGGCCAATGGATAAATCACAGCCACTATCTTCACTGCCGCCGCGACAAGCTATGACAGCAAAGAAACCAATCAAATTCTTCTCACTAAACATATTAATAAATTACACACAAACATTAATTAATTATAATAAAGAAAGATTTAAAATAAATAAAATAAAATAAATATACCATGCACTGGTTCAACGGAATTTTCAAATTATATTGCAATTATTTAATTTTATATGTACTGCACAATTGGAGAGGAACAGAATCTGTACTAAGTCAATTTACGAACAAAATGGGGTGCTTAAAGTTCTTGAGACAGATTAGAAATTTAATTTAGATCTTTGCAAAAGAGCTTGTTATCGACTGAAGCTCTATTTCAATGCTAACCATGTGTTCAGAGTACCAGGGGATCAGCATTCACAGCAAGAAAGCTTAAGAATAAAACGTGCTCTTTAAAAGATAAAACTGTTTTGGTAAGTTACCAGGTGAACAGAATCAGCAGAAAGTAAATATTAGAGCACGATTCCAAGGGCTAAAGCTAAAGGTTATAGCTCTTTGGAACAAACTAACAGGCGACCAGAAAAGTTAATATCGACTGCGCCAAAAGTATCAGGTGATCAGCATTCGCAGCAAGAAAAGTTTAAAGCTAAAAGTCCCTTTATTGGCTTTTGAAACTGCACTTTGATGGGCATACAAATGAACGGATTAAGTATACGCAAAGTAAGTAAAAGATGACCACGTAAAAGTGTACATAAAAGAGGTAAAATGTTTAAATAAATTCGCATTTAGTTGTGTTTTTGTTTCATATATATATAAATTTTAAATTAATAAAATTTACTTGCTATATTTCTATATAAGTTCATCTTCATATAAATAATAATTTTAAATCGCACATTTTTTGTTTTGTTTTCCATTTTTGTTTTGTTTTTTGTTATTTTTTTGTTTAATTTCTTGTTTTTTATTTGAATTACACAACATTACTATTATTTATCGTTATCGTTTTCTTTATACGTATTGTTAAAAGATTTTTCTTTTTCTTACATATTATTGACATTGTTCTTCAAATAAATGAGAAGATCCTGTTGTTTTTTTCTGTGTTTTTTTGTATTATTATATTTATGTTATTTCTTATGGTTGTTGTTGTTGTTGATCAGTTGTTTTGTATTACATTTAAATATCTGCAAGTTGATTTCTTGTTTAAATTAATGCTTTAAAGTTCTATTATGTTTGCTCGGTAAATGATTTCGCATTCCCAGTTGAGTTTGTAAATTGTTAATCGCTGCTTATGTTTGTTGGCTGTTGTGTGTGTGTGTGTATGTGTGTGGTTGTGTTGTATGTGTGTTTGCATTAAATAATTTAAGAGTATTTAATAAAGGACTAATAAATTAGTTATACGCATGGTAGGTATTGGCAAAGTTTAATATAATTATTATGAGTGTATCAACAAAATGTAATGAATTATATATGTAGATTTATTTACCCCATTTTTTTCATTGCGTTTCATGTTGTTATTTTTTGTTATTATTGATGTGAGCGAGCTAATACCATCTCTTCATGTGTGTGTGTGTGTGTGAATGTGTAATGTTTGTGAGTGTGTGTGAGACAGTGATAAATAATAGGTAATAAATACAACATTATACGAATAAGAGAGGATTTCCATGATGTTAACATTCAGCGCGACAAAGAAAACCAAATCACAAAAATGCAACAAAAGTGTAAAAAAAAATTACAATTTTCGCATGCAAAATTCATTTGCAAATTTATATTCATACAATTTCTTGTCTGCTGAGATTTGTTAGCAACACATTGAAGCTTGGGATACGTAACTAAACAATAATAATACAAAAAAATAAAGTTTGAAGCAATCAAAAATAAACTAATAAAGATAATATAATAGTTAACTGTTGCATTTTAGTTTGTTTCACGCACGAATTATACACAAAAGTTGACAAACTAAATTAATGCTAATCAATAAAAATCAACAACAAAATAATAGGAGCCAGAGCGAAGCAATTTACATTGATACATCATTTTTGTTTCAACTATAATCTGTTTTCTCTATTTATATGTAACTAGAAACACATTTGCAAGTTTGTCGAAAAAAAAGACGCTTTTAAAGCGAAATTCCCGCGATAGAGAAACTATGCTAAGTAGTTGCCTGCTTCTTTTATGTTTAAGTTAACATAATTCCAATTAGTTGATTTGGTTTATACACACATATATATAGATATATACATATACATATATATAGTTTCATTTTGATTGTTATTAGTTTTATTTAATTTCAATTAAAATTATAAGCCTAGGCAGGTTCGATTTTTCCCCTCAATCATCTTTTTTTCATTTTTGTGTATAATTCGAGCTGTCTGGGTGTGTGTGCGTGTAGTGTGTGTGTACGTGTGTGTGTTAGTATGATTGTATAGTTATTACATATTTCATGTATATTTATGCTTTGTTTTAGTTACTCAAATAGTTTCTGAAACATTTTATTATTTATGCCTACTCTACACGTTGTTCATCTTCTTGTTTTGTTTTAGTTGTTGTTGATGTTGCTGTGGTTTTTGTAGAAGTTGTTGTTGTTGGTTGTGTTTCATTAACATTCTAATTTATTTATCTGCCTGCATTAATTTGTTGTTGCGCATACAACAATTCGTTCGTAGAACAATGTGCAATGTGTTTTTGTTTGTTGTGATTGTTGCTGCTTTTGTGGTTGCGATTTTTGCTGATGCTGCTGCTGTTGTTGTTGTGGTGGTGGTTGCTGTTGTAATGTTGCTGCTGCTGCTACCTAGGACGTACCGTTGACCAAACCCTCCTTTTTAATGGCATCCGTTGCAGCCGCCTGTTCCGTATGGTTGTTGCGATTCTTGTTGTTGCGTCGCGGCTTCGACTGCTGTTGCTGTGCCGCCTGCGGTTGTTGCTGTTGTCCCTGCTGCTGCTGTTGTTGCGGTGGTTGTGGCTGCTGCGATTGCTGCTGCTGCTGTGTGCCAGCCTGCTGCTTGTCACTGTTGCGCGGCGCCTCCTTCGACTTGTTGTTGACGCCGCCGCCAGCGCCCGAGTTGTTCGCATTGCCGCTGCTCTGTTTGTTGTTCTCTTGTGCATTCACTTGCGCTTTGTTCGGCTGCGCTGACGATGCCTGCTGCTGCTGCTGCTGTGGTGGCTGCTGCTGTGTTTTGTTGTTGTTGTTGTTGTTATTGCCCACCGCGCCATTGGCTACAAAAACAAAGTTAGCAAAATTGTTGAGCATGACACGGCTGGAAGACACTTGTATCTCACCATACTCACTGTTGCTAGGCGCATTGTTGTTCTTTTGCCTTCTGCGTCTTCTGGAGCTGCCCTCGTACGACGAGTTGCTGTCCGCTGTGTGGCAAGGTGAGAGAAGAATGGAAACAATAAGAACACTCAGAAGACGACTTATTAAGCAGATCGATCATCATTCATTTTTATCCCCACACATAAGACAACAAGAAACAATTCATTACATGTCAACATCAAAACACACAAATAAAATGCAAAAATTCTGCTGCCCGCCCCCGCGCATCCTGTTCCTCTTTAAGCTGCAGTCTCTCTTTCTCCCTCTCCCTCTCCACACTGCTTGATCATCGATCTGTTAATCCATTGCACGATTGAATGACTCACCACGCTCCACGCTGCTCACTTCGCGCGTCTCTCGCATCTCCTCGGTGTGATTGTGGTACTGATAATCCCTGCCACCGCCACCGCCGCCGCCACCGTTCTGCTCGTTGCGTGGCGGCCGGCGATTGGTGCCACGTCGATCGTTATTGCCGCGATAGTTGTTGCCACCACCTCCGCTGCCCCCTCCACCGCCGGTATTGCCAGCATTTGACTGACCGCGATCGTTGTTGTAGCGCTGCTCGCGCTGATGATCTCCGCGGGAATTGTAATCATCGTCCTCGCGTCGATTGTTGTGATAGCGCTGATTCATGTTGTTGCCACCGCCGCCGCCAGCGCCACGCCCACGTCCACGACCACGCTGGCCACCGCTGCCGCCGCGTATCGAACGCACCGACTCGATGTCGCTGCTGTAGCCGCGCTCCGAGCGCCGCGAGACGGCAAAGCTTTGTGTCGAGCCCATCGAGGACTCTTGTATGGCGCGCAACTGTTGATCGATCTCCAGTTTCTCCTGACGCAGCTGCTCCACTTCCTACGAACAAACAAAACAAACACATTAGATAAATGCAAGATATAAAGAAAGACTCGGACTTACCTTTAGATGCGACAGATGATATTCGAGCAGCACTTTAGCATTCGCAATGCTCTCCATGGTGCCGATGAACACAAAGGGTACATGCGCCATTTCACGTGGTATATTCAGATCCTGTTCATCATCGCCAGCGATCTGAGAGATGGAGGAGGAGCAATAGATTAGGCCGTGTCACACACAGTGTACAATACTCACAGCACTCACCTTGATTCGAAACACGCCACTTTTATCAACAATCTCTTGTATGATGCGACCATTCTTGCCAATCACCTTGCCCACCAGCTCTCTGGGCACCTGAAAGAACTCCTCGGCATATTCGAGCATGGCGCGTGCCCGCTGCACCGACTCCTCGGTCTCGCCGCTGATTTTGAATGTGCACGACTTCTCCTCCAGCTCAATATTCGTGACGCCGACCAGCGTGCGTGCCGCTTGTATATTGGAGCCGTGTGAGCCAATTGCCAGGCCCATGAGATCATCG
This sequence comes from Drosophila ustulata, assembly GCA_035047365.1. Lineage (NCBI taxonomy): Eukaryota > Metazoa > Arthropoda > Insecta > Diptera > Drosophilidae > Drosophila > Drosophila ustulata. Next base: position 28,235,607 of record JAWNPT010000094.1, read on the forward strand.
CGCACGCGAAATTCCTCAATAAAGTTGCTATAAAAAGTAGACAAGATTACGATTTATTACACTAGGAAGCAGGTGTTTAACTCACCCGCGACTCATCAGCTTAGTCGTTTCCAGCTGACGTGCAGCCTCTTCAGTCCTTTTCAAGAGCATAACCTGTTGAATAGCAATAAATATTAAATCAATTTCTATACAAAAAAAATAACAATTGGTTCTAGCTTAACGCGAAGGAAACATGCATGAAAAATCTCGTTTTTAAGAATACGCAGATGTAGTAGAAAATAAGGTTTATGTTCGGTGTAAAGTAAATGAATCAAAATTAATTTAAAATAATATAATGTTGTCCCCTAAATTAATAAATTGTTTTCTATAATAAAGAAACGGATATTGTGAAATCGTGTGAAAACTAGGTTTTCAACGTATCTAATTTCAAACCGTGTTTGAGCGAATTCGTGTTAAAAGGAGTTGTGTTAAGCGAGGGCCAAGTGTATTGTATTTTACTCTACCTTTTGTGAGAGATTACGAAAATGCATATCCTTGAGCATGCTGGCACGCTTCTGAGTGTGTTCCCATTTGGAGATGACAATAAGAGCGTCCAGTTCGCGATTGTAATTGCAGACACCCGCATCGATGGTGCGCTGAAACTCCTTGTGTATGCCATCCTTCTGAGCTCTGTTGATGGAGGAGGAGGTTGAGATGAATTAAATGGTGATTTTATTGAAAGGGATTTAAGGGTAATTCGGCACTCACTCTTCGCGCAACTCTTCGGGTACGGGCAGCGTAAACTGAAAGAACGATTTGGGCGTAATTGGCGGATTTGGATTTTTGGCGCGCAGTCTGCCCAGATCACAGATTTCGGTGAAGGTCGTCTCGAAGCCAATGTATGCCACTGCACAGATCTCATCTTTGAGCATTTTGATGACAGCCACCCACCAGCCGCAGGTTTCGCTCTCGTTTGTGCGTGTAAACACCTCCACCTCCATGCCCTCCTCGAAGGCGGGTGCCGCCGGTGCCACGCCTCCCCGCGGCGCCTCATCGGGTGGCAGGCGAACATTGACGAATGCATATTTCAACACCTCGGGCACACTGCAATATTAATGTCAATATTAAAAAAAAAGTAAAAATATGTTTAAATTGTATCAATATAAGCAAAGCAGTACTATTTGTAATTATAATTATAGTAAAAATAAATTAATTATAACCATAATACAGACAGGATATTACAAATAATTGTAATTAGTAAATCATGACGATAATATTAAAAATAATTATCACAATTGTGGCCTTAACAATGCAAATATTAATAAACATTTAAAAGATAAAAATATTCAACATACTTATTAGAGCTATACAAATAATAATTACAATTAAAAAAAACGATACTAACAATGATAATATAAAGTAAAATGATAAGATTGATAATTAAAATTCGAAATAATTATAATTATTATAATCTAAATTAAAATGAGAATATTACAAATGATTCCTACAAATGAAGCGATAAAAACTCACAATAATGATAATACGAATACTAATAACACAATTGACTCAATTATCAAAACAATGAATAATAGTTTGTTGCACACATATGCAAATATTTTATCAGGCAGCAGCAGCAGCAGACAAGTGTTTGCTGACGCCAGAGCAACGACGTCGCTGTCGCCTTCGCTGCTTTGTGTCGACGTCGACAGCGGACAGCGAAGACGACTGCATTTGTGTTCAGCTGGCCAAGCGCCAAGCGAGTCTGAAACACAATTGCGGGGGTGTCCCTATCTCGAAACATAGATCGGAAATGACATACATACAAACTTCTGCATATATTGCTTCGTTTTTTTTGTTTTTTTGTTGTCTGCAAAGACAGCGAAAGAGAGCGGAGCACTAAAATTAGACTTAGCTGATGCCGCGGCACGGCCATAAAAAAAAACGTCTCAACTACTAACAACTAATATCGCATTTAAAATACGAGGCCAGAAAAAGATTTTCAATCGAAACTACAAGATTTGTTCCAAAAATGTCACGAAAAATGCAGCAAAGGCACACGAAGAGAGACGGTGAAGACAGACAGACAGAAAGAAATGACAAGAAAAATAGTTTCATTCCGCGATGGTAAAAATAGCCCCAAGTGAGGCGCGAAGCAAGACGCCACCGTTGTTGATGCTGCTGCTTAGTGGCATTTGGCTGTTGATGTCTGACAGCCCCGAGGAGTGTGTGGCACAAAACACATAGTTATTGTTGCGTTTGAGAGGCTGCCACTTGTCCGGCGACTGTCGGTCAGTCAACAGCATGCAGTTTGTTGTCTGCTCTTGTTGCTGCTGTTGTTGCAATCAAATTGCGCCAAATGCAACATAAATGAAGCGCCACCCAGAAAGTCAAGAGACGCCAAGGCAATTATAAATTGGTTAGAAAATTTACACACTAATTTAACAGGCACTATTTGGATTAGTTTTGTTGCTTTGTTTAAATGCCATTGTGGCTGCCGTTGCTGCTTGCCACAAACTTACCCGACCACATCCACAAAGATGCCATCATCGCCGACAGCTGTCACCTGGCCCTGTTGTTAGTATTGTAGTCATTGTTGTAGTTGTAGTTGTAGTTATTGTTGTAGTTGCGTTTGACGTAGACACAGCAGCGAGAAAAAAAGAAGAGCAATAGAGAATAAAATGTGTCATTAATGCTGTGTTTGCTGGTGCTTTATAATATATATATATACATAGCACACATATTTTTAATGATATTTTTATGATCGCTTTTAGTTGCCGCCGCTCAGTGAGATCACAAGACATTTGCAGCGCGGGGAAGTCGCGTGATAACAATATGAAATGCAAATGCAGCATTCAAAATGCTTATCAGAGGGATGTAGAGGTTCGACTTAATGCTAAAGAAATTTAAACTCCAAAACTTGAGTAAATTACATTTTTCGTATAATTATGGTTAACTTCGATTCTAAAATTAAATAAATAACAATAGCCAGAATTATTGTAAATCTAAATTTCGATATTTACAATGGCTAGAATTCATTAAATAAGAATATTAATATTCCCAAATTAATTGAGTAAACTATATTTGCTGAAATACATTAATTTTAACTTCGATTGCTAAATTAAATTGTTAGAATTAATTACATTTCATTGCCAAAATAAATTAGTTGAAAAGATCGATTAAATTTATTAAGTTACAAATTTACTAGAATAAAAAAACAATTTTAGTTTCAAAATTAATTAAATAAATAAATTTCGATTGCCATAATTATTGTTAATTCTGAATTCCGTAACTGATAAATAATCATTTCCATAACTATAACTACGTTTAAATTCCGAAATGAATTAAAATATAAATTACCATTCCGAAATTAATTAAGTTACAATTTACTGGAATTTATATGAAATTTTTAATTGCGAGTACAAATAAATTAAAATTCCCCAAAGTTCACACTGCAGCATAGCCGTAATTTCCTCCCTCGTTTGAAGGGTATTTATTTTAGGTGATTAGCATAATGCAAGTAAATCTTTTTTAGAAAGGGAAATCACACGAACACACAGACAGACAGACGGAGAGCAAAGCAGCGCAGCCCAAAAAGCAAAGTCTGCGAAGTTGGTAGAGCGCCTTCCACCTCGCACCATCACGTACGCATATGCAGCGCTGCTTGCGCAGACAGAACGCACACCCCCACGCATACAGTAACAACAACAACAAAGTGCGCCCTATGCGATTGTCTGCATGCGTATGCGTGAGTGTGTGTCGATGTGAGACTCCACTCAACCAAAATGTTGCCAGAGTATTTATAGATATAAAGCTAAAATTGACGAAATTAGAAACTGAGGCGACAGCGCTGCTGTCATCGCTGAGACAGAGCAGCGCGGCACAGCGGTCAACGGCGGCAACTTTGCAATTGAAGTTATTGCTCTCTCACTCTCGCACTCGTTGCATTGCTTACCTTGTAGTAGGCACCGTTATCGAGTCGCACTTCGACCATCAGATCACCCATTTTTGTTGTTGTTTAGATCCCTGTGATTGTTATCGGTTATCGATGACGCTAGAATACTTTATTGCCTGTCGCCCTCTGTAGTTGTGTGTTTGTATTTCAGCCTATGGAGAAGAAGAGTTGCAGTTTTAATCACAATAGAAATATAATAATGCATTAATGGAACACCTACAACGATATACAACTCGGTTCCCTGCGCTTTACTTCGTTATCAGTCTTTTGCTTTGTTACTGTTGTTGTTGCTGCTGTGGCCGTTACTGCTGCTGTTGTTGTTGTGGTGGTGTTGGTGGTGGTAATATGCTTATTAGTGCTGCTCTGCTCTGACACACACAGACGATGATAAACACTCACTCTCACACACACACACAGACAAACGGTACGTTCCACGCTCTCTCAGTTCCTGTAAAAATATCAACAAGAAGAAGAACGTGCGCTTGCAATAATAACAACAAATAAATAAAATATTACACTTTCGTGTAATGACACACAACACACAACAAAATTCGAGACGAGGGCAATCAAAAAAATAAAATATAGAAGTTATTTTGGGGAAAGAAATTCCTTGCTGCTTGAAAATATCAACAGCAGCAGCAGCAACAACAACAAAATGCAGAGACAAACGTCAACGCGCTTTTGCCGGGGCAGCAGCAGAGGCAGCGACAGAGGCGGCGGCAGCGCTGCTAGCACGTTGTCTTCTTCTTCAATTTATGGCCAGCGCCGCTGCGCCGTCGTCTTTCTTTTGTGTCTTCACATCACTTCTCCTTCGCGCTCTCTCACACACACAGACGCTCTCACTCGCACGCACACACACACATATATAAACTGTCAGCAGCAGCCGCCGAAATGCTGAGCATGCTTTTCCAATAAGAATTTTATGCACACACACAAACACACTCACGTACACATTGAAAACGAGCCTAGCACATGCCGATTTTTCAAATACATACACACACACACACACGAATGTATCAAATTTACGGGATTATTCCTTGAAAAGTTCCATCAATGATAATTTAACCACAATAATTCGCTTTAGCTCGAATTTTTCAATCTTTTTTGCACCTCTCCCTTTTGCTGCACAAATTCGCCGCAGTCGCGGCGGCTGCTGCTGCTTCTGCTGCCGCCTTTGCCGCTGTGCAAAATTTTTTTTTTTCGCTTCTTGCAAAAAAAATTCTTGAGACGAACGATTTGAGAATTACGCTGATGGCTGTGTAAAAGTTATTGCACTTACGGCTGCCCGGCACGTTGATCCACTGATTTGATTAATACAAGCCCTTGAACTCTTTTGCAAAATACAAAATATATCGCGTGCAGTGCGCTGCTTTACTGCTTCCAAAAATTTTTTTCGGCTGCGCTGCGTTCTCTTCGCTTTGCTTTTGCTTGGTGCTTCGCAGCTCAGCTTGTGCTGCCAACTCGTTCCAAATCACTCGCGTACACTCGCAAAACCTTTTGAAATTAAATTTTATTCGCCGTAAGCATGAACTGAGCGAAGCACAAAAAATTCAACAATATTATGTTGATAAATAATTTTTATAAAATAGCTCGTCGTTCGCTACAAAGCACACTCAAAAACATATGTGACATGTAACGCACGGTGGGGCAACTCTCGCCACTGACAATCAATTGGGCGTTGCCAACTGTTTGAATTTATCGATTCACTTAAGACAATTACCAGGGCTGCCACCGCATTGTTGCATTTTGCCGCGCAAAGAGCATATTTTTGAAATTAAAAATTTGAATTGGCAAAAGTAACGTACACTTCGGGTTCATAGATTAAATGGGGCTGTTGCTCACTTTGCTTGTGGCACAGCGACAATTTTAATTGATTTGCTGGCCAGACTAGACGCAATCAGTTCAATTCCCGCGATGTTCACAATTCAATTGAGTTTGATATGATTTCAATTGTCTTAATTAATCATATGGTGACCAAGTCACACGTTTATGACAGCCTTTTTACCACTATGTTGTACACATTTACGACTAGACCTTTGCCGTTTAATGTAATTGCAATTGTTATTGGGGTCGTCGGCTGTCGCATGACTTTTCTCCACCACTCAGCCGACTTGCAGTCGCGTGATCAGCAGCGTTGTCAATCAACAAGTTTTGTTGTGGCTACCTCTGAACAGATGAAAACTTTTTGATGTTAAATAGTTGATAAATGAGTAAAAAAGGGTGCAGTGCTTTTAATGCTGTCTCGCATTTATTTTCCAATTTAAAATTCCAACTCCCTAAGGACATTGTGGACTAACACGCAATTTCTATATTCAAAACAAATTGTGAGTTGTATAAAAATAGGCATTGAACTAAAGCAGCACAATTTAATTATAAAACTCTAAAACTTGAAAAATGAGAGTTGGACTGAGGACAATCACCATTGAGATATTAATTAAGATAAATTAAATTATTAGTTACTTTTAATTTAAATTATTAGTTACTTTAAATTAATTTGTTGTAATTAGTCACATTTTCAATTGAAAATGTATTTATTTTTCTAAGCTTATATTAAAATAAACAAATATATTGTAGAATAAAATGATGTTTATTAAAATGCTAAAGATTAAGAATATTGAATATGAAAAACTCTTGAAGTAATTCATAAATAAAGCGTACGTAATTGTGTGTGTATGTGTGCTGTAAGTAGCTGTGCTTGTGTGTGTGCATTCCCAGCAGCAACACAGGTAGCAATAGGGTATTGAGATCGGAATTTCGATAGTCGCAAATTGTGGGACAGCGCTAACGTCTAATTGTAGCGGATATGCATTTTGATTTACACTCGCACACACACACACACACACACACATGCACAGTCATTAGGCTGTCGACAACAACAGCTTCGGGTTGACATTGACTTTTGTTATGCATTAACTGCAGTTTAACGACTGACGACTGCGGCGAGGAGGAAGAGGGCAATAAACACACATACACACACATACATAGACGTCACGCCCAGAGGCGGCTGTGACTAGAAATTTGCCTCATCAATTAGTGCTGCTTTCCGCATGTGGGTGCAACAATTGGGCTACAACAACGATGACGCGACGATGACGAAGACAAAGACGAAGACGAAGAAGATAAAGATGGAGATAGAGAGACTGAGATGGAGATAGAGATGCTTGCGGTTTGACCCCTCAATTAATTAATGCTCGTAATATGCCCAAAATTGAATTAATAAATCGCTAGCAAGTGCTGCGCTCACTGCGGTGGATTTATGTAGATTTATATAGCTCTACATATTATCGAATTAAATTTATTTCGCTGCATCAATTTGTGTAGCATATTCTCAATTGTCGCTCAACTGTCGCTACGTCACTTCCGGCGTTGCCAGAGTGTGTGCATGTGTGTGCGTGTGTGTGAGTGTTTGTCAGGCACGCGCCATTTTTGGCATTTCTCTCTTGTGCGCTCTCTTTGCTGCCTGCAGCCAGTTACTACTACTTATTTCTACTACGATTAGTTTTACGCTCAATTCGCATGCTCAGTTATCAATTAATCAGCTGCGTCGTCAGCGCGTGGGCAGCGCCGCGACGTCTAACGCTTCGTGTACATTGCAATTCACTCGGCTCGCTTCGGCTGTTGTTGTTGCTGCAGTTGCTTAATCAGCTCCATTTTGTTGTCACTTGATGAGTGAGACATTGAGAGCAAGCACGTAAGAGAGAGAGAGAGAGAGAGAGAGTACGCGACTGCGGAAGAGTGCATAAAAGCAGCGACGACAAACCTGTGTTGTATTTGCCATCATTCAATTCTTAATTCTTACCGTCTCTCAGTACATGTGCATGAGTATTGCTGTGTGTGTGTGTGTGCGCACTTATTCGCTTGATGCTCGTACGGCATTCAGTAATCATTCTGTGCTGTGGGCTGCGGGTTCTGTTCTTCGTCGCATACGACGAATCGTCTTTGGGTTCGGTTCGGTTCGGTTTGGTTTCGTTATAAAAGACGAGGGTTCTATTTCAAATTTATGGAGTTGTCATTGAGCTAGCAAAGGTTCCGAGTCCTTACCAGCTAGAGTGTTATAAAACAAAGTGATAGTGTCAAGATTTTACCAAAGTATTTTCAACTCTTTTCAAGATGCATTTGCTGTTCATAGTATTAGGTAAATATCAAACGAAAATTGTTTGTTTTTTAAGAAATGCGTAGAATTAGTTGTACCCACTTAAGCCTACCTACAAAGTGAATATCGCTAGTTTCTTTATCAACTTTGTTGGCGTGTACTTGTTGTAGTTGGTAATTGTGTGAAGTGGGTACAAGTGTGTTATATATTTAGACCGAGGCATTCTTAGGATTTGTAATACAAGCTTTTCTACCAATAAAAGACGTGTAGTCACGTTTTCTGCTTGAATGCTTGAATATTTCCCAAAGATTCCACTCAACGTGCTCTTTCTTTCACAAATTCTGATTTCCGATTCATTACGATTTTTTGCATTAATTTACAAAATATTTCAATGGAAAAATCATGCTAAATGAAAATTTTATACATACATAGTATATGTTTATTAGTTTCATTATTAGCTGATTACAATTTGAAAAAGTCATAAATTTTGCAATTGGTAAATTGCAATAATTTATTAAGATTTTTGCAATACAAAATTTACAAAATATTCTCAATGGGAAAATCGTGTTAAATACAAATATCTGGTTGTTTATAATTTTCATTCTAATCTGATTATAAATTGCAAAAGTCATAAATTCTGTAATTGAAAAAAGCAATAAATTACGAAATATTATCAATGAAAAAATCTTTGAAAATACAAATTTCCACTTATTTTACAGTTTCATCTTAAACTGATTAAATTCCAACTACGATTTTTGCAAGGCTTAACTTGGAAAATATTGTCAATGGAATAAGCTTGCTAATAAAAAATGTGTTTATATTAAATATTTACTGATTAAAATCCGCGAAAGTCATAAATTTTGTAATGGAAAAAAGTTAGCTAATATTATGGGTTCACAATGACAACGCACATTAGATTAGATCAGTTACATGTGCTTATCCTGCTCTCAAATCGCTATAAAGTTTGGGTACTTTTTTTCGGAGTCTAGACATAATGAAGCGGCGCTATCAAAACGGCTAATTGAGAAACCTTAACATGTACTCAAGAGTTTTGATAAAAAGTGTCGACTCATATAGAGTTGTGGAGTACCATAGAACCAATAGATCACTTCACATACGTGACTCATAAGGCAATAAAAGCAGGGCAATCATTAGTCAATGTTTCATTGAAAACGAAATAGGTTTACAATATATTTTAAGCCTTATAGATAAACATCATAAATGTGCAGATTGTGTCGTTAACCTCTGTGGGGGGTAATTTTGACTCATCGCAAATCATGTAAACAGCCGCGCCTCGCAATGGGTTCCTTGTTGACCACACGATGATGATAGGGTCAATATAGTTCTATATACTCGGTCTGAACTCGGGTGTCGTAAAGTCCGTGCAAACATTCTAATGAGCGATCAGTGTTATTAGTCGTAAGCATTATCGACTAATAAAGCAATTTGCTCGGCTTAGATCGATTTCAGACGATCACTGATAAGAACAGCCAACGAAAAACACTTTGTAAATGGCAATTGATAAGCTAGCCTTAGGCATTCGACTCTCAAGTGCATATTAAACAATTATATTGAAATTAAAACATAAATTCATCGTTCATCGTTCGAGATTCGATACGATTTTGCAGCCATAAAAAAAACAAGTTAATAACAGAGTCTCTCACTCTTCAACCCATTACGATAACAATGCGAGCAGCAGCAATAACAATAACTATAGATATTGTGGCGGAGCTACCGTTTCGTTTTATTTTCATTTTTTTAGCTCGAGATTAGCTGTGATTTTGGCTAAAGATATTTAACAACAATTGTATGAACAACGTTGCGTCAATTGATTGTTTTCATTGATAATTGAGACGCCTTTTTGTTAAGAGGCCTCCTCTGATAACTGCCAAGTTGATAGCTTTCCATTAAAATCCACTGAAGCGTGTTTTTGCAATTAACTGGATTTCGATTGTCGATTTGGATTTGGTTTTGGGATTTGGGATTTGGTTTTGCCATTTTGGATCGTTCGTTGCATTTGCAACTGATTTGAACCGTGTGAAAACTTTGAACCCTCTGCCACATATCTCAGAGTGTCATGTGAAATTGCTTCCGTTTGTCATTTACAGAGTGGATAGATAGACGAAGTCGTATATATTCACAATCAGCAAATACTGAATGAACTACTTATGCTTCATGTGCCTCGTTCTCTCGCTCTCTTATCTGTCTCTTTGTTTACAACTTCTTATTATTATTGCACTTTAATGCCCCTTGATATGAGCGGTCGAGACGCCTATCAACAGCCCATCCCCATCCAACTGTTTGATGGAAAGTTTCCTTCAATTGCCACCATAATCGATCATCCGCAATCACGGCTATAAAATCTGGGCACTCAACACTCACTCACTCCATTGTGGGGGAAAGTCGGTTCGCAAACAATTCATAAAAGCCCAAATAATGTTCACTTCACATCGATCTACTCAACAACGAGTCGCCGTCGAAGTCGAGTCAAGTGAATTGACGTCTTCCTCACACCCACGAGTCAATTGAATAGAAACAGAATGCAGAATGAAAAAGTCAGCTAAATAAACTGATCTGATATCTGCAGAGTCAAGTCCAATGGGACTGTTCACATGACCACCGCTGTATAGTGAATATAACCGTCATTAGACGTTATCAAACGACTGTCGAATGATAATCAAATAAAGCCCGGCGAGCGCACTCCCGAAATCGTTTATCAGAGCACAACTTTGATTATTGTTGGCTTAATAAAATGTAAATAAATTAACAATATGGAAAATCACTGAACAACCCACAGACCGACCAACAAAATTGCCTCCAAAAATTCGCGTCTGCTCGGTGACTTGACACAAAAGGCCACCAACAAAACCGAAAAAAAACTAAAGACTTTTTGCGAGCGACGTTTTTATCGCATCGAATGCAAAAGTGTTTCAATTATTTTTCTGCTGACTTATGCCAAAAAATGCTGCCATAAAATAAACAACGAAAAGCAATGCCATAACACAGCACAGACGAGACGAGAAATGGAAATTGAAATTGGATTTGAACATGCCGCATATTTCCGTTGTCATCTGTCCCATTGTTGTGTTGCACATGCCTCCTCTCACAGCTCACAGCCCACATCTCTGACAGCAAAAATGCATTTCATTTTTATGGCCAAAACTAAAGCACTTCATAGTAAAATATAAAAAATATATATTTCAAAGTTGCAAATGCAATTGGCGGCTTTCTCATGTCCATTAAATTGTTTGTTTTGTGCCATTTTTCACATTGGAAATGCAATTATCGTTTTGTTGGCAGTTTTGTTTCAACACCCCCTCGTAATTGCAGCCCCACTTTTAACAGCTTGCGATCTCTTAATAACCTTTCGTTGCATGCGAATATTAATTATAAACAATAATTATTACCTGCCCCCTAAGTTGCATGCAGTACACATGTCTCTACACATTCGATTTATCAGTATCAGTTAAAGACCATGTGTGAGTCAATCTAATCGAACAAACAGATCTCATTTCAATAACTAAAATTCCGCAGACAATTCCTAATTAATTTCCAGCTGAAGTGACACTCGAAAATATATGTTTAATTATCTGTTGGGGTTAAAGTCTCAGCTCTTGTGTTACCCTTTGCAGAGGACAGTCCAAATTACTCAGATGTCGAAAATAAAATGCTGATTTTTTGCCCGGAAATTCTTTTTAATTTGCAGTATCTATGTCAAACAAAAATAATTGCACTTATCTGAGTTTACATTTTTCAATTAGAAAGCTGCGCTCATTAAGCTTAATGGCATTTCCCAATTAAAATGTTTGCCTGCTCAATTAGAATGTACTCTTTGTTTGAAAAAATAAGATGTATATAAAGTATTTTCCTGGCTACATAGAAAACTCATTAGGAACAGCACAATAATAGAAAATATATTTGAAAATTCTTTAAAACATCAGCTGACCGACACGTTCCCGACAAAACTTTCTTGCATTTATTTTTTTTCGCAAACATATAGTACACATATCGAGCCATAAATCTGAATAATACAAGTATTTCAAGCAGCTGCTGTCGTCATTTCGCATATCGTTGATAAGTCGCGGGAAAGTCAAACGGCAGCATAAATCTGTCACGGATTTCGCAAACGCGTAAAAAATAAATAATAGAGATTTTCATTTCTTTTACGAGGCTTTTATTAACCCATTAATGACTTAATAAACAGTGGTTTAGAGTTATGCTGATGGGTCAATTATTTAATGGAACTACAAAATCATTTCCATTCAACTGGCTCGTAAAAAGTGACGTAAAAATTAGAAATGGGGAAAACAAAATTTAAAAAAACAATAGCATTGCTTTCACACATAAATTTCGCTGATATTTTGATGTTTGGCTGTCAGAAGGCTTTTAGCGAAAAGCGAAACGAAAGCTATCAAAATATGTTTTTTATGTACATTTCCAATTGCAATACAGATCGAGTTAAATAAATGATATATTGTATGTGACGACAGAGACGCAGATTTTTGGCTAGGTTGCTGCTTGGCCAACTCTTCGTAAATTTGAATGCTTATTTTTAGCTGGTTGCCGGCCAAGTCAAGTGCAAGGTGCTGTTGATGTTGATGTTGCCAAAGCGAACTCGACGATAATTTCAACATTATTACGACTGCAGTCTGTTTACGTTTTGGTTTTTTGTGTGCACATTATGCGCCTTTTTCACGGCCAAGAACATTTAACACGTTGTGTGTCGGTCAAGTTGACTCGACATGTAATTTAATAAACACATTCTCAGCAGCCATTAAATTCGTTATGCTCTGCGTATACTTAATGTTCGGCATTCTCATTCCTTAATTGCAGCCTGCAGCACATTGACACTGAGTGCAGCCAACGAATGGGGCTATCCAGATCTGGACAACAATCAGGATGAGCGTAAGTAGAGCCAATAAAAATATACAACTCGTTAAAGTCCATTTGCTAAAATAAGTTAATCAACGAGCGAGTGCGAGTGCGACTGCGAGTGTGAATACTTGTATTCACCGACGGTCGTGACTAGGTCAGAGCCGATCATTGTCAAGTAGTGCTCTCATTCTCGGCATCCCAATTCGCCCCGTTTATTTCAATTGCGCCAAATTGCGGTCTATGCAAATTGGACTCAAACGCAAATCCAGCGCTTGGCGCTGCTCTTCCTCGCTTTACTTTCTTGTTCACGTTCACGTTCACGTTCACTTTATTTTGTATATTTGATATTTGTAGCATTTCCGAAGTGGGGCGGCCTCTGTGACAATGGCAAGAAGCAGAGCCCCATCAATCTGCACGCCAAAGGCGCCCTCAAGGGCGAATTCGATCCGCTCAAGTTTGAGAACTACGACGAGCATCAGGGTTCACTCCAAATGATCAACAATGGCCACTCAAGTGCGTATGCCCGAAAAATACCTGCTCGAGCGCACAATTGTTGTACTCATTAAACTATTATCTCATTCGAGCAGTTCAACTGTCGGGCTTTGCGCACGATCTGACGCTAAGTGGCGGCGTTCTTGGCAGCGACTATGTGGTGGAGCAGATTCACATGCACTGGTGGTCGGAGCACACCATCAACACCATCCGCTATCCCCTCGAGGTGCACATTGTGCATCGCAACACCATCTATCCCAACATCACGATGGCCGCCAACTTTAAGGACGGCATCGCGGTGCTCGGCGTGCTTTACCACGTCTCCAACACGCCCAACGAGGCCATCGACAGCATCATCAAGAGTCTGGGCGACGTCAAGGCCTATGAGCACAAGAATGTGCCCGTTCATGTGGCAGACAGTTTGGCTGTGGACGATCTGGTGCCCAGTGTGGACACGTATTTCTATTATGCCGGTTCGCTGACCACGCCCACTTGCGCAGAGGCCGTCACCTGGATTGTGCTGACCGAAACGTTCCCCGTGACGCTGGCCCAGGTGAATGAGTTCAAGGAGATCGAGTACGACAAGGGCAAGCAGTTGCACAACAATTACCGTGAGATTCAGAGCGAGAACAATCGCGCCGTCGTCCTTGTGCAGCAGACGCAACGAGGCGCTGCAGGTCAGCTCTCCGCCCTGGGCCTCAGCTTGACGCTGTTGCTCGGCTTTGCAGCGCAGAAAATCAATTTGCTGTAGTTGAAATCAACTCACAGCGAGAGAGAGAGAGAGAGAGAGAGCAGCCATAACAAACCATATCAGCCATATAGACAGACCAAAGACTGCACAATAAAATGTTTAGCGTGCGGATGAACGAATTTTCGGAGATGATGGAGAAGAGAGAGCAACAACCAGAGACAGGATCAGACAATTTACATATATATACTCATTATTTGGAATCGAGCTTTCAAATAAAAATTCAACTAGTCAATTTTGTGTGACATTCAAAGCATGTGCCTTAAACACTCACCAATTTATATTATCCTACATAAAACATATTTAATAAAAAGAAAAATCATTTTTATAAGCAAAAACCATTGTTAGTAGCAATTTCTTGTGTGGTCAACTTTAAAGGGTGTCGCTTGGATAAAGTTCAAAGAACTGGACTTTATACAGTTCAAACTGATCGTTGTGGCATTTATTGTATTAATTGTACGCAATATACATATCCAAAAATAGCTGCTGACCACACATATGGTTTATCATATTTTACAATATTTATAACCAGCTCATAACCATTGGTCATTTTGATTCCTCGAATATCGCACGCGTTTGTCGGGTTTATGGGCATAATCGTGCTGAAAAATCACCTGCTGGTTAATTAGTCTATGGCTAAATATAATTTGAAAATCACTGATAAGCCGCTTTGGTCAACTGACCAACAACTCACTTATTTACGATAATACTCGTACTATTATGGAATGTCATTACTGCAGATAACTTTCTAACTGCAGTGCCATTTGATTTCTTTGCGGCTATAAGATTGATTGTCCTGTGATTGCTTATCACCAAGAGATGTGATAAAATTTATTGTGTCAAATGACCAACGTACTATCTGATGAAATTCGATTTTTATACGTAACTTAAACGTTAGTATGGCCTCGTAATTTCACAATTATCTAACTGAATATGACTTGGATGCCATCAATAAAAAATTATTTGAACGACACTATATATTTCAGATTATTAAATTGCATTGCTATAAATGAATTGAAAACATTTTTTAACAAGTAATACATGTATTCATGCATTTATTTAAACGAGTTTAGAGTACGAACAAAAAGACCACATCAAATACATCATTTAATTTTAAATGCAGTGAAAAAATAATTATGTTTCAAAATATTATCTCATACTTATCAATTTTAAATTATACCCTGTAAATTGTAAAATAAAAACACTTATACTTTTGTTATAAAAAATAATTAATTACATAATTAAAATAATTCTAAATTGCAATAAAGTGAATAAATCAAAGATACAATTTCTTGTTTTTATCCCTTCAAAATACGAATTGTTTTGCAATGTTGCCCTTGCATCGAGTTTATATTCCCAAACCTAGATGGCGCCACTGTCAATCCCAGCCTAAAAGTATGCAACAGAAAATAAAGTTTAATGCTTGGTGCATAGCAAATGGGCTGTAAGCTAAATAGACTTTCACATAACGTAAAGAAGCGATAAGCAAGTATATTTAAACGTTGAACAGCAACAACTTAAATGATTTATACAAAAGTATGTAATTAGTTAATTAAAGTCCAATTAAGATAATGCAGTCACATTGGTTGTTTGTCCATTCTGTAAACTGATGAGCCAGTTTTCAAACGTTACTGCAGTTTCAAGTGATTATAAATCAATCAAAGTAAACTAATAAGTATGCAAGTCGATAGCCTATGTGATTTTTGACGCGTCTGCATAACAAGTCTGGTTTGGAATCGATTGGAATTCATTCATCAATTTTTACTACGGCGTGGGCTTAAGACAAACCAAATGCTGCTCGTTGTCTTAACTGTATTGGGCTTAAATACGTCGTTTTGAATGGCTCTTAAGCATTTTGTGCAATTTGTCAATGAAATGTGTACTATAATTAATCTGAAAACATTTTTAGGCCAATAATCAAAAGTGCATTAGTCATTCCCGCACCTAATTGAATGTCTTCCCGGGCCTCTTTAGTGGCTTATAATGTTATGCATGGATATAATCCACATTTATGCTGCCACAACAAACAAAAGCCAATGTCAAAATCTGACAGTGTGAAGCGTTCGCCACACAATAAATTAATAAATTAAAAACTAAAAAAAACTTGTTACGAAAATCACAAATTTATGTCTCCCTCTGCACAGCATTCACTTTTTTACACAAAATATCATATCAGTCTTAAATGTTGAGATTTATTTAGAAAATCCATTAAGCTTTTGCGAAATATATTCAAGTAGCGCTACAGTTGGAATTTAATTTATTTGTATTGCCAAAGTGGGATAAATTAAATTGTAAATTAATTTACGAATTACATTTGAGATTTCGAACGGAAGTTGATCACAGATATATTTTTGCATATTTAATAAGACTGAATGAAATGCTTCGAGCCATTCCCTATTTTGCTTTTGGTTATGCCTCGCGGAATTGGCGTGAGAAAGTGTGAAACCTGTTTTGGATAGCTCCGGCTATGGAGAAGAGACAGCTCCCAAGAAATATGGGTTGATTTTACAGCGCGAAGGTTGCTCACTTGATTTGTGTGCAAACTTCTGTTAATGAGATGCACTCGCTGCCAAGTCCAAGGGGAATTGCATTTGAGACTTGCCCAATTTAAACGATTGCGGTCGGGCGTGGGACAGCACTATCATAATAATTTGTTGCTTTCATAATTAGATCGCAGATAAATTAGTTAGCTGTAGGCTCAACAACATTCACTATGCAGTTTAACGGTCAATCCAATTAAGCTGCAGCCGTTTAAATTGCTAATGCTTGTTATGACAACTCATTTCCGTTGTCAAAAAAAGATTTCCCTCCCAAAAAGAAAAAAAAGAAGAGTTGAAGCCAACGCGTAACCTGCGTAAAATGTCAACCGATCGCATGAAAATCAGAGCTTTCAAATCGACTAAGTGATTTACCTTCACTTTTGTTGACTAATGGCTGACTCTGATTATAAAAATAAATAAAATATATTCACATTTGGGCATTTTGGCGATATTTACACTGTGCGTATACACAATATGCAGCTAGACCTTGAATTGTCTCTCTCGCTCGCTCCACATTTCCATTTGCATTTTATAGTTCAAGTTGGCGAACAAAAAAAACCGGGACTAGACAAAAGTGCATAGAAAAATCATTTGTAATCTCGATTGTAACCTCGTCTATATCCATTATTTGCATATCAATGCAATGCGAGTGCAAAATTTAGACAGCCCATCAAATGAACGGCTTGCGAAGTTTTTGTTTCTTTACGACTTTGTTGACACTTGCTTTTATTTCTTCGGTATCATCATAATTAAACTAATAACAATAATTCGATACACAAACAGCTCGGAATCACGCTTGTTTCAACAAATTAATTATTGGCCACGCAAATCAGCTGAAGTGCGAAAATAAACCAGCTTAAAGTCGCTGCAGGAAATACACTAAAAAATGTTTAAGGTAGAGCATTGAAATTGATTTGAAATATTAATAAATTTGGCGGCTAAAATAATTTGTAGTTTAATTCATCAAGTTTTTTTTTGGCGAGCGCTGTGAAAGTGTCTCAAACTGCGGCGTGTGATTTAGAGAGACGAAATCAAGTCAAGTTGATTTGTTGGCCCCAAACAATGGACCGTCTTGAGGCGTAACAAAAGCCCACTTCCAGTTGCCACCCCACGAACAGTTTCGTCTTCATTTCATATTTATTTTTTAGTTTTTATTATTTTGTGTTCGCCTCGCCATGCAAATGTATTGTTGACTGTTGCAACAATTTGTTGTTTTGTTTCCGATTGTAAACAAGTTGCGACCACGCAGATGTTTGGTATAAAAGGCCAAGACGCCGCTTGACCCAACATCACAACCAATCACAGCCAGTGAGCGAAGAGACAAGCCAAGTTAACAGCCAACTAAGAGTTCCAGCCTAGGCAACAGCATGAAGTTATTTGTGGTGCGTTGCGAATGCGGATCACAAGGATTATCAGTGACTTATCTTTCCATATGTTCTCTGTTACCATTTTAGAGCATTGTATTGGGCGCTTTGGCGCTGGCCCAAGCCGACATCAGTCTGACGCAGCCCGGATACAATTACCGCGTGCAACAGCAGCAACAACAGCAGCAGCAACAACAACAGCCAACGGTTGTGGCACATTTGATCAATCAGCAGCTGCAGCAGCAACAGCAGCAGCAATCGTCGCATCCCGTGTTGCCACCGCTGGCTGTGCCTCTGCCCTACCTGCCACCCGTTGGCCAGTTCCAGTCGCAGTCACAGTCGCATTCCCAGCAGCCACGCATCATCACCGCCACCTTCCCCATGCCCGCCAACTTCCCCGTCAACTTCCAGACTGCGCCACTTCAGCAGCAGCAGCGTCGTGCTCGTCCTCGTGTTCGCATTCCCAAGCGTCCCATCGTGACCAAGAACTTCTTCATTCACTCGGCGCCCGAGGAGTCCGAGGATGAGATTCAGGACGAGCTGCAGCAGCTGAACCAGCAGCCACGCAATCACTACAATGTTCTGTTCGTGAAGACGCCGGCGCAAACGAATCGCGCTGCTGCTTTGAATCTGGCCAAGACGCTGAAGCAGGAGAAGACCGTGGTCTATGTGCTGGCCAAGAAGACGACCGCCTCCGACCTGCAGGATGCCATTGCCGAGGCGCCGCAGACGATCAACAAGCCGGAGGTGTTCTTCATCAAGTACCGCACGCCCGAGGAGGCTTTGAATGCCCAGCGCCAGATCCAGTCGCAATACGATACTCTGGGAGGCACTTCGACCATCACCGACGAAGGTTTGGCTCCCATCACCTCGGTTGTCGGTTCTCTGGACGCTCCCGAGGAGGAGGAGGAGGAACAGCAGCAGCAGCAGTTGAATGACGGTTCCTTGGATGTGCATCAGCATGGCTCGGCCAGCCTGAGTCTCCCCATCAATGGCAATGGCCAGGTCAACAATCAGTATCTGCCCGCCAACCAGTTCTAGAATACTCTTCATTGCTCACCACATCAAATCTTAGTTAGTTCGCTGTCAAAACCTTTCCATAATCTTGTTGTCTAAGTTTGTAAGTTGAATTTATAGCGTGTAATTTTCTGAAACACTCCTGAAATTGAATCCAGTCCTCATTAAAGATTCAATATTGTAAAACAAATTGCGAGTTCTTGATTTTTTATTATTTTTATTTGCAGTAGAAGTTGGGAATAAACTTACAGTCCGTGACACAACTATAATTCAGTAAGTATTATTTTGTGACTTAAAAATTCTTGGCAATGGGTTGTGCTTAAGACAATTGAACAGCTTAAAATCAGTAAGTTACAAAATTGTGTTGTTAAGTTACTCTATTAAATTGAATGGATTTTCTTTACCAACAAAATAATCAGATGGCTTGTCGATTGAACTGGTTCTTGGACTTCATTAAAAAGACTTTTGTACTCGATAGAATTCAACTAATAGCTTGCACACGCTTCGTATACTTGATGTCTTTATCTGAAGTTGTGTTATAATTGTACTTAGCTTCAACTTAAAATGACATTATATAAGAGCGCAGTTTAAATGGATTACTTATCTATTATATGAATTTTAAATTATATATATTAAGATTACAAAATTCTTCCCACTTGCTTTTGCATCGAAGTGTCAATCAATTGACTGTTAATTCGATCTCATAATCGACACCAGCAACAAGTGTTTGCCAATACTTGGAAATAAAGTCAAGTTTGGCTAATATTAAACTTATCAAGTTGATTTGTTGTTAGCCCCAACAATAGACCGTCATGAGGCGTAACAAAAGCCCAGTTTCAGTTGCCGCCTCACAAACTCTTTTAAACTTGGGTTTTTTATGTGCGTTTTGCCATGCAAATGATTTGTTGACTGTTGCTGCAACTTGATGTTATTGTTAGGCGTTTGCTGTGGTGGCTGCGGTGGCTGCTGTTTCGTTATTTGAAGAGGCGACGACCTTGACTTGGCCATGGTACAGTTTTATGGAGGAAGGTTACACAAAGGAGCTATAAGGAGCTGTAGACTGCAAATAGTAAAATAAAATCTATTTATTATGTTACATTCATTTAAAGCTTCTTCAATCTTTAGGAATTACTTTTCAATTAAACATTTTATATCTATGAATTATGATTAATTAGGAAATATATTTATGTGGGAAGAAAAATCTTGATTTGAACTAAAACTATCCTGAAGAGATAGTTATCGCTTGGTATATATTGTTGTACAATTTGTACTGTAAAGAAACATTAATTCAATATAAGTTTTAGTAATTTATTTTGACATACTTAAATTTTTTAAAAATATTTTTTCCTGATGAAACATAGCTATATAAAATTTGGCCTGAATATATTCTTAAAGATAATAGATACGTATTTTCGTTCATGATGAATAAGTTAACTGCAATATCTAAATGGTTTGACAGCTTCAGATGAGATTCGAAATAAGTTGAAATAGATTCAGTTGCAATGAGCGCGACCATTGTGAATGTCCTTGGTCTCCACTTGAGTTTCCGCTTCCGCTTCCGCCTGTTGACTGAGGCTGAGATGCGTGCGAATGAAGTCGTGATAATAGGCGATACTGGCGCTGGCATCGGGCTTGCCACGAGCACACGGCATGCCCCAGTTGACGAGGGCAACCAGCTTGCCGTTGTGGACCAAAGGACCGCCAGAGTCGCCGTGGCAAGCGCCGCGTCCCTTGTCGTTGTAGGTGCAGACGTGTCCGATGTCCACGTTGGTGCTGTTGCCATGCGCCTCACGGCACTGCTCGAAGGGCACAAACTCGACCTCGAGGCGTTGCAGCTTGGCGGGCACCTCGCCGCCCAGCGAGAGCGTGCCCCAGCCGGTGAGCAGCAACATATCGCCTGCCACAAGACGCTCGTGATCCAAGGCCACCGGCTGTGTGGCATTGTCGAAGACGATCGACTCGTTGAGATGCAGCAGAGCGATGTCGTTGCGATACTTGCGAGGCTCGTAGTTGCAGTGCTCGACAATCTTGTCCACGTAGTAGTACTTGGAGACGTTCTGCTGCAGATCCTGGGTGCCAGTCAAAACTCTCATGGCATTGGCCGACTTGCCGTGGATGCAGTGAGCAGCGGTCAGAATCCAGCGTTCGTCGATGATGGCGCCGCCACAGGAATGCTGTCCACTCTTGATGCCCTGCAGCGAGATCTGATAGGGCGCCATGCCATCGGGCGCATCCTCGCCGCCCACAATGCGCTCCTGAGTGTACTGTGGTGGATAGAGCACCTCATCGACCACCTCGCCAGACACCAAACCAATCAACAAAAGCAACAGCAACATCATGTTTGAAGTAACGTGTTTAACTGCAATTTGCTTGCCACATTTTGTTGCCTTTTATTGGCTGGCAAAGTCGTCTACTTTACATGCCAAACACGCAACTCATGCAATCTCTGTAGGGGTTCCAAGCACTTGTCTGGAAGGTCGACATTGATAAGAACGACTCGAGTGCTCAAGCTGTGCGACGACTATGCGGAAAAAATAGACTGACACAATCTACAGAAAGATAACCGAACTTTGTTTGCCCGTCTAGAAGTTCTTGGTCACAACAATTGCGAATATTCGATTGGGGTTTAAAATGAATCAGTGGATATTAATAATAATCAATATTCAGGAAGCACCTGATTAATGAAATCACTTGCTATTTACGACTTTAAGGCATACACAGGGAGACAAATACGTTCTTGAAACTAGAAAACAATTTGGGAGTTTTTAGATCTTAAAATAATTATTGAAGCAACATTTCAAATTAAAAAAAGATATTGACATAACATTTTATTTAAGATTTTAGATCATTATTTCTAACTGTGTATATCAAATCAGTTCTTGGTAGTGAGTTTATCTAATAAATTCAATTCAAAGAGCAATAATATTTAATATTTAAAAATATTTATTTCCTCGCTATGTCTATGTCTCGCGAACTGACAAATCTGCGAAAATTTAAGATTAATTCATTCAAAATAAGTTTTAAGAAAATCGAACCAATATTTGTCTCTGTTTCTCATAAGTCAGATATGATTAGTTTTCCAATTTGAAGTACGGGAATTCACCGACTAAATAAATTGTAAAGTGACTAATGCTACTAAAAATATCTCACATTAAAAAGTACTTTATTTTACATTACTTAACAAACGTACTTCAGAGTCGCTGAAGACAAGAAACAGCTTAATTTATTTACACTCAAAACTAGCGATTCAATTACAGCTAATTATTGATCCCTTGTCTCCTTACCGAGAAAGAGAGAGAGAGGGAGAGAGGGAGAGAGGCAGAGAGTTAGATAATAGTTTGATTGGCTGGCTTATCAGTCAGCACACGTAGCTGGCCAACAGGCCATCGGTTATGCTGGCTGTATTGGCTAATTATAGATAGAGACTCATGCGATTGGACAATTGGATTTTATGACTAAGCTGGTCATCTTTACGGCGAGGAAGAAACCGCCTGCGGCCTAATTAAATAACAAGTTCATAAACGAATTGATCGTAAACTGTTGATCGTAAATATTTTATATTTTGGGATATATACTTTCGATAAATATCGCTGGACTATAGTATAGATTTTAAGGTATTTTTATGGCGTAAATTGAACCTTGTTCTGATCCTTTTCTTGGACTTAAGATTAGAGTTTACTTAGAATAACTGAGAAGCCGAAAATTGATGTCCTTTTTAGTGGGAAAAGAAACCTCCTTGGGTTTTTTTGTAAACAACAAGTTAATAAAGTAATTAAGTTCAGCAATATAAATATTTATTATATCGCTATTTATAATTTCGATAAATATAGCTGGACAATAGATAAGCGTCTTATGTATTTTTTTGAAGCAGATTGAATTCTGATCAAGGGTTGCTTAAGAGTCCTTAATTCGTAACCACTTTGTGAATTGCTTAATAACAATTAAATAAAGTAATAAAGGCGAGCAATTGTTGTTGATAAATATTTTATATTTTGCGATATATAATGTTGATAAATATGGCTGGACTATAAACTAGGTTTTGTTCATTGGGGCTTTTGTTCTTTGTGTTTTTGTTTGAGGATCTTCAAGTGGTCATCGACCTTGTTTCCCTCTGTGAGTTTTGAGTTTGTTAACAGGCGGTGCCCGTTGGCTTCATCATCTCGGTGATCCAGGGCTGATAGTACTGCACGGAGGCAAAGACATCTGGGTAGCCAAGGGCGCAGGCCTCGCCCCAATTGACGATGCCGACGAGGGTGTGATTGGCATCCACCAACGGACCGCCGGAGTCACCGTGGCACGATCCCTCGCCCTCCTTGGTCAGGGTGCAGATGTGTCCCTCGCCCAGCCAGCTGGCGTTCTTCACCTTCGACTCGCAGCTCTTGTGATCCAGGTAGGCGAGATCGATCTTCTGCAGCTGGGTGACATAGCGACCCCAGGCCTTGACGCTGCCCCAGCCGGTCAACGTGACCTGGTCGCCGGTGTTGAGCGCATTCTGAGTGGCCATCTTGACGGGCTGAGTGCGCTCATTGAAGGCAATGGGCGCGGAGAGGCGCAACAGGGCGATGTCGTTGTGGTAGGCGGGCTTGTCGTGCTCACAGTGCTTCTTCACCGTCTCCACGGAGTACTCGGCACCCGGCTTGGTGTAATCATTGCTGCCCGTCACGACTTTGAGGTATTGTTTGGGCCATTCCGTGCAATGGGCAGCCGTGAGTATCCAGTATTCATCGATGATGCTGCCGCCGCAAACGTGTTCCCCGAAGGTGTTCATGATGGACACCTGGTAGGGTGCAAAGGCCTGGGGGGCATCTGAGCCGCCCACAACTCGCGTCTCGGGACGCACCACGTCGATATCCAACTGATGGCTGGCACGTTTGCCTAATCCAAGTTCGCGTGCCTCGCAGGCCAGGAGTGTGACGAGTGTGATCGCAATGAGGAACTTCATCTTTTTGTGTACGCGTTGTCTCGACTTTCGATTTCGAATTGTGAGTATCATGCAGCTGGTATTCCTTTTATAGTCTAGGCTACCTGCTTGTTATCGCGGCGTTTGCTTTCTTTCAATGCGAATACGGCGAGCGCCGCTGGTGATAAGCCTTGATACGCAATTCTGGGGAAGTTCCGTTAGTGACATATAGTAGTATTACCATAGCTATTACGCCCGCTGATAGTGGTCGAAATTCTCGCAAAATGGAATGAGTGCCGAAAGCTAGAATGACAACACTTCACTTCGATTTAATTTACGACCACTGATTAATCATACGACACGGTGTCACGGACTTTGCGCTGTTAACGATCTGTAGACCGGGGCAGAACGGAACTTTGAGCATGAGGCAATTAAAATAATAATTGGTCGATTTTTTGCAGATTTCGTATACCTCGAACCCTTCGCTCACAATGGGTATACACATTTTGTGCTAAAAGAAAATTGTTGTGGTAAACAAATATTTCTCATCGAAATCATTTTTGCGCGTCCTTAAATGTTTGAAAATTGTTTTTAAATAGAAAGTAAGTATGATGACTGCCAAATTTTTAATCTTCACTCGCCTTCTAAGAATTTAATATTCCCTAATAAATAATATATTGTTGCGCGAACTTTTTATTCCCATTTATAATCTACTTTACGCTTATACGAATTATGTACTGAAAGAAAAAATATTAAGTCTACTGCATGATCATCGAATTAAATTCCTTTAAACCCAAATATGAACTGTACCCCTAATGCTGCCATTATTTCTTTTCTTTTATTCGTACATCAAATTCAATTGTATTGTATATGTTTATCGCATATTATCCAGTTACCGGGTGTCCTACTGTTTGGTGTATTCGACTAAAGATTTCTTACTGGCTCTTAATAGATAAGGGACACGTTTTGTAATTAAGAGCAAACATTTCTCGAAGTCATGCTGTGAATGGCTGCAAAGTTCACACATTGTCTTCAGACAATCTCCAGACGTCTAAACTTCAAGAGATTGCAGACAAAAAAGACTTAAAAGCAGAACCATTGATTTAGTACCGAATCCAATCGTGGTAGAAACTGACACGCGCTAACATGTCTGGGAATTCAGACCTTGGCTATAAATTTGGCAATATATGTATGTATAAACAAAGTATAAATTTAGGTATCTCCAATCATTGGTGTCCATCGAAATCAATTAATTCTGTTTGCGATTGCCAGCCCGCCAGGCAACTAGAAATGAATGAGTAGTGAAATCTGTTTATTCCTAACAATATTAGAATAATGGTAAGTAGTTAAAATAATTATTTTAGTAGCTTCACCAATTTTTTTTTAACGTCGATAAATAATTATATATCCAATATAATTGGTATGTACTTGTAAATCGCAAAATGTTGTTGCTCTAAATCTTGGAACTTAAGTTCATTTGCATATACATAATTGCACTTTTCGGATTATTGTACCGTTTTTAAAACATCAGATTGTACGATTGATTTTTTTAAGTTTCGATTTAAGGCGGAAATGCTATTAAGTTGTATCATTTATTGGCTCCACCAAAATGACTAATATTAATAACTTTAATACATACCCATATAAGTTCTGTACAGGCACTTGTTGAGGTGCTGCACTCAGAGCTGCTGCTTCGCCGACGAGGACACAAGAACAATGTAGGAAAGGAACTGTCTTTGGATATAATTCACCAGCCATAAATCCAGAACTAATTTCGATCAAAATAAAACAGTTTGCTCATATTTCGTGGAATTGTACAAGTCGCATAGCATTTATTGCTGCGCAACGAATGAAATCAAGGGTCGATAATGATAAATGAAAAGTACATAAAAGTAATCTAAGCAATACATTGATGGTGGTGCGTATCCAATCGATATCTGGATAACCGTGAGCGGTTGCCAATGCTGAGAAGCTGGCCTGCCCAATCGTCAAGAAGACCTACGACTTCTTAATGGCACAGCCATTGATATGGGACTGAATCCAGTCGTAGTAGTAACTGACACGCGCAAACACGTCGGGGAATCCACGACCACACGGCACTCCCCAATTGCCGATGCCCACGAGACGTCCTTGGCTGTCAACCAACGGACCTCCTTGATCGCCATAGCAGGCTCCAGCTCCGACTTTACCCACGGCACACAGATGACCCACGTCCAGATCCTGGGTGTTGCCGTAGGTGGAATTGCACTTCGAGGGCGGCACGTAGCTCAACTCCAGCTGCTTCAGGTCGAACACATATTCGCCGGCCTCGTCTTCATTGCCCCAGCCCGTCATTGTGAGTTTATCGCCCTCAACCAGATCGTCCACGCCGGCCAAGGTTATGTTCTGGGTGACCTCGTCGTAGGCCACGAGTGTCTGCATCTTGATCAGCGCAATGTCGTTGTGATACAGCGGCTGGTCGAACTTGCAGTGGATGATGATCTCCTCGGTGTAGTATTCCCAAGCTGGGCCAGCCCAATCGTTGGTGCTCATCACGGTCTTGACGTTGCTCTTGTGGATGCCAGCCAGGCAACTGGCCGCGGTCAGGATGTACTGATCGTGTATAATGACGCCTCCACACATGTGGTTGCTGCGAAGGTGCAAGTTTGAAATCAATATCTAATATAACACCTACATTTTTAATATACTACGGGATTATATCGTTTTATTAAATACGATATTATATTAATCAGAATATTGATAGCTTCAATATCAATGATTTCGAGTTCCTTTTAAAGTGACAGAAAGTTCATTAATTGCATCAAGTAAGTATAATATCATGATAATGATTTAAATATTAGAGTAACGAAAATTATTTTTTAACTGAATTTAAATTTATTATCATTTCAAAAAATGTATACGATTGAGTTAAAATTAATAGGCTTCTACTTGAAGCATTAGATAGCACACATAATAAAAAAAATATTTAAATAATTGTGTACAGTGAAATAATTGTTGTTGGTAGTAGAGTAGCCCTGATTTATAATTAATTTGTTATTTAATTGTTTCCACAGTTTTAATATACAGCAGTTATTATTAGTATCACTCACTCTTTAAGAACTTCTGAACTCATTGCGTGTAAATTGAAATTATTTTGAATTAATATTTATTTTTAACACACAACTTTACATTAATTTAATATCCTTTAAATCTTATGGTATCCTTTTTTAGTTAAATATTATTCTATATTAATATATTAAACCTATTTAATAAATTCAGATTTATTACTTAATTAAGATATTATTACTCCTTAGTTAGTTTTTCCTTGGAATTATTTGAATTATGTTTTCCTTACTTATTTAATTTAATGATAATGATATTTCCAATTTTGTACATCATCGCTTGATTTTAAAAATACAAGTAAGTCCCATACGAAGTATTGAATTTATTTATTCTCATGAGAGAATACCATCCATCATAAAATTCCCTTCTCTTTGGATTTATCTGTATTCGATACATACCCAAGCTTGTTCTGAATGGACACTTGATAGGGTGCTGCACCCAGAGCTGCAGTTTCGCCTCCCACGACGCGGGAGTTGAACTTCATCTGGGACGCGGCCACAGGCTTGAAATCGCGACGATCCGCGGCGTGTGACGAGGACACGAGAAGGAGGAAAAGAAACGCGCCGATTAGGTAAGACATGTTGGAGGAAGCTCTGTTGAAAGTGGACTGATTCGAAGGTGTCACAGTGCCGAGCAGCACAACTGTGCTTTGGATATTAATGACCAGCCATAAACCCAGGGCTAATATCAATCAGAATAAAACAATGTGCGAGTAGTCGTAAAAATCGCATAGCATTTATTGCAGCCGAACAACTCAGCAAATCAGTTGTTGATAATGATCAAGTACTCTAAGCAATGCCACAGCCATTGATGATGGTGCGAATCCAATCGTTGTAGAAGGCCACCCGAGCGTAGACATCCGGGTAGCCACGACCACAGGGCACGCCCCAATTGCCCACGCCCACCAGCTGGCCCAGCTCGTCGATCAGCGGTCCGCCGGTGTCGCCGTAGCAGCTGCCCTTGCCCTCCTCCATCTGGACACAAACGTGCCCCACATCGACGTCGTCGGTGTTGCCGAGGGTGCTGCGGCACTTTTCCACTGCCACATAGCTGCCCTCTGACTTCTGCAGGTACTGGGATCGGGTGCCAGACTCCGATGAGCTGCCCCAGCCGGCAAACGACAGCTTCTCGCCCTCCTGCAGCTCATCCACCTCGGAGAGGGCAATCTTGGCGGTCTCCGCATTGAACTCGATCGTCTCGTTCACGTGCAGCAGAGCGATGTCATTGTGGTACAGCGGCTGGTCGAAGTTGCAGTGGACATGGATCTGGTCCACGAAGTAGTAGGGCGACGTCATGTTCCAGGTGTCGACGGTGCCGGTGACGATGATCAAGTTGCGGGCACGCAAACCGGAAACGCAGCTGGCTGCCGTCAGTATCCAGACATCGTCGATGACGACGCCGCCGCAAAAGTCAAAGCCATACAGATTCTGAATGGAGGCCATCCAGGGCCATTCGCCGACATTGACCTGGCTGCCGCCCACAACGCGTCCTTGGGGCGTGCCGGAGACACGCCCTAAGCGACGAGCTGCTGCCTTAGCCGGCTGCTCGTCGCCGTGCAGACGCAGTGCATCGAGAGCGGAGAGGAAGAGCAGGAGACTGCAGAAGCTGAGCAGAAATGATCTCATTGTTGAACAGTGCAAAGTGAAACTAAAGCAAATGGAAAATTTGAACCGCACATTATACATCGGTCAGCGCTTATCGAGCTTCGACAAAACATTTTATGGCGGGTAGTTGGGACATTCATGGCGGGCATGCGAATGGTTTTTGCTGGCCAGGCACTGCAAATATATAGACGGCTGAGATTTGCAGTCTAGATCTAATCGCTATATGTGCTAGCTATGTGTATCGCATATCGCTTTACGATGCCGCCAATTGAAGCCGAGTTGCGCCGTAGTTTTTTTTGGGTTTTATCCTGGACACCATAAAGATAGAACGCGCTGCGATAGCCAAAGCTTCTAGGTGCTGGCTGGTTGTAAAAGCTTCGACTTGGCCCATTGCTGGTCACTTAATTGCAGTTGGACTCGTAAACGCCAAGGAACACAGTCAACATGTCGTCTGCTTTGTGTTGGATGCAGTGTCTATTGCTGCTGCTGCTTCTGGGCTGTTCCATTGACGTCAGCCTGGGCAAGCGAGTGCCCCATAAATTCGCCACCACTCGCGGCAATCGCATTGTCGGCGGTCAGGATGCCGAGGAGGGGGCGGCGCCTTATCAGGTCTCCATTCAAACCGCTTGGCGCAGCAATATCTGTGGCGGCGTCATCCTCAGCGATCGCTGGGTCGTCACCGCCGGCCACTGTGCTCTCGACTTTAATCTCGAGGATCTGCGCATTGTTGTGGGCACCAACGAGCGCCTTGTGCCCGGCCAGCTGCTCTACCCCGATCAGGCCATAGTGCACTCCATGTACGATATTCCAGCCGTGTATGCCAACGATATTGGACTGTTCCATCTGAACGATTCGATTGTGTTCAACGAACGCACTCAACCGGCTGAGCTGAGCACAGAGTATCCGCCAGTCGGTGCCACGGTCACCTTAACAGGCTGGGGCGCCCCAGAACTCAATTGGCCGGCCATGGAGCGACTGCAAACCATCGACTTGACTGTCATGGATCATGCGGCGTGCAAGGCGGCTTGGGATGGCAGCGATGGCGTCGACATTGGCCACATTTGCACCTTCACCAAGGCGGGCGAGGGCTCCTGCAATGGCGACTCTGGCGGCCCGCTGATGTGGCAGAACAAGCTGGTGGGCGTGGTCAACTGGGGCGCCCCCTGCGCCGTGGGCAAGCCCGATATGCACGCCAACATTGTGTACTATACGGAGTGGATTCGTCGCTCTATTGCCGGCTGCCAGCAACGCGTCCAATGATTCGACTGTTTAATGGCCAATGAGTGGACAACTTACGTGAGCGGTCAAGTCGGCAAGTCATTCTGATTTATTTGCATTGCGATTTTATGGGAGGAAATGTTGTGACCATAAACTCTGTATTATTAATAAGATAATAAAAATGGCGAAATTGAGATTGTAAAAACAAACACAAAGTTCGCTTATTGGGGCGACTATTCAAGATAAAGCATTGGGTATTTTGAGATTTGTATCCACAGATTTTTATACAGATTGTGGATGCAATTGAATTTAAGATAATATTTATGTGAGTTATTAATTTATATGTGTTTTTACAGGCATACTAATATATTTACTTATTATAAAAGCTAATTAGCAATTAAGTGAAAGCTGGAATATTTATTGTTATTAATATTATATTTAAAAAGGAAAAATGTGGGCAGATAAACTTTAATTTGATGAGTATGTAATTTCAGCTGCAATTATCTCGCTGCTTAGCAAAGACACAAACCACTCAACGTATTGTAGTTGTTGTAAATGCTATAAAATGCACAGCTCAAAAGTATGCAACAGATTTTTGCTGGTGATGCGCCTCGGCTGCAGATCTTCATTAAATGACAAGATATTAAATTGAGCAATTTGTAAATATAATTTTTACAGGGTATCTATGCAAGCGTAATGCTTTGCTTTAAATTCGTAAATGTGTTTTAATTGCTATTAAATCATCGCTAGCATATTGTCGTCCAGAGTCCCACCGCGATATTAATTGCCCTAATCAGAACATGCCTCTATCAATTTATGGACTAGATACCAAGAGCTGGACAACATCGATTCCGATTTACGATAAAAACAATACGTATATATCATGAGAGTATAAAAGCAAAATCTCGACGTGGCGAAATGTTTAATACGCGTTTAGAGATTGATTCGTTAGCACTATGTGGAATCGCTTGGCCAGTGCAGCGATCCTGCTGCTGCTCCTCAGCTGGAGCAGCCTAAGCGGCGGCAAACGCATCGCCGAGCTCAGCGACGAGAAGCTGGAACTGTTGATGGGCAAGGCCAAGGCCCAAGGACTTGACTCTCGTGTTGTGAATGGCTTTGATGCGTTTCCGGGCATTGCGCCCTATCAAATCTCACTGCAGGGCATGTACGGTGATCACATGTGCGGAGGAGCCATCATTTCTGAGAGATGGGTGCTGACTGCTGCTCACTGCGTCTTTGGCTTTAATCCTTCGTATCTGCGTGTGGCCACAGGAACCATAGAGTGGCAGAAACCCAATGCCTCCTATTTTGTGGAGGAGCATTATGTGCATTGCAACTACAACTATCCCGACTATCACAATGACATTGCGCTGATCCGCCTCAACGACTCGATTGTGTGGAATCAGGCCACGCAGCCCATCGATTTGCCCACTGCTCCGCCAGTCAACGGCTCCCATCTGCTGCTCACCGGCTGGGGTTCGACGTACTTTGGCAGCGATACGCCGGACATTCTGCAGCAGGCGTCGCTCACGTATGTGGACTACAAAACCTGCCAGGAGGTGATGGGAGGCGATCCGTTCAATGGTTATGGCCACATCTGCACCCTGACTGACGAGGGACAGGGCGCCTGCCACGGCGACTCTGGTGGCCCCGTTGTGGCCGATCGCGTCTTATACGGGCTGGTCAACTGGGGATATCCGTGCGCTGTCGGCTATCCGGATAGTTATGCCTCAACGTACTTCTATCGCGACTGGATTCAACGCACCATGTCGCAGTCCAGCTGCAAGACCTGCCATTGCTATGCTAGCAATTATTAATAAGTAAGACTAATGCTCTATACTACCAAAAAAATAAATAAAATAAATATTTAAAATTAACTACTAAGCTGGGATGCGAACCGTCCCTTACACATATTTAAAGCAAATAAACAAACCACAAAATTAGCTGGGACGCGAACTGCCCATAAAAGGTTCGAGTAGTTGTTGATGTGAGCAACTTTTCTGCATGGTTTTCCTTATCCTTATCTAACCAATCACGATATCGTGTTGAGGACAAACTCAAGGTTGTAGACTTAAAATAGATCTAGTGATATAATTTATTAAATTTTCAATGGCGAATTTTGTTGTGGGTCTCCAAAATAATTGTAATATAATTTTAAACTGCAAGACTACGTGACTTAGCATTAATTCTCAAAAGGAACACAAACAAAATAATAGTTTTTATTGTTTTGAACTTTTCTATCTAAATGTGCTATTTTGTTGATGAAATTTAAATTTATGTTATTGCAAAACTTCGCAATTAAATTCCGTATTGTGAAATTTGTTCATTGCTCGGTAGAATAATTATAATTTATTTTCAAACTGATGAAAGAAGAAAAAGAGTTATTGTAGTTAAAAAAATACTAAAACATTTCGAGTTTTAATTAATTCTTTATTTGCTGCTTGAGTTAAGTCTACGTGTTGCACTTGGAGTTGCCGCTCATGACATTCCTGATCCAGTCCAGATAGTAGTAGACATTGGCCTGCACATCGGGGAAGCCTTTGGCGCACGGCCTGCCCCAGTTGACCAGACCAACAAGATAGCCATTGCTCACCAGTGGACCGCCCGAATCGCCATGACACGAGCCCTCGCCCTCCTTGGAGAAGGTGCAGAGATGTCCGACGCCCATGTTGTTGGTCTGATTGAAGATGGCGTAGCACTCGGAGAGCTTGACGAAGCCCAAGTCAAGTTTCTGCAGATTGTCGCTAGCATCGCCGTTGGCCACCGCGGCGCCCCAGCCCGTGAGCACAATTGCGTCCCCCTCACGCACGGGACCGACAGGCAGAGCAATGGGTTGGGTGAGAGCATTGAAGACGATGCTCTCGGTGAGCTTCAAGAGCGCAATGTCATTGTGCATATAGGGCTGATCGTACAGACAATGCAGATGCACCTCCTCGGGGTAGTAGACGCCGCCGGGCTCCTCGTAGCGATTGGTGCCCGTCACAACGACAATCAGCTGGATGGGCAGCGTGGCCACGCAATGGCCAGCGGTGGCCACCCAGCGCTCATGGATGATGGCGCCGCCGCAGTTGTGAATGCCAACCATGAGCTGCAGCGACACTTGATAGGGTGCAAAGCCAACCTCAGCTGTTTGACCGCCCACAATGCGACCTTCGATTCGTGCTTCGGCTGCATCCTGGTCCAGGAAGCGTTTGGCCAGCGAACTGGTCAACAGGATTAGGAATAAACTCAGATGGAGCAGTTGCATCTTGCGACTTTGACAGACAGCCACAAACTGTTGGCCAAATGTACCCGGAGTTTTATCAAAACCTTGCTGGCGACTTTATCAGCCAGACTTTATGAGTTTTAATGGACAGTTTATGGCTGCACTGGCGATCGATAGTTTGCGATATAAAATCAGTTTATGGCGGCCAGATTGCCTGTCTACAACAGTGTGGAAAGTGATTGCTCGACAGTCGCCACTTGGATATCCAATATGACACAACGAACACACCTCCTCCAGCTGCTGCTGCTGCTGATCGCAGTGATTCTGCTGCTTTCACCTCCTGTCGAGCCCATTGTGGGCGGTCAGAATGCAGTCGAGGGCGAGGCTCCCTATCAGATCTCGCTGCAGACGCTTGCCGGGAGTCATCTGTGTGGCGGCGTCATCTTGGCACAACGCTGGATCCTCACAGCGGGACACTGTGTCAGCGGTTGGCCGGCGGATCGACTGCAGGTGGCCATGGGCTCCATACGCATCAATGAGCCGGGAGCAGTTCATTATCCCAGCGCCATCTACCTGCACTGCAACTACGCTGCGCCCAAGTATCACAATGATATTGCGCTGCTGCAGCTCAACGAGAGCATTGTCTACGATGCACTTACTCAGCCGGTGCCAGTGGCAACGGAATTCACGCCCGTGGGCACTTCGAGAATTGTGTTTACCGGCTGGGGCTCGCAATCGGCAGCGGGATCAACGCCCAATTATATGCAGCGTGTGCATCAGAATCGCATTTCTCGAGAGGATTGCGATGCGCGGCTGTCGGAGTACGACGATGTGCAGCTGGGGCCGGGTCATCTGTGCGCTCTCAGGCAGGTGAATGTGGGCGCTTGTCATGGCGATACGGGCGGACCTTTGGTCCACGATGGCCAACTGATTGGCGTGCTCAACTTTCTGGTACCCTGTGCCAAAGGTGTGCCCGATGTTTTCATGGATGTGCGCTACTATACGGACTGGATGCGTCAGGTGATGAGCGGCAACAAGCGATGTGCACAAATCCACCAGCAGATTATCAATTAGTCACTTCATTATTATCGCCAATTTCGACTTTTATGAATTGAGATTTTTATACTATGCACATATATGCATGCATATATTCATAAATTGCGGTGGTTGTGATTATTATAATTTCTTTCTTAATGAATGCATTATATATGTATTTGTAATTTTTTTATTTCGATATTTATAAATTCTTTGTATTAAGTTATGCAAGAGGCAATTCTGAATTGCGATTTGTCCAAATTTATATTATATTTAATGCATAATTGTTAGTTCTTTTTGTTAAATGCTTTTATTTGATACACTTAATAATTATTTAAGATGTTGATCTTTTTATATGCCATTTATTCATGAAGCTTACTTTGAATTGCTTTGTCATAAAGTTGATTTTTTATATAGATTTATATAGAATTCGAAACCAACCAATTTCTACGGTTCGGTTCAAAATCTCTAGAGATTTCTGTGGCACACCCGCATTTAATTTTGTTTTATAATTTTTTAATGATTATCACAATTCATTTGTTTTTATTAATAATTACATTAGTAAACTTCAAAATTATTTTTTA
The DNA here is from genome assembly GCA_035047365.1 of Drosophila ustulata. Taxonomy (NCBI): domain Eukaryota; kingdom Metazoa; phylum Arthropoda; class Insecta; order Diptera; family Drosophilidae; genus Drosophila; species Drosophila ustulata. Next base: position 28,270,315 of record JAWNPT010000094.1, read on the forward strand.
TTTTTATATTGAATTTATTCTTGAATTAATATTATATATTAACATTATAAAAACTTGCAGAAAAATAAGTTAATAATTTATTGTCAACAAAAATAATAAAAATCTTAATCATTCGTTTTAAAAGCACTTGCGAATTTGTCACTTTGAAGGTTTACCAAGAACTGGATTTATCGACGACAAAAGTTCTCACTTGAGTGTTACAAAATATTGTCATGAAAATATTGGAATGAATCAATATTAAAAAAAAATCGATGATATTGTTAGTTATTTTGCGAATTTTAATGCGAATTCCCACAGGAAATTTCGAAGATATGATATCTTATCAGCTGATATGATAATTTGCACAGAGAACTCAAAGTATAAACACCTATTAAAATAACTGACTAAGTCAATTTACAATCAACGCTATTTTATTTGTATTGCGCTCGCACAATGACAAACTTGTGTTTTACCACAGTTCTTTTTTGTTTACGAGATTGATAAGAAAGCAGACTTGGAATATGCACGGGTAAATTATACCCTGTAGTTATGAAATTGTATTCAATTTAAGATTGCTCTCAGCTTATTCTGCACACTAGTCTACAAGAAGATAGAGCAGATAAGTGTAGAGTTATCTCTGAAATAATCTTTCACACATTTTGCTCAAACATCTGGATTTATTGTGAATACAGGGTATGCAAGAATTGCAATGTTTTCTGTCACGGCAGCGAGATAAGGCAAATACTTGTTACTCAGTCAAAGTCAGTCGGGGATTGTCAACGAGCACAATATTATCACCAATAAGTAGTCCGACCCCCATACTCGAGTAGCCACAACGCTTTCAAACGCCAATCGGAAAGGAACTCTGATAAAAAGTTAAAGTGAAATTTACTTACAAATAACGCTTGGATTGCAGCAAAGAATTTATACACATATATCGATATGGACGCAGAACGTATTCGTATTTCTGGCGATGCCCCGTGGAAGCAGATCCAACAAAACACCTTCACACGTTGGTCCAATAACCATCTGATGACGGCCAACAGTTCCATCGAGAACTTGGAAACGGATTTCTCCGATGGCCTTCGCTTGATTCTGCTCGTCGAGGTGTTGTCCCAGAAGCGTATTCCCCGATACAATAAGAATCCCACATTCCGCACCCAGAAATTGGAGAATGTATCGATTGCACTCGAGTTCCTGCAGGGCGAGGGCATTAAAATTGTCAATATTGGTGAGTTGTCAATGTTTTTTTCGGCCGTGACTCAATTTCTATTTACGGTTATCAGGTGTTAAATGAACTACACGTAGAAATTGAGAGATAGCGAATTTCTTTTAAAAGTCGCATTATTATGCAATAACCCTAAACCAAATAACATATATCTATTCCATTTAGACTCATCTCACATTGTCGACTGCAAGCTGAAGCTAATCTTGGGCCTAGTCTGGACACTTATTCTCCACTACTCGATATCGATGCCCACCTGGGATGGCGAGGAGACGCAGCAAGAATCGGGCTTGACACCCAAGCAGCGGTAATGCACATAACATTTTCTAATCCCTCGTCATAAATCAAATTTATATATTTGTTCGATCGGCAGCCTGTTGAACTGGATCCAACTCAAGCTGCCCGATATGCCCATCAAGAACTTCACCCATGACTGGACCACCGGCAAGCCCGTGGGCGCCTTGGTGGATGCCTGTGCGCCTGGTCTCTGCCCCGACTGGGAGATCTGGAACCCTGACGATGCTGTGCGCAATGCCGCTGAGGCCATGACTTTGGCCGATGATTGGCTGGACGTGCGTCAGCTGATCAGACCAGAGGAACTGGTCGATCCCAATGTGGATGAGCAGTCCGTGATGACGTACTTGTCGCAGTATCCCAACGCTAAGCTCAAGGACGGCGCGCCACTGCGACCAAAGACAGATCCCAACAGGTAAGATGACTTTTTATGTTGGCGCTTAAAAGTATGCAATGATTTTATTTAAACTGACAATTGCTGCTGTCGTTTGCCGTAAACAAAAATCAGTGCATACTTTTAGGCTGTTGCAATATACAGAGCTAAATTATATATGTGAGCTAACCGTTTACTTATTAGTATTGTAAGTGTTCCCCTTCCACTCCCCTCACTCGAGGGACTGCTCGCCTATGGTCCTGGCCTGGAACCCACTGGCACAATCATTGGCACCACAGTCAAGTTCACCGTGGAAACAATTGCAGTCGGCAATGGTAAGTATTGTTTTAACAAATTCATTGTTACAAATAAATTAATGACTTCTCCTTAGGCGACATCGAAGTGGATGTGGAGGCACCAAATGGGGAGATTGAACAAGCCTATGCGTACTTTAACAACGACATGAATCTCACCTGGACCATTTCGTATATGCCTAAAGTGGTGGGTCAGCACAAGGTGGTCGTTAGATTTGCTGGCAATGAAATACCCAACTCGCCGTATTACGTTGAGGTCGAGCATCCCATCGTGGATGCTATTCAGGTAATTAGTTAAGCTTAATATTATTTTTAAATTAAATAACTTACAAACGATCAATTTTATAGGATTGCTATGAAGAATATTTGGTTTTGCCCATGGAAGACAATCGCGCTCGTATTGATGAGATAAGAGAAGGCATGTGCTTCACATTTTTGGGACAAGTTGGCAAAAAATGCAATGAGTAAGTTAGGAAAATGTTGTATTTATTTTTTCAAGATAGTGGACAACTTAATATTGTCCGCTTATTTTTGAAAATATTCTTCTCACTAATAATTCTTATTTCGACAGTTTCGCCATCAACTTTTGCCTCGACAACAATGCTCAAGATATTGCTTTGCATATTAATCCACGATTCCAACGTAGATATACCGTGCGTAATACCAGAATTAATCAAACTTGGGGTCCCGAAGAAATTGGTACCCCAATAGGCTTTCCGCTGGACCGCGGCCACCGCTTCAAGGTGCAAGTGCTTGTCACAAGCGACAGCTACTTGATATCGATAAACAATCAACCATTTGCCCAATACAATCATCGTTTACCCTTCAATCAAGTCCGTGTGCTGCAGATCGTTGGCGATGTGACAGATCGTCAGATTTATCGCACTTTTGTTACGGGCGCTCCAAGTCAGTTTCCCAATTTCGGCGTAAGAAGACATCATCCAGTTTCCATATCGATCAATTTAAATACCTCGTATTAATTACACACACATTTTAGCCATCAATTGGTGAATTAACTGAACTCTCCCTCAACGGGAATGTTGCTGAAATTGGCGAGCTGAGCGAAGGATACAGTTTCATCTTCTGCGGCCGAGTTGCGGAGAATGGAAAAGTGTAAGCAGTGGCAATTAAATCGGTAGTTCTTTAATTTATTTTAATTATTTTCATTATCTTTGCAGTTTCTCCATTAACTTTATGTACGATGCCGAGCAACAGGACATTGCGCTGCACATTGTGACGCGACTTCAGCAGAAATGCGTTGTGCGCAACACAAAAAGTGCTGGTACTTGGGGCTCCGAGGAGAACTCCTCGGAGCTGCCATTCCTTTTCAGGCCAGGCAGTTCATTTACCATTCAAGTGCTCGTTACGGCCGCCTACTATCTGATATCGATAAATGGCCTGCACTTTGCCCAGTACAAGCATCGTATGACCTTTGCCTCGGTGCGTTTTCTTAAGGTCATTGGCGATGCGGAAAATGTGCAGATCTACAGCAGCCTCGTCTACGGATATCCAGTGCCAATTCTACCGGTACGGAGACCCAGAAGTTTGCCCGTAGCATTTGCGCCAACAATGGCCATCGAATCGCTGCCAGAATCGCCGGAGCAATCGGCGGAGGAAACATCAGATGCAGAAGCTGTGGCACCCACTTCATCAGCAGCGCCAGGAACACCAGTTAATCCTCCACCTGAGGGATGGTTCAGACTTTAAGTTACCCGCTAATTAGCCTTCATCTTGCATGATATTCATAATTGTCGCCAAATAAAGCATAAAAGTGATCAAAGTATGCGACTGAGTCAGACGACGAAATGTCGTCGACATGCTGATTTATGTCAGTGTCATGTGGGATGCTTCTCATTTTCTTGACCACACGTGTCGAAGCCAAAGAGACGAACGTTAGTCACTGTTCGAAATGCTGAAATGCTGTGTGCTGAGCATCCTCGTATGCTGTCAAGAACATCTCATAGATCGCCATGGAAATTCTGAAATATTTTTCGAAGAATTTTCTTGGCGCTCTCTCTCTCTCAAGTGGGTGTGTGTGTGTGTGTGCCAGTGCGTGTGTGTGAGCCATATCTGTGGCATTTTCGAAAAAGACTTTCAGTTGCTGCATTGACTTCGAAGTGTGCGGTGTTTTTAGCGAGCGTTCAAGGAATACGCGACGTATACGCAATATCATTCGAGTGCCAAAACAAAAACGTGTATATATGTAGGCGCGTGTACGTCACTGTATGCGTGTGTGTGTGTGTGTGTGTATAACGCCACATAATTACTCAATTAGTGCATAACCAGATAATCGACAGAGGAAAAAATGTCAAAGTATGTGAAACGATTTGGCCTTTTGCAGGCAATTGCGCGACAAAATCTCAAACCCCCAAACTCAACAGCGAGATATACTACATACATATGTATGTATATAGCAGAGACTCGCGATGAATAATACGCCAAGTTTACATATATTTTGTGTGCAAATGAAAATCTCTCATCTCTGAAATGAGTTTTTTCATTTTAAATTTCAAAAGAAAATATATTTCGTAAAATAAATAAAATAAAAATCATTGCCATTATGTGATGTATTCTTTGACGTGTCCCAAAGTGCGACGTCGGCCACTGGAGTCCCCCACAAAAGGCGTATTGGACTGGTCCAGATGTTAATTCTTATTTTAGACACACACAGTTGCAGGCGTCGACACACCTGAGCGACGAATTGAAATGAAAATTTATCTACTTAACAGTTTAATGTGCACACACAATAACAACGAAGCAAAGAAGTGGAGCTAAGCGAAAAATATTCAAATAGTCTTCGAGTGCTCGATTTATTGTTATAGTGAACTCATAAAAGTTGAGATATTGCAAACATTTAGATCTTTCGCAATTGTGTGGGCTTTATTTTTGGATTTGTAGCATGTACGTATGCGTATTTTCCAACTGAACAGACAACAACAACAAAATAAACGCCAAAAGCCAAAGAAAATAGAATTAGAAAGGGATAGAGCAGGAGAGCAAGGCGTTTTGTCAGACAGACGCATTGAGAGTGTGAGTGAGAGGGAAGGGGGCACTTGGAGGCAAAATGTTTGCACGTGAACATTTCGAAGACGCCAACGCGGCGTATGCGCAACATCAAATGCTCAACAGCTGCTGAAGACGTCGACAAGAAAAATGATAACTAATATAAATGAAATTTGTTGAAACATTTTTGGCAAACTTATACAATTAAATTATATTTTATTTTATTTATTTATTGCATCACAGTCAGAGACTTTAAATTGAATTATAGTTAGCACATAATCTCGCTTTGAAATGATTATCAACTGGCCAAAATATGCAAGCATCGGCAAAGTTTAAGAGCCCAGCGAAATAAAATCAAAGAATTTATGAACGAATGCTCTGTTGGTCTGGCCAAAAGACTTAGTCATCCATTAAGTCAAAACATGCCGCAGAACATGCATAATTTATTTCATAATTTTATGAAGGCTGCCTATCTCTTGGCTTTGCCATCGCATATATTTCTTTAATTTCTATACTTTTTTGTTGTTGTTGTCAATCCATTCTTTAGATCTCATGCTTGCGCCTGCTGATGAGTCACGAGTGTGGGCAGAGAAATTCGGTGAGGGGTCAATTGCAAATCGAAATGCACTTGCAATTGGCAACAAATGAAGCGCACTTAACGCTTTCGATTGTAGCGCGGTACACGGCAACAAATACACGAGTGTGTTCTATAAATAAAAGAACAACAAAATCAGCTGCGCGCAAATATCACTGAGTTATGGGGGAGGGGAGGCGAAAATCGCCAAACTGCCGCTTGCCAAATGCCGTTGAGCAAATTCAAGAGTGCGGCCAGCAGCGACTGCGACTGCGGCGTCGACTGCAGCGTCGGCGCAAGCAACACCAAAACACAACACAAAACATGAAGCAAAACAAATATTGAAAGAATTATGTATTGATGAGCAGTACAGCTAAGAACAGATAAATAGAAGCAATTTTATTGTTATCTGCTGGAGAGGCAAGCACAATTGTTGTCTTGACTTATATTGTTTTATTAAATTTGATTGAATGTTGGCGACAGGAGGAATATTTCTTATTATTAAGTGGGCTTATATACATATTAGTTCTAAAATTCAGAAAAAAATGTATTTATGTTAATAGATATGGCTAACAAAAGGAATTCAATGTGACTTAATTAGCTTGAATATTCACCATTTCATAATAAATTACAATTTTTTGTTCAATATAAATATTGTCATAAGCCCAATAATATAAACCAAGCCGATAACTAGAGGGTCTCGCACAGTTTAATGTGTACCCAGTATCTTGGTAATTCTCCATTTGATAAAACATTTTTTGTTTTAAATATAAATATTATAATAGGACTGTTCATCTATCCATCTGTATAAATAGCTTGAGCTCAAAATGAACTCAAAACTGGCTTGATGCTTCTTCATTCGATAGTAAATTAATTTTTTTTTTTATTTAATATTATAATAAGACCATTCATCAAGTTGAACCTAATGATGGAGTCGTGTTGTATATCAGCTAGTGTGAGCAGTCAATTTTGCGGTCTGCTTCAACTTCAGTTTCGTAAATAAAATGAGTCATTGTTGCTATTTGGCTGAGCTGTGCTGTACAAAACTGCAAAATAATAATAAAGAAATTGAGAAAAAAAATGCTGCTGGCATTTGGCTGGCATAAAAACATTGAGCAAGGAGGCGAACACAAGTCAGTCGAACTGAGAAATTGCCGCGATCAGAACATTATTATTACAACGGAACGAAGCGACGCGACGGTTGACAACGACATCGAACAACGACAGCGACAACAAGAGGTCCCCAAGCCCAAAGTCAAGTCCCCACCAAGTGGACATAAGGCGTGAACAAATCAAACGGAACACAACAGAACCGCAAACGCAACCGAAAGAGAGAAGAAGAAAACGCAGTCAGTTTATCTCACAGATCGCGAAAAGTATTTTTGAATATACTCAAAAATATATATTTGTTGAATTTTGAATTGTTTACGAAAAAGTCTTTCGAGTGTTTGTTTGTGTGTTGAGAAAACGTGCTGGCCCAGACACCAGCGGCATTGTGCAATTAATTGGGTGATTAGTGATCAGTGATCAGTATTATATAGCGCACAAGCTATAGCAACAAAATCAAAAGTATTACTCAAAGAAATACCTGAGAAAACGCCATCAAAATGGCAGCACGCAAAGTGAGTTTATCATGGTTGGTTATGGGTAGTAATAGGAAGTGAATCTGAACTCATCTGTCCCAATATTTCGCACACTATTTTCCATTGCATTTCACATATTATCAACGTATACGTATTTTTTTGATCAAAATGGAGGACATGTGGTTTGCATTACCTTTTCATAAATACACAAAAACAACTCGTACTTATTTGTCAATTTATTTTTAGAGGCACTGCGCGTTTCCTTGGCTATTTTGCGCTATGTGTAGTTGCAAATATATAAATTAAAATTAATTAAAATGGAAGTGCAAAATTTATTTAGCATTTCATTACGTGCGCTGAATCATGCCCAAAGTGCAAGGAAAACGAGCAGCCAACCAAGTGGCGCCTCACGTTTTGACCACTTTTGGCCAGATGTCTCAGTTTTTTTATTTCCATATCGGGTATTGTCGGCCTAGTTGAGGTCAGTTGTCGTTAGAGAGACTGCTTTATATGGTCACACACTCCCTTGTGGAATGCATCGAAGGATTTTGAGTAGCTGATTAGAAACTCCCGATGCGTAGCCAGAGCTATTGATCACAAAATGATCAACCAGTTGCCAACATTTTTGACTAATTTGGCTAAAATTAACAATTGCTAACCATATTGAGAAGGTCGTTTTGTCTGTGGGGTACCAGCGTCATTTGTTTCGCTCATTCAAATGTCAGTGTGCATTTGTGTCTGTCTCTCTCGCTTTGAGACAGAGACAGCAGACAGCAGCCAGAACAGCAGCCAAGGGGCTGGGGGTATTAAAAAGACGATTGCCAAAAGCAATCCGCAAATATGCCAAATATTTGACTAAATTTATTTGTTTTCATTTGGGTGTGCTGAAGTTAAGTGCATGAATCATTTCGCTTGATTCGTTCTGCATATGGAAAGAATATTCTACACTGCGAGCGACTCGGTTTTCATATGAAACTCAGAGTCATTGATCGCCTTAGTGATTAATACATCCGTTAAACTTGGTTCTGATATATTTACAAGTATTTACACTTTTTTAATCTTATCAATTTGGTTCAAATATTTTCAATATTTAACTACGTTTTTCCAGCAATTCTGATTGTAGAGAAATTTCATATTCAAACAAAGTTGCGCAGTCAGCTCAAAACTGAAGTTAAATGGAGTTGCATACTTTGCGGCGACGTCATTAATGTAAATATACTCCAGCTGAAAAATTGCATAAATAGAATTTCCCTACGAAAATACTAGGCTAAAAGATTTAAGAATATTTGTTAGAAAATTCAATATGTTATATTGGCATTTTTTTTGTAATTTTCGAAGTAATGAAATGTCAAAAGATAAGTTAAAGATTTTCCTGAAAGAAATTAAATAATAGGAAATCACACTATAAAATTATAAAAACTATTTTTTTTTACAAATGGAAAATACTATTTTTTGTGAGTTAACGTTTTGCTCAGAGTGTAAAAGCGCAACAGATAATGGGAGAGACGGACAGAGTGAGAGAGAGCAACAGGCAGGCAGAGCGCCAAGAATTTGAGAGCGTAATGCGAGAGAGAGCTGCACTAAGTGAGCAAGCATGGGAGAGGGAGACCGGTAAATAAAAGAAAGCAACAAAACAACAATAACAAACCGGTCATTAAAATATGTGTGCACATAAGTATGTGCATGTTTTTGTATGTATGTATGTATATCAGGGATGTTGTTAGAACTGTGTTACGTAGGGGGCATTACTTAGTAATTAATGCATACCATCTTTCGAATTAAATGCTACGATCTGAATATTAAGTTTGACGTCTTTTCACCAATTGCGTAAGAAAGCAGGTTGTTTTTTTGAAACGATTTAAAATGTATTTTTAAAGCAAATGAACTTGTTTAGTCTGCCCATACGATTGCGAAATTTGAACTTGAGCGTTTACTTTTTGTGCAGAGTGTAAAAAGCGTGCAGTTGAGAGAGCAAGCAAAAGCAAAGCAAGAAGAGAGCGCCAACGCAAAGGAATTTGTAAGCGCGCCAACTGAGAGCGCAAGAGAGCAAGAGAGCGCACGGAACAAGAGAGAGCGATAAACAAAAACAAAACAACAAAAAGCGTGATCAACAACAACAACAACTACAACTACTTTTCGACGTGAAGAAGCAGAGACAGAAACCGGCCATCAAAATGTACAGCGATCAGCAGCAGTTGGTGTTAGTTAACGGTGGTACGCTCAACAGTAACGACGCTGTCGGCGACGAGCGTCATTTAAATCCAACGACGAGACACAACAACAACAGCAATACTAGCAATCGCATCCATAATAACAATAGAAGTGCGATCGTCCCTCCAGTAGTTGGTGAATTAGTGCAAAACGCGAATTATACAAACGGCAACAACAGCAACAACAACGGTGGCAAAAGTCAAACGACACAGGCGACATTGTATCTGAATCACAACAACAACAGCGGCAACAATCACGGCCGAAAGAACCCGCCAAATTTGCCACAAAACGTTGCAGCCACCAAAGCCACCGCGTGTGTTTATACGAATTGCAACAATAACAGCAACAACAATTGTAGCAATTTAAGTTTTTACGCGCAGCAACCAACAAGTAACTGCAACAACAACAACAACCACTACAACAACAGCAACAGTGACAACCCGGTCTATCAACAAGTGCAGGTGTGTGTTCATCATCCTACTTCTCGCAGGCGGCACAGCGTTGCCAGACTGTTTTGTTCGCCAGGCTTCTGCTTTTTGTGGGCGCTACAAATTTTGAATTGTTTTTGTCGCTCGCGGACATTTCGCAATTAATGAAAATGTTAATGAACTTCACACGCTGCGCACCGAGCGCGGCGAAATATTTTGTTGTCTCGCTCTCTCTCTCTCTCGCCGCCAACGTCGTCGCTCCATTTCTTTTTTCTAGCCCTTTTTCGCCAGACAGGCGACGACTGGCTACCTACTCTATTTTGGTTGATGTAGCCGGCAGAGCACTAACACACTCACGCATGCTCACAGACACACATAACACACTGGCAAGCAAGCGTATTCTACGTACAGTGGTTCACAGCTTATTTCAACCAGCCACTCCCGCTTTAAAGTTGGGCACATTAAGATAATTTAAACGCAGGTTTACAGTGGAATATTCAATTTTAAAAATATTAAAATATTTTTATAAATTTAATTTTTATTCAATTTAAAACTGAACTTCCCTAGAAAGCTTACTTGATTAGATCTTGAATTTTAAATAGACAAAATTAAACAAAATTAATTTATATAATTTCAATCTAAACCTTATATAGTAAAATCTTGATTTTAAATTATTTAAGTAGCACTTTTATTTTGAACAGTGTAATGCCTTTAAATTCGGGGTGCTGTGACCCACTGTACGAGTATAAAGTTTGTCTCTTCTTGCCTTCCATTCAACTTCTTTTGGTGCGTTCTTTAACCTTTAAGCTTGCAAAGCCTTTGAAAAGATATTTTCCCATGCAGAGGAAATCCTAAAAACTCATGCATATTAAAATGCTCGTAATATTATTTAACAGTTGGAATGGTTAGAGTATGCCAGCTTCGCCACGAAGCCATTAGCTTGCTATCTAAAAAGAAGAGGCAAACGAGCATGTGTGGAAAGTTGACTGAATGTCCACTTCACCCAGATGGAGTGTGTGTGTGTGGGGCTTTAAACTGGAACAAGTTGGCGACGCAGCAAAGCCAGCCACACCTTGTGTGTGTGCTATTAGATCGTATCGAATACAATCGGCCATGCTCAACGACAGTTGACGGCAATACTATGTGTATAAAGTCTCCATTTCTCCAATCTGTAAAGTTTTCAATGCATCTGGCATTAAGTGGTTTTTGCAGTAACACCCACCCACGCATCAAGCATTCCCACATATCACTTTACTTCATATGTCCATTTCATATCCTGCCTAAACTTGTTTGCAATAAAAAAGAAATACAAATTCGCTAACCCACAAAACCTACCCAACAAAAAAAAAACAGCAGTCGGAACAGCAGTACGAGGAGAACTTCGACGACGATATGGAGGCTGAACGTGATCTTGCCGAGGATGCGCAATGGAAGAAAATCCAACAGAACACCTTCACACGCTGGGCCAACGAGCATCTGAAGACCATCGATCGTTCCATCAACAATCTGGAAACGGATCTCTCCGATGGCCTGCGTCTCATTTGCCTCATCGAGGTGCTCTCCCAGAAGCGTCTGCCCAAATACAATAAACGTCCAACATTCCGTAGCCAGAAACTGGAGAACGTATCGGTTGCACTCAAATTCCTCGAGGATGAGGGCATCAAAATTGTTAATATTGGTGAGTTGTACAATTTTTGAACATTTTTTTGATTTATCTTCTCTTCCTGTTCTGGGAATTTGGGATTAGGCTCTGAAATGGGTTGGGTTATTGCGTTAGCTAGCGGCTTTAAAGTCACGTCTGACTCTGTGGCCATGAGTCAACTTCCACTGCTATTAGCAACTCTGGAATTGATCAAACATGTTGTGTTCATGCAAATTGCATAATATGCCATTAAATTATTATCAAATACCAATAACCATGGGCGGGTAACCGCTGAGATAGCGGAAGAGAGAATAGCATTTGTTGGTGGTGGTAATAGCAGAAATAAAAAAGGTTTCGCTTAGCTTACGCGACTCCTCCATTGCATTCCAAACAAATATTGTATTTATTTTTTGTTATTTTCTTTTTTTTCAATGCCTCGTTTCCAGACTACAAAATAAATGATGTCATACGCCTTGAGCTTGTAGCGCCAGCTCCAATGCGATTTTTACTTTCATTTCATTTGTACTGCATAATTTAAGATCTGTATGACAAATTTGCAGTGCCAGGTGTATATGATGTCAGTTAATTTAGAATCCGTAGCCGTATCACGATCGTAATGTATTTATTTTTTATGTGTATTTTCGTATTTGTTTTCACACACGCCACGATCAATTTGATGGCCTGTTTCCCACCAAAAGAACTCCAACGAAGCGTGGACATAGACTGAAGGTTCTTTTCATCGCACACAGGGGCTTCATTTTGATAGCTATCGTTTACACAGACCCTCCTCTAAAGACCCTCAACAGCGCCGTCGATCACGAGCTCGCTCTAACGGCATCAAAACAATATGTTTAATAGCGTGCTAATTTGCATTGATTAATAAAAAGACAAATCTATACACATACAAAACTACGAGCATGTGATGCGATAGTGTAGGTTGAATGACTCACAAGAATAATCGTACTCGCAGTCAGTGTCAAATCTCTGAGTTCACTCGGTCAGCCCCTGCTCAAAATGTAATGTATATATTTACAGACATATTTCTACGAGTGTGTGTTGTTGTGTGTCTTCTAATTACCACTTAGTTTTTTAATGGGAGACTCATGACGCAATTGATAAGCCAGCCTAACTGTCGCTCTGTCAATCTCGAACAAGTCGCGTCGCTTCAGTTCGTCTGTAATTTCATTACGAGAAGCCCACAGATAAGGCTGCAGATCGTTCAGTAGGTGACACCTACACAACAAACACATACACTCACAGTATACACACATTTGTGTAAGTGTGTGTTGGTAAACGCATATCGTGTACATAAAAACCAGCTTGTCAATAATTGACAGCTACGTAAACAATGTTAACATTTATGGGTCCCAACTGTTTCAATACACTCTCGAAGGGTCTTTTAATGTTGTCACGCATTAAAATTAATATTTTGAATAGCTTAAGGTATCAATTAATTAGTTTACATTTTAGAAACATTATCTACGATATTTCTTTATAGGAATAATTTTAGATAGTTTCGAGAAAATTATGAGAAAAGTCATTTATTGAAGTTTTTTGTATATTTTGAGCAAACGTTTTCAATCTGCGATTTTATGACTTAAAATTGTATTCGAGAGTATTTAACAGTCAGCTCGCATTTGTTTCCCCTTTGGGGCTATTTTATCAACAGCAGCGTGTAGAAAAAAGGTTTAAATTCCAAAATTGTAGCGCCTGGAAGAAGCAGTCGGTATGTGGGCAATAAAACACAAGAGTATCGCAGTGAGAGCGCCAAGAGTACTCGTAAATAATTTATGGTCTTTTGTCAATGCGTGTTGCTAATCAGCAAATGGAACTTTCGCTTTTGTTTAAATGATATCGAATTGTCCAGCGATAAGCTGTCGCATTTTCGCGAAAAAAGTAAAATCGGCATTGACATTGCAAAAAAATAAATTGTTATTTTTGGCTATTAAAATTTGTCTATGAATCATGTTAGCAACAATTATTTTAGAAGTTTATACATTTTCTTTTGACTCATCGATTGGGTCAACCAGTTTCTTACTGCGAAATTTAAGTTATTCACTTGTGAATCATTTAGTGAATCAATGGATGAATGCACGTCCTGTCTTCAGATTTACAACATTGTGTTGTCATTGATTGTTTTTGCGCGAAAAGAGAAACGACATCGAGCCGAATTTGTTTATTTTGCGAATGAGCTAATTGAAATTTTCATATATATTTATTTTGTTAATTAATTTAACGAGCTGCACATCATTATGGTCTCAAGGCGCACCTCTTCCTGTCGCAAAGAGAAAAGCGCCATAGAAATTACACTTTGGACACATTTTTGGGTCTGGGAACTGTGTGATCTGCAAGTGAAACTGGTTTCCAAATGCTCTCAAGACACTGTCACAATTCATTTCTCACTTGGTTTTATTTTTGTGGAGCTCTTTTGTGCTGTCAATTGAATTAGCGCGAAGTCTACCCGTTTCCAACTGCCTCTTGTTGTAGATCCATTCTCATATCTGCAAATGTTTGCGCTAAAATCTACAGCAACAAAAATACAACTCAAAAAAGCAGAATAAAAATGATAAAGCAGTCGCGCGCAATAAAATGCAAAAAATAACTTAAAAAAAGAAACAAATACTAAGCAAAGAGAAGCAAACCTAATACATGTGGATACCATGCATATGTGTGTACGACGAGTATATAGAGAAGTCGCTCAGTTTACTCAATGACATCATCTGCGGCTTTTTTGTCGAGTTTGCGTGAAGTTTCGGCTTGTGGGGCTTTAATAAATGTTTGTGGATTGTTTTCAATTTTTCACTTCACAGATTTCTTGCAAACAGTTTTCTACAATTCTTCGGAAATTTCTGCTCATCATCTGAGCGCAGTTATCTAACTCAATTTGTCACAGCCAATTGATCGCTATTGATGACGCCATATTATATCAAGGGCTCAGATGAGTCACAATTCTATATTCCAAGTATTATGAGTGCGATTCATAAATTGAAACATAATTGAGGCTTCATGTTCCATTTGACCCAGTTTTCTGCGTCGATTGCTTCTTAATAGTTTCCTCAAATATTAACAAGTTTTCATAAAGATTTATTAGACTAGTCAAGCAGTTGTGTTTGCTGCTTATAAAGACGTTGCTCGTATCTCTTATCAAGTTCTTGTCTGTCTTTGGTATTTATTCTGCTTAATAAATTTGTTTTTTTAAGCTTCATAAGCGCTTTGCTGTTATTTATTCTAAGAACTCGTTAACAATGGCAACTAGTTTTAATTGGATTTCCAAAATCGTTATACTCTATGCGAGGGTATTTTTTTTTCTTTTTATCACGAAATGCACCAAAAATAATTCAGTATCTCAAAGAAATTATTATTAGCGTTTATGCGTTATTTATTTTTTTAATACGGGGAAATTGATCCATAAACTGCAAAAGTTGCCAATCTGTGATCCTCAAAATTCGGTTTATAATTTGGCTTTTAAACTTGCGAATATTTTTATAGTCTCAGAAAGAAGTGTAATAATTAAATTCAATCTGTACATTAGAAATTTAAATTTAACAGTTTCCTCTTTCTATTTCTGTATTTTAACCACATGTTTATTTGGCGAATCTTTTGCAAGAATCTTCCTTTATTGCACACCTCTAAAAAACTAGTTTCCGTTTAACTGCTTAGTTTTTTTTAGCACAGCTCTTAGAGGGAAGCGTATTCAGTTTTGGTTTAACTGCAAGACTGTGCTGCTTTTGTGTTATCTGCTTAAATTAGTTGAATTATGTACATAACTGTTATTTTTTTGAAAGTAGAATAATTATCAGGCAGCGCCAAATATTAAATATGTATATACTTTATATATACATTCCCGAACAAGTATCACATGTTTCCCTTGGGAATTGTTGAGAACTTTGCTAGTTGCTTCTGCATGAGATAAGTTATGTTGTGGCTTCCGTTGTTTTCATTTTTTTTGGGGGGGGTAAACATGTATTTGCTTAAGCCATACTCACGTAGATGAATCATCTGCGAACTGAATGTTGCAGCACCCACATTATCAGAGAGTTTCCGTTGAATTCCACCTGACACGTTGGAGTCTAAAGTGTGTCGACAACAATAATCATGACGATGACGATGCGGCACGTATTAATCATTGCATATTTTATTAAACTGTGCAAGTTGTTAACATGACGCCATCAATTGGCACTCGTCACGGCTGTTGCAAGTGACATTGGATCACTGAAAATAGAAATGATGCGAGCGACTTTGAATTGATTCCATCTCTCGTTCGCTCTCTCAGTATTTTTATCAGCGTGATTGTGTCGGCCAATATATGTATATGATAAGATTAAGCTCGAGTATTGCTTGCAATTTGCGACGAATGCGTTCTCTAATCTACATCGAGTCTCCAGCAATTTAGTCATCTATTCAAATTAGCGAATTTGTCCGTCACAAGCCATTAGAGAGGCGCAGACGCTGATGGAGAGCAGAGACTGCAGACCCGGTTCAATTAACCCCGAAACAAGTGCGCGACGACAATGAAGAATTACACACACACAGATCACACAGAATGGGGAGAAAAGAGCCACAAGGCGTATACTTGATGTGGCAAGAACCCACGCCAAGTGTCCAAAATGTTCGCTGCTGAGCAGCTTAACGTTTCCCAACTTTCTAAGCAATGACAGTTCCGTGACACTCTTGACACCGTTTGCCCTGCCCTGACTTTAACTCTAACTGCAACTCTGATTCCGATTCCAATTGCGACTGCGACTGCCTCTGAGTCTAATTTAATTAGCGACGCGCTGCCAGACACTGCAGCTAAGCCGATCTGCGTCCGCATGATTAGGCCAGGTCGTGTGCAAACTGGTTTTCCCAGGCCCACATTTCTCTGCTATATGCTGGAAAAATGTCGGAAAAATCACAGACTCAGCTCAACTCTCTTCCTCTATGTCTGCGTCTGTCTCGGTGTCTCTGGTATGCGCGTGCCGCTCAAGAACGTGTCTGACGACTGTGACCCAGCCCCAGTCTTGTGGCAGTCGCTTGGCATTGGCCTCAGTCTCAGTCTCAGCCAAAGTCACAGACTCCGACACCAACTTCGATGTGGAGTGCTGGCAATTTTGCTTGCTGTTTGTTGCTGCTGGCGCTGTTGTTGGTTGTTGGTTGTTGCTGGTTGTTTATCTGCTGTAAATTAAGTAGTTTTCTTCTTTAGTTGCGCTCAACATCATAATTCTTGCATGTGGCAGCTAAATTATGCCACGTCATGCCGCATGCAGCCCAGCTAATGCTTTGCTTGGCAGCCTCAGACGTATAACCCTTTTTGGTCAAGTGAGGGCAATAGATAGCATCTACTATAAGATACATTCCGCACAGTTTTACATAATGTTGCAAGCATCTGCAACATGTTGCGACTCGCGTCTCACGCTGTTGCCTCTGCAAAGCGATTAGCAAAAATATGTTCACACTTTTGCGCATGCACAGAGCGAAAAAGTCAAATAAATTTTGCTTAATCTAAAGATTGTTAAAAAACACAAATAAAATGAATGTGGCATTTTTAAGTTTAATACAAAATTGGTACCTATTTATATAAATCTATGTAATTCATTCTACATTTTCATATCGTCAAATACGAATTTTATTTTTGAGTTTCGTTTAATCTAATATCAGTTAAAAACAATGTTCTTCATTCGGCAATATTTAAAGAAAATACAATTTATATTGCTCTGTTATTAAATTGATACATCGTCAAATATGAATTAGAAGAGCTGGAGCATCAATCCGTTTTAATTCTTGTCTATTTAAAAATTCCACTTTACATTTTGAATTGCAATAAATGCGGCAATTTTCTCGCCGTGTAAATGTTTTTGACGTGTCTTCCTCTAAGCGAGGAGTGTGTAGATACTTATCGCTGTTATGGCATCTCGATTGGCATTCATTTGCATATTTCTACATAGGCAAGCAGACATTCTCATGTTGGCCGAGACAACAATTCAGTTGACAAGCAATTCCAGTTAGACACTCGCCATAGATTGCCTGCCTAATTAGCCAAATCATCTCTTGCAACTCACGATCACAGCATGCGTTGTTGCCGTTTTAATTGCCGCTTTCTTCTCAGTCTCTCTCTCTCGATATATATTGCATATATATATGTCAACGAAGTTGGCTTAAAGAAGTAAATGTGCCGGGTAATACATTTGTCATGGCAGCATTTCAAACGTTAAGCGTTAAACATTTTAAGTGGCCATTGAGATGTGCGTTTAAATGGCCACAGGCTGCCAATTTGACGGCATTTGGCAGGCCAACTCGGCCAACCCGACAAAGCTGGCCAAGCTGGCCGCTTAACCTGACCAACTTGCCAACCAAACAGCCGGTTTCCACTCCATTCTCTCTTTCTTCTCTGGCTCGCAACAAGTGGCTCGCTAAAGTAAACAATGCCAAATTGCAAATTTATCAAATGTCGTCTTGGCTGCTTGGCTGTTTGGCTGCAGGGGCGGCAACATGGTCAGCGGGGGGCGTAAGTGTTGCCATAAAAAGATGTCCCCCTGCAAAATTGTATTTGTATAGTGAGCTAAAGTTGTATCAGCAAATGGTTTAACGGCCCGTTGAGCAGCCAAAGCAGCGGCAAGAGCGTTCTACTAGAAAGCACCCTAAGAACACAAATGATGGACTTTGAAATACTCTGTAGCTTAAGAGGCAGAAATATAGTTATTGATGTATCCAAATTTAAATGTGTAAGTGGATAAACATTAGGATATGCAAATATATAGTATTTTGTCGATGATTGCACATTCGATATAATGGCGTAAATTAAAATAGAAACACACCCAAAAACAGTTTGGATTTTTAATTAAAATGCACGTTACACTAAATTTCAATTTTTTTGGTTATGCAAACATATATAATAAATTTAAATATTTTTCAAAGTGAGAGTAAATTTACATCGCACGGGTTGCAATTTGATTTAAATAATTTTATTTTGATGGTGTTTTTTATTAAAACTAGAGTTTTTTCTTAGTAATATGGTTAGAGTAGGAATTTTTAAAATATTATTTGATCTAATGAATTTTATTTAAGGATGCTTCATATTTAGATTTATTTATTATGAGGATATACATACGTATGTAGATATTGCAATAGATAGTTTCAGATACAAATTATTTATTGAAATAGAGAGTAAATTTTTAGAAAGCTCGTCTACACCTACACTTTGCTTTCCCACAAACTGCTGCACATCACTGAAGTAGTTGGCTTAGAATTTGGCTCGTAAGCAAATGCTGCATTTGGTTACAATTCTTGACCAGGGCAACTTCAAGAGTTTCGCTCAACTTTCACTCTGATAAAATGCAGTTCACAACAACTACAGACACAACTGATGACACTTGTTGTCTTGCTTGGTAGCTGGTTTAGGCCATAATGCCATTTGCCAGTCATGCTGGCAAAGTTGGCCACAAGTTCCAGATCGTTAGACAGCACCTTATACAGCAGGCTGTTGAGGTGCTCAGGTGTTGGGTAATCTGTAAGTTTCGCTGCTTTACTAATTGATAAGCGATCGCCGCGCCAGAGAACCTTTCACTTTGTTAACGTCTTTGATATGCTTATCAAATGACCATCCACAACCATTCAGTCGCATTTTTCTGCGGTGTCAATAAACTCACAAAGAAATCAAAGAAGAGCAGCTGAAGCTGAAGCGAGCGTCAATACAATTCAGAGTGATTACCATAACAAAAGACAAACAATCTGTTGCTATTTCTGTATTTGCTTAGAGGTCGCCTTCGTCGAAACCGGCCAGACGACTTGGTCGCGTGCAGCCCTGAACTTGACCAGGCCAAAAAGCCGACACCGTCTCCAACAGCGACTGCGACTGCGACTGCGACAATGTTGTAGCAAGTTGTTGTAACAGTTAGCAAATATCTTGCACATAATTGGCAGCTTGTCGTTCAACGGCAACAAGTTTGCCAGCCAAGCGGGGAGAAGCATCTGGGTATCGGGTGTTGGCATTGACAGATGGGGCAGGTTGGGGCCTGCGGCGGCTGCTGCAGCTTCTGTGCTTGCTGCAGCTAGAAGATGTACGAGGCAGTTTGCCACTGTCCAGCAATTAATAGATATATTAAGTTTATGACGGTTTGCTGTGCAGCGTAACGGTGCAGCTCGTTCCCATTTCCATTCCAATTGCCGGTTTCACAAGAATCTCTTTAATTTGCAGACTCTTCGGATATTGTCGACTGCAAGCTCAAGCTGATATTGGGCTTGATCTGGACGCTCATCTTGCACTACTCGATATCGATGCCCATGTGGGATGGCGAGGATGAGAAGCAGTTAAATGGCTCGGGTCCGACGCCCAAGCAGCGGTAAGTTCGCAATTCTGCCCCTTCTTGCATTCACTTTAATAAATCTCTTGTATTTTGTGTGGCAGCCTGTTGAATTGGATACACGCCAGGATACCCGATATGCCCATCAATAACTTCACCAACGACTGGACCACAGGCAAGGCTGTGGGCGCTCTGGTTGATGCCTGTGCGCCTGGCCTGTGTCCCGACTGGGAGATGTGGGATCCCAAGGATGCTGTGCAGAATGCCTCCGAGGCCATGGGTCTGGCCGATGATTGGCTTAATGTGCGTCAACTGATCAAGCCCGAGGAGCTTGTCAATCCCAACGTTGATGAGCAGTCGATGATGACGTACTTGTCGCAATACCCCAACTCCAAGTTGAAGACCGGCGCCCCATTGCGGCCCAAGACGAATCCCAACAGGTGAGTGCGGAGATCAATCAATCATTCATCTTCAGTTTCTTCAACTGCAGCACGTAATCCTTCTATTTCCCTCGGATTCAGTTTAATTCACTCTGCAATGCAATTCGATTAAAACCCCCAACTGAAATTCTAATTTTGTATCTTCTCTCTCTCTCTCTTTCTCTTTCTTCTCTCTACATCTCTAATACATTTGTATATCTTTACTTTATGTCTATATGTATGCAATTATCTGGGCAAAAATATTTTAATTGATTGGATATTGTTTCTGTTTTCCATCCCGCTCCAAATCAAAATGTGTATATACTATTTATATACATGCATAATATGTTTAACTACCTGAATACCCGCCTATATATAATATATGTTATATATATATATATATATTTATTACTGTCTGAAATGCAAAACTCAGCATTCCTCCGCCGCGGTAAGTTCGGCATGCTTTTCTCTTCTTTTCGGTTACTGACTGAAACGGCCGTCAATTCTTTTGGCTTATGTTTTTGATATTTATTCGTTGTAGTTATTTTTTGTTGTATTCATTCTTGTTTCTTGTGTGTTGCGTGCGTCTGCGCCCGCTTCACATGATTTAAATGTTCTTACCAGTTTGTATTTTGTTGTTACTTTTAACTGTTGTTGTTGCTGCTGCTGCTGCTGCCAATGCTGCTGTTGTTGTTATCTGCGGCTTTACCTTGCGCCTAGCCTTGAGCGCACGTATCTAATGGATACTTCAACACGCCGGTTCTCTGGCCGGCTTCTGGCTTCTGGCTGCTGCTTTTGTATCTTGACTCTCTGTTTTTGATCTTTATATTGTACATACTCGTAGCATTCTTGTTCGCTTTGTGCGGCTTCATTAGCGCATTTGGTTGCCAACAATTAGTAGCATTAACAAAACAACTTTAAAGCCCTGCAGTAAACGCTCGCTAATTAAAATCGCAACGCTCTTTCCTCTGTTCAAATTAGTTTAAATTTTTCCAATCCATTTGTTTGCTCTCGAATGTAGGCAGTGATCTTACTGTGAATACAAAAGGACAGCGAGTTTTGGCATTTCATTCTCCTCCACTCATTTGTAATTAATAACATAAACAAATTCACAGCTATAAGTTTTGTTGTAAATTTCAAATTCGTATTTATTTTTTATCTGGCGCTTAAAAGCATGCTATGCTTGACAAATTCGTAGCATACTTTCGGCTGCTTGTCGTAAATGCGGCAATGACAAAAAGTGTTGCATACTTGTAGGCAGTTTTTGAAATTTTCTTCATCTCTTTCAATTAGTCTACGATGTACTAATTTTGTTCACATTCCCTCCTGACACAGAGTGCGTGCTTATGGTCCTGGCATCGAGCCCATCGGTCCTGTGGTTGGCGCGCCTGCCAATTTCACCGTCGAAACTTTCTCCGCTGGCAAGGGTAAGTTTGACATTAATTATTTGTGTATACAACTATTAATGTCTCTCCTCGCTAGGTGTTGTCGATGTGGACATCGAGGGACCCAACGGAGAGGTGGAGAAGGCCGATGTGCGCTTCAACAATGACAAGAATCTCACCTACACCATTTCGTACATCCCCAAGGCCGAGGGTGTGCACAAGGTGACCGTTAAGTATTCGGGTCGCGACATCCCCAAGTCGCCGTTCCCCGTCAAGGTCGAGGGCCATGCCGGCGACGCCTCCAAGGTTAAGGTAACCGGTCCCGGCATTCAGCCCAGCGGCGTGACCATCAAGAAGCCGACGTTCTTTGATATACTCACCAAGGATGCGGGTCGCGGTGTGCCCGAGGTGATCATCATTGATCCGGCCAACCACAAGACATCGGTGGCCGCCAAGGTGCGTCAGTTGGAGAATGATACTTGGCGCTGCGAATACGTCACCGCCCTCCAAGGCCTCCACTCGGTCAATGTGTTCTACGCCGGCACTCCCATACCCAACAGTCCGTTCCCCGTCAAGGTGGCTCCGCTGTCCGATGCGCGCAAAGTGCGCGTCTCGGGACGCGGCCTGCAGGCGACGGGAGTGCGTGTGGGCGACGATGCGGACTTCAAGATCCATACCGAGGGCGCTGGCGAGGGTGTGCCCGAAGTGCGCGTCATTGGACCCGGCGGCATGAACCAGAATGTCATGCAGTCCAAGGTGGACGGCAACACCTACGAATGCCACTATTATCCCACCAAGGAGGGTCGCTATGTCGTCATGGTTACCTTCAGCGGGCAGGAGGTGCCCAAGTCACCGTTTGAGGTGAAAGTGGGTCCCAAGAAGGAATCCTCCATTGTTGCCTACGGTCCAGGCTTGAGCAGCGGCGTCATTGGCTACCCCGCGGCCTTTGTGGTGGAGACGAATGGCGAAACAGGCGCTTTGGGCTTCACTGTGGCCGGTCCCTCGCAGGCCGAGATCGAGTGCCATGACAATGGTGATGGCTCCGCACTGGTCAAGTATCATCCAACTGCAGTCGGCGAGTACGCTGTGCACATTCTCTGCGACAACGAGGACATACCCAAGTCGCCGTTCATTGCCCAGATCCTGCCACGCACCGACTTCCATCCCGAGCTGGTCAAGGCCAGCGGCCCAGGACTGGAGAAGAACGGCGTCACTGTCAATCAGCCAACCAGCTTCGATGTGGACACCAGCAAGGCTGGCAATGCGCCACTGGATGTGATCGTGCAAGACGTCTATGGCGTCAAGCTGCCCGTGCAGATCAAGAGCAATCCCGACGGCACCAAGAAGGTCAGCTACACGCCCAACTCAGGCGTGCCACACACCGTGGAAGGTAAATTATATGTTCATAATAATTATATTACATGGTTTTGGATATAATGATTTTTTATTTATTCTTAATCGTTACTTGGAATTGAATTATAGCGTAAAAAATATAGCTAAAGCAACTAATTTCAACTAGAGGCTACATAATGATTGTATCGTAATTCTAAGTCAGTTCCTTTTGTTTTTTTTAAGTAGTCATTCCTAATTTAAACCCTGATTAATCTCTTTTTCGCTCCACAGTCAACTACGGTGGCGTCTCCACGCCCAACTCGCCGCACCGCATCTATGTGGGCGTGCCCGTGGATGCGGCCAAGGTGCAGGCCTTTGGCCCCTGGCTGCAGCCGGGCGTGCGTCCCAATGTGCCCACGCACTTCAATGTGGATGCACGCGACGCTGGCGAGGCGGAGCTGAAGGTGAAGGTGGTGCATGAGGAGACCAAGCTGGATGTGCCGTGCCGCATCATCGACAACGAGGACAACACCTATTCGGTGGAAGTCATTCCACCCATGAAGGGAGCCTACACCACAACCATGACGTACGGAGGTCAGCCTGTGCCTTTGGGCCAGAAGGTGGTCGTTGAGCAGACGGTGGACGTGTCCAAGATCAAGGTGGACGGACTCGAACCCAGTAAGTAGTATTACGAATTATCTTATTGCATTTTAGGCTCTCTCTCTTGTGAGTTTTGTCTCAAGTCCAAGTCACATCTCATTCATCCCACACATAAGCCGCGCCCCTGAACAGTTTGCAGCAGTTTCGCATCATCACCCACGGGCTGCCCAAGGCGGATCTGGCGGTGACCATCACCAGTCCATCGGGCAACCGCATCAAGGCACACATCATCCCAACAGCCGAGGGATTTCTGGTGAATTTCACGCCCACCCAGCTGGGCGAATATCTGCTGAGCATTTGCTTTGGCGGCACTCCGATCACGCCGCGTCCCTTCCGGCTGCAGTGTCTGACGGGCAGCGACTCCAACAAGGTGCAGGCTTTTGGTCCCGGCCTGGAACGGGGCATTGTGGGCCAGCCGGCAGAGTTCATGATCGACACACGTGGCGCCGGTCAAGGTGGCTTGGGCGTCACCGTTGAGGGGCCCTGCGAGGCGGCGATCAATTGCCGGGACAACGGCGACGGCACCTGCAATGTGGCCTATCTGCCCACCGAGGCGGGCGATTACAGTGTGAACATTACGTTCAACGAGCGACACATCAATGGCTCACCATTCCAGCCGATCATTGTGCCCGTGCCGAATCTGAAGAACACGCGCGTCAGCGGCATCGGCATCCAGCCGCATGGTAGGCATTGGACCGAGAGTTGCACAGTTGCCCGCCCGCCCGCTCCTGCTAATCCGCTCAATTGCAGCTGACCACAAAGGCTAATCTCTGACAGCCCGCCTCCGCCTCCGAATCGTTACGTTGTTGTTGTTGTGTATTTTCTAATTGTTGTCTTGCATTTTGTTGTTGCCACTAAAACCATTTGATACACTAATCGCATCGCCAAATGTTCTTGTTGCCTGCTCCGTTTATTTGCCAGCCTCTTGCTAATATTCCGTGTCTTCCCTTTAGGTGTTATCATGAATGCCGCCACCGACTTCATGGTCGACATGAGCAAGGTGGGCAGCAACATTGACTCGGGCAAGCTCAGCTGCGCCATCTTCGATCCCATGGGCCA
Organism: Drosophila ustulata; assembly: GCA_035047365.1. Classification (NCBI taxonomy): domain Eukaryota; kingdom Metazoa; phylum Arthropoda; class Insecta; order Diptera; family Drosophilidae; genus Drosophila; species Drosophila ustulata. The sequence continues at coordinate 28,295,075 of JAWNPT010000094.1, forward strand.
TGTGCTGCCCAGCAAGATTGTGCAGGGACCCACCGACGACATCTTCCGCATCATGTACACGCCCTTCGAGGCCGGCCGTCACACCATCGAACTGATGTACGACAATATCCCAGTGCCTGGGTCGCCGTTTGTCGTCAACGTGAAGAGCGGCTGCGATCCGACGCGCTGCAAGGCCTATGGCCCCGGTCTGGAGAAGGGTCTGACCAATCAGAAGAACAAGTTCACCGTGGAGACCAAGGGCGCCGGCAACGGCGGCTTGTCGCTGGCCATTGAGGGTCCTTCCGAGGCCAAGATGACGTGCACCGATAACCGCGATGGCAGCTGCGATGTGGACTATCTGGCCACCGATCCTGGGGAGTATGACATTACCATTCGGTTTGCCGACAAGCATATACCCGGCTCACCGTTCCGTGTGGTCGTCGAGGAGACTGTGGATCCCAGCAAGGTGAAGGTCTATGGACCCGGCATCGAGCACGGTCAGGTGCGCGAGGGCGTGCCGACGGTGTTCAATGTGGATGTGGGCGAGGCTGGTCCTGGTCGCATTGCCGTCAAACTGACCAACACCGAGGGCATACCCGTCGACAATCTGAGCGTCGAGGACAAGGGCAATTGCATTTATGCGGTGCACTATGTGCCGCCCAAGGCGGGCTCAGTGCTGACCTGCCAGGTCAAGTTCGCCGACGTCGAGGTGCCATGCAGGTGAGTCTGTCAAGCACTCCCATGTTGTTTAAATGTACAGCTCTTTAATCCCATTTTGCAGTCCATTTGTGATGACCGTCTTCCCCAAGTCCGAGGCCACGAAGGTGCGCGTCAAGGGCGTGAATGAGAAGAAAAAGACGCCCGCTTCGCTGCCTGCTGAATTCGAGATTGACACGAAGCAAGCTGGCCAGGCCGACATCAATGTGGCCATCAAGAACCCCAAGGGCAAACCGATGCAGCCGCGTCTCGAGGAGGTTGCAACCGGCACCTACGTGGTGTCCTTTGTGCCGGACGAGTGCGGCACGTACCAGTGCAGCATCAAGTATGGCGACAAGGAGATCGATGGCTCGCCCTTCAAACTCGAAGCATTCCCCACCGGCGAGGCCAAGAAATGCAAGCTGGTGGAGCAGGCGCCAAAGATTCTGCCCTCCGGCAGCCAGTCGCACCTGAAGGTCGATGCTCGCGAGGCTGGTGACGGTGCCGTTACCTGCAAGATCACCAACAAGGAAGGCAGGTGAGTAACGGCCAAAACACTTCCACTTTACTTAGATTAAGTTGTACTTAATTGCCGTTCTCTTGCAGTGAAATTGTCGACATTGATGTGATTGAGAAGGATGGCTTGTTTGACATCTTGTACGCGTTGAATGATCCCGGGGATTATGACATCAATGTGAAGTTCGGTGGCAAGGATATACCGAATGGTAGCTTCTCCATTAAGGTAGCCTGATTGACACATTTACCAAAAATCACATGTCCCAAGTCAGTTCCCCATTTGAAAACGGGGAAATGTTTGTTGACACCAAAAATTAGCAATTATTATCATAATTATTATTTCCTTCTATGATCAATCTAGTCACATAAGCGATGTCGTGAGGATATCCATATATACATATATATTTATATATAATACTTATATAATACGTCTCTAGTCAGATTCGCAGTCATTTTTATTGGTGTTTGTGTCTTGTGCGTCCCTTTTTCATGTTAATCGACAAATTGTTTATGTAAAAACTCATTTTGTTCGCAATACAAAAACACGCAAACAATTTACCTAATGTATACATCGATGTACATATATGTAACGTATGTATATCTGTACTATATGTATGTATGTATGCATCAAGCCATGAAGACCATGAAACTCGGCAATAAAACAAGGAATACAATTTAAGTGCAACATTGTAAAACATGACAACAAAATAAATGAGTGAAAGATGAAGAAAACCGTTGGGAACAATTCTTAAAAACAAAAAAAAAAAAACAAAAACAAATTTCAACTGAAATTGAATTGCATGCAAAAATTGTTCGTTATATTCAAAATTTATAATTATTTGAACCAACCAAATGCTCTGCTATGCCAAATTACAAAATGCGCTTTGTTTTACATTATGCATTTAATGCACCAAATTATTCAATTGTTTTAATGCTTCATTATTTTTTATACACTCGTATTTGCTGTCGTAGTGTGCGTAAGTTGTTTGTGTGTGTTTGTAATTGTATTATTATTGTATTTTATTTTGATTAATTTGTATTTGTATTTGTATTCGTATTGTTAACACGGCCAATCCAAATCCGAAATGATACTTGAACTGATTGCGCTCTTATTGTTATTATTACGCTTAAGCACAAAACATTTCTACCAAATAATTTTATAATAATTGCTAATTTAACAAACAATTCTCCTAACCCCGCCCCCTCAACACCTTTCTATTCGAGGCGTATATTTTGCACTTTCTACGTGAACAATTCTTTTTTCTTGCAGCGATCATGTGAATTTGCTGTAAGTACAAAATTCATTAGACTCGTAAATGTTGACAGCGTGAGTAATGAACATGTCTGCAACGCGCTGACAAGATTAAAACATCTGACAGCAGCAACAACAACAACTGCATAAACAACAACAACCAGAAGATACACATCAGTCAGTCAGTTGAACAATTCAAATGAAACAATTTCATATTCGCGGGCAGATTGCCCAGCTATGCAGCTATTTTGTAGCAAAGATTAATTATGTTTAATCCCAGCAGATTCGCATAATTTGTTAGCTTTCTAATTAAATCATGTATGCTCAGATAACCCCGCTCTTTAGCCCCTTCTAAAGGGCAAGTGTTGTTCGTCTCTCATCTGTCTATTTTTGACAGCGTTTTTTAGAAGCTCAAGAACTTCATTATCAGCAACACATTGTCTACGTGACACACAACACACTCATTGGCCCTTTTTTCAAACATGTGGCAATCAACATTTTTAGTGTCTGAAAATTAAGTATCTATTTCTGTTAGAATATATTTAAATTATTATTACAAATACAACAATACTAATGGAGAATGAAATGAAAAGATATGTTAGAAAAGTTTAAACGGGGAAATTGTTGTAAAATGCATACAAGTAAAATATATTTCATTAAGAAATTATATAGAGAGCGAAAGAGAGAGTTCATTCTCCAAATAGACAAAACCATCACAATTAATTTAAATAATTGAAAGAAGAAAAAAGGCTTTGAATTTTAGCTGAGAATATTAAGTGTTCCAAATTTGTATATAAATGTATTTTTTGTATATATATTGAAAATCTAGAGCATGTTCTAAAAGTATGAAGACATATCGTATGCAAAATTAGTGAAAGTAATTGCGTGAATTAGAAATTAACACATTGTTTGCTGTCGAAATGAGTTCTATTACGATAATAATAATAATCTGCGGAATTAAGAGCGCTAAATATACTTACATCTATAGTATAGACGAGTGCAGACTGCGTTTCAGCGCCAAGCGGAAAGACAGCAAAATTTTAATGTAAAAGTTTCGAAATTTTATTAGTGCTGCATACAACAAATTTAGAAACATTTACGAAAATAATAAATGTGTAAATTTGTGTGAGTTTGTGTGTGTGTATCAAAAAGTCTATAAAGTGTGGCCAGCTTGTGTGTACATATATAAATATATAAGAATCACTATTATAATATTATATATGCATATAGTATATGTTGTACAAACACATGTAAATGGTGTTAAAAGTTGTTGATTCACACGTCGTTGTTGTTGCTGTCGTTGCTGTTCATCGCGTGGCCAGCGCAAAATATCAAGTATACGACGGCGCTTCTAATGGCGAACTGCATATGATATTCATTTTCTGCAAGCCACAAAAATGTTGCAAGTAATTAAAATAAGAAAACACACACACACACACACACATACACATGCATGTTGTGACTTTATGTGTGTTTTCTGTTTTGTGGAATCTATTAAGATTGGCAAGAGGAAGAGCACTCGATAGAGAGAGAGATCTGTGATGGTGCCAACAACTACTACACCTAGTCGCCTTTGCTAGTCGTGCACCGATTCTTAGTCAGAGTTTGTCCTCGCGACTGTCGTCATCGTCGTCACCGTCATCTCGTCTCGCGTTTTTTCCGCAACTGGAAGTGTAAAAGGTGGCCAAAAATCAAAAGCTTTCCATGCATATATTTTATTGATTCGATTTCATGACGTTTTTTGATGCATTCGAATCCGCTTGAGAGTCTGTCAATAGATCGCAAAAAATTGCAAAATGCATATAGCGACAGCAGTCGCGCTGCTGCCTTTTCATTTCTAGTTTTTCAATATATTTATTTTTGCTTTTTTTCTCGATCTCATTGATTGGCCCGTATATTCGCGTACTTCTTATTAATAGCGCAAATATTTTATTGAGATTTGTATCTTTGACTTTTCTCGATTTGGCCACGGATATGGCACAGAATTATTTCAATATTTGCACTCATTATAATGTGCTTATGCAACAGCTGTTGTGGAAATTCTTTGCACATGACCAACAGAATCTACAACAACGACAGCAACAACAGCAACAGCTTCTAAACTACGACTACAACGCGTCAATCAATGCCACTTCCTTCTTTTCTGAATCGTGCGTGCGTCTGCATACATTACGTATACGTATTCGTATTCATAATCCTAATCGCAGTCTCGCCATTGTATATTTATTATTTTTTTCGTATTGTGTGTTGTTGTGTTTTTCACCCTTTTTGCATCGCTTTTGTTGTTTCACACTTTCAAGTTTTTTTCCATATCAATCAATGCATCAACTTTTAATAATAAGCAGAAGCCATCGCCATCGCCATCACCATCCACATCGACATCGACATCGACGATTCGTAGTTGTAATTGAAATATTTCTGCGATTTTCTTCACAAGTGCAAAGTATACGAATCTCGAAGTACTCTCGTCTCCGTAGTTGTGGTTCTAGTACTCGTCGTTGTGTTCTGATTTCCAAATTGCCTGCTTGTTGTTTTATGAATTTCGATTGAAATTCACTATATGCATACATATACATTTTGTGGATAACTTGGCCATTTTCAATCTTATTTTCATTGACCTCAGGCTGTCGAAAGCATCGAAGAATACTCGCATAGTGAATATATCGAGGAGCATACGACCAAAGTGGTTCAACAAACAACAACACAGGTAAGAAGATATTTAAAATTTAGTGATTTAGTGAATTTTCATGAAATATAAAAAAACGTTACGAAATTCAAATACAAATTTAATTTGTGTGACAAAAGTTGACTTGAAGTATCATTTAATTTAATATTTCTGTGAGGGATACTCTTATGTTAATCCCATGTGAATATTTAATTGAAAACTTGTATTTAATTGCGCAGTTCGTATTATTAAGACAAAACTATTGAGCTACCAATGCAAAGCACCAAATTCTTTAAAATTGTTTGCAGTGACTAACATGTTGATAAGGAAAATTCAAACATAATTTGAGCTAATTTTTTAAAGTTGAAAAATAGTGTCTGAGACTTAAATTGAAATGAATTAATGAATAACATAATAACACTAAATAAAACCTTTTCTAGAGCGAACTTGTCAACGGAAAATCAGAAGTTACCTATCGCAGCGTTGCCTTTGAGAAATTGCCACTACCCACAACCGGCGGAAACGTTACTGGTGCGTATACTTAATATTTATTTTATTGAGCATAACAATGTTTGCTTTTTATGTTTTCTATATTTTCGCTTGGGAAACTGATTTCTTTAGTTGTAGCTTTTGTTATACATTTTAAGTTGATTTCTGTTTGCAAAATGAAAGCGTCAGCGCCAAAGCGAAATTTTAATTAAACGCAAAAAATGTGATTTGTTTAATCTAGAAAATATTTATGCGCCATTTAAACAGTCGCTCCCTCTCGTATTTGCAATTTAGTGCAGCGCCTCGACAAAAAGATGTTTTCGCGCTTCTATTGTGAGCAGTCTATAGTACAGGAACGAAAATAGAAAGCGCGCAGAACTGTCGTAAATTTTGACATATTTATATGAATACGAGAGTTGACTTAAAAATACAATATCAAGCATAAGCACACATACTAAACGATGAGACACCATGGACAACGCACCCGTGACTCGAGATGCAGCTGAAGATGCAAATTGAGATGGCTACTAGAGAAGAGGGAAGAAGAAGGGTGTCGGTTTGTTGACGGCTTATCTGGTTAATTGTTGACAGTCGGACAACTTAATTAGACAATGGATGCGACATGCGACAACGACAGCAACATTATGACAGACTGATCTTTTTGGGGGAGATCTGTATGTGGGGGCGATGTCGGCAATTCTTTTGTTTTCGGTCTCTTGGTTCATTGACTGGGGGCACTTGAGGATTCTTTGCTTGCCTCGTGCAAGTAATGAGGTATTAAATTCTGCAACTTGTTCGCGTATGTTGCGTTAATTATTTGAATTTATGTGATTCTGTGCGCTTCGTCGAGGGATTTACGAGTTGTAAAACGCTTTGCCTACAATTTCATTAAATTCTCAGCATGATTGATGACTTTTCGTTGTCGTTCTTGTTGTTGTTGGCTCATCGTGTGCACTGCACATTCAAATCAATAAATACGAAATATTCATTTTGTAATGTTTGCAAAATATATTTGTTCGATTTTTCACGCTTCCATGCAATTTTCAAACATTTTCGCCGCTTGGCTACGCGACGTTGTCGATGTCGACGTACTATGATGCCCACCAAAAACCAAAAAAACTGGGTCTGGGCTCCTCATTAAGATCACACAGCGCGCCACGTTCCATTTGGCCTGGGACTCTCTGGTCTCTAGTCTCTGGTCTGTGGTCTATGGCCTCTGGCCGCAAGTGGCAGCGACTATCAATAAGTTTTGCTTGCCGCCTCTCGGCTAAGTGTCGTGTCGTGTCGCCTCTTTGTGATGCTGGCATCGCCGCAAAGCTTGTGGTCGCTTTTATGGTGCGCTCCATTTCGTTTGAAGATGGTTTATTGTAAATGATTCGTTTTGGCCAAATGGCATTTTTTGTCGCGCATTTGTCGCACTGATTTTTCATTGCTCGTCAAACGTTGACTGCAACTTCATTAGAACTCAATTCATTCGCTTCATCATATTTATGTTTATTTTCAAATGCTTCTGTTGACAATTATAATTTTCGCATATTCACATTTTCACATTTTGATTGATTTCATTTGCTGTTTTGCCAAATGCCAGGCTATTACAAAATCAATTACATAAGCGCGCAAATACATATTCCAATATTCGATTAATTGAAACGGTTTGACAAAATGTTTAACGCATTTTTGGCATACCAATGGTTTTTATTAGACGCGTATTTTATCGTTAGATATTTATTTCTGCGTCTCCAAGCTATAAAAATCCACAATTTGCATTTTATTTTTAAACATTTTTATTTCGACGTTTGATTTTTCCATTTTTTTTAATGGCCAAATATTAATAAATTTTATGTCGTCTTTGGCTGCAATAAGTAATAAATTGTATTTCCCTTAGCAGATACATATACATACATACAAATATACTATCTATAGCTATAATTAAAATCAGTCTATGGATATATGTATGTAAGTAAAGTGTGTATGACCTGAGATCAGAAAGAAGAAACGCAAAAACGCGAAAAATGATTTTCATATTTGCACCTTTTCGAGCTCGAAATTCGAAATGACAACTGTTAAATGTCCAAATTACCAATACCAAGACACCACACTCTAGGCGCATTCTATGTTTGCGTGTGTGTGTGTGTGTGTGTTCGATATATAGACACACACTTGTCATATGTACAAATATTTCCAATTTTCTATATATTCTTTAATTTATATCTCGTTCATTGGCTCTGCTCTTTGCCTACTTTATAGCAAAAGGCCTCAACATCGTCAGCCATATTTTCGAAGATTCAAAATGGGTGTATCTGTGTGTGTGAGTGTGCATTTGTGTGTGTGTGGTGGTTGATCTATGCTGCCTGCGTCGCCGCTGCTGCTGCTGCTGCTGCTGCTGCGACGCATCTTTGTGGTAGGAACTGGCGTGCTTTTATATATTGGCCTTAATTTCGATTTGGAACTGTCGATGTTCACTTGAAATCGGGACGTGGAGACGCGTGGACCTGCAAAACGTCGCTGGCAATTAAAATCGTGCGCTAACAAATGACACATACATTAATTAATCACAATAATCATTTAACAAATTTACTGCGTGTGTGTGTGTGTGTAAAACTGTGTGTTGAAGGATTCTCTGTAAAATACGAAATTTAAACTAAATTATATAATTCAGTTAGTGTGTGTGTGTGTGTGAGTGTTTCTGTCCCTGTTTTTTTGCATGCCTTGTGCTGTCCCCAGCTGAGCAAGGATATGTGTTAAACAGGATACTCTCAAGCTGAAGCTCACACATATATCCTTGTTCGCTGATCGGGTCCACAAAAAGTAAAATATACAACACAATTTTGCGTTGTTATATTTAATTGTTCTAAATTTTAAGTGTCTTTATTTCAAAATCACACGCGCCTTGCAAACAATTCAAATAAACATACATACATACATATACAATTGAAAATCGCACGTAAAACGACAACGATCACAAAACAATGCACTTCAGTTGGTTATCTGAGAAACCAGCAGCGCCGGAAGCGACCTGGGCAGATCATTCGTATTATTTTCGGCCCTATTACTATAAAGTGACCGTCTCCGAACGCGATCGATCGGAGCGCACACACGTCTACTTCAATGAGACCATCATACCCGAGAATCAAGGATTAAATGATTCAGACTTTCTGCCATTAAATTTCAAATCATCGTTTTCAATTGTAACACATCAAGGTAAATCAATCTGGAGTTCTTCGTTCGCTGCGCCTGCAATAAAAATTCTTTAGCTTTTCTTTTGATACTTTGCCAGCCAAAATGACGTCCACGATGTCGTCAATGAGTCCCATTCGCAACCCAATTTCGCTGACTAAACCGAGAAATATTCATTTCATTTTTGTGTTAATTACCAAATTCCCAACAAAATGCCACAAAAACGCCTCCAATTGAAGACGGCGCTTGGCCCACACACACAGCCACAGCCTCTTAGACTGAAGTGTCAATGCTTTTCCGCCTCCTTTGGTTTCCCCCGCCTCGGCTGTGAGGCAATGCAATTTTGAATTATGACCAAAAAGTCTTTTAAATGTGTCGTCTTTTATGGCACCGACGCATTTGTCTCTTCTTTGCTGGCTTGGGCATTATGCTCGTTGTTGCAAATTAAATTCTATGATTTATTATCAGAGTTTGCAACAAAGCGTAAAATTCGTTCGTTTGGCCTCTTGCATCATGATCACGATTTGTCAGGGCCTGCGTATGATTGTCTACACTAGTCAACAGGAATCTCGAACAGCCTCAAACTAATGCTTGAAATTTTGTTCTTTAGATATTTGAATGATTGCGACTTTATAAGTTAAATATAAAAAAGATATTTCGATTTTATTTTCTAATTTATTTATTAAATACATGTTGGGCATATATATATAAATTCATAACATAAAATACAATATCCAAAAACAATCTTATAACAATTTAGTTTTTGATTAAAATATTCAAATCGAATCTTATTTATTCAGATAAATCTGCTTAATCTAGTTAGAACATTTTTGCCGTGACTTGCCAAGAAAATTGCAAGTTTAGGATTTATATACTGGTAGCACATTGATTTATTCAGATATTTATTTGCTCTAGGGAAAAAACAATTTTAGATATAGCTGTTCGCTTAAATTTGTTTGAAAGAACTGTGTTCAATTAATCCTTCAGATAATTTATTAACCATTTTTTCAAGCAAATTCCGGGAAATAAATAATATCGAGCTGCCAACAAGTGTTGAAATCCAATAAAGACGCCATATCATTCGTCTACGATATTTCGGATATTTTGTCTCCTCAGTCGTCAGGCAATTATAATGCTATAAATATGGCTGATAATTTACACAAGTTGTGAAAAGCTGCGATTTTAAAATGATGATGGTTTTGTCTCATGAATCATATCTAGAAATGCGGCAAATAAAATCAATGCTTTTGTTGACTAGTGTCGGTTCCTTTGGCTAAGCGCAAATGGCGCAAACTTTTGCTGATATATCGAAAACATATATGCCGAACAGCTTGAGAGTCATTAAATCTTTCATTTGTATTGCCAGCGTCCATTAGAAGATGCCAAAAGATGCCACTGTCCCGTCCCTGCGGTACTCTGGTCTTTGTGTGTGTGTGTTTCTTCCCATGCTTCAATGGGCGGCACTGGCAGGTAGACTGTGGCGAGGGGCGGGTTGGGGTTGGGGGCGGCCGGACACTGGGACGGACAGCAACAAATGTTCAAACATAAATAATCATATTTTTCTGAAGATGATACGAATGAAATACTTGCTAGCTATAGAGTTGTCGTGGCCACATTTTTTATACATTTATTTTCTAGTTTGAATTTTTCTTTATATTTGATTTGTTTTCTTTTTTTTAATGCACGCACTCAGCGCCACATTTTGATCGTTAATTTGCAAAAAGTTTCTTTTGAAAAGTATTTCGGATTATTTGAATTTTACATGTCATTTCCTTTATGAAACTGAACAGCTGAACAGCAACGATTCGAAGGCGTTTTGCATACAACAAAACATACTTCTACTATTCGCTTTCATTCTTATGATTTATAAAGTAATTTGCCAAAGTGAATTCTGTGGCAGGATTCGAGATTGGAATTTAATAAATGCCACTTTAATTGTTCAACATCAACAGCAAACGCGAGCCCATAAATTCTTCAATTGCCCGAAAAGCGTTCCACTTGGCACCACCGCCAGATGTTCTCGTCTTGCTCTGCAGATTTGCTCTGCTGCTGTTCCATTGTCTGTTTAAACATTTGTTTTGCTCTCAAAGATTGGACAGGCACGCGACTTGCTGCTCTGATTTATGTGTGTTTTTTCCCGTCGAGTGTTTGGCTCAGTTAAACTTAATCATGGGACTGTATTTAGCTGTGCCACGGGATCAAAACAATGCGAATTATTAGCTCAATAAATAGATAAACTAAGCGCATCAAGATGATGAGTCTTCCACGCTAGATCTTCAAATTTATGGCCTGTGTTCGACATCACATCGAATCACACAAATTGAAACAACTCGAGCGTTGTGTTGAGTCAATCATAAATTTCGCATAATATGGTGGCAACATCTTGAATAACGTGATAGCATACTATTTATTTATCATTATATTATTTATGATAAATAAATAAACACAGTTTGAGAGTCGCTGTGGGTCTGACTCATTTTGATTCCTTGTCTATATCTTTATATTTCTTATTTACTGGCGATACGCCCACTAAATTCCATGCAGGTGACTTTTTTTCCCGAGAGTATCAACAACAATCTTGTTGTCTCTTTTTATGTGGCAACCACTTAAAATTAATGATCCCTCGTGTCTCTTTTTCTTATGTGCTCCACACGATATTTTGCTAAAGATTCTTTTCGGGAATATTATGTATACATAAGCCTGTTATACATGCATACATATTTTGACGAATATAAAAATATCGAATCTTTTAATATAAATATAGGCACGTGCCCGATGTTTGTCCACGAATCGAAGGCGACTCCAGCCAAAATTGAGTGGATTTTATTGCATCTCGAAATGGGACGCATATATTTTTAGCTCGATTTTCTGGATATATATCCATATTTATTTATGCAGATGTGTGCTCCGCACATAAGTGGCTAGAAAAATAGAAAAGAATGTCCTATATTCGACCTCAAAAACATCCGGGACCGTTATATTTGTGTTGACTGCGTGGGAAAGTATAAAAGCAATTGTAGGCGTTCAGGGAAATTTCTTCAGCAAGTGGAAAGCTTACTGCAGACTCAGTTCGTGCGGAGCATTCGTTGGGTTGAGAAGTGATTTGGACAACGGTTTCAAGATACAATAAAGAGAGCACTCAAGGATTACAATCAAATAAGGATATATTGCTCCACCCACATACAACAATATTTGTGTACGTGTCAAAAGTGGGAAAAGAAAAAGAAAAAACCGTGACAAATCGAAATGTGTTTTTAATTTATCATCCAAATACCAATGTCCTGTTTGAACATTTTTCTCGAAAATATGAAAATCCAGTTCCGAGTGCAAAAATAACGGGCAAAACATTTGGTCCCATTAATTAACTGTGCTCTGACATAAATTTCGCACTGCATACGAAAATAGAATCCATTTTGAATAAAAAATGTCACGCAAGTTTGAACATAAAAATGAAATTATGATTTCGCTGCCGAATATTGACTATGAATATGCAAAACTAATGGCGACCACCCACACAATATTTGTTTGATATTCCCCTTCGATATTTGCAATATACGTTTTATAGAACTGATCACGCCCTCTTTATCTATATGGGAAAACACTAAAAACTGTTTAGAGGTTATGTTGAGTTTCAAACTAACGATCTATATATATTTTTTTTTGCAGCTGAAGTCAAAATGCCAAGTGGTAAGATAGATAAACCTATTATTCAGGACAACCGTGATGGTACCGTCTCTGTGAAGTACGATCCACGCGAGGAAGGCTCCCACGAGCTGGTCGTTAAATACAATGGCGAACCAGTACAAGGTAAGCATCGAAAGAAACTCGAACACCTTCTTGTTTACTTAATTGTTTCGTTTCTTCTACAGGATCTCCCTTCAAATTCCATGTGGATTCCATTACATCCGGCTATGTGACCGCCTATGGCCCAGGTCTGACGCACGGCGTCACTGGCGAGCCCGCCAACTTTACCATCTCCACCAAGGGCGCCAGCGCCGGTGGCCTCACCATGGCCGTCGAGGGTCCCAGCAAGGCAGACGTAAGTACCCAACATTTTAGAGCCGAAAGTTTAGACCTAGATCTTATAGACTATAAAAGCTAAAAACACAAAACTTGTTGACAATACTCCTGTAGATCCTACGTAGCTTAAACTAATTTAGAAAGTAACCCAAGTCCTAAAATCGATTTGAAATTAATATTTTAAGCCAAGAGTGTTCTATTTCCAAAAACTCTTTAGTTTATTAAATGATTTCTGCAAAAATCAGCTTGGGAAATTATTTAAAAAACAATTTAGTTAGAAGCAGCTGCCCTGCAGACAGTATGCTAAATTTAACAGCTCTGCTGTTTAACATACGACGCTAATGTTAACTAAACGTTTCAGGTGCTGTTAATTGCAATGTAATGCAATCTCCTCATGTTAACACCTTTATTCCAATAATATAAAAAAATTTATAATTATTTAATATTGTAATATTTTACCTTGAAATGCTTTACAATGTTTTAAATTTATTGTTTACAGATCAACTACCATGACAACAAAGACGGCACCGTCTCCGTGCAATATCTGCCCACTGCCCCCGGCGAGTACCAGGTGTCGGTTCGCTTCGGCGACAAGCACATCAAGGGCTCCCCCTACTTTGCCAAGATCACTGGAGAGGGTCGCAAGCGTAACCAGATCTCGGTTGGCTCTTGCTCCGAGGTCACCATGCCCGGTGACATCACCGACGATGATCTGCGTGCCCTCAACGCCTCCATCCAGGCGCCCAGCGGTCTGGAGGAGCCATGCTTCCTGAAGCGCATGCCCACCGGCAACATTGGCATTTCGTTCACGCCCCGCGAGATTGGCGAGCATCTGGTGTCCGTCAAGCGGCTGGGCAAGCACATCAACAATTCACCCTTCAAGGTGACGGTGTGCGAGCGCGAGGTCGGTGATGCCAAGAAGGTTAAGGTCAGCGGCAGCGGTCTCAAGGAGGGTCAGACCCACGCCGACAACATTTTCGCCGTGGACACACGCAACGCCGGCTTCGGCGGTCTGTCCGTGTCAATTGAGGGTCCCAGCAAGGCGGAGATTCAGTGCACGGACAAGGACGACGGCACACTGAACATCTCGTACAAGCCCACCGAGCCAGGCTACTACATTGTCAACCTGAAGTTTGCCGATCACCACGTCGAGGGTTCGCCGTTCACCGTGAAAGTCGCTGGCGAGGGCAGCAACCGCAAGCGCGAGAAGATTCAGCGTGAACGTGACGCTGTGCCCATCACCGAGATCGGCAGCCAGTGTAAGCTGACCTTCAAGATGCCCGGCATCACATCCTTCGATCTGGCCGCCTGCGTCACATCGCCCAGCAACGTCACTGAGGATGCAGAAATCCAGGAAGTCGAGGATGGCCTCTACTCGGTGCACTTTGTGCCCAAGGAGCTGGGCGTGCACACCGTCTCGGTGCGCTACTCAGAGATGCACATACCCGGCTCACCCTTCCAGTTCACAGTGGGTCCTCTGCGTGATTCGGGCAGCCATTTGGTCAAGGCTGGCGGTTCTGGTCTGGAGCGTGGCATTGTTGGCGAGGCAGCTGAATTCAATGTCTGGACACGCGAAGCTGGCGGCGGTTCCCTTGCCATTTCCGTGGAGGGTCCCAGCAAGGCCGATATTGAGTTCAAGGATCGCAAGGACGGCAGCTGCGATGTCTCCTACAAAGTGAGCGAGCCCGGAGAGTATCGTGTGGGCCTCAAGTTCAACGATCGCCACATCCCCGACTCGCCATTCAAGGTGTACATCTCGCCCGATGCCGGCGATGCCCACAAACTGGAGGTGCAGCAATTCCCACAGGGCAACATTCAGGCCGATGCGCCCTATCAGTTCATGGTGCGCAAGAACGGCGCTAAGGGCGAGCTAGATGCCAAGATTGTGGCACCTTCCGGCACCGACGACGATTGTTTCATCCAAGTGATCGACGGTGAAATGTATTCGGTGCGTTTCTATCCACGCGAGAACGGCATTCATGCCATTCACGTCAAGTTCAACGGCGTCCACATACCCGACTCACCATTCAGAATCAAGGTGGGCAAGGATGTCGCCGATCCAGCGGCTGTGCATGCTAGCGGCAATGGCCTCGATGAGGTGAAGACGGGACACAAGGCCGATTTCATCATCAACACCTGCAATGCGGGCGTTGGCACTTTGGCAGTGTCCATTGATGGCCCCTCCAAGGTGGCCATGGATTGCACAGAGGTCGAGGAGGGCTACAAGGTGCGCTACACACCCTTGCTGCCTGGCGAGCATTACATCACCGTTAAATACAACAACATGCACATTGTGGGCTCTCCGTTCAGAGTGCATGCCACCGGCGACAAACTGGCCGATGAGGGTGCACAGGAAACATCCACGGTGATTGTGGAGACGGTGCAGAAAGTGGCCAAGGGCGGCAAGAACACCGGCGTCCATCTGCCCAACTTCAAGTCCGATGCCAGCAAGGTGGTGTCCAAGGGCATGGGCCTGAAGAAGGCCTACATCGGCAAGCAGAATCAGTTCAGCATCTGTGCCACAGATGCAGGTAAGTAACAGAAATAATTCAAGCAAACCAGATTTGCTTATTTAATCCTTCTCTCTCTCTCTCTGTGTGTGACAGGCAACAACATCCTGTACGTGGGCATGTATGGACCCAAGGGACCCTGCGAGGAGTTCCACGTGAAGCATGCTGGGCACAACAACTACAATGTGCAGTATCTGGTGCGCGATCGTGGCCAGTACGTGCTCCTAATCAAATGGGGCGAAGAGCATATACCCGGCTCCCCATTCCAGATCGATGTCTAGGCTAATGCCAAACAATCATATACAATTATATATTTCAATTCATGCATACAATATGTACTAGATTCATAACACCCTCCCCAGCCCCGCGAATACGAGCTCAGCCAAATTGTGGACCTATCCGTTCAGTTCAGTTCAGTCCAGTCAGTTCGAGGGTCAAATTTTTGTGTGTTTTGCTTCATGATTGTCTTTGTTTAATTTTAATTCTTTGACTATCATTATTATAAGTGATTATTATTTTTTGTTATTTGTACATAAAAAAGAAAAAAAAGATAACGTGTTTATTCGACTTGGAAAAACGTTTTGTGCGCCATTTTCACACTTAAACTAAAAACGAAAATTTACAAAACAAAATACAAAGTTAAAGAAATTCAGAAATTTATTTTCATAGTCGAGTCGATAAAAATCAAATGAGAACACAAGGAAATGTTAAAATGCGAATAAATCTCTTAAACAATTATTTAATAGTTAAGCAAATCCAAACATTTATGAATGATGATTATTATGATTATGACGTATTATGTTTTTTTATTATCACTATCGACATGTAATTTACGTAAACTCAAATAAATAAATTAAATCGAAACTTATCTTCCATTTCGTTTTTAATTTTTAATTTGATGTATTGTCAGGTGACAATTGTTTCATTTGCATAGAACATATAACATTGTAAATTTGGCGTTTTGTCTCGATTAGCATGTCGTCGTTGAGCAAACTTAGTTCTTTGCCAATCAATTCAGTAAATTCATTAATTATTTTGGTTTTTGCATTCAAATTTTGGGGAACAATTTGTAGTGGATTTGCCATTAAATCTGTGTTTGGAATCATCACCAACTCTACTTGATTGGCTGTACTTTCATCATTAATTATGCCAGTATTTTCGCCAGTTTTCGTTTTTTTTGCAGGCGGGCCATCTTTATTGTTCGATTCCAATTCATCATGATTGAACATGGTATATAAATCATCAACGAAAGTGGAACTTTGAGAGGTATCATCAGCTAAAAACTGATCAATTGTTGTGCGCTTCAGAGTCTTGAGCAGTTCACCGACCTTGGCATAGTTAATCCAATTATCCAATTTGCGCTTGCTGTGTCTATGGATACATTAAAAATTAGTTGCGAGCAATAATTTTACATTCATCTAAAGATAGTACCGAATTTTACGAATAAGAGAATTCATTTTCAATTTGATTTCAGCGGAGGTGATTTCGATGCCTTGATCATAGAGACTTTCTTGCATACGACTCAAGGCTGAATTCCTCGGTATAGAACTCTGTATGTCCTGCACGTAAGTTTGCCATGCGTTCACGAATATGTTCTCGTCTTCTTGAGACCAAAACCTTCGCCAACATTTTCCACTTGCGTCAAAGGCAACAGTTTTCGCCATATGTCTAAACGATTTGGTTGGTGAGCTAGCAGCGGGTAGAAGGGAAGCTGGGCTGTCTACGTCCTCGCTTTGATTGTCAAGCGTTTGGGTTACTTTATCCACATCGGGCGGATTAATTGATCCATCTGATGAGAATTCATCAACGAAAGTGGAACTTTGAGAGGTATCATCAGCTGAGAACTGATCAATTGTTGTGCCCTCCAGAGAGTTGAGCAGTTTAGCGACTTTGGCATGGTTAATCCAATTATCCAATTTGCGCTTGCTGTGTCTATGGATACATTAAAAATTAGTTGCGAACAATAATTTTACATTCATCTAAAGATAGTACCGAATTTTACGAATAAGAGAATTCATTTTCAATTTGATTTCAGCGGAGGTGATTTCGATGCCTTGATCATAGAGATTTTCTTGCATACGACTCAAGGCTGAATTCCTCGGTATAGAACTCTGTATGTCCTGCACGTAAGTTTGCCATGCGTTCACGAATATGTTCTCGTCTTCTTGAGACCAAAACCTTCGCCAACATTTTCCACTTGCGTCAAAGGCAACAGTTTTCGCACTATGTCTAAACGATTTGGTTGGTGAGCTAGCAGCGGGTGGAAGGGAAGCTAGGCTGTCTACGTCCTCGCTTTGATTGTCAAGCGTTTGGGTTACTTTATCCACATCGGGCGGATTAATTGATCCATCTGAAGAGAATTCGAAATACATGTAAATTGTACTATACATATGTCTGCTTTTTAATAGTCACGACTTACATGTGCTGTCGTCAGTGAAAGAATTTACTTGCATGCCAGTGACTGTACCATCGAATACCATAATTTTATCCATTAACTCAAAATTCTCCCAAGATGTCCTTGGGAGGCCTTCTTGAACCATGCTGAAATGATTTATTTATGTTACTCCTTCGCTTGGAGCATCACTGTAAATACTTACCGTAGGTACCTTTTTTTTAATGAATCCATTTTTTTGCTCACATTGTAAAAATTTTTATTTCCCACTACTTCTCGAAATTGTTCCTTCAATTCCTTGCAAGCCTCGAGTTGTGTTTTCCCACTGTGCATTATGCTCAAGTTGCTGTACCAAACATCGAGGAATGCTTTTTCCTTGGACAGTGACCACTGGATGTATTTCACTGAAAGTAATAAAATGTTTCATTTGTTTTACACATATTAAGCACAATAAATTACTTTTTAGGCCGACGCACAAATTCTACAGTCCACCAACAATCAAAACATAGGTTCTTTTGACATATTATCGATATATTGATAATTTTCCATTTCGCGTCAACAGAATGTTTTGTGTCAGCTGTTATCGAAATGCAGCCCTCTATGTCGTGAATTATCTGTTAAAGTCAAGTTCTATTAATTGGTTGTTTATGTATATATTTTTTTGATTTTCTTTTTGTTCTAAAGTGTTCTGTTGTTATAGTTTGTTCGACAGGTGATGTCAAGGATTACAGTACAATGAATACCACTGTTAACTGCTGTGCAGCCCTGGCTCTAATGTGACCGTTTCTCACGCAGTAAGGCTCCAACTAAGCAAACATTTTAAAAAAGTTTATGCGCAGTGAATTGTGCTGTTAAAAAGTAAGCACTAAAGTAAGCAGCAACGAAAAAAATAAGAAAATTACAAACTGTATTATTAACTTTTTTAGTGGACTATCTGCTAAAGGCTACTGCCGTCTCGTTTGGTTGTTTGCTTATGAAATACCTGATAAATAAGACAAAATCGCTGGGGAATTCAAAGGAAAAGCTAATCCACGAGGTGTTGTTCTTCAATGAACTGTGTCACAGCTGCGTTCATCAGCATGTGGCTGGAGGCGAGGAGTGCGGGAATGTCTACTGCATGGATCGGCAGGTGAAGCGCATGCAGCAAATGCTCGACAGATCGCAGTACAGCATTGATCTGGCCATCTTCTCGTTATCCTGTCCTGAAATGACGGATGCACTGCAGCGTGCGCTGCGTCGCGGCATCAAGCTGCGTCTAATCATCAGCGAGACGGACGGCGAGGAGAGCGCAGTGTTGCGTACACTAAGGAGGTGTGGAGCAATCATACGCAAACCGGCACAGAGCAAGAACTTAATGCACCACAAGTTCTGTGTGATCGATGGACACGAACGCGTCCAGCAATTGTTGCGTCGCCGAGTTAGCTGTGACGACGAAGTCAAGGAGCTAATAAAGGCAAACTCTCCGTTAGTGATGAGCGGTTCGGCCAACTGGACGGTGGGAGATCTCTACACCAGCTATAACAGTGTGATTATCAGCAGCAATCACAAACTCTCCACTGAGTTGGAAACAGAATTCTGCCGGCTGTGGCACAAGTTGAAGAAACCCAAAGAGAGATCTTCCTACACCATTTCAAAGATCGTTGATTGCGCCTGAAATGGCGAGTGAAGCAAAGTGTCTTAGTTAATAAATCATCATCGTTTTTGTTTTTTCAATTTACAGCTGCTTGCATTTCAAACAATGTATCACAGAGAATGTTAACCTGCTGCAGCACACTGTGTTTCATGACATCACTAAAGTGCATTAAAAAGCCGGCCGGCAAAATATTGTGATGTCGGAAGCGCTTGTCTTACATTTGTGCCACCTTATATTAGTTCACATACCTTTTGTGCTCAATTGGCACTGTAGTGTTGGAAATTTACAGTTTTTAATTTTTCGCGGCATGTCTGTGATTTTTGCGCCGGAGTTTTGTGAATTTACTTTTAAGTGGTGTGTTTTGCAATTCATTTTGATTAATTTTCTTCAGTTCAGCAATTAATTACTTTGGAAAGTGTAATATATGTGGTGCTTACGAAATTGGGCAGCTTTTTCAAATTGGAGTTAATTTGTAAGCATAATTTGCTAGTGGGAGCCACTGGAAGCCGCACGCATTGATTGATTTCCAAGGTAGGAGAATTGACTTCATTCGTTTTGGAATATCTTATGGGTTATGGATATTGCGATATGCTTATCACACAGTTGTTTTGTTACTTAAGAAAATTTACGAAGTAAGCATGAATTGCGTCTCTTTTCAACGCACAACAAAACGGTAAAATCTAAAACAAATGACATTTCTCTCATGTGAATACCGATCAGGAACTTGTGGTATTTTTCAGTATTATACCAAAAAGCATATTTCACGTTTTTTCACTCCTAATGTAAACAACGGACAGTTGTAAAATTCGTCAAGAACTCTCAAAATTCGTCGATACAGAATTGGCGCCATGTGTGAAATTTTTGAATAAATGATACGCTTTTATTGTTTTGAGATATTTGAGTTGTAGAAAGAAAATCGATACAATACTTTAATTAAAATGTACGTAATTACATCGTTTATTTGTGTTGTAGTTAAAGTTGGCTTTAAAACTTATTTACATGGTTGTGCACTAAGCGATTATTTTTTAATTTTAGTGTTAGTCATTACAAAATAACTTGTTTACGAATAAGTTATGTGTATGTATGTATGTATGTATGTATTTAGGTTTTGCATTTGCAATACTTTAAACCATGCTTTAAGGACACTCATTTTTCCCTATCTGAGGTTGCAATCCATCTGTTGGGTACATTTTATATTAATACAAATTTAAAATATATATTTCGTTTGGTATACTTAGTGCTAAATGGCTTAGTAGTAAAGTTCCTAGTGTACTTTATTTGTAACACGTACTATAAATGATTAGATTTTACCCAAGCAGTTTGTCGAAAGTGTTCTAAAAACAATTTTGTTTTGTTTTTGTTTTTCATTTGGCAAGGGAATGAGGAGGGGATGTGTCGAAACTGTTGTTATTTTTTAATTAATAATGATCGACTCGTAATCTATAGTTAAATGATCATACGTATAATATTATTAGCTTTAGCAGTTGGTTCAAACATAGGAACGTAACGACAAATCAAAAATAAATTACAATACATGAAGCAAACGAAGCATGGACTTACAAGTAAATAAATATACAATACACTTGCAAAAAGTATAATAATTAGGCTTTTACGTCTGGTTCTTAATTAATAAGTTGGCTAACTTACACGTTTATATCACTTTTCGCAAATAATTCGTTTTTAAAATTATATTGAGGCTGTTGAATAATAATAATAAAGTCGCATTTTTGGTTGAAAAGCTTCATAACTTAATTTGATGCTTAAAAGATGTTGATCTCGAACTCGCTGACAATGCCCTCTAAGAATCCCTTGAGACTGTCATAGGAGTGAGTGCGCCAGTAAATGTTATCATTGACCTGCTCCATGGCCATGTCAATGGCAATTTCCACAGCCTTCAAGCCTAGTTTGCGGCAGTTGGCAGCCAACGCCTGCAGCTGCTGCTTATGATAGTCCTTATTCATGTAGATGGTCAGAGACTTGATCATTTCCGATATTGTAGAGAAGCCATCGCCATAGCTGCAAGTAAATGACATAGATATAAAATTTATTCGGTATTCAAATTCCAACTCAATTGAGAGTTACTTACTAGTCGGCAATTTCCTTGATGTTCGACTGCAAAAAGTCAAAAGCGATCTCATAGCCAATGGCATTGGAGGCCACAGCTCGGAAAGCCAACGCGCCATCCTGTTTCCTTATGCCTGAGGTCGAGTTAACGGTCAGATTCAGATACCTGAGGAAAATGGGGAATTGTTTAATATGTGTTCAAGGAAGTAAACAAATTTTGGTACGCACTTTGAGAGCAGCCAGGGCTTTGTGGTGCAGCCGAGAGAAGTGAGAATTTCCTCCTTTTCCGAAGCGCTGTTTGTGCGCTTGTATTGCTTATAGGCAAAGTACCATTCCTGATACGAACCCTCCGCCAGCGCCGTGCAATAGATGACAGATTTCAAATTTGGCTTAATGCTGCAAATGAAATTTCAGTCAGTTTGATTTAAATTGATATAAACGTTCAGTTACTTACGGATTCTTTTTGGCATCACGCATCCATTCACGGAACTTCATTTGGGCCACTTGAGTGCAGCGATCGTAGTTGAATTTGCAAGCAAAGTTGGCAACGAGAGCGCGATGCTTCAACTGCAGATGCGACTCATTGTCGGGCTCATTAAGACCGTAATGATCGAAGGCGGGACGCACAATGAACTTCATAAAGGCCTGTCGGAAAAATAAAGAGTGTTTAGCAATTATGGGAGTGTTGAGTGAGTGTTGAGGGCTTACTCTGAAGGTCTCGTAGGCTGGCTCGCGTTTCAGATTGTAGATAAGGTAGTTGAGACCTGGCTTGGCGGCACTCCACAGCAGCTCATCATCGACGGAAGTGTACAGCTCCATTAGGAACGTTAAACTGGAGGAAGAGAAGAGACAGTTTAAAGATACACAGTTTTAAGATAATTCTTAGGACCGATGGCTTATGTTGAGTTGAAGCGATTTTAATAAAGCGGTTTTAAATTTAATAATCATCTTCTAACCGATACATTTTTAACTAAAAACTGGCCGAAAGTTAAGAGTTAAATAAGAGATAGTACTAAATTTTGTTTGCCTTCAGTTTATCTGTTCGATAAGTTTGAACTAGGGATCGGAAACTCTGGGTTTTTTACTTACGGTATATCGTAGGGCAGATACTCCGCCTGCGATAGATGCAGTGCATCGTCCAGCAGTTGGGCCCGCGTGATTCTTGGCACCATGCTGAAATTCTTCTTCAGCGCCAGCCACGAGGCCGTGTCATAGTTGACGCGGTAGTAGCTCTGTCTGTTCAGATTCAAATAGACCACGCTATCGTTGTTGCTCGACCTGCTGAACACATCCTTGATGACCAGCTGCTCCTCCTCCTGGGTCATCCAATGCGTGGGAATATTGTCGCCCTTGTGCAGTTCGTCCGTCTCATAGGTGATGGGTATGAACCAACGGCTGTGGTCCAAGGGATTGCGAGCGGGCAGCAGATAACGCTCCTGTCGCAGCACCAAATCCAAGCCACTGCGTTGCACATGCACCACCGGGTAGCCAGGTTGTGTTATCCACGAGTCCATAATCTGTTTGGCATTCAGGTCCCCGGGCAGCGTGCCCTTCTCATGGCCATGACGGGTGAGGAAGCCCCACAGATCATCGCGGTCCATGTTGCCGTAGGCAAAGGCCTTGAGCAGATCCTGTGTCGCAGCGCGGAACGCCTCGTCGCCCACAATGGAGTTGAGCATGCGCAGCAGAATGGTGCCCTTGGAGTAGCTGATGGGATCAAAGATGCGCCGCACATCGCTGGTGGTCTTCACATCGAATGAGATGGCGTGCGATGTATTTGCCGCATCGTGTTGCATCGACTCTTTGAATTCCTAGAAAAGAATATTAATTAACAAGAATAATGGAAGCTATTAGAGTAGCCGAGGGAAAGACGTGCGTGAAAGTCCGATCTCGATTACGACAGTCGACGCGCGACAGTTTAAAAAGCATTTTAGCATTTTTTCTCCATGTGTATATTTATTGTTTTATTTATTGGGTTTTTAACGCCCCGCAATCGGAAATTCTCTCCGCAAACCATTATCACGCAAAAGGCAATAAATGTCTGTAAATTCTCACCGCAAATAATTTTCGAGCAAAAGTCCATAAAAGTTTAGAGATTCGCGAACCCAACAGAAAGATATGACTTACGAACGGAAGCTCTCAAGAGCCAGACTTGATAACGTGGGAACATTAAGGGCTCTCAGAAGTAGATCAACACTTACGAGCACTGTGAAGGTGTCCATGATCTGGAACTCGGGATGCACTTGGTTCAGCGCCTTGTAGCTCATGTAGCAGGCGAAGCCCTCCTTCAGCCAGAGATCATCCCACCACTTGGGCGTCACTAGATTGCCAAACCATTGATGGGCCAACTCATGCGCAATAATCTGGGCCACGAATTGCATGTGTTCCGACGAGGAGGCCAACTCCTGATCCTCGGGCACCAGCAGCGCCGAGTCACGGAACGTAATCAGACCCCAATTCTCCATGGCGCCAAAGCCAAAGTCGGGCACCGAGACTAAATCAATCTTGGGCAGCTTGTTCTTGATGCCGAAGTAATCCTCGTAGTAAGGCAAGAATTTGCGCACCATTTTGTAGGCATAATGAGTCATGTCCACGGACGAGGGACGCGTCCAGATCTCCACGCGCGGCACAAGCCCACCATCGAGATCGGCAAAGTGCGATTCCACCATGTTGGACACAATGAAGGCAAGCAGATATGTGGGCATTTTGGGCGTGGTCATGAAGTCATCGCGCAGATAACCAGGACGATGATAGCTATCAGAGGAAGGAAGTATTATAGTTAGCAAAAACATTCAATTGAATGAAATTAATGATGATAACGATAATAATAAAATGAAGTAAATAAAATAAGTTGTCACCTGCTGCGTGCAACAGGCATATTGGACAGCGCCATGGTCGTCTTGACGTCGCGAATGATGCTCAGAGTGAAGTTGGCCTTCATGTCGGGACGATCGAAGCAGGGGAAAGCACGACGAGCATCGATGGGCGAGAACTGAGTGCTGATAACCCATCTGTAAAATCGAATGGCGATACAATCAAGCGCATCCAAATGGGAGCACACACAACTTACTGCAACTGCTTGTGCTGGGGATCGTTGTAGCTGGTCTTGTAGATGCCCTGCAGCGTGTCCGTTACCTGGCTGACAAAGTCCAGGCTGAGCAGCACACGCAAGTGCGACTCGCCGGCCAACTCCTTGGCCAGTTTGACGACAAATGTGTCGTTGCCATCGCCGTAATCGCTGTCAAAGTCCAGTTCGATTTCCTCGCTGGCATTGGAGAGCTGAGATCTTATGACGCGCACGTTGGAGATGCTCACGTTGTGGACGTCGAGCACAATGGGTTCCCAGCTGGCGATCTTGGCATCACGTTCGATTTCGATGATCAGACTGCCATTACTCGCGGATGTGGCGATATTTGGCTCGATGACAATCCTGCAAAAAGAAATGACGTGTTGCATTAATCGGCATTAAGGTTGCCAGCAAACGACAAGACGCTTCAATCAAAAGTGTCAATCAATCACAGACGGCACAGGGCCAAAAGTACAAAATGCAGGCCATAAACTGCAATTAAACTAAAACAAACAGCGAACAGCGAACCACGAAACGGGCCAACTTGAAACTTGTTGATGCCACAGTCAAGTGGCAGCGAGGGGAGACCTCCGATCGATTCTCCCCAAAGAATGCGAAGACTGCTTGCCACATGGAACAACAGAGAGCAGAGAGCTGGTTGCGCCTTGCGCCTTGTTGCTTTTAATTGAGGCGATTGGTTTACACTCTGCTTCTGTGCAACCAGGAAGCGTGTTGCAGCGCAATTTGCCAATACACAGCCCCGGCTGTTTGCTTTGATCAACAGCTGCAAAATCAGTTAGCATTGGCATCAATACCAAGCAGCAGCAACGGCATCATCGATAGATAGCATCAGTCGAGGCAGGCTTCATTCGGCCTGCCGCAAATTGAGCCCTGGTCTTTGCTTTTCTGTGTCAATTATATTAATGCATGTGGCAGCTACTGAGCATCATCTCTCATCTCTCGCAGCTGCTGACAGTTGGCGTGCTGCGTCTGCTCTCAGATCTTTTGCCGCCTGGGCCACTTTGAAAGGTTCTCGGACAGGCATGACGAGAGTTTGCCTCTTTTTGGTCAACATTGTCGTACAAGTTGTTGTCGTTATGTCTACATTGACTTGACATGCATGCCGCAACAAAAGTTGCTTATGCTTTTAGCCAATCCTTGACCCACTTCGAGTGTAGGAGGCGCCAGCAGGACTGACTGACGTCAGTGGCTGGGTCTGAGCTCAAGGGTTATCGCTATTGTTATGCAAATCAAATTGCAAATGTGGCAGTTGACTTCAATTGATTCGCGTTGAGCCGGAAATCTGCGCCATCAATTGATGTCAAGTTAAGTAGTCGCTCATTTGACACGCGCTCCCCATTAATACATCCATCAGCTGAAGTGCAAATTGCTCACCTGTAGTGCAGCGGACGCCAGCCCTCGTAGAGCTGCAGCAGACGCTCGCTGGACTTGGCGCTGGTGTCCAGGGTCTCCTCCACGGCGATGGGCGGTATATCGCCGACGGGCGTGGCCAGCGCCTTGTCCTCGTTGGGCAGCAGCACCGGCGGAAGTTCGGGTGCCGAGGTGGCTGCATCCTTGGC
Source organism: Drosophila ustulata (assembly GCA_035047365.1). NCBI lineage: Eukaryota > Metazoa > Arthropoda > Insecta > Diptera > Drosophilidae > Drosophila > Drosophila ustulata. The sequence continues at coordinate 28,321,115 of JAWNPT010000094.1, forward strand.
CTGCAGCCAGTCGGGTATATCGAACTTGGCGTGGGCCACAGGCGTTGCATTAGCGTGTGAAGTGCTTAGCGCATCCTCAGCGTGATCCTTGGACTGGGCCTGGGCGCTGCAAAGAGTGAAGCAGAAGTCGTCAAGTTCTTAATTGTGTTTGCCCAACAAATAAGGTGCAGCTTCTTTTGACCCTTCCGCACCTTAAAACGCAACACAATTGCTTTCACTTTCGCGAATGAGGTCACGCGGGGTTCGACTTGCCAATTAGTCGCGCGAAAACAAAAAACAAACTTAATAATCGCGGCGCACCCAAAAAATGTAAACTGATTTGTTTAACTGGGCAACAAACTTACCTGGGACGGGGCTCGGCGATGGGCAAAGCCTGTGCGGTCAGGAAGTAGGTGATGAGCACCGAGGAAATCAGCGCTGCCAACATGATGAAAGCCGAGATGATCAGGCAGGCCTTTGACACATAGACACCCGATGGCGGCCCATTGAACACATATTTCTGGCCGTTTTTCGTCTTCAGCTGTCCGCCTGGGAAATAGATTAAATGAAAGGGGAAAATAGATCGGTTAGCAAAGCGCGTATAAAATAATAATCATAAAAGACAGAAGTGCATCAATTCGATTGTTTTATGCGCAGCTCGTTAAGTTTATGTGCATGTTTTGTCCCACTGTTAAATTGTTTATGGCCAACGAACGCTCCCTTTATGGCATTCCTTGCATGGCGTTGCATTATCAAAACTACTCGAAACAAATAAATGAATGCACTTGAAGAAAGTGCTTGTTTTTTTTATATGGCATTCTTGTAAACAGAACGCAAACATTAAACTGATTTATAGCATAATTTAGCCAATATTTAAAGATAGGAAATTATATGTTAGCGGGACCATTTAGCAAAGGTGTTGACAGTGCCTCAAATGACGTTCTATCTGAACTTCAGCACTGTTGCCAAGGCGTCTGTGAGGCACATTAAAACTCAAAACAGAAAACCAACCGATTTCGTGTATGGCGAAAACTTGAGTGAAAATTAATGTGTGGATCATTTTTAAGGCCGGAACACTTGTAGACAGACGGACGGACGGACGGACAAGCTGACTGACAGCGCAGCCAAGTGGGCTATGCATAAACAAACAGCGTTAACAGTGCCGCATTAAAGTTGTTGCACGCACCCAAGACACTATCGCTTTGGGAGTTTTAAAATTCTCTTTTTAATTAGTATGATATTCTAATATTAATCGAGTTATAATTTAAACATGTTTGTCTTTTTTAAAGACACTTTAGCGATAAATGACAAATATAACTGCAAATAGTTTACGCAAAGATATTTGCAAATTTTGCATATTGAATAGTTTATTGACACACATAAACTCGATAAATATGCTAAGCGTCCTTTCCAATTCGAAATGTTATTTGCAATTTCTCGTGCATTCAAACTGTGTTGCTAACTTTTAGCGGGCACTGTTCACCTGAGTTACTTGGGAGGCAACGAACGCGAGCAGAAGACGCACGTGCTGTGAATTTTCAATTACCGATTAGCATGATCCAAAACAACCTTCTGGTTGGCTTGTTTTCTGCTGGACTTTGACTATAAACCAACTTGTTGGGTGTTTTATGACGTGTGCGTATTGCTCACCAACCGATAAAGAGGGGTGAACAGAGATAGATAGATTGCACACCCAATGGCTTTGATCTTCGACCAAGAGCCAAATGGAATTTATGTGGCAGCCCAGAAAAAAACCAGAGAGAGAGAAAAAAGCCAAAACATTAAATTAAAAACTTACACAAACTGCAGCGTGCAACATGCGGCATGCGGCATGCAGCAGACTGGCAGCCTGGCAGTTGATTAGTTGAGCGAGATATGGATGAGTTTTTGACTGCAGACCATGGAATAAACCAGATCATCTCGATATAACCCTGCACTCAGTGTTCGGCTGTCGCTGCTGACGTTGAAGGCTTTTTTAATTCTATTTCTTTAAGTTTATTTATTGTTTGTTTAGTTTTGCGTTCGCCTTGCGCGGTTAGGTGAGAAATGATTGAAAAATTTCATTAATTTCACGATGAACACATGTTGCTTGTGTCGATCACGTGGGCACGTCGCTTCATTAGCAGACAGCAGACAAAAACACTCCTCCATCTCTGAGCGAGCTAACTCGGTCTTTATTTGTATATTAATATGCATAAGTCGAAGTTTAAGTAGCATTTAACGACAATAAAACATTCAAATTAAGTTGTGCCGGCTTGTGTATTGAGTGCAGAGTGTGTGTGTGCTGTGATGTGTGGGTGTTGTGCGTGAGGCGCCAGTTCGAAATGAAAAACTGGAACGCCCACAAAATTGGGAACTGAGATGGGAATGGATGCGATTAATGTCGGAATGTTGAGCTCGTAAATGTTCTGGTTAGTTAGTCGAATAAAGGTAGCACTCGAATACCTGTTGTAACTGTCTGTGACTCGTGTTGGTTTTGTAATTTTGAAAACATACCCAAAAATCTGTCCTTTGATATGTAATCGAAATGCAAACGTTTTCTAATATTCTTTTTGGACTCGTCGAATTTGAAATTGCGCCACTTTGCAACGAATCCATTGAAGGAACCAACAGCTGCCACGCCCACTGCGGGCGCTGTCGATGAATCTGATGGCGGTGCAGAAGATGATAATGATGATGAGGCAACTTCAATGGCGACGTTTGGCGCATTCCCAGTCGGCGTTGTCGCTGTCGAAGTCGATGTTGTGGTCGGCGCATAGATTGATGAATTTTGCAGTTTGGGATTTGAATAGGATATGATGGCTGCATTGCGTGAGAAAAGAGAGAGAGAGAGAGAGAAAGAATGGGGAGAAAGAGAAGAATGCGAAATTTTGTTGAGCAAAGCCAGGTGAATGTAATTTTTGTTAGTTTTTTTAATGTCGATTTCTACGTTATAATTAACAATTAATGAGCGTGTCGAATGTGTCCCAAAAAGAAAACAGATAAAATAAAAATGGGAGGGAAATGCACTCAAATGAAAAGCAAAAGCAAAGTATGAGTGTGAATACGTGTGTGTGAATGTGAATGTGGGTGATGTGAAATGGAAGCCAATGAGCAGTCATACTCGTATATCAATTGAAAGGCATTTAATCAAATTGACGCCGCAGTTGATCGGTCGGGGGGAGGGGCAATCGGGGGCTAGGGGAAGTGGCAGCAAGTGTGGTGCAGTGGCACGTGTCGCAAAAGGGGGTGCGTCAATGTTGCAGTCTAATTTACAACAACTCGCTGCCGCGAAACCACTTTAATTGCCGGCGCCAAATGTTTGCTGAAAAATACGATACAATCCCAACAATTCGCCAATCACCATCAACAACTATGCATTTATATATAGCAACTATATATAGATGAAGTAGACGCTTGCGTTGCGTTTCCAATCAAATCAGCACCCGATTATAAATAGAAATCAAGAATTTGCAGGCAACAATAGGTTAGGGCATAGAGAATGAATGAAATACCCATTCAATGGAATGATTTGTTTATGTTCGAGGCAATTAAAATATTTAATTTGCATTATAAGCCCAATAATCTTAGAAAATCTTATGTTCCGAGACCACATTGTGAATCACCAATCAGTTGGGCAGTCAAATGAAACCAAATGCCAAAAACACACAGAACACAGAGCAGCTCCGATTCTTGTTGTTAATTTTGTGTGAAAAGAGAGAAGTTCGTCGAGCTCTGTGGCCCATAAAACTAAATTGCTTTTGGTTTATTTGATTTTATTTTTTTTTTGCATGTAGCTCACATAGAGAAGATCGTTTTACATAATGAAAGGGGCGACTCAATCATGCGGTAAGTGGGAACGTTGCGATGTTCATTTTTTCGAGCATATAAAATCAGTGGATGGAGTTCAATAGCAGCATAAAACCATCATCGACTTTGAACTTGATTGCCAACAAATCGCAAATCGTTAAAAACTTGTAATTTGAGGTGGGCAAACAAGTCGAGTGATCTAATAAGGAAGTCAAATGAATAAATATCGAGTCAGCTGCAACAAATGTTGTGTTGTGAAAGACACGAATTCTTATCAGGGCTAGGTGAGATATGCGGAAAGAAATTGTGTGCTCATAGTTTACGTCATTCTCGATCTCGAGTGCATTTCGTATGCTCGTGTGTCGCTTATCTTATCGCTTATCGTTCGCCATCGAAATCACAACATGACAAACAATCGCATTTTGTATGCTTCTCCTTCCCCGCTGGTTAATTGTTGAAGTTTTTCGGTTGTATTGTGTGTGTTGTTGGGACTCTTTCACTTCCCTTTCCCATTCCCATTTCCCATATCAACACCTCTGCGCTGGGTCACATACAATAATGATAACCCATTTTTTCATTGTTGGAAATTGGGGAAAATAAAAGCGTTTACCAGGCCAACAACTAGGTTAAATAAACAACAATTTCTCGGCCTGTTTACAAGTGAATTTCTTTCATTTCTCTTGGCTTTTCCCTTCCTTTGGCGACTGCACAGATTTATGAGTCACATATGAATAGCTTCGGCTGATGTGATGGCAAGATCTGATAGACCGACGCTTGATTAACTTTTTTCTTATACATTTCTTCATTTTGGCTTAAGCTGGACCAAGTGTAATGAGAGCCCAGTCTGCCCCTTTGGATAATTCTTCTTGTTGTTTGCGTGCTCGCCACATGCTCGGGATCTGTTTACAGCATTTCCTCTGGCTTGCTGTGTGTCTTGTGTGTGATTTAATTGCTCCGTGACCCAATTCTGGCTGTCTGAGCAGCACTCCATTCAAAAAGCTGACAATTTTTGCATTAATTACAAAGCACAGATGTTGCAAGATGACAAGGCGATTCGCAATGAAAGCAAAAGGATGCCACATTCAGTCGTCTGGCAACTTCAGACTCCCAACTTTGTCGCCCGTCTATGTGGGTCATCTGTGGCCCTAAAATAACCAGCACTCGTTATGCCACTCACTCCTCCACTCACACACTCATTCCACACTCATTCATAATTATGTCACACAATCGAAGTGCTTTGCCCGATCGATAAGTGGGCGTCCAATTAAATTGTTATAAACATTTTGCACAGCCAGAATAATGACAACAAATTGATAGTAAAAAAAACATTTGCTGATTCTTATTTGGCGTTCTTCTCTTCAGTTTCTTCTGCTTCTTATTCAATTTCTATGTTCTTGTCGTTTGTTCAGCTGAATTGTTAAAAGCGTGTATTTACAAATGAAGAATGAACAAAATGTAGAAAAAAAGAGCTAAAAGCGAAACGCGAGTTGAGTGAACTTTGCTGTGAACGTGTTGTGAGTGCGAGTGAGTGAGTGTATGAGTACCCGGTGTTCGGTATTCAGTATTCAGTTTTATTGCCCATATTGTTTTGCATGCCTCTAATGAACCGTTGAACGTTGCAATTACCCACTAAAGGGCCAATCAAATAACGAAATAAAACCACAAGCGGCAGTGGGGCAACTGTTCGGCGGAAATGTCAGCCAAGTGGCAAGTTAACGGCACACACACACACACACACAGACACCTTGAGGACACCGGCGAAAAATGTTGCATGTGCTGTGGTTATAAACAATTCATTTGTTGTCGCATCGAAACTTTGTAATCCAAACAAAACTTTCAACCCAACTCACAACTCAAACGCAATCGCAAACTCAAACTCAAACTCAAACTCGAATATTACTGCGAGTACACGTAGTTCATATTGTGGTCATGCTGTTTGCCTTCTGGGTTTGCTTTGACGCCTCACACAAATTGTTTATTTCCAGCCCTCGTAACTTTAGACTCGGCACATTTTCTTTTGATTCGCGCCGACACAGAAACCAAAAAACAAAAAACAGAAAATCACGGTCTAAAAAACCAAAGAAAACTGAGGAAAAGTCGAAAAACCAGCACAACTTCATTTGTACGATAGTTTCGTCTCAGTTTTGTATTTTTTTCCCCCAAAATTCAGCAGAATTTGTTAATACTTTTTCTGGGGCAACCCGAAATGAAAGTGAAGCTGTTAAGCCATTGTATAATCGACGGATTAATATGCATGCTTATTGATAATATTTGAATATTATAAAACTAAATGTCTATGCAATTATAAACAATGCAGCCGATGATTATGAAGTTCGCTCCGGGTCACATTTCCGGCCAAGACAAACTCCAAAAATAAAAACCAGTCGCATTATTTGCACTGCGCAACGGTAGCTGCTAAGATGCAGATACAAATACAGATACAGATACAGATGCAGACAACAAAGAGCTACAGCCAGGCACATAATTATAATTATGTAGCGGAGGCAACACATTGTGACAACATGGGGCAACTTTGGGACGGACGGTTGACAAACAAAAACTAAAGCTTTGTGCCCTGGGAACACTGAAGAACTTGCCAAGCACAGCGCTTTTTTCTGTTCACCTTGAAGTACGAGTGTGGCAGGAAGACTGGGAGTTGGGGCTGCATTTGGAATCCAGATAATTTAGCGAGACAAATAAGCGTTGAGTTGAAGTCACTGTCAGCTACAACATGAGGCTGATTTATCGCCAGCAGTTGTCGCCTTTGGCTGCTGCCAGTTCGTGGGCGGGGCGTGCAACGTCATCGTGCCGCAGGGATCGTGCAACCTTCGAATCGAATTCGCTTAATGATGGCAATGCCTCAAGGAAGAGGAGTGTCCACACAGCCAGCAGAAATATGTTTTATGCTGTATTTAGCATAATCAAGCGATCTAGATGTGAATCGTAATTTCGGATATTTTATGAAATTTATGATAAATGCTTTGTCGCTTGACATTTGAGACACCTGCTAAACACATGCTCTGCTCTAGTGGCATGTCAGCGACTTGACTCAAGTTGAAGCTGCCTCAGTTCACGCTGGTCGGCAACAAGTTGGACACTTTGGTCGCCCGGTCGGACGGCTAATTTGCAAATTAAATTAGCGCTCATTCCCATTCGCTAGCTGAAAATGACGGCATGACGCCAGCCAAAATGCAAACACCGCAAACAAAAACAAAGCCATCGTCAGTTATCAACCCCGCCTCCCGCCCCCCGCGCCAATTTCATTAGCTCTGCGAACCGTGAGACTGCGACTCGAGCTGGGCGGGGGAGTAGGCGCCGTCTCCGGCTTTGGCTCCGACTCTGGGAGAGAGAATTAACTCGCCTACAAATAAAAACAAAATAATTTTTTGCATGTCAAACGTAACGTTAACGTGGCTGAAAAAGCCATAAAAAGCGGGGCAATAAAAAGCCGGCACTGAAATGTTTGGCAGCCAAATGGAATTAACTTCGTCTTTGACGTTTGCTACCTGTAATTTGGCGAGATCTCTTCATAGGGAGGTCTTCTTATAAAGTGCTTTTTTCGTTTGCCAAAATAGACCTTTCGAATCATAAAAAATAGGCAGGCACCACGTGACGTATGCACAATGCGACGCGATTCGTTGCAGAGCAATGACTGCCCTGACACTCTAAACAATTCTCAGATTTAATTAACAATGTCACGTTACCCAGCGACAGTGACTACAATAAATATAACTATGTGTGCTACAAGTGTAGTAAACAATTTTTTATTTAACAATTTTCATTGCGTTACACGCAAAAAACTAAAACTAAAATGTTTTGTTTGCTTTGTATTTTTTTTGTGCCTAGACATGCAATCGTTGCTGATGAGCTCGCGATAAATTTGGAATTGAGCTGGCACTTTTGTAACAATTAGATAAAGTGCTTTACAATTTGTCGCGCTTTGCAACTTAGCTGGCTTGTTGCTCAATCAGACAAATCACAGCTGCATTTCCATTTGAATACAAATGGACATTGAATTTCCAAATTGCCTAGTTGGCAAATTTTATTGGCTTTTGTCTTGCAATTTATGGCTAAATTAATTCGCAAAGCTTACTTAATTATCGCTTTTCTAGTCAATATTTATTCGAGGGTTACTCCCAATCAATAAATTGTCAATTAGCTGCCGAGCCTAAAAGCACAAAGAGCAACAAAAAAAACGAAGCAAATTGAGTGCCTCGCGAAAGCAATAATTATTTCATAAGTATAATAAAATATGTTGTGCGTCCTTCGCTGGCATTAATAATTTGTGCGGTTTTATTTGCGTTGAAGCACATAAATTAATACGTATTTACTGGCGCTCAAAACGAATTTCCGCCACACAAATTATTAGCTAATAGCACCTCGAACTGGACATTTAGTTAGGGAAATGTATCTATATTATTTCAAATATACATTTCGAATAGTTTTTTGAATAATAAAAGCACAATTCTTGACTACATGTTTGCTGATATTCAAAGTCAACACCTCGTTCCGAAGTGACTTTAATGAGTCTGTCTGCTCGATAGGCTGTTTATCTAGAGTTCAGTTCATTTGGTTTGCTCAGCACAAAAATGTTTTTATTTTTTGTTGTCTTCTTCACGAGCCAGACAGCTGATAGTTTATTTATCTGTGAATCTTTTCGTATCTTTAATCGCTTAAACGCTACTAACTGACATATCTATGTGGTCAGTTAGAACTGACAGATCGTGTATTTTATGCTTTGCTTGTGGTCTCTTTAATTAGCAAATCGAACTGACAGCTAAGATATCTTCGCAGTATCTGTCGGTGGTCATAATAAATTTTGTGGCTTCCTATAGACTAAATGTGCATCTTTTAGTCCACTTTATCAGCGAACCAGTTTAAGCTGAATGATTAATATCTTTCAGACATTTCGCAGTCTCAATAAATTTAAATGATATTTGTTTAAAGGGTATCTGCCATTGGATATTTGTAATAAATATGTTTGTGTTTAGTTTTTGCCATTACGGCATTCCATTTTTTATGCTATTCACACACACACACACACACACTCTTAGATTCATGCTCATATGCACGTAGGTATAATCGAGTTTTGATTTGGCCTGTTGCCAAATTAGTTTCGCTCTCATTTTCACTCGCTGGCACTGACATTGTCACGCTCTGTACATTTTGTTGTGTTCGATGCTCTTTGAAAGTATTTAGGTTTTGTTTATATGCATGTTTTTTCTTTGTTGTTGTCTTTTATTTATATCGCTGTCAAAATTGTATGCTAAAAATTGTCATTGGCCACCACGGCGTATATGACTGTTTGCATTTGCCATTGAGCTAATGGAAATAATTCTCTTGCAAATTGCTACTTAGCCATAACACTAAGATAAGTGTACGTATGTGTGCTATGTGGGTTTGGATTTAGCCGGGTCTTTGATCCACACGCATGCCCCATTGGCATTGAGCTGTGTGATTTATAGTTGCCATTTATCTGTGTTGGCAACTCGCGCGAGTTTCTGTCTCGCTTAATTTGAATTTAATGAAGTTTTTTTCTCTTTGCTCTCTTGAGTTACCCACACCTGTGATCAGGCCTAGCTTGAGGGCTTGTCAGTGTCCAATTGGCCCACGCACTACGCACCAAGAACCACAATAACACAACAAAAACACACACACAACATACAACATACAAGATTCGTTTTCATTATGACAATTGATTAATTGGAATTGTTTTGCTCCGTTTGGTTTCCGTTTGCCAATTTGGAGCGGGACACCAATGACTCGAATTAAAACAATTTCAATTCTTAGTGTGCCAATTAAATGACGAAAAAAAGCAAGCAAGCATAAAGACTTCAAGATACTCTCTAAGCTGGCATATTAGTTATATATATTTTAGTATAGAATTCAATGATATTCGATACCATCATATAAATAAAAAATATTTTGTGGATCTTTAGATGCTGACAGCTTTCCTTAAAACGACATTAATATAATACTTAAATTGAATAATTTGTTTGTTCTAAAGAGATTTGCAAAAAAAGTATTGAGTAATTTGCCTTAGAACATATTTAATGCAAGAACTAATTTTCCTTAAAACTTCTTTAAAGACTTCTCTAAAATAAAAATAAAGTGTATATTCAATATTCATTTAAATTCAATTGTAAATCTTTAGAGTAAACATATCGCAATTAATCCCAAATTTGTCTGCCAGACTTGTACTCTCGAATTCTAACAATCTCAGAGATCAAACAATTTTTACTAGCAAACGAACAGAACTAAATTAATACTGGTCTGCAGATCTGCCATAAAAGACCGAGCTGCTTTTGCCTGCAAAACGGATGCAGAGTCAAAGGCGTGCGTGGGCGTTTGTCATTCGACTTGGGCTGAACTGTGTCTTCAATTGCTGTCACACGGTTGGGGGCTTTACTATGCACAACGCATCCATATAAACCCATATACAAATGACGGGCATTTGTTCCGCATTATGACAAATGTTCGCCACGTTGCGCGGTTTTAATGCAACTCAGGTGCAGTCGGCTCCTCGATTTATCTATTAGAGTGCAATCGAAGACTTACGTGTTGGCCTGCATGGGGGCAAGCCGATAGATAGCATCGCCTCACTCGCTCAAAGTGTTTTCAATGTTCGATTGTGACGATGCATAACTCACGAACTGGCTGCTGGCTTTGTGCGGTTTTTTGTTTTTAGTTTAAGTCATAATTCTAGCCAATTTTGGTCAATTTTGCATACCAGCCTCGAGTGCATGAAGTCTAACTTTAGGCGGAAAACCATTAATATACCCTGTACACAATAAATAATGTGAAAAGGAATGATGAGCCCTAGCTAGCGACTAGAATTGTTTATGATTTAGATAACAGGGTATCCAACTATATGAGACGCGTTTTATTTTTAGCGATGCCGTCAAATGTTTGAGTTGAAATCTACAGCGAAAAACACTTAGCCCCGTTAACTCCGTCAGCCATTTAAATAAATTATTTAATTTTATTATTGCTGATAAAGCTTGGAAAATTACGCGAATAAAAATGCTAAAGATTTGACTACCAGTCTCTAGTTTTGCAGGCAGCTTTAAGCGCGATTACAGCGATTACAACAATTTCCATTTAACTGGAAATTCGAATTGCAATCGAACAAAACACGAATCTAATTTAATCATTTAGATATGCAAAAACGACTCGTTGATAGACAACCGAAAAATACTCGTTACAATCAACAAACAAAAATGTCAGCGAATTCTCGCAAATTGGCAGTGCAGCGATGCAAAATTGTCAACGTTGTCTTCTAACTAATTGTTGTGCATTTGACTCATAACATTTGCATACGAGCAAAATACCAGTATTCGAATGTTTGCTAAAGAGTTTTATTATCTCCATCGAAGTGTTCATTTAGCAAATCGTTGGGCGTTGCACAAAATGTGTCAGCAGCGGCAATTGGAGTTTGCCGAGTTGTTGTCGAGCTGTGTCGAGTTGCAAATTGCTTTTAATTGTGCACATTGTATATTTGATACTGACGTCACGACGTCAAGATTTTTCCGAGTCGAAGGCAGGCAAAGAGCCAATGCAAATAAATAGTTCAAACATTGGCATGGCAATGGCAAAAAAATCAATTTCGCGGTTGCAAAATGCGTATGCAAATCACGTGTGATGATGATTTTCTCTCTCTAGATGGAGACAGACAGCGTCCAACTGAACTTGAACTGGAAAAATGGGAATGGATGCGATCACCAATGAAAATTGACATCTGAATGTTGCCATTGTTTCCCATATGGGGCGAAATGTGGCGCAACTAGGTGAAAATAGAAATGATGAAGTGCAGCCAAGAGTTGCATTGTGGTTGCATTTCATGGCATTGTGGCGTCGTTGCAGCAATCAACATTCATAACTGTAAACCATTTATTATCATTGAAGAGCTGTCACAACTCTTAGTCGCCCAGCTTCCTATTTCAATTGATCCGCTTTACTTTTCCACCATTACCAGTACTTCAACTGCCATTGTTAGTTTTCTCCGACACTTTGACACTTTGCCGCTGGCAACTGCAACTGCAGATGCATTTTTCGTGTCAGGTAATCGAACACCTCACAAATGAGGCACTTAAGGCAGTCAAAATCACTTCAATTGCCTGTCGACTTGTCGAAAAATAATAAAAGCAGCTCAAACGAGAATTAAATGCTCAGCAAATACCCTGTAATTTACAACTCTAGAGACTGTTTTGTTGATTGACAAACTGTTTGAAGGGCTGCAAACTTACAGAGCAAAGCATTGATTGACTTACTAATTTATTTGTTTGTGTGCTTGATTGATGGTTAGATTAACAAATAACTGAGTAGCTAAATGCTTAATAGACAAACATACTAATTTAACGGCTTGATTGACTGATAGCCAGACTCTGCAGGTGGCTGATTGATGAACTGATTTAGGATGTGATTCATTGACAGTCGCACAGTTTAACTAATTAAATAATTAATTGACAGATTAAATCCACTTCTAAATATGTATGCACAAGCATGCGAAAGAAATTAACTTAGTACTTGATTGATTAATTAATTACTAGTAAGGCAAACTGTGATTTATATACAATAACAGTTTTTCACTTCGCGTTAATACACTTTAAATGCACTGATTACAGGGTATGGCAAACTGGTTTTGACAGCTCTATATTCAGTCGGCAATTACGAGAAGTACAAATACGAATTTGTGTATTTGGTCGAGGTGTCAGAATTAACGCCTCGTTGTCACGTGGATTATGCAAATCCAAAGATCCGCAGATACCTTATCATGCCCAATTATGTAGATAGCAAGGAGACAGCTGACTGGCGAGACAACAACAACAACACTAACATCAGCCATATAGTATTCTAAGGTCAAGTTGAAGACTAAACAAAGAGCCGCAGCTGCCAGCATTAAATCCAACGGCAGAATGCTCGTATCAACAACAACTGATGCTAATAAATTGTTGCTAAAAACTTGTGCTCCCCCTGGGTTGGTGTTCAGTGTTGTCGTCATTGTTGGCAGTGTTGCGACTAAATTTACATATCCAAAGGCCTATATATACCCCCCAAAAACTATGTTGTTGTTTGTGTATGTAAGTTTTGTTTACAGTTCAAAGCACTCGCGGACACAGGGTCAATGTAAATTGTTGGAATGATCCAAGCATGTCCATGATTCGGTTTCGTTGTCGTTGTTGTTTTGGGGATATGAACAGCCAGCAGACAGACACTATAAATTATCGTGGCATTTAATTGCGATTTGATATTTGAATGTGAGTTATAGTCAGTCAATTTACTCTTCGATGCGGCTCTGTGCTTTCAATTTGTTTGATTATTAGACAACACAAATGTGCGGGTGCCTTGTTAATGTCTTTTTATTTATCAATTTTTGAAAATTAAATGTCTGTTTTTCTCTCACTCCACGCTGTAAATGTTGACATTAACTTTTTTATGGGCATTTCATTTCACACATATGTGCTCAAGGTCTGATCAACAGGTTTACTCCGACTTATCAAGAGTGACATTAACGCATGAGTAGAGAAACGAAATCGGACCAGCAGAGCAAGAGCAAGTTCAAGGCTTTCCTGTGATACTCACGAATCGATTCGATTGCGACTCTTTTTCTGTTTGTTATGTTGTATTCAAGTCGCAGCTGCGCAAGCCCTTTTTGGGATTTTGTTGCCAAAGCGAAGCCGGCCCAGGTTATTTATTGTGATCTTTTAGTCTGGCGTGGAGACCAAGAGCGAATTTCTGAGAATCAAATTCAAAAAGAAGCCATTAACTTTGGAAGGCGTTTTTGTTGCTCAAAAGAGAACTGCAAAATTTATCTTCATTGTGTCGCGGTCGCAGCAATTTGAGAACGTGATCAAGATATATGGACTAAGATCCTTGAAACGATCTCTTGCATGCCCGATGATGACATCAGCGTTGCCCCAAATTGCCTGGAAAACATGCTGATGCAACCAGTTGTCTCGGTTTGAGATCCGTGAAAGACGTGCCTCAAATTGTGCACTCACATTCGCATTCTCTGCACTTGAGGTTTGACATTGCATCAATCGTTCAATTTATTATGGCAGCCAGCGCATACATACATAGATCTTCTTCGCATTTATGACAGTTTCCCTCCGTTGAAATGAATATTTATTCCACATAGTTCCTATAAGGTTGCCAGTGGCCTTAAATGGAATGCGCTTGTCAACAGACGACTACTGATGGGCACAGTAGATGTATATAATAATCAGCTTATGCAAATAATTCACAGTGCTTTTTTTTTTGTTTTTGTTTTACCAACCCTACTAGAGTTGTCAATGTGGGCGATTCTATCCGCAGTGATGCTAATAACCGGATCGAAACCCGTCCATCGACTTGCCACCGCTTCAATTGAGTGTGTGCGTCGTTCATTTGGTTTAATGACCCCCCCAATCATATGTTGATACTGGTAATTGGGTGCTGCATATGGGACATGCACAACACAAGATATTGATGTATCAATTTACCTGGACTTTCCACGCCCATTATGGCATCGGAATCCTCTGTGTGGCATGAAAAAGAATTAGCATTTTGATCAGCACATGATGTCAGCTAATTGTAAATAACAAACTGAAAACATTTTCTGTTTGTGATACAAAAGAATAGCATTAATTTGATGCATGCAAATAATCTTGATGCATGGCCAATTTGGTGTCACTGTGCAAAAATACTCGGACTGTATCATTTGGCAAATGCAAATAGATTTTGGCATTTTTCAAAGTCAAAAATTGGCAAACATCTGTTGTGTCTTCAACGCAAAAATTCTTGAATGAAAAGGTGAGCATGAAATGTGCAATCGACAAATTAGAATGGGAATACATATAGTATATACAAAATAATATATAGAGAAGCAAAGTGATGCAAGACTGGACTGCAGGCTGGCAATGATGTATGATGTATGACAGGTTGTTCTTAGTTCTTAGTGTTGAAGTGTTTATAAATAAACCCAGGTGACTAAGTGAAACAATTGTTGAAATGGCGTCATAGCTGCACAAGAAAACGACTATAAATAAAAGTGTGCAGACACTTAAGAAACAATGAACATTCAACGAGCACACATCAATTTGCTGCAGTTAATTAGCAAACATAAAACGTTGAAGTGTTTCTAAGCACTTGAGCTATAACTATAATTTGCAACAGGTGCAAGTGAAAAATTGAGGAAATTAAAATAGTATAGTAGAGTATTTTCTACTCACCTTCGTTTACGTAACCGCCCTCCATGGTGCCAAATGTGTACACCTCGTTGCGGCTCCTTCTCCGGTTGTAGTTGTTGTCTTTAAACACCTTGGCCACGACCTACGTTCACACGTGCTCAAAGAATATATAAAGAGTGGAGATCGCTCCGACTCTAGAGGAGAGACTGGGAGACTGGGAATCTGGAATCTGGGCGATGTAGTCGACACCTCAGCCCTGCTACGTCGATGCTTATTTATTTTGGTGGCAAGCACACTGTCTGGCCTGTCTTCGGCTATTTATTAGAAAGTATTTTTGCGATTGCACAACGTTGCATGCGGCACACACTGAAAATATTGCTGCAGACGGGCACTTTATTTTGGTTATGGAATTCGATTCGAAAATGGTCTCGAAATCAGAAGCGAAATTGCAATTGGTGTTCGGGGATGAGCTGCTCTCAGAGAGGCACTTTGTTTATTTTCATGGCATGTATGCTGGGCATCTTTTGAGTGCAATTGTTGTGGCAATAAACAACAACAAACATAAGGCGTTCGTTTCCAGTTTCGTCCCACTGTGCTGAGTGCGGAAATGTGTTCGAGAACTTTATCTGGCTATTGTATCTGGACAACGTAGCAGCTACTCTATGTTGGCCTATTCCTAGAGCTGTATCTGTATTTGTATCTGTATCTGTGTGTGTGTGGCAGATTCTGATGAATTTGCATTTGCCTGTGGCGCAACTTGGCTTCGAGTTCGAGTTGGAGTTGGAGTTGGAGTTGAAGATGGGGTTGGGTATTGCTTTGGTTTGGCGTCCTATAATACTATGTGGTGTTGCCTGCAAAGAGAGCGGAAGAGAGGAGAGAAGACGTAAATAAACATGCTAAGAAATTGGCCGTTGATAAATGTTAACCCCAGTTTGACCCGCTTCGCCTTTTCTTTGCCATCAACATGGGCAGGGCATCATTCCGTAGATACTGCTTAGATATAGAAATACTTTGCTATGCCTCGTTGCTGCTGGCTGACTCTTCTAATTTTGTTTTGGAGTGTGAGCGAGCGAAGTTCTGACATTTGTCTGACATTGCAAAATGTGCAGCTGCATTTTGAGCAGCGACACAGCCCTTGGCAACCCATTGAAAGTGTTTAGCAAACCACTTTTTTAGACGTAATAAAAATAAAGAAGCGCAACGTTTGAGATGATAATGATGATATATGGATATTGGAGTCTCTTTGCTGATTTTGGCTGTCCTAATGTGAATCACATTAGACCTTTTGTGGCTTTAAAGTGAGTCGGCTTGCCGCTCGCTTGACTTCGTGGAATCCCACTTATGGCTTGTTGTTTGTATATTTAATCTATTGGTAAATACTTGTTGCGTACTGCTGATGTCACTATGTCAATATTTGCAGCATAAATTGAAAACTAATTTGGACTGCAAACAAACGCGCGAAATCAGTTGTTGTTTGTTTGTTTGTTAATGCTGATGTTGCTGTTGATGTTTATGTTTCGGCTAGTTGAGTCAACGCTGAAGCAGCAAGTTCAATGCCAAAATCGCCACCCTTGACAATGGCCAAACAATGTGAACTACTCTCACTTAGCACACATACTTTGTTGGTCTACAAAAAGTCGAAGATCGACGATCGAAGATCGAAGAACGAACCGCACGCGATCAAAGCTGCCGGGGAACTGCCTGAAGCAATGAAAGCCGGAAACAAAGCACGAGCTGAAATTGCTTTACCACAAAAAAAAGAAGCGAAACAAAAACAAACTGCTGAATTTATGCATACACAAAGATATTGTCATAAAAAAGAGAAGAGAAGAGAGCGAGAGAAAAATGAAATGGTCACTGGCTGGCGTTGACAATGGTTCATCAATGGATTCATACTTGACATTTGATTAAGACCCCAAACCGAGTCGCCCCACGACGAGTCGAGTCTAATGCCAAAAACGCAGCGCGTCCACTTTCAATTTGGGCAGTTTGATCGAATGGGTTGCGGCAAGCGAAACGAATTTTAATTGATGCCACAGACCTCAGACAGCAGACAGTATAGAGTGTAGACAGCAGACAGAAGACAGAAGACGTCACTACTCACCACATTCGCATTCAGAATTTATATTCTTTGTGAAGCGCCCCCGAGCTATTACTTCGACTTCTATTTATTATTACAGCGCATAATTAAGGCGGCACTTGATTAATAATCGTTGAACTTAACGTGACCCGCAGCCACAAAAATTGCCACGCCTTCCAATTCCAATTGCCCAGTTACAGTTGTTGTCGTTTGTTGTAACTATTAGCGCAGCATTATTCGTTTTTAATAGATCTTTATTGGGTTAAATCTGTGGCGCGTTGCGGCGATTACTTTAAAGTAACTTCCACACATATCAAATTGAAGCCCTTCGTTTGGCAAACAATTAAAAGAAGCGACAATTCGATCAATTGAAATTCTATCGATTTTATTATGTTCATGTTCATCAGTATTTATGAGTGTAAATATTTGAAATGCTAAGAATGGCCTTCCTCCCTTTCCTTCGACTTAATTCAATCCGAGTAGCATCAATTAAATCTACAAATTGGTCCCAAGGAAGGGTCTGACTTGGGATAACTGACTGTTTACTGGTTTGCTGCAGTGTCGAGTTAATTGCCAACACAAGTTTCTAATTATGTAATTGTCAGCGTTGTCTTGTTGTAAATTCTGTCGTCGTCGTTGCCTTGGAAAAGGTCACCATGACTCTGACAAGGGTTTTTGGTTGGTTAACATCAACGTCAATGTCAACTCCGCATGACAAACATAAAAAAGTGCAGTCAACTTCAACGCAAGTAATTTGCTATAAAAAGAACTGAATTTCTGGATAATTGTAAGACAAACAATGGCAGGAAATGTTTGTTTTTGATTGATTCATCAATTAAATTTGCAGAGCAGGAGTTTGAAGCTGTTTTCAGTAGGTTAATAAGTCACAGCAATGCAGTAAACATATTCGCTTAATCTTCGGATGAATTTATTGCTCATGTCTCTGCCAGACATTATTACACGGCGAGTTTAGCATATAATGTATCTTTGTTTATTGCGCTGGGTAATTGCCATTTTGTCAGTGTTCTCGCGACGCCCACCAATAAGCGAGTTAACCGCGACCTGTCTACACTCGGCAGGGGCATTACGTATACGTATCTATGGCATTACGTATACGTCTATTGAGCGCAGATCATTAGCCAGCCAGACGACCACAAAAACCAATTGAGCTGGCGGGGCAAACAATGGAATGGAGCGAATACTCGCCAAATACTCGCCGAAATTAATAGCGCCAGTTTCTGTTTTTTTGTTTTGTCGTGTTTCGATCAGCATCGGGCAACGACGACGTCATCGTTGTATGTCACTGTCACTGCGGGCAGCTACTGTACAGTGAAATAATAATACATATATTATACATTCAGTCAGTCATGCTTTATTTGTGTGTGCTTTTTTTAGCCGAAATGAACAAAAATTCATAAATCTATTGAAAGTAAATAACGAAAGTGGGTCAGCCTTAGAAGCAGTCAGAACGCTTGAGGTAGTCACAAAAACACATCAATCATCATAACAATAATAGATAACTAGAAAGAGGCCGGCAAGAGCAGCACAACACAAAAGTACTACATAAACTTGAAAATCAATTGGGCGCCAGATGAACACATTTTAGTTGTTGTCAACTAATAATAATGACATAAGCGGTCGTTGCACGTGGCGTATGCTTAACATTTAATTGCTCTACTCGTATTGCCTTAACGAGTGGCCATAAAACCAATTACGTTATACGCATAACATTCTCCCTCACTCTGCTGACTCACAAGCAGGCAAAAGTTCAGCGCACTTTGGCGGCGCCAAAAATAAAAGAGAACTCGTCGTAATAGAAACATAAGCAACAAAATATTGAATTCCGGTCGCGGTGTCTTTTGAGATTGGCACAGAAAAGTCCTACTGGAAAAGTCAGCGATACGTGATGCAAATTGATATGCCGCCAAGGCGAAAAGAAATTTCATCGAACTGTCATGAGACGTTAATAAACTTGAAATTGCTGAATTAAATTGTTTTTGTTTTTCTTCACGCCCCCATCATCATCAATATCAATGCTGACATCAGAACCATTTACTGGGAAAAACTGCAAGGTTAAGTGCGCTCTGCACATTAGCAAACAAAAATGTTGCTGAATTAATTTAAAACTTGCGACCAATTTGCATTTATATTTTTTTTTAAAATATATAAATTTGAATGGTGCAAGAGCACGCAGCAAATTCTCCAGTTGGCGGCCTTCGGTATTTGGCCAGATGTTTCTTGGAATTTGTCGAAGGTAAGACCCGAAAATGTTCTCGCATTTCATATAAATTGAGTTTATTTGTAAATGAAATATTTTTCAGAATAACATTTTTTTTATAAAGAAATTCTCTTTATTTTAGTTGCAAATGCCGCTATTTTTATAGCTGATCTTATGTTATGCTGCTGCCATTGAACATTATCAAAAGGCGCGTTAAATCATCGTGAACGCCGCCTCTTTTATTGTGATATCAAAAAATAAGTATTTCTCGCCTTTTGGCTTTATATATACTTAGTATGTTTCGGTTTTGTTTGTTTTTGTTGTTGTGTTTATCGCAAAGGTTGACCAAATGACGCGTGCGTTCCAATTTTATGAAATCAGCCAAGTCAATTAAGGCGGCCCAAAGTCTTTTTGACAGTTTCTTGTCAGCTAATGGCGCAGGCTGTTCGGCCCGCTCTTGATTTTGTTTTCAGTGTGTGCTCAGGTGACGCAACCTGCTTGATTTTCGATACCATTTCAAGGTTAGACCCACAACTAAATCTCGTCTCTTGTCGTGAGTTGCATGTTTAAATTTAGTCATTGACTACTGCATTTTGTATCGTTGTAAATATTCTACAAATATTTGCATAAAAGTTATCTGCTGATAAGCATTGTAATCACGAGAATATTTAATCTTTGAAGTGGACAATCTAATAAATTGCCATGTCGGAAGAGATAAAGTTAGCTGGAAGCGTGTTGATGTCATATTGCCCCCGCCGCCGAGCGTGCAATAACCCATTTCCATAGGCATTTCCATGGTGCGTATTATTATCTGCCACCCAGAAGCTATCGCGCAGCAATCTCCACAGAAATGTTTCATTTTCTTTGTCGCATTGCGTGACCAACCGACGGCTACACCTTCAACTGCAGCGCCCCAACTCCCAACTGCAATTGTCATACACCACATTATATGGCATATATACTATACTATCTTTTACTTTGCGCTGAACACGCATAAAAATTTAACGCATGTTGCATGTTGTTTGTCATGTGCCGCTGCCCCTTTGACCCGCCTGCCGCTGATGTTGATGTTGATGAAGTTTCGCTGATATGACACTGCGCACACGAGGGTATCAAAGGGGCAAGTGGAGAGCGGCATTCGAGGCATGCTTGCGGGAGCCGTCATCAGCCTCGCTTCGCTTTGGGCAGGCGTGTCTGAAAAGGGGGCGTCAAAGAGTCTCTCCCTTCTCTTCACTCCGTTCACATTTTTAGTGTGTCAAGTCAAATTAGTTACGCTCTGCGTTGTGTGTGTGCCAGAGAGTGAGAGTGACAATGAGTGAGTGTGTTGGTGAGTGTGTTGCAGGTGGTTGTTGTTGTTGCAGCTGACGTTGTCCAAATAGAACTGTCATTGCCATTGTCTGCAGCGAACTCTTGAAACTGCTGTCTCATTTTCACATAGTTAACAGCACCCCCAATATTCATTCATTCAGAATTCATTCATCTTCATTTGTGGCATGCATTTGCATTTGCCACATTCGCTTTGTTGTGTCATCTGTCAAATGCATCGTTGACTTCACTTTCAGCTCAGAGTAAAATAGCTTTCTGGCGGGATTGCCCTCTTCTTATCGTGCTATCAGCTTCGCCTGCGCTGCTATCAATCACGATTGACTCGAGTGGACTCGCATATGACACAAGCCACATGAATGAGTATTCACTTTTTGCTAATTTTGGCACCTTTTGCAGTTGCTATTTCGGTTGATGTGCCAATTGTTCTGTTCAGTCGCCTAATTGAATTTGCTGCCCGCCTGACTTGTTTTGAATAAACACTGCAAGTCACAAATACACTCGCACACCCACACACGCACACTCATATTCACTCGCATTTAATGCATGTATTTGCAATTGGTTTTATCACCTATGCAGCCTGCTCTATATAGTCGTATATATTCTCGAATTCGAATATACAAGAAACACTCGCACATATTTGCTTTTGGCTTAACGGCAAACAAAATGTGTGTGCTTTTTTTTTCAAGAATTTTACGACGTGGTTGACCTTGGAGGTAGCAATATGCCGAATACCATTACAGTGGTCACTGGCTAATAATAACACCAGCAGAATTAGAATTTTTGGGAAAATACATTTTTAATATGAACCCAAGTATTTTGAGCTATAAAAATATATTTCGTAAAGCATTTCATATATAAATTTCACTTCCCGAAATATAAATTTCCGCTGAAATTATAATTCACGTATAGTAATTGAAATTTTTGCTAAACCATTAGTGCAATTTATTTAAATGTGATTTTGAAATTTCAACATTGTTTCAATGGTCATCTCAAATTTGTGAAAATAATTGTATTTTAAGTGTCTTCATGTGTTGCATGAGCTTTTGTGCTAAATATAAATAATTAAATTAAAAAATGTTAACACTGTTTCACTGCTGAAATTTAAGGTTTTCCTTCTGGAATAATCATTTATTTCTATGCTCCTTCATTAACATTTACGTATCATAATTTTTAACAATTCTTTGCTATCAGTATTAAATTATATTTATATTATTTTTTTAAAATTCCGTTCAAGCTGACGTGCTATTCTGCTCGTGTGCCCATTGTACTAATTTTATGCATTTCGTGTTGTACCTTGAGGAGTTCTTTTAATCTTTTTATATTTCATAAGTTCTCTGTTTTTTATGCCCCTCAAACAAGCAATCCCTTTATGAGCTGCGTGTTGCGTTGCTACACGAAACGCTTTTGCAGGGTATTTGATGTTCGCATTTTTTTGTTCGTTAGTTAATTAAATGAGCAGGCGGAAAATGCAGAATGTCAAATGTTTCAAAACAATTTCACCAAACGCACACAGACACAGACTAGCGCACACACACATGCACACAGTCCGCACAGCTGAGTGGACCGCAATGTGGATTGTATTTGTGTGCGTGTGTGGATTGTGTTTGCGTATTTTTGTTTGCCTCGCATTGCACTTGAAATAGTTTTTGCTTTGCTGTTGCTGTTGCTTTTGCTGTTTATGTTGCTATTTGAACGCACATTAAAAGTTTGTTTGTTATTTCTGTTTGTTATTGTTAGTGCAATATTAAATTGGTGTTGTTGTTTCGCTCGCCATTTGCCGCCGTATGCTAAAGAGCCATTCATTATCATAATCATGCTTATCAAATGACTCATTTGAAATATACTCTCCGCAGCGCAACAGTTGGGAACTTGTTAGTTTTTCCGCTGGCGCCGAAATTAAGTAAACAATGAAAAGAAACAAACGCAGTCGTAATGTATGAAATTGTGCAATAAAATTAATTTACAGCACACGCATTCAAGTGTGGAAACTAAACATGGAATATAATTTACTTTATCTGCCACTTAGGTGGGGAGTCTTAACAATTTAATTTTACAAATTCTGCCAAGTAATATTCACTGAAATGCACATTAACTTTTATGCACAGCCATAAAATTGTACGATGCCATTAAAGGCTGCAAGGGAATTAACGTGAAAGTTAGAATCTCTCCCCTTTAGGCAACTGTGTGGAATTAGCGCCGTCTCAACCCCAATCAAATTGTATGCCAACATTTAATAATACCTAAAAAGGCTGTGCGGCTTAAAAAGAGCATAGAATTTCAGCTAGTTGCCCCTTTAAGCTATTTTCCCAAGAATAGATCAAATTGTATGAATTGAATAGCCATATTGTGCTTGACTCCCTATGGCTTCGCTGGGCAATTATAATTATGCCAGCCGCAGTAAAAGGATATGTTTTTCCTCCCCTCCCCAGTCAACCGCAAAGGTAACGGCAAAAGAGCGAAACCGCAAAAATAAAAAAGGGAAACCACAAAACGTTTGCAATCAACTGTAATACAAATCGCTGCAAAAGGGCTGTGCCCCTAGAAAAGCGAGTGTGTTGTATGCAATTATGCAAATGCCAAAAAGGTGCTTACTGAAAAGAGACAGCGAGCGATAAGGAGAAAGTAGCGATGCAGGCAATAAAAATCAAGCCCAGTCGATTAACAAAAAAATAAAAGAGACACACACGATTGATAATGCCGGAGCAATTAAACTAAAATAAATTGAAAACACGCGCCATCGGCGACCGGTAATAAAGGTCTTCCTTTAATGTGGAATCGATACCTCTTGGAGGGGTTGCAGCCGGCAGCGTTTTGTGGCACACTCACCCCGGCTTGCCACTTCCTACTGGCAACACGATACGCTCTTTGCTTTGCTACCTTTTTTTTGTGCTAAAATTTGAGAGTCAGAAGAACCCCAAAGCAAAATCAAATAGTTAGATAAGCAACAGACAGACCGACAGACCGACTGACATTACAATGGCCGCCGGATGAAACGCGCCTACGACCCTGGTGTGTTGTGTTGTGTCGAGTGTGGGCAGCAGCTCCGAGGTTCACATAGTATGTATTTCGATCACATATTTGGCATACACGTCTGTTGTTGTTTGCCCTTATCTGCGTATTTCTATCAAATTACTGCTGCTGCTCCTCTTGCCCCTGGCTTGTAATCTGATAAGCGAGCCCGACAAAATCGCTCTACTGTTAAATTATGTGTCGAGTGTAGTTTGCATAATTTATGTATATAAAAATAGCAGTTGATTGTCGCATCGATGCGTAGCGCACAATTAATCAATGAGCCAGCGGGCGAGCGGCGCAACTAGCGAATACCCGGCCAAAGCAATTAATTGCATTCAAAATGCAATTATTTTTAATATCATTGCATATTTGCGGGCGTTGAGGCATGCCACAAAGCCAAGTGCGCGCCAATGAGAATGCACAGCGAGCGCAGGCAGCGAGGAGAGACAACGACCCACTTAACAATCGACAACGACAGCGATAGCGACTGAGGTAATCGCTGAATCGGCTTTTTTCTCGTAGCATGCATGCATCAGACTGTAATTACGTATACGCCCCGTATCGAGGCAGACCAGCAAATGCCCACGCATTGCCGGCCAACTTAACAAGTGGTCCCCAGCGAGAGCAACACGCAGTTGCAGCTGAGTCAGAGAGAGAGAGAGAGAGAGAGCGAACAGCAGCAGCAGCTAACTGGCTGGCCACCCACACGTGCCACACTTGCCACACAGCGGGGTGCCGGCTGCAAAAAAGGCCTACACCCTAAGCACATACTCTTGCCTCTTGTTCATTGAAATGGAAAACACGCAGCACGAACGAGCACAAAGTTGCATGACAATGTTGCCGAATCAATGCAAGGACACAATGTTGCCAGCTTGAACTTTCAACAACAACAGCTGTTTGTGCCGCTTGAACTTTTGAACCTCCACCTGACGCAGCAGCAGCAGCAGCAGCAACAGCAGCAACAAACATTTGCGGCAAGTGTCGAAGTGAGGCGTCCTTGGGCTTTGCACTGCAGCTGCCCCGGCAACTTGCAGCCTGCGAAGGACATTTTCTTTTTGCATTGTTTTTGTTGCTGCTTGCCGGTTGCACACTGCGCATATGTGAAAATCAATAGTTCAACCCAAAATGGGAAAATGGGCGGAATAGGGAATCGAGGTCTCTTTGAACAAATTGAATCTTCAATATGCCACTCTGAATGCGATTGCCAAACACACCTAAAAGTTCCACTTGTGATAGCGACGAGTATCGAAACTATTTGGATTTTCTCATGTGTTCTTTGCGCCCAACAACAATACCATTTTCAAACGAAAAAAAAAACATTATGGAAATATGTTCAGTTTACGAAACAAACACAGCTTACAACAACAATAACAGCCAGAGTTCGATTTTAATGGCTGTTGTTGTTGCAGCGTGCGTTTCGATTTTGATTTGGATTTTGATTAAGCGTTCCAGACAACAACAACAACAACAGCAGCAAGAGCAGCAGCATTATTGAAATTTACAAATACGATAAGCAATGCGAATCGATTGAAACAAAAGATTGATGTTGTTGCTGCTGTTGTTGTTGTTGTCTGGCCTTACAAGCAATGTTAAACATTTAGTTTTGCTGAGCTGAGTTGATTTTGCCTGCACGACTTTGATTTTAGCTGCCGCATTCAGTGTTTATTACCTGCTTTGCATATGAAAGAAATTCAGACTAAATATCAAAATCGAAATTAAAATTTAACCTGCACACACACGTACGCACACACACACTCCAAATTGAACAATTCGCGTGTTTGCTATAATATTCTTTAGTCTATTTCATATTCTATTAAAATTGGCTTAAACACAACGCCCACTCGCATATCAGCATATCTCCCACACACGCACAGCGATAACAACACTATTAATAGTAATAACAATAATAATAATACAAATTTGTTGTTAATTTTTTTTCGTTTTTTTTTTCGGGAACTTTCGTACTTAGACTTGGTGAACAAACAAATGCGTTAAAACACTATTTGTATATCTTGGTTGTTGTTGTTGTTTCGATTTTGAATTTCATTCGTTCTTTTTTATTGTGTTTTATTTCTCGCCCAGCAGCGGCTAACCGAGACGACGTTGCTGCGCTCACTCGACACACCGACAACCTTCGCGTTTCAGTTGCGACAACAGACTGATTTTTAAAACGCCAAACTGAGAGCGTGGCCAACGACGCGACGCGACGCGACGCAAACTTGCCGACGCGAGCGAGCAATAACAAACAAGAGCAGCACCAACAGCAGCAGCAGCAGCAGCAGCGCACCAGCAACCATCAACCAGCAACCTACAGCGACTGCGAAATGCCGGCAGCAGCAGCACCGAATGCTCGACTCTTGATAAGAATCGCTTAATGAAATCAATTGCATCTAAGTAGCAATCAATTAATTGAGTGAGTAAACAATTATTAATACTTAATCCTAATGAATTACTCAATTTTGCATATGATTGTGTTAAACAATTAACAACAAATCCAAATCGCAAGTGCTAAATTTAAAGCCAACAACTTTTTGCATGCTCCAAGCACAAACATTGAGCGCTAGATGGCGCCAACAACGCATTCCTGTTCATTGATGTTTTCTTGCCGTTTCTTTAACTTTTGCATTTATTATGCGATTGTAATGAAATTTTCAAGGTTGATAGTGCAGGTTGTAGGGCAATATGCAAACCATGTGTATGTTATTCGACTTTATCGATTTGCGGCGATTGGGAATTAGTTTAAGTACACAAATCTAAATACCAAATTTGATTACACGACTTGAGCAACGTTTGGTGAAGGCCAAAAGTTAAACTGCAGACAGATTTTTGAGCTGAAATATATCTGCAAGCAGATAATTTAATATGTCAGTTTGTTAAAATTAGAATTTCCTGTTAAATATATAACGCATTCGGATGATGCCACCTTAAACATGACTCAAACGAAACCAAAAAATCTAATTTATTATTTGAAATTGGCCAAATGGCAAATGTGGTGAGCTGATGATGATTCGCCTAATGCTTTAAGCCATGAATCATATTCGAAATGCTTTCGACGAGTGTGTGTATTTAAAATATTCGTAATTTATTTAATAGACATCGGTGAGTGTGGCTCAAACGAAAATCGAATGTTCTTTATGGACACTTAAAAGTTCTATCGCAACGAAAAGTGGCTAATAAAACATTCAAAAGCACACGGAAAACGTGGCAACATAGAAATAACAAGAGTCCTGTCAAGGTTGCAGGCGTTGGCCGAAAACGAAACTAAAACTGGATAATTTATGAGATGACCCAGTTTAGTTGACGGGCCCAATGAAAAATGCAGAAAGCAACCAATTAATTAATAAAAATTATGAAACGAATAAGTGAAAAACGGAAATGGAAATGAAAACGACAACGACGAAAACGAAAACTGCGAAATCCACTTGAGTTATGCTCGAAAGGAACGCAGCCTCGACGCGCCTTTGAAATGTCCTTGCAATTGTCGATGACGACGACCCAAATACCGCCACACAGCGAGGCAAGGCTTCCAATTCCAATCCCAATTCCTCGAAAAATGCAAATATTTTGTAGCTGGCTGGCACTTGTTCCAGTTTCGGGACTCCAACATTTCTAGTTGTACATCCATGTGGGAGTTGGCCTATTGATTTAATTTCGACGCTTCTCCAGTAGAGAGTTCTCTAGTGACGCAATGGTCGCTGGCGAGTTGAATGCGCTGTGTGTCGCCGTGGCGTCCAAATAATCCTGAGGCGCCTCCAAGGGGTTGTTTTGGGCCACACATCGCACACACTGTTGGTTCCGTGCCGGCGCCACAATGACTGCGCATAATTTTGTTTTATGGTTTATTCCTTTTGTAGTCTTTTCCCCCGCGAGTTGTTTGTGCGTTCTTCTGGCTGTTGGCTTAGGCCATAGTTGATATCAATATTTTGGGCTGAATCTCATTCCTTGCCACAGGCTGCAGCTGACATGACCTAGACACTTTGTGCTAGTTAAATGTTTACTTCGATTGTGATCAGTGTATCGGCTTACGCTGAAGGTCAACGCTGCAGACCGGAAGACGAAGACGCAGGAGACGCAGAAGGAGGAGTGCAGCTGATTTGAATAGACAGTTGCCAGCTAATACCCTAAAATGTGACTAACAGTCTGTGGTTGACAATGACTCAACTCTGTTTGCTCACCGCCAACAGTCAGTATCAGAGTCATCAACTGAAGTCAGCAATTTGGGCAACTGGCTCTGACTCTCTTGAAGGGAATTGCTCACAAAATGGCGCGTTTGGTAAACATGATGGCAATGCTCATTAAGACTCCAGAGTCTGAAGCTTTGCAAATATGCCCAACATCAAACCGAGTCTCGCAAACTGTGTCAACAATGAGGTAATGAATGTTATTCAGTGCGAAATGCACTCGAGGCAGCAGAGGGGAAAACATGGAAAATCGTTTGTTTTAACAAGTGCGCTTTGCACTTGAAGTGTCGACAAATTGGTTTACTGTGTTTTACACCCTCCCCCCTGGAGTCGCCTGATAAGACAATTGCCTGCCATTGTCTCGTCGACAACTGACACACTGACTGCCGCTGCTTCTCTGGCATTTTATCAGTCTCCGCTCCACTTACAGAAGACCAAATCCATCGTTGGCCGTGCACTTCCTCAATGCGCTGTTAGACAAACATTGCCAATTGTCTCCTCCTCGTTTTGGAGCGTGCCACTCGAAAGTCAAAGTGGGCGTTGCGATTGCCATTTGTTTGTTGGTGTGCTTACTATCAATGAATATGCCACAGGCATTTAATTAATTTCAACAACACTCAGACGAGTGCATAGATTGTTGGATTGGGGAATGAATCACTTCAGTGACAATTTGGTCAGCACCAGCCGAGTGTCGAGATCATAAATTTCCTTATTAGCTGTGCGAGCATCATTGGGTTCAGCAATTAAGCTGATCAAACGAAATTTCCATATTCTTTTTTGATAGCTTTTTGAGTTTTTGATTGTTTCTCATTGTCGCTGCCAAATTGAAGTGTTATTTTTCTAACATTCCAAGGAGCACATAAATAGCATGTTATTTTTATTGAATGTGTGCGAAATGCAAACATAGCAATCACATAAAATTTAATTGCATTTAAATACATTTCGCGTGAATTTCGTTTATTGGTTGTATGCATAGCAATCACATAAAATTTAATTGCATTTAAATTAATTTCAATTGTTTTTGACACCAGTATAAATATATTTATAAGTTTCAATTACTTTTGTTAATTTATATAATGTTAAACTTAATTGAATTGCTTAAATTAATTTCAATTTTCTAAAGTTGCAAATATATTTGCCCGTTTAATTTAGTTCTAAACTTTATTTATACAATGAAAGTTATTTACTGTAATTTAAATTGATATATATTTTGTAATCCTTTGTTTTTATTCATTGAAAACTAAGAATACAGTATTTAAGTGCAATTTTATATTTAAATTTAATTACATATAATTTTGTCAATTGTCTTTTCATTAAGAATTAAGTTATTAGTGTGTAACGGAAATTTCGAATTTAAATTCAAACGGTCAACCGCCAAACTCGGCTATCGCTGCAAAGCTGACTGCTATGACACGACAAGTTGGCAGCTCTGGTTTTAAAAAGCGCTAAAAAATACCAAACACAGCAATGGACTGGTGCCATCTGTGCACATTGTGAGTGTTTTACAAATAAGGCGCACGGAATTTGTTAAAATCGCCGTAAATTATAAACAATTCAACATGGAAGGCAACCACGACATGTCCGAGGAGTTAATACGCCGCCTGAGCTCACGTGGCGGACTGGGTAAGTCAAGAAAGCCTCGTGCCAGCTGCAGGCAACAAGTTGGCGACACTTTGTGTCATGGCAGCCTCTCAACGTGACAGTGTGAGCTAAAAGTTTGCAGACGCCTTTGCAGAGGAAGTGATGTCCAGCGAAATCTTTGAGGAAACAAACATCTACGAGGACGGTCACGATGTGGAGAACGAGCCCGACGACATTATCATTGTGCACATGGACATTCGCGAGCCGCTGAGCACGCTGAAGAAGCTGGTGGAGCAGAAGATTGGCGTCGAGCTGCATTATTATACATTCTGTCTGCAGGATGCACAGGAGGTAATAACAAATATATCAAAGCATGCTGAGAGCTAATGACTGGTGAATAATTACAGCTGGAGCCGCACAAGAATCTGGTGGATCAGTGCGTCAAGGGCGAGGGATTAGTGCAGATTAATGTGCAGATTCAGACGATACGCAAGAAGATCAACATTGCGGATGTCCTCAAGCCCACAGAGGCGGCGCTGGCCACGCTGGCCATCGAGGAGGCAGCGCAACCCAATAATCTGCAGGACACCAATAGCAGCGATAAGAGCGACAGTCCGATTAAAGCGGCCAAAAAGCAAAAGCAAGTCAAAGAGGAGATTGCCGAGCAGGAGGTCACAGACGAGGACAAGGACATGGACGGCGAGGTCACAAAACCCGTGCTCAACTGGGTGCTCGACAGCAAATTTAAGCGGGAGCAGATACGCCTCAAGATACCCGAAGCCGTCAGCGAATGGTCGCAAGCTCACGTTGCCCACTGGCTGGAATGGGCCATCAAGGAGTTTGAGCTGCGGGATCTGCAGCTGGACGCGTGGTACATCAATGGCCAGGCGTTGTGCGCGATGACGCACGAGGAGTTCAGTCGCAAGCTGCCGCGGGATCCGGGAAATGTGTTCTGGACGCATCTGCAGCTGCTCAAGGAGTGCAACTTTGTGTCTGTGGTGCACAAGCAGGCGGAGGAGCTGCGCAAGCCCAAAACCAAATCAACAGGCACAATGTCGGCATCATCGATAAGCACCGTGGGCCTAGAACAGCGCATCATGCGCAAATCGTATCAGAGCGTTAAAAGCAATGATTGTGAGTCACAATTCTACTTTATAGTTTGCCCCACTAAAGCGTAATCTTTGTAGCCTCGGAGAGTTCCCCGGCGCCGCAGAGTCCCAGTCACCACAACAGCATTGGCTCGGGCAACAATGGCCAGGTGCAGTTGTGGCAGTTTCTGCTCGAGATACTCACGGACAGCGAGCACTCGGACATCATTGAGTGGGTGGGCACCGATGGCGAATTCAAGCTCAGCGATCCCGATCGTGTGGCGCGTCTCTGGGGCGAGAAGAAGAACAAGCCCGCCATGAACTATGAGAAGTTGTCGCGTGCGCTGCGTTACTACTACGATGGCGACATGATATCCAAGGTGTCGGGCAAACGTTTCGCGTACAAGTTCGACTGTGATCTGAAGCTGCTAATTGGCTACGATGCCTGCGAATTGTCACGCCTGGTCAGCGAACGCAAGTGGACAGATCATCTGCAGACGACACGCAAAGAAGCCAGCAACGAGGCGACATGACCTGAAAACCACACAGACATCAACTTGGACACCAAGCAGGATCCCAGCATACTGTGGAAATACGAGGCGCCTTAGCGCCCCGATGAAATTGTTAAATAATAAGACACGTTTATAAGACTTTGACTTAAGCACAACATTTTTTTATTGTTCATAATGTACAGTACTAAGCATTATAATCTCCCGTCTCTGTAAGCTATAAATATCATATACATAGTATGTAGGTACTGCAACTATAGCTATAAGTATTAGACGTAGCTCGATAGATACATAATTTGTTCATTGTTTTCATCGTTACATGATTTGTTGGGCGATTTTTGTAAAATCCATAAAAAAAA
Organism: Drosophila ustulata; assembly: GCA_035047365.1. Classification (NCBI taxonomy): domain Eukaryota; kingdom Metazoa; phylum Arthropoda; class Insecta; order Diptera; family Drosophilidae; genus Drosophila; species Drosophila ustulata. The sequence goes on from JAWNPT010000094.1 coordinate 28,352,405, forward strand.
TTCAATTCATATTTGCTTCATAAACTCTTTTCTGTGATTTTACTTGACTAGTTCGCTCTCTAGGCTAGACACTAACTAACTAATTATATAGTTATTGTTATAGAAGTGTACTAAACTAAACTAAACGTTAACATTTAGCGACTCATTAGCTAAATGTGCGTCTCAGTTTTACATGTTGATGGCCTGACGGAATGTGGTCAACTTTTGTGTGTTTGTTTCGCTGGTCAGCGCGCTGCACATTTTGTAGCGACGCCAGCTGTTTTTGTGCTAGGATTAATACTTCGAATTAAAGTTAAGGTTAACACATGTGTTTTGTTTAAAATTGTATATATATATATATGTATATGTGAGTGCAGCTATATGTGCAACAATTATAGCTCAGTCGTAATCTCGTCCTGCGGTCGAAAGCCCAGCTTGTAGAACTCATCCTCCAGCCACAGCGAGCTGGCATTGAGATCCGATATGAGATTGCCGCTCTTCAGCGTATTGAAGCTGCTGCCAAACGGATCCGAGGCACGCGGCTCCTCGAACTCATGCAGACTGATCAGCGAACCAAACAGATGCAGCTTCTGCTGCGCGGACGCATTGCTGCTGCGATCCCCCGGCAACAGATCGCCGCCTAGCTGCGCATTCGCCGCCAGCTGCTGCTGCTGCTGTCGGTAGATACTGTGGCCCGGCTGCTTCTTGTTGGGCGCCGCATAGAGCACCTCCTGGCCGGCGGCATGTGACGCCTGGAAGAAGTCAATCAGATGGCCAACCTGCGGCTTGTAGCGTTCCAGTGCCTGTTCCGACCACGCATACAGACGCGCCCAATCGTGCGGCGGCGTCGGTATCAGCTCGATGGGCCTGTTCAGCAGTATCAGCAGCTTGGCCAGATCCCGCACAATGGGACGATACGAGTTGGCTGCGGCCACCTCGCCCGACAAATACAGCTTGCGTATTTGGCGACGAGTGTCGTTGAGCATGGCCAGAAAGTACTCGGCATTGGGACGCATCTCGTTCAGCTGACGCATGAAGTCCGCCCGATCCATGGTGTTCTCATTGATGAGCTTCTGCTTGACGGACTTGCGACGTCGCTTGCGACGCACCAACATCACGGCGACGGCCAGCAGCGACAGACAGACGAGGAAGCCGCCCAGCAAGCCGGCCAGCGCTGCCATCAGCGGGCCCGAGTAGCCGGTGGGCACGCAGACACGACCCATGAACTCGGTGTGGGCGGACCACTGATCCAGATACCCGGTGGGGCACTGCTCCACACACTGGCGTGTGTCCGTGACCAGGTACAGCGGGCACTTGATGCAGCCCGCCTTGTTGCAGCGCAGACAGTGCGAGCTCGTCGTCGCTGGGCAGCCTAAACGGGGAGAGAGAGGGAGAAAGGGTTCACTTAGTTACGTGTATAATCAAGCATTGAGGGTCTGTCAATCATCATAATTGTACATCATTTGCATAGGCTGTGTGTTATTTATGCTCCCACAGACAGTTCTAAATACGCGGACCACATTAATGAATGGCCGCAAATTAAGTCGTCAACATGCGTTGAGAATTAGCACTAAACAGCCAATTACACTGGTCAACCAAGTAAAGGTAGAACACAAAACAACAGATTACCTACAGCCGGGCTATAGGATAAATAAAATTATTAAGTATTAATTGAAAAGATTATTTATTTTCTTTCTGGAATTTGAGTCATTCAGAATTTATTTTTAAGCTGGAGAGAATCTATATTTCGTTGCAAAAACATTATTTTTAAACAAAATGCAATAGATAAAACATAAAAACCAAACCCTCCTTTTCCTAATTAGTCACAAATTGTTGTTGCTCAAAATTGAGTCAAATGTCAAAATGCGTACCTAAGAACGTTATTATAATGAGTTGTCAATAGCTGAAGCGCAAATATTTGTTTAAGACGCGTCGAAATAACATTTTGACTTTATGGCTCTCGAAATTGTTTATAATAGGCTGACAAAGACAGTTGCGACCTCATAAATTAATCAATTAGCTACAAAAGTAGCGTTGACATAAGCATAACCATCCTATCTATCTGTCTGACCGCTCGTTTGAACTCGTATATCTCAAAAGCTACAAGAGCTGAAGCTATCAAATTCAATGACAACACTCTTAAAGCTGCTGCGCAGATCAAGTTTATTTCTTATTTTTATTTGGATAACTTTTGACAAAGTTCAGCTGGATTTTGTGGCAATAGAACCTTGTTGCATAGTGTTATGCTTAGAGCATTAAGTGCTTCGCCTTTTTCAGCTTAACTGGGCTTTGTAACTGGCCATTTCAAGGTAAAACCAACAAAAACTGTTTAGCTTTTGGTTTAAGCAAACAACGCGACAACGACAACGACAACGGCGACAACATTAACATATGAAGACGATATGAAGTGTTGGGCAAACACAACAGAGGGGAAATGAGACGGCGGACAGACGAGAGACGAGACAGACAGCGAGACAGACAGATGCTACATATTCTAGGAAGAGGCTAGCAGACGAGTGGGAAAGTTCAACATGATTCGTTGTTCGTTGTGTATTTGTCGCGCAACATCAAAAGCTTTTTGGAGACAACAACTGCAACGCAACGCAATGCGACAACGACTCCCAAGCATTGAGCATTGAGTCTTGTTGTCTGGTTGTCGTTGCCTGATCAGCAGCTGGCCCATTTATCTTGGCCAGCAGTTGCCAGGCATTGGCACTGCACGTACTATATGTGAACGTGGTCGTGTATTTGGTCTTGCCATTGCCATGCATTGGGCGTTCTGCTCAGCTTTAGTTTCAGTTTCAGTTGCAGTCGCCTGCGCAGCAACGAAATCATCATCAATGGCATTAACTTGTTTAAGCGCTAATCAGACACAACCCCCGAGCGCAACCGATTGCTTGCCACATTGTTGCATTGCCTTCCTTCCTTGCCTTGCCTTGGCCTCAAACTTGGCCATGACCAATTCCCAGGCAGCCGGCAGAGAGCAACTGGCAAATAATCAGTCGTAATCGTAACTCGTAATTGATATTATTGTCTGCTTCTTTGCAGCATCTGTTTGTCTGTCTGTCTGTCTGTGTCTGTGTCGGTGTCCCTGTGGGTTTGGTTCTGGGGCGTGCAGTTGATCAACGATAATTGGTTATTAAATGGAAGATTGCTTTCAGCGACTCCTTTCAGCTGAATTGCATTTTGCAAATTGCTCTCGATGTGGCATGCATGCATAACAAATGCCACATATAGTACAACAACCACTGTCTACGACTCAATTGATCTTCGGCATCGTATTTCAAAATCAATTATTTTTCCACAATTCTACGGCTTGAATTTCTCTTAAGCTAAGTGTTTAACTAAATAAACACATTTTTTTCGGTTGCTTGTAAAAGGTTTCATAATGAGCCCAAACTAAACAAAATGCCAAAAAAAAAATCAACATCGATCAATGTTTAAACTTTCTACAGTCTACGCTTGGTTAACTGCCTGCCTGCCGATGATGATGATGATGATGATGATGATGATTCAGAGAATCTGGAAGCTGGAGAAGTTTTTTTTAAGCCTGTGAATTCACTCTCCCATATAAGCATGTGTTTTTTTCTCTGCGTTGTTGTTGGTGTTCGGGGGTATTATCTAGGCGTGTCAAAAGCCAAATTACTTTCACTCAAATGGCAGCAACATTGGCAATTATAATAAAATGTTTATCGGCCAATCGCTGTTAAAGCGTCAAATGAAACACGCATAAAGCAAAACGCTTTCAGACAACGAAAGGAGGAGGAGAGGGGCAAATCAGGGCAGGGCTGTAGTTCTACATACCGAGCGATAGCTAATTGAACTGGTTCAGCTCAGATTGGCAGAGGCGCCTCAAGGTCGTTCCATGCGAGAGCATCGAGCGAAATCTGTTTGCGTGTAATTGAAAATTTGTTATCTAGTGCGATCGGTGCAGCTGGAACTGAAACTGAATACAGTATTGAAGGTGCCGCCTCCAGACACTAGACAGCTGAGGGCGTGGCATAAGCTTTAGCCCGGTCTGTTTGTCAAAGGGGCGCAGTTGACAGTTTGCTGAGCAGAAGATTGGCGGCAAAAGTTGCAAAGACAACCCGACGAAGCAGCGTCTAAATAAACAGCCAGCCAGCAAGTCAAATGAGTGCCGTACAAATACTATTTAAATTTGTTTAAACAAATCGTTTAGTTTATGTGGCGCACAAAGGCATCGCGTGGGCGTTGCCAAATTGTTATTGAAACGCCGACTTCGCCTGGCCTGCTTCATAATTTACCACAAAACGCTTTGAACTCGCAACGTGCTCGAGTCGAGTCGCTGCTTTGCTGCCGCCAGCTGCGATTCAATTTTTTTCTCGTTTCCTACTCGCTGTGTATTTTTCTGGGGCGCATTTGGAAGAAAGTCTAAAAGGCGAGTTAAAGCAACGCAAAACTTTTACCCAACTAAAAAATGAGCAGGGGCGGCAGTGAAGGGCAGCTGAGCTGAGCGGGGAGTCGAGTGGAGTTTTGTGCATGCTCGGGCGGCGTTTATTAAAATAACGGTACTTAAGTACGCCCTAAGCAAACTGCACTTCAGTTTTGCAACAGCCACAAGTACGAGTACACGAGTGTTGCATGCCACAACAACAAACCGCATGCCACATGCAACAACAGCCAAGTAAGCGCAAGAAAAGCGTCGCCATTTCAAATGGGCGGCAACCAAAAAGCGGCAAAGGACAAGCTCAGATAACGCAGGTAACAGACAGAGAGAGAGAGAGGGGGACGGGAGGTAGCGGCAAAGGGCAGGCTACAAAGTTCAGTTAATAAGCATCTTTAGCGACATGTGACAGCGGCAGCAAAAGAATTTTAAACAAAACCCGCAGAAAGCCTCCGCAAATTGTACAAAATTATGAGGGACTAAAATGGAACGAAGCGATAAAATCGAAGGAAGTTTTCGTAAGGAAGTTTTCTGAATATTCTTGATCAGCAGCATAAGTTGATCTTTCTTTTGTGATAAATGCTGAAATTTTGAAAACAGTGAGAGCAAAGACCAATCACAACATGGCTTTTAATATGCCTTAAAGATAATAAAGTATAGCATCAATAGCCAATCTATCTATGGAACGTAGATTATAAGAGCGACTAATACAACTTTTGCTAATATTCCAATACCAAATAATCCCTTTTAACATCCTCAAAATAATTAAGTGAGGTAATCAACTGTCGATCTGTCTGCCAGTCCTAAATTACGAGGAGGAAATTCGACGCCTTTGAAGGTGCATAAATTAATTTAGTCCATAAGACTTGTTTAGCAACAAGTTATTTAAGAAACAACTTTATGATGTTTTATCATATTTCATTTATGATTATTTCATGTTAATACTTCTCTTCCCATTAGCGAGTAACTTTAAGTCGAGCCAACTCGATCGCATTTTTCTCACATATTTCTCATGATGTTATCTACTTATATTTGCTACCAAGTTGCACATTACACTCATAACTATTAGTTATCGCAGTTAGTTAGTCAGACCTTAGACTGACCTTTGGCAAAATGTGAACAAATTGTTTGCAGTTCTCACACACCCAGCGACGATGCCTTCGTTGTTGTTATTGTTGTTATTGTTATTGCTGGTTGTCAGAAGTTCGTGACCTCCATAAATTGAACGCTGTTCTTACAGCTTGCCAGGGGAAGAGAGAGGGGAACATCTGGGAGAGGGGGGTGGAGGAGGAGAGTAGCTGATTCTGTGGTTCATTCTTGGTTTTGGGTCGCCTTTTTTAATTGCCAATAAGTCGGCGAGTCAAGATCACAAATACATGGAGGCGAGGAACACGTCAAGCGACAATTTATTATAAATTATTTCGGCTGGAGGTGAATTCTCATTTCTTTTGTTATTGCTGTTGTGTTGATAAATTGCTTAATTCTGCGACTCTCGTTGTTCATTTGAAATTTGTCGGTTTTCAGATTCGCTTCGATTCGTTTCGATTTTTGCATTATTGTCACGATTCTCTTGCCGGACGGACAGACGAGAAGCCAAGACCAGACACAACAACAACAACAACAATGGCACCAGCAACATTTTGTATATTTAGTTTCGTTGTTCTTTTTCTCCGTTGTTGTTGTTTCGCAATTCGTTTTGGCCGCAGGGCAAACAGAAAAAAAAAAAACTAATTAAAATGCAGCTGACAAAATAAAGTTTCGCTTAATTTAAAGTTCGACTTCGCAGCAGAAACTGCAGATGCAGTTTCATTTCTTGCAGCTGACAGCTTTCAAATTGATGTATAATTTATGCATTCATTTATTACAAGCATTTGTTTAATTATTTTGATAATTGCAATTTTCAAGAATAACTTTATAGTTTTTCATTAGAATAGTTAGCATTTGAAACCGTTAATCAAAACTTAATAGCGTAATAAATCCTAAATTGCTTTTGGATATGCAAAAAGTGCTTGCTGTTTTTTACGACAAATGAGTTGTGAATTTAAAATAAAATAAAGCCAACAACAATAACAGCTATTATTCATATTATTTAGAAAAACAAGAAAGGAAATTATCTTAAAATGCATAAATTTTAAATTGTTAGAAAGAGTCATCGTTATAATTTAATCTCGTAATATATGTATTTCCGGCAAACAAGAATACAATAATATGCAAATGATTGTTGAATTAGACTGTAAATAGTTTTATTTGACTATTATTTTCTCATTGCTTAAGTATTTTAGTGGATTTGCTGAGTTATTTTTATATCTTTTATTCGAGCAATTTAGTAAAACTATCTCTAGCTTTTCTCTCTCAATTCTCTGACTTTTTTAAGTTGTCTAGCTAATAAGCAATAACGTCAAGTTTATTAAGAAGAACATTTTGGTGTGCATTCAAAACACATCCGTTTTGAGTACGTACATCAAACAAGATTCTATCTAACATATATTATAAGATTCGATGTCCGATGCTTGCCATTTGGTTGACATGAGCACAAAGCATTCAAACATTCACCGACTATGGCCAAATTAACACCTCAAAAGACGTCAAAATCAAGACATGATGTTGCAAACTTGCCCGTTGCACGTTGCACGTCGCCTGTTGCAGTTGCATTTGCTGGTGACAGATATCGCGAATGCTATTCAGTCAACTTGTTTGGCTGGTTAACTCGGCTCGGCTTGGCTTGGCTAGTTGCTGGTCGGTCGCTGCTGGCCAATTGGCAACATGTTTCTAGCCATAAAAATCAAATTTACAACTGCAGCTGTCAGCTGTTGATTGTTGTATGTGGTTGTAGTTTGTTGTGGCCGTTGTTGCGTTTCTTGGTTATTTACTGCTCAATGCGCATGCGTTGAACGTTGCTGGTTGCCTGCCCCGCTTGCAACTTAGCCTCTAATTGCCGGCACAGCGCGAATAACTTGACATTAATGCATGTTGAGTTTAATTGTTTCATGTACACGCAGTTTCAGTTCCTTGTGCCCGACTCGAGGCCCACACACGCCGCCAGCTCTCTAGAGCTCTGAGGGCAGCATCAGGGATGGAGATGGGCGAGGGAAACTGAGCTGCACTTTGTGTAGGGTGACAAAGTAAATGAATTTCAAATTGCGCAGCCGCCACAGCGCAGCGCAAGGAGGGAAATTGTTTAAACAATGTCACAATTGCCAATTGACAATTGGCTTGACAAAGCGTGACGTCGACGTCGTCGTCAACTTCATCGTCCCACTGCCATTTGCATAATTTGTAGATAGGCCGCACACGTTAGCATAATAAACATACTCGATACTCGTTGTTGCATTTGCTTATAAATATAAATTAGTACATGCAAAAGCGATAAAAACAAATATAAATAAAAACACAGAACGACTTTGGCATTGATTGCAATTACAGCAAATATCAATCAAGCCAACAGATCTCTGATCTAATCTATAATCAAACACACACACACATGCCACACTCACATCAGCAGCAACAGACAGTTGTAGACGACGACGTTGCCGCTGTTGTTAGTGGAGAGCACTGATATTTATTACCAAAGTGTTTACTTCATTAATTTAATTACTGCAGCATTAGAGCAAACAATTTTCCACCGATTCCCTATTCAATTTCAACGATGTTTCTCTCTGCTGGGGTCCAAACCGCCGCGGCCTCGGTTCATTTAAAGGCCAACACTGAAGCGTAATGTGGCCAAAAATGCTTACACTTCAGTGAGTAATATTTGGCAATTAGGTGAACTGCTCGAGTATTGGGAAATCTTCACTACAAGTGTATTTAAAGCATTTTCATCCGACTGATTGCGTAGCAAGCTAACCTTTGTATCTTGCAGATACTTTCGTCTGCTTAGCAATCTTAGAGGTGGTTCTAAGCCAGACTGATTTATTTTGATAGAAAAAATAGTTAGCACTTATCAAACACTTGTATCTTAAAGCTACTTGAGTATTAGATACAATTTAAGTTGAACCATTTTTGTATCCGATACTGTTATATCTTAAAAGTCCTTTTGTCTAATACAGAATATCAGAAGAATACGTTATACTTTTAGATTTTTAACGATTATCTGCTTAGTACGGATAGTTTTCTGTCTTGGCGTCTTCCAAAGTTTTTTCTTTTTTGTTGTATTTATCAAAAGGCACTTGAAGTCTTTAGACACAACTTGTATTCAAGACATTATTCTGTATATGGACAGTATGTATGTTATTATTTTCTATCAAGTGTTATTTCGAGGTTAATTCAATTATACTTCTCATTCGCATTCAATCATGCATGATTCACTTGTGTCTGAGTCTTTTTGAATAACACGCAGAAATAAGTGCAAGGCCAAACACACGAAAATGTAACTTTCAAGCCTACAGCCTTGCGACGAACAATTTCCACCCAGACGAAGTTTAGTTTTTGCCACCAGTGAACAGCTAATCAATTAAATTATAGTAATGAACGAGTTTTGCAATACTTTGCGAGTGATTTAATGGTGAAAATGCATGCATCATATTGGATTAAATATACTATATAGCATAGAGACTTGGCGTTTACACTTGGCTGAGTCGGTTAGAAGTGTGTTTCGCAACTCTGTCGGTAATACCATCTCAGCCAATTAGGCAACGAGTTGGCTGAAAAGCTGATTAGCATGACGAAATGTCGTAGCATTTAAAAAAGGAAACCAAATCCCCCAGAGCAGCGAGTGGGAGTGAACGTAAAGCCAAAAGTTCAAATTGTTTGGCGGTTACATCAAATGCAGCCATTGTCTGCAGGGGAGCGGAGAGTGGGGAGAGGGCAACTCAATGAAAACAAATATCTGGCGAAAAAATGCGACAAAATCTGCGCAACGTTGCACACGCGCTCTGTTCGCTATTTGCTGTTGCTGGGAGACCGGTCCACAATGTTTGGTTGTCCACAAGCAGCGGGCCGATTCGCTGGCTGCACTTGCGCAATGTGGCATGCCGCATGCCGCATGCTGTATGCAGCAAAACGCATGAGCTAAGCGCTTTTGGTCTGCAAATTGTTTAGCTAAACGCTGAACTCGACGGCAAACTGCGATTGCCGCAAAACGTGGCGATAATTTCATTTAGCTTTGGCAGGTTTTGGCTTTGGCTTTGCCTCTTTATCAATTTGAATTAATTTCAATTTATTCAGAGGCGTTTTGTTAATGCTTTCGGCTGTTGCTGCTACTGCTGCAGATACGTAGTTTTTGTCTAATGCATGTTGACAGCCGGCGAAAGTGGACGCTGATAATGAGAAGCATCTGCGCCTCCTGCTTCTCGTCTCGACCCTCACTCATCCAATTAGCCAAATAATTGCAGCGACGACAATAGCCAAAGCTTTTCTTTTCAGCAGTTTTTTGGCAAAGAAAGTGAAATGCGAGGCTTAAGATACAAATTAGTTGCGGCTCTTTATGTTGTTGTCTCGTCTCGTCTTAAGCATATTTTCGTTAAATGATTGTTGTGGCCTCAAAGTGATTTCTTCGCGTATGTCAAACGGTAGCCGCAACAAGCCAGCAAAACATTAACAAGCAGCTGCTGCTTGGACTGTTGCTGCTTCATTGAAAGCCCATCGAGCGAATGGAGGCCACAGATGAGCAGCGTCATCCATTCGAAGGGGGCTGAAGGGGGGGCTGCCAGGTTGAGCGACGTGTTATCACGAACTTCCAAAGCAATTGGTGCTGCTCCAACTTCGCCTGACTTTCTTGCTTTCTTTCTGCGCTCATTAAGCCATGCTTTATGTGGCTTTGGCTTTGACTTTGGGCTTTTCTTCTCTTTCTGCTGCTGCTCTGACAGGCGAAATAATTAAATTTGGTGTTTGGGCCAAAGTGATAAGCGTGGGTCGAGGCAACTGTAACAAATGCGTAGAAAGCTGAAAAAGAGTTGCGTGCCACAAGCCGCTTACCGCTTACCGCTTACCTCTTGTCTTTTATCTTTTGTCTCTTGTAATATGCATATGCATGAACATGAATATGCATATGCATATGCTTGGCTTGTAACTGTTTGCAAGGCAGCGGAAAGGGGCTGCCACAAAGGGGGGCATGTCTGCGCCGGCTGATAAAGTGTCAATAATGCGCAGCCCGACAGCTTCCACATGTCACACAAATCAAATCAAACAAGTCGCAGTCGGAGTCGCAGTCGGAGTCGAAGCGAGCAACAGCCGCCAGTTGTTGTCGGTTGTCGGTTGGCAGCACGGTTGCATTAAGCGAGTGGCAAGTACTTGACCGAATTCCACAGTTGCCACGGCTCCCCCTCCCCGCCCTCCTCTGGACTGCGAGCAGAACGTATGTGCATAATTATGCCCAGTTGGCAACTGTCAAAGAGTTTTTCCAGCGGCAACGGCAGCTGCAACTGCAACTGCAACTCGACGCCAGCTGAGATGTGCCACGTTGCCGCCGCATTGCCACTCGCCAAATCAGAAAAAACCCTTTGCTAAAAACCAATATTACGAAAGATACAAAAATGTATCTGTATCTGCAGCAGCATAAGCGAGTCCCGCATACAAATATTTTCACACATGTCAAACAGCAAAATATTCGTTGTCATGGCTAAAGGAAAATTGATAATAATCTGCCATGCAGACAGCGGGCAAAGAGAGCAGAGAGATGCAGTCAGCGGGCACGACAACAACGTCACAATGTCGCCATAGCTGGAGTCTGCTGTGGCAGCAACGCGATCGTGCCACAGCACAAAATATGGCAAAAATCGTGCAATAGCAAAACTAAAGCAAAAGCCAGCTGGCAAACTAGCAAAGAGACCTGTGAGCAGCTCGACGCTTCCTTGAAAGGTGTGTTTCAACAATTAATTTTGCTTTTTCGGCACATGCAGCGAGGTGGCAAGGAGGCAGCGAGGCAGGCTCAGGCTTAGGTATGGATTTGTTGTACCAAATTGCAGAGCGCAACGCAGAATGCGGCCAATGAACCAGCAGAAGAAGTCTATGAGCTCAGCGATTTTATTTATGGCTGGCAATGAGCTTGAGGATGGGCATGATGATGATAATGAGTGCAGCCATAATGAAGTTGATGTTGATGTTGCTGTTGCTGTTGCTGATGATGACAAGCGAACAGTGACCATTTAGAGGCAAAGATAGATTCTAAGCGCGCTCTCGCTGGAAAGTTGCATTTTGCGGATGTTTCCAAGGAACAAGCAATTTGATGACGCCAATAAAATGTGTTTAAAGGCAATTGATCGTTGTCGACGCCGTTGCCGCTGCCGCTGCCGCTGCCACAGCAGAGACATGCGCTTCTAATGGTTAAAGCCAAATGGGCACAAAACAAGGCCAAACACAGAGAGCAGCCACAGCAGAGTGCCATGTTAGAGATATGGACCCCACCAGACGCAGCTGCAGACATCCGGACAGACAGACGGACAGAGTCGAGTACTTTTTATCGTGCTCGTCTCTCGCTCATTCGTATGTGGAGCCCACAACTGACATCTAGTGGCACTTCCCAAGCCTCAAACTTGCAGCTTCAAGTGCATTTCGGAATGTTGCACACACACACTCGTACGTAGAGAGAAAGAAAAACGATCTTTGAAGGCACTTGAGGCTGAAGATGGATGCATCTCGAGTCGCGCTTGGCTTTGGCTTTATTTTATTTCATTTTTTTGTTTTGGGATTCGGTTTTGGCAGTTTGAGCTCAAGGTAATGTTGTCGATGCTCTGCCCCGTTAGTTTCATGCGATCGTAAAAAATGAGGCACAACTAAATCGAAATCAAATCGAAACAAACACTTCGATTTGGAATGGCGCAACTTTCACGACCAACTTTCTAAGTGCCTAATGAAACTTTGGCTAATTAATGATGCTGAAAATGCGTAGCGAATTATCACGGGTGCCAGAACTATGTGAGGCAGCCACATGTGATAGAGCGAGAGCGAGTCTAGACAAAACTAAAAGAGAGAGAGAGGGAGAGACACACAAATGTTGCACGTTGCACGTCAAATGTTCGGGCTTTTGTGGTGCAGTAGGTCAGGCTTGGTTTATGGGCGTGGCTGAAGTGCTTCGACTGGAAATTGAAACACCCACGCACAGCAACAACAACAGCAACTCACTTGTCTGGCAAAATGTTTAAAACATATGTAAATGAAGCCCACTGCAATTGCACTTTGGACGCTGCTTTTAATTACCTCAACTGCAGCCACAGCAACGGCAACGGCAGCAAAACGTAAAAAACCAATTTAGCTGCCAAAACAACAGCAACAATAACAAATGTTTGTAAAGAACGAGTGCATACAAAATTTGGTTTAAGCACCAAGCGAGTGAGCAACAACAACGGCCTTTGAAAAAAAAGTGAACGGACAACAAATGCAGAGAAATATGAACGAGTATTAACATACTTTGGGGCATTAGCAGCACAGTGTGGCAAGTGTGGAAAAATACCGACTATTAATGGGAAAAAATTACAATTAATAACGTTACTAATTAAGCAGAAATAAATTAAATGAAACTGTCAAAAACGTTTATTGCTGCAGCGTTATTGCTGTCAAGCCAAAAATATTATTTTGTTTACATTCTTGCATATGATTAGCAAAATAATGCTTAAAATGGGAATTCACTTTCTAACATTTGACAGATTTTTTAACCAGTGTATAAAAAGAAAAATAAAAAATTAATTGGTACTTTTTATAAAAGATTTTTAAGTTAGAGACATTTTCACACAATTACTAGCTGAAGTTGGGCTCTCAATAAATTACTGTTGACAGCACCTGTTTCACAGTTTGAAACCCACAAAAAATAAATTGCTAATCAGTTTTAGGTTTTTAATGCCCAGGGCAATTTGTGGTGTAGCTCTAAACATTAGATCGAATTATTTAATAGGGCAATTTGGAGTGCAACTCTAAATTTCTTGCTCCACTGTTAAGCCTTTCAATTCTGTGTTGCTCTGAACCCAAACAGCACATGCAACGCAGCAGCAGAGCGGAAATGGCCGCGAATTGTGGACATAATTGCGATCGCTGGGTCACAGCAGCAACAACAGCAATCACGACAAAAAAACAACAAAAACGAAAATTTCAATTTCAATTTTGGGATTTCGCCTTTTATTAATTTGCTGGCGTCGCCTTAAATGTGCAACAAATGTTGTGCACAACGTGGCAATCAAAAAGCCGCTTAAATCAACAACATTAGTGCAGGGCCAAGGCAACAGAGGGGAGGGTAGTTGACAATTGTGGACTGTCAAAATAAATAAGTTTGTTTGCAGTGCAGTGACTTTTCTTGCCAGACACACGACGCAAGGCGGAAGACTAAAGGTGAAGGCAGTAAAAAGGGGGGAGGCGGTGGATGTTGTGTCAAACGTCAAGTGTCACTCAATGACATTTTACGCTTGGACATAATAATACATTTTCATAAATGTAACATTTTAATTTGGAAGCCAGCAACACATAAAAATAAAAAGAAACCACGAGCTAAATTATGAAATTTCCGGCGTCGGCACTTGGCTGAGAGATGGAGATATTCGTGGGCTGATAAGCTGACTGGAGTTGGAGTTGCAGTTGGATTTGAGTTGAGTGGAGTTGAGCTTGAGTTTGGGGGAAACCTGCAGTTGCAACTGGCAACTGGCAACAGCAGGCAGCAGTTTTGTGAGTTGCATTTGGCAATGCGATTCCGGCGAAAAGCAAACTGCAAAACTGCGCATAAAAATGAGCTTGACTTTTCTTCCTCCCCACACACAATGTTTGCGTCTCTTTCTCTGCTGCTTGTAGGCCATCTCTTTCTATGGGCACTTGGCTTTAACCACATTGACATGTCTGACACATGTTTTGGTTTCTGTTTTGGCATAAACTTTAGCTTTAGCTTTAGCTCTGCCTGAGCAACTTCATTTGAATATGCTTTTGGCACTTGGCTCATAAAATGTTCAGCTGCGTTTTATGGCTACACACACACACACATTCTTACCCACATTTATAGTCATTTCTAATAGCGTTTGTCTTACCTGCAAAAGAGAGAAAAAAAAAAGGGAACGCATTAATTGATTGTTGCCAATGAAAAATGTTTTAAAAATCGCATTCAACCTTTGCCATCAACTTGAGCAAAAACAATTTCGCAGACCGACAATTGGCCAATTACCAATCGGCCAATTGGCCTGCTGCTGACACCCACGACAAAAATTATCTTCAGTTAATTAATTGAGTTCAACAAGTTGAGCAAATAATCAAAATCAATTTAAGCTTTCAGTTTTTATTTTGTCGTTTTTGCTGTTTGTCAATTTTGGGGTCAAGCGGCGATCGCTTTTGCTGACGATGTCAAAATCCGTTTGCAAATATTGCGAAAAGCTTGAAAAATTATTAAATACAATTGTTGTTGTTGTTGTAAGTGCGATTGTGGCTGCGGTTGAGTTGTTTTTGTTGTGGCAATCGCCAATTTAGCGCTATTCATTCATAAAAATCGTTGTTTCATTTAGCAAACTCACGCGGCGCTTGAGTTTCGTATTTGTTGTTGATACAACGAAATCGTGCACAAAATGCTCAATCAAAAACGCATTACATGAATTTTAATATTTCAAACGAAAATCCTATTTTCATATTTCATATTATTTACGCAACGCTCTATTGGCAATCAGACGACTGACTGACTGAGTGTATGAGTGTTTGTAAGTGAGTGTTTGAATGTGTTTAAATTGTCAATCGACTGCGCACTGCGTGACATAATAATTTTAATTACATTCCCTCCATTTGTTGTCGCTGCTGTGAACTTGAACTCGGGTTCAGTAATCGCGTCATCGCGGAATCTCCCCAACTCCAATCTCGATCGTCTCGATCCCATTTTCTGCTCTGGGTGCGTACGCGTAAATTGTGTAAAGCAGCTCGTAAATAATCAATAAATGAAACACATTCCAGTAAAAATATATACTCTTTTTCTTGGTTTCAACAACTGAAATCAAATGATGTTTGTCTGATTCATCGGCGAAAAGCAAGTTATAAGTTGTAGTTTTGCGGCTGATTCAATCGCTCCTTAGCATATATGCAAATTGTGATTGGTTTTCTTTGGCAATTTGAATTACGCTGCGTATACTTAATATTCCACTTGCCCATTTCTAAGACAAAAGCCAGGCCGCTCTTGGCATACGAAAACTACCAAAAATGCTAAAAAGTTCGTTGCTCCGCTTTTTACAATACTATTTCTCGTTCCCTTCAGCTTTCAGGTAGCTGAGCACAACAATTTGCATTGCATGCCAATCAGTTCTATGAAATGAGTAAATACACATTTTGCATGCAGCTCTCCGCCAAGTCAAACAATAACTCAGTTAATTGCAAAGCACAACAATAACAATTACAGCAGCAACAATTAGAATTATAATAATAGTATCTTAGTTACTTGGCAGGCGATGATATCATGGCAAATTTGTTGAATCGCTGTTGCATTTCAAGAGTAAAGTTTCTCTACCTCTTTTCGCTTTGGTTTTGCGTAATGCTGGAAATTCTTAGCAGTCAACGGAGCCAAACAAATTAATTTATAGACGATCTACGCTGTAAAAAGCGCCTATGGCGAAAATATTACAAAACTGGCCCCAAAAAAGATATTTATGAGAGGAAATGAGCTGCCGAATGCCAACAGTTTGCCAACCAGCAACCCGACAACCCGACAACCCGACAAAGCGACGCGACGTTCAATGTCAAACGGCACGGCGCGAGCGAGTTTGTTTAATTTTGTGGCAAGTTGCGAGAGTTCTCAATTCTCAATTCTCCAGCGGCAGCGGCTTTTAATTAAGAGGCGAACGCACGAGCATTTAACGGTTCTGGCCGTCAGTGGAGTCCAAAGCAAACATAAATTGTGGGGTATTTATAAGATACCAAGTCAAGATCGTGCGATTAGCGGCACACTGCAATTACCACTCAAGCCAGGCCAGCGAGGCATCAGCCAATAACCATCACTTCTGCGCTAAACTTGGCCAAATTGAAATGTTGGGCTGCAACTGAAGTTGGTCCAAAGCAAGCTAGCTAGGCTAAGCGTATTAGATAGAACCGGCATGCTCAGATAAACATTGTACAAAATCATTTCGACTGATGATCGCTTGAGCCATATTTAAAACGTTGCCTAACTCGCCAATTCCATTAAGCCAAGAAGCCAAGCGAAGAAGCCAAGTCGTCGCCAGCCGGCAGCTGTTGGCAGTCATTAATACACCTTTAAGATGATAATGCGCTGATCACATTAATCAAAAAACAAACCAAGGAAAAGAACGGCATGGAACCCAAGGCAGATTTAATACACTAACAAAAGGCAGAGTCGGAGTAGAGTATATGAAAAAGATACTTTATGAAATGGCAGATAATTTAAGCAGTCATCAAATCGAAATGAAAAAGATACTTTATGCAATTGCAGATAATTTATGCAGTCATCAAAGCAATCAACTAACGATAAGTAAATCAATTTAATTGAATAATATTTATTTTATTTTGTTATTTATAGATTCAAATACATTTTTTTATCCAACCCATTCTGTGAATGCCCCCAGCGTTAGAGTATCAAAATGAAAAGCAACCTTTAAACTTAGAAATTGATTATGCAAATTAGCCAAGCATTTGTTGAATTTCACAAAGCATTCTTTATCGCTCTGATGCGCAGATTACAGAATTCGCCAGCTTATACTCGTATAAATTTCGAATATATCGCAAGTTGTAGCAGCTTTGTTCAACATTTTTGTTAAGCGATCAATCTTAAATGACGTGAGCTGACTACTGATCTTATTTCCATAAAAAGAAATTATTCTCAGCTGCCGAGCGCGCGCTCAGCTTATGGAATTCCCATTAAAAAGTTTCCTTTTCTCAATTTATTGCTACAAATTTTATATGAATTGTTATTCTCTTTCAGCCACTGTATTATATAATTCTCTTAGAGCTAAACTTGTTGTCATTTGCATGACTAAGTTTATTCATGTAACTAATTTAAGTTTTATGAAGAAACTGTTGGATTTCCAATGCATAATTCGCGATTTCTGATTCACGTTTTTATCATTTGAATGCTTAAAAGTGTTTCCCATTTTGTTATTCTTTTCATTTCAGTATCAAATAAAATTGCAGATTTCTTTGTCGCTGTTACTTTGTTTAATATTTGTTACATTATTCATTTGTTTTATGTTTAAATTATTGCGCCATATATAGTTTCCTTTCTCTTATCTGCATATCTGGTGTTTATTTATAACTTTTCTTCTTATGCAATGTGAATTTATCTGGTGAATTTAATAATTCTGCGATCGTAACATTCCGAATTGCGTTAGTCATAGCACGTATGCATATTTATTTAATGCACTGTACGCTGTGCAGCTACTGTGCAGTATTTTGCATGCACCAATTTCAGCTTGCGCCAGTTTGCCCCAACGAAGCTGTTAACCAACCTGCCAACAACACTTCATTCAGCTCCATGGCTTTCCAGTCATTTTACGTGCATGTTTTTGCCACAAAAAAAATGGAAAAAAATGGAAAAGAACAACGACTGCAAACTAAATGATCTGCTTTTAAATTTATGCACACACATTTTATTGTTTGCATTACGTTTGTTGATTTTTCAGCCAAAAGACACGGCGTCGTTTGTTGCCATTTGTTGTTGTGTTATTTAATATGGAATTTCGATTTGGATTTGGATTCGGATTTGGATTCAATTGGTTGTTGATGTTGCTTGGCCGCTTGCTTGTGCTGCAGATTTAATTACAAAACTGTGCTCGACACACAACATGTGTTTGTTATTGCTGCTGGTGCTGCTGCAGCAACTAGTTATATGGCCGAGCATCCCACAAACATTTCGAAATTAATTGAATTAAGTTGTTGATTGAGGCGTTGAAAATTGAATTGAGTTTTCATTGCACCAAGTGGGATTTTCTGGTCTAAATACAAGCGGAAATGGTTCGCTCAGAACGCGTTGCGTTTGTCACCAAATGCTCACGGCCTGGCCAATGGCACGTAGCCAAAACAAACAGCAGCTTAGCAACTTCCGCCCGCGAGAAAAAGCAGAACCCAAATCTAGCTCACAATTTGGCCTATGGCCCGAAAGCTTTATCATTGGGCTGAGATCAGCAGAAATGCTGTCGCTGTAACCGAAACATTTTCAAGCTTGTACAGGATAACTTGGCGTCGAGCAGAGCTCGTAGTCCATTAATTTTTGTGCCGATAAAGTCGTATTTGCTTAAGTTAGAAATAAATTCTTCTTGGCTGCGGCTCAGCCACAAAAAATATATATATATAAAAAAAATACAGACTTTTTTTTCAAGACTGAGAACCAGTTTCAAAAAACTTGTTTTGGCCAAAAAAAAAACGCTGAGCGAGGAGAAGACTGGCAGCCCGCAGAGGAAACGGCAGAAGAAAAGAAGTAGAAAAAAAGAGTCAAGTTGGGGCTATTAAAGCGCCGCCAACTTGCAGCTGTCTGGAAGCCATATGAAGCCATAAAGAAATTGGCCAAAAAAAAGTTTACGACGCAAAATTTCTTTAATGAATTTTTATGCAGCACACCGAAATCGAGGATGCAGTTGGCGCAGTCGCGCTTTCCAAATTAGTTGCAAGTTCATGTTAAATTAATTTCACAAAACCAAATTGCACCAGTTGCAGCTGAGAGGAGACAACTGTGCGCTGACTCTTGACTCTTGACTTGGCAAGCAAGTACCGCAAGCTGCAATGCTGCTGGCTGCAGAGTAAAGGCTGCAAGATCTGCACAGCCGATAAAAGCTGTGGCAGCCACAGAGAACTCCTTCAGAACAATGCTGCACGCCTGTTGCCAGCCACAAAGATCAATGACACCATGATGACGATGATGATGATGGGGCAGGCTGCTGTGGCTGCTGGGTGGATGCTGCAACTACTTCTGCAGCTTGCCTCCAACTCCTTAGACGCTGTCATTGCGCGGCACGAAAGAAAGTTTGCAACTCCGACTCGCTGTCGTGAGTGGCAGCCACTGACTAACTGACTAACTGACTGACAGACTGACGAACTGTGTTTCTGCTGCTGCTGCTTCTAACGCAGAACAAACTGCCGCGTTTGTTGTCTATCTGTGTCTGTCCGTTCGTTTTCATCTGCAACTTTGTCTGAGCTGTTTGTGAAGTCGTGACACTGAACAAATGTCAGCACTTGCGGGCGTGCTGCAGCCGGCTTTGGTAAAACAGCAACCAATCAATTAACTTGGCCAACAGGCCAACAACCATCCAACCAACCAACCAACACCCAAGCCAAGCCAGCGAAATTTGATATGGCCATATGACTGCGGTTAATGTGATTTATGCCCCCTTCCATCCCGGCTGCAAAGTCAAAGGCAGCCGCCGTTTGGCCCCCAGCCGCAGATAGACAACTCATCTCTAATTGTTAGGCAGCTACACTGCTCAGCTAACGGCTTACACTTGCCTACAAGGCACAGGCGAGCGAGCGATCGAGAGTTCTCTGGCCTGTCTATCAAATTGTGTAGAACACTAAGCCGCGAGCTGAATTTGTTTCTGAGGCGCTGCTGCGACATTTGCATTAACGCTGACCCTAAAAATGCTGACAGCCACTAAGTGAATAATGTGAATAACAAATAACAAATAATGAATAGTGGATAGTGAATAGTGAGTCGCCGACACGCCCACATGTCCGCACATGGTCAGCGATGGGCAAGTGGCGCTGTCGGCGCTGCTGCTATATTTAGAGCACAAGATACAGATATAAAGATACATATCGAACGATCATGCTGGCCATGGCTAAAAAGCAAATGAATGTCAACGCACTGTATCAAAGAAATCGAATCGAATTGAATCGTAAAAAATCGAGAAAAAAAACAGAAGTGTCACGGCGGAAACCATGAGTTTTTAGTTTATTTCTTGGCTGGGTTTTTAGTTATTTTTTATTTGGAGCGGCACACGAACGATCAATCAGCAAACAGCAGCGATGGTCGTTATGGCCAATGCGGTTAGCCATGTCTTTTAAACTACTTTCCCGCCGAGCGTCAAATGAGTTTTCGTTTCGGGCCATTGTGTGGGAGCCGCCTCAGGAATGTCGGCAAATTTGTAATTGCACATAAGTACAGAGAATGCCATTTGCGGATGCGGGTTCATTATGTCTCAGAGTCTCCATACACCTCAAGTTGTTGACCCCGAAATGTGTAGTACATAAACGTAAATATATGTAGATCATCTGCCATTAATCTCTGCACACATTTACGATGGTCAGACAGAGAGCGAACGAAGTAGAGAGAGAGAGCTTGTTCGCACTTTACCTTGTGACAAGCCTCAAGAACGATCGAATGAAAGCCAACAGAGTTTGCCATGACTCGACTCTGACTACACACATTAAATGATACACCAATTTCATTAGAGGTCTTAAAGGGGCGATCGGCCGTGTCGAACTTTGACGAGCGTGTTGTCGACACGCCGTGTGCGCGATGCGATGCGATGCGACATGGAGCACTACAGCTACAACTACAACTCATACAACCAGCGGCAAAACAAACTCAGAGATACCAGCATTCGTAGCTGAGAACTCAGCGAGGGGTGGAACAAAAATTACAGATAGTTTCAAACAAGCAGAAACTGAATTTTCAAAATAAATTTATAAAAAAATTAGAATTTACATTACGTTGAGAAAAAATGCATTCAAATTGCGAGCAACAGAAGTTTCAATAAATTTGAAAAATTTAGCATAATTGGCATTCAAATAAAACTCATTTAAGTATTGCCAATACTAAATGAATTTTACTTTAATGTCAGTAATACATAATTTTGTAAAATCATTATTTGTCATTCCCAATAATTGAAATTTCAAACAAAAAATGTTGTGTTAAAATCGTTCAATTTTCTTGCATTTAAAAGCTATTAACTTTAGAAGCGACCCTCGCCTGCGCCTTGCTTTCTTTTTATGTTTCATGTTCTAGACGGCATTTCCCGGCACAGCAGAGCAGAACTGAGCACGGCATGTCGCTATAGATTTGTTGTTGGCTTTTAAGTGTCGAGTCTGTTGCTGTGGCTAATTAGCTTGTAACTTGAATGTGAACACATTTTGTCGAAAATGAAATGCTCGTTTTAACACTTTTGTTTGGATTGGAGATTGAGGAGAGCACAGATGGATGGCATGGATGGATGGAGGATGAGGCAGCACAGTTGGCTCGATCTATGGATCGTCGGCACACTTATGTATATTGTAAATTCATTTCTATGCTAGAAAACGTCAAATCAAATTGTGCCTTAATTGTGGTTGGGTGAAAGTTTTCTTTTTTTTCTAGAGTTAAGACTAAGACGCATTACGTTCGCTTTTCAGATTTATGGCAAGAAGCAAGAGAAGAATGTGCTTTGAATTGAGTTCTGGAATGGCAAACAAAGTGTTTTGTTAATTATATGGCCAATGACTGCTTTGACTATATTCTCTGATCTTCTGCGAAGATCTTTTGAAGATGGTGTTCGCTGCATCATTAGCTAATTGATCGCAGGCATAGCATAGACTATGCATAAATTATACAATATTTCATAAATAACATTTGATTATGGCCTGTCTGTCGAACGGGGCAACTGGGCAAAAAACAATAAAATGGTCATTTCGAAAAGTCATTGGAGACGGAGACAGAGACAGAGACGACGATGGTTCGTTCACCTGTCCACACACAAGCGGTTAATCGTATGCAGAATGAAACGCAGGAGGGCCGAGGGGATTCACCGAGACCAAAGAGTGTACCGTTAGAAACTTGATAACGGTACCGTCCGTGGTGTGGAAAAATGTGCATAAATTGAGTAAGAAAAGTATGACAAAAGCCTCTCGAGAGACAACAACACCCCCTACCAAGATATGTTTGTGTTATCTGCATTCTATCAAATTGAAAATCAATTGACTTTTCCGGCCACTCCAAAAGGTGATAATTTCCAATCGAATTTATGATGATAAGCTAATGCTTACACGAGATCAAACCGATTTGCATAGAGAATCAGTTAAGAGAGCGAGGATGGGGTAAAAAGCTGACTAATTCCCTTATTTGACATCGTTAAAAGTCCACAAACTTTCCGACTGCCATTTAAGAAGTTCGAAAAGTTTACGACATAGAAATTGGAAATGCGTTGACATTTTCCAAAGAGAAAAAATACAAGCTTCACCTTTCAATTACCAAACATTTTTCCAGCAATTTGATGGCAATAAAATGACAATTTTATAGCTGCACTTGATGGCTTGATGATTTGACGATTTGATGATGCTCCCACACACAACACACACAGACACACACACACAAGCGCACCCCCGACAAGCTGTGCAACAACTATTCGACTAACTAATCTTAATGCCGCGTTGTCGCCATGGGTGCCTCATTATCTGCCACAGAAAGGCCCAACAACCAAACAGCCAAAATCTAAATGCTCGAAATGTCGCGACATCAGACAATGTTGAAAACTTTTTTACATTTTAATCCAACAAGTCGACGTGGAAAGATGGTGAAAAGCAAATTGGGAAATATTTAAGCGTCTGCCATTTAATTGAATGGAAATGTTAAAAAGCAGCTCAACGTTTGTTTTTATAGCCAAAATATTTTGGGAATTTATAATGTTGCGCTATCAAAATATTGCGACAATCTGGCCCTGGAATGTGCATACAAATGTATTAAATTCGACTGCCTTGTGAATCGGCTTAGTTCACATGTTTACAATAAACACACACTCTGGTCTCAAACTGTTGCCAAACAGCGGTCTCTTCGCTGTCGTAATTCCAGTAGCCACTCATCAGCTGGCTAACAAGAAACGCCCTAGCGAGATGCCACTTAATGATAAGCATAAAGAAGATGCATTGCTTGGCCAGTGTGTAAACGATGCGACTAGAAGGCACCCTGTAATGCGTCAAGCAAATACGATTCTATTCAATATACATTAGATAATCATTGTACTTTACTTTATAATAGGAAATAATATAGCTGAAAATCAGTTATAGAGCATGTTCTTATTTTTAAAGTTAAAAACCAAAACCATAAAAGATAAAATTCAAATTTTAGCTGATGCGTATCTTATTTCATTACACACAAATCACTGAGAATTGGAGATCCCCTAGGATTTAAACAACCCCTGGATGCTAAGTAACATCTGATGTGTTTGACAGATACTTCTCTAGATGTTTTTGGGAGGTGATCAAATTGCATCTAAATATGGGGATAGCTAAAACAACAACGTCAATGCACTTTATTTTTAAGCGTAATTTATTGTAAATCTATTGTTACAATGTTCAAGGAGAAAACTCTGGAGGTTTATTTTTCTTGATTTGCTAACTAAATATTTGAAGTTTCTTGATTTGTTTACTAAACTTTTTTATTATTCTTGATTAATTTTGTAACTAAACTTCTACCAACTGCTTAGCATTTTTTGTTATACCCACCGCACCTGTAGCCTAATGGGTATGCGGCTGTGCAAACAGAGAGAAGCGCCTGGGAACACCTCCTTGGTAGGTGGGGGCCGCCTCATCGGGAAACAGGTAATTTTCATTAAATTGCCGTAAATTAACAGCCAGCGCAGCGCTGCGCGTGCATTAGACAACAAGGTGAGATAGCAACAAAAGCAATAGCAACAACAATGTAGCAACGCAATGCAAATGCAAATCTCTTTTGGTTGTTGTTGCTGTTGTTGCTGTGGAGCTGCTGCTGGCAACATTTGCGTAATTTGTAATGCGGCTGCTCGCAGCTGACGAATTGACTGAATGAATGAATGACTGATCGATGGATGACTGGAGCGCCTGCAGCCCAGCAAAGCATTTAATTTTATGCACTCGCTGTTCGACTCGACTCCCTTCACTCTCCCTCCCCCCTCGCTTGCCTCTCTAGGTGTGCAATAATTGACTGTTTATTGGCTATGTCGACGTCGTCGTCGGCTTTGGCTTTTTGATCATTTATCGAGCGCCGAGAGTCCGTTAATATTTCGCACCACAGCACATTTTGTCAGCTTGAGCCATGGCTGCTGTGGTGGGGCAAGGAGGGGGCGGTGGTAAGAGGCAAGTTGAGGGTGTAGACGTACCATTTGATCGCCCCTAAGGTGTTGCCATGACAAATTGCACAGCGCGGAAGCAATTTGGGATGAAAAGAAACGTTTCAACTACTGGCAAAATGTTTTGTTTTATTTTCGATTTTTCATTTTGTTTTTGTTCGCTGGATAATTGCGGTATTGACTTTGATTTCCGCATGGGCGCCAAAAACCGTGCTGACATGCAAATTCAAGGAGTGTCGCAAATT
The DNA here is from genome assembly GCA_035047365.1 of Drosophila ustulata. Taxonomy (NCBI): domain Eukaryota; kingdom Metazoa; phylum Arthropoda; class Insecta; order Diptera; family Drosophilidae; genus Drosophila; species Drosophila ustulata. Next base: position 28,376,932 of record JAWNPT010000094.1, read on the forward strand.
GACGAGCAGCGTGTTAATAATTGATTACAAGCTGCAATTTGCTCAAGTCAAGCAAAGCAGTTGCCACTCTTTCGAAAACACAAAAGAGAAATAGATTTTCTTCTTTTTTGTATTTTTTTTTATTTATTAATGTGGAGGATCTGTAAAATTTGTAGCCCAACTATAAACCACACCTTTTGGTACACTCAAAATACGTTTCAAAATTGAGTAAAAACTAAATTTAAAAGAGGTTGAAAAAGCAAAGTACAAATTCCAAACAAAATACACGCCAAGAGGAAAAAAGCTAAAATGCAGAAAAAAACGTTAAAAAAAAGAGTAAAGATAAAAAATTCCAACAAAAAACTTCCCAAAAGGAAAGAAGCCAAATTTCTAGGTCGCACAAACGTAAAATGCTGTTGGTAAAAGTTTATTTATGCAACGTGCCCCTACACAAAAAGAAGGCCCCTAAAGCCGCATATTGCGGTTGCGCGCCTGAAGTTCAAATGTCAGCGCTGCCAAGCAAAGCATATGTGCAACAAAAAGTCAGAGAGAGGGGGAAGTGAGAGTTAGCAAGAACATAACTCAAACCATGAAATGAAACATCTGCGTTTGTGTTTTATGGCTGTTGCAGCGGCAGCGGCAGCGGCAGCACTGAGATTTCTATTTCAATTAGGCGCGTTGCATGTGGGACGCCAGTCAGTTGAACAGTTCGTCAGTCAGTCAGTCAGTCAGTCAGAACTATAATGAGCAAACAATAATGCTCTTAATTTTCCATTTTTGTTGTAATTTATTATGCAGTCGATGCAGCTACAACTGCAGCTGTATCTATAACTACATATATATTTTGTTGTATCTGTATCTGTATCTCTGAAGTTGTATCTGTAGCTCAATCGACAACTGCCCGCATGCTTTTTGTACAGCTTTTTCTTCAGAATTTATGGCCAGCTCTTCAATTTATGTTGTGGCAAAGACAAGACAAGACAATCAAATTAAATATGCTCATATTCACGCCCACACGCTGCATGGAATGCAATGTTCTGCTGTTGACATCTTGGCCACAAAAATTGATTTGAAACATTTGTGGTTGCGGCGGTGGTTGTGGCATGCAGCATGTAACGCGTTGCGTTGCGTTGCATGCTTTTATCGAATATATTTCTTTATTGTTAAACATTCACTTTTCTTGTTGGTTTCTTCATTTGTTTTTATTGTATTTGGCACTTTCTTTGCCAGCTGAAAGTTTGTTGTTTGTCTTAGGCATTCGCGCTGTGTGTGTGGGTGACAACAGCCTGAGAGTTGCCGCATGCCGCATGCGGCTTGTGGCACGCAGCAAAAAGAGCCGTTAACTCCTTTTCAAAATGTAAATACATTGGCAGACACCTGTTTATGGCGGTTTACGCTTAACTGCAACTCTCTGCCCCCGCCCCAAAGGGGGGAGGGAGGTGTAACCATGCAACGTAGGTGGTTTCATAGATTGTAGCTTCAAATTGTTGCACTTGCCGTAGACATTGTGCCATTGTTTGTGGCGTATCTTGCATGTAGTTAGTTTGCTGTCTTGTCTTGTCTTGTGTCTTGTGCCACAGCAACAATCACAACAATAGCAACAACAAAATACTAGACAATACGCCGTTGTTCGTTGGCTCGCTTGATAAAATCTGTAAATTTGCCCATTTGCTAAGCTGCGATAGAAAGTTCAATTTGAATTCAATAAGACGCTGACGCACAGTGGAGCACGATTTGATGGCTTTCTGATCAAAAGTGTAAACACCCATGAAAGCCGTCTTTAAAATAAATACAAATTATCTACAATAAACACAAAATATTTACTCAAACTTTGGATTAGTAGAGTCAAAGACATTTCTGTCTATTTACTAATAACAAGCAAAGATTATTTAATATTATGTGCGCTTAAAGTCAAAGAACTATTTTCATTTCCTACACAAAGTTCAATACACTTATAAATGCAATAAAGTGTGTTTATTATAATAGAAATTCTAAACATGTTGAGAACTTTTATTTTAAAGAGTTTATTAATTTTTTTTACTATATTCAATAAAGTATCTTTAATATTATAGATTTTCTAAACATTTTTTGGCTAATTATTTTTGTATGTTCTTTTTATTTACAGTGCGGAAATCCTTGAATGGTTGTCTGCTGATTATGGCATTTTTCCGCTAACAAACAGCTGACATTAGGGCCAAGCAAGGCCCATTCAGTCCATGCCAGCACATGCAGAAAATAAAAACAATGCGTTGAAGTTCATAAAAACAGAGAAAAGATAAACACAAGCAAACCGAAAACAACAGAACAGAACAGCACAGAACATAACCCAAAGGGGCATCGCATCCAAACAAGCAGTGTGTCTATCCATGTATTTATGTAAAGGCGAATGTATTTGTCGAAAGTCTTGCACAATTTCCAGCTATGTAAAATTGAAAACAAATAAATAGCCACAACAAACGGCTGCTAAAATAAACAAGGCGAAAAAAACAGCTAGCAGCGAGACAATCGAAAACTGAATCGAAAAGCGACTAAAAGAAAAGGAGTCAGTCATCAACGAGTTGCGAGTTGAGTTCAGCAGTTTGCTACTCATCATCATCGTCATTGGAAATGGGCTAAAGAAACGGGGAAATCATTTTGTTCTTGGCTGTTCTGCGGCTCGGCTCTTTCAGAGTTTTTCGCAAAAGGTGTAAACAAAACGTTGGGCGTATAATGAAGCCAGCATGGCAGCAGTGTGTTAAAAACTACCTGTGCGATGCATGCAACAGACGAGCAAGCAAGGTGCAACAGGCTCCTTTCATAGCGTGGCGTGTCGAATCGAAACGTTCGCAACGGTCGGCATGAAATATGTGGAAAAACGCCATGAAATGGGCTTTCGTCAAATTAGCGTGCCAGCGTTAACGACGAACGCATCTGTATCTGTATCTGCAGCTATGAGTCGTAGTCGGAGTCTGTGTACAGTGAGAAAAATTACGTACTAAAAGCTTGAAACAAGATTTCGATCTACAATTTAAAATTGGTCTCAAACTCTAAGCGATTCGCATAGAAACAGTTTTTAAAACATTAAATAATTAATGAAGAAATACGAAATGAAAATAGTTTTTTCTCTTGGTTTTAGAACATATTTTCTCTCTGTGTAGCTACAATAACATACATCTGTGGCTGCACTGTGGGATATTTCGCACTTTGCTCTTCTCGATTTGCTACCTGAACAGACAGAGAAAGGGACAGCGAACGAGAGAGCGAGCAAGGTAGACAGATAGATAGTCGATTGCACTGACGGTTTCAACTTGATTTATTTGAGCAGCCTACTGCAGCTGTTTTTATCTGGATTTGCATTTGCATTTCGCATGCGATGGGCAAGTGCAAAGCCTTTGGCTCTTATCTAACTCAAAGAACGCTACGTCTGACTTTGGCACTTGATTCAAACACACACAACACACTGGGAGACGTTAACTCCTCTCGCACTCGCGCTGCGTTGTGTGTAAATGTATAAAACTCTGAGCGTCATAAATACTGCCGTCGTTTAGTTTTTACGATTGTCGGCTGGCTTTGTTTGCCATAGACACAACACAACATCGCACTCACACATGCGCAGCGCAGCTACAACTTCCAAAGTATCTTTCAACGTATCTAAAATGCATACACAAGTAAATGCCGCTGAAGTGCTGAACAGATCCCAGAGTCAGCTCAGCTCCCAGCTCCCAGCTCTCCGAGTCAGCGTTCAGCGTCAACGTCTCCTGCTAAGATTTTTGTCGGTAAACTGCGCCAAACCGATTCCTGCGTACTGTACCCCATTGAATGCCTTTGCCTTTGCCACCATCATCATGCCACCAAAAACAGGTCCCCGCCAGGGCCAAAGTTTGCGTGCCTTGCAGAAATTTTATGGTTTCTGTTTTGGAGCCCAAGTTGTGGCTGCGACTAAGGCAACGGCGACTGCTCCGAAAAGTCGCAAAGAGGGCATTTGTGCCGCAGGTAGCGAAGCCTAAAATTTGACTTTGCAACATCCAAATAGCTGGCATATGTGCTTTGGTTTTTTTTAGAACTATTTGAAATTGTGTAGCTGTCCTTTTTTTTACTGCCATCAACTCCCATTTAATGGCCATAAGAAAATTATTGTACAACATTCCAATGGCAACAAGGGCTACTGTGATCAAGGCAGTCGGAAGCTAAAAACTGCTGGAATGTGAAGTCAGCATCATCTCTTAATATATATAAATCTCGTGTCACAATGTTTGTCCTCAATGGACTCCTAAACCACTTAACCGATTATATTAAAATTCGCACATCATGTGCAGTTCGATCTAACTTGAGAGATAGGATAGTTTAAATCTCAAATTATAGTCGCAATTTTAATTTATTGCTAATTATTTGTCTGTTATTATTTGACAAAGGTTGGCAGCACGCTCGATTGAAGCTTGCTATTAATCGATAAACTGCAATCGGAATATTAGCCCCCCCCACACACACACATACTGAAGAGATAGACACACTCACTCACACAAACACAGACACGGACGAGAGGAAAGCCGACATGGAAACACACGTATTGTTGTTGTGCTAACGTTATTTACTATATTTTAGTAAAAAAAAAGAAAAAACAAAAACAGTCACTTGATCGTTTTTTGTAGAACTGCAACCAAATACGCAATGCATTAAACTACCAGACAATTTTTGCACTGTTGTTCAGGATAAAAATGAATTGATTCAGAGTATTTTCCCGGATATACAGAATAATTATTTGAATCATGAATGGCTTAGTCAACGGGCGATTTTGGCAGCCAAAAACGTTGATGTTGACGAAATTAACTTCCAGATACAACAGTTTTTACCAGGCGATCTGATGTCTTTTAAATCAAAAAAATACTGTTGTTGATGAAAATGAAAGTGTAAATTTTCCGATTGAACTTTTAAATTCATTAGATATCCCTGGAATGCCACCACATAATCTTCGATTAAAGATTGGTTCCCCTATTATTCTCCTCCGTAATTTGAATCCACCTCAATTATGTAACGGTACGCGTTTGGTCATCAAAAAGATCACCGGAAACATTCTTGAAGCAACCATTTTGGCTGGGAAGTTTAAAGGAAAAGTGGTCCTGCTGCCACGTATTCCGATAATACCATCAGATTCTACCATACCCTTCAAAAGGCTACAGTTTCCAATTTGTTTAGCTTTCGCCATGTCTATAAATAAATCTCAAGGTCAAACAATGTCCATTTGTGGTTTAGATTTGGAAAATCCATGTTTTTCTCATGGGCAACTATATGTTGCGTGTTCACGTGTTGGGAAACCGTCGAATCTATTTGTGTTAGCTAAAGACAGGTTAACCAAAAACATTGTGCACCGATTGGTGTTAAATTAAATTGAAATTGAAAGTATTATAATTCAAAAAAAAAAAATATTAATGTTTAAAAGTTTAAGACTGTCTGCCTAGCCTACCTCATCCATGAGTTTAAGCGTCACATGTTATTGACTGTATTATACTGTAATATACTTATATTTGTTATAAAATTAAATGGAAATAATAAATCTGATAAATTTTTATTTTGTATCTATTGATTTATGCTTAATATCAAGTGTAAGAACATTTTAATTAATTGTGTTCAACGTACTTCCCCTTCAAATCTCAATCCAGTGAATTTGTATACCAACATCAACATTTTCGTCTTTGTTCGTAAATAATTTCATTGTACTAAAGGGTTATAGTAGTAGAAAGTCAAATAAGGAGATCACCATATTTTTTTACAAATACCATCTGTGTGAAAAAGCATAGTGGACTCCGTGACTGATGTTCTCTTATTGTTCCTCTTAGATTGTTTACTATAATGTAATATAACAAAAACTTTAGCCACAGCAACGCGTGGCCGGGTCAGCTAGTTTTAATATAAATATTAATATTTAAGCTTTCAATTTTCATATTTTTATTGATCTTAACAGTCGATTTTGCATCAAATGTTAATTAACAGCTACTGTTATGTATCTGTTCGTTATTGTAATATAAATAAAAGCATTATTTAGCAATTGTTATTTAACGTGTTTTACTACATTAAGAGATAATTGTTATTGACAGCCCCTCATAAAAGTAATGTTAATTAACAGCCACTGTTATGGCAATGTTATGCCTTGGGAGACGCATGGCAAGTCGCTTACTCATTTGGCACATCAGTTGCGACACCAAAAAGTTACCTTTAATTGTGGCACATTTCAGAAAGTCCAAAATTTACGTCTGTAAGCAGCTCGTCAACGAGCTGCATAGTCATAATTTGTACGAAAAGGCAGCTGAGACAAAGACAGAGACAGAGAGTGAGAGGAGGGGTGTAGGATGACGAAAGTACTTTCATTTTCACGCTCATAAAGTTCAAAAATGTTGTCGTAAAAGACGCAAGTTAAGCCGCTTAAATGACATTTAAATAAATAAGTTTTGAGTGGCACGACGAGGTAAAGCGTCGAATGGGAATGGGCAGGGGCAAAGAATGGAGTAAAGACAAATATAGAAAGGTAAAAAACCGGGCGGTAGCCCTTTCACTGCCACGATCAGGAGCATAGAAGCGGCAACAGGAAGTTTGCACTTTGCCGCATCAGTTCCAAAATCCAACTGCAAAGCGAGAGGGAGATGAGAGAACAATCACGGTCAGCACACGTCTGGCTGTGATTACACTTTAAACTCGTTATAATGAGACCGAGGCATCCACGCAGCGGATGTGCCCCGAACGTGCCCCGGGATGGGGCACAACATTGAAAACTGAAAGCGTCGAGCTGCGGTTGACATCCTGGTTGCTGCTGCCAGCTGGGCATCGCATCGCTCAAGAGCAGACGCAACCGATTGAATTACCACAAGATATCCATAGTGGGTAGTCGAGGCAGAATGAAGGCAGAAGACCAAAAACAGAAAGAAATACGAACAGACAACAAATGCACTTGTTCCCGTAATTTTTGAAATATGATGCCACGCCAAGGCGCAGGTCATAAACAACGACGGACAAACGACAACCGACAAACAACAAGAGACAATCGACAACCGACAACCGACAAAAGGCAGTCGACAGTCGGAGAGTTGCACAAGACGGGCAAAGTGTTGTGCGATAAGGTTAGATAAGCGCCGCCCCAACTACATAAATATATTCCTACCTGACCTGCGCTGGATTCAAAACCGCCGTCGTCGCCCTATATGAAGTGAGCACTTCCTCACATTAAGAGTGGCGGCTCTCAGAGGTTGCTATACCCGCTCTTATAAGGGGCAAAGGGTATTATAGCTTTGTGCAAGCAGGAAATTTACGTAGCCGGCCAATAATATCCAATTTGTAAATTAAATAGATTATAAAATAATTATTTAGCTACAATCGCCTAATAAATTTGAAGTTATTGGATAAATAGTTTATTTTTATAACTGCAAGCTAAATCTAACAGCTCTTTATTTTAACATTTCTGTTAACCGAAAAGTCTTTCCAGTGTACTGCTATGTTAACGTCACACGTGCTGTTAACAACATGTTTAGATACAAAATCGCTAATTTGAATACTCTCTATTATTTATTTACTCTCTAAAATACTCAGCGGGTATCTCGCAGTCGAGTACTCAATTGTAGCTTTCTTTCCCAATTTGATAAGGAGTGAATTAAAATTCTTTATGAAGGGAAAACCCACCTGCATTTATCTGCGCACCCGGCACCACCACCGACGACTCTGCCTTGAAAGCCAACGCCGCATCCTCCAGGTTGGCATCCAAATTCAAATCTGCCGCCAGCTTATCGACACCGATGTCAAGCGTGGTGGCAGCATCGAGTTCCACGTCCATTAGCGTGTTGCCCTTGAAGAGGCCCGCGCTGCGGTATTCCTTAGCGAAGGGCGTGGCGCCCAGTGCCGCCCCCAGCAGCATGACGAGCAGACACAATTGCCGATGCACGTGGCACATTTCACATTCGGCGGCTTTTCTCTGCCACATTCTGCGGTAGATACGAATTACAACATGTACGACACACTAACTGAGAGACACATAAATGCAGAATGCAAATGCGAATATGGGAATTATTTTTACGAGATCGGGCCAAGACTAAGTGACTTCAATTAAAAGCGCACGACGCGCGGAAAATTAAACAACGACTCTTGACCACTGAGACCTCGCTCACACATACACTGACACACTGAGGCATACACACAGATACAGATACACGCGATATACTCGTAACAGTAAATTCAATTACGTGTCGGCTCGATCTATTCTTTTCTATTCTTTATTCTTTTTGTATTTTTGCCAGTTGTGGAAATTATGTCAGCAATTAGCGAGACTTTTGGCGTTACGTGTTTTCCGTTTTGGGGCTTCGTTTTGATGCTCTGCAAAGATAAGAGAATGAACGAGATCAGAAGAGTTTCTCTACAGGATTTCCCTATTAACAGTTTAGCCTTGACACAATTGCCTAGTTTTTTATAGGGGAACTGAATAAATGAATCAAATAAAAAATAGTTGCAAGCGGTATTCAATAATTTATTACTTATATTAATATCAAAAGTTGAGCCTCCAGGGTAGCTGCAATTCGAGCATATTTTTTTATTGACAGGCAATTTCTTAGTCTCCGCATAGAAAATGATACAACTTGAGATTGTCAAAGTTGACACTGAACATTATTTATCGTTAAGTAAACAAGCGAAGGGCGTGGAAAACTGCGGGGCACCGGGAAACCTGCAGCGGGAATTGAAGATAGAATCTCAATAATATAATATCATATTTATGGGAAATTATGCATTGGAAAATAGGTTAAAGGCAAGAAAGTCTTCCAACACATTTCCAACAGCTGTCGTCAAATCAATTAAAATGCAAATACACACACATACTAACACTAACCCAAATGTATGCAAGCTATGCATAAGCGTGTACATGTGTATGTGTGTGTGCACGTTAATTTCCAATACAATTTCCCATAAGCTGTTAAGCATGCGCGCCTCCGCGGCAGCGGAAATACGTACGAAATTCCACAATGAAAAGCGCGAGAACGGAACCCACAATAAATACAATATGATAATAAATAAACAAATTGCCGGCAATGCCCCTCGCCATGACTACCTGCAGTTGTATGGGAGAGGGAGGGAGAAGAGAGCCCACCAAACGCCCAAAAAGGGAATGAACACACACACGCACACTCATGCACGATCAAAAACTGTCAATGATGCTTGCGCACACATGTGCATATGTGCGTGTGCAATGCGCCGTTAGCGCCGCTCATAAAATGTCAATGCAAAATGTTATTGCTGCCGTTCGTTCATGCGCACACACATGTTGCCAGCGCACTCTCATTCGCTCTCTCTCGCACTTCGACTGCGGAGGGGGGAATTGACAGAGATGCAACAACAACAACAAGAATTAAGAGAGCACAAATTCATCATCGTTCCCATGAATGGTTTGTTGGTGGGGGAGTCGAGAGCACACAAAACTCGTTTTGTCAAAATATTGTTTTTATTTATTTTTTGCGCACACAAACATCTCATCTCCCATTAATATTCAACCGAAAGAAAGAACAAAACAAAAGCGAATGGTGAAATTGGTGCAAGTGTTGTTGTTGCTTCTTCTTCTTCTTACACTTAAAACGCACATTTGGCAAAAATGGAATTTGTTGTTTCTACCTTTTTGTTTGCAAAGACTTCACGCACTTGTTATATGCAATTCTGTTATTAGCACACACGAAAACACCAACAAATATAAACAGCGCGCGTAGCGTTTTTTTGTTTTTGGATTTTTGCGTCAATCAACGGTAACGGTAAACTCGAAAAAACGAAGAGCGATTCCGCATGATCAACCGCACGCTTCGACAACGAATCTCACAATATCACTACGAATGTTGCACAACAATGTTGTGGCACCACCATAGCAACATTTGACGCTTTTACCAACACTGCCCGGATTATGTTAGACTGCTGTTATGCTCCCAAGGCGCTGTTAGCCACAGTCTGGCGGTTACATTTTCAAATTGCAAAAATTGTCGACAAATTATAAGGTTTTTTATTTAAAGTTAAAGTACATATGGTTAGAATTGCTTTTTGCAGTAGTGGTAGTTAACGTTTCAATACACTCCACCAAATTATAAGTGTTATACAAACGGTACACAAGTATTTTTAAATATTAAGCGATTAACAATACAAATTAAAAAGTTTATGATTTGTTGTCGTTCATCTGTCGACGATGCTCCATTTGGAGGTCAAAGCGTCGATTTGAACGCACGCCACGAATGATATCGCTTCTGTTCTCCTTGGTGGGGCGAGCTTTGAACATTTCCATGTGACGCTTGCGACGGGCCTCCAATTTATTTTGCTCAATTTTAGAGGCTGCCAAAGCAGGCTTTGTTGCAATCTTGCTTGGAGTCGCTTGAGCTGCTGTTGCTGTGACGATCTTGGGCTTCCGTACCGCCGATTTTGCCAGCAAGGGCAAGCGTGATGATGTCACCGCTTGTTGTGGCTGTGCTACAATAATTTTGCGTGGCGTGGGCAGCCTCTTCATTCGCTCCGCTTCCTCGGATGCCAAGTGCATCGTTAAAGGTCCGACCATGGCGATTTTCTTCTGTGCCTTGGGGCGAACTGCATCGGCAGTTAGATTGCTGTTTCCAGGCAACTTCTTTGCTGACGTTGAAATGGGTTTCTTGGTCGAGGATGAGGTGAGCTCCTTGGCACGCATCGCCTTACGCTCAATGTGATCCACCAGATTCTCCATTTCGCTAAAGTGTTTCTGATGAATGGCCGCAAAATTGGGCATCTTCGAGCGCGCTTTTATCTTGACGGGCAGCGGCGATTGAACTTTGGTTACGCCAAAGAACTCTGCAACAAAACGTATTAAATTGAAAATATGATAAGAAGGGACTCGAAAGATTCTTACTGGGCCTGGGAATCTTGCTCTTAACAATGTTATTGTCCAAGGACTTGGAGCGTTTACGACGTTGTGTTACATCTGCAAGAGAATAAAGCAAAGACTTCATTATCTGTTTGTATAAGATTCTTATTTCTACATCTTAAAATTAGAAATTATGGTGGATTACTCTGTTTAATCACGACAATCATTTACAGCCTCAGCTATAGAAAAAAGCGAAAACAAGTTTATACTTACGACTGACATTGAATCCCTCCCAGCGTTTATCAATGTCGCTGACTGTGGACACCTCAATGGGACTGTAGAAAGATACTGTTTTTGTCGGCTCCTGAGTGAGATCGCAGACAGACTTGGAACGTCTGCTGCGACAAGTTGTGTTCATGTTCTTCTTCTTACAGCTGCTTTTCAGGTCAGTAAATTTCAGATTCAGCTTTGATCTGGATTTAAAAGGCGTGTCAAACTTAAAGGCTTGCGCCTTGCTGCTTTTCGGCGTGCCCAACTTCTTCAAGAGCGTTGTTCTCTTATCATTCTCGTCGGTCAACACCACTTTAATATTGGGCACATCGGGCGACATTTGCAGCTTGGGCATCTCAGTAACCAACAGCTGGCAATGCAGCAACTCGGTTGGCTGCTCTTCCCCTACATCATCGATCTCAAAGGTGCGGTTAAGTTCGTCGGCTGGATCTTCATCGTCCAGCACAATTAGCGAGGGCATTTGCTCATTATCATCCTCGTCCATAACGGCTTGGTCTCCACTTTTAGCTAGTGGCGATAAGCCCAGATCATTCATTTCCTCGGCAGTCACTCCAACGGGCAGAGGAGGGGTATTCTGGGATTGATTGAGATCATCGGAAACAGTCTCGGTAGTATCTTCGACTGTCACTTCAGTTGCGGCTGTTCCTTCTACTGTGGGAGGCTTCTCGGCAGCAGCTGACACTGGTAATTCAGCTGATGAAGCAGTTGCGGGCGAAGCTGCTTCTTCTGTGGGAACAGTCTCGCGAGCAGCTTTCTTTACAGTTGAAACTCTGACTGTTGCTTTACTCGAAGTCGCTTCTGCTGCATTAACAGCAGCTGTCGCTGTTTCTTCAGCAGCGGAAACAGCCGGCACTTTGAGAACAGTTGCAGCGTCGGCTGTCACTTCGGATACAGTTGCAGCGTCGGGAACAGTTTGGACTGTCGGTTCAGTTGCTTTCGCTGCTTCAACTTTAGTTGTTGCTGCTTTTTTCACACTGGATTCATGTTCAATCTGCTGCTCCTCTTTATTTGCATGATTATCCTCTTCGTTAGCCTCAGCTAATGCCAGCTGCTCATCCAACTTTGCTTTCTTATTTGCAGCCCGCTTCGCTTTGCGACCGCGCTTGCGCCCAGCGCGTCCTACTTCGGTAACATTCCATTTAAGGTTGAGCGTCTCATCCTCAAAAACCTCAACTGCGGCAGCTTCAGTTTTGTTGGTGTTCTCCTTGCGTGCTGAACGCAAATTATTTTCAATGATGTCATCGTAGTCGATGGGAGGACGAACGCTCTTGCGCGCACTGCGTCGTGGCGTCTGCGCCATCGATGCAGCTGCAGCGGCAATTGGCGTCTTTGGTGGCAAATCCTCGTCGCAGGATTTCAAACGAGCTGCGCTGCGCGTTTTCTTTGCCACAGGCGTGTTTGTGTTTGTAAGCGACTCCTGGGGATGCGCGCCCTTTTCGGTTGCTGCTGCCAATAATGCATATTAGTCAGCAACACACTTGGCTTTAATTGCATTCATTATTTACCTGACATTGATTCCATTTTTAGCCAGTTATTTTTAATTTTATAGCGTCCCTTTTATTTTTCTTCGTTGGGTTCAAAATTCACTTTAAAACTGCGGGAATGTTAATTAACATGCGTCGTTCAAGAGCTGCAGAAATATCGATGATTTTACTCTTGTTAAATATCGATATTTCATGGCAGCATCCGACACTTTACGTTGCAAAATCTAAGTGAATTTATAATTTAACAAAACTAAATTCCTTTGCAAGAAATTTTTTAAAAATATTACATTTTTAAATCTGTACAGAATTTTAACACCAAAAGGATGTAACCAAACAAAGAAATTCCGATAAGTAACTTGACCATTTAACATTTTGGTATATTTTGATACCCGTGTGAGAATGCGCGGCACTTCATAGGTTGCATTCACAGCACCGATAACATACGCGATAAAACTGCAATGTTATCGATAGACCAGCGTTCGTTATTTTCTTCGATTTTATTGAAAAATTTAAATTTGAAAAATAAAATACTATACAAAATGCTGACTCATTTGAAATTGTGATAGTTAAATGACAATGGCATCAACGACTAGTAAGTCAAACATACATTCAAATGAAAATATGAAAATAATGGCATCATGCATTTGTTTGTTTGTGGCACACGAATTTAGCACTCATCGTTCGACACCAAGGACGTGCTTTGTCTGCTCAAAGCCAGTTGATAGGCCACCTCAAAGGCTTGGCCCAGCGTCAGAATTATCTCATTGGCCAGCTCCTGCAAAAGGGAACAAATTGTACAACAAAATCTAATTGTGTATCATTTAAGAAACCAACCAAATTGTCGACCATAAAGACGTGGCAATAATGCAGTTCCTGCTCTTTGGTTATATAGGCGAAATAGCGCATGTCCTCCGCATCCTGGCAGACGCAATTGATATTCTCAATATCATGCGAACAGATGGCAGTCTAGAAAAGTTCATAATTAGTTGATGCATGTCTGAAGAGCAGCTTAAACTGCGAACCTTTGAGTCGTGATCTATGAACTTGACGCCTAGGCAGGAAGCGGCAATGTCCACTTTAAGACGAGTCTGCAGATTGGCGGCCTTGAGATACTTTGTGGATGTGTTGCAGTTCTCCAGCAGAGTGATATCGCTGACACTAGAGGCTGCCTTTAGATTCTCATCGATCTTGAGCTTCTGTATCGATTTGCGCGTTGAAATTGTGCCCTGCAATTGTCGTATGACCGTCGAGCCCAAATACTAAAATTGATTGCAGATATTTAGAAATGGGTTGAGTATTTTTGGTTAATGCTTATGTACTCACAAACACCGAGTAGCGTATTTCGCCATAGACAAGTGTGTATGGTGAGTGACACCATTGCGAGGCAGGACTCTGCGATTTGCCCAGCAGCAGATCGGCGGGATTGCGTATGTGCAGCGACTGGCGAGGATCCGGGTCCGCCACAGCACAACTGGGCAGCTCTGCTACCGACTTGAGCTCTTCACTAGCTTCGCTTGACTCGCGCTCACGCTCCTGCTCCACAGTCAACACCTCATTGCCAATGTGCTCGAAAATGGTGTCGATCTCGGCCCAGACGCGTGATGCGCTAAAATCCTCGCCTGATGCGGAATAACGCTGCTTGGACAAACTGCGTCGCTGATTGTTGAGCGCATTCACCGAACGCACCATGCTGGGCGAACGCAAACCTTCGCGCGGCACTGAGATACCTCGGCCATCGACCACATCGGGCGCCAAGTTCAGCGTGGATCCCTTGAAGAGTCCCGCAAACGGCATGTCGCCCACAAACTCCTCCACCTGATGCTCGGAGCACAAGGAGTTCGAGTTGGAGTCGCTGGCCAGACGTGGCGATACCGGCTGCATGTAGTTGAAGATGGTGGCTTCCGCCTCGATCACTGTGGGCGGCGGATAATCGGGCGTGGGCGAATGTCGGTTGATTTTCATGCCATTGCTGTTGTTGCTCTTGTGGTTGTTGTTGCTATCGATGTTGGTGGGCGTGTCACAGTCCATTGGCGTCGCTCGGGGCGCCAGATTGGCGTAGTCACCGTCGGTGTTGGCACGCTGGCGTGGCATGGGAACCGGAGATTGCAGCGCCATTTCCACGTACTGCGTGATGGGTCTGCGCGACGGCACAGCTGTCAAAGCAAAGAAATCCAAGTAAATGAAATGGAAGATGAGTAAGGAAGCTAAGACTGTATACACATTAATTAATAGTGATATTTTCACTATGTATGATCATTATTATGGTTGGATATATTACTTCAAACTAATATTATTTCATCGTTTAATTTAACTAAGTGAATTTATCACATGTCTACTGTTAATAGTCCTATATCAATTTTTGTTTGTTAAATAAACAGATTCCTAAGATTTCAGCTCTCATATAGCTTTGCAATTTGATATTTTCGTTTTGAGAGAGGTGAAGTGGCAGACAACCAAAACAAACTAGATGGACGTGTAATAATAATGTCTCTAACTTTGGTGACGCTAGTTCTTATTATCTCTGAGATCTAGTTGTTTAAACGAATGGACAGACAAACAGGCGAACTAACTATAAATAATAAATAATGCCTGTTCTCTTTGCATCTAATATGCCCTTCTAGTCTAATTACTAGCAGATGTACTAAGAATAGACTTGACTCATTGCTTACAGCTGCTGTTGGTGCTGCGCTCCTCACTGCTGGAGTTGCCCTTCATCATGTTGATATACTCATACGATCGCGAGGGAATCGAACCGTTCGAGAAGTTGTTGGCCGACTGCAGCAAGGCGCTCTGATAGGGCTGCTTGTAGACGGGCTTGTAGCTGGTAAATAGCTCCTGGCTGCTGTGAATGGCATCCATGTCGTTGACGGACTTTTGATACTTGATCGGTTTCATCTCCAGATAGTTCGCCGGCGGTCTGGTGTAGTTGTCCAGCGAGCTTAAAGAGTGCGAGAGTCCGATTGGATCTGGCTTTCTATATTCAGGAGTTTGTTGTTGGTTAGGCGGCGATGTGGGTAGTAGAGGTTATATAATATGGAAGAGAGAGATAAAGATAAGAACCAGACCCGTTATATCAAGGCGTACCAACCACACACACAAACTGATGATGAGTGCAGAAGTGCAAGAGAGTGCAAAGTGTTTGAATGTTTGTGAATGTTGTGAGTGCGAGTTGTGAATGCGATCCATGTGGAATGAGTTGAGTTGAGTTGATCTTGAGCTGGGGCCACAATTAGTGCTGCTTTGCTATGGTTAATTGAGGTCACACATAATTACAACAAATGTATTGGAAGCGTGGGCGTGTGCTTTGGGTTCTTACTTCCGCAGCTTCAATGGATCATTTAGCTTCGTTAGCTTCTGGCGCTGTGCGTTCTTTTCGAACAGTCGCTTGGGCAGCGAGTGCGTGCCGCGCTCCTCCGCCTCCATGGCCAGTTTATTGGCCAGCTGCGCCTCCGCGAGCTGCTTAAATTCTACAAGCAAAATGGTGGGTGTTTTAAAAGACAGTTTTTTTTTCGTGAAGAGTTAAGCAATCAATAACAAACCGTTGATGACTGCCACTATTTCGTAGGTGACATGCGGCGGATAGTCGCCAAGTATTTCGAGGGCTGTGCGTCCGTTGCCATCCTGGGCGTTGATGTCGATGCCAGCTTTCAGCAGTGTCATCACCACCGACTTCTTGCCACACAGCGCTGCCTCGTGCAACGCGCTACCCGCATGCGTTAAAATGTTCACATCCACGCCAGCATTGAGCAGCGTTTCCACCACCTTTTTGTGGCCATTGCGGCTGGCCAGATGCAGGCAAGTGTGCGTGAAAATGTGCTTGGTGGGCGTGGCAGCAAACTGCCCCGAATACCCGAGCAGCTCGGACATATCGTCCTCGCCAAAGCGACGATAATGCGCTATCAGATCGGGATCAACGCGCAGTAACGTTTGCACGACTTGGAGCCTGCCGAATTGTGCAGCGAGATCCAAAGCGGTTTGAAAGCTATTGTTGCGTATATTGGGATCAGCGCCAAACGACAGCAAAATGGCCACGACGGTGTTGTGGCCATGCTGGGCACCCGAGTGCAGCGGCGTCTCGTTCTCAATGGTCTGCGAATTGGGATTCGCTGGCACGGGCGTGTGAAAGAGCAGCAGCTTCACAATATCCTGGTGACCCGCCCAGGAGGCGAGAAACAGCGGCGTCGAGCCGCGTATATCGGGCACATCGATCTGCGCATTGTGGGCGAGCAGCAGGCGCACGATGCTGCTGTGTCCGTTGAGACAGGCGTGATGCAGGGCGGTGTAACCGTTGACGTCCTGGCAATTGATGTTGGGACTGCGACGAAAGCTAAAAGAAAAGATTGCAATGAGTAACTAGCAGCATTTAAAAATAAATGAATTAATTTTAAAATTTATGAATATTATTATTGATCAATATATATACATATATCATATTAATGATTTATTATGATTATATATCATATTAATGATTATTTTGAGTAGCTAAAGTTTAGAAAAAAAAATTAACACATTACAATTATTTATGTAATTTATTTGTCTTGCTCAAATAAATCAGTAGAAACTGTAATGATTCAATTTAACTGAATAATTCGATCTTAAATATTATTTTTGAACAACTAAAAATATAAATACAAATGTAATAAACACTAGCAATCCAATAAGTAAACAAAAATAAAATAAATAAATAGTGATTACTACTTTTTTCGTTCATGCAATCGTATAGAAAAAAAAAATAATATTTTTGGTGGCTCACCTAGACAGAGGTCCATGCCGCTTGGCCGTCAGCTCCAGGAGCTTGCCAACGATCTTGATGTCGCCTTTGCGCGCCGCCTCCAATAAGTGTTGATCCTTGCCCATTTGGCTGTGTGAGTTGGCGAGCTACAATTTGTAAGCGAAATAAACGCATGAGCGTAAATGAGATCATACTACAGAACAACCCACAGCCAACCACAAATCAGCACCCCGCCCACGCCCTGTGCATGAGTCTCCTCACCAGCACCAGCATAATCATCATCATAATCATCAGGTGGCAATCAGCTGTTTGCCGCAACGGTTCTCGTTCCAGATCTCGCTCACACACACACACACACGTACACCTGCAGCGCACATTCCGATCGCACACACACACACGCACTACTTGCTGTTTGTTTTCATAAACGTGTTGTTTTGTAGGGCCTACTCTTCCAAGGTCATCGCACGGCATTGCCACCCAAACCAAACTCACCCAAAATAGTTCGAACTTCTTAATTGTATGTATCTTGCCTCTCTCTTGCACTCACCTGGTATCCAGCTCGTCGCCTGTTGTGCTGTAATAGCCCGCTTATAGCTGTCGTATTGGCATTATCAAGCTTATTGACTGTTCTTCTTATGGGATTGCTAAATGATTGATTTACTTAAAGTGCTATTGTTTGTGTTTTGTTATGCGCGAGAATCTCTGGAACCACCTCACCAGCCACCAGCCCAAGTAATAATAAATTAGATATATAGGTGGAGAAACATCGATAGCAATATCGATTTATCGATGTCTTTTAACAGTTAAAATGTGCGGCAAATATCTACATTGGTTAGCAGCCAAGTCATGTACATTAAAAAATGTTGAATTTGTTATTGCATTACAATTTCTCCTAAATGAGTTTTAAACTTTTTCTTTTAAAAAGTCGTTGTGATGTTATTCAACTCCAATTGGAAATGCAACGATCGCTGTTAGGCTTATGTAAACATTGGTCACTTTTGCGTTCTGTTAACGCTAACATTGCGTCATTACGATACAATGTGACCATGCGTGTGACAGTCATCGATAGTGCAGCGATGTTTCTCCAGTATCACTTCAGACGCTCATGATTTTCATTTGACTCGCATTTTGTTAAGAACTTTACAAATTGAAATTGAACAAAACACCGAGCGCAATATGGAAAAGTGCAGTCCCCTGAAGGCCAAGCGAAAAGACAAATTAGACAACAATGAAGGTAAGTGCAAGCCAAAGCATGCGTCGTGTAAAAAATTGTGCCGGCACAACGAGAACTGAATGAAAAGAGGGGCTACCCAGCAAACGAAAAATGTGTGCGTGCGTTGAAAGTGTGCGTCAAAAGTTTTGCGCGGCCATAAATTAAGATTTAAGGTAATGCGACTGTTGTTGTAAACGCTTAATGCAATGTCATTCATTGTGTTGCCCTTGCAGAACAAATTCAACACGAGGATGTCGCGCATGCCTTGGATGCAGCCGCCGCAAGCGACGACGACGATGCACCGCAAAAGAAACTGGCGCGTCTCAGCAGCGACGCAGCTGCGGAAGGAGCTGCAGCCGGCGATAGCGTCGCAGAGTTGGCTTTGAACGGCGCCTATCAGCAAAAGGAGGTGACGCAATGGCTGCAAACGGCGTGGTCTACAAAGCAGGCGACGCAACAAGATGCTAAAACCGGCGCACAAATCTACAGCGAACCCTTTCAGATCTGTCTGATGCCCGAGTTGCTGACGCAAGGCAAGACACAAGCGCTGGTGCACGAAATGATCAACAAGGTGCACTGGTCGCGCAAGCAAATGGACCTCTACGAGTTCTATCAGAGCACTGACCTGTCCAACATGGCCGAGTGCCGGCTGCTCACGAATTTCCTGCAGCTGCTGCGGAAGCAAGTGCGTCCCTGGCTGGAGCAGGTGACCGGGTTGAAGCTGGACTATGTGTCTGCCTCGTGCAGCATGTACACGTGTGGCGACTACTTGCTGGTGCACGATGATCTGCTGAAGGATCGCCAGATTGCCTTCATCTACTATCTGTCGCCTTGGGAGGGTGCGACGGAGTGGAGCGAGGAGCAGGGCGGCTGCTTGGAGATCTTCTCCAGCGACGAACAGTGTTTTCCACAGTTTCCGGTGCAACGTAAAATTGCGCCGAAAAACAATCAGTTTGCCTTCTTTAAGGTCGGTGCACGTTCCTTTCACCAGGTGGGCGAGGTGACCACATTTGATTATCCGCGACTCACCATCAACGGCTGGTTCCATGGCGCCACCAACGAAGCCTTCGTGGCGGACTCGTCGCGCGCCTTTCCACGTCTCAGCTACCTGCAACCGGACATCAACAACAAGCCCAAGTTGGGGTTATTATTAAACGATGTCTATCTGAAGGCGGCCACCTGCCGCAGCATACAGAAACGAATCGAGGAGAACTCCGAGATCTGTCTCTACGAGTTCTTCAAGCGTGAAAAGTTCGAGCTGGCGCGGGCCCAACTCCTGAGCGATGAGACGCTGAGCTGGCGTCGCCAGGGACCAGCGAATGCGCACAATTATGAACTGCTGGATCTGAGCACCGCCAAGGGCACGGTGGAAGAGCTGCTGCAGCTGTTTCGCAGCAATGCCATGTTCCATTTGCTGCGCGACTTCACCGACCTGGACCTGTATGGCGTGGACGCCATCACGCCCACCTGCAGCGTCGAACTGCAGCGCTGGTCGCACGGCAATTACACAGTGCTGGGCGATGGTCTGGTGAGCGAGGACAACACCTTGGATTTGGTTTACTATCTGAATGCAGCCGAGGGCGCTGCTGTGATAACTTATCTCTCGCCGGAGGTGGAACAGCGTGCTGCTTTAAAGAATAGTCAAGAGATTTCCATGGAAGCGGAGCACACGTTGGGCGAGGAGGATGACGACGAGGAGGAGGAGTGCCATGATGATTCCGTGCTGTTGACCATTACACCAGTGGATAATGCTTTGAACATTGTCTATCGTTGCGAGGGCACCACAAAGTTCACGAAATACGTGTCGCGCAACACGCCGCTGGACAAGGGACCCGTCTTTGTTATCTCCTGCAGTTATAAGGAATAGGAATCCAAAGCATCTGAACTAACTATGCCGCCGATGCCACACGTACAAGCCACAATTTCGTTGTTAGACTGGCAAATGCACAAACCTTCAGAAAACTTGCATTATACATTTGTAAATGTTGATTGTATACAAAGCTAAAAAGCGCAATAAAATGATGTATAAAAAGACGCACACAAAAGACGTATAAATGTTCTATAAATCGTTAAAATAGTTGTAAGTAAAAGTAAGTTATTATTAAATTTGTTTTACTTTAATTACAGACAAATATCGCATTGCGGCAACGGTTGCCTTCATTGTGGTCATCGTGGGGATCGGCGTGCCCATGTGGTGGAAGACGACCACAGTCTACAGGTGAGTCGCCAACAGCATCATTTAAATTTGAAAATATTTAGTTTACAACCTATATTAACAGTTTATTTGCATTTATCTTATGATTTAATGAGCAAACACGCCATTAATTAAAATGCAATAACATTTCCATATTTCATGTTTGGCAATTTATGTAAATTTAAAGTTTTTTGTGCTGTTTTATAGCTGCCATTAAATAGGTAAATAACCTATTATTAGATTTACTTCGTATGAATCAATTGTTTTTAATTTATACTGTTTTATTTATTTAAATTTAATTGTTGCAAATTGATTTACATTATTATGAAATCTGTTTTCCCGACCATTTATATTTGGTTCTAAGTTAATCAATAATTGCAATTGTCTTACAGAGTAAACTTGCCATCTTCGGCCATTTTGCGTCTCAGCGAGCAGCCCATCAAAGCTGTAGTTCATGTGGGCATCCACACACAGGATCCTGAACGTGCCAAGCTGCTCATCGCTGAGCTGGATGCGAAATTTAAAAACAGCTGTAAGTTTGGCCAGCGAAGCAAGCAATAATTTTTGCTCAATAACTACTTTCTTTTTAGCTGTTTGGATCGTTAAGTTCAAATATTTGCCCATCGGTGCCGAAGTGGCCAATGCCCATTCACCAGCTGTTTTGGAGAAGCTGCTGCTGAAGGAACATGCTCAAGGCGTTGGCGATTTCATGTTCATTGAGTGGCCCAAGCTGGAGGAGGAGCTGCTGCTCACCACGGAGCGTTCAGCGTTGATGCGCAGCGATGTCAGTAAGTAGTTGCCACATAAATCTAACACTTCCAATTACTAAACTAACTGTTTTCTTAGGCTCTACGAAGCTATCGCTGCTGCTGCACTCGAAGGTGCTGCAAACGAAACGCATCAATCAAATACTGACCACAGACGAGCTCGTGGGCGTCAAAGCGGAGGCGCCACAGCCCGCCTACGATGTTATAGTCTCCGTGCTGAATCCCAAGCCAAGACTAACGCATGCCCATTGGAATGTGGCACTGGCAGCACAGAGTGAGATACAAAAGTAATTAACTTTAGAACAATAAATAAGTGATGCATTTCGTAGCCTACATTGAGCCATTTCTGGCGCAGATTTCGGACATCTCCAACTACACTGTGCGCACGCAGTGGAAATATCGCGTCTCAATTGAGGCGGAACTGAAGCAGGTACGCGATAAAAGCAATTTGGGCCGCCATTATGCGTTGCAAGAGTCGTCGCTGCCGCATTTGCTCACCTCGATAGCGCAGAATCTGAGTGCGAGTATTACGGATAAGCCCGTCATTAATCTGGTTGTTTATATACCGCCTTGCAACATGGCGCCGTTGCACATTTACAACCAGAGTGCGATGATGACACAGAATGGCGTTGATGCTTTCATTTCGCCACCTTGGGGCGGCTTCATCATTGCCAATCCGCCGGAGCATGTGTGTCTGGCTTATTTGAATGAGAAGACGCCGCTCGATTACTATGTGAACACCAATGACAACATGCAGGTGATGCTGGATCAGCTGCACAAGCTGCTGGACATTAGCAGCGAGGATCAGTTGGATGGCGTGAAAACCGTGGACATTGAGCAGTTGGCGCCACGGCGCTGGGAATACGAATCGTATATGCGACGCAGCGCGATTCGCCACATTGCCACGGCCAGCAGCACGCTGGAGAGCCTCATTAAGCTGCTGGGTGATTAACGAAAAAATTAGTCGCTTAATTAGCGCACATTTCATGCTCTGCTTGCTCGCTTTCAGATCAAATCAGTTACATTGTGATTGACGACAAGGTGGGCACCGCTATAACCAACTCGTATGGTGACATCTTGGCTGCCAAGGCCGCGCTGCTGGAGCACCGTCTGCTGGATGCCTCGGCGTTGGCAAAGCGCGCATTTGTGGCCTCGGAGCGGGGCTTCTTCGATGCCAGTTTGCTGGCACAGCTATACTTTCCCGACGAGCAGAAGTACGCCATCTATATTCCACTCTTTCTGCCTGTTATGGTGCCCGTGCTCAGCTCGTTCAACATGCTGCGCAAGTTGTTGCAGCGCGGACGGAAGGAGAAACAGCAGTAAACCAAGCGATGCGCAACCAAAAGATCTTTTATGAACTACAAACTCTTAATTAAACCATTAAGAACATTTTAACTGTCAAGGTTATCAATTATTTATTTCGATTCCGCACTCATCATTATCGGTTTCTCTTGGGCTCAGGTTTACCTTCCGTTGAGCCCAGGTTGTAGGCCGCAGCACAGATAATGTACAGAATCAGCATGCGCAGCCACATGATGATGATGATCTTCCTGGTCTTTGTGCCAAGAATGCTCCACTCACAGTTTATGATTTGGAAAACGTTTCAACAATTTTGATCGCTAAATTAAAAGCGACGTTTCGATGCCAAAACAGCCAAGCAAATTGACAATTGACAATTGACTTCACAGCACACTTGATGTCTTATTGTTTTGACTGTTGCTGGAGGTGCGATACCGTTGCCGCAATTTGATGTCAGGGCTGAGATCCACGCTGAGCAAAAGCCATGCCCCGCCACGCCACGCCACGCAGCCCCTTGGGGCAATCTCTGCGTAAGCTCAGCGTGTGAACGCGCATAGGTCAGATAGGCAGATGCTGCCTGATAAACTGCCAATTATTGTTCGTAGACAACACGAAACTTGAATGCCCTACCACATGCAATTGGCAATGGATACAAATTGACAATCTCAATTTATTCAGGTGATGAAATAATAAAATTAGAGATTTTTTAAGGTACGTTAAATGTAGAACCCATTTATTTGAAAATGTATATCAACAATTGTACAACATTGCTAATTATTATGTGAAACACTCATTTGAAACTATTTAAAGCTCTAAAGTTTGGTTTAGTTTTCTTTGCTACTATTTGAATTAGATATGTATTTATTCAATATTATAGGAAACATTTATTCAAAAATAATTTTTTTGTTACTCTCCAACTAAAGTTCTAAGCAACGGATTTAAAACGACGTATAAATTATATCATTTATTTTAATTGCTATGCTAAACTGTTTCCTAGTCTAACATCAAATGTTTAATAAGTAAAGTAAGGATGCATTTGTTGTGTTCATTTGAATAGCCATGCATTGCCATTTGTGGCTGTGATATATGGTAAATTATTCGCACAATTAACTGACCCCATATCTGGGCATAAATCAGAGCTGATAAACATGAAATAAAAATGTGGTCATATCCTGTGTGGGAAGGGCATTCAAATTGCAAGTCAAAAGAAACACAGCTCGGATGTCAAAACTTGTTAAATATTGAATTGGCTTGGGATGTGCTCTATGAGGGGGAGGCAAGGCATCGAGGGGCATTGTCATCGTTGTCGTTGTCGCTGTCGTTGGCGGAGGCACAAAAGATGGCCATTAAAACTAAATAGTTAATTTTTAATTGCGCACGGCTCGTTGGGTTTGCAGACAAAAGCGTCAAATGGTAGAAGGTATGTGAGTACCAGTATGAATATGTGTGTGTATTCAACAAGTATTTGAGTATTTGTCTCGCATTCAAAGGTTAAATATTATTTTAATGAGCTGAGCTCGTTGTGTCGACTCCAAAGTGGGACTGGAACGAATGCGAGTACTTGAATAAAAACAAAACAGAAAGACACAAACAAAAATAAAGAAGTAAAAAGATGAGAGAAGCGAAGCAACAAAATAAAAGTAAAATACAACTAAAAGCAAAAGCAAAAGCAAAACATTTTCTCCAACGTGCGCGGCAGCCTCAGATGGCTAAAAAGGTCAACAATGTGACTTTTAACCAACGCCAAATGCCGTCTCGCGATGCCATCCAGTATATGGCTTCGTCTTTGGCCTCTTTGCCTCTGTGTCACGGCATTCGCCAACTCTGCTGTCCCTGTCCCTGTTGCAGTCGCAGTCCTAAAGCAGCAGCAGCAGCCATCATAGCATATGCTAATGGTGATGCTTTTGGTTTGGTGGCTAACCAAATCGCTGCCTGCTATCGGATACGCCTCCAAATTGGTCAGCCAAAAAGGGTCGACTGCATTTCCGGGCAGCAGCAACCACAAAAATGTTGCCGGTTTCCCACACGCAGCAATCACACAGCAATCGCATCATCTTTAGCTCTAAGACGATCTTTAGCCGTGGCAAACCGCACGCACGTAAAAAATCAATTCAGTGTTTGGTTGATCTGCGTTTAGAGTTGGAGTTGGAGTTGGAGCTGGAGACGGAATCATCCAAAGTCGAAGGCTAACACAATAACGAAACTAATTTTGATGCGGTTGTTAAGTATTTCCAAACATTTGAAGAGGAAAAATGAGCTGAGCTCAATAGAAGAAAAAAGGTAGAAAAATCGTTGTAATTGTTTTGTATATTTTCGGCCACATTGTTGATGGACAACACTTGAATGCAATCGCTGCAGTAATAGCAATAACAATGGGCAACAAGGCGTATAATTAATAATTGATTGAATTTGTACAAAACAATCGCAATGACAAAGCACTGGAGGCAACATTTTGCAGCTGCTGCTGCAAAGAACTGAAGAATTTTTGGAAAACTCGAAAATGGCACAAAGTACTATACGAGTCGAGTATGAGTACTCATGAATCCATTCGAAGGAGCCAGGTGTGCCCATATGTTGACTCTATATGGAGCCAACACGTAAAAGCCGCAGACATTGCAAAATGTTTGCTGCTGCAATTGTAATCACTATTGACCAAAAGAGCTGCCAAAGTGGTTGCTTCGACTGTGATTCGATTCGATTCGTTTCGTATCGAATCGTATTTTTTTTTTATCTCTTTTTGTTTTTATGATGCGGCGCATTCCCAGCGCTTTGGCGCTAAGTGAAATTAATAAAAATTGCAATCAAGTTGAACGATGCTGCACCAAAAACGTCAACGCGTCTGCGCAATTCACATAATTTGTTTAATTAATTACGCCAACACATTTTCATCTCCATTTCCATTTGCTGTGACGCTTATTGAGCAATGTGGACGATGTGATTTTTCACATCAGCTAAAAATACGAAACAGAAGCAGAAACAAAAAAAAAACAAAAAATCAGAAGAAGCAAAACTGTAACACAACTATTGAAAGCCAAACGGATTTGGCAGCTTTCAAAAAAGATGCAGCCAGTTGAGGTTGTTGTTTTTGCTATTGTGGTTGCTGCCAACAGTTAGCAACATTCTCAGCAGGCGCCAAGGCCAGTGGCATTTTGTATTTGTAGTCGCATGCATGCGACTAGATTCTGAGTTGCATCCGATCTTCGCAACTGTGGCAGAAGTTCAACAGTTATCGACATGCCGCAACATTTACGAGCTCAGCCAACTTGCAACTTACAACTGCCAATTGGCAACTGGCAACAGGCAACTGGCAAGTTTTGTGAGCGGCAAACCGCACTTTGTACCGCCAACTGCGGCGCATTCGGTGCAATCAGCATAGCAGAGGTTTTTCCAAGTCTGCTTCGCTGCTGGCAATTACCATGTGACGTATACGTAATATTCTACTCATTTTGCATAGCGAAAGATGTTATGCGAGTCTTAATGCGACCAATTATACTTTTTATGGACTTGTAAGCTCCAAATGCACTTTGCTTTAATTAAATTTGTGCAGATCGTTTTACAAGATATGCTAGTTGCAGCTAAAGTGAGCGTGCGCAAAAAAAAGAATGGGGAGCGTGGAAAACTCCATTTTATACTGTCCTATTTACTGCAAATTGTTTGTTGTTTCATTCACTTTTTGACAGATTTTACAAACTGTATTTTTTATGAACCTCTTCTTTCCAGTACTTGTCTTAAACTAATGTTAGAAGTTTACGATATGAAAAGTTCTAGACTTTTCGAAATTGAATTAAATCAATATAGAAAATTCTTGAAAATTCTTCTGTTTATTAAAAAATTTGTTTGAATAATTAATTGGAAATATTTTAATACGAAATACAAGACATTTTCCATTATTTTAAATTTATAAAATGTTTGTTTATTACTTTAATATTTGTGATTTAGAAATATCTGGGCTTTTGCAGGCTTTGGAAGTACAAGTTAAATGTTATAAAATGCATTTAGTCGTATACTTAATACTCGCGGAATTTTGTTGGTTATTGCCAGCACATAAACTAGTTAAAAATAAAACGTATTATATGGCTAATAATTTTTGTATGAACTGCAAATATTCTAGTGTTTTGCATGCTTCAACAGAATTTTGTTAGTTATTTTTAAGTACAAAATAAAAATGCGTTGCGTCGTATACTTAATATTAGCTGCATTTTTTCGGTTATGGCTAACACATAAATTAGTTAAAAAATAACCAAACATAACTTGTTCATTTCGTCTGCGCTATTATTGTTATTAAGTATACGTAATATTTGATGGCTATTTCTAGTACTCTCAGCTGCTTGGATTACGTGTCGAATGAGGAGTAATGTTTATAGGATACTCAAATAATATTTTATGCTGGTTTTGCATTTGGCATTTGCCACTTTGAGAAGTACCATAAGTGGTAATAAATTATAAATGGCGTATGCCTAATATTCTGTCAAATTTCCATCGCTAATTGCGGTTTACACAAATTTTTAGTATAGCATAAAATAGTTGTATGTATCTCTAGACAATTGTGAACTTTACTCTTTCATTTCATTATTATTGTGTGCAGTCTTTCGAAGTTAATTTTCAACTTTCACTTCATGTAGTAATGTATTTTTTTAACACACGTTGCATAGATTTTATTCTGGCATAAATGTCGATGAGCAGCCTTTTTTATTGGTAAGCATATTAAGTTATAAAGGCAATTATTGCCGTTGTGCATGGAGCAATTAAACAATTTGCTCGGCGAATGTCGAGAGTCGCAAGTCGTAAGTCGCAAGTCGCATTCGCTGCGCTTTTGAGTGGCAGCCATGGGAAGCAGAGCTCAGGGCTTTGGATGTTGATGATGCTGCTGGAAAAGTGTCGAAGGCGATGTCGATGTCGAAGTCGCAGTCGCAGTCGCAGTCTTGAGAAGCGAGTTATGATCGTGCTCAAGGACGCTGAAAAAGCAAATATAGCGAAATGTATTAAAAAATATAACTTACCGCCATTTGACATAAATGCCAATTTAAATGCTGCAAAACGCATAAATCAGCAACAAAAAACCGCCGTGTTGTTGCTTTCGTTGTTGTTGTTGTCGTGTTTTAGCCAAAACAAACGATCAGCAAGTGGCGCACCTCAAAACGTTTTTTTGCCAGCAACAGCAGCAATTGAAGAAGACACCATCGGTAACGGCAACGGCAGCAACGGCAACAACGGCAACAACTGCAAAATAGGCACAGAGTTCAGCTGTGGCAAGAAACGTTGACGTAGTGCGACAAAAGCAGCCAGCAAATGGCGTCTAATTGAATTAACATAAAGTAAAAAGCGGGCATAATAAATGCGCATAATTTGTGGGGGTCTCGAGTCGCATCCTGGTTGGTCAGCGTCGGCTTGTAGATCTTTAGCGGCGTCAGTTTGGCATTTAGCTTGACAGTTGTCGGTTGTCGGTTGTACTATCTCAGCAAAAGAATACTTTGCTTGAACAATGCGACGGCGCAAAAGCTCATTAACATGATTACAATGAATAATTCGAAAACAACTCTGCTGTAAAATAATTACGAAAAATGCATTTGTATGGGCAATGCAATTAGTCACAACAACAACACCAACAACGATCAGCAGAGAAGTGTCGGTGTTTGGATTTGAATTCTTGGCGAAATCAGCCGCCAACAAGCACAAGCATCGCTATGTTGCCATTCCCATAATTTGCAAATATTTTTATTTATTTTTGCCGCAGACTGAGAGACTAAAATGTGTGTATATGTATGTACTTGTGTTTTAAAGGCATAGCAACTGCAATGTCTATAACATTTTCTCACGTTTCGTTGTGAAGATTTCGGCACAAGTTGCACCTTCGATGTGATGCAGCCGTGGCAGCCATGGAGGCGATGGCGATACCCGAAGCTGATGCTGTTGCCGATGCTGATGCTAATGCTGATGCCTAGGCGGGGGTGAGTCTCTAATGCGCGTTTTATGCAAATTGTAAAGCCCTCATGCTGTACGACATACAAACGAGTTCGTTGCCTAAGTCATTCGTTTGGCAGAACATAAAAAAGAGTGTCAAAATTATGCAGCATCACGGCAAATGCGTCAAATTAGCCAATGCAATGCCTGACTGACAGACTGACCCAATCCTGGACTTCAGCTGTGCGTTGTGCGCGTTTCGCAAGCGTTTTGCTGTCGCATCATAAGCCTGTAAATGGCACAGCTGCAACGACGACGGCGACGGCGACGGCGACTGCGACTTCGACTGCTGCCACGTGCAGGCGCAGCGAATCTCAGCCCATGCGAAATCTTATGTGGCTATGTAATTTCTTATTATGAGTTTTGGTTGCCAGCGTTGTAAGAGTTGCACTTTATCAACGTGAAATCTGCTGGCAGGCAGCTAGGCAAGCAGGCAAACAGGCCAAAGCCTGCTGCACAATTACTCAATGGGGCCCCCGACAAGCAATTCCACATAAAATTGAAATGCCCAACTGCAGTCTCATCTCCCAGCTCTCAGCGCTCAGCGCTCAGCTCTCATAGACGACTCGTTAGGCGGCCTGCTGCTAACTTTGAATTGTCGCTTTGTGGCAACACACAAAATGCCAGACAGGCGATCGTTCGCCTGCTCCGCTCATCTTCAGCTTTAATTGAAATTTACTTTTGCTGCTGCTGCTGCAGTTGCTTGTTGCCTGTTTTTGGTGAATGTCTGCATGCATTTTCCATTTGGCTTTGGCTCCCACACATTGTGCAAATGCTTTCGGCACTTTTACTGCAGCCAGCCAGCACCTTATATAATCGCCAAAAACAAAAAAGATTAAATAATTTACGTGGCAAATGTTGCAGGCATTCTTAAAATTGAGAGACCCTAAAAAGTACACTTTAAGATGGCCTCCACCACCAACAACAACAACAGCAACAGCAACATCAATAGCTATAACAACAAGACAAACACCGAAGTCGTGTCTTTGTCGTGCAGCGCATTTATCAATGTCAGGGAAGCGGAGGTTAACTTCCAAAATCAAAATTGATGCGGATTTAATTGATGGCAGGCGTTAATTAGAATTGTGCCAGCTTCGGACACTGCACAACATAATTGAGTTTCTATGCAATTTCCTTTGCCAAAACTTCCTTGTTATTGGCCTTTCCCACGGAGTTCACAGCATCGCGTGAGTCACAGCATTTCTTTTCAGTGTGATGCGATGCCATGCAATGCGACTCGACTCGATTCGCTTCGCTTGGGGGATGACACACAAAACGTTGGCCACATCAACCATCAAATTGAACATTTATTATGTTTCTCCACAGCCCCAGAGAGCGAGAGAGAGAGAGAGAGACGCTTACACAACCAATGGCAGCCGACAAAGAAATTAAAATGAAGCAGACTTAAAGGAAGCTAAAAGCTTGTAACTACAACTTGGGCCATATGGCAAATGAGTTTCCTTTGGAAAGTCACAATGTGACAGCAAAAGGAAACTTTCAATTTGTATTTTATTTAAATTCGTTTTGACTTTCGGAAGTGTAGAAAATCAGCATGCTCACTGAAGTACTTCTAAAACATTTTTATTTCTAAATACAATTTTCCTTATATAAATTACGGCAAATAATATTTTAAAATTATATGACATTTCAAATAATTTTGAATACATATTTTAATTATAAATGGAAATCCTTTTAATAACAAATGTCAATATATTTAGTTAATAATAAAATAAATATGGAAACAGCCGAGAGCATACCACAGAATTCTCGAAATTGTATAGTCGTAAAAGCAGAGAAGAAGCTGCCTAATAAATTAAATGAGACAATTCTTGTAGCTAAGTCAAATACGTTTACTTTTGAAAGTCCCAAATAGATAATTAATTGTATCAATAAACTTATATTAAATTAAAATTAATTCCATTCTGATATGATAAAATCAGAAAATAAATATTAAAATAGTGAAGTAACTGAATGTGGAATGATAATGAGGCAGGCTTAAGGGACGCTATCACAACATCAGCCATCTGGCAAATGAGTTTCCTTTCGCTGCCAGGCTGCAACTGCAGCTCAAAAGCCACAAAGTCGCAGGCTCGTCTTCAGTTTAGCTAGTTGACATTTTTGTATTTTTCGTAGGCATTTTTTCCGGCAACCGTTCAACCTCAACTTTGAAATGCCAAGCCAGCTGTTGAGCTGCTGGGACGGCAGCGTTTAGGGCCACGCTTCTTGATGGATAGGGCATGGCTTAAAAGTGGCAAGCCAGCGACGCCTTGACAATTCGAACACAGCAACATCAAAATCTGCAAAGCAACGCCCAAAAATATGTTTGAGCCGAGTTTTGCGGGCGTGCAAATTCCCACACTGCAACAAAATGCCGCGCATTCCCCACTCTCGATGCCACACTACTTACCCATATACGCGAACCGGATTGCCGACAGCCATAGAAGCAGTTGCAGTTGAAGTTGTAAGTTGCAGTTTTAGAGGCAGTGGCAGCAGCAGCAGCAGCAGCATCTCGACTTTTGGCCCGCAAAGCAGCGAGGCAGGCTGGCTGGGTAAATGACAATGCCGCCGCGCCATGACTAACTATGACATAATACCCAGCGGAAGATGCAACCGAGGCGACACACATATTGTTGCATGGTAATTGCAGGCGACTTTGCGGTGGGAGTGCGGTTGGGAGCAGAGTTCGAGCCTCATAATAATCAACAGCCAAGCCAAAGCCCTGCGGCGGCATCAACTACGCGAGCTGACGTAAGTGACGACAAGCTGCAACTGCTGTCAAGACAATGTAACACACATGGCGTATGCGTAATGTGCGTTAAGCATGCGACACATGCGCCCGTTTTACAAATCAAACGAATGCCGCAAATAGAAGTCGAAGCAGACGCCACACGAGAAGCCGAGAAGCAGACGACAAGCAAACGACTCGTGTGCGACTCGACGCTCAAGTCGAAGTCAACGTCGACGTCGCTGCTGCTGCTGCTGCTGCTGCTGACTTCTTCTTGCGATGAGGCCCAAGTGGTTTTTCCTTTCGCTTTCAGAAATCATTTCGCTTCGACAACGTAAACGATAAAGTCGCAAATCGCGCATCACTGCGCCTCTCGTCTCAGGCTCGTCGTCGTGCGGTTCGTATTCCCTCTGAGACTCAGACTCTGGTTTTGCTGTGCTGCCCAGTCAAGTGAGGCAGAGGCCAACATTGACACAAGTGGCAAGCGGCTGTGTGGCAAAGTGGCAGTGACTTGCCCCTTCGTCTTCTCAACGTTTCGTTGCACATTCTAAATGGTTTTCCGTAGTACTTTTCGCACCTTGCGAAACACAATTCGTACGCATTTACATACGACTTCACTTCTCCACAACTCTGGCGCTCGTTCGGTTTGAATGAAGAAGAATTTTCGTCGAATTTTCGTCGTGTTTTTCATGCTCATTTTCAAGTCGAGCGCCGTCTTCCATGGCATGACAAACAGTTTCATACCTCAATCGAAAATGCATCGCTCGTTGAGTTTGTGTTCAATTTAAGAAAAACAACAAAAAAACAAAAACAAAAAAAACCAACAAACAACTTGCGCGTTTTGTAATCATCATTTTTGGGTGTTTGTGTCTTGTTACAGTGCTTTCCATGTGAATCTTTCTAGTGCTTTGGATAATCCCTTTTCGGATATTATAAATTACCTTAACTTTGGATATACGCCTCGCGTTGGATTAAACACTTTTAAATACCAGCGTCATGTCGTCGATTAATTATCAAGTCTACGCCTTTCTGTTGGGTGAGTATGGCCGAAAATGGTTGGGGTAATAAATCCGTTAAGAAGCGTTTAATTTATACAAAATGAAATAATTTTAGTGGGAAAAAATCAGTCAAAAATTAATGTAAAGTGTATAATGAAATATTTTAATGGAAATTAAATCCATTAAAATGCACATAAATCATATAAGATTAAGTAATTTAGTGGGAAATAAAATGAGTCAAAATCAGATTTATGTAATTTAAACAAAATGGAATAATTTTAATGGAAATCTAATCCGTCAAAATGTGCATAAACTGAAATAATTTTAGTGAGAAACAAAATCAGTTAAAACGTATAAATTATTCAAAGAGAAATAATTTTAATGAGCGTGCTGCATCACTTTTGATGACATTTGAAACTAGTTTAGCAGCACTTCCAACGCTATTTTTAAAACAAATATTTTGGTCATGTTCTACTTATCATAATTTAACCGTTGCAAATTTGTTTCTATAAAACGAGTTTGTTTTTAATTTTTATGGTTTGTTTTTTTCATCAAAGATATTTATTGGTATCTTCGAAGAACTTATGCACTAACTGTCCATTTGAATCCCCTACATATATTTTTAAAACCAGAATTAAAGATTCAGTTATTCGGTTATTTGCAATTTAAAAAATTTCTAATAATTCCATATTACTAAATTCTTCATGAATATTTAATGAGTTGAAAATTGTCTCTTAAAATGAATTAATACTCATTAAAAAACATATTGACTAGAGAAAAAATTGCACTAAATTGAAAATATTTTTCTCAACTTATAAAATTAGAAATAAAACAGTCTAAGCCACACAGATCAATTCTTGAATTTTTACGAATATAACGTAACGTGAAGTATTCTGTCTTACAGAAAGTTGGAATTCAATAAAATAAATTAATTAGAATCATATTTAGACAAATATATATATAAGTGTTAAATCAAATCTTGTATATTTTTAGCTAACAAAATCATTTATAAATCAGTCCAGAGTTTGCTAAAAAATTCTATAAATTTTGGGAAGCCATTACGTAACATAATTTGTTTTTAGAGGTGAAGAATCAAGTCTTACAGGAAGTTGCAATTCAGCTAAAAAATTTAATAAAGAGATAGATGTATTTAGTATTGCATGCAGGAAATTGAAAATCTCCTTAATTATTTCGATATCATTGAAATTCTTAACCACATACTCGTATTCAAATTGAATGCACAGGCATAATTACAAATCAAAATTCTTGTTCATCGATTCATTTCCTTTGATCATTAGGGGGGACTTTAAATCATTGGTAATGTCTTCGATTGACCTTCCTTCTTTAATGTAATTAAGTTTATTCGATGTGAGCAAACAAACACGTAATGCACAGAAACTACTGAGAGCTACACATCAGAGCTCATCGTCAATAACTAATTCGCATGATCATTAGTTGAGGCTGGCTTTTTAAGAAATTATGCAGTGGCTTCAAGGCTGCCAGCATTAAGAGTAACAGCAACAAGATGAGATATATCATGAGCGTACATGATTTTCGATAACTCACAGTGGCTGAATGGTAATGAAATAAGTACAATTTGTAACGAATTGCGGCAAAAGGTTGCTACAAATAGCTGAGCGACTGGCAGCAAGTTCAGACAATTAAATTCAACTGATATTGGGTCATCCAGATGATAATTATATGCGCGGCTTCACGAACGTTATCTTATTGTGATCATTAAGTGAGCCAAAAAGTGAGATGCCGCCTTACGGAAGCTCCACTTGGGAAGGGCAGACAGAGCAGGGAAGAAGAAATTCAAAAATTGAACAATCCGTTGGAATAACAAAAGAGGAAAAGAAACGCTGACCCAGCAATCAAGCTGGGCATCATCATCATCATCATCTGCCCAGTCATAGTTCACAAGGCAAACAAAAGACGCGCAATTGAAGAGGAAAGAGTCGGAATTGAAAATAAAATTCATTTGAATTAAATGCGAATCTTTAAATGCAGCCAGCAAACAAGACAAGACAAGACAAGAGACGAGACGAGACAAGACGAGACTCTTTCTTCTTGAACACTTTTAGCCAGGTTTTCTCTTTCTGACTTTTATTCGCCTCGATGATGAATGAGGCGCCTTTCGATTGCATAATTCCAGGCAGACCGTCAGACAGTCTGGCAGATAGGCAAATTTGAGTGCAATTTGTGACCAGACGAACGGACGAACAGACGGACGGAGGGCGATTAGCATTGGTTCTGCAACTGCAATTGCATTAATTGCAGCAAGCGCATCTTCCGCTGGCATTTTGTAAGAACAGTAGCCGCAAAAAAGCAACAGCCAGCCACACCACAGTTGGCAACGTCATGGTAATTAGGTGTTTGGGCCATTAAAGCCACGATGTACGCGATGTACAGGCAGACAGCCAACATTGGTAATCCATAACTTGTGATTGACATGGCATTTTAATTGTTCGGCCCTCATGTGAGAAATACTTCGTGTGTTTTTTTTTTTTTTAGGCAATTGACACAAGTGTACAAAGTATCACTGTGGGAATTTTTGGGGGGGAGGAGGCGGGAGGGCAGCAGGCAGCAGGCAGCTCAAATATTTTAATGATGTCGTTGTTGTTCGGTATCAAAAAGCAATTAATGGAGATAAATAAACACGACAGAACTTGATGTGAAGCAGCCTTGAGTAGCTTACAGTACATAAATCATGAGCTCGTCTCTGCAAGCGAAAGTGTTGCCACAATAAAGAGCTGAAGGTCAAACTGCGACTCCGACTCCGACTCCGACTCCAGCTCCACACTTGAGTTAACATTTGAAGATTAAAACCGCGCACGATTTGTGTCTTTGTGTCTTACAGCAACGACGGCAACGCTGCTGTGCCTTGGAGTTGGGCGGGCGCAGCTGCTCGACGAGGATGAGGACGTCTTTGGCAGGCCATGGCCCACGTACAGTCTCCAGAATATGCCAAAGACGCAGTTCACATGCCGCGACAAGATACTTGGCGGTTACTATGCCGATCCCGAGACCCAGTGTCAGATGTTCCATGTGTGCGTCAAGCTGCCCGGAGTGGGGGTAAGTGTTTGCAACATTCAACTAGCTACACACACACACTCACACACACACACTCTCACATACACCACATACATCAACAAAAGGCAACAGCAATCACAAAAGTGTAAAAGATGTGCCCTTGTCAGAGCAAGAAATAAGTGCAACTTTAGACAATTTTACCTTGAAATAACTACAATAAAATCAAATGTGAATAGGTCTTGAAAAGAACAGAAATTTGGAGATGTGTTGACTAATAAAATTAATATATTGTAAAAAGTAAAAAAGTAAAAAAAAGAGAGATGATCAAGTGCATGTAATATAAAAATAAGTTAAACTTTAGCTAATTTTACCTTGACACAAAAACAAATACAACTAAAAGTGAACAGGTCTAAACAAGACGTGTGCTTTGGAAAATGAGAAAGCAGAGAAACAGTGAGAGTGTAGTACAAAAAATAAGTGTATTTTTATCCAAATTTACCTTGAAATGTCTGTTACAAACGATGCAAGAAAAAGAACTAAAATGCAGAGAGCAAAACGAAAGACTTAGGCAACGAACTTGCTAAGCATGCGCGTTGCAATCTTTCGCCCCGTCAGCTTCTAAATGGCAAAGTTGCAGACGGCAAATGTATGCATGAGACTTCGTGACATGACAGAGGGAGAGAGAGAGAGAGAGAGAGACCTATAGAGTGAGAGAGAGAGAGAGAAGGCTGCCTGGTTGCCCTTTAAGTGCTTAATTGCTTAACGAACGTTCGCATCTCTCATCCAGCTTCACCGTCGTTGTCTGCGTCTCCCCCTGCAGCAGATGAGGCAACAGCGAGCTGTGCAGCTCGTTGCATATCGTGTCGAACATCTGCGACAACTTCTTATCCCGCTGCCGTTCCTGCAGTCGCAGCGTGTCGCTCTGCTGTCGCCACAAGCGCTTGAACATTTCCGCATAAAATGCCAGATTACGCTGGAACACCGCACGCTGTTCTTGCATCGTTCCGTTCGCTTTGGCCAGCAGCTCGTGCTTATCGACTTATGGCCTTGTTCTTCTGGTCCAGCTGCTGCATGTGGTGCTCCATGTTGCTGGCCAGCTTGGCCACAATGTCCTGCAGCTCCAGCATGTTGTCGATGTTCACTTTGGCATCCAGTTTGATTTGTTGCATCTCCGCAAATGCCGTCGGTTCAACGCTTTGCTGACGCTCCGCTGGATCAATTTGGCGTTTTCTCACCTCGAATTTGAGTAAACTATTGTTGCCACGCTGTTGCAGCAGCTGCAACAGTTCTTGCAACTCAAACTGTTGCCCATTGCTGCACCAGAACACTAGACCTTCGAGCTGCTCTTGCAGACATTTGTGTTCCCGAAACTTTCGCTTGTAAAGCGCACGCCACAACTTGCTGCAAACATGGACTTTAGTTAAGCGCTGCTGTGGCTGCTTTTGGGGCAGTATTGTGTAGTTGAGAAGAGCTGTGAACTTCGCTTGCCCCAGCAGCTCCTTCAGCATCGCCTCCAGCCGTATGTTGTAGTAACGCAAGTGCGTCTTCTCGTTGAGCGCCACGGCGGCAATCAGCTTGACCAGCGAACCAATTGGCGTCGCGAGCTGCATTTGATTCGATCTCTTGAGATGCACCAACTGCAGTCTGCCATTGAGGTTTAGGCATTGTTCCAGTTTCGATTGCCGCACGCAGATGCTGAAGAGCAGACAGTCGTTGCACAGCGATTGATTGACGACCCCTCGCATGTACAAATAAGCAGCAATTGGAGACGCCACAAAGCGATCTGTGTTTGGTTTGAGGCAAGCAACGGGCAAACGTTTAGACTGGCTATCGATTAGCACATGATTGATGCAGATGTTTAGCTCCATGCTGGCTTCCAAGGCATAGACGCGGTTGAAGAGCGCGTTTAGAAGGCGACCCAGCGTGTCCTGGGCATCGCATTGATCCCCAGCTAGCGAGCTGAAGACAGGCCAATCGCAGTAGTTGCAAACAGTGCTGGTGTTGCCCTTGAAGACGTCATCCAAGACACTCGCGATGGCCTCTTCACGGATCTTCGATTGCTGCTGACTGAGCTCAGACAGTTGGCGAAACAAATACACTTTGGCCTATGAATAGGAAATGCCATTGAAAGCCGACCAAAAAATAAATTTGGAGCTTGTCTTACCATTTTGCGTGCAATAAATAAATCGTTGGCCGAATTGGTAAAACGAGTTCAATTTAACTATGTTGCACATTAACGCTAGATTTGGATTCTTTTTTTTTTTTTTTGTATGTATGATTATTAGATATATGTATATTCAATTAGCCTGCTGAGAGAACGAGAACGAGAACGTTCGCTTCAATTAAGGCACACAAGACTAGACTCGATTCGAATCAGACTTACAATCATTCTCAGCTTCAGCTGAGCATCAACTTTGCCATCAACTTTGGCATCAACTTTGGCTTCATCACCTGGCTGTTGTTCCGCTTTTCGTATTCGCATCGATTACTCGCCGCTGCCGCAAAATGTCAAGTGCCACAGCGAAATGCCAAAGTTGCATTCGGCCTTTGGCTTGTTAAAGTCGAACCGTCTCAACTAAAGTCAAAGCCTTGCGCCGAGGCTATTGTGCATTTTTGTCACGATATTTGGCAGCGACATCTCTGTGACTTTGTGACTGCGATCAGCTACAGAATCACAAGCATATAGTTTTTTTTGCATTAGTAATTAAATACCAGTCAAACCTTTTCCAAAAGAACGAAATATATGTAGGTTAATTTAATTATTTTGCATAATGTATGACAATAGACTTTCTTCAGCACTTTAATTAAGTTATTTACCAGCTTGAAAACCGATTTAGTTAAGCAGCAATTTGGTATGCTGCTTGAAGAGACGGATCTAAAATTTTAACTGGCTATCCAAGTAGATTAAATGATTAACTGTCCGAGTAACTTATCGGTTAAATAGTAAATTAGTTTAATGTTATTTGCTCTTTAATCCGCCACAAATCTGGCATGCGCCTAAAGTTGAATTTAGAGTGAAGTTTAATATGCAGATTCGTTTGCAAAAGAGGAATTAAAAAACAATTTTATGACGGCGAAGAGCAGCAGATTTATTAAGAGTTTGGTCAGAGGCATAAAACAAATCAACACTTATAAAATAGGCAGTCAGCTTATAGCTGACCTTCTGCGTGGTCTTTAATCATCTGTTTCTATTGACATAATATTAATCGACTCTATTTTAATAGGATTGAAATGATTTCATTTATCAAACGCTAATTAAATCAATTTATTATAATGTATTCATTTGGATCAAAACACATCTTATCTTGTAGCAAGATTAATTTCATTGAGTAACATGCAAAAATATTTGTAGTATTTAGTTGTAGAAATAATAACAAGACAAGTTAACAGCATAATAAATCATTTAAAATAACTTGTAGACATCACAACTCATCAAAAATCATCTCAGCTCAAGACTGTAATTTTGAATAAAATTAATTGCAACAGAAAATTAACAGAGAAGTTTTTAACAGTAATTAGTGATTAGCGATTTCTTTAATATTTTTTTATTTAAACACAATTTCAAATAAATGTTTTTAATATTCTAGCTGCTATCATTGCGAACTTTGAATTTATTTATTTATTTGAAGGAAATTGAAAAATAAATATCTATATTATTGTAGTTATTAGAATGTTGTTAGATCAACAAATTTTGAAGTAGTTTGCAAGTAAATATCTCTATTATGTTATTTGTTATCGTGTTGTTAGATGCATATCAATCTTTGAAATTGCCGTTTGCCTTTTGATGAATTAACCTTAAGCACGCTCCGAATTCGAAACTAATTGTGACATAAAATTTTGAAATTGAATTTTGCATGTTGATCTGGT
This sequence comes from Drosophila ustulata, assembly GCA_035047365.1. Taxonomy (NCBI): domain Eukaryota; kingdom Metazoa; phylum Arthropoda; class Insecta; order Diptera; family Drosophilidae; genus Drosophila; species Drosophila ustulata. The sequence goes on from JAWNPT010000094.1 coordinate 28,416,288, forward strand.
TACTACATACTATATGATGCTTATGATGTTTAACGCTGCTAATGTTGATGCTGCTTAATGCTACTTAATTGTGTGCACACACAGCTCTCACATCGTCGAGTTCATTCGTTTGTCCAACAGGTGCAGGACTATCGCTTCCTCTGCCCCAACAGCACGGCCTTCGACCAGGAGCTGCAGATCTGCGCCAACTGGGCCGACGTCGACTGCGACAAGGCCACGTCGTATTATGACAACAATCATCTCAGCAACGATCTGTATCGCAGCAACGATGAGAGCAGCAAGAGCGCCAACGAGGAGGAAGCCACATTCCATTTGCAGCGAGCCGAAAGTGGTCAGCAAAATGAAACCAACAAAATATAATGATCCAATTATGTGTTATTTTCGTTTTGATGTCTAAATCCGTTTTAATTTTTGTTTGATTGCAGCCGATGTGCGTCGCAGCAAGGAACATCAGCAGCAACATCAGCAGCGAGGCAGCAACGATCAAAAGTCGCGCCCCAGACATAATTATGCCACAACATCTGGAGCGAGCTTGTCGAGCGGCAATTTGAATGCGGATCATACGCAGACATCCAAGCGGCCCATCACCAGCTATTACACGCCCACCACAACCACCAGCACAACAACAACAACAACCACAACAGAGCGCAGCTACTACAACAGCAACAGCAACAACAACAACTACAACGACGACTCCAAGCGTAAGCCACCAACAACAAATAGAAGACAATGGGATCTTCAAATTTATTACACAAATTAATCACGCGCTTGTCGCGATCTCCCTTCTCCACGTTTCTGTTTGTTTCCCATAGAAGACATCGATGATATCTTCAAGGGTTCCCACAGCTCGCACTTCTTTGCCAATCGCCATGGCGGTCGCGAGTTCGATGAGGAACCAGCCTCACCGTCAGCGCCACGTTCCCGGCCAAATGACTTAAGCGATTACAATCGCAAGACTACCGAATCAGCGGGCAAAACGCGTGCCACGCCCACGCGCGGCAAGACGACGCCCTCGACCACAGCATTCACAACAACGTCGACAACAGTTGTTCCCACCGTGAAGAAGATCACGTTGCATGCCTCGTTCAATGCCGATTTCCAGGACTACGCCAAGGCCAACAACTACAAGACGACCACGCCCAGCACGCTGCCGCCCACGGCTGCCACAACGCCCCGACTGGGCAACGCCATCACTAGTCGCTTCAGCTTCGGGCAGAACGATTATCAGACCCAGGAGCGCATTCAGCCCACCACCTACAATCCCAATGGCAGCTATCGCTTCAAGAGCACCGAATCCGTGGCGAGTTCCACCAAATTGACGGGCAAGAATGCTCAGGACTTTGACAAGGAGACGACGAGGCAGCGCCAGAAGCCCACGGTGTCGGCAAGGAAGCAGAAACTGGCGCCCCAGGAGTCCAACTACATCAATCACAACGAGTTCGCCGAGGTGGCCAAGCCGCAACCGTTCCAGGCGACCAAGAAGGCGGTCAACCAATTGGAGCCGCAATATCAGCGGCCCAGAGCGCAGCCCCAACAGCCTTCCTTGGGACGCGTGGGCAGCCAGGAGCCGGCGCCCTTCAAGGCGGCCACATCGAGTGGCAGGACGCGCAGCTCTGGCAGCCGCGGCAGCATCACCTACAAGGCCACCACGCAGCGCTATGCGGACGACGAGTTCTACTATCCGACCACAACGAGCACGCAGCATCCCGGCACCAAGAAGCAGTCCACGCCAGCTAGAGATGCGTTTACTCCAACCACCTTCAGACCCACCACCTACAAGAAGCCCTTCGAGCAGAGCTTCTATCAAACGCAGCAGACGCTGCGTCCCAGTCAGCAGCAGGCTGTGAAGAAGGCGAGTTCGGTAACTTCGGCTCTGCCAACCACAGCCAATCCCTACTACAATGTGGACGAGGATGATGGCCAGTATCATCCGGAGCTGTACGAGAATGATTTTCCACGCAATCGCTTCAAGTTTCTGCGCAATCGCAGCTCGAACGCGCCCGGCAGCTCGACCACCACAAGCACCACAAATGCGCCATATTCGAGTCGACAACCGCATGGCTTCAGTCACAACTTTCAGCAGGCGCACAGTCACCTGAAGAGTCAGCAGCAGACCGCTCAGCAGAAGCAGCAGGAGTCCGATTTGAGTGACGAGGACGAGGAGCTCTTCAAGACGGCGCAGTCGTTGAACTTTGGCGCTGCCAGCATCAATAAGTTGCGTGCCGACATCTACAAGGCCGAAAAGACGTCGCAGGCGTACAACTCGCAATACAGTCCGCAGGCAGCGTCCTCTAGTCCCACGACGACGACGACGACAACAACGACATCGACGACCAGCAGGCCAACAACTCACAGCAGCAGCAGTTCGGTAAGCACATCACGACGTCCGACTACCACAACCACAACAACAACAGCCAGAACAACAACGACAGGCAAGAGTTCCACTGTGTCGCCGAAGAAGTCAGCCAAGAGCAAAAAGGAGGAGAAGAAGAGCAAGCGACCGCCGCATGCCGATGAGGATACCAGCTACGATTATGCCTACTATGACACGGACTAAACTAGCGCCCAAGCCCTGCCCAACTACTTACATTTCCTGCCCCAATCACGCTCCATTTCAGCCGCCAACTACTCGTTTATAGGTGCCACAGTATTTTATAAAACAGTTTATCCCCCATTTAGCTTTCTTCTTCCAGCCCGATTTAATTGCTCGCATTATTCACCCAGTTTGTGTATCGAATACCCATTTAACACTCGCACACATATTCCATGCGTGTATCTAGTTATTTAAATAAAAAAAAACAACACATATTTTTAGTCGTTAGACAATTGTTAAACTAAAATGAAACACGAAACACACTAAACAAAAATCCATTTCGTTGTGCAGCTGGCAAAATTTAAAAAAATTCTATATTTGAAGTATTTTGTATTTTTTGTAATGGTAATCGAGTATATGCATTACGAAATTTATGCTAATTTTAAGTTTTCTTGTAAATAAAACGATAAATAATACATAGCTGGTGTTTAAATGCAAGCTTGAAAGCGTTTCAAACGCGCGCCATCTTGATGCTGTGACCCTGAGTTATCGACTTGGTAATGTTATCGACTGCTAGGCTTGAAAGCGCAGATCAGCTATGCAGCCCTGGGCTTAAACAAATGTTTAGTATTTTATTGGTATTTATTGTTAGAGCTTTAAATATATGTTAAACTGAGGTGGATCACCTCTTACAGTAAATGTTAAGTTAAATTAAATTATTGCAGTTGGCGCCTCAGTCTTTGAATTTCTGACGCACGCAGCGCGGCATTGGGAACAAATACAGCAGCATATTAAACGCAGCCAAGCCCACAGCAAAAGCGCACGAAGCCGCCACATCAATCGTTTCCTGCAAAGCAAAAAATTTAAATTGAAAACTGCCTAAATAAAATTTGCTAACTGAACTCACATCTGGATCGGGGAGTCCCAAGCGTTCGTGCATGAAATCTGCTGGTTTGGGGCAGATGACGGAGGCGGTGGACGTGCAATTCAATTTGCGCGACTGAAAGGCGATGCTGTGCAGCAGCGAAGAGGCGTAACGCGTATGCGTGCCCTTGGTGTTGTCCTGCAACCAGGGCTGCAAACCCTTGAACGAGCTGTAACGGCCAAGACAACGAAATGTAAATGGAAATGTTAACTTAACAGTTGCTGTTATATTTAAATTTACCGCACTGTGCCGCTGGCCAGAGCAATGCTGATGACCAGAACATAGGTGACAGCGATGGCGGCATTGAAGGGCACCTTGACCACCAGCAGGAAGGCAATGGTCAGCTGCTCGGCGAGCACATAGCTCGACCAGAGCGCCACCAGCAGATAAGCAAAGATGGTGCCATTATTGAACTTGCTGTCCAACAGTAAACTGCCAAATAAAATAATATTAAACATATAAAATAAGAGCTGTAGCTGCTCTGGAACTTACGGATAGATGACGCAGCTGGCGAGCACAGCAGACACAGCGGAGAAGGGTATGGAGACGGCGTTGTAAGCTACCAGCAGCGTGGTGCCCGAGTAGAGACCTTCAGGAGTGTCCTGCGAGAACTTCTTGCGCCAAATGGGAACTACAGTAAACAAGAGCTATAAAATCAAGTGGAAGATGAATAAATATACGGAAACTTACACAGCGATATGGTAGTTAAGATGCCACAACCATAAGACAGTCCAAGTATGTTCAGAATCATGCCATTCCTAGTGAAGAAGCCGCTGGCATCATCCTTAAAAAACACACAATAAAATTAACTAGGAATAAACTTGGAAAGAATCAATGGAGTACTCACGCCCACATTGGTGTAGAAGCCCCACATGAAGCTCATGGCCAAGGGCAGCAGCAGCATTCTTAGGAAGAGCGTCTTCATGCCCACCACGCCACAGGAGAATGTAGAAGCCAACAGTTTGCTACAGAAAAATTTCACATTAAATTAAATTCGATGCATCGATGGTCTCTCGACTTACAGATAGAGCATCACCCAGACTTTGAGCTCGCCCGGCTTGCCGTAGGCGAGCGGCACTTTGCCGGATCCCATGTTGTTAATCGGCGCATCCGAGATGGGAGTTTCTCTGGAGAAACGCTCCACTAGCGCCTCAATCTGTTGACTCGACTCCAAGAAACGATCGCGACTGCGACGATCCACAGTGGACAGGCATAGATAATACATGAGTGGATTCTCCAGCTGTGGACAAGGAAAGCCTATGGCATGAAAGTACTCCAACATTGCGCGAGTGCCGCCAGAATAGACAACGCCGCCCAAGCAAAGGAACAAAGCACGATCCAGGAAGGGAAAGACATCGGAGCGTGGCTTCTCCAAAGAAAGTAGAATACCACAGCCAGTCTTCTTGGCAGTGTTAGAGAGAATGGAGATGAGCAAGTATGCGCTGAGAGGATCCAGACCTTGAGTGGGCTCATCTAGCAGTAACATAACTAAAAGAAATGAAATTAGTAGTGAAGACGGGTGATGAATTTAGCTGGACTAACTCACCTGGATCTCTAACCAGCTGTATACCGATGGCCAAACGTCGCGCCTCGCTGATGTTCAGATACTCCACGCGCTTGTGAGCCACCTGAGATAAAGCCAGGTCGGCAAGTACCTGACGCACCTTGGAACTCTTCAAGTAGCCGCCCAGCTGCCAATGAGAATTAACAATAAACAAATTAGTATACTTTCAATTTTTAAAGACTTCAATATTCAAAAATATCAATGATTTATGTTAGTTCTGCTAACATCTTGGATCTAAAAACCTTCATTGCAGAACATGTAACATTAACATTGTCTTATCATTCTTCTTAGCTTGGCAATAGTTTTATCTATACTCACAATAGTGGGCGTGTAGTGCAAAGTTTGGGCCACCGTCAGGCCGGGCACAAAGGTGCAGGATTGCGTCACATAGCCGCAGCGCTGCTGGAACAGCGCCTTGCTCAGCGGCGAGCCATTGAGCAGCACCTGACCGCGAGTGGCGCCATCAGCACGTCGTGCAATCACGTCCAGCAATGCGCGCTTGCCGCTGCCTGCAAAGCAAATATCACTAACGGTTGCTGGAGAGGATCGGAGTAAAGAAACTCACCCTTGGAGCCGAGTATGGCCATCACTTCGCCGCTGTGCACGGTGAGATTGACGCCTTTGAGCACCAGCGCTGAGTTGCCGGCTCCATTGAAGCAGCCACCACCGTCCACCTGTTAAAGAAAAACAAAAGACTTCAATTGCAACCACCAAAAACACAAGTAAATAGTGAGAAGAGAGTGCCAAGAGAGCGGCAGATTCCAGTGCACTTGCCTCGGTGGTGTGGAATATGTTGTGCGCTTCCAGTACGTAATCGCTGCCAATCATTTTCATAGCCAAGAACACGCTACAACAACAACAACGACAGCTTTTGTTTGTTGTTCTTTTGCTCTGCGCCTCACACGCTGTACGCCGTCCAAGAGCGGCTCAAAGAACTCGATATGAAGCTGGAAGTAAACAATGCAAACAGCAGTGGAATGAGAGAGAGAGAGAAGTCAAAAGAGAGAGAATAGCATGGAAGGCAGTTAGAGAAAGACAGAGAAACAGAGAGAGAGATAGAGTGTGATAAATAGTTTATTTATAAAATGCTTAGTTAAATTACAAGTGTTAGCTGCACTTTAGTGAATTAAAAATACGAAATATTTAATAAATAAAATGATTTCAAATGTTATTAATTGAAAACTAAAACCCAACTTACCAAAAATTAAATGTATTCAGCTGCTGTGCGACAACACGTCCAAACCAACTGAGCGCAGAGTTCCAACTGAAGCAGCAGCAGTTTGTTGATCGCCACAAAGCACCAAACGACTTCCAATTGGAAACCAGCTGGAAGGCGAGCGTGCATTCGCTCTCTCTCGCTTCCAAATAAAGCAACATTCCAACGCTAGCGAGCGGCTGGGCTAAGATGGCGTCCGAGGCCAAGTTCAGCTCAGTTGGATTCGAGCTGAGCACTGAGAGAGTTGACACTATTGGGAGCTCTGGCTTTTGGAGCAGTTCACAAATTGCTGGCGCTGCGCACGGTCTAAAAAGTGAATAAGAAAAAAAATCAGAAGAATAAAAAGCAAAAAGCATATTCATAAAACAGCAAGAAAAAGAAGCAAACACAAAAGAAAAAAAATAAAGATAAAATAATAATAATATACAGACTGCGCGCTTGAAAATCTAATTGAAATGTTGACGGCGTAACCAACGAAATAAATGCGGTAGCAAAAGTTTTGTTTGCTTTTGTGGTAATAATTTATATATTTTTTATTAATTATTGATGGCAATGGGCAAGTGCATGCAAATGTGCAAAATGCTTTATTAGCCTGCTGCGTGAGTGTGTGTGTGACAAATGCAATTGGCAATAGCTGCCAATAAGAAACGAGTGTGAGTGTGTGTGTTTATGGAATATGCACAACGTTCTACAGCAACAAGAATAGCAACAACAACAACGAGTACTACAGCAACAACAACATTGACAGCCTGGTAAGTGATTGAGAGCCAAATTTGGCAACTGTTGTGCAACCGTTGCTGCCTTGGCAAACAAGTGACATGCTTGGGCCTAGGTTAGTCGTTCATTTAATTCAACACAACTGGTATTAACTGTTCATTGCTGTATGAAACACAGCAACAACAACAGCAACAGCAAGAACTTGCAGCGCAGCCAAGCGACCACCACTTGCCACCTCAAAGCCAAACACGCACACAAAGTCTTCGCGTATGTGTGTGTGTGTGTGTGTGTGTGTGTATCTAAAGTCGAGGCGTTGACGGGCGCACAGCTTGTAGAAGCTGCTCCTGCTCCACGTTGCTCAGTCGGCTCGCTCGGCCGGTCGTCGCCATCGCAGGTCAAAGATCCCACAAGCAAGTTTTGTCTAGCAGCAAACGTTGCCCGTCTTGTCCCGTGTTCTTGGCTGCTTCCATCATTTCCACAACTTCCACTTCTTGTTTTTTTTTTATATTTCCAAGTTCTGCGCGCTTAGGGCGCGCTCTGTATCCATAGCCAACGCCAAAGCTGTCTGTCTCTATCTCTGTGTATCTTCCACTCTTAGTTGTGTGTGTGTGTGTGTTAGAGTGTATCTTACAGATACAAGTTTCTGTTTCTGTTTCTGTTCTGTTTTGTGTGTTTGTTTGTTTCGCTCGCCGACTCGCCGCGTTCTTGGCACTGCGCTGCGTAGCGAGTGCTCATTGTTTGTTTCCTCTCTGCATATTTGTGGTATCTGTTGTTGCTGTATGCAGATACAGCCGTGAGTGGCTGTAATGTGCTCATAACTTCTAAGTGCCATAAATACTGAGTATGCCATCATCACAAATAGTCAGCCACAGACCGAGACACAGACATCGACTGCGACTTCGAGCCAGACTTCATCTCCCGACTTTGACTTTGACTCCATCTCCATCTCCGAGTGTGTCTCTGACTCTGACAGCGACTTGGAGTTGTACTTGTTTCTGAGAATTGAGCCGAGCAACTTTCACATTCATTTTCGCAATTTTTGATCACTTTCAAAAATCGTAAATTGCAGACGCGTGTTTGCGACGACTGAGCTGATGTTGAATCTTCAACATCTGTGCTGGCAAATTGAATTTGATAAGCTTGTGCTTAGCACAGTTCTCATGGCGTTTTAGGCCATAAATCACTCGGCTTCCTATGCAAATTCATTGTTCTACTGCTCACACCTAATTACCAAACAGCAGCAGCAACGTTGTGCCGTTAGTTGGCCGGCTCATTGAGGCAACCTTTTTGCTATCAGCCCGAAAAGATTTCTGGTTTTCTTGGACACTCGCTTGACTGTTTGAGTTTGAGTGTGGGGTGACTCGTTGATTTGTTTTTTATTTTTTCCCCCTTCTTTATTATTTTGTTCTTTTTCTTGCCGTAAATTAGTTAACAGTATTATTTTAGCTATTAACGGTGCTGGAGCAGCGCTAATGATTTGTTGTTGTCAGGTCAGCAACAACAAGAAAACACATAGTTTGAAAAGCAGGCCGCAACTGGCGACAATATATCTCGAAAAAACGATCTTTGTAATTCAATTCAACCAAAGTCAATGCACAGTAGAAAAAGACTTAAGACACAAACTTGTACAAAAGCGATAAAAGCGAAAGACTTAAGACACAAACTTGGCAGGCACAAAGACAAGGAACACAACGCTGTCGGCTGACGGCTGTCGTCTGTTGGCTCACACGGCGGGTGGCTTGTCGTTCTTGCGCTTGTTCTTGGTGGTTTTCTAGCCAGCCAAAAGGTGTGGCTCTCAGTCTTGGCCAGAACTTGTTCTTAGACTTATTCCAAAACTTATTGTTATTGTTATTGGTTTGTTGTTCGCTCGTCGATTCGTCGTCGATCGCTTGATTGCTTTGTTTTCTCAAGCCGCGCGCATCTTACTTAAGTATTTTTCGCCTCGCGGCCATATTGCATTTGAGGCCTGCATTACAATCAAATACGCCGAGTACCCGCAGCCCATTCAGAGTCATGATTCATTGCATTTAATGGGCCCCGGCTTGCTCAACTGGTCGATGAAGTCAGCATCATCGTCGGTCGGTCGTCGCCGTCATTAATCCGTTCGCCTGATGATCGCATAGAATCATGTGAAAACTTAACGAGCCGCTGCAAATGAAAAAGAAATTTCCACAACTGGCCTCGGGGGTCAGGTGAAAATCAAATGAATGCGCATCAGCCCATTGATAAGTGCAGAGCGAGTTAATTTGGGTTTTATTGTAATTAAATTAACACATAAAAGAAAACAACAGCACAGAACACATCACAAAGCTGCATAATTAGACGAAGAAAGTACGAGTAAGTAAAAGATAGAGATGAATGTACTCGCTGCACAGCTCGTGAGTTTGACGCTCGTAAAACTAAGAATTTCATTTCACTTTAACATTAACCTGGCCAGGCACTGCGTGTCTGGGCCAGAGAGGCCGCCATGGTTGACATAGAATCATACTTGCATACACAATAAGAGTGTATCTTATGGATACGTATCTGTACAGTACTCACACACACACACAGTTATGCGCCCCAACGTGCTGAGCATAAATTGAACCATGGATTTATGTCACTCAGCTGACAAGACGTCGTGAGTTTGGCTTGATCTACAATAGGTCTGAATAACAACTAGGCACAGTGATTACCAATAGTTCAATATTACGAAACCAATTTAATTAGCTGTTAATGGCAGCAACGTTTTATGTTACCTCAATAACTCGTTAGCAGAAATACAAGAATAAAAATACTTTTTTTAAGCTAGAATTACAGATTGTAAACTGCACTGGTCAGCTTAAAGTGTCGGCTTAAATTTATGCAAATATGAGCAGTCTAAGCTTAGAAGTGACATCAACTCAGAACTCATCTCTTAGTGAGATTGAGAATTCATATTTTTAAAAGACTGAGAGCTGAAGCGAACTTAGAACATGGCTGACAGAGCAATCTGCAGCTTAAGCTACATTCACAGTAATAAAGCATCTTGAAGCGCACTTCCTTTAAGCAGGAGGCGAAAACTCTTAAAGCCTGCTAAAATCAACTCTTAGACATGTCAATAATACTGGGTAAGCCAGTAAGAGGCGTCCAAAGAATTTTTGCTCATTTAAAATTTGTTTCCAACTTATCATGTTGAGTAGAGATTATACAGAACTTTGACAGTAGCTGCTAAAATATGTCCATGAATAACTAAACGCATTCCAAGAAATTGTATTAGACTTAAGCTTCAACGGCTTTTACAATATGAAAAAAAGATGATTAAGAAAACATTTTATATCAACAAGATGACAAAAGATATTGTGGTCATTGGTAACCACAGATTCCGCTGAACTGAGAAAGAGGCACATTTATTTTTAGCAGCATTTAGCATTAAAGCCAATGCTAATTTTCTTTCTGTCACAAAAAGAGGAAACAAGAAATCGTTGATAATTACAATTTGCAGGGGCCACAAGAGATTAAAGATAATTATGATTTTGAAGACAGCGACAGTCATTGACAGAAATATAATTTTCAACAGCAAGTTAAATAAATTTGACGATTATACTTTTAATTGCATTAAAAAATAAACTTTGACTGACTATATTATTTTACTGCAGAATTTAATTCAAAATATAATAAATAAAATTAAAGTAATAAAATAATTTTTTAACATCAATTATTATTTGCCAATAAACCCTATAAATATTTTTATTAATTTTTTCAATGATTTCAAACATAAAAGTTTGATGTTTTTATGTTTTTATAAATTTTTATGAGATGTATATAACACTTTGTTAATGTATTTTTTATAGCTGCAAGTCTTCAGACTCGTTATTGCAACTTTGATCCACTGTAAACCAATTGGCGCCAGCTGAGGCCTGAGACTGGGCTTGGACTGTGTTTCGTCGCTGTCTCTGTATATCTGTGTTGTGCGTTGGGTCTCGGTCTGGGTCTTGGGTGGGTGCGTTAGCCGTGTCTGCGATATGTCCGATTTGATTTTGTCTCTCGCATAAAAATGCGCAAAACACAAAAAAAAAAAAGGAAAAAGAGGTTGTAAAATTTGTATTTTATTTGTGATGGAATTTGTGTCAATTAGCGTCGCACACGTGAGACGAAGCTGGGGACGATGTTGGGCGTGGCATAACATTTGTATATTGCACGAATTCCCCTCCATTCAAACATTTCGTATTTGCCTGGCATGCAAATTTAGTTGTTGGCCCACTGTGCGTCGTTTTGGCGACTTTCACAAGCAGGCGATTGTTGCAACATAGGAAAGTGTTTTGTTGGCGTTAATTGCCTGTAAAGATGGTCGAAAAGTGAAGCATGGCTAAAACGCTGGCGGCAATTAATAAAACTGACCTTGCGGTCGAATTTTCCGACCGACAACTCCAAAAAACAAAGCTCGAAAAGCAACTGAAAATGAACACCCGCAGCAAAGAGAACAAGAGCCAGAGAGAGAGAGAGCAACAGAGAGAGAGAGAGAGAGAGAGGGAATGAGAGGGCTATGCAGCCATGACGAGTATTTGTTGACGGCATGACATTAACTTGGCTCTTTTTTTGGGGTCACAGTTTGCGAGCGTTGCGATTGACGATGTCAGCATTCTTCAGCCCAGCTGAGCAGAGCTCGCGTCGTTATGGTATTGTAGTTTTTGCAGCCACTGTGTGAGAGATTGCCTAATTTAATAACAATTGTTTAAGCAAATACGACTCGTCGCTCTCGTGACACAGTTATAGATGTTCGCTGGGCTATTAGCCAAGTTTGCCAGCGCGCTGCGAAAGCAGAAATGTCAAGAAGAGAGGCAACATTTAATATACGGCGTTTATTGTTCACAAATTCTCAAGCAGCTGCCGCCATTCGCAATCAACTCATAATCAATTTACGAGTACGCAGCCAAAAAACTTTCACAAACTGCTCGTGAATCTGCTGGCCAAGTTCGCTCACGACAAGTGACTGACTGACTGACTGACGGACTGTCGCTTATCTCGACTCTGACTGCTGCGTGTATCTATGAGATACGAGCACAATTTGCATACTCGCTTGTCCGCCACAAACATTCCAAAACAAAATGTGCTAAAAAGTCGCGCGATTTAATTTTGATTTCTTTTGCTCGACAAATTTATCAACAATTTCGCTTTTGTCTCGCTGGAATGCTGTGTGTGTGTGCACTGTACAGAAGAGTAGTAATCTTTTTTATGTTTATTATCAATTATACGATTAGTATTTATTCCCAGCCGCGCCCACCCTACGCCGCATGTGGCATGCACCTTCGCTGCTGCTGCAACAGCAGTTATTAATTGCAAATTGCACCGGCGACCCACTTTTGTTGCTTGCTGGGGGGACATTTATCATCATACGCCCCGTGCGCCCAACTGCATGCCAAAAATTTCACTTTCTCAGCGTCAATCAGCAGAGAGCTTTTGATTTGTCTGCCTGTCGTTTACCTGTTTGCCAGTTGTTACCTGTAACCTGTTGCCGCTTCTTTCTTTCGATTTTTCGTGGCCAGCGGCCAAAGGGAAACGGACATGGCACAAGGCTTACTTTGTCTTCATTCGGTTAACCCAATTTGTTGGCTGCGGCTTTTGCGTGGGAATGCTGCCCTAGACTATCGACTGACCACAAATGGCAGCCTCGGGTTAGTTCGGCCTGTTTTGTTTGAAATCCAATCAGCAGCCAACTCAACTGAACTCAAGTCAAGTGGCCAGCCCACAAGAGTCGAATGGTTATGGTTATGGTCAAAACCAGTGTAACACAGTGAGAAAAACTTCAAAATCAATTAAGTGCACTTTAAGAATTTGTACAAGTCAAAATTGCAAGTAAAGATTTCGTATGGATTTCTTTGATAACGAATGAAATCGGATGGATTCTCAGATTTGTTATAATTTCCCTTTTATAAATGTTATAAGCAAATGCTACTTTTACCTGGTCTTGAATTTGAAACATTTTATTTTTAACTTCATTCATTATCAAGCAAAATTAATTAATAAAAACAAACAAAAAAATTGTAGTTCTTAGCAGCAGTATTTATGACAGCATTATTTTCATAATAAATCGCATTAGTTATATTTGTAATTTTACTTAACGATTATAAAAAAATACTGGATTTACGTTTCAAACTAAATTACCCAACAAGCTGAATTGATTAACATAATCAAGTTTTAATTTTGACAGCATTGTCTTGGGAAACAAATCGTATTGGTGAATTCCCAATTTTACTTGGCGATTAAAATAAAATTAAATATATATAAAAAGCTATGGAAAATCATACTTTTTTGATCTTAAGTTTTATTTAAAATCAGGTTGAATAACTTATAGAACCAAGTTTTATTTTATTTATTTATTATTAAAGTTGGAGTAGTTTTTAAACAAACTGGGTGCGAGGGCTTTGGCTATGTTTTATTTTAATTAAAAAAAAACTCTTTTTGAATCAAAATGTTTGTTCTGAGCAACAATATTTTGTCAACGCATCGCTGTATTTCTATTCGATATGAGTTTATTGTTTTATGTCTGTGTAGGCAGAAGGCACTTGGGCGCTCCGCACGCTCCATTAAATCATCCACTGTGCGGTGACCGAAATTGTTGGCTAACTGCATTTTTGCATCAATGGTCATGTGGCGAGCGAGGCACAAGCACAAGCACAAGCACGCAACGGTTATCCACTTGTCAACTGCCACAGCTAAATGCGGCACAAGCAACGGGAATGGCCACAACGGGTCTTCCACAAGCAACAACAGCAACAGCAACTCAAACTCTAACTTCAACTCTATTGCCTTCTCTTTAACTCGTTAGAGAGACGCCGCTGTTGCAATCGGGCAACACTCTCCTGGGCGCTAACTCGATGCCTATTGGCATAATCAGTGACGTTGATTTAAACATTGGCAATAACCGTTGGCCAATTAATTGTCGCCAACATCCGCTGCCAATGCTGCAACTCATCATGCATTTTTTTTTCTTGTACCAGAACCAGTTGCAATTTGCTTATGATATAATTCTGTGCAACTCTAACTGTGCCACACACTCGATCCATAACTCCAACTCCATCTCCTTCTCTGTCTAGCCGTCTGTGTTGCCAACTGTTGCAGCGGAACTTTGACCACGTTTTTGTATTGCTTTACTGGTTTTTCTGGTGCAGCTGCAGCTGGCATTTTGGGCAACTTTGTCTCGCCAAATGCAGATTGTATCTCATAGATACCTTCACATATACTTTGTATCTGCACCTCGAGTGTGGGCCAAACAAAAATGTTGAACATACATTTAAATCTACTCACATGCCATTTGGCATGCATAAAGTTGCAATTAGTCGCTCCACTTAAAATCAAAACCCACCTGATTTCCCACCCCTGGGTGTGGTTTCGCTGACAGCGCTAAAACAAATCATATAATTACGAGTTTTGTCGAATTTTGCATATTCATTTTTAGCTACAAATTCCTCGGAAATTCCACAACTCAACTTCCCACTTGTGAATGTGCATTTGCTGAAAGCGTAGTGAAGTAAAAATAGTTTTCAGTTAAAATAGTTATCGGAAATATGGCTGATTTGTAGTTCAAACAACAAAAATATTTTCTACAAAGCTGCTATATTTTTAATAATTTATTTACGGCATTTAATTTTATGTTACAAATCAAAAGAATTTATTAATATTTATATTATGGTAGCGATGTGAAATCGTTTTGCTGTTAATTGAATTGATTTGAGTGTCGATTGATTTGTGAATTTTCTTTAAAGAAAATCAGAAGTTTCTAACATTTATCTTTGGGTAGCGAAGTAACACCGATTTTTTTACATTAAATTGATTTGTGTGTCGATTGATCGCTGACGTGAAGTTAAATTAACAAAACTATTTTCTACATAACGCTCATAACATTTATTACAAATCAAAATAAGATTGAAATATTTGTCCACCTTTTTTCAAAATGATAGTAGCGAACTAAAATCGCTATTCATTTAATTGACTGCATTTGCTGTTCAATTAGTTAAACTAGGGATATCGTCATTGAATTGCTGCACAAGTTAATAATAGCCTCAGAGCAAAAAGTAGGTTCAGTAACTTGACTTTCATTGCGCAAAAAGTGCAACAACTCCCACAGACAACAGCCATGTTTATTGTGTCTTTTTTTGCGTTACGCACTTGCAGATACAGATTTACGAGATACATTTACAAGATACAGCTTGCAACGACTACGCTCACATTACGAACGCATAAATCAATGCTGCGGCTGCTGATGTTGTTGCTGTGGCGTATCATTGCCCTCAATACTGGCATTCAGTCATTCATTCAGTTGATCATTCATTCAGTCATTTATTCATTTGTGCAGCGAACAAAGCGGCTTATAAAATGCCGCCAAGTTGTGCTCCCTTTTGGCCAAGTTGTATGCCTATAGCTAGTACGGAGCTCTCGACTTGTGTTTACACTGACAGCCAGCTGAAGTGGGAAGTGGCAAGAGGAAGCCGGCGACATAGGGGAGAGGGGAGAGGGTGATGGGAAAGGGGTCTTAAAAAACCTTTGGCTTCCACTTTCACTCGAATGGCCAAGTGCCTGGCTAAAATGCCTTACCAACCTCAACAGCAGCAGCAACAGCAGCAGCAGTGATAATAATAATAATAACAAGAGCAAAAACAACAAGCAAATCAAAAGTGTGAAGCGAACTAAAAAACAACATAAAACGCAGAAGAAAAACAATAACAACAAGAAAAAAGCAGCTAGCAAACAATATGAGAAAATCAACTAAACTGCGTTGAACTCTTGGCCGTGAGTTGGCACGGTTGGGGCGGGGCGGAGAGGTAAGGTGTGGATGATGATTTTAATTAAAGTGAATTTAACACGCAATTAAAAGTGTTTCACGTTTTGTACATTAAACAAAAAGCACAAACAAAACCACATTTAATAATAGTTTATGGTTAAAAGTTAATACATAATGCACATGCAGTAAAAATGCGGTAATCAACAAAATATTTTGATGCGTTTTCCCATCACAGAAAAAACAGAGACAACGAAGTGGCAAAAGTCTGAAATCCAAAAGTCGCTTCACTTTCTGTTTTTTGGGGCGTTGGAACAGAGTTTGGCTCTAATTATGTGGCAAGTTGCAAATAAAAAGTAACTCAAATATGTTGCAGCCAGTCCCCATTCACTTTCGCTGCCACACACAACTGCCACTTTCGAGAACACTTCGTACGTAATCTCCACAGCTCAGCTCAGCTCAGTTCGGTTTAAGCCCAACTTGGAGCCCACTTCCATCGCTGCCATTTCCACTTTTTGTTTACACGGAACCAACGGAAACTCATACGCCTCGTTGCACCAGAGACGAGACCGCAGCGCGAAATCAAAACTCCAAACTCAAACTGACTGGCAGCAGGTGCATTTTTAATGCAGACGCCGTTTGTTTAACATTTTGATTACATAACTCACACACACACACACACACACACACACACACACACACACACACTGCTGCAATTGGGCGCCTTTTGCGGCTCATTTAAATGCGTTTTTTAGCATTGGCAATTAAAAACGCAGCTGCCGTGTCGAAATCAGCGGCAACTACAACAACTGCAGCGTTTGTTCTCCTCATCAAGCGATTTCCATTTGCTCAAGTCCACAAAATAAACAAAAACAAACGGAAAAACTCGACTGCATTTCAATGTCTTGAGTCTAACATACTCTCTGCATACTTAGCGAAGAGGGGAGACTTGATTTCATAAGAACTATGTACTTGAAAAGTTATAAAAAAATTGTCTTAAAATTACCTTGTTCAAATTTACTGATTTAGAACCAAAATAACGAAAAAGTAGACTAAGCGTATAGGGGAAATTAATTTGTTCTTTAATATGTGACAGAATTGCATTAAAAGTCATTTAAATTAAACCTGAAAAAAAAATTCTTTAGATTTGGGTTTCAAGGGATTAAATAACACATTTTAGCATATTATAAGCAAGTTTTTTATGCAGACTTTAAAATGAGAAAATTCAAAATATCATTATTATAGTAACTGAATTTTCCATTGTCAAATTTGAATTTGTAAATTAAGAACCTTTCATATTGATAAATTTTAACACAGTTGTAAGAAGTTTCTTATTTACTTTCTCAATTGAGGTAGTTCAAAATTATTGAATCGATTATTACAACAATTCCGTATGATGTTGGAAAGTTTTAAATTCAGTTTCTTATTTGGAGTGGTTCAACATTTTGATTATAAAATTTGATTGAATATTTTACTGACTATTGTCTTCCTTGCTTTTCAAATTGAATAGATGAAAATCTTCACAGTATTGAAAAATTTCTTCTTGAGTTTCCCATTTGAGGTAGTACAAAATGATAGAATCTAATTGTATAGGGTACATTAAAGTCGGTTGCTACGCACAGCGCAGTCTTGACAATGACAGTTGCGTGTGGTTGTAACCGAGTGTATTGTTTCAGCCTTTCATTAAGCTAATTCCCGCAAATTATGAGTAATAATAAGCTGGGACAGCTGCGGGTCTCTCGCATTCTTGACCCAGTTCAAACTGAAATTAGCTTACGTTTTTGGCACCGCAGCACTAATTTGTTGTTCGCTCTCCAACTCCAACTCCAACTCCAATTCTAACTGTCTTCGTGTCTTCTTTCTTTTTCAATGTTGCAGACCATGGAGCTGAGCAACTTTTCCAACAAGAAAATGTCACGCGAGGAGCGTCGCTATTCAGTGCCGCATGGTCCAAATACTCCGCTGCCGCCAGCGGCATCCGAAGATCTGCATGCCTGGTCCATTTATAGGTGAGTACGGAAGCCAGGTGGGCGTCGCCCTTGATGCATCCGGCGGCTGGAGCTACCTGTTTTTTGTTATTTGTTGGCTATCAACTGGCTGCACCTGCCAGTTTGACAGTTTTGACGCTTGATTAAACCGCAACTCGGCGACGGAAGTTCAAATGCCATAACTTTAATTGGCCACGCCTCCAATATGTACATTTATATTGACATGTTTAGCTAAGCGCAACAGCTTAATGCAAATGCTTTCCTCTCCTCTCGTCTCGTCTGCTCTTGCCCGATATAGACAAAATTTAAACTCTGACTTCACCGATTCGGCGCTGGGCTCCTCAGACAAATCACCGCTGCCATATGGAAATTTCCAGCTACGCGACACCACAGTCCAATCAATTTTAAACCATCCGCGCTACGGACCCAAGTAAGTCCCACAACACAAACTTAAAAAAAATATAAACATTAATCCACTGAGCATCTTCATATGTTCGATTGAATCATTATTCATTCAGTCATTGGCACATCGAATTAACAACATTCCTTGCAGCTGACTATCTCGCATTTTTGTGCTAAGTAATTGTTAATTTGAAGCAGAGGAAATTCATTAGAAGGCAGCTTATGAAGGCTTATAGTTGGCAGTTGACTCAACATATCAGCTTACACAAGGGAAATAAATCTTTTATTTTATTTAATAAAACATAGAACGTTCGTTTTTTCCATAAATTTTATTCATTTCTTTTTCCACCGACTTTTATTTTTAAAAGATAAAAATATAATTATAGTATATTCTAAGCCACGAAATAATACTAGAAATGCATTTCTGACAAGAAATATCACGATGTTAGATAACAAACTATTTTTAAATGGTCTCAGCATAATAATAAATAGATTAGAGAGAATAGTTTAGTTTAGAGTTTACCATATGCAGCTCGTTATCAGTGTTTATTTGTCAATTATCTAAACTAAGTTTTTACAATTTATTACTTACCTCAACTTACTTATTGACTTGAATCTTTGTGGGATACTTTATAAATTGTATTGATAAAGACAAAGAAGGTAATCCCAATATCATCAGCTGAATAAGAAGAGCAGTAAATAAATATTTATTATTATAGATAGTTTGCTATGTAGAAAGATACAATTACCTAGCTCAAAAGGATACTTTTACCTTGAAAACATAATTAAGATACTAAAAACGACTTCTGTTGATCAAATCTCTGCCCTGCGCTCGCTTTCTTTCTGCGCACATCTTTAAAATGTATCTGTATCTCTTACTCCATTCTCACTCTCTCTTTTCGCCTTTCTCCCATTGCAGATCCCCGCTGGGTTCGAACATGTACACATATCTGAAGTTTGGACTGCCGCGCGTCTTTCCACCGAACGCGGGCTCCCAGCGCTCACATCGACCCGGTCCCGGCCCCGGACCCGGTGGCTCCAGTGCCTTGGGCGGCGTGCGTGGCCGGGTGAATCGTGGATTTAGGGACAGCTCGGGTGCTCCGGCGGGCGCCGGGTCGAGTGGCTACGACAGCAGCGACAACGAAACCACACGCAGTCGAGTGCCGCCGAATCTGCGCAAGTATCGCAGCGAATCGGATTTCCGTGCCATCAGCGGCATGGGCATGGCCATGGCGCATTCCCGGCCAGAATCCAGGGCTCAAGGCGGAGTGCCATCGGCAGCGCTGCGTCAGGCGAACAGCCGGGCAAGCATAGCTGTGGGCCAGCATCATCATCAGCAGCATCAGCAGCAGCAACAATACATGACCAATGGCAAGCACTATGGACATCGTTCGCACAGCGAAGCAGATCTTCTGGGAGCGCACATGATGGCCGGCGACGGTGGCTACGACTACGGCGAGTCTCGCATCTACGGCAGCTCGCGGCATCATGCGCAGCCCACGTATGGCCGCAAGCAGTCGCAGCTGGGACTGATCTATCCCAATATCCAGGTGCACTGCCTCGACGTGAGTCCCAGCTTGCACGGCGTCTCGCTGCAGGCGAAGGCGGGAGACTTGTTCGCCATCATGGCAACCTCGCAACGCGAGGGCAGCGCTCTGGCCGAGTGTCTGGCCGGGCTTAGGGAGCGTCTGGGCGGCGAGATACTCATCAATGGGCAGCAGGTGAATCGTCGCGGCTTGCGGGAACTCTGCAGCTATGTGCCCGCCTTGGAGGTATCCTCGCTGGATCCGCGCATGAGCGTGCAGTGCACCCTGAACTTCCATGCCGCATTGCGTGGTCCTCTGGATCGCAGTGATCTGAAGGAGCGCATGGATGTCTTGATTGAGGATTTGGGACTCAACACGGTGCGTGCCTCGAATGTTTCCACACTGACGCACTCGGAGAAGCAGCGTCTGAGCGTCGCCTGCCAGCTGCTGGCGCAGTCATCGCTGCTCATTCTCGACCAGGTCACCAGCAACATGGACATCTTCGACACCTTCTTCCTCGTCGAGTACTTGCGTCAATGGTGCAGCAGCGGCCGCATTGTCATCATGACGCTGCAGCCGCCCACATTCGAGATCTTGTCCATGTGCTCCGGCGTCCTGCTGTTGTCCGGCGGACGCACCGTCTTCTCCGGCAGTCGTGCGGATCTGCCGCGCCACATGGGCGAACTCGGCTATCCGTGTCCGCCATTCAAGAACCCGGCAGACTATTATCGTAAGTTGAATAACTAAAATAAATACAATACCTTGGGGAAATAGAATTTTTAGAGGATAAATAAAATAATTCCATTTTTTAATAGCTTCCAATGTATTTTAATAATATTTTAGTAACTAACTTTAAATTGACACCCTAAATTTAAATTTCTATCGATTCGATGCAAGAGAGAGGAATAGAATTTATAGGGAATCCACGATAACTTCATTTAATTTAATTTAATAATATTTGCAATATAAATATACCTTCCAAATATCTAAACTAATCAAAAGCCTCGGTATCCATTCAGAATGTAGGCATTCTTCTGTATTAAATTATTCTATTAATTAACAATTCGAATTTTTGTAATGTATTCATATATTTAATGAGAGCTTTCTTTTTCTCTCCCCTTAGTTGATCTGGTCACCCTCGACGATCTGTCGGCAGCAGCCATGCTGGAGTCCTCGGCCCGCATTGAATCGCTGGCCAATGCCTGGGATCAAATCAACTCGGAGCCGCCGCTTGCCGCGCCGCCCGCCTCGTTGCCCAACTTCACGCTGAAGGCGGGCTTCTTTGGCCAGGCGAAGGCGTTGATCAAGCGCTTTGCTGGCTACAAGCAGCCAGGATCGCTGCTCACCTGGATCAGCAAACTGATTGCTGCCGCCGTGCTCTCGCTGTGCATTGGCTGCATCTTCTGGGATGTGCCGGCTTCAGATGCACAGCTCACGTACAACGATCGCTTCGGCTATCATCACTGCGTCATGATGCTGGCCTATTGGCCATTGGTCATGCTCACCATACGCGACACGCAGGAGGATCGACGACACGCCGAGCGCGACATTCGACTCGGTCTCTATTCGCGCAGTCTCTACATCATTGTGCAGGTAAAATAATTGAGAATACTGTTTTTGGAGCAGCTTAAAGTAATGTTTATTCCTTTTGCAGAGCTTGCTGGGCCTCTTTCCGAGCTTGTGCATCTGGCTGGCGTATTTGCTGCCCGCGCACAGCATGGCCGGACTCTACACCTACTCCACCAGCAGCGACATGGGCATCTACTTGTACATGGGTAAGCCTGACTTTAATTACTTTCTAAACCTTTTTTTTGTCAGGGATTTAAAATTAAAGTTTATACCTTAGAACAAATTGAAAATTAATATTAAAAGTTCTAAATATACATTTAATATAAATGTGTTTATTGAGAATTATAATTAGACCGATATATGCATTCAATTGAATTTGATAATCATTTAAGAAAATATTAAAGTTCAATCACTATTTTATAAAGAGTTATTCTTCAATAAAAAAAAATCAGCCAATAGCTATTGGTTTTGTAATGAAAATTAGAAAAGCTAGAGTCTTTTAGGTCATCATGTGCTCCTCTTCAATCTCCTACTGCACTTTCTCTATGCTCTCAAATATACTAATAAAAGTATTCTTCCCTAAGGTCACATGCTGCTCTATTTGACTGTCGTCCAGACGCTTGCCTTGCTCTGCGCCCATCTGCTGCCCTGCAAGGCATCCGCCAGTATTGTGAATGGCCTGATTAGTTTGACGCTGGCCGCCGTTGGCGGTTACCTGGTGCATCCTCGCAACCTGGCCAAGTTCTGGTCCTGGCTGCAGCTGGTCTCGCCACAGCGCTGGCTGCTGCCCGTGCTGGTGCAGGACGAGTACAGCGCCGATACCTTGGCCAACTCGGTGGGTCTGCAGCTGTGCCGCAACAAACAGGTAAGGCATACATGAACTAATTTCTAGACTATCGATTTAACTGTCTTCCATTTATAGGTGCAGCATCAGGAGATCATTGTGCAGCAGCCGTGTCCGCCGCCAAATGGCACCCAGGTGCTGCTGGACTTCCAACTACTGCCGGCACAGCATGTGCTCGATACCACAGGCAGCTACGATCAGACCACGTCGGTGGCTTTGGTGCTGGCCTCTGTGGTGCTCTTCTGTCTGACCTTCATCATCTTTGTGTGCAATTGCCGTGGCGCCTGTCGCAAGCGACGCAGTCGACGCTACTGAAACAACGAGCAGCATTTCTCTCCTCCACTGTAAATTAGTTAGCAACTAAATCCTTCATAATAAATCTAGCTAGCGATCGTTTAACTAACTTATACGGTGTCTTTTTTATTGCTTGGCATGATTGGCGAATGTTTAATGTGGAGATTAGAGTTTAGTGATGGAACAGGCGCAGATTGGTGTGGGCCATGATGATGCCGTGCTCATCGCAGGCGGCAATGACGCCCGCATCGTTGGTGGAGCCTGACGGACTGGCAATGTAAGAGACGCCGCTCTGCAAAGTATGGAGAATAAATTAATTTATTGAGCAATTAAACTAGGCTGCTGTAACGTACCAATCTTGCACGATCAATGTTGTCGCGGAAGGGGAAGAAGGCATCGGAACCAAGAGCAACGCCATTCAGCTGCTTCAGCCAGTCAAGCTTCTGCTGCGTCGTCAGCTGCTCGGGCGCCTTTTCAAACCTGCAAAGCACACAAATTAATCTTAACTCAACACTTCAACCGCCTCTTTACTCACATGCCCTGGAATTGGGTCAGCGGCATATCCTTGCCGACGGTGCCGTTCACATAGTTGTCAATGGCATTGGAGATCTCGGCACGCTTGACGCCCGCCTTGAACTTCATGCCAGCCACATTGGGATGCTGACGCAGCCACCAGTTGTCCGCCTTCTCGCCCGCCAGCCGAGTGCAATGGATGCGCGACTGTTGCCCGGCACCAATGCCAATCACTTGACCATCGCGTGCATAGCAAACGGAGTTACTCTGCGTATACTTCAAGGCAATGGTGGCCACAATCAGATCACGCACAGCTGCCTCGGGCAGGGGACTCAGCTTGCTGACCACATTGCCGAAGAGCTCGGCATTGATGGCGACATCGTTGCGCTTCTGCTCGAGCGTCAAACCGAAGATGGTCTTGCGCTCCACAGCAGTGGGCTCATAGCTGGCATCCATCTGCAAAAGGAAAGGAATTATAAATCTTTATCGGCTAATCAGAATAACAATCAAGTCATACCTGCAAAACGCAATAGTTGCCGCCCTTCTTTTTCTTTAGAATGTCCAGCGCTTCGGGTTCGTAGCCCGGTGCAATGATGCCGTCGGAGACCTCGCGTGAAATGATCTTGGCCGTGACAACATCGCAGACATCGGAAAGCGCCACAAAGTCGCCAAAGGAGCTCATGCGATCGGCGCCACGTGCACGCGCATAAGCTGTAGCCAACGGCGTCAGCTGCTCGTAGAGATCGTCGACCATGCAGAGCCTGGCCTGCGCCGGGTTGAGAGCCACGCCCACAGCTGCACCAGCGGGCGAGACGTGCTTGAAGCTCGTTGCCGCGGGCAGCTGCAGCGCCTGCTTGAGCTCGCGCACCAGCTGCCAGGCATTGAGTGCATCGCAGAGATTGATGAAGCCCGGCGAGGCATTCAGCACACGCAGCGGCAACTGGGAAAGCTGCGTATAAAGCTGCGCTGGCTTCTGATGCGGATTCATGCCATACCGCAGCGTCAACTGCGACGAACCAGCGCCATACTGCTTGCGGAAGTAATCGGAAATCGCGTCATCATAGCTGGCCGTGTGCGTGAAAGCCTTGAGAGCGAGCGCTTGACGTGTCTCAGCGGTGGTGTCGCCCTTGGCCTTCAGTTCCGCAAGCACACGCGCATAGTCCTCTGCCTCGCAGATGACCGTGACGCGCTGATGATTCTTGGCGGCGGCACGCAACAAAGTCACGCCACCAATGTCAATGTTCTCCACAGCATCGGCCACAGTGACGTCCGGCTTGGCAATGGTGCTGGCAAACGGATACAGATTGCAGACGACCAACTGAATAAGCTCGTAATTCTGTTGCGCCATGTCTGCCAGATCGCTTTTGGTGGTGCGCGACAAGATGCCCGCATGCACAGCCGGATGCAGCGTCTTCACGCGTCCACCGAGCATCTCGGGAGCGCACGTGATGTCGGACACATCCTTGACGGCGAGGCCAGCACCACGCAGCGCTGTCGCTGTTCCACCACTAGCAACCAGGTCGAAGCCCAAGGCGGCCAGACTCTTGCCCAGCTCCAGCAGACCAGTCTTGTCTGAGACGCTCAAGAGTGCTAAGAAGAAACAGAGAGATTAGTTGAGCTGTTGAAGTTGATATTATTGGTTTGCCTTACCTATTTTCTTGCTTGCCATTGTTGCGTATCCTTGGGTTGCTCTTGCGTCGGGCGTGTGCTTCAATCGGCGACTGAAATGCAATTGAAAGATGAAATAAAGTCAGTGGCCAGACGTGGGCTACGATTGCAAAAAACATGTTTTCGCTTTTTGCTAGGCAACAGGCAACAACCTCTGTGTGGGCTGCGGTTTCGCTGATATGCGACAAGCATCCCGCTTTCCGAAGGGGAAAAAGGGGTCAACCCAATCGCTTGCATCAGCCAGAAACGTTAAAACAACAACTCATCGTAAGAATGCACGTTAGACTTTGGATTACCCGGTCTAAACTTTCATGCGAATAAAAATATATTTTCAAATAGGGAGTTTTAGATCAAAGCTTTAAAACCTTACTCCCAATTTGTATTTCGCAGATTTTTAAAGTAAAATAACCATTGTAACTGCATAAAACAAAGTATCTAGTGCGTCTAAGCAATAAGAGTAAAGCTAACAAGTTTAGTCGCTCTAACTTTTATAAATGGAGAGACGGACATTAAAATAGCGATTTATTATCAAGTGAATTCTTATATAGAAAAACATACTAAAAAACTTAGCTACTTTATATATCTATCTACATATAACAAGCATACCCCATTGGTAATTTCTGTCTACCGCGTATTGAAAAAACAAGGCAACTTCTCAGGTTTTTGTATACGTAAATAGATTGTATTTATTACTCGGGTGTCATCGCATTTACGGCTCCTTATCAGCAGTTGCTGCTGCAGCTTCGATTGGGGTCTGAATCTGAGCCGCTATCGTCGCTGCTGCCTCCTCCGCTTCCCGCTCCTTGCGTCGCTGTGATTCCCGACGACGCTTGTGTTTGTTGGACTTCAAATGCAGCTGCCATTGATATTCGCCAATAAAATGCCGCTCGCAGACACCACAGAAGTGGCTCGTCTCCTCGTCGAGATCAGCTCCAGGATGCACCCGCTTTGCCATGGGCTGAATTTCACAGATTTGCTCCTCTCGATAGCTGTCAATGATGCACTCGGCGCGCTTAAATACATTATCTTGCCAAGCAGCCACATCACTGGTGTCCAGTTCATAGAGCGCTGGCACCTGACGATCTTTGCTGGCCAAAAAGCGATTGTTGATCCACTTGAGCTGCTTCTTCGAGTAGCGACGAGTCACCAGCTTCAGCTCCGCGCAACAGCTGCTCAGCAGCCGCAGACTATCAGCCAGTTGTGCGTCCAAATCTGAGAGCTGTTCCTCGCTGGGCAGCCGATATTGATGCGCCTGGAAATACTGTTCCAACTGCGCATCCTGGTCCGCGCTGTATTTCTGTAAATACGGAACAAACTCCTTGTAGCCAATGGTCTGCAGCACGCCCTTGGTGTAGGCTGTCACACCCGAGTAGCTGTCGTGGAACTGACGCAGCTCAGCCAGCAATCCCTGCTGCAACATGCCATCCACACGCTTGTCCAGCCGCTCGTCGAGCACTTGTTGCTGACAGCGCAGCCAGAGCAATATGATGTGTGGATAGCGCAGTGGACCGCCTAGACGATTGCCACCTGGTTGCTGACGCTGCTGCTGCAGTTTGGCCGTCAATGTCTGCCCCGTGCTGCGATATACTTCAATGGCACGCTCGATCTTGCGTCGATTATTCGGATGAATGCGAGTCGCGCTGCTCGCATCGATCTGCGTCAAGTATTGATGCAACTCCTGCGTTGTCATGCTGCCCAACTGCAGCTCCTGCTCGTCAGCGCACTCCTCACTCTGTGTGCTGATCAGCGTGTCCCACAGCAAGGATTCAATGTAGTAATTGGTGCCGCCCACAACAATTGGCGGCTGCGACTTCGCCAGCAATTGTTCTATAATCGGTAAGGCGGCATTGCGAAAGTGTGTGACTGTGAAAGGCTCGGCGGGTGTTGCCACGTCCAGCAGATGATGTGGAGCACGTGATTGCTCCTCCTTGGTTGCCTTGGCGGTGGCAATGTCAAGTTTGCTGTAAACTTGCATGGAATCGGCGCTAATAATTTCGCCGCCAAAGCGTTCGGCCAGTTCCAGCGATAGTTTCGTCTTGCCGGTGCCCGTGGAGCCCAGTATAACAATGAGCGGCACTTTGCGCAGCATTATTGCCACTTAAATTCACTTAATTCCAGCAGCAACAAATTGTTTGTCGTCAAAAACGCGGCAACAGTTGGCAAATTGTGAAAGTGCGACAGGGACAACAAATACCGATTAATCTCACGTTTGCAACACGTGCTGAGTGCGCATGAACCAAAACCACCTGTTGCTTCATCAATTTCTCACTATATTACTAGTTGCTGCAAGGCAATTTACACTCAAAGCACTAAATTCAATTATAAACTAAAATAATAAACTAAATAATAATGGTTAAAGTAATTTAAACACTTACAATATACAAAATACTACGCAGCGTTTAACGAACCGGCACTTGTATCGATAACTGCTCACAGCTGTAATCGATGGTTGCGCACATTGAACCACCCTGTGTAGCATGCGGGATTGCAGCGGCTGTATAGCAACCCTGTGTACAATGCGCTCCAAAATTACCATAATTTGAAATTCAAATTAAAATGTGTAAAGTAAGAATTAAAATTTGTGATTTAAGAAGTTATCAGAAAACAAATCAAATCAAATCAAATAAGTAATAATGAATAATATTGTTTGTCTTATTGTGTGCATATAAGTGAATTAATATTTCGTGAGTAAACTATGTATTTTTTGTCAGCAAAGCCGAAAGCTCGTTTTATCTGATAAAAAATAAGCTTTAAAAGCTTTAGCACTATTTATTTACCAGCAAACTTTTTGGTTTTAAGATCATTTCAGTACAACCGTTCACTGAGCACATTTGGTATCTTAACCAAAAATATAAATCCAGTGCACTATCTTCTAACATTTTTTGTGAAAATGGCAAGCAACCATTACTTGACGCTCAACAACGGCGAAAAAATGCCAATCATTGGCATTGGCACCTGGCAGGTAGCTTTTCAGTGATAATGATGACAACAAAAAAACTGATTTTTAATGATATCATAATTAAAGGCATCTGACGATGAAGTCAAGGCAGCAATCGATGTTGCTCTTGATGCAGGCTACAGACACATTGACACCGCACCAGTTTATCAAAATGAGAAGGCGATTGGTCGTGTGCTCAAACGTTGGCTGGATGCCGGCAAAGTGAAGCGAGAGGAGCTTTACATTGTGACCAAGTTGCCACCCACTGGTAATCTAATCTTGCATCTATTTTAAACAATCTCCATTAACTTCTTTTCGCAGCCAATCGCCCCCATGAGGTCGAGTCAACCATCAAGAAATCGCTGGCCGATCTGCAGTTGGATTATGTGGATATGTATCTCATCCACACGCCCGTTACTTTGATGACAGATGAAAAAGGAGGCATCAAGATAGACGAGGACGGTCTCATGGTGCCTGATTTATCAACCGACCACGCTGCCACTTGGGTGGAAATGGAGAAGTTGGTAGCTAATGGTCTGGCCAAGTCCATTGGCATCTCCAACTTTGACCAGGAGCAGGTGGGACGACTACTGAAGAGCTGCAAGATTCGTCCAGCCACCAATCAGATCGAGCATCATGTGTACCTGCAACAAAGAGAACTGATTGACTTCTGCAAGGCGGAAGGCATCGTCATCACTGCCTACTCTCCTCTCGGCTCTAAGGGCATTGCCAAGTTTAATGCTGGCGCCGGTTTAGTGCGTGATCTGCCTGATCTAATGGACATACCCGAGGTGAAGGAGATTGCTGCTGCCCATGGCAAGACACCAGCTCAGGTGCTGCTGCGCTGGATCATTGACTCTGATATTGTGGTTATTCCCAAGAGCACGAATGCAGAGCGTCTGAAGCAGAACCTCGATGTGTTTGACTTTAAGCTGACGCAGGAGGAGATGGCGAAGCTCTTGAAGCTGGATCAGAACTTCCGCGTCTGTGACTTTGCCTTGCTCCACGGGTAAGCGGAAAATGAGTTTTTACAGAACTTTGTCTCTACTCTTTTTTCTTACAGTATCGAGCGACATCCCGAGTTCAGATTCAAGAACCAATACACAAAGTAAACTTTTTTAACATGTTTGTGACCTACATATATTTATACAATTAAATAATAACATTTATTTAACTGACTCGTTGCGAATAATTATTAGTTTAATATTATTCAGCTAATTTTAGCAGAGCCTGTTAAGCTCACAGAACTATGACTAACAACAAAATGCTACAACAATTCACTGACAGGCAGTTTTGTAATTCAAAGTCCCGCCACATCTATCGATCACAGCTGTAATCGTTGATTGCAGACTGTGCTTAACAGCTCTGATAACACAACAGCTGGTGCTAAGAGGCCTTATAAATAAAACATTAACAGTGTTCCCTCCTCATTGTGGTAGCAGCGTTTGTTGTTAACAAGTGTTTACCTGTGCTTAGTTCTAGTAACTTCTTATTTCTAAATATTGTGAAAATGACGCTGCGAAGCTTTCACAAAGCTTTATCAGCAATTGCCGGCAAAGTTTGTGATTGTCGAATCATTACAGTAAAAGCATTCAGCGAGAACGTTTGTTTGTGAGCACTAATTTAATTCCAAATATTGTAGTAATGGCCAGTAATCAGTTCTTGACGCTTAACAATGGCATCAAAATGCCAATCATTGGCATTGGCACTTGGCAGGTAATCTTCACAACAACACAATAACAACACAGTTGATTATTGATCACATGAATAGGCTTCTGACGAGGAAATCGAAACTGCCATCGATGCAGCGCTGGAAGCAGGCTATAGACACATTGACACTGCTCCAAGATACGGAAATGAGCAGGCGATTGGAAGAGTCCTCAAGCGTTGGCTGGATGCCGGCAAGGTTAAGCGTGAAGAACTCTTCATTGTCACAAAATTACCAGTTACAGGTAAAGTGTTCCCTAAACACTTTTTAGTATATCCAATATAATATTTGATTTTCCACAGCCAACAGTCCTCAAGATGTTGATCCCATCATCAAGAAATCGCTTGCCGATCTGCAGCTGGACTATGTGGACATGTTCCTCATTCACACGCCCTTCAGCGTAGTCACCAATGAGGATGGCAGCATTAAGCGGGATAAGGAGGGTCTCATGATTCCTGACCTAACTACCAATCATGCCGCCACCTGGGTTGAAATGGAGAAGTTGGTATCTAGTGGCCTGGCCAAGTCCATTGGGGTCTCTAACTTTGACAAGGCGCAAGTTTCGCGTCTGCTGAAGAACTGCAAGATTTGTCCAGCCAACAACCAAATCGAGCATCATGTCTACCTGCAACAACGGGACCTCGTTGACTTTTGCAAGGCGGAAGGCATCGCCATCACTGCTTATTCTCCCCTGGGATCCAAGGGCATGGCCAATATGAATGCCACCGTAGGTATAAAACGTGATCTGCCCGATCTAATGGACATTCCCGAAGTGAAGCAGATTGCCAAGGCACACGGCAAGACAACAGCTCAAGTGCTGCTGCGTTGGATCATTGACAATGGCGTTATGGCAATTCCGAAGAGCACGAATCCAGAGCGTCTGAAGCAAAATCTGGATGTGTTTGACTTTAAACTGACAGAAGAGGAGGTGGCGAAGCTACAAAAGCTGGATCAGAACTTCCGTATCTGCGATTTTGGTTTGCTCCATGGGTAAGCTGGAAAACCATCTGTTATAGAACTATGCTAATCTCTAATCTAATTTCTTGCAGTGTCGAGCGCCATCCCGAGTTTACGTTCAAAAACCAATTCACAAAGGATTCACAATAAAAGAACCAAATGTATTTGGATTCATTTATTGAATTATTTTATAAATATCTCTATATAATAAATATCTGTCGAAAAAACTGCATTTTAATTTATTGGATTTGTCTTCATTTCTGTTTTGCTATGCTAATGATATCTATAATCACCTTTTGCTGTGGTATTATAATGTCCATATTACAATTAACTCTACTCCAAAACGACTTCAGCACAGTAAGCACTTATGTTTATTGTTATTTAAAAAAACATTACTGATTTTCAATTAACGTAATTTAAGGAAATGTAAGAATGAATAATGTTTAAACTCCCGCCACTGACAACGATAACAACTCTAATCGATTATTTTAGATGTTATTTAACAGCTAGTTTCTCGCAGCCCAGTTAACGTTACTTTAATTTATTTTTGAAATGTAAAAAATTTAGTGAATACAAATTAGAATAGTGCTTAAATATATTTCTGGTATTTAATTGTATAAATAATAATTCAGTAGCAGGAAAAGTAATAAAGTTTTGACTCACAAATAACTGTGCATGCCCAAAGTACCTGACGCCAAGAAGCTTCCACAAAAGCTTTAGAACAGCTGCCGGCGAAGCTGCCGCGCTTTGGCTCATTCCAGCTGAAGCGTTCACTGAGACGAGTCGTTGTTTTGATTTGCTGCGGCTTTCGAAAATTGTATTCAACAAGTGATTTGCAATCAAACATTATTAAAATGGCCACAGAATACAAGACACTTAACAATGGCGAGAAAATGCCCATCATTGGCATTGGCACCTGGCAGGTAATGATTAATTTAATTTATTAATAACATAGCGTAGAAACCAAAATTACTCAGCGCGTGATTTGCTCATTAGAAACTATGCTGTATAAATACATTATA
Organism: Drosophila ustulata; assembly: GCA_035047365.1. Classification (NCBI taxonomy): domain Eukaryota; kingdom Metazoa; phylum Arthropoda; class Insecta; order Diptera; family Drosophilidae; genus Drosophila; species Drosophila ustulata. The sequence goes on from JAWNPT010000094.1 coordinate 28,447,409, forward strand.
TGTATGTATATGTACATATGTTATTATAAATATGTATTTATACACATACTAGTTGAAAAGTGTCGCGTCATTTGTTTGTCCACTGGAATGGAGTGCAGAGTGGAAAAGGGAATGGAAATGAGAATGGGAACGGGAACGGGAATGCATTGAACCGGTTAGTCGAAAACTGGGTAAACAAATCAATCGCTGCACAGTGGGTCGACTTTCTCTTTTTACTAAAGGCGCGGACAATTGTTGTCATTGTGTATTTCAAGAGACGAGCGATTGTTTGTTATTGATATCAAATAAACCGCAATCTCATTCATCAACACAGGCATCCGATGAGGAAATCGAAACCGCAATCGATGCAGCTCTCGAAGCAGGCTATAGACACATTGACACGGCGCCAGTCTACGGCAATGAACAGGCGATTGGACGTGTGCTCAAGCGTTGGCTGGACGCCGGCAAGGTGAAGCGCGAGGAGCTCTACATTGTCACCAAACTGCCACCTGTTTGTAAGCCGATCTCCCACAGACTTTAAGAGTATCATAATGAATACAATTCCCTACTTTCTCCAGCCAATCGCCCCCATGAGGTGGAACCCACCATTAAGAAGTCGCTGGCCGATCTACAGCTGGACTATGTGGACATGTTCCTCATTCACACTCCGTTTACCCTGTTCATCAACGAAGACGGCAGCTTCAAGCTGGACGAGGAAGGTCTCATGGTGCCTGATGTAACGACCAATCATGCCGCCACCTGGGTCGAAATGGAGAAGCTTGTGGCCAACGGTTTAACCAAGTCCATTGGCGTCTCCAACTTTGACAAGGATCAAGTGGCGCGTCTGCTGAAGAACTGCAAGATTCGTCCAGCCAACAATCAGATCGAACATCATGTGTACCTGCAACAACGTGACCTTGTTGACTTCTGCAAGGCGGAGGGCGTCGTTGTCACTGCCTACTCTCCACTGGGTTCCAAGGGCATTGCCAAGTTCAACGCTGGCGCAGGATTGGTGCGTGATATACCCGATCTGATGGACATACCCGAGGTAAAGGAGATTGCCGCTGCGCATGGCAAGACGCCAGCTCAGGTGCTGCTGCGCTGGATTGTTGATACGGGCGTTGTGGCCATTCCCAAGAGCATCAACCCAGAGCGTTTGAAGCAGAACCTGAATGTGTTTGACTTCAAGCTGACGGAGGAGGAGGTGGCCAAGCTTTCGGCGCTGGACAAGAACTTGCGCGTCTGCGATTTTGCTTTCTTCCATGGGTAAGCTGAACAAAAATTTCCTTAGACTCTATACTAATCTTACCTCTTTTTTTGACAGTGTTGAGCGCCATCCCGAGTTCACGTTCAAGAACCAATATACCAACTAAAAGTTTATGTGTTGATGTCCCATTTTTATACAATAAAAGAATAAAGAACGATATACCAACTAAGTTAAATAAAAGTTTATGTTTTGATGATCCATTTTTATTAAATAAAAGAACAAAGAACAACATTTATTTCAACTGGTTTTCTCATGCACTTTTCCTCAATGCATCGTCAGCATTTTCGGGCTTCTCTTTGTGGATTTGAACGCTTTCTTCTTTGCCTAACGCAGCAAGTCAATAGAACTCTACAATACTCTTTTGAAAGTAGTGGAATTTGATCTTTAAACTTTAGCTTGAAAAAATCACATCTGTATTCATGACAATATATATTACGTTCATGCATTCAAACCTGTTTTGAGGCCTTAAGACACATTCCTTTTTTATTCATTATGTGAAAAAAAAATAAACAATTGAGATGAGTGATAGATATGTACATACTTAAACCAGCTAGCAAGCTATATTCGAACTACAAGCTCGCAATCAATTCTACTTAGCCGACTAAAAGCTTAAGCGTTTGGAAGAACATAGATTTAATCGTGATTTTCATGATAGGTTGATTTATATTATTACAAAGATCATTCAATATTTTCAGTGTAATCTTCGTCAAACTAAAGAAAATTATTAATCTCAAATTATAAAAATCTAAATATTTAAAATATTCGGATTTGGATTAGGATTTAAATATCGTTAGGCTAGCTTTTAATAAGCTTTGACGCTACTAACCGGTGAAGCTTACTCTTTATTTAAAGATTGATTATTATTCCGATTGAAGCATTCATTGAGAACAGTTGCTTCTTTCTGGCTTAACGGAAAGTTTCCTTCCAGCAATTTCTAATTTCAAAATATTGTGTAAATAAATGGCAAGCACACAACACTTGACTCTCAACAACGGAAATGATATTTTCCTCTCACCAACAAGCTTTCAAAAAAGCAAAAGCTTTTGGACTACTTGTACTTGCCGGCGAATTTCTTGTCTTTGGAATCATTCAAGTAGATGCGTTCACCAAGAACGTTTGTGAATAATTTATAGTTTTGAAATATTGTTAGAATGACCAGCAATCAGTACTTGACTCTCAACAATGGCCACAAAATGCCAATCATTGGCATTGGCACTTGGCAGGTAATAACAAAACTACAGCTAACAAAACAAATAAGAATTACAGATGGAAAAATTCCAATTACGTTTATTAACTTGCTCTAATGCGATCGGATTAGAAACATAAAGATAATTTAGAAAACAATTTTCTTGGGTGCAATTCAGGTGCAGCTGCACCGACTTCGACTTTTTTAACAAAGTGTACAACGTGTTTAACTGCCTCTTCTTCAATGTTAACGAATTTGGAAATAATAAAGTGTCTAACTTAAATTAATTTAATTGAATACAAGATCATTTCGCGGTCTAGACAGTATTAATGTGCAGTATTTAAAATATAGTATATTTATTTAAATCTTGTAGTATTTTTGTAACTGTCAAACCGAGATTAAATTTTATACTTCGTATATTTTTATATTTTTAATGTCCCCAGGCATCTGATGAGGAAGTTGAAACCGCTGTCGATGTTGCTCTCGAGGCGGGCTATAGACACATCGACACGGCTCCAAGATACGGCAATGAAAAGGCGATTGGTAGAGTCCTGAAGCGTTGGCTGGACGCCGGCAAAGTGAAGCGTGAGGAACTCTTCATTGTGACCAAGCTGCCACCAACAGGTAATTTAATCGTATTCTTCATAGTAACTATATTATAATATTCTAATTTCCACAGCCAACAGTCCCCGTGACGTTGATCCCATCATAAAGAAATCGCTGGCCGATCTGCAGCTGGACTATGTGGACATGTTTCTCATTCACACGCCCTTCACCGTAGTCACCAATAAAGATGGCAGCGTCAAACGGGATGAGAAAGGTCTAATGATTCCTGATTTAACGACCAATCATGCCGCCACCTGGGCCGAAATGGAGAAGTTGGTAACTAGTGGGCTGGTAAAGTCGATTGGAGTCTCTAACTTTGATCAGGAGCAAGTTGCACGTCTGCTGAAGAACTGCAGGATTCGTCCAGCCAACAATCAGATAGAGCATCATGTGTATCTGCAGCAAAGGGAACTGGTCGACTTCTGTAAGGAGGAAGGAATCGCCATCACTGCCTATTCTCCGCTTGGATCGAGAGGCATCGCCAAGTTCAATGCTAGCTTTGGAATGGTGCGTGAACTGCCAGATTTGATTGACATACCAGAGGTGAAGGAGATTGCCAAGGCACATGGAAAGACACCAGCTCAGGTGCTGCTACGCTGGATCATTGATACTGGTTGCATAGCTATTCCCAAGAGCACAAATGCCGACCGTCTAAAGCAGAACCTTGATGTATTTGACTTCAAGCTAACCGAGGAAGAAATATCCAAGCTCTTAGCGCTGGACAAGAACTTGCGAGTCTGTGACTTTACCTTCTTCCACGGGTATGTGACACAAGCATTTCTTATGGTAATAATCTAATGTATATTATTTTTATTACAGTGCTGAGCGACATCCCGAGTTCAGGTTCAAGAACCAATATACAAACTAAGTTATTATAAAATTAAATGAAAGACATTTATTTCAACTCGTTTTCGCTGTGTCCAATGGATGCAATAAGCGGGTTATGATTTTCAGCACAACAGTTTTTCCAACACCCTTTTCCCCACTGCGTTTGGACTGGATACATTCAGCAATTTCGGGTTTTTCTTTTTCGTTTATTTCGTTTACTTCTTCGCTTAGTGCAGCAAGTTGTTGGCTGTAAATAAAACTCCTTCTATTAACTGGGCTCATTCAAAAATCATCTTTTGTTAGTATGTAAATGACGTTTATTCGCAACGGAACTTGAACTTTCAACTTAAGCTTAAACAAATCACATTTGTAGCGAGCACAAAATAAGGTACGTTCTTGCGGTGTCAAGCTTTAAAATAGAAATTCTTTTTTTTTTTCGTTATGTACAAAATAAAACAAATAAGATGAGTGACAGATACTACAACTAGAAAGCTATCTTCGGCAGATCAAAGCGCGAATACTCTTGAAAAGCATTGCTTAAAGCCTATAGAATTAATCAGCTTTAAAGCTCACAACAAACTACTTTAAAGCTTTTCAAGAGTATCGAGTCTTATACGTAATTAGTAAGTATTTAAGGTTGATTAATTTTAATACAGAGATTACAAGACGGAATCGTATTTTTTGCAATACTTTTAAATTTAGTGCAAACTATCAACAGAACGGCAAAACAAACGGTTTAAAATAATTAAGGAAAAATGCATTGAACTGTCAAAATTGATTGGATAACGATTAATTGGTTGGTTAGCCAAGTTGCATTAAGTCGGCTAATGATTGGTTAGTTTTGCATTTCGAGCAGGAAATTCGTAGCATTTTCTTTCGAGTTAAATCCCTCGCAGAACTCACGTAGTGCGCGTCTCCTCATCCGAACTACGCCTGCAACACAGCAGAAGCAACAATTAGCAAGAGTGTTCAAAAATACATATAAGTTAAAATTAATTGCAAAAAAGCTTAAGAAATTAGAGCAACTGAAAAACTTACTTAGATCCTTGAGCGGCAATTTATTTTTGATAAAATGTTCTTAACTGGCATGCAAAATGAAAAAGACAGTTTAGCATCACACATACCTGGGCTCTTGATTGTTGCGCATGGCCAGCGTGGCCACCTCGAAGAGGCCGATGAAGAAGCACAGCATGAGAGGACCAAAGATGGCACCTTGCCAGCCAATCCAATACATGCCGCCGGCAATGGCCAGGCCATTGAGATAAGGATGGCCGCCACTACAAAAACGAAATATGGATTAAATATTTATTATTTTTAAATTAAATGTGCTCACCCCTTCAGATCCGCATAGATGGCTGTCTCAAAAGAGGATGGCACAAAGAATTGGAGCAGAAACAGCAGCATGCCCGCATAGAAGCGATCTTGGGCCAGCCACAGCTCTAGGACGGCAGGCACCGCACACCAGTAGCTGCCCAAGAACGGAGCAGCGGCCAGCAGAGCAGCCAAAGCGGAGGGCAGAAAGACAATGCGAGCCCCAAACACCGTGTGCACCAGCCAAGTGAAGAGGCCCGTAAAAGTGGAGCACTTGAACATGGAGATGAGCACCACGGTAATGGAGTTCTCCAGCGCATCGGCGACTTTAATGCCCGAGGTTGAGTAGCCCAGATATTTGGTGATCTGCAGCGGAGCATACTTCTCCTGGCTGCTGGACAGCAGATAGAACAGCGCAGTAAAGAAAACAATCTAGAAGGTGAGAAAATTATGATTATTTTTTATCTGACTACTATTTCTAATACATTTAATTATTTTCATACAAATTATTTTATTTCAACAAACTAGTTCGGAATTTTAAAAATAAAAGTATACATCATAAATAATCGAAATTGAATCAATAGCTGAAATCAATTAAATAACTCAAAATGAATCATTGAAAACCAAAATAGTATAATTATGACGTAATTTTCATTATAATATTAACACTCCCAGCATTATATTTCTGTGGATTTTCTTGGGAATTATTTGACTACTTACCATGTCCAGTATGAATTCAATGCACGCCTGTCCGCCCGACAGCAGCAGCGAGAGAATTTCCCCAGCGACGCCCATGATGACCGAGATATTCGTGCGTATGATGTGCCACAGGGACTCGGCGACCTCGAGGATGGTTTGGGTATTGCTCTGGGCCCAGCCAATGATGCCCTGTTTTGCCACTAAAACTAGCTCTTTAAAATGTCCTTGGTTAAAATAAATAACTTGGGTTAGCAGATGCAACATGTAATGAGTTAATTTTGAGACGACGACAAAGACGCATATGGAACGGACTACAGGATGTGAGGATTAGGCCAAAACTGAAAGCGAACTACACAAAAGTCTTCCTAGTAAATTAAACAGTATAACTCAAGACACAGGACAAATGATAATAGAGATCAAGAGGATCAAAGAAAGCCATAAACCAGAAAACTAGTTAAGCACTTACCTGGATTATCGACAATCTCGCCAAAGGTGCTCTTCAGCGCATCCGTGGGAACGCGAGGACCATACGAGGTGCCAGCCTTGTTAAAATCGATCCAATACTGAATCAGGCGATCCCAGACATCAAGGATTTGCTCCTTGAGCTTGGTGGCATGCACTTTGTCCGCATCCGCTAGCCAATCATCGATATAGGTCTCGATCTTACGTCGTCCATAATGGTGCGCATTGTCGAGCGCATCATCGATGGACGCCTGTATGTTCGCGGGCAGAATATCAATTAGCTCAGGACGATCTGTGATTGTCTTGTTAATTAGATCTTTGCCCAAATATGCCACCTCAATGGTCTCTGAATAGATGTTGACGCAAAAGAAAACACTCAGGAATATGATGATGAGCAACATGAGTATTATCATGAGTATGGATGTGACCGACTCAACCGATGACTTCAGCGAATCGCGCACAATGCAGTTGATCTTATAGTTAAGCTCCAGCACACCAGGTAAACACAGGGGCAGCACAGCCGAATGATGTTCCAATGCCCAAGACTGCAAGTAAGAGCAGGAGGTTTAATGAAAGAATTTAATAAAACAGATAATATCTTACTCGTAGTCCTTGATAGCCCTCAGTGAGCTTGCCGCAGACGAACTGCGTGATGCCCGTGTAGCTGCCCACTGTGTAGATCAGATGCAGAAAGACTGGCACCGCCGCCAGTATAAACATCCAGATGTTGCGATACAAAAAGGTGCCCAGGCAAGCATAAAACAATAGCTTAAAATAGGTACTGCTCTGATTAGCTTCGCTTTCCTCCGGTAGCTTTGCGGCGTCAAATGTGTCTGTGGAATCGATGGTGTCGCTCAGCGAAATGTCCTCCACATCCGACTGCAACGTGGCCTCGCCACCAGCTCGACGACAGATGCTAATGTTGCTTAGTGACTTCTCAAAATCCTGCTTGTCAAACAGCTTGTTTACGCGCTCCAGGAACGAGCTCGAATCCAATTCATCGCTCATCTGCAGATGATAAGCTGTGGAGACCACCACATAGGCCATTACGAGCAGAAAGACAGGCACCTGCAGAGCGCCGAGGAAGCTGCAGAGAAAGCCAGCAATTGCCACCCACATGGACTGGCCGGCGATGACGAAATGCGCACTCTTCTCGGGCGTCCAGAAGAAATGTACTGAAGACAAGTAGAGGACAATCAAGACAAGCAGCTGCAAAAAGAGATATATTAAATGCCAATGCTGAATGACAACTGCACAAACTTACCACATAGACATTGAGGTAGCCAATGACGCGCACAAAGATCCCATGCGAGAAGGTCAGCCAGTGCCACAGCGCCATCAAGAAGCCCTTGGGTGCATACAACACCAGCAACTTGATGCAGATGGCGACGCCGCAGCCGGAGAGCAGCAACTGCCAATGCTGGCACAGCCAATTGATGAGCATGCGGCCACAGTGCTCAGTGGCCTCAAGCGGCGCCAGGCAAATGGAGACGAGCACATTGGAGTCACGTTCCTCCAGACGGTGGAACCAATTGTTCAGCAGCTCGGCCAGCCTGCGCTTAAAGGGAAACAGAACGGCGCCCATGAGGAAAGCCCAGAGCAGGGGACGCACAAAGGGGCCCAAGATAAAGCAGACAGCCACAAAGGCAGCGACGCCTGCTGCGATAAGAAAGTTGTACATAGCTGCACGAAAACTCTCATGATTTTGGGAACGCATCCGTAGCAAACGATTGAGAACGCTGTCAAAGGAGCGATCGCGTCGAATGGGAATCGAGTCCGAACGGTTCATGGCGAATATGTTTGAACAAGGAACTGCAAAAAGTATTTTTTATTACATATTAGGCAAATGACGTATGGCATGGCCATGTGGCGGTCACACCCATATAAGTATTTTTAGTTGTTTGGTGATGATTGATTTGATTGGAACTTACAATTTTGTTATTGTTACAAATTGCATGTGTAGCGGCTGCTTTGCATTGCTGCTGCTGCAGGTAAATGTGGGTGTTTTTGTGTGTGGATCAGGACTACAGTTGTCCTGGCGTCGACTGCTTTATAGGAGCATCCAAATTTGTTGTATTGTAAACAAAACGCAAAACTTGTTTATTTGGCGAAGACAAATGACGTCAGCTGTTCGACGCAGTGTTGATTGGTGCTGAATAAATGGTGCTGTGCAGCACTGCCAACCATTTGAAAACAAGCCCTAAACACTTAAAACAGCATGGAGAGTACATCAAAAGGTGATAATACATTTATTAATTAATTATCTAAATTTTTCCTAATCATGTCATCCTAATTGTTTGTATTGAATAAAAGGCAAAACTTTATTTATTTGCCGTCAGCTGTTTGGCACAGTGCTGGCTAATTTCTTTTGCGATTATTACAGCGCTTTGCAACACTTCCCCGCATTCGAAAACAGACGCCAAACAAATTAATTATGGAAAGTACGTAAAAAACATAATAATCAATTAAGTTGGAAATTAATTTGAGTTTATTTTTGTAGAACTGACTTTACAGCAAGTACACGACTTGCGCAACGTGCAGGAAGACATAATTTACAGCAAATGCGTGCATTTGGAGTTCTATCGCAAGGTGATCAAACACAAATTCACCGCTGAGCTCAATAATTTGGTAAAAAAGAGCAAATATAAATGAAAATATGAATTAAACATAATCATTTATGATTGCAGATGCGTGGCGAATTCAATAGAGTTGATGTTGAGCTGCATATACCGCAATTACCTCCAAATTTGCACCAGAGAGAAAAATACACTTCAATGTTAGAGGTAAAACAAATTATATTTAAAAACAGTCTTTGGTAAAATTACTAAAATTAAACGAAAATGCAGGTGGAGAAGATGTCAGAGCAGGTGGACGTGTTGAACAGCGCCTTGCTCTAGGCGCTCAAATCTTTCTTCGACTTCGGTTTATTCAAATTATTATTAAGCCAGTAGCCATGTAAAATAAAATGAATCTGCTTCAAACACTCGAATGAAGGCGACAGACTCTGCAAAGACACATTCAAATCGGTCAAGATTAACTTTAAAATGCATTAAGTAAGCGTGCTCACATTAAAAAGCGGAATTATTGGACGTTCGTTGAACATGCTGCCCTTGGTGCGTAGAATTATCATGTATTTTATGTCCAGCTGTAAGTTAAAAGATTAATTTAAATAAATACATAATTAAGGAATGACTCTACCTACATTCTCGATGACTTCATTTAGCACAATGTCGTGCAGATGACCGCGTTGCACGCAAAACACCGATTTGCGACCAAAGGTTCGAACTGTTTCCGTTTGCAGCGCCAGATCCCAGCTGTAGAAGATCTTTTCGGAATGCACCAAGTCGAGGGTATTGCGCAGTATCCTATAGGCCAGTAGCAGCCATAGCAAGCCAGGATATAGTATGTGAGCCTGATGGATTTTGGCAGTTCGCTCGCCCAGCATCAAAATGCAGCCATAGTAAAGCAACGCCAAGGCGGCAAGCAATAGAAATCTTTTTAGCTGTGCGCCGCATTGTTTTTTGTGCACACGGTTAAGCAGCTGCATGCGAACGACATTGTCGCCGTATTTCTGTATGCTCAGCTCGAGATCTTCTATGGTGCTACCGCTATATTTGGCAGGAATACTAAAATATCTGTGAGTCTTTGGTTCCATTGCAAAACTGTTGCAAATAAATAAAAACACCCGTTGACACTGTGCAACACTGCACTGTGGGTGCTGTCAAGCACTGTTGGCATGCCTGGTCATACTACTGTTTACATTTGTTGAACATCGATAGCTTTGTGCGTATCGATGCATACAAAAAAGAAGATGGCGTCGATGAGTGAAATACTGAAAATGATTACTTGTCATACTTATTGAAAATAGATGTATAACTAAAATAAAAAAAAAATCAAGACGATATCTTAAATACAACTATTTATTTGTTAGCATCAAAGTTTTGCTATATGGGTGTACGCATAGTTTTTCTGGCAAGTGTATTTTAAATTTATAACGAATGTATTTTCAACATTATTTCAATTCAATTAATGATTTGTAGGCAAGTAATACAAAATTTAAAGTAAACGTTTAGATGTTGGTTCTGGTGAAGAATGCATTATACATTCGCACCGAAACATTTATACGCTGTTTAAAAAGTTGCGCGTGTATGCGTATGAGCAAGAAATGATGGAAGTGCAGCATTTGGTATATTTTGTGGCATTAAATATTGCATTTGAAATACGCACTTGCGGTCACCCTGAATAGTCGTCGTCTCGGCCAAAACAATATGGCGTCAGTGTTCTGACGATTTTCTGCTGTTGCACAAAAAATCGTCGTCTCGGTTGGAAAAAGCGTCCGTTTCGCGAAAAGAAAATTTGTAAAATAAAAAGTGCTCCGTAAATATATGGTAAATAAGGTGTTGGAAATAGTAAATATGCGCAAACGTAAATTGTATATACTTTGAACGAATGTGAAAAGTCGCAGCCAAACAGCAAAAACAAGGAAATTGCAACGTGAGTTGAGTGCATACATTTTATTGGAACAAAAAAGTAAGCAAGAGATTCAATATTACTCTCTCTTTCTCTCTCGCTCTTACACACCCGCTGTTGCCCTCTTGCGGCTTCTGTGTTGTCTGAGCGTGTGCATGTGTGTTTGCGTGTGTGAGTCCGTTTGTAGGTGTGTGTGCATGTGAATTTTCGCTTGATTCTAATGTACTCGTAAGTGTCGAAAATGTGTTTATGCAAAACAAAATAATGGTTTTTCAACAACTTTTTTTTGAGGGGGGGGAAGCTTAAATTGTTTTCATTTAATGGACTCGATGCTCGTACTTTATGCAACACAAACGTTCGTTGTGTTGAGTTTCACGGGTTCTTCTATTTTGTAGTGTGTTGAGTTTGGACATTGCCGCTGTTACATGTGGTGGATTTTGCGCTCGCGTACTTTCGTTTCAGTGTGTGCGTGTGTGTGTACGTGAGATGACTCCTCTGAATGTGTGTGTGTGGCTGCGTGGTGTGTACCCGTTGTTTTTATACACACAACTTCTTGCTGTGTGTGCGTTTAATTAAATTGTGAAAACGTTTGCAACGCCAAAATGCGAGCAGAAAATAGCGCATTTTTTTTATTCCTGTTTTCTTAACGCAAAATCAAAACAAAATCTAGAAAAATAAATATTATAATAACATGCGTCATTTGTCAATTTGACTGAGACGCAGTCGTATGAGTGTGAGCGTAGACGGCATTTTTCTTTCGCATGCTCTTTTCGCCAGATATACGCTGCAATTTTTAGCGATTCTGTTGTGTGCTTCACATTCGCAATAATTTTATTGAATGAACGTACGAGCAAAAGAAACTGCCGAAGAAGCGATGTACTCACTGGCTGTAGTATGATTGTGTGTGTGCCGTGTGAATTTCGCACATTTACCCAAAGGAATCGCAGAAATGTAAAATTTTTTTGCATTTCCATAAATGGGACATTTTTGTGCACATATGTATTTTCAAATGTACAAATGTTGTACAGAAACACACGCATATGCATGTGTTTGTGTGTGTGCGCGCGTATTCTGCATACGCGAGCGAACAAGATACGACGCGTTCGTTTTCTTGCAGCTTTTGCAGGCCATTCATTGTGTGGAGATCCATCACACACATGCATACTCACACTCACACATTGACAATCACGGCGTATTGTCATTGTCCTGTGTGTGTTTCGAACGCTTTCCTGTTTCGATTGCGCGCACGCATCACACACACATACAGTGCGCCTCCAGCCTCGCCCCTTTTTTTTTGTGAGTGTCACTTGCAGTGTCGATATTTTTCATTTGGTATTTTTTTGTTCTTGTTTTGCCATTGTCTGTTTGCTTCTCCTGCTCCCACTCATGCTCCCTGTTTCGCTTTCTCGCTTTAACTTTTAACTCTGTTGCTGGGCGACATTATTTTTTTCTTGCTTTGCCAATTATGAATTTCGCACAATTTGCTAATTTTTGTCCATCAATTTCTCACACTCATCCTTGGCACACACACAGAGCAGTGTTTATTTTTAACCCTTTGCTGCAGTTTGTCGGTTGCGTAAATGCAGCATTTGTTTTTAATTGCTGCTTTTGTTTTGATACACCTTCGTGAGCGGGCGAGCGAGAGAGAGAGACAGAAGTATGTGTGTGTGTGTGTGCTTAGATTATCGTTATCAGTTGCAACCTATGACAAGCGCCCTTTTTGCCTAAATACTAAAATGGAAAAAAATAACAGTCGAGTGCCAACAACACGCAATAAATGTACTTGAATTTTTGTTCTCTCTTATTTAATAAGTTGCGCACCACGGTATGCACAAATACATATTAAATGTTTAATACTTGTATTTCGTAGTGTGTTAAAAAGCTCAACACGCATTTATTGAAGCGGCTGCCTTGGCGCCACTCGTGAATCGCATTGTGGATAATCGTAATAATCTTCGACATCGTGTTTCCTCCTCTATCGATGACGTAGACCTTGTGTCTCTTTTTGTCTGCTCTGTTTACACACACTTTTTTTTACACTTGCTCATTGATTTTTGTTGCCTTGTGCGTACGCTAGACGATTGTAGCAACAGTGTAAGTGTGCAAGTGTGTGTGTGAGTGTGATAATCTAATCTTGTCAAAGCGAATTGCCCCCTCTTGCCGGCCGCCACCCACTGACTAACTGTATATATGTGCGTGTGTGTGTGTGTTTGTACCTACTTGCACTCTCTCGAATTCTAGTCCCATGTCAATCACTCTCCCAAATATTTTTCGCTCTCTCGCTCAGTTTGTTTGTTTTTGTCGCGCGCGTGTTTGTGCTCGTTGTCGCTGTGGCGAAAGCGCGATAATAGTTTTGCACTGTGTGTAGACATCACGAAATAAAAACGTCACTCTCCTACACACACGCATACTACTGTGCGTTGTGGAGAGATTTGAAAAAAGTTTGTTATTTTCTGCTGCTGTGCTGTGTGTTTGTAAACAGACTGGGAAAGAGCAATTTTTGGCATTTCCTTTTGCGAGTAGTTTGCACTGCACACACACACTCATCAGCTATGCCAATGCATACAGACAAACGTACTTTGGATTTGAGATATCAACGTCACAAAACGAAGCTTTCACATTTTCATTCATGTAGTGTTTTGTAGGTTTTTGTTTTGATACGCATTTATCGCTATCTCGCAGCTGTCTCTCGCTAGTTTCGTAGATACTTTTTGTTGGGCATTTTTCTTGTGTAAGTATCAAGATACATTTGAATGCATAACATTATACAAAATGTGTATAGTGTTGGAAAACGAGTGCGTTTTCATCTGAGATACATTTCAAATTGTCGTCACAAATTATTTAAAATAACTCCGCTCAACATTTAATGTCATTATTAGATAATTTACTCTTTTTAAAAAAATAAAAATGTTAAAAAAAAGTAAAATAAATCTAAATTGTTTTAATTTTCTATCTTTTGCGGTTTTTGCAGTCTCTCTATAACATGGATATACAAGTCAAGCGTAGTGATTAGACGAATGCTTTGAATTTCAAATTCAATATCCTAATTTAATTGTAATTAGTCTTAGTAGACTAGCCTCCCAAAAGCGCGGCTACAAGCCATCCACCAACTGTAGCAAGAGTAGCAGCAAATAACTGCACACAGTCATTCTACAACCCACTTAAATATTCAAAAGAAAAGAAGTGAAAGAAAAGAAAAATCTAAAAAGTACGATGACGACTGACACCCGCCGACGTGTTAAGCTCTATGCACTGAATGCGGAGCGGCAATGGGACGATCGTGGCACAGGGCACGTCTCCTCCACGTACGTGGAGCGTCTCAAGGGCACCTCACTGCTGGTGCGCGCCGAGTCGGATGGATCGCTGCTGTTGGAGAGCAAAATACAGCCAGACACCGCGTATCAGAAGCAGCAGGATACGCTGATTGTGTGGTCCGAGGGCGACAACTTTGATCTGGCGTTGAGTTTTCAGGAGAAGGCCGGTTGTGACGAGATCTGGGAGAAGATTTGTCAGGTTTGTTGTTGTTGCTGTTGTACTGCACTGTCAACTAGATATATCTTACATTAATTTAAATTGTATAGGTGCAAGGCAAAGATCCATCAGTGGAAATCACACAGGATATTGTCGAGGAGTCGGAGGACGAGCGCTTCGAGGACATGTCAGACACAGCACCGCCCATCGAGCTGCCTCCCTGTGAGCTGTCGAGGCTCGAGGACATCTCGGAGACCATCCAGAGCTGTCTGTCGACGCCGCTACGCAAGGAGAAGCTCTCGATGGCCCTCGAGTCGGAGAACTACATCAAGAAGCTGCTGCATCAGTTTCACAATTGCGAGGATCTGGACAACACCGAAGGGTTGCATCATCTGTTCGAAATCTTCAAGAATATATTCTTGCTAAACAAGAATGCTTTGTTCGAGATTATGTTTGCCGATGATAACATCTTCGATGTGGTCGGCTGCCTGGAGTACGATCCGAGCGTGGCACAGCCCAAGAAGCATCGACAGTATCTGAAGCAATGGGCCAAATTTCGTGAAGCGGTGCCCATCAAGAACCAAGATCTGTTGGCCAAAATCCATCAGACCTTTCGGGTGCAGTACATTCAGGACATTATACTGCCGACTCCGTCAGTATTTGTCGAGGATAACATGCTAAACACACTGTCGAGTTTCATATTCTTCAACAAAGTTGAGATTGTTACGCTCATCCAGGAGGACGAACGTTTTTTGCTTGATCTCTTCACCCAGCTCACAGATCCGGCCACCAGCGATGTGAAGCGTCGCGACATTGTGCTGTTCTTGAAGGAGTTTTGCAATTTCGCGCAAAATCTGCAGCCACAGGGCAAGGATTCGTTCTACAAGACGCTCACCTGCATGGGCATTCTGCAGGCGCTGGAGCTGACGCTGGTGATGAACGACAACAAAACGAAGTCGGCATCGATTGACATTCTCACAGCTATTGTGGAATTTTCGCCGCTTGTCGTGCGTAATTATACATTGAATCAGATCAGTCGACCCGAGGGCGTAAGTATAAACTAAATAATATATGTATATTCGGTGATTAATTTCCTTTCGATTTAGGAGCGCATGCTGCTGAATATTGCCATTGAACAAATGCTAAACGACTCGGAACCGGAGCTGGGCATCGCCGTGCAGCTGATGGGCATCATTAAGATACTGCTGGAGCCCGAAAATATGCTGACCGAGAAGGGCGACTTTCTCAACTTCTTCTACAAGTACAGCGTACAAACGCTAGTTGGTAATTAGCCCGGATAAAACGCTGTCAGATAACAGAATTTAATAGTGCCGTTGACTTTCCTTAGCTCCGCTAATGCTCAACACGACGGGCGATCGTCCACAGAGTGAGGATTATCAGACGGCACAGCTGCTGGGCATTGTGTTGGACATTTTGTCATTTTGCGTTGAACACCACAGCTATCACATTAAGAATTTCTTGCTGCAAAAAGATCTCCTCAAACGCATTCTTGTGCTGATGAAGAGCACACACACGTTCCTTGTACTTGGCGCTCTGCGACTGTTGCGCAAGATCATCGCACTCAAAGATGAGTTCTACAACAGGTGAGTATTTTCAATTACAGCATTTTAAGCTTATAATCTGACATAATTCGCATTCTTGCAGGCACATTGTCAAATGCAATCTGTTTGCTCCTGTTGTGGATGCCTTTATACGCAACAATGGTCGCTATAATCTGTTGGAGTCGGCCATTCTGGAGCTATTCGAGTTTATTAAGATCGAGGATATACGCACATTGTGCGTATATTTTGTAGAGAACTTTAGCAAGATATTTGATGAAATCGAATATGTGCAAACGTTCAAATACCTAAAGAATCGCTACGATCAATATCAGGATCGGCTCAAGGATCGCGACAAGATGGAGAATCGCACCGATGGGTAAGTAAACAAAATCTAGCATTAAATAAAACTCGATGACCATAACGACTGAATAACAACGAACGATGATTACCGACTGATAATTAATTTTTTTATTTAGTGTGCTTTATTTTCGTCTACATTAATTTAATGCTTATGATACATAATTAGTATGAAACAAAGTTAGGCGATAGATTCTCAACTAAAAAATTGTTTTATGTTTTTTTTAATAAGTTTATTTATACAAGAATATGTTAACAGCCCGAAATATATTGTAATCAAGACACATGAACGACAACAACGAACGAGACAACAAAATAAGAACAACTTAGATCACTGATATGATAAAAATATAATGAATTAACTTAATTATTTAACACCATACTAAGCGCTTATGTCTTTATTTTTTCCGTCATTTTAGTAGTTTGCCCATAATACGCAGTGGCGGCCGCTTTCGACGCGATCAACGTCAAATGGAGGAGGAGGAGGAGATGTGGTTCAATGAGGAAGATGACTTCTCCGAGGAAATTGATAGCTACAACAATGTCATGAAATGTAAGTGCTGCATTTAATATTTTGTTTGTGCTAGTCTTACAATCTGTTGCCCTTTTTTACAGCAGTTAGCGAAAAAAATGGCCCGCAAACACAAAATCAATCGGCGCAGCAGAAATCGCCGCCGCACAGTACGTCACCGCATAGTGGAGGTTTATTGGGCAGTCTGAATCCTTCAGCGACTGCCACGGCCACCTCGGCGTCAGCGGTGGTATCATCAGCGCCGGCGGCGGCAAGTGGCAGCAGTAGCAGCGACGAGGCAGCGACGAGCAGCAGCGCCGATGAGCAGGCTCAGGCCGCAGTGCAGCTAGCTGCCGCTGCCAATATCGCCCTGCAACAGCAGCAGCAGCAACAGCACTCATTCCAGCAGCAACAACAACACACGTTGACCCTGAACAGCACACTTGTGGCAGCTGCGGCTGCTGCTGCTGCCGTGGCATCCACATCGAATGCGGCCGCTGCGGCGCAACTGGAAAGCCAGCAACAGCAGCCAGAGATTGCAGAGTTGCAGCAACAGTTAAGCGCTGTTGTGCCGCAGAATCAATCGTCGGTGTCCGATTCCACAAATAGTGCGTCGTCCTCGTCGTCATCATCTTCGTCATCGTCATCTTCGTCGTCGTCGTCAGCGTCATCCACGTCGTCGTTAGAAGCACCCACATCGTCATCGTCACCCACAGCAGCGGCAGCTGCAGCGCTTTGCGATTCAGCGACGGTTGCTGCAGTGGCCGCATCTCAATTTCTAACAACGATTGCAACGGCCATGGCAGCGTCAGTAACGGCGGCCGCCAGCAGCAACAACAGCACAACCAGCAGCCTGTCGTCAGCTGTTGTGGCCAGCGACAGCGAGCAGCAGCAGCAGACACAGCTACCCGCCACAGATGCAAGCGATGCGCAACTTAAATTGGACGCAGAGAAGGCAGCGCTTAGCGGAGAATTGCCAGCGGGCAGCGATGCGGACAAGATGACCAAAAAAGTGAGACACAATACTGCAATTAAATGTCGAAAACTTTGCTAAATAATGTATTTTACTTTTACAGGGACTGGTGGACTATGAGAGCGACTCTGGTGAGGACGATTACGAGGAGGAAGAGGACTCGGATGGGCCTCAAGCACAAAAGCGCGCGCGTATTGCATAGTAAGGGGAGCGTTTAGCACAGCAGCGGCATCAATTATAAAATAGTACACACACAGATACATATAATACCCTCCCATACACACACACACACAACACACAACCAACGAACGTTAAGGGTTGATCGGTGGGCGCAACATCAGCAGAGCAACAGCAAACCACAACAAATAAAATAATAATAATAAAGATAACACACCGTACGATGTAAGATCGAACAAGAGAGACCGCAAAACACACACAGATCATCATTAAAACCAGACCCCGTGTTATTTCGAGAACGGGACACACAGAAGAACTCCTGGCTCTGTAGGATATTTGGGAGAGGACAAAATGATCTCTTGCCCATGACCCTCAGTTGGCCGCGAGTAGCGCTTGCTTGTAAGCAATCATGTAAGAAAAAGAAGAAAACAAGCAACAAAATCATAAAATTAAATTTTAGTATAAACAACATTTATTTTAAACAAAAAAGTAAAAAGGAAATTATAAAATCTTACTTTACTAAATTAAAAACAACAAACGAAAAACAAATCACACATATATATAATAAATATAAAAATATTTATATATATATGTATGGACAAAATGAATATAACTTATAGGGTATAAATGATAATATTACATGTGCACACACACACACACACACACCCAAACAAAACACACACATAATTCTTGATCAACAAAAACAAAAACAACTCACATTAATTGCAGTTGTTGTGTGCGTTGTGTTTCGAGTGCTTAAAAACGATAAGAAAGAAACCAAAATAAATAACGTAATATATATAATATTAATATAGAAGAGCAGCAACAGCAGCGAATGTTGAATGTGGTTAAGAAGAGTGTTTATTGGCCGTGTTTATAGTCCGGTGCTAAGTTGTACTCAACGACGCTCGCTCATCGACAGAAAACTCACATGGAACCGAACCCCCCTCGACAAAAATAAAGATTGTTAAGTTGGCCCCCAACAAGTTAAGACGGATAAAATGTTGTCAATATTCCCTTTTCACTTGGTGTGCAATATCGTTCAACTTGTTGTGTGTATTGCAAAGGCAATTGTTAATTGTTTCTTCATCAACAACCACGACATCGTCAGCCCTATGAAATCGTACATATATAGTTTTCTTCTCTTAATTGTTAATATTATTTATGTGTAACTTGGCAGCAAAATGAAAATTGTTTACAATAAGTAATTAGCAACAATTGCGTTCGTAATAAGCACAACAAACAAATTGACCTGTTAACTTGGGCCAATTGAACAAACTTTGTTTTGGTTTTGCATACAGAGTTTTAGCCATATGTAAAATGCCCTCAACATGAAACAAAACATAAAACGTAATGCGTCAAATAAACCTTGTATATAATTTAGATTTATTCCCCCAATATCGAATTACATGCTACACATAAACATAAAGATAAAACTACTTGCAGTTGATAATAATAGTAAAGAAAAAAAAAGAGAGCGAGGAATTTGTATATTGCTAAGGGGGGTTTTTTCTAGACCTAAACAACAACTTGTCCTTACGAAACTAAGCAGCATATTTAAATTTTATAAATCAATTGACGGTTGCGCCAACAGACACACACACACACACACATCCATACACATACACCCTCACACACACACAGAGATCATTTACGAACGTAAAACTAATACTGATAATTACAATTATAAAATAGATTGTAAAAGGGTTTAACAAATGTACGCATAAAGTGAAACCAGAAAAGTCTTCTTGCGTTTTTCCAATGTAAGGTTATTTTTTTTAAATTAATTTTTAATACAACTAAAAAATGTAGTTAATGAAGAAAGCGGCACATCGACGATTGCAACAACAACAACAACAACAGCATCAAGCAACAAAAACAACAATAATCACAACACAATCTACTAGAACCACAATAAAGTTATTTGTTAATAATCAAACGTATTTTGCCATGTGCGCGTGCAGCTCTAATATACAAGAAATGTATTTTTCGTATTTATTTATTATTTTTTTTTGAAGTTTTCGTGTTTTCTGTTGCGATCTCCAAAATGGTTTCCCCTTGGAGCAGCCTCTGTCCACAAAATCCCCCCTCCACACACACACACTCACACACACACATGCATATTAAATATAAAATATATATCCTTCCATGTTGTTGTTTTTGTTTGATTCTGAATGAACTGCAACAATAAAATAAATGAAAATTTAAACAAAACAATGAAACAATGAAATTTGCATAAATAGAAGATGAAAACTATAGTTTATACATATATAGTATTTATATATAAACAAAATGTGTATTGTATATGATATGCTGTCTAAATACCCCTAATCCTAACACACACTCTCACACACACACAAACACATACGATACCTAACATACAACATACATATTATATATACAAACAACAACAAAATATATATAATTTGAACATCTCTATATTATGATTGAGTAAATTAAATCATAGTTTTTAATAGTTTTTAAACAAAAACATAAATTGCAAAACTTTTCAAGTGTTTTACTTTACTACTTTGCTATTCACTCTCTATACTATACCATATACTTACTCTTTTGGGGGGCGGGGAGGATTGGGTTGAACCGTTGCCATGGCAAACATTTCAAGGACCAAACACAAGGCAACTCGTCATTGCTGACGCCATTTCTATTGTAGCTGGAATCTCGGCAGGAATTGAGTGGAAAAAACTGAGATACGAAAATGTCTGCAGAGGATTCGTGGGTATTTGATTCGCTCATTTGCTTTCTGCATGGACCCGTTTGGAACGCACCACTGCAAACCTTCATCGAGCAGAAGTCGCTGGGTAAAAAGAGTTTCTCTCTCGATTGTTGGCCACGTAATATTCTCATTCCAAATGCACGGTCCGCTTTGCAGTCTTTGATCCCAATTTGCAGCTGGATGAGAACAATCCGGACATACAACAAATCTATGAGGAGTACAAGAATCTGGTGGACTTTATGCTGGGCAGCTTCATGGAGGAGATGCACATCACACCCGAGCAGTTTGAGCTCGCTTGCCTGGAGGGCAGACAGCAGGGACAGGGCGAGAATCCGTTTCAGTTCCATCAGGTGTTGTTTCAGCAGATTTGGGCAGCCAACGATCTGAAGATCTTCATACGCATGATGACGCAGCGCAATGTGGAGCTGCAGCTGCAGGCGCTGGATCTGATCGAGAAGCATCAGCTGGCGCAGAGTTTGTCCGACAGCGAGAATGTCGCGGCTCCAGAGTGAGTCATTAGAAACTACCTGCTTAATCTCTACTATAATTATTTTAATTCCCTTTAAAGCGATGACCCTGAAGAAGTGGATGTGGAGCAACTGATTGCCAAAACCGTGGCTGATGATCTAGAGAGTCCCGAGGCCGCTCTGACGCCCGAACAAGATGCCAATCTCGAGCTGGTCAACGACAAGTTTCAGCGTCTCAATCTCTTCTTCGAGCAGGAGGACAAAGTGGATCCCAACGATGTCGTCTCGCGTCAGGAGTATTTGCGGCAGCAGCGCGACAAGATCGTCGAGATCAAGAAGCAGACACGCGCCAAGCAGCTGCAGGAAACTGTGGCACGCAGCACACCAGCGGGCATTGGCGGTGCTCGTCCCAGCTCTGCTCAGGTGGCGCAGCAGCTGCTCGAGGGCGATGAATTGCCGCCGTCGCCGCCAGTGGATGAGGCAGAGAATGCTGCACTGCAGCTGAGACGCACGCTCGCCAAGCGGCTGCGCAACGAGGTTGTGGAGCACAATTAAAATCGTTTTCACATTTAATACTTTTATTTTGCAAGACAAGTTTGGATTGCGCGGCGAGTGCTGACTAGGATGACTGTCTTTATCTGTTGGCTGTTGGTGTTGGCTTGGTTAAGTGGTACAAGGTACTACGCGCGTCTGGGGCGGCCACACACCCACAGACACACACTCAGCTCCACTGGGGTGTGGTGTGCCTGCGTGTGTGTGTGTTGGTGTGCGGCAGCTACTTTAATTTGGTTAAGCCATTTTGTCAAAATTAACACAACAAAAATAATCATAATAATAATGTAAAAAGTGCGCTAAAAAATAAATAAATAGATTCCCCCAACGTCCTCTTAGATGGGAATGCGATCGCGCAGGTACGACATTATGGCATCGGTGCCTTTCATGAGGATCTGATGACGTGGCTGCCGGAACGGATTGCCCACCAGCTCCAAGTGACTGCAAGTACAAAAAAGAGGGAACAAATTGAATACAGCGATAGTATCCTATGGTTTGGTTAGCTTTCATAATAGATCAGTTTGAAATACTCTTTCTCTAAATTAAATGCACATTGGCAATGAAGCTATAACTTCTTAATAGTGATAATAATAATGCTTGCTCTAGACAAGAATCAGTGCTTACGTAATGTTTGTCAGGTTGCCCAAAATGGCCGGCACGGACTCGATATCATTATTACGCAGATCCAGGGTATTGAGACGACCTATGTTCTCCAGACCCGCCACATTCAAGGCCTTGATATGATTATCGCAGGCCAACAATATCTCCAAACCTTGCAGCTCATACACCGCCTTGGGGATAAAGGTAAATCTGTAAAGGCAAGAGAAAATAATCAGAGTAGAAGCGTAAAGAGTTCTTCAGGCAACTCACCGATTATTGGCAATGTTGAGTTCGCGCAGCGTGTTCAGCACGCCAAACTCGTGCGGCAGATCCGTGAGCAGATTGTTGGACAGATTCAGATACGAGATGCGCGTAAATTGCGATATAAAAGGCTGCACAACGGCAATGACATTGTGGGAGAGCACCAGCTCCGTGACCAGCTTCGACATGTGCCGCAAGCTAAAGTGGGAATTTAAAATGAGAGTTGATAGAGAAGATTACAGCAATGCCTACCCATTGGGCAGTTCCCTCAGCTGATTGCGCGCAAAGTCAACAACGTGAACATTCTCGGCGGCGGCGAGCTCAAAGACGTTGTCCGGCACATGGGTTAGACCTTCTAAATTCACAACTAATGTGCGTGTATGACGTAGTTTATACCTGCAAGTTAAAGAAGAGACGAGTGAGTAAGGCAAGTTGAAATAGTGAGGAACTAAAGCTACTGCCAAGGCGACTTGTTGATACACTACACCCAACGCGGCTGCACGTCATAACGCATAAAGTCAACTTGGTCCTGTTGCGGCAGAATGTGGGGTGGCAAAAGCTGCGAGTGCGCCATGAATTGTCTATAACTCTGTTGCTGCGCTTGGGATTGGTAGTGGCCATATCCTGGCGCTGGGTTGTAAGGCGGAGCTGGAGGCTCAAATTGCGACTGGGATGATTGAAGGCTAAACTGCGAGGCTTGAGACTGTAAGGGATTCATCTGCTCCGCTTGGGGATAAGTAAACTGCCCGTAGTATGCAGGATACTGAGTATATTGTGGCAGCTGCTGCTCCTCTTGCTGCATGAACTGTTGTTGACATTGAAACTGTTGTTGACGCTGATAGTCAAGATTGTAATGCGCCTGCACCGGCGCCACATGTTGATGCTGCCGAAAGCTGCTCGCGTCACCAGGTAAATGACTGTCACATGGAAGAAAGTCAAACGCTACTCACTTGTCCACATTGCCAGCGGGCAGCTCAGCATGCGACTGAAACTCGGCAGCTGCTGGGATGGGCTGGCCATCGGCGCCTCCAGCCTCGCGATTGGTAGCGTGAGCGCGTTCCTGGAGCGTCTTCAGAATGCGCGCAGTGCCGCACTGAATGATGTCACGTCGAATCGTCTTGATGGGATTTCCCTCCACTTGCAGGCTAATCAAATGGGCCAGTGAGGATAAAGTTACGGGCAGCACGCTAATCGAATTGTTCGAGACATCCAGACGATTGAGGTTGCGGAGCAGACACACTTCATCCGGCAGCTGAACGATCTTATTGTCGCGCAGATCAAAGATTTTTAAATGCGGCAGATTGCTGCACAGGTCTTTGGGAACAAGCTGGAAACAGAGAGTGGACTTTTAAGTTATAATCTTCAGCTGTAAAAAGTAAAACGCACCTCGATGAAATTGTTGCTGGCGTGCAGCTCGTTTAGTGTCTCGTTTCCCTCAAAGCTAGGCAGCTCCTTGATGTCATTGTGCTGTATGTAGAGACACTGTAGCTTGCGCAGCAATCCCATGTCCTCTGGCAACGATACCAGATCGTTCTTCATCAGATCCAGTTTCTGTAGAGCTACAGAAAGGAGATGAGTATTACTAGGGGTTGATTAATTGGCGGTATACTTACAGCGCATGTTGACAATGTCGGGCGGTAACTCCGTGATGTGGTTATTGGCCAGGAGCAGCGCTGTTAGACGCACCAGGAACCCAATGCCGCCGGGCAAGCTTTTAATGTTATTGTTACCAGCATCCTTGTTGTGTTAGCAAGCAGTTTGAGATTAGTTTTGGGGCAGTCACCATATTGATAATAATTTATTTTATACAAATAAAGTGGTAATTATTATATTTTGCTTTTAAATTCATTCAATAAGTTATTTTACACCATTACTATTCGTTTTGAGTTGTATTTATATTGCTCAAAAATAATGAGAATTGTCCAATATTTATTAAACTACTTAAAATTAATTTAATAATAAAAATCGTAAATTATCATTATATTTGAGTTATGTAATACTTAACTCAGGAATAATGATTATTATTAATTGTTGAGAACAAATAGTGTAAATTAATAAATTAATAAAATAAAAAATAGTCGTTAGAGTTGCTTTGTGATCGAATACTTCCACACATCATCAGTAATTTATAGTGCAACCATCACCTTAAGATTGATTATTGTCTGAAATATAGTGTACTCACCAAAAACTCCAGCATGTGAAGATTGCTAATGTCCGGATCGAGTTCGAGGAACTCGTTGTGCGAGATGTTCAAGTGCCGCAACTCCGGCAAACTAAAGAGCTCCGGCGGCAGCTCGCTAAGCTTGTTGTGGCTCAGATTCAAGCGCACCAGTTTCTCCAGTTTGCCAATTTGCGGCGGCAACGCGACTAAAGCGTTATCGTGCAACTGCAGCACAGTTAACGTATTCAAATTCTCGATCTTGGGCGAGATGTGTGTGAGAGCATTGGAGCTGAGGTCGAGATTGTTGATGGGCTGCTGATTCCACCAGGCGTCCTCCTCGTTTATTGACAGCTTCTCCAGATTTACCTTCTTGCTGTCCTCGTCCGCATCGTTGATATCATAGAGACGCTCGGGAACTGAAATAAAAATGGAAAGCGGAGAAGGAGCAGCATTAGTGGGCAGTCAAAAATCGTTCATATTGCGTATTTCTACTGGGAGCAGCGGCGGCAGCATCGTCCGGTTGCTCGTCCAGTTCGAGCTCATCGTCGGGATCCTCGCTCTCTAGTTCGTCACCCGAAGAGGCCATTTGGAATTCACGTATCTGGTAGTAACGTCGTCGAAGGCGTCGCGGATGCGCATGCGGACCACATATGCAAAACGATGTGAGCTGTTTGCGTGGCGTTTGCTTTGGTTGCCTGGACGACGCAATCTTGACTGTGTGCAATAGAGACCGACACTTCCGCGAGCAGCAAGCGCACGGCACATACTAAAAGTCAGCACCAGTTTTTGCCGTCTACACAGATCACAATTGAGGATTGGTTTTTGTCCATTGAAGCGTGTAATTTGCACATTGCCTTTTTTGGGGTCTGTGTCAGGGCCAAGTTCGAGAGCTGCGCATCACATGTACATGAACCATAAGGCGCTGCTGTCCATTAGCCCATTATTGCCGCTGTCAGGCGTATTAGGCTCCCTCCAGTCGCTCAGTTGCTGCTCCGTTATCACTAATCACAACACACGAGTCTCATTTAGCCAAGTGTAATTAAGTCTTTGCTACTTACCGCGTGCCATGCCCTTGTTGGGCAGACTGAGAGTCCCGGACTTGCGTGCTTGCTTCCACAACGTGTTGGTCAGCAGCGCCGCATCCTCATCGATCTCCCGCTCATGGAACACGGGCACAAACGAGTGATTGATGCGCGGCGAGAGACCTTGACGCGCTGAGGCACCTTGGCGTGGCCGTGCCGCACCTCGTGGTATACGACTGGCGCTGCATGGTGGATGCGACGATTGCGCGTGCTGTCGGCTGTTGTGCATCTCGTAGTGGGTGAAACAGGGATGCGATGGATCGCGATGGGGATCCAAGTCGCCGCTGTCGCAATCGCACAAATTGAACGGACTCAGAAGGTTGGTGCCGTCGACGTTGCTGCGATGCACGTCACACACACATTCAATTAAATTTACATTAATTAAATTAGGATTATAATTAATTTGTTTGTTTTTTTTTTGCGCCGTGGTTGTGCGGCTGCTTGTCAACTAACACTAACAGCTGATTTTGGGCACTTGCGAAAATGCGTTGTCCAACACTAATCAGGCATAAGGGCACGTTTAGCAACACCAAAAAGAAAAAACAGATTGGCGCTATATTTGAATTTGAATTTAAATTGATTGGAAATGCATTAAGTGCAAAAATAAACGAAATTTTAATTAAGGTAAATTAAACATTGTAGCAAATGCTGAAATGGAAAGTAAATTGCATTGTATTTACATTTATTAAACTGTTAATTTATTTGAAAAGCTTAATCATTAAACTATTAATCTATGATTATATTAAGCTTATAATTCATAATTATTTTTGGCGAACAAGACAAATTGTGGGAGTGGTTAAGGAAATGATACAGCTCATATCGGGTTTCTCAGCTTGCCATAAATAGTGCGCGCGTTGCACGCCCAGCTGCAAGCTTTTTTTGTTTGTCATAATTGAAGGCAATTTATATTTCTAATTTAGATGCACCTGACAAGAGCTGAGCCCAATTGTCGGCATAAGACTTTAGCCTCCGGCTGGCCTATAATTGATTCGATCATGAACTTAAATCCAGACACAAAATCTTTTGGCTAGGCCACGTGGCGTATGCGCAATAGGCTGCGGCAAACAATTGTATTACTTACTTCATCATATTGGATTGCAGTTAACTTCGTTTTCAGCTGCCTGCCTTGCTGTGGCTTCTGCAGAGAAGAGAAGCAAAATATTATACGTATATTCGTTACTATTGTCAGCAAGGTCAGACGCAAAAAGTCAGTCAGTGTAATGTATTAAATGACGTCGCATTAAGCCCACAGCAAAATGTTAGTTCAGAACACGACGGTGACGAAGCGGCAAAAATGCTGCCACACATTTTGTCTGGCTCTCGTTTCATTTCATTTCGTTTAGTTTGTTTTACATGCGGCTTACAGTCGACGACGCCGACGACGACGACAACTGTCAATCAAAATTATGAATCGTTAGTCGACGTAGGGTCAGCACTGCTGTCGTTGGCCACCCTCACAGAACTAGAATCAACGTTGCAGCGCTGAGCTTGGCTACTTTTGCCAGTTGTCGTTTGTTGCTTCAGTCGTGCAATTGTCTCTTGCGACGATCTGCTCTCAAGGATTATTTACCTTCCCAAATTGCTCGATATGTCCGCACGCGTCTTCAAAAGTTTTATGCGCGACTTGTTTGCGGTTAGCTTCAATGGTTCTTTACCAAATATAAATTTTGATTTAATTTGGAATTTCGGCTTTTCGAGAATGTGCCTGAAAAGTGTTTCAAAAAGACAATGTGATTTCAAATTGATTTTGAAGGCCAGGTGTTGATAAACAAATTTAGTGAAAACTTCCTTAATGGATACCTCTTTTAAACCAAAGCTTTATCTAAGATGTTGTTGAGTGTCCGTCTAAGAGAGCTTCCACTGTATTTCTTAGGCATGGCTGGACGAAGTGTCATGGGAATAATTACAGCTGCGGCTGATGAAACAGGTGGAATGTGTTCGAAGGGCTAACGGGCCGACGGGGCGCATGGAAAATGTTCAATCGGCTTTAAGCGCGAGCTTAAGGCCAACTAATCTAAATCAATACGCGTAGAGCGCTGCTAACCCCAGCTAAGCAGTCGCTAGATCTGCTTTTAGCCCTCGTTCGATTTTCTCTCTCAATTATTAAAACCTTTCTTGTTTGTTTCTGATTTAGGCCAAGTACGATGAGCGTCGCGACAATCCAGAAGCCACGCGGCTGGACGGCAACGGTCGCTACTATCCCAACTGCTCCTCGGATGTCTGGCTGCGTTCCTGCGAGCGTGAGATTGTCGATCCCATCGAGGGTCACCACAGCGGTCACATTCCGAGCTGGCTGAACGGTAGTTTGCTGCGCAACGGTCCGGGCAGCTGGAAGGTGGGCGACATGACTTTTGGCCATCTCTTCGACTGCTCCGCGTTGCTGCATCGCTTTGCCATCAAGGCAGGCCGTGTCACGTATCAGAATCGCTTTGTGGACACCCAAACGCTGCAGAAGAATCGCGCTGCTCAACGCATTGTGATTACAGAGTTCGGCACAGCGGCAGTTCCCGATCCTTGTCACTCCATCTTTGACAAGTTCAGCGCCATGTTTCGCCCGGACAACGGCACGGATAACTCCATGATATCGATTTATCCCTTTGGCGATCAGTATTACACATTCACCGAGACGCCGTTCATGCATCGGTGTGTATACTTGATATTTATACACGTCAGTTGAAGGCAGCTTCGTTCATCCGTCTGTCTGTCTGTGCAATTATTTGCGATGCATTTGCCTCTTACGATTCACATATAATTTTACATAATCGGTTGACAATTTTTGACTGTATTTCTTTGTTTCTTGCAGCATCAATCCGTGCACCTTGGCCACCGAGGGTCGCATCTGCACCACGGACTTTGTGGGCGTCATCAATCACACATCGCATCCCCATGTGCTGCCCAGCGGCACCGTCTACAATCTGGGCACCAGCATGACCAAGTCTGGGCCGGCTTACTCGATCATCTGCTTCCCCCATGGCCAGCAGATGTTCGAGGATGCGCACATTGTGGCCACGCTGCCCTGTCGCTGGAAACTGCATCCCGGCTACATGCACACCTTTGGCCTGACCGAGCATTACTTTGTGATTGTGGAGCAGCCGCTGTCGGTGTCGCTAACGGAGTACGTTAAAGCGCAGTTGTCCAATCAGAATCTCTCGGCCTGCCTCAAATGGTACGAGGATAAACCAACGCTTTTCCATCTCGTAGAGCGTTCGACGGGCAAACTGCTGCAGAGCTACGAATCGGAGGCGTTCTTCTATCTGCACATCATCAATTCGTATGAACACGATGGCCATGTGGTGGTCGATATCTGCAGCTACAAGAATCCCGAGATGATCAACTGCATGTATCTGGAGGCCATTGCCAACATGCAAACGAATCCCGACTATGCGAAACTCTTTCGCGGTCGCCCGCTGCGCTTTGTGCTGCCCCTGGGCGCTGCCCCAAACAAGCGGCGACTGGTCAAGTCGATGTCGCTGGTGGGTCTAAGTGGTGCAGCGCCTGCCACACGCATGCGACACTCTGCCTCGCAGTATGCGGACATCAGCTACATGGCCACCAATGGCAAGCAGCAGCAGGAGCAGCAGACTGGCATTAATCTGGTCACCCTGCAGCAGAGTCAAGCGGAGGCTTATCAGACACCCAGCGGCATCTGGCTGCGTCCTGAGCTGCTCTGCGATTGGGGCTGTGAGACGCCGCGCATTTATTATGAGAGGCACATGGGCAGAAGCTATCGCTACTTCTACGCCATCAGCTCCGACGTGGATGCGCACAACCCAGGCACAGTAAGTGAAAAGATAACTATTATTATCAGTTATAATGCATCTCCTTGCCAGCTCATCAAAGTGGATGTCCTCGAGAAGTCCTGCAAGACGTGGTGCGAGCCGAATGTTTATCCCAGCGAGCCCATTTTTGTGCCCTCGCCGCAGCCGCAGAGCGAGGACGATGGCGTCATCCTGGCCTCCATGGTGGTGGGCGGCCTCAACGATCGCTATGTGGGCCTGATTGTGCTGTGTGCCAAGACCATGACGGAGCTGGGACGCTGTGACTTTCACACCAATGGCCCGGTGCCCAAGTGTCTGCATGGCTGGTTTGCAGCCAACACCGTGTAAACATTATTTTAGTCTTGGTTTAATCTCAGCTTTAGCTTAGTCTAGTTTTAAATTGCGCTACTTAAACTTGGGATTCAAAATGTTTGCTATAAACTCTTGCCACTTTCTTTGGAACACGCGATTGATTTTGCGTCGCTCTGTCGGCGTCAGCACCGAGTATTTGATGGAGTTCAGGGCCAGCTGCTTGAGGAAGCGCAGATCTGCCTCGGCTGGCGCCATAGCCATGAAGGCGTAGTAGAAATCATAGCTGAGTCCCTTGGCGCCCCAGACGCCAGGATCATCGGCCGAGATGATGATGGGGAAATTCTCAGCAATCAGAAAACTCGCAGGATGATTGCGCAGATCCCAAATGTAGCCCAACACCTGATTGGACAGCGGATTCACCTCGATGGCAATGTTGCGCTTCTTGATCGTCGACCACAGCTGCGGATGCTTGGGCAGCGCAAAGCCGTGGCCAATGCGTTTCGTGTTCAGCAGTATG
The DNA here is from genome assembly GCA_035047365.1 of Drosophila ustulata. Taxonomy (NCBI): domain Eukaryota; kingdom Metazoa; phylum Arthropoda; class Insecta; order Diptera; family Drosophilidae; genus Drosophila; species Drosophila ustulata. The sequence continues at coordinate 28,477,712 of JAWNPT010000094.1, forward strand.
GCGTCCATCATGTTCCAGTCTGTGCGGCCATACCAATCTGAAAGTGGAGAAGTGTTATTATAGTAGCGATTTTAGAGAGATTAATTTGCTACTTACTTGTCTCGCCTGCGTGGAAAAAATAGTTGGCAGTGCTCGGCAGATCGGAGAACTCGTTGACGTACTTGCTCAGCGTGTCGCCCGTGTCCTCGTGGCCAATCATATCGAAGCCTATGATGAAGTTGGGCTTGGCGGCGCTGCAATAACGAAGAAAATATATTTTTTATTTATTATTTTGAAATTTGAATGGAGTTGTCCAGTATAGATGGTCAAACGGGGCACTTTGTGGATGATATGGATTTATTAAATGTAGAAGAAAGTTCTATATAAATATTTAAAATCAAAACTTACTGTAACTGCTTGAAGGTCCTTATGTTTTCGCCCATTTTTTCCTCAGAGGCGCGATTGCGTTTCGCGTAGATGACCTTGAGGCCCACAAAGTCCTGATGCTTGGCCTTGAACTCCTCCACAATGCGCTCCAACTGATTGGCCACATCCAGCGAGCTATAAGTGCGATTATTATCATCATAGAGCTGCAAGGAAGGGAACAACTTTAGTAACATTTGAGTAAAAATTCCATTGCATATTTACAGGCGAGAGCGAGGCGCGTATCTCAGCATAAATGATGTTGTCCTCGCAGAGCTCCTCGAGCAATCGCTTGTGGTATGCACAATAGGTGGGTTGATATTTATACAATCGATCCACGGTGGTGAAGATGTTCTCGAAGCGTTGCCAGATTTTCTGTTTATTCGGCAACAAAGCTGCAAAGATTCGAGCAGCTAAAGTAATCGAATGGAAGCCAATAAAGATGGCAACTCACTCTCTGGCTTGGTGCTGTGCATGTTGATGTGCTTCTCCAGCTGTCGTTCGTACTGATGGCGATCCTCGGCGTTGATGCGTTCCGTGCACACATTCTGCTCCTCGCTGTGGCAATTGGAGCTGGCCGTGTCGTAGGTGAAGATCAGCAGCCCGTTGATGTCGCGGCAAGTGTAGAGATTGTTGGTGGTGGTGAGATTCGTTATAATCCACCTCGAACTGACCATGGCCGTGTTGTGGCCGTGTAGAAAGGCGCCCTTGGGCATCTTTTGAATGATGCGGAATACTTCGCTCTGGCGCACATATTGTTTGCCCTGGAAAAAGTGCATGGCGGGTGGATACTTCTCGGGATGCTTGATGCCCTCGGCAATCTCGGCTCGCTTGGCATTCATCAGTATGCTGTTGGCCTTCTCCTCGTCGGAAGTCAGCCACAGATTGCCGCCCAGCGAGGCCATTTGCTCTGCCTTCATGATGCGCTCACGCAGCGTTTCATAGGCTGTTTTGTTGTTGGGAGAGTGTTTGTACAATGTTTAATTAATATTCGATTTTGGCATACCTTGATCTGCTGCATGCAGCTGACCCAGTAGAGGCAGCAGCAGGCACAACAACGCCAGCAACATTGCGCAGTTCCGAAAAAAAAAACAATTGTTATATACTATTTTATTTTATGTGCTCGACCCAAATGACGCGCTCGTCGCTCGGCGTTCACTCTACAACTGATAAAGCCTCTGGTCGGTCAGCCATCCTCCTATCATGCGCTCGTACTACAGCGCAGTCTCCACAAGTCTCCACAGTGCCTTTTGGCTGCGCTGGCGACACTAGCAGCGGCGATCAGCGCCAGCTGTGGCAGAGTTCAATGTCAGTGATTTGCAAATTGACCGACAGGGGGCGCGAAAAATACTACATACAAAATCACACCTACGCTCTGCTGAGAGTGTGTGCGGGCAAAGCTAAAGCGTAGCCTATGCACTATGTAAGTGTGTGTGTGTGATTTGGATTTGCATGTGAATATACTAAAAAGCAAACAAGCTGCAGCAACGAGTGCGAATGAGATGCAAACACTAAAATACGCTTATCAATGAATTAGTAAACAAGAAATAATATTTATAATTTGTATGGAAATAATCAAATCTTTTCGATACGCCCAACTGTGAAGAGCATTTGCGATTCGTTGCGCCATTTGTGTTGGTGTGTTATCAGCATTATTTTGTATATTTTTAGTTAAATTTTTGCACATTTACTTACTAACCCAAATTGTTTGTTGGGGCCACTAAAATTGATACTCGACATTGAATTAGAAATGTAAAAATTTGCCAAATCACAGCAAGGCAAGAGCGAGAGAGTGCTTGAAAGAGGGAGACAGCGATGTGAACGAGTTATTCAACTCATTGTCATGCGAACAATGCGAGTACTCGTAAACAAATTTGATTTATTTGCATTCTTGCGTTGAAGGCAAATAATTAAAAAGTAATTGAAAATTGTTAAAAATTTATTTTCTCATCTCGTAAAAAATCCAGATCAAATTTCAGTTAAGAATACAGTCGAAATTTTTTATTGTTTCTAAATAGTTAAAAGGTTATTTGAATTTGTTAACAATTTATTTTTTATAAAATAACTCAACTTTTTTACTGTATCTGTAAAGAATGTAGATCAAATTTCAGTTAAGAATACAATGGAAAATTTGTTTATTTTTTATTTTGCCGACAATACAAACAGATTAAATCTTCTTGTCAAATGTTTATCAACTTAAATGAGTCAGCATTATAGCATCTGTGTTTTAAAACTAACAAATTATTACTTATAAATGCGAATATTATCTATTTACTGATGGGGGTGACAATTGATGCCTCCAATTACCGTTAAGTAAACGGCCAGCCCCCAAAGGCGCGACGCTCTTCACAACGCTGGGCCGAGCTCATTTCGTATGCGATTTGAAAGCGCTAAAGCGTGTCCGCAAACGTCAGTGATAATTTGCCAAATTCCAATTAATTCAAGCTGCTCGACAGCGAGATACGCTGTAAGAGATGGGAGAAAAAATTATACGAACTTTTAGACAAACTTAATAAACAAAATATTAAGAGAATATGAATTCATTATAATTGACAAAATCAAAATAAAATAAAATAATCAAGCATGAACACATCGCCGAATTTGTGGCAAATTACCAAACATGAAAAGTAAGCAAATAAGAATGACGACACATTTTCAAGAATCAGAAGCTCGTTAGTAGATTAAACACACAATGTTAACTATAAATTTAAGATATAAATGTCAGTTCTTTAAAGGAATTTGATTTGTTCCTAAAAAGAATATTAATAAAAATGAATATTAATTGAATTATAAACAAACGACATATAAATAATTGAAATTATTAATTTTTACAGCACCAGATGCATTTAATTTTGAAATATTGCAAAAGTCACAACAAACTAATAATAGTAATTATTGAATATTGAAATGATTTGTACCTGATTTTAATTATATCTGTTGCTTAAAATTCCTCAAAAATCGTCAATCACATTTAACTACCGCCAACCTGTCGTATACTTAACAAACACGCCTTGCTATTTTATTACAGGGTAGGCAAATTATTGGACGCAAGCATATTTTATAATTTTTCGTACTTACTTAATATGCACATCCATTCCTCCGCCAGCCGAAAAGCAGCGAAAAGCTTTACTACTGTGACTAGAACAATTTTGATCAAACACAAAAAACAAAATGGGAAAGGCAGATGCGGAGGCATAAAGACAGCATTAGTTGAGTAATGGCTTGAGCTTTAGACAATTGTTAAAACAATTTTGTTTTTATTATTTGCTGCTTGCTGTTGTCGGTCTTGTTTGACGGCGTCGAGCACTCTCAGTTCTTGACGTGAGCTTCTACCGGCCAGACCTAAGAATTTGGAATAAATAGTGAAGGAAGAAAGTGCCGAACAGGTGAACGAACAGCGTGTCAATAGAAACGCAGTCAATATTTGTGTAGGCGGCTCATTAATTGGGCCAAAATAAATCACCGCTGTCAATATGAAACAATTGTTGCTGCTGCTGGGATTGCTGGTTGGCTCCTTTGGCGCCCAGCCGGAATACGCCTTAAGTATGAGTCAAACAACTACAAGTAACACATTGTGTGACAAGTTTCCGGTCTAAGAACATTTTTTTTTGTATGAACAAATTATTTTATTCATAAAGTTTTTAATGTCTTCGAATAATACAGCGGTTAATTAAATTAATTATTTTTTGAAATTCTTAAAAATATTGTTCTCAAAAAATAATAAAAAGACTTTCGGAAATACATCAGTGTAATAATAATGGAAATAATTTGTGTAAACTCGTGATCGTAATGTGTTCAGTCGGAAACTAGTTAAACAATGTGATGTATAAATGTTTAATAATTGAAACTGTTCTTCGTAGGCTATGAGAAAGCCCGACAGGCTGTGCTGAGTGCCGAGGAGCAGCTGATGACTGGCGGCCGCATCAGTCTCAGCAGCGATGAGGCCAAGGTCGATGATCTCTTCATGCAGTACAAGCTGGGCGAGTTGGCGCAAGGATTTCGTAATGCGGAACAGAATGCGGCAGCAATGCACTTCTTCAAGGCGAAGCCACTGATCGATCGCAGTGCCGTCTTCCGCTTCCTGCAGCAGATGCCCAAAGGATCTGTGCTGCACTTGCACAACACGGCGGCCGTGAGCTCCAAGTGGGTGGTGCAAAATATGTCCTATATGCCGGGCATGCTGCGCTGCACAGATGCGCAGGGCAGAAGCCGTTTAACGTTTCGCAGAGCACCCAAGGAACACGACTGCGCATCGCAGTATGTGCAGGTGGCCGATGAGCGAAGGAACTCCATAGATCCAGAGCTGTACGACCAGAACCTGGAGCGGCTGTTCAACTTGTATACGCCGGTGCCAGAGTGTGAGTAGCACCTTTAATTTGATTAGTGTTTTTAAAAATAAATTCGACATACATAATTGTTACAGTGGAGCATTCAACCATAACTGCTGTTTGGGACAAGTTCCAGGGTATGTTTGACACCTTGACAGAAGCCATTTATTATCTGCCCGCCTTTCGTGCGTATCACTGGCAGCTGCTCGAGGAGCTCTTCAATGACAATGTGATGTACGCCGAGCTGCGCGTTGGGCTGCGTGAGGTGCGTATGAATTGGAAGAGAATCTTTAATTGCTTCTAATCTATTTTCCTGCAGCTTTATGATGCCAGTGGTCGCACTTTTCCCAAAGAGCAGGCGATGCGTGAGCTGCTGCAGCTCAACGAGAAGTTTGTGCGCTTGCATCCCAATTTTCTGGGCATCAAGATCATCTTCACAGTGTGGCGTGGCGCTGACGTAGAGAAGATGCGTCAGAATGTGGCAGAGTTCAAGTTGTTGCAGTAAGCTTCTCTTTTTATGCCTCTATTCAAGTTAATTAATTGGTTTTCTTGCCCTGAAAGAAACATGTTTCCCGATTTTGTGGTGGGCTTCGATCTGGTGGGCCAGGAGGACAAGGGCAAGCCGCTCTATGAGCAGCTTGTGGCTTTAAAGGAGCTGCCGCCCGGCACACGATTATTTTTGCACGCCGGCGAAACAAGTTCGTCCATTTGCTAACTACAAAGTTAAAGTCAGTTAAAGTCTTGCTCTTTGCAGATTGGTACAGTGCCTCAACGGACATCAATCTGCTCGACGCGCTGCTGTTGAATGCCACGCGCATTGGCCATGGCTTTGCCCTGGTCAAGCATCCCATTCTCATGAATGCGGTGAAGACGCGTCAAATTGCCGTCGAGCTGAATCCCATTTCGAATCAGGTATTGCACTTGGTCTGGGACATGCGCAATCACCCTGGAGCTCAGTACATGGCCCTGGATATTCCGGTGGTCATCTGCAACGATGATCCCGGCTTCTGGAACGCCAAGGGATTGAGCTATGACTTCTACTACGCCATCATGAGCTTGGCTCCGAATAATGCTGGCATTCGAGTGCTGAAGAGTCTCGCCTTCAACTCGGTGCGCTACTCGGCGCTAACGGAGCTGGAGAAACAAAAAGCGTATAAGCTGTTGGAATACAGCTGGGGACGCTTTATTGAGAAGGTGTTGCAGGGAAAAGTATTTTAGATGCCTTAATAAAGTAAACACTTGAACTGCAAAGTTAAAAACAAGTATCACATGGCAAGACTAGCATTTGTATTTTATATACATCAATTTATTTATTTTTCTTTAGCTTTGTTTAAAGTTACCACGCGACTATGAATAATTTTGGCTTTCAAACTAATTCCCAGACTACACAAATTATTTTATACGAAAGTAAACAAAAACAATGCCGTTCAGCTGTTTTTTTGTGCTATCAGCTGTGCCATTCACAGATGAACGTGCTTTATTTATCGATAGTGTGCGGTATATCGATTGCATACATGCAAACAGTGTGACCATTATACAATATTATGCACTGCTTGAGTTTGCATTGAGTGCAAGTTAAATTTTCAAGTGTTTAACGGTTACAATCTCCAAAGCATTCCGATTAACAAATACACTTGCTACGTTTAATTGTAGTTTTCGCTATAGTCAAACATGTTGTCGCACTTCTCTTTGCGAGGCATGCCACGGAAAAAACATCTTGGCTTCGTTGGTGGCGCTTCCTGGTTCAGCGTGCAAGCACTGTGAAAATGCTCCGGCTGTTGGGCGAATTTCTTATATGCCCATCATGAATTGCTCCTCTGACAATGCTTTTGCTGCGAAGCTGCATTCAATTTCATTTCACTGAAATGATGATGGTGGTGGTGATGATGGTGGTGATGGTGTTGCTGCTGTTGCTGCATCTTCGAGCAGCGACCAAGGAATTTTCTTTCATGGCAGCCCTCATTTTTTGGGGCCACTAATTGCTCTTCGCGCTTAGAGCAGAACATTTTGGAGTATAGTTGATTGTGAGTTTCGATGTGAACGATGAAACGTTAGAATTCGTACTGTGCCACCAAGCAAGAGAATCACACTTTATATACGAGAAAGTTTGTGTGATAACATGGCTAATATTGTGGTGTAATAGCTTCCATAAGTAAACAAATATACCCTAACCTTAGTCAATATGACATCAGTTGTTATAATGTTAATAGAGTGTGAAATTAAACAAAATACTTAAATCATTTCTATTATTACTATTATTGACTATTTATGAGTTTCCATTTCCTCTCAACATTAATTAATAATAATAATAGCTTACGAAGAAATCTAAATTCAGCTTATCATAAGATAATAGTATTCTATGTCTATATTCAATTTTTAGCTGATATAGTATAAAAGCTTTTAATATTGCGCATTTCGGTTGTGGGTTGTGAAATTGCGAAAAGTGAAAGAAGAATTTTCAATTTGTCTGGCAAATAAAAGTAAGATTTTGTTTTCGTTTGTTTTTCTCGGTGCGTCGAGCTGTCTGGCTGGAAATTCTGGTTATTGGTGGTTATCAGTTTTCTATGCTTTTTTATATTTATTTTATTTAGTTACTTTCATTGGCGGCAATTAAAGCTGCATTTTGCCCACATATTCAAATGGTTTTGCAGTTGCAACTTGGATGCCCCAGACACATTTGTGGTTATATAGAAATTGCTTCGATTTGATTTATGCATCATTAAGTCACGCCAATTGCTTGTTTGGGGCGCAAGTTTGTTTGTAAATTGTATTTTAGTAGTTGCCGGTTTTATTTGAATTTCTTCCACTGACACACGACACTTGTGCCGCTGGCTTTAGGCCAAGCGATCGGCATACGAGATTTTTTCCAAAAATGTTCGTGCCCCACAGCTGCGTGCCACATGCGTTGCCAAGGCAACAGGCTGTTTGTTTTGCTGTGGTATTGGTAATTCTTTGGCTTGAGCATCCGCCGCTGAAATGCTTCTCTCAAAATCGGGGTCAACTTCGATTGCGTTCACTTTTCCTGCTTACTTTTACTGTCAACCGAACGTGCGGCCTAATTGCCATCCGCGCAGTTCAGTGACATAAACAACAACAACAAAAAACGGCGGAGATTGAGAGTTGAGGCAAAAGCAAAAGTTGCACCTGATTCTGTAATAAGAATTGCAAACGCTGCTCGAACTGGTCGAACGGAGTCTGAAAGGCAAACTAAGCGAACTTGACGACTTGGCAACTTGGCAACTTGCAACTTGGCGAGTGGCAAAGAAGTTTTGTGAAAGTGGTTGCGCTGCCTCCCAAGGAGCTGCAACTGCGTCGCGCCACTTTTGGCCACATATCAAGCCAGATGATGTGCCTGTCTGCGATTGGGCATAGGATAGAAATGGATGTGGATGGATGGATGGCTAGATGGTTGGCTGCCTGGCTGGATGATTGCTGGTAGTTTCTCCTTCAATCGAAATGGCCAAGCTCGTGTCTTGTGGCCATTTGTGTCTCGGTTAATTTTCACTTCTCAAGTTAATCAATCAATGTTGTCAATGTCGGCTAGCGCCTTTGCTTTCCAGTTGCCTTCATCAGCGTCTCCTTCCCCTGTGCGCTGCATATTATATAAGAATTAGTCCACAAAACAAGTGCAACATTAATGCAGCATGAAATTGCATTATTATGCTGTGGTGGAAGCATCCGTTGCAACGTCTGTCTATCTGCGTAGCGGAAGCATCGGCGTGAGATATGCGATACACAACAATTCACCCAGATTACAATTAAATCCCAAACCCAAGCCCCAAACCTGAATCAATTCAAAGGGCATGCATCGAGCGACTTGCAACAGCGGAAATCCACAATCCAATGATGTTTATCTATAAGATTTCGACTCTCGTCAGTCAGTTCACGAAGATCGTGTGCTTTATTTATGTACAATACAACCACAAGCAAATAAGAATGGCCAGCAACTTAACCCAATTGGGAAAGTGAATTTATCGATGTTGCTTCAACCTATGTTAGATAATTTACAGCATTAATAATATCATAAATCTGGTAACTTCCAATTAGTTGCAGAGCCAAAAACCCCTTAAACTGAATAGATTCTACAACATAAAAGATGCTTGCATAAATTTCAATAATATTAGAGGAAATTGGTAATTATTAAACACAAAAGCATTTCGAATTTGAATCAATACGAGCATTCATAAAGCTCGAATTAAGACCAACTCTAAAACAAATTCGTATTGAATTATTATGTGTAATTAATGTGGAAAACGTGTTTTATAAAATTTAGTTTCAGAATTAATGACTTAAAAGGGTTTTAAATAAAAAAGATTTTTGAAATAGTTCTAAGAATGACTACGAGTACATGTTCATTTCAGTAATAACTTTGTTGGCAATTGTATAATATTAAATAAGGTTTTAGAATAAACAACAAAAGCAAGACTATTCTTAAATAAGTTCCATAATAAAATCGAATAGATGATGCAATATAGCAAGCAAAATTCTTCTCTACCCGTTCGCTCATTACAATCAAATAGTATCTGATTCAATAGTGTGATATATAAGTGCAATATACTACGAGTTGTTCTACCTCATTGACCCACCAGATTACCGTCTACTGTTTTTCCTTAATTGCCCACAAACAATATAAATTACATCCAAAGTTGTTGAGCTTGCGAAATTCACAAATGTATATTTACTTATCTATATTGTGTTTGTGTTTTTGTGTGTTCAGATACGACTTAATAATGTCTGCTGCTCATTAATCATTTTTATTTAATGACAGATTAATATAATTACAATAGTATTTTGTGATAATTATAGGCCTAACTTAAGTATAGCAAAAGATCAATGGACTTATCGCCTCCAAAGCAATTTAAATAGCATAAATATTAGAGAGAAGCAAATCGTTCGTCTAATTGTAGTTCTCGCTATAGTCGAACAGGATATGCGACTCGTAATTGGGCAGATTATGATTCCTCTGTCGCATGCCACGAAAAAAACACCGCGGAGGCGCCTCATGGAAGTGCTGGGTTTGAGGCATGTGAGCGAACCTTTGATGCTCCCACCAGGGTCCAGAGTGCTTGTTCCTGTGACAGTGGCCATGTTTCTTCTGCGGTTTCACATCCCACATCATGCCATTGAAATGCATGTGGTGGTGATGATGATGGTGATGTTGCTGCTCCTGATGCATCTTCGGCCAGCGTCCACATCTTTTAGCTTTGTTGCCGCCTTGGGTGTTGGGCGCCTCTGCTGGAGTCTCTTCTTGTTTGTGGCAGACCATTTTTATTTTAGTTTATTGGAAAGTTGTTGAATTGTTTGTTGATATGAACGATCTAGCGATAGAACTCGTACTGTGCTGCTAACGAGCGAAGCGCCCCCTTAAATACGAACAGGTTTGTGTCTGATAACATGACTGAGATAGTGGTGTAATACTAATAGTACCTGGGCTAATGTGATTTCATCGCTAGGGCTGAGTTTTGTGTGACGATAAAATTGTTGAATACCTGTAATATATTAAATGATATTTCTGTTGCTTTTTCCTTATGTTTCTATTAATAAATTATATTATATTATTAATTATAATATTATTTCTACCCACGCAAAATGTTGTCATAATTATATAATTACTTTTTTTTAATGTAAAATATGAATATTTCAATTAATATGTTGATACTATTTCGGGGGCTCCTCAATTATTTTTTTGTCATACAAACAAAACGTTTAAGTAGTTGCATATCCGCAATAAGTTAAATTCAGTGCCTTTTTACTTATGTTGTTGTTGCATTGTTTACTTTAATCAATATTACTGTTGTAGCCTCTCAAATAAAATTATTTGCAATAAATTTAATGAAGTTACTGGGCCAATTCCCTTATGTTGTGATGGCCTAGATTTGGTAATGGCTAAATAATTAATTGCAGTGTTTAGTTTTACCAATATTATTTTAGATTGTCTGGTAAAGTAATTTAATTAATTGACGTATTTTTGAATCAATATAAATTTGGTTCCCTCAAGCAACAATTTGTTTAAATAGTTAAATATTTGCAATAATTTAAATAGCCTTTCTGTGCCTATTTCATGATGTTGTGATGCCCTAGATTTATGGCCAAATAATTAATTGCAGTGTTTAGTTTGATCAATATAGTTGATGTTGTCTCTGGGGCCACATTTTGTCATGCAGACATCTCGAAATGATGCGAAGACTGCGGCATTTATTTATAATAATTAGTTTTGCTCAATATTTGTGTTAAAATTTTATGATTATTGCAAAACTTTTCCGAGAAAGAGAAATCGTCAATTGGCAATCGGCAATTGGCAATTGGCGTGATGTCGCACCAGGGGGAAAAATGAAAATGCAAGCAACTTAAAGCGAGCCACAAGTGCAACTTATAGAAATGTCGAAGTCGATGTCGATGTCGAATATGTTGTTTGTGTGGATGCCACTAACTGAGGCAAATGGTTGCGTATACTTGTTATTTGTCGCTGGTGAAATGTGCGCGAATATGAAATACAATTTGCAACAACAAAAAAAAAGAAGAAGATGCAAACAAAAAATAAAGGAAAACCGAAGGAAAATAAAACATGCGAGTTGACAATTTGCGCGTTTAGTAAATCAAAAAGCTAATTACTTGATTTGGTAAGCGATTTCCAAACGCGAAAAGCCAGACAAAAAACAAACACTCACTCGAGTCGTGTTGTGTTGAGTATTGACTGTGAATAGTTGCTCTGCTTTAGTGTTGTTTAACCATTTCACATGAATGTGAGTACATTCATAGTTGCACACACTGTGTTTGCTTTGCTTCTTGTTTTTGTTGCAGTCGCTGAGTGAAATGCGTTGGCGAAAAAGTGAAATGCGTTTTAGAAAGGAAAAGGAATCACTTGAGAGTCTCCAGCTATTTCCAGCTGTGGCTGCTTCGCATAATTAACGCCAACCTTGACTTGCTAACACCTTTTAGTATGGCAAGTAGATCTCGACTTTTCACTAACTCTCTGATGCTCCACTGGCTTTTTGTGGCTGATTACCGAAATGTGTTTATTTGTGGTTTTATGGCTTTATCTATGGCGCAACTTAACGCCCTGTTAATCCGACTAAATGCAAATGGCACTGCGGCAACCCTGGCGCAAATAAGTGCCCACACTTCCCCCTCTCCTCCACCACCACAATCTGATTTAATTGTTTTACAGCCTCGTTGGCGTCGGCGTCGGCGTCTTTCAATTGCGTACGATTAACGCGTAAATAAGACGTGAAAATTTTGCAATTTCCCAGCAAGGCTGCCCGCACTTGATAGAGTTTTCCAGAGTTTGATATGCACTGCATTCCGAGGCTATGAATCTGGGCGAAACTGAGGCCAAGTTGGCCAGATAGCTGTCTGGCAATGAGCGATAATCAGTTGATGTAAATCTCTTCGCTGATGGGAGTTTACCACTTACTTTTGTTTCGGCATTTTGTATGCAAAACGCCTGCCATTTCTGTCTGTTGCTATTGTTGGCATTGCTATTTTGTTTTTCACCTTTTCCCACTTGGCCCGCGGTCGGACTTGACTTGGCTTTGGCTTTGGCTTGTTTGACGCCGTCGGGCATTTTTGGTCAAATTAAGTTGGCTCCGCAAAGGCAATTAAGACTAATTGGTTTGCCGGCTGTTTGTTATTCCACTCGGAACTGGTCGGAAGTGCAGCCCACCGTAGTTGTAACATAATAGTGGCAAGTAGTTGCCGTCTTTATGCGTAAAACGTTTGTGAATTGTTTCATAAAAGCTTTAACCAGACAATTGCCTTTTGGTGAAGACCTTTTCCACAAAACTCTTGGCAATCAATTATTTAATTATAATCGCCATTGCCAATAATTGCCATTGATTATCGCCAACTTCAGTAGCCAAAAAAATAAAGAAATAAACCGCACACACTAACCCAAATACCTGAGGCTGCCACGCTTCGGCTTCGTCGTCTTCATTTTCAGCTTACGCTTTGGCTACAGCTTCAGCTTTGGGTTTGGGTTTGACAGGCTTTCCGTCTCGGCGGCCCCATCATCGCATCGCAGTTAAGATTAAAGTAACCATCGACAAATGGCAAAACCAAGCAGCTGCAAATGGCTTGCACTTTGTGCTCAAATCTTTAAATGAAAAACTTGCAACAAACACGAAGAAGACTTAAATGCAGCAATTGATATACTCTGTACTCAGATATAATGGGTAGGTTGTTACTTGATAAAGCTTCAAACTGTTTTAAAATTCATATATATTTGAAAGAGCTTTTTAAAGCGAATATAAATATGTATAATAATGTGCATTTAGCTTAGCTTAGGTTAAAATTGGTTCAAGTACAATAGAGATTATGTTTTTCCCTTTGAAATGAGAGCATAATAGATTAAAGAAAAAATATAGTTTCTTTTATTTTTGTGTAATATTTACATAATTCATTCACGTTAATTGACGTATTTTTAATTACAAGAATTTTCACAACGAGAAGTAGCTTTATAGGATATATAATTTTATATGGGTGTTTTCATTCTAATTCCTCAATATATTGTTAATCTATTAATATATGTATAAGAAGTTGCACAATAATTATTGGGTACTTGATTTTGTATCGCAATTTTCATTGTCATTCCTCAATAGGTTCAATTTTATTTGTTCAACTAATTTAGAAATAATACTCCTCTTTGGCACCTTTCCGCACACAGTATAAAAACAAACAAACAACATCCATTAGTTGGTTGCAAGCATTTTTGGCGCGCTCAATTCAAATTGCCAGCCTGGGCGCAGCAGCATCTGTGCGATGGCCTACACACACACACACACACGTACAGAAGCAAACAAAAGCTGCGCGACTGCGCTGTCGTCGCTCTCTCTGCAACTGTCGCGCACTCACTCACGCTCGCGCTCGTTCTCGCTCTAGCTCTCTCGCTTGCCCGGGTGCCGTGCACGATGCTACCTGTTGGCAGTTTTTCGGTCATGACATTCGTTCAGTCTGCATTTGACTTTCAGTTCGTTCGGTTCGATTTCGCGGTCTGCAGCCAAAAACACGAAGCTCCATTTCTGTAAATCGTTGAGTGAAAGATTCCGAGCGTTGACAGCGCAATTGTTGTTGTCGTTGTCGTTGTGTGTGGGAGACGCGTGCGCAGCGTTGCATCGTGAATGGTGGCGAATCGTTTGTGAATGGGTGACAGCGAGAGAGAGAGAGAGAGAGAGAGAGAGACGTGCGCGGCCGTTACAAGAATTTTAGACGCAAATGTTTGACAAGTTAATGAAGTGCAAAAATGTTTGCTGTCTGCAGTGTTGTTGTTGTCGCCAAATTACAGTGAACGCTCTGAGTTGCGGTTAGGCTGACCTTAGACCCTTTGCCCTCGCTCTGGTAATCGGTAATCAAGTGAAAATTGTGAAAATTGCCGCCGAACACGGATTAGTCGCAAAAGCAAGAACTGAAAGTAAGCTAACATTGTAAATGCATATTTCGAATTCCTAACTGTTGTACGCTACAAGATTTCACTTTACCCAGACGCATTGACAACCCAGTTGGACAGTGTTAATTTATGCGCCCAGAGATTGTTTCCCATAGACAACTTGACTCTGCGGCTCTCGATTAGCGCTGAGGGCGCGCCCAATTAGCAGCGCAACTTGAGCTGGTCATTAAAAAGTAAAAATAGAAAAAATGATGGAAACCAAAAAGAAATATATAAAGATATTATAAAGAGATGAGGTGCTGTGCTGCGATCTGTCTATTCTAATTGAATGAAATTAACCCACTTTCGGACGCTGTAAAAAACTTGCGCTCTTTGTCTCATCTTCACAATAATTGCGAGCGCTCTTCAGAAACAAAAACAAGCAGACTTAATATGAATAAGATTGTTTGTAAGCAGAACAGCTGCCAAATTATAATGAGCTCTGTAACCCAGTCAGTAGAAATAGGTAGAACGCCGCTTGGGGCAACGTCTGGCAGTTCCTGTTATGGGCAACACCTGCAGCCAGATGCTGCTGTTTTGTCTCGGAATCAATCAATAAGAAATGGGCACAGGTGTTTTGTGGCAACACAGTTAACCCGCTCGATTGGCTTTTGTTGACCAAAATTGGGAGCGCAGCTTTTGCCTTTTGCCTTTTGCTATGCTAAACTTACAGTATTACAATAAATAATTCGGCGTGGCGTTTCGCATTGTTTGGCAACCCAATTTCGGGGGTCAAGTTGTAGCCAAGCTTGATTTACGACTCTAGCGGTTGTTCTGCCTCCTGACTAACTGTTTTCCTCAGTCTATTCTTGGCTTATTTTTGTTTGGCTAATTGCAGCAGGTGCTGGTGGCGGAGAGATTTGTTAATAATAATAAAATGTTAATGACAAGCGCACGCCAGGCCCATCATCAGCTTCAGCCTCAGCCTCAGTTTCATCTCGTTAGGAAGTCGCTCGATTGCATGCAAGTGGCCAGAGGCAATTAGAAGTTTGTTGGCCCGAACACTCGTAACAAATTGTTGTAATAATACTCGTTAGAACAACGAAAAAATACGAGAGCCATGTTTGTCTTTGGCTTCAACAACAAATCATTTCACATTTCCACTCCACTCGAGTCGAGTTGAGTTGAGTTCATTAAACCGTCGACTGTAACTAAAAGCATAACAACATCAGTGTGTAGACCGCAGAATTCTGCGCTTCCGTTCTCAGCTTTGGCACTGTCACCAGCCGCCAAGCCGGGCTTACATAAGACAGAGAGGGAGAGAGACTTCAGCTCTAGGGCTCAGCGAAGCGCGAACCGATCTCAGGTGTCATAGCCATAGGTCTTCGTCTGGCGATGTGTCGCGCTGCCTGCCCCATGTGGCATAATTGTATTGTAATCTGCCTTCTGCCTCTTTTTCTGACCCACACGTACAACTTCTGCGGTGTGTTTTGTTGTGCGTGTGTAACTGCAAATCTGTTTGCTTTGTCTGTTGTTATTGTTGTTCTGGCCGCGAGGAAGTCGCATCTGCATGAGCTCAGCAACAAATCCCACACAGCATGTTTATCTGCTGGATTTGTTGGCCGTCATGTTCGCTCGAGTGGTGAAAGAGCAAACAAATCCAATGCACAGTTTTGGCAACACGTCGCCCAGCCGTCCATCGGTTCCCATAGCTGCCTTTAATTAATTACATATTTTTCTGTCTATTCTCTGTTATTATTAACCACTCGAGCTATGATCCAGCCCATTAAATTCTTTCTCAGCGTAACACACCTTTGCTTGCCTAACGGCGCTCTGTGCACTTGAGAAACCGGCAGTAACAAGTGGTAACATCGGAGGCGAGGAGCGTAGAAGTAATGCACACAACTTGAACTCTTTTGGGTGGGTCACTCTGCCACCTTAGCTGCCTTAACTTGGCCAAAACCACAACAGATACAGAGCATTGCTGCGCTTGGCTGCGTCGCATATGCAGCCAGCTTGTCTTGTCGTCCCCACCGCAAACATCAAATGTTTAATTCTTGGTAACACAAACATATTTCTCCCCCCTCTTTCCGTTCCCGTTCCCGTTTTTAGTTCAGCTTCAGCGCATTGGCGCTCGAATTCCATGTAAATGCATTTCTCCAAGAGTACAAGCTGAAAAACAGGTGAAAAACTGTTTTAGACTCTTTTAACAAGAACATGAAAAGCTAAAGGCTTAAACTTGAACAAAGTCAATTTTGTAGAGCGGTAATATTTGATTATGGACTTTGTTGGAAAATCTGGCTAATCACGATGATCGCTTTGGTGTTACAACATGCAAAACAGTCGAGCATTCATTTAATTATAGTCTACATTCATTGTAAATGTTGCTGATAGATTGAACGGAGAAATTGATAAATGAGAATTACATTTTTAATAATAGTACAATGCGGTAAAGTCAAGCAAACGTTTAACTTTTTAAAAGTTTACAGACAGAAATTGATAAATGAGAATTACAACTTGAATAGACAGTAACTATTGGAGTATCGTTTTACAATTTGTGTGCATATTCGAAAGATATTTAATGCTAATTTGCAAATGCTTAAATAGTAATCATTTCCAGTTATAAGAGCGACTTGTGAGGTAACTTCTCTTAAGTAATTTCCGGCTCAAGTTCGAAAATATTGCGATGAATTAGCAATTAGCAAGTATTTGATATTCCCCCCAGCTAATTCAGCAACTTTCTTTTAAACGCATGGATATGATTTAATTTTAACAACTTTTATTTGAATAACGTCGATTTATATTATAATCATTTACTTTTAATAATAAATTAATGAAGACTTATTCATGAATTATTTTAACTTAATTTCATTTGAATTTTTACTGAATTTAATTATGTTTGTTTTTTACATCTGTTTCGAAATTAATGATATAATTTTTAAATGTATGAATATTTTATTTCTGTATTTTATTACTCAGCAAATCTAATCACATTTGAGTCATGTGAGTAGAAAATTTTCTAAAATTGAAATTAAATTAGTGAACAAATATTTTCATATTTTCTTAATTGATTTTTGTATCAAATTTTGTTTAATGGAAATTGTTAAATTTTATTCAATAGGCGTGAAGTTGTCATCTCCTTTGCATGGTTGTGCTTTATTGTTTGCGTTTTCCTAGTTTGTCATTTGTGCAGTGCAAAAACTCCCACAATAAAATGGCAATCGCATTCGCAGCTCACATGCTTCCTGAACAATTCCAGAGTATTCACGAGTGTCTGACTGAGTGTGAGTGTGAGTGCGAGTGTTGGCTGTGATTATGCGTGAGCCGCCTTAAGTTATGATAAGTTATGTGGCCCGCCTCCCGGTTGGTGAAAGTGGCAATTGTTTTGCGGCCGCCCGCGAATTCTTACCCAGAGACAGATTTCCTATTTGTTATAAACAATTGTTTTCCATTTTGCAGCGACGGTGCCAACTACGCATAGATCAAACGCCAGAGATTGTCGCCCACTCGCAGCCATCATTCATCATTCATCAGTCTGACTTTTAGCCGAAATGGAGCCGAACTTGCTGTAAGCTGCCCGCATCGCATCTCTGCATCCTGCATCTCTGCATCTCCGCATGAACCATTTTGTATAAACCCATCATAGACACATCACGTAACCCACATTCCATAGCCTGAGTCTGTTGTAATTCCCCGACTCGGATTCGTCGACAGGAAACAGCTGCTGCTGAAGAACCACCAGGACGCCGTCTACCAGACGCACTCCCAGTTCCAGTGCCCCACGCTCTGCATGTCCATGGCCGACAGCCGGGAACGCATCCGCGGCCCATCGCGCGATGGCCGCGAATTCCTCACCAGTCCCCGCCAGGTGCTGCGTCGCCTCATGCTGCTCTCCGAGGGGCGGCAGTATCGCGAGGCCGCCGGCGTCGTGGGGCGTCTGGGGCCCTCGGTGCTGCACTCGGTCATCGCGGAGCTGCCCATCGACCTGCTGCTCGAGCACTTGCCACACAGCGCCTATCTGCTCGAGTCCTTCTACACGAGGTAAGTCACGAGGCAGTTGACATTGTCTTCTTAGATACATTATGTGGAGTATGTCGGAAATTCAAATATAAGACTTATCTGATTATTTTTTATTAATACATTGAATTGAAATTAGTTTCTGGAATTTAGACTGTAACCAATTTATGATTGTTCTAATCTAATAATAACTATTGCAATAACTATTGAATTAATATATGTTTTTGATATTAAGACGAACTACATTTTCTGGTTAGTCTAATATAATTGAAAAGTTATACTGATTTTTTGATAAAAATTGTACATTTTTTTGTATTTATTTAATTGTAGCATAGAATTAAATTCTGTAGTACCGAGGAACAAAGGCCTTCAGGCAATACAAAATTGTATATTAATTTATTATTGTGTAAAATAATTGTTGAATTTCAGTGTTTATTGAAAAGTAGTACCATTACTCTAAATTTTGTATGTTTAAATTAAAGTTATACTTAACAAAGGATTGAAATCATCATATCGTAATTTGATCAAGTAATGAAATGAAAACTCCCACTCTAACTATCTGACATTGCACTTTAAAATAAGTGGGAGAGTACTATTAAGATATCTCCTTGTGGAAGTGTTGAAAGTACTAGAAAGATATCTCCTCGACTGATCCTTACTGACTACCTTTCCGATTGCAGGTTGACCACACTGAACACAACTCCGAAGCCGGATGTGCCCAGCGAGACGGTGGCCTGGCAGCTGGTGCGTCTGTTCGCCAATCCGCACGAGTCGGGCCTGAGGCAGCGCTGCTCCAAGCTGCTGCACGCTCTGGCCCAGTACGAGCCGAGTCTGCGGCAGACGCTGCGGGAGCGACGTCGCAGCTTCGACAATGCCGTCCAGGGGCTGGGCGTGCACGGCCTGACGACGGATGCGTCGGGCCAGCTGATATCGTTGCATGTGGCGCTGAAGACGGAGCTGCAGCGGCACGTGGACACCTACAAGATGGCCATACACAAGCTGGAGGAGCTGAGCATGGTGACGGTGAACCAGGACCCGGCGCACTCCTCGCATCAGCGTCTGCTCGCCATCAACTACGGCGACATCCAGCAGCGACTGATCGACAACAAGACGCTGCTCACCATGCTGGACAAGCCGGCGCTGAAGCAGCTCTACACGCTGGTGGAGAACCTCAGCACTCGGGTCGAGAACGACAAGGACGTGCTGTCGTGTGTGGGGCAGGTGAAGCGCCTCGACGCCCAGGCTCACATCGAGAAGCGTCCGGCTGCCGGCCTGCTGATGAACTTCTCGCGCGGCTGCGAAGTTGTGCTCCACATGATGGGACCCGACAACAGCCTGCCCCCCAGCCCAGTGGCTGCCACCAAGGCGGCGGCGACAGTGGCTGCCACAGCCGGTGGCAGCAACAGCAGCTGCAGCGACGGCTACCACTCCGACGACTCGGCCAGCGAGGATGGCAGGTGAGAAGATCTTGATCTTGGATCGAACCGCAGCGCAGCCAAGACCTGTTTTCTCTTCTTCTGTTTCCCACTTGACATGGTTCAATTGTGCTGTCACCCACACACACACAAACTGTTTTATACTCTCACTCTTATGGCCTACGCTTTCATCTCTCTCTCTCTGCTCCACAGCGAAATGGTGTCACACTATCGAAATCTCTACATCGAGAACCGCGCGGACGCCCTGGAGGCATTGGACAGCTTGCCACAGCTCAAGCACGCACACAGTCTGAAGGGCAAGATACTCTTCTCCATGATTGTGGTGAGTCGCCTCAGCTACTAATTAACTCGAGTACACTGCGATTTCCAAAAGGTTATTTTAATCGATTAGACGACAGCGAGCTTTTTGGGTTACGCTTGATTAGCATCTTTGCAGCTTCATTTGACTTCTTCATACAATTATCATACATCAACAGATTTATAGCTAAATACTATTCGTAGCGACATAATCATACTTTCATTGAGTATCTTCTATATTAAAATGAGTCGATTGGGTATTTACCATATATGACTACTTAATCATTTCCGACGCATTACGAATCTTGAGTGTTGCCAGTTAAATATTTAATTCTATAAATTCAATTATCAGATAATATATTCAGCATTTAGTTGTACGTGTGAATTGTATTCTTACTGATCATTGCGAATGTGTGTTTGAAATTGCCAACTATATATTCTATGAATTATGATCGTTTAAAAAATACATTATTTATAAAGAGCTGTAGATGAGAATTAGAAGACAGATAGAATTTTAAATACGAATTTTCTTAGATTTATAAAAATCCGTTCATGTCTAAAGTGCCATATAAGACACTTAACAAGTGAACTCTTTGAAAAGCAAAGCATTTCATTTAGCCATCCAATTTGTGTGTACATTTAACAGGGTATCGTTTTGCTAGGCATTACTAAATAATGACAGTCTAATTTAATAAGAGGCAACGAAATCGAAAATGAAATTGCAATTGAATCGAATAGAAGATCGCATTGATTATGATGTTGCAGGCCGAAGGCTTCTCGCCAAATTGTTATTGCAAGGTGGCAGCCAACTGTGGCAGATTCGAACTGAGATTAAGTTGGTGGCACTGATTAAATGGCATAGAAGAAAGTGATGTCGCCTCGGGGTGCCGCGGAGATTACGTTGGCGAACTGGTGCTCGACGAATAACTTTCGATCTTGGGCGCTGAATAGAGACAAGTGGCGAGATGAATGACACTGCGCCAATTGGCCGGATCAGCTGCTTTGACTGTGAGCTTGGGAGTCACTGTTGCTGGATGGCCGTGGGCAGTGGGCAGTTATTGAACCATCATTGCTAATGATTGGCATATTTCATACTCTCTTTTCTCACTCTTCTGGCAGCTTTCTTTTCGTCTGTGCCACGGCATGCGGGAGCGCAAGGTGCTGGAGGTGCGCCGCGTGCTCAACTGCGCACTGGACAGCAGCAGCGAGACGACGCTGGCCCTGGACCGCTCGGTGCGCCACCATCTGCACGAGACCACGGACAGCTTTCCGCTGGGCGAGATCGAACGGTCCGTGTTCAACCAGGTGCTGTCCACGCTGCACGAATATCCCTGCCTGGAGTCCTGTCCCCCGCTGACGCACTTCGTCAGCGCCTGCGTGCGACTCGCCTGGCGCATGATCAACCAGAAGGCGCCCTATTACCTGGACACTGACTTCAATCTGGGTGGGTTTTCGCTACTCAACAACAACTTAACAACTTTATTCTACAACTATTCGCTTCATTTGCATTTAGGTTTCCTGCGTCCGGAGAAGCACGAGAGGCATCCGCAGTCGGACCGTCGCTCGGATCTGATCAAGGCCTTCCTCTGGCCCGCCCTCATGCAGAACAATCAGTGCGCCTTCAAGGCCGTCGTGGCCACTTGAACTCCTAGTTGCTTAAGTCACTTTGTACATAATTTACGCTTACGCTAATAAACGATAACCTTAAACACTACGCATAGCTGATGGGCTTCAGGAGAATGCTCTGGCTGCGCTGCTTGTTGGTGCAGAGCAGCGGGTGATCCGCGTAGAACTCGACGATGTCGCAGGGCGAGGGAAAGTGGCGCTCGTGCGGCTTCTGCTGCCCAATCCCGTAGCGCTGTCGTCCGTCGATCTGGCGCACGAACAGATGGTAGTACTGCTCCTCCGCATAGATGCTCACGATGTACTTGATGTGCAGATCGGTGGCCTTGAAGGGACGCACTAGACAAGCGCCATCTTCGCGTCCCTCCAGCATGTGCTCCGCTGTGCCGCGATCCACGGTGAAGTAATACGCCTCGGTCTCGATCTGGCGGCACTCGATCTCCGCATAGTTGGCATCATCATCTGAGCGATCAGTGCGATCAGTATAAGAGTGATTGGGAGAGCGCAGAACTTACCAACTATGACATAATCGCGTGGCGCTCTAAGCTGCTGATCGTCATCGCCTGAAACTCGTTCTCCGGTCTCGCTTTCAGCGTCGTCGACAACGTCGCGATAGTCGCCACAGCAGCAGCAACAGCAACAGCAGCCGCAGTCGCATCGCTGCTCCCGCAGACTGTTGTAGAAGCGCGCGAACAGATTCTGCAGCACAGTCCAGTAGACACGTGCAGACCAGCACATGGCCACGAGTCTGCTCCGAGTCCTAATGCCAATCGCGACTTAGCCTGATTTCACTATTTGCCGTCTTGTTGTCCAGCTCGATGTTGTTGATCTGTGGTTCTACGCGCCACATCTTTCACGCTCGCGAGACTCTGAAGACTGAGCGGGCGAAGCTATCTGCGACGTCGTCTGGGAAGTGCTACAGTGCCTATTAATTAAAATGTGCTTAATGCGCAGCTCAGTTGCTCAGTTGCTCAGCTGCTACGTGAGTGTGTGTGAATAATGACCATATGTAAATATCATATAGATATCATATATATGTTAAACACACAAGTCATTTAAATACCCTACAAAGAGTGTCTGTAGTGGAGTAACTTAAAATAGGGATATTATTTAACTAGCAGAGAAAAGTTATAGCATCATTATCGATAATTACATCAACATTCAATTGTTCAACCAAGATAATTGCAGCTTAATAAGATAAAAAGATAAATGCTCAATTACTATACATATTTTTAATTAATAATATCATCTCACAAAGAGCTCAAATTCCTTCCTTAACAGCTCATCATTAAATTAAAAATTATACAAATTTATGCCACTATTAATTGAATTTAAATTAAATTTTCAAAGATGAAATTGGCATTATTCAATTATAGCTCTACTTCTAATTTAACATTTAAAAACAAACTTAGTAGAAATGAATAATAAATTAATAATGTATTAATTCAATTAATACTTCCAAAGTCCAGGGTATCTACTTGTTGCTACCCTCTGTGCCTTTCATGCTCAGCGCTTCGACAATATTGTAGATTTTATGTACTATACATTTTATTGCCACTGCAGCCGGAAACTCGATATCAAAGAGTTGTCACAGTGTTTGGAAGCGCAGCCAAGTGCAGATCAGTTGCCCAGTCGAGTGTCTCTGTTCGTTTCCCACAACTTGTGACAGTTTGTAAACAATTTCACCGCTCGAAGTGTGTTTTCCCTTCCATAGACAACCAGCCCAACAACATGCTCCAACCCCAATCTTAACCCCATGCCGCACATTTGTCGCTGCGTGCGTTACTCATCGTTTCCTTTAGTGTTCGCATCCCCAGCTAAAAATGGTATTCGGTTCTAGAATTACACAGATCTCATTTCTTTTTGTGTTGTTGCAGCGCGCTCGAGTGGGAGACAAGCTGGAGACGAGAGGCTTAATGACAAAATTTATGGCGTTTTAATTTGATAAAAATAAACAAATTGTGTGAAAAGTTTGCGATGTTTGCAAGTCTACAATTTATTATCATTTATGAGTATGTTAATTATTAGAAACACGTGTTAATTTTCAATTTCAAATTTTTTTGCATTCTGATCAATCAGATCATCGTATACGTATAAGATGAATATTCAAACTGAGTTAGCGAAGACACACATCAGCTGTAGCAATCAGCTTTTAGACAAGAGATTTTTTTCTCAATGTTGACCACTCTTATATTTTCTACTTATACTTGCAACTCGTATTTGCTGCTTTAGCCTAGACACACTCCGCCTACACAGCAGCCAGCTTTCGTCAAGGATACTGAAATGCATTTAACTTGTATAAGATGGAAACCTGTGATTAGCGTGTACAAGCACGCTTAGCACAGACACACACCTTCAACGCAGCTTTTACAAATAACTTTTGATGAATCGCGCACAGAATGCAGAATTTAAAAAACATTAGAAATATTCCGTCAACTGTCACCTAAAAGGTGCTCGCCATTAAGTACTTAAAAATGTAAGTGTTATGATGTAATAACCACAAAGAATGTATTGAAGAATCTGCTCGCCACAAAATAAAATGCAAATAAAAATATATATGGCTGGCCAGTTGTTGCTGTTGTTGTTTTATTATTGGTTGTGGTGTCGTTAATGTGCGCGTATCGCGTATCGATTGGAGAGCGAAGTATAGAAAAGAGAGAGTATGTGAGGGCACTCGGAGGCAACTCTGCAAGTCCGTCACGTGCGTCAAACGTCAATAAATTGATGTTCCCTATATGTGTATGTAAAGCATTAATAATAACAAAAACAAAGCGATTTAATACGCGATCGTACGCAGTGAGTGAGTGGCAACCAATTAATATGCGCCAAACAATTTTGATTGAACTGCTAACAAGCTGGGCGCTAGCTCATAAATCGGCCTGCAAAGTAGCACAAATTGATTTTGGCCATATTCATAGGCCATTTGATGGGGCTATGAAACGATTCGTAGCTGCGTGCAGTTCGGCACATCCGAGTCATTGGCCTGTCCAGGGTCTAGGTTGCCTCGCTACCACCACGCTACACGTGCAATGCCACTCACGGTGGTGGCACACTCCAATGTGCCACATTTCGGCAACACCAGAGCATCGTCGGCTGTTCCCGTTGGATGTCAACGATGGTCATCAATTTCAATAAGTCGGCCGGCTGTCGATGCTGATTGAAAGTGCCGCCAATTCGGACAGTCGCGCTCGTTCATTTAGAATGTCAAAAAGCAATAAATGACGAAATATGGATTTTTGTGTGAATATCTAAATTATATATTTATACGTTATTGATATGTATTTTTGGCTGTTGTCCCTGAACATGTAACAGCGAACGATTTACAACGGCCTCCCAAAAATAGCGACGACGGCAGGCGGCCAACGTGGCGTATGCTTAATACACAGATTTGCGGCCCGAATTTTATGCGCTACTAAAAAGCGACTACAATAAACATTCGCAATACATTTTCGGCGATTTTTCCGGCTTGTCTTTTATGTTATTGCGGCAAGTGCGAACTTCAAATGGAAGCAGCCATAGAACAATCATCCCGAAACTCACCACAAAGCACCCAGAGTGAGTGTGTGTGAGTGTGAGTGTATTCAACATGCGAAGGGGGCAATGGGATTTGAGTGTGTGTGGGACTGTGGGGGATTCTCGCCTGCCCGAATCCAGTCGAATCCGCGTCGGGCTGTTGCCGAGCAGCCGCTGCGCAACAGTCGCAAAGTCACATCAGTCGTCGTCACCGCAGTCGCAGTCACAGTCGCAGTCGCAGTCGCAGTCGCAGTCAGAGCCGTAGGGAACGCAATCGTCAGCTTATGCTGTAGCTATATGGCTATTGCTTTCGCTATCCGGCGGCAATAACGCCGTATCCCAGCAAATTGTTTGCGCATTTTGCCATCGAGCGTTGGGCAGCGCGGATGAATTTCGCAGCAGGCGCGAAGCATAAATAATAATCGCAAATAAATAATAATAATAATAAAACAACAAATAAATAACGCGAGAGCCGTAAAACCCAATAAAAGTATATAGCCAAATCCAATTCCAAATCAAAATCAAATACAAATGCGAAACGACGAATCGAGGTGAAGAATTCACAACACAAATCAAATATTTGTCAATGAAACGACGCCAAACTGAAGTTTTCCATCAACTTTTTTTACTGCCCCTCCGAGTGTCGAGTGCCGTGCCAAACTTAAATTCAAATTCAAATTCAGATTCAAATTCAAACTCAAATCGAAGTCGAAGACGAAGTGTCAATTGAATTAGCGCGCCAATATCGCGAGAGCGTCACTTGAAATTTTTTAGATTAATCCAACAGGTGCCAGCAGCTGAGAAACTCTGTGAATCCCCTTTCCCTCCTTTCCCCCACTCCCCCTTTGGCTGTCGCTAATTAGGAGCCAGCAAAGTGAAATTGAAAACCAGCTTCCAACTCCCAGCTGCAAACCGGAAGTGCGATTGTGTGTGATTATGTGGATAAACCATCGCAGTTTCTAGCTGTGTGAAAAGTGAAGCAATTCTGTGGAAATCAATTGGAACTTCAGGTAACGCATTTATTTACTTAAACAATTCGCTGTTGTGATGAGTTTATGTGTATTCTAATTTTATCCAAAGTCGAATCCGGCTTCAGCTTGTTTTGCTTTTCTCTGCTTCCTGCGCATCAATTTGGATTAGCGAAGGTTACAGCTGTAGTTATTATCCATTCGACTGACCATTTCCACGTATTCTAATTGCTGCTCATAAAACATATGCTATGCTCAAACTGGGGAAAAAACACTAAAAACGAAATCAATAAAATTGTGGAGTGGGTGGGCGAGGAAGGGGAAGAGGGAGAGGCAGGGCAGTAAACTGATATTATGCTTAATGTAAATATTTATATTCGAGTCACCTGTTGCTGACCTGCTGAACGTCGTTGCGTCGTCGCGTCGTTTGCCACTTAGTTGATTTTTGATAAATTAATAATGTTGCTAATTGCTAATTGCGGCTTCCGTCCGCTCAATCGAGTGCGCTCTCTCCCTCTCTCTCTCACTCTCTCACAGTGGCAGCGAAAGCAATTCATCTGTAGTCGCCACAACTGAATCAACTGAAATGAACTAAAGAAAATTCACCTGTTGCCCGTGCAGTGCCAAGGCCATTGCTCATACGCCCCCATGTACAAATGGCTCTGGAAAGGCAGCAGTTGAGGAAGCAGCAGAGTTGATCAGCACCCGCTGTTTCTGTGAATTATGGCGAAAACCGTTCGCATATCTCAAAACAAATCGAGCAAAATGCAATCCAAATGCAATGCCAGGGTAAATCATCTTGAAAGCAGCAGCAGCAGCGGCAGCAGCAGCAACAAAATGGTCGAGTCTATCTTTCTATCTTTGTATCTGGCAGATGCATTTGCGCTGCCCTCGTGCTGGTAACCGCAATTCACATGCATTCGCTGCGGTCGAAGGGGACGACGTTTTCGCAGTCGTCGTCTTTTGTTGATTGCGCCTTTGTGTGTAAATTAATTAAATTAAAAGTTTCCGGTTAAGCCTCCCAAATGCCCAACGTGCTGCACTCAGACACTCGAATGTGCAATCATAAATGCAGATGCAGATACTCGTACTTACGATAGTTCCAAGTACTTGCGGAGCACTCCCTCTTTTTTGCGCTCGTTTGTTTGCTATGTTGCATATAAATATTGCATTAAAAACAATAAATACAAACAATAAATAATCATATGCATTCCTTGCTCAAATTCATGGAGAATGACTTCATCGCTTTCTGTGACAGTCCATTTCTTATTCTATATTTGTGCGCAGTTCATCAGCGAAACATAAACTTGATTGCGATGACAATTTCTTTATTATTATTAAATTGTATTTATTTATTTAACTGCGGTTCTTGCTCTTGCCTTCTCATTGAGTTGCATAATTGTGGTCGCCATTTCACTTGTATTTATTGAGCGATAAAGTTTGCTTTACTTCTACAGCAAACTTCATAATCCTTTTTGAGTTTAACTAGCATTAAGTTGCTATCTTTAGACTTCTCTTCTGATTGGTTTATTTTGAGCTGCTGCCGAGCGCCATTTGCTGCTAATTTCATTTTCTGTGCAACGGTGCGAATGCTCAATATTAGACTTATTAGTGGCTGTCTGAGGGAATCTTCGGCTGGCTACTTGGCACGGCATGACACCAGCTCATTGCTGCTTATTTAAATAAAATACGAAAAACATTTCGTCAACCTGCAAAACGGGCATCGATTGCGAGAGATTTTCGGTTTGTTTGCGGCAAAATTGTTGTTGTTTATTTGCTTGTTTACCTCCGGCAAAAGCACAACAAGCTGCGGGTGATGCAGAGTGGACAAGTCTGATTTGGTTTTGATTATTTGAATTAAAAGTAAGTCACGAATCCGTAAACAGTCGTCGATTTTAGCATGTTCGCCATTGGCAAACACAAGCGGAAATTCGAAGCAGAGTTTTGGCCACTCCAATTAACGTTCAATTAGAAAATAACTATGACGCTAATTGCAAGGGCAAATTGGCATGCGCCATAAATTTGATTGTGTGGGCCTGAAACTGTCGCAGATTTATTGTGCCACATTGTGCCCACCTGCCACGCCCCTTAATGTTGCTGCAATTAATGTGCAGTTGACCTTCGGGTTAACTAAAGAGCGAGTGTCAATATTTTGACAGCCGACAGCAGACTGTGCTGCATGGATATGATGGATGCCTCGCAAATCCCCAAGGATAAAATGCTGTTCGCTGTCCAAGGTGTGTGTGTGTGCGGGGGGAGATAGTGGGCGTGGCAGCCAGCTAATGTTGACAGCACTTGGCCACTTTAATGGCACCCTTTGCGACGGCAGCGTGCAGCTATGTGTGGCACGTTGCGGGCAGTTAAGCTGCTTGCCACACACACGAACTTGCCACACACACTCGCTCTCTGCTGACCATGTGACCTTTGCGCTGCTCGTTAAACAACAACAACAAAGTTTCTATTTCATGCAAGTTTAACACCTTTAAGAGCCACTTTAAGGTGTTGCTCAAATATTGGTTTAATCATTTATTTGGCTTTCGAGAATTCCCCGAAATCGCAGCTAATCTCAATGCGTAACTGGACACGCGCTGTGGCCTAAAGTCTGCATTGATCAGCATAGAAATTGCTATTGGCTGTGGCAGCAACAGCAACTTGCCACACACACACACACACACACACACACTTATGGAGCCTGCCTCGCTCATAACTTTCCATTTGCCGCTGAGCCGCATATAAACTTTAATAATAATGCAGTCGAGTTGTTTTGTTGCTTGCAGTCGCCACAGACAGTGGGATTATTAAGAGAGAGCGAGAGAGAGGGAGTGTGTGTGTGTGTGTGTGTGTGTGGGAGTGTGCTTGTGTGTGTTTGTGGCTAAAGTGGATTACTCGCGTTGAGGCAAATTGCGTTTGAAGTCGTGCCGATGCTTGATTAAAATATTACAAAAATAAAGATGTGTCTCGCGAGCAGAACGATGGAGGAGGAGGAGGAGGAGGAGGGGCAGGAGGCAGCCACGTCGACGGCGCATCATTGGCACATTGTGTCGCCGCTTTTTGGCAACCAATCGCCACAGCCGCCCCCGCGTTGCACGTGGCACGAACAAACGAGCGGACGAGCAGACGAGCAGACTCAATGTGCTGTGTGGAAATTCGCCATTAGACATTGCACATTAATATTGAGCGTAATTGTCTGACCCACACACTCAATCAGTCAATCGCTCAGTCAGTCAGTGAGTCAGTTAGTCAATCAGACTGCTGGCTTAATTAATCTTGGCATCGTTATGAATGTGCGCAAATAAATCATAAGCCTGTAAGCTTCCAAATAGCCGAAACATTCATGCAACGTGTTAATTTCGGCTTTTAACACTGCCCAAGAATATTTGTTATTTGTTTACGTACGCGCCCAGCCATGACTCATTCGCTACCACCCAAAATACAATATAATAATATATATATGGATATATACTCTATTAGTCCGATCGGTAGCCATGGCGTACCTGAACAGTTGCACGTCGGCAATCGAGCAATCCTTCTGGCGTCACCGCCATTGCCGGATTTGTCCAGAAGCAAACAAAAAACAAGCAGAACAAAAGAAGCATTAAATGAAATGACATTTTAATAATAATTTTTATTGACTATTATTATGGCTGTTGTTGTTGCTTGCTCTGGCCATTTTGGCAGTACAAATATAAATAAAATAGCTTTGGCTGCCCGGATCGTTTAAATGCAAATGCGGCTCAGCTGCAGCCCATCAAATGTGTTTAATGACTTCCAACGCTGAGATTAGCTGTCCAGGTGGCCCATCGCAATTCCACTCTCAACCTCAATCTGAATCCCAATCTGAATCCCAGTTCTCTTGGACACACCCCTTTCTGCTCCCAGCACGCAGCTTGCATTAATATTGTTGCTGCTCTCGCTCTTGGCAGCGTCTATGCGAATCACATCCGCCGGAAGTGAGCAGCAATATAAAAGAAGAGTAAAATTATAAGAGGATTTAGTGCTCGCCACATTTCTCGCAGTGTAGCGGCCAAGGCGCAACTTATTAAGTTTCAACTAAGTGCGCCACTTGTTGAAATGGTTTTAGTTTTAACTACAGTCCTTGAAAGGATGCGCCTACCACGCTGGCCAGCAGGTCACGTAGTTAATGAAGCCGAAGCGCCTTCGCAATGCTCCCCACACATCATTAGTTCCCCTCGATCCCATCTCCCTGCCCATCTGCCCACAGTCCCGCTCTCCGGTTACAGCAATTGGCGAATGGGCGAGTGGCGAATGGCCGCTTTTGGGCATTGTAATTAAATTTAACTGCCGAGCAAACGCTCATTTCGCAGCCATTGACTTATGACGGCCGCAAACTGACAGCAGACACTGTTGACACAACATTTCAATATGTTTTCGACCAGGCGAGTCAATCTTTAGTGCTATAGTATTCATTTAATCAGTGTCCTGTGGATAGTGCAAAAATTAAGCAACTTTTCAGATTTGAATTTAGTTCTTTATATTTTTAAAGTTGGTATATGTATAATTATATATTTAATCAGTGGACTGTGGATAGTGTAGTTTGTTAGTTTTGATTTGAATATTATTATACATTATCGAAACAATATATGGTTGTATTTAAGTATGTTTTTATTTTTAATAAGTTTACATTTTTTGTATACATTGCATTCCCAGTGTATGCGTATAAATTATTTCAACTGTCTATAAAATATTAAAGATAAATGTAGAAAACAAAGTTCAATAAATTGAAAAACCCAAGTTTCAAAGGTTATAAAAAGTAAAGGGCTTAAGACGTCGATGAATAGATTTGTTACTTTCTCACAACTCCTATTTCAAAGTTAATAAATATAAATTCTAAATAAATTAATCAGTTAAAATGTTCATGAAATTCAATGGAATTAAATATGTTATAAAAAAATGAATACGCACAAAGCTTTTAGTTATTCAAAAGAATTTACTCTGAGCGATTACTTACTCGTTATTAATCATTACTATTGATTTCTCACAAAATCTTGATGTCATTGCTCTGGCATTCAAGTATATAGAATAAATAATTTGTTTTGTCGTTTTTTTTGGATATAAATCATTACTATTGACTTCTGAAAAGTTGCTCGAATAGTTGCCTAATTTATTTCTAATCTATGGGTCATTGTACTGACATTCCAGTAAATAGATTACAACATTTAATTGTAGTTTTTTACAAAAAGTAAAATTGTACTCTATATATCAATAGTTTGTTCAGGCAAATAAATACTGTTGCTAGTGCCTGCTCATAAATTATTGTTTTTGCCTTTTTTTTGAGTTAATCTAGTTGTGAATGGAGTGAAGTGAGTGTGGCTAACAAATAGAAGCAGTTTAATCAGCCAGGAACACAGTTGTAAAGCGCAGAAATTTACGAGCTGTCGTGCAGAAAAGTGCAGAATCCACATTAGCTGACAGGAGATGTTCCTAAGCTGGCTTGTCGACAGCGGCTTTGGGTCTGACTCTCTCTCTCTGGCTCAGACGCAGTTACAGGTTTGTGGACAGAGGCTGTCTAGGACAAACTGCTGCGCAAATAGCCAAGTTAAGGCGAACGACGAAGGGAAACTGTAACGAGATGCGTGTCATTGCGCCAAAATCAACAAAAATGCAAACGATGTGTGCGCTGAGTTGTTTCTGTCTCTGTCTCTGCTTCGATGTGGGTGCAAATACAAATGCTGTGAGTGGATGGGAATGCGAATGTGGCACCTTGTTGTCATTTGCCATTTGCCATTTGGCATTTGGCATTTTGGACCATCCACATGGATACAACATGGAAGTATCCCAATGTCAATGAAAGGCCAATTCAGCGCAGGGGGAGCCATTGTAAAGCAAGCAAACATCAATAGAATCTTTATTGCTTTTGTAAATATTTGCTTGGTCTTGGTTGTCGTCTGTTTCCTAAGTCCTTAGCCTCTTAAAGTGTTTAACTGGACGCCCAAAAAAAGGAAGTCGGATAAGCAGGCAAGAAGACGTCGTCGTTTGCTTTCTTATGCAAAGTCACGACTTGCCGTTGTTTGCCGTGTCCTTGGCAGCGGACTTTTTGGCAGCCAGCTTTAAGGACGACTCTATAGTGAACTAGGATTTGGTAGAAGTATGGGAAGTATGATGGATTTGCTGGGCGACTTTTTGACTCTTCAAGCGTAAGCCGAAGCGAATTCAATCACAGCTTCTTTTAATGCTGTTCTGCAATTACACAAAAGAGTCGATCCAGCAACAACGAGAGGCTTCTTTGTGTGTGCGGCTTTATGGTTTCCATCAGCCATCAGCCATCAGCCATCAGCCATCAGCCATGAGCTTGTTGTGAAATTAGTTGAAGCATAGAATATTACTCATACGCCACAGAGACATTGGCTGGCCTCGAGGGAGCTCCCAAATATTGTGAAATAGGAAGAAGTTGTTTGATTGATTTGGAGCGACGAGTGCCACATGCGTCAAGGCTTCACTGGAAACTAATCAATTCACTGGACTTCATCTTTTCATCTCGGGTCCCAGTTCACATTGGGGAAATGGAAAATAGCTTGGGCTCGATAACAAATTCATAACATTTAATTACGTGCAATTTACTTATATGTTTACACCAAACCAGCCGATAACATTCAAATATGTGAACAATTGATGAGCAATTGCTGATAGCGACATTTGAGCCCCCTGACAGGACAATGTACAACAAATCAGCCACGGAGGAGGGGCGGCGGAGGGGCAGAGCTCGGCTACCTTTCAGCAATTGCCGAAATTATCACTTGGCACATGTTGTTTGCTCTCCTCTCCTCAGCTCCCCCCCATCTTTCAGCGCTCTCTGGTTACTCAGCGACTCACTGACTCTGCGACACTGTTGCGCATATTTATCTAAGGCCAGCAGACAGCTCGCTTCGTTTATTTGCTCCGTTGTCGTTGACATGGGAAGCGCGTCACATGTGGCAACAGCAACAGCCACAGCCACATGCCACCAAAGGGGAGTAGCAGAAGGTACTTGAGTAATGGGAGAGTCCAGAGTAAACTGGCTACGTCATGGATTGCAATTCCAGTCGCGAATCGCAAATCGGGAATTGCGTAGTTCTCAGCGGCTGCAACATCCTCACGTGATGCCAACATGCAAACAGCAAATACCGAAATACCAAAACAAAAGCCAACAAAAGTCAAATGCAAATAGATTCGTCTGTTCATTATAATGCATACTTCCGATATTGTAGTACTGTGTATATTGATAATACATATGTCGCTCTGATTAACTGATAAGCTCTCTCTCAGTCTATTTTATTGTCCCTTCGAAGTGAATTCATATGAATTCCCATTTCGATAGCACTTTCATTCACGATACCCAATGCCAGACAGCCGACTGCGATTACTCATGAGCATTCAGTTTTAAAACTCATTAACTACACACGCTACTTCATTGACTCCACAATCTCCCTGTCTCTCTCTTTCTCTACTTTCTCCCTCCCTCTCTCTCTGAAATAGCAACCAAATTGAACTCAAGATAAATGCGATTTCAATCCAAATAGCTTCCAAGTCGAACAGCTGTACTTCATTAATTACAATTCATTTGTTGCCATTACCATTTCTCTGCCTATATAGCAAGTCTATGGAAAAGGATATTTTCGAAATTGACTATTCAAGTAGAATAAATTGTTGCAATTTAAGAATTAAATGTTGAATTTGTTAGAATTATGTTTACAGTATCTGTAAAGTGATTCCATATATTTAAAATAAATTAAATCAAATTATTCTTAGAGTATCCATAAGTCGCGCTAAACTACGTCTGTCTATCTATTTTTAAATTGAAAAATTAAATTAATGACGCTGCACAATGACTAGGCAAAAAGGCGACTGCAAAATGAAGCTTATGCTTAGATATAGCTATTTGGAAAGGTGAGAGGAGAGTTTGCTGATTCTATTTTAAAGGCTCAAGTGCTGGACTTTAAGTTACTATGTATTTGCTTCTTGGTGTTAAGCACATTTAAAAATTCAGCGTTAATGGACAAAATTTTAAGATATAAAGAAGGACACGCAATGCTGATAGATAATACCATTTATTTGAGTATTCGATTTGATCTTAATAGATTTTTAGAAATGTATGCAGAGTAGAGTTCACATTGATTAATCATTTATTTTGAATTTTATGTAAATGTTGTTTGCTTTGAACTCATTTAATTGTGAAACTAGATTACTTGACATTCATAGTCCTTAAAATAGAATTGTATTTATACGACTGCTTAATCGCATATTACCGCAAGACTTTGCTTTGTCCTCATCACTTTCTTTAGAACTGTTATTTAATAGTGATTAAATGAACTCAAGACCTTGCACAATTATTAATATTGAATCATTGCACAAGTGAATAAAATAAGCGGAAGCAATAAAGTTGCTCCAAGTTAGTTTAAATGCAGCACTCTGTGAATCATTTTCCAAGTCTGCAAGTAGAGGAAATTCAAACGCGAGTAGCGAAAAAGTAGGGGCGAAAGGGGAGGGGAGGGGAGGGGATATGGAGGGCAGGCAAGCAGAATGCATTAAGATAAATGCAGCCAGTTGGGAGCACTTTTTGAGTGTTTGCCAAAAAAAGAGAAAGATTCGATAACAAAGCGAGGCCAAAGCGTGTTAAGAGCCACTTTGCAGCTGATGCTGACAGCAGCTGCAATTGCAGTCCAGGAGAAAGTGAAAGGGAAAGAAGGGAAGGGAAAGTGAAAGGGAAGAACACGATTCCGCAATGTCATCTTCATCATCAGATTTTATGGTTATGGAAGCACACACGCAAAAGAGATGAGAACAGTTGAAGGGGTTGTGCATAAGGGCGTATGAGTTATGGTAATGTGTGTGTTACGCATACGCAGTGTGTGACCACAAGAGCGACAGTAGAAGAAGCTGCTGCCAAGGTCTGCTGTCACTGGGGAGACCACAAGGAATTGATTTGCCACTCACGTACAGTGCTCAGTGTTCGGCGAGTGTGTCTTGTGTCCTAGGCAACGCTTTTAATTATGCCTGTCATTGAAAGCGTTTCATATTGCATATCAAATGACTTCAAACAAATCAAAGTTGTCTCTCTGCTGTTGCTGTTGTTGGTGTTGGTGCATTGAACTGGCAGGGCAGCAAAACTTTTGAAATTTCTCGCACGCAATTGATTAAAGTGTAAACAGAAGGCCAAAGGCGCTAATTGTATTAGCCAAATTAATTAAATCAATACAGACGGCGAACAGCAGCGACAGAAAGGTTAACAATTGCCCATTTGCTGATTGTTTGAGCTGCTTTTTAACTGGAATACAAATGCGACTGCCTATAGAAAGACCTCCCTTCTCCTTCTATTTTTGTTAAAGTCGAATACCAAATGCCACTTTACAATACTTGAGTCGAGTCCTTGTTGCCAACTAGCGACTGCCTGTTGCCCAACGTTGTAAATGCCATTCAAAATGAATTAATTAGACAAAAGCCAATTACGCAAAACGACTTACGGCAAAATGACCGACATTGGCACGCAACCAACACAGCTCCCCAGGGGCTGGGGGCTGGGGGCTGGGGGGTTGGCAACAGGGTCGATTTGGCTAAGACCAAAATAAGTAATAAATTCCATGGGCCAATAAACGAACGGCAATCGTTTATGACATGTCCGTCGGCCCCAAAGCGCAGCGTTAATTTGACAAGCCTTTTCTCCAACTGCCTGGAGAGGCATAAAGAGCGAGAGCGACCTCACTTAAAGTGTCGCTCGTTCGATGATGAAGTGTGTCGCTTACCACAAAATTCACTTAGCTGCAAGCGTGTGTGTGTGTGAGCTGGTTGGCTGATAAATCGCCAAGGACAACTCTGAGGCAGCGGGCCAATTAAATTGAAAACGTTTTCATGCCGCGCGAAAATTCGTTGTCAACGCTTGATTGATGCTGCCACACTTTGCTGCACTTTCGTGCCCAGCTTGCCGCAAACAAGTCGCATCCTGTGCACGCCGCTAAGGCGAGTTCATTTGTTGTGGCCACGCAGCACGCGAAGCAGCCACAAACGCTGATAGCCAGCCAGCTACAGATAGTGCCGAGTTGTTGTTGCGTATTTTTAGCTGGCGCTGTTATCGACTGGCGAGCGTATTTTTGGCAAATACTCGTATTTATCAATTTATTGCACTAAAAAATTGCCACAATTACTTATATACTATATATAGTGGTGTAAACGTGCCGAACAATGATTAATTTTGTGCTTTCCCCTTTCCTTTCCCAGCTACATGAAGGACGCGCGCGAAGTAAACACGGCGAACATGGCGTATGCGCAACGTGCACTTGCAACATGTGTTATTTGTGTCCGTGCCCCACTGCAGAGTCAATTACAAGCAGCGCGCCTCACCGCACAACATAATTGAAAATACAAAAAAAACACACACACACACACACACAAATACAATCCACAATTAATTAGTCAATTCCAGAGAGAGGTCGAAATCATGTCGGAGTTTCGGTTTTTCTCGTACAGCGACTTTGCCTTCTCGACGTCGAAGCAGTCGCAGGATTGGCTCACGCTGCCCATTTCGCAGTACCAGGCGACCACGAACACACCCATCGTGCCGGAGGACATCGAGCTGAACATTCCCTACACCGTCTTCGAGGTGCTCGTCGCCATCTTCAGCATCATCGGCAACCTGATGGTCATCATCGTCTTTCGCCGCGAGCGCAAGTTGCGGCGTCGCACCAACTACTACATCGTCTCGCTGGCCATGGCCGATTTCCTGGTGGGCTCCTTGGGCGTTCCCTTCGCCATCCTCGCCTCCATTGGTCTGCCCAAGAATCTGCATGCCTGCCTCTTCACGGTCTCGCTGCTGGTGGTGCTCTGCACCATCTCCATCTTCTGCCTGGTCGCCGTCTCCGTGGATCGCTACTGGGCCATCCTCTACCCGATGGCCTATTCCCGCAATGTGCGCACCCGCACTGCCATTGGTGAGTCTGTGGCCATTGTCCTTGCAACAAAGCCCTGCTAATGACCAACAAATCAACATATTGCTTATTGTTCTGCCCGCATGCAGCCAGCTGTCATGTTTGACTTGCAGCTTTGTGGCAGGCAGCTGCCTCCAAACAATCGCGATGATAGCCTTCATTTTTTTTGTAAATTCCTTATTAAATATGCTCGTGTTAAACGTGGCAGCAACACAGCTGGAAATGTCTTTAAAAAAGTGTATGATCAAAAAAAGAAATTTGGAAAATGAGAAATAGTTTTAGAAGATATTAGTTGAATAATACACATGTATAAAACAAGAGTGAGTTTTAGCCTTGAACAGAAAACTATTTCTTAAACATGTAACTATTTAAAGCGAGAATATAATTATTGTAGGCCTTGTCCATAAAGAAGCTTTAAAAAGGCAAGTGGTAAGCTCGAAAGTTTACGTAGCTGTGGCCTACATTTAACATTTCAATTATTTAACATAATTGCTGCAAACAAAAATAGAACGACAAACAATTAAAATGACAGTCAATTTGTATATGAGACTCGTGAGTTCACTTTCTCACTAATTTTGGTTATATGTATTTATTTATTTATGTATTTATTGACTTATTATTTATACTTTAAAATGTATTTATTTTTTTATAATTTGTAGCTTAAAATTAGTTCCAATAGCACAAAGTATAGCCCAAGTATTTATTTTAATATTTGGCAGTTTTAAATAAATTGGAACAAAATATATTTTGGAGATTTATGTATATTTATTTATTTATTGGTAAACTTCAGCTTAGTTGAAGTTTTCTCAGTCTACTCGTTTATCAATTTAAAATCCCTTAAATCAAATTGAAACTCAGAAAGTAGGCATCTGACTAGTAGGCTAGTAATTTTGGTGACGACTTCGTCTGGCCAAAGAAAAGTGATTTCAATCTGGTGCAAAGTCTGCTTAAGACAAAGCACATGCTTTTGACCCTATCCATCTTTTATGTCCACACAAAAGAATTAGCCGGCTGGGCATTAAAGTGAGTTGGGCGAGACGCATAAAGATTTTGGCCAAAACATTCATTGATGAGGTAGGCAAGCACAGGCCATAAAAGCCACTGGCAGAGACAAAGTTAAGCTTAAGTGATTTCGGGTTGATGTGTGAAGCTGTGTGTGATAGTGTGTGAAATGAAGAGTGTGTTGCCCAGAGAGTGTGGCATGTGCGTCATTTGGCCGATGGTGCATGAGATGGTTCAATGTACTGTCAGTGTCGGAGTGGATGCAAAGCCAAACAATATCATGGCCAGAGTGCAGCGCACATTTGAGATACTCATTAGCATTTGTTGAGTCACTAAACAGGACTAGAGGAGGCGACAAACTATCCCCATTTGGCTAGTGCGGTGACGTCAGCCCGTCAAGGAGCGACCAACATCGACAGGGCTTCAACTCGGTCTTTATGCTAATCCAAAGCAATATGTATCTATCTACTTCTTAGAAAATGATAGTTGACAGAAAAATGTATATTTCAATTAGATAAAAATTAAAGTAATGAAAAAACTTTAATGCACATTTCAAAATAAACTCAAATTACACGCAGAATTGGAACATGGAATTTTGTGATATTAATTTATTTTAATTAGTAATAATGTGACTCGATTTAAAAGTATCATAAAAGTGGCGATAGGATTATTACAATAAATAACTAATCAAATAAATAAATTTGCGGTTCAATGTAGACATTTCACTGTTAAGTAATAATATTATTTTATACAGTAGACGAAAGAGTAATTCGAATTGTTTAAAAATCTATACTAAACACAATTTATTTATTAGTGCCAATCAACTAAACTCATTGCAATACATGTAACTTCAATAATAATTTCTGTAGGATTCGAATTTCAATGAACAGCATTTTGAATATAATTAAGTAAAGAGTATATATTTTATTAATTTCATCTCCTTTTTGTTGCAGTCTAACAAAGAGATTTAAATCAAAAGATTCCCTCCTACAAAAACTCATTTTAATATCTGCAAGATACAAATTTCAGAGAATTTTAAATTGTGAATAAATTATAAATTAATGTACTTGTCGTTGCAGTGATCATCTCGGTGTGCTGGGTGGCTGGTACGATCGTGGGCTTCCTGCCGCTGTTTGGGTGGCATGCGGACGTGGAGAACAACCAGGAGTGCCTCTTCGTGGAGGTGATGGACTACAACTACCTGGTGTTCCTGTACTTCGCCACGATCATCACGCCAGCGCTGCTCATGCTCGCCTTCTACACGCACATCTACCGGGTGATCATCCGCCAAGTGCGTCAAATCGTGACCATGAATCCCGCCTCGGATCTCAGTCGCCGCTCCTCCACGGCCCAGATGCAGGTCACCACACCAGGTCGGGCTGGACACACGGGCACGATGCTGCGAGTGCTGGGCGCAGCTCGGAAGCGGGACGTGAAGGCGACGCAGAATCTGTCGATCATCGTGCTGTTCTTCATGATCTGCTGGATTCCGTTGTACACGATCAACTGCATCAAGGCCTTCTGCCCCGACTGCTACGTGCATCCCAAGCTGACGCTCTTCTGCATCATACTCTCGCACCTGAACTCCGCAGTTAATCCCGTGCTCTATGCCTACCACCTGAAGGACTTTCGGCTGGCGCTGAAGAACCTGATGCTCAAGCTGATGGGCGTGGACATCGACCAGCAGGCGGACGCCATGCATCGCTTCTCCCTGGCGAGCCAGCATCGCCTGCAGTCCATGGACTCCAATATGCGCTCCACGCAGCCGCGCATGTATGTGGGTGAGTGTGAGTGCGCGTCGTCTGCTCTTAATGCCCGAGAGTGTCCTGCTAATGTCCTTGCCTTCTGCAGATTCGCCCATCTGGCTGCGGCAGCAGCAGGAGGCGCTGAAGAACTCGCAGCTGCTGCCCAAGTGCGGCGTCCTCACGCCCTGCGTCAACAGCATCAACCAGACGGTGTCCGCTGCAGTGACGGCGTCCACAGACCTCGAGCGCGACATGTGGAACATTGTGGAGGCGTCGAGTGGCGCCGAGCTGGGCGAGGTCAGCTACGAGTTCCCCATCGGCAAGCCGAGCTCGCTGCACAGCGATCACGACAGCAGCATCTCCATCTCCGCTCCGGCAACCGCAGCTCAATCGCTGCCCCAGCAGCAGCAGCAGCTGCAGCCACGTTGCGACAGCGCCTATTCGTACGATAACCAGAACTACTCGACGGGACCCGAGGACGGCATCAGTCTGCCCGAGGACCTGGAGTACGAGGACGTGTTCGTGCCGCCCGGCAACAGCGCCAACTACCAGGGCGTCGATCCCGTCGAGCTGCGTCGCTCGCTGGCCTGCGTGATGCGCGAGAAGCTGCGCAGCGACGACACCGACTACTACAGCCAGCAGCAGCTGCCGCCGGAGCAGAGCTCCACCTGCACCTCGCCCAGCAACGGATCGCTGCCGCAGCAGCTGCGCTCCAAGCTGCTGCAGGCTGGGAACTCGAACAGCGATCACTGCTTGCCCCTGCCACGCTCCAGCCTGCCGGGCGGCGTCTATGTGATCGACGGGGTGACGAATGCGGGCCACAAGCCCAAGTACCGCAAGTCGACGGCGTTGACGCGCCAGTCGCGCAAGAAGAGTCGCTCCTGTTCGTGCACCAGCACCGAGCAGAAGCCGACGAGTCCCTTGGCGGCGGACAACAATAATCTCAGCAATCGCTACTCGGAGCAGCTGCAGCTGCCGCAGCAGCAGCAGGAGCAGCCGGCGAGTCACGAGCATTTCTTCAGTCCGTTGAAGTCGGTGGGCAGCTTCATGCAGCATTCCAATCTCTTCAATCTCTTCCAGCCCACGTCCAACGATGCCAACGCAACTGCGGCGTCTGCGGCTGCTGCAACTGATGTGGCAGCGATGGCGACTCTGGCGCCTCCCACACGACTGACCATCGATGCTTTGACCTCGACATCGGCGTCGTCCTCCTCCTCGCTGGTCGCGGCCAGCGTCGAGAGTTGACCACGGTGCAACAGTGCTGGGGAAAATCCATCCATTCCACCCACTCCTTCCAATCCTTGCACTACTCCTCAAGCGGCAGGCAAACTCTAGGCAAATACTCGCAAGTCAACAAGCTTTTATCTTAAGTTCATCCGAATTCAAAAGTAGATTAATCAATCAATGTGTGTATTGCATTCGTGAACTATGCGCATTTATTTTGTTCCATTACAATTACGATTACAATTACAATTACAATTACATCTATTACTTAGTTAATTGTTCGAACTAATGCCTAAACTAATAACTGCTAAACTTAAACTGAATTTAAGCTAATTATTGTATTGTGCATACTCGTATTTCGCTGCAAAACAAAAAACCACAAACCTTAAGGACAAACATGAATGTGTTTCTTGATGTTATGTGCAACCAGTTAATCCTACGTACTATATGCATGTGTATTTATCAAAGTATACTTGGAACGTCTGTGAAAACCAAAATACCATATATATATATATGTATATGTATTTGTATATGTATATGTGTAGTTTAAATGTATAGTTGAAGATCAATTAAAATAAATATATTAAATACTAAAACCATAAAATTTCAAGGGTTTTTTG
This sequence comes from Drosophila ustulata, assembly GCA_035047365.1. NCBI lineage: Eukaryota > Metazoa > Arthropoda > Insecta > Diptera > Drosophilidae > Drosophila > Drosophila ustulata. The sequence continues at coordinate 28,519,164 of JAWNPT010000094.1, forward strand.
ACTTCTTATTCTCTGTTTAATGTGGTACAAAAATAATTTTGTTTAGAGATAAATATTTTAATAAAACGAGGAGGCTTTATGAACTGATTTACATTAAACAATATCAAAATAAAGTATCGAAAACAAATCTTAAAAATGCTTTCAGCAAATATGAATTATTATTTAAAAGCTTTATTTATTATAAATTTTTAAAATATCGTATACAAATAATTGATATACAACTTAAAAATATATGATAAATAATATATTAGAGTATACAAAAAATATTAATGAAAAAAGTGATTCATTAATTGTGAAATATATTACGAATACGTAAATGAAATAAACCAGCAGCGCTTCCAAGTTGTTGGGTATTTTTTAAGACCTATCGCATGGAGTGCCGGGAAATATCGTTCTAACAGCTGTGTCGTTCCAGCGCACTTCGAGATACTTTCGGAGCTTTCGGTGGGTTTGTGTCTCGGCTCGTCGAAAAGTATGCAACAATTTGCCTCTAATACTCACACAGCAAGCAACGTATTAAATGTTGCCCATTTTTACTTCGAAATGACTTTACAGACGTTCAAAATCAATAAATGTTATTTGACGAGCAAGATGTTTTTGGGTTCGACGAGCGTGTGCTGCAATCTGACAAGATGCAAGGCCAATCAGCGGGTCTTGCAAGGCAAAGGTAAACCGACGATGTCCAAGGCTAGCGAGGACAGCAACCTGACGCTGGATGCGCTCAAAAGCGTTGTGTCGAAAGCTTTCTTGGGCAAATTCACAGCTGTTCTTCCAAAGCTTTTCGCGAGCCAGTGGAAGACGTTCGAAGGTCAGAAGAAGGTTAGTTAGTACATCAGTTGATTACATTCGAGGTGGGTGTGTTTTTTTCTTCGCTCTGCCGCTAAATTAAAGTAAAAGTGATGAAATTTTGCGATAGCGCCAGCGGCGACTTATCAATCAAAAACTACATTTTGGACTCGACTAATCTGAAATTCTTGAAGTACTAATTTGGCTTACGCTTTTTCCAGTTTTTTGCAAATCTCTCAGACACCGGGTGCAACATGGCTGGCCGTAAATTCTGCGTTGGAGGCAACTGGAAGATGAATGGCGATCAGAAGTCGATTGCCGAAATCTGCAAGACCCTCAGCGACGCCAAGCTGGACCCCAACACAGATGTCGTAATCGGCTGCCCCGCCATCTATCTGATGTACGCCCGCAACCTGCTGCCCTGCAGCATCGGCGTTGCCGGCCAGAACGCCTACAAGGTGGCCAAGGGCGCCTTCACCGGCGAGATTGCGCCCGCCATGCTGAAGGACGTGGGCGCCGACTGGGTCATCCTGGGTCACTCGGAGCGTCGCGCCATCTTCAAGGAGTCCGACGAGCTGATTGCCGAGAAGGCCGAGCACGCCCTGGCCGAGGGCCTCAAGGTCATCGCCTGCATCGGCGAGACCCTCGAGGAGCGCGAGGCCGGCAACACCAACGACGTCGTCGCCCGCCAGATGTGCGCCTACGCCAAGAAGATCCGCGACTGGACGAACGTCGTCGTCGCCTACGAGCCCGTCTGGGCCATTGGCACCGGCAAGACCGCCACCCCCGATCAGGTAACATTTATACTATATATGCTATATATTTTTTTATTAATTTGCTGTGCTATTTTTAGGCCCAAGAGGTGCACGCCTATCTGCGGAAGTGGCTGGTTGAGAACGTCTCCAAGGAGGTGTCCGACGGTCTGCGCATTCAGTATGGCGGCTCCGTGACCGCCGCCAATGCCAAGGAGCTGGCCAAGAAGCCCGACATCGACGGCTTCCTTGTGGGCGGCGCCTCGCTGAAGCCCGAGTTCGTGGACATCATCAATGCCCGCCAGTAGAGGGCACTCGATCAGAACCTCAGCAGCTAGAGAACTGCCCCAAAAAAAAAGCAAAAAAACAACTTGTTACCCGGATCTGAAACTTATTGCATTAAGCGCGCACAAACATTTTAAAATTTGATGTCTTATCGATTAGCGATAACTCTCGATAGTTTTCGATTGTAATTCAAAATTCCATGTCGCTGTTCCATCTCTTTATTTATATTTCTGGCAATTTTGGAAAATTATGTGTGAATGATTCCCGCCTAGGATTATTTGAATTACACTCAATACGCTAAATACTTTGGACGCTAAGGCCGCAAAATAAATGTTAAAAACTATTATAAAAAAACGGAAATTGGCATTATACAAATTGGAAATTGGAACTAAGCAACCCTAAGCTGCGCTGTAACATTGATCTCCAGCTGACATCTGGAATTTATTAGTCTGACTACATTTATCAAAGTTATAGTTAGCATTTCAGTTTCTTCCAATTTTAAAACGCACGACGCTTTTTATTTAGCTACAAATTTTATATTGATTAAAATTTTCCATTTCCTCCAAATTGTAGCAGTTAAGAGAGAACAATTGAAAGACTGTGTAATACATATTTGTAGACTCTAAAAGGCGTGTTTAATATGGAGCCTTTGAAACAGAATTATACCTACGATATTATAGTGCGGAAAGCGCAGCTTCCGCGACCCGAACAAGATGATGATTACGAGGAACCCGAACGCACCTTCAGCGTTCGCATGTTAAACGACTTCGTCGATCTGACTCCCAATCGCGTCTTGGTCGAAAACTTTCCCAACCAGAACATGGGCGAGTTTGTCACCAGTCCCTGCGATCTCATCGGCGCCCTCAGCTCCAGGGGCATTTGTGTCAGTGTCTACGATGATGGTCAAATCCTGGGCTCGGGCAATGCGATGGTGTCCGATGTCCTGCTGCGCAAACTGGTCACTCAGACCTTCAAGACCACCGAGGTGCTCAATGTGAAAATAACGAGGGGCAAGAGAGAAATTGGCTCGCTGGAGCTGAGCCTTAAAATCTCCTCCGCAGATCCGGATCTAGAGTAAGTTTTCAAACTCATACTTCATTTGTAGGCTAAGCTTGTCATTTATCAAAATTTGCACTGTGACTCAAACCATTCCCAAACACAAATTAAATATTTCATAATATTTCTAGATTGTAAGAATTGGTATTGTGCGAAATCGTTTCTTATTGCACGATAAGAAGATAAGATACGTTGTGTGAAAATTGCAGTTTTGTAGTATTTTTTGTTGTGTTTGGACTTTGCTTTGCTAGTAGAATCCGTGTGAGAACATATATTATTTTATTAATCCTTTTTCTGAATTTATAGTAAGTTTATTATATTTTTTTTTTTGCTTTTTTCTACTACTCCTCTGACGAAATTCTTTTTTTTATTTATTGCTTAGCACTCGCTTGCAGCATTTTGGCTGCTATGACATTTGTCGCCCACTGGACAAGTCTGTGAATCCCCGCGACGTCATCTTCACCATGGGTCGCTCGGGCAAATGCGCAGCCACCACTTGCATCACCGATGAGCGTCTGATGTCGCATGCTGGCGCGCCCTTCAACTGCCTGCATGAGGCAGGCGGGCCCAAGGAGGAATGCGGTTGCTTCATCCCAGGTGTGAAGCCTCCGCCGGGGCTGGATCAGGCGAAGGAGCGCGAGCAGAAGCTGCTCAAGAAACTGCTGACTGAACTGGATGTCGATCGCGAGCATGTTCCAACGCCGCCGCCAGAACACGCGCTCTCCAGGCAGCAGAGATGCCAATGCAAGTCCAGCGATAGCAGCTACTTCTCCCCCATGGAGTTCTGGTCGGATGCCCTGGACACGGACAGTGACGAAGACTTTGACGACGACGACGACGACGATTGCGATTTATTGCCGCATCAAATTGAAGAGCTGGAGGCCAAGCGCAAGAAGGCGCTGGGCGTTTGTCCGCAGATTGCGGCGCCCAGTCTGACCAACGTCAAGTACAAGCCGCCCAATCTGTGTCCCGTCTGCAATGCCAACATCACCTGGCTGCCCAAGCTGGCCGCGTGTCCTTACTGCGGCTACAAACGCTTCGACATGGAGAAGCCCAGCGAGGAACCCTTCGACGAGACGGCGACGGCAGCGGAAGTGCTGCGCAATCACATCCTCCAGACGTGCTTCGACGCCGACAAGCCGGCTCCGAAGTGCGACGGCCAAGACGGAGGCGGCGATGCGCCGTCGGTGCCCAGCTACAAGCTGACCAAGGAGTGCACCTGCAGCTCGGATCGTGTCTGCACCAGGTGTCGCATCCGAGAGCTGTGCGAGCAGGTGTTTCAGACGGAGGCCAAGTCGAAGACGCTCACGCTGCCCGCCTCGCCGCCCGCCTCCGTCAAGGCGGTCAAGAAGAAGGCGTCGACGCCGTCGCAGCATCGCGAGCAGCTGGTGAACATCTTCACGGAGATGCGGGACAACTACGCGGGCACGGAGAAGACGGCACAGCAGGAATGTGCTGCAGTAAAGTCGCGTAAAGGAAACAAAGCGTGTGGCAAAGGGAAGCGCACTTCGCCCGCCGTCAAGAAGCTGCTCAAGGAAATGGCCCGGAGCTTTCCCTGCAAGCCCAAGAAGAAGGCGAAGAAGAGCCGCAAGGCCAAGCGGCGCTCGCGTTCCAAGCGGTAACAATACAAATCGATCCCTCTAAAATTCCCTTTTTTGATCTTCTGCTCTTGCAGCTACACTTTTCTGGAGCCCAAGCCGCCTGTGAACCCGGTGACCACGCATCAAAGCTGCGCCGGCGACAGAGGTCGCGTGCCCTGCAACATGGGCTGGAAATGGACGGCCAGCGAGCTGGCGCGGCACAGATGCTGGAAGCCCGGCGCCATCATGAAGCCCATTCGCCAGCTGATGGCGTATTTCCTGCGCGATTATCCCGCCGATGTGGTCGGCACCACGAAGCGACATTGCCGCTGGCGCGGACAGTCGCAGGATGGCGTCGAGGAGGAGTCGCTGGTGCAGCATCCCACGCTGCATATTGTGAAGAAGCACGACGAATACATCATCACGCTGCGACCCCTCAAAGATCCCAAGACGCTGGCTGTGGCTGCCAATCCCTATGCGAACATGAAGCCGGTTGTGTTCCGCATTGTCAAGGATCCGATTGCAGCCGGCGAGCGCGAGATCAAGACGACGCTCAAGGACGAGCTCGGCTACCCGGTGTGCACCTGCAACCAGCCGATTGGACAGTGCTTCTGTCGCAGCCACGTCGACAAGCTGATCGTCCAGCAGGCCGTGCGCAGCTTGGCCGAGGCCCGTGGCTGGCAGGACATCTCCAACAGCTTTGTGTTCAACGACCTCTCCGAGAGCGAGAGCGACAGCGAAAACGAACTCGACTTTGGCGTCACGCCCCCAGCGGGCGTCGTCAAGCCGGAGCGTCTCCGGCAGCCGGATCGAGCGCACTGCGAGACGCAGTACGACTCCAATGATTGCGCCATGCCCACCATGTTTCCGCATCCGCCCACGGCGCTGGTGCAGTACGGCGGCTGTGTGGTGGGTGAGCGGCGAGGACGCTTCCCCTGGATTATGGGCAAGGGATTCGTGCATCGGGAGCCGAAGCCAGCGAAGAAGATCAACAAGCCCCCCAAGCAGAAGAAGTCGAAGAAGGGCAGGCAAAAAGGTGGCTACGATGCCGGACACTTTACGGGCAACTATTTGCCTTTCCATCGCAACTGGCACAAGTCGAACATGCCGCTCCAGACTCCGGTCAGATATGACCATGGACCGATTTGGTAAACAATCCAAAAAATAAACAAGACTAAATTTTATGTAAAATTGAAAAATTCCAAAAAAATCATTGTAAGACGTAAGACTGAAGCCTTGTAAATAAAATCGAGAGTGAATTTAGATATTATTTTTATATTTAATATAGTAGCCTAAGAATTTAATTTGGGCTGCACAGCATGCCTTGAGAACCTCATTAGTTTTCTTGGCCTTCCGTCTCCACAATTTCAGTCATACTCTATTGAAAATTCAGGGCGTTTGCTTCCAGGCTCTAGCATTGTATAAATTTATAGCTGTGAAATTATCAAGTTTTCTCTTTACATTTGCTCGAAATTTTCAATTGGTTTTGCGTATTAATTGTTTTGTTTGGACAATGGCGAAATCTCCTTGCTGCTGGGCCTCCAACGAGTTGAGCCGCGACAAGGCGAACTACATGAAGTGTTCCACGCGGTTCAATCAGCCGCCTCCCTGCGACGATGGCAAGAGCAAGAAGAAGGGCAAAGATGGCAAGGACAAGACCAAGAACATGTGCTGTGGCATGGCCTTTTACATGCAACAGCTGAAGGCTGCCGAACAGCAGGACACCGAGGACGAGCTGCAGTGCGGACCTTCGAAGGGCAAGAAGGGCAAGAAGAAGAACAAGGGCATGAAGGATTATTATCGCTGCTTCACCGCCAACATGGTCTGCATGAAGCTCTATATGCCCGGTCGCGACTTCGAGTGTCCCGATCAGCTGCAGATCAAGGCGACAGTTTGTCGTGGTTGCAAGCCCATCCTGTGCGCCGATCGCATCAACGTCAACTGCTTGCCACGCGAACCGATCGCCAGCTTCTCCATGCTGGCCGAGTGCCTGGAGAGGGAGCTGAACGAGGGCATCTCTGTGTCCGTCTCATACATGAAGAAGGAAATCGGTAAGTGAACAAATCTGAGATGAGTTCTTAAATATTGAATTAAATTTAAATTAGAGAAGCAAAATTCTAGCCATGCTTAATTAAAGCTAATTAAAAAGTTACTCGTACTACTTGATTCAATTACAAAATTGGGCAACAATTAAATCTCCCGTTTTTTTTTATTTTGTCTTACATTACTTTATTGTTCAGAAATATTTTATTTATTTAAAAATGCAAACAATTTCATATTGTAACACATTCTCGTATTTAAATTGTGTCTTTAAAAAAGCAAAGCAAAATCGTTTCATTTAGTTTTTGGTTGGTCATTATTAATGACATAATTTAAATTTACTATTTTTGTTAATTGCTAAGCAAATGCATGACAACAATCGTTTTGTCAAGATTGAAAGTAATTGATTTAGCATGCGAATTCGAGCATTCCTTGTTAATAACATAAAGTTTAAAAATATTATTTGTGTTTTTGAAATAGTTTATTTTTTGTAGAGCTTAGGAAAGGTTATTTAATTAGACTTGTATGCAAATTAAATATTATAACGAATATTATTATTATAATTATTTTGTTTTGTTTCCAGGGCGCGGCTGCTTTGTGCCACCCGAGGCGGTCATCCTGCGAATGGTCAACACTCTGCAGGAAGTCGTGTACACCGCCAACGTTGAGCTGACCTGCAAGGGCTGCACCGTCGGCATGTGCATGATCCGGATGTCCATGCTCATGCGGTGTCAGAACCTTGATCCGTAAGTAAGCGCTCCAACTCTGTCTCACGCTGTCAAGCTGGAGCCTGGAGAACACGCCCCACAACACGAACACAACAAATTTCAATAGAGTAATTTTGGATACGGACACACGGACCTTTGCAGCTTGGGGAACTCCGCCAACGATGACAACGATTGCGATGACGCTTGTGGAGGTGGCGACGACTGCTTTGGCCCCGACAGTTCGCAGAGCTGCTCATCCTCAGATCCTTGTGCGGGCTTCGTCAGCATGGAGGATCCTTCCTGTCCCTCCTCCGAAGACGCCACGCGCAAAGCAGCTGGCGCTGAGGTGAGTCACAACCTGGCGATTGGAATCTGTGCTTAACAATCTTGTTGTCTTTTCAATAGCCTCCAAGGCTCATCGACATGGCGGGTCCCTATGCCGTGTATAGTTGCCCGGAGAACAACGACGGCTGCTTGAACATCAAGGCTCTGCCCGGGCCGGGCGGACAATTCCAGATGACCTCGCATCTGGGCACGGGCAACACGAATCGCGTCTGTCCGCAGATCTCGGCGCCCAAGCTCAAGCAGCTGGGCATCAAGGTGGCCCGCGAGTGTCCCGTGTGCCACGAGGACGTCTCGTGGCTGCCCCTGATCTCGGCGTGCCCGCAATGCGGCTACAAGCCGCTGCCCGAGCTCGTGGAGAAGGATTACGATGAGAAGGCCACGGCCAAAGACATACTCACCGAGTTCTTCGACTCCCTGGGCACGAAGGATCCCAACAGCCTCTCCCCGAAAGCAGGCTGCGCATCGGACTGCACGGTGGCAACCAACGGCGCCGAGAAGGTGGACAGCAAGGCGTCCGAGGGATTCGAGACCATCGTGCAGGACTACGAGTCGCTGAAGAAGAGCATCAAGAAGTGCAAGTCCGGCAACGGCTCGCAAGGAGCAGGATCGAAGAGCGGGAAGCCGCCGAGTCTGCTGGAGGTGTTCACCGAGATGCGCGACTTGTTCCAGGCGGGCGACTCGGACGAGAAGAAGCAGGCCAAGATCCGGGAGATCTGCGAGCAGGCCTGCAAGGTAGCCAAGGCCAGCAGGCGACGCAGCGCCAGATCAGCGTCCCGGCACAGCGATCCCTGCGGCGTCCTTAAGATGCGGAAGCGACATTCGAAGCGCCAGGCGCGGCTGCAGGTCAAGTCGCGTCTGTACACGCCGCTGGATTCGCTCGAGCATCGCAGACAAGGTCATGCACATTGCCATCAGGACGAGCACAAGGTGCCCGCGCACATGGGCTGGCTGTGGACGCAGTGTCCGCTGGCCCAGCGACCGGGATGGCGACCCGGCGCCATACGCCGCTCCATTCGCGAGCTGATGAGCTACTTCCTCAAGGACTACCCCGTGGACAGCATTCCCCTCTCCAAGTACAAGTCCTATCACCGCAACAAAGCGCCGGCCGAGGCGGATGGGCTGGAGAGGGCCGAGGATCTGGTGCAGCTGCCCACGCTGCACATCGAGAAGAAGAACGACGAGTATCTGATCACGCTGCGACCGCTCAAGGATGCCGAGTCCTTGCGGCTGTCCGCCAATCCGTACGCCAACATGCAGCCGGTGCAGTTCCGCATCGTGAAGAACCCGCTGCTGAAGCAGCTGCGGGAGCTGAAGCGCTGCCTCAAGAAGATGGGCTTCAGCAAGTGCAAGTGCCACAGGCCCGTGCTGCAATGCTACTGTCGCAGCTTCATCGACAAGAAGCAGCTGCTCGACGAGGTGCAGCGTCAATGCCACCAGCGCCACATGCCCTGCTGCGAGACGGAGCTGGTGCTCTCCGAGACCAGCGACAGCGAGGCGGAGTTCGACTTTGGCGTCACGCCGCCCGCAGGCTTGATGCATCCGGAGCGACTGAAGCGCAGCCATGTGACGCACGTGGAGACGCAGTACGACGAGAATGATTGGGCCATGCCCACCATGTATCCGCATCCGCCCAACGCCCACGTGCAGTACGGCGGCTGTGTGGTGGGCGAGCGGCAGAAGAGGTTCGACTGGATCTTCGGCAAGGGATTCGTGCATCGCAAGCCGAAGCCGCCCAAGATGCGCAATCCGCCCAAGAAGAAGCCCAAGCGACCCTTGCCCGGTGCCCCGGCGGCCCGTGTGGAAGGAGGCTTCACCTCCGACGTGGACCTCGTCAAGCCCACCCCCAAGCGGGAATATCAGCTGCAGGCGTCGCCCATCGTGGATCGCCTGCAGCGTCTGAATCGCGCCTCCCATCCGCCCACTGCGCACGAGTTCCAAGCCTCCAGAGAGCAGCACTGGGACCAGAAGGCGAGGAAGGTCCACTTCGATGTCGGTCAGAACGAAAAGTACCTCGTATAGTCACTCTAAATTATGGTATTTTAGTTTTACGCTTTTAGCACAACTTCAGATTTGAATTCTAGGTTCAGCAATAGATGTAATAAACGTATCCAATTCTTACATTTTTTAAGACGCAACAGACTTATTATTATGTTGAGGATAGTAATAATTGATGAAGACATATTTAATATTCACATTATTATAGCTAAATTCAAAACAAATTGAAAGTTACTTGCGAAAATGCTCTGATATTAATTGTGATTGAACTACATAAATATATTCGCTAGTTGTAATAATATTTTTGATCAAGTTATTAAGTATTATTCAAAGTCGAATTAGTCATCATATTTCTATGACTTAATTGATAATTAAAGAAAAGTACTTCAAATAGCCGTTTACAACTATGGTGATTTAATTTTACGCTTCACATTATCTTCTAGTTTCAGGAATAGCTAAAAACAAATATCGCATAATTTACACTTTTTATAGGCGCTTAAAATAAGTTTTAGTATCGTTAAATATGCATAGAAAATGCAAACAAAAATAAATAAAATAAATTTTAATGTGTAGAAATTAACTGTGAAATACAATTAATCGCTTGTTATAATAATATTTTTAGAAGCTAGATAATGAGAGACAACAAAATAAAATAAACAGCATTTGATTCGTTAACAAATACAAATTTGTTAGACTGCTAAAATATCAAATATATCATTGACATTCGAATAATAAATAATAATAGTTTTTGAAAGTGTTAAGAAATGAGTTGTGAATGAAACACTTTCGTTTTAAATCCTTATTTTTTGTAAGCAAGAAAATATAACATTAACCATGATTTTACTTGATTAATAATAACAAAATGTTAATAATACATTTGAACAAGACATAGCTGACCTTCCGCACTGCTTTTAAATACGAGATTGTGTTTGGATAACCATGGCAACTTCTTGTTGGGTTATTGCCTCATTTTCATCGGTTGCCCCAATGTTGATTTATCAAAATTGTTTGTTTATCTAACCTTTTTCGCGCTGCTGCTGGCAGCGATGATATAACACCGCCTGCAACGACTGTTAAGTACTTGCAATTTGTGGCACGAACAGTGGTAATAGTGGCAACTGTGGTATCTTGCCATGCCACACATTGTAGCGTTTTTCCAAGCAATAAATAAATAATTTTCTCGTCTCTCGTCGCGCTCTGTTGCAGCCACAAACTGCTGTGCGGCTGATCTACATGGGGGATTCCCATCTTTGCCACCATCTCCGCAATCGCTGACGATGATTATCTTCTGCGTTCTTCCTCTGCAAATGCGATTGCGAATTTGCATGTCACAATCCAATCGATCTAATTGCCCAACTCCCAGCTTTTAGCCCTCATCTTTCTCTCCTCTGACTTTATTTGTCATCGCCAAGTGCTCAAATCTCACTCAACCCGAAGCGCTTTAGTTTTAATGAACTTCGAATCGGTATCTTGATGGCAGACGCATGAGGCATGAAATTCACATGGTGCCGGCGAATTAACTACACTCTGAGAAATACAGGTGTGCAAATATATAACTCTTTATTTGTTGAATGTTTTGAACTACAGTTTATTATTTTCTTTAGCCACATCTGCACTGTGCATTTGTTATACACAAATAAATACATATTAATTAAATATTATTTACTACAAATTTGATTTGCATTGTAATAATAAGGTCAATAATTTAAAAGTTAATATAAAAGTGTGCTGTCAAAATTTGACTACTTGCCTGGCGCCATCTCTTGTCCATGCGTCGGCTCCTTAGCATTAACTGCTGATGCAGAGCTGTCGCCATCTATCGCGCATAGTTTTTCTCGCACCGTTTACTTTTTAAACTATTTTTGCTAACTGAAAGACAAGCTGCTCTTTATTTCTTTCAGTGCACGCGCTACTCTACAAAGGCTAGTGAGACTGGCGGCGCTGCGCTCAGAGGCAATCGAGCCGCCCAGCCAGAAGCACGCCCCAAAATGTGGCACAGCAGGTGGCACAAATTCGTCAACGACTTGCAAGTGTTGAGTGTCTTCCTGCTGCTCTTCAGCGTTGGCAGCGCAGCAGCAGCTAGCGACAGCGCCAGCCTCAACTATAACAACTACAATGCGAGCATCAAGCAGCTGCGTTTCCATGACTTTGAGCCGCGACAGCAACTGTCGCGTCTGCTGCGACAGGAGAAGGGAGCTGGTCGTGAGGCGCGTGGCTTCCACTTCAATGCCAGTGGCGAGGACGTCAACGTGGAGCTGGAGTTCATCATACCCTTCGTCAGAGTGCCGGTGAGGAGGAGCATGAAACTGGCTCGCGACGCCGTGCTGAGTGTCCTGAATCTGCACAAGGGAGCGCTGCTCAACACGGCCGTGATTGTGGTGGCAGGTGCCATCATCGCGGGCATAGTGCGTCTGGTGCTGGCTCCCATTGTGTTCACCTCGATGGCGCACAATTATGCCGGCTACAGTGGCAAGGAGTACGACGAATCGCCCAAGAGCAGCAACACCATCAGCCGTGGCAGTGAGTAGCCAAGTGGCCTCAATTCTTATTCCATCAATTGCATTTTTTCCTTGGTAGTGCGCAGCTTGACGCAGGTGCTCGAGTCGCAGCTGGACGAGCACAACATCGATGTCTCTGTCTGTGCACAGCGCGCCATCTGCCAGTACTTGCAACACAATGCGGCACAGTTGCAGCCCCACGATGCCGGCTTCTCTCTGGCAAGTGCTGCCCGGTTGCTTCATCAAATGGCTAAGTAAGTGACTTAATTTAATCATCTTTTTCTTACTGAATTTGAATTTATTATTGCAGCTCTCGCTGGACGGATGATCTGCTCAATGGCACCGCCGTCTTCAGCGCCATCGATGTGGCACGCAACAGTCGCAACTGCAACCAAGTCTATCGCAGCTGCAGCTGGAGCCAGTTGCAAGGCAACATCATGCCCACATCCTGGCCAAATGTTCTACAGTATTTCAACGGACGCTTGTTTCTATAATTATTTAGTTTTAGTTTATTTATTTGTTGTTCCTTTATTTAATAAAAATAATATCGTAGCATAGAATTTCAGTTGATTTTATTTTGATACTATATTTTACAAAGTATAATATTTCTGATGCGTTTGAAGTTTATGATACTTTGAAAGCGATCTTTGACTTTGGATAAAACTCACTGAAAAAGACAAAAGGTATAAGGTATAAGGTATAAGTCAAATAATTTTTTTAACGATTTCAGTCATAAATGTATTGAATTGATTAATATTTTAAAATCGTAATTTAAAGTGGTGAGTTGAGAAATTGTCTAATATCGTTACTTGGCTAATACAAATTCCCGGTTGATTTATTTACATTTTGAATTTATCAGAAAATTGTAAATGTAAATATTATAATATTTTATATAAATTCGGAATACCTTGTAAACTAATTCCGACCACAAGTGCTAATCATGACCAGCATGAAATGCAGTTAATATTGTGCCGTTTTGGGTAGTCGGCAAATGTAGGAAAAGCATGCGATTGGTTCCTCAAAGCGAACAAAACGCTTCGCACCTCCGGCCAGGGGGATTATGTCACGCATGCGCAACAAACGGTGGCAACAAAATGTTGCGGGGCGAGGCATGCCCCAAATTATCACAGCCAAGAGGCAACGATGCGGTGAGTGACAAATTTGACAGCGACACGTAACTAAGCAGTCCAAGACCAAGAGCAGGCGAACTGCGATCGCAATGACTTTCAGATCAGTGGCAGGCCTCAAAGCGGAAGCATGCAGCTCGTGTCTTTAACTCAAATGATCCTGCTTATCCTGGCTGGCTGTGGGATGAGTTGGGCAGCCAGCGAAGAGGCGTCTTCGAATGAGGGCAGCTCCAGCTCAGAGTCTGCAAAGCAGCCTAAGCAGCAAAGTAATCATCCAGGTGTGCGATTGATATCCTTTGATACGGTGGATAAGGACATTGCCATAGGACTCGACTATCTGCTGCCCTTCGTCAAGGTGCCGGTGAAACGCAAGCGCAACGAAGCTCCAAAGGTAAAACATTTTAAAATCTTAAGCTTGCCATGAATTAATTTCTTCAATGTTCTTTGACAGCCGCTGGTGATCGTCAATTCTGCAGCCATCTTCAGCTGTGGCTTGGTTGCCGTTGGCGGTTTAATTGCAGGACATTTAATACGCAGCATGGGACTGGAGACGATTACACCAGATGCCAAAGAGGACTCCGCCAAGCACACAGCTCGTGGTCTACTCGACGAGCAGCAGAATTTTCTGCAGCTCTTCGACAACTTTAAGCTGGTGTATCGCAATGTGAGCGGCGAGCGAGTTGGTAAGTTAAGTTAATTGGATTTAAACAAATAAATTATTAATTATTAATCTATTTAAATTGCAGAGACTGGACTGCCCAGCTTAATGGACACCATCGAGCGCAGTTTTCTGGACAAGGACATCGATCTGTCTGTCTGCCTGCTCAAGTCCATTTGCACGCTCACTCACAAGGCTGCGAGGAATGTGCGCAGTGGTCAAGCCTCGGATATGGAGCTGATGCTGGATGGCGCTACCAGCTGGCATTGGCTGATGTCCTGGTTCGAGCAGTCGGCGCTGCGAGAAGCCGTTGAAGCTGGCCGAATGTCTGCCCCACACTATTGCAACGTGAAGTATCCTCGCTGCAAATGGAGCTCGCCAGATGAAAAACTACTTGATCTGCTGAACAACAATGTGCAGTTTAATTAACTATAAAATACGTTCAAACTTTAATTTGTATTAGTTGTCTACATTAGAAATATATATTTAGATTTAGCAGGAATTGTTTTATTTTTTAATCTCTGCTTTCCTACTATTTGGCTTCAATAAAAAATGCACGCAAGTTGCAATCTTAATAATGTGTTTTAATATCTCCTCTTGAAACAGCAAGGAAAGACCAAAAAGTGCCAAATCAGCAGATGAAATACCAGGCGCACAGAATAGAGTAGAAGGTGGATTCTTCGAATTCACCCAAAAAAGTATGCAACAATTATTGCAAAGCGGCAAAAAAAAGGATCCAACGCAAAAATATCATTACATACTTTTAGTATGCAATTAAAATGTATTTAAATTTACATTTTAAGTACATCCTAAAAGTATGCTATGATTTTGGGAAACTGCAAAAATGTGCGAAAAGATCAACCGCGGCATACTTTTAGGGCGCAAGGGAAATGTTTAATGTAGCTAACATTTAATTGCACCCTATAAGTATGCTGCGATTTTTTTGTAAATAGCCGTTAACATTCAATCGCCCCCTAAAAGTATGCCACAATTTTTGAAAAAGGGGACCAACACAAACTAATTGTTGCATACTTTTTTGGGTGAATTAGAAGAATCCACCTACTACTCTATTCTGTGCGCCTGGTATTTCAGCTGCTGATTTGGCACTTTTCAGCCGTTCGCAGCAGCTTCGAGTGGGCAACAACAACAACATTATGGACAACGACAATAGCAGTTTAAGGATGTGTGTAGCAGCTGAAATACCAGGCGAACATAATCGAGCAGCAAGTCGATGTTGCTGAGAGCAAAACTATTTTTTCAGAGTGCGACGTATGAGCACATGAGCTGTCGTATGGAGATCCTAAGAGCGGGAGAGAACATACTCTCTGTTTACTTCTGAAGCACGTGGCGCAAGTGACTTTCTGCATGGCCACTTGCTGCTCACTTCTGGTGGCCTGGTAGAATACTCAATATTTTCATCTTTTTGGACCATTCAATTTCGTAAATTTCTCCAACGAAATATACAATTAAAATCATCATTAATCATTCGCATCGTTGATTTTCTGTGTTCATTGCTCATCCGCCGCGTTGCTCCGCTGAAACATTCCCCTCCCAAATAAAAAGATTATATTTTTTTCGGCATCATGAAACGAATTCTAAATTTATTGATCAATATTATTAGCGAAAAACATAGATGTGAAAGAACATTAAACAAAATTAGGTTCTGAATCGAAAGTATTAATAAAAGGAGTCCTAACTTAACAGACAGATGCTTTTGTGAATAATGCGTCTTCTGCAACTAAAAGCTAATTTACAAAGAACATTTTCAAACAGGATGAAGACAGATTACAAGACAAGGAGAGACAATTAAGCTATTGACAATTGTGATAATTGATAAGATAAATTGAAAGCAAAGTATCGACAACATAAAAAGGTTCAAATGAAATTGACAAAAATCTTTAGCATAATTACGAAATAGTATTATAGAAGTTAAATTACTTTTGTATCATTTGAAAACATTAAACTTAAAACTAAGTTACTTCCATAAGTATATTTACTTATTTTCTTTTTTTTTGCTGGCTTTTCTTTTATGTAGAACATTTTTAAAATTTTTTTTGTGTTCACAGCTTTTTGCGATTGAATGTTGTTCGGATTACAACCGTCACCAGAAATATTACTTGAGCCATTTAACAAGCAAAGAACTATGAATATTTTTATGCTTTTTCTTACGTCAATATATGTGTATAATATGTATGTATGTATATGTTTTTTTACGTTTTTTCTGTTGTTTTTTTGTGTGTGTGCAGAACCATTAAGACTAAATTACATACTCGTATATTCATCTGTTCTAGGCAGTTAAAGTTTGCTACAAAAAACTATTCAAAATATGTTGAACTTTTCCTGTTTTCATGTGTCTCTGTGTTTTTCCTTTTTTTTTTTTCTTGTTTTGTTTGTGTGTCAATTTTGGGTGTGTGGTTTTTTCTCTATTTTTACGCAAGGCTCATCAATATCAATCTTTTGGTTATGCTTTTAGATTTCTACTTAATTCGTTTCGAATTTCAAATTAAATTTCTCTCATTTCTCAATTTCCTTAACGAGTTGCAAATAACAAACAAACAATGCCAAAAATAAAAGAATCTAAACAAAAGAAATGCCTACGTAAAAATGCAGTTTCGACCCAGTTTCTCGATGATGATGGCTTTAGGCCATCTCTGGCCAGCCCAGCACCGTCTCCAGTTGGTTCTCGGTCAGCTCGATGTCGCTCATGTTGTAGTCGGCGGTGCAGAGCTCCTTCCACAGCTCGTGATGCTGCAGCGGATTGCTGCTATCCATGAACGATATCGACGACTTGCGGCTGGTGCCATTGCTGGCCAGCATCTCCTCCCGCTCATCGACGTCTGCCTCAAGCGGCGGCGGCAGAGCAACCACATCAAGTTGCTCGTTCTGTTCATGGGTCTCGTTGATGTTGTTGTTGTTGGTCATCTGCTGACGCGTCTCCACCATGCTGTTGTCGTCGATGCCGCTGTCGCTGGAGGCATCCGTGTCACAGGCGGTCAAGGCCGGCGGCATCGAGTCGTCCAGAGAGGCCACCGAACTGGCGTCGCCATCGCAGCTCGCTGCCTGGAACACCGGCGACAGCTGCAGACTCGTGCCGCTGATCAGCGGATTGTGGCGATAGTTGCGCAGCACCGAGGCCGTCGAGGTGTGACAGTGCAACGGCATGGCGTACTTGGAGGCGTCGCCTCCTGCGAAGATTGGCGACATCGCCTGGTCCAAGGAGTTGTCGTCAATCACCATCGGCTCAGCAGTTTCCACATTAGCCTGTTCGTTTGGGGGGCGGAGAGGGAGAAAGAGCAGAAGAAATATTTAATTAGTGAGGGTATTGATATTGAAATGTTTATAGACTGATCGAAAATATTATTGATAAATCTATAAACATTGATTTCAGCATATAATTCAAGAAGCAGCTGGCAGTTCTGTAATCAAATTAAGGCTGTCCTCGTCAGTCAAATGTTGTCAGTCATATTTACACGTTTATTATTGTTTTATTTGTTTAAATTTCATTTGCTTACTATTTATACTTTTGTTGTAAATGGATCGATTTTGGGGACTTTGTTTAATATTTATTTAGTTACACTTATATATAAGCCATAAAGTAATAATTGCCTGTTGTTGATTATCAAATGATTAAACTATTTTTGTTGCTTTAACATTTTCATTGTATAGAAATTTGTCTGATATTACCAACTATATAAACTAGCTTAAAATGACGTAATTTAATCTAAACTTAATTTGCTTAAAATTAAACAATTTATAGCTTAATTATGCGCCGAATGCAGGAATCAGCTCATTAAAATCCTGGCTGTCGAAAATGCTCATTCGCATTCATAGCGAGCACGCACAATTAGCAGAGAGCTGATAAGCAAAACCTCAAGATACTCGGACTCGCAAAACCCACAAACAGTTTACAGCCCAATTCAGTTTGGAGATCCAGTCGAAGAAGATTTGGGTCTAAGCCAGAGTCGAGAGACAAAAAAAGGAAATATTTAAAGTCAAACCCCCGCTGGGAGCTGGGAGCTGAGAGCAGAGCGGAAAACCAACACTTGAGTCCATCAAAAAGTCGAGCCGAAGGAGGTCGCCGCAGCAGCTCGCTATAAATCATATTTTAATGATGGCCCCAGCCGGAATTCGTTACACTTATCCACTGTAATAGAATACGCCACTGAGGGGAGGGAAAGTAACAATGACGACGACGACGACGACGACGACGACGAGGATGGAGGAATATGATTATGATACACAAAGGAGTGCTCTCTGGCTGCCACAGGAAATCAGGCACATATCAATCAAGCGAGTGAAAGTCGAAGAGGGCAGCTCGCAATTTTCGAATGACGATAATGATAATGACGCTTGATGATGCCAGGATTAGGTTGCCCAAAAAACCCAAACACAACAACTGGTCAGAGTTCAAGTGCAGTTTATTGAACCATTGTGCGCATCGTTAAACAACTATTGCTTTCACTAATTGCGGCTGCAGCTAAAGCGAAAGTGCTGTAAATTGATCGATGTGCAAATAGAGCAAAACACAAAAGTCGAGACAAAGACAAAGAGCGCTGCGTTTGGGGCGTGGCAACAATACAAATCTGCGACACATTAACAGATACACACAACATCGTTTGTAATAGGTTTACTATTTGATATATTATTCGAGGCTCTCAAACAGTCATAAGCAGCGGACTGGACCTGATAAATTATTAAAGCGTAGCCGCCCAACACTTACAATAATTGTTAAAGTATCCTTTAAAGCACATTTAATTGGTTTTCGTTTGCCACTCGGTTTTTTATGCGACTCGTCGCGGTTCATTGACATTACGTGCCAATGCGAAATGAGTCACAACAAAAGTAATTAAAGCGCAAACTTTTACAGCCTACATCTTTTGCTGTTCCTCCAGCTGGCGTCTCCTGTTACATCGTTGCTGTTTAAATTTGGCACAGGAGGCGTTTGACTTTTGCCACTTGCGTTGCGTAATTTGTGTGACAGCAACACGAGGCAAGGCCCCTCGGGACTGCGACGCACTTAAAGCCGAAAACTTGAAATTGATTTTGTCAGCGGCAGATTTTCAATTTGTTGCCAGCCACCGAGAAAGGATTGCCTGCCTGCCTGCCTGCCTGCAGACATGCTTATCGCCCGGGCAGCATCAAAAGGCAACGTTGCGTATACGTAATAAGAATTGTTTCGCTCTCTCCAAATTAAATTTCTGCCACTGATGACAATATTTAAAGTTGCTTCGCCAGATACACACACCAACACACACATGCTTGTTATCTTTCTGTGTGTGTGCTTAGCATACTTAAGTGGCCCAAAGTTGCCTTTGTGTGCGAGAGCAGAACAACTTGTTCCGGCTGCCTTTTGATAGAGTCCAAGAGGATGGGAGAGAGAGCGAACGGAAATGTTGAGGCAACTTGATTAGGCTCGTTGGCAGGCAGCATCATTTATACCAATCAAAGATTTTTATAAATGTGCGCCGGCTATTTTGGGGCGTGGCCAACTCAACGGAGCGAGATTAATCAAGTTTGAGCCACTCAATAAATATGCTGGCAGGCAAATACGACAAGCACAATATTTATGCACATAAATCTGCAGCAAGCTAAAGATAAAACCATCGACGATGCGAAACTATCCCAAAGAAAAAACACAGCCTTTAATTTATTTGAATGTTTTTTTTTGTTGTAGCTGGATTCGAGTTCTGATCGCTTGCGTCGGCATTTCTTTTGCTAAAATATTTATTAAAAGTTTATTAAAATACTTTCATAATATCCATATCCATATACATATACATATCGTATGTCTTGATGTTTAATTACTATTTCGGCATATGTGTGTGTGTGAGTGTGTGTCTGTGTGTGTTTATATACTTAGTACATAGTATAATATTGCATACTTTGCGGCGTTTACAACTATATATTTGTATTTATGTATTATATGTTATATATTTTTTTGCATTTGCAGCATGTATAATCCATTAATTGGAGTCGAATTCAAGGCTAGTTAAATTTATGCTACAATCCATATCGTTTCGTATTTTGTGTAAAATTTGACTTAGTTGGAGGTATTCTCTGGTTGCTCAAATAATGACTGGAATAAAAAGCACAGACATGTTTGACCAACTTTCTATGGCAGTTTTGTTTCGAGGCGACTCTAAGCTGCTTATGAGGGCAGACAAATAATTGTTGGCCTTTTTCTGTTTGCCGGGTGAGTGTGTGAAAATTTGTTGGCTACGCAAATAAAACTAATGCTGCATGAAAATTGCTGGCCATTTGCTGATGCGACGCGTCGACACTTTGACAAATGAGCTGCAATTTAAACACACAGAGAGAGAAGCGGGGGGAAATTGGAGAAGAATCGTTTAAGTAGGTGAAGGAAAGTTCGCAATAATACAACACAACACACAGAATAGCATTTAAATGCGTGTTGAACCTGTTGATAAGTTTGCATAATTTACACACAATTAATCAAGACTGGCCAACCGGGCGTATGAGCAATATTGCCTCAATATACACTTCAAGTTGAGTCGCTGCAAATACAAGTGTATTTGGGTTTGGGGGCAAACAAAACTGACTTTCTCATTCTCATGCTTGGCCATTAATCAAGACGGGCTGCCAACTTCGGCCCCAAATCAATTGCAGCGGACTGAAAGTGCTTTGTCAGCCTGTCGCGTCGCGGCGACTTGAGTTATGATGAGTCAACAAATTGGCCAACGGATATGTGTAACATGTCTGCACTTATTGTATTTTTGTTATCTTGTGAGATATCTTCTATATACTCGCTTGTACATATGTATTTATTTAATTCAATTCAATTTGCTAGCCCAAAAATTCCAGCTAATTTTGTTCTCCAAAAATTTTGCTATAATTTAGTTAGTTGTGTTTTGTTTTGTTTGTCTGAAGCGATTTCTTTGTCTGAGGTATTTTTGCTACGGCTGATACGATACTTTTGATACTCGCACAAGTACTTAATATAATGCTATAAAAATTACACAACATTTAGTTTACTTTTACTTTACTTGCGCTAGTTTAGTTTAGGTTTAGTTTTAGTTTAGTTTAGTTTTTTAGATTTTAGTTAAGATTGCTATGCTTGGGTTTTCACTATAAATGCGAGTCACATACAACAAGATTCTTATTTGGGAGGTAGTAAAAAACATTTGTTTTGTATTCGTTTCGGGTATTCAAAATGGTCGCACAACATTCACTAAATGTGTTTTCTTTTTTATTCAACTATTCAAAAGTTTACGTTACGTTTATTGTAGATTTTAGTTAAATAATTTATAGACTTTCCAAATACGTTTATATGTATGTATATGCTTGAATGTATGTATGTATATGTATTTGTTATACACGAGGTATATTAGTTAGTAGTTGCAGTGGCGAGATCTCGCCCACTCGCAGAGATGTACTTATGCATGTACTGAGGTATATGTGGTATATTTGTTGTAATTGTATGTACTTTCTGTTCTCGATTCCCGATTCTCGATCTCATCGTTCACTCGCTGGACTTCCACTAGCTTGAGCTGAAGTTCTACTCGCTCGAGTTGCACTCGTTCAAGTTCTACTCGCTGCCGTCTCGATAAAGCTAAATCGTTCTGTTCTCTATCTAGTTGTCGTTCTCGTTCTCATTCCCTTTTCCCCACTCACTTTCTCATACGTAACGCGAAAAAATTGCAACTAAATCTTATATGAATGTATGAGTAGTCGCTATTATTAATGCTAAACAAATTTGACTTGCTTTTGGATTTACGCTAGATGTATGTTATGCATGTATATTGAGTGTGTTTTATTCGCTATTCATAGTTTAGGATCTTTATAGTAATTTAATATAGTTTAGTTAAAGCCACATCGATTAATTTTCTCAAGAGTTTTTCTAGTCGATTTCTAGGCATTGCTAGGCAAAATGCAATTGCAAAAAGTATGCCTGGTGTTTTACCTTTTTTTCACTGTCCCTCTCTATATACAACTCTTAGTTTATACTACAATATATTGTTTAATGTTTATAGGCTTTTCTTTCTTTTAGTTTTTTTTTTGTTTCGGTATGTGTATAATATAATAATTTTGAGAGTTTTTGGCTCGCAGTCTTTTCGGGCTATAATTATTTTCATTATTTGCAACTTGCACCATTTTGCAATCAGTTTCGGGATGCTGACATTCTAAATGATTATCAAGGAAATACTCTTTTAATTGTCCTGGTATTTGTCTAGTTACGATTACGATTACGATTAATCTTTGCTTAATACTAACGATTAACGACTACACTTTGTAGGATTTGTTGAGTGGATTGCTTATCAAATTTCAATTGTTTTTCTAAATTTCCTAAGCAGCGGTTTTTCATTTTGTTTATATTTGTTTGAAGTATGAACACGAGTTCGTTTTCAGTATTCAGTTTGTCGTGGGAGGTAGTAACGGTCCTTGTGACTGCCATAAACGCGAGGTAGTTACGGTTCAGTATTCGTTTTATTTTTTGTGTTTGGCATCAACAACAAAATTTCGCTATTTATTTGCATTTTCGCTAGCTGTCCAAACAAAGTAGCCAACGAGCCAAGGCAACGGCAACGGCAACGAAACGGAAAATGTAACAAATGATATAAAATGAATCTCGGAGGCAAATAATGATAATAATAATAATAATAATAATGTGCGCACAAAAGTAGGCAGCACTTTTGAAGAGCGTCCCCAGACGTAATGCAAATGTCGTAAGAGGCGAGGGCCTGAAAATATGTTGCAACAGTCGTTGACATTTCCAGGACGTGGCCAAGTGAAATAAACTTCCTGCAGCGCAGTCAGCCTACAAATGAGCACAGCTCGTGTTGGCCATAAAAAGAGGCCCCACAAACTACAAGAGAGAGAGAGAGTCACAGCTGATGTGCTCGAGTGAAAGTAAAAGTAAAAGTGAAAGTGGAGAAGACAAAAGGATAGACACACAAATACATGGTATCAGCTTGGAGTGCGAGGTGTAAAATCAATACGAAATAACGCCACGTGCTGCCTTTAAGCCCATTAAATAGACAATAATAAAAATGCTAATGTTGTGCACAGCATTTGTGTCAATAGCCGTTGTCACCTGCGAGAGGCAGACAGCGTTGGCCATATAGAAGCAGTCTATTCGATTTTAAAACCCAAAAAGGACTCGTCGATATAGAGCTGCGTGTCGTCTGCTTTATTTACGACGGGGCCAACGAAAATGCGCATTTGACACGCAACGCGCACAAAGTTTAATTAAAGGCACAATGAGAAATTTGTTGGGCACACACGGAAAACAACAAAAAACACACGCAATGTGGGTCAGTATTTATGAAAAATCAATAGATAACCGAACGCAAGCCAAATAAATTAAACAAAATATGATAATTGTGTAAATGTTTTTTCTTTTGTTTTTTTTTTTCTCATTTTCGCTTAAATTCTTAAATTAATGTAAGACCGTTGATCCTTAGGGGCGTGGCTAAGCTGGGCGTCCGAGTTTTTAGTGAGTTTTGTATTTGCTCGTTGAATACATTTTCACTTTTTCACTTTTTATTCGTGTATGTTTTATGACTGAGCTGCTCTGGGAAACGCCTCAAATAAAAACACAAAGACGACGTAATATCGCGTTACGTGCTTTGTTGTAATTGCTAATAGTGTTTGTTTATCTAAATCTATTTATGTATATTTATATATATATATATGTATATGTATGCTTTAGTAGACTCGTTAATCTCCGTTCGATTTCCGATCTCCGATTCTCGACTTTTCGACTTTTGACTATCAATAATTTTAGCTAGTTAATAGTGTTTTTTATTAGTTTATGTTTGTTTTTTGTTTTTTTTGTACCATCAGCGCTCGAATTTGAATTTGTTTTGTTACTTTTACAATTTACAGGGTATTCTCTACGTTTCCTCATCGTCATCGTCAACACAAAATCTCAAATGAATTCGAATCAAAAACACGCGCTGTCGTCGATATTTGTTTTGCTTTTTTTCTCTCTGGTTTTCCTTACAAATTAAATCGCTCGGTATTTTAAAGCTGGCGCTGCTGCTGGCTCAGTCGAAATGCTTACACATTTAACAAATATAGAAGTGAATTGTTTTCAGTTAATAATATTAACGCAATATGCTATCACAGTAAACGAAACAAAACAATGAACAAAATGAAAAGAGTTTTTTTTCAACTAAACTGTTTGTTGTCATGTTGTTATTTTCTTTTTGTTTTTCAATTAAATTTTTCGATTATTTTATTGCAAATTTGAATTTGAATTTTAGCTCTGTTGTGATGCTTCTGGTAGTCACTGTATGTGTGTGTGTGTGTGTGTGGTAGCCCAAAACGCTCGACTTATTTAAACTATTTGCTAGCATTTATTATAGATAGATAGTATAGGCATAAGTATGTAAGTATTTACAACAAAATTAGATATAATATGCTCAACAAAATATAACAACATTGTCTTAAAATGAAATCAACAACGAAAAGAGGCAAAAAAAATAAATCAAAAATGTAAAATTAAAATAGAATAAAAAATATATATGTATGTATGTATATAGAGAAGAAACTGAGTCTTAAGTGTAGTTCAATGATGCATTAAAATGACGACGTCGCACTATTTTAAATAGTCTACAAATTTATAATTTTAAAGTCCACACTGCTGTCGCAGCACTTAAACGTCTAGCCTAAACATAAAGCTAACTCTATAAGGTAGATCTAGATATCGGCTAATATTTAACTATGTTTTTATGGTATATAGTATTGTACGACTATAACTATGCCCTGACTGCGCGTTCGCGTTTGTCGTTTTAAGGATAGCATTTGTTTTTTTTTCTTGTTGGGGGGAGGAGGAGGGAGTTGGGGTCTCTATAAAATCGATCCATTTACAAGTACAAATTGTAGAAATGGGGCTTGTCCGTGTTTCTCAATTAGCTAATTGATTGCAGTGCAGTGAAGTCAAAGAATTGTTTAAGTTGCTGTTGTAGTTGTTGTCGAGGCAGGTTCTCTCAGTGTGTGTTTGGGGATGAGCTTAGACCTTGGCCAGCTGCTTCTTGGGCCGCATGGGCACAATGCAATAGCCGGCACTTACGTCACGTCCACTGACCAGCAGATTCTTTAGCACCGAGTTCGACTGTTGCTGCTGCTGTTGTTGCTGCTGTTGCTGCTGCTGCTGTTGCTGCTTCTGCTGCTTGGCCTCAGTTGCTGACCAGCGTTCGCTGTTCGCTTGTCGCTTCGCTGGCTGCTGTTGCTGCTGCTGCTGCGTCTGCTGCTCCTTGCCCATCAGCTGCTGCAGCAGCTGCGACTTCTGCGACTGCAGCTCCACAGTCATTGTGCCGCTCTTCAGACGCTTCGATTCCACGGCACTCACAGCAGCCGCAGCGCTGTTCAAGTGTCGCTTGCTGCCATGTTGCTGCTGCTGCTGTTGCTGTTGTGGCACCAGTGTTTGCAACACGTTCGCCTTGCTCGCCTTGCTCTCCACGAGGCGGATGGCAGCCTTGGTGTTGAGTGCACCGAGATTGGCGCCATTCAGCAGCCTCATTGCCGGCAACTTGCTGGCGGGCTGCTGCAACAACTGCACCTCCTGCTCCTGCGTCGCCTGCTGCAACAATGTTTTGCTGTTCTGTATGGCGATCAATGGCACGGCATTCAATATAATATTCTGCTGCTGTTGCTGCTGTTGTTGCACCTGTTGCTGTTGCTGCAACAGTTGCAACGTTGTCACGGTGCTGGGCGCCGGCGACAATGCTGGACTGGCCGCTGCCTCGCCCATTTGCAACAAATCCGTCCAACAATCCAAATTTGTGGCTAGCGAAATATAAAACACACATCAAGATTATAATAAATGATTGAGAAAACGAAAACGAAAATGAAGAAAATTATGAAAATATGCAGCAAACATTATTCTTGATAATCTCGCGCTTTTCGCGCTCGCATTATTCATGCCACAAAAAGCAGCTCACACATTTAATTTATTGATGTATTGTGCGTGTTGCTGCTGAACAGACGAGCAATTAATTCCTTTGCCCATGACATTGATGCTAATTTAAAACAATAATATTTGGCTGGCTCGCGGACACAAACAAAAAATAAATATATACATTTCTTTCTGTAGATATGTATATTTCGAATATTCGCTAGATATATCTAGCGATGGATACGACAGATGGATAGGCATAAAAAGCCAGCAAGTACTTCACGTTCAGCTGTCGCCTGGCCAAACAAAAAAAAGTCTAAACAAACGTCAGACAGACAGACAGTGAGACTCCAACCCTAGTTGAGGTCTCTCCACGCACACAGAGACGGATTGTGGCATCAATCAAAGTTGCCGCAACGCTGTGTGACATGTGTCAAAGGTAAGCAGCGTCGTGTCACGCGCAGGATGTGTGAAAATTACACATAATTAACTAAAGAGCAACAACAACAACAACAGGTTGCTACTTATGCTATTGCTTTTTGGGTAATTGTGGCAAACAATTCGTAATAAATAGTTGGCATTGTTGGCGCCGACTTCCAAGACCCGCATCAATTAACTCCCCTCCACGCCCCTCCAACTTGTCAACTTTCCTCTCGCAAAGTGCCAAATAATTGTGGAAATTTTCTTCTATACTTTCCATCTATTTTTACAGATACTCAAAACACACACACACACACAGCAACTTTTCTCTGGCTATTTATAGTCCCGCATATCTATCTAACGAATTTAGGCCTCTCCAAATGCAGTAAACGTGAAGGAAACAACAAAATAGAAATATAAAATAAAAGGAAAAATGTTCGTGTCACCAGCGTGTGTGTGGAAAATGTTGGAAAATGCCTTCGCAACACAACGCTACATAATTAGCCGAGAGCAGCGCGTTCTGGGCTAAATGTGTTATCGATGCCTCGTGACAATCCATCTATAATTTATGAATATTTCTGTAGCTGTATCTGTCGCTGTCGCTGTGCTGCCGAAGTATCTATCTAGCTAGCCGCTTGCCTTTTATGGCTCTTAAGTTGTAGTTGTATTTTTAGAAACTGCTTTAAGCTAACATCAATTCATAAATGTATCTTTCAGTATGTATCTTTGCTGCATAACTTTCACTTTTTCTTCACACTTTATTAGATACTTACAATCCTTGCTGTAGTCCGTCTCAAATGCATCCTCAATGGAACAAGGACAATAGCTGGCCGCATCGTATTTCTCGCGCTTGCACTCGATGCTCAAGCTCAGCTGCTCCGACTGCAACTGTTGCTGCTGCTGCAACTGCTGCTGCTGCTCGTTAATCTCCTGTTGCTGCTGCTGCAGCTGTTGCAGCAATTGTTGCTGCTGCTGTTGCTGCAACTGTTGCTCCTGCTGCTGCTCCTGTTGCTGCTGCTGCTGCTGTTGTTGCTGCTGCTGCTGCTGCTGTGTGGTTAGAATGGAGAGCGTGCCTGGGCCGGTGCCGCAAATCAAGGCAGCCAATTCGCTGGCATTGTTGAAGACAGCGTTCGATTGCTCCTGCTGCTGTTGCTGCTGGTGTTGATGCTGCTGCATGGGCGACGGCGACAGCGACGAGACTGTCGAGGCGGGCGACGAGCACAGCGAACTGGAAAAGTATTGCTGTTGTTGCTGCTGCTGCTGTTGGTGTTGCTGCTGCTGTTGATGTTGCTGCAGTGGCTGATGGTAGCTGCTGAGGGGCTGCTGCTGCTTGAACGGCGGCAACTGCTGCTGCTGCATGGCATCCACGTCCTTGGCCATCGCGGCCGACGACGACCACATCAGATCGCGTTCGAGCACAATGGGCACATCGTCGTCCATGGGGATGTAGGGAGCACGCTTATCATATTCCTCATACGAATAATCGTCCTCCAGGCTCAGCGAATTGGGGCTGCACAGCGAAGGCAGGCTGCTGATCTCGGGACTCTGCAAAAGGAATGAAAATCAATTAATTAAGTGTTGCAATGAGAAGTAAAGAGATTTAATTACCTTGGCTTGCACGCTGGGCGAGTGCAGATGCTGCGAGCAGCTGGTGTCGTTCGATGCGTCGCGATAGTTGAAGAGCGGATCGATGTTGCTGCTGCTGTTGCTGTTGTCCTGATGATGCTGATGCTGCTGCTGCTGGTGTTGATGACTGTTGCTGTGGTTGCTGCTGTGACTCTTTCTACTACTGTTGCTGCTGCTGTTGTTGCTGCTGTTGTTGTTGCTGCTGCTGTTGCTTGTGTTGTTGCTCGTGCTGTGGCAATTGCTGCCGCTGTTGTAGCTGCTGTTGTTGCTGCTGCCGCCATTGTAGTGCGGAGCACTCGCCGTTGTCGAGCAGGTGGTCGCATCCAGTGAGATCTCGTCGGACAAGAAGGGATCGCCAATCAGGCCCAACATCTCGCTGAACGCCGTCATCACATCCGATTGTATGCACGGCCCGCTGACCAAATGATGTGACAGATCATCCGGTTCCTCTTTCAGCACTAAAACGGAGAGAGAAGCGAAGTTGGAGTTATGAATGAGTTTATAATTGACATGTTGTTTATTAATATATTCTGCGGAAGGTGTCAAAAACTTTGTTTTGTGTGCTAAGTGCAAACGTCGCCTAAAAACTTGCTGTTAATTAATGTCGAGTCGAGTTGAGTTGCGTCGTCTGTCCCTTAACTGTACACGCATTGGCGCCTCTCAAAAGCAACACACACAAATTTCATTTTCTTCAATTGACAGCTTTCAATTGAGACTAATTGAAGTTTCTGCTCAGCAGCCATCGCACTCACTCTTTGCCTGCTGTCTCTTTCTCTCTGTGCTTTTTTTTTTGGAGGGTGAATTAGTTGATTTATGTGCCACAATTGCGGGGCGACTGTTAGAAATCAAGCCATGATTTTAATGGCCTTTTGACAGCCTTCCTTTTTTTGTGTGTGTGCTATTAATCAGCATCGGAAAAGTTTTTGTGCCAGCATCAGCAGCAGTAGCAGCAACTGATAAAGCTGAAGCCTGACGTACGACCATAAAAATGCAACTATTTGTAGTGCACTCAAGGTGCACAGAGGTAATACAGCAACACAACAAACAGGAGTGTAACCCCTGAACAGAGAGTCAAGGCCCCGTAACCACACAACGATCTGTTATCATCTCGGCATCCCAGAGACTCGGATTTGGATGCGCGTCACGAGCCAACAACTTCAGGCAACAAATAATCATAATAACCTATTTACATATATACTATATAGTATATAAATATATATAGTATAGTGAATAGGGAGCGGCAATAAAAACCGGTATAAACGGGCAAACGACTTGACTTGACGTGATTATAGTATGCATTAGTTGTTGCAATAATAGAATAACTTGTATAATAGCGGCTTCCATTATTTATGGTTGTTTGCGCCCCCCTCGAGCGATGTGACATGTTTATGGCCTTAACTGCTCCCCATCCACAATTTAGGCCTAATCTTAACAGTGTTAACAGTTTGTTGATGCACTTCTAATGCCATATCTATTTGCACCTATCTGTATCTTATCAATGCCCGCTCACAACACACAACTGCATTTCGCCTTCAATCATTATTTTAAGCACCTATTCATTATTTTTTCCTTATTTCTATCCGCCCCCTTTCTGCTATGGCAATTGTCAACAGGCCGCAATAAGTTGACAAAACTATTTAAAAGGTAAACAGGAATTGTTCAACACAACGACTTGCAAAGATACTTTTTCAAAAGTCAAGTGGGTGGCTGACTTGCAAAAAACAATTGTTGATGAGCAATGCCAAAGAAACTATCTTGAATTTACAACTAATTTGTGCTTAACTTTATTAGTTTATTTATTTATACCTTATATACAGATCTCTGAAATAGTTCTATTTTTAATATCAACTAAGCTGCTGCGATTTATTCAAGAGGAAACTATACAGAAAGTTTTAAATAAATATTCAAGCAAAAATTGGTCCTAAAGATCTAGATAAAGTTCTTAAATAATTCTTTTGATAATACTGAAATATATCAAAGATAAAAATTTACGCATAGTACAAATAAATTAAAATAAAATTCTAAGTAATATTTATCTATCTATGGGAAAAGTAAAGTCTACAAAATAATTGTGAATGCTGCACTTAAAGTGTTCAACGTTGCGACCATAAATATTTCATTAACTTTCGGGGCAATAAAGTTGAGCTGCGCCCTTGAACTACAACTGAAATTAGTTGCGGATACTCTCTCCCGAGTTCCTCTCGAGTTGCTCTGCCGATTTGGGACACAACTCTGGTCTGATATGACAAAGTTATATGACCCACTGCAGAGGCATAAAAACAAAGCCGAGGGCTTTGCGCGATGCGATTCAAGCGATCCAATGCACTTTATACGCCATTGTGTGCGAGTGCGAATGAGTAAGTGAATATTATGGCAGGTACTCGACGTAATAGAGGCCCTCTCGCTCGCACTCGCACACACACACAGCGCTCGCCAGTTGCGGCACAAACAAATTAATTAACAATGCAAACACACACACACACAGAAAGTTACAGCTCCCCCCCGCTGCTCACCTGACCCCCCAGGGCGACTTATAATTATGGCACACAAGTGCTACTCGACTCGACGCTTTACGGAAAAAACTCACAGAGGAAAAAAAAAAGGAAAATAATAATAAAAAAAACAAAAACAAACTGAAATTATGGCACATGATAATGGAAGCAATGCGGCTTCTTCCTGCTAACGAGGCCCAAAGAATACTCGTACTTTCGAGTGTCAGCTGTTCTAGTTTTTCATTATAGGTTTTTCCCACTTTTCGCGTTGTTGTTGCCAGTGTGTGTGTGTGTGTAAAGTGCAAGGCCAGAGACCTCTGTGCACATTGAATGCGAGCTTTTTTCGAGACTGCGAATGGGCTGTGGGCAGTTTACAAGGTAATTAGCCCGACTTGAAAGCGTTCTCGAAACTAATAAAAACACAAAAAAAAAGCAACGAAAAGTGACTGTCGCACTCGCATCTCGTGACGTGCCTCAAGCATCAGGCATCAGCGGCTGTTGCAGCTGCAGCTGCACTTGAGCCACATTCGATGCACTTGAAATACATTTTCGAAAGTTTCTCTAGAACTGAACCTACGACGACGAGGAGACGCGTGATTTGGCGACGCACTCAACACACAACACTCGCCACACTCGACACAGTTTCAATTTAAATCGTATCAATCATAATGAAGATGATCATGACGTAGTTGCGAGGCATCCCAAATCACAAGAAAACAGATAGAAAGAAAACAAAAGCGTTGTCGTCTAGGGTTACGCTTGGCTGTGGAAGTCGAAGCTCAAGTCTGGATGCTTTCAAAAATGATTATCGAGGGACGCTCGTGGAGCGTGTTTTTGGCGTGATGAGCATAATTCCATTATCTCTCGCATTCACACCAAATATTTGAGTAGATTATTACAAAATATGCTCGTGTATATATAATTGTGGATCCGGTAAATATTGATCAGTTTGCCGTTATCTGTTTACCTTGAGCAACAAGAACTCGCTTTGAAAATTTCCAATTTTATGGTTACAACAACTGATTAACTTCGCTCTGTAATGAGTGGAAGTTTTACAAGCACTTAGGAAAACTACAGAACACTAAAGGAGTGTGTGTGTGTGTGAGTTGCATAATATTTATTTAGTCATCGAATCAAAGCGAATGAAAGACAAAATCAAATGCTGCTCTAACTGCCATTCGTACATTTCGATTATCTACGAAACGAAAATAAATATAATAAGTGTTTCCCTGTTTATTTTTGCGTGCCACTAAAACGAAAATAAATATAGACACTTCTCGCTAAACAACAAAAAGAAAAAGCGGAAAAAAACAAAAAACAATAAGAATGGGGAAAACTGAAGTAGCTGCGGCAGCCAGCACAAAATGTCAACAGAAGAAGAGCAAACCAATTGTCGAGAGCCGTCTCCAAGCGAACTGCAGCAGACTTTAAAAATACACGCGCCACATCCCAAAAAAAAAAAAGAAAGCGAAACGCAAAAGAATGAAAATGTTTTGAGGTAGCTCATCTTTTTTGGAAGGGGGTGTGGAAAACTGCTGCTTGTGTGGGAGGCGTGTGTTCTCAGTGCTGTTGTGTGTTGAGGGGGCTGACACATGTCGCGGCAGGCAGCGCATGATCCATGGCCGGCTAGAACCTTGGCACACGCGCCAACTTTGCGACTGGCCACTGGACGACGACAGACACATCACTTAACATATTAATTGGCTCAACTCAAATATGCATAGAAACCGAAACAGCAGCAGCAGCAGAGACTGAAGCTGTGGCTGAATTTGACGCTGCTAGTTAACAAATATCTAGAGAGAGAGAGGGAAAAAGTGTTGTGGCTTTTGTGGCTATGCGGCGTATGCGTAATATTATTTCCAAGCCATGTAATTATGACACAAGCACAAAATAGGAAAGGCAAATGCACAACCGGCAAACGCTGATGCATCTACTATATAGCACATTATATACGCTTATACAGTATATATATATACGGCTATTTACTGGGCATATTATGTGAATATCAGGCGAGTCGCCTGCACTTTGTTTACAGCACAAATTTGTTGTTGTTGTCTCTACAAATAAATCGTTTGATTTGCGCAAATTGCGGCCAAACGAAACGTTGATAAGCAAAACCCAACCGACCGACTGACTGACTGACCGATTGACTGACTGACAAATCGAGTAATTCGCAAATTGACTGATTGACTAAACGACAGCTTGACCAATTAAAACTGTGATGCCCACAATGCGACAATGCGTCAAATCACATCAAATAGCTCGAGCGCACGTCATACGCTCCTCTGTTGTTGCTATTTTTGTTGCTGCTCATTTTTGCATTATAGACTTAGAACAACAACATTGCTGACTGCTTGCATTTGCATTCACACACATTCACGAATATTCACACACACTCATAAGTGCATGCCTATGCAAATTGGACAGCGTCGCTTGACTCTCTAGCCTTGCTTCTGTTCTACAATGCGAACACTTTTGCGATTATCGATAACATAATCGTTAAGCTCGCTTTTATCGTTTACAGATAAATAATTCAATTTGCAGTGTTGTCAACGAGCTGCGAAAACTTAGCTCCACGAAGTTGGAATACACTTCCAAACTATTTCAAGTTTATATATATTATTTTTAAATTTAATTGCCTCAATACTGAATCACTGCATTAAACTGAATTTGTTGGATAATTTATCATTAAATATATAGAGATTGTTTTTTATCTGTCCAGTTTAAACTTCTATTAATGTATGCTGCCTAGTTGCACTATAGACAATTAATATATATAATTTTTGTATACCTTGTCATAACTAGATGATATAGTAGTTCATATTGTAGATTTTCAGGCATAATAAAGAGAAGAATAAAAAGAACTTTTAGCAACTTTCAAGAAGATTTACTCCTTATACAGCTTTTCAAAATTATATTTATTTCAGTCTTTTAACTACAAAACTGAATCGAAGAGGAAGTCAATACCCAAAAATATAGATTCAAGATTCTGAATCAAAGAAGGAAATCAATGCCTGCTGCATATTTAGACATCCTGCTTAATTAAAGTACCTAATTCAGGCGAGTTGCAGCGGGTCTATCTATATGGCCTGCCATAATCACTGACCTATAGGTAGAGTGTCTAATCATAGAACCTGTTTCATTGCTGTTCATGCACTTGGCGCTTATCAAAGCGAGCTGGGCAGCTGGCACCAACTACACTGCACTGCACGTAAGTGATCTGTTTTTGTTATTGTTTTTTGCCCACACACCTTGGGGGTTATCAATGGGATTAATCGATTAAATATTGTTGTTGTACTTACTTGTTGAGCCTCGGCCATCGTCAGCAAACAAAACGAACTCTTTCATGTTTATATTCATATCTTGAGCTGGTTGCTGTTGTTGTTGTTGTTGCTGCTGTTTGCTAGAAGAGAGAATTGCAGCTGTTGCTGTTGTTGTGGGCGGCAACGCTTGTGATGCGACAGCAGCAGCAGCGGCGACGTTCAACGTTTGATTTCGCTTGTTGCTCACGTAGCCAGCAACAATTGCTGATGTTGCTGGTGCTGCTGATGTTGCTGCTGCAGTTGTTGTTGATGTTGCTGCTGTTGTTGGTGGCGTGGGGCGAATGAGCGACGCAGTTACTGACTTGGGACGCACCAAGTTGTTGCTGTTGCTGTTGTTGATGCTAAGTAATTGAGCGGTAATCGTTCGCGGTCCCTGCGAAATGTTTTCGCGCTTGATAAACAGCTCAGCTTGCAATGGTTGCTGTCGTTCTGTTGTTGGTTTGTTGTTTAGTATTGAGGTTGTTGCAGTTGTTGCTGGTGGGTTGGTTGCAGCAGTTGCAGTTGCAATGGGTGTTGTTGCTGGGCTTGGTGGTTGGGTTGTTGCTACTGGTTCTGTTGTTGCTGTTATTGTTGCTGTTGCTGTTGTTTCGTCAGCAATCTCAATCACTTTGGGCTCCTCTACAGCTGTTGTTGTTTCAATTGCTGCAGCGACAACTTGTTGCTCAGTTGCTTTAGTTGCAGTGTCGTTGTTGTTGTTAGTTTCAGGTAACTGTTGCTCCTGTGACTCTTGTTGCTGTTCCTTTTGCTCACTTGCCGCCGTTTGTTGTGCAAGTGAATAAATCTCATGTTTGTTCTCAAGATTACTGCAAAAAGTGATGCACAAAACGCGAAACGATAATGATAACCATATACTTTTTTTCTCCATATATTTTTTTTTTTGTCTTTTCTTATCTTTTTTGTTGTGATTTATTTTGCACTCGTTTGTTACAAACACAGACCGAAAACAAAATCGCGCGTATTTTTCGTAATAAATTTGTACGATATATTCTTTTTTTTCGTATGATAAATGTGCAATAATTATTGCTGATAAAATTGCGTGTTAGTCATAATTAATTATGGTTCAAGAGATCTATGTGTCTGGTAATGAGTCTGCTGAGCAGCTGTGTCGCGTTTCCGCTATTGGAAAATTTTCAGCATTTTGTTAGACTGAACGATAAGCACTCAACTATTTGCGGCTTATGTTTTACTGTCCCACATTCCCCAAAAAGAAACCTTTAGCTACCCTTTGGCAGCCCCCCGAAGGCCCCCTCGGGCCTTATCATTATCCGGGGCAAGACAAGACGACGACGATTGCGATAAGCGAACGCGTTTTGTGGGTGTGTCTGACGTGCTAATTAAAGCGATTCCAAGCGATCCTCTACAGTATATTTTGAATTGATAAGCCAAGTATTCCCAGTAAATCTGGCTATATAGCAACTGCAGATCGATCGATCGATCTGGTGACATTAGTTGCGCCCGTGACTGAAGCTGGATGGCAGCATGAAGTTCGAGTGTTTTTTCCAAACGCTCGTCATCATCGCAGCAGGCGCCGTCGTCGTCGTCGTTGACGACGTCGTTCGACCCATTGATAAGATACGACGCGACGGACGGAACAATCGGCCGACTCGCTTTAGTTGAGCATGCACTGTGCGGCTGGGCAATGTACGCGGCTAGCACGTGAAGCTGCCGTGCAAATTTCGTGTAAGCACCGTGCCGCCGCCTACTCCGCCCCCCTCGCCCCCTGCGGGCGCCCACAACTTTCAGATAAAACTTCGCAAAGACGTCGTGAACGCGATAAACCCCTCAGCAAATACATTATTTAATTTGGGTTTTTTTTTAGACTTCAAGTGGCAGCAAATAAATATGATGGTGTGTGCGTTGTCTGGTTGTATATTAAAAGCAAAAACAACAACAATTAGATTTAGAATTCAAAGTCAACGATGACAAACAACAAAAGTATAATACCAATTTTTTGGGGGCTCGTCTCTCTGGTGAAATAGCTGGTGAATGGGGCGACTGCCTGAATTTGCGTAGCACGCAAAAGGTTTCTGGAAGCACTCGAGGCGTCGAAAAGTGGACAGGCCCACAGCAGATAGTGGGCAGCTCTCGACTCAATGTCAAACTGGGGTTGTTGACAGGCAAAAAGCATATGGAAAACTAATTGCAAGAGAGAGTATTGTTTGGGAGAGAGCGAGAACGTGAAATAGAAGGCCGGAAGGCAATCAATGGGCAAAAATAAAGTAAACAAGCAACAAACCGCAACGAACCGAACAGAACACACTTAAATAATTGCTTCATCTTCGGCCATTGTTGTCGCCACTCGCTGCCAGTTGCAGCCGGTTAGAACCAATACAAATACTAAGCTTACATCATTTTAATTAAGAGTTGCCAAAAAAAAACACTCATTTGGAGACGGACAATAAAAAACGTGTATCAATTGAATTAAGCTAATGCGGCATAAGATCGTTTCAACTTTAATGTCAACCCTTTTGAGCTTTTAATTGAAGCTTCGAAGCTGTGACGAAAGCGACAAACGACACCTCAAGCAGCGTTGATAAGCGAGAGCGAGCGAGAGGGAGAGCGTCAACTCTTGAACTTTGTGTAAGTGAGGTCTAGGCAAAGTCGACTCAAGTTGAGTCGAGTCGAGCCTAGTGTAGAAATTGATCGCGTGATGCCGATTGTCGCTCTCTCTTCCGCACATACACGTGGGCAAATACCCACGCACACACATTCAGTCACTATTGATGTATTAGTGCACTCAACGGCACGCTTTTGTGCTTGTGCATACAAATTAATTATGAGCTGGGTGAGAGAGCAGTGAGAGAGTGAAAAGAGAGAGCAATTACTTAGAGGGGCATTACTAATGCAATGTCAATTGGCAATGGCAAATCTAGACGCAAACCTAAATAAATGCATGTATGTACATATGTATGTATGTATCTGAATGAAGAAGTTGATTCAACTGTAAGCTAAATGAAAGCAACAAATTTATTGTGTAACAAACTGAGTCGCATAAAGCGAAACACACACAAGGAGACAATCAGAGAAAGAGAACAAAAAAGAATAAAACAAATGAATTCTGTCAGTCTCTGATGCTCTGCTCTGCTCTGCTCTTATGCCTCCACTTGTGTTTAACGTTCTTGTTGTTGCCGTTGTTGTTGTTGCTGCTGTTGATTTCAATTGCAGAGCAGCGCAGTGGCAGCGCAGCAGCAGCATCATGTGAAACTCAACTCAACGTAAAATAGCAGTAATTGCTTTTGACGAACCTTTTTTTGCTTGCTTGCTAAAGTATGAGAGCGAGTGAGTGCGCTGTTGACTGTGTGTGTGTGCGTGTGCACATAAAAGGCAATGTGTATTAAATTGAATGAATATAAAAAGCAGTAGGCAAAAGAGGCAGCTCTGTACAATATATAATAGAAGCTAAATTAAGTTGACTATAAACAACGATTGTACCAGAACTATGTACAAACGGACTAGTCGCGAACTAGTTACTTTGTACTGCAGGGAACACACACACACGCACACATCGACACGTTGTGTAATCAACATATGCGTAGGTGGAAGTATTAATATACTCACACACACACACTCACGCTCACATACATTTAAGTTTGTCGCATAAACTATTCATAATTCGATGTAAATGCTAATTGAGCCGCAATTCAATTAAGTTTTCATCAACAAATTAACTCGCTCAGCAATTTTATGTAATGTGAATGCGAATACACGAATGCAAATGCATATGCAAACGAAATGAAAAAAATAAAACGAAATGCCAAATAGCCAAAATAAATAAAATAAAAGCGAAACAAAAATGAAACGCCGCCGCTTTGCAGTGAGTTTTGCATTGTGTGTGTGCGAGTGTGTGCTGAGAGAGCACAGCGAGAGAGAGCGATAGCGAGAGAGAGACACTGAGTGGGGCAGCGAGGAGCAGACAGATCGTGCGTTGCGTTGTGGGGGTCGGACGACGTCGACGACGACGTTGACGCCAACGTCAACGCAGATTGCAATAAAAATGTCGTGTTGTTGTTGTTGTTGCGCTTGCAACTGGCGCTGCCGCTGCTGCTGCTGCAGCAAAAGCATTTAGTTTGTAGGTTAGGTGCGAGTGTTGTGTAAAACGTTTTTTGGCTTGTCATTTGCAATTGTTTATTAATTAATATGCATTCGCTTTATATGATCAGTTTTATTATTGTTTTTACTTTTCGCATTATTTTTGTTTCTGGGGCCGCGTGTAACAAACGTGCGCACTTAATATTTTTATTAATTTCTTGTTTTGAAAGTTGAACAATTTTTTTGATAATCTTTTTGACACACACACATACACGCACACAAACATTTCAATACATATTCAAAGTGATGTGCGTGTGTGTGTGT
The DNA here is from genome assembly GCA_035047365.1 of Drosophila ustulata. Classification (NCBI taxonomy): domain Eukaryota; kingdom Metazoa; phylum Arthropoda; class Insecta; order Diptera; family Drosophilidae; genus Drosophila; species Drosophila ustulata. Next base: position 28,557,067 of record JAWNPT010000094.1, read on the forward strand.
TTTGTATGTTTGTCGTTGTCAAATTCACGCATAATAAAAGTTTATTTTTGTCAAAAATATATTTCTTTTTCCATCTTCTCAGTATATTTTTGTATATGCATAATACTTAATTCAATTTCTTTTTCTTTATTTTTTCTTTTTTATGTTGTATATTTTAACTTTTATTTCGCTTTAACAGAATTAACGACGCACCAAAGATTCTAAAAACAATTCTTTAGCTTTTCTTCATTTTGTATTTTATGTAATTTATTAAGTCTTTTTTTCGCTTTCGAAAATTAAATTTCTTTTATAGCTTAATCAATGTGTTGTTTTTTTTTTTGTTGTTATTACCTTTTTTTTTATTATATTTCGTTTGGTGAATTAAAATGATTGTAGAACAACGGAAATGCAATGCGTTTAAAAGTTGTATTTACATTTGCCAATTCTTGACTTTATTTATTTATTCGGTGTGAGTTTTATTTGCACAAGTTGACGAAGAAGTTGAACAAAATAATAAAAATAACAAATTCGACCAGCCGAGTTTTGATAGTTAACAGAGTTTACTTTTTTTGTACAATTTGTATTTTCTTTATTTTTGTATTTAGTTGGCAAAGTTTTGCCGAGTCCAGTTTTAGATTAAGAGTTAAAGAAGTGCACACGGAAAAAACTCGAGCGCTAGACAGCGCTATTTGCCTGCACTGACGACGACGACGTACCAGAGACGAATGAGTGGAATGCCAGCGCAGCTGAAAGCTTGTAGCCTGCCTGCCGTCGACTGCCTGCGCCTGCGAAAGAGAGCAACACACTCACGAGCGAGCGCCGAGTTCTGTTCTGAGTGGGCTGCCGGAAAGCACTCGAAAGAGAGCACACCTTTGGACGGCGCCGGCGCAGTGCCGGTTGAGTGTTTTTTGCTGCGGCTGCTATCAGCTTTGAGTCATGCGACGACGAATTGAGCGCAAACTGTTTGCGAAAACGGCCAAACACAAAATGTTAGGTACTCGCTCTTTTTTTTGCCTTTGCTTTTGCTTTATTTATTATTGTTTTCATGCCAAACAAATGTGCCCTGTCACTGTTGTTGTTGCTGTTGTTGTTTTGATGCTGCGACGTCGGCCTCTTTTTGCCTGCTTTGCATTTGTGTGATATGCTCGCTCTCGCTCGCACTCGCGCGCATTTGGTCGCTACTCAATTTGCATGGTTCAGCAATTGAGAGCTTTGCGCTAATTGTTCGCTGTTTTTTGGACAAAAACAAAAACCTGGCGAGATAAAGTGCAAAAGGAAAAGTAGTCTATGAACTCTCTCCCTGTCTAATCTAATTGTAAACCTGAACTATGCAACGCGCTGATAACATGATAAGGCGCTAACGGCAATTAACATTTTGCTTTATTTTATACTCTCTCTCACTCGCTCACAGGTAACCGTTAACTTGGCGTCGTTGCGCCAAAAATTATGCCACAAGAAAGAGAAGAGTCGTAAATGGGGAAGAAATTTCGAACATAAACACAAATCAACTTTAAAAGCCACAATCATTATTTACAAGCAACCGACGAATTATTGCTCTTCTAATTTCCTCTGCATATCGATGCGAGTGCTATTAAATGTGTGTGTGTGTGAGTGTGGCGTGTGTGTTTGTTGAAAGAGCATCTTCGTGTTTAGACGAACATTTCACAAATATGGGCGGCCATTGCCGAAGCTGCGCAATTTTCCAAACAGACATTCGCTAATTTCGCCATAAAACTAAAGCCATTGCGTGATGGGCATAAAAGGGACACACGCACACACACACACACACAGAAGCAAGGCTCGTGACCCAGTTGAACTTTGGCGCGTGAAAAGACTGCGGAATGCAGCATGAATTGCGTGCGGATTTCCTAAAACAACTTCAAACACAATCTAGGCTAACGAGTTGCATTCAATGCAATTTTGTTCAGCAAAATATCATCTATAGTAACAATATCTATTTAACACGACTGTTTTTGTTGTTATTCGAAAAATAATAAAAAGCGAGAAGTTTACTTTTTTCTAGTCGAGAAGTTGACAATACGGGTTTTTTTAGTAGCTCTTGTTCGTTGGCATTGAATGCAGAATTCATCATATTTTACTTTTTTTTTATTATAAAAAATACATACAAACTTTTTTTCTTTTTAATAAAGAAAAGTATTAACAAAAAGTGTTTGTTTTTCTTCTCTGAAGTTACAGATGATATAATAACGCCTGACTTTAAAACATTTTAAGTTAATTCAATCAAATTTTGGCATTGAATGCAATTTTATTCTGCAGACTTTATCATTTGTTATTATTTTTTTTTTTTATAATGATATATTCAAAAACTTTTTTATTTCTTTTTAATAAAGAACAATTTTAACAAACAGTGTTTTTGTTCTCAATACAGGTTTTATAAAAACGCTTGAGTTCAAGACATTTTACGTTATTTCATTAAAATCTTATATAGTTTCTCACTACGCCACACACACAATTTGAGTTGGGACAACGAAGCAAGCAACGCAGTCACGTGTGGCATGCCTCGAAGAAGCGGAATTAGGAAAATAAGGGGAAAGGGGAAGGGAGACTGAAAAGCATTTGAAGCATTTGATGGGCTGCCTTGAAAATGTAATAAACTGTCAATGTGTTGGCGTGTGCGTGTCTCTCTGTATGTGTGTGTGTGTGTGTGTGTGTGTGAACACTTCTCACTTTGGGCTGCAATTTCAACAGAACACTTTACGTAACGCTGATGAAATTTTCATAATCCCCACTGTGTTTTTGTGTGTGCTGAAAAGGTCGTCAGTTAGTTAAAGTAGCCATGGCCCGGAGGCTGTTCTCACTTTTTGATGAGCCTGATGAAAATGAAAAACGGTGCGAAATAAAAAAAAAAACGGAAAAAATGCAAACAGATGGCAAATTGTGAAACATTCCGACGACGTCAAACAGTTAACGGCAACGGCAGCAGCAGCAACAGCAACTTTGCCAAATTGTTTCAAATTTCGCGTTGCAGCCAATGAAGAAAATCAAATAAATAAATAAACAAATGGCCGCAGCAACACTCACAAATAAATTCCAAATGTTTATGCAGTTTCTCGGCTGACGGAGACAAAAATAAATACGATTTATATGCAGAGACACGAGAGATACAAAAATCCATTCGAAGAACAAACACATTTCTTAATTCAAGTCAAATCAAAATTATAGAATTTAAAGTTGACGCCGCAGACAATAGAATGTAGCTGGCTATAATTAAACTAACAGTAATACAATATTAATAAACAATTAAGGCTGCGTTTCAGTTTTAATTCCACTTTCGAGTGGTTAAAAACAACTTGAAATGACGACAGACTGACGAACAATGAAAACAGATAGAATTAATGATGAAATGAAACAAGAAAGTTGAAATTGAATTGAGCGAAAACGAAATGTGGATGCGCTGCATTTAATTCAATTTATAATAAAATTAGAAATAATTTTAATTAATTCTATTATTCAATTGTCATAATTTTTTAATTAAATCAACAATTGCATTTGTTTATTGCACAACACTCTTGAGAAAAGTAAAGTACCTAATCGATGGCAGTGTATGAGAATGCCGTTTGAATTGTTTGCATTAATAATACGTATACGTAGCGTATAGAACCCGGTTATCAGCACGCTTGTCAGCGCAAACATTAAGCAATGTCTTTGACAGTGCAAAAATGAATGCGATAAAAATAAATGCAAACTGTGCCAAGAAACACACACAAAATAATGACAACGCAACGCAACGCATCTTTTTCGCTGGATTCTTGTGCTGCAAAAGCGACAGAATTTTCACAAATCTTCGTGTGGCTGGAAAATGAAAATGAAAATGTGTGGGCATTGCTTTGCTTTATTTTTAAAACAAAACAAAAGCAAAGGAAAGAACTCGAACCTCATTGAAATGTGTTGCAATTCACTTAGCACATTTACAACAAAACAACAACAGACTGCAGACAACAGACAACACAATGCAAATCAACTGTCGGACTTCAATCACCTTAAAAGGTTGCACAAAAATCCGAGACAGCGACAGAGAAAAATCGAGTTGCTCTGAAATATGAGGGGAGCAAGAAAAAACATCGACGACTCGTTGATTGCGACGCAGCAGCAGCAGCAGCAGCGGCAAATTATAATAAGCATATGACTGTGTTCATGTGTGTGTGTAAATGTGTTTCAATTATCACAGCTCATATTACCCCCAACCCCACAGATTTTTGCCATATCATGCGGCGTCAGCGTCGCCGTCGTCGTGGGGCAGACGAGCCCCCAAAATGAAATACAAATAGTTAAACAGTCAACACAACACACACACTGCGGTAACACAGAACTCAAAGTCAACAACAGCGCTGATTAATAACGACCATAAATAGCTAAAAATTATCTATGGCAACAAAACGGTTTGCATTAAATCAAATAGCTTTAATCAGAGCTTGAAATACATATTTTGTACAATTTATATACTGCACACTTTTCAAATATGTTTTAACTGAGTAGTCACTTTAATTTAATGCCACAAAGCTGAGCTTTAAAAATGCCCAAAAAAAATAGACAAATGATGAAATTTCAGCTGCGCTGCTGAAATCTGAGTTAGGCATCTAGTAAACAATGTAGATGCTTTCAGCATTTATTTATTCCTCTAAAGAAATTATACTGTCATTCAATTTAGTCATGATTAAATAAATATATTTGTTTGTTTTATAATTTATTTTTATGGAATGTTGTCAAGATATTTGTAATATAGTTGCTCACAACAACCTTAACTACAATCGTAATAGGATATTAATATTATAATTGCCATAAATTTCCGAGTGCTATTTATGCATTATTAATTTGTAATAGGCTGCCACACAAATCTATTAATAGCTGGCAATAAGTAATAAGTCCAGCAAAGGGCTAGAGACGATTCATCGCTTCGTGGAATCAAGTGAATTATAAATTGCATTTGGATCGGTTATGAAAAGCGCAATGGGCGCAGCCTTATTCAGTTTTGTTAACGAATCTCACGTAAACGACTATTCACGGGCTTGGACTCGACAAGTGCTGACTGACTGACTGACTGAATGACTGACTGACTGACTTTCTGACTGCCTGCCCACATGGCCAACATATTGAAACATTTAACCAAATGCAACGAATTAGCAAATTAATTTGCGCAGTGGCAAATCAAGTTAACTGTTTCGCTGCCACCTCGTCGCAAGTTATTAGTTGTTGTTATTGCTGTTGCCACGTAATTTACCAAATAATTTGCGAAACGAATAATGTGAGTAACATGAGCACACGGGGGAAACGCCGTCAAAATCACGTCATCAAGCAAATGCCGCGGCATAGATACAACAGCTCTGGACTGCCAGGTGTAAAAAACTGAAACAAAAACAAAACCGAAAGTAGACGCTCTTTCCCTGCTCTCTCTCTCTGCTTCTCTATCGGCCAGTCTGTCTTTGGTCTACGTGCGTGCTGAACAGTTTACCAAAAACAAACCCAAGTGAGCCAAGATCGAGGCAGGCGGCAAGCCGACTCCAATTAAAAGCCCCTTTTCGGGGGCAACAATGCAACTCTGAGTAACAATCGCTCGAACATAAATATAACTCAAGAGAGCGTGAGTCGAACCGAGCGATCAGCTGCTCTTCAGCGCGCTCTCTCTCGAAGTTCTCTCACTGAGCGAAGTTGACGATCGATCGTCTGATCGGCTGACAGACTTGAATACCCCCAAAATGTGTGCCGGCCGGCATCTGCTGCTGTTGCTGCTGCTGTTGCTCTGCTTCTTCTTCTTTTTTGTGCTGCTGTTGTTGTTGGAACTGGAACTGGTTTTCACTTGGCAAGCAACACAAGCACACGAAAAAAGTAGAAACAGGCAGCGCCACTGATTTGGCAATGTACAACAAAAACACTACACTTACACACACACACTCGAGCACACACACACACACTCGCACGTTGCTGTGCAAAATATGATAAGCAAAACAAAGGCGGCAGGCAGACGGAAAAATTGCAGACGAGATGCAAAACTCAACAGGTAAATCAACTACGAGATACCCTGCAAGCTAATTGACTTTACAAAAATGCTGTATTAAATAAGTTCAATCTAATTTTACTGAATTTTCCATATCACCTAATTTTAAAATAACTTTTATTTTATTCTGATTATTCTAAAATATTTTCACAGCTTTGCAAAATATATTGCATAACAATTTTAATGCAACGTGATTAAATAAACCAGATGGGAAACTTAATTGAAACTAATTAATGAATTGCATTACATTCTGATAAGTAAGAAGAATTTGTATTAATGTTCATATTATTAATGTATTACATTTATTTAAATGTTGTAATTAATAAGAAACAAACAACAACAAAGGTATCCTGATAATAAAGAACATTTTATAATTAAATACGCTTTCCCCAAATTTCTCCAAAAGTTTTATTATATTTTGAAGTAATGCAAAAATGCTGTCCATCAACAAAATAGTCAACTAAACTCTTTTTAATGCAATCGCTCTCGAATGTTTCAGCAAACAAGAAGGCATTAATAAATAATTACAATTGAAACTGCTAAAAGCGCAACTCATACCCCGTTTACCTCCAGCTGAGAGGGTATTAAACAGAACAGCAGCCGCAGTCACAGTCGCTGCGTCGCGACGCCCAAAAAAAATCAAGTTTCTCAAGACAAAACAAAGTAAAAGCAGCAGCAACAACAACAAGAACAACAACTCGACTGATGATGAGATATTGGAAGAGTTTGTGTATTCGGCCTTTTAGCTGCTTTATTTTGTTTTTTTTTCGGCAGTGTTTGAGATACATATGTCAGGCCAAAGGGGCTGGCAACGGGAAACGGGCAACAGGCAATCGAGAATCGACAACTGGCAAATGGAACGAGTATATATACAATGATGATTCTACCTCTTGTACGACAGGACTTTGCCCTGGCCGAATATTCGCAAGCGTATTCGTGTGTGTAGATATTGTATCTCAAACATGAGCATAACACCTAATTTGACGCCTCGCATGATAAATGATCCAACAATAAGCCACATATCAAATGGCTGAAAGTCTTCTGTTGGCCCCTGAAACAGGTGTCGCTGCCTCTCAATCGAGTGAGCATGTCACAGAGTTGTCAATCGGTTGCTGATTAAGGATTACGGGATTAGATGAGAGATAATGAGCAGCTGATGAATCGACATCAAAAGGACTGTAGTTCCTCTGCTAATTAAGCTACTTATTAAGCATTTAATCTAAATACTCAGCATATCTTAATACCTTTCAAAATATATCTAAAGAAATGTGCCTTTTATATTTATAACAATTGTAAACCACTCTTAATATATTTAATTCATTAATTGCTTATCGCTTTCTGAGGGAAGAACCCAGATTGTAACTACAAATAAGCAGTTCAATTTCTATAATCATCTAATGAAATGCGTCTTAAAGTGTTAACATTATTATGAGCAGCCTTCTTCTATGTAACTCTATCTCTATTTATATCTGTATCTTTCGCGCCTACTGTGTATCTCCTTCTAAACAGCCGCTGTTGATACATTTATTTAGTTAAGAGTCGAGCAATAAACGACCACAAAAGCCGTTGGCAAACAAACTTGAACAGGCGTCCAGCACATGCATCTTCACAGCCTGAAATCATGTTGGTAGCGATAAATTATATCACAAATACAGACACACAGATCCACTCACAGATACACGCGCAGCGACACACCCAGGGAGCGATGAGATAGTTTGCAGTGTGTGAAACCGACAATGGAAGTGTGTCTAATTATTTGCACATTTGTTGACATGACCGGCAACAAAACCACAACAGCTCAGATTGCTTAAGCAAACGACTGAACGAATACAAAATGCCCTCGAAGTCTGCCAGAGAAAGGACATAAAAACATACTATAAGATACAATTTAAATAACTTTAAAATACTTTCATCTGACACATATTAAATTGCTTACGATAAAATCTGATATTCATCAAATATTAATCTATTTACTTGCAAAATCCTCCCATTTCTTTAGACTACCCTTTACAGGGTACCTTTCATATTTTTTTCACAGCATTAATATACATCGTATTAATTTGAATAATTTCAGTTAAAACACAAATAATTGACGCTCAGCTCTCAGATGCTGTAATTGCCTTAATTATTTCTTTAAAAAAAAAACTGAATTTCGACAAATTAGTATCATAATGAAACGCTTAATTAAAATAACAAGCTCGTCATCTGCAGCAGCAGAAAGAACAACAATAAGCAGTTGACAGCTGACACGCAACAACAACAACAACAACAATAAACAAAATGCTTACATTTATTTTAGAATAAAAAACAACGCTGGGTTCGTGTTATGATTGATGATGGATGCCTCCTCATATTAATAATGAATATAAGTATATCAAAAAAACACGTACAATTGAAAAGCAGTACAGGAAATTAACGTCATCAGTGGGGCCAAGTCGAGTCAATATATAATTCTCCTCTCCCCGCTCTCCTCCCTTCCCAAACCCACAACTCAGTCATCAAGCAAATGACAGTTAGTTGGCTTTCAAGCTGACTGACTGACTGACTGTGCGAGTGTTTGCATTGTTGCGTTTTCATTTCGACCAACAAAACATTGTGAATTAATATTGTATTTGTGCTATTTGCACAGGCCAGCAACAAAGTAGCCAACAAATAATGACCATGCCGCACGCAATGGCCAAAAGCAGCAGAGAGAAAAAAAAAAACACCAAAAGAATACTCGTATTTGGGTTCGCTTTGCTGGGCGTGGCCAGAATCGAATTGGCCGCTTCAATGACTTATCATTTAAGCCATCTTTTGAGCCAGACAAAGGACAGACTGTATTTCTGAAGTCTACTTTTGGGCGCACGAACACGCAATTCGAGGATCTCGCGCACTCACATAAACATTTAATGCTTGCAAATAAATAACAGCTGAAGAACAAGTCTCCCAACTGCCAGATACGCTGTAAACTGTAACTGTAGATGACAGACTCGCCAATGTACACCTCAATTAATGCGTAATGCGCCCACTGGGATTAAGTGAGATAACGCAGAGGATGAGGCCTAATTTGTTTTAATCTAGCAAACAAGTTGCTCATTAAAATTGGCTTTTGCTGTGCGTGGATTATCAATTAGACAGATTGCTGTTGTCTCTTCATAAATTTATGCTAAACACAAAGCATTTGCAGTCAATAGTAGTTAAACAAATCTATTTATAAATAGACAAGCAGACAGAAGTTGCTAACAGAAATATATATACATATATGTATATATAAATAAATAAATGTACTTTAAAGCAGAACTTTATTTAAGGCGCAAACGTGTCAGCAAATCACATTAAAACTTGAGCCCCGCACAAAGTATCGACTAAGTATCGATTTTAGTTAACTAATCTTTCTTTAAGCTACTTTTTTGTGTAAGCAGATTTCTTTGCAAACAACTGGAAAAAGCTCTATTTATTATTTAACAATAGCTACCCCTTCAGACCGCTCGTGGCTACAATTGGCTGCTTCTTTTAATAGCGCCTCCATAAACGCAGCTGACAGTGCGTGTCCCGCACGTGTGAAGATAGACAGAAATACAAAAAAATATATAAAATAAAAAAGGGAAAAATACGCCAAAGGCATTTTGATTTATGCGCAAAGCCCCAAAAACAAATCCAGCCGAAATATTAATAAATTCGCTGACAAATTGAATAGATAACAAGGTCAACTAAAGAGGGCGAGCAAGCGAGCGAAAAAAACATATAAATCTATAAATTGTAACTCGGGAATCGACTGGACATGATGTCCTCCCGTGTCCTGGGTCCTGTAAATGACGCACACATATGTGGCACTCATTGATTTCGGGGGCAAGTCGGCGACTTATTGTCAGTCGATTTGATTTGGGGCACAGAACTGACAACAAGACATGCTTACTTCAAAAGTCACTCAAGAACATCATGTGCCTCCGCCGCTGTCCCTTGGCATCTCCATCTGCAACGGCTGCGGTCATTTGTTCGCTGTGACGCCCCCGCAATTCCACACGGACACCAGAAATCGAAGTCGAGAGAGAGAGAGAGACAGATACAGCAGCAAAAGTGGCCCACGTGCTCAACGATTTAGATGCATGTGACTTCATACTATTATTATTATTATTATTTCGTATTTTCGGCATTTACTGGAAAATTTTCATGACACGCGCGGCTGACTCTTTCCCACAGTTCCACTTGACTATATATCTATCACACCATCTCACTCCCTCGCCTTGTCTCCCTCTGCTGTTTCATCACTCATCGCAACAAAAACAACATCAACTGCCAACCACAACTACAACGGCTATAAAATCAATCTATATGCACACAGTGACAGAATTCATGTGACTTAAATAACAAAACACTAAAAAGCGGGCGGCAAGGTGGGGACCAAATACCCTGTAAGTGCAGTTAACAAGGATATCCGATTTAGGCAACTATTTAAATATTAAAGTAATTGATATCAATCAATGAAATTTCAAAAACAGCTCAATGAAATAGAGAAAATGTTCATACCAACAACTGCTCAGAACATCCTATTTCGAATAACAGATTTACTAAAACTGTTCTCTGAAATTAAATAATAAATAAACTTATCTAATAACAAAGTCTACTCCGGAAATATAATTTAACAAAACAGACCATTTAAAACTTTTCATATAAATTAAATGTTACAACTTATCTAAAACCAAAGACAAAGCAAATCAATCCTCAAACAAAGCCACATCTCTCAGAACTGTTCTAGGGTATCTATGCACAATAAATTTGACATAAACCTCATACGAATTCCGTTTAATTTTTCTGTGCTTTTCGGCTTTGTGTAAACAAGTTTTATTGAATTGAGCGAAAAATTGGATGGGTCACTCACTACACAAATGGCCATTGAGGCAAGTGTTGCTCGCTGCGAAACTTATAAAAGAAATTATTAAAAGTAAATATATGTCAATGGAAATGGCGTGGGCCACGCTTGTCACATGTTGCAAGCAAACAAAAAAATCCAAGCAAAACAAAAAAAAACTTAAATAGAAACAAAAATGAAATTAAGCAGAAAAACTGAGCAGAGGGAAAGGAAAAAAAAAGAAAAGAAAAAAATATAAAGAATCTCAAAGATTTATGCGAGATGCCTTTTTATGCTCGTGGTTTGTCCGGCAATGTTTTGTGTGTGTTTCTGTTTTATTTTTGTCGCTCGATGCTAAGTGCCAAATTATCATTAATAAAAATAGCTTAATCGTACGGAATTTTTGTTTATATTTTTTCATATTAATTTTTTGTAAATTTGCTAAAGACAAATTCTATTTCATTTGCTGCTCTTGAATAGTCGCTAAGGCCTTGGCATTGCTCCAGCTCACGTAGGCCTGAATGATGGACTGATTCTCTCTATAAGCTAGTTAAGTTCTGTACCTTGTTTCCAACCGAAATTAACCCAAACTCCTTTCTGCATAGTTACAGTGTGAATTCTTTAAAGTTCGTTTTTATTTATAGTATTTGGCTTGTTAAATTAAATCTATTAATGCGTCATAAATAATTTCAGTTTTCTTGCCAAATACGAAATTGTTGCGCGTTTATTTTTTTGATTAAACATATTTTCTTAATCTGAGAAAATAGTTTATGGTTATATTCATGACTTTGAGATCCAGAATCATAATGTAGCCACATTAAACGTACATATATGCGAACATAAATTGGACAATTCATTATAAAAATGAATAATTAAAAGCTTGCTTGAATGAAATTCACTTTTTACTTATATTTGTTTGTGATGTTGATGATGTTCTTTCTAGAGAAGTTCGACTGTGTTTACGCCGTGTTGGGCTTATGTCAACATTTATAGAGCCAGCCAATAGTTTTATTTTTATGTCTGGTTGGCGTGTTTTGTTTTTCTTTTTACCTACTTCGACTTCCTGCCCCACAGTGCCACAGTCGCTGTGGAGCCACGCATATTTTCAGTTTAATAACTCTCTCTCACTCTATAGAGCTATGCGAGAAGGAACGAGGAATTTTCGGGGTCTGCCGCCTGCTGCTGTCTTCTTGCGTAATTTGCAATAACGCCAAAAAGTTTTGGCCCAGCCGCAACGAGGCTGGGAAAACTATGAGCTGGAAGCTGCTTGTGGGCGATAAGATAACCAAGGGCATTGACAGGCGTCCCCAACAAAACAACAAGAACAAAAAAAGGGAAAAAGGGATAATGCGCCAAATTGTAGATGAAATAAAAGAAATATACGAGAAAACAAACAATGTTCGCCAGAAATCAGCGCATGGCGACACACACACACACACACAAAGCAGATTCACTTCCGGCCAACTCCCAAAAAAATGGCGAAGAAAAAATAAAGAGAAAAGGCAAAAGATAACTGCAATCGCTATGCCATCAGAATAACTGTAATGCGTAAGGCATAGGGCGGAAGGCGTACACGTGCCCACCCACACCCAATACATGCCCAATACACACACACACACATAGATACTTTGCCAACAGCTGCCAGAGGCCCACACACAGGTGTCGCTGGGCTCAGCTCAGCTGTTTTGCTGTTTGTGCAAAGGCGCAGATACAAACAAAAATGTGTTACCCAGGCCCACGGTATGGCCACAGAGACCCGGGCAGAAGCCGGACATTTCAATTTCACTCAATTTCACGCGGAGCGTGCAGCCTACTTTTAGGCTCAAGAGAGAGAGAGAGAGAGCGCGTGAGAGCGTGAGAGCGAGCAGAGCATGCGGCCTATGCGAGACCTTGAACTCGAATTTTTTTTTTTGTCGTTTCGTATCGTTTAGCTTTCGCTTTCGCTGTCGCTGTCGCTTTTGCCTATCTCTGCTGCTTTGCCTTACGCCTGTTTGTGTTATGTAATGCGCTGCAGCCAGAGAGTGAGTGTGGAAGAGCGAGCGAGATGGCGCGAGCAAGCAGTTAGGCTGTGCAAATGGCATGGAAAATGAGCAAAACTTTCGCTTTCAGCAGTCAACGACACGACACGACATCAAACTGCCTACACACGCACTCGAGAGAGAAAGAGAGCGTGTGAGTGAGCGCCAGAGAGTGGGCAGCCAAGGAGAGTAAATAGTAGCGCATATGTGTTTGTGTGTTTGTATGTGTGCAGCTTTCAGGTCTGTTGTAATACAGAAAAACGCAAAAAATGTGCGACGCAATATTTGCAAAGCAATAAAACATATGATTCCGTGTTTTGTTTTGTTGTTGTTATTGAAACACTATATGCAAGAAGCAGGGCTTAATTTGCTTTGTAATGGATTTGTTTGTTGACCCTACAACACACCAAAAAAAAGGTGGAAATGGAAAAAAATTAAGCGCCCAAAATGGTGAAGCGCATATTTTTAGCCATAAATTGTACGGTGAGTTTGTGTGTGTGTGTGTGTGTGGCGCCTAAAAATATGCTGTAAAGTATTTGTGTGCCGTGTTTCCCTTGCGCCGAAATGGAGGCGATAAAGTCATAAACACCAGAGTTGCCACCCACCCCGGGCAATAATGTTGATAATTTTCCACGTTTCTTTTTTGTGTCGCTTTCTGTTTGCACAGCAACTTTAAAAAACGACCAGATCTAAGACTCTAAAAATGAATTCTCTTTCTTTGCGCTTTCGTTTTTTGGCAACAATTGCGCAACCAAAATGCGGCAGCAAAAGGCCGCCTGTGGAGCCCCAACGTGGGTTGCCAGGTAGACACACACACACACACACACACACAAGGCAGGCACGGAATGACTTCCGTTTGAATGCTGGCCGAGAGAGCATGGATGGAGAATGCCGCTTGAATGCCCACAATTTGAGTTGGCCTTTTCCACCACGCCGCTTTGCCAACAGAGTTTTGCTCTTCGTTCTCAGACCATTCATTCTAATAAGAACAAATGGTCTATGAAATCTGTAGAAATAAGTGCAACGAGTGCAGAAGAGCCTCATTAAACATTTAAGTGTACTTTTTAACAGATATCGAAATAAGGAAAAAACTGACTGAAGAGCTATAGTGAAAACATTTTATTACAATAATTGTTTAACTGCAAAGCCGAATTTGTTTTGTTCGATTTTATTTACTCACTAATTAAAAAAATAATATCAAGGGTCTTATAATGTCAAAACTATTCTGTAACTTTTCTCACTGTTTTTTTTTTGGCTCTTTTAAAATGTTTGTTAAATTAAATTTTACTTTGTTTCTTTTTATGTTAATCAAATATAAGAAATTTAATTATATCAAGTTTGCAAGTGTCTAAATACATAGAAACTCCAGGGTCTATTGTAGTCAATACTCTATTGTAACTGTTCTCACTTGTTTCTTTCTCTGTTTTTTTTAAGTGTCAATTACATTGACGTTTATTCAAATATGCGTCGCCAGGATATTTTGACATTGGCTGCCATATACATATATACACACTCACACTCACACACACACACTTTTTTGTATGTATAAAAAAGGCATGTGCGTGTCGTTCTGTGCTGTGCTGTGCGTGTGAAAGAGTCCTCAAGTCGAGTTGTGATTTTCAGAGGATTTATCGGGTTTTATTGTGCGTATCAGAAGGCCTTGGCATTTTACCACAGATATGTTAATATCCATGCCTCCGACGACGCCCCCAACTGGGGCGTGGCACATGGCTACGTTCCATAAACTTTTAAGGCCTGCTTAAAGAGTTTTTCACATCGCATCGAATTATGAACTTGCACTCAAGACTTTGTAATTTCCTCTCCTACACATCTTTTAATATCCCACACATTTATTGTTTGTTGTTTTTGTTGCATAGAAAACAACAGCAAAATGACAATGCTTAAACATATTTGTTTTGCATTACAAGTGAAACGCATAAATTTGCCAGCAAGACAATGCCAAACAATCATTTTGTTTTTGTATATGACACACGCAAACATAAAAATCTGTTTTTCATGTTACGCGTTTTCCCCAACTTTATGACCGAGCAGACGAACCCCATTCACAACGCCATCATATTCACAATTTTTAAGCGCTAGCTGAAAAAGCTGCGCTATCAGCGACCGCAACAAGCCAATCAAAATGCAATTTCCGTTCATAAAAAACACATCACTTTCATTTCGGGATATCAAACAGCGGACAGGTGGATGGATATATCATAAGTAAGTACATGTAGATGACAGCATAGATCTGACGGATTCCTGCGCAACTCTATTTCGATTGCGCCCCTTGAGGAAAGAGAAAATAAAAGCGAAGAGTTCATGCGACAGCTTGTCAGCACTCAAAACACAATTGGACGAAGGATAGAATTTCCAATATCAGTTGCATATTGTTGCCTAATGATTATAGAGCTACGCATTAAAGTTTAATAGCGATTGAAACGTAGAAAATAAGCATATATTTTGCTTTTATCGTATGAGCAATTATTGTTTAGATGCACAACTCGAGTTGATCGAACTAATTCCAAAATTCAATATTCTGTTAATAAATAAAAAGAACAAGTAGAATTTGTGGAATAATACATGCAAATAAAAAGTCTACACATTCAGAGGAAACGTTAATCAATATTCTTAGAATTTTTGTATTGCTAAATCTAATATCCTTTTAAAAACTATCAATCAATTTTAATTGCAATAATTTCGATTATAATTATTGGTTAATCATTTTTAAAGAGTTGCTGCTCCTTAGAGAGTTATCCCTACAGCAGGGTCTCTGCGCGTCGTTCACTTCCTGCTGGCACTCGTTTCACTTGTTATTCAGCCAGTTTGTTGTTATTCACATCTAATCAAAATGCAAACAAGCTGATTTGGCTCAGGTTCCCCAGCTGAGCAACTGCTGCTGCCGCTGCTGCTGTTGTTGCACACGCCGTCTATGAATTTGTCATTTTCGTTTGACTGCTAAACGAATTACGCGCCCACCCATTATGCATTACGTATACGCACCGTTGACTGTCGGCTGTTGTCGTTTGTCGACCGACGTCTGTCACAACGTTGGCGCAAGTTCATCAAAATAGAATCAGCTGCGTCGCTGATAAAGCAAACATTTAAGTACATACACATAAATATAAACTCGTCGTGCCGCACACACAAACCCACATTGTCGCCTAAAAGGCTGCTACATTATGAATGCCACCGAGCCTGCCGGCTGAGGACACAGCGTGAGTCGTGAGTGGGCGTCTGAATACCCAACAAAATTATACGTGCATTTCAAAATTATGATTTTCATAATTCGCAGTAAATGTGGAGCATAAAAAAGAGCAGCTTCGCTTTAAGTTAAATAGCTCAATTTCATTTCAGCATTCACTAATTGTCGTGAGTCACGCGTGCTTTGCGTTGTCACGCAGTCAGCTCAAAATTGCGATTGCCCCAAAACAACCACACAAAATACACGTGGCACAAATGAAATTCCAGCAGCAAAGCAAAACTTTTAGGCACGAAACGCTCCAGGAAACTCCTGAGTGAAAAGAGAGACAGAGAGAGAGAGAGAGAGGGAGGGAGAGAAATGTAGAGCGAGGCGAGGTGTTGACTGAAAGCCTGTCCAACTCGTTTGGCTCTAATTCGTGGGCTCACACGTGTGTAAAATGCCAGCGAACATATATACACACTGTAGAAGAGTGTAGAGTATATATATTTACTGTTAATTATGCTGACGTCAGAGCTCGCCTGTCCAGCAGTCCTTTATACACACCGGAAACGCAGAAACACTTCCTGCTCGGGGATCGAATCTCGAACTCGAGCACTTTTGGCATTTGCATATGTAGTTCATAAAAAGGCAAATAAGTTATTCACTTAGCCATATCAATAATTCAGTTTAAATAGCCATTTCAATTGCATAGCCTCGCATATTACGCATACGCCACGTGGCTTTCGTGCGAGAGCTGCCAAACAAAATCACACTGCATAGTTTTAGATAACACTAAACAGCGATTATCGATTATGATTATGCATTTTACCGCCGCTCTGATAATGAGTGATGATAATGTTGTTTATCAACAACAAGCACTAATAAATCAGGCATTTATTTGTGGCAATATATCTGTTAAAGAGCCCTCCACTCTCTGCCACCTAGTTAACAAGCAACCCTCGCACAAATAAATATATATATTTTACTTTGAGGTAGCAGGAACACGAGCCGCTGCTGTCTGCAGTACGTGACTAGATAAGCCTATTAGGGGTCCCTACACATCGTTTTTTTTTTGTGGTCCTTTTCGGCTAGTTGGCAAATCATATAGCATGCAATTCGACAGGATATATGCCATTGCCTCAATCTCAATCCCAGCACGATTCGCAGTCCTTCGGGGTAATTGTGTTGGCCATAAATCTTAAGTCGGCGCGTATTTTGGCTTATTGCGCTGATCCCCAGTTATATTATTTTGGCATCAAATTAAAGAGACACGCGCGTTAATTCAAACGCTTGTCCTGTCCTTCTGTGTGTAAAAAGAAAATCGATTGATTCGAGAGGGAACAAAAAAAAAACTACAGCGAAACGCAGGCAATTAAGGTCAATGCTGTGCTGTTGTATGTTACTTTGATGGGTCGTAACTACCTCAACTTTTTCAATTTGCTTTGTCCACGTTAAACAACTGACCGAAGTTATCGCTCGGAAAGAAATCGAAATTAGCCCCCCCGCCACCCTCTCTGGCTGAAGGGACACAAGCGACAGTCAGGAAACAGGAGGCAGGAGGCAGTTGAGTTGGGGGTGTGACACAGAAAAACCTTCGATACAAAATTCAAATAGCGCAAATACGAGAATGAGAGAATCCCATGGAAAAAACTGGCCAAATTTTTACTTTGTTGCTGGCCCAAAGGCAACGACGACAACATTTGTGCAATGAAGGATAACAAAAAGGATAAAACACGCTGACCACACTTTAAATTCTATATGTACAGCTCGATTGGATTCAAACCCACGTATTTCATACGCCACGTGCGCCAGAAGCCTGTGTTCTTTGCGGTCTTCGGAAAAAGGTTCGACGGCTGCTGCATAATTAACAAAATTGATAGAAATCTTGCAGCCCGAAGCCTGAAGGAGCTCTTTAATTAAATTAAATGGATTTCCTTTCGAGTTTATGGCTAGGCGACAATAAAAATAAGTTTTTATTGCCGCCGCAAAAAAATATGCAATGTTTTTTTTCTGCGTTTTTTTTTTGCCACTGATCCTTCTTGTTTGCTGCTTTAATTTATTGTTTTAATTTTTAGTCTCGCTGTTGCCGCAAAATTGCCGCCTGCTGCTGTCGATGTCAACGTCGCTGCCAACATTAAGGACATGTTTTCTTTTTTGTTCCTTGGGCGCAGAAACTTTGGGTAAAGTGTTAAGAACTCGTGTAAATTCCATTAAAAAAAAGTTTACTACGCCCAAGCTCCGCCAAATGCGATAAATCAGCAGCAAAAAAAACAACAGCAACAACAACAACAATGGCAATTAAAGGCAACTTTTAGACGCCCAAAAATTATGCAAGGCGCGCTATAAATATGCAAATTTTCTAGCCTTGCTAAACTAATCAATGTTAATTAGCTCGAGCCTGACAATTTTCTCGAGCCTTTCCTCATTTCCTGTGCATAATTTGCGGCTTTAACGCAAATGCTCTTCGCTCTTGTTGTTTTATAATTAAATTCATGGCCATCCCAACAAGAAACATAGTTAAAAAACGAGTCTATCTCGACAATTGCAAAACAACGACATAAATACTGTGTCGGCATTACGCATACCCCGAAAAAGAAAAATCAATGGCCTTGACTCGCTGCCAAACTCATTAGCCAAGGCAGAAGGTTAAAAGTTAAACGAATAATTTACTTAGTTACAAATATGTCACATTACATGCCACGCCGCATCAAATACGAACTGAGAAAATAAACTCAGTCGTCGTTTTATTTACCTGCAGCAAAGTAATAAAATCAAACATAGAAGCCGAATCTAACCCCAAGCACTTAACCCAATCGAATGCCAAATAAATTGAAAACTTTTTGGCAAACGGCAAAGAGAATTTTTCGGGCTTTTGCTGCTATTTCTATTTGCTGTTCATGATGAGGACGATGACGACGGTGCAGAGCGAAGGCTGAACGCTGATTAAACAAATATTTGATTGAATCAAACGAGAAAAAAAACCGAGCGAACGAGAAAACAAAATAATTGTAACTAACCAGAAACCCACGCGGCACGTGGTCATCATTTGTCAATAAAATTATATTTCAAGCTCGGCATGACATCAACTTGAACGGCAATTAAAAACAAATTTTCCAAACAAAACACAATCGAGGGAGGGCAGAACGACAACCGGAAACAACAGCCAAACAATGCACAAATATTTGCTAATTTACGCTTAATTTAAGTATGTATACAAGTAAAATTATTTAATGATTACTTACGCGCAGCGCTGAAAAAGAAAATGTGCATGAAAGGAATTGGATAGAAAAAGGGAAAGTCCAACAACAACTTCAAAGCAACAAAGAGCACGATTCATGATTAATCAATTAAATAGATGTTTCTGAGCTAAATACTATTCATAACTCAGGCAACTTGCCAAACAAATCAAGTTAAATTATATAATTTTATTATATGTGCATGTGAATAAAAGTTATTTCTTATTTTAAGCAGGACATAAAAGAAAGTATTTACGCAGCTAAAGCTGTGCTGAGGGAGACACATATGAAAAATTTGAAAAGGCACTTCAAAAACAGACAGACAGCGAGACGCATTGAGAAGTTTTGTGAGTGATTACGTATACGCGCTGGTGGCCACGTTGTCAAGCGACTTTTCAATCAATTGACAGCCAAATGTAGGGCGAGAATATTTGAAAGAAAGACGCAGAGACAGATTAGCAAATCAAATCAAATCAATTCTGATCACTGCGGCCTGCCGCTGACTGCCGCCTGACACAATTATTTGAGAACTTTTTTGCATGATGGCGGAAAATGCTGTGCGTCATTATGAAAGGCGGCACACGCCTCCCGCCTTCTCTTCACTTCTCTTCACTTTAGCATTTGCAGTTCATTGAAGCGGCGACTGCGGAAGCTGTTGTTGGATTGTTTTTGGGGGGGGGGGGAGTTTTTTGGTGAATGGCATGTGATAAAAAGGCTGTTTAAATATTTTCAACGGGAAATTAAATTCGCTTGATTAATAATAAATTGCGGCAACAAATTACCGTCTTCATCAGCATTTAATTAAAAGATAAAAATGCTGAGCAACCGCCCGGCCCGACCCACAACCCGCATGTAATGAGCAAATATTTGGCATTGTTTCCTTCCTCCAACTCAATTCAGACTCATTACCAGAACACAAGTAAATAAACTTGCTTAGATCTCTCAACATATATATGTATATAGGTGTTAGTTGTAGAAGAGCAAACGAGTCGACTCACCTAATGACATAGTTGACGCAGACAACGCTCTGCGGCTTCAGCTTATCGTAGACAATCGTTGCCTGGGTCACGATCCAGCAATAGCCGCCGCACTTGCCCAGAAAGCGATAGCGACAGGTCTCGCCCTGACCCTTGCTCAGCACTGCAATAAAAAACGTAGAGAAAAACAATTAGAAATGGGGAATTAGTTTTGTAAGTTGGCAAACAAATCAAATTACATCAGCAACTGTGGCCGCGGCAATCAAATAGCAGCCACAACAATTGAAACTGTTTTGCGGTTTACTCGAGATGCCATTTTTTATTGCTCCTCTCTTTTTTATTTTGATTTTCATATGCCAACAAATTTGCAACAGCCTCGATAATAACTAAATATCAGGGATGGATGACGATGTACTTTAAGTTTAAGATAAATATCTCAAAGTGTTTTAGAAAATTTATGAAAATAATAACAGCTAGTGAAACATAATTAGGAAGATATATTAAAATTAATGTATGAAGAAACAATATATATAAAATAAAATTTACTTTATAAATTTACTTAATAAGCGTTTTGTATACAAATTAATGACATAGAACTAATTAACCATCAATAGTTGTAGATATAAACTAATAAAAACTTATATATTATCGACAATGCTTTTCTAATTTTTTGAAACGCATAATTTATTATTTGCATATTACAAACCGAAATCTACATATTTCCTGAAAATGCCGCCTACTAATTTCGCTCATCGTTTGCCCAGCCCTGGCATTGGTTTTCGCTGAAAATCTTTTGCGAAATCTCAAGTCAAGTATCGGATGACGGTGTCAAATGCGTTCAAGCATAAAAATTAAATAATAGCAACCACAGCGACGCTCGATGTGGTTGTCTCACAATTTGCTCACAGCTCACAGTGAGTTTATTGCTTAATTTTTTGACTGAGTTGCCCACATGCTTATAGGGTATAAACACGAGCGCGTTTTGCGTTGCCAAGCATTCTGGGTGAATTGCGTCGACATCAAGTCGATTTTAATTAAAAACCGCCCAAAAACGAAATGAAATGAAACGAAATCAAATCGATGCTATATAGATATTATAGCTCTGGGCGAAGTAAACTCATATTTATATGTGTGTGTGTGTGTGTGTGTAATTCTTTTACAAGGACACTTTACTTGGCTGTGAGCTCAATAAAAATTTAATGCGCTCCAAGCACAACAAGGACATAAAAACGCACGTGGCCTGATTCTGATGAAAATTCATAACCTGCCGACCCGCCAGGACACAAGAGTATTCCGGATGCTTGGGTGCTTAGGATAAAGCAATTGAAATTCATGGTACTTTTCATATATACTACATACAATACGAGTATATATTTCGAGCTGTCCAAGTTATGCGTCGTCGTCGTTTTATTGGACAACTTTCAAATGGCGAGCTCACATAATTTGCAAAGCCTAATTACGGCCACAGGTGCACAGAAATACATCCTTACACCCAGATCCTTATGGCCAATCTTCTATGCGCAACAACAAAAATGCCGGCGAGTCTTTGACTTTTTGGCATCTATTTAGAAACATATTTCAGACAGCAGTGTGGGTGTATTTATTTTATATCTACATCTCTATATATCGCGCTGTCTGTGCACTCAGTCATTCATTCAGTTAATTTAAAATCATCAGCAGAAAATTAGTTTTTCTATTGTGCGAGCGCGTTCGCAGAGGCTTAGTGGCCACACAGAGAGCACAGTGGTACCAAACATATTTGCAAGCGAACTTACACTGGATATATCACTACACATTTAATTGGAATTCGAATTACATTATTAATGTTAGAAATTAATTGTTTGGAAGACTAATTTCCAATTTAATTAAGTATGTTTTTTATTTTCAAAATATTTCAAATATTTATTATTTTTATTATATATAAATTTCGTAGAAAATAGAATTCGAAATTCTACAAAATTTAATCAAATAATTTCAGAATTATAACAAATCTTAGACAAGTATTAATTATTCCTTTTGATCCGTTACTTTCGATATGGAAATAATTGTAATTAGCAGCGACGACAATGTCTTTGAAGGCGTCGCTCAATTTATTTCGATGACTTTCAATTTGCAGCTCTTTAGGCTAAACACACTATTAATGAGTTGTAATAGTTATTAGCGGTTTCAGTTGAACAAACAGAATGCTAGCTCAAAGTCGATTCTGTTTGCTAACACTTTGCCTGCTGCCCACATTGGCCACCGCTGATTGGGAATATTACGACATTGGATTTATCTTCAACTTGACCAAGAATTTGTATGTCAAGCATAAGCTGCAAAATTTTGTAACCTTTGCCAGCGAGAGGAAGCTGATAAAGACAACAGATCCACAGCACTTCAAGCGTACCATTGAGCGCACATTAATGGAGAATCTGCATATGCCGATGGTGATTTGGGGACAAGCCAATGGCACATTGATCAACACTTTGACAGAGAAGTCTTTGGTTTTGGCCAGCATAGAACACTTGTCGCCAGAGACGGAACCACTGCTGGAACTTATCGATCTAACACTGAATGGTATGCATGATTTAAGAGTGCTCTTCATATTCAAAAAGCTACGCAACGAGCGTCTAACTAAAGAGGAGATAAAAGAGTTCTTCAAGTGGTGTTGGAAAATCAACTTCATCAATGCGGCGTTAACGTTTCAGTGGATCAATAGCTCCAGTGGTGAGGTAATCAATGAGCTCTACAGCTATACGCCATTTCCTGAATTGAAAGTCTTCAATGTAAGCGAACTTGGCATTGATTTCGATTGGCAACCGCTGGGCGTGCACAATGTGCGAGGATATCAGTTTAATTTGCCTGTTTTTCAGGAATATATTGCCACTTTTTTGGTAAGTCCATAAACAATAAATTTAAGGCAATACTTAAATATAATACTGATTGAAATAAATAAAACCGAACTACGCTAAGAGTAAAAGATTAAATTAAAAGAAAATACAAAGTAATTTTCATTTCATTTTCTGATACAAATTTATCATGCAGAATTACACATAATTTCATGTTTGATTGAAATTTATAACATAGAATTATCATTGGAATTTTTAAGTAGTCTCATTGAGATTAAATAAATTTAAAATATTACATTTTACAGCAGCCCGATGGCCATTTGTCTGGCGTTGTTGGATCGTTGCTTAATGCCTACGTGGCTTACATTAAGGGAAAACGGCGTCTGAAGCCCACGCCCCATGTGGATAAGCATAATTATCACGCTCTCACCTTGCTGGCGCCAGCTCGCAATGAGATCGACTTTGGGATACACGACTTCACACATATGACGCTGAATGCGGAGCAGGTCGAGGGAATACCGACGAATGTGATGACCAGAACCTGCCTGATGGTTCCCTATCAACGGGAGAAGCCCCTGAATCGCATCGTTCGCTATTCGATACACCTCAATGGAGTCCTCTTGCTGTTTGTTGTTTTATGTGTGCCATTTGGATGGCAACTGTTCGCAAGAGATGCCGGCAGGGGATTCATTTATGGCTTGGCTGCCTTCTTATTGCAACCGCTGAACGATCGCAGCTTTCGTCGATTGTTGCAAGCTTACAAGATCATTCACATAGCGTTGTTGCTGGGATCTTTTGTGATGTGGAACATGCGGAGTGCAAATCTCTCGTCGACGATCAGCACCGATCGGTTGGGACCGCAAATCAATAGCGCCCAAGATCTGCTCAAGAGTCCGATACGCATTATGCTCTCCGAGACCGAAGTGGCCATGTATTTCACACGAGGACTGCTGCCGCAGGAGTTGCAACAACGCCTGGTGATTGTGAATAGCTCCACGCTGCAGGAGCATCGCAACAATCTGAATACCAGCTACGCCTATTGTGTCACCACTCAGTATTGGACCATCATCAAGATGCAACAGACTGCCTTGAGTCGTCCCCTCTTTAGACGCGCTTATCCCAAACTCTGCACTCCCAGATATCTGAAATTCATTCCCGTTCAGCGCAATTCGCCTTTTCGTGACAGTTTCACGCTTTTCTACATCACCTTGAGTCGGTTTGGTTTTATTAAGAAATGGTTTCAGCGCAGCTTTGTTCACGCCAAGCAAATGGGCGCCATTAAAATGTTTCGCGATGAGAAGCTCCCAATTTCGGGACTAACTCTCAACGATTTCCGCACACCTTTTAAGATCTATGGCTATCTAAATTTAGGATGCGTGGTGTGCTTTATATGCGAACTAATGTGGAAATATTTTCAGCACTTTCTAAGAGCAAGAATCTAACGCATTCGAATTGCAACAAAATTATGCAAAGCCATATTTTAATTTTACTAACTCAAAATAATATGATAAAAATAATTTTTTAAGGAATCAGTGGATTTGAATTAAGATATTAACAAAAAAAAAACAAATTTTTAGAACTTACTTTTTTTTCGTAATTTATAGATTTGTTAAAGTATTATTGTATTATTATTGTACTAAAAGGTCATAAAATATATAAATTCAGAAAAGCTTTGAATTCTAGAAATGTTATTTTCTATCGCAATTAGATTTGTAACTAATCAATACATTAAAAAGTTTATAACTATTAAAATTGAGAAGCACAGCTTGGAATTCTACATGATTTATTGTTAAGTAATTAATTTAATTTTTGTTAGCAATGTACTTAAATAAGTAAATAAAAAAAAAATAAGAAAAATTCTTTGTTCTGAGTCTCAAATCTACACATAAACTATTTCAGTTTATTTCAGCAATTTGTTTAGTTCAAGTATTTTGTTATATCTTTAAAGCTTAAGGCCTTTCTAGTTTTTGCTTGAAACAAAAATTAAATGTTAAAACAAAATTCTCTTTTGCTATTTGAATTATTTCAAGCAATTTATCAGTTGCAACCACTGTGCGCGAGGATAAAGTTATTGCCGCTGCAAGTGTAATTATAGCAGGTCATTAATAAGGCAGCATCGAAGCGGCAGCATATGTGCATGTTATATAAGCGCAGTTTCAATGCTTAACGTCTGGGCACAGCCCAATGTCAGAGGTCTCGTTGCTGTTGTTGTTGTTGGGATTACGACGCACAAAAGTATGCAACAGCAAATTGTGGAAGCATTCCAGGCACGCGGCAACAGCGTCTGGCAGCAGCAGCTCAGCTCAGACGATTTTGCCAGTGTTTATGGAATTAGCAGAGTGCAGCTGGCGGCCAGAGATGGCTGCCAGTTGCCAGTTGCCAGCTGCCGGTTGTGAGTTGCATTCGCCATGAACTTGATTTGCCCTTAGCCAAGGACTTTTTTCGTCGACAAGAGTTTCAAGGCAAAATATTAAAATATCTACAGCGAAATAAGATCATTTATCTAGAATTTTCAGCAAACATTCCAGAGTGCTGCATTGAATTTATGAACACGAATGAACACCGTGAACAGGCAGACAGACAGACGGTCGGACAGACGGACAGACAAGGAGCAGCCATTTGTACAAATAAGCAAACAGCAAAAGTTCATTCCGCATTCGAGATTGAGATGAATGCAACACACAGACCGCATTCAAGGTTATGTATCAAAGTTGAACAAATATAAATAGCATTCGGGCTGCAGTTGCACAGGTTGCAAGGATGCAAGGATACGTTTGGCTGCAGTCAGACATGGTCGAGTACACGACTAAATCCTTGAAGCAACATAATACTAAATCATCGTCAACGCGACGAAGACCCAAGCTGACCACAAGCAACAGCAACACATCCTGGCACATCCTGACAATGCCAGTTAGCCAGTTGCCTTCCTTTTGATTGCAGTGTGTGAGCGACTTTTACTGCTGGCCAGAGACGTTGGCCAAATCGCATTGGCACAAGTGGATAAGGAAATAAATGTTTGGCTTGTGCGCAAGGATGTGCGCATAAATCAAGGATTTGTTTGCGGATTGTTTTCTCGGCCAGCTACGTTTCTCTCCCCCACTAAAAGGTAGTTGACTTGACTCCTCCAAGTCGCTATTGCCATTGACCTTTTCCTTGCTGCGCTGCGCCACGTGGCGTATGCGTAATCTTTTTTAATTGAATTAAGCCGTGACATAAGCCAAGCAGAAAGACGCGTCCCCCTTAAAGCGTATTTAAAGTTTCGTCTTCTTGCCCTGCGCAATTTATGCAAATTGCTCAACTCAATTGCAGCTTATTGAAAAGCGTCTTCGTTGTCGTTCATAACCGCCAGTCGAGCGTTAAATTGCATTCGCTTCACCTTCACTACACTTCTCGTTGGCCCCAGGACCGCCAAGGCCAAAAGCCTTGCGCAAATCCTGTGCAGCTCAGCAAAAAGTTGGCAACGACATGAAAGGGTTTTGTGCCCCATAATGCCAACTTACGACTTGCTTGGCCAAAACAGCAGCGCACGGATTTGTGCCTGCATCAACAGGACAAACTCGCCGCCTTTAACCTTAAAAGCTCGCAACAAAAAAGCAAAATAAAATATAAGCGGCTATAATTCAAAATGTTGTCAATACACAAAAGGCTTCATAATGGTCATAATGGACATAAATTGACTAAAGGCCGTATTTCGATGTATTTACGCCCCCTTCTCAGCCCTCAAGCTTTTCACTGACTTTCTGATATTTATTTGGCCTTTTTTATGGCACTTTTTTATACCCTGCACAATAATTGCAGATGGTTACATCAAATGGTTATTAAATTGGGTATCGCAGCTCAGTTTAATTGCAGCAGCAATTTAAGGCTTACTGCATTCAGCAGTAACATAAATGTAGCTGTTGAGAATGACTACAAAATACCCTTTTAATTGAATTATGTTACACACAATTAAAATGAAATTTTCAATATAAATTGTGCATGAATTTAAAAATATCTATACAAAATTTATATGTAATTTTAGAATAGAAGAATAATATTAAATAAATATTCTGAATACTAAAGAAATTTATTTTATTTAAACAAATGTTGGAATAACAATATAATAATTTGAAACCTTTCAACCGTCGAAATCCTTTATGAAATTCACTTAACTGAGTGAAGAACATATCTAGGCAACATTAATATTCATAATCATTTAATAAATATAATTTTGACTTTGATTTTCAATTTGAGCATTTCAAGATTTTCACCTAAACAAGATTGACTTTAATTCGTCCATTGGATTAAGCCAAACGTATGTTATCAAATAATTTATAATTTTAAAGGAATTTCACGTTCGATGTAATAAAATGTCATACAGCATTTGTATTTGAGCTTCTGCGTTCTGCGCAGAGTTCTAGGCGTTGTCACTTCTGGAACATGGTCATAAAATGGGCGGAGGCGGCTTCAACCAGCCAGCAAATCATCCCAAGTCGCCCAACAACTTTTGCGGCTTGGCTGGCATATTTTATGAGCTTGTTGGGCGCAACTACGAATGACAAAATGCAAAGCAGGAGGGGGAAGAAATGAATGAATAGCACAGCGTGTGGCCCATAAGCAGCACAAGTGCGGTTTGCTTCCACTTCTGGGCTCAGAACAAGGATACGCTTTGCTCCCATTTGGGCTGAACGACACACATGTTTGTGGCAAACTCAATGACTGACTGACTGACTGGCCGAGGAAGGCAGAAGGATATGGCTAAGACCGCCCAGAGCGGCTCGAAGCCACAAAGTTTAGTCCTTCGGATGTGGCTACTTGCGGTGAATCCATTAAAAACTACTCAAAATGTCAGCTGGACGGCCATAAAGTTGCACATAAGCAAAGCAAATGAATTCTCAACCCCCGCTCTCTCTCTCTCTTTCTCGGCCTTTTCTCTGCGGTTTCTCTGAATACCGCAGCATATAACAAATTTGTTTAATTTGCACACGGCAAAGACGAAAGTCAGAGCGAGACTTGCGGAATTTTACACACTCCAGCACAAGACACGCGGAAAAATCAGAGCACATCAGGCGGAAAATTGTCTATAGGGCAGAATTAAGCATTCCGCCATTGTCGCGCGTTCAGTGAGTGAGCAAAAAGCAAAAAAAACACACACAAGAGCAACGGGAAAAAAATGCAAAAGAAAAACAAAATGCGGGAAAAAAGTTAATTGAAAACAAAAGTCGAAGAATTTGCATATTTATTTGAGTTGTGCTTCCATTGCGACGTGCCACAGTCAATATTTATTTATTCGCAAGCGCAAAATTTAAATCATTTAAAAGCAAACCAAACAAGCAAATACCCTGTACAGTCAAATTGACAGAGAGACTTTTGGCGACTATGCAAAAGTAATTATCATTTAAATATTTTATGTATAGACAAGCCAAAGTGAGGGTTTAATCCCAGCTGCAGCTGCAACAGCTTCCCATTTGTTTATCTACACATTTTGTGCACTAATTAAAATTTCACAAAAATAAATGCGGCGTAATTGAAAACTTTGGCCAGCGTCTGCTGAAATCAGCAACTTAATCATTTCGCCGCAATGCTTTGCCAACGAGTATTTCAATTTCATTACATTCATTCATTCATTGAGGCAGTCGCCTTCCCCTTCAACTACTTTCAGCTATCTACATCACGCTCATTAATTCCATTCCGAAGAGAAGAGAAGAGAGGGAAACGCACGCACCTTGCCTCGAAAATTGTAGGTGTAAGTTGTGTTGTATCTCAGCTGCATCCAGCATTTTAATTAACTCAATTTGAGCGTTAAAAGACATCATCAACGAGTCTAAAGAGGGAGTCGCCTCAGCCTCCACTGCGTCACCATCTCCATCTCCATGGCGACACACTTTAAAGAGCAGCACGCACTCTCTCGCTCATTCTTTAGAAACCAATATAAAAGCGTATACACTTCAGGAGCTTAGTTCTTTCCTTTAATGTCGCCCTGCCAATGACAGCCCTACAAAGTATTTTTAATGTACTTATGTGTATCCACTCAACGGGCATCTTGAACACCTCATTTTCGGGGATTCTAAACAGCTCAAGCAATCAAATTTCCTACTTACATTTGAGACTCCCGTCTAACAAATTTCTGGGATATACAACAATTAACAAACGAGTTGTTAAAACACAATTAAAAATGACAATGTGCTGATGTTGACATAAAAAAAAATAAATATACTTTTTTTATTTTTTTAAATAAAATCTAAGGTTAACTAGAATTTTTTGAGAAAAATCATAAATTATCAGAATTTAATTTGAATCGTTCCGTTCTTAAATATCTCAAAGATCTCAAAGCACTATTGATAGTGAAATTAAAAATTTCTAAGATGTACCATAATTTTAATTTATTTTATTATTGACATTCTTTATAGATCTTAATACAAAGCCGCCCTGGGCAATTTCTCAAAGATCGGAAGACACTTTTAGTATATAAATTAAATCTTTCTAAACTATAGCCATACTTTCAGTAGTTTTCTATTTTACCTATTAATTTTCTAATTTTTAGATGTGCTAAAACTCTGAGATTTATCATCTAAAATATACCCGCAATCTCTTGTCTACAATCAAATTGATCGTTCTACATATATTCTCAACGTGCTGAGCTGGAGCAGCTGCCGTGTTCCATGCAGTCAGGATAGACTAGCTGCTGTTGTTGCCTCTGTGTTGCACGGGCCGTCAATCAGCGCGGAAGCGTAAAGTTGCGGCACGTAGCATCCACAGCAAAGTCAGTTTCCCAGTCACCGTTCACAGTTAGTCACGCTCTCGCAGTCACTGCCAGTCATTCTCTCTCTTACTCTCTCTTACTTTTCTGTCTCTCATTCTCCTGGCAAACAATTAAGTGTTGATGTTTGGTCATTTTTTTTGTTTGCCCTTCGCCAGCTGCAACTTTATTAAGCAAAATTTAATGGTGCTCCTCACCAACCAGCCGCCTCGCCTCGCCTCTGCCTCTGTCTCTGCCCGGCCCCTCCAATATCCGGCGCTGCCGTTTTTCATTAGCGGCGCCAACTGACTTGCAACAATTGTTGCAAGAAAACCAAAAGAAATACAGTGAAAACTTTGACTGCAATATTCTCTCATTTTTTTCGCTCAGCTTGTTTTTTCTGCTGCTTCATGTTGTACAATTAGTTTGGTCGTGTCCAGGTCCTGCTCCTGCTCCTGCTCCGCCTCGCTGTTTATTTGTCCATTTGGCAAACGTCTAATTGGACTTGCTAAAGATTTCTACAGAGATTTGCTGTGTTCTCGTCGTTCGTCTTTTTTTCCATTTACTTGTAACTCTCGCTGCTGCTGCTGCTGCCAATAATTCACTGGGGGGTCTCGAGTTCTTTGGCTTATTTGATGACTGTGCCTAATCATCCCAAGAATATATCCGTCACTTGCCGCTCATTTTATTAATTTTCAATAGCCCTTTTGCCAGCCCAGGAACACGCAACGGGTGACCTAATGAAAGGCTACACAATGCACAACTCAAATATTTATTTATATTTACTTAATAATGTCCAGCTGCGACTCTGCCGTGTGACCAAATATTGATTTTTACCCAAGACAGGAATAGTATTTTAATTACACTACCCATAACATGCCACTATTATATGCTGAGGTAGTTTCAAAACTCAACTCGCCTCCATGGGGAGCATTTATTAAAGCAACTCAAAGGCAAACATCAGGGGACATTTTCGTGTACGTAAGCAAAAGTTATGATTCGTTAATGTATAATATAGTCTAGTTATTATTTAGAGTGGGGAACAAATAAATGGTGCCTTTTTTAAATACAAATTGTGCTCCAAAATGTACTCTTTTTACTTTAAAATATTTTTAAATCAAGACGAAATATAATAATTCATATTTATCAATTGTTACATTATCCCCCGATGAATTTCTAGCAGTAATAAAGTAACTAATCTTCCAAAGTCAAACTTTAGTTACAATAAAGATTATATCAATCTCAGAAAAGTTATTATCTAAGGCGGATTTTAGGCCAAGTCAACTACCAAGAATAAATAGAATAAAATCAACTTTAAGAAAACTTGGAGCTTAAACCAACAGTTGTTCGTTGAGCTACTTGTATTTGCAGAGACTTGAGCGCTTAATATATTTAATCTGAAATCAAACAATGCAATAATTTATGCAGACAAAAGCTCTGCTTGTGTTGGCGATAAGGTGATGTTGGTAAGTATATTGGCACTTCGGTTAGACAGAGCGGTAAATAGAAATATCTGAGTGGCGGGTGGCGGGTGGCACTTTGTGAATGGGGAATAATGAGCAGCTGGAAAGCCAAAAAGTATGCAACACTTGTCGGCACTTGAGTTGGTAAAGTGCTGAGGCACATAAAAAACGCAGCACAACACAAAATTTTATGATGCGTCTAAATGCGAAATGCGAATACGAAATGTGAAATGCGAAATGCGAAATGCGTTCAATGCAAAAGTGTTGCTTAAATGTCAATCTATCTGTCTGACTGTCAATTTCAGCAATTGAAGGCAGCAGCAGCAGCAGCAGCGACGATGTTGCAACGACGCGCAGTCTAAATGCGTTGAAGGAAAATTTCATTTGCAGATATCGTGCTGTCATTTAATAAACGAAATGTGAGCGGTTGCACAGCACACACACACACACAGAGACACAGACACAAAACGCAGACAAATGCAACGATGCAGTAACAGATACTGGCAACACTTTTCACACAGAGACGTGGCGAGCAAGAGAGACAGAGCGGAGAACTAGTCATGTTAAGGAAACGCGACAGCGACTGTGGCAGAGCCATTGTGGCATCCACAGCGGGATGTCGCGTAGGTGAATGCACCCATTGTGTAACTAAACCATAGCGAGACAGCCAAACAGGCAGCTCAATCTAGATGGCAGTGTGTGTGTGTGTGTGTGTAAATCCCGCTCGTCGCACACTAAATGCCAATTTCAGAAAATGACGCGGAAAAAAAAGAGGCAGCAGCAAAAAATAGAGAGAAGGCAACGCAGCTGACACGCAACATGTGAGGCAGCCAGAGGAGGCAGCGCGGCATGGGGCACAGCTTGAGGCGGCTCGAGTAAAAAACGACAAAGAAGCAAAAAAAAATACCTCGAAATGTAATTGACAATGACAGAGCGTGGACAGCGCCAAAATCAACAATTTAAAATCATTTTCGTGTAAGCACATTAACAACAAAAAAAGAGAAAATCATAAACCAAATAAACAAACCAAAGAACCAACAGAAAAAAAAACGAAACAAAACAAGTAAAATAACAACAATATTTGAGTAGTCTAATCGGAAAAGTGAGCGAAGACTTTGAGCGCTGTGGAAATTGATATTGATGGCAAGGCGGCGCAGTGAAAATGTTTTGTCATAATTTGCCAACAACGTGGCGTATGCGCAATGCCGTACAACACCTCATTAAAGCAATCAAAAAACTTTTCGACAACGCAGCGCAGCTTAAAAGACATGACATGGGAAGGGGAAAGGTCGTTTGTCGCAAATATTTAGCCAGTTTACACGACTTGTTTAACGCCACAAGGCACAAGCAGAGCAAAGCAAAAACGCAGCCAGGGCCAAAGCCACAAGCAGCTTTTGATTGATTGAGCCAAAAGCCCAGCAGCAGCAGCCTCTTCATTCGCCTTCATCTCCTTCTCATGGTCCTTTTTGGGCAAGTCAAAAGGCTTTTTGTTAAGCAAATTGTGGGCGACATTGTGCGAAAAGGTTCGCAGCCTACTGCCAAAATATTTTGTTGCTTTTGTCGCTCCCCCGAAGCAGATTTCCAATTTATGTTTGGCTTCTTCGATTGCCAAAAAGGAAAAAAATGAAAGAAAGGGTTTCGAGTCAATTAGGAGTCGAATCGAGGCCAAAATGTGTGTGAAGAGAAGAAAAACTGTTGCATAGTTTAAGGCTCATCGTTTTTGACAGCATTTGCCGCTTAGTTGTCGCCCGCTTCTCGCTTGCCTAAGCACATTTATACGTTTCGTCTGGCAACAACAGCAAAAGCAATATATATACTATATATATTTATATGCACAAAGAGGATACAAAACAGGAATGAGAGAATAGAGAATTGTTGGGAAAATCTCCGCCCGGCAGCCAAAAACATAAAACTTTGCACATTCATTGGAAATTTTTCGCTTTTTCTCTTTTTCTTCGTTTGTTCTTTAGTCGACAATTTGTGTGCAAGTGTTTGACTGTGTGTGTGTGTGTGTGTGTGTGTGTGTGTGTGAAAAGTGTGCGCTTTTTTAATTTAATGAAAATTTTCCACTTCGCCGATTGACATTTTGTGTCTTTCGCAGCTATCTCTATCGCTCTCGCTCCCAACTCTCAATTCTCAACTCTCATGTTGTGCTCGCTGCAGTTTTGTCGCTGCTTGCGGTGCAAAATGTGCAAAGTTGAGCCACAGTGAGATATTCGCGTACACACGCCGTGGGGTTGGCAAATAAACACACAAATTTACTTTGCTTGGCTGTCGTCTTAAATGCCGCCCGCCAGCGACGGCAAAAAGTCATTCCGCTGCTGCGACGTCGGCTCTGCCGCACAGTGTCTCAGAATCGTAGCAAAAGGTGGCCACCAAAAATTAAATACTACTCGTAAAACACAACTACTGATTTTGTGAGAAACGTTAAAAATAAAAATACATTAATAGTCAAGTGGATATTTGTAGAAGTTATTCATTATTCCACTTCATAATAATAACTTCACAGTTTATCTACTATTTTCGTATCAAATTTAGTTCAAACTTTTAAATTGAAAAATATTAATATTATTGAAAGTCGTAGAAACTGTATATCATTAATATCAATTATGTATATTAATTATATAATTCAATGTTAATATTAACAGACACGAAAATGTAGCAACATTTTTAAGAATTAACCACAACTACTAGAGCTTTTAAATTCGATAATATTAAGTTTAAATTTATTCAAATTGTTCTTGCATTTACTTCTTAGCTCATAGCTCAATATCTATATATATTTGATTCTGATGGAATTGATATTCCCATTTATATATATAATTTTTCCAATTTATTATGTCTTTGCTTGTGCCTTTAACTAATTTTTATGCCGTCATCAGTCCACTGTGCGGCTGTGTCGTCTTTTGCCCATTGTGGCAACTTTGGGCATTGCTTTTGTTTGGCTGCAAGTTTTTGGCGTGTAATCAAATGCATATTTGCATGCAGCAATACACCCACAGCGCTTTGCTCCTCCTCCGTCACATTATTCCCTCATTCCGCTTAACACTTTTGCCTTTTGTATAATTTTCTGCAAGACTTGCGAAAAACTTGCAAAACGGCAAAGTTTCAACCAAACAGGACACAGCAGAGAGTAGAGTAGAGTAGAAAGTATGCAACGACGCTGATAGCGCGCGATTCCGACAGTGATTCAGGATCCATCGTTAGGTGTCCCTATATCTTCAATGCTTGGCATTCATCGTTGAGCGGCCATTGAACGCTGCCCGGCGATAAAGTCAATTAGCCGACGTTGCCAGCGAATCGAAATTAACTTGGCCAAATGGGGGGATTAGACAGCAGAGATGCAGAATGCAGCTCACGCACATTAAATGTTATTAACGCATTTAGAGCCCAGCAATGCAGGCGATGCTCAATTGAATGGTTATCTAATTTGAAATGCCAGCCAAAGAAATCATCAGAAGAAAGAGTCCTGTAAGTGACTCTTCCTGTCCGCTTTTCGCTGACAATTGTAACGTGACAATTGCATGCAGCACGTATTTAGTTGAAGCCCTCGAATGTTGCCACCAAATGCGGCAGCTTTAAAGTGCAAAGTGCAAAGGCCTTGCAAGCGAGTAGGGGAAGAAAAAGAGGCAAGGGGCTGCGGCCATTAGCATTCATCATCATAAGTCACTGCCCCGCTCACCAAATAGTGGATGCAACTAAACGAAATGAAATGAAATGAAATATTTGTGCAGCGCCCGAACGGAACGAGGAAGCCAAGGATTAAACAGCGAGACGCCAACCATCAAATAGAGCTGTAAAGGTAAGCCAACTAACAACAAGTACCAAGACAGTAAGCAACAGCCATTGGGAATTTGCCAGGAAGCAACAAGATTTTCCACTTGCCAACTGCGAGAACTCCACAGCTGCCCCATCAAATAAACCAACACGGCAAACAAGCAACAAAGCTGGCAAAGCAATAGTCGAATAGTCGAGCTGTTGCTAAAATACCTCATAAAAGAAAGGCAGAGAGGTATGCCAGCTAAGGAGCCAAGTTCAACAACTTAAATGCCAAAATATTTGTCAAAAATTATAAACTTAAACAGCCTAAAGGTCAATTAAAAACTATGTAGAAAATCGTGAAAATGTATATATGCATTGAACGTCAATTTAATAACAATTTCAATGAATATAAAACAGAAATAAAAATATATTTCCTACACCATATCTAATCAAGCAAAGAACTAAACTAAACAGCTTAAGTAGAAAATATGTATCTACATTACACAGCATTTCAGCAACAATTTAAAAAAAAGTCTGTAAATTATTAAATTATTTTATTTACAGCACAACTGCTCGTCGCTCACAACCATTTTTGTGGCAGCATTTTTCCGTTGTTTTTTATGAACTTAATGAAATCAACTGCGCTACGTTTTGAGGATGCACAAAAGTGCTGCATAAGTCACGGCGCCTGTGGCAGGCTGCCATTAGCATTTGCCCCACGTACTCGCAACTTGCCGCGTTGCACAGCAGTCGCAATACGTATACGGAAAATGCCAAAACAAATGCCAGCAAATGCCGGCATATTTAATAAACACTGGCAGAATGAAGTGAGCGCTGCTGGCATTTCTCAGAGTCGACTTGGCATCGGGGGATTCCCATAAATCAACAGGTTAAATGATAAGACGCCGGCTCTTTGTGCTACGCATGGCAGACGTAATTCATTAACATTAGCCAAATTACTTGCCCCAACCCCAAATCGTTTGTGTAAATTACATAAATTGTGAGTGCGCATTCTGACTTACAACTTGAATTAAATTCTTGGAAATATAAAATACACACTATAAAATAAAAGAGAGAAAAGGATTTGAGCTTAAGCCTTTGGGATTGCAATATATCCAAACATTTATCTAGAAATGTGTATATTTAGAGATAGCATTTATATAGAAGTGCAGATAATCATTGACAAATTTGTTTATTAATTGAAAGAATTAATATTAAAATACCAGACAATAAAAATTCATTGAAAATGCTTTAAAATCGCCGTTTAAATTTGCATTCAATTTTAACAGATATTTACTTCACTAAAACTCTATTGCGAACTGTCATTTTGATCAGGGTTTCATCTCTTGATTGTGTATCAGTCAATCAAAGTGTTTGAAAATTGACAGGGCATGTGAGTAAAAACTGAGTTACAAACTCGTTCATCTTTGAAGTGCTCACTGTCAAAATTTCAGTCAGTTTGATGGAGAGTCCCTTTTTTTGATGACGAACATTCAGTTCAAACTTCTTGACCTTCCCAATAAACTGACCTCACCTAAAGCAACATTTATTCCATTCAAGAGCAGACGCATTCTTAATTAATAAAACTATAAAAATAAATCATAAAGTTGTAGAACGATGCGAACACTCAAATCAAACGCAGCTTTTGTTATCGAAATCCATCAAACAATTTCGGGGATTTACGACTTTTGAAGCTGGTTGCTGATGCCGCAAAAAAGCGGAAATTGATGCTGACGAATCCTCCAACAAATCTCAGCATCATATGCAGTCAACCTGCACGAAGTCTGAAGCTGTTTCGACTGTCGAAATTAATGCGGATTGCCTGGATAAATTGTGTCAAAGCGACTTAAAGGATTGAGAAGATCCATCATAAAAAATAGTTGAGAACGGTAATAAATGGAAATGGAAACGACAGTTGATATCTCAGTTGCAGTTGCAGTAGCCTTGAACTTGTGACTGTTGCACGTCCGGACAGCTTGCGAACATGCCGCTGACAGCTAAGTAGAAAAAGTCATTTATTTTGTGCGAGAGAGAGAGAGACTCTCACAGGAAATGCCGCGGCATCCGGCGCAACTTTAAGCCGCACTTCCGCTCATGCAATTTTAATTTGTCAAATGCATGCGGCAACGAACGTCGCTGGAAATTAACTGGTAAGTTTTACAATCCACACGAGCAGCAAAGGAGCAAAGGATTAGAAAACCGGCGACGACGACATCATCAACAGTAGCTGCAGCCAGGAGCCAGGAGCTGCAGCCAGGACATCGCAGCATCGTCGTCGAGCCACTCGAATTGGACCATTAGTTTTGACGGCATTAGTTGGCGCTTTTCATGGCGCAGACAAACGAGACCAACCAGACAGCCAAGCCAAATAAATAAAAGACGAGCAACGGGCCCGAACGAGCCGCGGTCTCATGGCTTTGGCTTTGGCTGTGGCATTTTCTCTTGGCTCTGGTTCAGTTCTGCTCTCGTCTGGTCTCTGGCCCAATCCCACGGCGAAATTATGCATGTAATAAAATGCGGCGACGCATCAGCAACTGCAGCAACCGCCCACTGCTGTTGCTGCACTGCCACGCCCATTCTTGTCGCACGCCCAAAATTTTAAGTGCATTAACATAAACTGGGCGGCCGCCCCCCAAACGGCCAGCATAGATAAATAAACTTTGCAGCGCTGTAACTGGGGAACCACGCACAACTGATGAGTGCAATAGCATTAGATATGTGCGCGTGACTAACTGTGCTATAGTATATAGAAGATATATCAGAAACTATATCTCGACTTCGACTTCCCATTTTTAAACAATTTAAGCCAAAGTAGCAAAACCTTACAAATTTGTTTCTTGATTAAATTTAAACTCAATTAATTTCTATGTCTGTCATTTCAATAAATAAAATAAAATAATAAAGTATTATGAACCGTTTTAAATAAAATTATTAGATAAATATACTAAAATCGCTAACTTCAGGATACATCATTTTAATTAAGTATTTAATTTTTCACTACTTGCGACAAGTAGAAAAAAGAAACTTGCAAAAATGCAGCTACTAAATTCAATGACACGACAATATAGTATCTTCAAGTTGTATGTATTTATTTTTAATGACAAAGGGATGTAACTCATAGGAAAAGCCAGGTGTACAAAGCTGTCGAGGCGTACGTCAATTTACTTTTAATTCACGGCATAATTACTATAATCCAGTATGTGGCTTTATTATTTATATATGGTATCCAATACCTGCCAATCGATTAATTATTCAACGTCTTGCCTGTCACGCTGCCATCTCCAATCGATACAATTGACAGGAAGCGTTTTGCCCGCAACGCCAGACAGACAGAGAGACAGGCGGACATGACGGCGTTTTAGACAGGAAGCGCGTCTAGGTGGCTGTCTGTGCATGCTGCAGATGTGTAGGTGTATGAGCGTGTGTGTGTGCGAGGCATTAACAGAGTCGTAAACTGCCAAGTTGCTTGTTATGTTGATTACACAACGAACACAGCGTTCGCGCCAACTATCCAAAAATAAAGTTAAAAGCCAAAAGTTGCACCACCAAAAATGTGGCACGAGGGGCAAGAGCAGACGCGACTGCTGCAACAACAACAAAAAAAAAACATGAGCATGCAAAATGTTTTGACGGCATTTAAAGCTGATAGCTGATGAGCGCATAGGCACTCCCCAAAAAAGTATGCAACACTTGCCGCGTACGTGACTGACAAAAAAAATCAAGAAACAAATAGCAAGTAGATACAGCAAGTTGTAGTTGCAAGCAGCGACAGCGACAGCCACAGCAGCTGTAACTGCAACTGCCACAGCAGCAACTGCTGTCATTTGCTGCCCCCAACGTCGAACTTTGCTGCTTGCCACACGCAAGAGTTGAAAGTTGAACGCCTGGCAAATGCCGCGGCAATGCCCCCGGATGCCCTGCCAAAATGCACTAGCGAAAAATGCATTCTTGACACCCCAAAAGTTTTGCTCACGCAACAGTCAAAAGCAAAATCTTAGCCAACACTACAATTCTTATTTTCTTTTCTTGTTTTTTTGTTTTTGTTATTGTTTTGTGCTGCAAATTTATTACAACATTTGCCAACGCGCTTCTTTTATCTATGGGCGGGTTATTTATCAGCCACGTTAAATTTACTTTGCCGCCACACACACATTGAACGCTTCTCTTTTTCTTTCATAATTTTCGCCTTGAGGCCAAATTGTCGTCTTTATTTGCAGCATGGAAATGCTTGTGCACAATTTTCGCATTTTCCCGTTACCCATTTCGCATTTCCATTTCAATGCACATCAGCAGCAGCAGCAGCAGCTTCAGCTACATTGGATAACGTGGAAAACGTTTTGAGATTTCAATGCTTGCCCGCATGACATTTGCGATTTTCCGCACATTTTGTATTTTATTGAACTGTTTGTCACATGGCGCACAACTTTAAGCCAAAGACCCTCGAGACAGAGGGTCTCATATAAGTAAACTCTTATGTGGTGGAATCATAAGCATGTAAACTTTATGAAAATCAAATGGAAATAAAAATGGACAGCGCTCATAAACAATAATATGGGCGAAGCCAGCATATAGTACATATAGAAACAGCGAGTAACATAACTAAAAATAAGTATAAAGTTTTTATCAAAAGACGGTCGGGAGGCGAAGGCGAGGGCAGGGGGCGTGGCAGCTGCACTGTAGCAACTTAATAAAAACAAAAATGTATGAAATACTTTTACGACTTTCGAAGACATTTTTACAGCTTGCTGCCAACTTTGCTAACGATATGCGATATGCAAGCCAGCTGCATTTCTAAGCCAAGCAGCCAAACAGCCAAGTGGAGTGTCCAGTTTGGTGTCCGGCTTGCCACACGGACGAAGCCTGGTCGCGAATGCATGTCGCATCATAAAACCGAAAGTCATTTCGCACAGAACGTGTCTGGGCCACAACAACGCTGGCTCGCTGGCTGGCTGGCTGGCTGGCCAAGAAGCCAAAGTCATTGCAGCCAATAATAATTCCAATTGTAGTGCAGTGACAATTTCTTTTTTTTTTGCCATCGTTTTTTCTACTTTTTGCTTTTAGGATGCGCCCGCATCTTGGGTACAATGTACCCAACAATGGTCAGCAGCGCTTTTATTGCCCAAGCGTTGGCATTTTAAGTGCGGCAAAAGCAGCGAGCGACAGCAGCGTCCCAAAAACATTATTTGGTCAATGTAGACGACATGACGCGGCCATTAAACGCAACAAATAAGCAAACAATGGCTGGCAAGTTTGCCCCTGCAGGACTACTAACAAGAGATGAGCAAGGAAGAAATTAGTAAAGCGCTTAAGCCAAACCAAACCAAAAAGGAAGCTTCCTTTGCTGTCTTCTCGAAATGCTTCTTTATTTCGTTGCATACTTTCGCGGGCTGCTCTTAAATAATGGCCGTGACGTTAACGACACTTTATGGACTATGTAATTAGCCAGAGCGAGACGGCGAGCTTGTTAGCGTAGGAATTGGCAAGCAGTGCACTGAACTGCTTGCTGCACTGCATTGCAAGCGCCAAAGATAATTATGGGTGCGAAATTATTTTTTGCTGAAGGTCTTGCTTAATTATATGCCGACACATGTCAGCTAAAACATTGTTAAATTCTATTCATTATTAATAACACAATACCAAATTAGTAAACAAAGACCTTTGTAAATAATTAGAGTGTGTGTGCCAATGCAAATAAATAATCAATCAAGCGTGAAACATTGTTCAAATACAATCGAATACAAATAAATAATGTGATGTGATGTGTCAACGATCAGTAGGCGACCTAATAAAAAAAACAAACTTTTTAAGCATTAAAAATGTCGTGTTTGGTTTGATAATTTTAGCTGCTTAATCAGTCGACTGCTCTGCAAGCCTAACAAAATTTATCTTGGGCTTTTTCCCGCATAAAATGTATAAATAAAGCCCCACAAAACCGAGCAGACAGACAGATAAGATATATGTAGATATATAATGTATATGTAGACGACTGCGTACATATCACAGTCAATTATCTGTCAGAAGAAATGCTCGACTAATTAGCGGCAATAATGTTTGTAAACTAATAAACCAAATTTGATGAGTATGCGTCAAATGAAATAAAAACAAAGTTAATAACGGTGAAACTTTTTGTTGAGGAGCT
The DNA here is from genome assembly GCA_035047365.1 of Drosophila ustulata. NCBI lineage: Eukaryota > Metazoa > Arthropoda > Insecta > Diptera > Drosophilidae > Drosophila > Drosophila ustulata. The sequence goes on from JAWNPT010000094.1 coordinate 28,598,215, forward strand.
GAAGCGGAAACCGCCTAGAGACTCTGGCTGTTCTAGGTGCCCGAACAATTTATTTATTTAGTTTTGCAAAAGCTAATTAGCAACTAAAGTGAAATTAAAGCAAAGTCAGTGTCGGAGTAGGAAAGTCTGGCCAGCGACAACGACAATGGAGTTGAAAGTGCAAAAGGACGAGGAGCGCTGGCCAACCGTGTGCTACAACTAATTAAATGCAATAAGCAAGCGACGGCAACGGCTGGACACGCAAAGAGGGGGCGGAGACAGGAAGTGGCGCACAAAAAAGGCGAGTGACAACTTTGTTTTGATGTGCAAGGACATTAACACGACACCAGCTACAACTTCTACCAGCAACCAGCAACTCTCAACTCCCGACTACAGCGAGAACGCCGTTTTAATTTGTACATTAAAGTAATTAGTTTAACATTAGTTAGCTGCAGTTAGTCGTAATGAACTAACGACGGCGCCATCAAATTTCCCTAGTCGAGGCACTTACCGCTCTTAAAGGTGGCCATTAGACGCTCCGAGTCGGCGCCATGCTGGCAATCGAACAGCGACGTCTCCAGCAGATCGCCGGGCACATAGCCCAACAGTCCAAGCATTCTACAAGCAAAAGTAATCGAATTATTAGTAAATACAATTAGATTTCGTAGGCAAACTGATCTCACTTGTCGTCAACGTAGGTGAACTTCATGTCGAGCGCATGCTTGGTCAGAAATGTGCTGGTTCCTAGCGGTATTTCAATGTTCGAGGGATGCGGTATGGGGCGTCCAATGGCGATGAGAACGCGTTCGCCTTTGCTATTGACCCTCAAGTGTCCAGTTATGTGAATAACCTGCCATCATAAAGAAAAGATTCCCACATTATTTGCATATATTTCTATACAATAGCAAATTGAATAACTGCAACTACCTTGTATGAAGCACTCTTGATGTTGATGCTGCGCCCGCGGCTAGTCAGCGTGCACTTCATGCGCACAAATAGATCGCGATGATGTGTGCTGACCCCCGACTCGAGCAATTGCTCATCCTTGATCTTGTCAGCGATGCCATTGCGTTTGAGATTGAGCGCCTCTTTGATCTCGGCATGATCGCACTGATGCGTATACTCCCAGATCTGTTGGCCCAGGGTGTCAATCTAAAGAGTACATGAAATTGTAATAAATGCATTCGCTTTATTTATTTAATAGTAAAAAGCTTACCTTTGTGATGCCCAGATAGTCGATAATGTTCTCGGAAATGTAGGTGATGTCACCCTCATTGGATAGCACCAGCAGAAAGCCATCCATGGTCTGTTTGAGCAGTTGACTGGCCTCGGCACACTTCAGCCAATCCTCGTGCTCGTTCTCCTGCTTCACCAGCGTACCCTCGATGGAGTCAACATCCGGTTTAATGCACTCACGTATCTTGGGCACTGCAAAACAAAATACAAAATACGAAATAACAAAAATAGTTCAAGTCGTTGAATATGCAAATTATATTTCATTTTGAAAACTTACCCAACTGCAGCATCTCACGTATCTTGAGATAGGCAATTGTAATGCGCATTATGGACGCCTTGTCCAGCTGATTGACATCGTCGGGCAGCAGGGGCAATGCCTGCGACAGTTCCATAAAGATTTCCGTCTCCTTGGAGCGACGACAACGTGCGGCATCGCGCGACTTTTCCTTGCGCTTCTCATTGTTCCTGAAACCAGAGCGAAATCAAAGATTAGCATAAGTTATCGGCTGTAAGATCTGCTTGGCTCGCGATCGTCAGATCACGTAGACCAACCACTCTTGACGTCGTCGCTGCCTGCGGCTTTCGCAAATTTGCAATTCGCGCCCTGCGCAGCAGTTAGAGATCGAAGTGAGCGGGAAAGTGGGGTATGGTAAAATGGCACAGAAATGCGTAGATTTCAATTGTTGCGATTTGTTGCGTTTTTATTTGATTTGATTCAATTGACGCGGTCAGCGCACAATTTTTCAATTGAGCGCAAAAAAAAAACGAACTAAAATAACATACAAAATACATTCGATGGCAAGGCGAAGGCGCTAAAGTTCACGGCAGCTGCAAAAGCAAAATTGAAATGGAAATGGAAATGAATCGCATTTAAATTTGCTGCAAAGGCTGTGCAAATTATTTGCTTAATTATCTCTATTGCCAAGCAATCAAAGCAGAAGAAGAACGTCGATTTGAGCTTACAGTTTAATAGTCCGCAGTTAATTAAATGTTCATTAGGGAAGCTTGTAGATTTTATAGCATTACATTCAGTAATTGAAAAACATTTAAAAATAGTTTCAATTGCACTTCACGCTCAGCATTGAACTTGAATCAAAATAAATGATATACATACATACATCAAATTAAAAAGACTTTTCTACTTAGAAGAATAGTTTTAGTTTGCTGGAATTTGTAGATTTGTGTAGCATTTCAATTGTTTCAGTAATTGAATATAAAATCAATTGTAGTCTTAAATGCAATTATGAAGTTTATGTTTATAATATTGCAGACTATTTTTGCTTATAAGTCGTTTTAGAATAATAAATTGTAGAGGAAATTATTAAACATTAGGAAAATAATCTAAATGCAGTTTATTCCTATTGAAACATTTCCTAATTATTGAACAAAGGAATTTGTGTTTCACGCTGTGACGCACTTCGGTGGCCTTTCACTGTTGCACAAAAGACACACGCCCCGATTTGTTGGCAACTGGACTAAACAACTCAAGTGGCGGTGTTTAGTGGCTTAAGATAGCCAGAGCCTGCTGACAAGTACATGCTAAGTAACTAGATAATAACAGAAACACAAGTCAGAAAAAAACCTTGGCACCATTTGGGTTTTGCTTCCAAAAATAAAAAAAAAGCAGGCAACATAAAAATGACAATTGTAATGCCATAATATTATATTATGCAGTTCTTTATAGCGCCCGTTAATGCAATTAACAACTCGGAAGGCTTTTTATTTTGCTTACTGGAGATCATTGAAATGTTAATGAACCTGGCGGGCCAATTGAATATTCAATCGTATTACTCATCAGAAAGTAAGCAGCGGCAAAAGAAAATACAAAGATAAGAGCGATTGGAATGCAAAACAAGTTTTGGAACAGCAACTAACAAACTATGATTTAATTCTTATCACAAATTCATAGGAAAAGCAATTTCGAGCATAAACACATACAATCTATAGCCAACATATTGAGGAAATATGTTGTTGGTGGAGAGTACACTGACCTCACACAAAAACACAGAAGTGGCTGCCAAAAATAAAAAGAATTTCCCACAATTCCCAACTGACTTAATAAGTGGTTGCAGCTGCCAAGAAAAACTCGTGAGCTGTCGAAAACTACAATTCGATGTCTTTATAATTAATATACATATACTTATTTATGCACGAGAATATGATCGCAAATAAATGTGCTTTAATAGCTCAACATTCGCATGCACATAATGGCAAACAAATGAAAACGCGATTTTGCGACGAGTTTGTCACGTAGCAACATTTCGTACGAAATATTCGCGGAATTGTAACAAAATTTGTGAAATTCAAATATGAAATGTGGATGTCTGTTTTTGTTCCCCCCTCGTTTTTGCTTTGCTATAAATTAATTAACGAGTCCAGCATGGTCAGACAAAGAGCATAGCTAAGCAATGATAACACACATATATATTTTTGTAAACCTGAGCTGAAATATATGCGCTTGGCAACAACACAGGGAAGCCCCTCGCCCCCTGGCAATATTTCGTTAACCAAGCTTTAGTTGTCAAACAAACGTGAAAAGACGCCGACCCCCTATCAGCAGTGCGAGACAGCGTCGCAAGAAAAACAATAACAATAACAATAAGCAGGCAGTAAGTGGCGGCTGCCCATCGAAAATTGAAACATTTCCAGTGTTACTCATACGACGTGTGGCCGCGCAAATTGACAGACTAAACACACTTTGGCCATATGGCAATTGGCAACAAATATCTTTGGGCGATTGTGGTATGCAAAAACAAACAGCGAGTATGACAGACTATATAGATCTTAGTGGATTCTACAGGGTATCAGCACACACTGCACTATTTTATTTCGATTGTTATTTGAACACTCAAAACGAATGATAAACAAATGCCAACAATATATATCGATAAATACAATACAATAAAGCCAGCTCGCCTCTCCGCCCAATGCTCTTGGCCCTGCCTCGCTTGATTGGCACTCTTGCATGCTAATAGCCTGTTTAACGAGTCGTCCAGCAAAGCGGGCAATGGGGCGGGGCGAAGGTGGTTAAACAATTCATTAAAATAGAAGTGAATTGCTTTTAAATATTCACAAAAGCGCCTGCAGTTTTTTTTTATTTATGTACTTAATATTGTTGTTGCGGCTGCTTGTTATTGTTAATGTTGTTGCGGTTTGCTTTTGAGCATTTCCGGCTAATGGCAATCGAGAAGCGACAGTAGCGATCTTGACACGTGCATCAGCATGAACTTATACGTTCATAAGCACCCATATTCTTTCCATTTAAAATTCTCTTAATCATAACAAGAACTGCAACTAATTGAAGCCAGCTAAAGTGTGAAATATTATCTCAATATTCTAAGGCATATTATGTCACACGATTGAAGCATTGAGTGCATAGCAACCAATCAATCAGTTAGACAATTAAGTCAGTGAATTAATTATTCAATCTATATAGAGTTACCTGCATCAAAGCTTTAATTACAGCATGCTTTACTTAATCAGTGGTTAAACAAGTTTGGAGATTCTAGTTGAGATTGAGCGACTAAGGAATACCCTGGAAAAAACATTAAAATAAACAACCAAAAAAAACCTTGACTGCACAATTACATTGTTTAGTATCCGATTGAGAGAAAATTTGGAGGACAAATAGAAATCGATTTTAATTTACTTCAGAAACAAAACAAATTCACTTTAATCCCTCCAGTCTCTGACATCGATGGGTATACATTTTTAGAGTACTAACAGAATATGATATACTTTGTGAGAGATACTAGTACAATACAATCTTACAAAGAATTTCATTTATTGCGCATTTTAAATTGGTATAAAATGTAATCAACTATAAACAGCAACGGAAAATTGCCATTACAAAGGAAATGTGTAATTACAAATAGCTAAACTAATTTAGTACCCAACTAACAGTTTAATAGACAATTATAAATTTCGAGTAATAAACAATTTATTTCAAATTACAGATTCAAACTTTTTTTCAATGCAGTTAAACTGTGAAGTCAATTATAGTTATTCATCAAATTAGACAAATACTAAGCTCTGTTTAAAGGCCATTAAAAGAGTGTGACGTTAATGCAAATTGTGAATTGTAAGTATTGATTTGCAGGGGCAATCGGATATGCAATAGATAAGCAAATATAATGGTTAAGCGTGCGGCTCGTTTGCGTTTGCGGTTTGCGAAAGGTAAACAAAATCAAGCAAAGGCACGCGCTCCGTCACACACATATTCGAAGAGAGATTTTAAGAGTGTTTGCCATAAAGCGTTCGCACGCCAATCGCATCCAGAATGAAAACAGGGATCAACTGCGTCAATGGCAAGTGGGCAAATATTTAACATAGACCCCGTTTGGAAAGTCTGTCCGGTTGCGGAGCAGCACCACAAGTGGCTTTAATGATACGTCGACTTTGGCCCTCAAGCGTCACGGGCAGGAAAAACAAATATATATATATATTGTATATAGTAGCGTTCGATATCAAGCGTTTTAATGGCTCGCGATTCCCATTTTCATTCCCACTGGTTACTCATTTTACTAATGCGAAATTCTTTCGACTCGTTTTTTTTTTCGTTAACATTGTTTCTTATCTTTTAAAGATTATGATAATACTTTGATTTTTCGTTAGTCTCTCTTTCTTTTTCTCGCTCTCTTTACTCCGTTACAAAGCAGTTTGTCAAGGCACATATTTGAAGTTTAAGGTTTTCCCCACAAATACATAGATTATGTGGTTCAAAACGATAACAGCTTGAAGTAATGATTGAGTTCTTGCGAATTTACTTCTCTATACTCATTTATTTGCATTGGTGTAAAATAATTTCAAGACATTTTAATGCAGTTTACTTTTAAATTTGGCATTTCGGATTTGATTTAATTTGTATTTATTAATAGGAAAATATGTTAGTAAACAAATGGTGGGACGAATTAATTCATATTTAAAACATTAAGAATCAAAATAGAATCAATAAATAACTTGATATAATATTATTTTTTTGTCTGCTTTTCGTCCAAATCGATATAATGTATATTCGACAAAGAAACGCACGCAAACACAAAATGATCGATTGTGTTTGTTATTCCTATCAGTTAGCTCCATTACTATATAATATATACGTATTGTTCGATACAAATGCTGTCGAAATTAGAATACTCAGCTGCTATTTAACAGGCAATTGTTATGAAAAAGAAGTGATCACAAATATTTCCATTAATCAAACGCAAAGTGCTGACTGACTGAATGACTCCAATCTAGAGCTGATACAGTGAATACATAAATAAATATGTACGCCTGTGTGTTGTGTATGGAATAGAAAGAGAAATGTGCGCATACATATGTAAAAATGTATAATAATAGTTCAGAGAGACCGAGGGCAGATAAGATGTGCGCCCACTTTGGTTACTTGTTTTGTTGTTGTGCTGGATGTGATAAGAGCATTGTGTCATTTGCTGTTTGTTATGCCCAGACTGTGTTGAAAACATTTCGACTGCACTTACATAAAGTCCTCGATATCCACAAACTGCGTGAACTGACATGGCTCCGGATGACTGGGCGCATAGCCATAGCAGTATTCATAGCCCCAGGGCTGATTGTCACGACACGGAGTCTCCAGATTGAGCAGCCTCATACCCGGCCGCATAAACGGCGGCGTGGGCATGCCCTGGCCTTGAACCTGCCGCTGCGGCTGGCAGCCATAAACATTGGCATATGGCCGAAAATCGGCTGGCGGTGGCCGTTGATACGGATGATAGCGTTGCATCTCCATGCCAGCCGAGGAACTATTGTAGATGGCACCCATGCCATCTCCCAGAAATGGGGCTCGTGGCGTGTTATTCGCATAGAAGCCGCCGTTGTTGAAGTTCACAGCTGGCTCATTGATGGGCCTGCAGCCATAAAGACTGCCACTTGCCACACTCAACTGCTGTGGTTGTGGTTGTGGTTGGGGTTTCACTTCCGATTCGTAGAATGCGTTGGCATCGTCGCCATAGAAAGTGTTTTCATTGCAGGAAAAATCACAGTTTTCCCAGGCATTGCCAGCAGCATTAAACATTATTCAATGGTATGGCTTAAGCCATATAATCTGGTAACAAATACACTCGCACTCACACTCACACACACATACGCAATGTAGTTTTGTCTATTTGGTAGAAACAACCGTCGAGTAGGCACATTAAAAATGAACAGAAATTTCTATTAGCACGAAATTCATATTTATAGCGCAAATGGCAAGAAAAAGACTGTTATCAAAACACCCACACACACGCACACTAAGCCCATGAAAATCCTAGTCAACAACAAAGCGTCAACGGGAGAGAGCGGAACGCATCCAATGCCCCAGCCGAAGGTGAGAATGAAAACGCTGTACTACACCAGACATTAGCATCGCCAGCTATCAAAGCTTGGGCTATCATCAGTCGCTCGCTAGTTGATAAGATAAAAAACCAAAAACAACTCGCTCTTGCTGCTCGTTTTCTCTCTGTCGGCCAGGCCAGCAAATTGACCAGATAAGACAGATAATTGCGTGCGCAGAATGGAAAACAAACTCAAATAAACAAAAAACAAAACCAAACGGCGACAAATACAACAAAAAATTACTTTCATTAACTTGTTGCTAATTTGTAATCAGCTCAAGCCACAAACTGTTGCATACTCTCAAGCGCAGCTGATTTGATGTGATTAATCTATATAACCAAATAGACTTCATCAAATATGCATTAAGGATTACTCGCTTTATACATTTAATGCTTCCGCATGGAAGACTTATCTCTGAAGGACTCTTGGCCACCGTTATTTGCATACGCATGATTCATAAAACTGCAGTAGTTTTATTAACTCAAATAAAACGCTTACAAATCAAAACCAGTTAACGGCAGACAGCCAGACAGTTGACTGACTGAAGCGTAGAGACTGTTATGGTAACTAGCAACATTTTTTTGGGCCAGTTATCCAAAATGCCCGCTCATTTATTTTCGGTGATAACATAATAATAATATGGCCAAATATTTGTCTTATTTGGTTTTAGTTTTGCCTTCCTCTTTTGTTGCTTTGGCAAACATGTGCTGAAAGTGAAACGAGATAAGCGCGGCCAACAAACTAAAGCACTTGAGAGCACTTGGATGATTAAGTAATGAAGCGGGTTAGATCGAATCCGGTACAGCCCGATAACTAGCCAGAAATTATGAATGGTAAGTGAAGGGTACGTGCGCGATTATTGCCGCAAATTGGACATTTGTGTGCTAAATCAATATATATTTCATGAGAAGTTGACAAGCGAAAATAATTATGTATAGGTGAAAAATAGTTGCTAATTAAGCAGCGAGTTCGTTTTAAATACTTAAATAGTTAATGCAATTATTATTCACAAATATTCTTAAACTTTGCCCAATTGACTCTTAAACGATTTCATAAAAACACGTCAAACATCGCCTGATTAGAAACGTATTCTCACAGGCCTGATAAGAATCAATTGTATAATGCATATAATATATTAAGTAACAACGTCTGTGTGAATTATTTCATAAGATTATTAAATCAAAATACTTTCCCTTTATTGCATTGCAATTCGACAGCTCTATAATCATTCTGTTTGCCAAGTAAATGAGGCATGTAAATATGACACTTTTCGCTTAAATCGCAATCACTTGCCAAAAGTCTGTGCTGATCTATGGAAATTGGGTCACATGCGAATACATAATGTAAAGTTGTAAATTTTATGGACAGACAAGGAAAGAGAATCGTAGGGCGTTCCACTTTTATATCGCCAGGCATTATAACCACAAATCATCAGCACAACAGCGTCAAAAATAACAACAACAAATACGTTGTTGCAAGCAAGCTGAGACTTTTGCGAAACACCCAAGAATTATGAGCAATTTTTTTTAAGGTTGCGCCTCTGACAACAGCAACAGCTACATAAACAAACTTTCCCTGCCACAACGCAGTGGAGGTTAAAAAAAGGAATACCCAACTAAAGAATGGCCTTTAGTAAACATTTTAGTTTATACGTTTTATACAAATTAATCGATTTTTTGGTAAATACTTTTTGCTCTCAAAGATTAATTAGGTTATGTTCCCAAATTTATTTCGTTAAATACATCAATTTGTTAAGTACAATCGGTTAAATTTTATCTGTAGTCTAATTTTCTTGTGTGTAATCTCAAAAAAAAAAATGCGCTATTAACACATAAATAAAAATAAATGTATTTTTTTGAAAATATATATTTTAAGTATATCAAATATTTTGTAAAGATTATTGATTAATTAATGAAATGCTATTGATATTAAATACCAAATACAACCTCGAATAACGCCCTTGTAACTAAGCGATTTATACTACACTATAATACCCTTTTTGTTGCACTTCCGTTTAACAGGGTATTATAAAAGGGGATCATAATTACCACAACAAACTGAATTTATTACATATCGTATTAATAAATCGGCAGCTAAAAGTCACAGCAGAAAGAGCAAACCAGAGACACCAACAAAAACACATGCGAACACATACAGGTACACAGACTCACTCACATAGATACACACACACACTTACACACGGATACAGAAGACGCGTGAAGCGGCTGCCGCTGTTGATGCTGCATTTGGCGGCTGCATGGCAACAAAGTCGATCGCTGGAGCAGCAGCGGCAGCAGCAGCGTGTTTGTCTCACAACTCAAGACTGAACAACAAAAACAACTACGTATATTTTATAAGAAAATAAAGAAAAACAGCGAAAACAATAACAACAACAACAACAACAACAATACGGAACGCAGACACAACACACACACGCTTTACACCCCGCATGCCTTCGGTGTCGTCACATTTATAGTTCGATTGCGCAAAAAGTAGGTCGTCGTGGCCAGACAGAGGCAACAATAACAACAACAACATTCACATAAACAACAACAACAACAACAATAAAGCATATCATTTAAATATTTTACGCTGTGTGTGTAAGCTTGTGTTAATTTTGTGCGTTCGCCTTGCGTTGGTATTGAAATATACACAATTTGTATTCATTGTTTTGTACAATTTTCTTTTGAACACCCGGCAAAAACAGGGTATATAAGGCATGCGTAACACGTAACGTATACGTATTAAATTGCATATGGTATCGATATCGTTATTGATTACACATTTTTCTACTCCCACTCGTAATTCTCTGATCATGATTTACAGCAATAACATGACAACAAATTTAATTTAATTTAATCAATTTAAATATTTTACAAGTGTGTGCTAGTGAATTTATGTGATAATACTATAAGACCTTAGACCTTATTGAAATTTCTTTAAATACATAATATTGTGGAATAAAACACATACAAATTTATTACTTTAATCTAAAAAGTATATAGACACATTTGAATTAATTCAAATTCCTCAACTCACAAATTTACATTATTATTGGAATGCCATAAATTATATTAAAAAATGCCAGCTTGATTTTAAATATTCATACAGATGAGATTGATTGATGGGATTGCGAACTTTAAAATCGCTGCCTATTCAGCTCGTTTGCCATATTTATTACGCATGACAACACACATTAATGATTTGTTAATGTGCTCAATAAATACTGCATTAAGTACAGACACTTCAACAAGTAGCTGCCCATAAAAAAAAACAACATGAACAAAATGGGGGATATCATAGAAAAGGCCATTACAATTTTATCACGACTCTGGTTAAAGATACTTATGTCTGTCGTTATAAGATTGTGTATTCTGACAATCTGAGATTTGTTCTTAACAGCATGTAGTGGAAATTCGGATTTAACAAGGAAAAGCATTTGTAAGTCCGACTTGTGTGTTGTTCATATTGTTTTTAATTGAATACATAACAAAAATGCAGCAGAAATGGAATAATTCTTATTAATCGAGGTTGAGATGTCCCGCAATGTAAATCATATGAGCGACAGGCAAGTTCACAACGAGGTCGCTGCTAGCGATGGCACAAAACAAATCCTACGTGAGCGTCGTGATAATGTGCAGAGAATACAAAACAATCGTGAGAGTTGCTTATTGATAATTAATTGTGAACAATAAAATGTTATTGGAAAGTACAACAGCATGCTGTATAGAAACTATAAACAATAGATGGATTCATCTATTCAACAAATCTATTAAATATAAATGTATATATTCGCTAATTAGAATATATATTCCGGTTCTCGGCACAAGGTTATCAGCACCAAAAAAAATACAAGTAAATCGACAACAAATCAGCTGATCACGTGACCATCTCTAGGGAACAGACTATCGCTGTTTAATCCGAAAGACATGCACAATTATCATAAGCAGCCATAGCTGTCACCATTTTCCATAACCGAACTTAATCTGTGTGTCAAAAACCAGTTCATGAAAAACAAGATCGGTTTTCTTTAAAAAAAAAAACCAAATTAATCCGTTTACAGAACCGCTTTTCAGCAAACGATCGATCGACTAACTGGAGTCACGTAGGCCAAATGTAAAGATGTTTCCATTTAATGCAAATGTTGCATATTTTTTATTTTAATTAAGTTAATAAAAAAATAAAAAATATCATAAACATAAGATTTTATGTTTTTATTGATAGCAACTATGTGGTTAGCCGTTACTCGAGGGGCGGGTCGCTGGCAAGCCCAAAGGGGGGCAATCAAACAAAACAAAATAAAACGAATAACGAAAAAGACAAAAACAAATACTATACAAACTGATAAAACAAAACAACAACAACAAAAAACTGGTTATGCTTCTGCTGTAAACACAACAGGTTTTCTTTTCCTTCTTTGTGTTTTTTTTTTTTCATTTATTTGTTTTTGTTGTTGGCATATTTAAAAATAAACCCAAACGCACGAGAAGTGCGTAGCAGCGAGGAAGCTAAAAGTGCAGACAACAAAAATGCATTTTGGCTAAAAATAGAAACAACAATAATGAAGCTAGGGGCTGGTCAAGGATATCGCGATAGGCAGCAGCCATCAACAGGTGCGATAAGATTCATTTGAAGTCTACTTGACTTGAAATCAGAAAATAATTATGAGTTGGTCACTTTTACGATTATTCGCTGTCTTAGTTACTTTTTGTGTATTTCTTTTTCAGCTTTCAAGGTAAGGTCTCGGTCATCGCGTTCTCTTTTAGTGTCTGCCTTCGTCAAAGCTGTATAATTATCGCAAATGCAAAAACCAAGCGTGATTAATGATTACGTTTAGATTTCTTATGTGTGTGTGTGTATTGAAAATTTTTTCTTTTTTTATACCCGCTACCCATAGGGTAGAAGGGTATTATAACTTAGTGCCAACAGAAAATGTATGTAACAGGCAGAAGGAGGCATCTCCGACCCCACAAAGTATATATATTCTTGATCAGTGTCAACAGCCGAGACGATATAGCCATGTCCGTCTGTCCGTCTGTCCGTCTGTCCGTCTGTATGAACACCTGGATCTCAGAGACTATAAGAGCTAGAGCTACCAAATTTGGGGACAGTACTCCTATAGGTCCTACGCAGATCAAGTTTATTTCAAAAGTTGGATGCCACGCCCCTTTCCGCCCCCAAAAGTCTGTAAAAGCCGTAATAATAGACCTAGAGCATTGAATTTTGGTATGCATAATAATAATTATATTCTCAATGATTCCTGTGAATTTGGTTGAGATCGAATGAAAAACAAGGAAGTTATTAAAGAATCAATTTTATATGCAAAATTCACTTGCAGCTGCCCGCGCTTTGTTTGTTTAGTTGACAGTGTGACCAAAACGGTGTTGTGATTTTTACCCGCTATTTTCAAATATATACAAAAAACTAATTTTAGTATATTTGGTATATTTTTTGTTAATATATCATTTAAATTTTTTGTTTTCTCTCGAAATGGGTTGCGGGTATCATACGGTCGAGCACTCTCGACTGTAGCTTTCTTACTTGTTTTTCTCTGCTCTTTGCCCTATTGAGTGTACTGAATCATCCACACGAGCCAAAAAAATAAAATTCAATCAAGATCAAGTTTTTTCCCTTTGCCTTTTTCTAGGGACGCAATGACGTTTAAGAAACCCCAGTGGGTAAATATTTGAGACAAGATAATGGACAGACTCGAGTTGATATTAAGTAGACAAGCAGATAGCTCTTGTATGATAGCAGCAAACTATCAAGGTATACGCAATAATCTTATAATTAATGAGGGGGCAATCCAAAGGATTATAAATCACAAGCCTAGACTACTATAAATTGCAACTAGAAGGAATCCCTTTGATTGACGGAACTACAATTTTATTTAATTATATTAAAATCAAGTATTTCCTTTCAAAAAGAATTAACTTGAAATATATACGACTATTGGATTATAAATCATTAGAATTCATTTGATTAATTTATTTAATTAATCAATTAAACTTTCTTATGTACAGATGTGCAATATTCATGTCAATTTCTATTATTTAATAATAAAATATATTACAAATTGTAGCTACAATTCAATTTCTTTTATCGCTCTCCGTCAAATTGAGTTATTATTTAATTGCATTTGTTCTCGTAAAAGAGCGAGAAAGCGACTTTTGAGAATCCAGATTTTCTAATGGATTATATTATAAATCATAAGAATTCCTTTGATTCATTTATTTAATTGATCAATTAAACTTTGTTAGTGCCGAAAGCAAATCAGTCTCCAAAGCAAACGTATTAGCCAATCGAGTAGTGAGAGAGAGAGAGAGATCGAGAGAGTTTAGCAACCCTTTTCTAACGCAAGGGGGTGAGGAATTCAATTGGGAAATACTGTGCAATATTCATGTCAATTTCCCGCAACCCTCAATAGAAAAAAACGAGCAGCTAGCGTCATAGATGACAAGCGACAACGACGCTGACGCTGACGCTGCCGCTAACAACGCAGCAACAGCAGCAGCTGAAGAAATAAAAAAAAAAAAAAGAAAGCAAAACGCTTATGCAATAGCAACGGGCCCATCAGACAGATCACATGAGGAGGGCAGCGCAGGAGTCATGGACTGATTTCGATTGTTTTGTCATTAGCTTATCGATATTTAAATTATTGGATATGGTTGGAGCATAAAACTCACCTTCGTTTCTCCTTCGGTTTGCCGCTGGCGGTCAAAGCGACACCTGCAGCATTGTTCGTTGTTGAAGTTTTGTTGTTGTTGGTCGACGATGTTGATGTCGTTGTTGTTGTTGCCGCAGCGGCAGCGGCGCTGCGTTGCTTCTGAGCCTCCGCTGCCGCATCGATTGTATCAATTAACGAAACCATTTTCTTTCAAATGATAAAACAGCAGCAGCATTCAAATTTCTCGATGTCTTGCTGGCAGCTCTTTTGTTCCTGTTGTTGTTGTTGTTGTTGTTATTCCTGTGGTTACTTGTTTTGAGACTCTTGTATTTTTAGTATTTTCAAATTAAACTATTCAAATGGAATTACACTTTGTAGCTTTTCGAATTCTTTTGCGCACGTCTTTCGCATGCACACCAATACGTAACTGCGTATAAACGTAAGCGTGTGTGCGTTGTTGTATTTGTTTGTCAGCGTGTGTGTGTGTGCAAGCGAGACACAAGAACCTCGAATTTTTTATTTTTTGTAGTTGAAAACGAAACTGTTTAACTAAATAAAACTGCTGCTGCTGGCGATCGAATAACTATTATTGATACTGCGAATATTATTTAGACGAAAGCAATTCGCACAACACTCACTACACTGGCGGCTGTTGGTTGCAATTGGACTTTCTCTATTTTGTTGCTCGATTTTGGTTGTTGTTCGAACACTGCAAGCGATTTGCCACAAGGTTATTGCTTGTTTTTATTTATGTATTTGGCTTTGGGTCGCACGGCTGATTGCACTGTTTGCCCAATTTGCTATTGCACTTTGAAATTCTGCACAGATTTGATATTGAATTCACGTTTCAGCGTTTCGCATGTGAGATTTATTAGCACTTTAAGCATTTTACAATGCGTTTAATAACATTTTCGTCACGGTTTTCATCACTTTTCTTATTTTTCTTATGTGTGCTCGTCCGATATACGGTGGCGGTCTGCCGATTAATGTTCGATTCGCAACTTTTCTTGTTTTGCTTAAGTGATCGGCACTAAATGTTGTGGTGGTTGTTCGATAAATCGCTTATTGCAACCATGTTTCAGCTGATACTGCTAGTGCATTTCAGCGAATGTTAATTTACAGACAACTGCAAACTTTGCGCGCTATTTTTCAAAATAAATAAAAAGAAAATAAGATATTGTTTACATTTATTTAAACACATTTCACTCTGCTTTAGATATGGCAGTGGTGGCCACAGCAGCCGCAGCACCAGCACCTCCCGACAGCTCATCCACATCTTTGACACTCGCCCCATTATCGGCATTCATAACATCTCCGAGAGCATCATCATCATCATCTGCCCCGTTGGCCTTGTTGTACACCGTCGGATACTGCTGGAAGCAATCTTGCATTTGACGGAATGCCTCATAGCAATCGGAGCCCTTGGGCTCAGCCTCGCTGTAGTGGAAGCAAGAGAACGCCTCCCGAAAGTCAACGCCGCAAGGTCCCGTAGCCATGCCGCCTAAGCAAGGGCAGCTCCAGTTGATGTCACCATCCTTAGAGATGAGGCCCTGCGGCGCCTCTGGCGGTGGCAACTCAATTGTACTGGGCACCGCATGATCCTCCTTGGTGGCAAAGATCACCTTATCCTTGCCAAATGACTTGCAGTATGAGAATGCCATGTTCTTGTAGCCTAGTTTAGTTGTCGATTTCCTCACAATAATCGGTCTCGCCCTCCTTCGCAAGGTCCAGCGGCGTCTTTGAGGCGTTCAGCACACGAAAGCTGCACGGCACCTCCTGATAATGACCGATTAAGGTGATTGCGGCCCGTGTGCGCTGGTAGAATTCTTCCGGCACTCGGAAGACAACGCGTCGCTGCTCTGCGCTAAATCTGATTATTTCCAATGTTGTGTCGCCACCAATTTCGCCGAAGAAACGCTCCAGCGAGTGCTGCACGCAGCCGCGAAAAAAAACGGGTGTGAGTACAATGGAATCTAGATCACGAAATTTCCTACAACAACAGAGCGCATTAGTTACAAGTCATATGGCAGAGCACTGTTAACACTTAACAGCAGTAGCACAACAACAACAATACACGTGTTAACTTAACTGCAGAGCAACAACAATGCACGTGTTACGCCAACCACTGTTAACTGAATTTGTTTTTGATGTACTTACAGTTGAACATCGAAGTAATGATACTTGATCATACTTTTCCACCACCGACTGCGCCTGCTGAAATGGGTGTTGTGTTAGAAGCACGTTGTAAATAGTATATGCCGGCAACAACTATTATTTTATTTATGTAACTCTGCGGCTTGAAATTGATGTTTCGCTTGCACTCGTTCCTCTCTCTGCTGTGATCTTCTTCTTTGCTGACAGCTGTTGGTTTCCTTTTAAGTGTGAATGGCAAACAAAGTGAATGCAACTTTGCACAACAAAACGCGCTTATTTTGAAATATTTATGTTCCTGTCATTTTTTTACGGTAATGACTTTTTTACTGAAATAACTTTTTTTGATGCCTTTAACTTTTTCTTATTAATGCAATTACTGCTGTTAATTCACTGGCACTTTTACTTTACGCTACTTCTGCCACTTGCCAACACACTAAACAGCTGTTCTTATGATAATAATGTGAATGGCAAAAAAATTGCTTGCAACATTTCACAACAAAGCGCGCGTATTTTTCAACAAAAATTGTACAATTTTTAATAATATTTTGATCGAAACGAGAAAGCATCATTGACGTATGGAGCAAAAGCAACGCACAGTCCAAAAGGTCGCCGAAGTGGCTACCGGCTCCACGGCTGTGGTGAGCGACGAAGACGAGGAGGACGCAGGACCATTGGGTGTACTAAAGCTGCAGGCAAGTAGTTAAAATTATATTTTATCACCATATTTACTGACTTACTTTGGGCAGGGCAACAACATCAACCCACGCGACATCAAGCTACTGCAGCAAGCGAGCCTGCACACCGTAGAATCGGTGACATACGCCACTCGACGCCAGCTTTTGAATATCAAGGGATTGGGCGAGACCAAGGTGGATCATATATTGAAGGAGGCGCAAAAGCTGGTGCCGCTGAACTTCACAAGCGCACGAACCTTTCATCAAATGCGCTCGGAGGTGGTGATGCTGACAACCGGCTCCAAGGAGCTGGACAAGCTGCTGGGCGGCGGCATTGAGACGGGTTCGATTACGGAGATCTTTGGCGAGTTCCGTTGCGGCAAGACGCAAATATGCCACACGCTGGCTGTAACCTGTCAGCTGCCCATTAGCCAGAATGGTGGAGAGGGCAAAGCGTTGTACATTGACACAGAGGGCACTTTTCGCCCGGAACGCTTGTCGGCGATCGCTCAACGGTATCACATGGACGAGGCGGATATGCTGGATAATGTGGCATATGCGAGGGCGCACAACACGGATCAGCAGATGAAGCTAGTGCAAATGGCCGCGGGCATGATGTTTGAATCGAGGTACAGAGCAAGAACTTTAGTTACATTTAAAGTATTTATTTTTGCTTTCCTATTTTGCAGATACGCCTTGATTATTGTGGACAGCGCCATGGCGCTGTATCGCTCGGAATATGTGGGACGTGGTGAATTGGCTGCTCGGCAAAATCATTTGGGCTTGTTTCTGCGTATGCTGCAACGTCTGGCTGATGAGTTTGGTGTGGCTGTCGTCATCACCAATCAGGTGACGGCTCAAGTGGATGGCGGCGCTTCCATGTTTCAGGCGGATGCCAAAAAGCCCATTGGTGGCCACATCATGGCGCATGCCTCCACAACGCGTCTCTATCTGCGCAAGGGCAAGGGCGATGCTCGCATCTGCAAGATCTACGACTCGCCATGTCTACCCGAATCTGAGGCCATGTTTGCAATTTTGCCCGAGGGCATTGGCGACGTTAAGGAGAATGATTGATCGCTAAACGAATATTACAATATTTTTGAAAGGCATTTGATATCTTTGTAAAGCTATAACTATTCTGGAAAGCATAAATAAAGTTTTTATATTTATTCTTCCTATTTTAAAAGTATGTTTTATGGACAAGTGTAATTATGATTGTTTGGTACATTTGTACAACAATTGGTAAATATTCAGTTCATCGGTACTATTGGCCTGACATTTAATTAAAGACGTGAATATTACAAATTAACAAGCACTTGGAAAATATACATATACATACATATATTTTATTAACATACATACATATATTAATATGTGTACCAATTTTTCGGTACATTTAGCAGTTGTAATTTCAGTGTATGCACACACATACACATACATGTATGCTTATGCAGTCACACACACGAACGCATTCCTTCACAACAGCTCATGTTAAAATGCTGTGCCAATTCCATTCGTTTCACCAGCTGTTTCATTTTCAGTTGCTTGCTATTGTTATTGTTTACAAATAGAAAATAAATCGCTGCAAATGCATAACGCTGCTGATGCTGGATTGGATGATGACGAATGCGATCCATTGGCATTGCACACGACGGATTCTTTGTGCAACCAGGCGGAAGCAATTTATGCCGAAGGCCAATTAGAAAGTCGGCCACTTCAACGCAGTAAACGCGGCACCAGCAGCACGAAGAGTGCTGGGAACGAAGAGAAGCCCGCTCCACTGTTTCCCATAACGAAACAGATGCGGCAACGCATCCAGCGCATGAAGCAACGCATGCTGGTCACGCTGAAGCTATCCGATGAGCAGTTGGAGCAGCGACGTCAAAAACGAGCGCAGCAGACGCGACAAAGTCGCCAAAGGGCAGCGGAAGCGGATCTAACGAGTTATCGTCGCCGGGAGACCGACAAGAAGATAGCGAGAACGAAGTCGCAGCGCGCCATGGAAACGCCAGAGCAGCGGGCGAATCGCATGGCCAAGAAGCGGGCGGAGGGTCGACGATATTTGGCCAAGAGGCGACAAACTGAAACTGCAGAGCAGAAGGCGAAACGTCAAGAGTATCAACGAGCTTATAGGAGAAGTCGGAAACCCATAAAATTCATTTAGTAAATAAATTATACAGTAAACAAGTAAATAAAATCAAAATACATATAATGAATCAATTTGTTTAAACAACAAAATTAATAAAATGCAATGTAATTGGACAGTGAACATTTAAAAAATAAATTAAATTAATATTTAATGAATAATTGTTTGACAAATAAAATAAAAAATTAATTATTTATGATTTTTATTTTTTTCACTTGAAGAAATTATACGATATGGATAGTTTGTACAAGAGATATGGATAGTTATGCTAAGTGTGTGTTTTTATTTTATTTAACAAAACAAAAATAAACAATTATCTTGTGTAATGTAATAACAACTAATTGTATTTATTTAAATATTCAAAAAATGTGAACAAGGTGTAAATGAAATTTTTTTCGGGGCTTAACTCAAAACTAAACTGCAATTTTTAAACATTTAATTTCGTACTTTGCTCGATCGTTTGAACGACTACATAATAAAAGTCGTAGACCCTTGAAATTCATTTAAAAATTCGGGTAACAAACTCAAATCTCGTCAAGTGTTTTATTCTTTAATGCATGTGGAATTCACATTGTATTTTTGTTTTTCATAATCTTGTGTTGTAAGTATTATAACATAAACTAATTGTATTTGTTAAGGTATTCATCATATGTGCCCGAAAAGTGGATGAAATTAAAACTAGCTGTCCAATTTGGTGGTGTTGACGTGTCCATTGCGTTTTCAGAGCTGGGTTGGCATCAGGGCCACAAACTTAAGCGCGGGGGATTTTCACTTAAAATTAAACTGAAAGAATGCCAATGATTATAATATTTGTAAAAATAGTATTTTTTAATCTTCTCACCTTACGTAGATTTATGGAACAACGAGCGCAGAATAAATGTAAGCGTCGTTTGTATCTAGTTTTGGGCAACCTCCTCAGTTGAAGCCTCATCGACGACACCCTCTTTTGTCTTCACTAGATTATCGTAGCTGAGCTCACTCATCGAGACGCGCAGGTTATCGTTGATGTTTTTCGTGTACGTCTTATAGATGCGCACCTTCTCACAGAACTCTACCCAGAAATTCTCCTCCGGTTCCGGTTCGGGATTGAAGAGCGTCTTGAAGTTATCGTATATAGCTGACGATACTTTACGTATAATTTGCGCCTTCTCCTTAAATTCCTGCTCATCGGATATATCCATTTTCCACAACTCCAAATTGCCAACATAGCGACGCAATCGTCGCATAATGTCCACACACTCCGGATTGCGTAACAACATTAGCTTATTCAACTCAATGTCCTTCAACTGCTCCAGGATCTCCAGACATCTGCCCACGTTGGCGCGTCGCAAGCCAAGACACTCTCGGAGCTGCTGTGATGCTTGAATAAAGTCGCGTTCCATGAACAACGCATCCTCCTGCTCGATCAGCTCCTCGATGAATCGCACTGCCTCCTGCTTGGGAATTTCATTGCGCACCGGCTCAATGACAATGCGTTCGGGCATTGACTCTGCATCGATTTGTCCCGACTCCAGCTTCAACTTCAACTCAATCGCTTCCTTGCGTGCCTTGTCCAGCCACAATTGCTCGGCGGCTGCGTTCTCAAAACTCTTGGGCTTCTTGTAGTTGATGTTGATGCCCAAGCACTTTGCTGTCGGCATGTAGACCATAAGCAGATTGTTTTGTATGATCTGTGGCGGAAAATTTTTTTTAGAATAAGCAACAGTAAAAACTAAAATAAAAATCAAAAAACCTTGTGGAATATTAATTTAGAATTGGAAATAGGTAGAAAAGTGGAAACATCATACTGAAAAATTCAGTGAAATCTTATCGGACACTTTTGCCGTAACATTTGGTATAGTTTAAGGGCAATTTAAAATATTTTAGTGGGAACTTCCCTTAGAAGGACGTGGGAGAATTACGACTGCATAACTACCAATATGCTTTAATTTTTATAATGAGAACTATTAAGATTACGCTGCCTGGTAGTGTGAAATTGTTTAAGTTAGAGTTTTCATGAATGCACAACTTACGTTGACCTGGCGCGAACGTTTTTGCATGGGCGTCACAGCAGCTGTGGGCTTGGACTTCTTCACGGACTTCTTAGGCGCCCCAATGCCTTCGGGTGGGACGCGTTTCTTTTGCGGCGGAGGCGCCTCCGCTGCATCGCCGCTCGCATCATCCGTGTCGCCATCCACATGGCGAGGCGGCAAACGCGATTTGCGAGCTCCACGCGGCTTTGGCTCGACGGCATCTCCAGCAGCTGCTCCAGCTGCAGTTGTGGCTGTTTCTGCTGCCTGTGCCGATGCTGTTTCCGAAGCCGCTTCCGTGGTACTCTCATTGCCGCCCTCGGCTTCGACAGCGGCATCGACAGCAGCAGCGGCGGTAGCAGCATTTGGTGGCATATCGATTGGTGCCGAATCCTCGCCACGCAATGCGCTTTCAATTTGATTGATGGCCTCGTTGAACTTTGGCCTCTTCATGTTCTTATCGGTGGCGAATTTCTCCTTGTTCTCCACATAGATGAACAGATCTTCCACCTTGATGTTGGCCGTCTCTCCGGTGCCGTAAAAGTAAACATTGTACTTTTTGTTGTTGTATTTGGTGATCTTTGCTGGCCACGCTGGATAGCCCTTCACCTTGGCAAACACCAGATCGCCAATGTTGAACGATTTGCCAGCCTTTTCTTTGCCCATTCTCACGTTTTAAGTCGCTATTAATTGAGATATATGAATTTGTTTTGCGTTCCAATTTGGCGTCTACTGCTATTCTCTCATTCCCAAGAAACTCGCGCTTTGCTCTGCTTCTTCTACACTTACAATTCCACTTTTTCTCTCTGGTATTCACACAACGTCTTGTGGCTGTACACAGGCAAATGTCAGCTGTTTTAACAGCAGTGACAACAACTTAGCATTTCCCTCTGCTGTTATTAACAGCGAACAGTTGGCTTCGGGAATTCAAATAAAATGATTCTTTTTCTGTAAATATATTTATTAAGTTTAAGCGCAAAGTTGATTTTAATGGAATGTTAAGTGTCAAATCTGTAAATTAAATGCTTATTACTAAAGTTTGCATAACAGTGGAAACTATTAACAATTTCCCTACTGCTGCTATTAGCAGCAGACACTTATTGAAATTTCCTTACTTTGGCGCTAATTCAAAAATGGCATTTTTGGGGTTTTGATGTTTCTTCAAATAAAAGGTATTATACGGAAAGCTGATTTGTATTACAATATATTTATTTTCATTTTAATATTAATGTAACCAGTTTTTTAGAAATTCACAACTGAAGATAAATGTTACATTATGTTTGATGTAGAGTGAAAGCTGAAATTGTCGTTGTGCAGTGTAAAGCATGCAAAATATTTATATTTATACGCATACAGGTGCCAATTCGTTCACATGTTGAATTCAACACGCCTTCACCCACGAATACGTTCACCTTACGCACTCGAAACTCACCACAAACCGTCTGTTTACGATACAACTGCAAATACATATTTTCGAATCGAAACGAAACAAAACGAAATGTGTTTGCTGTGCTAGGCGCCTAATGAGTCAGTCGACTTTTGCACGTCGCGAGTGAGAATTCAGCCAGAGAATTTTGCTGTACCGCAAACAGTTCATAGAATTTTTGTTTACGCAGCGACGAAAAAATATTGTATAGATCTTTGCACGTTATATCTTCGCTCTGGAATTTGTGGAATTTTTATATCTTTTGGCGCACAAATAAACGCAGCGCGAAAATCTAAAATCGGACAACGAACAACCATAAACATGCAAGAGTTAATTACCATTCCCAAGATGCCAGCGAACCTGGCAACAACAGACACACAAAAGAAACTCAGAAGCATTGTCGACGACATTAATAACATATCGAAAGCATTCTTGGCCGATAATTGTGATGATGGTGCCGTAACTGCCAACCGCGAATGCCAAATGTGAGTCCCCCCATAAAAGACTTTGCTCTACACTAATTCTAGTTACTATATATTATATATGGTAAACTCGTTCAGTGCAAGTCAAGGTTGCGCTTATGTCATGAACTTCTCCCACTCGCTCGATTTTAAATGGGTTTGTTTTCGTAGCTGGGTTTTATATGGTATACGCTGTACTACGTTTTAGCCATGCGTGACTGAGCGCTGTTCCATTAACTTACCTACTATATAGACGGTTTTAACAATTTCCCATTTCCATTAGCGTAAATCGAAAAAACACTTGAAAAGTCAGTCTGTAATATTGTTGAACATTTTTTTTGCAATTTGAGTGCTGAT
Organism: Drosophila ustulata; assembly: GCA_035047365.1. Taxonomy (NCBI): domain Eukaryota; kingdom Metazoa; phylum Arthropoda; class Insecta; order Diptera; family Drosophilidae; genus Drosophila; species Drosophila ustulata. The sequence goes on from JAWNPT010000094.1 coordinate 28,621,660, forward strand.
TAAAATTTTTGGAATTCGTCATGATTAAGTCCGGTAGTTCAAAATATATGAATTATTGTATATATCTAGCCACCAATTCTAACGTACAAACTCAACTTTGGTTTAAATCTCCCTTTGGTTTAAACAAATATTGATGAAAAAGGTATTATTCAATCCTTCATTGCGCTTGTTCTTATATAAATCACACTACAACTTTTTGAAGTTTCCTAATAAGTTTTGACACTTTTTATTACATTAAAATTTAATAAATTTTAGAATTTGCTTTATTATAAAATATTTATTATTATTCTCAAAATTTTGAAATTATCCTAATAAATTGAAATAGCAATCATAACAATATATTTCAACAGTTCATTAGCTTCCTTATATTTGGAATTTTTCTTTTCTTCTCCGCTATAATATAACCTCTATTTCCACCTGAACAACAAAATGCTGTAAATATGTATTGTGATAAACGCAACGATCGCGATTTTTGCAAATTGCAACATGTGCCAGAGAGTAGCAAAGCAAAGCACTTTTTTTTCGATTCATTGTGCTCAATTACACGCCAAATAGCATTACAGATTTGCCCCCTTTTATTTGCAGTGCGTTTAGAGGTATTTCTAGAGCAGGTATTCATCAACACACCTGGCCAAAAATAATAATATAACTAGCACATAAATTACTTTGAAATGGAAAATGGAAATACTTTTAAAGACTTTTCTAATGGATTCCTGAGAGAATGCTCCGACTTGTAGCTTTAAATACTTGTCGTATATATTTGATTATCCGTGACTGTGAAATGTTTAATATTTGAGGAATTCGGTTTGGTCGTATAAATATATTTTGCATATTTTCTGGCGTTAATTATCGACAGCCGTGACTGTGACAATTGAATTGAAGGACACAATAATTGCAAAAATAAAATAAAGCATTTTTCATAATGAGGCAGACGAAGACCTCTGACTGTCTGTCTGTCCGTTTGTCTTCGCTGTCACTGTTCGTACGCTGTCAAATTCAACAACAACTAAATAAAAAATTGGCAAGACGAATAGAGGCAACATTTTTAACCTTGAGTTGCATATTCAACATACCTTGATGACTTCCCCATTCCGCGTTGTAAATCCCATATTTATTGTACAGGTGCATTTATAAATATATCTGCATATACATATCTGCTATAAAGCGCGACACAACAACAATGCCTCAAGGCTAAAATTCAGTTTGGCATTAACCCATTTCCCTTTTGTCAGTCATCACATGATTTTATTCGCAATATTATAGAGTGACAACAGCTCGCCGGGACCAAGAACCATTCCCTCTTCAGCAGTTTAGCCGCAAGCATAAATCTTGTTTAATAATTTGAAATACAAAAAAACAAGACAGCAGAAATTTTGTTATTTGGGCTTAATAAACACAATAATCATTGTGTCGCCCACAGGCCGTGAAGATGTGCGAAATAAACATTTTCGTACATACATACATATGTATCTCGCGATTCGCTTTTCATTTCACAGGAGGAGAAGGAATTATAAATACCACTTGAACATAGATCGCACATACATACCATATTTTTGCGGCTGGCACTTTTGGCTTGGTCAAGTGAAAGTGCCCGATGATTAATTTTGGCAATGTTCCAGCGGAATTCGTGATTATTATTTAATGACGACGAAATGTCGCCATCCACACAGAAATCCATTGAACTTATAAATAAATAAGTTTGATGTTGTCGTTTTACATTAACATTCCTTCACGCCTGCCATATAGGTGCGAATGAATCTGTCAAATCCGATTGCCAGCACTTAACTCATCCCAACTGGTCCCCGCATTACTGCCAAATTCTTGATCAAATAACACCTAGTTTTCAAGTTGTTTGTAGGGTTTTTTGTATAAATTCTATAACTAACTTGAGGTGTTCGATTTTTACCGATAGCTCGTGTCACAAGCTATATATATCCACGCATACTCTCGGGTGTCATTGCCTACAACATGATCCGAACCTCTCGAATTTCTTATTTGAATTGTCTTTGAAGAATATGAATTAGTTTAAGGGAAGCTCACAAAAATATATCATTGATTAGAAAAATAGCAAAATTAAGCATAGATATCATGGTTAATAATATATTACATCAAATAAATACAACATAATATTTTGTGATTTTCAACCAATTTAATGTTTTAATTTAATTCAAAATTTCGTATATTCAGCAAATAAATTTGTTGCAACTGTTTGTTTCAAACGTTTCTTTTAAATACTAGAATGAATCATTAAAAGAAACGAGAAAATTATGAATTTATTTTTAAAAATTAATTTTATATTTTTAGATGACTTTTTGCGCTCATAAAAAGCCCATTTAATTGATAACAACGACAATAAAAAAATAATCCACACATTAGTCCAAAGCGAAATTGGGTATAACGCAATAAATTTGAGATATATTACATATTTCTTTCGTGTATTTTCTTAAGTTGCCAGGTGCGTGGGAAGCTTTCTCCAATCCTTTTTCAGCTCATTTACCTTTTGCGTAGCAGAAACAAATTGTTTTTATTATTTGATTTTTGTTGTTTGGCAGTCAAACAAATGAACATAATAAATCAATTCTATTTTTATATTGCGCATTTAATAAACACTAACGAACCACTAATTATAAACAAATTCCTGTATAAAAATACGTATACGCAACGTTGCATAGGGACATATGTTTTCTATATCACAGAATGTTTATTATTTCGTAGTACGAGTGCAAAAAACAATGACGTACTTGCCGCGAGATCTCAAAGATTAATACGCAAAAATAAAAAACAAAAAGACGCCGAAAAGAAAACAATAAATATAGTGTTGTTTTTATGCCCATTCATAAAATGTTGTCCGCGCAGAATTGTTTTGCGAAATGAAAAACAAATTGTGTATTTACAAGCTCTTCACTCAAAAAAAAACAACTGAAGCTGAAATGAGATATTTAATTTTTGACAGCTTATTTACCCAGCGTATTCCCGACCATTGGGGCTTAAAATAATTATGCTTCGTGACTAATTGTTAAAAATAATACAACTGTTTTATTTATGGTGTTCTTCGTTTTTGTCTCTTTGCAGTCAGGTGAAAGCGGAGAACCACACACCATATCCGGGCATCTCTCGATTGACGCCCTCGCTCTATCTTTGCGGCGCTGCCGCTGTCGTCCCCGCCCACCTGGACAAGCTGGGCGTGAGCTGCGTGGTGAATGTGGCACCTGAGCTGCCCGACACACCGTTGTCCAGCGTCAGCAATCCGCTGTATCTGCGGATCAATGCCCAGGATCGATCTGGCGTCAATTTGGCTGCCCACTTCGATGAGGTGGCCGATTTAATTGAGGAGGTGCGTCTCAGTGGCGGCTGCTCCTTGGTGCATTGTGTGGCCGGCGTCAGTCGATCGGCCTCGTTGTGCCTGGCCTATCTGATGAAATACGGCGGCATGAGTCTGCGAGAAGCTTATGTCCATGTGCAGTCGATACGTCCCCAAGTCAGACCGAATTCGGGATTCTTTCAGCAGCTGCGACAATATGAGCAGGAGATGCGAGGCAGCTGCTCGGTGGAAATGGTTTACTTTGCATCGCTGGACAAGGAAATTCCCGACATCTTGGAGCCGGAATACAGAGCCATGGAGGACTTTTATCAACGCTATCGCAGCTCGCTAAAGAAGCGATAAACTATCGAGTGGAGTCGAGTCGAGTCCCAAGTCCAGCTTAATTATTATTTGATGTGATATGTGAACTATTAGTAATTATTGTACATACTTTTTTATTGTTAGTCAATATTTAATTGTAGCACCTAATATGCTGAATTCTATATATAGTTGTTGTATAAATGGTCGAAAATATATAATTCATACAAACGTACGTAATTTGAATTAATTTATTAATTTCAGTGAATCACAAAACATTATGTAAGTCTATGTACATACATTTAACAACAATAACTAAAAATCCATTTGTGTATATACAATGTTTAAGAACTAATTATGTTTTTTTCGACTTATTTTTGGATTTAAATGCTCACAATTATTGTACCTGTTTATTGGCGGCCTTTTTGCATTGCGATTTCGTTTTTTATTTGTTCTGTTTATTTCGAACTTATTGAAATAAATGTTGCAGTCTGTATGCACTTATAGTTTGTATATATGATGTACAAATATATAATTATATTATCAGCGTTTACATACATTAAATGCCCTAAAAACGGCGCATTCTTCAACGAAAATCACTTAAATATGACTTAAAAACAAAAGAAAATTTTGCTAGTTAAAGGCAGAAGGAAACATTCTTTTTTTTTGTGTATACATTTTAGCTTATTTAGTTTCTAGTTATAGGTATAGTTTTTTTTACGTAATACGTAATACATAGCACATGATACGTCACAAATTTCCCTACTTGCTCGATGCAAACTGCGGCGGCGGTGGATGCAACCTACGTTGATGGAACAGCTTCTTTAGGTTCTCGTAGGCGGTATTCATGATGCCCCAACTGATAAAAGAGCGTCCTGTATTGAATGCACAGCCCCGATAAAAGTTCCCAATGCGACTGTCGCGTTCCCGATAGATTCGCTTACAGGCATGCCAACTGCCCTCCGATACCTGACCCATTTCACTCTGCAGCGACACCTTGATCACATTCAGTGGATAAAACAATGTGCTTATGCTCGCACCGATGACGGCACCAGCAAAAAATTCCTGTGCAGTTCTGCTCGATACCGATTTCTGCAATCAACCAACATACATATTTTTGTATTAATAAAGATAATGGATCCATAAAACAAGCTGATAATACTTGCCCTCTTTGGTAAACGGCCACTGGCCTCCTCGCGCAGCATGAAGAACAGTGCATTCGACAAGCCGTTACGCCAAAATACTGGTTCAATGCCCCTGTATAGCTCCCGAAATCCATAATTCGTAACTACATATCTGCAAAATACAATATGTTATTAAAAACAGATACTTCAATGAGGAAAGATTTTATATTTAAGTAATGCCTTTAAGTAGGAAGATTCTTCCTAAGTCGATATAAATATAATTTTTCTGAATAATAACAGGACACAAATCAAATTATTTCTAAAAATTACAGAAAATATCTTTGTTAAAGACCTAATTTTAAAGAACGGATAGTTATTTATTGATATGGTTTGGGAGACTTTAATTGCGAGTTGTAATTTAGTTAAGAAACAAATTTATAAATTCAAATATCAAGTGCAGCTGGTCACACTATGCAGTAAAGCGGGTAATTAATCGTCGATCAGACTCACCTAAACGCATTCTGCGTGTTGGAGAAATATTGATGGAACTTCGAATCGGCGAGCAGCGTTTGAACGCGTTCGAATGGCAACAGAATCGATTCAACGCTGCCAGCGACCACTCCCGCAATGACTTTGGCCCCATAATCGTTCAGTCGATAATCCTCGACCAGATAACGTCGCGTGCCATCGAAGACGCCAAACATGATGGACAACGAGATGGTCTTTTGTGCCAGAGGCGGCAGCATGCCGCGATACAGGAATCCCATACCCTCATGACGCAGCTGTAGCAAAGCCGATCCGACGGGAACTCCGTGCAGCATTTGCCGGAAGATGATCTTATAGATAGGATATGTGACGGCGATGTTGACGAAGGCCGAACCGCAACCGCAGGCGAATTCCTGCCATTGGAAGGCGCCAAAGAAGCGTTCCAAAAAGATGTTGCCAGGGCTGCGAGGTGAGACGATAATAGCAGCTGTTGAGACATTCGCCGGTGTCGTTTCGTCGATTGTTGATTCTGATTCTGATGATGTTGAGAGCTTTGATGAAGTGGATGATGATGATGATGATGATGATACATCGGCAGCTTTCATTGTTGCTGTTTTGTTTGGTCCGTCTCACAAAGCAGGCGTCGTGTTGCGCGTTCGCTACCTTGTTACCATTATTTGTCTATGGCGATAGGCCGTTAATTGTTTTGTTGTTTTGTTGTCTATTTGTTTTGCTCTTGCATTCACATCGAATTCGCTTAATTACAAATTATATAATGAGGAACGCTGATTTTACGGCGAATCTCCGTCGTCCAGTGTGGTCAAAGCGTTTCACATAGCTTTATCACTGACACACCGAATGTTGACAGCTGACTGTGTGATTCTTAGTTATGTATTATGTCAAGTATTTGACTAATATACAGGTAATTTGTATTTAAAAATAGATTGACTCTCGAGACATATGTGCGTAAACAACAGCATGCGACAACACTGTTTTTACATCTCTGCTGATTGCCTTATCAGTTATCGATAATCGATACGTAATCTGCGACAACACTAGAGGTGGAGAAACATCGACCAATGTTTTTGCAGTCAATTAATATAAAAACATTTGATATTGAATAATTTTATGTTTCAGATGAGATTTGATTTTTTAAAATCATATTTTTAAATTAAGCAACATTTCGAAAGCCGCCGATGGTCGATATATAATTAATCGATATTTATATTTATTATGATCCAAAACAAATAATATTGTGAACTTTTACGAATTGAACAGCAAAAATAAAATAACAAATTATTACTACACGTATGACGCCTACGTTTTGTTTTACTCCACAAATGAGCATTTCAAAACTACATAAATTTAAACTTGTCAAACATGCATGATATGTTATTAGCGCGCCAAGCGGAAGCATAAGTTGGCAGCTCTGGTGGCTCTGACAACTCTGAAAATCGTCAAGCGCAGCCAACTTCACGTCTTTTCTCTCTCTTTTTGACGTGCTCTTAGCATATTAGCGGTTCGTACAATTCCCAAAATCTATAAAATTCATTAACATCAACGCGAAATGTTAGCAAATAGTGACTTAAATCGACAACTGATTAATACGATATGTTATTCATGTGAAGATTTCGTTGTTGCGACGTTTGGCCAAAGTGCTGCAACTTTGTTGACATTTCGCTAGACACCAAAAAATAACACAATTTATAATGGAAGACTATTAAAAATATTGCAGCTCCAAAATGACCATTCGTCCAGCATATCGGCCCAACATAGTGAAGAAGCGCACTAAGCACTTCATCCGTCACCAGTCGGATCGTTATGCTAAGTTGTCGGTAAGTTCTCAAAAAACTGAAATTCTTATTGGGCTGCAATCGATTTAATCCGCTTTTTATCTGGGTATCTGCAGCACAAATGGCGCAAGCCTAAGGGTATTGACAACAGAGTGCGTCGTCGCTTCAAGGGCCAGTATCTGATGCCCAACATCGGTTATGGCTCCAACAAGCGTACCCGCCACATGCTGCCCACTGGCTTCAAGAAGTTCCTCGTCCACAACGTCAAGGAGCTGGAAGTGCTGCTTATGCAGAACCGCGTCTACTGCGGCGAGATCGCGCACGGCGTCTCCTCGAAGAAGCGCAAGGAGATCGTTGAGCGCGCCAAGCAACTGTCGGTGCGTCTAACAAACCCCAACGGTCGCCTGCGTTCCCAGGAGAACGAATAAACTTAAGTTTTCTATTCGCTCTAACGGAGTTGTTTTTATAACGTGGTCGTGGAATTCAAATTTGAAACGTTAAAAGTGGATAAAAAAGAAAAAAACAACAAAATGCTGTCGTTTCTTTTTTGTAGTGAATGTTGACGATTTATAGAATCTTAGTTAAACTACTAAGCTATATGCGAACTATGAATTAAAAGTTAATCTAGGAATCTTTTAGACAAACTACTTTTATTTAGCTTCTTCATAAAGTATGAATTATAGTTTAGTATTTAGTACAAAACATAGTGTAGGAATCTTTGGGCTAAATTCCGTTTATTTAACTATGAAAAGCAATGTCAAATTATAGTTTAGAATCTTTATGGAGTGTAAAAGATAGTCTAGGAATCTTTTTGTCAAATTCCATTTTACTTTAGGCAAAGCAATTATTTGTAATTGTGAGCAGTGTAAAAGTGAAGAAAAGTAAATTATAAACTTAGGTTTGCTTAGCCAAACTAACTTATTTATGGCATATGTATACTTACATACAAATATTTATATTGAGAAACAGTTTAGTGTACTTTTAAGTCAAACTATGTTTATTTTAGTTTTACAAGTAATTGGGTTTTTGTAGAACAAATTTGTGCTGGTTTTGAGGCTTGATGTTAACATAAAGTGTAAATTGCTTGTGCCGTCAGTGGAGTGAGTTGTTCAGTGGTGTGTCGACTACTTGAGAACAACATCATGATCGAACTGCAAATGATGTTCGAGTTCCTTTTTGTTCTCAAAGTTGGTGCTGCATATCAGACACAAGCCCGACGAGTTATCATCATTATCGGAGATTATAACCGTTACCGCCTGCTCAGATTCATCAACATCAACTTGCAGTTCCTCCACCACTTGATCATCTGTGGGAACTTCTTCGCGCACACCGTAGACGACGTCGCCATCGTGGGTCTTCATGTGCATCTTGAGAGTGTAGCGTTCGGTAAAGGATTTGGGACAGACGCTGCAATAGTGTCGCGGTCGATTCTCCTTGTGGATGAGCGTGTGATGATTGAAGGTTTTGCGAGACTTGAACGACACATTGCAGATGCTGCAGATAATGGGATTCTCCTCGGCCTCATGACGCAACCGATGGTTGTACAGCAGATTATCCTGGGAGAATCGCAATCCGCACTTTTCACACTGATATTTCTTCTTATCCCAATGCATGCGCATGTGTCGCAGCGTATTGACTGGACGGGAGAAGCTCTTGGGACAGTAGCGACACTGCTTCTCTGTCTTGCCCTCGTGCACGTTCATGTGCAGCTCGAGGTATTCCTCGTCGCGGCGTATGATGCCGCAGATGGGGCAGACGTGGGACTGGGTTTTGCTGTGCTCCTCGGTGATGTGTTTCTGGAGTTGGTAGCGCGAATTGAAGGCCCTGCCGCAGGTGCTGCATTCCTGCTTCACGCGCTTGGGAATGTGTTGGTATTTGCTTTGATTCTGCTTATACTCCTCCAGTTTGGCGACGTCATCGGACTTGTCTTCGCACAGAAACTCCTCTTCCTCCTCCTGCTCCACATCATCATCATCATCGTATTCATCCTCAAACTCTTCTTTAATCTCCATGGAGCTATCGTGCTCTTGTCCCTCCCCCTCCCCCTCCTCATCCTCCTCCTTGACGAGCTCTACGAACAGCGCTTCAGCCTCCGCATCGTCGTCGGCTGACGTTTTAACGCTGTCGTCCACTAACAAATCGTCTTCAAAATCCGATTTGAGCGCCGCTTTCAGTTGTGTGGTGAGTTTCTTTTGCGACACCATTAAATTCACCATAATCGTGTCGTAGTCGGCCAAATCATTGAAGCAACGGCCACAGAACTGTGTCTCATCCTTCAGCTGAATTTCCATTTTCATGCAGCTCGCCAGATGTGTGACCACCAGCGCAATGCTCTTATGTGATGATGGTACTTTGGAGGATAGCATTTTGTAGTCTGCAGTGCCGTGCAGATCGACGGCACCGCAAAAGAAGCATGAATTCATTGCGCCTGTTTTGGTGTTGGTGTCGCGAAAATAATGTTTACAAATCGGTTTGTTACTTTTAGGGATGTCAGTGTTTTAGGGATGAACCGATATGATAATATTTTGTTGCGAGTGCTAACACTTTTATTAGAGACTTTTTTTCTTGACTCAATCTTTGCAGCACAGTGTGACTGCAGCTGCATTTCCAAAATATACCATTTTGTTGTCAACAATTATACCAGCACTTATCAGTTGAACAATTACTTTAACTATATGTTTCTACGCAGCTGCGTCATTGCTTATCCAGAAAAATTAGATCATTTTAACATTATTAGAATAACTTTGTTCAAAAGTATACAACACTCAGTAGTCACCTTTTCTTGCGCAAAATGTATTTTACATCCCGCGCTGGTCGCACTTTTTTCCACATACGCTGTTGAGTCGCTTTCGATTATTGTTAACGGCTACCATCGTTTTCAAATAATCGATATTTTACATTTGAAAAACAAATAGAATTAGAAATACGTTTCTTTAGTTTCAAGTCTTTATTTTATTTACAACAATGTACATTTTTAAAGCAAATTAATTTATTTGGAGCAGCTCTGTCAGCTGAAAACTGATAAGATCGCTCTCATTACCCAATGCTTCGGTTGGTATTATGGCACGGGTCTCCGAAAGAATACAATCCTTTTTGGGCCTGACAAAAGAGCTCTTATGGCGCGAAGAACAGTTTAAAGTCCGGTTCAATACGGTTAGCGAGTTGTCATCGGCACACGAAGTTCCTAAAACCTCTTGTCTACCAAAAGCATCGCGTAATTTCGTCAACACTGAGTGCAGAATTTTTAAACGCTTGATAATACGATGCTGATCGATTTGAGTTGAGAGTTCGAGAACTGTTTGACACTCTCGCAGAATTGTTACAAAGTCCTGATGGAAACGCTGGCCATCTTCTCCTAGTTCCTGATAATTCAGCTTCAATTGAAAATGTTGATACAAAATATCTCCCATTTGAGCAATCTTTAGCAAAGCATCCTTTGGACCATTTTTATCGGCATTACTAATGCTTTCAGCTAGCATATCCAAATAGCTGCCGATCAAAGCTCTGCTGTCGATAATCTCATGGAGGATATTACGAAACATCACAAGCTCCTCGATAAAATGATGCTCCAGTATATCCGCATGTTGCCTGCCCCTGCTCGAAGCCTGCTGCAGAAATGCCGGAACTAAGCAGGCATCCATGGACTCAATGGAGGCCAGGCAACTGCGTACAATGGTTTTGGTCTTGACATCCTCCGTGAAAGCGATGGCAATGACGCCAATTTGCTGTATACGATCCATATTGAAATCAAAGTCAGCGATAAGTTTATTGCCCGCGATCTCTAAAATTTCAGAGTGGTGCTGCAGCATATTCTTCAAGCGGGTCACAGAGATTTCTTCGACGTCCAGCAGACTGGTGAGAATCAAACGCAGCAACGCCTCATTCAGATACGTCTCCAGCGAATATAAGGCTCGTTGCAGCGACAAGGCCTCCAGTTTGCGATCGCCAGCATTGAGTGCCTCAAAGTTCTTCTGAAAGACAGAGCACTCTTCCAAGACCGTTTCGCAGATTTCTCGCAATGCCTTTTCATCGGCTGTCAATGCAACGTTGGCAAAAGCCAAAGCATGTTTCACAATCTGTTTCACTTCACCACAAAGTTGTTCATGTGGATTAGCTGCAGCTGGAGCTGGATCTGGGGCTGGATCTGGATTTTCACCCACTATTTCGTTGTAACTCTCCAGTTTATCCAGGGACAAATCGAGCAGTTCCACAAATGACAAATTCTCGATTCTCACCTTGGTGCTGTTGCCCACCTCCTTCGAGATCTTGTGGAGCGAAACATTTAAGCGTCGCACACACCAATCGATGCGATTCAGAAAGTGCGCTCGGGTAAAGGAAAGGCGAGTGTCTTCATCAAGGTTTTCCTCAATGTGAATGATACGTTCTAGATGCGTGATGCAAGTGAGCACTTGGGTGAAACACAGAAAACCTGTCTCGACTTGAATCTTCACGTTCCCATCGATGTCGTAGCGAGTCGCCAACTCTGGCAAATACAATTTAAAATTGCTGGCAAACGTGTGGAAAGCAGCGCAGAATTCGTTGAGCCAGGAAATATTTCCCGTGATGCCTTCTTCAATTAGCTCTATGCAGAGGTTCAACTGGTTCATTAACTTGTCCATCTCGTACAACGTTCGATACTCGACTGATGACAAAGCAGCTAAGGGCAGTCTATATATACGCCTTGGCAGGTAGCTTGAGGAATCGTTAATCCGCGATTTACCTAAACATCTGCCACTTTATTACGCAGATCTGGACTAACCCAGGAGTCCTTACAGGTAAATCTCTCTAAGGGGATTAAAATAGGTGATAACTCTAGTTTTTATGGCAGAGGGTTTTTCTGTACTTGGTAGTAGTGTGGCACAACTTTATTAGAACCTTTTGGGTTTTCAACTTTTTAAAAACCAGGGACCGTTTTTATTTTAAGCTATCCTAACGAAATTACATATGCATACATGATTCATGGAATTGCAATGGATTTCTTCAAAGAGATTAACTCAGATTGATCTTTTTCTAGGTAGAATATAACCTAATTATTTGAATATCTGGAAGTTTTTGCAAATATATCTTCTATATCAGACAAAAATTATATGAAAAGTGTGTTAACAAATTAGTTTTAAAAATAATTATTTTAATCAAAATTATATATTTATGATTCAGGAATTTTCATTGAATTTGAGATTTTTTTCAAATTAATTAATTTTTGAAAATATTGCTTCTGGCTTGCCAAGACTAAAGCATCGCATTTATTACTTTGATCACAGATCGCAATTATTAAACTCAATAAATTAACAAGAAATTTTAAATTGTAAATGTTTTTGTCTTCTACTGAATTCCTTAAACTGGGACTTATTTATATATTTGCAAAATTGTAAAAATGCTATTTAATAGATGTAAATATTGCATTGTTTTTTTTATTTTAATTGAAAAATTTTTTTAATTTTAGCCAACTAAGAACTAAACATTCGAAATTTGCAAAAATGTATAGGACCCTTTTTAATTGCACAACTCGGTAATCCTTTTTTTTTAATTCATACAAATAATCATTAAAATTTTAATAAATTCTTTGAAAAAATCAGTGCAACGATTGATCGAGAATGAAACCTATTCTAATGTTGTATTTAGCCCAATTCTATTGATACTTTTGATTAACCAAACTAAAAATTGATCATTATTTACGGTCCCTGAAGAATACATACATATGAGAGTTTGAACTTTCATTGTTTTCAAAAATACTTTTTTATGTGGCTTGAGCGGCTTCAACAGGTAAATGTACACGCTTATGCACCTTCAACGTATATTTGTCCACAAAGGACTTCTCACAATCGGGGCATTGGTAGCGCGGTCGATCCGTTTGATGGGTGCGCAGATGATGTTTGTAGGTGCGCTTCGTTTTGAACTGTTGGTTGCAGACCTCGCATATCAGTGCATGCTCCTCGGCATCGTGTCGCATCAGATGATTGTACATCAGCCAGGACAGAGAGAAGCGTTCGCCGCACTTTTCGCACTGATATTTCTTTTTGTCCCAATGCACCTCCATGTGGCGCAACACGTTGCGTTTGTGCGAGAACTTTTTGGAGCAGTACCGGCACTCAAGTTCAGTCTTGCCCTCGTGCAGGTTCATGTGTAGATCGAGGACCTCCTCGTCCTTGACCTTTAGGCCGCAGATGTTGCAGGTGGCATATTCGTTCTTTTGGCAATTGTCCGACTTGATGTGCTTCTCCAGACAATCCTGATTGTAGAACAACTCACCGCAGATGTGACAGGGAATATCCATATTTACCTCCTCCTCCGACGACTCTGAGCTTTCCTCGCTATTAAGATCACTGAACTCATAATCCTGATGCTGTTGCTCCGACTGATCCTCGCCGAAGGCAGCTGTGTAGTGCTCTTCAGGCGGCTCCAATTTGGGCACCTTGCCCTTGGCGGCCTCTTTTTTGGTCTCCAGGGCAGCCGGCTTTCTTTTGCGACAACTCAGCAGCGAGTTGACAATTTGATGCTGCACCTGGCTAAGATTGCGCACCAAACGATCGTAGTTGAAAAGGTATTCGAGGCAATCCCGGCAAGCAGCCGATGTGGGTGTCAAGTCCAGGCGTTGCTTGATGACTTTCTCAAAGTACTTTAGTATATCTTTGATGGGCTTGAATGTGCCAGGTACGATGCAGCCTGAAAATAGTGAATAATAATGATATAGCCATTATAAAATGGGGCATCAAATTGCAAAACTTGCCTTCAATGAGCTGAAAGACGCCAACCGATTTAATTTTACCACAGACGAAACAGAACGGTCGCGTTGCGTTCATTGTGTATAAATATTGTAAGAGCTGTTCTCTATAGTGCCTTGCTTACACAAAGGAAATCGAAAAAAACACGCTAAAGCTGCGTTAATTTAAATTTTTAATTATTCTGCGAGCTAAAAAACTGCGGCTGGCCGTTCACAATATATTGCTACCATTCTGTACACACAAAAAACGCAAAACAGCTGTTTTAACATTGGCTTACGCTGCAGTATATTTAAACGTCGCATTTTAAAATGTTATACTCTAAAAGTGTTTATGTGTTTAATAATCAATGCCGCAGCACTTAATAAAAATAATGTAAAACTGGTTTAATTAATTAGTTAATGTTTCATATACATTTTATTACAGTTTGAATTTAGTAGCATTTGATACTTATAAAATACCGCAAGTTGCAGAACAAATGTGGGGTATATTTATCTGCGCAATTTGCGGCCACGCTAATTTCAGTGCCAAAAGTGCTTTCAAGGAATTCGCAATTTTTTTTGGAAAATTAATTGAATTGAAATGACTGAAGCAAGCCTTAAAGCAGTGCCGTTGGTGGACATCGATGCCTCCGGTATTTTTAAATATGTCCTCATCAAAATCTTTGGCAATGAAACCAGCGAAGGCAAGGAACCCAGCACAACTGTAGTTCGTGGATATGCTGACTGCACCTGGCATGGTACGTTATTATCTTCTTCTTGCCTACAACTTTTTTTTATTTATCTATCGATCATCACTTTGCAGCTGATATCTATGAACGAGTTCAGGACATTGTGAAGAAGGATCACTTGGACACTGAATGTCTTGGTGGCGGCCGCATTGAACACAATCCCGACAAAAAGTACATCAAAATCTATGGCTATTCGCAGGTAAGTTTTTAGTTGTCATTATAATAAACACATAAATAATAGCAATTGATGTAATGACAGGGATTTGGAAAAGCCGATCACTTGGAAACTAAGAGAATTTTACAAACTAAATACAAGGACTACGAAATCGAGGCATCCGATGAGGGATATTAATTTCTTTCATTAAAAAAACATATTTTAAGAGCATATGTCAATTGAAATATATATAAAAAACATTACAAATCGCAGTAACAACAGAAATTTTAATTTCAATGCTCTTTCGCCGGACACAAAAATCATTAAACTAGTCTGGCTCAAAGTATTCCAGCGACACATTTCCAAATTTATTTTCTAAATTTGAAATTTAGGTTCGTTTTGAAATGAGTTTTCTCAAGGTCCACATTCCATTCAAAACTGCTTCAAAACAGATTCGTAAGCTTAATATTTTTAACCTATAACATATGTTAATTTTGGAATGAAAACAATAAACTCATTTTTGTAATTCTATTTATGCAGTACGATATGCCAGTCAATCTACTGGAAAGGTATTGATACAAACACCTCAAGTTGCGTTGGGCGAGGGAAAACAGAATTATTTGCTAGTTTCCATCTATATTCACGGCGAGACGCTCTTCGCAAGAACTCTAGTGCGTGCTCACAAGGATTCGCATAGTAAGTCGACATTATTTATCGTTAAACTAGTGTTGCATAGTCCCATTTATTTATGCGCAGAGTCTTTGTTTGAAAATTTAAAACATGATATGGCAGCAGTGGGACTTTGCACCAAACCTCTAGGTGGAGGCATGATGAATGTCAATGAGAAAGCTCGGTCCATAACAATCGGAGGAGCGTGTGGGGTAATCAAACATTAAAATTTGAAGTAGGCTTCTACTATATTTAAATTATTTTACAGACTTTTGGGCAAGCGGATCATCAAAGAGCCAAAGAGATCCTTAAATCTTTCGAGAAATATTCAAACTACAAGATTTCGGTGCGCGGTTGAATGACTATTTTGGCATAACTTTTATAAACGATGAATTAGTTTCAGATATTTAGAAAATATAACAGAAAATAAATGTGTCGTCAGCATTTCAATCGTTTTATTTATTCATATGCAGAAACTGTACCAGTGGAAACTTTACAATTGCAACACTAGGCGAAATGTGATTTGATTTTGTTTTTAATAACGTGTATACTCATTGTTGCTTGCTATTATTTAAAATGTGCATTACAAAAATCGTAAATAAAACAAAAAATTAAAATAAAAGTTTTAAAATTGGCGCCCTTTTCTGTACTTATCAATTTAGTATTTTTTGCAAAAAGAACGGTATATTTGCAGTCGCAGTTTGCGGTCACACTGGACTTGCCATTTAATATTTTTTATTTATATTCGACTACGGAGAAAATGAATTGTTGTATTTGTCAGTTTTCCGTACGCAATCCAAAAAACATATATGAAGAGACGATTGGCAAGCCGCCGGTGCTGATAAGCGATCTGGTCCTGCAATGTACAAAGGGTACAAATTACGCGCTCAGCGAGGTGGGCACAACGATATGCAAGAAGTGCTGCGAGAAATTATCACGCTATCACAAGTCCTTACAAATTGCGCGAAAGTTGCGGCAAGAGATACTTGAATTAATACGCAGTCCATTCATCATCAAAGATCTCAAGTCCGCCATTTCACGCAACGAAATCAAATTGGAAGATGCCGAGAAGTACGATGAGGCCAGTATCGAGGTCGTCGAGACTGTGGACGCCGCCGACTTGGACGACGGCAGCGATGATGTGATGTCAGTTAAAGCCACCATTGTGAATTCCACCACCATCTTGGTGGAAACGGAGCCGAACGCTGAGGAGCTCAATGAGAAGAACTCCGACTGCGAAGAAGAGGAATTTCAGGCTGTTGACTTGGATCTGGACATTGAGAATGAAATCATTATCAATGAGGAGGCGCCTGAGGCGGACATCGACGAGGAGGAGGAGGGCAAGCAAGCAGCTTCTGATGATCTAGAGATGTTCCGCGAGGAGGACAAGGACATGCTGAGCGAGTTTGAAGACCAACTTGACGGCACCATAGAATACCTAATCTCCGATCCCGAGGATCAAGACAGTTCTGGCGACTACACAGTCAACATCCAATGTCCCAGCTGTCCTGAGCAATTCAACAGTCGTCGTGCCTACAATGCGCACACCAAGCGCGAACATTTTCCCGGCTATGTGTGTGATCAATGCGGCAAGACGCTGCAATCGTATTCGGGCTTTATCGGCCACCTGCAGAACCATGAGCCTGTCAAGCAATTCGAGTGCCCGCATTGCGGCGAACGTTTTAGTCGCAAGTTTCGCCTGAAACACCATATGGCCTGGCACACCGGCGAAACGCCGTATCAATGTGAAGTCTGCTCCAAGCGTTTCGTGCACAAGGTGGCGCTCTACAAACACAAAATGATCCATGACAACGAGTCGAAGCGGCTGGAGTGTCAAGTGTGCGGCTTCAAGACGCGCACGAAAGCCCATCTGGAGCGGCACACGAGATCCCACACTGGAGCCAAGCCGTTTGCCTGTCCCGTGTGCAACAAGCGTTTCTCCCAAATGTACAACATGAAGGCGCATCTGCGAGAGCACGAGAATCCGGGCAGCAACCGACATCGCCGCTTCCATTGTCCCAAATGCACGCACACGTTCATCAACGAGCAGAACTACTTAACCCATTGCCAGCGGGACGATTGTACGCCTGTGTAGCCCACAATGATGGCAACTTCACGACTTTGAATTTACGTAAAATCTGTGTACATAGCTAAAAACAACAAAATAATTAAGTTTCAAAGATGCGAAATAAAATCAGTTTAATTGTCCATTTATGTACTTCGTTTTTATTAAATCTACATGCGTTTTGCTCACAAATAAAATATGTTTACTATGATAAATGGTATTTATTACTTTTTTGTCGTATTTCTGCGGTTATTCTTTCATTTCGTTCTTAAAAAAATAATTTATTGTATGTGTGTGTTTTTGTTATGTTTTTGTAACTTATGTAGCAAGTAGAACTAATCAATTAATTCATTCATACATCCATCATAATCGTCAAGCAATTTTTGCAACTATTGAAGCAATTACCACTCATCGTTTTTGTCCAAATGAAATGAAATTGTGTCCAATTGTAAATACAAGTGAGTGTGTGTGTTTAATAGTAGACAATAGATGTAGATGAAAAGCACAATACATACTATATATATGTTTTGTATGCAAATGTGTATAAATACATAAATTCAAATGTACATACTTCTATACGCAGTATAATAGATTATACAAAAATAAAACAGATTATATTTTGATTTTTTGTCGAGTTGAATAGAACTTTGTTAATATCATCATATCATCTTCTTTAGATTTTCTTTTTTTTGTTTGTTTTGTTTTTGTTTTCATTTATCATCATAAAATGCACATTATAAAAATATTAACAAAATTTATTGCAGGCAGTCCATAGTTAGTACAAAGTAACAAACAAATCCGAATTCAGGAATACCCATAGAACTTTTTTAACTTTTCGCTTTTTCAATTAAACATATTTTTTGTTCTTCTTTTCGTGCTGTGCTCAATCATTACGTTTCTATTGTGGATTCGTGTGTTTGTGTGTTCAAGAGTTTCGCCAAATTGGTACGGGGAAACGAATTTCGGATTGATTTATCTTTCCATTTCGTTGAGTTTAAACGGTTTAAAACATACAAATACAAATTATATGTACTTATTACATGCATATCTATCTATATATATCTAAATGTACGATTCGTGTTTGCTCGACTTATTAAATAAATAATCGCACGTACATAGAAATTTAACGTAAATGTTCGTTAATAAGACTAAGGTATATTTTCTCTCTCAAAAACAAACAAATAAAATTACCTCAAGATGTTCAAGGACGAAATTATGAAACATTTTGCTCCCCCGCCCCGCCCGTACTCACAGAATAAACCCGTTGCCCAATCCCAAATCCCGATTCCCCTTTCCCATGCGTACAATAGTTGTTTGTTTGTGATGCTTGCAAAAGCCTATTTTGAATGTACAGTTTTAGTTCTATTTAAGTTTTGATTTCTTGGGAATAGCTTCTGATATTGTATCTCTACGATGTACATACACCTTCATTATCATCATCATCAACATCATTGTGACCCCCTCATTCATAATTTAGCTTAATATAAAATCTACATGTTAGACTTAATAATTATTCGGATGGTTTTACAAGACCCATCGCTTTGTCTCCGAACAACGGAAGTATGTCGGAGTCGTTAACAATTTCTTCCTGAATCACTGGACTATCCGGATCCTCACAATGCGTCTTGAAAAAGAATCTGGAAGCGAATTACATATAAATCATATAACACTATTAACTAATTAACAGTGGCCACATACCTGAAGTGACCCCTTCTGGGCAGATAATCCTTAAATTGGCGCAGGGTCGGCTGAGTACCGGGTATTTTTATTCTATAAGGAACTGGCTCCTCGCAGAATAAAAATACCACAACTGTTTCCGGCGGTTTTATCGGCAGTGGCGGTGGATTCGCCACAGCCTGATGATGCAGGGTGCCGCTGCAGCTGCTGCTGCCAAAGCAGGCGAGGGGCTGCTGTTGCATCATTTGCGATTGCAACTGCTGTTGGGCGTATCGACGAACACGACGCGGCTCGTCTTCCAGTCTTCGTTTTGCCTCCTCCAATTTTGAGGCCGTGCTTGAACCAGAACGGGAGCTGCCATAGAGTTAAACGAGTTAGGGAATCGTTGTAGTTGGATATAAAGCTGTAGATGTACCTAGTCTCCTTGTATTTCATGACGGTATCAGCTGAGAACATGCTGATGCCGCTGTCTGTATTCATAGAAGGCCATTTGTTAGTGAGCTTCCTAGAGCAGGAACTGGGATCGGGCATGGACTTTGAGTGCTTCATAGAGTGGCCACCTGTTGCATGGCAAAGAATAAACAATAAATAGTTGCTGATAATGTACACTACAGAGCAGATACTCACTCAAACTCATGGCACCATCACTGACCATGCCCGAGTCATGGGTTGCAGTGCGTCTTCTAGATGGTATGGGCGGGCAAGGTGACATCGTGCCAGGTGAGCGATGTGGCGTTTGGTCCTTCCACACCCGCGACACATGCTGGTCCAGTATGTCTTGGTCGTTGTCTTCGTCCAATGCGAACTTCTCCCGTATCGCCTCGGCAAATGCACGATCACTGGCACTGGATCTTTCGTTGTTTGGTAGCGCTGCACCCGGCATTCGCTGTAAATCACAATCAATATATAATCCATTTTCAATTTGTTGGTATTATTTAGTTCACCTCTAAGCGTGCGCGCTCCTCCAAGTCGCGTTTGCGTTTCACCTCCTCGAGCTTGGGTATGAGCAAGGCCAACAGTTCATTCTCCTTCAGCGGTCTGTGCTCATTCGAATGAAGTCGTTGCGTGCGAGGTATTACCTAGGGATTAACAATACAATATTAATAATGCAATACAATACAAATCTCTCTTCTCTCTCTCTCGGCTGTTACCTGAAACGTATTTGTCTCCTTATTCGCCATGGCGCTCTGACGAATGGCCTTGCTTTCAGTCGAGCTGTGTCTGCGCTCTATATAAGGTCGCCCATCCCTGCAAGATGAAATTTAATAAAGGCATTTTCAATGAATTTGTTGTACATCATCCACTCATGCAAAACAAAGCCCTGTACATGTTGAAAGGGAAAGAGGAGGGGCAAACTCACATTGAACAACTGGATAGTGACATGGTATCGGAGTCTGTGCGGCCGCCGGAGCTAACGCTAGCCCTCTCCGAATCGACGCGTGAGTTGGGTACGAAGGAAGTGTTTGTGCTCGCAGTATAGACATAACCGTGAGCTCTATTTCGCATACGCATACATGCATACCGGGGCAGCAAATGCATTCATAATTCATTCAGTGTTTGATCCATGCAACAAATGCGGCGATATGTACATAAATATATTGTTTTTGTGTGTGTTTCATATTCCATAAATAATTAAAAACAAAAACAAAGAAAATCACAATCAAATGATGATTAAAATCCAAAGTTGTTGTTGGTTGTGTCGTATTTGTTGTTTGTTGAGAATGGGTTTCGTTACGGTGAGTGTCACATTTTGGTGGTCATGTTGTGGATTCGTGTAGGTGGAATCGTGCGTGCGTGCGTTTTTGTGGTGATCATAAAAATATGTAAATAAAAAGAAATCAATAAGAACAAATTAACACAGGAAATTAACAGATACGCGTCATTAAAATACAAATAAAATCCATTCTTAAACTATTTACCTTATCAATATTCAATGTAAACAAACTCAAATAAATTTTTGAAAGTCTAAAGTTTAGTCAAACAAATTGTCTAACAAATCATTTAATTTTACATGCTAATGATTTGGTTATTTACTATGGATAATTGTCAAAATATTATTTGCAATAGTAGTCCTTTAAGATTTGTAAAAAAACTCCCATTCATAATATAATTTATATTTGCTTCAAATGGTACGTAAAGAAATTATCTGCTACTTCAGGAAATTTAATTAAATCATTAACTAAAAATTTGTTGAGAAATCTACAATGAATAAATATTCGTTTAACAAAAAGTTATAATGTAACTCTATGGAAGAGATTTAAAAAACTCATTTTTTTCTCTAAGTACATGCGTTTCAACTAAATACCAAAAACGTTGCTGTTCAAGTGAAATGCAGGATAGGATATCGTATTACATACCCGGGTGGTCTAATCTCCAGTCTTCTTTTTTGCGTAGCTATCAACAGATCGCGCGTGAGTCGCATAGGGAAATCGATCTGGGCCCGTCCGCCCTCCACTTGCACCTTCTCGAAGTCGTCGCACAGCGACAGTTCCGAATCCTCGTGCAGCGTGGGCAACGTTGAGCTGCGAGGCAGTGTGTCCGTGGCACTAATCGAGCCACTCGAACTGGCTGAGGTGGAGGGGCCATAGACACTGCCGCTGGCGCTGCAAGTGCCGGCGGGCAGCACATTCCCGCTGCTCACTGGCAAATTGATGAAGACGCCCGGCGGCAATGCAGAGCCGCCAGCTGTGGTCACCAGCAACTGTTTAGCTGTTGCCGCCGGCAGAGCACAGGCGCCGGTAACGCTGCCATTGTTGCTGCCACAACTGCCGCCGCTGCCACTGCTGCCAGCGCTGCCCGATGCGGTACTGAAGCGCTCCTGGACCGCGGACATTTGCTGAATGTACTGAATGTACATCTCTGAGCAGAGGAAACTGGGATAAATGTTGTCACGTATGGTTGTCTCCACATGCTGCTGCATGGGATCGTAGATGTGGGGACTAAGCGGGATCTCATTTGATTTAATGGCCTTGATTTGAGTCCGCAAATCATCGGAGATTGACAGTTGGCTTTTGCGCAAAAATCTACAGAAGCCAATAAGATATTTTAAGCAATCGCAAATAGCTTGAGAGCTTTAACTTACCGATAAATAGCTCCAATGATTTGCTTCACTTTCTCGGGATCGGTCTGCTGCTTGAGACCTTCGCAGGCAAAGTAGAAATTTAGATGATCATTGTAGGCGGGCGCCTCCTCCTCGACATACTTTTTGAACAGCTCTACCCCATCGCGATCCTCGAGCAGATGATTCAGCGTCCGCGCCCAGTTCAAATAAGATGGAGGTGAGTTCTTTGAGGTGTCTATCACCCCTTCGGTCATCTGTCAATCAAGCCAAACGGTCAAAAATGGCAAATAAAACTCTTGCTGTTATTGAACTTACCTTTTTAACTCGGCTCTCTTCTCCGGGTACAGGTGGTCGTGGCCCACTACACTCATTATCATCATGTTTCCGGAGTCCCAATGGATGGCTCATGCCACTTTGAAATTCGCTCGCTTATTCCCTTTTGGTTGGCCAACACTCAAGCCGCTGTTGTAGTGATGTTAGTCTGTGTTTAGTGTTTGCTAAATATTTTAACTATTTGTGTTGTTGCTTATCGTTAACTTTAAATACAATCAAAGGTTTTTATCATTTAACTTTTAACAAATCACAAACGCCAGATATTTTAAAAATATTTGGGATATGGAAGATGTTCTTGGTGTATTTTCGTTTGCGAATTTGGAAGGCAGTTAGACAAGGCCTGCAAAAAGAAATGAACGGACAGAAAACGATTTCTTAATATCATAATTTATTATAGCAATACGAATATTACAGTTTATGAGTTTAAATCCTAATTTGTGATTATGTTGTTTTTAAAAGAGGACGCTTTGATTATAATCAGTTTATATAATTTACAAACATGATTTAATAAATCTATCAGAGCTATGAAGTTTCAACATTGATATTATCATTAAATATTTTCAATTATTTATTATCATTGTTTCATTATGTAGTCAATTTTTTGACAGATTAAATTTCAAATGTTTTTCTCAAAACTTATTTTATGATGTACTTATTATGAATGATTTATTTATAAATATGCTGTTTACATACAAATATGCAGATTGGGCTCATTCATTGCAATAATATGCTTTAATTAGATGTATTTGTTATGAATATCTGAAACCGGCGATGACACAAAGAGTGCAACTTGAGAAGTGCAATTTGATTGACGAAGCGCCAAAGGACCTTCATTAAATTAATTGCCGTGCTCAATTGTCGGTTAACTTTGTAGCTGGGCGTCAAGTGGGCGGCCAAGTTGTTAGAACTCGGTACTATATAGACGAAGACGATGAAAGGCAACAACAATCTTCACTCTGGCAGTTAGAACTGCACTATACATACATATATATATATAATTTGATTTCTAAGAAATTGAACGGCGACGGCCATTTTGAGAGCGTTTTTGATTGGTTCGTAATATCGACCAATACAATATATGGCAGGGCACATGGCGCACATGGCACATGGGCAAAGGGAAGGACAATAATCCATTATGTACGAAATTTGAAAATGGAACGCACACACACACACACACACACACACACAAAGAGAGAGAGCGAGCTCAAACAGGGGTCGGTTGCTGTTGGTGGTGAGGTGGTGGATGATGATGATGGTGCTGCTGCTGCTGTCAGCTCTGCCTGCTGCCTGCTGTCTGACGCGCATAAAAATCAACAATTCTTGTTTTTTTTTAGCTGCTGCCACAGTCAAAGCAACAACGACTACAACTACAACACTGTCGCCGAACAACAGAGCAACGACAACACAATCACAAAGCAGCAGCGGCAGCGGCAATAGCAACAGCCCTTCCCAGCCACACTCACACAGTGATAAAAGCGTAATAAAGGGGATGAACGTCTGATGACAACAAAGAGAGCGCCAGAGCCAAGGAAACTCATCAAAAACGCCATTTGCATAGCACTCCATTACAGCCAAAAGAACAAAGAAAAGCACAATTAAAACGCTCAACACAGCAGAGCGCAGCACAGAGAAGCGCATTGCCGACAGAGACGGCATCATAACATTGCCTGATACGTGTCCTGCATCCTCCCACACGCACACACACACACATTCATAGTATATAGATAGTCTCTAGGCATCCGCTGGCCACTTGAAGTCCCCTCGCCTTAGACAAGTTGCGGCACCCGCAGTCAAAGCAAAAGGAAACCTATTGAAAATGCGCAAAAGGCGCCTCCTTGAAGCCTACTCGCGAAATGATGAGCAGCAAAAAAAAAAAAAAGCATAAAGATGCTAACCAAATCCGGCGACGCCTCATAAATGCCGACAACATCAAAGATGCAGCTGGCTTTTAATGGCATAATGGCTGTTTCTAGTGCACTAATGCAACAAGGCTCCAAGATGCCGGCAACCTAAAGAACAACTCTGTGATGGCTCCTCCCTTAGATCCTTCTCCTTCCTTTACAGGTCACTTTATAAAAAGCCTCTCTAAGGACTAAGAACCAAAGCTAAACTCAACTAAAAAGCCATTCAAAAAATTAAGAATATAATCCTTTTAAAATTACGCGAGTTGTTTCTGTTATTTGTGAGCAGGGAATGCCGAGAAGGTGGTTTATTAAATATGTATGATCATAGATTCTACTGTATTTAATCCATCACAAATTAGGCAAATAAAATAATTAATTGTTTCATTAAAAGACAATTTGCAATATAAATTGAATATTCAATAAATTATGTTTAAGTTGGGCGATTAGTTTTTACTGATATTCACACAACATTTATATGCTGAAACAGTTAAAATAATAAATCAACATTATTTATCTTGTTAAAATAATCAATATTTGTTTATCTTGAGGAGTGGGAATTAATTTAAGGAAATACGAATCATGAACTATTTTAAATTTTTTATTAGTGAAGTTCGAAATGTATAATGGTAAATAATATATCATGAAACGGTTCTGGATTTCGGTTCAAATATAGAAAGTTTATATTCAAAAACAAATTTAAAACAAAAAAAGCGCCAATAAACAACTGTTCTAAAGTAAAAACAAAAATTGAAGATACAAATAATATTAAAAACTTTAATGAAATTAATAAACAATTTTTATAAATGAATTATTCGCATTATCTGTAAATATTACCTGAATATTTAATTTTTACGGAATGAAGAAAGTGATACAGTAAACAATAACGAATGACTTGAAAACCAAACTTTTTTCTTTAAAAAAAAAAAACTTTCTTTTAACTGATAATGAAATGTCTGCTTTACGTGTGCATCTTTCTGTTGGTCAGCTCCTAGTTTGGGACTAAGAAACAGAATTGTTGCTTCAGCAAAACTTGCACTTTTTTGGGGCACACATTTTGGTATTCTATTTGGAATATTATCCTCAAAACTGTATTTAAAGAAATAACATTTTGCTTCTTTATTTTAATAAAGAAAACTGTCGATTACAATTTAATGGAGGTACTTCTTAATGGTAGAATGAGCACAAAATGGCAACTAATCAAGTGCGGATGGCATGACGAACTCATTGCGGCACTTGAGCAGAAAATAGCTTTATTACATTTGTAGACAAATATATACGATATTAATAATGATAATGTGAACTTATTGTGGCATCGATTTCTTTTGTATCTTAGCTTCGAGTGGTTGAATGCCAGGCGAATAACAATGTGCCTTGGGGCAAAGGCAAAAGAATATTCCCTCGACAGAAGATTGAGGTACGAACAATTGCATTATCCCTATTAAAGGCTGTATGCTTCGCAGGATAAATGCCTGCCAGCCTACAAATTATGAGTTCATATGATTGACAGGCCAGCCAGACATAATAGAATTTCAAAAGAAGAATAACACACGATGCCGAAAAGGATAATTGCCGGCGTAAGATGCAGAAACCGGCTGCTCGAAGGATGCATACTTACGCACCTGATGCCGCACGTTCGATATTATAAAGATGGAGTACTCGGATCTGGCGGCAAGTGACAACAGACACATTTGACAATGCCAAATCTCAGGCTTAAGGTGCAAAACTCTTGTTAAATGTCGAATGTTTAGCACGAGTCACGAAAAACCATTGACAAAAGCGAGGCAACGGCACAAAGCTAAAGAGTCAAACTGAATCCTGATGCCGCCGACGCTGACAGTCGCATCCCAGGCAAACACAGCAGACATCGTCCACTACAAACACACCCCAAAAAACATTGTAGTACATAGGGAAGTTTGTTGTACAAGTATATAATCATTGAATTGTGCTTCACTTCTTTTTTATTTTTAGATGTGGGTGGGTTGCAAACAATTGTTGCATGCTAAACTCCAGATTAATGCGTCGTTTTTGGGAATATTATCGAAAAATGTTCGAAATAGCACTTGAAGGTCCCCCAAAAAGCAGTTGATGACTGAGTCAAAGCTGCCCACTTGGCCAGCAACTGAGCTGCTGCTGCCTGACCGTCCAACACAAGGATGCTTCATGTACAACGCCAAAAACAACAAGAAGTTTGAAGGTGTGCTCGACTGCGAGATACCCCCAAAACATCTTTTAAGATTAGTTTAATTAAAGCATATGATTTGTAGCCAATAAAATAATAATAATTTCATTATTAGAATATATTACTCAAACCTTTGATTATATTTTTTAATAGCATATTCAAAGCATACGATTTGAAGCCAATAAAATAATAATTGTTTCTTAATTAAAAGGGATTATTGAAGAAGTTATTTTTTTGTCTTTGCTTGTATTTAAAGTTTCAAATTTAAAGTGATGGAGAGGCGTGGTTAAATTGTAAAGAAGTTCTAAGAAATATTGTCCCCAAATTTGCTAGCCCCAGTTTTCAGAGTATGAGAAGACTAGATGGACAGACAGCCAGACGGATTAGTTGTAGTTGCTTCGTTGGTCCAGCAACTTGTTTGTCTAGCAGTTAGTTTATCATACTCTGTTACACTTTGGCTAGCGGGTATAGCAGCAACAACGACAACAACAAGTACAAAGGATGTTCTTTTCAAAGTGTCAGTGGTTGCGGCACGGCTGTTTGTGTGTGCGAACGGGATGCCACTACGGAATAGGAGTCATTGTGTGCCTGGCGAACCAATATGCGCAGGTCCAGAGCCCCTTTCGCTCGTACATAATGCGAAAAAATGGCAATGGAATTGGTTGTGTGGAAATGGAGGCTGGCAGAGCAGGGCGAAAGGAAAACAAACCCAAAGCCAGCACGTAGTATTATACAATTCGAACGCTATATGTACAATGGTAGACAAGGAGGGTTGCATTTTACCCCCCAAGCCTGCTTTACATAGTTTTAAAAAACCTCCCTCAATGCCAACCCAACCCAACCCATTCTCCATGGCGGCATTCGCTCCTGAGCCAAACTCAAAACAAATATGGAAATTATTTTCCAATAAGTTTCAAAACAATGAGCTGTCAGAAAGCGGCTTTGACGGTGCCCCGTTCCGAGCGTGCCCCGAGCTCGAGAGTCTGCAATTAACAGTTTGTTTCTAATGAGGTTAACGGCAAATAGTCGCCGTAGACGACGACCGACCGCCATTGCGCTCAATGCTGTTGAGTCTGATTCAAGTCTAGACTGTAATAATAAAAACTGGGGGAAAATTATCGTACTCGCTCTCAGCCGAGGACGCGGCACTTGCTCCCATTGACCTTCGTAGTTCTTCTGTTTCCACAATGTCGATGGTTAAACTTTACCTTTGCAAACATTGCATAGTTAGTTGCACAACGACAGCAAGCGTAACTTTAGAATGTTCTTTTTCAATTATTTAATTCGGAATTTCGAAACCAAATTGTTCATTGAGATTCAAACTGAAAAGACAATCAATATTTTAAATGTCATCAAGAATATCTGCCTAATTCTTCATTATATATTTATATTCTTTGGAAGCTATCTGAATAGTTAAAATTGTTTTATTAAATAGTGAAAAGAATTTTGAAAATGTAAAATATTTTCAACATTTTGTAGAGATTTTTTGTCCACAATTTTTGTTAGTTGTTCCTCCACAGACAGAATTCAATAAAATTGATAAAACTATTGATTGGATATTTATAAAACAATTTTAAAGATAATTTCCATGCACTTTATGTTCTAGTTTATGTTTATAAATCATCTGAAGAATGTCAGCTAGAGCTAACTGATTAATAATAAAATTATATCTAGATTATTTTTTGATATGGCAGCGTAGCCCTTTAGCACTATTTGAATATGAAACTTTGACTCATATGAAAAGCAAACAAAAATATAAAAATATATACAAATTATGTCAGCTTTTACAATGTCTTTTAATCAATTATATATATTATATTATTATATATTATGTCCAATAACAGATTGAAATTTCCATAACTTCAATTTAACAACAGTGATTGGGCTTATCCATAGTATTAGAAATAAACGTTTATTAAATATTTTTTATTTATAGTAAACGTTCAATTTTACAAGATTTGAAATAAATTACTTACATGTGTAATTCGCATTAAGATTTGTGGATGATAGGAGATCGTGGGATTCCAAAAACTGCAGTTTCTGAAAAAGAATAAAATGTAAAAAAGAAGTTTATTATTAATTACGATGCCTTCAACAAATAATAAATGCCTGCAAAAAAATATATTAAGATCTGCTATAAGATAACGTACATCATGGTGGGATAATCTTCAGAGTTTACGGATAGACACTAAAATAACAAAATCTGGCATGATATTTTTTCCTTCCTCTGCCAGCTTATTGAATAATTGCTTTCATTGCGCATTTCTGACATATTCAAGAAGGTATCATACAATTGAATTGGTTAATCTCTCTCTGGATCCGGTAATCTCAGAGTCCAATTTTTTCTTGCAGATAACGATCAACAATATTCAAATGGTTTTGCTGTTTTGTTTTTATGAGCGCTAATCCTACCCAATATGCATAGCATGGATGAATGAATATGTATGTATGTATATTCTTTGAATACTTAATTAAATTGTTTTAAAAAATTTTAATAAGTTATAATATTAAACAGTTCTTTAGGTTTTCAAATCATGTGAATTATGTAAATCTTTGAATCATATTAAAAGTGATTGTTACGAATAATTACAATTTAAGATCGATTATACAAATCCTTTGGCATTCATGGTAGAGTAGATACGAATTAATAGTATTACTCGAATATGCCTAATTATTTATTAAATCATTAAAAAAGAAAATAGGGAACTCGATATCGAAACCATAAAAATTACGAATAAAATTATAATATACATTTTTTGTTAGAACTGTCTAATCTTTTTAACTTATATTTCCCACTTATTCTTTGTGCTCCACATATTTTTCGAACATTCTTTTGATAGTTACATATATATTAAAGTACTTCATCGTTACAATCGAAGAAAGTATGTAATAAAATTGTTTCAGCTTGAAGTGAATTTTTTTTGTTCACTGCACATCAAATTGAATAACCCTTATGAAACATCTCGGCAAGTTATTTTCCAGGGGTGCAAATTGAAATATTTTTCGCACGAATAAGTTTAGCCTTAGCGAAAAAGGCAATGATTGGGAATACTTTACATATTTATGCTTATTAAACAATGCAACTTAGCCCTTGAATATAACAAAAGAATCGCATGCATAATCTCATATTTACAGAGATTTGTGGAGTACTGATGAGAATTTACATAAAAAAGGAAAATGTCGGTTTATTGGATTATTTTTAATTGTTATGTTAATGATTTTTTGATTGAAATTAAAATATGTAAACAAATGGCCTTCGAATTATTCTAATGCAACTAATTCCTGATATTGTAAGTGTGTTGCCAATATTATGCAACATTTCAAATTACTTAGAATATTTTTGACTATATTCAACTACCTAAACAACAATCCTTCAGGAATAATAATAATAGGAATCTGTAAATAAAACAAATAGTGAACTACTAGAAAGACGTTGAAATATTAATGTTTCAAGTATGGGAATAATGGTGGGTAGTATTTCAAGGCTAAATTGAAAGAGGAAGAAAATTTCTTGTTGGCCTTAAGGGAACAGTCAAACTAATGTGGTCAACAAACTTCGTCAATTATACCATTTATTAGGAAATCAACTCTGTATCGTTAGGCAGTCAGTGATCAGGTTTAGTAATATCAGTCTACCACTGTAAGGAGTTATAATATAATTTCAGATCAAACTAGTGAATAGCAAATAATGTCGAATACTGCACAAGGAAAAAAACTGCAGTTATGTGCAATTAAATTCCAAATGTAAAACTATTCTTGGGTTTTTTTTTTTTTTTTTTTAATTTATGCAATTATCTTGGGTGTGAAATAAAACTTAGGTGCAATCATCGACGTACTGCATTTATCTGTAATGCGCAATTAAATTAAAACTATTTTTGGATTCGTTTAATCTATGCAATTAAATGTAATTATCTACATTGCACTGTATTTAAGTCAATTTCCCTTAATCATCACATTCTTACATTTAAAACAGTAGCCTCCTTATAAAATTAACGTTCTTTAGAGACTGAAAGTGAACTAAGTAAAAGATGAATATGAAAACAAAGAGCAGGTTACTAATTGATACATACCTTTAAATGATTTGTTATTGAATTGAAGCTCATTTAATGCGGATGATAGTGTGAATCCCTCGTTGTTGTTCTTGCTGATGGTGGTAGTAACGACGAGGTGGGTTTGGACGGGTGTAATTTTATTGTTGCTTTTGTTGCAGTTGCTGTTGTTGCTGTTGAAGCGTCTGGACGTGATTTCGATGGCAAATCCGATGAGGAAGTTTTCATTTTGATTTAAATGCTCAACGAAGACGAAGAATTCGTAACTATTCAAAAATGTTGCGGGATGAATTGCACAAGTAGATTCAGTTTCAATTTCAGTTCAACAAATTTTTAACGTGAACGTTTCAGGTCAAAACGTAAACAACAAAAGAATGTAACAAGAGTGAGAGAGGCACGAAAACGGCAATGGCGACAAATTAAATGCTAAACAAGGCTTCTTATTCGTATATCGACGACAGCAATTCCAAAGGCGTTCGCCGGTTATTATTATGATTGGATGTTGTTGTTGTTGTGGATTTTTAGCACCAGGCGCGGACGCGGAATCTGATTTTATTTTTAATTTAATTGTTTTAGGTGGTAGTTGCGATTGTCTTTGAATGCATTGCTCATTCCTCCATCACGTTTAAATAGCGGACGAATTAATGCATATACTTAAATCACTTTGCGGTGGACATTCCATCAGTATATTCGCGATTTACGGTGGCAGGAGCGTGAGGAGCGTGGAGAGTGGAGAGTCAAAGCAACTCCTCTGGCAGCTCTCTTGGCCAGAGAGAGAACGCAGTGGAAAAAGTCGTAATTTAAAGCATTTTTCAGCTTTCAACCGCACTTCTTGAAAAGTTTGTCACTCTTAACTAAATCACTGTTTAGCACTGTATCTCTTCTGGTTGCAGCTTCTTTCAATTTTTATTTATTTATTTGTGTGTTCGTTTCTTTTTTTTTGTGTATTTGTATTTTTGTTGCCTCGCTGCTGTTTGACTTTTTAATGGACGTTCACGGTTTAGTTGCCTTATGTAGTTTTAGAATTGTAAATGTTTCAAGCGCGAGCACACGAGCATTGTTGGTTCATTGCTATTGCATTGCATTTGTAACAAATGTAATTTATCT
Organism: Drosophila ustulata; assembly: GCA_035047365.1. Lineage (NCBI taxonomy): Eukaryota > Metazoa > Arthropoda > Insecta > Diptera > Drosophilidae > Drosophila > Drosophila ustulata. The sequence continues at coordinate 28,653,329 of JAWNPT010000094.1, forward strand.
ATTAGCAAAACAAAATATTTCGAGGCAATTTTTTTTTTGTTTTGTTAGCCACTTTTAAGGTTAGAACCAGCGTGACCGAAACTCGCTTACTAAAATGTACTATGTTACTTTGCATAATATACTGTTTTTAAAATAGGCATGGACACACTTTATTAGTGATGGAACAATTTTCCGTAGAATCGTTTAAGAAATCGCAATTCGTTGAATAGCTTTTTGCTTTTATATTTCTTCTGGTGAGTTACAGGAAACATTTGTTTGTATTATTCGAACGTCAACTTCTTAGTAAAGTAGTTACTAAATATTACTCAAAATATACAATTCGTTAGTGGTCGCACTGGTGCCATCCTGGTATTTTCGACAGTATCGTTATTTTGTTGGCACGCGATATTATCCTTCGAACTATACTCGCATTAATCGTATAGTGTTTTCGAAAGTAGCATTTTATGCTAGCTAGCTTTTTATGTTAATTTTGCCAAAATTGCTGTTATATTCACTGCTCATTGTATCTAAAAATATCAAAACACTAATCATTTAATTTAAAAATACCGAAAAACTGTTTGGGGCATAACAGCTTAAAACAATTTCAATTTTGTCCCTGTTAACTCGCTGCTAAACCCAGAGCAACGCATCCTGTTAAATAACATTGCTTGTGACTGCTAAACAAACATACAAAGAAAATAAACAATTCCACCAATATTAAACAGCTGAAAAGATTAAAATATTCGCAATGTCGACGTCGCATGAAATAAAACTGGAGGTGTGTGTGGATTCCATCAAGTCAGCATTCGCTGCCGAAGAAGGCGGCGCCTCGCGCATCGAACTCTGCTCAGCGCTGCAAGAAGGCGGCTTAACGCCCACAGCTGGAACGCTTAAGACGCTCAAAGAATTGCCCTTCACGCTGCCCGTCTTCTGTATGCTGCGTCCGCGACGCGGCACCGACTTCGTCTACAGCGAGGAGGAGCTGCAGGCAACGCTGACCGACATGGAACTGTTGCGAGCTCACGGCGCCGATGGATTCGTCTTTGGTGCTTTGACCACCGAACGACAGATCGATGTTGACAAGTGTCGGCGTGTGATGGAACGCTCATGTGGCCTGCCCGTCACCTTTCATCGCGCCTTCGATCTCACCGATCCCAAGAGCATGCATGAGAACGTTGAACTGCTGAAGGAGCTGGGCTTTAAGCGCCTGCTCTCCAGCGGCTTTCGACAATCCGCCGCTGAAGGTGCCGATACATTGGCTCAGCTAATAGCTAAGCATCATCGCGACATCATCATAATGCCAGGCGCCGGCATCAAAGTGTCTAACTTGGAGGAGATTTTGACAAACAGTCGCTGTCTGGAGTTCCATGCTTCGGCTATGGACACCGCTGGCGAGGAATACAGTGCGCCGAACACGCAGCGCATGGAGTGCGATGTTACCATGGGAAAGCAGGACATTGATCCGTACTATGGGACGAATGTGAATGTGGTCCGCAAAATGGTCACGATTGCCAATGCCATGAGCTGCCGATAAATAAATTATAACTAACTTACGATAACTAATTGTATTTTTATGCCATGCATATTTAAAAAGTAGTGTAGATGTCGATAGTATATAAGTTTGTTAAAATGCCCATTGTAGTCGATGTTACAGTATATTGCCGTAAAAAATAAAAAAACAATAAGCAATATCCTTTTTGAATACAAATTAAAAGTTATATATAAATTATCGACATAGTGTTTTAAGCTCATTGCTTTATATGTTTGTTTGAAAATTTTCGAAAACTTCATTAGGCATAAATACAAAACAAAATTTTAATTTATAACGTTATAGTAAAACAAAAACAAAAATGCAGACCTGCAGTGAGGTAGTTGGGTTGGAAAATCTAAATCAAGAGTTAAAGAACGTGGAAAAAATATTGCAGAAAGCCGATGAATATAACGATACCCTAACCAAACACATAGACAAACTGAGAGCCGTTGTTAGCTCCAATCAAAAAGTGTTTCAGAAACTAAGGGTTAACGAGGAATCTTTGAAAGAAATCTTAAATGACGAGGGTGATGGCAAGGAAAGGATCTACAACAAATTGATAGAGAAAGTGGGGACTATTGAGAATAGGGTAAATTCAAAAAGCATTTCATAAATTCTTTAATAAACGCCAACGTAATTATCAAACAGCTTTTTGTGACCGTGAATTTGTTCAACGAGTACAAACGTCGTGTGAAGGATGAAAGCTGTGTGCAGGACGACAAAGTGGAAGCAAGATTGTGCAACCAAATCAATTCGCTCGGCGCAAATCTTCATTCGATTGGACAACAAATAACAGTACTGCGTGCAGATCGAACATCAAAGGAACGTGAATTAGCAAATCATCTGGATGATGGGTATTGCACTGTGCCCAGCCAATCAAATAATGTGTATTGGACACAGTACAATACCCAGATGCAGAATGAAGGCTTGCAAATGAGTCGATTCATAGTGGAACAAGGGGACAAAAACATGTCCATACGACAACTCCGCTGCCAACAAAAGATCATAGAAAGGGGTATAGGACTTGTGTCTTTCCATTTTTGTTCTATAATAAAATAATATACTTTTAGTTGAAACTATTTTGGACAAAGCCCAACATTCCAACATTAGAACTAAGACCCTCGTCAGCGTCAAACTGCTGGCGAAAATGGTATTAAGCGTTTTGGTCAACCGAAATTATGAGCAGTGCTTCAATGAAGACATATTCAATAATAAATTACAAACCATAGTTGCAGAAAATCTCAGAGGCAATCCATACCTTCAATAATTCGATGTCAATTATTTGTTAGCACTATAAAAACAGGCATAAAAATCACTTTTCTATATCGACTTCACCATGTTTATTAAATTATATTTTTAACAATAAAAATACAAGTAACCGATATTTAATTACTTTGAATTCATGCTTCGAAAGATAACGTTACAAATAAAAAGTGTTGGAAAACGCCCACCTGCTGCGCCATCGTTGTGTACAAGGACACTTTCAGCAATTGAAAGAGGTGGCAGCGCTATAATGCTGTCAATTATTTCACAAAGGTGACAGCGCTGTTATGTGTTAAAATTTGTTACTGCGCAGCCGCAAGCGAAAAAATTGATTAGTTCAAACAATTGCACAGACAGCATTGACAACTTTGTGATATACATCAGCTTACAACAATTGCAACAATAATATAAATAACTTTAATGCCGTAGACTTTTCTCTATGAGCTAACGGTGGTTCATGTCAACCGTTATAGCAAACATATGGCGACATACGGCAACGTCATGGACATGGACGACGGCCACAGCACCGCCAGCCACAGCCACAGCAACAGCCAAAGCAATGGTGTCAACGTCAGTCAATACGAATTTGTGCTGGGCGAGCATATGGACAGCTATAACGTAGAGGTCAGTAGTGACAGTTTATATAAATTATTATAACATTAATTAATTAATCAACTCAGACGTCGGCTGTGCACCGAAAGCTGCAGAGCAAGGTGGAGGCGCTTCGTATCCTGCGACAGGAGCTTGAACAGTTTCGTGTAGAGCGCGATCAGTACAAATTGATGGCCGAGACGCTTCAGCTGCGTTACTCGGCCATGAAGCGCAATAGCGAATTGCTGGCTGTGAATGGCAACGGCTGTGGAGCTCTCAGTGAGAATTCCAGCTTGGCAGCACTGCTGCACGAGACGCGAGAGCTTAATCTCAAGTTAAACACTGAGGTAGAGGCGCTGAAGCAACGGCTAGGCGAGATACAAGGCGACATGGAGCTGCTGAGGGAGAGGGAAGCTTCTAGCAAGTCTAAATTGCAAGAAATGGTCTGCGAGAATGCTGCGCACAACAAGGAGGAGCTGCAATGGAAACGGGAGCGAGCGAATTTTATTTGTCATCTGGAGAACTTGAAGAAGAAGAATGCACAGTTAGCGTTTGATTTGAAGGCGATCATCGACGAGAAGGAGGAACTTATCATGGAACGCGATGCCTACAAGTGCAAAGCGCATCGACTCAACCACGAACTTTTGGTGGCGCTGAAAGCCAACAAAATGCATCCCAAGGTAAGAGAATTGTAAGGCAAGGATGAGGCCTAGATTTAATTATTGTATTTGTAGCTGCTGGACATTGATGGCGTGCTGCTGGAGAACAAGTACCTGCATGAGCGTGTCAAGATTCAGGAGAGTGAGCTGGAGCTGTCCAAGCAGTCAGTGAGCAAGTATAAGGTAAGCAAACAGTCATTGCTCTCATACTGTTCTAATATGTTTCTTGTCGTTAGACCATGTTGGAAACCAAGCGCAAGAAAGGCATTGTCAAGCTGGGCACGGGCAGCAATGATGACACCTTGCTAAGTCCACGACAGGGTGAGCACTGAAATAAAATATAAAACACTCGCCAGCTTGTAGCACAGCTAAAATAAATGTTAAGGCTACAAATGGTTTGTGTAAAACATTCGGGACATAGAATTTTGTTAATATACATCAAGTAATTATTTAATTTTTGTTATGCAGTTAAAACCATACTGGAGAGCGGCATTGACCTGCCTGGCAAAACGGAGACCATACACGATCTGAAGTCCTTGTGCTTAGCACTGCTCGACAACCTGAACGACAAGAACTTGGCGCTGACGCATCAGAAGCGAACCAACAAGTAAATTACTCGAATGTTAAAGAATTATGGACTTATAATAAATCCTTTGCTCTTAGAATACTTGCCACCAAGATGGCAGAGCTGGAGCAGCGTTGGCAGCAGCTGTTGAGTGGCGAATCCGAAGATCCGACAGCCGAAGACGAGGATGAGGATTATGGCTATGCACCGTCGCAGCTATTGCTCAATGGCTACTGTGCATCCATGGTCGATGATGAGGAAACTGAAGAGCGTCATGGGAGTCCGGGAGTAGCGGCAGCTGTATCAGTATCATCCGAGCCACTTGAAGAGAAACCGCCAGCCAATGATTGTCTGGGTGGTGTTTTGCAGTCAGATGACGGCATGTCCTCGCTGTCCTCAGAGTCGGCCGACTCGTCCGTCTATGGCATTGATGTGCGACTGAACGATGTGGCCATCAATGAGGTATACAAATCATCGTCGGCTACTACGGATTCGGGTAATTTTGGTTGCCAGGGCACACCACGCATCTCCAGCGCTGTGGCCCGGGAACGCATGGAGGATCTCAAGGATTTGCCGCCTCATTTGGCGGCACTGGTCCAAAAAGCGCTGCACGATTTGGATATGCGCGATTACGAGGCAATGGTTACAATACGCGCCGAGAATAACGGCCCGTTGAGCTCAGTTAACTAGTTCAATATACATATATATTTATGATTTATGCAACACACACAAAATATCGTTAAATGCGAGAGTTATTAAATAAATAAATATTTATACATGTCAATAATGTATGTACAGAAAAAAAAGTTTGTTTTCCGCGCTCTTTTTTGAAAAATTCCGTTAAAACGACATCCGTTTTACAGCACAGTTGCGAAATTTTAAGCGCTCGTTGTTCAACACTGTCGCGCCTACTATAGTATACATTTTCTGATAAGAACGTTTGTAGTTGTTTGCAAAACGGGTAGAAAACAAATGCCATCAAAATTCTGAATTAAAAATGCCTTAAAAACTGCAAACTGGTCACGTAGACCATGTGAATTCCAAGTGCCATAAACTATGGAAATGGAGCGTCAATCAAAACCCAGCGAAATCCAGTGAAAAGCACAACAAGAGTCAAAGTCTCACAGTCTCCTCCCTGCAAGCACACTCCCCCACAAAGCAGACAGACAGTTGTTGGTCATCCAAAAAAGAGATGTCGAATGATGTGCAAATTGCCCGCGTTGCCAAGATTGGCGCCGATGCGGCGCGCCGTCAGTGCAAACAACGGGATATCAAAGGCATCATCATTGACGATGACATCGAATTTGTCTTTGGCAGCATATCGCCGAGGGGCGGGGCACCCGCCTCCTGTCTGGGTCAGCCGCAGAGGCAGAAGTCGGAGCTGGATTCGCCGGAGCACACGCAACGCGACACCACCGAGAGCGACAACAACATCTCCAGCTGCTCCACGCTGGACATTGTCAACAAAGTGAGTTACAGACACACAGACAAACACACGTTCATATGCAAATATCAAACACACACACAAACGTATACGGCTAGTGTGAAAGCTTCGAGTGTGCTCGCTGTGAGATACCCGAAATCCGTTTTCAAAAAATTGGTATCTCTTGAACTTAAAGTTCTAAAACAAAATTGTTTGAAATAAGAATTTCCCTATTAGACAGATCGTATGTTATACTGATTTTGGTTTGCAGTTAAACCATAGTTATTTCCTTGCTTATATTTTGAGGTAGCCTCAAATGTAGCAGCCTTTTAACTCTTTGGGTACCGGGTATAAATAAATACGTAGTTTGTAGTGTAATGTATGTGCGAGTGGCGCAATGCGTGGCACAGTGCGCAGGTGCGTTGCAAGACGACGCAGGGTCAAGTTGCAGCGACGCAAAAGGCGAAGTGCACCCACGGACGACGACAACAACGACGTAATCACTGGCAAACTACACAAAAAAAAAAACAAAATTTTCCTGCGCTTTTCGGCCATGATATCGGAGCAACTGCTGCCACGCAGCCTCAGCTGCATGTGCTGCAGCGACACGCCACTCGGAGGCGTAGGCGGAGGTCTGCAGCAGCATGCCGAGAAGCGTCGCAGTTGGGAATACACGCTAATGGCGCAGCCCATGGCACGCCGACCCATAAATGTGGATAGTCTAAAACTTTCATTTGGGATATACAACTAATCTTCTGTAACTCCTTTTGTGGCAGGTTGAACAGTTGTCGGTGCAGCAACTGGAGAATCGTGTGCGCGAGCTTTCGCAGCGTCTGCAGCAGGCGGAGCGTCAGCTGGCCGAGAGCCAAGTGGAGCGCGAAATGTGCCACAAACGGTTGGAGGTCGTCAGCCAGGCGCACGAATGTCGCATCACCGAGATGCACTGCGTCATCGCGGAACTGAGCAAGAAACTGCGCAGCAAACAGGAGCATATCATTATGGAGGAACAGGAGCCGGAGGGCGAAGGCAGTGGTGAGTACCCAAACAGAAAACTTGAAAATTAAATTTAAAAACCGAAACTAATTATGTACTTATTTTTTAAAATTCACACACTTATGTTAGAATAAATTCAGAATAAAATGAATTACCCCAAAATACTTCTTTTGAATGACAATTATGATTTTTAAGTTTATCTTTTTACAATGATTTAAAAAATTTCAACTAATTTAATAAATTTCAGATATTACTATTGTATTATGATAATACATTTTAAATTTAATTATATTCTTAATTTTTATTTTCTTTCTTAAAATAAATTGTTGATTTAATACATTTCTCTTGGCAGAGCTAAGCTATCAGGAGGGCTCCATCTACAACTCCGAGTTGAATTTGACCAATGCGGATGCCGATGGCGAGTGTCAGACGGAGCCATTGGAGGATTATGAAGGTGCCTGCTCCAGCGCCGACAACATGCACATCAAGGCACAGGATGCCACGCTACACAAGGGGCAATTGGAGGCACTGCAGGAGGAGGTGCTGCATTTGCGTGCACAGATCTCGTTGCTGCAGGCCGAGATTGCCACCAAGGACAAGGACTCTGCCGTCGTGGAGGAGGATCAAAGCAATGTCATCTATTTTGCCTGCGATCTGGAGGCCAACGAAAATGGCAATGACAGCGAACTCAATGATTTGAATGGTAAGTTCATTTAATTACTGAATTATTATATCTGGTATTTCAAAAAGACGTTATAATAATCAAATAAAATAATCCAAACAAAAAATCATTGACTCTTCAAATAGAAATCTGCAAATAACTCTTACCTTTTGTATAAAAATTATAATCATTACAGTCCTCGAAAAAAATTAGAAACTAACTTTTTCATCGTATTTTTATCTTAGTCAAAAAATAGGGGAAATTCAATAATCTTATAATCTTATTTTTGCAGCCTGCGTTTCAGTTACTAGTCCACAAAAGTGCGTCAAGATGGCGGAGCGGGTGAAACTGCGCTGTGCCAGCAAAACTGAACCAGAGGCGGACACTTTGCAGGATGATCAAACCCATGATGAACTCAGCAATGAGGTGAGTCGATTATAAAATCAATTTTCCAAGCAAATACTAAATACGTCCGTTTTTAGGACATCAATCTCGTGGAGCATTTGGTGCGCAAACCCAACGCGCTGATGGACAGTTTGCTGGGGCCTTTGCAGCTGGAGCTGGAGCGACTGCAGCGTAAAATGGAGCAGCTGAAGCTGCGCAACACATTGCTATCGTTGACCCTGGACGAGTCCAAGGAGCACACAGAACATCTTTACTTGCTGTGTGGCAAATACGAGTCCAATGCGGTGGCTTTGCAGCTGGCGCTCAACTGCAGCGATCGTGCCATTGAAGCCTACGATGTGATGCTGGCCTTGCTGGAAAGCAGGTGAGACAATCAATTCATCAGTTACTGCAGCAGTTTTTATCTGAATTCTTGCTTTGCAGATTGGCGCTGCTCAGCGACAAATCGGCGGCAGCGGAAGAAAGTCGTCGCGCTGTGGAATCGGTGGCGCATCATCTGCTCGTGCGCCTGGAGAGCGAGAAAAACCTCTGCGAAAATAGTCTGGGACCCTGGCAGCACAACATCAATCTGGGCGTGGAGGATGCGCCCAAGGGCCTGCGGCATTGGAGCGCCGACGATGACAATCGCTTGCGTTATCACGTGTCCAAGTTGAAAGGCCGACGCTCTGTGGTGCAGCACACGATTGTCAATCTGGAGTCGCCCTTTAGCGATGTGTATGAGAAGAAGCGCTTGGCGCTGGAAAAGAATCACGAGCTGCGCGCACACGAGAAGGAGAAAAAGTCACCCATAGATCTGGAGACGGCAGTCATCATGCAGGAGCTGCTGGAGCTGCGCGATCAAAACCAGCAGCTCAAGGCCAAGAAAGAGGAGGCGGAGCGCGAGCAACAGCATGCCAATGAGCGTGTGAGCATACTGCACGAGGCGCTGAAGCAGCTGCAGGCGGCGAATCGTGTCTCCTACTCGGAGGCGGAGCAGGCAGCTCTCACAGAGCAGCAGCTGGTCGAGGCGCTGAGTCGCGAGACGGAGTTAAAAGGACGCATCCAAGCGCTGCTGAACATGAATGCCACACAAAAGGCCAGCGACGACAAGTGCGAGCAACTGCAGCTGAATATGCGCGAACTCCAGAAATCCAATCAGTAATATTACTTGCACTAATTTACTTTCAACTGTTGCTAATGTCTTGATACTTGCAGCAATCTGGGGCAGCTGCTGGAACAGAGCAAGCGCAAGTATCAGCAGCGTATCAAGAAGCTGGAGCTGCGACTGGAGCAGCAGCGTGCGGTGCCCGAGACAACGCTGTAGAGCGAGGAGGGATGTGATCTATGTGCTCTGAGTAGCGTGCTCGTGTCTGGAGCGGAGCCTGCTACATATCCTGCTTATCCTTATCACTGCTGCCGCTGCCGCCGCCCACCGCAAAACGCTCCAGACGAGTTGTAGCTGTAAAGCCATAGATAGATATCACGAATGTGCCATAGGACCGACTTAACTGACAGCCCCGCAATTGAAGCTGTATTAACTACAATTACATAATACATATTACGATATATACATATACGATATGATACGATTATGGTAAACTAGAAACTAGAACTCACACGAATCCTATATTTATACAATGTATTCGCATTTTGCTTGTTATGATGACTCAATAACTATTATTATTATTACATGTATTTCAAATTGTACAAATAAAGAAAAACTGCGGCAAACTCTCTATGACGAATCACTTGCGACCTCCTTCTCCCCATCCTCCTCCTTCTCATTGTCGTCGCTCTCGCCAGCTTCATTTGGTTGCGCTTCATCCTGCTCCATGGCCTCCTCACTGCCATTGCCATTTTCATTGCTTTCGACTTCAGCTCCATGCCCATTTGTCTGCTCCGCCAGCGGCGGCGTTGGCGCATTGTCTGGTGTCGGCGCCAGCTTCTCCAGCTGCTCGCGCGCCGCTTGCACCACTTTCTCCAGCTCCACGCACTCAGTTTCGATCTCATAGTTCTTGGACACCAAAAGCACCCAGTGCGCTTCCAAGGCGCGCAGCTTCTCGCCCGCTTGCGTCTGAGCCTGCTTGCGCTGCCAGTTCACATCCTGCATATCCTTCTTCAGCTGTTGCAGCTGGATTTGTGCTTTCGCTTGCATCGCCGTAAATACTTCGAGGTACGATTTCCACGCCTCGGTACCGTAGTCCAGCATCAGTTCCAGATTCAATGAACGCACCCATTGATGCTCCAGCTGTGCCATCGAGTTCTCTATCGACTCCTGCCAAGCGGAGACCTCAGAGAGCTTCCCCGAAGGCGGAGGCGGCAATTCATAGCGCTTCATTGAGAGCGTTTCCATGGGCAGGCGATTTTGAATGCGCTCGAATTCATTGATCATGAGTGGCGTCTCAAAAGGTGAACTGGCGGGCAGGGGCAGATGATCCAAATAGTTTTTGGTCGGACGATAACGCCGGCATTCCTCCTCAACCATTGCGAGTGCCTAAAAAAAACACAGAACAATAAATTAATACAAAAGACTTTTACACAACACATTTAATCATACCGATTCTCTGACGCCCACATCGTCGTAACCATGATCTATGTACGGCAGTGCGTCCACAATAACTTCATCGGCCATATTACTAATATATAAAATTCTTTTCTATACAATAATCCAATAAACCGTTTTTCAAACTATTTTCTACACGCTATACAAACAAAATTGTTTATGTGCCGTCGTCGGCAGTGTTGCAAAACGTTTTTGCCTGTCTCCATTTAAGGAATATCGATAACAATCACCGTTTGACAGCCGCCCGGCCATGTTGCGTGCAATGCAACCCTGCGACCGCAACGCGATTGGCAGCACCTTTTGGCTGTTTCCGGCAGCTCTCTTTCTTTCTTCGTTCTTCTTATTAAAAAGAGGACGGCATCTGCGTTTTGCAGAAACTTCAACACCATTAAATTGGGATTAAAAATCAACGAAAATGGTGAGAAACGGTGCACAAGCTACACACGCAATACGGCGCAACGAGCAAACCAAAGTTACACACACATTAAGTGGAACAAAAACATGCAAAATGTTAACCTAACCTCCACGTGTTTGGAACGCTGAAAAAGCTGTTGTGTGTGTGTTTGAGTGTGTGTGTGAGTGTTGGTATTCCAAGATTTTCAATGTGTGCGTGTTTTGCAGAGCTTAGGCAACGCCAGGCCGTTGGTCTCCGTGTACACGGAAAAAAATGAGGCTGTCAAGGAGAAGAACATCTGCTTGCCCGCGGTGTTCAAGGCGCCCATCCGCCCCGATGTGGTCAACGAGGTGCATCAGCTGATGCGTCGCAACAATCGCCAGCCCTACGCTGTCAGCGAGCTGGCCGGTAAGTGACAAAAACATAAACAAAAATGCTGCAATGTCTGCAATTTCATCATCTTTACAGGTCACCAGACGTCCGCTGAGTCTTGGGGCACTGGTCGCGCTGTGGCGCGTATTCCTCGCGTGCGCGGCGGCGGTACTCATCGTTCCGGCCAGGGCGCCTTCGGCAACATGTGCCGCGGTGGCCGCATGTTTGCTCCTACCAAAACCTTCCGTCGCTGGCACCGCAAGGTCAACGTGAACCAGCGTCGTTATGCCCTCGTCTCGGCTATTGCCGCTTCGGGCGTGCCCGCTTTGGTGCAGTCCAAGGGCCATGTTATCGATGGCGTCTCCGAGTTCCCCTTGGTGGTGTCCGACGATGTGCAGAAGCTGCAGAAGACCAAGCAAGCCGTCGTGTTCTTGCGTCGCCTTAAGATCTGGGCTGATATCCAGAAGGTGAGCATGAACAATCTTGATGCCTTTTGGCAGTGTTTAGCATTTGTGGCATGTGACTCATTCACATCTCGCTCGTTCTAAAAACGCTGCTAGATCAAACAGCGCTCCTAGGCGTTACGATTGCAGCCTCATTCCCAAGCTGCAGCCGTTTGCAGTGGAGCGGAACAGTTGAAACACTGGGAAAAGAGTCTCGTTATTAATGTTAATATTTTGTTGATTAGGTCTACAAGTCGCAGCGTTTCCGTGCTGGACGCGGCACAATGCGCGATCGTCGTCGCATTGCCCGTCGTGGTCCTCTGGTCGTCTACCACAAGGACGAGGGTCTGCGTCAGGCCTTCCGCAACATCCCCGGCATTGAGACCATCAGCGTGGACAAGTTGAACTTGTTGAAGTTGGCCCCTGGCGGTCATGTCGGTCGCTTTGTCGTCTGGACCGAGTCGGCGTTCGCCCGCTTAAACGATCTGTTCGGCACCTGGAAGAAGCCATCCACACTGAAGAAGGGCTACAATCTCCCACAGCCCAAGATGGCCAACACCGATCTGTCGCGCATCCTCAAGTCCGAGGAGATCCGCAAGGTGTTGCGTGATCCCCGCAAGCGCGTCTACCGCAGCGTGCGTCGCCTCAATCCTCTGTCCAATGTGCGTCAGTTGATCAAGCTGAACCCTTACGCCGAGGTGCTGAAGCGTCGTGCCGCTTTGGCCGCTGAGAAGCGCACCGTTGCCAAGGTTCTGGCCAAGGCAAAGAAGCAGAACGTTGAGCTGGCCAAGTCGCATTTCGCCAATGTCGCCACCAAGGCAGCGGCAAACCGCGCCAAGCTGCTCGCCGCCCGCAAGAAGAAGGTCGTCGCCAAGAAGCCCGCGGCCAAGAAGTAAACATGTTATTTACTTTCCAACAACATCAAAATGAAACACACTCTTTTATAATAATAAATTACACAAACCATGTATGAAGTTTATTCATAATAATATCGAGTGCGAAAGTAATATCTGATTAAACTTAAATTTAGTCTTAGGCTTAAATTTAGTTGTTGCTCTTTCAGTTCACTAGTCACGCTCTGCTCTCTTACCTCGTTCTCTTGCGTCGCTGCTGTCTTTGTATTGCGTCTCGTCTAAGTCTTATCAACTGATAACATTACCTTCAATTTCACTCATGTTTCGAATCCGAATGTAATATTTGTTTAAACTTAAATTTAGTCTTGCAATTGCTCTTTCACGTTCAGCATTTACTTAGCTCTCTTAAGTCCCGCTCTCTTTACATATCGTTCGCTCTTAGAGCAATCAGCTGATAACATTCCCTGCCTATCGGTTGCGCTCTTATCGGTTGCTGTGCGCGAGGCCTTTCATCGTTCGTGATGCTGATCTTCGGCATGCGCTGCCTACGAATTGTTGCTACTTTTCTTTTTGTACTTTATGGACTGCTACATTGTTATTGTCACACGTTAATTGGCATTTAATTGAACGGCAACGATTGCAAGTGTGTTTATTCCGCAGTGTGCGCTCGAGTCGAGCGGTTGTTGTGCGCGCGTTTCAAGTGCAAGACAGAAACAGCAATACAGTGAAAGAGAACAAAAACGATAACAAATAACAAAGGAGCCGCCGGCTACAACAAAATCAGTAGCTGTTGCTACCAGACACAGAGTTCCAAAGAAAGGACAAAAAGAGTCAGTAATAAAACAATAATTGTTGCAGATAAATTATTAAATAAAAGCAAAACGAGTGTGTGCGATAATCAAATCTGCAAATAAATAAAAACGCGCAGAATCCAAAATAAATCAAATCATACGATACTTTATTAAATGCGCAACAACAACCACAACAACGTTGTCTCGCGAATTATACGGGTCGCGACACTGATGTGATGTCTGGTTATGTAGTGTAGAGCAAAATACACACACACACATACAGCAGAGAGGAGACAACAACAACAACACTCACAACAGACGTAAACACAGCCCCAAAAAGAGCAAAGAGCGCAGCAGGAGCTGAACGGACGCGCGCTCTTTTCCGCAAACGATTGGCGGGCAACAGAGGCTGCTGCTGTACAAAGTACACACTTGTGTACATATCAACAGCGACATCTTTGTACCGATTGCTAGCATAAAATAAAGGGACTCGCGGACGTACCATAAATGAATCTAGCAACAACGCACTTTCCCTAAACAAAGTACCAGAAAATCAAAACAAACCCATACACACGCACGCTCGCACATACACGTGCATACTCACAATAGCAATGTTGTCGAGCGTATTAAACTTTGCCCAGTGCGTGGCGGAAATTTCTGTGCTGGGCGGCATCGAAATCGCATCAGTTGCACTCCTCGTGTACTACGTATTTGCAAAAACTAGGTGAGTTGAATAAAGACAGACAATGGGAAGCCAGAATAATATTAATCAGTTGTTGTTTTTGCTGCTGCTCTCTACCAGCCGGCAAACAACAGCAGTAGCATCGCATCATAAGCAACAACATCTGACAAGTTCAATTAATGACGCAGACACACAATGTGTACACACTTATGTGTGTGTTTTGTATTTGTAGTTGTGTACACACTGTTTGTAGTTGTAGTTGTGTTTATGTAAATTGATGGTCAAAAGCGTCGTTATTTTTAGACGACTCTCGCTCGCGCTAGTGTCTCAATTATACAATGCATAAAAATAAATGACAGGTGGTTGGGTTTGTGAACAAAACAGCCCTTGGTGTCTCGTTCATGCAAATTCTGCGTCGCTGGACGTGTCTTTGTAGCATTATTATTGCGTCTTATCAAGCACGTGCAAATTACCTTTGAGTGAGAGAAAGGGGTAATAAGAGGCCAGTGTTGTCAAATGCTGATTCTAAGGATTCCTAAAGGTCATTTGCATTTCATGACGCAGTTGCCGATTTTCTTTTTGCATGCACTTGGACTCACTCACAACAACACTCTCTCGCGCGCACCTACACTCTTTCGCTCTCTCTGGTGATAAGAAGCAGAGAGCACAACTCGTTCGATCGTCTGGCAACACTTATCGTAATTGAAAAGCACCTGTATATTAATACTACAACAATAAATATTTAGTACGTGTGTGTGTGTTTATGTGCATTAAATAAGAAGCTAATTAGCTGATTAGTGTTTGGTGCTATTTCAAGTGCTTCAAGTTAATCTGTAATAAAAATGCGGCCTACCATGGTGCAAAGATTGTTTATTATCCCCACTCTTGTTGATTGATTTGTCGGCTAATTTTACACATTAGAAAGTGTTAAATTCCGCCCACAGCAACGATAATGAAAATATACTGATCAATTTATTTGTGTTTGTTCACGTAGTTATTAGTTGTACATAAGAGATTAATATTTAACTGGAAATTTTCCATAACATGAGTAAATTTTTAATCAAAACCAAAGCTTCTTGGCTTGGAGCGGGCACCGTTAAACGCTTTTTGTTTCGATTGTCGCAGATTCAATTTTGCATCATTATCAATCGATGAGTTCGTGGTATTGAGCAAGGGGGTGCGGGGCCGCTGTTGCAGCCTACGAGAAGTGTCGGAACTCGATTGTGGCTCCTGCTGCATTGATATTGATTCGTCACGACTATAATAGTTGGTGTAATTGCGCAATTCAGCGATGCGTTTCTTCTCATCCTCGATCTGCTGACGCACTCGCGCCTCAATCTTCACCAAACCATTAAGCTCAATTTTTTTTTGTTCCACTATTTTTCGCTGCTCGTAGTGATGATTGTAGTAGAGTGCACGTTGTTCACACTGAAATTTGCTGATGCTTCGGTACATTTTCAAATAGACGTTGGGATCTGCAAAATAGTTGGCCACGCTGCTAGGCATATTGCGTGCTACTGGTATGCCGTGGGTGCGAGTTTTGCAAATCGGACAAATTTTACTACCTGACGACGATGACGACTTCGGTTTAATGCATTCGTCGCAAACAACATGGTAGCATCGAGTCAATTGCAGCGTACAATTTAAATCACGCTGTCTATAACAATTATTACAAAATATTGGCACCATGCTGTGTAAACGTCTTGATCCTCGATACTTAACTGTAACGGGTCTTGCTAAGCTTGCCAGAACTCTGGAAAAATGCTGTCATGGTTGCCATATATTAAAAATAAAAAGGAGGCATGTTTTTTGTAATAATTCTTAGGTATGAGCATTTGTAAAATTAAAGGCATTATTCAAATTACGGTTTGTTTGTTGAGTATTAAACTCAACACTTAACGGATGTTGTTAAGCTTGTTTAACATTCTGGTAACGCAAGTTCTTCTAAATGAAGTCAGGGTTGCCACATATGAAAGAAAAAAAGGTGGCGCCATATTTAAAATAGAAAAGTTTATTGTACCAAATGCTGTTTTGAAAACACAATGATTCAACAAGAAATAAAGTACAGAGGACGTTTTGAGAATGCGATCTGGCACTAGTTAAATCAGTACATATGTATATGTTCAACTGGCCCAAAGTTCAATTTACTTTGTTATTGCCGATAACTAAGCATTATCAGCATATATGTATATAGAGACATATACTAGGTTAGTGAACTCAATAAATAAATAACTACAAGCCAATTGGACTACAGACCTAATGAGGTATCATTAATTTTTCAGTGGGCCTCGCAATAAATTTTATTGTCCACTTCTGATTTGAGAGTAGTTAACAATCTCATTCGCTTAATCGAAATGTTCGTGGGGGGTGGGGAGATAAGAGTGATGGAACATTGCAAAATGTAAATAACGCAACAGCACTTCTTTTGTTTTTGCAGAGCACCCGCAATTATCGCCAGCTTATTTCCCAATTTGAAACTAAGTTATCGTTCATCGCTCGGCAAGTTCAACAGCATTGGCAGCGACATACTGATCACGCTGCGTGCATCAAATGTAAGTTTTCTAATCCGCTTATCAGTCAGTGGCAGCATGTACACTTATAACCTTACATACATATGTATATGTTAAGTATTATTGATAAGCAGTTCATTCAGTAAATCACACCATTCATTCAAATTGTATGCAAAAAACCCCATTTCCATGCGTTGGCATTGTGATCGAACTGCCCTACGGGCGCGATAATGTTAAACGTCAAATGCGCGTAAATTTGGATAAAAAGCTGCTAGCGGCAGGTGGCGCTTAACGGGCTCGATAACGATAAGGGATAAAAAGCTAGCGGCAGGTGGCGCTCACGTTTGATCGGGCTACCCTACAGGCTCGATACCGATAAGCGATACAGCTGGATGAAAAGCTATCGGCAGGCAGCGCTCTTGTTTGCCGGCAGCTTTCTTTGCAAGCGGCAATGTCAAATTTCGCACGAATCTCGCATAAATCAAATTGAATCTCATAATTTAGAATGGCTGCGTTTCATGCACGCGGCTGGTTTGAGGTGAGCAGCGTTCTACACATCCATCAATTACCAAACACATTGTATAAACATATGACATTGCATCACACTTTGCTTACATACATATAGAATTGGTAATTATTTAATTTGGTGTTTTTTGTAGGAACCCAAGCCACACAATGCCGTTGAACATGGCATTGGCACAGAGAATATGCTACAGTTGACGCCACACGCGGGCATTAAACCCTTCAGTCGCCTCTTCAACTGGGGCAATCTATTTCCCTATGTGGCGCAAGTGATACGCAGCGAAAAGTTCGACTTTAGACAGGTAAAGTAATTAAAACAAGAAATCTACAGTCGATAGTCCCCGACTGCGAAATACCCGCTACCCAAAATAGTTTCTTGAGTATCTTTCAAGTTTTTCATCCGATCGCAACCAAATGTTCAGGAGTCATAGTCCACATGATAATAGTATATCTATAAAAATTCTATCTTTTATATTACGCACTATATACGGAATTGATCTTCTATAGCTCTAGCTTTAATACTCTCTGAAATCATACTCTCATGGGTATATCGTCTCGGCTGTAAACAGATTAAGAATATATATTTTATGTGGTAATTTTCTCTCCGCACTTAGCTTCTACTTTTTTGTATAATTAAATTAAATTACTCTACTAATAATTACTGTGTTTTTTAGGTCACTCAAATCGTGCACAACGACGTGGTTTTTAAGCATGCCATTAAACAGGCCGCAGAGCAAACGTTGCGCGAACAACGCTACGCCAAAAACGGACATCGCTTGCTGGGCCGCAGCATCAGTGATACGGACAGGGATGCGAACAAGGATGCGGAGGAGGAGCAGGACGCCAAGGCGGGCATTTCTTATCAACAAATACTGCGCAAGCAGGAGCAGCGTGCCATAGCCATCCTGAAAGAGATGGGCTCCACCTTGAACAACACTTTGCTAGCCATCACCTCGTGGCTGCTTTACAAGCTGCTGCCTTGTTTCCTCTCCGGTGTGGTGACCAACACCAAGCAGATTCAGATGCTCAAGAATGTCTCGAATCGTGCCCCGGACACGCCGCTCATTTTTGTGCCGTTGCATCGAAGTCACTTGGACTACATAATGGTGACTTTCATACTGACCAACAATGATATACGCAGTCCTTTGGTCGCTGCTGGCAATAATCTACAAATACCGGTTTTTGGCTCATTACTGCGCGGTCTGGGCGCTTTCTTCATCAAGCGCAAAATCGATCCCGTGGAAGGCAAGAAGGATGTGCTCTATCGTGCTGCTCTTCACTTGTATTTGACGCATGCTTTGAAGCAGGGACACAATGTGGAGTTCTTTATCGAAGGCGGTCGAACTCGAACTGGTAAACCTTGCATGCCCAAGGGCGGTATTCTGTCGGTGATCGTCAATGCCTTTATGGATGGCACCATTCCGGATGCGTTGCTGGTGCCCGTCTCCGTTAACTATGAGCGTCTGGTCGATGGCAATTTTGTGCGCGAGCAAAAGGGCGAGAAGAAGGTGCCGGAAACGTTCAAGAAAGCCATGTCGGGCATTTGGAAGGCCTTAAACTCCAACTATGGACTGATGCGCATCGATTTTAACGAACCCTACTCGATACGCGAGCTCGTCAACTCGTACAATAAAATTGCACGCGAGGATGGCAGCGCAAAGCTGTACAAACCAGCCTCAAAGTAAGTCGGCAAATAATTTACCTATCCATATACATTTTATAATGCTGATTGAACTATTAACGTTGCAATTTGTACACAACATATTTTGTGACAAGGGATTTCTCCAAATTCCAATTCTTACTATTGATGTCGTTCAGTGTGCTTTTTTTCGCTAAGCTTAGGTAAAACATATCATGCACTTCATCTTGTGCTTATAAAAGACATAAACAAGTCGCAGCTTCCTAACATATTTTATTATTATTTTATATCTTTTTTCTATTGTAGAACACTGCAGCACAGCCAATCGACGTCGTCGTTGTATGGCACCGATGTCGTCTGCGAGGAGCATCGCAATCTTATCGAGAGCATCTCACGTCAAGTGGTTTTCGATTGTGCGGCCGCCACTTCGGTCATGTCCACAAATGCCTTGGCATTTTTGCTGCTCACCCGATATCGCAATGGTGCCGACGAGCAGCTTATTGCAGCTGCTTTGGATGATCTGCGAAACACGCTGTCGGGCTGCAAGGACTTGGGTTTCTCCGGCGAATCTTCACACATAATCGCTTATGCCTGTGATCTGCTGGGAACAGGTTTAGTGACGCGCACGCGCGACGAGAACGGACGTGTTTTTATACGTGCCGTGCCAACGGTGGAGAGCTACATTGAGCTGGGATACTACTCCAACATGTTGACGCCACACTTTGCCCTCGGCTCCATACTGATGACCACGTTTCATGCCCTGCTGCCAGCCACGAATTTACCCGATAATGTTGCGGATCATGCCACAGCCACAGGTGTGAGTCGCAAAAAACTGATTGACACGGCGCTGGAGAATTGTCTAGTCTATCGCTACGAGTTCATACTGAACAAGCCCACACAAGTATTGGAACATATGCTGCAGCAGCAACTCGACGAGCTGCTCATCAGCGGTTTTCTGAGCCGACCAGAGGTGAACTACAAAATTGAACAAAATATTTGAATTGTATTCAATAGATAATTTTTAATTTTGCTGAAGGTGAATGAAACTGAAAATGAAATGGCCACGCGCCGCATGGCTCACAATCTGGGCTTGGAATTAGATGAAGACGAGGATGCCAATGAGTACAAGCGAGAGGCGGCGGATATGTTATTCCTGGCCAGAGAAACACTGGAGCAGCAACGCTTTATGTGCGAGGTGCTTGCACCATTCGCCTCTACATATCTGGCTGTGGCGCAGGCGCTGCAAATTCTACATCGAAGCTCGATGCTTGAATCGGAATTCATCAATTTCGTCATCAACGATCTGTCCACCAAAGTCAAGAGCGGCAGCTGTGCATATGGTAATCATGTAATTTGTATAATTTAACTATGAAATAAATATTAAATGTCTTCTGTTTATAGCTGAAAGTATCTCGACGGACTCGGTGCGCAATTGCCTGAAGTTGCTGGAGAAATGGTCTGTGATTGAGGTGTGCAACCAACGCGGCATGCGTCTGATCTCGCTCAACACCCTCTACGAGATGTCGCGCGACTCGCTGAACACCATTGTGAAGAAGATTGAGGTCGTACTGCCCCGCTTTAATAGGGGGCATTTTAGCCAAACAAATGCTCAATGATTGTCGTAACTTTCTTTTCATTCACCTTTTTTGGCACTCATTTTCTTTTTTTGTTTTATAATTTTTCTCGACATACAAAGTACTACTTAAGTTTAAAGAAATGCGCATACTCTTAGTTGCTAAGTGTAAGTTCTAAAATTTATATATATATATATATAAATATATATATCGATAGTTTTTGTAAGTCGTACAAAACACAACGAGTTATGCCGAAATGCCAAAGAGCTGCCTACATTTTTATTGTAGGCGAGCTACAGCGATCCAAAGGAGAACAAACAAAAAATATCAACTTTAACATATATACAGAAAATATATATTTTTTATGCGATACTATTAAAAAGCAAAAACATAATGATTAAACATATAGTAGTAGTTTTGGCAAAAATAATGAACTGATTTGATAATGAAATAAATGTTTTTTGTTGTGGAATACATCGATAACGCCTCGTTTATTAATCGAGCAGCAGCATTTTGAAAACAATAAAAGAGATTTAGTTGAGGATTGAGAAATCTTATAAAAAATTCAAAATATGTTCTAACTTTTTTGCACTTATAAACAACAAAAATAAATAGGCTTGTATATATAAAAGCGTCCATAATTTGGCGAAATTCAAAAATGTAACTAATGCGCGCAACAGATAATGTCATGAAAAATATATTGAAATCTTTTACATCTCTACGGGTTCCGATGTCGACGCTTCCGTTGCTGGCGTAGGATTGTGAGTTGAGGAGCTCGATTTGGGTTTCCTTACGCGCTTCTTAGCGACGCCCCCACCATTAACATGAATTTTAATGCCTTTATTGCGCTGCATTTGCTTCAGCTTGGCATTCATTTTGCCCGATTCCTGTAGAGAAAAAGGTTGTTTTTAGAAGTTGTTGCGATGATAGCTTAAAGTGAGCTTACCTTGGTCTCCTCGTCTTTTAGCTTGCCGCCGATTTCACCTGAGCAACGCTTGGCGCCACAGAAGCACGCCTTCTTGCCATTGTTCATCAAATCATCCCAAAGATAATTGAAGGTCAGCTCGGTATTCTGAAAAATAAAGATGTTGATGAGTTTGCTTGGACTGTCCACAGTTCACTCAATCACTCGTAATTGCCTTACCTCTGGAATGTCCTTGATGGCAAAGAGTCCCACGCGATTGATGCAGTTTACCGTCCACTTTTGGGTGGCACAATTCGGTTCGCACGAATGATTCATAAAGCGTGCCAAATTGCCCTTGGGTCCCGCATCAATGATGAAATCCTTCTCCACGCCCAGAAAATAAAAGTTCTCATCGCGATCACTCGTCTTCTGGGCCATGCGACGCTGAAACTCCGCATGATTGATGACCTCGCCCACATACTCGATGATAAAACTGCCCTCCATGATGGGTTCGCGACAAACTAAACCGAAGCCACGATCGTGCATATAGACAACATCGAGACGTGGCGATTTCCGCAGCTCAAACAATTGATTCTCGCATTGGGCGCCCGCATGACAGAAGTCCGGATGGCATTCGTGATAGAGCATGCGATTGAGGCAACCCGACTCGGGGCCACAAGGATGCTCTGTGCCCGGCTTGCATTCACATATGTTGACGTCCTCCTCGTTGTAGGCGAAACGCACGGGCGGCACCGGTTTGTTCGCCTTGATCTTGATGTAGGGCGGCGGCATTAATTTGTTGCTCAGTCTAACGATAGATTGCTCCTGTCGCTTCTGCTTGAGTATCTGCAGAAAGTGGGTGGCCTCCTCGACGCCAGCCGTATAGCGCTTGGACATCAGCGACTTGCTCTTGTTGCCATCCCCGGTGTCGCCTTCGATGTACAAATAGACGCGTCTTCGCGATATCCAGCCGTGATCGTTGGTGCCAAAGAAGCGCACCACAAAATCGTTCAAACCGTGCGGCTTCTTCTGTATGTTGCTGGGTATTTCAGTGGGCGGCAGAATGATCGAGGGCCACCAGCGGAAGTTGTTGAATTTAGCCCACACGATTTCGCCATAGAGTGGCAGCCGACCGCTTTCGCACTCCTCGCAAATGTAGCTCTCGTTGCTCTTGATGGGAATGTTGCGACAATGCGCATGCACTGCTATGGGACACGTTTCGCAGCAAAGGAGTTCGCCGCCACGCACACAAATGTAGCACCACAGCACATTGAGATTGGCATCGGACTTGGCAATGTTGTGACGCGGACAAATTAAATGCGACATCGTCAACATCTGAGAGCCAGCGGGAATGCAACGTGAATCCTGATGATATGTGGCCGGGCATTTGACGCACTTGATAAGCTTGGCGCTGCCCAGCTGCTGGAACTTGCCGCTGGGATCGTCCGATACGCAAGTGTGGCAAACGTGCATGGGGCAGCGTGAGGTGGAGTTGTTGATCGAAGCCTGTGGCCAATACTTGCAGCAGCTGGGATGGAAATGCTGTGAGCACATGGGCTGACTGCAGCTCAACAGTTTTGTGTTTGGCGGTTCTTTGTGTGGCGAGTCTGTTGAGGCGCTGATAGGTGGCTGCTGCTCGTGGCAGATGCAACAAACCGCCGGCTGTCTTGTGGCGCATTCATGACACACCTGCGGCTGCAGCTGCTCCGGCTCCAGATCAGCCACATCGCCTGTAATGTGCGCTGTGCTCTCGGCAGTGATTGGGGATTTTGTTAAGGCTTTGCGCCCGCTAGACGGTTTGTTAGTAAGCTTTCCAGTTGTCTTTAGCTGCTCCAAGCAGTCAGCATGGAACCAGCTGTGACAGGCTTGCGCACAGCGCGCCATATCACCACCAGGCTGCAGGCAATACTTACACACCGGCTCACGATTGAGGCCGCGAAACAAATACTTGCGATCCAGCTGCACAATGTCCTGTATCACCTCCTCAATAGGTCGCCCCAAAGGCTTCTTTTGCTTGGGCGGCTCCGACGCCTGACGTTCCTCCGATGGCGTTGCTGGCTGGCTGCTCATCACCACAGGCGTCAGACTGCGACGCAGCACCATTGTCTTTAGGCGATTCGAGAGACGCTTTATGGTGCCCACTCCACGGCCACCACGGTCTGTGCCCAAGCGTGCCGAGCCCAGCAGCTCCGAGTCGCCATTGAACAAATCGCGCTCGAGTTCGCGCAGCTGCAGCTGCTTAAGTGACCAAATGTTACGCACCACAGCCAGAAGTACCGTCTCCACCTTCTTCTCCTGGCGATGCACCATCACATACTCCTTGATGGCATCAAACAGCTGTCCGAACTCGGGATTCTCATAGTTGACCACATCGGCAAAGGGCTGCTCGTCTTGAGCCTCCGCATGACCCACATGCTCCTCGACCAGACCGCTGAGTTTGCGGCGTTTCGAGCGCTTGTCATGATAGTGTTTAACAGGCGAAAAAGCGGGACTTAAGGGCGAAGAGGAACGTTCACGTTTGACGGCCAGCAGCGAGATGTGCTTGGCATGCAGATTATCGGTGGAATCGTACAGACTGCTGCCCACATCCGAGGTGTCCTGCTGCTGAGGCTTGGCATGCTTTCGTTTCTCCTTGTGCGTGGTGCTGCCACGAAAACAAAGAATTTATAATGCTTATAGTGCTTCAAAAAAATTACTTTACTTACATATTTTGCTCATGAATTTCAAAGAACTTTTCCAGCCGCAGTTCGTAAGGCATTTCGGCCACTTGATGTGCCTCATCGATGGCCTGACGCCACACAAGCAGCTTGTTCTGCTTGGCCACCATCTGTCGATACTTCATACTCTTCGCGCCATGCTTAATGCGCACCTCCTCGCGCAGTTCCTCGAACGCCTTCAGTCCACCAAAGGCCAACAGATTCTCGCTCTTGATCCAGTTGTGTCGCCCGTTGTCGGCAAAGAAACGCACATGCACCTGAATGGCCACCGTTTGTGAGACGCCATTGGCGCTGTCCGTCGACTTGCGCTGCGGATGGCCGTTGAGATTGCCCACAATCTGGCCATACTCGTCGGGACACACCATGCAGGGCCAGTAGCAGTAGGTGAACAGCTTGCCCCAATACAAGTCGCCCACTTGATACGTGGGCCAGCTGGAATCGGTTGTGATCGAGGAGCCTTTGGCGCTATCTATGCTAATGGACGACGGCGACTTTAGCGATTGTTCGCTGCTGTCTGGCGGCGACTTGACTTCCATTTCAGTTGATGTGGCCGTCGGCAGTGCAAACAACAAGTCTTTCTCTTTGGTCGCTTTTTCCGGTTCCTCGACTTTCACTTGCACTTCTGCGACATCGTTGACAGTTGGTGTTTCAGTCTCCAGCTCCATTAACTCAAGCTTGATTTCCACCTCAGCTTCCGGGCTAATTGATACCGTTAGCAGCTCATCCGGCAGATTTTCCTCTAATGCTTTTGGTTTAGCGCGAGCTCCACGTTTCAGTTTGCGTTTGAGTTGCTTTCGCATCGACCCATTGCTCACGACATCTTCCGCATCGGCCTCGAAGCCGGTGCTGTTGGGCGAATTGGCGCCGTTCTTGAGCAGCAGCTTATCGATGGGACTCATGTAGCTGCCGTTGGGCAGCATCAAGTGCTTGGGCGACGTCGTAATCTCGTGATCTCGACTGACGTTCAAATCGCTGTTGTTTGTTGCAATCACAGCCTGATTACGTCGACGCGTCGACCGCAGTTTGTCGCTGCCGCTGTCGTTGATTGTGCTGGGTGAATTGGCATTTGCATAGCCTATGTATTTGGGACTCAGATTCGACTGCAAATTGATTAAATCTCGTTTCCCTACAAGGCCTTAAATTAGCATTTAAATAACAATTCTCCTTTACTTTTACTCACGATGTTGCTTTGTTGCTGACGTCTGTTGTTTACCATCGAAAGATAGTTCATTTTCGGTAAAATGTTCACTGCTGTCCGTCGCGGAGCCCGCATCATTTGTTAAATCTCGACGACGCTTGAAAAACATTTTTCCCGGAAAGCGTTTGATGTTTTTTTGTAGTTGGTTCGTTGCCGCCGTCGTTTCAATTGCAACGTTGCCTGCCGTCGCAGTGTCCGCGGTGACCCCGTCCATGGCAGCATGTGTATCACTCGTACTTAATTTCATTATAACAACAAACAATTACTTAATTATGCGTTTGGCAATTTAACTATTAACAAAGCGGAGCAGAGATAGCGTACCACAAGCGCTTGCTTGCGCCAATTTTTATGCAGAGTTGTATTTTCAGCGTGACCTCAATTCCAATACCAAAATATACTGCACGAAAAAATTTACCAATTCGGCAACTTCTAACATGTCTCACTGCAAAAACGGCGCAAGTTTTTGATTGTTGCCATTTTACACTGCAACTTGCATAATTGTTTAACAATTTAAATTACTTATTTATGCAAGTTAGCTGTGCTTTCAAAGTCAAGGAACTGTGTAGCTGCTGAGAAAGTGTTGCAAGTGCGTTGTACTATCGATAATAGCACGATAACATAAACAGCTGCTCGTAAAATAAATTATTTAACCGTTTACTGTGTACGGTCACACTTGGACGTAGCTGAAAAACAATATTCCACAATAAAAGAAAGTAAACTTGTATTATTTGGTGTCCACACAAGATGGACAATTTCGTAAAGACGCTCATTGAAGAAGTGAAGTCACAGGGCGTCTTCGACGAGTTTCGCTTCAACTGCTGCCTCGCCGATGTGGACACAAAGCCTGCCTATCAAAATGTACGCAATCGCGTCGAGACGGCCGTCAACGATTTCCTGGCTCAACAACATTGGACGCCAGACACCAACAAGGTGCAGCTGCGCGAGCGACTACGCAAGCATCTGATGGAGTGAGTGCGTCCCATAACTATCCAGTACTTATTTACATTCTTGTCTTTCTTATAGCTCTGATGTGCTGGACAAGGGCGTCGATCACATTGTTGATCAGGTTGTCAATCCGAAGGTGGCCACCGTATTTGAGCCCAAGATCGAGAGCATTGCCTACAAGTATCTGGGCATTGCACCGCCACCGCCGCCCGCATACCCGCCGCCACGCCCTCCCCTACTGCCTGCGCCGCCTTTGCCGCCCTACGCTCCGCATGGCATGGGACACATGAATGGCAACATTCTACAGGTGGAAACAACCGCTAGCTTGCTGCCCACAGATCTGGAGCAAATCAGTCCGGATTCAGATCGTGCCACCATCAAGTCAGACATGAAGGACGACAGTAAGGATGAGGAGCTGCCGCCGCCGGGTGTCGATGATGATGACATGGACTACGATGAGACGACGTCGCCAGCCTTTGAACCTGCAAGTAGCCTGAAGGAAGACCTCAACAACGGGTCGTTTAACACATCCGATTCGCTGAAAGATGTCAAGGAGCTGGGCAACGATTCTCGAGACGCGGGCGCCTCGCAAGCATCACAGCTATCACAGGTGTCCAGCGACAGTCGTCTCACAATTGCCTCCAACGATGCGCAGCAGGCGGCGTCGAATAACAGCGCCAATATTACCGCGAACATGTCAGAGGAAGCACAAATGCCCAAGTTCAATGAAAACTCCAGCGAGACGCACGAGAATAGCGGGCGCCAACTGCATTTTGACATTAAACAGGATGCGATAACGTTCGAGGGTTGGCATTAAGTGTAATTTAGAAAATAAACACAACTAAAATCTTCCTTTTTGCAGGCACGGAGCGTCGCAATTCCTTGACAGAACAGACCAATGGTGCCTCTCAACCTCTGTCCATTGAGGACGCCATCATGAGCGAGATGAAGGCTAACATAAATGATGTAGATAGCGTTGCTTTGGAGCCAGCGACGTCGATTAAAACGGAGCCCATAGCAGAGAACAGCTTTAGTTTATTTACGGACTCACAGCAGCCCAAAGAAGTGCCTGAAGTACCTGAAATCAAGCTCGAGGAGGAGGCCAAGCCCAGCGAGCCTAAATTGCGAACCGAACTCAAAGAAGAGACGCTCAAAGAAGACATTCTCATAGAAGAGACTCTCAAAGAACAGACTCTCAAAGAAGAGACTCTCAAAGAAGAGACTCTCAAAGAAGAGACTCTCAAAGAAGAGACTCTTAAGGAAGAGACTCTTAAAGATGAGACGCTCAAAGTAGCTTCACCCGCTTCGGCTTCCTCCTCGTCGCAGACCAAGAAACATTCGCACTACAGTGACAAAAAGGAGAGAGACAAGGATAAGGAGAAAGACAAAGAGAAGCGTTATCATTCAGATGATAAGCGTCGCAAGTCGCGTGATCGTGAACGAGATCGAGAGCATGACAAACCGCGCAGCAAAACTTCTTCCAGCTCCAAGCACTCGTCGCGCTCCTCGCATTCATCCAGCTCAAAGCATCGCAGCAGCAGCAGCTCCAAGCATGACAAGAGCTCCACGGGACGCAGCAGCAATCACGAATCGTCCTCATCCGCCAGCAAACGCAGCTCATCAACGCGACACGATTCATCCACCTCATCCTCATCGCACAAGAGGCACAAATCCAGCTCGAGTTCATCGAAGAGTCGTGAGAACCGCGAGCAGAGCCATAGTCACAATAGCAGTCATAGCAGTAGTCATCATCACAGTCGCAGTCACAACGGCAGCGGCAGCTCATCATCCAACTCCAAGCGCAGTGATCGTGATCGTGAACGCAACAAATCCAGCTCCAATTCCGCCTCCAACTCAGCCACAAATTCCATTAATCCGCCTGCGGCGCCGACGCCTGCGATCATCCAAGACGATCACAATGAGGTGAAAGCCAAGCTGAAGAAACGTCACAGCCACGACTCCAACGATGAGGGCAAACCTCCAGCTGCCCCATGCAAGCCACAAGTTGTCGAAGCTGGTGCGGAGTCGCAAACCAAAGAGAACAAACCAACAAATGGCAAGGCGACTGAAACGAATGGCACTAATGGAAGCAGTCCGGCTGAAGCGGCTGCCGAAATTGTGGATGCATCGCATGTGGTGATTGTAAGTGATATGCTGCAGCAGTCGACGGTCAGCTACATCGAGTTGAGCAGCGCGAAACCAGCTGAAGAGCAGCCAAAACTTGCAACAGACGCCCTAACTTTGGAGTCAAGTGAAGCAGCGGTTGCAGGAACCGAAAAGGCGGCGGAAAATGTTACTACAGCAACAGTAGATTCAAGGTTATCAGTACCAATTGAAACTGAGTTGGCAGCAGCAACTAAATCCGAGTTGGCACCAGCAACTAAATCCGAGTTGGCAGCAGCAACTAAATCCGAGTTGGCAACAGCAACTAAATCCGAGTTGGCAGCAGCAACTAAATCCGAGTTGGCAGCACCAATTGAACCGGAGTTGCCAGCAACTACTGCTCCAAATAAGCAGACTGTTGTACAGCCAGCGCATTCAGCAGAAGACCAGAAAATGGAGAGATCAGACAACACAGAAACTATTCAAACTGAAGAGTCCAAGGAAGCTACCGAGACTAAGGCTGAGCCAGATTGCAAGAATGCACCTGAGGCAAGCTTAAAAGAAGCTGAGCCAGATTGCAAGAATGCACCTGAGGCAAGCTCAACAGCGGCTGAGCCAGCAACATCTCCAACAGCTGCTCAAGCAACCTCTGCTGAAACCCTCACGGAACCACAGAGTACTGAACCAGAAGCCAGCGACACTTGCACGCATTTTGAAGAGAGCGCCGAGGAGTTCAAGGCGCGTCTGCTGCTCATCGAGCAGCACATCAAGGACAGACGCACACTGCTCAATGTATTTTGCGGCGTGGAAGACGAGTCAAGTCAATCCATGCGTCGCAACAGCGCAAAGCGGCGGCTGAACAGCGAAGCATCCTCATCGAAGCCGCATACCACCAGCTGTTCCAGTGGCAGCAGCAGCTCAGGCAGCCCAAATGTCAAGACGAAACGCGCACGGATGTCCCCTACACCCTCCGAGATCAGCGTCAATTCTAAGGAGAACGAGGAGCTGGAGAAACACGACAAAGGTAGCTAAGCAAAGACACAAGTTGAGAGTCAAGTCTTTATCGTAGTTTATCGTAGCACTTTCAAAACTTCATACAAAGTACAAAATGCCTTTGCCTCTTTATCTTTTCTCCAACATGCCGTCTGTTCGCAATAATACCCCGTAAAACACATAAACTCATATTTAATCCCATTGTAGTTCTCTAAGGGTAAGCCACTTTTTCGCCACATCTTTGCTCGCTTTAAATGGTCGTGCACTTAGAAATCAAATTGCAAATTGCTCAAATTTTTTTATTTTCTGTTTTGCAGGTGAATTTTCGGCGCGTCGTCTCAGCCAGAAGCTGTGCCAGCAGCAGCGTTACACCAACGATGATCTCTACAAGCCCCGTCCACTGCTGTCGCAGCGCTCGCGTCGACGCGGCCTGGATTCAATCCTCTAGCTGGCATCAGCTCAAGCTCAAGCGGCAGCTGCTCTTTCCTATGTATAAATCGTATCGAATCGAAGCAATAAAAAGAAGGCAATTGTTGCATTTCACAAGTGTTAATTTACTACTATATTTTTAATTAATTTAGTTTTGGATACTATCGGCTAATCATGCTTCAGCTTCCGCAATTCTTTCACATCGAATTGAACAATAAAAAAGTCGTTTATTGTTATTTCGCATAAAAAAGTGTTAATTTGCTGCTATATTTTTAACCGTGACTATAACGATGATAAATTTTATTACAAAAATTAAAAAGAAATGTTTAGTTTTTCGTTTTAAAAGAAGAGCAACTCTAATGGGTTGATTTTAATAATAAAAAAAATAAATGGTGAAATAATTATTAATTTCAAAAGTACAAATTTTAATTTTAAAATCATTTTGTAAAATAATTATTTAATTTCAATTATTGTTTAAAAGTTACATTATAACTCTACATTTTTAAGTTTTATTATACAAATTTTAAATAAAAATTGAATTTAATTGAACGGTAGGACTTAGATTATATCCCGATTTATAATCTATGCATCAAAACTCTCAATTGATATAAAATATGTATGAATACATGACAATTCAATTAATATTTAACGTAAAAAAATCGAGAAAAAAATTTATGGTCTAGTTTTTAAATAAAAGTGGAAATTTAAGTACTTTATAATGTATTATTTAAATAAAAAAAAAAAACAATTAATAAGAGTTTATAATTTTCCAGTAAAAAATAAAAATATATACTTTTGCATGATACTCATTTTTTCCCATTATCGTTGGCATTATTCACTCTCCCTATTTTTAATGAATCAACTAAAATGTCAATTGTTTTTCGCATTTGACAAAAAAAACAACTTGTTAATTTTCTCTTTTTGTTTTTTGTTTTTAATGAGTCTGGGCATTTCTTGCTTCGTTTAACAATGTAATGTTGATTTGTTTTTTGTTTGTTTTCTTTTTTAGGGCTACATGTGTAATATATACATATATAATATTGTTATGTATATAAATAATAACAAACAATAAACGTAATAATTATTATGTGTGTGTGTTTTGATGCAATGCGATGCTAACTTGACTGTGATAAAATTAAATCTTTTTTTACGCATATTTTTCTAAAAAAAACTTTGGTACTTAAAGTAAACATCCAATTGCGGGGCCTGATTGAAATGAGGGATTAACAATTAAGGGGATCACGCTCAAGTCAGCTGCGGCATTGCATGGCAGAGTTTCTAAATTTATTATACAATACAATAAACGGCTGAATTTTAATTGAAATTTTGCAATTTTTTTCGTAACATCATTTTTATGTTTTTAATTGTTTGCTTGTTTTAATTGTAATTTGATTACAAATCAATTTTTGTCTGGCGAAACGTTTTATTTGTTTTGTTTTGCGTTTAATTTTTTTGTTTTTTTTTGCTTTAACAACATAAACATAAATATATGTATATTGGTATATATATATAATTTTAAATTGGTTTTCTTTTTTTTAAAAAAATCATCGTAGTAATACATAATTTTAGGTAATAGTATTTTACAAGTAGGTTTTTTCTCTCATTTCCAAGGTAACATAGATACAATATTAGATTATTATCAGTAATTTTAACAAGAATTTCGCAGATAACTGTCTCGTATGTGGGTGTGTGTGGCGTGGTGTGGGGTGTGTGGTGTGTGTGTGTGTTTGGTGTGTATGAGAGCGAGAGTTTTGTGCACAACAACAACTACAAATTTTTAACCTCCGACTTATGTTCAAGGAGTGATAAAACTCTCTCACCGACTCCGCGTCGAGTATTCATACAAAAGCAGCTGGAACCGAGCACCGTCGTCGTTGCCGCCGTCTTCGCTTCTGCTCTTCGTCGCGAACACTTTTGGGATGACAGATGTTTCAAACATCGTGCCACCTTGGCTGGTATGGTGCTTCGTTCCAACATGCTTCTTTTTTTATTTTGTTTGTTTAACTAAAAGCTACGCTTATGTTTTTAGTCGCTGCTGCTGCTGTTCGACGCGCTGCTGATCGCGTCCACACGCCTCAGCTTACGTACTGGAGAAGCCCCGCTCATAGGGACCCTTCACCTCCGTATGCCTCGTATGCAGATTAATTGTTGGCGCCGCCGTTCGTGTCGACAGCTCACAGACAGTTTTAATGGCACCCGCGGCATTCACTGTTGGCGGCGCCGGATGCACCACAGCCCCATCCTTGGCAACTGTTAGCTCGGGTAGCTCGGCTTCCACCTCATCCGACTCGCTTTTGGGCAGCACATAGTCGACAGTGCGCTGTTCCGATGTCTGCAGCTCCGAGCGACCCGTAATTGACGATTTGTATTTTTCGGCATCCATGCCGCACAGATAGAACTTGAAGAACTCATATGTGGACCAGCAAATGGCCGTAGCCGGCATGGCGTACAGCACACGAGCTGAAATGCCCTTGAAGAAACCCATTGGACCAGCCATGCGGTAGATCTGCAAAGCAACAGCGATTAATAAGCAAAAAAACAATTTAAGGGAAGGCAAAAAAGCTACGTTGAGCAAAGCAACTCAAACTCGTAAATAATCATTGTTTTGTCTTACCTTTCGAATGGCCTCGATCATGCCCTTGGTCAGGCCCGTTTCCTGTGTATTGAGCAACGTCTTGACCACGTCCAGTGGCGTCGTTATGGCCGCCGCCGAGGCGCCAGCTGCCGCGCCCGCCACCATATGCACCACTGGACTGTACTTGCGTTCCACATTCAGCTGCAGCAAGTAAATTTCCATTATAGTGCATTTAGTAGGCAAAGAAATTCATCGATTCTCTTACCCTATTCTGCAGAAATTCGTATGTGGTAAAGTGAATCGTCTGATATGGTATGTTCATGACGAGCTGCGTCCCGTAGGAGCGATAGAAGGCATGCAAGCCCTCCCTTTGATACACATCCCGCACGCATCGCACGACCGAGGTATATGGCGAGTTGTACATTTGCATGCGTTGCTTGATCACATCCGTGGGACTGGAGATGGCATCGTGCACAAGCGTCGCCAGCGAACCAGATATTACTGCAAGCAAAAGATGCATAATTAACATTCGACAGCTTAAACTTATTTTACACAATGGAAACAAAAAATAGAGGCTAATTAAATTGTTAGGGGTTTAAATTAAATTTATAGTTGAGATATCACAGCATGTGTATATATATAAAAAAATTTTGCTTTGATTTTGATACTTGCACCTTGGAATTAGAAATATTATCCAGAATTAAAATAAATGGCCTATACTTATTTTACATTGGAACCTGGGTATAAAACTAATTTTCTAGTCTATTGTTATTGTATGAAATGATCTTAACTTAATGAATTTCAAAGCTTAGATATAATTTAAGTATTTTGCATAAGAAATTGTTCACAATTATCCAGTTAAGTTTACTCTTTTTCAATGCCAATTCACAATGACGCACCGTAGTTCAAGTGGTTGTGTGATGTGACTTTGGTCAACTGTTCCTTGGTCATCTCATAGACAGCAAAGTACAAAGAGTGCGCCGGTCCAGCGCCCGCGACGACGGCACTTGCTCCCCTAATAGGCCTACGAAGAGAATTTTAATTAATATTATAGTTCAGTTAAAGAAGATAATCTAAAGATCTCTTACCTCATGAAGCCTTCGCGGGTTATCATGTTCCGAAAAGTACCCATGATGTTCAAATGGTTTGTCGGTGATGTCAGACTCTGCATGCGGGTCTAAGGATTGAATATAAAAAACTTTGCTCAGTTTTATTTTCGATTATTTGATATAAATTACAATGATTAAGAGTAACAAAGTTTCGCTTGACGGAAATCGAAATGCATTTTTATGGTTTTATTGGCTAAATTGAATTTCTGTAGAAATATGATGCATGCGACAACAGCTGCCACTCGAAGTCGAAGTCATCACTTGATACCAATTCCATGTCCGGTCCAAATGACCAAATGCACTCAAAACATCTTTAGGGTAGAGCAATAAAACAATATGATAAGATGCAGCACAAGTACGTGACATTTCGCAGTCTCGTTGCAGATGAATCACAATGATAATCTATATTCTTTTTGTTCTTTTTCTTGTTCTTAGTTGCCGTGCAAATATATTTTTGAAAATTACGCCAATCTGGCGAAATCGAGCTTTAACAGTGAGCGTGAAATTTGCTGCATGCATATAGAATAAGCGACCACAGTCGAGATATTGCAACATTCTTTTAAACCCCTAGATCTCAGATTCTAAATGAAATAATTTTTGAGAACTTTAATAATTCATTAATAGAAGTAAACCTTTGACCGCAGAGGCCTTTGGCTATATTTCTTTTAAGGGAATTCATTAAGAACTATATTTATCAATTATAAATGTTTTAGACTTATGACTTATTTGAATTAAGTGATATAAGTTTAATTCTTTTTTAATTTTGAAGTTATATTCTTAAACCCCATTTTACTATTGCTAGCATATAATCAGAGTTTTATTGGAATTACAAATATCACATATCGTTTTAAACCAATTTGAATATCACTCTAAAACGATAGCAATAAAATTCTCAAAAATTGTATACCTAAATACATTATTATGATAATCATTTTGCAATTTTCTAGTATAACTAGAGGGTGTAGCTTGCTTTCCAATTGATCAATCAGTTTTTATATATATAGAAGATAGATATGTGGATGCATGTGTAGTACATGCATCGAGTCTGGGCACAGCATCCATATTGTAAATTATAAAGACTGACGGACGCGAACACGATAAGATAATCTACCAATAACAACCGCGCACTTATCTATTCATATGGCGAGTACCAAGTCGCTATACTATATAGTACATATACATATACATATATGCATATCTGCTTTCATTCCAAGAAAAGCGACGTCAACGAGAGAGGGCTACCCAAGGTGATGGAAATCAAGCAGTCAACAACAACAGTCGAGTGATGATCAATCAGTTCCTCCTTATAATCAAGACCCAAACTACAATCATACATACATATATTGGAAGCAAGTAGCTGTGAATGAAGTGTTTACCGATGATAAAATAGAACAACAAATAAGGTTATTTCACCACAAGTTGACACTGAATGTAACATAAACCCAGACGAGCAGATGCGTTCCACACACACACTCACCAAATAGGTTCCACATCGCCCACCTACACGAATAGATTCCACACACTGATTTAACAGATAAGCAGAGGGGAAAAACAAAAGCAAATCGTTGACAGAGATTATTTATAAACTAAAGCAAGTAGTCGGTTTAATTGCCATTCAATTGAGCTCGTATTCATATTGTTATTGCTACCACACACACACTTATATATATTATATATATAAAAGTACATATGAAGTATACTAGAAATTAGCTTGTCAGCGTGACAATGAATATGATTACTTGGAGACTTGATGATGACGCCGGGAATCCCTCGCCAGCTTTAGTTTGGCATTTAATTGGGCGCTGTCGCCCCGTCAAATATGGATCGTAGTTTGAGAACCCTGCCCCTGGTCCGTAAAGCAAAGATATTGACGAATGTCAACCTTTTTTGATTCGGATATATTTCATTTCAATGTCGCGTAGAGCTGCGAGAAAATCAATAAACGTTCGTTGGTCGCAAAATGCATTCGACGCAAACCGAATGTTTCGCTTAAAACAAAAGAATCCAACATTCCAAGTATACAGTATATAAGTATGGATGTGTGGTTGTGCATTTAGGTACACATAAGAATATAATATATGCTTTGCTTATATCTAGACCGCAGTCGACAATGCCGCTCAATAGCGAATTTTATATAAGCACGCATAGCTGTCTCTGCATGTTTTTTACGACGAATACAGTGCACATCTGCTAACTTGAAATGTAACGATCGATTTTACATGAAACGGTTACAAAAATCGATTAACCTTTTCTTTGGTAAAAG
Organism: Drosophila ustulata; assembly: GCA_035047365.1. Lineage (NCBI taxonomy): Eukaryota > Metazoa > Arthropoda > Insecta > Diptera > Drosophilidae > Drosophila > Drosophila ustulata. The sequence continues at coordinate 28,688,958 of JAWNPT010000094.1, forward strand.
GTTAAAAAACGATTACAGTTTCCGATCACAAGAACCGTTTCCTTAGGAAGTTACTTCAATCGGTTAAAGAATTGTTTACCGTTTCCATGAATGAATGAATCGGTTTTAAAAAGTATCGATTACAATAATCGTTTTCTTACAGCGTTACAGCGAAGCTGCACTGTAATCACACACACACACACACACTTGCTACGCCTGTGTGAGTATGCAAATTGCGAAACAAAGTTGAACTCATGAATTGCCGGCGTTTGCTAGTATTCTTTTCATATGTACTTTTTTAATGCCCCTTAGATTAAAGTTAGTTTTTGTTTTTTTTTTCATGCTTGACTAAGATTTGCTGCCAAGCAGCGTGACAGCGCTAACGCGCGAGTTAATCTTATCACAAATGTTATAAATATGCGACAAGAACGTGCTCTGATAAGCAGAGCAGCCCAAAAACAAAAAAAAGTAATAAGCTAAAGCAGCTGAGCTGAGCATTGTCTCTCTCTCTCGCATGTACCCCCCACCGAAACTTGATTAGTGGCGAGCAACGCGCGCATTTGCTTCAACAGCAGCACCAAAAGTCCAAGAAATTACATCACGATTATATGCGAAGGCATAAGACGAAAACATACACACACACACACACACGCCTATGCAAACAAATACAAACACTTATGTATGTGTATTGTAGATATGCGCAATTGTGAGGTTAGGTGCACTTGTATGCTGCACTACTTTTATGTCATTACATTAATTTTTTCGTTGGTTCCTTTTTTGTTGGGTTTTTGGACTCACCTTCACCGAGTCCAGTGGATACATGACAATGTGCTCCAATATGCCAGCCAATGCACCAGCCGTCATATTGATGCCAACGCTGGTCGTTGGCAGCGATTCGTAATCATCGATATTCATTTCGTTGTTTTCAAATGAAGTTTCTTGCTTTCTTCAACTTTCGCAGCTGATGATAACGCACTCGCTTTAAATGTGTGATATTTTTTTTGTTGCACTCACACACACACGACTCCACTGGTACACGCACACACACACACACACGGATCTCAAATTGCGTTGTTGTTGTTGTTGTTGCCGGTTCTCTCTCTCACTGCTTCTTTCAATTTGCACACTTGTAATTTTGTTGTATAACACGGTCACACAGGCTGCTTCTTCTTCTTTCTTTTCGCAGTAGGACGATGGCGGGGGGCGGGGTGACTACACGATATACTATTTTATAATTGACGGGGAGCGCTCTCCACCTCCACACACGACGAACAATAATGAAATGTTGCTTGCTGCTGCTGCTCGCTGCTCGCTTTTTAAGTGACGACTGCGCTGCTTCCGTGGCGCATTCTATTAAATAGTTGGTGTGCTGCGAATATAGAATACAACGCATATATACATACATGTGTACAATAGATACGGCCAATGGTTATTTGTATTTGTGATAAACACACTCACGCAAAATGTTGTTTTACAAAATTTCCTTAGCCAACTAACTACTACAAAAAATCTCTCTGCACGTGCGTGTGTATGTGTGTGTGTGTGTGCGAGGCATGTGAGAAAAGTGTTGCCAAAGCGGAATGTCAAAAACAGCTTGTGGCGCAAAAGTTATCGAATATCGCCAGCCCAGTATGCAGCTTACAATTGTAAATTAAAAAATATTTCCAAGCAAACTACTAACTTGGTTGCAAAGAAAACATTAAAATAAATTGTTTGTGAAGCTGTCAACTTCACAAAATAATAACGCTATTTTATGTGCATGTAACTATAAAATACTTGTCAACTTTGGTTTTTTGTTCGAGGTGGCAACGCCGCGTCGTCATATTTATATACTTTGTCTGCGGCACGACGGCGTCATTCTCTTTGCGAAAAGTAATCGGTTGGTTCATCGCCGCATCGACGGTCAGAGACATTCTGACGTAGAAAAACCTTAGTGGACGTCTGGGAAGTTTGTTAGTGACGTGGCCATTTAGGCAAATTAACTTAACTTAACTTTAGCTACTTTAATAGCAAACAGGATGCAGTATTTCCTGCTGCTAAGCATTTTGCTTTTAGCAGGTAAGCGTTGCCACGCTTTGTCCATTTTCTTTCTCTTTTTTGTTGCCGGCATGTTAACCTAATTTTTTTTTGCTGTTTAATTTTGTTTTTCTAATTAGGTGTTCATCAAATTGTTGCCGATGGCGCTAATGATGATGCCAGCACTGAAACCATTGATTTGGATCTGGGCTCCTTTAAGCAGGGATCACGCACTGGTAAGTGAAGGGGAAAGGAGAAAGGGGAAGGGCGCAATTGCTGCTTCGGTTTTTTTGTACACGTCAGCGTTAAGTATTTACCGTTGCAATTGTAGTAGATACGCCCCTCCCCCCACTGCCCTCTATCTTATCTATTTAAGCTAACGTGTCCATATATTTGTATGTATGTATTTGAACTGTAGATGCCGAGACGCTGAAGCGCGAAGAAGAAGCTATCAAATTGGACGGTCTGAATGTGGCGCAGCTGAAGGAAATACGCGAAAAGGTTTGTAAACATAACCAGACTCGCACACATACACAAACACTTCATAGTCACACATACGTACGCCCCTCACACACACACGTAAACTCCCTCACACACATACACGCCCATACATCGTTCCAGTTCATTCATTAAATATTTATTGAATGGACAAATATTTATTATTTACTTATGGCATACTTTTAACCACGTTGAGTTAAATTTTTTATTTGACTTCGATTTGTTTATAATTAATCACTTTTTTATTTGTATCTTTATTATTATTTTAATTATTCTTATTTAATTTCATAAAATATTCTTATTTTGCTGTTGCCCCAGTTCAGTTTAATTTGAAGTTTTGCTTTTAACTTTCACATTTCTATAATAATTAATATAATTTTTTTATTATTTATTATATTATGATTAATATTAGGTGAAGCTAAATTTGTAATTTTTTAATTTAATAATTTATTTGAATAATAATCATTATTGTCTTGTTTTTGCAGGCGGAGAAGTTCACTTTCCAAACGGAGGTGAATCGCATGATGAAGTTGATCATCAATTCCCTGTACCGCAACAAGGAGATCTTCCTGCGTGAATTGATCTCCAACGCCTCCGACGCCATCGACAAGATTCGTCTTTTGGCGCTGACCGATCGCAAGGAACTGGAATCCAACCCTGAGCTGCACATTCGCATCAAGGCGGACAAGGAGAACAAGGTCCTCCACATTCTGGACTCGGGTATTGGCATGACGCATCAGGATCTCATCAACAATCTGGGCACAATTGCCAAGTCTGGCACTGCCGATTTCCTGGCCAAGATGCAGGATCCCAGCAAATCAGAGGGACAAGACTTGAATGATATGATTGGACAGTTTGGTGTCGGTTTCTATTCGGCTTTCCTTGTTGCTGATCGCGTGGTGGTCACAACCAAGCACAACGATGACAAGCAATACATCTGGGAATCGGATGCCAACAGCTTCAGCATTACCGAGGATCCTCGTGGCGACACGCTCAAACGTGGCTCCATTATTTCGCTGTACCTGAAGGATGAGGCCCAAGACTTCCTGGAGGAGGACACGGTGCGCGAGTTGATTCGCAAGTACTCGCAGTTCATCAATTTCCCCATCCTGATGTGGTCCAGCAAGACCGTCGATGAGGAAGTGCCTGTGGAGGAGGAAGCCAAGCCCGAGAAGAGCGAAGATGATGTCGAGGAATTGGATGAGGATGCTAAGGTCGAGGAGGACAACGAAGAGGACAAGCCAAAGACCAAGAAGGTCTCCAAGACCATCTGGGATTGGATGCTGATCAACGACAGCAAACCCATCTGGACACGCAAACCCGCCGAGGTCACCGAAGACGAATACACTGCCTTCTACAAGAGCCTGACCAAGGATTCAAGTGAACCTTTGACCCAAACACATTTCATTGCCGAAGGCGAGGTGACCTTCAAGAGTTTGCTCTACGTTCCCAAGGTCCAGCCATCCGAATCCTTCAATCGCTATGGCACCAAGTCCGACAACATTAAGCTGTACGTGCGTCGCGTCTTCATCACCGATGAATTCAACGACATGATGCCCAACTATTTGAGCTTCATTCGTGGTGTAGTCGACTCTGATGATTTGCCTTTGAATGTGTCTCGTGAGAATCTGCAGCAGCACAAGCTGATCAAGGTGATCAAGAAGAAACTGGTCCGCAAGGTGCTCGACATGATTAAGAAGATCAACAAGGATGAGTACGAAAAGTTCTGGAAGGAGTTCTCCACCAAGTAAGTCCAGTAGTAAAATAACTTGTTAAAGATTGTTATTAATTAAAGAACTTTTGCAGCATCAAATTGGGCATCATGGAGGATCCCAGCAACCGCTCGCGTCTCGCCAAGCTGCTGCGCTTCCAGACCTCCAACGGCAAGAGCGTCACCTCGCTGGCCGAGTACGTGGAGCGCATGAAGTCCAAGCAGGAGCACATCTATTACATTGCCGGCGCCAACCGCGCTGAGGTCGAGAAGTCGCCGTTCGTTGAGCGTCTGCTGAGCAAGGGCTACGAGGTGCTCTACCTTGTGGAGGCTGTCGATGAATACTGCATCTCTGCTCTGCCCGAATTCGATGGCAAGAAGTTCCAGAATGTCGCCAAGGAGGGCTTCAAACTGAACGAGTCGGAGAAGAGCAAGGAGAAGTTCGAGACGCTGAAGAACACCTTTGAGCCTCTGATTAAATGGCTGGGTGATGTCGCTTTGAAGGATGAGATCTCCAAGGCTCAGATCTCGGAACGTTTGAGCAACTCGCCATGCGCCTTGGTTGCTGGCGTCTTTGGCTGGACTGGCAACATGGAGCGTTTGGCCATGTCGAATGCCCATCAAAAGGCCGATGATCCACAGCGCAGTTATTACCTGAACCAGAAGAAGACACTGGAGATTAATCCCCGTCATCCATTGATGCGTGAACTGTTGCGTCGCGTTGAGGCCGATGAGGCTGATGATACGGCCAAGGATATGGCAGTCATGATGTTCCGCACAGCGACTCTGCGCTCTGGTTATATGCTTCAGGAGACTTCCACGTTTGCCGACAGCATTGAGAAGATGATGCGACAGACGTTGGGCGTGGCTCAAGACGAACAGATCGAGATCGATGAGGAGGACGATGATGCTGATGATGATGTCAAGTCCAGCAGCAGCAGCGAGGCGAACACGAATGCTGAGGATGATGATGAGGAGTCACAGCACGATGAGCTCTAATTCCAGTCCATGAATTTTCTGTGTAAATAATAAGATCGTCGTGGCATTTTAGACTGAGCTCACAATAATCCATCATGCATTTTGGGGGCACACACACAGAGGAAATCAGTGCCGTTGCATCAACAGTACTTCGCTTTCCTTGTTAGCCACGTGCCTAGTTTCTAAGTAAGACAATTTCGTAATATTTCCAAAACACATCAGCTCTCTCTGTGTGCTCAACCGCAAATAAAACGTAAACTTTATTCGTAAATTATAAACAAATGAGATATGTATGAAAACTGAATTTGCAACCGTAAAAAATATATAAATTAAATGCTAACGATAACAATTCAATGAGTCATAATTATTTGGAAGTGCCTTTCTAATAAAATAGGTCAATAGTGCTTTATTTGACCTTGCTACGGTTTCAATTTCAAGCGGCCGTTAAATTGAACGATGTTGCTGCCCTGGTTGCTTAGCAGTGAACTTTTGCGATACAAACACGAAAATGTTATCGATGTTTGTATCGAGCGCTTTGTCAGCACTAATTGTGCGAAGTAAACAACAAAAGACAAATAGTACGCAGGTTGTAACCTAAAAAGAAAAAAAAAAAACAAATAGTACGCAACTGTGGCGGCAAATTTTGTGAAATTTGTTTTGTAGTGTTTATAATGGAGATTTGCATAAAATGGAGCATGTGTCGCACCTGCACCAATGATAGCAGCACGGAGCTGAAGCCGCTTTTCGACGACCCCAAGTTGGCGCAGCAGCTGCAGCAATACGCCGCAGTTGAAGTAAAAACATTGCTAAACTTTGTACCCTACAAATGATCTGCAATTAATAATGTTTATCGTAGGTGAAACCCGGTGATGGATTGCCCGACCAAATATGCACAGTGTGTGTGGAGAACTTGGAGCTGGTGCACACATTTCTCACAGGCTGTAAAAAGGCCGACGAACATCTGAAAAATGTTGTGCGTCGCACGATGTCCTCGCGGAGTTGTTTCCAAAAGGCGTGTGAGGAGGAGACTCCAGTCAAAGCGGCGCCGGAATTGCGTCTGCGCAAGCAAATCATTGCCGAGAGAAATCAAGGCAGCTCGAAGAGTCTGGAAGATGCAGCAGCAGCTGATGAAAATGTTTCAATTACCAAAGCCCCAAGTAAATCCCGCCAAGAAGATGCACAATATGTGGTTGTCATGAACACCACAACAACGACAGACAACGAGTACAAGGAATACATCATCACCGATCATCACTACGCTGAGGATGAGGAACACAGCTTGGCAGACGACAGAGATCTGGAAGAAGCCAGTGTGGAGCGTGTGGCTGCCATAAAATTGGAGCAGGAAATTGAGTTGGCAACGCACGCTATTGATTTGGGAGCAGCCTGTGAACCCTCGAATTTTCCCAAGCACAGCTGCAACAAGTGCGGCAACTCGTTCCCAAATCGCACGCAGCTCAAAGCGCATCTGCGTACACACGGCAAAGAGAAGAGCTTCGAGTGCGAGTGAGCATCAAATATCCTTTTTCTATTCTATCCAATTCAATTCCACATGCTTTGCAGACTCTGCGGGAAGCGCTTCAATGCAGCCTGTAATTTGACGACGCACATTAGAACGCACACCGGGGAGAAACCTTTTGAATGTGCTCATTGCAGTCGCCGCTTTGCCGATCCCAGCACGCATCGCAAACACGAACGGTGAGCAGTTGAAGCAAGCGAAATTCTCTTAGTTTAACTTGGGCAAATCTTTTGGTTAGCATGCACACGAATGAACGTCCTTATGCCTGCGACATTTGTGCCAAGACTTTTTCGTTGTCCACTACTTTAAAGGCGCACTTTCTATCGCATTCCAACGAAAAGCCGCACAAATGCCACATTTGCAACAAAGGCTTTCGACTGCCGCATCAGCTGAAGGCGCATAAAAAGACGCATGCGCATCGCTTTGAGCTGGGCGTTATGCTTTACAATCAGGAGGAGGAGGAGCAGAAAGACGACACCGAAGAAGTTGACTGTTCATTTAAGCATAGTATACATTTGAATTGCTCCCATGGTAGCCAAACTAGTTAAGCTAAAAGTATCCATAGCACGAATATAAAATTAAATATATGTATATTGTACGTTCTTCGTCTAACAAAATTAATTCTAGCTTACAACTAATCCATGTCCTGGTGCAGCATGTAACTGCTCGAGCTGGCAAACGCCTGCTCCTCCCTGCTGCGGTGAGTGAGCGTTTGGAGGTGCGCTTTCAGTTGGTGCAGCAGCGTGAAGGACTTGGAGCAAATGCTGCAGCTGCAAGGAAGAAAAAAACAATAATCTATTAAAGTACCAAAAAGTAACATTATCGTTAAAGAAAAACAAATACGAAATAAAATAATGCTTAAAATAAAACCTTGACTTCGCTTACTTGAAATTCTTTTCGCCCGAATGCACCAGGCTGTGGTTCTTAAGGATGGCCGTGTGCGTGAAAGTCTTGCCGCATTCCTTGCACTCGTAGGGACGCGTGTTCGTGTGGACACGTTCATGACGTACCTTCTCGCTGCGATCGTAGAAATGCCGCTCACAGTAGAGGCACTTGTAAGGTCGCTCTCCCGTGTGGCGTCTGATGTGGGCACGCAGCTCGCCCATTTGGCGAAAGGATTTGCAGCAGATTCTACAAGAGAAACGTTATTAAAGCGCTTTGGAATGGTATTAAAACTTTTTGCCAATAAAGTAAAAAAAATAGATCTGTTAATTCAGCGTTGTTGCTGTTAAGCGAACAATCTTTTCAAAGATTCGAATGCTAATGTTAATATGCTGTTTTAGTTGTTCCCTTGAAGCTTACTCGCATTGATGTGGCTTGTAGTCGGTGTGCGCCATCATGTGGGCGGTGAAGGCGGCCTTCTTTGGATACAAATTTCCGCAGAGATTGCACATGTATTTGACGGTGCCGTCGTTAGGATTGTCCACCTTCAGCGCGGGTTCTCCTTTGGTTTTGCGCTTCACTTTGAGTTCGCTGTCGGGTTTGCGAGGTCGGCCCGGTTTGCGTTTGGCTGTAGTCGAGCTGGGACGCGGATCGGGCGATGGTGTGGGCGATAGGAAGTCTTCATTCTCCTCTGAGTAGTTGTCATCGCATTGCTCCAGCTTGACTTCGTCCTCGCCATACAACATGGACTGTTCTACTTCAATGGGCTCGCATTGCTCAGCCTCAAATTGCTCCGGCGCCAAATCCGTGATAATCTCGGGCTCGGGCTTTTCATTGGCTTCGACTTCCTCCACTGTGGCTGCAACATAGTTCTCCTCGTAATAGTCGACCACATAATCGTCCACCAGCTCCGCGGAGTCTGCAGACTGCAAATCTTCCTCCTCGCGTTCCTGCTGCTCCTCCTCCTCCTCATTGTAATGCTTCAGCTTTTGCAGCTGCAGCGTCTCGTACAAATACTCCATGTACTCGTCGTCGGGCTTCTCGACCGTCAGAAATGTGCTCTCCAGATACACCTGCGTGTTGAGGCACATTTGACGAAAACTGAACCACATCTTCACAAACCGCCAGCATCGTTGGCAGATCTTTGAGGGCAGCAGCGACGAGCGACGCAGCTGCAATGAGAACGGTTTAATACACTTCCATTGCCTGCTTAATGCTTAATAGATTTACTCGGACGCCGCAGCAGTATTCAATTTGGCTGTTGAGCCGCAGTTTTGCGGCCTCGTTGTCCTCCGGCGCCTCGTCTTCGTCGTCGTCGTCATCGGTGGCATTTTCGGCGAAAAGCGGTCGCATGGCATTTTCATCATACTCGCCGAGACAAACACGACATTTGTTTGGTTCAACCGGCGTTTTATCTGTCGTCTCCATTATTCAATTATAATTTAAACGCTTCAAACATTCACTGTGTGATTTTGGTGACTTTCAGCAATTTTTTTGTTTACTGTCTGCGATTGGCAGTCGATAGCTGGCAAGTCGATAACAATAACTAGTGCATGCACTTTTCAAGCAAGTTGGCAGGGCGCTCACAATAGGATTTATTTTGCGTCAATTTGTGTAATTAAAATTTTTAAATACAATATTTTTGTTTATATAGTATGGTAATTGCTATACAATCAATTTCCCGGCAAATTAAACATTTCTTACAATTTAAACATTGTTATTATTGTTATGTAGTCTAGTAGCAGATTGGTAATATTAATTAAAGTTAATGTTGGTTTATTTTCATTTTTTAACTTGGCGCCAATTGTCCATTAATCGATATGCCTAGAAATACTGTTAATTGTAAATAATAAACTGCGATTTTCTGCATTTCATTTTGAAAAAAACCTATACAAACTATGAGTACACAAAATTTATGAAACTAGGATTTTTGCTTCTTGACGCGTCCGCTTTTCACAGCATTTTTCTGTTGCTTCTTTGGCTGCTTAGTCTTGAGCTTCTTCTTCTTGTCGTAGGCGCTAAAATCAACCGTATCCGAATCATCCTCGCCACCGTATTTCTCCAGCAATCGATCCATCAGCGAATTATAATTTCCCTCGCGTTGATTGCGACGCGCCAAAATCATATTCTCCAAACTGTCGCCAGATGTCGCCTCTGCATCCTGCTGTTCACGACGTTCCCGTCGCTCCTTGATGATTTTCGCCTCGCCTTCCTCCCGCGCGTATTTCCGATGACGTTTATTGCGCTTTGCCGCCGGCTCCTCGGTGAATATTTTATACTCCGGCACAGTTTCGTCAGCGATCAGACGCGAGACGATTTCTTTGATGCGCGGCTCATCTTCGACGCCCATAAACGGCACATGATTCATCATGTAGTTGATGCATCCCTTGCCGCCCAAATAGGCCATCTTAATGTCACGCAACTCCATCTCGGAGCCGAGATATTCGCGCTCAAAATTGCTTATGTCCTCCACGGTGATGGGCTTGAATATCTTCTCCCACAGCTCCATCCAGGTGGACAGCTTGCCCTCGTCGTCGTCATCGATGATGCCCTGCTCGTCGTAGAGGCCACGCTTCTGGCCATCGCTCAGGACTTGGTAGATCTTCGAGAGCACTTTGAATTTCTCGGTGGCCTCGGCTTTTTGCGCCTCTGGAACTCGATCCGGATGCACGAGCAGCGAGAGCTTGTGGTAGGCCTTCTTGATGTCCTTGTCGGCGGCTTGCTTCTCGATGCCCAGCAGCTGGTAAACGTCGCGCGTATCAAAGTATTTCTCACACAAATCCAGAGTCGACATGATTTCTATTTTGTTTTTGCTGCGGCTTTTTCTTTGTGCTGCTGCTGCTGACAGGCAAAGAAAAGTGTTGGAAAGCGCGCGCACATGCGGCCAGTGTTAAAAGGGCGGCAAAACTAGCCGAAAATTCCAAAATACCATTTTTGCAGTAAATACTTTGTCATTTATTAGTGCGTTATTACTTGTTAAGTTGGCTGCGATTGGGCCGACTTCCTTTTCCGTGTTAGCTGTGAAAGAAAAAACATGCCGGTGGGTGCAAAATTCAACAAAAATATGCATTTATATGCGGAAAATTAGCGAAAACAAACGCTTAAATTGTGCGATAGTGTGCGCGCTGCAGTTGCGCATATGCAGCGCCAGCATATACTGTGATCAAACACACAATATGCTCTAAAAACGACGCGTCTCACACACATACGCAAGTGAGCCAGTGTGTGTATGTGTGTGTGTGTGCGTTCGTGGGCAAAGCGTGCTAAAAAAATATGTGTTGTATTGCTGCAACTGGTGAAATTGATGAATGACACAAGAATAATTTGCTGATTTCTTTGTTTGCAGCTAGCAAAAGATTTACTGCACCCTCTGCCCGCTGAGGAGAAACGCAAGCACAAGCTGAAGCGCTTGGTGCAGCACCCAAACTCCTACTTCATGGATGTCAAGTGCCCAGGATGCTACAGAATCACCACGGTGTTTAGCCACGCCCAGGGCGTTGTGGTTTGCGCTGGTTGCGCCACCATTCTCTGCCAGCCAACTGGAGGACGCGCTAAGCTCACAGAAGGCAAGTCTTCCCCCCATATTGTTAATTCATTATTTATATTTAACTAATTATTCATTTCCCTTTGTAGGCTGCTCGTTCCGCAGGAAGCCGCAGTAAATTGGCATGCGCGTCTTGATGAACCACAAATTATTAATTTTTTAATAAACACTCTAAAAACGTAAAGAAACTACAAAAAAATAAAAGTTGAACCGTTTTCATTGAATTCCTGCCAATCTTATAGACGGAGATGGAGCCGCAACAACACTCGATGATAGTCAAAAGTCTAATGCGGCACAACAATTTCAATAATAATAATAAGTAGTTTTAAACTGCATTGATTGATGAGTTCAACAGGCTGTAAAATAGAAAATGCGTCCTTTTAATCATCTGATTTGTTGATTGGATTTTTGTGTACAAACTGAAGTTTCAGTTCATTAAAGAATTAACGATGTTGTGGTTACAAAATTATCAATTAAACAATGTATCTGTTTGCAAATTGTAAGACATCGAGAAATCAGCATTGTATGTCTCATTTTAGTGCAAAGTGTGGTTTTGCCATTTGTCTATTTTGAAATTCAAGCAGCTCGAAAATACAAAGATTAGTTTTGAGTCATAAATTCCAAAGCCATGTGATAAGCTGATTCAAATTAAATTTGTTTGGCGCCAAACAGAAAATAATACTGCTAACATAACAGTGCCAAAATGAGTAAAATAACAGCTTAACATTAGCATGCGTTCAATATATCGCCATCACATATGATACATCGATTTAACTGCTGATAATTGTTGTCGATAGTTCTGTGTGTTTTGAATACTTTTACCCCAACAATTTGTGTATTTTCGGTAACTCAAAATGCATAAATATATACACACAATTTGTTTTCAGCTTAAATTGAAAGTGGTATTTAACAGTTGCGGTATTGACATTGAATGTTACGCGTCGTACTGTCTTGTGTCGTGTATAGTCTATTTGCACGGCCTCATCTCTAGGCTGTTAATGCAGCACTCTTATAAGAAAACAGTTAACAGTGCTGTTTTCAGTCATCTTTTTCTATTTCGTGCGTGACGGTCGCGCGTTTGTGCCGCTGCTCTGTGTGGTTTGTGTGTTTTAAATAAATAAAATCATATGTGTATATTTGAGAATCTTAAAACGCAAGAAACTTAATTGGCGCAGAGCAAAATATTGGGCGCGACGTAATTAACTGCAATAACAACAACAACAACAGTAGCAGCAGCAGCAGCAACAAAAGAGAAATAGTACAAAGAAATTTGTCTTCCTGCTTTTGGCCGCCGCCGCCGCCGCCGAAGAAGAAGAAGAAGCAGAAGAGTGCGCAAAAATAATAAAAGAAAAAAATGCAACAACAAAATACGGAAGCCGAGTAATAAAAACGCTGACGATAATTGTGCAATTATTGAAAAAAAAAAAGAAATTGTATATTTATTTTCGGTTCTTTAAAAATTCGATAACAAAACACAACAAATAATAATAACAACAACAACACATTTATAGCAGGCAGTGAAAATTCTCTCGATTCAAGCAACGGCAGAAAATTAACAAAAAAACAAGCAAAAGAAAATCAACTTTTTTGGCTGTTGCTTTTACAAAAAAATATAAGTTACTAGGGGGAGCATTGAAATTGATAATTTATATGCAAAAAACTGCGAAGACAGCAAACCACAACAACAACACACCCAGAAAATGGATCACAAATTCATCGTATTTAATGCTGCACGCGATAACAACCTGCCACAATTGAAGGTAAGTAAAAAATTCCTGCAAGAGATGCAAAATACAAAAAAACAACAAAAATCTCAGCTCAGCTGCTGCTGTTGCTGTTGTTGTCCCAGCCTTGTGACTAATCAATAAAATTCTACACACACACACGCACAGAAGTGCAAACGTACTAAGAGTGAGGGAGAACGAGCGCCAAAGAGAGAGGCTACACTATTTTAGCCTCTCTCGGCAACAGCGCCAAAACAATAACAAAATACAAACATTTGGGTATGGGCTTGTGTGCGTGTGTGTGAGTTTTGTGTTTGCTTGTGGGCGTAGAAGCGAAGCTCCCAAACGATTGTGGCACGCTTTTTGCATAATAAAGTTCTTAAGCTGCGACTACTTTGGCTTGACATTGGAACATTGCAAATTGCACAGTTGCGCTGTTGTTGTTGCATCTGGCTTCATTTGCAACTAATTTTAGATATGCATCAGTGTTTCTGCAATGTGCGCATTGCAAATATTTATTTACCAATATTTCAAAGAATTTCTAAATAAACACATTTATCGAATTCGATCTTATGGTATTTAAATAGCCAAACAGCTAGTTGCGATCGTCCTTAGAGTATCGTAAATCGATAAATATTTGCATTTATTATAATATTTTCCATTACAATTATCGAATTCAATTTAAGAGTTTTTAAAAACAGAAACTGTTGTGAATATTCATAAATAAATTAAATTAAATGTGTTATCACGTACCAAATTTCATGTTTCATCAATCGATTATTGTGCTGAGCATAAGTATATCGTAGTTGATCTTAGGGTATTTAAATACCAAACTGTTGGCTGCTGATATCGAATCGTCCTTGAGTTATCGAGTTGTGCAATTTGTGTATTTTGATTTTGTGTGATACATGTTTTTTGCATTGATTCATTTTTCCTGCTTTCCATTATCTTATCTCTGTATCAGTCGGAGACAGCGAAAAGACACACAACAACAATACAACAAGTCTCCACTGGCTTCGTAAAATATGAGTAAAGCAAAGTATTTTTAGCCAGCTTATTTATTATTTTTTTTTTTATATTTTTTGTATACTTATTATGTTGATTCGTATTTGGGCCACGTTGTTGTGAGTGGCGTTTGACTGCTTTTGTTAACATGTTAATAGCAGTCAAAATTAACGGCTGAAATCACGTCTCGCTTGATTTTTGTTTAAATGCTTCCGCGATTGTCAAGTGCGTCAACAATCAACTTGAAAATTCTCGCGTTGTCCAACACTGTGCCAATTCAACTCCCCCTTTTTGGGGGCGTTGTGAAGTTGTCCTTGAGTGCGTTCAATCAACCAGAGCAAAAGGCTCGACCCGGCACCGGTTTTATACAGCCAAACAGACATTTTTAGACTTCCTGAACTTCGCTGCTCTGGACTCGGCCCTGGAAATATGTCATTTATGGAGACAGCTGGCAGGGGGAACTGAATAAATGCGCCCCAAAAATAGCCAAGTACATTGTGGGACGCTGTATTTTGTATTCTTGAAGCGAGTATTTTGTATTTTGCTCATTTTGCAAGGTGTTGGCTGCAACTTCTGCTCCATATTGAGGCGACTCTCGCAGCGAAGCCAAAGCGTGCAACATGTTCTACGAACAACTCGCACATCAAACTGGTTTTTCTCGCTGTGCTGAGAGTCTTTTATTTTTTTTGTTTCTAGTTCGCTGCCAATGTTGTTGTTGCTGCTGTTGCTGTTCTTGTGTGAACGTTGTTTATGTTTGTTCCAAAAATAAAAGCCAAAACACCTACCACACTCATACATACGCAGCGTCGCATTGTAAACTCCACTCTACTTATGTGCTGCGATGTCCAAGTGCCACTTTACACCAAGTACAAAACAATATATACAATATATATATACATATATGTATGTATATGTATACATTTACGATCTGTGGAGTACGCTACGTGATTTGGGCTTGTTTGCTTGATTGATGACGTTTGGTGAAGACGTTAAATACGATTTCAGAAATTTGTAAGAGATCTTTGGACAAAGGGAAACACACACAACAAGAGGAAACAAGTCTGGCATGATAATAATATGTGTGTGATAAAAAAATATAGTATGGGAACCAGTTCAAAAGAACTAACAAATTTATCAGCTGTCGTGTTTTGTAAATAATGAGAGCTAAATGGAGAAGTTGCTTAGGCTTGTGTACAGATAAGCAAATGTCATAAAAGAACAGTATTCGCTTAGCAGGAAGACGATAAGCAACATTTGGGTCAAATTATCTCAATGACTAACTTCAAAAGGGGAGAATGAATTGAGAAAGACAATTTTCATAAACAATTTATTATAAAACAACAGTATCAGGAATACGATAATTAACTTTTTGGTCAAATAACATATGTCAATAATTAACTTCAAAATGGAACTTTTTGTGGTTCTTAAAGAAAACAAGTATATTTTAAATTTGAATCTGAAATGAGTAAAAAATCTTTAATAAACAACAAGAAGTTGTCAAAATGAATATTCGCTTTGAATATTCAATAAATTGTGGTCTAAAGAACATTTCGAGGGGCTCGTGTTGCGTTCTCTAAGGTCAGCAACTATATAATATAATAGTTGGGGTTATCATACGATACACCCAAGAAATATAAACTCTTAAGGTCAGCGACTGGTTATCTGAGCACCCGTAATATCTTTTAAGACTTGAAGTTTGGCTTTTTTTTCTACTTTTGTTTTTGAGGTCAGTTTTAAGCGATTGATGCTCAACTGGGGGTTATCAAACGGTAATTGTGGGAATTACACTCGAAGAGATCCGAGTCAGCATTTTGGTTAATTAGTTGCAGCCAAGCTTCAGTTAATCAAGCAAAGTAAAAGAAGAATAACAAAAACGCAGCAAATATTTCGTTGATGTTGTTTTCAAAACATTTGCAAGGCATTAAAATTAATTAGATTTTTTTTTGTCTTTCGTTTAACAGCTGTTTTGAGGTTGAGGTTGATTCTTTGCCTTTTCAGTTTCTTTCAGTCTCAACGTGAATTGCTTGTGTCTATGTATTTGGTAATGTTGTTGTTGTTGTTGTTGTAACCTCAAAACGCGAATTTGAATTCGAGTGCCAGCGAGACAAAGACAGAGACAGACAGAGAGAGACTCAGCTCGAGTTTTATTTGCACCATCGGCCATTGGACCTGCTTCTTTTTCCACTTGTTTGCCATTTAACTGCTTCTTGATTATTAGTTTACACTCGTTTGAATGTGTGTGTGTGTGTGTGAGAGTGTGTTGTGCTGGTTGCTGTAAGGTCAGAGCCGATCTCTTGCTTGGCGGCTGGTTTACTTTGACTCCAATTCAGTTGGCAACGCAACAGCTGCGAGTACCCATAAATACACTCGCGAGTGTATTCACATGCGAACAAAAGTATTCACTCGAGAAGGAAGCATTAGCAACATCAAAAGCTACAACAGCAATTAACAACATCAACAACACCAACAAACAAACCAACAAACAAACAACAAAACAATCAACATCTTTGCCCCAAAGAGTGCGTGCTGCGATAGCGTTCATTGGCTTTATCTCGGGCATTATTGATATGCCCTTGCCATAGCCGAGACTATGCCTATTTTATCTTGATCTTTGTAACGCACAACTAGAGCAGCTAATTCTTCACATCATTTCACAGCAGTTTGCTGACTAACATGGAATTTTCCGATTCTTAAATGATTCTTGGCTGCTTATTAATTAAAAAAATAATCTCTCTTATTACGTAGATAAAAAAGGTTACAAAAAACTTTGATAATCCAATTTTTGGATAGCATTTTTCTATCTTGCAACTCTCAACTATAGCACCATATTAGTTATTGAGTTTAGCAGTAGTTTTCTTGGAATTTTCCTAGACTTGACAAATATTTATCTGGAATACAAACATTTTAAATTTAATTTTATTTTTGCATATTTATTTAATATTAATTGCATACTTTTCTAAATAAAAATATTAAACTATAACTTTTAAATATATATTTCCCATTTTATATTTACTTTGCCCTACCATTAAACTATTAATCCTGTGGAAAATTTTCGATAAATCAAGTCCCATTAAGTTGTGTTAATCGGATTTTAAGAACGCAATATTTTATAGCCTACACATGGAGGCAAAAAGTAATAATTTCTTGCTGAAAATCATATGTATATATTCTACATTTAATCATTGTCATTATGAATGTCATCCACATATATGTCATCTGTTGTATACATATATATCCTTATCCATATATGCGATGTATTATTCTGTGGTTAATTAGCACGCAATGTGGCTTCGTCATTCCCGCACACAATATTTAATTGTATGCTCCATTGCCCCAGACAACAAAATCTTATCGCAAATTTGCAATAAATTACATTGTAAATCAACAAAAAAATAATTAAAATATCATCATGGCCTGACCCCAATAGAATATGACATTAAAAAATTAATATGGAATTTATTCATAAGTAGAAGAGTCTACTTCCAAGTATTATTGATTAAAGGGTGCTTAAGTTTCGTTGTTTGGTCAATTCGAAATTTTGTTTGTTAAATTTTCCGCATGGTTTTGTTTTGATGAGATAAAAGCGCGTGGCAAGCGATGAGAGAGCGAGAGATTTATTTGTTTAATTCAAATTTATTCAACGAAATCAAAGACCGAGAGAGATAAAGAAAACATAGAAAATGAGTGAGAGAGAGAGAGAGAGAGAGAAGCGCACACTGCACGAAATTGGGGAGGCCTTCTATGGAGCGTGTAATTCGCTGCCATCAACGCATTAATGTTTTAATAAACAATTGCACTTGCCAAAGCCAATGCCAAAAATAAATTCAAAGTAAAACCTGTTTTTTCCCCATCAAATGGCCGCACTTAAGAAATAATTGCAGCTGTTTAATAATTTAATGGTTAATAGGAAGTACGAGCAGCTAGTCAAACATCAAATTTAAAGGTCTTCAAATTAAGGTAAATATTAAATGTGTAATAAATATTTACAAGGTAGTTGAACGCTTTAGATTTAGCTGGGAAAAAACGCAATAAATATTTAGTGTAAAAGGGCAAGTAGAATTTGTAACTGCAAAGTTAAACTCTGAAGAATATTAAGTAAATATTTGTCGAACAACAAGAAAAAAAACGAAAATATTTAATATTGCTTATGTTGACAGGACAGGTTGACAGAGGGCGGTGTTAAAGTCAATAAACAAGTGACTTGCTTAAGGCTACACCACAGTGAGTCAATATGGTATTACAAAAAGGTCATTACGCGAGCGAGAGATCATAAACAAGCACTTGCATTATTTCGCGCAGTGTATTTTATCGCACATCGTAACTATTTACGATGCCGTTTCTCGATGCCAATGCCTTCACAGATGCCCCGACTACCGTGCAGCGATTTATTCCAATCTATAACTATGTGTTCGCAGTCTCTACATCTGCATCATGTATCTGTATCTGTGTTGTTTGTCTTATTCCGCGATCGACGACGCGTCGTCATGACTTTGAAGTTCGTCGCACGATTAACTAAAGCAACAATGGCCACACAACAATGTGAATGCCTTCTTGCTGATTATACGCCCCATCGCCCCATAAAGAGCATTATAATATCAGTGCTTCTGCCCGAGCACGCTCTCAATGTCTCTCAAATATACATATGTATGTATATACACACATAATCGTAGTACTCTACTATATTATATACCTAGATATGTGTGTAGATATCTGTTATTATCTGTGTTGATGTTTGCTTGCTGTTGATATTTACCAGCGAAAATATGAGATCTGCTTTTCAGGCTTATCATTTCAGTTTTTTTTTCTCTCTCGCTCCCCCTTTGCAAACACTGATAAACAACTCATAGTTGAGAGAGTTTCAGTTTCAGTAGCGCTGCAAATAGAAATAACAAATAAATTTAAAATGCAGTCGATAGATAAATGCATTTCATTTGCATACGTGCGCATGTCACACAACAATAGAAAAATTAAAAAAACAATGCACATCAATGATTATTAAATGATTCGTCTTCATTTCCATATATTGTTTTATACGGTATGAAGGACCCCATAATGTTGATTTCATTATGGCTACAATCATTATAAAAATAATGTGTGCATATATAGCTTCAGTATTTTTTTCTGCTTTACGTTCATCGATACTTATCGGTAATGAAAATATTTAAGAGCTGCTTATTTATAGACTTTATGTACAGAACTCCTGTGGGTTGTGTACTTATGAAACTAACCTTGTAATTAATGTGTTCACTTATAATAAAATGTGGTCAAGTTATTTCCAGGTTGTAGCCAAAATCCCAATAGTTTTTATAAAAAAGATTTTTTAGTTAGGGACGTGTTTTCGATAGTTGTCTGTAATGCTATGCTATAAAATCTCAAAACTCTAAAAAATACATAAAAATAAAAATCTAAGTTGTTAGTAAAAACAGTAAAAGTTAAAGCAATAAAAAAATGATTTATCGACAAAACAAGTAGTATTCAAATTTGCATATTCGATGTGTGTTTTATTAAACTCTTAGTGAAGCGATATTTTTTATTTTAGCTGTCTATAGCGTAACATATCGTCCATCATAAATTTTCCATAGCTGTTAAAAATCGAACAAGTTTTTCCAGCCGCGCAAAAGCGCATCAAATTCGCCCTTGACCTCGACCCTGCATCGTGTGAACTCTCAACATATAGACAGAGAGAGACAATGCATTATACTTGTTTTGGATCAGATTGTTCAGCCAACTCCAACTCGAGCTGGTATCTATCATATCATATCGTATCGTATTCGGATTCGGATTCGGATCCGGATCGTGCGGAGACGGCGACGGTGTCTTGTTGAACCCGTTAAAAGCACCGTTGACCTCAACACGAGTGTGTGCGCTGCCTTTTCTGTAGTTTATTTTAATTTATTTTTATTATTTCTGTTTTTTTTTACACCCTTGAGCGACTGCGCAGTCGCGCCAGTTTAGCTAACAAATAAGCCAAATAATTGAGCGACGTGGCTGATTTGAATGTTGTACGGCAGCTCGGAGCGGGCTTAAAGCTGTCGGTTGAACGCACCTATGAAGAGACGAGAGGGAAACGGCGACGATGTCTAATACTGCATATCGACATTGAACTCGTTCAATGTCAAAATTATAATAAATTATGCGTGCACGGCAGCAACATTAACAACCACAGCAGCAGCAGCAGCAGCAGCAACACAAGCAACAACAATGGAAAGTTGTTTGTTGTTTATTACACGGAAACAACATTTTTAATCGCCTTTAAACTGTTGGCGATTTTGCAGCTCATTCGTAATAGATTTTCGCTGAATTTGCTGTTGTTGTTGCGACAGTTTCATAGCGGTAAAATGGCAAGGTAAATGCAACGCCCCTTCCCCCCAACCCAATCCCAACCCCTTTTAGTTTCCAGTTTCCCCATTCGCTTCGCTGATGGAGAACAAATGTCAAGCGTTGAAAATTTTCACCTTGTTTGAATTATGTTTTCTTCTGCTTCACGTTGTTAGCCAATCACAAAAGAAAATACAACAAATTAACAACAAATTACAAACATATTGTTTTGTTTTTTTTCTTTCTTCATCTTTCTGATTTTCGGGAAGTGAAATTTCGAATGTGTTTTCGGTGAAATGAACATGCAAACAACAAATCGCCAGACGCAATTATTCTCTGCCCCCCTCTCGTCCCATATTTATTTTTACGTCTGTTTCATCAAGAGAAATTGAGTCATACTCTGTCCGGGGGATCTTGGGAACTTTGTGCAGTTAGCTGACTAACCTCCAACGGATCTGGCAGCTTAAGTGTTCTTATTTAGACTAGCAATAATTTAGCCGCTTGAATCACTGTTAGATAGAATATTTTAAGTTTTCGGAACACTCAAGTCGCTGGCTCGCCTTTGACTTTGCGAGTCGTTAAACAATTTATTGAGATCTTTGCACTCGGAATTCGTTTGCCTTTCGAATTTTTCTGAGTAAAGGTTAAGCTTTAGTTTGAGCGGTTTTTTTTTTTTTTTGCAAGTTTTACGCTGTTGGTTGGCAATAGTTAATGGCTATTAATTTGATGCAGCTAAAAATTAGAAACTGCATATGAATATTTATGTTAACTTTTTATTAAATATTTAAATGTGTTTTGGAAACCACTTTCATTGGCTTCTGCCAGAGAGTGGCTTGTTTATATTTTCATAAAAGAAACATTATTTTATCACAGTTTTTTATACCCGCTACCCATAGGGTAGAAGGGTATTATGACTTAGTGCCAACAGAAAATGTATGTAACAGGCAGAAGGAGACATCTCCGACCCCATAAAGTATATATATTATTGATCAGCATCAACAGCCGAGACGATATAGCCATGTCCGTCTGTCCGTCTGTCCGTCTGTCCGTCTGTCCGTCTGTCTGTCTGTATGAACACCTGGATCTCAGAGACTATAAGACATAGAGACACCAAATTTGGCAAAAATGTTCCTTCATACCCTACGCAGATCAAGTTTATTTCAAAAGTTGGATGCCACGCCCCCTTCGCCCACAATAAGCATTTATCTAGAAAAAGTCAAGTTTTTTTTTATGTAAATCGCGTATAACTCCAAAAGTTCTTTGTGTAATGATGTGTAATTTGGTAAGCCATCTGCGCTTGACACTCTTAATATACCCTGTAATTTTGGTAAAAATCGGATAAGTAGAACAAAAGTTATTCGCGAAATTATTTATCAATATTGTTGTTCCCAATGCATATGGACGTTTTAAGTGTGTGATTGACCTAGAGATATCAAATTTGGTGACAGTATTCGTGTAGGTCTTACGCAGATCAAGTTTATTTTAGATTTTTGCCACGCCCCTTTCCGCCCCCGAAAACTGTAAAAGCCGTAATAATGAACCTAGAGCATTGAATTTTGGTATGCATAATAATAATTATATTCTCAATGATTCCTGTGAATTTGGTTGAGATCGAGTTAAAAACAAGGAAGTTATTAATGAATCAATTTTATATGCAAAATTCACTTGCAGCTGCTCGCGCTTTGTTTGTTTAGTTGACAGTGTGACCATGTCGGTGTTGTGGATTTCTTCCCGCTATTTTCAAATATATACAAAACACAAGTTTCATTATATTTTTGGTATATTTGTTGTTAAAATATCATTAAAATTTTTTTTGTTCTCTCGAAATGGGTTGCGGGTGTCATACGGTCGAGCACTCTCGACTGTAGCTTTCTTACTTGTTTTATATTGTTTAAATACAATTTATGAAATATATATTATATATACATTTACCTTTCTACATTATATTATGTTTTCATAATTAAATTTAATTTTCATAAAGAAAATCCTTTTTGACTCATAGTCTAAAAGTATTTAAAATTTATTTTTTATTAAATATATTTTTTATATTTGTTTACAAAAAAATTCAAAAGGAAGAGAAGACTTTTTCCCTTATATAAAATATTATGTTTCCTTAAAAGATTTCAGTTATGTAGAATTGATTGAGAATTTAAATTCTGTCACACTTGTCTTATATGAAAATTCATTAAATAAAGTGTTCTGCCAAAATGTAAAATATATAATTCGAAATACTAAAATAAAATATGTTAGTTATTGCATATCTCATGAATTTTCCCACATGAATACTTAAATTCTTATTAAGGCAAACTCGCACAAGTCATTATGTCTATCTATTAACTTTTGACATTGGCGCACTTGCTGGCCATTGAATTATGCTGCCACTTGCCGGCTGCCACTTGCCACTTGCCACTGGGGCAAATGAGGCACAATGCGCCGGGGTCATATAAATTATCGCATAACGCACGCAACAAACGGCTACCTGTGTTGCCACCAGCTGTGGGTACAAAGCGAGTACATTCGATTCTAAAACTGCCGCTTTTGCCGCCTCACACCATGCCACGCCCACGCCCACTTTTCACGTGCCAGTTCGTTTGTGTGCCGCACAGACCGCCCCCCAATAGTTCAAATTGGCTTTAACATTACGTCGAAAAAACACATGAGAGAGAGAGAGAGAGAGAGAGAAGACAAAAGGGGGCTGGGCGAGGGCAAGGTTAAAACGTGGCTTTGGGGCAGTCGCCCAACCTATCGCCCATTATGACGATGATGATCATCAATATATGGTATGGCATGACGCATACGCAGCGTTGGCCAGCGGCGAGCTTAATCTTAATTGAGTATGCAACCGGGAAACCGGCTCCACATCTGAGTCGCAGTCCAATGCGGAAAGACAAACAACAGCTGTGCTGTGATGTGATGTGCTGTGGTCCGCTTCGCGTCATCATCAAATTGTCATAAATACATATATGTACATATGTAAAATCTCGCGAGGTTGCGGATGAAAGCGAAAAGTTCAGTAGCCCATCAGCAGCGGCAGCATCATCGCAATGCTTGTAAAAATTTGATGATGAGTTTCTCTCCCGGATTGCAAAGATATTTTTCAGAATGCGTAGAATGTAAATATAAACATATGCAAACAATGCATACATATATAAATCTACAACATTATATTATTTTATTGTCGTCCGATTGTTGCCTGTTATTGCTGTTGTTCAGCAATTTTTATCTGTTTGCTAAATGCTGCCAAAATTTGCATGTCACGCGCACGAGCTGCGAAAGAGACAGCTGTCTAAAGACCACGGGGATGCGAGAGAGAGAGAGAGAGAGAGAGGGGGAGAAAAGCGCTGGCAAGAAAGAATTCTGCCATTATGTGACGCAGAATAATATCGAAAGAAAGAATTGTCTTGCAGCAAGCAGGAAGCATTTTCATTCTTATACTCCTCTCGCAAGCAGTAGAAGAGAAGACAAAGCTAGAGAGCGAGATAGAGATAGAGATAGAGATCTCTATATCTCTTGGCGGAGTCGTCGAACCAAAGTTGTTTTTGAGTAAAATAACACAAAAATGCCGCACGGCATTCACAAGGTCTTTCGATTGATTGCTCCCCCAGCGGCCTTTTTTCTTCTTTCACGTCTTCACGTCTTCTTGCCTGATTCTCTGTTGTTTTTGTTCGGGGTTTTTTCTATTTATTTGTTTTGTTGGCTGTTCTTTGTGTATATTTCTGGTTCTAAGCAGCCAAGTCTGCCAGTGGCGTCCAACAGTGGGGGCCACACATGTGACGCTTTCATGACGAATGTTCTAATTGGGTTTGATAAGTTGCCTTGCCACGACGTTCTCTCCGAAAAGCACAAACACACCAAAAACAAAAAGAAAAAATCACAACAAAAATGCGTAGCGTTCGGTTAACTTGTCTCTCTGCGCCCAAGGTTCTTTCCTAATCATTTTGTTTCCTATCGACACGAAAATGATGTGTGTGTGCTTTCTGAAGTCGTGTGGGATTTTTCAATGAAGGAAATAACGCACACACAACCACAACCTCTCGAAACCCCACAACAACGACTGTGGGCTGCGTGTGTTCTCTATCACTCGGAGAGAACAAGTTATTTCACTTTTGATTTGCATGTAACGATCAGAAAATATTACTACTAAATGGCTTACACCAAGTTTTATCTAAGCTGGAACACGAGCGCTGTAATCGATATTAAATAAAATAATAAATGCTTTACTAGCTCTCATTTGACAGGGTATCTAAGCTAAGCACACATAAAAAGCTAATGCTAATAAATAATTTCGGTTATTTACAAATTAATTAAATCTCATATTTTTTATTTACACAAACTGAAAACGATATTCAATTAACTAGCAAATACGTTATTAGGTCTTAATCTTATCTAAGTTGAAAAATACAAACTGATTCGTAATAAATCATTTTTATTTATTAAATTATGCAATTTATTATTTTGTAATCGATAGTTCAAAGTTATTAAATACCACATCTCAATACACATAAAAATCCATTTCTAATAAACTAATTACTACAAGACAATTCAGTTTATAATTTTTCAAACTAAAGTTCTCACTCCAAAAATTGATCTAAAGTGTACATAATCTGTTTATTTATGCGTTCATTACTGCAGTTCAATAGCTTTTATTGTGATCTATGATTGTAATTACTTACAATACATCAATCGGTTCACTTACATATTGTATATGCCTATTAATCAAGTTGACCTTAAGATCTGAACATCCGATTAAAAACCTACCCATCAGGTGTGAGGCGGGAGTGTTGTATCGATTTGCATAGTCTGGCAATCTTATTCAATATGCCATTACCAATAATTACTACAACCACAACTTCATGCATAAATCCAATATACATTACAACAACCATGCGACACGTGCAACGTCTCGCACGCACCCCAAACCTACAGAGCACCGTCGGCTTTCCCTCCCCTCGTCTTGGCAGCCTCTCTTCAGCTCCCTCGTTGGGCACGTTGTGAGCGTGGCTAATAGCATAATTAACATATAGTGAAAACGAAACACGTTTGACATCAATGAATTTTAATATCAAATTGGCAAAAGCGAAAATGAAAACAAGTCGTGCTCTAGTTTGGGAGTGCACGATCAATCAGATACCCTGTAGATAAGAGGCAAATACAATTCGTTTGTATAGAATAATTTTTAAATTAAATGAAATAAAATAATCAACAACTGACTTAAATATTATCGATATCCACGCATACTATCGACAAAGAATTAAATTCCTTTGTAATCACTTTAAAACTGAAAGTTCTCATAGCAACAGCAACAATAACTCAAAAATTAATCGCACTAGAGTCTGTGGCTTTTCATTTTTGATTATGCTCGACTAATTGCGATTGCTGGTTTGGTTTTCAGCTCGTATATATTTTCTGAGTTCTCCCATTTCATTATTGTTCTCTCAGTTTGTCACACGCCAACTTTTATTATCTATCTATCGATCGCTTTTGACTCTTTCGGTATATTTTAATTAGCACTTTTTGTTTTTCTCTCTTTTTTGTTGTTTGCGTGGTTGTCGAATGTAGATAAATTATTTTGTATTTGCAAAATATATATATAATTCGCATTCTGTGTTATTTATCGAATTTTCTTTTTAATTGGATTTGTTATTGCCACATATGATGTGACTAATAGCATTCCCTTACACAACAAATAAACTCTGGAGTGCATTCGATAAGCCCTGCACTGATAAGCTATAACGTCTAGAATTTCGACTTTGAAGTGCCCCGTTAATATATTGGAACGCAACAAATGCGTTCTTAACGCACTAATTAAATAAAAAATTCATTGCAAATGCAAAAGGTCAAGAACTTTTTGTGTAGAAAAAGAAAGGAAACAAATTAATTATATTCTAAGTTAAAGTTTATTTTGGGAGCATATAAAAACTAAATTCTGTTTCTGGAAATTTCTCCTGCAATTTTTCAATTAAATATCAACTAAAGAGAAGCGGTTTGGAAATATATCCCATAGAATTCATGGAATTCAATATATAACTACGAATAGATAATTTGATAGCATTCTACAATTTATAATTTAAATATAAACCTGTTGTCAAAAATGTTTAAATTGCATTTAGTGTCATCGTGAAGTTGACAGTAATGTTTAATTTATAATTTCTTAATTGGAACATTAAAATAATTATTAGCTTCGAATTGTTTTTTTTGTTTGCTTAAATTAAACGATTTTAACTGGGAAATTAATTTGGATTACTTAAATTTATGCACTTTATTAATATTCTCTCTTTAATGTTCTATTTGCAGGCCGCGCTGTATAACAAAAGTGCCCCAGAAATGGCGATACTCATATCCTCAAAGGTGAATGGAGCCACACCGCTGGTCATCGCTTGCCGCAACGGACACTACGATATTGTGGAATATTTATTGACAAAGTGCCGTGCGAACGTGGAACAGGTCGGCTCGATTAGCTTCGACGGCGAACCCATTGAGGATGCGCCTCCCCTGTGGTGTGCCGCAGCCGCAGGACATTTGGGCATTGTGAAGATGCTGGTGCGACGGTCGGCCAACGTGAACAGCACGACGCGCACGAACTCGACACCGTTGCGTGCCGCCTGCTTCGATGGCCACTATGAGATAGTCAAGTATTTGGTGCATCATGGCGCAGGTGGGTACAACAAAAGCATGACTAACAAATCGACTGTCGAAGCTAATGTCTTTCTCTCCTCTCTCACACACACAGACTTCGAGGTGGCCAATCGACATGGACACACCTGCCTGATGATTGCCTGCTACAAGGGACACTATCGGATTGCCCAGTATCTGCTCTCGTTGAACGCCGACGTCAATCGGTGCAGCATCAAGGGCAACACGGCGCTGCATGATTCGGCGGAATCGGGTTCGTTGCAAATACTGCAGTTGCTATTGAAACATGGCGCCACCATGGACGTGGACTATTACGGCATGACGCCACTGTTGGCCGCCAGTGTCACCGGACATATGCCCATTGTGGAGCATCTGATAACGTTGCCGTGCGTGAGTCGAGTGGCCAGAATCGATGCCCTCGAGCTGCTGGGCGCAACATATGTGGATAAGAAACGTGATATGGCCGTGGCATTGACGCTGTGGCGACGTGCGCTCGAGGAGCGTGCCCAGACACCGCGCATCTACAAGAAACTGCAGGATCCGGTGCCGGCATACGAGCTGGTCACCGAGGTGACAACCATCGAGGAGCTGGAGGAGCTAGTACTCGATCCGGATGAGATGCGCATGCAGGCGCTCGTCATCAGACAGCGCATTTTAGGACCGACGCATCCGGACACCAGCTACTACATTCGATTCCGGTAAGTTTAGCACAAATAATATATAAAAATGCGATAATTGCAGCTACATTTAATTGCACATAATACATTTTTAATCACACAAATTGAAATAAGAACAAACGCACAACTATTTTAATTTCTAATGTAATTGTACATTGCAACATTTTTGTCTTAACGATAATTGCGCAGTTATAGGCATTATATTGTAATTTATAAATTCTCGGCTGTTCATTTGATATTAACAGTTAATGTTATTATATAATACATATTTATATATTGATGTCATTTCACGATCTTCTGCATATCGATCCGTTAAGTTTCTAACTTGAATAAATCGTTTCAATTTTTCACACTTTTTATCTGTTCGAAAGACTTAACGTGAAGTTGAGAAATGGAATTTTAATTAAGCAATATATAATTTATAATAATGTATATGTATGTATGTAAATAATATAAAATAATATTAATGTTATCAATAATGTTGTCTATTTACTTTTTAGGGGTGCCCATTACGCTGACGCTGGCCGTTTTGATCGCTGCATCGAGCTCTGGTCATATGCCTTGACTATGCAACAGAAAATATTGCAGCCACTTAGCCCCATGACACAATCCTCGTTGCTCTCGTTCGCCGAGCTCTTCAGTTTCATGCTGGTGGAGGCGGGACGCCTGCTGCCGCGCGGTCGCATCGTGCCCCCCATCGAGGCGGACGGCATGCTGACCATCTTTCACAAGGCCGTGCTGGAGGTGGAGCGCGGTCAGGCGTTTACGCTGCAGCAGCAACAGCAGCAGCTAGAGTCCATGTCGAATGCTGGCAGTAAACCTCTAATGCAATCACCCTCATCCTCCTCAAATTCATCCAGCTCCAGTTCCAGCAGCTCCTCATCGTCCTCGTCCTCATCTTCATCATCGTCATCGTCCACAACGCTGTTGTCGGTGCATCAGCACGATTGCAATCATGATCCCAATGCGCTGAGTCGCACGCTGGTCAGTGCTCTGCACATTGGTTGCCTGCTCAGTTCGCTGCTCGACACCGACTCCTTCAGCACGGAGATGCGTCGTCAAGTGATCTACGCACTCTATCGCCTCAATCGTCTCAAGGTGCACGTGCGCTCCGGCCGCACAGCGCTGCACTATGCCTGCTATCGTGAGGGCACCCTGGTTGGTCGCTATCCCTCGTGCCAGTTCCCGTCGGCAACGCTGGCCAAGGCGCTGCTCGAGGTGGGCGCCGATCCCAATGAGGTGGACGATGCGGGCAACACCCCACTGCATCTAGCTGCCACTTTGGAGCCCTATGTGGAGCCCTTGGCGCATACGCTGCTCGAAGGCGGCGCGCATCTGGTGAGTATACGAAATGCAGTTTACATTTATTGAGCTAATCATTTCTGGTATTTTGTAGGATACGAAAAACGATGCTGGCGAAACGTTCGAATCGCTGCTGGCGCCGACGCCGCTGCACAAAATCATTGATCCCATGAAGTACACATCGCTGGCGTGTCTGGCGGCGCGCACCATTAAGACGCATGGCATCAAGTATGAGGAGGCTGTGCCGGCGGCGCTCTACGAGTTCATTGAGTTGCACTAGGCGTGTGCTGCGACCTGTTGAGAATCGAGCGATGCGAGCACTGGACAGAGAGACGCAGATGGAGGAGGAGAAGGAGGAGGAGGGCAGATCAGACAAGACAACAAGACAGACCAGTTTCTGTGTGTGTGTGTGTGTGTTGACTCTCCCCCGCCACGCCACGCCCCACTCTCTCAATGACACTCACAACACTCTCAATGACACTCACTGACAACTCACTCAGAAAACGAATGGACAACACACTCACCCGCCCGCCATCGAAGCCATGGATAGCCACGTGGAATAGACATAATACTAATACTAATAATAATAATTATAATAGAGATACCTATAAATACCTACTACAACTATAACTACAAAACTATACAACTACTATTACTTATAAACAACAACCAACCAACCAACAACAACTAGAACTAGAGCAGCTGCTGCTGATGGGAGAGCGTAGGAGAGCGTTACTAAGGACTAGAAACTGATTTGTGATGTTTGCAAGCGAAGTGCCCGATCCTGGTGCAAGTTCATTTCGACCAGGATTGAAATCTGACGATCTGACGATCGACCACGACAGTGTCAAATACAATCGACAACGACGACAAACTACTACTAACAACATACACGACGACAACAACAATCACAACAACCACAACAATTTGAATAATGCTGTTAACTATTTTGCTTGCAAAATGTGTTGTATTGTGTTCTTGCTACTCTTTTTGTTTTTGTATGTATAAATTATGACTTTAATATTATGTATACGCCACATGGCGCTCGTCGGTCAGCTGAAAAAACAATTGCACGCCTTCTTTTTTGGGCGGCTGCATGAAAGTCCTCATTGGCTGCACCGACCACGCCCACGCGGCCCCTTGTTATGCGTATTTTAGTGTGTACTACAAACAAACAAAACAAAACAAAACAAACAAAACCCCTCCTAACTGATCCGTTTTTGCCAGAGCAATAAAAAGCGCGAACAGAGTTTGGAATAAAAACGACATTTTAAAATATATACAAATTATGCTTAATGATTTATCGATTCATTCTCAATATCTCTAGTATTAGAATTTTAACCACACCAACCAAACACACATACATATGAGTAGTATATATGTTTGAAAATATATATAGATCAAATAGATATGTAAATTCCAATTTTTTCGAACTTTTCGCTCACAAAACCAAAGATATGTGTCAATGGACTATTTGCTGGGGAGGCCTTTGTTGTCTGTGTGTTTGCTTATCGAGCAGCGCCAATTGACATGTTAATATTATGCATTAGGGTGCGTTCAATTTGCACCTGCAACGAGCGCGAGTCCAATGCCCATCCTTAGGTACTTAGGTAAGTATGCACGGCGACACTGGCGGCCAGATAAAGTGAACGATAAAGCGTCAATGATTGTAAAGGCAATTTGTGTTTGTTGCTGATAATAGCTTCAATCGATAAATGCAGTTGTTGGGATTATTGTGGTATGGCAAATCTTCTGCACGACTTTAGATGCTGTTTTTTTCAGAGCAACATTTGGTCAACAATGTATTTATTTAATTCTAAAATAAATAATAATAATATTCACGTTCTACTACGAAACAATCTAAAACCATTTTAGCAGCTCTTCTAGCTACACGAGCGTTACACTTTTTCTGGCCACCACTGTTGTCACACGACGTATGAGTATTTTTATACCCGCTACCCATAGGGTAGAAGGGTATTATGACTTAGTGCCAACAGAAAATGTATGTAACAGGCAGAAGGAGACATCTCCGACCCCATAAAGTATATATATTCTTGATCAGCATCAACAGCCGAGACGATATAGCCATGTCCGTCTGTCCGTCTGTCCGTCTGTCCGTCTGTCCGTCTGTCTGTCTGTATGAACACCTGGATCTCAGAGACTATAAGACATAGAGACACCAAATTTGGCAAAAATGTTCCTTCATACCCTACGCAGATCAAGTTTATTTCAAAAGTTGGATGCCACGCCCCCTTCGCCCACAATAAGCATTTATCTAGAAAAAGTCAAGTTTTTTTTTATGTAAATCGCGTATAACTCCAAAAGTTCTTTGTGTAATGATGTGTAATTTGGTAAGCCATCTGCGCTTGACACTCTTAATATACCCTGTAATTTTGGTAAAAATCGGATAAGTAGAACAAAAGTTATTCGCGAAATTATTTATCAAAATTGTTGTTCCCAATGCATATGGACGTTTTAAGTGTGTGATTGACCTAGAGATATCAAATTTGGTGACAGTATTCGTGTACGTCTTACGCAGATCAAGTTTATTTTAGATTTTTGCCACGCCCCTTTCCGCCCCCGAAAACTG
The DNA here is from genome assembly GCA_035047365.1 of Drosophila ustulata. NCBI lineage: Eukaryota > Metazoa > Arthropoda > Insecta > Diptera > Drosophilidae > Drosophila > Drosophila ustulata. The sequence goes on from JAWNPT010000094.1 coordinate 28,720,334, forward strand.
TAAAAGCCGTAATAATGAACCTAGAGCATTGAATTTTGGTATGCATAATAATAATTATATTCTCAATGATTCCTGTGAATTTGGTTGAGATCGAATGAAAAACAAGGAAGTTATTAAAGAATCAATTTTGTATGCAAAATTCACTTGCAGCTGCCCGCGCTTTGTTTGTTTAGTTGACAGTGTGACCATAACGGTGTTGTGGATTTTTATTCGCTATTTTCAAATATATACAAAAAAAACAAGTTTTAGTATATTTGGTATATTTTTTGTTAAAATATCATTTAAGTTTTTTGTTTTCTCTCGAAATGGGTTGCGGGTATCATACGGTCGAGCACTCTCGACTGTAGCTTTTTTACTTGTTAAAATTAGTTCGCTAGCTATTTTGCAGGACCGCGACGCATTTTCTGCCCTACGCTGTGCTGTGGTTGTAATTTGATTGAAATACATTGTCATGCACATGGAAATGATTTGTTTACGCTGCAAGGGTGTAATCATCATTGGTTATATGGGGCGTATACTCAACGGATAGCAGGTTTATCGCCGGAACAAGTTGGCATTAGAATACGTTGCAGCTTTAAGTTGATAATGCTTCTAATTTGTTTATCTATGCAACGACAATTCTAGTTAACAAAAGAACAAGAACTTCAGCAAATGCACATTGATTTTGAGCCTATAAAAGGCAATGGAAAATGGCTTGGAAGTTGTGCAAAATGTGGTTAGTAATTGTGTTGCTGGGCTTGAAAGTTATTGTTAGTGCTCAGGGCGAGGAGTACTTTGAGAACTATTACAACGAGATTGATATTGACGATGAGCTGGCGGACATCAAGACGCGCAACGCGTTGCAAAATCCTTGGCAACGTTGGCCCCATACCCAAATGTATTATCGCCTCTCCAGCGAATTGAGCGACGATGAAAAGGCGAATGTGCGAGCTGCGGTTGCCACGTTTAACGAGCAGACCTGTCTGCAGTTTGAGGAGGTCGAGGAATCCGCCCCACGTCGCTATGTCTACTACAAGAAGTCGCCCAACATGTGCGGCACTCGAGTGGGCTATAATCCTGTGCCGCTGCTTGGCGGCAGCTCTCATGATGTCCTGCTCACCGAGAAATGTCTGAGCAAGCCGGGCATCATTCAGCACGAGACTCTGCATGTGCTGGGCTTGTATCACGAGCAGAGTCGCTACGATCGGGATGAGCATGTGGTCATCGAATACGATAATATCCCACGCAAATATTGGTCACAATTCATTGCCATGTCGGACTCAGCCACCTCCACCTACGATGTGCCCTATGACTTCGAGAGCGTCATGCATTATCCTAAGAACGCCTTCGCCAAAGATCCCAGCAAGCCGACGATTCTTGCTCTGGTCGATGGAGCCCCCGTCGAGCGAGATATGGGCCAGGTGCTGGCTCCTTCCGAGGGCGATCTTTTCAAGGTTCGCAAGATGTACAATTGTTGAGCAGCTAAGTGAGGAAAAAGTGACAGAGTTGTTATGGACAATAGAATCTGAGCGCCTGTATTTATATTTATTTATTAAATAATAAATTGAAATAATATAAAAATATTTTCCCATAATTTTACTCATTTAGACACTGACAGCTGAAGTTTTCTAGTTCTTTTTCCTCACTTAAAAGCTGATTCTTTTTTCCGACAGTTATTTCACATATCCTTTTCGTCTCCAGTACAATCGCTTAGAAACTAATTACACGAGCAATTGCAAAGTTGTGTTCGACAAGATTTAATTATTTTGCTACTACTCTTTCAAGTGATTGAGAAAACTAGTCTCTTGCTTTTGAGCAGAAGAGATTTTAGTTGTTAAACTATTAAATGGATTAATAACAAATTCAATTTAAAAACTTACTGAACGAAAGTATTTTTTTTAAAGAATCGTGCAAAAATATATGTAGACTACATAAAGGCAAGTAATTATTTTCGCAATAAATGTTCGTCTTTTATAAAGTATTATGTTAATGAAATATATAAAATATAAATTATGTTTTATAAGTACAACTTTAAGGAATTGTTTTAATTCATAATTATTAAAATATATTCCATAAATGATATCTTAGTAAAATTTAAAAATAAGTTAATTCACAATTCTTGATTGGTTAAAAAATATATATGATTTATTAAATACTACTTATCAATATAAATAATAAATAATAATAATCGTCTTCGTTTACATATATGATTTGAATAATTCACTAATTTCTGTTAAGCAGAATATGTATTTGATAATAAAATGTAAAACAGCAATGCACTTAAAAATGTTCTTGTATTGATTAGCAAAAGGACAGCTTCTAATAATTGTATTGCGATATGCTTTTAATGGATGTAACTGCATTTCTAATCGATTCCATTAAATTCAACAAAAGTGTGAATGTAAGTGTCAGTTAACTGAACAGAGAAGGGGCCAAGCGACATCGGGGGGCCTTGAGCTGATCCTGGGCAGACAGCCAAGGCACTTAATGTGTGCTCTAAGTGCTTAAATAGTGCGAATGTCTGGATGCCGCCTTCTAAGTAACTGTCCATTATACTTCTAGACGGTCTGTGTGCGTGTAAATGCGTTGTGTGTGTGTGGGTGTGTGTGTGTGAGGGGAGGAGTCCTTTTAATTGACACATATCGAAAGCTATGGAAACTTTGGCTGCACTAATCAATATTGTTTTCTATATGGCAACGTGTTGAAAGTTGTTTGTTTAAATGTGTCTAACGGTAACCATAAAATCCATCGATGCTGTCTGAAGAGCATTTGCATACGAAATGTGCGCCGGCAATCCAAAGAGAGAGAGAGGGAGAGCGGGAAGAGGGAGAGAGTGCTGTTCGCCACAGGAAAGCTGTTCGAAAGAGCGGCTGGAAGCGAGCGCACATGTTGACTAAATGTTGTACCACTGTACGGCAAAAAGCTCTCGCTCGCACTCTCTCGCTGAAAGAGAGCTTTTGGCTCGTTAGCTCTCTCTTCGGCTGGCGGCCTCGCGAGGCTTTGGCTCTGGCTTTGGCTTCGGAAGCTCGGTTTGTTGTGGTGTGTTCGAGTGCTTATTTCAGTATATTTAGTGCAGTCGTTTCGTTCGGTCGTTCTAACGCTAGAACCGCTTAGCTTTTGGCCTACTGTAAGGACAATTCTCCCAATTCTCACACACACACACACGCACACACGCATACCCACACATGCACGCGCGCTGTATTGGTGTGTGTATTGTGTGTGTCTGTTCGCTTGAGGTGCGGCAACGAGTCGAAAGTAAAAGTTGTTCAATGTAAATAAATAAATAACCAGCAAATAAATAAATCAAATACGAAATAGCAATCAAGCAAAAGGCAGAAAGAGAGCACAGAGAGAGGATGCTACATTAAGTGCGTGAATAGTGTGTGCGAAAAGAAAGAAATGCCAAAGTAAATGATGTGAAATTAAAAGTGTTAAGATGACAATTAAATGAGAAATGCTTTCAAATATCGCTCAACTCAACTCAAGCCATCTGGGCTCATCTTTCATTTGATTTCATTGCAGCAACACTTTATGCACGTGGGCGTTTTGAGCCCCAGCCAAGGCCAAAGATGTAAAAAAAATTATTACCCAACTTTGTTTTGCATTTGTTGTTGTTGCTGCTGAAGGCCGCACGAACATAACTTTTGGCCTTTTCTTGTTTTTTTTTGTCGCTTTTTTTATGCTGCCAGCTGTTCGTCCTACCTCAACCGGACTATGGCACAATACACATTATTATTTCACCGATTCACAGCATATAAAACTTGGCTCCCAGCGAAGCCATTCATAATAAAATGTGTAGCCTACTTTTGGGAGCTAGTGAAATTTATGTGCGGCTGCATTTCGGCACACAAATATGTGAAGCTGCGAAGCCATTAAGTTAATGAATTGCCTGGCAGGCGAAAGAGTTTTAAATATTATTCATATGCGCACAAACTTGCTGAAAATAATTCGATTTGTGGGCCGTTTGAAGTCGAGTCCTGCGGGGGCCGAAAAAAACTGTCACATAAATTAAAGTCGAGGCATAACCATAACGATTTGCATTTCTAATAAAATTGCTTGCCCGGCTGTCAGATCCGCCCAACAAAAAAGGCAAACATTAAATGCATGAAAGGATGCCCGCTACCGACACATGTGGCATCCTGCGAGATTCCCCTCCCCTTGCCCCTTCCTTCAGCCAGCCAAACACCATCGACACACACACAAAAAAGGGATAAAGAAGTAATTTTACGCCGTATTTTATGCCACAGTTTTTTTTTAACCCGCCCGTAAGGACAACAGAGCAGAGCAGAGCACAGAACAGAGAGGACTAAAATCCCCGACCATAATGCCTTGTAAAGCTTTATCCCTTTTTTGTGTTGTGTTTGCTTTGATTTTCAGTGTTATTTTAAAGCATTTCTAACATCTTGAGCAGTGCTTAAAGTCGTCAATAAATAACGATTTAACAATATATCATAATTTAACCTCACTAATTGGAATACGCAAATTGTGCTAAACTGTGAAAAAAACAAGGAGCTAAACAACCACAACAACATTAACAACAATCGACAGCAGCAGCAACAACATCTGATAGTCGACCACAGAATTACAAAAAGGTAAATTTCAGTTTACTCTATAAGCTAATTAGCCGATAATTTCGTATTTTATTGTTGTTTGGATAATACTGATAATCGCCTAATGTCCTTAATCCCTACTCAACGCACAAAAAAGTAATGAAATCAAAACAAAAAAAAAAAAAAAAACGAGACCACACAATTGCTGTGTCCTTGAGCGGACTTTGGGGCTTGTTTTAACAGCAGGCACGTGGCTCATAATTTTGATTTTGCCAAACTTCGTTTGTGGTTTATTTGATGATGACACACAGCGGTTGGTCAACGGTCTTCGGTCAACTGGAGTGCTGTGGTGTGGAGTTGTCCCCACCCGCCTGAGCTTCACTGACCCCGACAAATTACGGACACGTTTTTCCCACTCCCCCCCTCAAATTATCGTTACAAAAATAGCTCGACTCGTTGTCGTTCGCTTTGGGGTTTATCTGCTTAACCAACTTGTTGAATTACATTCAATTGGAAGGTGTCGATACTGAAAGATTATCAGCATGCTACGTAGCAACGCAGGTTTTTATTAGCTTTTGAAGAAAACTAGAGAGAATGATAGTAGAGATTGTAATAGTAAAATAATAAAGATCAACAAAAGTAGAGATGCGAATAGTAGATATATTATATAGAAGAATAGTATAGAAATATAGCACAAATAGTAGCAAATAGTAAATAGTAGTATTAATAATTTATTAAGTTGTTACAATATATTTTAAGTTACGCGTCAAATAAAACATTATTGCATGGCAAAGACATAAAGACATTCACTCATCATCTGGTAAACTAATTCATAAATCCATATATAATATATTTATATAGCGGCAGTTGAACAGTTTTGTCGATATGAAATTTGGTTCAATGTGCCAATTTCCAATAGACATATCAACAAGAATATCCGCACTGCTATAAAATAGTTTTTGTTCAACATCAACAATCATTTTGCGAAAAGAGGTCGATTTAATAAAACGAAATGAATACGAATAATAATTTAAATAGAAAATAGCGCAAAACAGTAGAGTTACAGAGTACAAATCCACACTGTTAAAAAATATTATATTCCTATAGCTACTCTCTTCATTTTTTCAGAAGAAACTTGATCCCTTGCAGCCTTCAGCGACAAAGCTTAAAATAGCCAAAGCTTAACTGGTTGAAAAGCTCGCTCAGGTGGAATTTTCTTCAGTAAGCTTTTATTCCGATCAGGTGTATCTACAAGTCTGAAGTTCGAATATGTGCCATGCCAACTATTTAGTCTAGTCTAAAGTTATTTCTCTATTAAATATAGAATGTAAATCTATTGAAATTCCAAATTTCAATTAGTATAAATTCGAATGGAATTCTTATTGAATATTTGTATTAGTGGTTGAATGCAGTAGAGCAATCGCCATAAGCTTATAACCACAGCATCTGGAACAACAATCTCTGTTCGCATTCACACAAATAACGCATACAAAGGGGTCAGATAATTGTATCTGCTCCAGAGACCTGAATACATAGGAAATGCGAATGCGAAATCGGAAAAGTGATAACAGGCAGACAATGGCTTCGCTTAACTCCACACAGACTTATCTTTGACCTTTTGTATGGCATTCGCTCTGTGTGAGTGTGTGTGTGTGTGTGTGAATATGGAATTTTTTGAATTTTCATTTCATGTTTAATCTTTTTCGGTTACAATAAAACAGCTACAACGGAGATTATCTTTGAAAAGTATGAATACATATTTGCATATTGCTTGGATATTTTAATTTTCATAGATATTCAATATCAATAGAATGTTGCAATATTTTGTTGTTATTTTTTTTATTATTTAAGCCAAGCCGGATTAACCCTTTTGTTGTTGAGAAATTGTTGATATGTAAAATGTTTTTACAACAATTATTGTGTTAAAAGGGTGTATTGGACTGCTCAGAATTTAAATACATAATGCAGGCGAGGTAAACTTTAGTCGAGTCAAAAAAAATACTCATTCCACATTTCAAATGTAAAATAAATAATAACGATTAAAAAAACAGCACAACAAAGGAATAAAAAACATTGTGTTGTTGCTTGCAATAAAAACATTAATTTATTATGCATATCATAAATGTTGAATGGAAACAAAAGAAGCGAAAATCATGTGTGTGTGCGTGTGTGTGTGTGTGTGTGTGTGTGTGCAGTAGTTGCATGCAACGTCAACAGAGGGCGCCACATAATTAAAGTAAATTTATAGTTGACCAATGCACGCATTGTTTTTAATCAAATATAATTAAATGGCATGCATATTTCATTAATTAACCGAGCGGCGACGCTTGAAGGAGCAGGAGGCGTGTCCTCGCCAATCCTGCCGGCCCTGACAGCTGTCATCGCTGTCAATGACCCACATAAATAAATATGAGCATTTGTCTCGAACGCAACGAGTTGAACGGAAAACGGAAGCCAGCGAGTAACTGTTACAGCGCCTCGGACATTTTGCGGTTATTTCCCAGAGGCATCGACGCACTTTTTAATGGAAATTATAATGAGCCGTCGTGCTTTAATTATGCATTGCCAAAATGGGCGGTTGTCCTGGTCACGCCCAGGCACTTACAACTTAATGCCCCATCAACGTGACGTGCTTACGCTGCTTAAGCCTGTCCCCAGTTCCCTGCTCCCTGTTCCCCCCTCTTCATCTGCACCTGCATCGGCCCACGCTGCGTATACGCAACGCAACGCAACGCCGCGTTGAACCTTGACACTAATTACGACTAACAAAAAAATGTACGAGGCGAATATATGGCGAAAAGGCCAAGTCAAGTCCTTAGCCAGTTTGCCTCACCTTGCACCGAGCACATTCCTCATTGTTGTGGTCTGTCAGCCATCTAGGCTAGATGAAATGCCTGCGAGGCGTCGCTGATTTCCATCATCCCATCATCCCATGCTTAGCTTAGCATCCATTCATCCTCCTCTTTTGCCATTTTTCTTTCTCTCCATCATTTTTTAAAGCTGGCAGCAAAAAGTTTTCTCAAGCGCTGGAGATTTGACGCAACTCGACAGTTTTAAATGAAACTTTTGCTCTCATTTTGTTTTTTTATTTTTAGTTTGTTTTCTTGTTGTTAAACACTTTATCAGCCATTATTTCTGTTGCTGTCTGCACTGTAGATTGAAAATTCGGTGACCATTGTGTTCCGTATTTATTTCTAAGTTTAAAACAATTGGCTTGCAGACTCCAAAAGCACATCACGCATTTCACTGGGGAACATGTCTGACGAGTCTCAAGTGTAAAGCATTATTAGACTGACATTTTTCTACTCTGCAGTCGTTATAAAGTCACAGAATGGAAGTGGATGAAAATCTTATTTTAAACATTGAGAATTTTTGCAGAAATTAATTTATGATTTATTAACTATTAAACATTTTTATTCCATTGCGTTTTTATTAATTATGATTTTTGTCGCCGGAGAAAAATATTAATAAATATTACTTTTATTAGACTTATCAATTTATATTATATTCTTTAATTATTTTTTATTATTGATATGGATATATAATATATTAATTGATATAATTTTCTTTTCTTTTGCGTTTTCGTTCGATTTTTACTATTGCATTTAATTTAAAATGATGAATTCATCTATTGAAATTTATATTATTAATTATTATGAATTCCATTCTTTATTGTCACCTCGCTTAGTTTAAACGTAGTAACAAAAAATGTTTTTATAGTATTATTAAACTCGAATTTCAATTTTATATATTTTCTTACTTGTATTTGAAATAACATTATCTCTTATATGTACATCTACATTTAATAAAAAGCGCTATTTCTGTAAAAAGATTTCAACTATTTTGCGAGTTTTTCGTCTTATTCCTGTAAATCTCCTGACACGCCGAATGCCACAAATTTTAATAAAATTCTTTTAATGTGAAGCGAGCGCACTTTAAGCGAAATCACATAGATTTCCATTATAACATTTTTTGGTTGTTCCTCTTGTTTTGTTTTTTTTTGTTGTTTTGTCTATTTATGCTCCCGTTTTCTCCATTTGACTCCTGCTTCGATTATCATTTTTGGGGGAACATTTCGCTTAGTAAAAACATTTGGCATTTTTTGTGTGCGAGAAACACATTCATAAAGCAAACAAACACTGAACAGAGAAGACGAGGCGCGTGGCAGAGAGATAATACAAAATATATCTGCGCTGTTGTCCCCCCCAAAAAACACTGGCAAGGACAACGGCAGGATCAGAAGCAGGAGCAGCAGGCAGCACGTGCCGGCACACGCACAAATTTCCATTTATTTTGACTTTGACATTTGAATTTTTAATGAAATTCCAAACATTTTAACGCTCGCGACTCACAAAATGCCTTTTTGTTTCGCTTTCGTTTTTTCTGTCATTGCAGCTGCTGTCGCCAAAAAGGACACACACCAAAAAAGCAAAGGCGAGGAGACAGAGAGAGAGAGAGAGAGAGAGAGAGAGAGAGAGAGTGCGGGATAAAGGACAATCGCAATCAGAGTTTTGCCGGCCGGGCAGCGGCCAAAACGGCCGCTAATGAAGATGAAGTGATATCCAGTGATATCGTGTTAAAGTGGAATTAAATAGAATATAAATCGCTGGAAAAATGACGGCGATTTCTCAGCACCAGCCGAGCAGAACAAATGCAAAGTAGTTTGTTCTGACTAGAAGCACGTTCAGAGGGCGCTGCCAGCCTCCAATCGAGTCGAGCTGAGCAATTTGTAAGCCGACTTTCGCCAATTTCACGCATCACGCGCGGCGCGATGGCAGGCGCTAATAAGGCGACCAGCCACGCCCCCCAGTTGTGCATCCGTGCTGTCAAAAAAATAAGCATTCTCGACTAGCTCGCCCACGAAACTCGCTGCCCCACGTAACCCCTGCGAAACGGACGAGTGAAATATTATGGCAACTTTTCAAATGGAAACGCGCCAGCAACAACAGCAACATCAGCAGCAGCAACGAACGAATTTAAAACAACGAGCAACAACAGCAACAACTACGAAGCGCCAACGACAACAACGGCACACGAATCCAGTTCAGAATTTGAATCTGAAACTGAAACAGAGCTCGTCGCATTTCGAGTCGCAGCTGCTGGCCGAAGCGGAGGCGAAGGCGAAGGCGACATCATTCACGAATTGCACCCGGCTCCAGCCAACCTGCTCCACAGTCGCCTCCACCACCAGCAGCAGCAGCAGCAGCAGAAGGAGACGCAGCAACAACACCACCAGCAACAGCAACATCAGCAGCAGGAGCAGCAGCAATCGCAGCACGACTGTTGACTGCAGCAGCTGCCAGCGCGCACTGATAATGCTCAGCATGCTAGTGCTTGTTATCGTTGTGATATCCGGCAATGGAGGTAAGTGTCAGACCAGCTGAGCTGCTTTATTATCATGCTCACATACCCTGTAATATAGTTCAACTACAAGTATGCTAATATTGTGGAACAGTATGTGATAGTCAGCGGAGCAACTGTTGCGAATTTGAAGACATAATTTTCCTCAAAATATTTATTCATTCAATATTTCAAATCAATTTATATAAAATCCTTTCTTTGATTCTCTCCTTATCAAAAAAGGTTGTAATTTATGTTAAGCCAAAGATTAATAAATAAAATTAGACTGCTAATTTTGTAGTGGTCCAAAGACTTTCGTCTCTTAAAAATACATTTTTCGTAAGGAAAATATTATAACTAATGCTTATTTAGTTATTAGCTTGTTCGACAAAGTTTATAGCTTATATAAAGCAAAATATTAAACGTTTAATTAGACAGACTAATATTTGGCGGTTTCAAAGTCATTATCACTCTAATACATATTAATATAAGTTTTTTTTTTATTGCAAATATAATGACTACATTATTTGTAGATTAACATGTGAAATTATACAGACTAAAATTTTAATGAAATTGGACAGACTAATATTTAGAAAGTATTTATTAGTCTCTCGCATATATATTTTCTATTGAAATGCGTGTCAATGAGAATATCATTTTAAATAGGATTAATCAATTAAATCTTAGAGCTTTATATTTTAGCAAATAATTTAATTAATGAGAATCTTATCTAAAATAAGATTAATCAATTAAGTTCTATATTTTATTATATGATCCTGAAAATTATCTAACGATGTCGTGAATAAACATGAAAGATATTGCTGCCTTTAGCTTGCGTTACTCCAATCTGGCAAACTTTCGTTTTACTCTACTTTTACCGGCAGTTTTGATTGTCTCGAGAGTATTACGAAGTTTCGCATTTATCTTAAAAGCAACTCAGCACATATTATTTATCGATCCTACACATTTCAGCATGATTGCGTAGCAAACACAAACCACAATCAAGACCCCATTTGTCACATAGAGAATAAAGTAGTTCCACTTTCACCTTGTGCTGTCTTCAGCTGGCAAACTTTTCTTTTTATTTACCGTTGCTGGCAGTAAAAGTATTGTGTGTCTCTAGGGTATGCAAAAGTCGCAACACTTTCGATTTCTGTGCATTTTTGACTCGCATTCTTATTTTCATTTCGATTCCCATGGCGAATTTCGAGCCCACGCTGCCAGTTTAATCAAATTTTCGTGCTCCAGTTTGGCTGAAGCCAAATTGCAATTGTTGTCAAATTGATTTGACCAATTTCATTTATTGATTTCGATTTTCGATATCATTCATTTCGTTGTCATGCCCAATGAGTCAGCAGCAGCAGCAGCAAAATCAGGCAATAAGTGTTGGCTAGGCAGTTTGTTCGTTCCATCGTCGTCATCGTCATCGTCATCGTCAGCCTGCCCATCTAGTCAGTCGATGCCAACTTGGCATTTTTCAACGCTGCCTCCTTGCGTCCTTACATAATTCCGGTTGGCGGGGCGGAGGGCGCTGAATTTTTAGGTTAGGTAATTAATTTTGTGTGCCTGAAAAGTCTTGGGAAATCAATGTTTTGGCCAGAGCAGAACAGCAGAGGTGGCTCTACATACCCATCAACTCCCCATTGGCTTCCCATGCCCTGATTGAGTGGGTGTGTGTGTGTCTGTGTGAGTATCAGAATTTGAGTATCTCTCTCATCCTGGCTGTGTGTGTGTGTGTGTGTGTGCTTGGCGTGTGTGTGTCTGCGGTTAAGCTTTCATTTTAGTTTCATTTTTCATATGCCGTGCGCCAGCCTAATGACGAGCCTGCCTCTGCGTTTTGGGCCACCTGAGTGGACCAGATGGCGGCCCAAATCATCATTAGGCTTTAATGAACTGTGCAGCCGAATGCGAGCACACTCTGCATTATAGATGAGTCCGCTCGCATTCGATTGTATTTGTTAATTGAATGTTAAACATTTGCATTTTTGCACTTCTTGGTCATTTGTTATGTCCATACGAATTAGTTGACGGGCTCGAATTTGAGGCCAATTGATTTGTTCAACAGCAAACACTAATTTGCGGTTATCCAAAGTTATTCGGTTTGTTTACTGTTTATAAGAATTAAATAATTTAGAGTTAATTGATTGCACATCATTTACAGAATTGTATTTATTAGAGTTTATCTGGTTTTATCCGGCGTTATCCACTTGGCCAGTTACATTTATCCGAGATTATCCGAGTTTATCCGATAGTATCCGATGTTATCCTGTTTTATCCGTCAACTAAAAAATACTTTATTCTATGTGTAGAGCATTTGCTTATGGTTAATAACTCTATTCAAAACCTTTACGACAACATTTTTAATTAATAATTTATAATTCCTTCACATCTGTAGACTTTAATTTCAAAGTATTTATTTTCGATTTAATATTTAAAAATAGTAATGTTTTCAATGTAAAATAAAATAAAATTATACAAAATCTATAAACTCGTTTTAGTAGCCAGAAAAGTGCTATTCATTAATAATTTCCTTCTTGCGCCCACTGAACTTATTCAAATTGTATTTCTTTTTATTCGGTTCTCAAAAACCACATTTGCCAATTGCTGAACTGCTCGAAGTCGTCTGTTTGCATTGTTTACAACTTTTTTTTTTTTCAATTATGAACATTTATCCGTCGTATCCGAACAGCAAAGATGTGTAAAGAACGCACTTTATCAACTTATGGGAAGCCTTCCATGGCAAATAAAAGCCACACAAACTTTGTCAGCAGTTTTGTCAACTGCCAAATGTCAGGCGAACTCTTCGAGCTCACTCCCCCGCTCAATCAAAAAGCTGAAAAGTTGAATGAACAAATATTCAAATAACAGTCATACACGACAGTCATCGTACGACTTCGCTTGTTTAATATTTTCGCATACTTTTCGCAATTTGATGTGCTCCACCACCAACACCACCACCAACACCATCAGCACCACACAACCACACAAAAAGGACAAGGCGGCAATAAAAGATCCACGGCTCAAAACGCAATACCTTTAAATATTTAAAGAACTTTGCGCTGGCATTTTCAGATGAGGGGTGGGGGGGAGGTGGCAGCAACAACAACGATTTCTAATTTTTTAAGTGAATTTAAAAATTTAAAAGTTTTTCGAGACGTCACACACACAAAAGCAAGCCACACACAAGCAGCAAAAAGTTTTGACATTTCAAATGTTTCTGACATGAACAACGCCATGTTAATAATAACAGCGAGGGCGTAGCTACAACAGCAACAACAACAAGACAAGGACAACAACAGTGAATAGAGAGAGAGCAACAGGAACAAGCCCTGCGGTCGACTGACGTTGACGTAGTCGCTACGAACCGGCATATGACTTTTTGATTTCTGTTGGGCGCTTTTAAGCAAAAACGTTGAAGCTCTAATTTATTGTTGTTGGTTGCTGTTGTGTCTGTTGTTGTGGTAAATGTTGCTGCTGTTGTTGCCGCTGTTGTTGCTGTTGCCATTACCGTTGCGGTTGCCGCATCCCAAGCAGTCAATTTATTTTAATTTCTAGCCAGCGGCTCTTTATTTATCATGTTGTTTTGCGCAGACAGACAGACACATGATGAAGCCCCGGCCAAGCGAGGAGGTTAACAATATAAACGATGAGGGGGAAGAGGAGCGGGCGAAGGCGTGATGGGCAAAGCCAGTCGGGATTTTGACGCTGCTGCTGCTGCTGCTGCAACTTATTAGCAACATTGTTTGACTTGGCAATTGAACAGCGAACATGAAAGCCCGACTTGTTGTTGTTGTCGTTGTTGGTCAAGTTGTTGCTGTCGAGTCTGGCGGGCATGCTGTCAATACAGCTAAACGCAACAACAAGGATATGCGACTTATCTGTCCAAAACATGGCCAAGGGCTGCTACCAACAGCAAACGAGCCAGATAAGTTGTGACTGTCTCTCAGACTCTCTCTGTGTGTGTGTGTGTCTGAGTGGGTGTGCGTGTGTGTGTGGATGGGTGTCTTGGGCCAACGTGCACAACATGTTTAATCTAATAAAGTCAGTGGCTGCCAACTATAAAACGGTCGCCAGCGCAGCGCTCGCCGAGCGCCATAAAAAGTTCTCAGCCTGAGCGTAATAAGCGTATCAAGTGCCCCACAAACACACAAACACACACACACACACACACACACACACGCACACTTAAGATATAAAAGCATGTGTGAGTGTGTGTGTGTGTTTGGTATCTAGCAGACGTATCGGCGTCAAGCTCAGCGACGAGTTCTCGGTGCCTTGCCTCGCTGCTAAGTGATGGGATAAATGGCGGTGGATAAAAATTGCTCGTAACTACGCAACAACAACGACAACGAGTACAACAACAACAACAACAACAACAACAACAACGACAGCAGCAAAAACAACTCATGTGTGTGTGTGTTTGGCAAAAACATGAAAATTTGATAAACGTAAAGCATAAAAACAAAAGCACAAAACAAAAGTTTATGCCTCATGTACGACGCATGTTAGCAACTTCTGTCTATGTGTGTGTGCTTGTGTGTGTGTTTGTTTGGGTGTGCGTAATTTGCTAATTACCTAAATGGTTGCAAGGTATGTGAGCCAAGTTAACTATGTGTTTTCGATGCTAAACTAACAATGTGCTCCGGCATCGGGTTTTAAACACAAAAACTGTTTTTCGGGTCAACAAGTTAACAACAGCAGCAGCAGCAGCTACAGGAGCAAAAAAACTGAACTAATTGAACAATTATGCTAACGATATTGATATGGACCATTGAGCGAAGGCTTAACCAAGAGTAACAACGTATGTGGCAATTATAAAGTTATCGCCCCAAAAAGTTGCATGCCACTTAATGCTATTGGGTAATTTCCACATTGTACTTTGCAAACAACGGCTTCAATTTGTGGATATTGCGAAATCTTAAGGATTACATATTTTATCAGTAGCATACAAATTGTGTCTTTAGCTTATTGGTTAATCTTCGTCTACAATTCTGCAAACTTATTCGATGTCTTTCTTAGTTTTTGCTCTTTTATTATATGAAAGCTTTTATATAATAAAGAAGGCTTCGCAATTTTAGCAGTACTAAAAATATTTTACTATCGAGCACAGATTTTTGAAATCAATATATTTTATTTCTTGCAAGTTTACTTGTTTCATATTGATTTCTATATTTTTTAAAGTAAAGAAAGTAATAACAAAATAGATCTCAAGTGTCATACACATAGAAGACAATAATTACTATTATTTCTTTTAGGAGTTAACTCCATTATTTTTTTTTTTTTAAGAAGTAAAGTGTTTTCTAATGTTACTATACAAAAATATTTTTACTTCAGTGAAACTGAGGTGGCCTGAATAATTTAGCCTTGAGTTGTCAGCTTTCTTTCTTAGCGACTTTAACAATTTGTCAGCATTTGTTACAGCTACTCTAAGTATCATATATATTCCCGCAACTGAGGAAAGCCAGAGCTTTCGGCACTAACAATCCCGCTGCTTTTTCCAAGCAGAAGAGCTCATAATTCTATTCCACACTTTCATGACTAGAAGCCAGTAGAAATCTTGGCCATCGTAGTTTTTCATTGCAGAGCGAACTATGTTTTCCATTACCAGCAAAGCTTATCCTTTCATTACTCCCACAGCTCGCCACTTTATCACAAGTATAATTTTTTAGTATTATTCACCTCGCTTTTGTGTTGCTAACATTCAGATAATCATAAGTTTAGTTTTTAGAAAAGATGATTTAGTTTTATGAATATTTTTGACATAGTAAATTAATTATGAGAATAAATTGAGAAACTTAAAAGTTTGTAGTTTTTCTCTCAAATGCCAAAATTATTTACAATTTTATAATCTACTCACTTAATGAAAACAAAACAAACAATCGCGCCGCAGACTGTGAGAAATGTGGGACATATTTTGTTGCAAGTTTTTGAATTTCATTTCCGACACGAAATGTTTTGTGATACAATTCGAGCAAGAAATTTGCTGAAATTGTTGCGGAAATGGAAGACAGAGCATTTTCAAACAGCAACCGGAAGTAATTACAATAATGATTTCCCACAACAAGTATACGACATGGGGGACGTTTAAAAACATATGTAGCATCCACTTTAATTGCGAGCTATTCATGACCATACTGATGAGTATTTTTGTTTCTTGCAGTGCTCGCCGCACAGCGTGATTCGTACAAATCGAAGGATATGAGCAGCAGCAACAATGCCATACCGAATGAAGGCGATGCCGCTGCCGCTGCCGCCGCTGCTGCTGCCGCTGCTGGTGGCAATGGTGTGACCGGAAGCGGAAGCATGACGAGCACAACCAACAGCAACGGAAGTAACAAAAATAGCCATGCAGCAAACAGCGGCTCAGTGACAACCGACATCAGCTCCAGCTCCAGTGCCAGTTCGACTTCGAGCTCAAGCTCGAGCTCCGGCTACAAATCGAATGCCGCGACGACAACAACAACGTCGACGATTGGCGGCATGGCCAGCGGCAGTCT
Organism: Drosophila ustulata; assembly: GCA_035047365.1. Taxonomy (NCBI): domain Eukaryota; kingdom Metazoa; phylum Arthropoda; class Insecta; order Diptera; family Drosophilidae; genus Drosophila; species Drosophila ustulata. The sequence goes on from JAWNPT010000094.1 coordinate 28,736,700, forward strand.
GCACAAGGGCAACACAAACGCATCGCCCGCCGCCGCTTCCGGCATCAATCGCAACAGCATCGATCTGATCGACGACTCACGCAACGGCGGCCCCTATTTCGATAAGGGAGCCTCCAAGAATGTGACTGCGCTGCTCGGCAAGACGGCTTATTTGAATTGTCGCGTCAAGAATCTGGGCAATAAAACGGTAAGAGCGCGAGCAATTGTTATGTCATTATGTGCCATCAAAATGCGATTTGTAGCGGCAACAGCAAATCGAGATTAGGGAGGGAAATCGGGCGTGTAGTTGTATGTGTTTTTTAGCTAATTAGCACGTAAACTGCGCCCACATGGCGGCTTTTGGCTAATTGTTCCGCTGCCAAACAAAATGATTAATTATACCGAAACAGGAAACAGATTTTACTTTATTCAACTTTCACGTTGCGACTGCGAGTGTGTGTGTGTGTGTGTGTGTGTGTGTGTGTGCGGAAGGAAATGCCGCAAAACATTTCACAAACACAATCTCCCGACCCAGGCAACACCACAACACTTCCGGCCTAGGCCTCCGACAAATCCAAAGCCCACCAACTATTCAAATCGACTCCAGGGAACTTCCACCAACCAACCAACCAGCCGAAAAAAAATAGAGTAAAAAAATGTGAAAGCTTTTATTTTGCTGGGTTTTTTTTTGTGCAGCTTAGTTTTGCAACCTGCGCCGTAGTCATTCGGTTTCCGTTACTTCCTGTGCGGTCTGCCCACCGTGCCTATTTCCCCATTTTGCCGATAATAATATGTTACATGCCGAAGGACTCAGGTATAGAGTGTGTGTGTGTGTGTGTGTGTGTATATATGATTAGGTGGTTGCACGGTTTGACGGTTGGGTCCTTGCCACTTGCCACTTGCCACTGTTTGCCTCTGTTTGAGTTGCGGTTTCGAAAACTAATTTGCGTGATTATTAAATTCAAGAGTAGCTCTCTCGCTCTGGGTTGAAAAGTTTTTGGGGGGCCTTCAACGCTTTCAACGCATGAGAAAGATGTAGGTCAGGTCAGCTGGCAGAGACTGAAAGACAGACGGTTAGACAACTTCATTAGATGCCAATTAGTTAGGATAACTTCATCGATCATCGGCTGGGCGGCCATTGAGTTAATTAAAGCCATTATTTTTAGCAAACTTTACACTCAATTATTGCTGCGAACTGAGTGCAAAGTCTTGTTAAATGGTCAGTTAAAAGTTGATAATGCATGCAGCTAGTAAATATTTAAGTGTGTTTTAAGCTAATGTTGTTCAACTAGTTATTATTGTTAAAACAAATGAGCAGTTGGACTTGAAGTAAATAAATTATGAACACGAATTATTTATTCTGCAGAAAATTTATTAGGAATTTTGAGGACGATCCGTGTAAATAGTTTAAGATTAAAGATAGCTGCAAGTTGAGCAACTGAAATAAATAAATTCAAATGATTTAGTGTTTCTAGTAATTATACTTTTATAGGTAGTTGAAGAAAATGTGATAATCCTTATGAAAAGCTTAAGATTAAATTAATTCAAAATCAAGTTAGTGTTAAATTTCAAAAGAAAATTTTGCATCCCTTTTTAGTGTAATATATTTTTAGGTAATCCTTAAGAACAACTTAATATTAAAGAATACAAAATTATTTCAAAATCTCGGTATCAATTTAAATGCCTTTAGCTTGCGTCAAGTTGGAAATTCTATTAGTTTTTAGCAGCTTCACATCTTAATTTCTCGCAGCTGTTTGAGTCGTCTCGTAGTTTAAACTTAACGCAAGTTATTAACAAACTTGCAGAAAAGTAAAAGTCGACTGGGAAGCTAAGAGTGTAAAGTGTAATCCTTCAATGTCTCCGATGTGATTAAGTTGCTGCGATATGTTACCGTGTATTTCTCGGCTGCGTATTTAAATAATTTTCCACACAATTTTCAAAGTTTGTGCTTAAACATCATTTGTTTGAGTTTGCAGCCGAAAGTCTAATTAGCTTTCACCTTGTGGCATGCCACAACAGCAACGGCAACGGCAACGGCAACGGCAGCGACAGCGACAGCGGCAACCGCAACCCAAAAAACCCATACCAAAAGTGGAAAAAAACCCCAACGTAAAAACGAACTTTCCAACTCCATTTCCGTCGGTGTTTTTCAGTCCCCTCAGTCCTCTCCTTCGCCATATAAGTAATACATCACTGAGATTTAGCGGAGCAGGCGGGGGAGGAAGGAAACTTAAGCCAGCCGACAAAAAAATCGGTAGTATTAACACCGTCGTCTTCTTGTTTTATGCGTGTGCAGCGCGTAATGATAAACAGCGAACGGATGTTGATGTTTTCTACATTATTAATGGCGCTTTTCATTAGAGTCGCAGTCGGAGTCGACATTTTACGGTTGTTGCTGATAACAGCATGCGAGCCAGCCAGCGAACGGTAATGAATTCGAATGGGGGCGTGGCACCGCCTGCCCCGTATTACGCATATACCCCTCCCCCCCAAAAAAAAAAAACAGGCGAAAAAAACAAAGCGCTTCTAAATAATTCATAGCCACAAAAAAAGTGAAAGTCGACAGCAAAAGTTTAAGCATGTAATCAAGCGTCAACTACGCGAATGGCAGGCGGGCAAGATACCCTGTAAATATGAGTATTTAATTACTATAGGTGTCTTATCTGTTTATAGAAAATAGAGAAGAAATTCGTTTGTTGGTTGTAGTCGCTTGAAACACTTAAATAAATAAATCATGTTCGAAGTACTGAAATTAATAGTTAAATAATAAATCAATAAATAATGTGTATTTACTATATAACTAATTTTTTAAGTTTTTCAAATACACACATTAATTTAATATTCTCAAATAATCCCTTAAATCATTATTTAATTAGCTATTTATTTCTTAACTTTCCAAAAGTTAAGAAATTACTTTTTTTTCAAATATCTTATTTTATTATTTGTTCTTCAACTTAAATTGAAAACAAACTGTGAATAGCAAACTTATATGTCCGAATGTTAGTAGAAGTCTGAAATGATTTAATAAATTGTTTTTATTTTAATTTTATTGTTTCTTCTATTTTTTATAGAGAGCTGTTTATGTTTATTACATTTTGGATTATCTTTGAAATATATGTCTGTTCTATTGTTTGTCGTATTTAATCGTCTCAACCTCCCCAACAATTGACGCCCCTGGCAATCAGAGAGTATTCGCATAACACGAGCCAAACAAATTTTAAAGCATACTTTCTGGCGCACTGCAAATTGAGCCATAAAAACGTCAAAGATTTCGCGCTGATGTTGTTTGCACAGCTCCACGAGCAACCAGAAAAAAGAAACGAAAGTATTTCTTTGCTGGCTCACAACGCTGACTGCAATCGATACACAAATTTTACGATACTGTAAACACGCATAATGCGCATAAACTTGGGGGCGCTAAAGAGGGCGTGGTTGGGGTTCCATTTTGGAGGGAGCAGCTGAAGCTTAAAGTAAATTTCGCGGTTGGCGGGAGCTTGAACTTAGACAACAAGACAGCCGAGGAGGAGGATGAGGAGAACTGTTGACTGTTTTATAACTGCTTCAACATTTGGTGTTAATTACATGCAACTTTCTTTAAACAGGCGGCAAGGCGGCGAAAAGTTTTCGCCAAACACCTGCAACAATCTGGCTGCCAAGGTGCACAGAAGTTGTGTCTCCTGCCCTAGCCCATAGACAGAGAGAGCGAGAGTTTCTTGTCCATTAAGTTTGCCGTCGCTCTTGTCGTCAGGCAGCATGTTGCTAAGCTGTTGTCATTGAAATTGAAAATGCTCACAGCTGACGTATGACACGCGACATTCTGGGCAAGGCGAAGGGGAAGGAGAAGGAGCGCAGGGGATGGCAGGAAGACCACCCTTAAATCACAGTCACTTAAAAATGTTGCGCTCGAGACACGTTAACAGCAGGTGGTTGCCAAACAGGCAAACAGGCAAACAGGTGTGCATTAGCGTGTGGGCGTGGCAGCTCAACACCCACTGTTGCCTTCAATTTGCCTTTGAGCAACAACGTTTGCCTTTGCCCCATTGATAAGGGTAGCAGGGAGCACAAAACCTCCCCCCTCCTTACTCACACAAAGGGAACGCATTCTCTTATGTCATACTCATATGTGGATGACAAACTTTTTCGCTTTTCGCTTTTGCTTTTCGCTTTCACTTGAAAGGCGGCACTCAGATTTTAAAATAAATTTGCATTTTACACGTGTGGCTGACGCAAACAATGCCAAACATCATATCCTATGAGTCCACGCAACAACAACAACAGCGTAAAAAGAAAACGAACCTCTTCAAAGATTGCGCATTAAATTGACTTTTTAAACTGTTTGCCCAATAAATTAAACTGAACATGCAAATTTGCCGCCAGTCCCCTTCCAATAACAATCGAAATCTTTCGCTAAACTTTTCATACGAAATACGAGTATATTTTCTTTTTCTTTTGTGTTTTGTGTTTGCTTTTCAGATGTTGTTGCAGGTTTCATGGGTGCGACATCGGGACATTCATCTGCTCACCGTGGGTCGCTATACATACACGTCGGATCAGCGCTTTCGGGCCATTCATCAGCCGCAAACCGAGGACTGGATGCTACAGATCAAGTATCCGCAACATCGCGACTCCGGCATCTACGAGTGTCAAGTGTCGACAACTCCGCACATGAGCCATTACATACAGCTGACCGTTGTGGGTAAGTAGAGCGGATAGGGAACTTTATTTTAATATATTTTTAATATATCTTTAAAAAAGAATTTAGTTTAAAATTGAACAGTTAATTAAGAAAACTCTCGAATTAGCTTTATAAATATTAGCATGGGGAAGCAAAATAATAATTAAATAAAAACATGACAGAAATAATCAGAAATATAGATGTAATCATAGAATGAAAAAATGTTGCTTTTCTAATATTTATTGTATTTCAAATTTTCTTGAGAAGAAGACTGAGATCTTTTGTTTACCCTTCTCAAGTATATATGTATATAAAATAATTATACAGTCTACAGTCTGCAGTCTAACCCACATATTGCGTCTGCTATCAAATAATTTACTTATAAAAGCCCTAACTTCAAAGGGGTCAGAGCAGGCTTGTTGTTTCTTCTGTTTCTTGTTTCTTCCTGTTTTTAAGCCTGGCCTAATTAGAATTCAACTTAAGTGCGAGTATATAACCAGAACTTTTTCGCTGTTATTCTCAAGTTTTTCATTTAAAAATTTTGGGTAAACAATTTCCTGGTGTTATATTTCAATGATACGCCATAAACATTAAATACCATTCTGCTAAACTTTGACACTTGTTGCTATGGTCAAGGAGTGGGAGGCAAAAAAATCTGAAATGCTTCATTGAGCATTAGGCAAAGGAGTAAAGAGCGCAGAGGGGTAAAGGCTGAGGTAAAGGGTAAATGGGCACTTCACATTCAGTAGAATTTGCAATGAAAATCTTTTGAAATTGTTGCGCATTTAAATTACACTTGTATTTCTAATTAGCCAAGGTAAAAATGTTCGTTATTTGCCTAATTGCCATTTCATTTAAGCCCAGAAATTTACATTGCAAAGTGCCTAGAAGTGCTCAATGCCTGCGCCCTCAATAGAAATCGAGCAAATGAGTCTAAAAATACGAGCCCCAATGACTACGCGAGATTGTTTGTAAATAAAAAATAAAACAAAACTTTTCTTTTAACGTTTATTTTTGCAGAGCCATCGACGGAAATAATCGGCGCACCAGATTTGTATATAGAAAGCGGTTCGACTATAAATCTCACCTGTGTCATACTCAACTCACCTGAGCCGCCGGCCTATATCTTTTGGAATCACAACAATGCTGTAAGTGCGAGTTTTCTTTTTTTGCTTTGCCATTTGCAATTTGCGCTGCGTTATTTTTGTCAATTTTGGACAGGCAATTACTTAGGGGTATCATTATGGCGTTACCTATAAATGATGAGGGATCTGGGGCGATACTTCAATTTGGTAACTTTTAAATTAGCTTTGCAATGGCAAAAACTGTGCAACTTTTTTGTTGTTTTTGTGTGTGTGTGTGTTCTATTTTGAGTGCAAGAAAATGCCATTTAAGCACTATGTGAAAGCGAGGAAGGACCCCAGAAAACCCGTCGAGGCAAGGGTTTTAAATGGATTTTGGTTTTCCGTCCCCTCTGCCCGCCATACTCTTCTGCCCTTGAAGTCCCTGCCCTATGCGCTATTGTTGGCATCCCTGCGGCTGTTGAGCCACGTTTTAGTTTTGCCATTTTAGGTGTTTTTCCTCAGTTCGTCTTCAGTTCATGCTTTGGGACTTTAGTCACGGCCATGTTTTAGCTTATTGTATTGGGAATTCGCAAGGGTTGATGTTGTTCACGGTCCCAGTCTCTGTCTCTCTCTCTCTCTCTCTCTCTCGTCATTGTTGTATTTATTTTCTATAGAGCATTTTGGCGGCGTGGCTTTTAAGAAGGGTTTCTTCTTCAATAGGAAGTTGCCATTAGTGTCAGTTTTTTCTCCTGCTCGCCTCTTTCTCTTTTGCCAGATTTAATTTTATTGTTTTGCTTTTATTTGCAATCTTTCTTATTTTCCTATGCATATTTTTTAGCCATCGTCGACGTTGGCGTCGGCGTCACCGTCGTCGGCATCATCTTTGCCTTTGACTGAACTTTTGGAAGTTTTTAATTTTCCAGCTGCGTGCAACAGTGCGTATGCGTAATCTGGGGACACACAGTTTTATGGCTTAGAAAATGAACGTCGCATAAAATCTAATTTGATGTGACTTCGTCCATGCGGCATTGTAAATGTCATTCGCATACAAATTGCAAATGTTTCTCACGCTCCATCCTTCATCCGTTTTCCTTGTCTCCTTTTTATACCCTGTAGTGTTTCTTTTCGTTTCGTTTCTTTTTTTCTTTTTGGGTGTTTTTGTGCTTTTCTTGTTTTGTGTGTGTTTTATGTGCGCACATAAATGCTCAAGTGCTGCTTCAGTCTGTGTAATTCACTGGTTTCTCCTTCATTCTCTTCTGCTCTGTCTTTACTTTACAGATAATCAACTATGATTCGCCCAGGGGCGGTGTCTCGGTAGTTACCAACAAAGGTGAGACGACGACATCGTTCCTGCTGATTAAATCAGCGCGTCCATCGGACTCTGGGCATTATCAATGTAATCCATCAAATGCAAAGCCCAAAAGCGTTACGGTACATGTGCTGAATGGTAAGTAAAATCAACGAGAACTCAACACAAAATCCACAAGCCAACACAAAAGACAATATTCCGCAATGAAAATGAAAATGCAAATGAAAGTATAATAATAAAAAAGAAAGAATAAACATTTGCCAACAGCAACGAATGCAGCATACTCTACAATAATAAAAATGCAAATACTTTTCAAGTTTTAAATTTAGGCAAAATTGAATTTAATTCATATTAATTTCCCACGAAGAAAATAATTTATAACTCAATAAATATCGTGACAATTATATTCTATAAAATTCTAAAAAGAATAACAACAAATGTGATGTCTGTTAAAGTGAATATACCCAGCTCGCAGATACTTTTGAATGGTCAACAAAAGTACAATGGAGCATGGCGAAAGTTTGGCGTGATGGTCAGAAATATAAATGGCAAGAGACTGACTCGGTCCAGACCAAAGCCATCCCCATCCCCATCCGCATCCTCATCGTCGCTGTCGAGTCGAGAGGAATGCACAAAGACTCACGAAAAGTGCAGAAGTAAAGCATGCTAATGAAGAAGACAAAAGGGTTAGAAGCGCCACGGCATTGTGGCGAATGCGGGTTTATGAATGCTTTGTGGCTGAGAAATCTGAATGCTTGAATGGCGTGCAATGAATCAAGAGGTGCTGGGCGGGCACTTAAAGTGATTCTCGGCAACTTGAGGCATGAGCAACTTCAGTTAATAATTGTCCGAGATGCGCTGAAGTGAAGTGAATGGTAAACTGAAAGGTTTCTCAAGGAATTCCTTTGAGCTGGCCATTAAGGAATCTCTAAATGACTGTGAGTAAGCAATTTTTGCCGACTCTCTCTCTATATACTATATATGTATATACAAATTGAGTTCAGCTAAATAGTTTGCCTTCACTTTGCAAAAAGAAATAAATTGTAAGAAATTTCGCAAGATGCATTTAAAGTAAATGGTTAAAGTTTTGCACTAGAGAAAGTCAATTAGTTTAGGTGGAAACTTAACGCAGAAAAGTCGTTTATTAACAAGAAATAAATTTATTGAATTGTGCTTTATCTTCATTAGGGGAATTTAAATTAAGGAGCAAATATTTTTCTATTAAATTTCCAATAAGCAAGAAAAGGCTTTTTATTATCATGAAATATTGACAGAAATGTGTCTAATGTTTTATTGGAAGAATATTTTAGAGCACACATAAATTGAAGAGCATAAATTTGACTTCTACGCAAAATTCGAGTAAGGCAGAAATGCCATTTATAAAATTGTGATTTTCTAAGGGAAATATTTAAAATATTCACAAATTAAGATGTCAATGTAGCAAATATTTTCCTTTAAATTTGAACCAGAAAAATATAAAGTATTGTGCTGAATGTATTTAGGGGAATTTTTCAAAATATTCACAAATTGGGGCAACTATTTTGTTAAATATTTGTCATTCACGGAAATATTCAATAAGATGGTTTCAATTACATTTAAGACTTGGTAAGAAGCTAACTATAATACAGTGCAAATGTGCAATTGTTGAGCAAGCAGAAGCTTGAGCATTTTTATGTTTAAGTATGCCTTAATTCAACCCGCAGCTTGGGTGTTAAAAACCCTCTGAACACTCTGCTGTAAACTGCATTCTAGAGCGGAACTTAAACCGTCTCTGGGCAGCCATACAAAGCATTAAAGCCAGCAGCTAACAAAACAAAAAATAATAAAGGTAACACACAAAATGAACCAGGCCAAAAGGTGCAGACTAAAGCTGTTAAAGGGGTGAGTGTGGCCATGTGTAGTGAAAATAACTCGATTGCGTTTAAAGAGTGCAAAGAGCTCGAGTGAAAATGAAGTTCAGCAGCGACGAGAATCGTGTGAAAATATTGATTAGCAGGCAGACAAAGTGTTGAAATATGCCAATTGCATGAAATCTATTGAACAGGGTTGTTCAGTAGAAAAAGTTATTAGCGCAAGTAAAAGTAAAATTCATCTCATTAATGTTAGTTAACATAATTAGTGCAGTGCAAGTGTTAATGTTAATGCACTGTTATCGAAATGATTTTCAACAAGATCAAAACTAGTGGCAGCGTTTGCCATGCTAAGTGAATATTAATATGAGTGGCAACGCTGTCAGCAGTGCACAGTTTCCTCCAAAATAATGAAGTTCACCGGCGCCGAGACTCGAGTGAAAATATTGATTGGAGGAGAGAGAAAAAAGTGTTGAAATATGCTAATTGCATGAGATCGAAACTAGTGGCAATATTCGCCGTGCTAAGTGAATATTTATAAACATAAACTAGAACGCCAACGAACGAGTGGCAACGCTGTCCGCCGTCCGCAGTCCGCAGTCTCCTCCACACGCTGTGCTGCAAAATTGTGTGCACAGCAGTAATCATTATGGCGCACTACGAACTAGACAGCCAGCGAACCAGGGATGGGTTTCCTTTCCTCTCCTTTCTTTTGCCTTCCTTTTTTGCTGTTTTTTTTGTTGTTTTTGTTTTTGTTTTTAGTAAACGTTGCGACATTTCGCCCGCATGTCGACAGGAAGTGCGGAGTTGAGGCAGCGACAGCGAGGCAGGCGACTGTGGCAGGTTCTGCTTTGCAGTAACTGAGCGCGCGTGGCACATGAAAATTATGTTTATGTTACGCTTGGTCTGCAGCACTAGCAGCAGTTCCTCCCTCCCCTCCTCCTGCCTGCCTGCTTGCCTGCCTGCCACATACACTCACTGCTTGACTATTTGCTGCATGCCACTTCCTTTGCGACTTTCACTAATGTCAAGTTGTCGTCGTAGTCGCAACGGTGTCTGCTAGATAATGTCACAGTGTTGGCACCACACTCGCTCTCTCTCTGTCGCACACACACACTGGCACACACACTGACACACACACTGGCACACACACTGACACACACAGCTGGTGTGTGTGCTCATCCCTGTCGCCATATTGTGCATGCAATGCGCGTTGTTTCCGTTAACTGCTTTGGCACACTTGTTTCTGATTATTATTATGTTTTTGTCTCTTGTTCTGCTACTTTGCATTGTTGTTGCCTGTAACATTTTGTTTTGTTGCTTTTATGTATTATTATTATTATATGCCCGTCAACATTTCAGCTGCTGCTGTAGTTGCTGTTGTTGTTGTTAGAGTAGTTTTTTTTTTGTTGCTTTCTTTTGTTCTCTTCGTGTCGCACCGTGCTTTCAATGACAGTTGCTTCTTTGCTTTGTCCCCCTCACTCTCTCTCTCTGTCTTCCTCTCTCTCCAGTACTCGTTTCTTTTGCTTTACTTTAGGTTTTTGCATTATTTGGCTTTCACTCTTTATTGTTACCTCACTCAGGCACACCCCGATAGCGCTAGTTTAGAGCTGGGCGCGTGACACGCGAGAAGCAGCAAGAAAATTGTCTATTCCTTCCTTATCCTTCGATATATCGACTGAGAGTTTGCAGTATTAATTATTAAAATTGAAATTTAAATAAATTAATTTAAGCTGCAAATATTGTGTGGAAGTGAAAGAAATAATAAATATAATCGGTATATTATTATTTATTTTCATTAATTTATTTATGTTTATTATTTTAACATTTGTAATAATAATATTTGTAGTCGTTAAAATCAATGTTTATATAAAAAGAGTTAAGGATTTTATTTTTATTATATTAAAGTGACAAATATTGTATGAAAGTGAACATGAGAATACTTAGAAGAACACTTTCATCTCTAGGGTGAGTGTGATTGAGAAATAGTGAGGGCAAAAAGCTAAGCGTCTTAGGAAAAGGGAAATGTGGGGGGAAAAGTGCTGAAACAGGTGAGAGAAAGTGTGGACGGAGGACAGCTTGAATTGCTGAAATTGAACTTATGTTTGTTTGGCCTTTGGCAAGAGCAGCAGCCGTGTGTCGAGCTCAAGTTGCGCCTCAGGCTCCGCAATGGAGACGAATAAATCGATGAAACTTTGACTGTAAGATTTCAACGGAAAGTTGCAAAAGCTTTGTGCTATATAAGTAATGCAGTTCTAGAAATTGTTTGCCTTAACAATTTTTGATCAAGCTCAGTTAATTCTATAGAATTCTTGAAAATCCTAGAGCATTATTTCCATTTGTGGTAGACACACCTTGCTGCTCAGTGTATCCTTTGACTTTGCAGCTCTTTGGCTTTAACAAAGTTGGAGCTGTCAATGGTTTTCAGTTTCATTGCTGCAACTTGTGTCTTGTTGCAAGTTTTGCCTCCACCTCTCCGTCAGTGCTCTTAGTTAAGGTAAAGGCTGCTTTTGTTTGTTGTGTCGGTTGTGGCCTTTATGTGTAGTTCTGTAGCATATTGTGTATCCTGCTTTCTTCTCCATGTTGTTCTTACGCTTGTCTCAGTTATATTGTATTTTCGTGTGAGTTTCTCTTTCTGTTGTTTTTTTGTTGCTGGTTCTTTTAGTTTGGTTGTTTGGTTGTTACGACGACAACAAGTCACAGAGTTGTCGCACCTTTTGTGTGCGAAACATCGTCAGCTGGTAATCCTGTTAGTGCTGTCGATGGATTATACGGCATTATGTGTCGTCGTTGTCTATATGGTATGATAATCACCAGGCCACGACCGCACAAGGACACGAGTACATCAAACAGATGACACAAACACACACACACACACACACACACTCACATAAATACATACAGAACACTTATTAAAAATGTTTTCGTTTGCAAACCCAATGTCTGAGTATGAGAACAGCAATAAAGATGTAAATTAAACAGGTGTTTCTCATTCCGTTTCCAGGGGAGTTCCCAGCAGCAATGCAGCACGCGGCACAAGCACATCCTCACATGTCTCCAAGTCGCTATCTCTTAGTGTACCTGTTTGTGTGCTTCTGCAGTTTGGCATTTGTCAGGCACTCCATGCGGCCCTCAGTTGTGCAGCTGCGGCAGCGACGTCGACCGGCCGAAGGAGTCGAGGGAGCAGCAGGAGTCGAAGCAACAGCAGAGACAGCGTCAAAGCGACTTTGTCGGTATCCGGCATGCGACACATCCTCGAGTGTATTTTAAGCCTGCTCTCCTCCACATGGCATTGGCGTTGGCGAGGGCGTGGCCCAAAACTACAGCAACAGCAACAATCAGCAGCAACAGCAACAGCAGCAGCATCTGCAGCAACGACGTTTAGGCAAGTATATGAGGCGGACATAAGGTGAGCATGCCCCCAGCAGCAGAGGAAAATGAGAAACAAAAACAAAAACCGAAGCAGAAGCAGCAGAAGCGAAGTAAAAAAGCAAATAAAAACGAAGAAATAAACTCTTAGACTCTAGACTAATTTAAAGTAAATGCATACACACAACTCGTACTTATACTGATAATATCTTAGCTTAACTCTTCACACACAGTCACATTCAAGACACAGACAGAGACGACTACATACATAAGCTGTAACTATATAATAGTAACTTATATGTATAATCTATTGGCTATTGTGTTTTTCTATGAATCCGTGACGTATACGTAATAATTAGCCCAAAGGTAAATAGAGAGCCAAGTTGTCGCCTTTTTTTAAGTACAACTTTGTATCATATTACAACAAAATCGATTTTGTTCTCTCTTTTCACTTTTGAGTTTCTTCGCAAAAGTCTTGTAAATAAATCAAAGATACAAATGCATCGCATACCTACAGGCGCTTGTTCAGTGAATATTTCGATTCAGTTTCCGAGCATATGTCCAACAAACTGAAAACAACTTCGAGTAGAGACTTTTCCTCTCCACCACCACCCCCCAGAAACGAACACTGCTCAACTGAAAAACTACAAATAAAAAGTATAAATTGAAATTGAAATGCTTTTCTAGATGCCACACTGTGACTGTTTCCACGGCAGAAACTTGTTTTGTACATTCAAATAGGCGTAAATCTAATCGGAAACTAAAAACATATTAAGCAACCAGAAAAACAAATGATGAAAATTTCTAAATGTTCAACTTCAACTGCGCAGCAAATTTCAAGTACTGACTAAAGCATATAAAACCACTTATATATAACTAAATACTTACAATATAAAATAAAATTAAAAATAATAATAATGAAAAAGAAATACGAAAACACTGTAAAAATGATTACACAACACAAGCAGCTAAAGTAAAACTTAATTCTAGGAGTACCTAGTGGAAAAGTTGGTCTAGCAAGCGTTGAAGTAAAAAGTAAAAAAGGGAAAACAAATGAAAAAAAGAACGAGGTTCGAAAACTTTTCCTGAACATCATAGACATTAAATCATTACAAGAATTAAAGAAAAATGCAGAAAAAGAGAAGAGAAATTATATAAATAATCCTATCATAAGTTATGTTAATTTTAAAAGTGTTTCTTTATTGTGTGTACAAAAATTGCATAAATAAATTAAGCTTAATTAAAAGTGCGTTTGGAGTTGCAGAAGGCGCTGAACTGACGGTTAGATTAAATATGAATGAGATCATGTTGCACATTTCAAAATTTATTTGTTGTTAATGGATGAAAAACACAAAACATAAATATTAAACCAATAAGGCAAAAAATTAGCAAAAAGTATTAAATGAAAATAAAGTGAAAAGCAAACATGAGAAACGAATAAACCAAAAAATAGTCAACGCAAGTTTCAATTAAGTTTTGAAAACACAATTGTGGTTTGCAGTTGATAATCTGCTCAAATATTTCTCAATCGAGTATTTCCAAACAATTTCCATTTTAATTGAATAATTTTCCAATTCAAATATCGAAATATCGAATGTGTATATGTTCTATGGCATTTGATTTCAATTAGAGCTCGCAACGGTTTCGGTTCTATCAACTGTACAAATAAATATTTCAGTTGTCAAATCAATATTGACCCTGGATGACAAGCTCCTTGAATACTATAAAAAATGATGATGTGTTTATTATCGATTGGCATTTAATGTCATGGGCATTAAATATGGGCTGCCCACTCACAGATATATGTACTTATAAGTATATACATAAAGTCGTTTACTTGCATTTTATTGCCAGCTACATCGTGTTTAAGTAACTGATAACTTTTGAGCATTTTATTTCGCTATGAATTCCAGATCATTTGAGCTCTTGCAAACGATGAACTTCTTTCCAATCTTGACAATATTTTCTGTGTTTTATTTATGACCTTCCTTCTTTTTTGAGCTGTTCCTACAGTATGATAAGACTTTTTTAATTTTCAGCAATCACATCACCTTTGTCATAGTATATAGTTAAAATAACCACACGTAAAAACAAAAGAGGAAAAACCAATTAAATTCAATGTTTATATAACGATGTACGCAATAAAACATGAATAACAAGAAAATAATAAGCATTGAAAAAAGTTTATACAACTATCGATACAAATAAATAAAAAAATCATGAAAAAAACAAAACAACAAATAACATAAAAAAGTTTCATTAAGCATGCTTAACGGCAACAAACTATTCAAACCTAATTGCGACTCGTGCTCTCAACAGTTTTCATTAGCTTTTCAAACAACTACAACAAAGTACAACAAAGCCAACAGATACGGATACAATTACTCAGCTATTTCATGTACAGATACTTTCGATACCAAATTGTATTGAAATTGTTTATAGAACAACTTGATTTTATCCCTTTCCACTCTTCATGTTATTTCAACAATTAAAAGTACAAAAAGCAGCAATTTTCTGTTTGATGATGAATTTTCGTGCTTTTCATATTATACACAAAGTATATCAAATAGCGCAATTATTAAAATGAAAATTTATATTGTGTTCATCTCCTTTGTGACAATATTTATTCGCCTGCGAAACTATTTATATTGGATTGACATGAATTTTATTTATTTTAAAATTTTCACCTTGCTTAAAGCGTTTGTTGTATTGAATATTTACCGAATTGCATTTTCAGGATTTCCATAAAACTAGAAACTCTCTTTCACAGACTTTTACACTACACTTAGCTACAGCATTAAGAACAGCGAACTAGCGAACTAAACAAAAGAATTCATCAAGTTTTTAAGATCTAAGATACAAACATAATAATACAAAAGTGAAACCGCAAGGAAACTGCATAAAACTGACGTAAATATTGTATATGTAAATGTGTATTTATAATAATATTATTACATAAAACAAATGCTATATATATATGTATACATAAAGTATAGTCTATTTATTATAAAACCAAAACAAAAACAACAAAAAAAAAGACAAAATTGAATTAATGATGTTATTAAAGCTAAAACAAAAACAGAATTTGAAAGTAACTTTCAATTAAATACGAGAAAACCCCCAAAAAGCAAAAAAAGCAAGAAAAGTAAGTACGAGAAAATCGAGAAAAACTAAATCTTTTAAAAATGTAAGAATTTAAAATGCAAAAACTTGTGAATGATGAGGAGAAGGAGGAGGAGAAGGCGAGAAAGAGTAAAATAAAAACTGAAAAACATAACAAAACATAACTAAAGCATATTATGTCAACTGTTAATTAAGTTGTTTTAATGGCAATGGGCAGAGCCGGAGGAAGCATCATAAATTAAGTTTCCCATTCTGCAGGACATCAGGAGAGCAGCCGTAAGTAGCACAATAATTGTGAAAGAGTTTCCTGCCCAACCTAAATGCGAGTGTGTGTAAGTAAGTAAATGCTAACAAAACAAAAGCAAATCATTTTTCATGGCTGGACAGGCGAACAAAAGCCGCACACACGGAGCTGTGGGCGAGCCAAAAGATGTGGCATTGGCGATAACATAATGAAATGAGATTAATCATACGTGCTGTGTGTGTGTGTGTGTGTGTGTGTGTGGGAGTGTAAATGAAAGCAAAGCAATCGCTTACATTACATTGTGTTAACAACATGTTTTACTTACGCTTCACTCGCTCTCGCTCTCACTCTCTCGCTCTCTCGTTCTTCTCTACCTGCCATTATGTAACGTGTCTTTACGGTTTTTAATAAATATTAGCACATAGTTAAACACTTGAGCGCACGCTGATGCAAAATCGATAAGCAAGCGAGCCCCTAATGGACGCTGCAAAGTATGCTACATATATTTTATTGACGAAAGCCAAAGCCACAGCAGCTGAAGCGACTTCATGCAAAACCACTCAAGGACAAGTGGGCAATAAGCGAAAAACTTTTATTGTTTTATGTCGAAAACTTTTCCCTCGCTCTCTCTACGTATATATATATGTATATATATTGTTGGTGTGTTGTTATTGTTTTGTGTCAAGTGGTGGCCGGCATCGTTACTTGCCATCATCATCGTCGCATAATGTGCCATATATTATGGCCTGAGGGCATATAATGCGCCATCCTATATGCATGGGATCCCAATCTCACCACGCTTCGGTCATTTGCCGCTCTCAAGTGCTCTCTGCACAAAATGCAATTGCTGCCCATAATAGTAAATGGCAAAATGCAGTTGTTGCCGTTGCTGTTGCTGTTGCTGTGTAGGTGTAAATGATAGCCTGCTTATGTGTGAACTGGCAAAGGCTTTGTGGTGCTAACGTCTGGCATTTCAATCAAGCGTTTAGCGCCGCTACATTGCTCACAATTCGAATTCAATGCATAATTATATGCAGCACTAGTTAATGGCATTACTCGGCAGATTGTTGGTGATGTAACTGCTGATGTTTCAGGTGTTGAGTGAAGGACGAGCACATGATACATGGCCAAGAGCATGCTTCAAAGTGCCAACAACCACGCAACGCAGTTGTGTGAGTCATTCACTCAGTTCACTCAGTTACTCATGCAGCCAATTCACATGCCCGAAAACCGCTGCCAGACTCTGCAGTTTATGACTGTAATACATTTTTGCGTCGCTCAACCGTTTGTTATTTGCGGCCTGGCAAAAGTTATTGAATTGTTATAGCAGCCACTTGCGATAAATCAATGGCAAGCGACGTTGACAAAAAGCAGCTCTCTCTCTCTCTCTCTGCTCTGTGGTTTATTTAATTCTCCATAAATATATGAGAATTTATTATAATGCATGTATACGAGCACTGTGCGCATATTGATTTAAACAGGCAATGCTTAATTAAGGCCAAGCTGTGGGCTCTTCAATCTGCATCTGAATCGGAATCGGAATCTGAGCTGCCTTTCAGTTTAACACAATCTGCCCACACCAATGTTGCTGTTGAAGCAAAATATTTTATTAGATTTTCGACACTCAGACAGAGATAGCAGGAGCAGCGTGGGAGAGAGAGAGAGAGAGAGAATTGTGTAGATGCGGATGGTCGGATAATCAGCATTAAAAACTTTCGACTCTGTGCCACACTCGAATAATTTGCCTAGAGAAAATTGCAATGTTCTCCAGTCATGTTGGTTTATCTGCAAATTACTGCAAGCATTTGTGTGTGTGTGTGTGCGTGTTAAATAAATACAAAGGCTTTTGCTGCACACTTGCTTACATTTCTACGGACATTTATTACGGTCATAATCCCCAAGTCTTATGGGGGGTGTGTGTTGCTCGAACCATACGCATATGTGCAATGTGCCCTGACCACAAATGGAGCTATAATTAAATTAAAACTTTTACCAGCATTTTGCTGCTTGCACAACAAAAGAAATGCCAACCCACAGCAAATGAGTATTAAACTCAAATCTAAAGAGCACCCGAAGACAGCGACAGCGAAAGACACACACACACACACACACAGAGGGGGAGCGGAGGCGCACTCGGCGTATACTTGATGCGCTAAACTGTTTGAGATTAAGCGCGCTTTAAGTGGCTGGCAAAAGCGCGCTAATGTTGCCAAGTATTAGAAAGACAGAATGGGAATGCAATGCTCGGTTATATGTTAGTGGCAAATGCTCTTTTATTTCGTAGCAACAAAATAATTCAAATTTTGCATTATAGTGTTATGTGATTTTTTAAAGGTAATAGAATAAATTGAAATATTTCTTTTATTTATTTGTTATTTAAAATAACAGTTGTTAAAGGGTTAAATGCCAGTTGAATCATTTTAATATTTTAAACTAAATGTAAATATCTGTTTAACTAAATTGATTTATATTTTGTTGTATTTTATTGAATATAATATTTCATTTCTGCGACTGCATTCAGGACATTCCTCATCCAGCATTGTAAACACATACATTAACATTACAGATCGAATACTTAACATAAAAATGTAATTAACATAAAACTGTTAATACATGGATGGCTGTTAAATGGATGGCTGTTAAATGGATGGCTGTTGAGCCGATATTGCAACAGCACAGAGTGCGAATCGATTTAAATAAACAAATTAGAATTGTCAACAGAATTTGACTGCATTTATAAAAAATTGAATTTAAATAATACAAAATTATTTATTTGCGAAAGATTGCAGTGTATCTTTCGTCTGCTGTTTGCCAATTGGCAGCCACAACACTTCAATGGTTTTTGTCTTTGTTACAATTTCAGTTGCCTTTCTTGCTCTGTGTGTGTGTGTTTTTTTTTTGGTTTGCAATATCTCTATCCTTTAGTGCAAATTAATTTCCATTTGAAAATCCACAAACAGTAATTTTACAAGCACTTAACTCAAGCCAGCAGCAGCTGCTGTCGGCGGCCAAGCCACTGGGCCAGTTCCAACTCCAACTCCAGCTCCTGCTCCAACTGCAACTGCAGCAACAGCTTCAGCCACAGCTTGGAGTCGAGTCTAGTTGATTCTGTTGCTGGTGCTGGCTTCAGCTTCAGGTCGAATAGTAGCTATTTGGGCGTGGCAAAGCGGATTACGAGAACAACTGCAGCTGGAATAAGAACAGCCAACAACGACTACAGTTACTGCAAAGGGTTCGAGGGTGGGGAAGAGTGGAAAGAGGAGCTGACCATAGACTCGAAACACGAACGCTACTTGACCAACACTTGGGGCTTCAGTTGGTGCCAGTGAATGCGGCTTGGTTCAAAGTGCAACCGCTTTTTTTTCGGACAAAAGTTTCAGTTGCACACACTCAACAAGAGAGAGAGAGAGAGAGGGCGAGAGAGAGAGAGAGAGAGTGAAAAAGAGGTAGAGCAAAGTTGTACGTAAAACGAATCAAACTGAAGAAGAGCCATAAAAATGCTTATAATACAGATTTTCAACACACACACGCTCGCATTTACTCGACACAGATGCATATCTGTTGTTATTGCATGGAGGTTGTTTGGTAAATGGGGGTCAGTTTGAAGCTTTGGGCCAAGTTTGGCTCTCTCGTTGTTGTTGTCGTTGTTGCTGTTGTTGTTATTGTTATTGTTGGCTCAGTTAGATACATGACGATGTGCATGTGTTGGCTATAAATACATATGTTTTAATTTCCGCACTTTTGGGTCAGAGCATAGTCAAGCGTTTCCTCCTCCTGCTGCTGCTCCTGCTCGTCCTTTCAAATGGTCCAGATTAAAGGCAAAAACGGATGTGACGTTGGCGGGTTTCCGTTTCTGTTTCTCGGACTCTCCGCCGGCCGTTTGCTGTTGCTCTTCATATTTATGAGCTCACAAACGTAGCAAGGATTTTTTTCTTATTTTTTCTTTCGATTTTCTGTTTATGTTTTTTGTGCGCACTTCAAAAACAACAACATCGACAACAACCCACACACATAATCATGTGCGATGCGACAGCACACACACACACACATAGAGCCATATATATTCACGCAGCATTCATCGATCCTTTTTTTTTTGCTGCTCGGTTAAATGACTCATGAAATTGCTGCTGCGACCCATTTGTTTGTATAGCCTCAATATGTGCTTGTGTGCGTCCGTGTGCGTGTGTGTGTATTAGTTTCAAGTGCTCACATTGCGCGCTTATGGCAAAGCAATAATGTTTGTGCGCCTGCCTGCGTTGCCATTCGGTTAATAATTTAGGCTTAAATACAAACGAGCTCAAGTTGCGTATACGCCGTGCTGGACAGTTGACACATGTGTACACGGCGCACATTACAGCACAGCACAGTGGAGAACAGCAGAGAACAGACCGTGGCAGCCCAAAGTAGCCGCAAAGCCAATTGTTGAAAGCGAACACGGAGCACTGAAAGCCAGGGGGCAAGAGGGCGTGGCATATCAAATAAATCAAAGCGATGCTAAAGTGCGAGCTGCGAGCTGCGAGTTGCGAGTGCGGGCGTGTTAAGTGGGCTCAAGACAAGCTTGATTGGGCGCAAACTTTGTGCAGGGGAATGAGTTGAGAGGGGCAGACAGAGAGGGAAAGGAAGGGGGAAGCGCAGGATTCAGGTGTTGAGCAGAGCAAAAAGTTGTAGTAGAGCAGAGACAAAACTTTTGCGCTGCGAATTAGCTGCAAACAAGTATTTGTTTAAACTAATCACAAATAATTGCTATGTAAACCAATTGGCAAATGGAAAATCAATTAATAATGTTTATTTTGAAACAGACTTTGGCAAAGATGTAAAGGAAAAGAAAAAAGGTATTTGTTTAATTGCACAAACAAATGGCTAAATAAATGTTGCAAAAATCAATTCAACTCAAATCAATTAGAAAAATGTAAAACTAAATTAATAATGCTTATTTAAAAGCTGTGCAGGTTTCAGAGAGCTGTCGAGACAAAAGTTTGTAAATACAATACGAATTAGCAATGAATGCAGAAAAATAAAACAAGTACTTGTTTAATTGCACAAATAAATGCCAACAAAAAATGTTACACATTTAATTGTTTAATTAGGCAAATAGAAAAGAAATTAATAATGCTTATTTTAAAGCATTCAATTTGCATTTTAAAAATACGCAAATCAATAAAGAATCGCATTTTTAGTAGTCTGAAATGATGCATATTTTAGAGAACAAAAGGTTTTCCATGCTAACAAAACGCACTCACATGGCTCCGCCTCCAAGCTGACCCCGCCCACATCTAGCAGCAAGAGCAGCAGCAGCAGCAACCGCCTGGACCACAGCCCGGCTATTTTTGGCTACAATGTGGTGCCATCAAATTACTGGTCTCATTTTCTATGCAGAGTCTATTATGGCCCAAAATGTAGTCATGGCAAAAATGCGACAAAAACGAGCGTTAAATTTCACACTACTACAAAACAACAACAGCCAGAAAACGAGAAGGAGAAAAGAGAGCAAAAAAAAACAAAAACCAGTGTAAAAAAAGATATCCTGGGTCTCACATGGAGCTGGACACGCAGCGGCAACAAAACCGCAAATATGCAAATTCTTGACAGGAAGGCAACAGCCTGAGAGCTTGAAAGCCTGACAGCATTTTGTGTGTGTCTTGTTGTTTTGGAAATGGAATGTTGAACTTTGAACCGTTGAACCTCTAGTCTCGAGTCTCTAGTCTCCAGTCTCTAGTCTTGACTTGCCCGCTAATGCGTTGGCATGCGTTTAGCGCTGGCCTCAGCAAAAAGAAAAGTATTCTCCAGACTTGGCCAAGAAATGAATGAAAAAATTGGTTATATTTTTCCACTTTCAACATTGTTGTTTTGTTTTGGCTTTTAAAAATTATGTCCGACGCGTCGGCTACTTGATATTTTCTATCAGAAGCAGTTGCTTGGCTTGACTTTAAATTATATACAAAATATACTTCTTGGTATATTAATGTATATTCCATGTAAATATACTTTTCGGTATATTTATGTATAGTATTGAAATTACAAGCATGCAAGTGTTTTGTGTGCTCCCCAAAATGTGTAGCGGGTATCTCATAGTCGATCACACTCGACTGTAGGTTTTTTACTTGTTTATACATTTTTTTGTTGCCGCTGCTGATTATGATCAAGCAAAGGGGCATTAGACGAAAGGGTTCAACAGCGAGATGCCCTCTAAGCAGACTCGATTTTATTTGAAATTCCATTTTATTTTCATTCCAGATTTAATTGCAGCTTTTACGCCGTGGCGTATTTATGAATTACGAGTATTGTGCACGATAGTTGACCCCTTTTATGCTCCATCAAATAGTAGAGGGTATTGCGAATCTTTTTCGTAGAGTGCGTGCCAAATTGGCTAAGAGGAAGCTTGGCAATTGGGCGCCAAATGGGAGAGAGTCTTTTGTTTTTTGTCGCTCTTTTGGGGTAATGGCAACTGAAGCCAGACGGCTGCAGCAATTTCAGTTTCGAGGCCGAGATTTCTGTTCAGTTGTGTTCGGTGTAAAATGAGGCTGCCAATGCAATGTACAAAGAGCTGAGAAACTTAAATTAGTTTATTTATGCTTTGTTTGGTCTGGACTTGGACAGTTTTTGGTAATTTCTTTTAATAATTTGTCCTGGCCTCTGATAACTTTTGTGGGCCAAACTTTCGACTTAACGAGTAGAGTGCGCCCCTATCTCTCATTGCTTTCCTTTCTGGCATTGCCGTTTGCTGAAAGCCAGCTTTGCATTAAGTTTTCGCTGATTGAGTTGCCTTTCCGCGACTTTGGCTTTAAGTTGTCAGCGGCGATCTTTGTAAGTGGCTTAGACCAAACATAAAAGACAAGCAAACTGTGCGTAAAATGTTTGCGAAACCCAAAATGGAATTAATTACACTCAACGGACATGCAAAAGTGGAAACCCGAACCCTTTTTACACCCTGCCTTCAATTATTCCCAAAAAAAGGGTGTAATCGAGTTTTTCAAAAAGTATTTTCAACTTTTCTGCACAACTTTGTTTTATACATTATATAAAAGGTATCTGCTGGTCGTGCATATCCCTTTTTGTCCGTGTCCTATTGACTTGCATCTTGTATGCTTGTTGTGGTGTAGCAAAGGATTCTTCTTTTAAGGAAGACTGGCAGCGCGCTTAAAGTCGCCACAAATATTTACTTAAGAAGCTTTTATGCAGCGCTCTGTTTGCTTCGTTCTTTGTTCAAAATACACTACACATAATAGGCAAAGGCAATTGTGAAAATGAGACTACAACAGCGTTCAAATTTGTGCATATATTAGCACTATGAGCAACTAAAAGAAGATGTTTAATGTGGGGAATTTAATAATTCATCAAAATAACAAGAACTTTATTGAGGGCGCGGAAATAGTTTGGGCTAGAAACTTTTTAGAGTCTATAAATAGATTGAAATTATTGATATGTAACATATTAAAATCTTAAGTGACTAAAATGTAATGTAAATATTTTTTTTCGATATTTATTTATGGCGCAATTCGCTCACAATTTGCAGTTGTCTTAGTTAGTTTAAAATGTGTAATAAGAACTTTAATGAAGACGTATAAATATCAAAAGTTCTACTTGAAACTTTTACCAGAGTCAAAAAATAAATTAAAATAATTAATTTGCAGTTTAATTTTAAGTAGGAATTTTTTTTCTATTCTTGTGTTTATATTCTTTCCAGTTACAAAAACTTAAGCCTTTTAATTACGGCACAAATTATGCTAATAAAATAACTTCCGTGTATTATTTTCTATATAAATTAATTTCATTAGTATAACATTTTTATCACTATTTTAATTATATACACATACATTTTTGAATATATTTTATATATTAAAAGAGGTCTATTCTTTGTTATGTTGAATCATAATAATTATAAATTAAATTTCCGCTGAAATTCACAAAATACGTAACTCTATTTACAACTAGAATTCCTTAGAAATTTGTCGAGTTTTAAACTAATTATTTTGTATGCCGTTGTCTACGCTGAAGAGTATTCAAATTTCAGCTAATTGTTGACACGCTTCCCCGCCGCACTTGATAATTAATATTTTTCTTTCTTTTGTGTTTAATTTGGCGCATGCGATTAATTTTTTGTATATTTGTAACGTTTTGTTTGCTGAGTGGAGCGCGTGCTGCGGCTTTAAATCAAAACTTCATCGGGCGTAACAAACATTTCTTTTTTTTTTGTGGGGGGTGCAAAGATGAGTACACGGAGACGAGGCAAAGGCAGAAGCAGAAGAGTCGAGCACACATTCTATTGTAGCTGACATGGCTCTGACATATCACTCAACGGGGCAGCTGGCAAACTCAGGGCCACCTGTAAATGCGCCTGAGATGTGATGCGAAGTGATGGGAGAGCGAGAGAGAGACGGAGAGAGAGAGAGAGCGTTGGCCAGTGACAAATTAGCGACATCAATTACAGAAATTTATTTTGCTGCCATGTTTGTATTGCAGCCGTCTCAAAACCCCAAACGCCCAAAAGCCGCCTTCAAACTCATTTGTTGTACTTAATTTGGGTCGTTCTCTCTATCGCCCTCTCGCTCACTCCACTTCAATGTATGCGTGTGTGTATGTGTGTGTGTGCTCATGGAACGGAAACAGTTGAAAAAGGGCAACGAAATGCGCATTTGGCATTGTTTTCTGTCTCGGTCAAGTGCGGACCTCTCGCCATTGCACTATGGGGAGAAGTACAATTTTTGGACTATTTGTAAATAACTTTTAAAGATTGTTTTGTTATGGTTACGCATGGTTAGTATAAGTAACATATAAAACAAACTCGTGAAATTGATATTCATTAAAAATTGCATAAAATACTAGTTTGCCGTTGGAATATTAACAATTCGAATATCGGCTGCTAAACATTACAATTTTAAAGCAGCTGTTAAATCTAACAGAGCTCTGTTAAATAAAGCTGGCTACAACCGCTGTAAAACCTAACAGAGGTCTGTTAATTAGCATTCCTGGCACTGAACTTAACAGTTTGATGTAATAAATTTTGATACCGTGCAAAAATGGCCCGAAATGGTCCGAAAAATTGAAATTCTCCCCACAGTGCATTGGCCAGCGGTGAAGTGGGAGACAGCGGGGAATGTTCAGGGGGGTGCGGGGGTTGATTTTAAGGGGCTGGGGGGTGTTGAACCAAATGAGTTTTATGATGAGCTGCTGCGGCTCGTCGTCGTCGTCGTCGTCGTCGTTGTTCTCTCCTGCTGTTGTTGATTTACGTTTGTTTTGTTTGCTTGCCAAAATGCTTAGAAAGCAACATCAACTAACTGTTTGCCACACACACCAACACACACACGATTGCACAGAATATATATGCTAGTAGTGTCTGCTTGGCGAGCGATAAAAACTCGAATACTCGTACTAAAAACAAAAGTTTTGCATTTGATTTATGTGCATTTCGGTTTAACTTTGTGTGTAGCGTGAAATAGTTGAGGCTAAAACTGGGAAATTCAGCAAGGGGTTAAAACCAGCAGCCAGCGGGAGAACTTCATGAAGATGGATCATGAAGAGGGAGGGGCGGTGAAGAGATTGGCGGTGTCACAGCCAGAAATGTTGGTTAGCTCGGCCAGTTCATAAATTCTAATGATTATAAATGCTAAGCCAAATGGCTTCGGTCATAGCCATTTGAAAAGTATGCCACAATTATAGATATATATATACTTGTTTAGTGCTGTTGTTGTGGCACGTGTTACAGACTAAGTGCAGGCATAACCATTTCAGCCAAAACACATTAATTGTATCGCTGGAAAAGTACTGCAATTGACACTTTCGATTACAGTTCTGACACACCGACAAATATAGAACTAATGAATTGGTAAGCAACAAATTTGTTCTAGTCCATCATTACAATCGAAAAGGTAGCCGAATTAATTTTGGATACTATTTATATATTCAATAATTATTAACAATTATTTTTGTGAAGAGAAATACGATATTGAAATCAGTTTTGCAATGTTTAGTAGAATTAAAATTGGATATTTTGTGTTTATTCAATAATTAATAACTATTTTTTCGCGAAAGTTGAATGTTTGCAACTCGATATAAGATAATGTTTATTTATTAAAGTGAAGTAACATATTTGATAATTAATAACTACTTTTTTAGTGCACATAAATTTGAGTGAGTTTTGATGGCTTGCCGAATTAATTTTAGATATTAGAAATCATTACTTTTTTTTTACGTATAGTAATAATTAATAACTATTTTGTTGCGCATTGAAAATCGATATTCGAATTCAGTTTTGCAATGTTTGACGAATTCATTTTATATATGAGAATTCATTTATTAAAAGTTATTTCAATAATTAATAACAATTTTTTGTCGTGCAGATAAATTTAATACTCAAATCAGTTTTGCAATGCTTTGCTGTTATTTAATTATTTTTTAATCCATATAATTCATTAATAAATAAACATTGTTGTCGTGCAAATCAGTTTAGCGATGATTAGCTTTGCTGTCTTTAAATTATTTTATTAATGGAAAACTAGTTGAAGTTGTCCACATATGAAAATTTGCCACCAATAAAAAAAAGTATAACTTGATTTATTTACTGTTGCTGGCTTATTATCTATCCTATCTGGCGGCTGTGCTTATTGTTTTGTGAGACCTTACTTATAGCCATGGTCGCAGCATTTGCGTTTCCTAGAACTAGTTGAGCGCACCTCAAGTGATGCTTATGCTTACGGAAGTGTGTGGGAAATTATCAGTCTAAATTCAGTTGAGCTTTAAGCCAGAGCACAACAAAATCTTTGAACAATGTTTGAACTTGTAAAACATGTGTTAAATCATTTGTACTAAGTTGAACCTTGTGCTTAAAACTTATAACTCAATGTGCTTGGCCCACATCATTCTGTGCTTGGCTCATTAACTTGTCATTTAACCCACACACACACACACGCTGTAACAGCACAAGCTTCTTGTTCATATTTATCATGTTGCAACCCACAGACTTGCTCCGACAACAGTTTCAATTTCATTCGATTTCCACCCTTGGCCACAACTGACATCTCATAACATCATGTGTGGTGGCAATGTCTTCATCATAGACAAGCCATGATTGAGAGTGGCGAGTGGCGAGTGGAGGGAGGATTAGCACACCAATCAAACCTCAAGCAGCATTCAATCATTGTCAATGGCAGCGATGATAACACTCTTGTACATACATATACATATGCATATAAATAAGAGCAAATGCGATGCAAGCTCGACATATTTAGACTGTCTGCACATTAAATATTCAAACAGCTGAATATGTCACTCAGTCTACACATTATTCATCGCACTCATTGCGATATGAATACGAGTCGTATGCGCAATGTTTGGCAATCGCACACAATTGCGCCGCAATTTATGCTATACAATTTGTGCGATGACCACTCGACAACTACGCATCAAGTTTTTGCCGAAACTATATTTTCTCTGATGCGATTTTGGCCGATTTGCGACTGACGATTGCCGATTGCCGATTTAGCCGATTTTGCCGATTGAAGTGAGCTCAAATTGTTTGTGTGTGTGCGCTTTATTGACGCACATTCATCAGATATAACCAAGAGAGACGACGCACATGTTTAAGTGCATTATGTGTGTTTGGTTGCGTCTGTTTTTGTGGCACACTCAACTCAACTCTCTACTGCTTCGCTTATCTATTGAAAATACATATATTTAAACAGAAATCGATGCACACAAATCTCGATTCTTTCCCCCACAAATCGAATGCATATTGCAGCCACATTTGGTCAACCCCATCAACAAGTCGCAATCCTTGTCTCAACGACATCTCCATTCTATAAAGCGGTAAAGGGTTTGCGGGGGGAAGGGTAACCATTCTAAGCACTTGAGCCGCAAATCCCCTTGGTCTGGGGAGTATGCTGCGCATTCACTTGGAAAGAGACATTGTCATCGTCATTGGTTTATGCAAATATTGCGCACATGGCGTTTCCTCTCTGCTCCGCTTATTCACTTCTTTTTTAATAACAGCCCAAACGAATGTCTTTATATTATTTTTAGGCTGATATTTCAATGCACTTCGAGGGGTTAAATATATACTCGTAATTCTTTGACATTACATTATGCTAGAATACTAATTTGTGAGTAGAAATATAAACATTTAATTTAAAAGCCAAAAAATGTTTGTATAGAGTAATAAATATAAAAAGTATTTAAATTCCTCATTTAAATTTACCTACTTAGATTATTTTTAAATTTATTAATATATTTTTTCATTTGAATAATCGAGTGTAGAAATTCTTAGAAATATTTTTATTGTTTTTAAGACACACTTATTTTGAATCTTAATATATTTAAATTATCAGAGATTGATTTTTATCTATTATTAGTTATTATATATGTGTTTTTGCGATTTTGGCATAAATATGTTAATTAATTCGAATATTTTCGTGTTCATTTTAATGCAATTACAATTGACTGCAAAAATACTTATTACTACAAAAAATAATATTTTCGTAATTGCAGTTTTTTGCTGTTATTTTCATATAAAGCACTTGTTTAAATGATTGAATAATAGTAGTTTTTATGAAGTACAAAAAAACTCAACCAATCACAAGCAAAACAAAACTGAATTGCTTATCGTAAACTTGTTTTTTATTCGCAGAATGAGAATAAACTTTAATTTGCTAGTAAAACTAAAAGCGTTTGAATATTCCTTTTTGTTTTTAGAATTTTTATTGCACAGTGAGGGTATAAAAGAGGCGAGCTTCAAGACTTGTTGTTTAACCTTTTGGATCCCCGCAACCGCTTGACATGAACTTGAGCCAACCGCTTTGTCGATTCGAGTTGAGTCTCCCCTTGAATTCACTTGCACTCGTTAAATCATGGATGTACTCAGATTTCTGGGGAATTTACATACGATTGTAAGCTGACGATCTAATGATGTGAAAATGTTTAGCCTTTGTTGCCCCTTCACCGAGTGCTCTTGAATTCTTCGACTAATTTCACAAAAATGTATTTTTGATTACATTGGTTCTCCAGACTTTACGAGCATATTTCGCTGCTTCCCTTTTGGCCGTAATTTGGATTGGGTTGCTTTACGACTCCGCCGATGTTGTGTGAGGCAAACTTAATACATGTCTGAAATATAGAAATATAGCTGAGCAAGTAATAATTTAGTATAAACGTTTCTTTGGGCCTAAACAAATATTGTGGCATGTAGTTGGCGACTTAAATAAATTAGCTTTGATTATGGCCAAGGCCAACACTCGACGTTGGGCCTGTTGCTATACACAAGCACTTTATGCTGTAGATTGAAATACTTCCATAGAGCGAATGCTTAATTATATTGTTAGTCGACGATGACGCAGAAAGCGGAGCAGCAAAGAAAAGCACGCAAACGGCAATGGCAACGGCAAAGAGGCAAAGCTGTGCATATAAATTGGTTAGTAAGGAATTGTAAGGAGTGTAAGAACGGGTATATCAACAGCGAAATCTGTGCAAACAGTATTAAAAATGCAGCAAATTTAAAGAAATGCTCAAATATTGTTTTAGCAAAAAATGAAGAAACATAAAAGAAGTATTCGAATTTTATGCAGAATAAATATCTACATTATCTAGAGGTTGTAAAAATATTTATATAAACCTGCTATTTAAATTATCTATCTATATCTATATTTCAGATTAATAGAATAATAGCTACACTATTTGGCTGTTATCAAAAAATAAATAAATAATTATTTGCTCTATATAACTTAATAATTACAGCAATTGCAAATCATTTTCAAGAATTCAACATTTTTGAAGTAGTTTAATTTATCTATTATATATGCTATGTATATCAGCTCTGTACTACTTTATAATTACAGCAATTGCAAATCGGTTTTTCCGCTTGTTTCCTTTACTATATTCTATGTATTTTGTTGTGCCCTTGGTTATCTTAGGAGAAGCATCTCTGGCCTTGCTCTTTTTTATTTTGTTTGTTTTTCATTTTGTTGCTCGAGTGTTGCTTTTATTTCAGTTGCTGTTTTTATTTATCTTTGCTACCTTCCCTCCTGACACTTTGATTTGTTGTTTGACTTTGCTTTATGTTTCACTCGCCACTTTCAATTTCAACCATTTTCCACGTTGTCTTTGCTTGCTCTTCCCTCACTTGGCTTTTTTCTTGGCCGATATGCAGCATTTTTGCCGAGCTGCTCAGCTGTTGTGTGTCTACTTATTTGTGCTCTACCCCATTAGTGGCAGCAAACGTGCTATAAAAACCAAAGTAGCCCACTCAAAAACCCATACACCTCTCGACCAGCAAAAAAAAAACCCAGCTTCCCAGCTGCCATCTTAGGACACACAGAACCTGAAACTTTGCTGCCAAAAATGGACAGTGTCCCAGCGTTTGCGACCCTCCTCCATCAGCTCAGACCAGTCCGCAAATCTCAGAGCACTCGGAAAACAAAAACAAAATGCCCCAAAAAAAAGGAAGAACTTCATCTATCTGTCTGGTTGGTTGCCACTATTTTTGGCATGAGATTTGTGTTGGTTGTGCACAACTTTTTTTGGTTTTTGTTTTCACGGCTTGTTTATTTTTGCTTACACTTATCAAAATATTGGCGATACACATATTGTTTTGCGTGGCATAAAGATATCGGGGCTGCCCCGCCAAAAAAAAAGGAAAGAAAGCAAAGAAAGCAAAGAGAAACAAAAATTATCTTGTTGAGTGTGTGTGAGTGTGTGTGTGTATCTGTGTGTGTGTATGCCGTAACTTTCACTTTGTTAAGCGGGGTCCCGATGCCACATCCACTTTATTTGCCCCGCTTGCTGCTTAAGTTACTTTTGCGTTACGCTTGAATTTCCTTGCTTTACTTGAACTTTCTCTGCTTTTTGCTTTCGCCTTCCCCTATATATATATACACGATATATATATATCTTTTTTTCGGTTGCCCTTTGCTTTGCTGAGCTCAGCAGCTCATTTTCAATCGAGCATGTGCGTTGCCTCTGTGATTTTTCTATCTATCTCGCATTTCGGCTCGCTCCTTTTCCCTTCGCTCCCTTCGCTCTGCTTGGGCGTTTGGCATTTTCCGTTTGCTTTGTTTTTCGCCTGCTATTTTCATAAATAAATTTGCATGTCAAATGACATTGTTTATGGTATTCCTATATGAGAGACACACTCATATATCTCCGGCACGGCCATCGTCTTTTTGTCACACGTTGTTGACATCTTTGTTAAAATATGTTTACATGCTGAAATTAGTCTCCGTCCTCCTTCTCGCTCAGTTGACAGACGAAATGAATTCGTAATTGAGTTTTCCGCCATGCTACATTTGATTCTCCTCATTCGCATTAGATGTATGTTATACTCACATATGTATGTTACATTTTTTGCATATGCAATTATCATATAGTATGTGAGGCGCCATCGAGTCGACAGCGAAGAACGGAACGTAATTAATTCCACATTCTCATCACATTTTCAGCTCGAGAGCCGGGCCATAATTATTGAAAATAAGCCAAGCGCAGCACATTTGTTGCCTAGCTGTCTTAGCCTCAATCCCTTTCAATGCCAATAAAATCATTTGCTGATTAGCGACTTCTGAGACACACACACTGAGTTGGCTTATCAGCAGAAAACAACAAATTTATAATATGGCTGGCCTAGCGAGGATTGCTCATACGCCATGTAAGCCCGGCGAAGCCAAAACAAAAGCAAGCAAAAAGAATGAAAATTATGTCACTGCTTATGTCTTGCTTGTCTTAAGTCTTCCTCCTACTTCCTCCTGATAAGGACAGAAAGTTTTGCTGGCATGTGGGGAAGCTGGGTAGCTGCTAATGTCCTTTAAGGCCCCTGCCTAAGTACATATTTACGAGAAATATCTGAAGCGCAAACGCTGTGATTTATTTTCTCAATTAGAGCCATAACATGGCCTAGTAAATTTTTAATAATCTAAGCAACATTTCCTCAACTATTCGAGTTCGCTTTAATGTATACAATATTGAATTTGCTGTATTACATATTTATTGCTGCCGTTCGATGGATATTGTGCAATTCGGTTGAGCTCATCATATAGTCCGAGGGAAGGAAAGAAAAGTACTTGTGTAATCTTGTCGAGAAGAAGTGTCGCACAGCGGCTTAAATGCAGCCACCTTGTTGTATTCCTTGAGGTATCTTCATCTGTGCTCTGTGGCAGTTCAATGGCAGACACTCCAGCGATGCGATGCCATCAACATCTTGATTGTGTCGTCGACCAATGCAAAGCCCAAAAAAGCAGCTCAACATAAAGTAATCTAATGGCAGGCAGTCGCAAAGTACTGCCAAGCACTTACCATCATCCTGTCGGGCTTCCACCTTGACGCTGTCCTGTCGTCCTCGTCGTCGTCGTCCTCGTCGTTGTCGCTATTCCCAGGACGCAAATTATGCATTAAGCTGTAGAAAAATGCCGCATAATGTTATCAGCGCGGCAAGTCAAGGCTGAAGCTGAATCCAGCACAGTCACGGGGCCAAAGGTTATTTCCTGTGTCTTGCTGCTGGATGATTCAACACAAACTCGACGCGCAGCCCGAAAGCCGCAATCAAAATGTGTAAATTAGCACTTAATGCAACTGGGCCATGCTCGCATCCTCGCATCCTCGCATCCTCACATCCTGGCATCCTTGTTTCCTTGGTGCCCAGTGCTCAGCCTCTAACTGTGAGCTCTACGGCACACAGAGCGACTGTCATTTGTTCGTGGTTCGTGGCTTGTCAACTGTCGGCTCTCGCTCTCCCTTTCGCTCTCATCGAGAGAATTGCAGTTGCATCTGGTCGACCTGCATTCATACATTTCATGGCAAATTGCAATTTCCACTTTAATCTCCGCTGCACTGCGGTTTAGTGCCCGCTCTGTCTGTCTGTCTGTCTGTCTGTCTGTCTGTCGCCCACTCATCTTGTCAACGGCCGCAGCTTATAATTTCGTTTATAATTACATTGAAAATCAAAAGCAAAACTCAAGCTGCAGCAGCATCACGACGGCAACCTGCCACAATTTCCAGCTGCATTCGGCTGCAAAATCCAGCTAAAAATGTTCCACCTGCCGGCGACACTTACCTAATTAGCTCAACGTGCTGCTGCACGTTGCACTGCCAACGACCATTTCAATGTGTTTGTCAATGGGCCACCGACTGTGCCCCAAGCTGCGGCACATCGCAGTTCGGCCCGTGGCCAATTGATGCAGCCCAAATATCCATTAGGCATATGCGCATTTCAGCTACAATTTCCCAATAATTTGCAGAATATTAAACTTGATTCTATTACTTTAAATTGAATGTAATAATTTAAATATTGTTGGCTTGCAACCACTGTGCCTGAAATTAGAGTTTAAAGTTTTAGTTTTGGCAAATGTGCAAAGGGCAAAATTATTATTGTCCACATTTCGAGCGGCAGCGTATTAATTATTTAAGGCTTATAGAGTTTAGTAGTGTAGGCCACACTTTTTGCCTGGAATTGTTTGTTTAGCTGGGCAGTGTAATTGGATTCCAGCAAACGAGCAAAAACCTATGAATACAATAGCTGTTATTATTGATTAAAAATAAAGTAAACTTTAGCAAAAATATATTTGTAAAAATGTAAAAATGCTGTGCGGCATTCATGTCTGAAAGCGTGCAGCTAAATTAATAATATGCGATGCAAAAGTTATGCATTTATTTAATGCATATATTATAAATAATTTAAAGCGACGTTTCTGTCATATTTTGATATATTATATGTGTAAGCATGTATTTGTGTATGTGTAAATTACATTTTTTGTGTATTTATGCAGTAAGTAAAAAAAGCTTGCAGGTAATTTAAAAATATGCGAGACAGTAGTTATTTAATTTAAAGAGCTTTTTATTGTTTTATACTCTATACTTTATAAATGATGTAAAATGAATTTTCTACTTAAATAAAAATAATATATGAGACAAAGGTATGTATGTTATAGAATTTGTATTTAAAATTGATTTTTGTTTTATATACATATATTTTAAAATGTATTTTGTTCATAACACATTTAAAGAGTTTTTTGGTTTACGATGCTAAATTATTATATGTTAATAAAATTATTTAAAGTGCTTATGTTACTTATAGCTGAATTAAATCTTTGTACGTATACTTAATATATTATGTTCATATGAGTAAATACATTTTTTGTAGTACTTCAGCACGCTTTGTGCACGTGCAAATAGCTGCGTAAATTGCCAGATATTTTCGCTTGACTTTTGTCGTTTCCTTTGTCGCCTGTGACCCATTGACATTTAAATGTCAAGCTGCAGCTTCACTAAATTCTAGCACGCCCCCAACTGCGATAAGTAGTTGGAACGATTGTCGAAATGCCAGTTGATTCAGCTGCTGCTGCTCATATCATATTGGGCCATTTGCAGGCATTTCTGCAGTTGGCAAACCTTTTTCTAATAACACATGCCAATTTATTTGGTCGTGGAGCAACGTCGGACGAAACGTAATAAGCAAATACTTGGCATAATTTGGCCAAGAAGAACCAGAAATAGCCAGCAGGCAGCAGGCAAGCAACGTTCCACGCCAGGGGACACTGACCGACCACTGACGTAATCAAATCGACAATCAGTAAAAGATATGTGTGCGCATCGATGTGCTCGAAGGGTTGAGCCAGGAAGCGGCAGCTCAAATAAAAAAAGGCAAAAGGGAGAGGGTAAAAAAGGGAAGCGTCCGGCGTGTGGCTGCCTTGCCTGCAGCATATTTGGTCTGTCCCTAACAGTGCGTAAATTGCCATTTTGAAACCCATTTCAATATATATTTTTTTTTTTTGCTTCTTCTGGGGGAGGATCTGTGTAAAGTAACTTCTGCATTGTGGCATAAATTGTTGCCCAGCGCGATGGCGACAGAGAGAGAGAAACCGAGAGAAGCCTTGGCGACTTTTATTGCTTTTGCAATTTGTCAGCTGCCCGAGCAGCTGATGACTGGCGACTTTCGTCTATCGAGTGTTGTCTTCTGTCTCTCAAATTGCGCATACGCCGCGTGTAATGCGAGTGCCAAACAAAAACTTGAATTGTCAACTTGGGCTGCGCTGCTCTTGTTGCTGCTGCTGTTATTGCGCTGTCATTTTATTGTCAGCCGACACACACAGAGTAGACAGCGAGACAGACAGCGAGATGGACAGCCAGACAGACAGGCAGGCAGGCAGGTTGGAATGGGTTCTGTTGGCTGGCCGCCTTTGATCTTGCCTTGGCGCCTAGAAGCATGCAAAACATTTACAGCTGCCAGTGATGTGTTCTGTGTAAATTGCGCACATAAGCGAAACGCACGTGCACGCAATGCCACCAGCAACAACCCTTTCACACACACATTGCATACTTTCGCAGTTTAAATGCCGCACAGCTGCCAAAGCGAGAGCAAAATTTAATGTTACTCAAGCTCTGAGAAAATTGGCTAATTTCTAGTTATCCATTTCAGATCATTAAGACGCTGAGCGAGGGTTGCTAAAGCATCAAAACTAAATATTGCTTTTTATTTCAATTACATTATTGTGTTAAGTCTATTATGTTAATTACATTATTTTTGCAGATCGTCTGACTGCTGTCGATCGCTGTTATGTTAATTACATTATTGTGTTAAGTCTGTTATGTTAATAACATTATTATGTTGCGAGTCTTCTGGCCGACCGCTGTTACTGTCTATTATGTAAATTACATTTTTATGTTAAGTCCATAATGTTAATTACATGTTTATGTTAGCTCTAGAATGTTATTGTCTGCATTAATAAAGTTGCTTTAAGAAAGCATTTTTTTCGATTTCATCTTGACCTAAAACCAAATAAAATACAAATAAAATAAAATAGCCATAGAACAACAATAAACACTGAGCAAAACAATTTAAATAAAAGAATAAAAATTACGCGCTTAACGCTTAATAATGTTAAGGCTTAACATGGTTCATCTTCAGCTTTTCCAACTAATTTCATAATCCGCCCTCGCTTGTTAGCTTGTTGTTGTGTTACTATTACAAATGGCTTCATGCGCTGCTTACATTATATTTTATAATCATTTTACAACCGGTGTGATATTTAGAATGCTACCAAAAGTTGCTTCATTTGCTTGCTGTGAAACTTTGTGTTGGCATTTGGGCAACGCATACATATCTCTCTCTCTCTTTCTCTCTCTCTTTCGCTCGCTTGATGTATTTGTGGCTGTTGTTGTTGGTGTTGCTGTTATTGTTGTTCTAGTTTGCTGGCGGGGCAAAAAGTTGATGCCGCCACATGGCAGCTGTTTTGGCAGTTTTATAGTGTTGGCCATAAAGTACTTAAAAGTTTCATTTTACGCCTATTTTGTAGCCAGTGCCCCATTATCGGAGCCACCGTTGCCACCACACGCGGGACCGAGACCGAGGGAGAGAGAGAGGGATACAGGGAGAGAATGACCTTTTGGTTAGTTGTGGCATAACCTGTGCAGCTGCTTGCGTCATGTTGCAGAATCCAATTTGCTAACAATTTAACAATCATTGCTTTTGGCTTGCGAAAAGTCAAGTTTTAATACTTACGCCCACAGAGAGACTCTAACACATAACGTGCTGTTGTGGCGGCCATTTTAATTGCTTGCCTAAACAAATAATATTTTGAGTAGCACACTTTTGAGGGCAGCCAACACTTGTGTCTTGTGTCTGGTGTCTTTAATTCGAGGGGGCGTCGGCTGCTGATGATGCTTGTTTGGCCTGCTCCAGCTGCCAATTAATGCCAAGAAGTGCAAAGTGGATTTGCAACACCAGGAAAAGGTCAGCTTGTAAACGAAAGTTTGCCTGCGGCAAGTGTCTGGTAATTGCCCCCAAGATTCTGGCTTAAACTTCTCTGCCTATCAATATGCCCCTCCCCCCAAGCGCTGAAGGCTTCACATCAACGTCATCTCTCTCAGCTGTATCGTAATATTTTTATTTCTTTCAACATCATTGCAGCCTGTCAGCCTGTTTATACTATTTCCTTTTATGGCGCTGATGAAGCTCTTTTCGTAAACCATTTCTTACCATTTTCATTCGGTTCGCCGCAAGTTTCTAATGGTTCTCTGATACTTGGTCTGCAGCCCCTTTTTTCTCTTCAGCCGTGAAGAGTTCCGAAACTTGATGCAATTCTAGCTGAAAGGCTCAAATCGTTGGCACTTCAACTGGCAACGCAAATTTATCATGGTCAATCAGATATTGTCTGAAGAGCTCAAGAGCTGCTTGGTAATTGGTGCAAGCTGAGTGCATCAGGCAACTTCAAAGAGCCACTACAATGGTATGGATGCTGCAAGTGAAACGCTTCTTCAAGTAGGAGAATTCAAGTGCAGATTGTTGTGCAAGAAATGAGATTTCTAATAAAGAACTCAATTTCAAACAGTCTTAAATAAAGAAAGGATTTCAGCTGTTTTAGCTATAAAAATGTAGTTTCTTTTTTTTTATAATAGGCGTTCAAATAAAGCATTTTTTATTTTGTCTTTCTAATTTATAATTAATTTTTAGGTCAATAAAAAATATAAAGCACATATTTTATTGAGTTTTTCCAATTATTTATAACTAATAGAGATCTCAATTTTAAACAGCTTTCAAATAATGATAATAATTCAGTTTAAAACATAAATAAACTGTTTAATATAATGGGAATTTTAATAAATCATTTCTTTTCACCTTTTCTGTTCTATGATTAAAGAGATATTTTTATAGTATTAAACGTGGAATTTAAATAAATCAGTTTATAAAAATACAACAATTTGAATTGCTTCGTTTTGGTAATTCTCAAAACTATTATGTTCTTATTGCCATTAATTTTGTTGAGATTCAAAAAAGATTTGCTTTGGAAATGGAATCTCTTCAATCTGCAGCGAGTGCTGCATAATTTGTAGCCACTTTTAATGGTCGTGTTGAGTTGTTTTCATGACACTTTATAGCTGGTAGCTAGGCCATAACGAAGATGCCGCTAATGTTGGGGGGACAGGACGCTTTGGCATTTGCAACATTTGTGGCAGCTACCTCCAATGTTGACCTCCAATCTCTTCTCTATCTCTATCTCTATCGCCGCTCACGCTCGTTTCGCATTCAATTTTTATGCGCCAATAAAAATGCAAACTGCAAAATGCGAGCCATGCGAAGCGCGGCGCACATAAATCGCATAAAATACAAATTAAATGCATGCCCAATGCCCCCAATGCGATGCCAAAAACTTCACTCCGCTGCTGTCGTCATCCACTTGTCGTCGTCGTCCTCGTCGTCATCTGATGTGTTTTGTGTGTGTGTGCCGGCCATTTGAGGTCCCCCAGCGGCTGTTCCAGTTCGTAATTGTGCGCGATTCGCGTTGATTTTCCCAACTCGCAGTCGCGTTTTGAGTAATGTGGGCAACGGATTCCCACCCGAACCCGAAGGTGGTCGCCGTTGGTATTCCCTGGACTGCTTGCTTGCATTGCCACCTCGCATTCCTTCTCATTTCTCAGTTCGTTGTTGGCATTCCTTCTGCTTCCTGCTCCACCTCGATGTCTGCTCGCTGCTTGCATGTCTATGCATGTAAATGTTTTCTTGCTCGAGCAGCGAGTCTCGAAGTTGGGCTGCATTGTTGGATCGGTTCTCGTTTTCTTTTGTGTTTGCACAAGTGTCCGTTGTGGTTGAAAGGTGAACATGGTGCTGGCACATTGCATTTACCCCCAGTCCTTGCTTCAGTCAATTCCCAGCGCTGGCAACGCTAGATGAAAAATAAACAGTATGCGCCGTGTCCATGGCACACTCAGCTCTCGTTCTTTCACAGCTCTGCTCTGGTCTGCTTTGCTTTGGTTTCGGTTGCCATTCAAGATGATTTACAACGCTTTGTGCAACTGGACTGGCGACGCATCCTTTGCTCATTTGCCGTCGCTTGCAGTTGTCGCATAATCGTTCCTCTATTTTAAAACATGCGCCATCAGCTCAACATGCATTGGCCCATGTCCTGCTGTTCTCAGTTCCTTTCTGTCCTCACTTTTGCTGCTTTGCCTTTTTTTCTATTTGCTGTCTGGGCCTTTGTGGGGAGAAAGCAGCGCGAAACTTTGCCATAAAAAGCAACGGTAGCGGCACAATGAAAATAATAATAAAGCACTTGAAACAAACGTTTTCAGTAAATTTAACATTAGCTGCTTTGTGAAAATAATCAGCGAAAGGTTCGCGCTCCTCTAACGAGTAGACGGCGAGCGCCTTCTCCTTCTCCTTCTCTCTCCCTCTTCGCTCTTCCGCTGTGCGAAAAGTTTCGCTGTGCGCCTGCAAGTAGGCAACATTCTTTGTTGTTTGCTATTATTATACTTACTTGGCATGCGAGCGTGTGTGTGTGTGTGTGCGTGTGTGTGTGTGTGCGTTGGTGTTGGTGTTGGTATATTTACAAACTCCGTAGCATACTTTTCAGCTTGCGTGGCTGTTGTGTGTTAAGGTTAAGAGTTGGCAGCGTCCTTTTGGGCTGCATAGAACTTGCTGCTCGCTGCTGTCAACTTTGCAGTACATTTCTGATTTATGTGGCGGCACTGCGCTGCCAATGAACCAGCGAGAGCGACAGAGATAGCGACAGAGCGCATGAATTTTGCATAGCAGACTTTTCAAGCATGCCTGAATTTATACAATTTTTTGTTTTCTTTTTTTGTTGCTCGCCGCCAAAGTGGGCAAATTATTTCAATTTCTATTATCGCATTTTATGATTGCCGAGTTGCTGTGGCTTTTTATTTAACAACATTTTCTGGGAAAATTCACTGGCATTTCGGTTGTGGCTGTTGTTTGCTTTATTTTCCGTGGCATGCCGTGGCTTCTAGAGCGAGAGAGAGTCGTAGAGACAGAGAGAGAGCGAGAGAGTTCATGGCGCTTTGTGGTTTATTAGCCCAGTTTCTTAATGCCCAGTTTCAATGCCTTATGCATATTTCAACTCATACTCGTCGTACCTGTACTATTATTATTATTATTATTATTATTACTATTACTTTGTATTTTGTGTATTTTTCTGCATTTCTTGTTGCGGTCTTTGGCTGCAAAATCGGTTTTGTTGCAACGTAATTAAAGCGAATTGAAAGCTGCTGTCAATTTTGCTTGTGCTG
The DNA here is from genome assembly GCA_035047365.1 of Drosophila ustulata. Classification (NCBI taxonomy): domain Eukaryota; kingdom Metazoa; phylum Arthropoda; class Insecta; order Diptera; family Drosophilidae; genus Drosophila; species Drosophila ustulata. The sequence goes on from JAWNPT010000094.1 coordinate 28,776,307, forward strand.
AAAGTTCAATCTTTGCGCTGCCATCAAATTGATTTAAAACTTGAACCGCATAACAAAAGTTGTTGCCTCTTTTGTGCAGAGCCAGCTTAAAGATCGAAACAAATTTTCCATAGTTCAAAATGCCAAAGAATTATGTCAAATGCAGTTCACAAAGTACAAGGCAAAATTCCATTCCATACGATGCGATGCAATGCAATGCAATGCAATGCGATTGAAAAGTGAAATTGCGAATTTTGAGTTGAAAATTGAACTTGGCATCAAAATTGTGATGACTGCTAATGTTGGGAGTGACAGTCAATTTGTTGTGTAAGGCAATGCCAACAATTTGATGTTTAGGCAAAGACGAGCGAGCAAAATGGTAATGCAAAATGAATTACAAAATAATGCAGAATCAAACGATTTGAAAAGAGAGAGAGGATAAAAATTGATTAGACAATAATTAAGATTAAAACGATTTGAAAATAAATGAAAAAAAGTAAACGAAATGAATTTATAAAAAACAATAAGCTATTGCACTACATTCCGATTTTTCAGTTGATGATATTAACGATTTGGCTATTACAAAATATGAGGTAAATTTAAATAATATAAAATAATATTTAAATGAGCGATAATATTAAGTTGCTGTAAACAAGCTATTGCAGTGCCATTGTTAATGTAATTGAAAATCGAAATTTATTTACTTCTGACACGATACAAGTGTATTTATCCTGCTCTCTGGGCCAGACTCACTCAAAGCTCAAGTCAAAGTCAACGAGAGCCAGTTGCAGTTTTGTGACTGCATCGAGCTGCCACTCGAGGCACACAAAGTGTTTATATTGTAGGAACTCAGTTACAATTGAGTCACACTCACTTATATGCTTGTTGCCATCCGGTTTGGCTGAGAAGGCGACGGCAACATTTGCCATTTGCCATTTCCTGCCTTGACTTTTATGTCTGCGTTTCCGAACTCGGCGTTACGTTGGCTTTTATGTGTCGTGCTCTAATTTTGTAAGCCAATAGTTGTCCAATCAATTTCAAGTGCTCGCCACTAACTTAAATCTACATAAAAATGCTACTAAGGAGATGCCCAAACTCACACAGCCTCACGCACGGGCCATAAAGCTCGCAGTTGACGACGGGCGATGGGCGATGGGCGATGGGCGATGGACGACGAAGAGTTGGAGCTGGGATTTGGGGTCTCTCAGCTACTGTAAATCGCTGTGTGCCATATATAAATTGTGCTCAGCCGCCGCAAAAACAACAACAGCAGCCATAAATGGAATTGCAGCAAAAGGAAATGCAGTCAGCTTGCCAAAAACTGCAAAAGGGAAGTGGGCAAAAAAAACTGCAGACAAACTGGGCACAATGAACGCTCATATATGAGTAAATACAGTTGGTTTTAAATACCCTACAAACACACTGTAAAAGTCCATGCTGGATAAATAAAAAAGTACAATTAAGTGTAACATTTTTTACTTCTGAATTATTTTCAAATAAATTAAATACTTGTAAAACTTTTCGCTGCATTAAAATAAAGCTGCTCATTTTTTATATTAGCAGCACTTAAAATATGAAAACGCTTTTTATTGCATTAAACAAATAACTTTGATGGCATTATGTATTTTAATATTGAATTACAAATGGTACAACATTTTTTCTGAAAGAGAAATTTTTCGTTTAAATAAAATGTACTTAAAAAGACATATTTTTATAAAAACTCTAATAAAGATATTCCACACTTATTTCCTTTCAAATATTACTTTAAGGTATTATATATTGACACATAGAATTTCAAATGGTTCAAACTCTTTAAGTAAATTCAAATATTATTTATAAACGAAACTGAAATATTTTCTACATTTTGTTTTAAATTATTAACTGTATTGAAATATAGCTAATGTGTATTCCAATTTAATTTTATTAAAAATATTACTTTTAGGTATTATATATTGACACATAGAATTTTAAATGGTTCAAACTCTTTAAGTAAATTCAAATATTATCTCTTAACAAAACTGAAATATTTTCCACAATTTCTTTTCAATTTTTGGCTGTATTGAAATGTGTATTCCAATTTTATTTTATTAAAAATATATATTTGAACACAGAATTCTAAAAAGTTAAGCAATCTGTAGAAATTTAAAAATTTATTGTGTAATAAATACTTGCTGTATTCTCTCTGAATTCGTTGGTTAAAGAGCAATTTGTAGTCGCATCGCGACTGTTGACCTGTGTGCATTGTGGCCACTGTGTTGATGGAATCGCATAGCATATTAAACGTGTCTAAGTACATATATTTTTGGCAATGAAAACCCTCTGACAGGCAGTGCACGAGTCGAGTTTGTGTTCTGATTGTTGTTTTACATGGTTTGTTTTGTTTTGTGTGTGTGTGTTTTTTGGGCAGGGCAAAAATGGAAACACAGAAAGTTGGTGAGATGGAAACAATGCATCAAATATTGAAAAGACATTGTCAGCATGCCTGCTGACTGCTGTCTGCTGCTTGTCGAGTGCCTATTTTGCGATTAATGAAAAAAATGCTAGCCAAATTAATTTTTTAGGCCAAACCATGGCAACACCTACCCCAGACAGACAGGGCAACAGGGGGAGAGATTGAAAGACAGCCCAAAAATATGGGTCATGTTTGCATTGGTGTAATGTGTAGAATGATTGCAACTTTAAAAAGCAAACAAACAGAGCAACGTCGTCCGCCCACCGACTCTGGGGGTGAACGTGCAAACAATGCAAACAACAAACTGACAGCATGAGGCACATTCAGAGCCCAAGTTGCAGCTGTAAATGCAGCTGATGCTCAGCCCGATGCTGCTGCTGCTGAGGTTGGGCAAACAAACAAAAAGGAAACGAAACGAAACGTCCATACAAAACTGGGCCTGTCGTCGTCGTCATTGCTGGGGCACATGCATCATGCATGCGTTGTAGTCAGCAGTTGCCGCCTTGCGGCATCCACAAGTCGGAGTTGCATTCAACTTGAGTCGAGTCAAGTTGAGGTATCGACAACAGCAGCAACATCGAGATCGTTGCCAACGCTGCATCCGCAGTCGGTTCATTGCAACGTGGCACTTACAGACGCCGCTGCATGCGGCTCAGACTCAGCCCTTTTTATGTGCTTTGGCCGTGTTGTTGTTGCTGCTGCTGTTGCTGTTGCAGTTACAATTGCCGCTGATTGCAAAAGTATCTGCTAGCAAATGGTTGCTGTCGCGCCACAGGGCTGCAAAAGTGCGCCTTGTTCCTGCCGTCTGCTCAACAGCAGTTTGCTCTTTTCCGTAATGCCGAATTATGTGCCGATAATTGTTTTGCAGCAAACAATAATGAATGGTATTCGCCGATAAATATTATTCTGCAATATTTATGGCTTCAACGCGGATGTGAGAGAGAGAGAAAAAGGCGGACTGGAATAAAAATAGAAATCGAGAGTTGTGCAACATTTTATTATTAATTGTTTGAGTTTGCCAAACTGTTTTAATTTATTGTCAGCATAGAAATTAAGCAAAATAAATTGATGTACATTTTATGGGGTAAATTAATATTCTCAGAAAATATGCATTTAAATTCCAAGCCACAAATAATAATAATAATAATAACAACTCTTCTCTACATAAATATTTTCTTGTAAATTATTTTACTCATCCTCTGGTGCTCACTTTAATCAGATTTAAATATTTCTTTTGATTGATGAAAATTTGATGATGCTTTCTGGGATGGGTGCATAGAAAATGTGCGGAGTTGCAGCCCTGGTTGGCTAACAGCTTTTCTCGATTGCTGATTACAAAAGTATCTGTAGGACAAGGAGCAGCAGAAGATGATCATTGACATGCAACTGGGAAGTATCTACCTGGCTGGGCTGCCTCGTTTTTGTGTCTCACACACACACACCCACTATCCAACTCTGCACTCAAGCAGTCAACACTCCGGGCCACGTCTGGCGGGGTGGAGGGTGGAGGGTGAGGAGGCCACCAAAGCGGCAATAAAAGCCGTAAGAGTAAGGTAAGAGTAAGCCGCTTTCATGGCAACCAGGCAACCAAGCTGCAGCAGGGCAACAGGGCAACAACGACAGAATGGGGTAACGACAGCCGCTTGAATACGGTTGATTTAGTTAATAGGAAACAAATACACATACAGTTGTAGTCTGAACAGTTACTGTCGAAGCAGCAGCTGCAGTTACAAGTACTTTCATTTAAAAGTTACACAGACTCAACTCGATTCAACTCGACTCGAGTCATTGACTGCGCGAATTGAGTTTTAACATTTTGGTCTGTGAGTGATTGAGGAGAGGGAGGCGTAATTAAAAACTGGTATTTAAACGTTTCATAAGTGAATGGCAAATGATTTGTGAAGCTAGCTGAAACGGCTAAGACTAGACGATACCTTAGAAATGTATTTGCGTATACTTGATAAACTTAAATACTGCCAATTCACTTATACTAAAAGACAGCTTGAAAGTATTTACGCTGATGCTAAGTTGGTCACACTGCAGTAATTCTGTAAATATTATGCTAATGCTATGTTAGTAAGGCAGCTCTGTAAATGCCATGTTAAAGTGACAGCTGCTGTTAATTACAGCTTTCATTCGGTCGCCATGCTTACAGGGTATTTGCAAAGAGCAAAAGCCACTCGTTGACTGCTCATTTGGCCCGGCTCTGTAACTGCTCAAAGCGTTTGCCTGATTAAAATTGCCAAAGGCAGAAAACATCAACAGCAGCAGCAGCAGCAGCAACATCAACATCAACAGCAGCAGCCGCATCAGCAGTTATAGGAAAAGCGCTCACACTACCAAGAGAAACATGAGAACATGAAAAAACCCTTTTAACCCAGATTGAAAAACTCGAAATTAGTTTTCATTTATGTTGTACGAGTTGCCGTTGCTGTTGCCTGTTGCTGTTGCTCTCTCTCTGTGTATATACTGTATCGTATGCTTGGCTGGCTGGAATCTGCAGTTAATTTTTAATGCTTCGCATCTAAAACTGTTGCTTGCCATGTTATTATGCGTGTTATGTGCAAAGGCATTAACAACATCAGCAAGGGGAAGCAGAGTAATGGTCAAGGACTAGCCACTAACCGGGCAGCAAGTTGAGCTCTACACTTTGTAGCCTGCGCTAAATGCTAATGCATAAAAATAACATCACTTGTGCGCAAGGATGCAGCTGTTTAATGTGCACGCACATTCCGCACAACGAAATCAACGGCAAATCGTTAAAGTTTTCGTTTCTAACAAACTCACATATAACTGAATGTACTTGTGTTTGTGTTTTTTCATACTCAATTTCCAGAAGTTCTTGTTTGTTTTTGCCAAGTTGGCGCTGCCAACAAGTTTCTCGATCTTACGCCATCTGTCTCGGCTGGTATCATTCTCGATTCTATTATGAGCTGAAACTTGTTGGAGAAGAGTTTATAGTTGTGAGAACACGCAGATACAATCACACAAAACGCCGCTGGAGTGCAAGTCCAGTTAGCTCGATTCAATCGATTTCCGTTTAGCAAAAGAAACGGACCACTAAAAAACTTGCCTGTCGATTGCCAGTTGCCAGTTGGCAGCTCTTTTTGTTGTCGTTGTTGTTGTCGTTGTTGTTGCTGGGCGCTTCCTTCCTTTGGTGCTGGCGCTGTTGCTGTTGCTGGTGTTGTTATTGTGCTTGTTTGTTTGCTGTGTGTTGTTCTTTGCACTTTCACTTTGCCGTTTGCACGTTCTGCCGTAGTCCACGTTTGTTTCGTTGTTGTGCAAATTATTACATTGACCCAGTAAAGTCCATGTGTTCGACTCTCCCCAACCACAACGACAAAAACAATGGCGCAACAACCTTGTAAACAGTGGCAAAAAACCCACACAGAACAAAACAAAAACTAATGAAATTCCAACAGTTCCTTTTTTGTGAGCAATCGAGTTAAATCATAACGATGGAACCCTTCCTAATCGTGGCCTCAAAAAGTGAAAGCATCCAAAATTAATTGCCCATAGCGTAGGCGAGAGTAGAAATGGCAATTAACTTGCAAGTATATATTTTATATACCTGCTATATACCCTGTGCTCGTAAAATGATTAGAAAGCTTGCGTATACTTGATATTACTGCACTCAAAGTAATATCAAGTATACGTAGCAATTGATTTGTAAGTTCTTTAATCTTTGTAATGCCAATTTAAAAGTAAATAATAATAAAAATAATAAATGTCTAAACTTTAATTTTTCCAATTAATTTTGAGACTTAACGTCGTTCTTTTTTTTTTATCGTTTACATAGAATAAATGTTAACAGTGTCAGCAGCAATGTTAACAGTAGAAGTTTGTTACGCCGCTGTTAAATATTGGCAGCCTGTTACATTTGCAGGGTATCGCTCAGTCTATTCCATCTAATGGCCAATATTCATATTTTGTGCGTTTTTGTTTTATAATTTCACGTGGCATTTCCATTTCGCTTTTTATGCATTGCCATAAATCAGAAGGCAGCGCTATATTCGTAAGTGAAATTCAAATGTTGGCCATATGGCATGGCAAACTTGTCCTGAAACTTGCCAGCGAATCTGGAACTGCTTCTAGACAAGGACACAGACCAAAAGGACTGAGACACCGAGAACGAATGCCATCGCATGCATGTGGCATATGTGGCATGTGGCACATGTGGCGGCTGTTGCTACCAGCAGCAGAAGCAACCGAAGCAGCAGCATCCTTGTTGTAAATAATTCATTTTTTATTTGCTGGCAAAATGAACTTCACCTGGCTGGAAGGGTAAGGAAAAACGGGCAAACGGGCAGTCTCAAAAATGATTATTATTATTTTTTGATTTATGATTAAGTTTATATTGCCGCTGCGGGTTCTCAATATTTTTATGGCCAAAAGTGCCATTAAAAATTAATGGGTATGCTCAAGTAAATTTCCCAATTTGCAAAGTAAATGAAAAATATTTGCTTAAAGTACAAACGTCAGACGATAAAACAATAAAATTCACTCAAACTCGTTGGCAGTAAAAACATAATACTTGGATTACATTTTGCCAACAAATAAATCGAATACATCTATAAAGACGATAAGCTGGGCTCAGCATTTATTGTTTAAGATTAAAGTGAATAGCCGAAAAGAAAAACCCTTTTTCAAGGCTTGCCCTCTTGTGCTTATTTAAATTGTGTTGCTGCCACAATTGCTCCTAATTCAATAATGTATGTGCTGCAAGGTCCAACAGAGAAAAAAAGTAAGTGAAAAAATTGGCAACAATTTAAAGGCTAACCGCAGGCGATGCCCCTTTTTTTTACAGTGGTTGGCGGTCAGCTCAAAAAACTCTTCTAGAAAAAACACACAAAACGAAAATGGCAAACAATTTTGGTTGAGGCGTTGCAATTAATAAAGGCCACACACGATGAAGCAGGCACAGGACATTGACACGGCAACACCACAACAACAGCAACAGTAACAACAACAGCAACATGCAACAGCTCCCTTACTCTCTCTCTCGCTCCCCGTTTCCTTTTCACTCGGAGGAATGGGCGTTAAGCTCAGACAGCAACCACAAAAAAAGGAAGGCGTAACCAACGGCCGCTTGCAACTGAAGGCACATAAATTAGGGGCGTGTCGTACAACACACACACACACACACACACACACACACACACAGAGAAATACTTGACAGCGTTTTGTGGCATGTCTGTCTGTGTGTAAGAGACTTTATTCTTTCTGGTTTTTTGTTATGTGGTGGTAAATCTTCAATGTTGTTGCACAAGCGATAAGGCAAGATAAATGAGGCTTTAATGCAAAATAAATTAAGCACTTGTCGTGTGTATTATGCGACGCTACCAATGGCCTCTCCTGACTTCACTCGACTCCGGCATGCCAGGAATGACATTTGATTATCACGCGGTTTGGCCGCCTGCAAAACGCGCTCGCGACTCACATAAATCAACGACAGCAGCGTTGACATCGCGCACTCCTCCTGAGCACTGAGCACTGTGTGGCATAACAATGTCAGTGCAGGCTTTAATTAAACTACACTTAGAATAGTCTATTGCCGGCGTGTCTGTTTTGGCCAAAAAGCGGGCAATAAATTTCTTTAAGTTCATGTGCAACGTGGCAGCAACTTGAAGGTTGGTCCAAACACTTTATTTATAATTCTCAAAATAGATTTCGCCATTATTTCTCAATTTCACGCTTTCACAAGCAGTCGGTATAAATTTAAAGTGCATTCAACTCACTTAAATGAGTGTTTAATTTATTCTAGCCAGAGAAACTCCAGATATTTGTTGTAGTCGAGGTGTTTCGCAGTTGTTTCAGGTATCATGTATCACTCACACGCCATCGCCATCGCCATCGCCATCATATGCGATATATGGCTTAGACACGCAACAATTAAATGGCCCTTGATGACCCGCGTCTAGAGAGAGTTCCAGTGCACTAAAGTTTAGATGAAATCCACAGCTTGAGTTTAATTTTGCAGTCACACATGAATTAATCAATAATTGTATTTACTTTACATTTCGGATTTATATTAATGGATTGGGAGATATCGTTTGCCTGTCAACTGTCAACTGTCGCTTCGATTTCCGTTTTGTTTGCCATGCTCGTTTTCTTTTCATTATAATAAATTAATTGTTTACATCAATTGTTGCTTTAATTGATTTTCGTTCATACATATTTAACGTCTGCCATCGCCAATATGTTTACTCAGCCTTCCAGCCATGCAGAGGAAATAGTTTTTCTTCGCTCGCGTGTTGCATGTGATTAACTATTGACGTTGACGACGTTGCAGGCTCTACAATTGCCAGGTGTGATAGCTATCAGTAGGTCCGGTCTCGATTGGGCCATAAAACGTTAGATAAGACGAGCGACAGTAACAGAGTTTATGCCATGCGATAAACTGGAAATTAGACTTGAGGGAGAGCCAACAAACAGTCTGGCAGCAAACAACAACAAAAAGGGAATCTAATTTATTTCCGACGGAACTTTGAAGAAGTACATTGCTGAGAGTTCAACAACTTCCTATACTTTGTGTATACAATATTAACGATATTTAATACGTACGTTAAATTGATGATCTATTATTAACACAAATATCTCACACATTATTTCAAAAATGTATTTAACCTCGAATGAACTGAAAGGAATTTCCGATGGTCCTTTAAATAACAGAAATATATTCCTGAGAGTTCAACAATTCATTTTATTTAATTTAAATAATATTAACGATTAGCTGCATGATCTTTTATTAACACAAATACCTATCACATTTTTAAAACGAGTTTTAAACTCTTTATGAAAACAAAAACTAATACTGAGAGTTTAAAATTTTAGGGGAATTTCAATTCTTAACGACATTTAATAATTGCAATTAAATTTGTGATCTAATATTAACACAAATACCTCCCAACTTTTAATGAAATAAAGGAAATCTAATTTATTTCCGACGCAACTTTGAAAATAAAACCGAATACCGAGAGTTTAACAAGTTAGGCAAATTTCAATTATTGACTATATTTAATACTTGCATTAAATTTTTGATCTATTATTAATACAAATACTCCCACGCACTTTTTGGCAAAAATTAATTAAACTTTTATTGAGCAACTTTTTAATAAACATGCATTAAATGAACATTCATGTTTAGATTATTGTGCCAACATAATTATACTAGGAATGCGAGTGCATTTAATTGTACATATTTATGTGTAGTGTGTGTATAACGCTTTTCATATGCTGTAAATTAATTAAATTGTTCATTTCCGTTGTCTAATTAAATGGACTGCATAAAAAAGGCCACCAGCCGTGTAATTTTCAATTCAATATTCAATTAAAATGACAAACAGCAAACATAAATTTCATCAAATGTGTCGTATAAGTTGGCTAATAAAAATACGTTAGTTATTTTTTAGTTTTGCAAATGCAAATCAATCATTGTAGTTTTAATTACTTTCAAATATTTATTGACTAAATTTTCGTTGCGCTTTTGACAGTTTGACAGAATCTAAATTGTAAATTACTGAAATATCATATGCTGAATATTTTTAAATGCCAATAATTATTTTACACTGCCAAATGACAGGGTATCAGAAACTTATACCGATAACTTGTGCAATTAGTAATTAAATGTTTTGTGGTTGCCAGTCACGTAAAAAAGCGTCGGCGTTTGGGAAATGGCTAAAACAACTTGTGACATGCATTTTGGGAAAATTAATTTAGCTGCAGGGTTTCGGACTGCATTTAGATGTAAATTGCGTAAAATTAATTGAATGTCAAAGTGTAATTAATTTGCACACATTTGTCATTCGCTTGGCCCTGACCTGCCAACGACAATGCTCAAATTTATGATGATTTGTTGTGCTGGGTCATCGGGCAGTTAACATTGTGCCGTGTAAAACGATATCGAATGGCGTCCAAATCAAAACCGATTTGTGCCAACTTCGCTCCAATTCGGAATTACAGCGCAACGCACTTAGGGACATTTGTGGTTGCAAAAGAGATACGACATGGAGATGCAGATCCAGAGACAGCGATGTAACCACAGTCTCCATATCAATAGCCAGTGCCTCTGTCGTGTTGTGCCAACTGTCTGTTCGTCCGTCTGTCCGTCCGTCTGGCTGTTGCTTACGACCTCAATTACATGCGCAAATAAACTGCAACAAACATTTGCTGAGAACTCACCGCTTCCGCCCACAAAGCAGCAGCAGCAGCAGCAGGCGAAGCCTTTCACATATGTGGCCTCAGAGCAAGCTCTGCTTTTGTATTACAGTGCCAACAAAATGTTAGCCCACACCCACACCCACTCTCTTGCTGTCTCGCTCTCGCTTGTTTGCGTGTTTTGGTATTAGAATTTCAATGCAAATGTCCTTGTCACATTTGGGGAATTCATTTGAAAATTTGCCTAGGCACATGGTCCACTCCCCAATGCGTTCAAGTGTGCTTAGCTTCTATATATGTATGTGAGTGTATGTGTGTGGGTCTGTGTGAGTGTGTGTGAACTAACACAAATAATAAGCAGCCGAAAATATAGTTGAATCACATGCAGTGCGCTTCTCGAATTCATTTTCTCCCATTTTGTTAAAGTTTTATAATGTGCCAAAATTAAATCAAAATGTTGACATCAAATTTTCGTGATTCAATTGAGCAGCAGACAAATTACAATCAATAAATGCAAATGTTTATTTTCATTTAATTTTGCATATAATGAATGCAAAATACAGACAAAAAAATATTTGCAATCAATAAATGCAAATATTTATTTGAACATATCATTTAATTTAGCATATAAATTATTTGAAATGAAAGTCAAAGAAAAAAAATCAAGCAGTAAACAACAATATTTAATTTAATATGAGACTCCAATGGGCATATCATTTATTTCAATTAAAGAATGATGAAAATATTAAAAAAGTAAATTTACGATCAATTTATGTAAATATCTAGATTTGCAAATGTCTTAATTTAGCAATGTTAAACTTAACATTTACTTTTATTAAATTATTCGTATTGAAAGTGTTGCGTGAAAAGCATTTACAATAAAAAAAGATTAATTTATTAGTAATAAAAGTAGAAATTTACATTCAGAGAGAGAACTTTATTTAAAGTAATAGTTTTGTGAATAAAAAATTAAATTATATAAATATCTATTACTTAATTTTTTAATCTATTAATAATTTTTGTTGAATAAAACAACGAATTTGTGGGCAGCTTCAGTGACAAATTTGTTGCTGGAAACACCTTCAGTTCTTTGCGAATTTGAGTGAAAGCCTTTCGTCCCATGCAACGACCTTGCCGAGGGGCTCAAACGAAAATCAAGCATTAAAAATGCGGGCGTTTCTTATTATGACTCTTAATAAACACACACTCTCGAGGGGGAGGGGAGGGAGTGAAATTTGAGCCAGCCTTGGGGCCCACAGGTTGTAATGTTTTGCGTAATTTCATGTTTTAGTTGCGCCTAATTGCAGTCATGCAACTCGGCAACTGGGCATCGATTGCATGCCTCGTAAATCTTCATAAGTCTCTGGGCCGTGGCCGGTTCGCAGGTTTGCAGGTTTGGCTGGTTTGCAGGTTTGGCTGGCAACACACTAAAGTAACGTGGCATTAATTTCATATTATCAGCGAGGCAGGCAGGCTGCCGGGGGGCCATAAAACCAAACGCGCGGCGAAAGCTGGCGAGTAACTTACGGCTTGTTGTGCAGCTCCGGCTACAATGTGGCAAAGCATAGCATACTTTTGGGGTTTCAATTTAATGGCTCTGCGAAGGAGGAAGCGAAGCTGTCGAGCTGCTGCTGCTGCCGCTGCTGCAGCGCCTTCAGTAGGCAATGAACTGCCTTGGCCTGGGCCAAGCCAAGTTCCAGTAGTCGGCTTTTAGTCTGGCAAAGTTTTACTAGCGCGCATTTGAAATGAGCTCACGTGCTCGGCTCAACCCAACACTAATACTGCTCCTGATGCGGACACAATTTCACAGCGAAATGATTTTCTAAAGGGGTCCCAGGTTTGACCCCGCCAAAAAGGGGCTGCCCCCCATTCGAACGCTGAAAGATGCAAATTTACTACGCTCCAAAATGGTCCGACAGTTGGAATAAATATTAAAGTGAAAAACTTTCGCTCTCTCTCGCTTTTTGGGGGAGGTGGGGGGCGTGGTCAGCTGTTGGTCCTGCAATTTGACTCGTTTTCAGTTTTCTTTGCTTGGCGCAAAAAATTAACGTTTGCATAAGGTTTATAGAAACGGTTATGGCGATGGCGCTGCGCAGCCATAAAACTTGTTCATTCATAAATCATGCACAAAATTATTATCATTATGAAAGTTGCCTTTCGGTATCATCAAAGTGCGGGGGAGGGAAAGTGAAATGCCGCCTTGGCTGAAGGGTTAAGCGCGTCAGTCAGAGAAAGGCGACGTTGACTTTCGTTTTTTCAATTTTTCATCATCAAACACAGCGCACAGGACTCGGGGCACAGGACACAGGACCCAAGCCACAGCGAAGGCCTTTGACAAAAGAAAAATGAACGTTGCATAGATTTTAAACGCTCAGATTTAGTTTGCCTTCTTCATCGACTTTAACATTTTGTTTTCTTACGTTTTTATTTTGTTGAGCGCTATGAACTTTGATAATTTAACACTTAATTTCATTTAAGCTGTCAGTGTCCTCAGTGTCCTGTGTGTCCTTGTGCCAGCAGCGAGCGAGAGACAAACCCAATGAGACAACCAAACATTTGACTTATTGCACAAGTCAATTTTGCTCCGCCAAGACACTGACAACAAGACAGAGTCTGGAGCATTCTGGTTTCATTTCAATTCTCGCTGCGATGAATTTAACGAGTTTATTGCGTTATTGATATGCAGCCGGAAGTCAAAGTTTTCCCCTAACCCACGAGAGAGCTGAGAGCTCTGCATGGATCGCTTATGCAGTCATAATTGCTTTAGAGTTCTCGACTTTAAGAGCACATGGCAGCTTTTAACTTAATTGAATGGGTTGGGATTTTAATTTGAATATTAATTTGCACGATTTTTGAATTAAGCAGATTAATTGAGAGGCTGCTCACTTAGAGTTCGTCTTAAAACGCCTTGAAATAAATTGCTGAAATCTTTTCTACGCTCGGAACTTCCTTTGCTGTGTTGCGGGAAAATCTCACTTAATCCCTGCCATACATCAACTGAGGCAACTGCCTTTCGCACTGCCAATGCAGTTTGCTCTTGCTCTTGCAGAGTGCATAAATCGTATAATGTACGCGAATTACTTAGAGGCAAAAAGGCAGGCAAAAGTTTTGCCGAACAAGCTGCAAAGTTACGCCTACGCCGGGGAAGCTGCCAATGTTGCCAATATGCTGGCCACCAAGTATCTAAAAAAGCTACAACAACATCCGCATTCAGCCCTTCAATCCGGCCACCACATTCTCAGTCTCAGTCTCTGTCTCAGTCTCAGTCGCTTTCTCGAGCTATGCAAAATAGCAACAAGCAAAATTGTGAACGCGGAAATTGAATCTAAAAGCTGTTTTTTCCCCTTGTAGTGCGCTGTCGTATTTGCTTGGCTGCTTGGCTAACAAAAATACATATCCGTACACTACACCAATAAACTTTCGGGGGAAAAACATCAACATCAGGCAGCCAGACGTAAAAACTCTTGGAGCCAAGTGCCAGGGCCAAAAGTTTTCCAACAAGACCGCTTTTTTTTTTGGGGGGGCGTGTTTTTCATTTTTTCATTTTTATTTTGTCGAACGATTGATTTTTACTGCTGCCTGTCGAGGGCGATGATGGAGCGTTTCCTACGAAAGACCATCTATTCTTATCGCCTTATCAATTTGACTTGAAATCAATTATTAAGTAAGTACATATTTAGCACTGCAAGGGTAGCTGATAAAAATATTCTCAGTTCTAAAAAAGGCAACATTAATATTGCAATTGATGTATGTCAAATTATTGCTGCTTCACCTAGAATTAACTCTATGCTACTCTACGTATTTGCGTAGGAAAACTGCTTTAAATATTTACATATCTATAAATAATGATTTATTGCAAATTATCTTCATATATTCGTATGCAATACATATATTCTCAAAATACTTACAGTTCTAAATAAGACAGCATTAATATTGGAATTGACTTATGTCAATTACTTTTTACATTCTAGAAGAGGAGCTGCTTAAAATAAGGGAAGATTAATATTCAAATTGTTTTATGGCAAACTCTATATTGATACTAGTTTATGCAAAAATGTAATATTTGTTGCTCTTTATTCACAGTTCTAAAAACGGGAAATATTAATATTTAAATTGATTTATGTTAAATTATTTTGATATTTTCGTTCACCATATTTGTTGCTCTCAAAACGCTCATTTGTTTTTTCTAGCATATTTTAAGAATTTTCGTTTCAATTTTCGCTCAAAGCATTCCCCAGTTTCTCGCTGAACTCGTGTTTACTCGTATTATTTTGCATTCTTTCAATTGCAACGAGGCTAAAATTTCGCTGGCAGCTTCGTCTTTTGGCCCTGCTGTAAAAATACGAAAAAAACAAAACGATCAAAATAATATAAAATGAAATGAAAAACGCCAAAGAGTGCTTTTGTTTATTTTCGATTTATATTTTGAGAGTTGTGCATCGCATTTTCATTCGCTTGTACCGCTGCGAACTATATCAAAATATTATCCTGACAACAGCGAAAAAAGTTAAATTAAAATGGGATTCTGCCTGCATGAATGCTCTCCACTTTTTTCTTTTGTCTTATTTAAATTATGTTTTACGCAATTATAAATATATGTATTAAGGATCACACTTCAGTTAAATAATTGAAGTTAATTAAATAAAGGAGTTGGAGGCCAAATTAGTTGCGAGTATTTCCCTGAATATATTACATGATTTAAGATTGAAAATTTTATAATATGTTTAATAAGGAAATATATTTTTTTGCTTGCAGTGTATTTTTTGGTCGAATACGATTTTTTATTTCGAGAAATATTACCAAGTTATGGCTGCAAGACAAATCAAATCCAATCAAAACTAAGCACGACTATCAATGCATCAAATGAGCATCTGAAAATATTATTTGGAATCATATTGCGGTGCAATTTGGGTTCACAGACGCATTGAGGCGGAGGTCAACTGTTGTGGGCGGGGTCAACACACTGGTCATTTATAATACTCCATTCGGGCAGCTCAAATTTATGTGGGGCGATTATTGTTCTTATTGAATTATTATATGGTCTGGCAAATGTTTCAATTCCCATCCGAAATGTATACGTTTTTAATTATATAGGGACAGACAGACGGGCGGTCCTTGCTTGCCGAGTGTCCTTGCCATGTGTTGACCTGACGTGCGGCTAAAAGCATGCCACAATTTAATTTGAATGTCAGTTTTGAAACTATTTTGTGAGCTGACCATTTCTTGACCTACGTTTAAAGTTTGTGAATGGCATATAATTATGATTGGGGACTGGAAATATGATATGAAAATGTGCTCGTCTAATCTTTTGGCCATGTCTCCGAGGTAACTTACTAAGTGAAAAGGGTATTTGCCATGGGGAATATGTGCGCATATTCAAAACTTATTGTTGGTCACTCTCAAGGTTACACATCCCGGTTCCTGAGCCGAGCCTATTGACATTTGTGTTGTCGTTGCCCATGGACATGGCTATGGCTATGGCTATGATATGAATGGGACCCAAAGTGACATTGAATTTGGGCCATGTTGACAGATTGACGGGCGCCCAAAAGCATTGCCTCTTCCATATATACATACATATATTTGCCCTTCACAAATGTCGAAAATGTGCCCGAAAATAAGATTTAAATTTAAGCTTCGATTTATGACTGTCTGTCGGGTATCTGATAGTTTTCATTTCCATTTTTTCAAGCACTAATTGCTTTGCAAGGAATAATATTAATAACAAACGACAATGTAAAATTGCAATAGCTGAGTTAACAGGTCTGAGACTGTTAAATATTACAGTATACAGGTAGAGGCACTTAACAGCTGCTGTGCTAACATGACACTGTTAAATATAACATTTTTGAGCTGAAGTCACTTAACAGCTGTTGTGCTAACATGAAACTGTTAACTATTACATATTTGTGTTTAAGCCATTTAACAGCTGTTGTGCTAACATGATTCTGCTAAATATTAAATATTTCGAGGTTGAGTTTGATGACAACAAATTCGCGCTAATTTGAACGCTTTAATTAATGTGCACAGTGCCAGAAAAAGTGGTTATTTTCCCCACAGTGCGTGCATTGCAGTTTCAGCTCAGTCTCCCAGCAAATGAGCCAAAACCGTGGCATACTTTTCAGCGCACATCGCTCGCATGTTGGCATAAGCTGCTCTTCGCTCCCGCTCCCGTTCCCGCTCCCGTTCCCGCTTCCTCGCAGTCTGTTTGCGAATACTTAAAGGCAAAGACAAACCATGTCAATGACATTTGACACGTGACCCTTTTCCACACACACACACACGCACACACACATGCACTCAGGCTCATAACCATAAACATTTAGCCGAAGCATCGCCAGCGCGCTGAAGTGTTGTTGTTGCTGTTGTACTTGTTGTTTGCTGATATTGTTGTTATTGCCGCTTGCTAGTTGGGGTCGTTCCAACGTGATTAGATGCGATTGTGTGCGCAATTGAGCGAAATTGATGGCAATGCTATTAAAAGGTATGTCCTGGCCACGCACACTCTGCCTCCCCCTCCACCCCCCCACCAAACTCAATCCTCCGCTCGCTGCATTGGTTTCAGTTACTGCCATCGCTGCCAGCGTCGTCGTCGTCGTCGTCGTTCATAATTAATTTTCTAGTGAATTTACTTTCATGGCATTTCGGTTAGCTGAGTGCGGCGGCCAAGTCAGCCAACCCCCATAACAGAACCCTATAACTGCTTCTTCCCCCGAACGCTTTGTCGCCTCGCCTTCATCGTCGTCGTGGCCAAACGGTAGCTACT
Organism: Drosophila ustulata; assembly: GCA_035047365.1. Lineage (NCBI taxonomy): Eukaryota > Metazoa > Arthropoda > Insecta > Diptera > Drosophilidae > Drosophila > Drosophila ustulata. The sequence goes on from JAWNPT010000094.1 coordinate 28,793,661, forward strand.
GTGGGCACATAAAAGTTGTTTCAGCTGCGGCATTTATTTTAATTTGAAAACTATTTGCACGCCCCTCCGGCTGCCCTCGCTGCCCACGCCTTCGTTTTGGTATGCTCATTATTTTCGCTTGACTTTAGTTGGATTTTTATTACATAAGTCGGGTGCCGCATTGCGTATACGCAGCTTTATACAGCTGCCACAATTTTCATTATAATTTGTATATGGCGTGCAACATTACTTGTGCTGCCGTGGATTCATCAGTGGGAATTGGGCTGCAACAAATCTGTTATAAATATTAGCACAGCACTGTTTGGCTTAATGGCAACATAATTGTATAGCTGCCAAGTTTCGCCACTCAGACAAAACAAATCAAAGCAAACAATTCAAATACAGCGTTGTGATACCCTGTAGAATTGCTGCGATTGGCCAGAGGGCCATAAAATTATATTTAAGTACGATTTTCTACTCGTTAGTTGTTTTTTAAATTATATAATTATACTGCAATTGGTGGTCTGGAGGGGGCAACATTATTTTAAGCACTTAAGCTTAACACGTGCAAGCTCAGGTCAGGTATTAAAATTAGCACTTGATGCTCAAGATAAATATGGGAAGTTTATAGTTTCGCTAAGACAGAAACTCTTACGAAAACCAATAGCGAAAATGGTAATAAAATTATCACTTTCCTTTTAAATATTAATATTTGTATTTTATTTATATAAAATATAACTCTGGAGTGAAACAAAATTTTACGAGAATTTATTTTGATGTTTATCAATTATTTTACTATATAAATATACTTTAATTTTCATTATATTTTTATGACTGCAACATAAACTAAATTTTGTTCTTTTCGACTTCAAAAAAGTAATATAGTAAAATTATATTTAACATTTTTCAATTGCAATATTGTCATTTGACTTAAGTGTTTAATTTTTCTACTCTTAAAGTTAATATTAATATCTAGTTTACAGATATATAAATTCTATACTTTAGTTTTCGTCTTTAGCCAGCGTTTACTGTACTTGCTGTGCTGTGCTTCAAGGCATCTCGTGGGACACAGTGCGCGTAATATACCCACGATATCCTGTATGCTAAAATGGGCTATAAAAATACATATCTAAATACTTAACGTAGTTAAGCTGGCAAATTATTTGCACGAAAATATTTTTGGCTTCAGGCTAGGCAACTTCCGGCGCAGCTCCTTGGCAGAATGCGGCTCGCATAGTGGTAGTTGGCGATTGGCAGTTGGAAGCTCAAAGTTGGCAGTTGGCAGTGGCAGTTGGGAGTCGACTGTTGGCAATTGGCACTTGGCGTGTGTGGCGCACATTTCGCTTTAGCGGCTGCTCACCGGGGAAATGGCCGGGAGAGGAGAGTCAAAGGGGCAGGTCAAAGGCGAGAAGCGAGACAAAATTTGCGTTTTGTTTGCAGAACTGAAAATGCCGCTGGCGTTAGCGGCGCAGCAATTACACTTGATTGGACACTTAAGGTTTATTTTTCGTGTATTGAAACGTGATTTATGCGACTGGTCGTGAAATTTAGAATTCTACTGCAAAATATGAAATAAAATAATTGATTGTCGATTTCGAGTGTTTTCTAAATGCTTGGGGGCGGCAACTTCTCGGCAATCTTGGCCTCAAAGAATAACTTTGCCCCCTTCACGCCCACCTCAGACACATTGACGGAATCCATTGATTGCTCCTGCTCCGGGAATGTTTGTTTCATGGGATTCACTTCACGTTTACGATTCTCCAGAGTCGCCGCATATGTGAGCAGAAATTGACAGAAATTCAACTTTGTTTCGTTTTCGCCCACAATTTCCGCCATGATTTCCTTGGCCGCCAGATGCGTCTGCGGCACCGAGAGTCGCTCCAGCGCCAGCTTCAGTTCGGGCAGCTCAATGAAACTATCGTTATTCTGGTCGCACAGCTTGAAAATGGCAAACGCCTGACGTATCTCATCGGGGTCAAAGAAACGCTGCGGTATCTTTGTATGTTTTTTCGGAATACACTCCTCGCTGCTCTCGGTGAGTTGTAACGATCGACCCTCCATCATGACGCTCAACGAAACGCTCTGCGATGGTTCGACGGTCTTATCGGCATATTCATTTGATTTCGTCATGCCATCTTTTTTGATGTCCGACTCGGCCAAGATGCTTTCGAGGCGCATACTCGATGCGGTTATGTCGCGTTTCTTCCACGCCCTGCTGATGGCCTTAAACGAGGCGCACGACGGATGCGACGATCCCTCGGATACTTCAAAGAAATGCTCCCTGGAGTTGCAGGCACTCAGCTCCAGCTTCTCCACAGCGCTATCCCCGATGCCCAGGTCATGTGTATCTGCTGTGTTTGGCTTGTCCGACGAGGACGACAGCACGATGGACTCTGGCATCATGTTGGGCAGCGACGACATCGTGTCTCTGGTTAAAACTTGGAATTTTGTTAAAAGCTAAAATTTTAAAAATTGTACAAAATAATAAAAAGTTATTTTATAGAATGAATGAATGTATTGATAGAAAATTGTGTTTAGGTTTAGCATGAAAGGCTTGACAATAAACTGATAAACAAAGTGATTGAAAAATGTATTTCGATAGAGCATTTGCTAGTCGTCAACGAAGAATCTTTGCAGTGTTGATTCAATTTAGTTGTTTGCAAAGTGTTTTTAGTTTATCTTTGCTTTGCCATATTGTTTGTCTCTCGGTCCCTTGGCATTTATCCCAATCAATCTGTGGGGCAGGCAACATCCTTCACTCCAGCTCCGTCTCCAGCTACAACTGCAAATTAATGACTGCAGAGTGCCGAGTGCGGAGTGCGGAGTGCGGAGTGAAGTGCGGTTGGCTCGTTTTGGGGCACTGTTAACATGCCATGGCCATAAACAGTTAATTAAGCTTTTATTGGTCACTCTCTTTTTTGCGCCCTGACATTTCACGTTTTATTTGTCAAACAGGAGGCCAAAAAAGTGACGACCATAAACGGTCGCCCAACGAGACCAAGCCAAGTCAAGCCACCTCACCTCACCTCACCTCACCTCACAAAGGTAGGCAACATTATTTGCACACCGACAGCACTTCACCTCACCCCATCCCACTCACCACCCCCAACTCACCTCTGTCACCTCACTCGCTTGGCCTACTGAGCTGAGCTCGGTTTATTTATTCGCTCATTTCGTGTGCAAAAATATTTGGTGATAACGAGCCGGCGGCCCACAGCGGCTTGTCATGTTTAAACCACATTTATTTGTTGTTGGCTCCACGGCAACAATAAAAGAAATTTCTATATACTTTTTGTTCGCTTCTCGTTGTACATGTAATTTTTTGTAGCTTTTGGACACACACACACACTCACACACACGAAACAAACTTTTGCCGGCATCGACATTTAATTTACATTGCAAAGTTTCGTTTCCTTTCGTCTCGTTGCGTTTCATTTCGTTTCGTTTCGTTTGCCTTTGCCTTTGCCTTTGGCTTGGGTTCGTTTCATATCCAGATAATAAAATGCAGAGCACTGAAACTGGAACTGGAACTGGGTTAAGCAAAACTGGATAGCAAAATAATAATAGCGAGGGCTGTGACAAACAAGAAGGCCAGGCCAAAGGACAACGCAAAACATCGATAAGATAAAAAGCCAAAGCAACGCAAAAAGCGCCGAAACGAAAAAGCACAAATAAATGGATCAGCCTAAGAAAATATATATGTATGCACAGAGAGAAAACAGGACTGACATTCTTGAATTTGTGGATGTGTGATTTTAAAAAATATCCTTTAAACATGATTTCATTCTTTATTTGATTTAAATATTAAGCATTCTCATTTCAAGTACGAAATCATAATTTAATAATTTTTATGTTCGAATAATTTATAACTTTAAGATTTATCTCTACTCGAATGGGGTCAATAACGATTACTTTGAAAATCACATGCAGTAATGTTAAAAAAAGACTAAATATAAAATTAAATATACATACAAAAAATACAAAAAATATTTATTTATTTTTAACAGCAATCCATATTTAAGAATTTGCTTCTGATTCAAGATTTTGATATCACATAAGCATGTTCTATGAATGTATTGTTTATCTTGACACTTGTTTTTCTCTGTGTATATTTTATTTTATAAGTAGCAGAGAAAGTTGCGCAGCTTCTTAATCAGCGCGCATTACACACGTAAGGTCGCCAAATGTGCTCCCGAAAACGCTTTCCACGCAATAGCGTTGAAATTTCGTGAACATTCATTTATTTCAACTCAAATTCTGTGGAAATTGCAGCTGGGAATGCAGCGTTGAGCCTACTTTTGAGGCCCACTGTAAGTTTTTGTTGTGCCAAAAGTGTCAAAACAACTTGCAGCTTCAGTTGCAGAAGAAAGTGTAAGTTGTTGATTTCGGGCAATAATATTGTAGAGAGGGGAAGGCAAAAGGTGCTGGCAATTGGCTGGCAGCCAGAATCTTGAATGCACTTCATAAAAAAGAAAGTCGCCAAACTGCAACTGAAATTGAAAGGCAGGCTGACGCCCACTGCGAGAAACTTTGTCGCATAAATTGCAGAAGGCGTATTGGAAAACAAATAAACTACGGCAACTGTCCAGCAGCATGATCATAATTAATGATACTTCCCTGAGTGAGTGTGTGTTTAAGGCCAACACAGCAAACCTTTCTCGGCTCTCTCATTCTTTTTATTTGCAGATTTGAAACAACAATAAATCTCAATATAACTCGAGTGGACGTTACAGTCTAAACTTTGACATTTGATGGAAGGATTTGCCTGTTGCCACACACACACACTCGCACACACGCACACACCGCACATATCCGCATAAAACGCTCGCAGCAGGCATCGTTTGTCATGTTGCACGTAAGCTCAATAATTTTTTTGCCTTTGCCGTTGCTTCAAAAGTGTGGCAAGTGCCCCGAGCAGCTTAAACTACGAGCCAAAGGCTTGACCGACGCCCTGCCTTGAGCTCTCTATATATACTTTATACTGTATATACATATATATATATTATTTCGCAGACCCAAATTGATTACTCGAAATATTTCTAACGACTGACGCTGCTGCCTTGCCTTCTTCCTTTTCATCCGACTTCTTTTTTGTTCCTTCTTCCTTCTGCTTGTGAGGCAGCCTTTGGGTTTCCTTTTTTTTTCATTTTACGGACGTTTGGGATTTTGCTTAATTGAAACCTTAAATGTTTTTACATTGCGTTTGCCCTCAGCATAAAAGAAATCACAAACAACGCAAGTGGAGGCTGGCAAAAAGTGTTGCCTACTTTTTTGCGCCCCCTTAAACGCTTGCCACACACACACACACACACACCCACACAGACACACACTGAGTCTATCAATCAAATTGGCATTCAACTTGTGTTTGTCGTGCTGAATTTATGCAGCATTGTTTCTCTATTTTAAATATACCACGAATCGAAGCCAGACGAAGCGGATTTGTTGCAAGTGTAAATAGAATAACAATCGATCGAATGCAACACAGATAAAGAGTGTGTGTGTGAGAGAGAGAGAGGGAATTTGGCATTTAATATTAGTTTAATTTTATTGAAAATGCATAGAGTCGATGTTCGGTCTGCATTAGATTTGCTTTAGTTGCCATTTCCATATTATTTGCAAATAAATCCATCCATCCAGCCTTGATGCCGTGATGCTCTCTCCGTGTGTTCGACTTTATGCAAATAGGTCGGGCTTTAAGAGGGCCTTTTGGATAGTGTTGAGCCGAAACTTCTTGGCATTAAAGCCTCTTTCAATGCAGTGAGCTATGCAAAATAGATTGATTTGCATGCAACACAAAAATTGAGTTTATTTTTGCCGACTTCGAGGCTATGAAACGGGAACTAATTAGAGCCGGGCCAACACGCAAAGTAAGCCGCTAATTGAGTTAGTATCCCGAAAAAAAAAGTGGAGCCGCATTTAATATTGTTTTATGCAAAACTTGAGAGGCTAATAACCTTTTTTGTTCTGTTTGGGCCAATTAGAATGCGCGCTGAACGAAGCGATTTGTATACATATATTATAAAAATGACGTTTGACATTTGGCAGCGCATTAAAGCCATAATTTCACATTAAACGCAGGCGTGACTCTCCCAAGGAGTCCGAGTCCGAGTTCGAGCCATGTGCTTGGGGCGCCACTTGGACGCACGCGTTGCCAATCGAGACGCGACGAGAAGGAAGTGAAGCTGAGGCAATGTTGTCTTTGGGAACGGAGCAAACATTAATAAGCCAATTGATGTTTTGTTAACCCACCAAACGAGACGAAGGCAGTTCGTCATACTCGACTCGACTCGACTCGACTCGAGTCGAAGTCAGAGCCAGAGTATTGACCAGGCTGCTGCTCCCTTGGGCGCACACATGCGTGTCCCGGGGTGTCTTGGAGTCTTGGCGTCGTCGGTGGGCTCCACATTTATCCCGGCAGGCGCTCCAGCTAATTGCAATTTATGTACGCAATAAAACATTTGCCAAACTGGCTGCCCATTTCGACAAGGACAACGACAACGACGACGACAACATCGGTGATGGTGATGGCAACGGCTGCCATTCGTTACGGCTTTTGGTTATAAATTTATGAAAAAAGATTGCAACTGACTGGGGAATTGGGAACTGTAACTCAGAATTGGGCATGTGAGGAGCTGGGGTCCTGTAGCTTTATTAATAAAACGCTATCACTAAAGAAAGTCGGGAGTCAATTGAAATCCATGTGCGTTGTGCAAATAATCACAAAAATTGCTCTCCACTTTGTTTGTTCGCACATTTCACTGATTGAGTTAACTCGAGTTTAATTTGTTGGCCTCCCATCGTCATCGCCATCGTCATCTGCAGTGCACAAATATATTACACTCGCATACATATGGAAGCATTCAATCAAATTGTATTTGTTTTACAAGTAACTGGCGTATGTGAAGCGGAAGCGCAGCAAAGCACATTAAAGTAATACAAAATTTAACTGCCGCAGTCGTTACGCCCCAAGCGCCAAAAGTAATCTGCTTAGCAATTCCGAAATTATTCGACCAGTCGCAACAGAAACACTCGAAACACTCAAAACACTCAAAACAGGTGAGCCAAATCGATGTGTTGCGATACATCGACTTTTGAATACTCTCACTGAATTTAAATGCGTGTTTTATGAACATTCTAAAAGTAAATCGAATTTCACTTGAAATGTGATTGGAAAATAAATTTATTTCAACTGTTGCTATTAGCAAAAAAAAAAACAATAGTATTATAAAACATTGTAATTAAAAAACAAATAGTTAAACAACACCAAAATATTCTAATAATATTTTCAATTTAAGTAGCTTACATTAAGTACTTAAATACTTAATTTTTCAGCTATTGTATTTGATTTATTAATTTCTAAAATAGATGAATATTTCGTTGCATTTCTTTTATATATATTACAACAAAATTATATAAAGTATTTCTGAAATTTGAATCATAAGTTTTTCCATTTTTTCTGTATATTAGCCATTAAATTGGCAACATTAAAGAAATATTTGTTGTCAAATATTTGCAGTCATAATTGAATAATTAGTTTGTCCGATTGCAGTTGAAATTAAAAAATTAAATTAGCAAAATTTGTGAAATAGTTTTTGGCGAATATTTGCAGTCACAACATTCGAAATGAATTAATTGCAAATTCGAAATGCGAAATTGTGAGTTTTAGGCTGGCAAATATTGAAATTTATTTAGATATTCAAATTGCAATGACAAGTGAACATAATCAGATGTGCGTTTAATTTGATCAATCAATTAGGCTGCCTACGAAACTTGCAGTTTCAATTCAGAGTGGAATAGACACTTTAACGCCATGGATATTGTTGATGGCCAAATAGGAGCAGCCTATGTGCTAAGCTGCTGAAATGGTAACAGATTTTAGCTGCAGCGGCTTAAAAGAAGGCGAAAATTCGTAGTTCGCGTTTCGCTGATGCTTTTTCGCCTGTTGCCGTTGCTGCATTTGAAGTGATTGCCGTGCACAATTCGGGCTAAAAGCTTTCACTAGTCAATTGCCGATGAAAACAAATGCGCAGTCGATGAGGCTTTGAGTTGCCTCGCAACACGTTCGGTCCGACGGTCGCTTGGTTGACCAGCCGCCCGCTACAATTTTCCTGTATTGTGGAAAAGAAGTGGAGAAAGGTGGAAAGGTGGAAAGAGTGTGAACGAGAGAGAGCGCAAAGCACTTAGCGCTGCTTGCTGTGTCTGAGAGTTGAGCTAATTGAAAACTACTTGCCTGGCTCTGGCAAACAAACTGTTGGGCAACAAAAGCGGCTAAGAAAGCCGCACATTACTCATACGCAGCATTGGCCGCCACACAACAACACACAATGGGAACTCCCTTTTATTGTGGCTGTAGTTTGTCTGCTTGATCTGCTCGTCTCTATTCTCTTCATGGATGCTACTATGTGGCCTAGGCACGTCTAGGCATTTTGCTTCTTTCGCCATTAATGCCAGCGCAGGGCTCAGTGTGTTTGGATGAATACATTTTGTTTTAAGCTGTCGCACAGTCAATGCGCTGCGCTGCGTACGTGATGGCGCAAGGCAGCACAGTGTGGCACATTGAACCCACACCGTGCTGCCTCTGCCACACACACACGTCTGCCAATCAACTTTAGTTGCGACTACAATGCAAAAATATTACGAGCTCTTCGCTATAGCGATAGCTGGCAAAAGGCAACACCTTTAAGTGGACACTTCATCTGCTCGAGTGGGCGGTGTGGCTGCAGTGCAACACTTGGCTGCATTTGGATTGTTTATTGTTTCCGTTTTGCCAGAGAGCGAGAGAGCGAGAGGAAGAGCGAAAGGGAGAGCGAGAGTTATATTCGTAACAAAAATCACAAAATATATGCATTTTTTTGCTCGGGTTTTCCGGGTTGCAGCTGCCATGATTTAGAATTAATAAAGGCAACGCTGCACTTTTCTTTACAGCTCTGCAGTTGACTTCACTTCTTCTACAGCTGCATCTGTTCTTCTTCTTCTTCGTCCAGGTCTGTTGTTGTTGTTTCGTAGCTGGCATTGTTTCAATGCGCATATATAAATGTGTTGCATACATTTCAGCGCTAGATTTATGCCCCAGCCAACTCCGCCGGCATATGCGATGCGTTACCTTTACTTTTATGCAGAGTGCACACATACATATATGTGCAAGTGTGTGTGTGTGTGTGTGTGCACAAAGCTGCAGTTGTTGTTGTTTTTATGCGGCATTTGTGTCAAGTACACGACGCAGATTAAAGGGCATAAGGCTGGAAGATTGCATAAAGCAGAGACACAACATAGACTGAGACAGCGATAGAGTGAGTGAAATAGAGCGAGAAAGAGAGAGCGAGTTGGGAGATAAATGGGCAAGCAACGCAACGCAAATCGAAAGGAATTGCAATTTAATGGCATAACCTGTGTGCCAATCTTTTCTTCCCTCTCTTTGCCCCTCCATCCGCGTTGTGTGTGTGTTTTTTGTGCTCTCTGTTTTTTGTGTCCCCGTGCTGCTAGTTGATTGGTATGTGTAATACAGTTATATACACACGGATACGCTTGTTATTTGATAGCGCTTTATCAATGACATGTCATCAGCCACCACTTCAGAGTAATGTCGCTGTGCTTTATAGGCATATTATTTGCTGCTCAATAAAATTGCTGACTTACTGCCTATATTTAGCATAAAAAACATTAAACAACAATTTCATATATTTGATTTTTATTTTAATAATATTGAAATATTCATTCAGTGATGATGATATGCTTTATGGGCATATTGGTTGCTGTTAAGTATAAATGGCAACATAAATATCATTAAAAAAAAAAAAATTATAACTGTTTTGAATTGCTCTGCATATAGAGAAAATATTTATTACAAACTCAAAATATTTTAAGTAGAAAAAATTGGCTTAATGGAAGAGAAGAAGCTCATTAAAGGATAAGATAGACGTTGGACGTTCCTACTCCAAGTAATAATATTTTAAATAAATAATTTACAATTATAGACAACAATGAAAAACTATCTGTTGAAATAATGTTAAACACTCAGTATTATCAAAGTTGCAATAGAAAATTGTAATACATCAATTTAAAATGTTGTTGACTAGCGCCCTAAAATATTTTGTAATGTTTCCAAATTGTTTATTCACTGAACTTGATAATTTAAATATATAAAATTTTGTAAAATGAACAAATAAATAAACATTTCAACAAATCACTTTAAATTCTTAAATATTTACATTTCGTTTGATAACATTTGTCTATCCTATTCTGAATAATTTTGTCGCCTGCAATAACCAACTAAATTTAGAATCATTTTACCATTGCTGCATAAAAAAGTCTCAATGATGGTGGATGAATTCAAAGAAATGCGAAAATCAGCTTAATTTCATTAGAAATGTATTCGAATAAATGCAATAAAGCATATTTGCATTACATTACGCATTACGTGACGTGACATTTGCTTAACTGGGCTGCTAAGTAAAGCCGCCTATGCCAATCAAAAGCGCCAAAAGCGAGCGAATTTTTGGGGAGTGAAAGGGGGGGGGGGGTGGCAGGCGACAGCTGTGTGAAAGCCGAAGAAAGCTGAGCGAGAATAAACGCCTGGCTGCAATTTTACAGTAAATTGCATCAAGGTGTAAAGTCAAGCTGTTGGGCTGCCAGTTGCCAGTTGCTGTTGTTGCACAGTTGCAGTTAGAGAGAAGGACTCAGAGCTGTGCAGTGGCACAAGCAGCAGCAGCAGCGGCGGGGGGGCAAATGGGGGCAATGCCGTTCAACTTGACGTGCACATTGTTGCATGCAGTGAGGCGTTTCCTTTGAGCGCAGCACGCGCACTTGCAACTCGCAGCTTGCAGCTTGCAGCTGGCAAACGGATGTGCGGCAAAAGGGGGCAGCATCAGCTTCACTCAGCTGTAACCCTTTTCACTGCAGATACGTGTTGAGTAATGGCAAGCAATGCAAGTAAAAACCATAATATAAGATATATATATATATATATATATGTAGTGAAGTTCAGCTTAAAGTATTTTCCATGTGACCTCACTAATGTTGCCAACTCTGCGCTCCCGTCTTTCGACTCTGCCACAAAATATGCCATTTATCACAGCGACTTTGGTGGCGCACAAGCGAATCGCAGTCGCGTCATTGTCTTCCAGCCAGCGACAGAGTTCATAATTAAATTCAAATACTTGCAACATTTTCGCACGCTTACGACACGAAATTTATGAATGAATTCTCCATCCAAAGGGATCTAGTCTGCCTCGTCCTCTCGCTCTCTCTTTGTCTGTCTGTTGCTGCCACCTGCTGTCCGTGTGCCGCGCACACACAGCAGGCGTTTAAAATTAATAATGTTGAAGCGTGCCCCTTGCGTTATCACAAAGCTCAAAATTTCTATGCATGGGCTCTTTGGCTTTGCCGCTCTTCCAGGACTTCAAGCTAGTCTGTGGATATTTGTTTGCTTGATTAGTTGCCTGTCAGCCTGGCTTCCATAAGCTGCTCACTGGATTTTTGTGCAACATTTTTCACTTTTACACACAGCTCAAGTTTTTATATAAATATTGCATTTGTTATTTTAAATCAGACGATTTTAAATGGCGTCCGAGCTCGAGGCAACTTTTTTTTGTGTGTTGCGCTTCTCACGATCTGCCGTTTGCCTTTCCCACTTTTCCGCAGATTTTCATGTTCTATATATATGTATGTATTTATTTTTTATTTCCACCTTTCACGCACATTTGACACAAGTCACGCGTAGTTTTTAATTAAAAAACTTTACGTGCAATTATTTTTTCACACACACACACACACACACAGAGACGGCTTTCATTGAATTGCAATAAAATAGTTTTTTTTTGCACTGGACATTTGCTGAGTGCTGAGGCAGCTTTTATTCTTTGGCTTTATGTTTTTCGTTTTTGAAATACATTTCTTGTTGGTTTTAATTGAATTTTAAAAACGAATAAGTTACTACAGTGCGTATACGCAATGGCGTCTTGAATGTCAACACAATGTTGTGATTGCTCCTGTTCTCATCGTCTTCTTATTGATGTTGTCGCTGGCGAAAATTGGCTGTAAGTGAAAAATGCACAAACAACTTGCGCAAAAAACAAAACACTTGAAGCAACAACTCGAAAGAGCGAAGAAAACCCGAGCAAAGGAATGAGCCAAAAAGCAAATTCTTGTTCACTGCAATTGTTGAGATATTTTCATACCCTTTGGGAAATGCCAGCACGGAGGAAGGATCGAATTTATTACAATGCCAGAATTGCCCATTTATTATTTTGAAATTGAACCACAGATTAAAATTGTACCTTCTATATATCTTAAAAAAAGAAAATATATAAAAAAAAATTAATATTGTATCTATATTTTATTTGTGATAATTATTCAGTTATATATATTTGTTGGAAATATTATTTATTTTACTTTTTATATTATTTGTTTTAATATAAATGCTGTCTTGAAAAATAGTAATTTTTCTTAATTTTTTGATTTTGTTTTATTTAATTTTTTTATTACATTTTCTCTATATACTTTATTTTATTCATTTCATATATTATTTATTTTGATAATAATTAATATTTTTGTATTTTATCAAAACAAGAGCAATCTCAAAGTAATATCTAATAATCATAAAAGTTAATTCGCCATTTCTACATTTTCAACCATGGAAAATCAACGTAAATTATAATGATAATTAGTCATAATTAGCTGACTTCACTTTAGTTGCCAATTGCAGGGTATCTGAAAGTTTGATTGCTTCGCAGCCTTTGTTGTCGCTGCTCGCTTTGCATGTCGATTGCGGAATGACAAACGAACGTAGTGAATCGACTGAAACTGAATCATCTGATTCACTGATTAAACACGGCTATGGACCGGGATCGGCTTTAACCCTTTGGTGCCGTCATCACAGCGTCAAGCTGTTGAAGCATGAAATTTTCCATGCCTAATGAAGTGTAAAGGTTTATCGTTTGAGGAAAACGCAGGCCACGCTGCTTCTTCCCGTTGTTGTTGTTGTTGTTGTTCCTCTTGTTGTTGTTGGGCAAGTAGCCTTCTCTTGTTGTTATCGCTACCAGCTCCCCAAGCACGATATGTATTTATTTTTTTTTTTTTTGCCTTTGCTCCTGTTTTATTATTATTGTTTTGAGCTACGTATTATTTAGCTTTTGCTTTCATTTCATGCCATATTTCAGTGGCCTACGAGTGTATGCTCGTATGCATGATGTTGGGGCTTCGTTACGGTTGCACAGTTTATTATTATTTGTTTCCACTTTCACTCCCTCGATTTGCCCCATCGTCTTCCGCCTTCGGTTGCTAATTTTAGACATCATTGATTTTCATGATTTATTGAAATTGTTCTGTGTTCCGTGTTCAGGTCGCAGCCCATTTATTGGCCAAGGCCAAAGGAAAGTGTTATTTAAATTTCAAATTAAATTTGCATTTTTATAAATCGAGTTAATGCTAAATGCTGATCTAAACAATTTATTCACTATCATTATAATCCAATTTGGGCAGAAAATAAAAAGTTGTCAGCTACAAATTTGGCGATTTTTGTTTCTTATCGGCAAATATAAATAATTAATTGTGGGCATTTTGCCGTTCGCAATTTCATAAATATTTAATTATAAAAATGCATATTGATAATTTGTTCAGCTATATTGTGTTTATTAAATACAAATTAATTGATTTTCACCATGTGCTCAGCGTGTGTCAAAGTAATAGCGTGTTTATTTCAATGCAAGCGATAAAACATAAACAATGCGATGCTCATAAAATGTACATAATAATGTTAACAGTCGTGTTCATTGTACAATTTGTATGCGCACTTTATTTGCGTTGGCCAACAAACAGTTGCCAAACAATTGACTGTGCCTCTGTTGTGTTGTTGTTCTTGCAGCCATGTTTTATTGCAATTGGCTGTCTGGCAAAATATGTTTCAATAATAGAGTGCTGCGTGTTGCAATTGATTTATATTAATTTAAAATAAATTCTTTTTAAACGGGATTGCAGTTTTATGGCTTTAAGTTGAGTTTCCTGTGCGAATCATAGCTTGACTTCTAGCTGCACAATGCCTGATTGAATTCCGAACGATTTCACCTGCAGTTGTTCTTCCTGTGCGCCTGTTTCTGTTCGTTGAGTTGAGTTTGTGCCCCTTGGGGCAGCTATGGAGGTTGCAGCGTGTAGCTTGTAGCTTGGCTGTTGCAGCTAGGAAATCAAAATGTGCATATGAAAGTAATTTCCACACTTAATAGGATACGGAAACTCTGACGATACGTTTTACGATATCCTTTTGCCATGCCATGATGCCCGGCAACCATTTTGCATTATGCAGCAGCCAGAAAGAGACGCCAACTGAAATGGAAGAGAGACGGATATAGAGATAGAGATAGCGAGCGAGAACTGTTCGTCATTCAATAAATGGGGGGAATGCTCGACAGGTTACCTCAAAAACGCCCAGCCACGTTGACTGCTTCCGTCGAGGCTTCCGTTCGGCATACGTTACTGGCAAGGGGCGTGGCATTTGGCTGAACGAGCTTCATATGTCCGCTGTCAAATTTGGGAATTATTCAAGTTGCAGCAGTTGGAAGTAGAGCATGAAACCGAACCAGCTTGAGACACATCGCATATTTCAGCTGCAAGAAGCAGATAGAGATACAGATGCAGCTGAAGATACGGATACGGATACAGATGGGGTCTCACCTGGCGTGGCACAAACTTATTGTGGCAAGCAGACAATTTGAGTTGGCAAAAGTGAAACAAGCCAAATGCGGTGCTGCTTCATCTCAATCCCAGTCAATCGACTCGCTTCGCTGCTTCGCTCCACGTCATTGATTCGCACCCTCTCACACTCGCTCACTCACCTCTCTCTCTCTCTCTCTCTCTCTCTCTCTGTGTGTATCATAAAACTCAGTGCGCTACTGGCAATTTTATTTGCGCTCATGCAATTTTACTTGGCATTGTCATGTAGCTGGCTAAAAAAACATTGTGCTGCTTTGATTGACCATTGAAATTGCACGTCAGCGGGGGCCACGTGACGTATGAGTAATGTGCAGAACGTGCACAGTTGACAAGCGATGCGTGTGTGTGTGTATGTGTGTGTGCGAGGTCAGTTCGATGATTATAATAATGTTAGCTGCTCTCTTTTTAGTGCACACTCCTGGGAAGCCATTTGTTTGCTGCATAAATCTTGGCATTGGCAGCGAACAAAAGACAATCAACTAGCGCGGATACAAATCAGATTGATGAAGCCGAGCTTGCGAATTGTCGGGCAGGGAATCCTTTTTAGTTATTGCGGCAGGCACATGAAAAATTAAGCTGGCTTTAAACATGCCCCAGAGAGCGAGCAAGCACACTCTGTATACAATACAATATATCGTACTTGCACTTCAACTTCAACAGTTTTTGGCTGCAGACAAAATAGTGTGTGCAGATTTACATACGAGGAGCATCCAGGCAGCCAGCCACGTGAGCCTTGCCTCGATGTAATAAGCAGGAGACTTTGGGACTTGTTTTACCCACAACAACTCGAGAGTGGCAGGCAAACAATCAGGCGAGGCGCTGAAAAGTATGCTACGGCAAATCAGACCCCAGAGTGAAAGACGTAAGCAAATTACATTCGCTCTCTCTTGCCCCTTCTGAGCTTGAGCCCTACTTATAACTGACAAGCAAGCGTATAATAGATGTTCCATAAACTTCTGCACAAGACTGCACTTTGCTTCTCGTTGGGGTTGCGTGTGCGTAACTATGACTCACCGAATAAATGTTTATACAACGCACTTGGACTAACAGCAGCAGCAGCAGCGCGGAATGGCAAACAAACAAACAGACAGACAGACAGACGGACAAACAGAAACTGCGATAGATGTAGTTAAATAGCTCAAGTTTTGTGTAGCGCACTTGACAGCGCACTGAGCGTTCCCCACCGAGTGTTGATGTTGCAAAGTTAATGAGCAGAGGCAGCGAGCTGCCTCACGAACACACGCAGCAGATGCTGCACAAAGCACCAGCAACAGCAGCAGCAGCTGAAGGCCAAAATGAGACGCTATTTCGAGTATTGGCAAAGTGGTTCTGCCAGTTGACATCTGCTTATGAGCGAGTTGCAAATGTTTGTATTAAAATTGTTAAATGCCGACACGTCAAGAACGCCGAGTCAAGCCAAGTCAAGCCAAGCCAAGTCGAGTCGAGTTGTTGGGGTGAGCCAATTAGCAACTTACCAGACATACATCTAATTGTGCCAGGATAATGCCCTTGAAATGCAATGTGGGTAAATAAATGTATTATTACCTATAATTATTATTAGTATTATTACTATTATTATTATAATTATAGTAATTATTGCAGTACAAGTCATGCATTGTAAATACAGGCTTTAGCAGTATCGATCTAAGATATTACTTACTATCAATAATGGAACTTAACATAGTTATGTTAATAACATAAGACTGTTAATAAGACTGTTAATCTGGCAATAGCGAAGAGTGTGAATAGATTTAAGTGAAGCTCTTGCGAATAGCATTTAATAAGTGTGGATCAGTCATCTACATATTTTATTAAAAGAATTTACTACATTATTAATAATTGCTAATAATAATTTGTTTTAATGTTAATATTAATATTTGTATATTTATTACTTCTTTTGTATATATTAAATTTATAGACTTACATATGAAATAAAACGAGTCTATATTTTTTAATTATTATATATATCTTATCATTGATTTTGCCTGAAATGCAATGTAGATTTTTATTTTAATTTTATTAAATAACATTTTATTATTGAAATATTATTATGGATTAACAATGTATATATCTACAAGTATATAGAATTTATGTTTCAACAAATATTTGTTATATTTATTATCGATTTGCTTTCCCCTGTGGCTAATTAAACAGTTTGGCTTTCAGTGCATTATAATTCATTTACGATTATAACAAATTGTGCATTGCTGCAGTAGAATAAGAAGAAGAAGTTGTGCCAGAATATTTTCAGCACTTTTAAACTCCTGCCAATGTGTGAATATTCGTATTATAAATAAGCTTTTCTAATCATTTAATTTCATCTCAGGGGTTTTTGCAATTGTGCAGCTTCAGTCTAGTTGAAATTGTTATTTGTTGTTGTCGATGTTGTAGTTGTTGTCGTTCTGCTGGCAAACGAAGCGTATGCTTTACCTTTGCCCAGATAAGAGCGGAGTAAATGATCAACATTGTGTATACGCACTGTGTGTCCGTCCATTGTTCATATGCTAACAAGCATCTTAATGCTGCAGCTGCAGTGCTGTGGCAGTTGTCGAACTGTCTATTCGGCTGTCTGCTTGGATGCCTGCCTGCTCATTGTTTTGTTTATTTAAAGTCAATTGCAAAGCATCAATTAAATACACTTGAAATAATCGTAAACAGTCTGACGTCAGTCGCATCCAGATGTGATTGTTGCCATCAATTCAAGCTTAGCTAACCAAAAGACAATAACATATGAACTGTGCTGTGCTGTGGATGTGGATGTGGATGTGGCAAACTGTTTCTAATTTAATCATTTATTTGTTTTCGATTCCATTTGAGGCATAAACCCAAAAAGAGATCTGCACCAGCGGCAAGCTGCTTTCCATTTTAATTAGTTTCATTTGAAGATGATGAGCACACAGCTTGTAATTCTTTCGGCTTATGCAAATTGTATTAGTTATTGATTGCATGACGGCTAAAAATATATATGACTTAACTCAAAACAAATTTATGAACTGCGCTTCAAGGCATCAAAAGCAACAGCAACATCAACAGCCACGTAATTTTTATTTTCTGTCTGACTTTGAATCCAGATTACGCCGTAAGCCCAAAAATATCGCTGGCAATCTTAAAATAAACATTTGCGGCATTTGCGTCAGCCACCATGAACTCTGGCAACCGTCGCAAATAAATCCATAATAATAATAATAATAATACTCGCACGTGGAAACGGGCTGAAGGCGAACAAGAAATATTGCAGTGCTCGTGTCCGTGTCAATTGCAGTGCAAAATCAATTAGTTTCCGCTTATTAATTGCAGCTGGCGAGCTAACTAACTAAACGAACCAAGGCAGCCACAAACCAAACCGAACCAATAATCAACGCCCATTGCACATTACGTATACGCCACCGATAGCGAATTGCGACAGGCTGATAAATGGAATTGAATCGCTCTTTTTTCACTCTATTTCTATTTGTTTTCAAAAACTATTTAATTACGCAATTCGAGGAAAACTCATTAGAAAAGCGAAAACTTTGAAAAGGTTCTCAACTTTCGGCAAATAAATGGACAGTCAAGTGTTTTGCTATTTGAGTTGATTTCGGGCCATAAATAATTGATTTTAATATTTTGTGCGTTCGCCTTGATGGCATAGTAAATGTGCCGTCAATTTGTTAGAGTGTAAATCGAACAACAAAGCATTTATACGCTGCATTGAGCACAATTTGTAGTGTGTGTGTGTGTAGGCATGTCTTCGACTCTGACTCTTCTCTTGTTGCATATGTTTTATATGTCTGAGATGTCTGAAAATTCGCATCACGTTCAGCCAAAAATGGGAAAACGTGTAGCGCGGTAAAAGGAAATTCGAATTGGAGATGTCTTTAAAAAGAGCTTTATAAATAGCGCCAAGCAGCCAAAATGTAGAGAAGCCTTTAGCTCTTAAGCTGCAGCTGGAACAATTGCGGCCAGGTAGCAAGGGAGGGAGAGGAGAAGTAGCTTAGAGTAATGAATATTTAATACGCATTGTTAGCCGAGTTCTGTTCCACTCATTTGGCGCAACCACAAGGACTCTGCTCCGCTGTTGCGGCTGCTCTTCACTTCTTGCCACTTCTTGTGCTACTTTTAAAAGTACAGTGAACGAAAATTGGTTTTAAATTGATTTACCATAAGCGCTTTTTTCCAACAAAAGCCAGCGACAACGACAAAGAACGAAAGTAGAGAGTAGAGAGCAGAGAGAACAAAGATAAAGAGGAGACTGGCAAAGTAACCTCTTCCTTTCAGCTTCCATTTAACTCTTAGTGCTTCCCCGCTCTCGGATTCCCTCGTCTAATCTGTATGTACATCAGCAAATTAGAACAAATCGTTTTGGCATTGCAGTTGACTTGATGCTTAAACATTTGGCTGCCACTTCAGCTGGACGAAAGTATGCAACAATTTATATGCAGGATACTGCATGTTTATTACGACTGCGTGCGATGCACCGGCAAAACGTGTCACGGCTTAATTGCAGACACAACGACAATGGCTCGCTAGCAATTAGACGACAATAACAACGACAGCAACAATAACAACGACAACGACAGCAACAACTTCTGACAACTCGGCTACAACGCTGACAAAGACAGCGCGCTCTGGGCACAATAAATGGCAAAAAATATCAGTCAACCACACACGACATTTACCAGCTGACAGCACACACACACAGTCACACACACACACACACACACAGTCACACACATACACACAAAGCAAGTTGCACTCAGCTGTCTGTCTATCGCATTCTCTCTCTTCACTCTCTCTTCATCGTTTGTACCTTTGTTTCATTGCTCAAAATTGCTTTTACCGCATTGCCAACTATTGTTAATGTCATTCTAACTGCTGCTGCCTCCGTCGCTGCCTCTGCCTCCGTCGCTGCCTCTGCCGCCGTCGCTGCCTCGGCTGCCCTTTAGCCACGCCCTCGCTGTCACTTGAGGGGCTGCAGCTCGTTTTGTTCGCAGTCCTTTTGCCGAGCGCTCGTCATTAAAACTTTAACTGTTTTATGGTGGCAATTGCATCCTGACACTTTAGCTTTCGCTTTTGCTCTAGCTGCGCTTTCCTTGTGTGTTCTCTGTGTGTTATCTGTGTGTTCTATGTGTGTGTGTGTGTGTGCTTTGGTGTCTAGTGCACACTCGAAAAATGGAAAAAAATATACAACAATAAATTACCATAGAAAACACGACAAACAACTCAAAATGCATTTCGTAGTCTCTCAGCTTTCACATGTTTCGAGTATTTTCGCTTTTCACTTTTCACTTCTCAACCAATGTAACAAATTAAAATGCCAACAAAAATGTATAAAAAATGAAAAACAAAGCGTTTCTGTTTTCACTTGAAATATTTTTTTATATAAATTTTCTAAGCAGAATTTGGCTGTGTATTAAATTTCATAACACAAAGTTAAATAAATAGCATACATATATTTCTAAATGTAGAAATAGCAAATTGGATAATATTCTTTAAAGGCAAGGTTGCAAGTGCTATTTTATTTAGCTGTAGTATTCTATTTGTTATACTCAAATCACTTCTAATAAATAATTATTCCTGTTAATATTTACTATAATAGCAGCATATTATAATAGCATAATTTTATTGGATATATTTTTTAAGCCCTCTAGCATATTCTAGTTAACTCCTAATTTAATTATAAAAACAAGACACAATATACAGAACTTCACAAATATTTGTTAAATATCGCCTAAACTCTTTCAAAACCCTCAGAAGTATTCTGGTAGAATAATTAAAATATACATGAATTCTCTGATATATTTCTTAGAAAATAAAATTCCTGCAAATCTCTTTTCGAACCGTCTGAAGTATTCTAGTGCATTACGGCTAACTACATAATTTCTTAGAATTAAAAATTCCCTCTGAAGTTTTCTAGAAGAATAATAAAAATCTGGAAATAATATACATACATTTTCAGCTATATTTCTAGGAAGATACAATTCCAGCAAAACTCTTTTCGAACCGTCTGAAGTTGCCGCTGCCATTTGCGAAAAATGTCAGCTAATTTTAAAGCCCATTTATTTAATTTTTGAAAGCCATTAGGAAAATTTTGCGTCTAATTAATAATAAATGAACGGTTTTCCCTTTTCGTTGCCGTTGTCGTTGTCGTTTTCGGTCTTCATTTCATTGTTGTTCTTGGCTGGTGTTTTGTTAAATTTCTTATAATCGAATTACTTTTCTAACCACAGCAATGGCAACAGCAGCAGCAAGACAAGTGCCAGCAACGTTACCACCGACACCGCTAAGCCGCTTACACTTAACCAACGAAAAGAAATTCTACTTCACTGTATGTGTTTACTCTCTCTGTGTGGGTGACATTTGCCCTTGGTCGACAAGGCGTATACGTAACATTTTGTTACTTTTATACATTTTTTATATGTGCTGTGTATGTGACGGCAGCTATTGGTAAAAGTCGAGGGGGGAGAGGATGGGAGAGAGAGCTCTCTTTCTGCATGCTGTGGGCAAGAGAGGGAGAGGAAGGAGGGATGTTGGTTGGGCATATGAAGTGGCAGGGCTTTAGACCGAAATCCGCTTAATGCGCGCATAAAAAATGGCAACGGCGACGAATGTTGGGTGCGAGCCAAAGTCCCAAACTTGATAAAATGTAAAATTATCGCACATTCATTGTTATTGTTTTTCGTCGCTGCTCTCGTATTTGTTTTTTGTTGTTGCTGCTGCTGCTGCTGCTGCTGTGTTTGGTTGGTTTTTTATTGGAGAGTTGATGCTTGCGACGAGTGGCATCAGCGACGGCTTTAGGTTAAGTAAGCCAACTCACACACGCAGCTAAACACACGAAATCAAACTTGAAGAATTACGTTGATTTCCCCTTAAAGTGTGCGACACACACACTCACACACACAGGAACACCTTAAGGCCAAGGAAGTGCGTCAACGGAAATTTTGCAGCACACGCAATGCATGGGAGAGAAAAATCGAAAAGGAAAAGCTGAAGCCAAAGCAGGAGAATGCCAAGGAAACGAGTCCTCTTTAATGCCTGCCAGTTACATTTTATTTTATTTTATATTTTATTTTATTTCATTTTCGTTTTATTTTTATGTGCTGCGCCAAACAACAACAACAACAACTTGAAGGCGAACTCCAAAAGTCAAGCGCGGATTTTTTTGTTCGCTTTTCTTTTTCTGTTTCGACTTCGCTTCGCTTCGCTTTTTTTTTGGCTGTGCATTACGATTTGCTTTATTTTGACTTTGGTTTTGTATTGGCTACACTAAATCACTTTAAAAATTAGCATAATCCGGTGAGTAAATAAAAATAAGTGAACGTCTCTCGAGGAGTGCCAAGGACCTGCCTGCCTGCCTGCCTGGCATTCCGTTCTCCAGCTCCTGCTCCTGCTCCTTGGTCAATCGGCATCGCAACGCAATCGTAATCGTAATAGCAATCGCGTAAGAACTGAGCAAATTGCAATGTCCCCAGGAGAGATGAAGAGTCGGAGAACCAGGGCTGGCAAGCGACACTCAGACTCAGACTGAGACTGCGACTGACAGCGAGTTGGTATTAGCTAATAACAGAGATTA
Organism: Drosophila ustulata; assembly: GCA_035047365.1. Classification (NCBI taxonomy): domain Eukaryota; kingdom Metazoa; phylum Arthropoda; class Insecta; order Diptera; family Drosophilidae; genus Drosophila; species Drosophila ustulata. The sequence goes on from JAWNPT010000094.1 coordinate 28,815,895, forward strand.
ATTAAAAACTCTCGTCTCTGTTTCGTTTTTAATTAATAAGAATCGCATTTCTCTATTACATTTTTCAGCAGCAACTGTTGTTGAATTTCTATTTCATGTTGTTATTCGTTGACTTTTCGCGATTTGCTTTGCGCCACTTGTATCCAACCCTGCGTATACTTGTTATTTTTTTCAGCCCGTTTTTTATTGCTTTTATGATGCGGAAAACCCTTTTGTTTGAATTCGTTATGCAAATCGCGCACTGAAGCGACAGTTGAAAACGTATTGATCAATTAGGCAGAAGTTGTTTATGTATTCGCCAGATTTCCTCTGTCACAAGCGAGATAATTTATGGCTGTTTTTCCGAATTCTGCGAGTCAACAACAAGCCTCTTGAACTCAAACTATTACGGTTTTTAATTTATTTACTCTTGCTTTTTTTTCAAATCAGCTAATGAAACAAACAGTTGAAGTGAAGTTGTCTCTGCCAGGATTTCGTCTGATTGATGATGATATGGAACATTAGAAGCACAACTGATACTGCAGATTCGAAGACTCGTTAACGAGCTGCTGGAATGGGAGACATTTAACATTTGGCTGGAATGTGTGTGTGTGTTATGGGGATTTAATGAATGCAACAATTTGTTAGGTTTTGTTTCAACATTTTCTGCTCGAATGCTCGCAAAATCACAAAACTAGTTTTGCTGCAGATGATGGCAAATGCCACAAGACAGACGGATGGAAAACCAGGCAAAGTAAATTTTAATTCACATTTCGGACTCTTTGTTAAATGGTAACTAACTGAGACGGGCTCAAGTTCCGTTCGCATAGTTTCATATTTTACTTTTCGTTTTAAGTTTATTTAATTATAATGCAGATTTCATTTCAATTCCTTCTTGTCCTTTTCCTTCCCACATTTACATTTGCTTGAACCCGACACAACACACACACAAAAGAAAACTCAATTAAAATTGAATAAATTTCCATGCTGTTGGGAATAATTACGAATTTCAATTTATTTGCCGCAGGATGCAAAAAAGCAAAGGCAACTGCCAACAACAAAGGCGAAGACAACAGACAACCGACGACCGAAGAAGAAAAACAGGCGAGTCACAAAGCCAAGCTGGCAAGCCGGCAATCGTTGTCAGCTTTGGAGTAAAGGAAACTTTTTACCTAACCGAAAACTGGCCCAGGTTGTCTCCGGCAGAGAGGCTGCCTCGAAGGCACAGACTTGATACTGTTTATGTGGCAAGTATGGATGACGTAAGACGCATTGAATTCGGATGCCACAGAAATGTTCGACTTTCATTAACATTCTGATGTGCCAGAGAAACGAGTCATGATAAATGCAGCGCACAGAAATGGACAAAAAAAGGAAACAAAACAAACTTCAACAGTCACAAAATTGCTGCTAAAACATAAACAAAATGCAAAGCCGAGGCCAAAAACCGAATGCAAGCCAAAGTGACAAATTGGAAAACATGCGAGTTTACTATGGAAAAACTAGCTGGATTGGAGTTGGAACTGCGACTGCGACTGCGACAGCGACTGAGGGCGAGGCGCGCACAAAAGTTTATCAACTAAGTAAAATAATGTTGGGCGTAAAGTTTGCAACCGCAAAGCCCGCAGACGCAGACGTAGCGAGACCTTCGTGCTGCGTGCAACTCGCTTCCCCTCGCTTGCGCAACAACAATAAAAAGCAAATGTTGCGACAATTCAGGACGAGCGATAAGGACGAATACGAGGCAGGCAGATGAACCAAAAGCTAAAAGCATGCCAGCCAGGGAGCACGTTTTGCATAATGATGAATGACGACGACGCGACTGCGACGATGTCTATGATGTGTGTTGTGGAGTTGCGTGGCTTGTTTTCCTTTTGCCGTCCCCCTCTCCCCCTCCCACTCACCTTTCCCTCCCGCTCTCTGTGTTGATTTGTTTATGCGCTTGCAGTTGGCGCAGCGCTGGCAAAAAAATGATAGCACACTTGGAGTGCAGCGCAGCGCAGAGGAACTTGACAGGCTAACGGGGCGCCGCAATTGGAAACAAATTATGCTCAAAGCGCCACGCAACTGTCAAAGTGGCAGTCGGGGCATTTGTGTATTTGTGTGCACCTTGCACCTTGCACCGTGCACCGTGCACCGTGCAACACGGCACAACAGAGTATCGTTTGTTTTATGGCATCTCCGCATTACGTATGCGCCGTGTGAGCCCCGACTGACGTGCCACAAACAGCAAGTGTGAACTGCGAATGCCAAGTTCAAGCTGCAATGGACACTTGACAATAATTACAGCTTGCTTCTGATCAGTTCAGCGGGTTAAAGGCCAATCGAAGGCCAAATTAATATTGGCTTCGGTAGAAAACTGTTTGATGGCAAGCAGAAACTTAAACAATTATAATTAAGTATTATAGATGTTAAAAAATAATTACTAGTTATATACATACGCAACTTAAGCGATTACAATTCGTATTATAAATATTAATGACTAGTATTATAAATATGCAAGTTGTTTTCTTTAATTTGAGAGCTACTTTAATTTGTTTTATTTCGATCAATATTTGTGAAATGCGCTTTAGAAATAAATTGAAATTTCGTAAATATTTCTTTATGTTTATATTGAAATGCAGATTAATTTTAGTTGCAGTGCGAAACTTTAAGCTGCAAAACTTTTTAATAGCAACCAAGGACTGTACCATTTATGCTACAATTCGAATGATAAAATGAAAAATATGTATTGTTAAATATATGTATATGCTAATATTCTTTATTAATTGAGGCGTTAAATCTATTTTGGGAATTCAAATTTCAATGCAAAATTGTTTAATGATTATTAAATTTAAATTTCTAACTCGTATCTTTGATCTTGGAACTATTTTGAAGTTTTAAGCAAAAGCCTTAAACATAATTGGTTGTTAGTTGTATCATCAAAAAAAGTGTTATGGTAAAATGTAATAATTATTTTTTTATACATTTATTTAAATCAAAATATAAGAACCTACTATTTTTAGTCTTTTTTTGATGAGCTCTGTATCCTGTTGGCAACTATTCAAGCTCGCTAACTTTGTGTACATATATATTGCTCATTTTTAGGTGAGTTTTGTGTTGCTTAAAGCTGGTCTTGTGGCATAAAGAGGAAATTGCCATATATTTGCATCTAATTGGCAGTCAGCTGGCGGGATAAACTTCGGGTCTTCTTTTGCCATGCAAAGCGCTGGCGGCCAGCAAGAGAGGCAACGACCAAGAGCTGCAGCTGGAACAGGAACAGAGCAGGAACAGAACTGTTGTGGAGCCCATCAATGGGCATCGAAACGTTCGTTGGTTGCTTCGTTTGTTATGTAGAGCTTTCACCGACAAGTTGACGTTTCTTTTTTTTTTGTACTCCTCTAGCATAATCGCAACTATCCCAACCATATTTCTAGTTGCTGGCTGGGTTTTCGTGCAAGCTAATATGCAAATTCCCTGAAGCTTTTACTTTGGCTGCAGTTTTCATTTCTTTGCGTCGCTCGTCGTTCGTCGCTCCTCCATCGACCATTGCATCCTTTTGGTTTTGGTTTTGCTTTTGTTTTGCTTCCGCTGTGCCATGTTTTCAACCCATGTCCTTTCTGTCTTTTTATTTCTGCAGCGACGTCGAGCTTATTATGCATTGCACATTTTACATTTTTACTTAAAGACGAGGGGAAAGCAGCAGCGATGAAAAAAAGGGAAAATAAACAAGCAATGAGGAAGGGAGAAGGAAAGAAAAACTCCAGCGCCGCTCACCGCAAAAATCGTAATGAAATTTTTATTATACGACAAAGTAAAATATTTTTATCAGCATTTCTCGCTTGTTGCTTTTGAGTCGCGCAGAAATTCCTCAGCGTGCCTGGGGTTGGCGTTGAGAATCTCGGCCAGAAGTGAGGAGCGGAGAGGCGATTGAAGGCAGTTGAAACTGCTGTCAAGTCAATCAAAATATGCCAAAACTTTGGAATTTCGACTTTGCCTGGATCCTTGCCTGTATATTGCCATATGGCCGAACAGTTTTATATTTATTTAAGCAAATTTCTCGGCCAAAACTAAACAGCACACTTACGAGTTGAACCCGTGGCGATAATGCTTTCGCTTCGAGAGATTCTTCCTCTGCGTAAATGCGCCACAAATTGCAACGAAAACTTTCTCCACTGCACTTTGACTTTGGCTTCAGCCTTTGCCTTTGCCTTTTCCTTTGGTCGGGTGTCAACTTGCTGTGGTCAGAAAAGTTTTCTCGTGCCCTGAGCAAATATTTGGACTACGTAATTTGCTGACAATGTCGGAGGCGATTTGTTTAACGAGCACCCTTCACTCAGCATTCATTCGATGCCAACCATAATGACAAGCTGCAAGTTGCAAGCAGCCAAAGCTTCAATTTCATTTGTGCAGCGAAGTCTTTATTGAATTGAATTCGTTCTTCTATTACTTAGCTCTAGTTTTAATTAATGCATTTAACAGATACCGATTTATATTCCGCAAACTAAAGTTGCTATAATTGTTTTTATAATCTACGGAAAATGTGCAAATAAGTTAGAGTTAAGCTTACTTTATCAACTTTAACATGTGCAATAACTTTGAAAACATATAAAATGCATAAAGCGCATAATATTTGTGATTATTTATTTACTCCTGCAACGTTCTGTTGGTGTTAAGGCTTTGCCAAAAGTTCTGCAAATTGTTGGCTTTAAAAGGGCTTTAAGTTCACTTCACAAGCGTTGATAACTTGTTGACTTGCCAGCACTTAAAAAATGCACAGGCCAAAATAACAAAAGCAACCATCTGAAAGCATGCGAAATGAAAAGTTGCCTTTACAAAGTTATACTCTATAACATTTGTATTAAGTTCCGAAATTCTTAAAGAAGGTTTACAAGTAAATATTCATAAATTTTGCACATAATTTGTTCTTCATGGCAGCTCAAAAAAATATATTAAAGAAATATGTATTTCAATGTTTCTTATATTATCAAATATTTCTATCATTTAATCTACTAATTTTAATAATTACATAAACCTGAAGTCGCTCATCCCACTTTGTAATTTTTGTTTATTGCAGGGTAAACAAGCTACAACAACATCTACGTATGCAACAGATTTTTTACAACATTTTGCGAAAATAGCGAAAAACAATATTTTATGCGATTTGTTTTTTGGACTTCTTCGGTGACAGCTGCGCGTAAGTCACGCAAAGGGTTGTAAAAAATGCTCTCGATTCGGGCCAAATGGGAATTTCCAGGCTGTGCCTATGGCTGCCTGTCCAGAGCAAGCTTTTGGCCAAACAATTGCAGTTGGCAATTTGCAGAGTACCGAGGTGGAGGTGGAGGTGGAGGTGGAGGTGGAGGTGGAGGTGGAGGTGGACGGCATATATCAAGTATACGTTCGATAACAGACTCGCAAAGAGTTTCGAAATCATGGACTTGCCCTCTAGCATTTGTGCTTGGCAAAACAAAACGTTCACTTAACAAATTGTTCCTTGTGCCGTTGTGGAGAGTGCGTAAATTATGCGCAGAGATGCGACGCCAAGTGGCAGCTGTCAAATGCGAGTTGCACTCAACTGTGGGTTCAGTTGCACGGCCAGGCATGTGGCATGAATGCCAATGCAGCAGCAGCCAGAGACGTGATAATAATCGCACACGCAAAGCCACAAAGCATTCAACGCTCAGGTCCGAAGCTTAACCCTCTCGGTGCGCAAAGATTTGCAGACACGTTGCGTTAACTTTTGTATAATTGAATAGGAAAACAATTCGTACGTATACTTAATATTAGTTGCAGCGAGGGGCAAGAATTTCAAATTCCTGATCGAATTGCCAACTCGAGTGGGTTAAGATTGAGTTTCTCTCGAACGAGCATTGAGGGTGAGATGCGGTCAGCAGCGCAGCAGTTGATGAAGTGCTCGTCTGATGTCGCATACATCTCGGAGCCACTGTTTCAGTTGTAGCCACGTCACAACAAATCAGTTTAACATTTGCATGCATTGCATTTTGGTCGAGAGTCGTTGCTCGACAGTCGAATTGCAGCCTACGCAAGCAATGCCTTCTAAGCCCCTTTCGGCGGCATGTTAACTAACTGGAGGCGAACCGAGAGAGAGAGAGAGAGAGAGAGTCTGGTAGTGCTATATGATTTATGTGGAAGCCAGGCCCGAAGCAACCGCTGGCAGCATAAACTTTTGCTGACTGTTGTCAGCTGGCAAACAATGGCAAAGCCGCAACACGGCCAGACGCCAGAGAGGAGGACGAGGCATGTACTTATGCCACCACAACAGCAGCTCCACTGCGACAGCGACTGCAATGGATCTCCATGCCAATGGAGCTGCGCTTGGCTGCACAGCCGCCAAACCAGCCAGCAAAAAATGAGCACGGAGCCAACTTTATGCATAAATATTTGCATGCTGCATGGAGCGCAAACAGCGCATGGCCAGTGGAGGATAGGTGCATGCCTCACTGCCTCGCTGCCACAGTCAACTGCTAGCTGCTAACAGCCAACACCCAACACAGCCAACAGCCAACAGCCAACAGCCAACTGCCAACTGCTCGCTTGGCTTCCATTTCAGGTGGAGGAGCCGCAGGTGGAAGTGCTGAAATATTCAGCGAGTTGCTGTTGCCGCGGCTTGACCACATTTTTTGGCCCAAACGAACAACAGCTGCGCTGAGATTCTCCATTCAAAATTGCAAATGACCCAAAAACTTGGGCTCAAGATTTCAAATGCCTTCGCTTTAATAATACTCTGACATTTGTCTAGTACTTGATGCTGCAATTTTCGCATATACATCAAGCGCAGCCAAAAGTCGAGCAGGCGGAAACAGCGAAAACAATTTATTTCACTTTTAAATTGGCAAATGTCTAAGCATCCAGCCTTCATCCTTCATCCTTCTGCCAGTTGCCAGCTTAACAGCCATAGTCGAGCATTGTAAGCGAGTATTTATGCATGTGATTTACAGCTCGCACTCGCTGCGAATCCTATTTATTATGCATCTCTCTGTCTGCTCGGCTCTTGGCGATTTAGTGGCCCTGCAAATCGATGTTAACGTTTTGGGATTGCATCCAAAATTCATTTGCAACACAAAACTTGGCACTGCCTTTGAATCAAGATCAACAACTTGGCACAGCGTTAAAACAATAGAATGCGAAATGCTAATCAAATATTTGCCTAATTCAAGTCTTAAATATGCAAGAATCGGACAAGCGATTCAAATAGAAAGCGAGCCGTAGAATTATGTGAAATAGAAAAGTATTAAAATAATTATTAAATAGATTGAATAAACGAGTTTAAAATACAGTAGACCATATGTGAGAACAGCTTTTTAAATTAGAAAACTATGCGCAATAATATTTAAAGTATTAAATTTGCAAGGATTTAAAATGATACTAAAAAGGGGAAAGGGGATTGTTCTTAATTAATGTAAGATTTAAAAGAGACTGAAAATGTAAACCTTAGGAAAGGGATAGAAAAAAGGATCTGTGAAAACTTGCAAATAATTGTACAAATAATTTAATTAACAATTGTAAAGGTTTTACAAATGCCATGGTGAATCTAGGTAACTATCGCCTTAATATATCTTTTGTTTGTAGTGCTAAGCACAAAATATATACAGATGACTGCTAAGCTGGATAAAAAAACTTAGTAAAAAATAAAGATGTCTGAAATAATAGAAAATCAATGCTGATGCCAACCAAATCACTCAATATAGAGGTATGTGAATATTGTTGACAATGGCAGCAACATATCCCAGCAGCTGCTAAAATATATCATACAACTCTTGGAAACTCTCGTCAATAAATATGAAATGCTACCATAACATGCGTGTTAACTCAGCTGAAGAGCGTCCGCTGTCTGTGTAAAGCCATCAAAAAGACGCTCATGACGCCAGCTAAGTAGGAGTAGTTAGCACCTCTCAATGACGAGCATCCATTAGCCGGGCTTACAGAGCGCTACAAACTATTTGAGAGCCATTTTTGCAAACATTTTGAAGTTAATGTTATTTGGTCTTTTACATGCAGCTGTTGGCTGCTGGCTGCTGGCTGATTTAATGAGTTTTCAACAAAAATTATGTTGACATACTCGTGCTCAACAATAAACTCGGTTTATTGAGTTTTTATGAACCACAAACCGTTGGACGACCAAAACAAAAGCTCTGCGCACCGCCTGAGTACAACGCGATGACAGACCACAAATACATTCATACATACGTCCTTCCAAACTCATATACGCAAGCAAAAATAACTCACAGAAAACGAGAGAGAGAGAGCGAGAGAGAGAGAGAGAGAGAAAGCTACTTTCAACATAATTTTTACATCCGCTTGGCGCCATTGTCGCGTTTAATACGCTCCTTTTTTGAAGTGCTGCCTGGTCAGTTGGTCGCATTGTCCTCATCCGCAGCCGGAGGAGCAACATCAGCCGCAGCTGCTGGCGGATGTTGTTGTTGTTGTCGTTGTTGCTGATGTCCTTGTTGTTTTTGGCGATGTTATTGTTGTTACGCTTGCCTCGTTAATGGCCACTCAAAGCGGGCAGCAATTAAGCAAAACAGCTCCAAAAATAACACGGCAACATTAATACACGAATTATGCAAGTCGATTAAAATATTTAATTAACTTGCAAATACATATTTTTAGAATGATAAAAGGCGGCAAACAGAATCAAAACAAGAACCATGCTTTATTATTATAATTATTATTATTTAAGAGACTTATGCGAATTATATTATCGATTTATTCTTGTAACTTCTGCTAGTCGATTCAAACATTTAATTAATCTGCAAAAACATATACATATATATAGTTAGAATTATTATTTATTATTGTATTCAATATTTGTTCAAATTAAATGGTCGATTTATACGTAGTTAATATTTAATTAACTTGCAAATACATATTTTAGAATACACAAAGTATTGTTAAACCGCAAACAAAACTAAAAATATTGCATGGCTTTAAATATTATTACTCAATTTATTTTCATTTGAAGGTTATTGTTTTGTGTAGCTGAAGATTTAATTGTCTTATTCTTATACTGTCGACAGACGATTAAAATACTAAATTAATTTACAAATAAATAGTTTCGGAATTGCAATATCTAAATTTGGAAATCAAGAAATTATAATAATTTCCTTTAAATAAACCAAAAATTTTTCAACATTTCAATTTGTTATGCTAAGTAATTATTTATTATTTCTTTTATTTTGATACTTTGGTGTAATTTGTTGATTTCTGGCCCAAAGCAGAAACTGCGGAAAAGAAACACATAAACAAAGATCAAGAAACAGTATTTGAGCAAGGACTTATCGATTGGCAGATACCCTGTGGGCAATGTTTAAATATGTGAATACTGTTAATGTTGTAATTATGTGTCTCTTTTCTCCACTCATTTTTACAGGGCATAAAAAGGGCAACGAGGAACAATTTCAGTATTGACGTCTGTAATACAATTTGTTATTGTAGAGATACGTATGGTTGAATGGGCTGACATTGGTTTTTAAGCTCACTGAAATCAGAGCAATGAAGGGAATGAAAGAGAAAATGAAGAAAGTGAAGAGAGAGAGACAGAGAGAGAGAGAGAGAGTAAGTAGCTGTAAGGCACGAGGACTGTCCAGGAATTGCTTGAAACGACAAATTTTTAATTTGTTAGCAAGGCGTGCTGAACCCACACACACACACACACACACAAAAAGGATCTACGAAGATGGTGCGGGAGGCAGAGAAAATTGCTCAAAAGAAATAAATAAAATTTCGAGCGTTTGTTGCGTTTTATTCGCCATGTTCTTTTGTACATTTTATAGCGCTTATCTCGTCGTCGTCGTCGTCGTCGTCGCTCGACTTTCGACAATAAATTCAATGGTTCGGTTTGGTTTGGAACTTTAAACTTAAGTCTTTAATTGGCTCATGAGTCATAAAAACAGTCCAATTGAGCCGCCGCATCAGTTAATGGTGCCAATCAGAGGAACGCAGAATATTAATTACAATCGAGTTGAATAACAACTTTATATTACTCATGTAATTTTATCATTTTGTGATTGTTATTTCGGCTTATTTCATTTATATTGCAATTAAAAACAATGGCACAAAAAACTCAGTTTGCGTGTTGATTTTTGTTTCGTTTTTCGCCTAAAAATGCAAATGCGAATTCCGACATTTATCATTTTGACATTTGACGACCCGTATGCCAAGGGTCACAGTTTAATTTTGCGGTTGATACAAATGCAATGCAGCTGACCTATATACAGGCAAAACAATATCATATCAACTACACTGTATGGAGAGAGAGAGTGCATCGAAGCTTACACAATGTGTCACAGGGCAAACCAAATGTGTGGTTTATTGTTTGTCATTTTTGGTTTGCGCAACAGCGACAGATTTGATTATGTTATGTGAAATCAATTGAAAAAGAGCAAAGTTGCAGTTTAAGGCTCGACTAATCGAGATGCATGTAAATAACTCGGATCTCTCAAAGTGCTCGAAACTAATTCGTATAACATCTGCAAACAGTAATCAAGCCAATCAGTTGTCCAACATTCAATATTTACTTGAGGCACCTTACGAATTTCAATTGCAATTGTGCCCATTTCGACATGGCACTCGAAACGGAAACGGAAACGGAAACGAAAACGAAAACGAAAACAAAAATGCGAATGTAAATGTAAATGTGAATGTGAATGGAAATCGAAATGTAAATAAAAATGTAAATGGAAACAATCTGTACAGTGTCTGAAAGAAAAGTGTTGCTCAGAAATCATGCGGTGTGTGTGTGTGTGTGTGTGTGGGAGTCCAATTTGATTGTCTGGCAGTCGTAAAACTGTAAAATGATAATCAAAACTGCACATTTTAATATTTTTTATTGTAAATTAAAACAATAAACATTTAAAACTTGCCCCACACAAAGCGAGAGAGCCAACACCATTCAGCACTCTCCCCCCCCTCTCTCTCTTCGGTTGTTGCTCCGTTGCTGCTCTGTATCAATGGGCCATCTATTTTCATTGTTATTGGGCGGACACACGCACAGCAGAGGAAGAAGTTCCGCACCGCCAGTCCCGCCAGTCAATAACTGTTGAAGCCCTCGCCCGGATCTGGCTGGGGAAAACCCAACACAAAAGGGTGCAGACCAACAAAGGGGAGAATGGGCATGGGAATGGGAGTGAGAGAGAGATAGACAAACATATCAAGTTGTTTTACGTTTGACAAATTTAATTTGATTTTGTGTGAAGTTTATTGGCAAAACGTTTTGCGAGCGCTTCGGGGCGATAACTGAAAAGAGGTTGGGGGAGTTGTGAGACGGAGACGGAGACGGAGACGGAGACGGAGACAAGAAGCTTAAACGTGCGTATAACTGAGCTACGTGGACCTTCACTCAGATGTAATTCAATATTTGCACACACGACGCCAACACACACTCATACATATTCACTCGCACACTCACTCGCACACTCACTCGCTCTCGTTGAATGTAATTTGAGTTTTACATTTCACATTTTGCATTTTATCCAAATTAAATTAATTTGAATTCAAAACGCTGCAGCCAGACTCTGCTGTCTAAGCTAATGTGACTGAAATATTTACGAGCATAACCAAATTTTTATAAATTGTTAAGACCTTTTAAGCCATTAACTCCGCACCGAGTAACATATCAAATTCGGAGAAATAACGCATAAATTCGTTGCCTGTCTTCTTTGACCTCTTAAAGCTGCAGCATTTCCCAGGCACATCAATTAGCCTTTATGCCTGCCATTTGCCTAATAACAATGCCATCATTTCTGTAATCTAGCATATTTGCTGCAAACTCGACAATTTACTCTCCCAAAATGAAACAAATTATTGACAATTTAAATGAAATTTAGTTTCCAAAATGTTTTTAAGAATGAAATCTTATTTCAGTTATTTTATCTTTTAAACCGAAATATTGTCAAACTCTTTGAGAAAGTATTTACATTTTTTTTTTAATTTAAGAGTGATATTCTTGGGTCAAGAATTTTGTTAAAATAGAAATATTATAAAATTAAAATTAAATTGTTCTTTATTTCTAGGCCTAATAAATAATCAAAATGTAGCAGCATAATTATGTCGCCGTTGAATAAATTATTTTTTTGAGTCTTCAATTCAAATGCAAAAAGAAATTCTGCTTTACGAATGTTTTAAGAATGATTTTCTTAAAATTGAAACCTTGTATCAAGAGTTTTGTTAAAATCGAAATATTATAAAATTAAAATTTAATTTTTCTTTCTGTGTAGGCCTAATAAGTAACCAAAATGCAGCAGCATAATAATGTCGACGTTGAATAAATTTTTTTTCTGAATCTTCAATTCAAATGAAAAAATAAATTCTGCTTTACGAATGTTTTAAGAATGATATTTTAGTTCAATAATGGTTTAAGAATAAAATCTTATTTTGACATTTTTTTATAGATCAAAGTATTCTTAAACTAATAAATATTTTTATTCTTGATTTTAGAAGGTAATTTTGTAACCAAAAAGTGCAGCCGCATAATATTGTAGTTTGATGCCAGATCCAGCGCTATCTTCGCTATTCTTTCTTGCTTCAAACTGTTTCGTCAAACAAATCTGGTTGCCATAAAAATGTCCATTGAGTTGCCAATGCTCGGACCGAATGTGTGCGAAAGCATGTGAAATGGCAGCCGTAACAGTTCGGTGCAGATGCACTGGCAAAAGGCATTTTGCGGTTATTGCGGCGCAGCCACAGGAAATGCTTTTACTATCCACGCTGCCAAAGGGACGACGCGTCCTGCGCTGCCGCTGCCGCTGCCACGTCGTATCCGACGCAGCTGACCGCAGCATTGAGTGTCTTAAAGATGAAAATTAACCGACACATGCTGCAGCAACAGCAACGGCAACAGCAACGACAACAGCATGTGGCATGGCCCGTAGGCGTGGCGTGGCACATTAACTACGCATAATTTGCATGCCACTGAAGCATTTGCGGTTGAAACTTCATTTTTCTGCTGCTGCTGCTGCTGGCATATGTGAGAGCGAGCGAACCATCAGCTATATAGAGACTTTCGCTGCCTGCTGTTGAAATATGTCGAGAATTTTGTTACTCAACGTTTCCCTAATGAGTTTTACGCAACTGAACACTGAGCTGTGAGCTGTGGTTGTGGGTGGTTGTGTTGGGAAAAGATTGAGTTGGGTTGCGGGTAAATTTCGTCACTAAAAACATACAACTTTTCAACTTTCACTTGAGAGTTTTAGTGGCATCTTGCATATCGTATATTTACTTCAAGTGTGGGTCTGGCAGAACGTTGATTAGTTTTCATATGCGTGGGCGTATTGTGAGAAGGTTGCTGTTGTGGTTGGCTTATTATGGCCTGACATATTGGCCAGGGAATACGAATTCTCGTTTAGCCATGCATGATTAAAGATCTCCTTCGCATTTCTTCAAACTTTAATGAGAATAGCTTAAAAAGTTTTGATTAGGGGTTGCAGATAGAGATAGAGATGGAGAGAGAGAGAGCAGTAAACAAAGAGACATTGCCACACATTCATCTATATAAACTGGACTCGCTGAGACCATAAAATGCCGCATTACTCAGCTAAATTAGACAAGTCACTGGGGCATCAACTTTGCCCCACAAAACTCTCAGTCAAAGTTTTGCTACGAGAAAGTCGCATATGATTATCATTTGCCATTTTAAATATTCTAGTCAAAAATTAACTTATTTCATTTGTATAATCTAAATGGATTTGCGCAAATAAATCAGCATTAAAAACATATTGTTAGCAGTTCATTTTATCAATTATGTGCCAGTCCCTCCTGGCAAATAGTTGCAGTTGGAGTTGAGTTGCGAAACCCATTGAGACATCAAAGCCACAACTGTGATAAGTACTTGCGCAAAGCAAAAAGTTCACTGGCCTCTTTTACCATCATCATCAGCGTGGCTGTTGAAGCAAGTATTTATATAGAGATGTTTAGGCACAACAACACGTGAAAACAAGTGAAAAAGCTGCAGTCGAAAGGGCTCGACTGTGAGATACCCGATACCCATTGCGAGTGATATTTTTACATGGAATATGCCAACGATATAGCGAAAAGTACTATTCAATGTACTGAGAAAATCCACAATATGACATACACGGTCACACTGACTGCAGCTGAGTTTTGCCCAACAAAGTTGTGCCATATAAATTCCAATACATTCTATAACTCTTCATCCGATCGCAACGAAATTTTCAGGATAATTTTAGAAGATAGTTATTTCAACGTGTTCCTAAACTCAAAACTCTAGCTTCAAATTCCTCTACTTAGGGGCGGAAATTGCTTTATTATCTCGGCTGTTGATACTGATCTATTTTATTCATACATACATTTCCTGTTGACACCAATTTGTAATACCCTTCTGCCCTTTGGATAGCGGGTATAATGACATGGAAAGTGTTTACCTGCCTGCTGCGCTCTCCAGAGTATTGACACGCCTGACATGCCAGCCAAGTGGACTCACAGCGAGAGCGGAGCGAGAGGAAAGAAGAAGAAGGAGCTGCGTTGAGTGGTTTGCGCTGCCCAAAAATAACTCTGCTGACTGGCAGCTGTCTATTTTGGGGTACCGGGGACAAGGCACAAGGACAGCGACAGCGACAGAGACAGCGACAGCAGCTTAAAGATGCAAAGAGCATTTAAAGCCACAAGGCTGCAGCACAACAAGAGTCAACAACTTTGCCACAGATTCTGCTGCTGTTCGGTTCGGCGGGAAAGGTCAAATGCTAAAATATGCAGGCAGTTTGTCAAGTGCAATCGAACAATGTCAGATGAATAAAATCAATGCAGTAACGGAAAGAAATGCGAAGCGAATTTAAAATTCAATACGCTTCAAGTGAAACTCACCTACATAGTTTATATGTACCTGTATAGGTGTAGGTCATGTAGAGTATATACGCAGCTTGTGCTTGTTCGCTTTGAATAATATGCGGCAATTATAATTTCTAATTCTGACGTTGGCAAAGAGCGAGCAGAAGCGCTCTCTTAACGCGCTCTCTCTCCCGCTCTCTCCGGCTCTTGCTCTCTTTCGAACTTCCAGCGACGCGTGCTTGCCGAAAGAGCTTTTGCTGCTCTCACGCTCTCGCTCTCGCTCGCTTTCATCTCGTGAACTATGGCAACTATACGAGAATGATGTTTGGCATTTTAACCTTTTGCCAGGCGCCAAAAAGTATGCTAGGCATTAGTGAAGGTCACTAATTGATTAATTCACCTGTCTTGCCGCACATACATACATACATACATATATGTAAATAAATTTGATTCAGAGCAATCATTTGGCAAGTGCTCGCCACTCCACAATTTTCTTACAATTGATAATGACTTAATTAGGTTTTGCAATAAACGAAGCAACCCTTTTCCCACACACACACACACGCACACTAACACATGGACACGTAGCTGCCTTGGCAAAAGCCATAAATGGCAAACTTTTCATAAAGGATTTAGCCAAAAAACTTTTTCGGTGCATGCATATGCGAGTTGTGTCTGTGTGTGTGCGTGTGCCTGCTGTTTAATTTATACATTCACAACAAAAAAGTACCCACACACACAGACACAGACACGAACACGAACAGACACTGGCAAATATATTATTGCGCCAGCAAAAGGATTAAACATTTTCGTGCCTTTCTGCCACGGTTTATAGAAAGGCAATAGCGCCCGGTGGGCGTGCCAGCTGCGAGTTGAGTTGGAGTGGGCGTGGCAGTTATATGGTAGTTTTCACGCATTGCCGAGTTTTACAGTTACGTAGCTTATGTCCAACAACAATAAAAACACAAACAACAACATTTGGCCACCACAAAAAGTAGCCAAGCCCGAAAGTTGCCCGAAATCTCGCTAAAGGATGCGATGTTGTAACTGGAATGCGCCACGTTTCTGAATCCGACTCCGTTCCGTATGAGAACACATGCAAATAACACCGGGGTTTATTTTGCCACAATTACAATATTTTTACGACTAATTACGCTTTTGTTTCATAATTTGCAGCTGTCCTTCTCTAATCATATAAACCCAAAGCTGACATTTTGTATAAGTTTGATAACATTTAAATTGATATTTTAGTTATTTATTTTTAGAAATTATGATATTTATTTTACTTGTTTTATTTATTTTCATAATTTTCAAATGTCGTTGGCTAAATACATAAATCCATAGCTGACATTTTATTTACGTTTGGTTAAATTTATTTATTTTTGAAACGTGTTCTATTTACTTTGATTATTTACCACAATTACAATATTTCTACGACTAATTACGCTTTTGTTTCGTAATTTGCAAATGACGTTTGCTTAATGGTAACATTTTGAGTAAATTTGGTAACATTTCAATATATATTTTAAATTTACATTTATTTTATTTTATTTTGTATTATTTTATTTATTTAGTTATTTATATACTTGTGTTTCAAATGTCGTTGGATAATTTCATAAATCCATCGAAGACAGTTTGTACTCTACATTTAAATTGATATTTTACACCTTAGATCGCCATAAATAATTGTGTTTGTTTTGCCATTAATTGTTTATTGCCATCAAAAATTAGTTTGCACTCATTTTAAGGCACTATATTTATTATTATTATTTTTGTTCGCCTTTTTTTTAACAAACTGCCGGATAATGGCCTTTGTTCCCTTTGAGCACTGAACATGTCTTATCGTAATTAATTATTTATTTTAGTTGCCTGCCCCAAAATCGTGTCTCATTTTTATGGTGCCTCATGCCAAGTTTGATGCATGCCCGTCATTAGGCCGTGAAAATGAAGTCTGCTCGACAAATGGGGCGATTACTGGGGAAGTGAAATGGGAAAATGTGACTACAGCCTGCTCGAAATATTTACGGAAGTTAAAAATTAATTTCAAGTGCAATTGAGGCGGCTGCAGATGTGACTGCTGCTGGCCAAGTGGCAAAATCTCAAACAATAAACATAAAAAATGCTGCTGGGGCGATGGACGATGGACGATGGGCGACGAGGCTGCGACGTAGCCATGAATAAAACGAAAGTTAAGTAGGCATACAAAAGTGTAGGGCGAACTGACGATAAGGATATATATATAAGGATATATATAGGTAAACAGGACACAGCTGCGACAGTTTCTGGCTACAAAATGTCCACTGAGGGCAGCTGAGAGAACGAGCAGGCGACTGTAAATGTAATAATTACAATAAATACTTATTTATAATTTTGTTTATACAGGATATTGAATTTTTTAATTTCGTTATACGGTTCCGTTTTCCTGTGCTCATTCCAATATAATTTTTTGTATATATATTGAATTTAAGTGAGGCGTCGACTGGCGTAAAGTTTGTACTCAAAAAAGTGGGGAGAAATCGATGGATCCCGCTACAAAACACCCGTACTAACAAATAAATACATGTATCTGTATAAATATAAATTCATTTAACATTTGAATATTAATTCCTACTGGTGTCATAAATTTGATGTTTGCAATTTATTTTATTTATTCTGCTCTGATTATTGATGTCTGCAATTCGATTGCCGATAGACCTTTCCCCTGCTCTTGGTTCGGGACTTAAAAGCCTTTTGACATTTGCTTTTTGCCCCCAATGTGTGTGTGTGTGTGTGTGTGTGCTCGATGAAATATCTGTCAGAGGATGTGTGCGTGCGTGGGCAGCACCAATTTTAATTTCAAGCAGTAATTACGTACTCAAAATGGCCATGGAATCATCGATGGGCTTTTTATATGCTACAGTTTTCATTACTGTTTCTGTTTACTTCTCACTTTTGATTCCACCGAGTGAGTTTCTTTCCACAAGAAGGCAGCACTTTCCGACCACACTGATATGTGTATAATTAATTTGTGACAATGATTTTAT
This sequence comes from Drosophila ustulata, assembly GCA_035047365.1. Lineage (NCBI taxonomy): Eukaryota > Metazoa > Arthropoda > Insecta > Diptera > Drosophilidae > Drosophila > Drosophila ustulata. The sequence continues at coordinate 28,833,678 of JAWNPT010000094.1, forward strand.
TTGCGGTTGCCTCAGCATGCTCAATTATTCATCATTAAATCATTAGGCAGTATAGTAAATCGAATAACAATTTAAAATTCAACCACAGTGCTCACACTGGTCTCAGACTCATCAGAAATGCATACAGCAAATTGTGGCATGTTATCCGAGTTCATGCAGCAGCCAAACTTAGAGACTGAGACGCAACTGTCAATCAAATGCGAGTTGCATCTTCAGCTTAAACCTGGCTGCACAAATGACATGGATTCGTTTGGTATTTCTGCAAATATTTGCACTTCAATTTGAAACAAAGCGAATCGTCGGTTCATCCGCCGGGTTTACGCTGCGGATACGCAACGTGTAAGCGTATATATATTTATTTATACGTACATGTGTGGCATACATTCTGCGTTGATTCTGGCAGCCTTTATTATTATTATGTATTACTCTTTATGAATCAGCTTCAATTAATGTCAGTGTGCGCGCGTAACGATTTTCTTGTCATTCATGCCAGTCAAATGCGATGGAACGACAGTTAGACAAACAGACAGACGGACAGACAGACACACATTGGAAAAGGCATCCGGATAGAAATGAAGCGGAACGGAGACGAAGTGTGTCAGGCCTGTCATGCGTTTATTCATTCGTCATTCATTTTCTTTTTGGCGCAACATTTTCCTTTTCTTCTCATTTCTTTTCCTTTTTTTTTCACCATTTTTTGCGCTTTGTTTTGCTTGGTTTTTTATTCGTCATGCCGCCACGAGTGCGTATTGAAGTGTGTGCGGCAAAGAAATCAAAAGAATCCTGATGAGATGTGCATGAATGTGTATGTGAATGTGAATGTGAATCTGCCGCACACTCGTTTTATATAATTTTATAACAGCGCCCATGCAAAAATAAAGAAGAAATAATGCGATATTTTTGAAGTAAATTCTTTCAATAAATACCAAAATTATTTCGCTCTTTATCTGACGTTGATCAATGACTGCGATTGGGGTCAGGTGAACAAAATTTAATGCGATGCCAAGGTTAAGCAAAAAACTGTTTTCAAAATCGCCATCGCCTTAATTACAACAAAACTCGCATACCATAATTCCTGCGAAAGTCTCATCCGGCCAAGGCAGAGATTAAGGTATTGTGTGTGGCATCCAGAGCCCAACGGTCAAGTGATTTTCACAGTGCAGCCTATGGCCGAGTTGAGCTGCCGCCCTCAACGAAATGACAAATTTAATTAATGAACTTTTCTTTTTTGCCGTTGCGTTGTATCTAAAATCTTGTCAGGAATTTTCGCTCGCACGTGTGAGCTACCTTTGCTGCTTTGCTTTGTTTATTTGCAGGAAAAACAACAAATTTTAATTAAAAAATGTGAGAATAACAAACGAACGAGCAAAGCGAAAGCAACAGCAAAGCAAAGCCAGGCAAATGTTTGTCATGACTGCGGGCCAAGCGTGTACCACAGAAAATTGGGCGATGCCTGACTAAATGTTTAAGTGCTGGCAACAGCAACTGTCTAAATGAACAGCCCAGAGAGAAGGAAACACTCACTCGGAGAGCGAGTCAATAAAAATCAATGTCAAATTTGGAGCAGGCAAATTAACAAGTCATTGCGGTCACATTTGGCCTGTCACAAATTGTATAAATAAAAAAGCAAATACTCGCAGATTTATTGACACTTCTAATTGTCAATAATATAAATGCCATGGACTCTATTATGCTAAAAGCACGAGCAGCCAATAAAAACACTTAACATCCGTGGGTGGTCCTCAGGCCTCCTGCGGCCGTATAAATTAATTTATATTGTAGAGAGCAGAAGCAAAAAAAAAAGAAAGGAAAACAGCTGAAGACGAGCCCACAAAGACTTATGGCTAACAGAAGTTGGTGGCAACGTACACAGACCGGCAATTAAAATTATTGAGTTAACAGCGAAGCGAAGAAGCAGCAGCAACAACCACAACAACACCAACAAGTTCGTCGTTGCTTCAAAAAGATTTCACGCTGCGTATGAGTAATGTCGGGAAATTGGTTTCCTCTCGAAGCTCCGCTCTCTGGGCCATTTTTATTGTTTCGCTGGTGTGTGAAGGCACTTAAAACTTAATGAAATATTTACAATAATGGTGTGTTGCTTTAGCAACATTTTCCAGCCGCATTCCCTTTATTTCCTCCGGCATACATATACATTATGAGTAAATTGCTACAAATCACGCCAATATTCCATATTGCACTCATAAATGTTGTGCGTCATTCCAAATGGGGAGACAGTCCCTTACTCTGGTTGTTATTGAAATGTTTGCTACCCTTAAGTGCTTGGCTTGGAGTGCGGCTAAGCCCTGAATTTATGGTCGCTTCGATTGTAAATCGAGCTGACCTAAGCCAAGATTTGTTCGAAACTTTTAAGAGGCTTGTGTTTGCTTATTTTTTTATCACTCGACTCGCACTTGACTGAAACATATGCATTAGGTTTGAGTATTTTTAGCATTGTGGCAACCAAAAATAGACACAATTTAAAGTAATTTGTGCTTTCATTCATCATTAGTATGAGTAGCTGGAATTTAGTTTGAGGTCACTGCACTTTAATGCACATATTTGTGCTGTTATTATAATTTGTGCAATTGGCCCCAATTTGCCAGTAAACAAACAAACAAACATGCATTGAATTTAGCAAAATTTGTTATTGTGGCAGCAACAACATTTTAATTAAAACGCACGAAAATGGCCGAGTACTCGAAATCGAAATCAGCGAAAAGCAATAATTAATTATGCGTATGCCGCAGATCTAATAAATGTTTTCCAACAACAACAGCAACAACAATGCAACTCTATGGAGAATTATAAAATGTTCGCATAACTTTTTGTGGAAGCCAAAACAATTTGTGGATTTGTATTTTCGCAAGTCATGTTGCATGTTGATTAACAATTAAATCGAATGAGGCAAACATGCCAGCAAGGCAACAACAAGAGCGACAACAACCAAAGCCGCAAACTAATACAACTTCAGGCAGAACTGTGAATAGTTGCAACCATTTGCAACATTTTGTGTACCTTTTTAATGAATTTATCGTGTAAATTGTGCCAAGTTTGTGTGCGAAGTGAAGTACGTGTTGACGCCCAAACAATGTTTTGCTAAATAAACGCAACACCCACAAATGCACTTTAATTTTATAATTAAATTCTTAATTGTTTTAGCCGTGTGCATTGAGGCAAAGAGCCAAGAACGAAATGTTCAACTGGATAGAAATGTCACAACTGTCGCGAACAGCTTTAATGGCAACAAAGGCGACAGTAATAACAACAGATGTCGCCTGATATATTCGTAATTCCTATTAAAACTGTTGCAAATTATTGCGCATAAACAACAACAACGACAACAACAACACTTAATAATGAATGCAAATTGTTATGCATATAAAATCAATAATTCAATAAATTATTCACTGTTAAAAGAATTGTCATGTTATTAACTTATTACATTATATTGCCCCGAACGGAATAAATACTATCTGCTGAAGTCTCTTTGCCATGTTTTGCTGTAATTTAATGTCTGCCTCTTGTTTTATCCTATTAAATTGATAAAAGCAACGCGTTGAATGCACACGTTGCGTATACGCAATGTTGCAGCTCTGTCGCTCTGTCTCTCACTTTTTGCAGCTGATTGCATAAAGTGGCATTAATGTTAATATATGTGGAACAAGGCGACATATACGCACTACGTACAATAAATAATTATTTGGCTGCTGGCTGCTGGCTGCTGGCGTATTGAATTATTTAAATGCATGCAGGGCGTGAAATGATGTTTCTCCTGCCTCTCTTGGCTTGCTCTGCACCGTGTGCAGGACATTTAAGGCTTTAAAGGCGATGCCGCAATATGCATTTAATAACGTGCAAAAAGAAAGCGCTGCGCGTCTAAAATTGCGAACCTGTCCTCGTCGCATGCTTTGCCGCTGGCAGTAATTTCAGATTTTAATTAAATTCTTTTCTTCCTTGGCTGATGCTGCTGCTGATGCTGATGATGTGGAGCATGTACAGCTCGAAGCAAGCCCCACTCTCCAGGAAACAAAAAACAACCTGTCCACATAACATAACTACGAGAACATCCGGGGAAGCATCCCCTGCCCCCCCGACCACTAACTGCCAACCTATATAAAAATATTTGTAATGCCGCAACGAAAAAATAACACAAGAGAAATGTAAACAACTGCAAGGCTCGCGTGTCTTTGTGGCATCTCTGAGGGATTGAAACGTATCTGCGACGTAGCATTCAATGTGGGATTGCTTTCAGTTTCAGCTCGCAAATTTGTAGATTTTTCGAAATGATAGACAGGTAAAAGGCGAAATAAGCTCAAAGTTGGCGTAATTCATTGTGAGCTTAGCGAGCACACTTTCAACTGCAACCGGGGACATAACTCACGACAAGCTGCGCGCAATTGAATGTGGGCAAAGTGAAAGGTAGCTGTGCCTCTAATGCCACTTTGTAAAGCACTTAAACGCGGTGCCGAGTGCACAGATTTTGCCCAGATTGCGTCCAGATTGTGCGGACTGTCGTCGAAACAAATAAATAAACGCAGGCAGCGTGGCTTAGACAGAGACAACATTGCATATCAATGCAATCGCAATCCGCTTTGGCTCCAGATTTATAGAGCGCAGGCAACGTCGCATTTTGTCGCATAGTAGTCGAAATATATATAAAATAGTTGTCTGAGACTCAACTCAACTCGATTCCACTCGACTCGAAAATCACCAATTTAAAGGGATTTGCCTGCTAGTTGGCGACAGTCTCGATCTCTGTCTCCATCTCGGTCTACGTCGCTGACAAAGTATCTGCCAGCCAGTTACTAGAGAGAAAGTGAAGGGAAGGGAAGCTGCCTCAAGCTGTGCCATTGCAGTGTCAATACAATCTCGCAATGGTTCAATAGTTGAGAAAATGTTTGCCTAACCGCGTGTGCACAATGCACATTGGACATTGGACATTGGACATGTGTGTGCGTGTGTGTGTGTGTGGATTTGTGCCACATGCACGCGCCACTCTGAGTACATAAAGGCGTGGCTTGTGACTCCCACCGGAACCACAACAAATGGCCCCGCCAGCCTTGAGCTGCAAATGGCCAATCCCAGCTGCCACTCTGACAATCTGCTGCGATTTTCCACCTCCCCTTTCACCTCAAACCCAAACCCAAACCCAAACCCAACGCAAATGGATTGCAGCCAGCAGCCGGATTTATTAATTTCAATACTAAAGATACACAGCTCAAAGTGAAAGTTTGTTATTTGACTGATAATTATCTTAAGTTGATTTTAACAAAAATTTACATAACATTGAAAAAAGAATAATTTATGCTTCATTTTTTATTTATAGAAAAAATAACCCATTCTTTCAAATTATTATGGCCTTAAATGTACATAATTTTAGCTTATCAAAAACTTAAGGTAAAAGAGTTTTTGGCTTTATCATTATTATTAAAAATTAATGCAAATTTACACCAAATGTTTAAATTCACAATTATCATAGTTTGAATTTCATGGAGACGAACTTCTACGAAATATTTGGCTGGAATTTATAAAGTTCTGTAGATATAAAAATTAAAATGAAAATGGTAGATATAGTACTCAGTTATTAGTTACACAAAAAGATTTAAGAAATCTATAAAAGTAAACATTCTGGTTAATTATTACCATAATTTTCATTCAACGAAAATGCACAATGCTCAGGCCTAAGCTTCCAAAAAGAACCTTCAAGAATTTTATTAATATCCTTTTTTAAAGTTACACACATTGAGGTGAAAGAATTTGTACCTCAATATTTAATTATATGAAAAAAGTTAGCAAATTGTTATTGTTGTTAAATTTTTATTGTTGTTAAATTCAACAAAAATTCAGAAGTAAACTTCGGCTGTTGGAATTCAAAGTCGAAGCTTTAATGACTTGTTGTCACTTAGTTGGAGGCAACTTGGCTGCGATAGATGCTCGTATTATTAAAAATTAATCTAGGTGTGTATTTTCAAGCATGTTATCATCATTCCAATCATGTGCACATTTTGTAATTGAAAATTCTGGCTTTTGGGTATTAAAAGCGAACAGTTTGTTGCTCGCTTGGCATTAGTTACAGCACAGGCAAGGGGACAGAGCACTGGACAAAGTCGGCCATGTAGAGCTGCAGAGTATACAACATGATAAATTGATACATAAATTATAATAAACGCACACATGTGTACGATTATAGGCCACATACAAGTGCGCATACATATGTATGTTGGAAAGAGGAGGAGGATGAGAGGAAAGCGGTGCTGAACCGCATGTCATTGGCTAAAAATTTACATGAAAAACTAATTTTGCTTTAGAAGCGGAGGCCCGCAGGCAGGCGACTCCTATTGACCGAATGACCAGGGGACGAAATGACTAAATGACCGACCGATGCAGCTGATGTTGCCTCTTGGCTGCTGTTGGCTGCTGCTGCTGATGATGATGGAATAGCAAACGTTCAGGCCTCGCACAAATTGAGTTCACACGCTGCACACTGCATAATCCAGGCGATCAGCATAATCATCAAAATTCATGAATCGCATCAGTGTCCAGTTGAGAAGTTTAGCCAGCTGCCTGCCTGGCTATATAATATACTTAGCTCGCTCTCTCTGTCTCTCGACTGACCATGATTGTGGCGATTAGTTACATATGTTGGCCAACGTCAGAGCCAAGTCAAGGAGGAAGTCGGAACGCCGCCGGCGACTGTCTGCTCAAAATGCAAATGCATAATTAAAATAATTCTGCGGACGGAAGCAATGAACATGCTGACTCTCCGACGGATACCAGAACTTCTCTATAGCCAACTTCGACTTAAACTGCAGCTCCGACGTCCACTGTTCTCAGTTCTTGTTCGTGACTTGGCCATGCTCAAGGCGTTAAGCAAAAGTGCAATGACTGAAATATATGTCACTGCATGGCCAGCGGTCGTCTGGCTAGTCGACTTCCCCTCCCTCCTCTCTCTCTCCCTTACTCTCTGTTTGTCGCCTGCTTCCCAAAACGGGGCCACGTAATTAAATGCACGATAAGCTTCGTCCCGTGCCCAACCCTGAAGCTCTGAGACTTGAGAAACGGCATGCCGAAAATGCAAGCGCCCACAAATTATATTACGTATTTCGCTCTGCCTATTCTCTCTCTCTCTCGATTCTCCGCAATTTCTCCAACTCATATTGCCTTCCATTCGCCCAAATAAAAGTCTCTCCTATGGCTTGATTGCGTGCAAAGTATGCTACGATTTTAGGAGCGTTCTCTTACGCTTTCACCAAGCCCGACATTTCTCTGATTTACGCGTAGAAATTCGCGAAAAAATGAAAGCAATCCGGCAAGTGGTGTTAGCTAACGAGCTGAAAAGCAACCCGACTCATTGCTACCCTAACCACAACCCACAATTAGAAAAAGCCATACACACAATATTTAAATTGCACTCGCTTTTACTTCAATCAACGACTACATGATACCCTAATTATAATTAGTGGTTGCACAATAAAATACTAAAATATATCAAAACAAGTATTTTAAAATATTTCGAAAATATCAAATTAAAATTAATTTATATTTAGAGAATAACCAATTTCAAACTAAAATTCTGCAAACTACAAAATTAAAATATTATTACTAATCAATAAAAATTATTGAGTTGTTTTTGCCAGAATTTAAAAATAAAAATGCATTATTAATATTATTACCAATTATTATTATGCCAACAATGAATAGTCGATAACATATCAAATTTAAATTGAATTAAAATTACTAAGTACACAATTTGTAAATTAAAAGTATTAAGCTTATAAATATATAATTAGGAGAATATATAAATAAGAATATAATTAAAAAATGTCAGTAGCTCAAAGTTTTTTTGCATCGACATCGCATCAGTTAATATAAATTAATAAAAATAAGTTTATATGCAATTACACTTCCTATAAAACCAGCATACCCCGTGCAGTCGTCATTTGTTTGGAGGCTACAAAAAATCAGCCACAAACATGAGTGTAAGTATGTGTGTGAGTGTGTATTTGTGTGTGTGGAACCGACTTCACACCTCGCAGTTCAAATGAGGCTGGGCTGGGAGGGAAGCACGGAAAAGGGTTTGTGGGAAACTGGAAAAACAAACGCTGGCAGCAATGAAATGCAATGCGCAAAATGCATTTCCCGCGACTACACAATTGAAGTAATAAATCACGCCTGGTGGAAAATGTGCTGGATATTCAATATGGGAGAGGGGGGGGGGGGCTGAGGGGTAGGCACATGGCCAGCAATGCGGCCAAAAAGCGAGCCAGTTTTTTTCTGTCTGTTGCGTGTGTGTGTGTGTGTGTGAAAAAATTGCTGCCAGCCCCCGAAAAAATTGTTGTGCGGAGTTGCACATATAAGTATTAAGTGCAATCATGTGGAAATGCGCGGGAAATGCAGCCCGGAGTGATGGAAAAACGGGGGAAATGGGAGAGGGGCAAATGGTGAAGACGGAGACGGAGACGGACATGGGGAACGGAGACTACCTATTAAAATGTGCACTCATTAATCATCGGCACAGCAACAACGCCGAAGCCGCCGCCGCCATCGTCGACTTGTTGTTGACTATTTTTATATAAATATTTCACTGCAGTCAACAAAATAAAAATGTGTGCCAAAAATATAAGAAATAAAATTGCAAATTTATGCACTTTTCATGGGCAGCAATGGGTTAAAAAATTGTTCAACTACCGCATAAATTTTGCCCGAAAAATTTAATACATTTCATAAACTGAATTGTCGATTTTTATTACGTTGCAACTTGTTGTTGTCGTTGTTGTTATTGCTGTTGCTGTTGAATTTTTGTCGTTTTTTTTTCCACCGTCACCGTCGACAATTGTAAATAACTGCAAGTGCTACAAATTGTGTCTATTGCACATATTGCGCATACGCCGCATTGCACAAACACACCCAACCAATGACAGTTAATATATCTGTGCGAGTAATTGGGAAATCTCGAAAAAAACACACAGCATAAATCACAAATGTTTCGCAACTAAAAGATACGCGTCTGAGAGCACTTGATGGCACTCTATGCAATTTTCAAAATTAATTTAAATGATTTACTTAATAAAACTGCCATTGAAGTGTGTAATTGATGTGGCTAACTGAATGCGTCCGCTTGTTTTGATTAAGCACAAATACAAATTGACCAAAAGCGCACCAATAAATAACGTGTGAAGCAATTAAGGCAACGTATGTTTGAGTTTATAAATGAATTGATATATTTGTAATAGCGAACATTAAAATATATAGTTCTTACTTGCAAATATAAATATTAATTTAAAAATGCAAAGAATTCGAGTGCAATAAATATAATAAATACAAGCTGTGGAAAGAGCAGACATTGCAATTATTATTACCCACTTTTTGTCGTGGCTTAACAACCTTTTGAGAACAACAAAACAAAACAATTACGAGCCGAAGCGAAGCATGGAGCCAGCGACGCTTAATTAAAACTATTACAACGCTTGACCTTGTCCACAGAATAGCGAGGGATGTAACTAGAAAATAAAGGGAAGCAAAAACGAAATGAGAAATGGAAAATGGAAAATGGAAAATGGGGGAAATGCAGGCTCAATGCGGGGCCCATTAAAACAGAGCAAAGCGAGCAACAAGTACAACAGCTTGGCATCGCAGGTCACAGTCCAAGTGCAATGTAAAATCTCTCTCTCTCGCTCTCTCTCTCTCTCCCTCTTTCTCTCTCATTTGCCCTATTGTTTTTGTTGCTGGCAGGCAGAAACAACATCGCGAACAACTGAACTGCAGAGTTGTTGTTCGCTGTCCCCTCACTCTCATATTTTATTTATATCTTTTACATGCAGCGTCGCAGTAATCAGACGTGGTTAGAAAAAAATACAAATACAAGGAGCGAGCATAACAAGCACAAGAACAACAATAACAATAACATCACAAGAAGAGTCGTAATGTCGAGTCGCTGCTTGATATTTGTGCCACGCCCTGCCCCTACGACGCCCTCATTTGCAAACTGTCACAAAGCTGAGGGCGCCCCTCTTCCAAGCTGACCCTGCATTCTAATTAATAATTTAAAACACACCAACAGCGCCATTCAGCGTTTCCAGTTGCATTTTAATTATTTAACTTCTGACGGGGTCAGAACAACTCCGTCTAACCTCGTCGCGTCTCGATGTCGCGTCGCTAACCCGTCAACCCCCCGCGACCCGTCGTGTCGCCAAGTTTGCCCTTAAAGTCAATTAAAAATGTCGCATTGTCTGGCTTTTAGTCTGTTTGCCAAAAAACACGTTTAAGTCATTTGCAAGCATCCTCGCATTGAAATGCCAACCGCAGGTTCATTTACATTTCTTGACGAATTAAATGAAATGAAGACCATCATTCCCCACAAGCCGCAGGACACTTCTCAGATATCAAAGGTTACTATTAGCGGAGTTACAACTTCGTTTACTTTATTTTAAATTTACGTCATATATTTTGGTTTTAGTTTCAGAGTTAATATAATAAATACTTCCGCTTGCCCAATAATTTGAATCATAATTTTATAATAACCTCTGGGTATTATTTGTGGGCTATTGTCGCCCGAGTACCCACATTCATTAAATGTATAAGTTCCCCTTTTCCACGGCGGCACAAACTTTTCAATTGGTGGCATGTTTGAGCAGTTGGCGACTTCGGGATAGACTAATTTCATATAATAATCGTTAATAAATTCAGTGAATGTAATATTCGGAACATTGTAGGGCAGCTCATTATAGTCCGTCTCTCTGCCGGTCCGACTCCAATACACTTTCAAAAGGGTCTGCAACCGAATGAAAATTTCACATTCGTCCTTTATGAGAGATCAACAACTCACCCTGGTTGTGTCATCTGTATCGAACTTCCAATCGATAACTGCTGAAACACTTTGCCTTCCGATTTCATGATGAATAATTCTTACGCTGCTATTGACTAAATTCGCATCCGACGACTCGACTTCAAAGGAAAGCATTTCCAGATCCCAATTTCGCTATAGTAAGGATTCAGTAGATCTTTTTAAAAACGGCTTGAAAGTCTTAGGAAACTTACCGATGCATCACTTTTAACAAAGGAATGTAAGGAATACAAAAATTGTACAGCCAAAATCAATGCGAGATTCATTGCACCAACTGAGTAATAATTATTATCCGATCACAAAAGTCGTATTTATAATACCCAAACGGCAATTATATAATTAAATGCAATTACCTTTCTGCGTCGTTACTATTGAGCATTTTATCTGCTAATCAAATTTTGTAAACATATATCTTTATGACCATGTTATTTTATTAATTTACTAGCCAGCGTGCATTCGAATTTTTTAACTTCCGCACGGAAATTTTGATAATATCGGACTTTCAGAACAAATATATTAAATAAAATCTATCCCATTGTAGTTTTTCACAAGCGAATATCTAAATCTAAAATATCTACTCTAAATTTATACATTGAATGTGTGTAAATGCGTTATGATTACAAACTTATGTGAGCAGGGTATCTCATAGTCGAGCACTCTCAACTATATCGTTTCTACTTGTATTTGTATCTATTCAGCGATTTTTGAAATATTTAAAAATACCTAAATATACCGAAAATTGACTAGATATAGCAACCGCAGGTTCATTGGCGAATTAAATAAAAGCCAAAGCCAAAGGATACTTCTCAGATATCAAAGGTTCGCATCTTACTATTAGAGGAGTTACTAATTCGTTTACTTTTGCATATTTACACATTCGATTTTTCATTTTTTGATTTACATCATATATTTTGGTTTTAGTTTCGAAGTTACTGTATAAACGACTTCTGCTTGCCCTATTATTTTAACCACCATTTTATAATAACCTCTGGGTAATATTTCTGGGCCAGTGTCGCCCGAGGCCGCACATTCATTTAATATATAAGTTCCCCTTTTCCACGGCGGCACAAATTTTTCAATTGGTGGCAAGTTTGAGCAATTGGCGACTTCGGGATAGAATATTTTCATATAATAATCGTCGATAAATTTGTTGAATGGCATATTCGGAATATTGTAGGGCAGCTCATGGTAGTCCGTCTCTCTGCCGGTCCGACTATAAACCAGTTTCATTTCCATCTGCAATCGAATGAAAATATTATATTCGTCGCATATGAGAGATCAGCAACTCACCATGGTTTTGTCATCAGTATCGAACTTCCAATCGACAACTGCCGAAATACTTTGCCTACCGATTTCATGGTGAACAATTGTTACGCTGCTATTGACTAAATTCGCATCCGACGACTCGACTTCAAAGGAAAGCATTTCCAGTTCATAATTTCGCTATAGTTAGCTTTCAGTAATTATTTTTTATAACGGGTTAAAAATCTCAGAAAACTTACCGATGCACCACTTTTAACAAAAAAATGTAAGAAATACAAAAATTTTACAGATGAAATCAATGAGAGATTCATTGCACCAACTGAGTAGAAGCTCAATAATTATTAACCTATCACAAAAGTCGTATTTATAATGCCCACAAGACAGTTATATAATAAACTGAAATTACCTTCCTGTACTTCCTTAATATTGAGCATTTTATCTGCTAATTAAATTTGTATCTTTATGATCATGTTTTTTTAATTTAGTAGACAGCTTGCATTCGAATTTTTTTGTTATAACTTCCGCACGCAAATTGATATCAAAACCACAATCAATAGAGCTAGAGTGTTAAAAACTTGGTAACATAGACTTGGAGGCACAGTGGTTGAAACACGCATCAAAAACGTATGTTGAAACAAATTCAAAATTTGTAGTCCCCGCTCCCATTGAAAATGGGAAAACAATCAGCATCCGCATGTCCATCCAGCTGTCTCTCCGTCCGTCTGTCTACCCGTCTGTCCGTGTAAGTACGTGGACCTCAGAAATTATAATAGCTAAGGACACCAAATTGAGCAGGTAGGTTTCTTCATTCAGGAAGCAGATCAAGTATATTGTGTCCCCTTCGCCCACAATATTCGAAAATCTAGAACAAGTCACTTGTTTTTATATAAAATGCGTATAACTTTTGAATTTCTTGGTGTATTGATGTGAACCATTAATACTCTATACTTTTAAAAATGATAAACATCGAACCTGCAGAGCAAATATATGTATTTGTTTAACTCTTTTCCATAGAAGTTGTTCCCAAGCAAATATATATAGACCAACAAATTTACTTACAATAGATATACTTAAAATATGGCTGACCCAAATACAAAATAATTGGTAACAAATTTGTCATAAAGTATAAACAACACTGTCAACACACAACGACAGACGGAAAGGGCAATAGTAAACACCGTTCTACCATATGTACTTTATTTGTAAGAATTAAATGAAATGAAGACCATCATCTCAGATATCAAAGGTTCGCATCTTACTATTAGAAGAGTTACAAATTCGTTTACTTTTCTATATTTACACATTAGATTTTTTCATTTTTCAATTTACATTATATAACGGGGTTTCACTTTCACAGTTACTATAAAAACTAATTCTACTTTCCCAATGATTTTATACTCAATTTTATAATAGCCTCTGGGTGTGGGGCAGCGACGCCGGTGGGCTCACGTTCATTAAATATATAAGTTTTCCTTTTCCACGGCGACACAAATTTTTCAATTGCTGGCGTGTTTGAGCAACTGGCGAATTCGGGATACAATAATTTCATATAATAATGGTTAAGTCCTTCGTCGAACGTAACATTCGGAATATTGTAGGGCAGCTCATGGTAGTCCGTCTCTCTGCCGGTTCGACTCCATTGCACTTCCATTTTGATCTGCAATTGAATGAAATTTATATAGTTTGCTTCTTATGAGAGATCAACAAATTACCCTGGTTTCATCATCAGTATCAAACTTCCAATCGATAAATCCCGAAATACTTTGCCTACCGATTTCATGATGAACAACTCTTGCGCTCATATTAGCTAAATTCTCGTCCGACGACTCGACCTCAAAGGATAGCAGTTCCAGATCCCAATTTCGCTATAGTTTTGCGTCAGTAATACTTTATTAAAAACGGCTTGAAAATCTCACAAAACTTACCGATGCATCACTTTTAACAAACAAATGTAAGAAATACAAAACTTTTACAGACGAAATCAATGCGAGAATCATTGCACCAACTGAGCAATAATAATTATCCGATCACAAAAGTCATATTTATAATATCTAAACGACAATTATATAATATAATTAAATTACCTTACTGCGTCGTTTTTATTGAGCGTTTTATCTGCTAATCAAATTTTGTAAACATTTATCTACATGATCATGTTTTTTTTATATTTACTGGCCAGCATGCATTCGAATTTGTTTGTTGTAACTTCCGGCCGCAAATTGATATCAAAACCACATAGACTTGCAGGCATAGACTTGGCGGCACAGTGGTCTTAATCTTATAAATCTACTGAATAAATAGTTACATTAATATATTTGACGCCAAAATAAATATGCTGTATATGTACTACAATTAAACTGGATGAGAGAAAAGCTTCTTATTTATTTTATTCCTCGACCTGCCGAGTCGCCAAGTTTGCTCTAAAAGTCAATTAAAAATGTCGCATTGTCTGGCTTTTTGTCTGTTTGCCAAAAAACACGTTTAAGTCATTTGCAATGGCAACCGCAGGTTCATTTACATTTCTGGGCAAATTAAATGAAAAGTAGACTAAAAAGTCGAGTACTTGAAGATCAAAAGGTTTGCATATTTTTCAAGCCTGTCATTATTAAAACAAGCGAGAATTGGGCATTGTATATATTAAAGGCAAAGTCTCAATCTATAAAATTCAATTGTTTATTTATTTTGCATTGAAAAGCACTTCAGTAGAAAATACAATACGTACACAGGATATCTGCGAGTCGAGCATACTCCGCTCAACGGTTGCTCTTCGTTTTTAAAATGTATTTGCAACATTTTATTATGGACTTCTGGTTCATGAGATGCTGTTTACGAGCGTAAACTTTAAGCGCGCCAGTCAGTTGGAACCAAATCCCAAAAAAACTTTCACATACATTATGCATATCAGTTACACACACACACACATACGCATAACTAAGCATGTGAGTGTGTATGTGTGTATTTTGTAAGCATATAGAACAATTTCTAATAGCAGAGCACAGTTTGTAGCCAGAGTAATTTTCAACCACATTCTCGTTTATAATTGCTTTTGTTTTTTAATAATCAGGCCAGGCTTGACCCATTGCCACATACAACACACACACATATATACGTGTATGTGTGTGTGTGTGTGTGTAGTCGCAGCTGGCTAATGGCCCCAACGCACCACATTGCGTATGCTTAACATTTTGTGTTGGCGGCGGTTGGTTGCTATGCAAGATAAACTCGCAGCTGCAAAAACTTTTTATTATTAATTTAGCGCTCAAAACTAATAAAGTATGCAAGCGGGGTTAGGCCAAAGGGCGTAACGCGTGCCAGCGAGGCGGGGGCGTGGCACTGGGCGTGGGCGTAGTTTTTGCGAAATTCGAGTTTTTGCCGGGCGAGCTTTGAGCTCACTGAGCCTGTTTATGAAATAATTTTTGATTATACAACTTTTACCATTTAATCAACAACAATGCTCGGCATGTGTGTGTGTGTGTGTGTGTATGCGTGTGTGTGTGCGTGTGTTTTGGGTCAGCAATTTTCAGTGTTTGCTCTAATAATGATATTTAATATGCTCCGACTGCTAAGCCTTGGCTTAATGAGACTCTTGATAGTGTGTAATTAAAGTGAAGCTCGACTTTGAGTTCCACACTCTCTGCACATAAAGACACCCGAAATGTGCGTAAATGAGTGTGGTCAGCACTCATTGTATTCATCGCTCCACAAACTCAACGCAAAGCCAATTCCACGAATGCCAGCTACGATTTGCTTCGAGTTCAAATTTGCGGCCAGTCAAGCAGCTCCTTCCCCCCCCCCCCCCCCCCCATTGCTGTTTAGAAAAACATCAGACCGAGTGTGTGGGAGAGTGTGTTTATGTAATTTGTGTGTGTGTGTGTGTGTGTGGAAGTGTGTGTGTATGCAAATCTGGGTCATGCTGTTATTTCCGGCTCTTGTGGCAAGCTCACAACCAAAGGACGAGCACAACTCTCTCTCTCTCTCTCAACGATCACCTTGTGGTGCTTTGGCCAATTTGTATTAGTGGGTGTCTACTGTACCCTTCGCCCTGCCACGCCCATTAGTTTTGGGTGCCCCAAAACCGCAATGAGCGGCTACACACATTTGCGAGTTGTTATTGCACATACAATGAGCAACTATTCCATGTGCATTCAGCTCTGGACTTGTGGCTGTCGTTTGAAGTTCGAAAATTGTTTTGCAATGAAATTAGATTCTAATTCTAATTGCAGCACTGTCCGCAATTTCAATTGTTTCACAATCACCATCGCCATCGCCATTGCCATCGTCTTGTCTCGTGTTTGCCACCTGACTTAATCTGCCAGCTCTGAATTGTAGATTTCGTTTAATTTCATTTAACATTGCACAATTTGCAGCCCAATGGATTTTGTGCACATTTCAAATGCAAAACTCAACGTATTCATTTCATTTAATTACTTTTTTCTTTGTTTTCGGGTTGCTTAAATGCGAATTAATTACAACTGTGCTCGATTTCTAAGAAACAAACGTAGCCAAGTGTAGCAGTTTAATGCGGGCCTTTCCTTAAGTCCTGAGTTTCGGTCTCTGTTAACAAATCTCAGTTGCTTTCAACTCAGCCAACCTATTGCCTGAAGGGATGGGCTGTAAAACTTTCGCCTAATTGTTGCAGGCATGAAATTATTGCGCCCCCAAAAGTATGCTACGAATGTGTACAACACATGTGCTGGACAGACACGCGGTTTACTTTCTGCTTCTGACCTTAGAGCTAAGTTTCAGCTTTCAGCCACCCACAAACTCAAAGCGCAAATGCAAATTACCTACAAGCTGGTGGGGTTTTTTAGATGCGACTATTGCCGAGTTCGCTTCTTTTTATTTTCTGTTGGTTGCGACGGGCTAAAAAACGTAATAATAAGGCAGGCATTCGGTTTAGCTTCACACGTGGTTGGATGTGAGGCATGCTGGGCAGCTTTTGTTACCTGTGGGCAAATGCTTTAACAGCATCGCGCTGTGTTCTATTTAATTAAAAATGCACATTTTTACATTTTTGCTAAGTTTTTAATTTCCATAATTAGCGTTCGCAGCGCAGTCGCGATGCCAACAACAACAACAACATCAGCTTTGCCCAAATGACATTTTTCGAGTGTGTACACAGGCAAACATGGCCAAAACAAATACACACACACACACACATACTACTTATCTGGGGCGCAGTGTCATATGGACTACGAGTAGAACTAAGCAGCTGTAAAGTGCGCTACTTGGGCGTGTGCTCTGTGCATATGTGTGTGTGTGTGTGAGCGTGTTGTGCAACATTTTGAAGAGCGCTTGTCGCTTTTGTTGCCCCTCTGCCGCTTGCTGTCGTTGGTTGTCTAGTGTTTTGGCGTTGATTTTGTTGTCGGGTTTGATGAAACTCATGTAAATTCTGTAACAAGATTTCGCCCAGGGCTGGCGGACAGACAACCAAATTTAATTTTCATCGGAGACCAAGCACACGCTCGCTAACAGCCAGCCAGCAAGCCATCCAGCCAGCCTGTGTATTCAAAAGGCCAACAACAATAAAAGTACTCCATATACATATATATACATAAAAATAGCTGTCATTCTCACTCAAAACTCTTGTGTGTTCCCATGGAAACCAGGCCAGATGAACTCTTTTTCCTATTCTTTTGGCTAAACAACTAAAATTCCCGCAACCAGTCAAGAATTTTAATTTGCCTTCCTCTACTTGCATAATTCCACTAGACTCTGCATATCAAATTGGTTAAAGAAGTCTCTGGAAATTCAGCATAGGTATTTTTAAATTGTTCCCCATTTACCTGCCACAATATGGATAATTTGTTGGCAGATTCTTATCCTATAGAACACCATTAATTTATGGTATCTTTAGAATATATTTTTAATACAATTCAAACTATTTTGTTCGCAGTCTATTGCTTAACATTTCATTCTATAAGATATTCATTTAAAATTTAAATATAAATATCAAATTTGTATTTTTTTAATTTAAAATCAATCATTGCTAATTAAAGTTTCATTGTTTCATAATTTAATTTTATCTAAATTACTTTTTTAAAGTCAACTACCGTTGAGATAAATAAATAATTTATTTGCAAAACTTTACCATCTGCTTACTTGCAAATTTTCCAACGGATTTGCTGTAATTTTGCTGACAGCAATGTGTGATGTTATATTTGTTGCAAGTGGTGCAGCTGCACCCAAGTTGCAAGTCGAGAGTTGAAAATTGTTAACCGAACGCTTTTAGCATGCAACACGATGTCAAAGAAAAAGTTGTTGCAGCTAATCGCTTCTTACCTTCATGGTGCCCCGTATCAACCGCATGCATACGAGGAGAATATCTAGCACAACACAAAGCGTCATATTAGTTATGCTATTCCACACAGCAATGGAACAGAAAAGAGAGTGAGAGAGAGAGAGAGAGAGACTGGTTGGTATGCAGATGTGGAGGTGTACAGTTAAAATGCAGCTTCCGCAACATCACAGAGCTTGTGGTCAGCTTATAACGCTATTTGCACACTTGCGCGCATTTATCACATTTATCTTTAGCATTTGTTGGCATTGTCCAGCCATGAGACAGACCCGCCACACCGACAGAGATAGCCAGAGAGTGAGAGAGTGAGAGCGAGAAAGTATGTAGGAAAATACCTTGAACCAAGCCGTAGATAAAGCGTCCCCATAAAGCTTAAATGCAAACAGCCAGCTGTGCAATGGCGCTCACTTTATTTGCGTATTTCGCATTCACGTTTCATATGCGACGATTGAGGTGGCCGCCGAACAGCGAACAGTGAACAGCGAACGGCTAACGGTATATGAATTTATGGCATGC
The DNA here is from genome assembly GCA_035047365.1 of Drosophila ustulata. Classification (NCBI taxonomy): domain Eukaryota; kingdom Metazoa; phylum Arthropoda; class Insecta; order Diptera; family Drosophilidae; genus Drosophila; species Drosophila ustulata. The sequence goes on from JAWNPT010000094.1 coordinate 28,852,601, forward strand.
GAAACGGACGCAGAACGGAAACGGAAGCTGCCATCCACCATATACAAAAAATAGAAAAAATGCGAGCAACAAAAATGCCAAGAACTAAATAAGTTTTAATCCCATATTGTTGGATTTGCAGCGTGTTGCCTTGTTGTGTTTATTGTTCTAGTTCCACTTGTTGTTGTTCTTGTATCTATTGTGTTCTCACACACACGTCTTTACTTATTAACAGCTGCAGAATGCGAATTAGAATTAAATTTCTAACCAAAATGTTCTTGAAAATAAGTGTTTTAATTGCACTCAACAGAGGAGTGTGTATGAAGTGTAGTCAAGATGGATTTCAAATGTAAAATAACTTTGTTGAATTAACTTCACATGTTGAAGCCAATTTTGATGACCTTTAGGTTTGTTCCATTGGATAACGAGTTTGGAATTATATTTGATAATTGTAAATATAGACAGTTTGATTAAATATGATTCTTTATGTTCCAATAGATATCCGTTTCAAGTCTTAGATAAATTCAATGCTAAATAAATTGACTATTCAAAGAATATTATTAATTGAAATTGATATTATGTATGATTCTTTTTATTTAACAAACTATACGAATGTAAAAACCATTTTCTAGATGCACTTGAAATTCAAAATGTCTTTATTGAGTCAAGTCCTCATCTTCAAGAATATCAAGAAGAATATAATCGCCAAGTCAAGTACCCAAAAGGAACCAAATACGATAGATAAATAATTTAAATATTTATTATTCAAAAATATATAAATACGTCGTATTATTTTACATGTATTACAATTAATGTATTTTAATTTTTATAAATTATTTACCAATAAAATAAACTCTTCGAACCGTTCTGTACGAATTTTCAATAGACGTACTTTTGATTCTGTAAAAGTTGGCAAATTATATAGAATTCACATTGCAACATTTGGGCTACAATTTGGCTAACTGCAGGCATAATTAAGCGTGTTCTGTGGGCATGGCGAGGGAGGGAGGAGACGGCTGATCCCAAAATTGGTAATAGCTAAATCCAACGTCAATCAACCTCATGCATTGGTGGTTTCAACACTGTGAACCTTGTGCCATTTTCGTAGCCGTTGCCGTTGCCGGGGCTCAACTGCAATTTTGCGATGTGGCCCCAAAATGCAGAAATTCGAAAGCAGCGAAAAACTGGCCAAAAAACTTTGCTCTAATGCGTTAGTGAAGCGTGGGGGGGCGGACGACAGGGAGGGAGGCGTGGCATTAGGTGGGTATCTATTTAATTTGCATTTTACACGCGAAAATAGTTTGCATATCGAAGGCCATTGTTGTTGTGGCCGCATTACTCATACGCAGCGTGCGCCAAATTGCTTGCATACCACACACACACACACACACATGGTGTACGTATGTATGTGTGTGTGTGTGTGTGCGAGGCACCTGCTGTGTGCGTAATAATTAGAAGTTTAATTGGCCGACCATAAATGATTTAATGGAACTCTGCAGCAACAGCAGCATCGCGAAGATGCGAAGCAGAAATACAAAAACGAGATTCCCCCAGCAACAATAATTTCAATTAATGTGCATCACGTAAATCCGCTTAAGCGGCACTTTAAAAGCTGTTTCCTGCCACTCGTCGAGTGCAGCGCGAGCAAGACAAAAATCAAAGCAAATTACACATAATTAGTAACGCAATCTGGACACAAGTTTCGGCCGGAGTTGTAGGCGGGCCTGAACTTGGTCAGCTCATTAAAAGAAATCAGCAAGCGTTCGCTTGAAGTGGCAGCCAGTGAACTGTAATTATGGCGTTTGCTTTCGACTACACAAAAAAAAATATCAGTCAATTATGCTGCAGCAGTTTCTCAGCTCTTTTTCATATTTTTTTGAGCGAGCGCGCTGGCGAGATTTATGAAGGGAGAACAAGTCAAAGTTTGATGAGAGCAATACGGTTTTTTTTCTTTTGTTATTTAGCGCTCCATCAATAGCAGCAGTTTTGCAATGTGCTAATGAGAAGAGGTCGAACTGCGAAAGTTCAGTCAGCAAAGTATCGGCGAACAAACTAACTTTGTTACAGTGCACTTTCTGCATAAGAATTGCAAATATTATTGCATATTTAAAGCTGCATTTAGTTACTTTAACGCGCAGTCAGCGCTTGTCTCCCATTTGCCGTTTGTTTGTCTGCGCTGCTAAACTCATTCGCAGTCTGAATGCAATGCCCGAGGCATTCACGAGCTACGAGTGAATGTTGCAGTTTGCATTAACTGAAGGGGAGGCAAATGTGGCAGCCACTTTGAGCTAAGCGCTGCCTTTAAATAAACAGCTCCTCTTCTTTTTGCAATTTTCTCAACTCTTCGCCAAATGTCAGACTGAGCGACAGACAGACGGACGGAGGGACGGACGGACGGACGGACAGCAAACGCCTCAGCACTTCACTGCATTCAAGCTGCTGCCCCTAAATTAGCTGGGCTCCAGCTTCGACTCCGCTTCCAGCTCAGACTTTGCTGCTGGCTAGCGTAAAATCAGCCCCTGAATTATTTAGCGGCCCTAATGCATTTGATGCGTTTCTTCTTAAGCAAAATTCCACACCTCAACTTTACGTTGATGCATGGGGCATCAGGCGCTCCAAGAAGCACACAAGTTGTGGCTGCTTTTAGACCAAAGTCAGCAGCATCAACAACAACTTTATAACGAGAGCTCATTCAGTGTCTGGCCATTGCACTGCGGCTCTTAGCCAACTCCTCCTTCGAAGTGATTGTAAACGGCAGCTAACTGAACCTAAAAATGATTTAAGCTGTTTTGGGTTAATCCTCAACTAAATATTTACCTGCGCTAAAAGTTTTCTTTTCAATCTTAACTTAATTCCATTCCTAAATAAATTAATAATCAGATCAAAAATATATTAGTTATATAAATATTTTAATATAGAAAATTTATCATATTCTCAATGAATTAATTTCTATATGCATATGTTATTAACACTTGAATGATGTGGAAAATATTAAAAACAATTACAAATCATTTACATTTGATAGATAAATAATCTGCTATTTATATAATTCCTGTTACAAATTGTAAGAAAATAGAATACGTCTATTTTATTTATGTCCGTCTTATAACATTTTATGCATTTGTCATTTATTCTAAATATAGTCCTGGATTGTAAATAAACCAAATAATATCTCTGCATTCAGACAAATATCATTAGAGTATTGTAAATTCAAGAAATGATTCTTTATTGAAAATAAACCGCCTTCATTCACATAATTCTCATTATTACCTATTGATAATATTCAAAATAATCGGCCTATTATTGTATTCTATTGCGATTTGCGAGCAATATAAATGTATTTCTATGGCCATCATTGTGTGCTCTGAACTCGAGCTGAAAGCGATTACCAAGCCATTTGAGGCCGTTCTGTCTGTCTGCGCATTGTCTGCTTTTTGTCTGAAAGGGGAACCCCGATGAATGCCGCTCTCACACACACATGTGTCAGATTGATGCTTCAAGTATTTTGTTTGTCTTTATATCGTGCTTAAGCTCGTAACCTCGCATGTGCAGCAACCACTCAAGTAATAAATTATTCACGAATTCATTACATGCGCACAGGCAATTTAAATTTTATTCCCCACCCCCAAGGTGGGACAGGAAGGGAGGTTTTGGTTTAGGGGGTTGCTTTTTGAGTGATTTTAATTGCATGTGGAGATAGTCAACAGCTCTGGCTACTCGGCTGCGGCTTTGCTACCGGCAGGCAACAAAGCAAGTCGCTCAATTCAATGCGACCGCAGGAAATAACATATAACATGAAATTATGGAAAATTAATTTGGACACAAATTGATCGCAATGCGAACTAAGTGCGACCGCAATTGGCAAATAATTGTGTTTAGATTTGTATGGCTCACAGAACAGTTTGCCAGTTGTAACTAAAATAATGAACGCTTGCGGTTTGACCAGAAAAACTCACCCAATAACTTTCACAAAACGCAAATTGCAACAAAGCATTTTTAAATATAGTATATATATATTTCTATTACGATAATGGCTGCGGGCAAACGGCAACCGTGAATTTCAATGTGAACGTCATCGAGGACAATGCCAAATGCCAAATGCAGAATGCAAATTGATTGTGTGTGTGTGCCCGCGGGGGTGTTAAATACGAGTGTAGACGAGAATGTATAAAAGATTGACAGCACACAAAAACTACAAAATGAAACTATTTATCGTGCATATCGCATTATCTACACGCTCTATTCAAACGTATGTTGTGCACAGTTTGTCGTTCGAAACAATGGCGAATTTACCGATTGTAATTCCCTTTATACGACATGGGTTTAAATAATATAGTTAGCATAAAATGCAATGATTATTTCCTGAGTTTCCTGGAACTATTTTGCCACATCATCACAAAACCATCTAAATTTTGGTCGCTTTATGCATTTTAAAGTCGTTGCCGCATTTTGTGGCACACAAAACTAATTTATTAAGCCTTCATATTTAGATGTTTGCGTTGGTCAAACGTTTTTCGCTCGCCTTTTTGTATTTGCAACAAAGCGCAAACAACAAACTGCAACAATGGCAAACATGGCGTATGGGTGATATTTTTATGCGACGGGTTCGCTGCAAAACAAACAATGCGCCGCCATATAAAGCATGCTCTAATAGCCGAACAACACCAACAAAAATAACAACAACAACTGCCGTCAAACTCAATTATCATTCATGGCAAAAGTTGACGACGACTGAAATTGAATAGAATAGAAAGTGTGGCAGGGCGGCGGAAACGTGTGGCAGGGGCAACTGTCAGCGATGTGGCATGCAAATTTCGAAATTTGCGTATTCTATAAATACCTTATAAGCGAATTTTGTAGAGAGGTTGCTGCGTTTACAATGTTTAAAACTGTATTTATAAATTCAAACGTTACAAAGTACTTTTTATTGTTCACAGAGTACAATTAAAATATAATATTTCCTACTTTTTTATTTACTAATTTATTTCTTTGGTTTTTTTTTATAAAATTATATTTAATAATTATTTTAGAGTGATTTATCTCAGATATTAATTGATTATAATTTATTCATGGAATACAATTCTATGTTACAAATAATATAAAATAAAATGGATTATTATGTGTTTAAATTCCCAAACATGTAGTACATAATTTATTATATTTCCTAATTTTAAGTTCAGTTTTTAATTTGTTCTATTAAAGTTGTTTTGTTGTTGCTTAAAACTATATTACCTAATTAAAACGATATCAAAAGTTTATAATATTGTGTAATTTTAGTTAATGCAACCATTTCTGCGTACTGTTGTACTGTTCCATCGAGAATCTAATCTGGTTTTAATTTTTTCTAAAAACTGCTGCTTATCTCTTAGCCGCGCTTTATTAAAAGCAAATTGCAAGTCGTGCACCCTGTATAATTCAGCAAATTGAATACAAATTCATGTTTAAAAGCAAACGTAAAGTAAAATAAGACAAAGCAACGCCAAAGGCAACAGTAGCAGCAACAGCAACAACAGAAGCTGCGAAAGGAGCCTGGCAGAGGCAGAAGTGCATTTAAGACGTGTTCGCTGGCTTGTGAATTTAGGGGGAGATGGGAAATGGGAAATGGGAAATGGAAGCTGAGCCTGGGAAAATGATTTCAATTTTTGCTTAAAATTACAACACAAGACGCATTTAAATTGTGCCAAATAAGCGAGAGCAGGACACCGAGGAGCAGTCGAGCAGAGCAGAGCAGAGCAGTTATCTGCTGCTGCCCATTGCCGTTGAGCCAAAGACTCCTCCAGGCGTCGCCTATAACTAGACAGCAGGCTGCTCTGCTCCCAGCTCTCAGCTCTCAGCTCTGCTTACCGCATATATAAAAGGAAAATTTTTCAATTCAACAACAAAATTTTGTGCCGTTGTAGCCCGTGGATGTTTTTATTTAATTTTGTTTTGCATGCAGTCCCGACAATGGCCATAAACAGCAACAACAGCAACAACAACATCAGGACAACGAGGCAGATGAACGAGACGAAATCACGCACTGACTGAACTGAAATGGTTGAGGGAGGATTCTGCGAAGTCCAATTGGGCAATGGCTGTGACTGTGGCTGTGGCAGCAGCATCTTCATTGTTGCCACTCATAAAACAAGCACCAGCAGCTCACAGCAGTGTTCAACATTTCCCACATGCCACACGCTCGCACAAGGACATTCGAATTGTGTTATTCTGCAGCTGCTCCTTCGGCTCCTGATTCTCTCCCTCTGCTGTTGCTGTTGCTGCATCTGCTGTTGTTATTTATTTGCGTGTTCTTGCTTTTTTGTGGCAAATGTCTTTACACATTGATGTGGGACTGCATCGACACCGAGCTGGACATCAGTCAGCCACTCAGGCATTTAACAATGCCGCACAACACTCCAAGAATGCAAAACATCGAACTGTCAATGCTTGCCAACCCAGCTCGAAAGCAACTTCATTATCTGCAGTAGCCAAGAACCGACTTCAACTGGGCTGCACTCAAATCGATTGCACCCTTTAAACTGGTTTGATCTTGGACACTGCAAATTAGCTTAATGATTAAATTGGCACACGTCCATTTTATTAATAATAAACTTAAAAAGCAACACATGAACTGGAACTAGATATTTGAAAAAATATAACTGATAAGTTGTCTTAAAAATTGTGTTAATTAGATAAAGCTGTTAATATATTAGACAAGTAATCAAAAACTAATAGAGAATAGATATTTGTATTAAAATTGTAAATACTAATGCAAATGTCAAGCCTCGTTAGGAAACTTGATATTCAAAATGTATGTGAGTTATCAGTATTTAATCCATGCACTAAAATAAGGTAGTTCAATTATGATTGGAAATAGTTTTGAGAATGTAATGTCAAAAATTGTAATATTAAATTACTAAATGTTAGTGACCAGCGCACAAATTTTTAATTGTCTTGCAACGAATAGTAAGCAATAAATAAATAAAAAGATAAGGTATTGTCATTGAAAATAATTATAAAACATGTTGGAAAAGTTGAATTTCAAAATGCGTAATGTTATCACCCGAATTTATAAACTTGTAGCTCTTGAAATAGTAATCAATAAAAAAATACTAATACAAAAAGGGCTTCTATGAGTATTTACATATTTGAAAGGGGAAAATGTTTTTATTTTTTGCCGTAATAATTTTTGCCATAGCTGAGCATCTAATACATTCATATTTTATCTTTCTCTCCAGCTATGCTTTCCAATTTGTGCACACACAAATCCATATTATCTAACGATTATTAAGAGTTGCTTTAGTTGTTTGCCTATTATTACTGAACACTATTTATGCATTCACTGCCAGTTGTTTGCAACTGGGTTTAAGCCAAATATTTGCATCGAAGCGCGTTAAAATGTGCGCAATTGCAATCAGCTTTGCGACAGCAGCTGCTGCCCCAAGTTGCCACAGTTGTCTTCAGAAGCAGAAGCAGAAGCTGAGGTCGCCACATAATGTATAATAAGTATGCAACAATGTTGCGACTGCGACTGCGACTGTGAGTGCGAGTGAGTGGCATAGAAGTGGGTGCCACTTGCACTCACAAATCATTGAAAATTCAACACATTGCTAATACGACATGTTGTCGCAATGCTGTTGTTGTTGTTGTTGTGGTTCTAGCTGCTGCTGCTGCTGTGTGCCACATTGTGTTGCACTTGTTATTAAGTACTTCAGCGCACAATTTTGTCGTAATGACAACCTGCAAGGCAAATGCCTAAGGCGCCACATCGCGTGCCAGGGCCGCGACAACAGCTTGAACTGAAGTGCCAACCAGGCAGCCTATCGACCAAAGCCAGCCAAAAAGGGGCGTGGCACGGCCCCGAACGCGTGTTTGGGTTGCTCGCCGTACATGTGATTTGCATGTTTAGCGAAATTAGCGCACTAACAACAGCTGCACATAAACAGGGAGAGACTCTCTCCGCTCTCTCCACTCTTCTCCACTGTTCTCTGCTGTTCTGTTGTCGTATTGTGTGCATTTTAATAACCGAACTGCAAGCAGACAAATACTGCGCATACGCCATGTGTGCCGCATGCTCTGCGAGTGCGGCACATAAGGCATTATTTATTTAGCTACCGTCACAGTCACAGTCGCAGTCACAGTGCTGTGAGCACTTTTCGGACGACGGGCCACTTTAAATTAACTTGAATGGCTGGCAACGTTAGCGGAGCTAAGCCAATTCATTTGTCGAGTTGCGTTTGCTAAACTCATTTGCCTTAATAAGTCAATTATGGTTGCGGCCCGTTTCCTTTTTTTTTTTTTTTGTCCCTGTTTTGGCATTTGTTTTGTTGCAAAAGTTTCGACTTTAGCTTTGGGGTGCGTAAATCTCGCTTTCAAGTGGGATTCGTTTATGTTGTTTGCCAAATATATAAAAGCAACTCTTGCAGAAAAATAGCGTATACGCCAGGTGTGCAAATACTCTCTACTCAATATTATTTATTTCTTCATTTATTTATTTGACAGCCCATATAAATAAGTGTTGTAATATATTTAAATTTGCAGTTCAACCTACGCAGCATAAATATTTCTCTAAAATAAATTTAAAACTCTACTAGTCAACAGTCGACATATTTCAGAGACAGCCATTGTTGCATATCGCCTCGGCGCCTCGGACTGCAGCAAGAAAATCATTTTCCTTTGTCTGCATTAACGTCGCGCGAAGCGAAAGCGAAAGCGCAGGAATGAAAGAAAAGAAATATATGAAAAACTTTCGGAACAAGCAGCAATAAAAAATTATGAAGATTAATGAGCAAAGGACGTTTGCCTGCCTTTGTTTCGCACTCGCTCTAAATAATGTAAATTATATTGGTTTCGCGCGAAAACAGAAAATTTACTGGCCAGCTTAAAGTCAGTCGAAATTGGCTTAGCAAATGCCCAGAGAGTATTTATTTATTAAGTAAATAATCTTGGTGGCCAATAAGCTGCTTAAAAGTTGCCAAAGTCCCTAAGACTACTCTAAATTACACCCAAACACAACACACAACAAGCTGCGAACCAAACATCAAACGATACCGACTAGAGTTTGCACAGCAATAACTTTAATGAGCAGCGTCTTATCAGTCGGCAGAGTAAACAAATTCTTTTAACTTGTAGCTGGTAAATTAGTTTAGTTGAGCCCACATAGGATTGCTGAAATTCGCAGTCGTATTACTTAGCATTTGCCATGCAAATCAGATAAAAGCGACAGCGTTGCTTATTAGATATGTTCATAATTTATTCATAGTTACATTACGAGTACACTCGCACTCACAGTCTGGCAACAAGTTGCCAAACAGCAAACTAAGCAAACAGAGTCGGAGATTGAGGCAGCTCAACAGTTCTTATCAATTAGCCACATTTTAGCCCGAAACTAAGAAATTAATTAAGCTGCTGCAATTAAACTAGACCACAGACTGCAGACTACAGACTGCGAAGGTGATAAACAAATATGAAGTGAACTTTATGTTTTTGTTGCATAGTGTAATTATAAACATACAAAAGTAATCAATGTACTTGCGCTTGCAATTGCCAGGCAAATATATCACTTGTTAAGTCAACAAAACTTTAATTGACAATTTTCAGCTTATTTAATATTTATCTGCTTACACGTGTGTGTTATGTGTTGTGTAATTAAGGTGCATATATTTTCATAAATAGTTATTAGCCTAGGGGAAATTGATTTAAATTCAGTCGCAGTTATCGTTAATTAATTGATGACTTTCAATCTGTTCAGTTCTGTTTGCCCAAACTCAGCCTCATAAATCGAGATTGTTTGCTGCGAGACAACTGTAAAAATATTTCAACTTTTCACAAATTCAACGCGTGCCACAAAACTTTTAGTGCTTGCAATTAAATTAGCTGCCTCAACCACACACACACACACACGTAGAACGAGTGTTGTCCTTGATGTCCGTGTGTGTGCAATAACTTTCCTCTTTGCGTGTCATGTTGGCATAGTTGCATTTTTTTTGCATTTTTCAAGTTTTTATTTTATGATTTCTCTAGTTGATTTTTTATTTTCGGGGGGACAAACGCTTTATGCTATTTTTACGTTTGCATACTGTTTTTTTTTTGCCGAGTAACGCGTCAAGCTTAAAGTATTTTCTGTCATGCATATTTTTTTTCTGTGTTTTGTGTTTTACATTTGTGTGTCTTCTGCTCTTTATCCCGGCGCTCTAGCTCTCGGAGATTCGCACAAATTGATTAAAAATGTTGCCAAAGTTTTACGACTGACGCTGGCCAACAGCAACAACAACTCCAGCACAAACAATAACAAATATTTGTAGTTAGTTAAATGGCAGTCGCAGTCGCAGTGCCACGCCCATCGCTGCCGGCCGCCCCATTTGTGTTGTCGTTTGCCATATGCATTTTAATTTTATTCACACACAGGAATATTTCTCGTACTCGTATTTCCATTTTAATAATTGATTTTTCGCGTGCGTATAAAGCGAAAGAAACTCTTGCCGTTGCCGTTGTCGTTGCCGTTGCCCATGGCGTATGAGCAATGCCTAGCGATGCCACTCGCATCGTATCTCTAACTACCACTTGGTGGCACTGCATGTCGACACGTGCGCATTTTAATAAGTAATCCACCAGCAGCTCCACAGCCAAAGTCACTCGCATATTTACTTATGAGCTTACTCCACGCCCTACGCCTCGCTGAAATCTGGCCAAAGTTCTTCATCGCCCTGCTCTTGCGCTGAAATTCTCATTCCGCTCTCAGCTCCTACGGATTCCATCTCAGGCTTAACCCACAGCTAATGGGCGCTGAGTAAAATTATAGTACTGCAATTTACGGCGACAGAAACTATTGAAATTTTCACGAAATTATGTTTCAATTGAAGAAAGACTTATCGAATTTTAGTCAGTACTTGAAAGTTAGACCATAATTCATTTTAATGATTTTTAAAATGATGAAAATAAATCAATAAATAAAACCTTCAAAAAGTAATCGTAAAAATTTAATGGAAACTATTTTTAATATATTGGCACTATAATTTGTGGTAAACTAATGAAATTTTCATGAATTTCTATATTTCCTTTTGAAAACTATTCGTTGAATAATTATTCACTTTTAGTTTGTATGTGAAAGGGTTATTTTATTTAATAATTGTCAAAAAAATATTTTGTACATATTTATTATATTTAAAATATTACTGGCTCTTATTTACTTTAAAAAGAAAGAATAACAAATATTTTTAAAAATATTTTCCTAACAAAAACTAATTTAAAATTTACATTCAATAATTATTTCACAATTTTTATTATTTTAATATAAAATTATTTTAACACATCGTCATAATACAGTCGAATACCAATTGCATTTAATAATTATTTAAATATTATATTTATTCCAATGCTTTAGCTGCACAATATTAAATTTCAGAGTAAAGAAAATGAGACAAAGTTTAATAATTAATGGCAGGTTGGCCGCCACACATGCTACTCAGCTGAACTGTATTTGCCTGCTGCCCGCACTTAAATCCCAGCCTCGACTAAAACTATTTGAAAAGCTTTCATTATTTTGTTGTAATATGACAAGTTGAACATACTTTGCGCTGCGCTGGCGTAATAAAACAAAAACGAAAAGACTGTAAATGTAAATGAAGCTAACAGGCTGGTAGATGCCTTCCGTCCGTTTTAAATTGGATGCGAAAGTTGGGGAAGCTCTCGAAACTTTGGCTAACAATGCACATTCTTGGCATATGAGCCAGATGAACTGCTGCCCAAAGCCCAAAAGGCGAGGCACATGCATCGGCTTCGGTGTCCTGGACAACTGAATTAAATTGCTCAACTTGGCCAACTAATGATGTATGTCGCTTGAGGCGCCTCGTCTCGTCCGAGCCAGAGATAGAGAGAGAGAGAGTTCCAAGCTTACGCTTCATAATCAGCCTTGGCCACATATTGCTGAACTTGACTGCAGTCCACTCCATTTTTTCCCCACTGCCTTGGTATAGATTTACGTAGTCACATGTGTTGGCCAGAAGCATTGAACTTTTGCAATTACAAGCATTACCTACAGAGCGGAAAGCAGAGACATCAACTCGATGCCTCAGTCGCTGTCGCAGTCGCAGTCGCAGTCAGAGTTGATGATGGAAATGGCCAGGCCTTAAATCTGTGTGAAATAGGTCAACTGCACTCAATGGAAACCGACATGTGGCAAGGCTGGCTGACTTGCCAGCTGCATGGCTTGCCCCTGCTCCGTGCCCCACCTCAATCCCTCAGCCGGCTCTTATCGTGCTGTCTGCTGGCACTTTAGACCAACTCGTTTGCGTTTTTTTCTCCATCTTCTGCTTTATATTTCCTCAGCCGCGCCAATTTTGATCAAGTGCATTTCAGCTGGAGAGCTAACGAAGTAGAAACTTAAGCTGCCGACAGTTTGGACAGAACGAGTACTGGCAACATCTGCAGTGTGTGAAGAGTATGTAAACTTCGACTCTCCCACTCTCTATAGTTTTGTTCGAGTGTCCGCAGACATGAAGTTGTCTTGGAGGCTGTTGACTGGCAACATATTCATTTGTATTCGTTTGCCCAATCAATATCGGGCACTAAGCATATAAGCCTCGCTCGCAACACTAATTAATGAAAACAATTAGTAAATTAAGTTGGATACTTCCGCTCGACGATAGGCGAAAACAACAACAACGACAATAATAACAAGTTGAGCAGACAATTGGCCAAACATAAGCGGCCAAATATCATAAACATAAAAACGCAAACGTTGCCAATAAACGGGCCATAGAATCGCCCCGAAATTTATGCTAATTGGACTTGTTTACCAGTGCGTGTGGTTTAACATGCATAAATCTAAATCTCTCCACATGTGTATAATATGTGTGAATACACAAACGTACATATATAGATGGATAGATATTGCCAGCATTTAGCTGACGTCTTCAATTTTGTTTATTTGTGTCTGCAACGCCAACAGGCAGGGCAGGTTTGCTGAGCTGCTCTTCGCTCTTCGCTCTCTGCTCCTGCCTCAAGGCTCAAGGTCTTTTGCTGTGCTGTGCTGCGTGCTGTGATTCCTTGTGTCAACCCGACACAACAAGAACAATAACAAGCGGCAGCAAAGAAAAATACAGCAGCAGACGAATAAGCAAATATTTTATATTTGTTTCGCAGCCAAAGCCAAAGCCAAAGCCGAAGCTAAAAACAAAAGCATTGCAAAATATTTGATTTGGCATTTTGTTGTGCGGGCAAAGCACAAAAAAGGGAAGGGAATCGACGGGGAGGGGGAAGCTGCTGCTGCGCTTTGGCGCCGGATTTCATTCCATTTGCGGATCTCGCAACCTTTGCCTATGCGAGCAACCAAATTGTATTTGCATGTCAATTGCGCTTGTTTATCTCGCGTTATTATTTCTGACATTGCCACAAAACACACGCGAGCTAAGTGGACAGCCAGACAGATAGACAGACAGACAGACAATCATGCAGAGAGACAGTCTGAAAGCTGAATCTTAATACGAATCTGCGGCTGATTCGCTTCCCAGTCAAGTCATGTAGTCCATTTCGGTATCATAATTTGCATATTAAACGGGCTAACATAAAGGCAAGTGTAAGTGAGAGTTGAGAAGCTTGGTTAAGTACAAACAACTTGGTCATTTGTAGCCAAAGGAAATTGAAATTATACTCGACTTCTTTGAACCACTTTGCTGAAAGGCTCTTGTCATCAGCCGCATCGTAAAATGCATAAATTTGGCAGGCACAATTTATTGGTTGCTCATAATCATAATGCTGACTTCGTTCAAGAGTCCATTTCATTTAATGCGGTCAATAAAAGCCGAGCTGCAATTAAATCGCAAAAATCACACGAATTATGGCAAACTACGCAAATTCAACGAATTGTGATTATAAATCCACTTTTCATAGTTTTCACATTAAACACTTTAATGTTGACGACGATTCTCGACTTGACCACAAAACGGACAGCAGTCGAAACGAAAATGGAATAAAATGAAATGCTCTTGTGATGACGGCATGTTAATGATTGGAAAAACTTCAGCTCCGACCGCAAAGCGATCAAAAAGACTTTTTAATTGAAAAACTGTAAAAATGCTTGGCAAATGACAAACAGCAATTAAGCGAAGAAACACAATATTATATGATACAGCATACTATACTATATATACAGTACTGTTTTGTGTCGAGTTGAAAGGTTGAAGGCTGGCTCTGAAGCACGTACGCTCCATACATTTTTATATGGCACCTAGCCAGCATATAGCCTGGCATTATAATAAAGGCGGAGCTCATAAATCGTTGCGTGGCAAATCCAGTGAAATTTGTACAGCTGTTCTCAGGTGCGGCTCTCTCTAAGTATTATTGATACGCATTAAAATCACGCGCGTGTCCAAAATGTGCACTCAATAGAACATTACGTGTGTTACATACGCATTGCTGCCATTACACGCTGACTACGCTTACTAATCAGCCTCGAACAGATACAGTCGCCAGATACATTTGCAGATACAGATACAGATACAGATACAGATACTCGCATACATTGTTTTGCCCAGCCAGTTATAAGCTCGTTAGCTCGCAATCGCACAAGGACAAAAGCTTTAAGCTAAGCTCTCTGCTCTCATTCAGCAGTTAAACTCACAACTGCAACTACACATAAGAATCGAGTGCGGGACGCAAACTACCGACTGCAAATTCAACTTTGTAATAACAATTTTATTTCACCCACACACACATTAGTAACAATTGTGCAGTTATTTCGCCAAAGCTTTCGTTTCTCTGTGATATTCAAATAAATTTTCATTTGAACTACATTTTATTCTGCGACTTATTCAGTAATATAATTTGTGATGTTGAAAATATTTATTTTATTTTTATTTAATTTCATTTTGAGACATATTCCGCAATAATGTGAATGTTATACAAAAATTTTAATAACGCAAAAGATGAGATTACATTTTATTATGCGAATTATTTTATTTATGTTAAATGTTATTTTGCGACCTATTCAGTTTTGCCAAATTTGTGATTTATTTGTGGTATATTTTATATTGCGATTTTTATTATGCTTACTTACTTTTTTACTATAATGTGAATACTCCGAGCAAAAATTGTGATACCCAAATAGATTTTCATTTGTATAACATTATTGTTTTATTATTATTGTCAATAATCTTAGACAAAAACTGTGATGTTAAAATGGAGTTGTATTTTCTACGAAGCTTATTTGTTTTCTATTTTAATTAGTAAACTAATCTTAGCTACACATTTAATATGTGCAACATTCTAGTTGTCAAATATATTTGATTTTTATTGCATTCCTGCCGAGCGGAGCCTATAAGTCTTTGTAGCTGAATTGATTTGAAAATGGCAATCGGCACATGAATTTTCCTGATAATACAAATTGCTGACAACTGCAACGACTAAAGCTATATTTTATTTAATTAATTTTAATTGTACATTTTCCTCTGGAGTAAGTTATTTATATATTCCAGCCAAACTGTTGCAACGTTTCGTCAGTCAATAAATTGCCAAAAAAAAAAAAAAAAAAAGAAAGTAGACACAGAGGAGAGCTCTGAAAATAGTTTTATTGTTGTGCTGTAAGCGAAATGTTGTCTAACAAACTGTTGACCCCTTTTTGGGTAAGTCGTCGATTCAGCTGCTGTTGTTGGCTGCCCACAATATCAATTTGCAAGACAATGCAGCCATTGGGTACCCAGGGTACAGCACACAGGACACAGCTCACAGGACACAGGACACAGAATATATAGTATGTAGAGGACACAGGACACTCGTTAGTAGCGGCGTCAATGCATTTGATTGCACAATCCTTCATTGGCAGGACCTTTGGCCAGCTCGTTGGCAACTTGTATACTGGCTCTTACAATTTCTTATACACTTTATCTGCTGACCACAATATTTTTTACTTTATTCTCCTTTCTTCGCTACACATTAGCATTGGGGTTTTTTATCCGCCATGTGTGTGCGAGAGTTTTCTTGTGTGTCTGGCCCACTTTTCATTGGCCTTTGTGGCATTTGTGTCATAAACTGCTTTGGCCATTGCCCCAACTCGAATTTAACTGAATTGCCAACTATTTCTCCTTTGCTCTATTAACTTGGCTTCTGCTTCCCCCTGTAACTTTGTTTTATTGACTTGGCTGCAGCAAAAATTCAAATTTAAATTGGCATAAAATGCGCACGAAATGACAAATTGCAAACTAAATCAAGTCCAAAACAAAAAAAAGAGCGAATTGCAATTGTATCAATTTGTCTATGTATTTGTGTGTGGCATCCAATTTAGCACATTTAATGGCACTCATTATGCTGCAGGTATTTTTTTTGTTGTTGCCGAGTTCTTTTTGGACACGTGCGGTATTCGCAAATTTGTTTTAAATTGGTTTAGTTTGAATGCGGCAATGTTTGGCAATTTGATCAAACATTGCAATTGCAATCGGTTTGTTGCTCACTTTTTGCCCCCGCCAAATATTTGCACTGCATTTCGTGCTGTTTAACCGCAAAATCTAATTAAATAATTAAAAGCGTATTAGCACTAAGCACGAAGTCTGTAAATAGAGTGGTCTCTGCAATTGCAGTGAATAACAATTGCGACGACATCAATTATGCCATAAATCATATATCCCAATGCGCTGCAATCGAAATCATATTTTTCCTATGCAAATGCATTTATCTGTGTAATTGATTTGAAATTCATTTTTACCAAATTTTGTTGATTAGTTCGACTGCAAGAATATTGTGAGTACATCTGATAAGTGCATAAAATAAATTACTATCGAGTAATGTTATACTTAAATGAAATACAGCGATAAATAATATCGGAGTTCGCTGCAACAGAAAAAAAAGATTTGTTAAGTATGTCTCGGCATTTAATTGATTAATTTAAGTAAAATTCGTTATTATTGGACTGCAAGAAAATTGTGTTAAACTTGCTGACGTAAGTAATAAAATAAGTAATCAGAGCTTAAATATATTATATTAAATTAATGAATATAATATCCTGATTCGCTGCTATCAAAATCACATTTCTGCCATGTAAATTCCTTTATCCAATTAATTAATTTAAAATTTTCTATCTAAAAACAAAAAACATAAATTTGCAGGACTGCAAGAAAATTGCGTTAACGTCTCTGGCGCAAGTTAATAAAATAAATTATCAGATATATCGGGCAATGTTATGGCAAGCATCATTAAATTTGCATAGATTAATTCATGAATGGGCCAAAGCCAAGTGCTTCAATGCCATTAAGTGCAAATATCTGCAGTTAACAAGCAGCAAATTTGCATGCGGTGACTTTTACAGGGGGTTCAATGGCAATTATGGGGTTGTTTAGGTTATTGCGTATACGCAGCGTGTTGCTTGCTGCTTGCTGCCTGCCCAGCTATCTTATATTCAATAAGGCCTAGCTGTGGTTTATAGCCCGGCCCGTCTGCCTGGCCAATCGATTGAATGTACTCTGCTCATCAGGCAGCCCCTTTTACCCGGAACGGAAAATAATTAGACACTCAGCATTATTTGTAGGCCATCAAATTGAATTTAGTGTTGGCAAAAGGCCAGGCGTTGCCATGACCACGCCTACAACACACACAAACACACACACAGAGACACGGAGACACACACGTGCTCACTTCCACATACGCGTGTCTTTTGTGTCCCGAGTAAAGCAGAAATTTCTATCCACGGACACTTTGCTTGGCCTGACAAGCTGTTAATTCTCATCACGTTTAATGTAATGGCAGCACGTTAACTTTGAAGCGCAAAATTGGAATTCAATATGTTCGCTAGCATATAAAATGTGCGACTTTCTCGCGACCCCACTTCCCCAATCTTTACCCCCCGATTTACTTATGTGTATTTGTATCTCTTTGGGCAAACTTTTTGCCGCTTTTTCCGTAAATGTGCTTTGAATTATGCCTTCGATATGGCCAAATAGCAATCGGAGAAACTTCAAAACTCTGCCAACTGTGCGCCACAAGTCAATGCTCCTCCGGAGGAGAGGAGCCCCAGACTCCCCGTCCAGATTATTAAATGTAATGAATATTTAATACAACACACTTTGCGCTCCGCCATTTCTATATAATATACATATATTTATTTATATATATTCATGTATTTTTTTTCGTATGTTTTCTTTGTTCCGTGTAAAAATCTCATAATTGAAATAAAATGATCTTTTTTTATTTTTTTCATATACATTATTTTGTTTCCCAACTGACAAAGAAAATACTGCTACAAAAATGAAAATTTAATCAATTTTCACCTCGCAAAGGCCGCGCGCGCTCAACGAAAAAAAAATGTTGCTTTCCATTCACCGAAATCGCTTTTTTGTTGTTCTTGCTCTTGTTGAGCGCCTTGTTATTAATTGAGTTATTCAAATTGGTCCGCTGTAAATGTTGTTGCTGTTGATGTTGTTGTTGTTGTTGTTGCTGCCGGCTGTCGTCTGTCGGCGGGAAGACAGCTGACTCTGGTCGGTCTTGGCTCTCTGGTCCAACCTCTGACAGTTCCGTGCCTCATTACGCATTTTAATTGTTTCATTTCAAGTGCTTTCACGTCAAGGTTTTCAAATTGCAACAGTATTACACGAAACGCTGCCCTCATTGCGGGTCCATTAGCTAAGTAAATTTACTTATTTATTGGGAAATTGGAATTCGAATTCGAAAAGTGGACAAAGTGCACAAAATTTACTTAAACTAAATGAAATCCAATATAAAATGTATTATTGTAGACCATTAATTAATACAATAAAAAGTACGTAATGATCCAATACTAATAATTTTCCTTTTTTTAATTTTAAAATAATTAAAACATGCCACAACTTATTTATTTACATCTTTTTATAATCATCCTTTAATGTTCAGTAAAATATTTAATTCAATTTGAATTCTTAATTTCGATAATAATTTAATCTTTATAAATGTCCTAAAATCATTTTACTTGTCTGATGCAAATAGTTCATCAAGTGTATAATAATGTTGTTGTAGTTTGTTTATGCTTCGCTTGATTTCTGACCACTCTATTTATTTTGCTCTTCCTTTTGCCTTCTCATTTCTTTTTTTTGGTTTTTGGGGAGTCGAGGAAATTGCTGTTAAGTGCGTTGCGCTGAGCATGTGGAATTTTGTTGTACATTTGTATCGTAAATTGCTTTACAAATCGATAGCACACGAAGCGAACCGAACACGAAGTATAAATTATTTAGAGTCGAGTCGCAGTGAGTTGCATGACTTTTGACTTGTTTCATCTTTGCTTTATGGCAGCCATTAACTCCAGCTTCAGCTTCAGCTTCAGCTCAGAGCCTTGGCAAACTGCTCATCTGCACTTAACCCACTCAGAGAGTCGACACTTGGACATGGATGAAATAGTTGGACACTTGGACAGCTGAACAGTTGGACACTTGGACAGTTTTGAGACTTGACCAGTGTCCAAAACCTTTAAGTGCGCCACTGCAGCTGACAGACGAGGCGAAAGAGAGCAATAGACGGTGGCCAAGTACATATATACATATATATTCGTAGTGTACTCAGTATGTAACTCACTTTGTATCGCGTGCCAAGCTGTGCTGTGCAGGGCACATTAATAAGTTCACTTACACTTCCAGTCCAGACAACATTATTCATGCCTTCACGACATAATTACAATTTGAATTGCTTTTACGGCCAGCAGAAGTACAACTCACATTCCCCACCGTCCCCCTTGCCGCCTCCTCGCGCCGTTTGTCGACAAATGAAAACATTTTGCTGACATTTACGTGGGCAACAACAACAGCAACAACAACAGCAATATCAGCATCAACAACAACAACATCCGCACAATAACGGTGTGAATATACTGCAGCTGTCCGGCTCATTGCTTTATTGTGCTCACTGTACTTTGCTGTACTTCACTTTAATTGTGTTTAATTAACTTTTTGCAATATGCCAACAGCTAAGAGTGCGCTCTTCCGCCATCTCTCTCACTCCTTATCTCTCTCTCGCTCTCGCTCTATCTCTGCGTTAAATCCGCATTTTTCCTACTATTTTAAGGGTCTGGTAATTTCACAAAAATTACCTTGGGGCTTTTACTCATGGCATTGCTTTCATCTTCAGTTCGCAATACCCTTGAAGCAACCCAAAAGGGTATGAGCATTTCAATTATTTTTAATGTGTCTTCATAAGTTGTTTGCATAGCTCTAAATAGCTTAAAATAAATGTATAATTACTTGAATATTTTTTGCTTTCATCTTCAGTTTGTAATACCCATAAATTTAGCGAAAGGGGTGTATAACATTTATTTCATTTGTAATTACAATTATTTATATATTTCGTATACTAAACATTAATTTTTATCAGTTGCTTATATACAATTTATAATTTTATTTTGTTAACTTATTTTGAGGAGTATTTTTCAGTCGTGATTCCGTCAGATTCCGCTTGTGTTTTCATAATGTTTCCAAAGAAATTACATTTTATATCTGCTATTAAAATAACATAAATTATAACATTTTTATCAAATTGGCCATGAGCCGAGACAAATGTAGCTTTAAATGCCATTTTTACAATTTTATTGCGAACTTCGGCTGCTTAAGACGTTTGTCGACCTCTGAAAGCAGGCTTTAAATGTACGAGATCAAAAACCATGAGAAACTTGCTTTGTTTCAAAGAGATTGTCAGCCTTTTTTATAAGTATAATTTATATTTATTAATTCTAGTAACGATAGAATAAAAGTCCAAATAATAGATATTAACATATTTATGCATGAGCCCACTGTTAAATAACATAAGCTGTAAACAACATAACAACAATACACATAAGTATGCTGGGCACCTTAAAAGAATGAAGTGAATTAATTAATTGAACAAAATTGATAGAGATCAAACTGGTGTTGTGGAATCTTAAATTAATATAACTATTTGCTTAGCAAAATAATTAATAAATTAAGTGCAAGCAAGGTTCTTCCATACATTGTCCACTTGGCAGTCGAATATGTCATAATACTATATTTACCAATCGTTGCCGCTTTCCGCTGGCCATTGGAGCCGCTTTCAATCAATCAGGGGCTAATGCCAAGGCGCTTCAATTCAAGGTCATTGGCAATAAGTTAAGCTAAGTGGCCGAGAACGTTGGACAGCACATTGCTGGTGGCAATCTAAAAAGATTGCCGCACACAACGGCAAGAACAACATCAAAAAATAACATTAGGCGAAGGCATATTCAGAATGCGAGTAATATAAATAAATAAACTTTAAGCTAAGCCCACTTGGCTCTTTTGAAGCTGTAAGTGTGTAAGCTCATGCTCCCCAAAGCACATACATATTCTCGTATAGCGAATGCCCACTTGCACTGCCACGCCCCCTCCACAGCACTCCACTCTGCGCCTCCCCATTTGAATTCCCAAACCGTTGCTGTCATTCGGCGCAATTCGAAGCCATAGATTACAGCGCATTGTGTCTGTCGGTGTGTTGTTATGTTCCTGTTTCTGTTTCGCTTTCGTTCTCGCCACATTCTTTTTTTCAATTTCTTTAAAATGTTTATTATCGCCATTGCCGTATCTGCCACACAATCAAGATAAATCGCCGGCAATTGCGGCTATTTTGCATTTATTTTATGGACAAGTCGCCGCTGCGGCGCATTTATTGATTTTGTTATTATTATTTTGTATCACGGAAAAATAAGTGCAAAATGTAAAAAATAAATACTCTGGCATTTCGTATACTATGTTTTCATTTTGTTGTTGCAGCTGCTTATCAATATGAATATTAACAAAACACACGCTTCACTCTTCACTCTTCACTCTCTCTGTCTGCCGTTTGGCCTACACAAAATTGCCAAATATTTTCGAGAGGGGTCGGCGGCGCGTGTATTTTTTAGATTTAAATATTTAATTTGCCCCGAGGACAACAAGAAAATGCCGATAAGGCGCAGGGGTGAAATGTCCCCTTAGTTACTTATTCAAGCGAAAACCAATTAATTAATAATGTCAATATTTGCGAGGGCTTCTCGAGGCAGAATAATAATAATAATACTACCGAAAGAAGCATACAAAAAAAAAGTGCACACACCAAATGTAAATTTAATGAAATAATCACAAGAGAAACGCAAATTAAAAGCGAAAATAAGAATCGCGCAAATAATTAACAACGCTTCGAATGCAAAGTTAACTCTTGGCTTCTAATTGAGCTTGCCAAGCAAATTTCAAACTTGAATATAAGCTAAAATATATATAGAAAATGTTAATCCAGAACATATCTAGCGAGGCAGTTAATTTCATTGTTTGAAGTAATTTCCAGGGATTGCAACGATAGTGGGTAGCAATAACATGAAATGATACAACTACTAATTAGGCAGAATGCCAAAGCACTTGTAATTAGTTTATAATTGGCTAGTAAGCGAGGCATAATCAACTGTTAATAACACAAAGACAGCTTGCATTAGATTCGAAGAATGCAAATTTTGTGTGCGAAATTAACAAACAATTTCTAAGCAAGTTTTCCATTTGGCATGTGAAAGGGCAACAATTGCTAAGCTGCCCCGTGCAATTTTCACAATTACGCATACGCAGCGTATGCCCGCGCAAAAGGTCATTACTTTGGCTTGTTCGAGTGTGTTACGGAGCAAAGGTGCGGAATTTCCATAAGCTGCAAAATTTATGCTAAAATAAGCGTCACATAAAATGCAAATAGTTATTATTACACTTTTTGCTCGCTCGCATTCTCTGTCTCTCTGGACGGTCGGATACTCGAGCTGAAAAGGATGTAGACGCAGCTGCAGAGTTGGTGAACAGAGCGAAGGCTGCGTTGCCCTTTGACCTAGCTTATATTTAGTTTCACTCCGCGCCGCGTTCGTCATAATTAAGTTCTCGTTCTCGGATTGAAACTGGCACGAACATAGTTCATTCCATAATTCACAACAGTTGCGAGGGAGAGCAATGTTAATGATGCTCCACACGTGAACTTCTATTCGGATTTCAAAAGCCGTGCCAGCTGCAGGTTCCACCTTAATGCTAAATGATAATAATACATCGTCTTTGCTTTATGGCTGCCTGTAATTATACACTCCACATGCGAGTGTGTCTGTCTCCTGTTTTTCTCCTTTTTTTTGAAAATAATGAACATAGCTGTGCGTATTAATTACTGCAATAATTTACAAGCAACAGCAGCAACATTGACTACAACAATTTCGCTTGTTTCGTTTCGTCAGACAATTTATTATTTGTCATCTGTTATTATATCATTAAGGGCTTTTTTATTGCCCTACATTTTTAATTATCATTTGATCAATTTTTGCCCCCTCCGCCAGTGCCAAATGGAGTCGCAGCTCGTTTAAATGCTGTTTTACATGCCAATTAAGTTGTACACGAGTCGAGGCAGCTGTTGCCAATTGTTGATATTCAATGGCCAATACCGAGCGAGCTGGCCTATTAATTTGAATTCGAAATCGAGCAGTAATTGAGATTACCTCATCGCGATGCGGGGGCGGCGATGTGAAGTGCTTCACTGTATCGTACGTGTATTATTAACTAGTTCAGTTCGCTTGCATTTAAATTGCATTACTCTAAAGTATTCAGTGAACGATTTGATTAAGACTCTTAATTGTATGCAATTCACGCAAAATAAATACCATGCTGCATACGAAATTATTGCATTTCGCTTTATTGCCTTTACGTGCATTAAATTCCATTTTCCACTGCATAAATATCGTGCCATTAAACTAATCAAACAAAGGAAAGCATAAATCTAAATGAAAAAACAATTATACATTGCATGCAATTGGAATTTGTTAACAATTTCGTGAGTTTGTCAACTAAATTCCGTTTGGCAAATACAAATATGTGTTTCTTAATGCGATGCTTAAATTCTTGAAATTCTTCATTAAATAATCAATTAATGCGGCTCAAAGTCAATGCTCGCTTTGAAGTCCACTCCACAACTCATTCCCACTCTATCTGTCCATTTATAATTTGCACAATTGATTTTTCGGTTCATTAATATTTAATTACGCAACCCGGTCAAACAGTCAACAAAGTGCCGCAACCCAACAACTTCAAAATGTCAAGCTGGGCGGCAAAAGCAACAAAACACTCGCACTTGAACAAATGCTTTTAGTCTGGACTTTGCAAAGCACAGAAAAGATGCGGAGTTATATAAATAATGTATGCGATTAGACAAAGTAACTGCCGCTTATAGATTTAGCATTTGCTTGGCTTATGTTGCCACAATTAGCACATTAAAAGTAAATTTACTCCTCTTTCTATTACAACTTTTGCACAATTTAACTTCTGGTCTACACCCAACTACTTATGGTGCAAGGAAGGAATAAAAAAAATAAGCATGTCATCACGCAAAAGAAGTTTATTTTAATTTTAACATTGCATGTCAAAGTTGCTGCCTTGGCTTTGGGCTTTGCCAATTTTGGTTCGCCTACTTTTCAGTCTTGCTTTCTTCATCGGCTCTTGCGGCTTTCTTTTTGGGCTGGCTGGCAAATAAATCAAAGGCAGTTTACTCCGTTAGCTCGCTGTACGGCTTTTTTAATGGCCACAAATCACGTGTTTGGGGCCTCTTTCATAATGGCGCGTGTGCCATGCTCGATAAGGAAATATAACATTTGCCTGTTCTCTCTCATTTTTACCACTTTTTCCTTTTCGTTTTTGCTTAACTTGGGGCATTTTTGGCAAATGTTTGGCAAGTATGATAAGTGACCGCCTAATGGCATATTTGATTGTTTATGAAATGCATTTGGTTTACCCCAAAACGAAATGATAAGATTCGGGCTCGGGCTCATTAACGCCAACCTTTCGGGGCATGTAATAAAGCTATTATTATTTGCACACAAAATTCATGGGAAACACAATTTGTTTCAATTTGTTTGACTGCTCACCATGGGGGAAAATTCTCGACAAATCCATCAAAAATGTCAGGCAATAATTACGCGACGGAAGCGACAGCACAAAATCAATAAAACAAAATACAAGGAATTTAAGGTGCAATTTATTTATTTGTTTCTTTATTTGTGCGTTATTTTGCCTTATAAAATAAGTCATAAAAATGTGAAGAATTCATCTGCTGTTAACAGTCGAGTGTTAGCTAACAGTCTGTTGTCACATTCCAGCAAGTCAATAAAAATGTAAAGATCTCAGCTGCTGTAAACAGTCAACTGTTAGTTAGCAGTCTGCTGTTAACAGTCAACTGTTAGTTAGCAGTCTGCTGTTAACAGTCAGCTGTTAGTTAGCAGTCTGATGTTAACAGTCAAATGTTAGTCAGCTGTCGTTTAGCTGATGCCGAATTAAATCACGTTATTATTTATTATTTTATTAATTTATGCTTTACTTATATTTATTTACAACATTATAATAAACAACGAAATGTTTGTTATTGTTCTAAATTCCCTCACTTATAGTAAGTTGCGAATCAATTGTAAATTGTTCCACAGAAATGACAAAACTCGCTTGACTATATCGTGTTGCAGCTGAAGAATGATCAGTTGTTCTCGGTAGTCGCCTCCAGTTTGTCGTGAACTGGCTTCGCAGTGATATCAAATGGCAGCTTACAGATGTCAGACGATTCCCAGGCGAGACAAAGAAATGTTCTGTTCGCTTGTAACAATATATTCAAAACTCGCAGCGGGTTTCGGATGACGGCAACAAGATGGAGATGATGATGGAGATGGAGATGATGATGGAGTTGGAGACGATGCTCTGGCTAAGTCAACCGGTTGTCAAATTTTGTTTGTGCCCTTGTGCAATTACCGTAATGATGTCAGGCAGCGCACAAATCAAGCGACGTCGTTTATTACAAGTGCGAGAACTTAATTAAAATGGCGAAACAAAGGCAGCTCAGATGACTGGGAAACGAGGCGGGAAGCGGGGGGGAAATGCGCACATAAACTATGCACAATACCGAGTGAAAGTGCCGCTTGTGAGCTCAAGGACTTCCGCTGCCGTCGTCGTCGTCGTCGTTGCTGCTGCCACATCAAAAACAAGAGGCGACGACTGAAGCCAAAGTGTGTGTGAGTGTGAGTGTGTGGAAGGAGGTAACTTTGTTGTTGACTTTTATGATTGCTTCGCTGGCATTGGCTGCTGCTCGCCCTCTGTTCAAATGCCAAATAGAAATAGGAATGGAAATGGAAATGGAAATGGAAAGTTGCTGCGTTTAACACCAATGCGTCTTTTCACGCAATTTCAAATCCCAACTCAATTTGAGTAATTTTGCAGTGAATCCTTTTGACTGCGGTTAGTGTGCGACAACACCAACTGCCTGCGACTACAGCCATTTTTGGCCAGCCACCATTCCATCATCATTATCCACATCACCATCAGCATCAGCATCCACATCCACATCATTGTCCAACTTTGGAACGCAACGCAAGTTGCTGGCTTCTGGTTATTGGTCGTCTGTTGGTCTGGCTTTGTTAATTTAGTTCGCAAACCGCACACACGCAGACCATCACACATCGCCACACACTATTGCCATTATTCCCTCACACACACACACACACTCTTGCAGTTGGGCAAACGCATTTGGAGCATTTGCTTCATTTACTGCGTCGTTTGCCGCATTTTAATTGCTTCTGCTCACCCACACACCCACGCTGACACTTAAACTCATCTCACACACACACTCACACTCTCGCACTCTTATAAAAGTTTGTCAATCTGCAATTTGAATGCGCGGCATCATCGACGTCCGTTTCCTGCGTCTGCTGGACTCATAAACCTGCGCATTGCCCATTAAACGAAATGAGTTTCTGACGAAATTATCCTCGACTTCCTCGGCGCACATAAGAGCATAAGAAATCCGCTTTTACCATATGCCGATATGTTCGATTTTAATGTTTAATGATCAATTTCGGTCACATACTCATGGCATCACAACACATCTTCCTGCTTCCCGCAAATTGTTTCATAACTCAGTTAACTAAGCAGCTGCTTCTAGAGCTCTTCCTCTCACTCTCACTCTCTCTCGCTGCCAGCTAAAAGTTTAATTAAGTTGCTTACTAAATCAAATCAAATGAGCAGCATTTGCGACAAGGATTAGGCGAACCTAGCAGCGTACCTGAAGCACCTACAGCCTGGCCGCTCTCCCAGCTCCTCTTCCCCTCTCCTCCTCCCTCGCTGGCAGCTGCTTAATCCGCTCGACAGCCAGCGTTTTCATGGCTCTCAAGTGGCATTAAAACAAATTACAAGTAATTAAAGACTCACTTCCCATTGACGACGACGTCGACGACGACGATGTCGACGGCTACAATTGTAGTTGTAATTTGTTCTAGTTTTACTTTTTTTCATTTTTGCTGTTCGCGATTTTGTTTCAAGGATTTTTCTACGAGCGACGCAGCTTTAATTTTTTATGCAAATGCTCAACAAAAATCGCATTTAATGACAAGTTATTTAATTTCCCATTTATGAAATTTAATTACCTTTTCAAATGCTTACTTCTGCCAACAGCTTATCTTAATAAAACACAAATTAATAATGATGTGGGGAATTTTGTTTTCAGAATTTTTCCAAGACATTTTTTATTTACAGTTTTAGCTTATCTTGAATTTGTAGCAAAAATAATAAATTGATTAAATCCATTTATTTCATTTAAAACATAAATGAATAACACATTTTTGTTTTTCATTTTCATCTTGAATATTCGTTGACAATTGACTTAATTTTTTGTATTATTTTATGAATTTCACGTTATAAATTTTCCCAACGGTTGCCTCAATAAAACACAAATTAATTATAAATGAAAAAATTGTATATTGGTGGCGCTGAATATAATAAATACATCATAAAAGCCGCGTCAAGGCTTTGCCAGGTAAACTGCAAAATAATGAAGTTATTGAGTGCGTACAAAACCAGCCAAGCGGTGACTCTTAAAGCCCCAACTCATCCTCATTATTCGCCAATATCATCGATAAGCCCAACTCATCGTCATGGCCTCTACTTTTTCCGATCCCATACTCATTCTTATCATTATCTCTTGATTGTTTACCCGCCGTGTTTGCGCTTACTTTGATTTATTGCATTATTGCTGGGCGAAAAAAACGCGCTTGATAAATGATAAAAGTTCTTTTTGTTTATGGTAATTAAAACAAAAAGAAAGAACTCATTGTATGTGCTGACAGTTCAGCTTACAGCGCGAAGGACACGTGACCAATTTGTTGTTCCCACACAACAAAATAAAATTGCTGCCAAAGCTGATTAAAACATATTGATTTAAAGAATAGCTTAAAACCGGAATATTCAACTATATTTGAAAATGGAAATTGATTTAAAATTTAATATCAATGTCCGCTGGGATGTATTTTTATTTAATTAAACATTTATATATGTATATATTTGTGCAGTCGATGAGTGACTTTTCACCTGGCAAATAAAGCGAGTCGCTGTTTGCACAACCTGAACCACATTTAACATCCACATTCATGTGACATTATCACTTAATTCTTGCCGCTTGCGTTGCACTCGTTGAACCAATGACCCGAATATGCAGTGTCCACATTAAGAGCAGAGAAGCAGAAATACCAACAAAAAGCAGCCGAGCTTCGTATTACGCAACTTTGGCTTCTCTTTCTTCGTTTTTTAGAGGCATTTTCTTTTTTTGGCATATCCAAATCGAGTTCCGTGCCCGAAAATCAATTTGAATGCGAAGTCTTCTTCTGCTGGCTGAACTAAGCCTACTTAAGCGATTTGCTAATAATAGCCGAAAGCCTTAAGCTCTCGCCCACAAATTTGTAGCCAGTATGTGGCAAGGCAGCGGGCTCATTAAATATGCACAAGTGTTCGGAGGGGAGGCAGGGAGGCGGGGTCAAAGTGCCGCCCATTTCCGCACGTTAACAGCAGGCAATTACAAATGTTGTGCGTAACTGTGTGTGTCTCGTACTATATACAATGTATGCTACGTATGCGTAATCTATTATGCCGCTGAAAGTGGTAATTCCGGTCAGTAAATAACGAGGCACGTTGCACGTTGCACGTTGCACGATGCCCAATGCCAAAAGAGTCGCTTCGAAGGCGTCGATTAGATTTTAAGCCACGTCGCGGCGCCAAAGTCAGAAAAACGACGGTCAATTGCGAATTTTTAAGCCTCGACAAGCGAAGCCCAGACAGACAGAGAGAGAGAGCGAGAGAGCGAAGGGAGGGAGCGGGACAGACAACAATAACGGGGCGAGCTCAACCGTCTATAATTCCTGTGTTAAAACCCATAAATCCATTGGGCCCTGCTTACATATGCGCCATTTCACACCGTTGCCGTTGCCGTTAGACGCACACACACACACACACACACACATATATGGTATATATGGTATATATATGTACAGTTACCGGCACTAAGTGGCAGACTCGTGCTTGACTTCTGGCCCCAACCCCCATTTCCCGGTAAGCCAACTACACACAGTCTGTTATCGATAAAAATGCTCTACACCTTTCAACAAAATTGCTTTCCGTTCGATTTCCCACACACACACACGCACACACACATTTATATAATATACACTTGTTTTTTCGGAGCAACATTTTATCAATATTAAATTTGCCATTGGATTATTTCTGTACGCTGTGCTTGAGCTGGCAATGAAACAAAATTAAACAACATTTAATAGCCTGATTAATTTATTCAATAACCTTGTCGCTGTCCGACGCTGCCAGAATATTTTAAACCGAAAATAAAATTCCATTAAATGGAAATTTAATTAAAAATCTCCAACCAACAAAATGAATGCGAAAAAGCTGCTTAACTCAAATTCAGATCCGACAGTTGGCCACAAAGCGTTATTGGCATTGATTTGAAGTGAATCAAATGAAATAAGATAAAATAGAATACATGTTATTGTTTGGCCAAAATATTATTTAAATATTAATATTAATTTGAGTCGCAGTGTCCATAAATCACACATGGAATCTGTAGATTTATCAGACAGCGCCTCGACAGAACTATTTATGCGCGTGGCCAGCAAAAAAAAAAAAAAAAAAAAAACAAAGCGACGCAGACAAAAGGCCACGTTAACAATTTTGACAGTTTTCAATTTGGACAGAGCACAAATTAAAAACGTTTGCGACGACCAAACGACGCCAGCTGAGACTTCAAAAAGGCTTTTGAAGCAGCAAACCGACAACAGACAACAAAAAGGCACGTGAGCGAGAATTTCTGCTCATGTGAAAACCGTACAACGAATATTTGACAATTCGACACAACGAAAAAAAAAAAAAAAAAAAACATCGTCGGAGTCTCGTTGTCTCCGTCGCCGTCTGAGACTTTTGGCCATTCGTGCGTTTTGTTTGGTTTTTAGCCTGTTTGCCTGTTTGTCTGCTATTGAAGTAGTTTTTCGGCTGCTGATTAGAATCGCACACGCACACACATATGCCACCCACACACAGACACACACACACACACACACACACACACACACACACACACACTGACAGAGAGAGGCGACAGAGCGACCTGAACTGAATGCTTTCGCATCATAAACATAAAAGTGAAATGGTGAAAGTAGTGACAGCGACACATACTCGTAAATACGTTTACATACATGATACAAATCCTCTTTTTATTCTTATTTAATATTTCTGGCGTTTTATGAAATTTTAGTTACACACGCACACACACAAGGCAATTGGAATATTTTTATATGTACAGCTGCGACGTTAGTCGCTTTGTTTCCCCCGATCCCTTGACATTATCGGGCACGCATGTGTCAACTACCGACAACAGGACGAACAGGACAAGACAGCAAACGACGTCAGAGACACACACACATACACTCGAACAAAAAGGTACAATAATAAAAACCAATAAAAATGACAAATAAAAAGATTTATGCGATTTATATGTACGAGTATTTGTATTTGTGTTTGTATCGTCTGTAGGTGGAACAACTTGTTTTTCTCTATTCGAACATGTCTTTTCCTACACTTACCGAAAATGCCCATAACGAGCTTTCTATTATGTAAATATTGATAGTGCCACGGTTATTTCAGTCATTCATAAGCATGTCTAATCACTATATTGGTAATTAGCTTTCGATTTGAAGATGTTCCAGTCTGTTACCTTCCAAGGCACTTGTGTAATAATGATATTGACTTAAGAGCACAAGACACTAATTGATGTGGTTAATTGAATAAACGGGCACAAGGAAATATATTTTTAAATGTCTCTACGGACAGCCCTAAAGTTATTAAAGAGTGTTTAGTTTTCCTCATTAGAATCTGTTTCAAATGTATTATTGAATATTAAAACAATAAAATTAATTTTCTAATGACTCTGCAGACAACTCAAATATTTTTGAAAAGTCAAGCAATTAATTAATTTATTGTAAATACTGAGTAGTAGGCTAAATTTGTTTTAAATTTTTTTTTAAATTTGTTTTTAAATCATTTTTTAATGATATGTCAACTTAATATGAATACGAAAATAAAAAACATGAACTAAAACTTATTGAAAAGTGTTTCTAGAAAATAAGTTTATAGAACATAAGAAGATATATTTTAACTAATTTTTGCTGCCACTCACAAATATTTAGAATTATTTGACTTTACTCTATTTATTTGTTTGCAATCAAATGTGTCAATAAATCTCAGATTAATGCAATAAAAGCCACTCACTGAATTCGCTGCAATTCGTTTGTATTAATTTCACATTGAAGTGTTCAGTAGAGAGGCGAGAGTAAGGCATAATTTCTTACAGGCAATTTATTTGCCATCAATTTACATATAAAGTGTTTATAGAGAGAGGAGACAAAACAAGGCATTTAATCGCCCATGTGATTTATACATAATGTACCTACAACGCACATTCTCAGACAATACAATACAACACAACACAATGCGAGTCGAGTCGAGTCGCACATTTGTTTTTACGCATTTCATTTAAAGAGTTGCTTTGTGATCTGTGGCCGAGATAAGAAACAAACAACAAGCAAATTAAAATGAAATAAAGCAAATGTGCCGCACATGTGGAGCTGAAGCAGAAGTGAAGCAGAAATGAAGTGTGGCAAGCAGAGAAAAACAAAAAACAATATGCAAATGCGATTGTGAAGCATAGTTTTTGGGGCCAGAGGTGAATGTGAATTCAAATGTGAATGGTAATGAGCACCTGCAACTGAAATTGAAACTAATAATTACGAGTTGCAAGATTCGGCCACATCTTGAAATTAGTTAAACACATTTCCTGTTTTAACATTTAAACTTCCATGAATCATTGGTAATTTGAGCTTATACAACCAACAGCTGCAACAGCTTCTCCTAACTGCAACGTACAACAGTTTAAAGTTCTTAATAGTTGCCTTAAAGTGCAAGCACAATTTAAACCCCAAACAATTGGCTATTTCAAGCGTTGAGCAAAGGCGATTGCACGTCCTTAAGGATGCACACAGAGACAGCTCAGGGTTGTTGTGCAGCTGAATGGAGTTCATTGAGTTCATTGGGGCAACCCCACAGCTTGGGCAGCTCATGACATTGTACCTAAAATGTGCTCCAATGAGCATCAATATCAATTTACTCTTTCTCACTGCGGATACATTAAGAAATTTGTTTATTTTTCATTTGTACAGCGAACTGAGCACTGAAAGTGAAGTAAAATAAATACAAACACCAGAACACAACACAACAGAACAGAACAGAACACTGCACAGACAGATGCCAACATCGATTTTCATCTTGCTTATTGGCAGTCTCCGTCCCCTTCCCCTTTCCCACTTCCCTCTCCATTTCTACCCTACTCAAGCTCGTTGTCGTTCTGGTTAACCAACAACTCGTGACAGCTGACATATATTTCTCTCTAATAATTCTCCCACCCTCTTTATGTCACTTTGCACTTAATGAAAATGTTTGTCTTCTTGTTGCCGTGCTAACATATGAAAAAGAATATTTGCCAGTTTCATAATTAAAATAAAACTCTATCAACTTGGCTAATAAAGTCATCGGATTTGCATGTGTTAAGCCAAACAAGCCATGAGCTTTGCCTCTCTCTGAATAATTATTAAAACAAAATAACAATGCAGCAGCAGCAACAACAACAACAACAACAACAACAACAACAACGAGCGATGAGGTGCGTTCAGCATTTCAACAAATGCGAACAAATAATAAAATGGCTATAAATACACTTTGAGTAAATATTTTGCATGCCGACAGCAAACCAAACCAAACCAAACCGAACCAAAACCATCCCATAACCATAACCCAGACAAAAAACCAATGCCAAAGCCAAAACCAGACCATAGCAAACCCAATCAACCTGCCGTTCCAGACTCCTCCACCTTCTATGCCTCGGCTGTGAGGCAAAAACAAAACACAGCAGCATAATAAAACCAGCAACAGCACAAATAATACGAAATCAGAGTGAATGACAGACACAAGGATATTATGTAATTATACAAATTAAAGATACACATAACTAAAAAAATCCAATGTGACTTTAATTATACTTGAATTTGTATATTAAAAAAATCGTGAATATTTAAGATTTATATAGCCTTTCTTTATTTTAAATATTTAAGATATCGTATAATTATAAAATTGACAATTAGTGGTAATTAATTAAACTTTATAAAAAATGCCAAAGTGGGTATAATTTTACGATATTATGTAATTGAAAAATTAAATCAATTTGATTGGATCTACGTATACGTATTACATCATTCTTGGCGATGATTTTATGAATCAAAATATTACCCAAATACTCTGAAATTTATAATATAAAAAAGATACATTTTATTGGTTTAATTGAATCTCTTAAAATAGAACAAAGTATAGTAATATTTCAAAGTGAGACAGTTACCCATCGTTTAGAGCAGTTCAATACTACCTTTTAGATTCTACTAAAAAAATCTAAGCTGCTTGTTTAGACAAGTTTACGATAGCCCCCGCCATAGATTTTATGGGTACAGGATATAAAAAGTAAACAAATAAAATATAAAAATCATGCAGCGCGCAAACAAAGCAACAAAACAACGGCAAAGCAACAGCGAAAACAACATGAATAAAAATTTATGAAAATGTGTAAAGCGAGCGGGTTTACGGATCGTCAGGACAAAAAGCAGGACACGAAGGAGCACAACAAACCGTTGTTGCTATTGGTGTTGTTGTTGTTGCTATTGGTGTTGTTGTTGGCAAAGCAACGCCAAATGGATATATTGAGAGACACGCTCCTTTCGCCTCCTTTCGCCATGTGGTCGAGCAACATGCGAGTACTCGACGTATGCATGTGCCACATGTGGCACAGTTGCAGCGAACGACTAACGGAGCCCGACAAGTGAGCATCCTGCATAACTGAAGCCCCATGACTGACTCGTGAGGTAAGTGATTGTGACAGGTTGCAAATTTGAGTAGCTAAAACCGCAGTTCGTGAGCCGAGTTGAGTTCAGTTGAGTTGCACGTTGCACGTTGCCAAAGATCCAGCTATATCTGAATGGGGAGCGCTTGACAAGCTATCAGCTACAAATGCCGCCTTCGGATGCTGATGCATTGTCACGAAAGTTTTGCATAAATACTTAAAAATCAGACGATATACTTTTGGCCTACTTTGGCATCGCAACGACGCTGGATGCACTATAAGCAGAATGCAATTAAAACAATTTCCAAGTTAAGCCCTCGCTCGCCTTTTTTCCATTGGCCTCAAACAACAGCAAAGACAGACAGAGAGAGAGCATCGTTTAACCTGCCACTGCCACACGCGACTCTCGCGCTCCGCCTCCTCATCGTCCTTGCTGGCTCATGTGCATTTCTGTTTTTCAGTTTTGCGCGCCCACAGACACAATTCCTATGTTGCTTGTTTCCTTTTTGCAGGCACTGTGCCCTTTTTAATAATATTTTCTGTGTGTGTCGTGTTGTTTGTTTTGTATTGTTTGCATTTTGTTCTTTTCGCGAGCGCGCACAAAAACTTTTCAGTTGCATTTCGGCATTGTTTGTCTGTGCCGAGCTGACTCTGTGTCTGTGCCTAGGCAAAAGAAATTTATTTTAAATTGTTCTCGGAAACAACAACGAAAATACAACAACAAAAAAATGTGGAGACCCTCCGCTGACTTTTAATTCATTCAAAACGCTGCTGCGAGTGAGACATTTCTCGGTTAAATTAGCGCAAAGTTATTTGACTTGAGTGCGATTGAAGTACTTTGATGATACAACAAACCATGTCAATGGCATTTTGGTGCGTGAGCTGAATCACAGCCCAGCTCGCAGAGGGTACAATAAACGAATACCCTCGAGCAGCGAGTCCTGCCTTTAAACACACGCACGCACACATGGGGAAGAAAGCATAGCATACTTTTTGGAGTAGTGGTGAAAAGCGCAATTTAAAGCATTGAATTTTCGCTGCTAACTTGTGCAAAACTCTTGAAAATAATTACAAATAATAAAATATTAATATGCGTGGCAAGGGCATCGGGGATTCGTTGTGGCAGCCAGCGCTCGTCTATTGTTTGAAAATTCACTTGAAGTTCGCAACAACTTTGTCGCAGCAAACTTGGCAAGTCAACTTGAATTCACACACACACACACACACACAGAGACCAACTCACAAAGGACATACTTATTTGTTGTCGTCATTAGCCGCGTTTGTCTGAAATTAAGTTAAGTTTATGACACAGCCAACAGCCTCAGACCTTCAGCAGACTGCGACTGAGACTGAGACTGAGACTGACAAGTGAGATTGGAGACGATGTCGCCAATGTTGTTAGTGTGTGTGTGTGTGTGTGTGAATGTCCTTTTGGATGTGTTCATTTGCGGGATTGCCATTATGGTTTTATTATCATCAATATCACATGTTAGCTCCTATATCTATATTGTATGCCATGTGGAACAATTAATTCGGTTTGGCTTTTATTTGCGCTCTTTTAAGTGTTTCTCTCGCCATCTCTCCGTCCTTAATATAAACATAACTGTCGCTGTCTCTGTCGCTGTCCTTGGCTTTGTCTTTAGACTCTCTGTCAACTCTGTTTTGCAGTTGACGCCGTGTCGTTTTTCATGCTTTTGATTTTATGACAGCGACAGCTTGGGCCAAATAAAAGATATGCGAGTATGTGCAAGTATCTGTATCTTTGGCTGTATCGGTATCTGTTTCTGTATCTGTATCTGCATCTGTGCCTGACATAAAGTTCATTAAGCGACAGCCAAACACTAAGTACGCTTTGCTTTTGCCAACTTTTTTGGCCATTTGTTGGTTTTGCGGTCGCGTCTCACTAAAAGCGGTTAACTTCACGACTACAACTACAACAAATCGCATTTAAATGCGCAGCGACATTTAAAGGTAACAATTTCTTATATTACTTTGGCGAATTCGTGTCATTAAAGTCAAGTTTTTGGCAACAGTTTAGTCGCTGATTGCTTCACAGTTTATCGAGCAATTCCTTGAGCGCCAAGCACGCTCATTAGTTGCAGCCAACAAGCTGTCAAATATTCGCCCGGTGCGACCCAAATAACTATGCTACATTTTGTGGCAGGACGACAGAGAGAGAGCGAGAGAGAGAGCGAGAGAGAGAGCGACAACTTAAAGCCTAAGCCGCCCACAAATGACTTCAAATGACAGCAATTGCAGGAGAAACACGCGCGTTTTAAAATCATCAACATTATCATCAGCATTATGGCAGTTATGCGGCGACTGTTGGATGTTCCTTGTTCCTGGTTCTCTGCTCCTTGTTCCTTGTTGCCGTCGGCTGTTGCTGTCATTCATTAGGCGACGCACAATGTGCCAGAAATGTGCCAAGAGAGCGAGCAGCGAATAGACCAAAAGCGACACAAAACAACTAAGAAAACAATAGTCGAGAGTGCTCGACTGTCAGATACTCGCTAACCATTTAAAGATAATAAAAAGCACTTATATGATATTTAGGAAAATAATTCAAGAGCATAACGAAAAGTAAATAATACAAATTTATAATTATAATAATAATTTAATAATTTCGTAAAATAATTTAGTTGTTACTTAGTTGTGGTATATATTTGATCTGTGACATTTTTTGTTATTTTTTTTGTATATACCACTAGATTAAGTTGCAACATCGGTAATAGCAAGATTGTTAAATACGAGTACATTTACTTTTTTATGAAATAAAATAATATTAAGTTTGAATGAGAAAGTATATTTTGAATATCAGTAAATTTTTGTACTTTTAAACAAATCCATAACAATAATAAACACTGCCTTTGAAGTCTGCCCTATATTGCTTCTTGAATCACTTCTAAGTTTTTTATCTATTCACAGACGGATTGACGCTAAGTGATAATACCCTCTTACCCTTTGGCTAGCGGGTATTAGAAAAAAAGAGGAAAGAT
The DNA here is from genome assembly GCA_035047365.1 of Drosophila ustulata. Lineage (NCBI taxonomy): Eukaryota > Metazoa > Arthropoda > Insecta > Diptera > Drosophilidae > Drosophila > Drosophila ustulata. The sequence continues at coordinate 28,889,782 of JAWNPT010000094.1, forward strand.
AATAACGCCATAGAACATGAAATCAAATTACACGGCGACGATGACGACGTCGCTGACGACGCTGGAAACACGGCAAATGCGTGCCACAAACCTTTCTCTCCACAAAAAGTTTTTGCATGTTGCTCTTCGGCGCTTTGGCGACACAGACTGAATGACTATCCATCTATCTGTCCGTCTGTCCGTCTGTCTGACTGTCTGTCTCTGTATCTCTCCTTTTGTCTGTCTGTGTCTGCTGCGGAATTTCAACATGTAGCTGCAGCTGCTTCATTTATTTAATTATTTCCGAGCAGGCTTCGCCTCTTCTCTCTTGTGTCGCCCTCTTTTACTGCCTGCCCCTTTGCGTGTGCTACTTTTTCCCTCTGCAGTAATTTAGTTTATTGTTATTTTTGCTTACACACTCGGCAAATTGCATTGTTTACAGGAAATTGCAGAAATTAGTTTTCGACGACTAACGGCGCATAATTGTATGAAATCTCAGAGTGTTGTCTCTCCTCTGAGATTCTTGGCACTGATTAAAGTGCCACACCTCCCCGCCATCTCCGCCTCCTTCTCTCTTGGCACTTCTATGTACTCATTTGCCAACTGTAAACAGCCATCAAGACACTCACACACTCACACTCACACTCACACTCACACTGCGCAGCCATTGAAAAGGCAAACAATTTCCTTCTTGCTTCGTTCTGCTTTCTTTTTCCTCACACATTTTATGACGCATTGATTTTATGATTTTTAGCACCCAACGGTGTAAAACTTGACATCCGTGTCCTATGAGAGCGCCGTCTGCACTTAAAAGATGCCTCCAAACTGTGCCAACGACTTCGCTATACATTACCTCGAGAGCTTGTTGGATCTGCAGCTGTCTGCTGAGCTGATAAGCGCCGAGCGACATCAATTTTAATGCTGATCTCTTGATCTATTTGCACGGAATATAAATTGAAAAAGTTGGCAATAAATATTTGCTATTCAAATCAGACATTTTATCAACATTTATAATTGAAAAGATGCTGCCAAAATAATGTCATTTTATTGGTGCAATTGTGGAACACATTTTTTATAATGCCTGAATTTTGTATTAAAATAATAACAAATGATAATTATTTTCGGTGACTGAAATTAATGCAACATACAATTTCAGGAACTCAAAAAATTGAATATTTGTATTTTTGTAATAAATTATATTCCATTATTAACATGACTTTATAACAAAATATTTTATATGGTTTTTTCAAAATATAACAAACATTCCCTCATACATAATTAATAATTTGAGAGTTGAGTATTTGATCCATTCTCTAAAATCTTTTCAATGTATTTAATTATTGTTTTCGTTAACAAGAAAACAATGATTAATTTTATAGATTTTTCATCTCCAATCTCATTCTACATATTCTATTTGTTCACTTGCCAACAACTTGGAATTCCAGGAAATACTCAACTAATTACGCAACCCTTCTGCCCACTTTTCGTGCCACAAACAATCTATCCATCTTTTACTATCCTGTTCAAAGTTTCATTTGTGTTACTTTCTGCATCCGTAGCTCACTTCCAGCTCATTTAACCACGCGTCTGAGTCTCTAATCTCAGCGCATCCAGGCAGTCAACTCAGCTCAACTCGACGCAACTCAACTGCCGCCAAACGTCACTCATCCAGAGTTCTGGGCATTCACACACTGCCATCCTCATAGCTCACTCTGGGTGTAAATCTCAAAACACATGCTCCCAAGTTGCGCAACATCATCCATCAAAATCATTTTATATGGAAACGAGATGGGCAACAATTTTATGGGCGCACTTAAATTATTTTTTCTTCCTTTTTCCTTGGTCTCCTGCTCCTGCTGTCGCTGTCCCATGCTGGCTTAACCCTTTGGCAAGCTATTGAAGCAAATAGAACCAATACTCGCATCCTTCGGTTTTTAATGCCTCAACTTTAACACGAAAATGGTTTGGCCTCAAACTCCAGGCTTTGTTTGCGAACAGAGAAAAACAATTTTTTTTTTTTTGGTATTTGGTAGCAGAGCAAGTTTATTTTATGTTTTGTTTTGTGTCGTGTTCTCCCAGTTGTCCTGCATTTTTACGAGCAGTTTCGAACTGCCCGAGGTGGTTATACCTGTCACAAGCAACAACAAAATCGGCATAAAAACTTTGCCATCAACTTTGCCGATATAGCAAAACAATCAGTCAATTAGTTTAAGCAATTTGTAGCCTTATCAACTCTGCATTCATGGCAGTTTTATTTAATTTGGTAAATATTTCAAACGAATTTATTAATTTAAAGCAACAGAGTATTGCAGCTGCGGTGCTTAATACGCTTCGCCTTTTGTTTTTATTTTGACGCCATTGAAGCGTGTTATTGAGGCAAAGTAGTTGGAGGGCAGCAGACATAAAACAGGACTCGCTACCATTTACATCATGCCCCATTCCATTCACATATCCACACGGCACACGCACGAAAGACTTTTGAATTGCCCCCAAAAACATTGCCTGCCCCTCCCACATCAGCAACCGGCGACATCAATTGAGGGGCAGAGAGGGAGGCAGAGGCAGCTTCCGGTTGCCAATTGCGCAGCGCAAATATTTTCATAATTCGCTAACAAAGTCAAAAGCCGCAAAACTGCATGGCATACTGTGAAAATCAATAAGTTTGGCGTACGTGTTATGCTCAATGACTCCGCGGGAGCTGCCCAGATACCAGAAAAAAGAATATCCAGATACCCCAGATACGAGTGCACGATACCCACTATGAGTACCCGCCATGAATGCGAGCCCAGCGAGCGTGAGTGCTCGTTCATTCCGCCTAGGGCCTCTTTTTCCTCTTAGTTTCTTTTTTTTTGGCTCCTGATTTTTGCCAAAAGTTTCGGTGAAGTGGATTTGAGCTAACGCTGTCGATAACTTCATCAACGTGAAGGATTTTTGTACTTTTTTCTATACACTTACCTCGAAGGTAGCGTAATTTAGTTAGCGCAGCAAATTTATTTTTCGAGTAGTAAAATCTGTCTATCTATTTTATTTATTGAGAGGCATGTATATAAAAAAATATATTTATTAAATATTTATCAAATTATTTTCGATTTACATCGAAGGATCCTTCTAGAACGAATAGCAAAAGGGAAACAAATATATCATTCATGGAGAATAAAATTCACCATTTATTTTAGTTTTAAATCCAAGTAGCTTTGTAGAATAGATTGAAGTAAATAAAATATATATCATTCACCCCGAGTTAATAATGTATATAAAGTATGCTCGAATTAAAAATGATAAAATTGATATAAACGCAAAAAAATGTTAAATTACTGCTCAATAAATAATTTATTTGACTTAAACTAAATAAAAACAGCTACGATCGTTAAGGGTGTAGAATATGCGGCGATTTCCTAAATTTCCTGCCCGTTCTGCAACTTTTTTGCCTAGATATTTGCAGTGGCAAAGTTTTGGCAAGGGTCGCGTGGTGGCACGTGTTGGTCGTTGTAGCTTACGCTGGAGAGTTATTACAACAACCTCAGTCGAAGCAACAACAACAGCAGCAACAGCAGCAACAGCAGCAACAATAGCAACTATATCAATAGCAACAACAAGTGTACTGCTAACATGCATACTTATATTTATTAATGGGCACTCCGATAAATCTCAAAACGAGAGACGCCTCTGCGACCACTGGGCTCGGCTCAACGTCAATATCGTCATCGTCATTATCAGCAGCAGCACCATCATCATCATCATCATTACCACCATCTTCATCATTGTCGTCGTCATAACAAAAGCTTAGCGAAGTTGCCGCAACTTTTCCAATAATAAGCTCAAATGAATATGAGAGCCGAGAGCCGAGAGGCGAGAGGCGACAGCGTCACCCAACAAAAGATATTGCCAACTTTTTGCTTCACATTTTTTTGACATGTGGCTCAGATAATTTTTGTGTGGTGGCAATTTGATTAAAGGCCCAATCATTCGATTGGCAACCAGCGCCCTAGGCTCAAGGCAATTATGTACCAACAAGGATTTAGTTCAACAAAAAATGACAAGCACAATCCATAATAATCTGCAAATATATTATGCAAAATCAGACAAAGTACGTGCGCACACCAAATACACCAAGTACAAAATACAAAGTTCAACGCAAGTCCAAAGTGTGCAGGATTTATTTCATTTTACAATTTGAAAAGTGTCGCAATTTTCAGACCATGATAATCTCCAGATTGGTTGACTGATTGCAGCATGCAGTGCGGTCGGATTAAATATAGTAATTAAATAAATTTCTGTTAAATATTAAATTATTATAATCAATACACATTTTAGTTGAACAATTATTGCTTACATGCTCAACTGGCTCTACTTAATTTCAATCACAAATCACGTGCTTATTAATAAAACGTTTTATTGCAATTTAATAATTAAAAAAGGATAATTCTTCCATTTTCCTTGCTCTTATTTTCTCTCTTCATCTAATTTTAATTTAACTACCGCTCATTTCAAATTTTCTCAAATTGAGTTTCCAATCCTCTTACGTTAAGTAAATTTGTTCGAATATTACGTCTTTTAGTGTAATATATTTATCTGCCTTTCATTTTCATTTATTATTTAATTGGGATTCAAGTCTGATTTCTGAGGAAATATGTTATTAAAAATTTTCTTTTCTACCCAAATATTCATTAATTTAAATTAAATGAAATAGACTAGAATGCCTAACTGTGTAATACGGCATATTTGGATACTACACATTTAAGTATGCCAATTTAAAATGAGTGTTTGAAGTGAGCAACTTGTAACTAGCTTTCCACCGTCATTTGCATAACAATCTCAAATTACAGAGATTGCTCAGTGGCGAGTGCGATTTCTTGGGTGCAACCAAGTTTTTGGCAACTCAAGTGTTGACAGCACGCGAATGATTCAGTTTGGTTCTTGGCCCAAAAGTTGTTTGCTTGCCGCCGCCGACGACGACGACGACGCCATTAACAAGCCAAGTCAATAGCAAAGACAAGAGCCGGGTTAACGTTAGCCCAGCAGTCTCATTAGGTGCCGTACGTCCTGTATATATATATATACCAAGGGTTGTGTCCTGTTGTCCTGCCCGTCCAAATACACAAAACGCTAAGCCCCCGTCTGCATTTAGGCATTGTCAACATTTCGTGTAACAGTCAAAATCGTCTGGCAGGAAATGAGTTTGCTTTGGAGGCCACCCACGAGACACGGAGACAGAGAGAGCTTGAGAGTTGGGTGGAAGGGTGGAGTGCGCTCTGTCCAGGAACAGGAAGTTCGCTGTCATAGTTGCTGCCATAATTATCTTGTTTACAAGGTGAAGGTAGCCTGGCCAACAACGCTGGGCCTGACTTGAAAATTTATGACTGTACAACACATTGGGTATATTAATTTGAATATGATTGCCCTTGGGTGCCAGCCGGTTTGCCAGTTCATAATATCAAGTCGGCCAACACACACACACACACACACACACAATCACACACTCGCATTTAGTATGCTCATGAAATATTTGTGTTGCAGATTAGTAAAATGGACAATTTTGTTGCTTTTGCTCATGCCATTAATTACAGTTTTCACTCTCGCTTACAGATCTAAACACACACACACACACACACAGCTGCCATGGCTTGTACAATATTTGGTGACAATTATTAATCGTGTCGCCTGTCGTCAGAGCCGTCGCCCAACTTGGCTTTGCTTTTGCCGTGACCGTATCAAAAATTTCAAGTCTCAACTTGTGCCAAATTTGTTGTTCATTAGCATTTTGAAAAGCATGGATTGCATGCAATGTCCTTAATTGAGTTCACTGGCATTTTGGGGTCAGACCGATAAAGAAGCTGGTCCAAGGCTAAGCTGAGCTCGTATTCCAGCCCTGGTCAATGTTGCAAGTAACATACAGAAGTCTCAGCACGGTATACATATAATTAATGGCTTACCTTGATTACACACTAATGCGGCAATCAGTCGAGCATTACTATTAGTAGCAATCATAAATTCAGCATTCACTCAAACATATATTTTGAATACATCGCAACTCCGTCTAGACGAGATTTAACACAAGAAGAGATTACAAGTTTCTGCACCGCAAACTAATGATGAAGCAGCTTTGATAGAGATTAATAAACAGCCTAGACAGCCTGCACAAATGATTGACAACTGAGCGAGAGTGTAAGATGTTGGCTAATGATGTTAAATGAGATAAATGTGCAACTTTATATAATAGTAATATTGTATATATAAATAGATTAGGTTTCCACATTTGTAACTGAGAGATAGTTAAAACAAATATTGTTTTTATTAAATAAATAGTATATTAAAATAAAACAAATAAAAACTTTAATAAGTTACGTATGGGACAAACGTGCGTATACGTGATAAAAGCTTTACCTCCTTCACATTGCATTTACATGCAGTATTATTTCAGTGTGACCAACTTGTCATTAAAAGAAACGATGGCAAGCCATGTGTTAGTATTTACAGTATGTGTATTTGGGTATTTTTTATTAAAGCAACCGCTTCGGCGACTGAGCGAAATTTAAGACGAATTTGCTGCCTAATTGATGGAGCATTCACTTTGTAAGCACTTGCTGTGAACTATGTAAACTCGAGCTACCAAATTAATTTATCATTACCTCTCCAAAGCAATCTGAAAAGCGCTACTCAAAAACTAAGCCAGCCGAATTTACAAACGTCTGGCACAAGTCAAGTAACCAGAGGCGAAGAAGAAGCCGACGAACACGATGATGATCGCGATGATGGCGATGATGACGATGATGAGCTGAAACCCTTCAGTAAGTTCATTAGCCCACAAATGGGTTGAAATAATGCGGCAGTTTTTGCTAGCAGCTAAAAGCAAAATCAACAAGAACCAAGCGACTGCAAAGAAAATACAAATTAATGGCAAATTAATGAAATCTATGGCGGCACAGCCGGAATGAAAACGAAAATGAAACTGAAGAAATTGCAAATTGAAAGAGAAGGAGAAAGAGAAAGAGTGGAAGAATGAGAGCAAAGCGAAGCAGCGAACCCAAAAATGCCGCCAAAAGCAACAACTGGAAATGTGTCAAACCACTGCAACAACTTCTCTCCCCGCTCTCTCTCTCTCGCCCACTCTCTCTCCTTCTCTCTCTCTACCCCTGCTTGTAATGAAACCCACAGCAAAGCGTGCAAAAGCGTCGAGTGAAGGAATTTGCAGTAATTAAACAATTTTACACTGACGCAACCCTCCGGGGTCCGGATGCTGGCAACTCTCGCGTTCATTACGCCAATTTTTCAGCTCAAGTGTTGCATTTTGTTTGCGCTAATATCCGGGACTCGGCAGAGTCCTTTTTATCCTGCTACCTCAACTCGCTGCAACTGCAAAATGTTTATGAGTGCCTGCAAATTAGCTCAAATTAGAGGCGAGTGCCCAGAAGAGCGACAAAGCAGCGCAGCTAACTAGCCGGGCTAATTATTAAAGCAGCTGCCGCTGCAACTGAAGCTGAAATTGCTTAAAGCCACCAACGCGATCCAGAAATCAGAAGATGGAAGATAGAAGTGCTCACCTTGAAGGCCTCGAGGCGCTCAAGGCGAAACAAATTGTTCGACTGACTCTTGTTGACAGATATCCGACCAAACTAATTTCTCTTCTGGCCCAAAACGTGGTTGCCAAATTTGTAGGCCAAGACGACGACTCAGAGAACGACAGCGACAGCGACAACGATAACGGCCAGAGACAGAGACAGAGACAAAGACAATTGAATTAGAAAAGCGGAGCACAGACAGCAGATGACAAACAAAGAGACATCCCATATAACAGAGTATAGTTGACCATGTGAACATCTTATTTCAAGGATAATAGATATCAAACAAGCAAACAAAATGGGGACAGTCAACACACACACACACACACACATACAGAGAGGATGAAATTGATGACACGAGAAGTTGACCTCGAACAAATTTGGTGCTGAGTAAAGACCGCATTAGCTGCAAATAATTTAGCCAATAAATTAACTTTAGTGCAAATATTAAAGTGCAAAATAATAATAAAGAATTTTGAATAAAACACATCTAGCAAAACAATTTACAATTTGGCTCTATTAACAGCTATAAAAACAATCAAAGAAAAGCAAACTACAATTTCAAATACTCTGACAAAATATAAACAAAAATTAAATTATTGGTTATTAGCATGACAACTTTATGAAGTAGTTACCCAATTTTTAAACAAAATATATCTAGCAAAAAAGTGAAGAAAAACATTCTCATGTAACTCCAAATTCAAATACTCTGCCAATATTAAATTATTTGTATTTTACATGACAACTTTATGAAATATTTAACAAAACTATAATACCCTCTATAAGAGCATGTCTAGCAAAAAAAAAAAACATTTGCTGGAATGCAAAATTGAATTGCATTTAATTGCAAACAAATTAAAATAATTAACTTTTCACACATGACTTCGTTATGAAATGCCTAAATTTATTGACACAATTGTAATTAATTTCATGTCCGCAAACGCAACAAATTGCAACTTAAAATTAAATTTAAAAAAATAAATGCCATCGAAAGTTGGTGAACTCTCAAAGCATAAAATATGAATACATAATAGATGTGTGAGTTGTGAGTTGAACTTAGTTGAGCATAAGTTAAACTTCTGAAGCAAAATAAATAAATAAACTTAAAGCAAGCGGAGCCCAAGCTGCTTAGTTATTCACTCACCCATTCACTTTGACTCACACACACTCACACACACACTCGTAGGGATCGACAACAATACAATTACATAAATGTGGTTTAGGCCGTGGGGCATAATAAGGCAAACTGTAAAGCAGCGTCAATGAAGCGTTATACATAAGAATGTATTAGTCTTCGGCAAAACGAAAGCATAAAGAAACGAACGAAAAGCAAACAAAAGGAGCATATAAATTTGCTGGCCATCAATCAAAAGAGCATTCCAATGCCCAAAAAACGACAGCGCCAAATAGCAGGGGCAAATGGCCGTGAGAGGAAGCGGAAGTATAACGAGCAGCTTCCATACTTCGCACCGGAAGCACAGCCGGCAAAAGGTAGCGGCCATGCCCCGAAAAGGAAATGCCAGCTGAAAGAGGAACTAAATGCCATGCAAAGACGCAGCACTGAGGAGGGGGCAACTGCTTGGCAGGTAAGTCCAAGTCGCATTCTTTGCCGGTGTGTGACAATAAACAAGCTGACGACAAACAAATAGACGGCCTACAACTTTGTTTATACAAACACACACTGAGCCACATTGCGTATACGCCACCAGCGCCGCAAAAACAAGCAAATGCGCCCTTTGACACACTCTTGCACACATTGTGGTGTAGCCTGAGGTAGCCAGAGCTAAGCATAGCCACAGTCGCACACACTTGCCACACACACTTGCCACACAGACGCAGTTCTCGCTCTCGTTGCTATTGTTGTTGTTGCTTAAGTATTTACGGCCTCGGTGGCGAAATGAAACAAGCGCGAACAAAGTGTATGCGAGAGCCAGAGCTGTGAAGGCACAGCGTGGCAGGGGGCAGTGTCGTGTGGCACAGACAGCGACACAAATAAGCAAACAAACAGCTCAACATCCATGCACAGTGGCAGGGCGCATATGACGCCTGTTAATGCCACGAGAGTCGCCTGCAAAAATGCTGCAGCCAACTACATGACAAAGTTAAAGAGTTTGCCTAAAGTTAGTACAGTATAATGTCGATGCTTATTTTATTTTCGTTTTGAAGTTGACAAAGAATTGCCGTTGTTAAATTAAAACAGGGGAAAAAAACTTCAAAGAATCTTAAAGTAATACATTTGAAATTAAAGCCAAATCTGAATAAAACCAACATTTAAAATTATTGCACATCTAACTATTATACACACAGCAGCACATCATTTTACCTTAATAATAATTAAAATAAACATTCTGTTCTTCATAACAAACATTTTGCTGTATACACAAAAGTGAAACAAATACAACCAAAATTATAAGTACATTAAAATAAAACTTCGAGATATCAGAGTCAGTAACATGTTGAATAATATTTTTAGAATAACACATTTTCTATTATATTTTGACTTGATAACACTTCAAATAAACATTCAACATAATAAACTTTCCTCAACTATACAATAGCAGAAAATGTCGGTAAAATGTAATGACAATCTGCTTAATCTAAATGCAATTACGCCTCATAAACTCGGCTGAAATACTCGCTGGCCATTTTATTTACTGCTGCGGACATTTTATGACGAGAGCAGTTTCATTTGTGGAGCGACCCTCGCATATGTAAATTGTGGAATAATCAGGCGACCACAGATATCACGGACAATTGCTGGCAGGACACGCAGGACGCAGTTCCCTGTGCCGCATATGAGATAGCACGTATGTTGTGTGCTGCGAGTGGCAAACTCAGCTCAAAGGAATTTATAATATGAAGTTAATTTATCATTCCGTTTGGCAGGCGAACTGGAGACTACGTCTAAATATCCTTGGCTACAAACAAGCAAAAAAAAAGCGGAAACAAGCAAGTTGAACTGTAAACTGAAATAGGGACTGCGATTCCAGCAGTCTGAGAGAATCCTATAACTGCGACAGTAAAGTGCTCATAATTTGTGGTAAGAATAGACAATTTGAGTCTTCTAGCTCTGGATGTGGCTGTAACTGAAGCTCTCGTCATTGTTTTTGGTCAGCTGAAAGTTGATCTATGCTGAAGGTCATTCATTCATTTCATTTCATTTCGCCTCGGTTTGTTTGTTTGTGTTTGTGTGTCTTACGTATTTTGTTTTGTGGCTTTTTTATGGCTCGCCAGTTGCAAACTATAATTTTGTACGTTTATTGCTAACTGGCTTTCAAGCATAAAAGAAGCAGAGCCAAAACTAAGAAGTTTATGTTTGCCTTGAAAAAGTTTTGGCTGAAAACTCATTAAAATGTAATGGCAAAATATAAGAAGAAAATCCTTCTGTTTTTATTTTAATGCAAGTGGACGTGGACGTGGAAGTGCGAGTATTTTCTCAGACGTAAGAAAAATGCAATCATATGTTCCATAAGGCAGCTTATGCTTTTTATTCATAACAAAAGCCTGCCCCATGAACTGAGGCATGAAGAGACTGAAAGCGAGAGCGAGAGAGCGCTACAAAAATGCAACATACCGCAAAATACAATAACTCATTCAAAACCCAATTTGTTTCCGGCCTGTTTCCCCAACGAATTAATTATGATATCAGCATAACAATTTGCATAACCTCAAAATGAAAGCCAGACATGCACATATACTTTGCCATTCACACACACACACACACGCACACACACGCGCAGAGAGAGAGAGAGAAAGAGAGAGCTGACAGCATATCTGCCATGGTACAAATGAAATAAAGCTCGTTTTCCCCAAATGCCATATCAGCTCAGCAGATGTATAGCCAAAGATACAATATAGCAGCCGAACATCCAAACATTCAGCCTCCACCCACATTCCCTTAACTACAACAGCATCAATATTACAATATAAAAACTCATACGAGGCCACATACGTGTTATTCATACTCTTCAGCCGCAAGTTCTATTACAACCCCATCAAGCATACAGCTGTTTGCATAAATTAAATAAATATATTTACGATAATTATAAACATTTAAATATATATAATTGCATAGATAAAGCTGTATCCATACAAGATTTTAGAACGACATAAATATTTCTTTTTATTTTATAAAATTGCATAGATAAAGCTGTATCCATACAAGATTTTAGAACGACTTAAATATTTCTTTTTATTTTATAAAATTGGCCAAAATATTTTTGGTTTTCAAAGCTTTTGTCTCATTATAAATTTGTGCACATCAAAATAAAATGTTAATTATATTAAGAGTCATAAATATATTTATTCAAACTCATGTATTTAAAATGAATATTCATTTCCGCTTCTAACATTTTCATCTTTTGAATTCCTTTATACTTTTTTTCCAATTTATTTTCTTGAATGGAAATCCATTCAATAACTGCTGAGTGCATTGCGAGTTCGACTTGAATTGGCAGATCTTTAGCCTTTTTTTAGCCATATCTCGATGTGGCAGTGTGTCTTTTGGTCTGATGAAATTGCATAATCGCTTCCAGTTGTTGCACAATTATTGAAATGTGTCTGTGTTGACCGCCCACAACAGGCTGGGGCTGCGATGGCGCCGAGCATGAGGTTTGAGTTGAGTAGAAGACACAGCCAGAAGGGGAGGTGGGGGTTGCTGGAGAGGGGAGAGGGGAGAGGGCAGAGGAACAGGAAGCAACCGCAGAGCCACGCCAAGCAACGAGCCGTAAAATTCACTCGACGCTGGCGCTGGAAGCGCGTGCTGCAAAAACGCAAACGCAAAACGCAAATGAAATGCCATTTTTCAGTACAATGCCAACAACAAAGGCAATCAAAAATTTATAGGCGACGACAGGCAGACACATTGGGAGCACCGACATTCATTCTGTGTGGATGCATCGATGTGGATGCGAATGCGAATGTGAATGTGGATGTGAATGTGAGCGTGGACATGTTCGTGGACTGTGAATTGTGGACGGTGGCTGTCGGTCGGCTGTTGTTGTCTTTTAAACATGAAACATTTAATTGCCAAGTTGCTGCAAATTGCTAGCAACATTATTTGACCAGCAAAGTGGACAACTGGCAAATGGCAGAGCACAATTGGCAGCTTGTGGCCAAGACGCAGGCCACGCTGCATTGCAGACAATCAGCGACAATTAAATGACCGTAACATGGAAAAACAATGCAAGCGCTTTAAGCAGCTTGTCATATAAATGGAATATCTCATTTGGCTCCCCGGCTCGATAGCCCTGACAATCGAAACTCTTGGCACAACATGGCAAAGGCTGTCAATTTCAGTTAACCGCTCCGAATGAAAGCAAACCCAAGCCAGGCCAAGCCAAGCCAAGCCGAGCCGAGCCAAAGTCAAGTCAAGCCAAAGTCAGTGGCACAGCAAAATTGAAGCGAACTCAACAATGCAACCGCACAGAGGAGGCGACACTGACACTGACAACGACAACGACAACGACAACGACAACGACAACAACAGAGCGGGCATTTTCACATGCAACTTCCGTTTCCGATTCGCTTTTGTCTGCCTTCGATTCTATTCTTTCGATTGCGTGTTTTTTTCTCTATTTGCTCTCCAGTTTTTTCTTATCCATTCAACGTTTAGCTTTTGGGCCTGAAACAGCAGAAGGCCAACAAAAACACCGAACTCGGCCGGAGTAACAACAATTGGCCTGCCAGTGACATGCCTGCAGATTGCTACCAATAGGGACACCATTTTGCCAGCTGGGCCCAGCGATTGCCCCTTTGCTTGTCGGGGTGTGTTTGAGCTGCTGTAGAACACGTGTTGCCACATTCCGCAGCAGCTGCTGCCCGATGCATTCCCTTGATTGAATTTGCCAACAGCCAACAGTCAACAGACTTTTTACAGCATGACAATTTTAATGCGTGCAGCGATAGGCTGTTAACTAACAGTCGACTGTTAACAGCAGTTAAATGCATAACAATGCGGTTGTCTTGACTGAATTTGGCAACAGCCAACAGACTGTTAACTAACAGCCGTCTGTTAATTATAATGTGGTGATCGAGCAGACTGTTAATTAACAGTCTAGCGTTAACAGCATTTGAATGCATCAAATTTTCATTGATTTTCTTAACGAAGATTTTTCATCGTTCGTTTTTTCTTTGTTTTGAGTTAAAAGCAAATGAATCACCGCCATTTTAATGACCGCCGTTACTCAGACACTCTTTAAACATTTGAGTTATTCAAAGTTCGCTTACCTTTTATTTGCCAATGCGTCAATCACAATTTTCTTTGTTGTGTCTGTTGTATTGTTTATGATAGCCATCTAAAGTCCACATGGCAGTTCAACCCCATTTGATTATTACCAAGTTTTACCACATTGCGGACTCAAATAACAATTAGAGCTGAGCTCACATAACTACCCCAAGAACAACAACAACAACAACGACAACAACTGCAAACGGACCCCAAAAACAATTCAATTATCTCGAGTCAGTTCAGTGAAATGTCCGAGCTGCAACAGTTCTCGGTGTCGCATCAAATGAAAGTCACTTGCACTTTCAAACAAATTACTTTTAGCCACAACTCCGCTAAGTCTGCGAGCAAAGCCAACGCAAAAACTTAATAAATCCCAACTTGGCTCGCTGGCTGATTATAAAACTAAACTGCAAGACAGCACAAGGCATAATAAAACAAAGGCTAGTCTAGCGTTGAAAACGCTGACGATTTGATGCTCTTCAATTACTAATTGAATTGTAGCTCTTACATTTTGCAATGTGAAAATAAAAATTATGTTATGGAAACTACGTTCTATTATAAATAACTCATAAAAATAATTAATTCCACTACAAAAAATAGAAATGAAAATAATGTATAACTATGTAAATATACTTTAAAAAAATAAAAAATATTGAATCTGCTTGTCTTAGATTAAATACTCTTCGAATTCGAAATAAAAATATAATAAAGCAAACTTCATTAAATTTCGAATGAATCATATAAATATTTTACCCAAAATGTAAACAATAAAAATTCGAAATAGAAATATAATAAAGGAAACTATATTACGATTTAGTTGAATATACAAAATTTTATTCAGACCATTTTATATGAAAAAGTTCGTCAATAACTTGAATAAAACAATTGTCAATAAAATTTTGTTAACCAAGTGTAAGAGCCGTCGTAAAAGAAAGGGTATTTGGATTTACAAATGTAATCGAGAGAGTGGCAGCGACGGATAATAATCAGCAGTGTTTGCCTGTTTCATAAGGAGGGGACGAGAGCGAGATAGCAGAAAACAGTTACACATAAATGTATATACGTATTTTATATTCTTTTTTTTTTGCAGTTATTTGCAGTTTTTATAGCAGTTTCCCTTGACGCAAGTTCCTGTTCGTGCTGCTTTGTCTCTGGCACGAAGTGAGGAGCAGCTTCATTATGCTCGAATGTCGCATAATAAAAATGTCAAACGGCGACAAATATGACAGGATATACGATACTAATGAACTGTCAGTGGGTCCAGGATGTGACCGTGTGGCCGCCAGCAGGGAAAACCAAAAAAAAAAAAAACACACAACGAATAAAAAGAGAAGAGAAAAGTTATCGCGAATTGGCAATTCGATTGTTGCGGATTGAGTGGACTCGACTGTCGACTCCCTTCCTGGCCATTCTCTCGACCCAGACACAGACACAGACACAGACACAGACCCAGTTACTTAACAAGCGGTGAACGTACAATGGCCAAATGGAAATTGGATTTCTTGTGCGAAGTTTGGACAATAGATGGCGCCACGGGCAGCTCAGCAGCCCTGATTGCTCCTCCAGCGAGTGAGGGCATGCAAGAAAAATTTTAATTAAAATTATGGCAAGCCAAATGACTAGCTGAGTACGGCGATCAGCAGGAGTGCTTCCCGTCTACATATATATATCATATATATATATGTATAACCGACGTAGGTTAAACCATTGCCTGGGCAACTTACTTCTGGAGATTCTTGGACACAAAACTTTTGACGAGTTCTCGCACAAGTCGCACAGTCGGCATTCGCCATTCGGCAAGCGGAATGCAAAAACTTTTTTGGTTGCAGATGAAGTAGAAGTAGAAGTTGAAGTTGCAGTTGCACAGTTGCAGTTGTAGTTGGGAAAAAGGACACACAGCGCACACAGGATGTCGACGGGAGATTGCCACACAAATGAGCAGCGGCAACGGAAAATGCACAAAACTTAACCTAATGAACATTAAGATAATGCAACAACAAGCGGGGAGGGGAGTGGGCGACCCTGGCGGACTGCTTTGGCTGTCCCAGGGCTACATAATTCTGCATTCGACCTCAGAGCAGCCACAAAAGTTTTGCTTACTACAACTGAACCTCAGTTCTCCCTCTCCCACCCCCTCTCCGCAATCTGCTGCCCTTGGCGTCCGTCTCGAAATGCAGTCGGAAACTTGCGTTTGCCATTTGCCAGTTGCCAGTTTGCATTCTGGAAGCAACATAAAGTTTTTAGCTTATGTTGTGATTTTTATGGCTAAAGCAATAGAGCGACAGGGCGAGAGAGAGAGAGGGAGAACTCTGGCTGACTGGCACACCAAAATGAAGATAAGTTTTATGTGGCGCGGAAATTAAGAAGTTTGTTTATTGTACACAGAGCAGCACATAGCTTAAGCAATGCATGTCCCTTGTCCTTTTTTAGTGCTCTTCACGCATATCTCCTGCTGCCTCGCAAATGACTTCAATGTTAACGACACTGTCATTAGCTGCTCGTGTTTGAAAGTGTGCAAATGTTATTAAATGTATTAAGAATTCATTAGTTGTCCTTATGGCCAGTGTCAAAGCAAAGCTCTGGGCCATCATTAAATATGCATTTATTTTATTATTATCAATCTTCAATTGTGTGCGGCTCAATAAGCCCACCTGGGAAGCCCCCTTAATGCGCTGTCAATGCTTTTGTTTCCACTTTGTTTAGCATGACAAAAGACAAAGCGACAAGTCACGGCAAAAGTATGAGTTTTATTAAATAATAAATCTAATTAGAAATTCGTCATGCCAGAGACACAACGCAATTACACTTAAATTAAATTAAATACAAATAGTTAAAAAGCTGGCATTATCATTGTCAAATGTGCATCAGTTATTCAGCAAGGCGTGTGATTTAATTTAATTATTATTTGTTCAGCCTGAAGGCTTTAGTTGCACTGGCTTGCAACATCAAATTTAATTCTAAGTTTCAAATAAAATAATATTAATAATAATACTGATTGAGTTTAAATCAAATAAATTTTATTTAAATTTAAATAATTAAAAATTGTTAGTCCTAATAATCTTGGATACATATAGAAAAATAAATCCAAAAATCTATTATTATTAGTCCACAAAATCAAGTATGGTAAACATATTTTGAGCTCACTCTGACAGCGTTCAACGCAATTTAAAAGAGTTAGAAGCTTTTCAACAAATTAAGCAAACTATTTAAATTGGGAAGCGGAGGCAGGTGCTCAAGCATGTTGTGGCAAGCCAACACGAAGCGGCGGCAACGTGTGGCAAATGTCGCCAAAGACGGCTAAGTAAAAACCCAAACACGTGCCGCACCAACTCCAACTCCAACGCCAACAACTTTGCTGACTGTCTCTAAATTAACTTGCTTGCAACGTGGGGCAAACACAAAAAAAAAAATACTTGTATATGTGGCATATGTGAAAAGAAAGGGGGAAGTAAATAATCATGGCTAGTTGAAGTAACGAGTGCTCGTTGGGAGTTTGGCAAACCTCAGCTAAAGCCATAAAATGTCGTGAGACAACTTGCAGCAATTAATTATCCGCAAAGTTTTCAATTACAAGCCAATTACGCCCGAGCACATGTGTGAGTGTGTGTGTATGAGTGTGTGGCATATCACGTACCTGCAGCTGAGGCAAATAAAATTTTATTGAGCAGCAGCAGCAGCATCATCATCGTCAACTGTCGATTTCATTCACTTGCTGCTGACACGTTTTGCCAACACATCAGACAACGTTGATGGCGGCCAAATGAATGCGTCCCGCCATAACGGAAATGCAGTGAAGCGTCGGTGTGCGAGCGAGACAGCATGCACTTTGCAAATGGCTGACAAATATGGCGACCCAACAATGGCCGACTTCAGTTGCCGTTTCAGTTGTGTTTTTGCGTTCGCAAATTTACACGGAATCGCAATGGAATCGTGTCGAGAATAGGCAAGAGTGCAGAGCGAAATGCGGCAGAAATTCGAAATCGGAGGCAACAAATGTGTTGCGAGTCATTGTGGTCCATAATGCAAGTTGGCGCCGGAGGATATTGGTTTTTCGGCTGCTCTCTGTTGACGTTTCAAATGCACACTTAATTAAGCTATAATTTTCAATATTGTGCGAGTCGGACGAGCTATTGACATCCAATACAATTTGTTTGGCCAACAATCGCACACATACTCACACACACACCTTGGCTTTGATGTGAACTTGAATACTCAATTGAATCAATTTTACAATCCCAGGAAGTACATTTGAAATATATTTGATATAAAGCAGAAATTAAATTAAGCTTTATAATTATTTCATTATTTAAAGGATTTTCCATTATTTAAATTCAATTCTTGTTCCCTTTTTTTAAATCAATAATACGAGTTATATATACTCTTTTTATGCGTCAATTCTCATTTTCAACACTTGCTTAAAACAAAACTATTATAAGCAGTAGTTCATATCGATCGACAGCTCATTAAAAAAAGTTCCACGCCACTATCAATAGCATAATCGAAAGTTTGCCTATTAGGCATGGATCGATAGCTCATTTCCTCAAGTATACTATAAATATTATACTGCATTTATTATTTATTTACCACAGTCACTTAACAGCCGTTCTCGTTTTTGGGTAAACAATTGACCTTAACTATGACCCGTAAATTGACCTTTTATAAGCAGTTAATCTCCCGATATTACTAACTACAAATTGCCGCCCACATGTAATGTGCTCTAACTGACCCGCAATGAATGATTGACAATAATGTCAATACATATCAACCGGCGGCATGTTTGTCGAAAAACGAAATGGCCCAAATGGGTGTGAGTGTAAAGCCCAAACAAATTGAATTTAATTACACCACACTTGGGTACAAAATGCGGGAGTTTTCGTTCAATCAATTCTTGCTAAATTATTCAAATGTCAAGATTTGAAAGACAAACATGAAAAGTGTTTCCCAGCTTGACATCTATTTCCAGCACAATTAATATGAAAAACCATTATAAATAAAAGAGATATCTACCATCTAAATTGTCATGTTTAACTTAAAGTGGAGTTTGGACAATTGCCAACACTTGAATTATTTATGAAAATGTTAGCAGCCAACGTGTCACCTGGTTCGGGCCAAAAGAGAGTTCCACAAATGCCAAAAGCTCCTGGCCTGCGAGTACTCGCAAATTGCGCAAACGTGGAAGAGAGAATGCAGCCGCTTGAGTCTCTTTGCTTGCACGTGGCGTGGACACTTGAAAGGTTAGCAACACACTTCGCATCAGCACAATTCGATTTAACTCAAATTAAAATCAGCTGAGCGAGTGGAGTCCGAGGCGAGTCCCAGTCGAGTGAACTAACTGACCCTCTTTGTACATTATCCGGATACATTTATCTAAACATTGCCAATTGGATTCGTAATGTGCATGTTGGCCAGACAAAGCGACTGGATAACAGAGTAATGAGTTGGCCACTCGAATGGCAAATTCCGCTCCAACCTGCAGATGTGCTTGGCATACAATAAAGTGCGCTACATCCTTACAGCCAGTGAGGTTAGCAAATTGCAATTGAAAGCAAATTGTACCAAAACATGGCTAGAAGTTGAATCCGAAAGTTTGAATTATCGAAAATAAAATACTTATGCATTTAAGTCTCTAAAATTGTGCCAGAAAAATAAGGAAAACATGGACACCACAAAAATAATAATGTTAGGAAATCAAATCTCATTTTAAATAGAATATAAAAATATTATTTGCAATTCAATGTTCCATGTTTTTTAGCAATACAAATTTAAATTAAGTTCGCATATCACTTATTTTAAGTAGAGTTAAGAATTGACGCTAGAAAATCAATTTATAATTTAATAAATATTTATTTGTTGAGCTTTCGAATTGAATTTCTGATAGTATTAAGGGAACAAAGAGTCACCATGAGTAGATTTTACTTCAACATCTGTTCATCGATT
Organism: Drosophila ustulata; assembly: GCA_035047365.1. Classification (NCBI taxonomy): domain Eukaryota; kingdom Metazoa; phylum Arthropoda; class Insecta; order Diptera; family Drosophilidae; genus Drosophila; species Drosophila ustulata. The sequence continues at coordinate 28,909,486 of JAWNPT010000094.1, forward strand.
GCCTTAGCAGCTTGGACGCTATATATTTTAGACATTCTATTTTTAAATTTATCCAAAATAAAAAATAAATAATAATACAAATTTTAAATAATTTCTTTTGAAATTTTAATATCATTATTATGTAATCTGTTTACACTAAGCAGAAGAATTTGCGTATATGATGTGTTTACTTTCAGCATAGATTTAATTTAATTATTTTTTTGCTAATTACATATATAAAATATATTATTTTTGAAAAGTTAAATAAAATGAGTTAAAGACACATTTATTACGCTGTTAACTTATCATGCATTTATTTCAATACATTTTTTAAATAAAGTATAATTTATGGCTTCGAGATACACTTTTATCGCCTTTTAAGCTTAAGTAAATTGAAGTGAAATTCGAAGCTGAAGCCGAAGTTTGTTGCAGCTGTTGAGCAACGTGAAATGTGGACTGATTGCATAAATTACTCGACAGATCATTACCGCCAGGGTTATCTCACGTTACGCAAAGAGTAAAAGAGAGAGTGTGTGTGTGTGTGAGTAGGAGAGGGAGACGGATAGATAGTGTGTCCATATATCAATAGCCATATGCCAAGTGCAAGTAGAACTGCCATTAGGAGCAGGGCAGCCCAAAGGGCGCTACTCTACCTGGCAGTTAAAAACGAAATCCGGTGCGAGTCCATGGCAGAAAGTAAACTGAAAGGCGTCGATGTCGATGCTGCCGCATGTATGTGTGTTGATGTGTGTGTGTGTGAGTGTGTTGCAAGGACAATGGAAGCGAACTCACGGCGAACTGAATTGGGAAGCACTCAGTTAAATTGTTCAAACTGTCTGACGAGTGAAGTCCTTGCAGCCTGGCAAACAGCACAGAGCAAAGTGCTTGCCATATAGCAGTGCATAGATAACAAACGAGTGCAAGGATAACGAGCGCCAGGACGAGAACGAGCATGAGAACGAGCACGAGCACGAGCACGAGGACGAGGACTATGGTTTGAGGTCTCTAACCGCGCCGGAAGTGTGCGAAAAATGGCGCAACAGTAAAAGTGCCGAAGACATTGAAATATTGAAATACAATTGGTTTAGGATTTTGGAGCGCGCGAGCACGCGAATCCTTGCGAGTCCTTGCGCGTCCTCAGAGTCAAAGGCAGTTTTTGGGGCACTTTAAAACCGCATCAGGAGGCAAGCTTAGCCTGAGTGCCTGCGTTACCCAAAAGACATTGTGGTCTCGCTGTCAGCGACAGGCAGAAAGCAGGCAGGGCCCAAAGTGCAAATCCTTTTTCGTACAAACAACGTTCTGCTGTACTGTCGTTGCTGCTCCTTCGTCAATCAACGGCGGCTTCGCCATTGAGTGGGACACGTTTCGGCACAAAGTTTCCTGCTGAGCCAAAGTTCACCACAAACAAGGCGACACATGACACGTCCTCAACTCGACTTCCAGCATCTCGTCTCCGCATCTCATCATCTACTTCGCCTTGGGATTATTTTTAGTTTTGCTTCGACTATTCTTCTGCTGCTGCTGCTGCTGCTGCTGCTGCTTCTGCATTTCGGCACTGTTTTAAAGTTTAAAGCTCTTTTGTGGCATATTTGCATATTAAGTGGCATGCGTTGAACGTTTGCAACAGCCAACAGCGCTCGAGTGTGCTGTGTAGAGTGCGGTGTAGTGCTGTGTAGTGTAGTGTTGTTGGAGTGTTAGCTCCACTCGACTTCACAGTTCTCTGCTCTGTTCTGTTTTGTTCTGGCTTTTTGTGCGAACCCCCGTGCCAGGTGTTGCTGTTGTTAGTTTACGTAGGCTTATTGTTGAGCCCCAAACCGTTGTGCCAACTTGCAAAATGTCAAAAATCACTGCCTGCTCCGGATTAAAGCTCTCTCTCTCGCAGTCCCATTCTGTATGTGAGTGGGGTAATAGTGTGTGTGTGTGACTTTGTGGGCAACGCCTACGTCTAAATGTCTGTTAAGACTTTAAAAGCCACACACAAGCTAAAAACTCAAATTACCATAGATAAAAGGCTTTTCAAACTCTCATTTTACACATTATAATACTCAGTTAACATACATTTTACATATACACATTCTTATATCACTTTATAAAATCCATAATAGTTTTGGCGTCCATTGTCGAATCTCTCTAATCACTAAGACACTGAGTATTTCAAACGATCTCATTAAAAGTCTAAATAAAATAATAAAAAGTTAAACGCTTAATTCGAATAGCAAATATAGGTAATATGAATTGCATCGCTTCTCCTGCGAGGATAGTTTGTCAAGCATGAAATATATATAGAATATATATAAGAAATAAATATATAGATCCCTTTTCCTACTAGGATAGTTTGTCAAGAAATAAATATATATAAATAATCGAAATAATATCGCTTCTCTTGCGAGGATAGTTCGTCACGAGATAAATATATATATGGAATATATCGCTTCTCCTGCGTGGATAGTTCGTCAAGAATCAAGTGAATTTCACAAAGTCTACCTCAACGCCTCTGGTCTCCACCAGCAACACAGCCGGCTGCGAACAGCCATTGACGACGCCATCGACACAGGCCCGAACCGTGATGCGATAGTATTGACTGGGCAGCAGATTGGTCAGATTATAATACTGCTGGGTGCCCGGCACCTTGATGCTGTCGCTCAGGTCCTCCTCGGCAATGCATTTCTGTTCGATCTGATTGGCCACGGAGGCATCGTCCGTTTTGCACTTGGGCTGATCGTGCTGAATTATGAATTTCTCCGGTTCCAAGTCCTGTATGTTGCGAGCCTGATCCTCCACATATTGACGATACCTCTCATACTGTTCGGCCGAATCGTCGATGACTGTTTGATTGGTGGCAGTCGCATTGCCTGCTAAACTTCCATTAACTGCAGTTGCATTTGTTGCCACAACTGTTGCATTTGTTGCTGCCACTTGAGTTGCATTTGTTGGCATAACTATAGAAGAGTTTGTTGCCACAACTGTAGTTGCATTTGTGGCAACAACTATAGTTGCATTTGTTGCCGCAGCTTGAGTTAAATTTGTTGCCGCAACTATTGTTGAGTTCGTTGCAATAGCTGCTGTTGTTGTTGTACTCGTTTCAACAGCATCTTCCGTGGGACTCTCGTCATCTAGATGTTCAAAGCTCACCACCCTGCCGAACTTTTCTTTCTTCTTGGCCAGGCGTCGTCGACGTCTAAAAAAAGGATATTTAATTAAAATTATTTATTATTATAAATATTTGGCTTTGCTTACACATAGATGAGATCGGGCAGCGCCTCCTCGTAGGTTGTCTGCGCCCTATTGTAATACTGCTCAACCTCCGGCTGAGGTCCCGAATAAAATGGCTGCAGATCGTTGCACTCGCAATCGGCGGCATCGACGTTGCTGAATGGCTTCACGGTGGCATAGTTCTTGGTACTGTTTTCCGCTTCGGTCAGATTATGCAGCTCAAAGTTGAGAAGGTAGTGGCTGATGTTGCCATTGGGGCGATGCGGTGGCCACCAATGCACCATCTTAAAAAAAAACACACAAATTAATGTAGAGAGAAAAAATAGGTTCTAAAAACAAGAATAAATTTCTTAAATTTGTGAGATTCACAATCGAAATTTTGTTAAGTTAACAAAAAAACTTGTTTTGAGTTTGATTCTATTTCGTTTCGAGACTTTGCTTTATATACTCAATTTTAATATTCTTGAATTAATAATAAATTTTTGAATTGGAAAAGTTGTTCATCTTTAATACAACAAAATTGTATTTTTTAAGAATGGTCAATCTAGAATTAAAATTAAAATTTTGTTTAAAAATGTACCCGCATGGCTTAATTTTTAAGTCATTGGTTTACTTTACTTAATTTGTTCTTTGATTTTATCTCATTTTTCTTTGAGAATATAATTTTAACTCACAATTTGAGAGACGTAGTCTGTGATGCCGTAGAGCCGTCTCACAGGACTCGGCTTGCTGGGCAGCGTGCGGAAATATTGAATCGTTGAATAGGCGTCGATATTCATGTGATAATCCAGACGAGTGATGGTCTTCACAAAGTACGCATACTGCGTGTATGGCTTCAGATTCGTGATCAGAAACCGACGACTCTTGCCCCTCGAGACGTTCATGAGCCAGCTGCAAACAATTCATTAATTAAAATTCAATATTTAAATTTATTATATTAAATCAAAATCTTACTTATCGTGACCACAGCCATGGCGACCGTCGTACATGGTAACGTTGCGCTTCGGGGCTTCCATATAGTGATAGGAATAACCGAGCAGCGTTTCCACATTATCGTAGATCATAAAGTCCAGCATAATGCTGACGGCCGTCGAGTTTATATCCTGAATTTGTGGCTCCAATTTAGTCACTGAATCGCCACAAATGACTCGCTCTCCATTCGAATTACGCGACACATCGGCTACGGATATTTCACTTTTTGTGTTTTTCAGCGATGGCATCAAACTCTCAATTTTATCGTAACACAATCGGGGATTCAAGTGGAAGAAAATTGTGCCATGCTGAATGGCCACCTGACGATTAGTTGGCCAGAGGTGCTCCAGGTGATAATTATTCACCACAAACAAGGCATATCTAAGAGAAGTTCATAATAATTATTTGATTTGTAATTAAGAGTTAAATTCTTATATACAAAGAGAAATTCAATTCTGCTTACTTATTTTCAATCAGTTTATCGCCGCGTATGGTGTCGAGATTCCTGAGAAACGTCAGCGACATTAGGGGCGTGGAATGTATCACCTTCAGATACCCTGTAATCTCCTTGATGCTGCCCAAAGCCTGTTCCAGCTCTGACACAATTTTCTCTGCAGTTATAAAGTTAATGCATTAAATTCATATGATAAAATAAAAGTATTTTATATTTTGACAATATATTGATCTTAAAAATTGCTTAAAACAAAATTCCATTCTCATAAACATTCTTGAAACCAGATTTCAATCTACTTTTGTAAGATAAAGAATCGTGTATCAAGATTGAAATCTACTTGTTATTTTCACATCATATGGACTTGATTTCAGAATGTTTTCTTCATCTTAGCACTCGTTTTTCTCTGAGTGTTTATTGATCTCGCAACTTGCCTTTGATATCCACCAGCTCGATGATCAGCGAACCTTCGATGGCCAAACAATCCCGCAACTGCTCCAAATCCGCGGCCCGCTTCACATGATAGACGCCCTTGCACTCCAGTTGACAACTCCTGCCATTGGCGTCCACAACTGTCTTCTGATTCTTGGGGCAGTGATCGACACAGCGATAGCCTTGGGTCAACGGAATCAATTTCCGTTGTCTGCAATCCTTGACGCTAATGCACTGGCGTTTGTTCAGTTCGTAGCTGGCAACGCATTGATCCACACAGCGTCCATTCCGCATGTAATTCGCACACAGCGAACAACTCTGAATGGAGCAGCCTGTGATGCAGTTGCGATCGCAGCAAGTGCCGTTCAGCTCGCAGCCAAAGCGACCACAGGCGACAGGACATCCCTCCGTCTTGGGGGCAGTCCATTTCCGCTGAGGCGCCTTCAGGTTCCAGCAGTTCCTGTTGCCCTTGCTGCGGTACGTATAGTCTGCAGATAAACCACCGCAAACAGGACAATGATTGGGCGACTTGTTGCCCTGAAAATGTATCAGACCAAATATTATAGACACATTAATATAATTAACTACAATTAAATGACAACTTAAAAATGAGACACTTTGATAATATATTGGTAAAAATGGTTTTTAAAATTCATTAAGATAATACAATTATTAATATAACCAAATTCTGTACAATCAAATATGTGAATTAAGGCACAGATAATGAATGAATATTTTAAATTTAAGAAGAATCCTATAAAAGACATGAGAATGACATGAAAGAGAGTTTATGCTTTAGCTCCACAAGTTATCAATATTTTTCAGCAATATTTTGTAATCAAATTGATTTAAATAACACATCAAAGAAAATGATAAACCTGATAAAAATTCATTTTTTGTTTAATTTTTCTTTTACGTTTATTATTATTATTTTTTTATCAAATGTAAAAATGTCTCTAGCATCACTTTGTTTATATTTATAAAAAAAAATGAGTAGCGAGTATCCCAAAGTCGAACACACTCGTTCTTTACTTGTTTTTACCTTTATGGTGAAATGCTGCTGGGAGCTGTTGCCGAGCAGATAGATCCAGTCGACGGTGTCCACGAAGCAGAGCATGGGATTGTTCTCGATGCGAATGCTGCCACGCTGAATGCGCAGCAGATGAAGCAGCCCGAGTTCCCGCAGATTGTGATTGTCGTAGACAACGAATGCATGCTGATCGAACAACAGCTGCTGGCCACGAATGAGCCGCAGCTTGGGGAAGATGTACTCGGCGGTGAGCAAACCCCTCGTGTGATAGATCAGCAGATATTCGGTGATTTCGGTGACATTGCACTGCAGATCGCTGATCTTAAAATTGCTCGGCAGCTGGAGATTCGCAATGTGCACGTGGCCAACTACAACGTCGCAGTTGCGCAGTTGCTGGAAGTCCGAGAGTTGGCGCAGCTCGAGGGAGCCGCAAATCTTCTCAGCCCCACTGACGATGACCAGGGGGCAGAGCAGGAACAAGCCGAGCAGAGAGCGCCACATAATGACGCTGACACATTCAATTGAGAGCACTTGACCCGGCTGAACTGCGAGAAGAAGGCGGAGAAATAAACCGAGTGCACAATTAGCGCCACGCTATAAATTGTCCAATTGAATGCCAATGTCGTTGGGAACGATGAGTTTACTATATGCTGCGGTCGCTTCGATTCTATTTTTGTATCGGCTTCCGAGTGCCACACGCGCTCCGTTGACGACGACGTTTCGGTTTCAACTGATTTGGCCTGCCTGGCGAGCAAAACGAAACCAAATGAAACGAATCGTTCCCTGGCGATTGCGTTCGATCTTTTCAATTAGCTAAAGCCCTGCTCTGCTCTCCATCTTTATTTTTTGCCGATTATTGTTTTTGTTTCGCATTTTTAGACCCTGCCGGCAATTCTTCTCCGCACACCAGCTGCAAATGGTGTGCACACTCTGCTAATTATCCGACGTCCACTGAGGTTTACCACATTTTGAAACTGGTGTAAAGCACAAACAAAAAGTGCGAGTCTCCAGGGGCTTCACTTTGAGGGGACATTTTGTGTGGTGTAGCATTTTCAAAAAATAAAGAATACATTCCAAAATACTACAAAATTATTAGTTTTAACATATCCTATATAAAGATAATGAAAATATTGTTGAAGGTCTAATGCGCTTGAATATTTAAATCCCAAGAGCAACAAAATTAAAAAACAAAGAAAAAACATTTAATTTATTAATTTTTTAATATTTAAAATAAGAAATTCTGTAGAATTCAAATATGTGTGTATTATTCACAATTTTAATGATTTGAATAGTACAAACACAATTTAAAACCTTCTTTTTTTATTTTTTGATATATATTTATTCTTATATTTATAAAATTCACGCATAAAGAAAATAAAAATATACTATAGATTTGACATTTATTTTAGATTCTTTTGGGCTACGATAAATAGTACAAATAGAATTAAATTACATTTTTTCGCTTATTAGAATTTATGCATCCCCCTTTAATTTTCTATGTGCCGTCTCTGCTTCTTTCTGCCTCTGAGATGCTAATCGTCTCATGCGTTTCTTGCGATTCTTTCGGGCAACTGTTGCCTTGCAGCTTTGTTCTCTTCGGCTTCCTTTGCGCCGGCAGTCAAAACACTTGTTGCCCTGGCAGAGATCCCCGCATAACCCCTTTGAGGCCCTTCAGCACGACCTTTCAACTGGGCTGCAAAACCGGTTCTCGGTTGCAGCTTTCTCCTGCCCTCCGCACACCTTCTGGTCTGCTTTGCACTTTTATCGTTTTGTTTTTTCGTTACTTCTTTTGTTTTCTTAGATGCTGCGTTAACTGATAAGAAAAATGCGCCGCTGTGCAAAAAGCAACAACAAAAATTAAGTTGCAACGGTGAACATTTCAATTAGAACAAAACGGAGAGCAGAAAACAGAGAGGAAGGAGCAGAGGCAGAAGCAACTGAAGCGAAGTGGCACAAAGCGAGCAATTGGCGGTTTCAGTTGGAGTCAATTCAAGCACAAATAATGTTAACAATGTGTTCTGACGAAGGCTAATAAAATGCAATTGAAATTAATTGAGGTGAAAACAAGAAATGCGCAGTGAAAGCAACAAATACAATCAGTCAATAGACAACTCTAACTGGGCACTACAAAATACTCTACACGAAACACCAACATGGAGTGGGGAATATTTGTGAAGTGAATTTCCTATTGTCACAATAATATTATTTATATATAACATTTTTTTTGAGTGTATGTTATTTAATTTTTTTTGTAGTTTTATTTTTTGTAAGTGATCAAAATTATTGTGCTCTCTACAACGATTTAATTTAAATTGAATTTCCATTTCCGTCAATTCAATAAATTAGTATCTACATGTAGGTCAAGCTATTCATCATACTGTATATAACGTATAATTGAGGCTCTTTGATGCATCTCATTTGCAGCCTGTACAAGTAAATGAAAAGCAATTAATTAATTAAGATTGAAAATCAATTTAAATCGAAATCAAATGACTGTTGTAAATAAGTGAAACCACCAGCATAAATCAGATAAAGACAAGTATAGGGAATATATATTTAATTTACATGACAACATGCATGATTTGTTTATAGAAATTTTTGTTGTAAAACCATTGGGCTATCTAAACTACAGGTGTAGTTGTGTTTAGTAAATTAATTAAGAATCTACATAATGTCGCCAAATCAAGATTAAAATAGTTAAAATACAAATTGTGAAATTTTATGTTAGAAAAAATGCAATATTAAAATGCAAAATGTTAGTGGCTAAGAGATGAATTATTACTTGCATTGCGTCAATATTCATATCATACAAATTTCAAAACTGCATGATAAACCTCAAAGAACTCAAACTCTTGTATGTATAAGAAATATGACTTTACCGATCAGCTTGCATCAATAAATGATAAATTCTGTGTTAAAATGTATATAATAAACCAACAACTAAATATATAAAATGTAAAAAAAAATGTTCATATAACATATATTGTACAATAAAACAACTAAATGTATTGATCAACTGGCAGCAAATAAATATGAAACTAAATAGAATACTCGAAGCAGCGGCTGTGGTGCTAAAATTGAGTTTAGCCTTTTCAAATGCAATAAAAATACTCGCATGATTACCGCAAAAGCGCAATGCGACAAATATACGTGTGAAAAAGCCAAAAGTGATATGACAAAATCGCGGCAAGAACACCTTACAGCCACACACACACACACCCACACATACACATCACACACCCACGCACACACTCACTCAGAGAGGGAGAGAAAAGCAGCAGCCGCTGAATCAATTTTCATGAACATTTTGTGGGCTGCGCTGATGAGGATCGTAAATTGAATGCAGCATACTTTCGGGCGGCATGTCAAACTATGTAGTTGTCGGTGGCGTTGGCGTTGGCGTTGTCGCTGTTGTACTTCCCTGTGCGCGCCAATTATTGAATATGCCAGCAATAACGACACGGATGGACGCAGCCAGCCAGCCACACGGCCGCACGGCCGCACGGCCATCGTGCCACACAGTGTGGCAGACTCGCTGCCGTGGGCCATATAATCCAGTGGCATGCCAACTGGGAGACACCTACAGCATCATCGTCGACGAAGGCGGCAAACACGTAACGGCATTTTGTGGCGCGTGATAGGAATCCATAGCAGTCGCTGCCAACTACGCTCCGAATACGTGTGCATATGCCTACAACATCCACATCCACATCCACATCCACATCCACATCCACATCCACATCCATATACTTATATTATAAGCAGACTCCTCACACTATACGCGTCTCCCCAAGGCGCTTCATAAGTCAGTCGGTCCCACGCACGTCGCTGCATTTAAGTGCCAAATTAGAGCCGTGGTAGAGACCGAGCTGCTGTTGCTGCCGCTGCACATGGCAGCCATCATCTATAAATCAAGAGTGAAGCGCATCTTATGCAATTTATGGCAGCCCCATTCAAAAGAATCTGCCGCCTCATCATCTCTATTATTAAGTAGTTGGCAGCGCTTAAAACTAATTGAATTTCCACATAAATTCAACTATCAAACAACAACAGCACCATCCATCCAGCAAGTGACTGGCAAACTCGCACTGACACTTGCTAATGCCATCTTTGACATCTAACTAAACTTGGAAAATAATAAAAATACAGCACATATTGAATTTCGTGACGCACCTAAAAGTATGGAGCACATTTTCAGCGCCATTTATTTTATATGACGGGATATGATAGTGTTGTGGATGCATTAAATATGCAATAAGTTATTATTTATTGTTAATGTATATTTTACAAACTAACCACTTTTTCTGGCCAAAAAACTATTTTTTAAAAGTCGTTAAGTTACGACGAAATGTATCCGAATAACATTGATCTGTAATGTTACAAACAGAAAATCTTAACAGAACGTGTTACTGTTAAGCTGATTGCTGCTACGTCATCTGTTAAATGCTTATTGATGAACCTAACTTCATATATAGATCAGCTTTGGAAATGGCAATTTAATCAAGTTGTAAATTAAATAGGAAATTACAAATAAAATCCCATTTACTAGACAAACAAATGAAAGAAATTCAATATTAATAATTATTAGAATCAACTTGCCTGTGAATTCAATACGTACAATAAGTACTAAATAATTACCACAACATCAGCAAAGCTAAAATAGCAAATAAACTGCAGTTTCTCAGGCCACATTTTAAAATACAGACTGGGCCACCTATAAATTATTTCGATACATAAATAAAATTGAAATTGGACTTCTTACGCATACGAAATGTAATCGAAATTAAACTGAATTTCAATTACAGAACGCACGGAAGGCCACTTGACTAACATTTGCGTGTCGATTGCAGTCGCCTTTGATTGTGGCAGCTGTGGTTTGCCTTTGTGTGTGCGGTGTCCTTGCACACACACACACACGCAGTGGCGCACACACTTCAAGGCATCTGTAAAACAAAGGTGAAACCATTTAAAAATAGCTCAGCTTAACTTATTCGCTTGCGTGATTGCCGAACGAAGCGTTTGAGTTCTAAACTTATATCCACTTAGTATTTTACGCAAATCAAATTGAAAACTTATTTATAATCTATAAAGTGGCAATTACGTGTAATTGGAGTAACTTGAATAAATTACACAAATATGTTAAATAACATTTTGATTAACACGAACTGCGTAGGCGTCTGTAAGTACAAATTAATAACCAAGGAAACCCAGTGATACCCACAAGAATTGGGCATATCAATGAGGTACGGCAAGGAAAAGCGAGATCGGAAAGGGAGCAAATTTAGCGGATGGAATGTGAAGGGAAAGTACAGAGAGAAATTTTAAATTTACAAATTTAATTTAGGTACATTTAAATTTATACTTTTCAAATTAATGAAATATCAGCAATGAAATTGAAATTTATTTAATAGTAGAAAAATGAGCTCATGCACATTAATAATAAAAATAATAAAAGACAAATAGTAAATAATAATAATACTCAAATGCATAAAGTTAAACACATTTGTCTAGAGACGCAGCCAAAGTGAACAGATTAGCTTAAGCTTACATCTATGCGATGCTTTGATGTCCTTGCACTTCAAACTTTATCTTTTATGGCCAATTAAAGCAAACAAAGTTTTGTGTGCATTTCATGTGAACTTTTCCTTTCAGCTCTTGCCACTCGTGGCCTTCCTCCTTCCCTTTCTGGCGCTGTCAACGCATCTGAGAAAAAGCGTTGCATATTTTACGGCTGTGCACATTATGCCAAAGCCAACATAGAGACAGCTGCCCTTAGCCATAATGGCAGCCCGCAACCCCTTTTGGTATTACGCATACGCCACATACACCAACACACACACCAACACACACACACGTGCAGAGAGAGGAGACTGTGAAATCTTGAAGTTTATGCAAAAGGTGCGCAATGCTGCCATTTGCTTATATTCCATTCTCTATTTTTATTTCAATATAAATTGTGCCTGGTGCTTGCCGGGCAGCAGCCATTGCTGCCTTTGCCCTTTGCCCCCCTCTCCCACCTGCCACGCCTTGCATTCTTCGCCTTACCCCCGTGTTATCATGCAATGCAAATCGCTTGGCGTTGGGTTAAACATTTTTTCTGCATTTTTCTGCCACTCGCCTTTTGTTGCCTAAGCGTGTAATTTATGTCTCTGTGTGTGTGTGTGTGTGTGTGACAGCATGTGTATATTTCCATTTATATGGAATGTTGGAGGGGGAGGAGCTGTTCTTTGCATGTCCTGGCACAACAATTTGCATATGCTGCCCATATGAAAGGCAGGTATAAAAATTTTCTATTAGCCGCACATAAAGCTTAATTTATTGGCCCAGAACTTGGACTTTGGTGCGCTGCCGTTGCTGGCCAGGAAGTTGCAATCAGCCCAAAAGCTGGCCAATACTTTATATACACAGAACATTCCCCTCGTCTCTCGTCTGGCGACTTGACCCGAACGGCCTGCAAATGAAATTTGATATCAAAGCAAATTAATAATGCAAAAAGGTTTTGTGAGTCGCCGGAATTTTCACTTTGCGTGCAATGCTGGAATTCGATGCCTCGACGCCACGCCCATTCATTCATCCCCCATGCTCACACCCATGTCCTCGCCTCCGTCAGCCATTGTGTTAAATAATGAGTGAAAATATTTCAAAAGGCTTAACCAGCCATATACACAGCCGTTGAGAAGTGCCATTCTGCCAGACATTCAGCCAGCCAGCCAGCATTCTCGTAGCAAAAGTTTTTGCGACGGAATTGAAAATGCTGCGGGATCATCATCAGCGGCAGCCGTAGAATACATAGCAGCAACAACAGCACAATATTAAAATCAAATTAAAGTCATTATTAAATTTGGTCGCTGGCTGAAAACAATGCGTGGCGAAAGTACAACGTGGAGTCTTCTCTGTCTCTCTCTCTCTGCCGCTTTGTGGTGTGTTGATGGCCAAATTAATTGCATATCTGATGGTGCTAAGATTCTGCATGCAAAACCCAAAAACCACCAAAGTTGAGACTCGTTCCTCGTTCCCCATCATCAGCAACCACTTCGCTCATTTGTTGTGCCTTTGTTATGGTGAATTGGGTTGCGTTGGAGCCGAAGCGGGCAGCGGGGAGCGGCTTCTTCTGGTGCACTTGACTGAGCAGACGAATTGGGGATGATGCGACGACCAGCCGACGAGGAGGTTGAGTCCGACTCTAATCTGCCGGAGAACGGGTAGCGATATAAACGGCTGCTGCTGATTTGGCATGTACTGTGACTAGGAGCATGCAACGCAGCGAGTGCTCGAATAGCCAAATGCTGGTCGTGAAATTGCTGCAAAGCCCATCTCAATGAACAATTTGCATTCATGTAACGCGTTTATCGCTGCTGATTTATAATTCAATCGTTGAAAGACAACAAAAGGGGGAGCAGTCAGAGAAATCTGAACAAGCTTCAAAATACATGTGTAGATACTTCTAACATAGGCAAAACTATTGCTAGAGATATCTCAACCAGCTTTAAAACACATGTTTAGATGACTCAACCAAATATGTTTAGATATTTTTATCTGCTCAGAATTTTAATTAGTAAGAAATTCGCTTGATTATTTTATTTATTTCTATACATACGTATTTATATACATATTTATTTTTTTCATTTACATTGAAACAGTTCTAATATAAAATTAATACTAGAGAGTAAAACACTTTAAGCCTTTTTATAAATAAATACTCGTATGACATTAAGTCAATGTTTTTTAATAGATACATTTAGAGAATTTAATTCATAATGAATATTCAACCAAGTATCTCTAATTCTATCAATAAAACTTCACATCGCTATCAGACTTTAATGAAAACGCAATGCCTCTCAAAATAACTTCAAAATGAACAAATTTGCCCATTGGCCAGCGAATTTAAAGTACACAATGAAAAATTTGGCTTCATCAGCTACCGACAGCGAAAAGTCAAATACTTCGAAGAATTGAAGAACTGAAAGCCAACCGCAAGGGAAACCTTTATTCCTAGAAAGTACTCGAAACGTCAGATAGCAGATATGTAGATGGAGAAAGGACACGGCGAATGGAGATAGAAAGAGCGAGCCCGTAAACAAAAGGACACCTCGAAATTTGTTAAGATTAGCACACAATTCGCACACAGTCAACGCCATCCTCATCTTCATCTCCATCTCCATTCGAGGTGCGCTGGAGATGCTGTGGCCAAGACGCAGGCGTCTGTTTAATCTAATGGCTGCCGGCTGCTATGGCAGCCTGACAAACATTGACATTTTCTGTTATGTAATCAGACGCCCCAAGGTATGCAGCGCAAAAAACAAAACGAAAAACAACAACAAAAAACGTGAGCAGCACACAACAGCAACAACAACCAAAAACGAAGAGAGCGCAATAAATTGTCGCATAAAAATTGATGTTTTATTTTCAGGTGCGTTGTGTGATGTTTTTTCTTGTTGTTGTTGTGGTTGTCGTAGCTGCTTCACTAATACTTAGGTGCGCAAAACGTGCACAGAAAACGCAAATTCTTGTGGTTAGCCCGAAACCAGCAGGCAGACAAACAAAAGCCAGAAAACCAGTCGATCTTATGCCGAACGCACAGACAGAACTGCAGATACACTTTCCACAGACGTTAAATAATATAAGCAGGCTTCCTAATAAAATAAAGTATCTAAATATATTAAGAAACGAAATTATTTGAATACAATTTCTGGTTTTTGCAGTTTCTGTCAGACTTGTTATACCCCAAAATCACTCAAAATGTCCAATGTTGTGAGACCGCCCTGTGGCAAATGGCATTTGCAGAAGACAAATCAAATTATCCATTGTATGGCTGGCAACGCGATTGGACTTAACCAAAGAATCTAGTCAATGCTGCGTATGATTATTATGTGGTCGAATAAGGGGAGCTATTTTTAGTACTCGCACGATTATATGTATGGCATGGCTGTGTGTGTGTGTGAAATGAGTGTGATCCTGCCATTTGCTGGAAACACACACAATACTGTTGATGCTTATGACGATGATTTGACTGAGCATTTAGCTGGGCCATTTGTATTGAGAAGTTTCACGCCACAGCTGCTAAATTAATACTTGCCACGTGTAACGTGGCGTATGCGTAACCTTAACCCAGGCCAAAGCGTTGATGAAAAATGCCAAATAATCCATTATACGGTGCAAAAGAACCTGGCGTAGCGCGTGTTATGTTACAGCCTCCTCTTCTCTTTCTCTTTCTCTTTTCCTCACTCTTTCTCTCTCTCTCGTTCTCTTTCTCATGAAATCTCCTTTCTCTTGCTGCTAGCTGACAAGTGGCTATTAGCATTGGAATGCGAGCCAACAATGAACGAATGAATTCAAACTTGGGTTAACAAACCTGTTGGCCAATTGTTCTCTGTGGCCAACGCATTTCCACAAAGCCGTTGACAGCTGTACTGCGGGTTGGTGACGCAACGAAAAAAATTAAATATATTATTCGGTTGATGGCGAATGCCATTTGCCCCTTTCTCAATTCTATAGCAACTTTCAGTGCTTTCTCCGAATTTTATTATCTCCCAAAACGAAGCTACGTAACATATTTCTGTAGAATTGATTTCAAAGTGGCATGTGACACACCACCAAACTGTATATGCGAGTATTCGAATTTTGTGATGCAATTTGTAACCATTTTGTTTTAGGTGTTTGGACTGTGCTCCTGAATGTCTAATAGTATTTAAGTGAACAATTATTTATGTAGCTTCAAATAAATACTTAATATGTAGTAACTGAAGTAGCGATAGTATTAATTATATTCAAAATACCAAATAATATAAAAGTTCACTGTAACATAACAAAAACTGTTAATAACAGTAACATAACACAGACTGTACACAAAAGTATGTTAAGCACAGAATGAGAAAAACTCACTGTAACATAACATAAGCTGTAAATGCCTGTAACTTAACACTGACTGTAAACAAAAGTATGTTAAGCATAGAAGGTGAATAAAAGTCAATCGATGCGGACATTTTTCTTCATTTCGGCGACTGCAAATAATAATTTTATTCTTACATTTTGAGAATTACATCTTCTTAACATTTTGTGATATTGAAACTACTTTAATCATATTTGCAATCTTTAATTTGAATTGCATAATTATAACAAACTTTAAAGTTTTTTTATTTCCTTGTTCAAGTTGACTTTAAAGTAAAATCTACATCTCATGGCATGTCCGTTGTCGCCAGCATAAGTAATTCATAGTTGAGTTCTCAAGAGTATATGAACTCCGGCATTCTGGCATCGCAGCGGTTAAAATCAATTTACAGCAGCTCTATCTGGCTCTGTTAAAAGATGGTGTTAGCAAGTCCTGCAGGAAAAGCAACAGCAATCAGGACACACTTCACTTGGCACTCGCTATATAAATACACACATACACACACACCTATATAGTGGAATCATCAAGTTTAGCCCGTAGGTGATGGCGGCATCATCTTTGTAGAGGCAAGTAACGAGATAGCACGCCGGAAATTTGAGCAATGCAGCTAAATTGCGTTTAACCAAGCAAACCCCTGAGCAGGAGCTGGAAGTTGGCAGCTGGAAGCTGGAAGCTGGTGCCCGAAAATCCAGAGATGGCTGGAAGACCACCTCGACTACACGCAAAGACAAACTGCGCGACGAAAACATAAATTCTTGATTGCAATAGACGATGTTGACGTTGACGTTGACGTTGACGTCGACGCTGACGTCGCCGTCCTCATCGTTGTCACCGTCAGCATCGTCGACGTCGTCGTCGTTGTCATCATTTTGATGTCTTCTCATGAACTTGTGCCATATTTCACTTAAGGGTAGCATTTCAAAGGGACAGGGCGGCGAGAGGCGAAGCAGTTAAATTGCGTCCAAACGTAACAAAAGGAACACGTGACATCTGCGGCACATAAATAAAGCGCTATTGTGAATTATTACGCGTCATCATCAGCGACATGTTTCGACAGCAGTAGCAGCAGCAGCAGAAGAGGTCAGCGACTGCGGCGTCACTCTCCACACCACTCCAATCACTGTGATATTTATACAACTCAAATCAATGGAGAGCCAAAGTCCTCATAAAGCTCCCTTAACAACTTCGCCTACTTTTGGGCGACGCTCCAAATTAAGTGCTTAAATTTCAATTAAAACTTGTCCTTCTCTTTCTCTCTCTCTCTCTGTCTCTGTCTCCCGAATTCAATTGCAAACTTTCCCTACGCCATTAAGGTTAAATATCAGCGATATTTTACACTAATTAGATACAGTTAAATATAGTAGGCTGCACGGTGTTTGGTTACGATTATTACCGAGAACAGTTCTTGCCTTTTGCCAAAAATAATTTAATTAATAAGACGAATATCATGCAGACATCCTTTATTTAATTCATTGGCAAATCTCTAATTTCGTATTCCAAGTTTCTGAAATTATACGCACTTTAATTTTATGTGAAGGCAATAACATTGATAATTAAATTAGATAATTTTGTAAACTACAAATATCATTAATATGAATTTATACAACAAATTTAAATATTTTATTCATGTTGTGATATGCTGAAAATATTAATCAATTGATCAATTTAAATCAAACCCATAAAATAAATGTAAGAGCAATTTGCTATATAAATACATACATGCTATAGTTTGAATAAAATGAATAAACAAATTATAATAATGATACTGCCTTTATGTACAACTTTAAATAAATTTGTTAGAATCAGTCACATAAAACAACTTTGGTTATTTTCTAAGTATTATTGTAATTTAAATTGAATAATTTGAAAGTGAACATAAACGAAAGGGTTTCAATATGTGCATATATAATAAATATATTTATTTATATGTATGTTACAGTTTCGAGCAATTGTCGAGCAGCAGAACAGCGGAGATGTCAGAGATCTTTATACCTTGAGTTCACAATACATTTGGCTGCCGTTTCTCTCAATTGCTGTCTTTGATTGCAGCTGACCTAGTTGCTGCCTGATTACCCAACCACACACACACACACATATAAACTCACATACAAGTATATACATATATTCGTAGACTCCGGTCCATATGCATATACAGAGTGTGCTCTCCATAGCATACTTTGCATAACTTAAGGCGCATTCCGCATTCTTCGCCTGGCAAATAACTTTGCATATTTGGTGGCGCCTTTTGCCGCATGCCTTGATTTATGCAACATTTTCATGGCTGCCACAGTTGATGTTGTTGTTGCTGGCGCTGCTGCTACTTCGATTAATTACTATGGAAAACTCGAAGAGTTTAATATGTTGGCATTGCAAAAAGTCTCGCACATATGCCGTCAACTGCGACTGACACAATTCTCAGAATTCTCGAGGGCGGAACTCTCAAAGTATCACATTAATTTGCAGCAAGTCTTTAAAAGTTTTGTTTGCCTTCGAGTTTAGTTTTAATCGCATTTTCTTGTCTCGTCACTGAGACTTTGACTTTCTGCTGCTTTTCATCTTATTGCGTTCGTTGTTGTGGCGGCTTGAAATGCAAACTTATTTGAGCACGATATAATACTTTTGTGCATATGTTGCTGTTAAAAATTAATTGACTTCTCAATAAACAAATTTCTTAAAGCTTCCTTTATTTCATTTTTTTTATAGATAGCATTACTTGTTCATTCTTAAAATTATGGATTATTCCCATACCATACATAAAGTACCGGTAGATACATTATTCTTCGTTTTATAGCGAAAAATTCTTTTGGGAAACATTACCATACACCGTAGGTCCAAGGATTCCCTTGTAGGTCCTTAAACATGCGTTATCTTCACTTTTTTATTGCTTTCGTCAACATAATTAATTAGATTATTAGTGGAGAGTGGATAATTTTGTGAAAAAAACTATATTAAAACAAGAAAAAAAAAAAAAAGCGTTAGTGTGGTAAACATGTTGGGCTTGGGTAAGTACAAAATAAATTATTGACGTCATTATCCGTTAATGAATTGGAGGTCATCTTTATTTTCATCCACCTTATTTCAATGGTGGCTTTACTTGCTTGCCAAAATATTCCGTCATTTTGTTTTTATATATATTAAATACTTTCAGAATCGTGCTGTCCATTTTGTTCGATTTTCTTAGCCAACTTTAAATTACGACGACGTATTAGAAAGTAGCAAGCACTAAAAATGATAATCAATGAGTTCAGATCATTGAATTAATTTTAAATAGTATCTTACAGAAAAACAAGCACGTTTATGATGTAGAAAAGTCCTTTAACGAGGAATTTGGCAGCTGGATATGATTCGATATTCACATTATTAATTGCTCTGTAAATGGGTCTAAAAGCATAGGTTGCAACACTCTCCAAGATGCCAAACAACGCGAACAATTTTCCTAGAAAAATGTACTGCATGAAAAACCCAATACAATATGTTTAGTTTTGTTCTAACTCACCATCGCCATTGCTAATAGTGGATGCAATAGATTGAATGGGGATTATACGAAACATATTAAACATGTCGAGAACTCCAAGCACATAATCGACTGAAGTCTTTTCTGAAAATGTCTATAAGGCAAAGAAAATGTGCTATAGTAAAGTACTAACTGTAAGAGACGTGTTCACATTTGTTTCTGCATTGTTCATTGGATTCTGTATTGGCAAAAATATCGAGTAAACTTACGGGGACTAGGCGAGGCACCATTGTGATTAAAGCAGTCAACATGCCAATCACGCAGTCGGATAATTTCATTATTTTACTCAGTAGTACGCAGCCAAGGAAGGTTCCGATAATAGCTGAACCAAGCTTAACCATAAGGTATGTGTCATCGAAGTTATAATACCAAAACTTGTAGGAATATGGACTATTCACGTTTCTTATTACAGCATCTACCGGATCAGCGGCGAGGAGGTAAGCGAATATCAATAGCAGTAATATAGAACGACCGCTACTTTCTCGTCTTATAAATGGGAATTTCATGAGATCTTTCGGTAACTCAAAGACTTGTTGAAACACATTGCGTTCTTCAATTGTAGACGGTAGTTGGTTGATGCTTTTTTCTGATGTTAACGGACTGTTATTAATCTTTTCAATCGATAACAATTCTAAATTGTTAATTTTATTGTCATCCGCATTGCCAGATTTTTGCTTGGGCTCCTTCATAAATGTCATAATGTAGATTAAGGCAGCAATTTGACAACTTGCGCCTATTGCAAAAGATGCTGAAGATACACATATGAAATTAGAAATATATATAGAAAATATCTAAAATTACACCCACTTGTGAAGCCAAAAAGTTTATAGCTTGATCCACTGATGAAAATTAGTAAGTTTGTAAGTTGTAGAAATATTGCGAAGATTCCAAGACGCAAGGTCCTGTCCTCTGCAGGAGTTGATATCGTTATATAGGCAAAGGCAGACATCATAAAGCATAGTTTGCCTCCAAACAGTTCAGTTAGAAGTGAACTATAAGTAACAAACTCAATAGATGCGCTCTCTAAGAATATCCACGCTATGAGCTGACCTGTTAAGCACATGGAATCATTTTCTTATATTTAATCCATTTATCGATACTCACACACGAAGTAGAGGAATTTCCCTTCGATAGGCAGCATCATGATGGCTTTATGCTTTTTGTAACGATCTGCCCAGGCGCCAGCAAAAAGCAATATTATCAACGGGAGTACAAATTCTGTGAGATAAACAAAATAAATAAAGAATAGACAAATAAAATAAAATCGAAACTGTTAATGTGAAAGCCACAAAGACAAACATAGTATTTTACAATTCCACACATAGATGAATACAAATGATATTTGTTTGTAGAATAAAATGTAAAATGGAAAGTTCATTTTACCCATTTCTCTACGATATAGACGTGCATCAGCTACATCACTCTCGACTCTCATACTCATTCCGCAGTCAAAATCATCCTCCGTAAAGTTTATATTTAAACTATAACTTAATGGGTTACAATCGAGCATGTCAAAACAATTGGACTCGCCGTAACTGTACTTGTAGCGACATATCATCCAATTCGGAAGACTGCTCAATGCCATCTTATTAAAAAGACTTGGAGCCCAATACAAAAACAAAACCGGTTCCACAATAAGATAACGTTGCCAAAGTAGTCGCAGATTGTCTATTTTGGACGCTTGACTTGTTGCAGCCTCAGCTTCGACAGGGACAACATCTTCGGAAGTATTTCTGATTTCCATTTGTTAAACTTGTTTGCAATTTTTATTTTTTTCAAATTCCACACTTTATCCAACAGGTCGCGTTGAGTTCTAAGATCAAACTGTCGTCGAGCCGTTCAGCTTTTTTGAAACTAGTGAGTCCTGCCTGGAATATTACCATATTACCCTCATTATTATACGAAAGTGTCTTTTGGGTAACATTACCATACGCCACACCGTAGGTCCCGGAACGCCTTATAGGCCGTAAAACATGCGGTATCTTGACTTCTTTTATTGCACATGTCAACACCACAATTAATAAAATAATTTGTAGTGGACACATGCCAATTATGTTAAAGATAAAAATTACTCATTATCATTAGCCCATTTCATCACGCATTTAGGTGAAATAAAACGAAATAAATTGTGAAGTTTTGGGAAAAAACATATATTTTATTCAAGGCCACCGAATGTTGTCATATTGATGACACTGTTTGTTCTTTCAGCGACAATCTGTCCGTCTATATATATAAATACGTACGATCTCCCAGATGAAATTTTGAGAGCAATTGTTACTGCTGCACTCACGAACGGTAATTAAAAGGCTTCATTATGATCGGAAAATCTTTATATAATGTGCATATATTGAATCAGCTAGATTATTGAGGCTCGGACCTGGAATTCAGCTCGTTCTGAACCAAATTAGCGTTACGACGACGCATTAAAAAATAGCAAGCGCTGAAATATAATTATGAATCGGTGAAAATATTAATATTTATAAAAATATTTGTTTTTAACTTACATCAACATCAGCACGACTGGTACGTAGAACATTCCACTAAAGAGAAAAACAAAAGTCGGAAATGATTTGATAGTCGCATAATAAACCGCTTCGTATATGTGTGGAAATGAAAACACTGCAATTGTTTCCAAGATACCATAAAAAGAAAATAATTTGCCTAAAACGATAATTCAATAGAAATACTCCGCAATATGTTAAGATTTGTTTTTTTAACTTACCATCACCCACATTAATAGTCGATGCCATTGCTTTAATGGGTATTATACGGAACGAATCAAACAAGTTGAACACTTCAGCAATTATAAAAATTTTAGTATCTGATGCAAAGCCCTGTAACAGAAGAAAATATATTTATACTTTTAACATCAAGAAACTCATCAATAGACTTACAAATATAATGCGGGACACGACAGTAAAGACAGCTGCCCAGATTCCAACCGTAGAATCTGAGAATTTCAGCATTTTACTGAAAACTACGGCACCAAGAAAGGTACCAAGAGAAGACATCCCGTAAATCAGCTTGCTGTTTGCTTCGTAGAGATTTTTATCCCAATTAAGTGCAAAAGAATGGTAATAAAAATACCAATTCTCAGTTGATTGAGGTCCAATAGTCAGCACGAAACACAAATTCAACAGCAGCAATATTAGACTTCCATTATTGTCACGTCTCTTAAAGGGCATTTTAATGAGATCCATCACCAACGTCGGGTCAAAAAATTGTCTTAGCACATTGCGTTCTCCAAGTGCCGCCGATGCTTCAACCGCCAAATCCTCCGATTTTGTCAACTTGGGCTTGGGGTCTTTTATGAACAAAACAATGTAGAGTATAGCAGCAATTTGGAGGAGCGCGGATATTGCGTAGGATTCTGAAATAGCACATATCAATTTAAATAGACTTACAGTTTATATTTTTCTAAACTAAAAATATTTTCTTATTCTTTGAGTTATACTTGAGTAGACCGAAAATAATAATAAAAACAAAACTCAAATTGTTATTTTTCCTTTAAGTCACAAATCATAAAATTTCTTGGGGATATTTATAAAGTACATGATGAATTTTTAACTTTCGTTCCAAAAAATGTTTATGAATACAGTCATTGTTTAAAATACTTCCCCGCATTTAACTTACTTGAATAGCCAATGTTATTAAAGAGAGTCACATTCGAAAAAACAAAATATGAAATGTCAGAAAATATTGCGCAGATACTGATGCGTAAGATCCGATCGTTTTCTGGAGTTGTTGTGGTTATGTAACTACACACTGACATCAAAAAGACCTGATTATGTCCAAAAAGTGCGGATAATATTAAAGTATAGCAACTCCATTCGAATGGCAGGCTCTCAAAGAATATCGACGCTAAGAGCTGATCTACAAAACACCCAACTCGTAAATGAAAATATATAATTTGATAAAAGTCTTTAAGATACTCACACGTATAACTTAGGCATTTGCCCACGATCGGTAGAATCATAACGGCTTTCCGCTTATTGTATCGATCCGCCCAGCCTCCAAAAAATAGTAACATAATATACGGTATTTTTTCGGCTGCAATAAGAAGCAAAGATTATTTCAAAAGAAGACAAGTTAGTTATGTTTACCTATATTATTAACATCTACATATACATTGTTGATTAATCCCGCTGACTGGCTTTGAGCTTTGCATACGACATACAGGAAATTGGGTGAAGAGGCATTTACAATTAACTCTTCGGCTGAAGGGCCTTGAGTTGTAATATTCCGAAATTGAAATGGCAAACAAACATTATTAATCACGGTTATTTTAATCATGGCATTACATGTGGCTTCGTTGTAGCCAAGATTAAAGCGACACGCCTTGTTCGCCGAAAAAGTTACAACATTATGTCCCGAAAATAAGACTAGAGCCCAATATGAAAACAACACAGGTTCAACAATCAGATAACGACGCCAAAAGTTTTGAAGAAAGTTTATTTTGGGCTTTAAAATACCGAAAAATGCCTTTTGATTTGCCATTTTAGCTAAAGTCTTTTTAATATTATTTCTAGCGAATTCCACAGGTCGAGTCAAGCTCTAAAATCACACTGACCTCTTGCTGGTCAGCTTTGTTTAAACAACAGCTTGATGCCCAACGTTGACAGCCAGAGTGACGCAAGTCAGAGGAGGATCCACAAAGGGAATACTATATATCCCTTAGAAGCCCACATTTATTGCCTGGACTAGTTTTTATTGCACCCGAATTAAAATGAATAATATAGTCGTTTGTTTGTGGTACTCCAGCAAATTTATTTATATATATAAAGAAAAAACAATTCAGAAATCGAGAATGACTTTGAATAAAGTATACATAATTATATGAAACACTTCTAAATTAACTTTTATAAGATATATTCAGCAAAATACTAGTCACTATTTTTTATTTATATATCTGGTCCTGTTCTTTATTGCAGTTGAATAGAAATAAATACAGTTTTGGATGCGTTTTGTTTTTTGCTCCCGCCACTTTATGTAGACATTCCAAAAAAAAAAAACAATTAAGATATAGGATATGCTCGACTTCCAAGTTCAACATAATAATAACACTGTTTGTTCTTTCAGCGACAATCTGTCCGTCTATATATAAGTACGTACGAAATCCCAGATGAATTTTTGAGAGCAATTGTTACTGCTCCACACACAAACGGTAATTAAAAGGTTTCATTTTGATCGGAAAATCTTTATATAATGTGCATATATTGAATCAGCTAGATTATGGAGACTCGGACCTGGAATTCAGCTCGTTCTGAACCAAATTAGCGTTACGACGACGCATTAAAAAATAGCAAGCGCTGAAATATAATAACGAATCGGTTAAAATATTAATATTTATAAAATATTTGTTTTTAACTTACATCAACATCGCCACGATTGGTACGTAGAAGATTTGACTAAAGAGAAAAACAAAAGTCCGAAATGAGTTTATAGTCGCATAATAAACCGCATCGTATATATGTGGAAATGAAAACACTGCAATTGTTTCCAAGATACCATAAAAAGAAAATAATTTGCCTAAAACGATAAATAAATAGAAATACACCGAAATATGTTAAGATTTTTTTTTTAGCTTACCATCACCCACATTAATAGTCGATGCCATTGCTTTAATGGGTATTATACGGAACGAATCAAACAAGTTGAACACTTCAGCAATTACAAAAGTTTTAGTATCTGATGCAAAGCCCTACATGTAACAGAAGAAAATATATTTATACTTTTAACATCAAGAAACTCATCAATAGACTTACAAATATAAGGCGAGAAACGACAGTAAAGCCAGCTGCCCAGATTCCAACCGTAGAATCGGAGAATTTCAGCATTTTACTGAAAACTACAGCACCAAGAAAGGCACCAAAAGAAGATATCACGTTATTCAGCATCTTATTTGTGTCGTAGAGCTTTCGATCCCACTTAAGTTCAAAGAAAACATAGTCAAATAAATAAGTTTGTTCAGTTGTTTCAGGTCCAATAGTCAGCACGAAACACAAATTCAACAGCAGCAATATTAGACTTCCATTATTGTCACGTCTCTTAAAGGGCATTTTAATGAGATCCATCACCAAAGTCGGGTCAAAAAATTGTCTTAGCACATTGCGTTCTCCAAGTGCTGCCGATGGTTCAACCGCCAAATCCTCCGATTTTGTCAACTTGGACTTGGGGTCTTTTATGAACAAAACAATGTAGAGTATAGCAGCAATTTGGAGGAGCGCGGATATTGCGTAGGATTCTGAAATAGCACATATCAATTTAAAAGATTCAACTGCAAATAATGATTATTTTGTTAACTTCAAACTTATGGACGTATTTTTCAAGATAATATTTTGCATTGTAACCATGATAAACAGACTTACAGTTTATATATTGTCTTATTCCTTTAGATTTACTTGAGTACACAGAAAATAATAATAATAAAAACAAAACTCAAATTGTTATTTTTTCTTTAAGTCACAAATCATAAAATTTCTTGGGGTTATTTATAAAGTATATGATGAATTTTTGATTTTCATTCCAGAAAATGTTTATGAATACAGTCATTGTTTAAAATACTTCCCCGCATTTAACTTACTTGAATAGCCAATGTTATTAAAGAGAGTCACATTCGAAAAAACAAAATATGAAAGTTCACAAAATATTGCGAAGATACCGAGGCGTAAGATCCGATCGTTTTCTGGAGTTGTTGTGGTTATGTAACTATATACAGACATCATAAAGCCCGGTTGATCTCCAAAAAGTGCGGATAATATTAAAGTATAGCAACTCCATTCGAATGGCAGGCTCTCAAAGAATATCGACGCAAAGAGCTGATCTACAAAACACCTAATTTATAAATGGAAATATATAATTTGATAAAAGTCTTCAACGTACTCACACGTATTACTAAGACATCTGCCCACGATCGGTAGAATCATAACGGCTTTACGCTTATTGTATCGATCCGCCCAGCCTCCAAAAAATAGTAACATAATATACGGTATTTTTTCGGCTGCAATAAGAAGCAAAGATTATTTCAAAAGAAGACAAGTTGGGATATTACGTTAGTTATGTTTACCTATATTATGAACATTTATAAAAACACTGTTGACTAGTTCCTCTGACTGTATGTCAGCTTTGCATACGACATACAGGAAATTGGGTGAAGAGGCATTTACAATTAACTCTTCGGCTGAAGGGCCTTCAGTTGTAATATTCCGAAATTGAAATGGCAAACAATCATTATCAAATAGGGTTATTCTAATCATGGCATTACATGTAGCTTCGTTGTAGCCAAGATTAAAGCGACACGCCTTGTTTGCCGAAAAATATCCCACATAATACGCCGAAAATAAGCTTGGGGCATAAAATAAAAACATCACAGGTTCAACAATCAGATAACGACGCCAAAAGTTTTGAAGAAAGTTTATTTTGGGCTTTAAAATACCGAAAAATGCCTTTTGATTTGCCATTTTAGCTAAAGTCTTTTTAATATTATTTCTAGCGAATTCCACAGGTCGAGTCAAGCTCTAAAATCACACTGACCTCTTGCTGGTCAGCTTTGTTTAAACAACAGCTTGATGCCAAACGTTGACAGCCAGAGTGACGCAAGTCCGAGGAGGATCCACAAAGGGAATACTATATTTCCCTTAGAAGCCCACATTTATTGCCTGGACTAGTTTTTATTGCACCCGAATTAAAATGAATAATATAGTCGTTTGTTTGTGGTACTCCAGCAAATTTATTTATATATATTAAAAACAAACAATTCAGAAATCGAGTATGACTTTGAATAAATTACACATAATTATATGAATCACTTCTAAATTAATTTATATAAGATTTTATCGTGTTTAGCAAAATACTGGTCACTATTTTTTATTTATATACCTGGTCCTGTTTTTTATTGCAGTTGAATCGAAATAGATACAATTTTGGATGCGTTTTGTTTTTGCTCCCGCCCTTTATGTAGACATTAAAAAAAAGTTATGAAGATGTAGGATATGCTCGACTTCCAAGTTTAACATGGGATCAAAACTAAAGTTAAGGAATCATTTATACTATTTAGTTCTCAAATTTCAATTGCTCCCCATTCTGTTCGTTACTTTGTGCCGTTTTCGCGTTGCGGCGTCGCAATAAGAAATGGCACGCACTGCAAGTGGATAGTTAATATCTTCAAATGATTTAACAAAATGAATGATTCAAGCTCACATGAAGATCAGCACATTGGGTAAGTAAAGGAGTTCGCTGAGGAGGAAAACAGCACCCGGAAATGATTCAGAAGTCGCAGCATAGACCGCATTGTAGATGGCCGTAAAAGCTTGCGCTTCGATTGGTTCCAAGATGCCAAGCAGCGAGAACAATTTAGCTAGAAAGATTCATAATCACTGGATATAACAGCTTGATAATATGATGAGTTCGGCGTTCACTCACCTTCGCCGTCAATAACAGTGGAAGCGATGGTTTTGATGGGAATATAACGAAATAATGTAAACAAATCGAGGACTCCAGCTGCATAGTAGCTTGTGGTATCTGCTACAAAGGCCTATAGTGAATAGATAAGTCAAATCTCAAGTTTTTAACGGTTTAATTTAAACAAAAATTAATATTTGATGTTATCCAATGCGCGTTGTACTTCGGAATTTTGGTAAATATCCAAACATAATATCACAAATATCACTTGCAAGACTCAAGCCCATGCATAACATAAACATTTTAACATGGTTAAAATTGCAAAAATAAAATAAAAACATTTTTTGTCATTAACGGCATTAGATTTAAAAAAAATATGTATCAAATTGCAAAGCAAAGGAAAAATACAAAATAGTTTAATTTACAAAAATATAAAATGTATCTAGTATTACTATATTTAATATTAGATACATTTCATATTTTTGAATAAAACAAACCTATTCAACTTTACACTCGCTCAATCAGTGCACTTACAAATATAAGGCGAGATGCAATGGTGAAAACAGCAGTCCATAGACCAAGCATGGAATCGGAGAATTTCAACATTTTACTGAAGACGACAGTGCCGATGAAGGTGCCAATAATACCACATGTATATTTGACCGCAAGGTATGCGCGATTATCAAAATTCTCATTCCAGACTGGCTTTTTCTTACTGTACATATTCATGTATTTTGATTCACCGACTTCAGGTCCGTAAGTCAGGATATAGCACAGCATTAACAGCAGCAATATCAGACGTCCATAATTCGCTCGTCGCTTAAACGGCATTTTAACGAGCTCAATCACCAGCGTCGGATCAAAAAATTCTCTGAGCACGTTGCGTTTTGTTGACGATGGTTCAACTTTTGTGGGCTCCAACTCCAAGTTCTTATCCACCGGCAAGTCGTCCGTGTTTGTCAACTTGTGATCCTGTAATTGTGGACTTTGATGTGGCTTGGACTCTTTTAAAAAGAAGATAACGTAGAGTATGCCGGCAAGCTGGAAGAGCACTCCCGTGGCAAAGGAAACTGCAAGAATACAAGTTTATATAGTAATAAGAGTTTCTGAACATATTTCAACTTACTTGAATAGCCCAGGAAATTCGGCAGAGATCCAATGACAACAAATGGGAATTGTTGAACTTGCGAAAACATGGCAAAGATGCCGAAGCGTAAGACGCGATCCTTCTCCGGAGTCGATGTGGCCATATAGGTAAATATGGACATCAGCAGGCAGGCTTCGCCGCCAAACATGGCCGGCACAATCGTGTCCAGATAGCCACCATACTCGAAAGGCAGAGTATCAAAGCATAGTGCCGCTGTGAGCAGAGCTGTAACACATCTGCGATCGTATTTTGGATACTCAAGATAGCTTAACTTGAAGATACTCACACACAAAGTAAAGGCATTCGCCGACTAAAGGCAGCAGCATCACGACCTTACACTTGTTGTACCGATCCACCCAACCGCCGGCGAAGAGCAGTATAATCAAGGGGAACACGAAGACTGTGAGACAAGAGAGAAACGATCACATTATATTTGTCGTTTAGCAAATACATTTTGAAGCTTTGTTTTTATTTTTTTGTTCATCGCATTTCTTTAAATTGTATTAAGCATTCAATTCTGGCTTAGAGACAACTTTAAAGAATATACAGAATATTGTCACTTTTTTATTATTCAAGTAAAACTTGTTAATCCTAATTACACAAACAAATTTTCATTACAAAAATTAATCTTGTGTTAATTAAACAAATCATTTTGTTACATTTTTGTTATTTAAATATAACCTAAATAATGAATAAAATAATAAATTATATCACTTAAAAATAAACTTGTAATTTATATTCATAAAATAATAAATAATTAAAAACCAAAAAGAATTATATTTAGTTGCCCTGCATATACTTAATTTTCATGTTAATTGATATATATAATATAATAACATTAACTTACATATAACAGGCAAAACTTAAAACAAGTGATAATTTATTTTGCGTATACTTAATATTCATATGTTTTGATATAATATTGATTTTGATACTGGGTACAAAGAATTTGGCCATTTTTGTACTTTTTTAATACTTGTTATTCCTTTTCATATACATTAAAAAATCTTTAAAAAAAAAATAACATGTTCGCTGCATTCGTGGCGTATACTTAATATTTGAATTGTCATTTTTACCCAGAGTGTCGCATTTTCTATAGACACCGCCAGTTAGTGTCTGTGTCTGCGACTCGGCTTTGCAAACGGTGAAATTGAAACTAGGCGAAAGGACATCCACAATTAGCTCCTTGCTGGTTGGGCCTTGTTGGCTAACATTTTGAAGAGCCTGTTGTAAGGACTCGCAATCGATGTCGTTGGCGTCTTTGTCTAGCATGGCTGTGCATGTGGCCGCATTGTAGCCCAGATTAGTTCGACAAGCCTGCTCTAGGGGAAAATTGTGCAATGCGACTTCATGTAGGAAAGTCGGTATCACGTAGAAAAACCACAATATTTCTAGAGCAAAAAACCGACGCCACAGATTTTGCAGGCACTTCAACTTGGACTTTGGATTTGCGGTAGCCGCGGCATCTTCGGATGCATTTTCCATAGCCATTTCACCGCGAATTTTAAAACGCATTTTATTTTTCAGCAACTTTCGCACATTAAACAACACGTCGCGTCAAGTTCTAAAACAACATTGTGTCGATTGGCCGGACAATTACAATGAGCGATGAGCCAAACCCAAATTGCCGCCAGGATGACGCAAGTGAGAGGATGACGCACTGGATGAAGAGGAGTGGCCGCGGAGTAAATCCGTTGCAGTGTCTCTTGGGTTTCATTACCATACCACCGAGGACCGGGTATTCCCTTTATATGCCTCTTTGCATAAACTGTCACGACTTTGCAGCGGCTAGAGCCACAGCAAATTCACCGCAGATTTAGGTGAGCTCATTATTTGGCATTCTCTTCTAATTTAGTGTTAAATGAATGTTAAAATTTTATACAAAATAGTGAATTATTATTTGGTATTCCATTTTCCATTCATAGCACTCGAGAAGCATCAGAAAAATTAAGTTGAATCAATCAGTTAATTTGTAAGGTAGAAGACTTCTTCACATATTTTGTAGACTGGCATATTTCGATCCGATGTCCAAAGGACAATTGTTTTTAGTATTTATTAGATAGCTCAGCATTGATAAAATGTAAATAAATATTTTTGAACTATGTTTATTTTTTTTTTTTTAATGGCCCTTGTGAAAAACTTCTCCTACGACACGTCGCGTCGAGTTCTAATGTGACATTGTCGACTTGCTGAGCAGCCAAGTTAGAACAACAGCTTGCTACCTCTTGATGCGTGTTAAATTACCAGAGTGACGCAAGTCAAGGAGTGTGAATGAATTATCCGCTGGGGGAGCTATGACTTTTTATGAGAGAGTTTATTTTGAGATACATAGATAAACCGATCCCATGGGATAGAGAATTTTACAACCTCAAGGAAAAACTAAAAACAATTCATTTCGTTTAATCACTGAATTATTACTGATAAAAATAATGTTCTTGGTAGGTTATATAGCTGAGATAAAAATGGCTGCATATTTTAATTATATATATTTTTATTTTTTAACAAATTAGCTCGTTAAAAATTTTGTTTCATTCTCGCTAAGGCGAAATAACATGGTAACATTTTTAACTTTAATTGGTAGCAAAATATCAAATTAAAAGATTTTGTAATAATACAAAATTTAAAAATATGTAAAAGAATCTATAAACATTTTCAAAAAATATTATTATTATTATTATAAGTATTGACGTATTGACGAAAAATGTTAAACATGAAGATGTATATAAATATTTAGCAGTTTGAAAGAGAGGTATAAGCAACATATTGAAGATAAATAATCATGATGTGCTTCTTCGAATACTGTCAATATTGCCAGCAAAATATATGGACAACTTATTGCAATGCGACAGACAGGCAGACAGGCAGACAGACAGACAACCGCGCTGCATTTCCCTTTTGTATCTATCAGAAATGCACAAACATTTCATTTCATTCCATCTCGTGATTTTGTGATTTTACCCTGGGTACCACTTTATATAGCCGTATCTGCAGTATATGCTCTTATGTACATTTTCTTTTTGCCTGCTTCCTGTTTTCTGTACCTGTGCTTTTTGGCTAGCGTAAGCAGATCTCAAAATCAAGTCAAGCGCGCAGCGAGGCTGTCAACCGCACGAATACGCCAGGGAGCGAGGGCAGGAAGGGAACTGGAGGGGACTGGAGGTAAATACAGCTAGCAACAGACATGGTTAAGTATATGCAGCTGACGCACAGGCAAATACACGAGCACACACGAAAGCTGAGGGAGGCGCCTGGGAAGTCGGGGGAATAGAGCCCTGTAGCTAATGTAGTTTACTTACGCTGAAATATTTGCTTTGCTGCAATTCTATTTCACACACACACCCACACACACACCCACACACCAGCGGAGCTAGTCAATTTTTATCAGCGCTGTTAAATTTGCAAACGACCTGACAGTTCTGAGTTTTCAGTCAGTTGCGTTGCAGTTGCAGCCACATCTCGTTATTATCCATTTCGCATTTTACATTCAACAGCATTTTTTGGAGCAGTTTTCAATTAGCCGGGAACTGGGGAACGACGCGTGGCTAGGCAAGGACTCGTATTGCCCCGAAGGACATTGCTGGGGTAATGTGATGGCTGTTTGCCAAAAAATTAAGATAATTACGCAGACGACGACGACGACGACGACGACGACGACGCTGGCGTTGGCTGTCAGGATCAGCCGCAAATTGCCGTCATCATTCTTGACTACCTTTTGTTGTGCCAGGACTTATGAGAAAGGCCAAAATGTCATGTACAAAAGATAAAAAGGACACGGCGGCTAATGAAACGCCCAGCAAAGCATAATAAAAAATGCTGCAAAGCAAAAGGCCAAAAGGATTGTAAGCCACATTTCCATGTCCCCCTCTTTCCACACTCACTCCCCAATTCAGTCTATTGTTATTGTTGTTGCTGTTGTTGCTGTTATTATTCAGGCACAGTTGCCTTTTGTTGAATTGAAACAATTTGTCACTTTTGGCCAAGTTGCCGCTGGGCTTTGTTTTCCACGCGACAGCGACTCAGAGGAGGGGAGGGGAGGGAGGCACAACGCCGGGTGGCCGCATTTGATAATGAAATAAATGAAGAGTAAAGTTTGCAAGGGCGTAAATATGTAGTCGCATTTATATAGCAAATATATAATTGCATTGTTGCTTTAATGCCAGCAACAAATGTCGCACATTATTCAGATCTGCTGCGAGTCGAGGCGATTACAGTTCATTTCAGCTGCGAATAAGTGGCATTCAAATAACGAAGAAGTTTCGCTCGGTTTATCTGGCCAGTAATATATTACAATAATTTAGAAAGTCGCATGGAAAACATATTTCTGAATTAATAAATAAACGAAAATGATGTGATAAATATTTGTATTAAATATTAGAAATACAAATTCGTATTATAAAATGTGTCGGATGGAAATATGAACCATATTTTGATATCAATTGCATTGGTTTATTTTGTATCTAAATTCGTATTTTCTTTGTAAAATGCAACCAAAAATTTAGATAGTGGAATAGAAAAAATATTGTACAAAATGCTTCCTTTGGTCTGTTTTTGGCTCTTGTTGAATCGCAGCTGCCTTTTAGTTGATTTTGTATACGGATTGTATAAAGCATTATTATATTATTTAAATGGCACTTCATGTGTGCACACCACACATACCACGTGTGAAAATCGAGTAAAAAGTGCGAGAAAAACATGAAAAACAAAAGCGTGTGTGTGTGTGTGAGGGAGGCAGCAACAATACGAAAAATCAACGCCAGTTAAATTTGATTTAAATGGCAATTTCATTTGCATAAGTTGTGCGATGGGCATTACATTACATTAATGCCAGCTGGCCACTTGGCTTAAATAAAATCAATTTAAATTGTTGGCCCTGCGTTGAAGTAATCAAAATGCCAAAACCAATTCATTGAGTTGGCTTCGCTTCGCTTTAAGCCAAATCCGCAGGACCAAAACAGGCCAACACACATCGATAGATACGCCAGGTTGTTGACGTACTTAAAGCCGCCGGTGAGCTGCTTTATGATAAGCCCAAGGATCCGAGGGCCAAGTGGCCGTTTGATCTGTTTGCCCCTTTTCGATTTGCAGCCGTTGGGCCAAATCGGCCTAAATGTCTAACGTAACAGGAAATAAATTCTCAACAGCCTTTTGTGCCAAGCGCTCTCTCTCCCTCTCTCTCTCTCTCTCTCTCTCTCCTTTATTCTGATGCTTCACCTGTAAGCTTTCATTCCACCTGCCAGCTGCCATCTGCCCCTGCCACGCCCACTCTACTCTGTATAGTATTTACTGAACTTGTGCTTGACCAAAGACTGGCAAAATGTTTGCTTAAATGCGGTCACCTGACCACCTGACCAGGCTTATTGCAGTTTCGACACACCCTGCCAGGGTATATTAACTATAGAATATTTTACAGAATTTTCAAATGTTTTAGTAAGACTATGACAAGACAATAAATAATATTTAATGATCAATTTATTTATATTGTAAAATATCTTAAAAAAAAACTATAAGAAAATTACTTTAGAATAGAACAAATAATAGGAGCAACAGCATTAAATAATAATCATTTTATAAATATTGCTAAAATTATTTGTATGATTAAAATAGAATAAATAAATTTATATATATCTTTTTATTTACCGAAATTATTTGTTTAGTATTCTATTACCATGCTGCGTCTGAAATGAAAAAACTATAGCATGCTTTTAAGCGCAATTAATAAATACATTATATTGCTAGTCTGCATTTATTTATTTGGAGATTGATTTTTATTTATTTTATTTAAGTGTAAATAGATTTAAATTTACTGATAATTGCTGTAAATAATCTTGCCATTACTTTGAAGTTAGAGCATTTGCTCTTCGCTAAGCTGCAATTGATAGACTTATTCTCTTTGGCGTAGTTTATTTTCATATACTTGAAGTTGGGAGCAAGAGTTGTTGCTCTGCTGCTCTTGCTCTTGCTCTTGCTCTTGCTCTGGCTGTTGCTTTGTTGTTGTGCATTGTAGTGTTCATGTCTGAGGCAACTCTGCTTCAAATGCAACATTTCACCGGAAAGCAGCGGAAGGGCTTTTATATGCCGGGCTACTTCCGGTCTATAGAAATCTAAAGCATTTACTAGAGTTCTTCTTCTACTCGTTGTTGTTGTTGTTGTTGTTATACTTGCCTCAAGTGGCTGGTTGGTTGGTTGCTTGCTTGCTTGCTTGCTGGCCTGACTCGAGGGCTGGTTGACTGACTGCGAGGCAGTTAACAATAGCTGCGCCTATGCATATGCTACACATTTTTGCGAAGCGCAGTCAAGCGCTAACAAAGTGTTGCATACTTCCAGGCTGCGCCCTTAAACTTGCCATATTCACTTTAATAAATAACCCCGGGCCCTGCTGGGCCATATCTTGAAACTCTTTGAAAATCCAGCAATTTTATTTCAAAGGCAATTTTCAGTTCGATGCTCAGTGTGCCTTGAGGTAGTTGGCTTTATTTCGAGATCATTGAAACAATTTTTTAAAATCCGCTCAAGAAAAATACGAGAAAGATGCCACGCAAAGTGAAATATCACAGAGCTTATTATTTATCTTGTATTTCTGATATGCACAAATGAGGGCAGGTAAAGCTTGATTGTGGACTAAGTGATTGAGAGTTTTATTCATTACGGCTCCAAAGCGGGATCTGCGACACGACTTGGCTGAGTAAGTAAACTCTGAAATTGGAGCAACTGCATCCGAGGTAATTCTTCTGTTTTAGGCCCGTTTAAAATCGAGCAAGTTTCGGAGCAGCTTGCCAAGACCATTGAGGCGATCTCAAAGCTACAAGATGCCACAATGGAGGCCAACAAGAAGCACACGAAATGAGCAAACAGAAAAACAACAAGGACGCTGCTGTGTTAAATGAGAATTTATACTTTAAATACAGCGAGTGGCATTTGCTTAGATGTAACACGGGCAGATAAAGCGTAACGCAAAAAATAAGTCAAGGGGGAAAAAACACAGGTTAATGGATTTGTCTTGTGATGCGGGATGGGGGACTGCGCTGACCCAACCCAATTTTCGGACCAGCTCTATATAAATATATATTCTCAAATAACCGAGTGTGCGAGTATTTTTAACCTTTATGCGAAAAGTCTTATTTTATTTTCACTCTTTACGCAGCTGAAGAAACTTTACATTTATTATCAAGATGTATGCGATTGTATCAGTGGAAAGGGGGATGCGGGAAAAGGGAAAAGGGGAGACGCCTCGTTTGGAGGGACAACAAACAACACATTA
Organism: Drosophila ustulata; assembly: GCA_035047365.1. Lineage (NCBI taxonomy): Eukaryota > Metazoa > Arthropoda > Insecta > Diptera > Drosophilidae > Drosophila > Drosophila ustulata. Next base: position 28,945,771 of record JAWNPT010000094.1, read on the forward strand.
CGTTTAATTGAATGTTGCGGTTGTCGTCGACACGACAACGACACAATGCCAAAGAGAATGGAAGCGAGGTGGTTGGGGAGAGAGAGAGACAGATAGAGAGCAAGCGCATTTGAGGAGCTTGGCCAAGGCTAAGGGCTTTGGGCCGTGGGTCGTGTGCTTTTGTGTTTGCCGGGCACGCGCCTAAGAAGAACAAAAATTATAATGTAGTGTAAATATTTAATGATGATGTGACTTTAGATTATGTTGCCGTCACGTGGTTGCTGTTAAACGTGCTCGACTCCCAGCTCGGCCAATTCAATGAGCTGTAAATGTCGCTGGCATTTCGCATTCACGTGTCGCAAGTGCAGGCATTGACGTAATAACTTATTTCTGTGTATGTATCATGAGAGCTGCAGACAGCGATAATAAAAACGAATAGTAACAAAAACCGGAAGCCAAACGCATATTTTAGTCCATTTCAAATCTGAACGTATGCGCGCGCTTGCACGGTGGCGCCATCTGTGCGCAGCTCGCGCAAACCTTGTCACGCATAGCAAGCAGCTTTCGATTGCTAGCGCAACGATTAGTTGCACTCGTATTTTGACATTTGCATAGAATCGAATATGCAATCGATTCGCGTGATTTACTCGATACCATATGATAGAGAAAATGTACGTCATGTGATTGTGGATTCTTTTTTTCGCAGCAAGCAGCAGTCACCTGTCGGCCAAGAAAAATACAATTACGCCTGCACTTTGTGGTAAATAGCACTTGAAATATTGCGAAAACTTATCAATTTCAACAAAAAACACTTCCAACAGCCAGCCAGACAAAAGAAACGAGTTACAAGATGGCGCCCAAAATACGCACAGTCGTAACACAAACATTTCTATGGCTCTTCCTCGCCGTCGCCACCATTCTTATCCTCTACTTTGTGCTGACGGGCAAGGGCGAACGCGTCAGTGTCGGCTGGTTCTTGACCACCTCGAGTCCGTTCATGTGGGCTTGCCTGGGCATCGGGCTGTCCGTATCGCTGTCCGTGGTGGGTGCCGCCCTTGGCATCCACACCACAGGCACCAGCATTGTGGGCGGTGGCGTTAAGGCGCCACGCATCAAGACAAAGAATCTGATCTCGGTCATTTTCTGCGAAGCTGTCGCCATCTACGGCCTCATCACAGCAATTGTGCTATCAGGTCAGCTGGAGATGTTCAAAATGGAATCAGCGCTGGCCAATGTGAACGTTATGAACCAGAACTGGTTCTCGGGCTATTTGATCTTTGGTGCTGGCCTCGCCGTTGGCCTGGTCAATTTGTTTTGCGGTATTGCCGTGGGCATTGTGGGATCCGGCGCAGCGCTGTCGGATGCTGCCAATGCAGCGCTTTTTGTCAAGATTCTGATTGTGGAGATCTTCGGTTCGGCCATCGGTCTCTTTGGCCTCATCGTGGGCATCTACATGACTTCCAAGGCCAAGATGGGTGATAAGGATTAAGTGCAGTTCGATCGAAATGTAAGTTTAACTCGCTTTTTAATCAATGCCATTTCCAAATACGTAACAACAATTAATTTACCCCTAGCAGTGTCACGCGCCTCATCCAACAACAATCAGTCATCAAAGCCATTCCGACAACAATAAAAACAAACACAACGAGATCCGTGTTGGAAATTAGAACTCGTCATATGCAGTTACAGTTTGTTTCCCTTCAACGCCCGGCCCTCCCCGCTACGTTCAGGATTTAACATGGGACTTTAGTTACTTATTAAGTTAAAAAAGAAAAAATACTCAATTTCTACGCTGCGCGCATTTCGTCAATTAATCTAATCAGCATCATTTTCAATTGATCGCCAAATGCGCGTCGTGTAAAAATTGCTGCGATCTGTTTTTGTTTTTAATTTAAGTGAAAGACAAGTGTGTGTGTTTATATTATCGATGTAGTTGTTGAATATTATTTGTTTATTTTTGGCACTTGTATTTCTACAACAAAAAAATGTATTATATTAACTACAATCTACAAATAAATCTAAAAAAAAGTAAATACTGTATGCTATTGTGTTAATGCTGAAATTATAAACACTACCAATTATTACTATTATTACATACATATTATAGCTATTATTCCATATTAAACGGCAATAAATACGCATATGTTTTCCCAAGTTTTGCATTTGTAACAATCGAAGAACTTGTTAATTATAATTATTAAAAAAAAAAAACAGAAAATGTAAAGTGCAAGTTGAATTTAAATTTCCCTCGGTGTGAACCATTTTAAATGCAATGAGCCAAGATGGCAACGCCAAGCAACTGTAACTGGCAACATCGAGAACGCGCAACTAAGTGGCAGCACGGCTAGCAGAGCTACCACTCAAAAGTGACGTTACACATAAAAAGCCTGACCAGGATCCCATTTTGTCTGCTGCTTTCAAGCTGAACGGTTGAAAATTAAAAAAAATAATAACATGTCGGACTTTGGTGAGTCGCCACAAGACACCACTTACAACAACAACAATTTCGATGCGGAGCCGCAGCCGCAGGCGCCAGAAGAACCTGATGTTTGGATCGACGACGATGTAGCAACTTTAAATGACCGCCAAATGGTGGCCAACGAGTGGCCGGAAATCAAACTCTTTGGACGCTGGAGCTGCGACGACATCTCCATTAGTGACATTTCGCTGCAAGACTACATCGCAGTCAAGGAGAAATTCGCACGCTATTTGCCGCATTCCGCCGGCCGTTATGCCGCCAAGCGTTTCCGCAAAGCTCAATGCCCGATTGTGGAGCGATTGACGTGTGGTTTAATGATGAAGGGACGCAGCAACGGCAAGAAGCTACTGGCCTGTCGCATCGTGAAGCACGCCTTCGAAATCATTCACTTGCTCACCTCGGAGAATCCGCTGCAGGTCACGGTGAACGCCATTGTGAATGCCGGGCCTCGTGAGGACTCCACGCGCATCGGACGCGCTGGAACCGTACGTCGCCAAGCTGTCGATGTGTCGCCCTTGCGTCGTGTCAATCAGGTAACATTTAGCTTGCAGTCGATACAATTCATTGTTAATACATTGTATGCATTTAATTCTTAGGCTATATGGCTGATTTGCTCGGGGACTCGCGAGGCCGCTTTTTGCAATGTCAAGACCATTGCCGAGTGCCTAGCGGATGAGATTATTAACGCCGCCAAGGAATCGTCCAATTCGTACGCCATCAAAAAGAAGGATGAATTGGAGCGCGTCGCCAAATCGAACCGTTAAATCTGCATTTCAAATGCGTGCCACATAACTGTAAATTGCGCAGAACCCAAATAAATTGTGACTGAAAGCAAAATGGCGGAACTGAAAATATTTATTTTTACTTTACGTTTGGCCATTAAGTTAAAATGTCGCTTCACAACAGCTAGCAAATTGGCTATATATAGGAAAAGTTGAATGGGCTATATTATGCTTTAATGATCGATTTTATTACAACAAGCATCAAAATGCATTATTTTTAAGCTGCACGAGACAAGATGGCGACTTAAGTGTGTACATACTTAACGGCTACTTTTAAATAATTCTGTAAGGCGTTATTAACACTGGCAACAAAGATAAGTGCAAATTTATCATTGAAAATTAAATTTGTAATGCTGGCAGTTGGCATTTTATTGTATTATATGTTTATTATTATAATGTATATTTATGATTAAACACATCTGTAATGTTTAAACAACACTGTGCAAATTGGTATAGTCACACTTAACAAGATGTCGGCTAAAGTATTTATGTAGCTTGTACACACTGATGATTCGAATTCAAACTTAAATCCACAAAGCAGTCACCTTTTGCCATTTAATTTTGTCGATTGAAACAGTTCAGCAAAAAAATGGCTTATACCAAAATAATATTATTTTACGTGGCCTTTATCCTTATTGCTTGGGTCATCTACGTGCTCAGCCAGGTGATGACCGAGATGGGAGAACGTGCAGGATTCGGCTGGTTTCTCTACACCGCAAATCCGCAGTTGTGGGCTGGAATCGGCATTGGATTGGCCGTCTCGTTGTCTGTGGTGGGCGCTGCCATGGGCATCTATGCCACCGGGACCAGCATTATGGGAGGCGGCGTGCGATCGCCACGCATCAAGACCAAGAATCTGATATCCGTAATATTCTGCGAGGCTGTAGCGATCTATGGCCTGATCAGTTCCATTGTGTTCTCGGGCAAATTGCAGTCGTTTGTGATGCATCAGGCGATCATTGATCGCGCACGTTTTGACCAGAATATGTTCTCGGGATTCGCTACATTTGGCGCCGGTTTGACGGTCGGTCTCGTCAATCTGAGCTGTGGCATTTGTGTGGGCATCGTGGGATCCGGAGCAGCGCTCTCGGATGCCGCCAACTCGGCGCTCTTTGTCAAGATACTGATTGTGGAGATCTTTGGCTCGGCCATTGGACTTTTTGGTCTCATTGTGGGCATTTACATGACGTCCAGTGCAGAAATGAGCTAATTATATAAAAGGCGCAAAACTAGAATTAAGCTAAATAAGTTTATTTTATTCGTCGTCGCTATCATCGCTTTGATTGTCCTCCTCCTGCTCCTCCTCATCCTCTTCGTCCCAGTGCTTGATCTTCTTGTTGGTCATGAAGTCCTCGCGCAGCACATTCCATTCCTTCTTCTTCTTCGCCGATCCCGACTGCTCTTCATCATCTGTAGCGTCATCATCATCATCGGAATCCGTTTCCTGCTCCTCCTTCTTCACAGCATTGTCTATCAGCGAAGATTTGGCACGCTTGCCGCTCATCAGCACATCGAGAAACTTGCGCTTGTCGATGTTGTTGAGCACCGCGTCCTGGCGACTGTCCAAGGGACCCGCTTCCACCAGCTGCTGCTGGATGTCCTTCTGCTGGATGCGCACCGCGTTGAAGAACTGCACCGTACCGCGTGTGGCGACCTTGCGCAGATTCCGCTCGCGTTCTATGTCTCGGAAGTGGGGCTTCATTCGCAGCTGCAGCGGCACATTTTTGCGCTGTTGCTTTGTGAGCTCCGCATTCAAAGCGGATTCATCTGGCTTCACATCGGGTTTCTTCTCCTCCTGCTTGACTTCGGCGCCATCGAGCTCAAAGTCAAAGTCCTTTTTCGCCCGCTTGCCTTGCTGTGCCTTGGTTGCCGTTAGTTTCTTGGCGCGCGACAAAACTGCTTTTTGGGGCGCCGCTTTTGTTGTCTCCAGCACTTTGAGCATCGAGTTTGCCCAGCCTGTGTTGCCTTCGTCGCCGCTCGCCAGGCTCGCCTCTGCATCGGAGCTGTCGGAGGCTGCTGGCAGCGTCTTTTTGGCACGCTTCGCTTTAAGTTGTGCCATCTTATTCGTTTGGAAATTAAAAATAAACAAGCACGCGAATGCTTTAGCACGTGTGCGCGAAGACAACAATGATTTGTGATCAGCTGTGAGCAGTGTTGGGCAGCGCCCAACGAGACAGGCTTGCTATTAACAGCAGTAATCGGACTGTGTTGATATTAACAGCTGTAGGGCCGCTGTTAACACGATTATTTACAGTGAGCCGTTAAATTCAAAACCAATTCGAAATAATATTCTAAACGTAAATCTAAGCTTTATTTGACAATAACCAACTGTAAGCTCTCCAAGGCTGTTGTGAAATCCTTTAGATTGCTGGGCGTCGAGTTGTGCAGTTGACGAATAAATACGTCAATAAATTCGCGGATTAACTGTTGAATAAAAGAAAAATTAATGCATACAATTTCAAAGTAAAAAAAAAGTATATGTCAACTGACCTGCACAATGGGCTGCGCCTTTTCGTGCACAACAAGACACTCTAAAAGCACGGCCACAAACTTGGTAAGAAATTCCCGTAAATGGACATTTAAAGCCTGCAGCGGAATGGGAAATATGCAGACCAGATAACAACGTTGCATGACCGACAGCAGCTTCAAGCAGACGTCAACGCTCTGCAGCAGCTTTTCCGACTCGAGAACAAACATTTGCAGCAAGCTTTTGGCCCAACGATAATTGCTGCAAACATTAATTGAGGCGCATACTTCACAGCAAGCTGCCAACTTCTCCGGCTGCGAGAAATCTGAGTCCAACGCCTCTTTGACCTCCTGGCGATTGATGGTAAAGTAAAAGCCCAGCTCGGTGATGAACTGCAGCAAACTAAGGGACATCTGAGAACTGGACGCCATCGTCACGTTGTGTATAAGACGCTCCAACATGTCGTCACATTGATTCCACTAAGTAAAATATATGTATTTAAATACAACAAAGTGATATGCTGATACTCACCGTGTATTGATCAAGCGTCGTAAAGTGATCTAGGCATTGGCAAAGACAAACCCAAACTGCTGTTGTCAGCTCCACATCATCCAAGGTGTAAGCGTCGCGAAAGAGATGCTCAAAGATGACGCCTTGTATGTTTAGTTCTTGAATGTCAGCACCGTGCTGCAAGTGAATCCCTTGATTAATTAATTGTTTGAACTGTAATCGTTCAACTATCTTACGCTGCTGCTCAACATTCTGGAGAAGATTCGCACGCCAAGCAGTTTGTACTCCGGCTGAAAGCATTCGCGCACATTAAGTCCCACAGCCAAGCTGAATGTCAGCAGCTTTTTGCTCAATTTCGCCTCCGCATCGCAATAGTGCTGAAATTAAAAAACTTGTAATAGATGTCATTTAAATATCAGTCCCTTTAAAACCTGTAGATATCTTTCGTAGCCATGTGCTGCGCCCAGTTCACGCTTCCAGCAGTCTTTGCTCAACTTCTGCTCGTAGTAATTGAAGATCGCAGCTTCATCGCCATGCTGGGAAACAGTTTTGAGCCTCTTCAGCAGTCGATTCGCAGTTTGCAGCAGATTAGCCGCATCATCAAGTTTATAAAGCGCCGACTTTGCGTCCAGTTCACAGAACAACAACACAAGCAGTGTGCGCAACTGTAAAGCAATTCAATTACTCACTGTTTGAACAAAACGATGTGAAACAAACCTCTTTGTAAAATGAATTGTTCGAAAATATTTCCGCGTTATTGTGCAGCAGATCAAATAATCGGGGCAGTTCTTGGCGCAGCATTAAATTATAGCTTTCAAAGTGTGCTGGCAGCAGCTGAACTTCATCCACATTCTCCCTAAGCGCAGGCAGCATGCAAAGCTGCGCTTGGTTAACAATTATTGTCAATTGTTCTTCACTTATTCCCGACTGCATTTTGTTTAAGCAAAATATAAACAATTTTAAGCTGTTATCGATAACAGCCAGCTGTTTATTAGGGTGACCTTGCATCATAGCAGTGTGGCCAAGTCGGGGTTGTAGAAGACTTAATTGGAGTATATTTTCTTTAGAGCGAACGGTCACACTGTGCCTTACTCGTTTTTTATTTACGCTCACACTGAACAGCTGGTGGAATTCATTTATTTTTGTGTATCTCTGTGAAGTGGTGTATTAAAAGCCGCAGCGACAACAAAATGCTTAAGCAAAAACTGGCGGCATTGGGTCATCCAGCGCCCAACGACGTGGCATGGAGCAGTAAGTAGCAAATACGCTTAAAACATGCAACATTAATTAAACCGGCTTCTGGCAGACCGCAAAGAATTCGCAAGCACAATTCTCTGGCTGGAGGATCAGAAGATTCGCCTCTATACGATCGAGGATCGCGACAAGCTGCGTTGCCTGGACGACCTGAAGCTGTGGGAAGCGGCTTACGTTAAATACTGCAGTGATCTAAGCATGCCACACTTGGAAACGCAATTGGAGCAATTAACCTGGATCGTTGGACATGCAATACGCCTGGAATATCTGGATGATCCGGCGCAATATGGCGAGATACAGGCGCAAGATCAGCCCAAGAACAAAGGCCTTAAAGTGGGGCAGCAAAAGGTCCAAACCATATTCGATGGCAAGATAAATGGTGAGCAATCAAGGCGAACTTGCAGCAAGCGTATAACATTTGACTATCTCACTTATAGTTAACGATCAGGAGTTTGTTGCGGCTGTGCGGCAGCTGGCGAACAAGCTGCAGCTGCCCCAGCATCCCAATCATCTTCTGCAGCTGGAGGCGATCGCTCGCATTGTGCACGAACGTCTCAGCCTGGCGGCCAAAGATCGCAAGCCCGTCACAGGGACACCATTTCCCTTCGACAAGGGCAACGATATTGTTGCCGGCAGCGATGCCGTCTTGGATTATCCAATGCGCATCTTGCGTCTGCTGCAGATCCAGAGTCTACGGCAGCTGCAAACGCAGATCAACGAGACAATTGTGGCCGTACAGAGCCTGACGGCCAATCCCAAGACTGACACCAAGCTGGGCAAGGTGGGACGCTAAGAACAGCAACAATAAGAAACCCAATTGTAATTGAACAAACTAAATTTACTTAAACGATCAATTCAACTGCCGCGCTTAAAGAACGGATGATTTCCATTGGGTTTCGTCGGTTTCGGCTCCACTTTCGCCTTCAGGAAATTCGCATCAGCCAAACGTGCTACGCCAATGAAGCCAGCAACTGTAGAGTACTAGGATTACTCTTGTTTTCTTGTACTATTTAAACTGTTTCTCACCTGCGGCCAGACTTTTTATTGTGTAGTTTTCCCAGGGCGCCTGGCGGCGTTTCGCTTGCGCCAGGACAAAAGCGCCAATGCCAAGCATGCCGAAGCCACTGATAAGGCGACAGGCCACGCAGTCGGCGGCCTCCGAGACGTTCTCGCGATACCAAGCGGATAATTTTCCAATCATGTTGAGAACCTTTGTGTTATTGTTTTGTTTTTGCTGTGTGATCAAACAAAACTTAAGCGAATGTTGAAGCAACGTCTACTTGTGTTCATTGAATTGTGTTCAATTTATAACAGCAATTACAATGCAATTTTCGCGCAGTTTAAGTTACTATTTTCAATAAGATCCAAATTGGACTCCAGCTAAATAATAATTTGGCCAACGATCAAAGCGCTCAGCTGACGGCTGTTTTGTTATGAATCGATAATTATCGAAAGCTCATACTGTTTGTGTTAAGTTAACACGAACTAACAGCAAATTTAACCATGTTGCTGTAACGAGAGAGTAGTCGATTTCCTATATTTTTGTTGAATTTTATTAATCGCTCCATTTATTTTGTTAATTAGTAGTTATTGATAAGATAACGTAGAATTTGTATTTATTTATCGCTTTAAATTCAATTGTCTTTGACTCTAAAGCTAATAATTGATATAGTTTAGAAATTAAAGTTGCAGGCAGTTTCTAAAGAATACAGCGAAATAAGAAAGAAAAAATGCATACAATTTAAAAAGTAAGAAATATCGTTCAAGCATCGATATATTTCAATAACATCGATACATCGCTAGTGACGTCGTTGTTTCTCCACCTCTATGAAACAAACGGAGAGCAAAATACAAAACACGAGTGGAAAGAAAACTGTAATTTAAATGTTTCAAGTGGTTTATTAACGCTAACTCAAGTTGAAAAAAGTGTAAGTTGCAATGCCAATTGGATTAGGCTAAGTTTTCAACGTTTGCATTATGAAAAACCATCGGCAAATCCATGAGAAAATCTATGCCGAAAAAATGAAAGAAAAATTGCCGACGCGACAACGCTACACACACACACACACGTATACAACACTAGCTTGCAAATGGCGGATGATGGTTCCAACAGCAAAAAACTGCATACACATGTATGCTGTGCGTGTGTGTGTGTAAGGCAGAAATACTGCTCTGTGATTTCAATGTGAAAATGTTGTAAAAATTGTTGACGTTGCAAGAAGTTGGTTGGAAAAGAGCGAGTAAAAAAGAAGCAACGGTAATTGCATAAAGTAAAATCTGGTCTGCGTGTGTATGTGTATTCCCAGTGCAGTGCATTTGTTTTTGCGAGACAACAACAACAGCAAGATGAAGAAGAAGACGGCGACAGCGACGCCCTTTTGTCTTGAGCTTTGCGTACGTCGCCCTTTTGCATGGGCGATCTCTGCCATGACCCCTCCCCCCATCCGTTTGTGTGTGAGTGTGTATGTGTTGGTGGTTGGCTGTGCTCCACATCCATCAGACGAAGAGAAGACACAGAGAAATCGGGTTTAGGTCACTTGGCAGGCATTTTTGCTTTGCCATTCTTCTTATTGTTGCCTGTCTCGCCAATTAGCTGCTTAATAAGCCACGTTGAATATTTTTGCTTTCACTAAAATGCCAAACATACAAATTATTATATGTAATATATATTTTCTTTATTTTTCTGCACTCGACTTATTTGATTTGCCAAGAACTTGTGTGTGACGCTGTCTGATTGCTCCGGGTCATTTATCTTGGCTGTCCCATCGCTCCTTTGTTGCGATTTTATCAAACAAGAAATAAACATAATTGATGTGCTGGCCTCTATTTGTTGCGCTCTTCGCACACACTTGTCTGTCTGTCTGCCTGTCAGTCTGGCTGAGTGTGTGTGTGTTCTGCTTTTGTGTCGCGCATTTCTTTTGACATTTACACATTGCTGGCAGAGCAGAGCAGACATACGCCCTCCGACTCCTGCCGCTCTCTCCCACTCACACACACATACACAGCAGTGTCGCACTCTCAGTTGTGCGCTTATCAGAAGTGCGAGCGAGACAAGTGGATGGAGGAGAGAGAGTGCATTCTGTTTGCATAGGAAGGCAAACAAAAGCCAAAAGCAGAGCATATAAATAATGAATGTAGTTTTCATTCATGCGATAAGTGATAAAGTCACTATTCACTATTCACTCTATTCACGTCAGCAATCAATAATCATTAATAGGAATTAAACATTGTTTTCAATTGCCGATATATCTGCGTGTGTATGAGTGGGAAATATTGAGTGAGTCATTGAAAAAAAACAACATTCCTTAAGTCGACTCAAAGCAAACTCGATAATAATGCATCTGCACTCACACTCTCTCTCCCTTTAATTGGAGCGCACTCAAAAAAGAAAACATTGCATGTTGCATAAACATAAATAAAAAGAGAACTTTCTAAAATTAACACTTACCTCGGCCTGACTAGCAAAAATAGCAGAAGCAAAATTGCATTTTTATGAATAAAACATAACAAAAAAAAAACCCGCAACATTGAGAGCTCTTGTGTATATGTGTGTGTGAGTGAGAAGCACTTGACAAAAAAAAGAAGAGAAATGAGTGTGAGTGAGAAATTGCATATGGGCAAAATGCGGCTGCTTTTCCGACTAATTGAACAACAACTACAAAATTGGGGCAAATTTGCAGTTGACGCTGCATGTAACCAGGGCAGCAGTAAATTTAGCAAACGACTCAGCCATAAACATAATTATTAAATACAGTTATTTCTATATAGTGTAGTTGGTATTTGCTGATAATAATGTTAATAATTGTGCCAGCAACTAGTTTTTTTTTTACTTTACACACACACACACGCTCGCTCACATTCCGCTGCGGCGCTCTTCCGGTTGATGACCTTTACCGGCTTTTATTTGTAGTTGTCTTTACGGCTTTGCGACTGAGATGCCGTCGTCGCCGCCTTTGTTTGGCACCATGACTGCCTTATATTTAGCACAGAGCCGTTAAATGTATGTTTACACGCCCAAAAATCATCATTAAAACCTGTTCAGTTGTGACGTCAGATCTCAAGTTTTATTTTTCTAATGACAAATCTTTATCAGCAACGACTCTTGATTTAATTGTGCACTCATCCAAAGTTAGCTAGAATTTTTTGAAGTGCGCAAATGTTAATATTGACACAGCGACCGCAAGAAGATAACAGCGAGATAGAGAGAAAGTAAAAATAGACGACAATTCGTTAGATAGCTTAATATTAGTTGTTTCATTATGGGACTATCGTAAAATTCAAATTCTACTGAAAACCTGAGTCAGCTCCAAGCTAGGCAGCTAAAAACAAGTAAGAAAGCTACAGTCGAGAGTGCTCGACTGTGAGATACCCGCTACCCGTTTTGGGAAACTGCAAAAGTCTTATACGCATGGAATAAACCTTTACGTTGAGAATAAACCATAATATACCATATATGCATTTAAATTTTGCCCATTATAATTGTTTCTTGAATAGCTTTATACTGATCATAAATATATGTATGTATGTACATATATCTAGAACATATACATATGTATGTAAAATATAATGATATACATTGTATATAGATATGCCCGCATCTTCTTCACATGCATTTTCTGTTGGCATAAAGTGTAATACCCTTCTACCCTATGGGTACCGGGTATGGGTATAAAAAGCCAGTTGCTGGGGCGAGAGAGCAACAACCTTGAATTGAATTTGCAATTTGTGAATTCTTCAACGAGCGCCAACGCAGCCGCGAAGAAGAAGCACGGCTTGCGGAGCCCACTCGAAATTTCAAGTTCTAAGTGAGCGACGTCACTGCCTAAAGAGAGAGAGTGAGCGCAAAGAGAGAGAGCGCCCCGAATTGAGCTGAGCTTTGGCGTCGTCGCTGTTTCGTTGCTTGGCCGTCGCCATGTCATGTCATTCGTATTTTGTCCAGTTAGCGCTGCGCACAAGTGAAGGAGACACTGTGAAGCGCTGTTTGGCAACGAAGAAGAAGAAGAAGAAGGAACCGAGCAGAAGATCCAAGAAAATAGCTTTTTAGTAGTGAGTGCTTTGCAATATTTGCATACGTGTGCGTCAGAAAGTGATATTTATTTGGTGTTTCTTATATGGGAATTTCCTGTTGTATTTGCAATTCATTTTCGGTGTTTTTCGCTTTTTTATATGTGGGCAGTTTAGTGATTTATTTCTTTTTTTGGTGGTATCCGCTTCAAGTTTAACTAAATTATCATGCATATGTAACTTTCTTTGCTGCGAAAAGCAAAAATGAACTGAGACAAACAAGTTGTTTGCTCTCTCACTCCCTCTCGCTGTCTCTTTTTTTGACTTGTTAGTTTTGTTTTGTGCTAAATTACATTGTCGCATTTGGCAAAAAACCTTGCCGTAAATTATTTAAACTCAATTTCAATTTACATATCATTTTCGCTACTGCAAAACGAAACAAAGAAAAAAAACAAAGAGCAACCGATAGGTCGAAAACTTATCGATCACGGTAATCGATCCTTAGTCTAAAATTTTTATCGCTAAATAAATTATGGGTGCATTTTTGTTACAAAGCGGCTTAAAGTGCAACTGCCAACGGAATTACGAAACGAGAGTATCATAAACAATACGATATCAACGAGCACATTTATATTTACAACACGTTGTCAAACAACAATGCCGATAACAAATGTTGTATATATTACTTTAGTACCATTCACCGGCCGGCAAACTGATAAGCACGTACCACACACACACGCACGCACGCTCGCTCACTCTCATTTGTGTGTATGTATGTGTGTAAGCATGAAATATTTCGAGTGAATGACAATAATAATTACGTTTGATTGTTAATGTCGTTGATCTTGCGTTATGCTCTAATGTGAACTGTTCTTTTTTTTTTTTGGAACAACGTCAACAGATTCTCTGTTCTTTTTTCCACTAATTGCAAAGACACACGTCATCGGTAATACCGAAAATATAAAAAAACGCTTGCTGATAATGTGCACAAAAAAAACTTAAAATTGTTCCGTAGAATTCGACTTAACATTTCGCTTGTTTTATAAACTTTCCATGCCACGCGCAGAATGCAATCAAAACCATTATAATTCTATTTATTCACTTCTCGTATAACCGAAGCGTGTAATGTTGCGACGGTCTCGTGTCAGTCTTTAGTCTACCATAATGTTTACTCAATACTTTTCCCTACAATATTAAGTTTCTTTTTTTACAATAATATGGCTCAATTCAATCAAATAAAATCCTTAATATGACCAAAATACATATATTTCCTTGTTATTTTATTTTTTTAATCAATCACCCACTAGATTGCCATATAAACACTAATCCATCGTACTCCTTATCTTCTATATATGTATATACATATATAATTCTTTTTATTTATTGGCTGATTCATTGCCTATCAGTGCACAATGCAATCGCTGCAAATTTTACGCAACATTGTAATAGAAATTTGATCGCACAAGAAAAAGGGACTTCCCAAAAACCCAACTAAAATGTTCTGTATAAATAATTAAATAATTGTAAAACTATTTTTATAAAAATAATAAGAACTTTTTCTTTACTTCATTAAACCATAACCAGCCGAAAGTCTAAGCAGCTGTGGCAGTTCTTTTCCCTGTTGCTTTTTAGTCTTACCTATTGCATACAGATTACTAGATAACTAAATCAATAAATTAATCAATGTTATTGATTTCCTTACAGTAACCCGAATCCCGCAGCAAACTAAACGGAATCATCACCATATGCAAATATGGATTTCCACATACTAATTGTCATTGGTTGTGTGTTTAGCGCATCACTGTTGTCCTTTCTGTTCATCAATAAGATCTTTCGCCGCAAGACCTTCGAGGAGGTGGTAGCCGAGAAGCGCGCCCTCAGCGCCAATTTGTACGCCCAGAATAAGACTGGTGGCAATGCGGCCTCCCAGCGCAAGCCCAAGAAGAAGGAGCTGAAGCGCGAAAAGAAGCAGCGTCAGCGTGAACAGCAAAAGGACAATGCCAGCAACGAGCAGGACGAACAGGAGGATTTCTCTGACGGCCACTCCGAGGAGCAGAACGTGGACGATGAACCTGGTTTGTCCAAGCAACACGTTGAATTCGATCCGGATCCAGAGGTGTTGAACGAGCAGCGTCGCTCCAGCGTCAATGCTGAGAAAGAGAACCAGGTCAACAACAACAACAACACCACCAAGAAGGGCAAGAAAGACAAACGCAATGGAGCCGGTCCCAAGGCAGCTGCAACTGTTGGCATTCTGGTCAACAAGAACGAAGCGGTGGCCGTGAAGCAGACACCTGTGGAGGAGACGCCCGTGCTGAACAACTTTGAGGCGCGTCCACCCAAAGATGTCGTCGAGCTGAAGAAGCAGGAGCAAAAGGAGCGCAAGGAGGAGAACAGCAAGCAGCAGTCTCAGAAGAAAAATGGCGGCGCCGCTGCTAAGAAGGAGAAACCCGCCCCAGCGGCTGTCGCACTCATCACAGCCGCTATGGAGCAGCCTGTGGAGGTTCCACACGTGCCCAAGCAACAGCAACAGGTACTTAAGCAGCAGCAGCAGATCGGTTCCCCCAAGTTGCAGAACAATCCTAACAAGGCCAAGCAGCAGACCAATAAGAAGCAGCAGAAGGACACAACTCTGGCAGCCAAGGATCTCGTTCAGGCCCTCGACAAGCTCGCCGAGCATCAGACGATTGGTGTCTCGGCTCTGATGAATGTATTCTCGCGTGCCGAACTCAATCGCTCCGAGATACAAATACTCATTGATTATTTACTGAACAAGCAGCAGGATATGCCCGCCAATCATGGCGATTGGTCCGACGACATCTGCCAGAAGCTCAAGCGTCAACTGGAGGAGAAGGAGAAGCAACTGGCCGAGGAGCAGGAGGCCTCCATTGGCATTCAGGCCAAATTGCGCGAGCTGCGCCAAGAGGTAAACGCCGAACGCGCTCAGCTACATGGACGTAGCCAGGCCTTCAACGACAAGCTGCAAGCCAAGGATCAGGAGTTGGCCGCCTTGGGTCAGGAGTTGGCCAATGCCAACGACAAGTTGACGCTTGAGCGTCAGCAGTTCCAGGCCAAGTTGTTGCGCGAAAAGCAGGCCAGCTCGCAGGATCTGCTGCCTCAGCTGCAGCGCCTGCAGCAGGACTTGGCGCACAAGGAGAAGCTCATGGCGGAAATGACCAGCTTCGTGAACGTCGAGTCGCAGCAGAAGAATGAACTGATGCAGCAGCAGGCCCAGCAAATACTCACGCTGGAACAGCAGCGCGATGAGCTGGAGGCTCGCCTCAATAACAGCGTCTTTGAGCTGGAGCAGCGTAAACAGCTCGAGACCGAGAACACTGAACTGCAGCTTGAATTGCGCAATCTGAGCAATGCTCTCGAAACAGCTAAGGCCGAACTGTCGCAATCCCAGGTCGATTTGCAGCGTGTCTGCAGCACAGAGTTGCCCGAGTTGCGTCAACAGACGGCAGCGCTGGAGGCCAGCAATGTAACGCTCAACCAGCAGTTGAGTCAGGCCAACAGTCATGCGGTCCAGGCGAATGCCCAGCAATCCGAGCAGGCTCAGGCCCAGTCTGAGGCGCTCATCGCCCTGCAGGCTGAGCTGCGAGCCTTGAACGATGTCCATGCGTCACAGCAGCAGCAGAAGAATGCACTGCAGTCGCAGCTGGTGGAGGCGCAACAGCGTGCCGAGCAGCTGCAGGGCAAGGAGCAGCAGTTGCAGCAGGAGCTCCAGGAGCAGCGCGAGAAGAATAATGTAAGTACATTTTTAATGATTACTAATAACTTAATTTGAATTGACGTGCGCGCGCAAAAGGTACCTTTTGAAAAGTACCTTGGGGATCAAATGCAAACAATGTGGCAACTTTGTTTGTGAGAATATCGATAAATCGATCTTTATTTTTTTTAATCGAAATTTCAAATTTGAATTTAAATTTCAACTACTTGCAATTTACAATGAACATTATTTTATTTATAATTATTTCTGTGTTCTTTATTTTTGGTTTGTCCTTGTCTTGTCCATTAATCCGAACTTCCTTTTCGCTTGACTAATTTGCCACGTTGTGTTTGTTGTGTTTCGTCAGGATGTTCGTCTGAAAAATTGGAAGTTGATTGAAGCGTTGCAAAATGCCGAAGCAAACGCTAGAGCAACAACAGCAAAGACGAAAACAAATACAGCGCTAAGCGTAGGCGTAAGTGCACGACAAGATTAATACGCATCCCGCCCCGCCCGCTCCGCTTATTGTTTATTTACGTTTACGTTTTTTGTGTATTATAATTTACAACGCCAGTCGAAATAAAATTGAATGTATTCAATAATAATGCGAGTACTGTATGTATATTAAATTACAGCAACAACACAAACAGCTGCAGGAGCAGCAACAACTGCAACAAAAGCAGCAACAAGCTGCTGCAGCTGCCAACGGCGCTTTGGGCGCCTCAGGTGGCAGCAACTCGGCAAAGGGCGAACAGCAGCGCATACGCGAGCTATACCAGCGTTTGTATCCGGATGCAGTCAAGGCGCAGGCGGGCAACGCACTTAACGCCTCCTTTGACGAGTGGCTGGAGCAGGTGCTCGCCACACACCTGAAGCAGCAGCAACAGAAGGCGTTGCTACTCGCAGCGCAGAGCAGTAGTAATAAGTCCACACAATCAACAAACAATGGCAGCAGTAGCGGCGAACACAACAATAATACCCACAACAATATTAGTAGCAATAATAGTAATTCGAATAGCAAATCATCCTCCGTTAGTGCTGCCGAGCAGCAAGAGCTGCAGACACAGAACCTAAAGCTGCGCAAGCGCAACGACGAACTCACGCAGCTGGTCACAAAGACGGTAAGCGAGAAAGTTGCTGCCCCTATTTTTAATAAAACTCATTATTGAATTAACTATTATTTTTAATATCTTGTTGCAGAGCAACACTCTGATTGACTTGGAGCAGCGAGCACGCGAGCAAGACGATCATTGGCGCGGCATTGTTAGCCAAAAGGAGCAGCTCATCTCGAAGCTGCAGCATGCCTCAAACGGCGAGCAAGTGAGTGCAACACAACGAAAACAAAATCGGCAATGTAACTAATTTGTTGCTTTTCTTTTAGGACATTTAATGTCGCCGCATTGGGAGTTTGTTGCCCCCATAAATAAATACAGCAGAACCACAACGATTTATATTGACAACAATCAGAGCGTTTGTCGAACTTCCACAAAACAAAACAAAAAGAAAGCAGCAACTACAACCACAACAATTCTAACAATCTATTAAGTTTAAAGTTTAATATTACAAATACAAATACAAATACTTGGAGAAGCAAAACTACATCATAAACAAAAGAAATGCATGAGGAAAATGGAACAAAAAGAGAAAATATAATAACGAGCCCAACAACAGCAACATTTAACATTTTAAAGTAGTAAAACAGAAAAAAAAAAGATTATGAAGAAATTAAGTAATGCTTTAAAGAATTATATATACATAAACTAAACAACAAGTAAGAAGAAAAAACATTAAAAAAAAAACAAAACAAAACCATTAATAATACGAAAAGCAAACAAAACAAAAACAAAAAACTTGTGCAATGTTGAACATTTAAATGTGAGGCGATAAAAGTAAATGAATTATTCTAAATCCACAAGAACCACACATTGCTGCTGCTGTTGCACATGCCACATGCCACATTTAGAGACAGTTTAAAAACAGACTCACACACGTATTGTTTGTAAAGTAATTTATATACACATACATATATTATGCTATATTATTTGTGTTTAACCTGCATTTAAAACCATGTCGAAAGTGCGCGCTAACCTATTAATAGTTTTTCCCGTTTCCAATTTATATTTTTTGTACATGTTTTATTATATTAAGCCAATTTCGAAAGCCAATCAAATTGTAAAGAGATTTAATTGTCAGAGAAGTGAAACCAGTAGTAATTGTAATTGTGCATCGAGATTTTGTTCTATTTATGTTTTTTGTTTGTTTAATTGTTCAGTTCTGTGTAAAGTGCGCAAAGTATAAAAAGTATTTGGAGAAAGTAGCCGCAGCAATAGAGTATGTTAGTAGAGCAAATGGTTAGCCGACAACAGCAACATTTAATTAAGCATTATGATAAATAAATAAAAGAAAAACAAAAAAAAAACCAACTATTTTTATATACATATAATAAAATGAAAATCAATAACAGAAATTAAATAAATAAAGCAAGAACTTGAATCTAATTAATAAGTAAAAGCAAATTACAAAATAATAAAAAGCAAAAAACAAGCGCAGTTGATGGAAGAAGGGTAAAAACGTAAACATAACGTAATGCGGAAATGGAAAGCGAATTAGTAATTAATGTTGCTAATGTTAATTAAACAACAAAGCGTCGTAAAAGTTAAATTAGGCAAACAAACAAATTGAATACACAGAGAAACGGAAACAAAAGTCGCAAAGGGACAGCGCGTTGTTATAAATAAAAGAAAAACAAACCGAAAAAATACACTACACGCCTAGCATTAACGCATTATAACAATTTATGATGTATAATTTATGCTAAACGAGAATTAAATACACACACACATATGACAAAATTCCAGTGCATTTTTATATTTATCTCTTTTCTTTTTTGTGCATAAATAATTGTACGAACATTAATTCTATAGCTTAACAGTTAAGGTGGCATCAACGCTTCGCCGCCAGTTGCAGATTCTGTAGCGGAATAACCATGTGGAAGGGATACTGCAACAGCTCCACACACGACGGACGCTGCTTGGGATTCAGCTGCAGACAGTTCTTGACCATCTGCAAACAAAGATAGCAAAGATAAAATATTTAAATATATTTAGAAAGTCAACTATTTACATGGACTAGCATTAAGGGATAGTAAATGGGCAGCGCAGAATACTCGATGCTGCTGCTCGGATTGGCAATGGCATTCATCTTGGCATTGATGTTGCGGATGTGGCCAAAGGGCGTCTTCTGATACAGCAGCAGATACAGAATGCAACCCAGCGACCACACATCCGACTTGGTGGATATCTTGATTTTGGGCTGATTGCCGCCACGCATGGGACTCGAGCCGGTTGAGATGTCGGTCAAGGCCTCCGGACTGATGTAATTGAAGGTCCCCGCTTGCGAGAACTTGATGATGCTCGTCGAGTCCACTGCAATGTTGCTGGCAATGCCGAAATCAATCAGTTTAAGCCTGCCGTTGACCATCAGAAAGTTAGCTGGCTTCAGATCGGAATGGATGACGCCGTGCTGATGGATGTAGTTGACGGCCTGCAGCATTTGGTAGAGTATGTTCATGAGATTGTACAGCGGCAGATTGGTGGTGAATCCCTGGAGTATCTTGTTCAAATCACAGTCGCCTTTCTCCATCACCATGTACAGCTTGGACTCTGCACGCAACAGTTCACTAAGTGAGAGAGATTAATTAGTTTGTTTAACTGTTTAGTTTTATGGATTAACTCACTAATCGAAAAGTGAAACGACGCAAATGTTGCCCTGCAGCTTCTCCAGCAGCTTCGTCTCGTTGAGATAGCCTTGGACCACCACCGGATCAGCTTGCAGATCAACTACTTTTAGGGCAAATTCTTGACCGTTGTCCTGGCGACGCGCCAAGTAAACGGAGCTGGAGCCGCCGCAGCCCAGCTTCTTCATTATCTGATAGGCATGCTGCTTTATCTGCAGCACATTGGAGTTGGCTTTGTCTGGCTTCTCCGCTGCCACTATGGTGGCCGGGGGCAAAGGCAGCGCGAGCTGCTCCGCCTGGCTAAAGGCGCCTTCCAGCGACTTCTTCGGCGGCAACTCTTTATTCTGCTGCCGCGGCGTTGGTGCAGCCGGTGTGTCGGGACTCTCACTGATGGTGTCGCATAGGGAGAAGGTCATGCTGTCGCTGGCAAAGGGCGCATTGCGACTCACGGTCATAGGGGTTTGGAAGAGCACCTTTTGTGAGCGAAACTCATTGTCCAGCTCGTTTCGCTTCTTCTGTGTGGTTCGCCTGGTGCTAAGGTTGCACACTTGCGGCGTCACAAACTCCACCTCGTGCTTGGCTTGGGATTTGGCAGCCGTTGCTGTTGGAGCAGCACGCAAAGGAGTTTGACTGTCCAGCGCTTTGCGATGCTCGGAAATGATGCGCATTGATCTGGGCGGCGGCTTCTTATTGGGCAAATGCTGGGGCGACTTGTTGTTGTTGCTGGTGCTGCTGCTGCAGTCGATGCCCATGTTGCCGAACCGACCCAGAAACGACAAATTGGAATCGTTGGGCTTCAGAGGTACAGCAGCGATCAGAGGTTCACTTGTTGTGCTGCCCGCCAGCTCATGCACGGGACTCAGCACGAAGGAGTCGTTGAGTATGGCGCAGTTGAGATTGTGGTCTTCTTCGTCGCTGTCCGAGTCCATCATGGTCATCTCGGAGCGACGTCGTGGCCTGCAAATCATTCAAAGGTCTTTAAGATCATCGCATTCTTTATTGTGATCGACTTACAGCATATTGAAGCCTGTTGCTGCCGCATTGAAATTATTCTTTTGCTCTGCTTGTGCCACATTCTCCTTGTCCGCATTGTCGCTGCAATGAATCGACTTTAACACCTAATTGTTGAATATAATTATTTTTATTTTACAGTTCCTGCGATCTTCCAATTTGAGGCGCGTCCTTTGGTTTTGGCTGGGGCTTGCAGGGCGTGGTGCTGCCTTCATCCTCCGAGTCCGAATAAAATGCCAACAAGTCTCTGACGCGGCGTGGTGCAGGTGTAGTCATTTATAACCTGTATTTGCGTTTGTTGCCAATTGTTAAACAATTTTGCCACAATTTGAACAACAACTTTGAATGGCTTAGCACGCCCAGCGTTGCAGTGAACCTATCGATAGGCCGATATATTTTTAGTAATAAAAGTATGCGTTTAAAACGTAAAATTGCAGCAAAAATTTTAATTTTAGACTGTTATTAAAAAAATCAAGCTGTGAGAAATTGTGCTTTAAAATTAACGTAAAAATTAACTATATTTTCAAACTGCAACACCATCTGGCAATGCTGTGTGTGGTATATTTTTACAAGCGCAGCGGGTTGTCGTGGTATTTTTTGCTACCTAAATTAGTATAGCTTTGAAATTCAACTGACGGTCACGCTGACGCTGTAGCCGCACCGACAATAATAAAAAACAAACAACAAACAAAGCCATTTTTGTCGTTAGGTGCTGTGCACTTGAAGCTCGCAAAACGAACAAATTAAACGCAAGATGGACAACGATGCAGGAGGTGGCGCAGCTATTCAACCAGGACAACACAATCGCGACACTGATGAACTGCTCGATCCCGTACTATTCTCTAACGACAATGGCGCATATAAGCTGAAAACGGTGCCTGCATTTAGGTATGTATGTACAATGCACACACACACATACACACATGCATAGCCGGTGGCTATGAATCATGGAGTGCCAAAGAGTTGATGCTTTTGCTGCTGTTGCTGATATCAGCGGCGAAGCGAAGCGCAACGCAATTAACACATATGTATGTTCCAGCCAATTAATGTATTTTACTTATTTTGCATTTATTTTGGAATTTTGCTAGCATACATTTGCTTATCTCGACCATCATTTCATTTGTGGGCATCGGCTTGGCGGCCCTGTTCCCCGAGGATCGACGCTGCGAGGCCTACTTCATAATGCTCTACTTGCGCGCCACCTTTTGGGTGATCACTTTCGTGAGTATTCACTGTAGCGATTGTCGATTACCGCTTATCGGCAAACGATTGCCATTTAACGACCTATCTCAATGAAGTTCCGTTATTATTACAAGTTATAGTATTATAAAAATTACATGGTAATGATTATATTTTGGTATTTAATAACTTTAGTCAACCATAATGATTGACGTTAATTAATTTCAAAAATTTCAGAATATGTCTATTTTAGGGAAGTTAATTAGTTAAATATAATGAATATACTATGAAATTAAACAAATTACTTAAATCTACCATTGAATTTCCGTCAAAGCTAATAAATTTGAAAATCATAATTGATATGTTGTAATTAAGTTCGTTCTAAGTATGTTAAAATAGCTATTTATATATTAATATTATTTAAAAAGAGAGCAAATATTATGATTAGTATCGATCTATTTTGCACAGCTTTTCGATCACTTTGTGAAGAAGCAGCACGACAATCTGCGCATGAACGGCTACCATGACTTCCATCGGGAGACGGCTATGCAGAAGGGCGTGCCGCTGCAGATTGTGTCACTGTGGAACTCCATGCTGCTGGGAGTCCAGGCGCTTATCCATCACTATTATGGCGATGATTTCTCGAAGCATTGCGCCGCCGGTTGGCTGTCGCCCATCACCTACATTACCACCTTCAATGTGGCCGAGAATCTGGTGCTCGCCGCCACCCATGGCTGCTATATCAGTAAGCATACTTTACCAACTACTGCAATGAACGATTTAGTAACCGTTTGATCCCCTTAGATAAGGTGGTGAAGTTCAATAAGGCGAAGCTGGCGCCAGATGTTTTACGTGGCGCAGATCGTGCTGGCGGCTCGTTGGGACTCATGCAGCCTGGTGGCGACACCGCAGAGCTGCTGGAGAAGCAGGCGGATCTGATTAGCTATCTGAAGGATCACACGCACAAGCTCAACCAGAAGCTGCACCAAATGCAGACGAACGTGCGTCCACTGCGCGTGCCACAAATTCCTTAAAAGGCAACTTGCAATTTTAATTGGACAAGCAATACGTAATCCTACAGTATACAAAAAACAAAAAAAGAAACACGTATGCACTTTTACATTAATATTAATTTTCATTTCTCTCAATTTTATTATTGTTCACGACGAAGAAATATTCTTCAAAAACAAAAACCTAAATGTCGCTGACACGTTTTGCATAGTTTAAAACTAAGCAATTGTCAACTGTAGATACAAAAGAGATGAATGCGAATTTGATGTGTTTGCAATTGGCGTATTAAGCAGACTTATTAATCAAAAAATATACAATGTCTACGAAAACACAAATGCTGTTTATTTGCTTTCACGCTGCAATATTTCTGCGGGTATTTCCAATATTTGCATCGAGTTGTCCTTGGACGACGAGATGACCTGCAAATCAAGTACAATTTAATAGTTTAATGGAAACTAAATTAGTTTTTAATAGTTTACCTTATCGCCAGCGACGGCTAGCGCCAGCACCAAGCGTCCGCAGCCATTGAAGCGACCCAGACGCTCGCCTGTCTCCTTGTCCAGCACATAGATGAAGCCATCGTAGCAGCCGACCAGAAGAAAACGCTCGCCATAAGCGGCCATTGAGACGGCGCCATTGCCACAGCTGGAAATATTGCACATGTTGCCGCTCTGTAAAAATAAATTAAATCACATTTGAGCATTAAATGAATCACCAAATGATTCACAAACACTCACCGCAAACTCAAATTTGTACACCACATTTTTCTGTGTGCCACAAAACACATGTCCATCACTCAGAGTCAAGCTGTAGACATTCAGACCCTCCGGTATACACAGACGACGCAAGAGCAGTCCAGAGGCAGCATCATGCAGATACACCGTGTTTCCCTTGCAGCCCAACATGATGATCTGTCGCGGTCCCTCCTTGATGGCTCTGATGGCAATTATCGACTGTCCCGTGGACAGCAGCGGCATATCCTTCAGCTTGTTGGCCTGTAAATTAAAAAAATATATAAAATTAAATGTTGCAAATATTTAAAAATATTTTCAAAAAGTAAGATCCGAAGTCATTCCGACTGGAGATGCGGGGCATCGATCCCCGTACCTCTCACATGCTAAGCGAGCGCTCTACCATCTGAGCTACATCCCCGTTGTGATTGTCCGGCATTTATTGGCCCCTTTAAATACCGTCAACTACCGCCAAAATCCGTCTTTACTTTCGGTCGCCGGAATGTGCTTCGCATTGTAATTTGGTCTTATTGTAATTTTGAATGTGCAACGTCATGAATGGTCGGTATCAATTGATTGCACAGTTCACTTTGTGCGTTTATAAGTAGCATTCAATACCGTGAAGCTTTGTACACAATTAAAAATAGATTTCGTTGTTAAAAACTATTTATATATTATAGAGATATGTGCATTGATTTTGTGCTTACACTCGCCAGCGCTTTCTTATCAACAATTATTAGATTAGACAACATTACGTCAATATTTATTGCAAGGTTTCAGACGGAAGTTTAGGACTTTTTTAGAGGGCTTGGTTATGATAACGTTTGGGTTAAGAATATTTAATTGCAACTGTCTCTAAATTTATTATTTATTGTGTGCATTTTGGAATAGCTTAAAACATAAACATGGTGTAAACTTTATTCAGTGAAGATTTTTTTTTAAAAGTAAATTAAAGTGCCTATGAAATATACATAGCTATTCATTTGGTACACATAATACCTACAGCTATTGACAGCTTAATGAGTACCATCATTTGCAAATATTTGTTTCCTTTATGTAAATAAAATCCCATGTATTACTTGGATACGTGCATTTGTTTGCAAACTTATTATCATAACTTTTCCAAATTACTTGTTAAAATTCAGTATTCATTTTTTTGATTTGCCTAACAAAATTACAACATATTATTTGCGTTTAGAAATTCACTCAACTATGTTAAATTTTAATAATATAAAAAAAGGTACAAATAACTCGAAATAATATATATTTTTATTTTGAATTTATGACACATTAACTCAACGCTTTTTTCTTGGACATGTTTTGTCGTGTATATCAATCAATAGATATGTTATCACGAAAATTAAACCTTATTCATGGTCATGCCTTCAATAAAATTACATTTTTTTTAACAAAAGCTAATAATTTTTTTTTGAGAAATTGATAAAAGTATTTCACATTATTATTTCAGTGAGTTGAAAAGTTTTGCGAGCAGAGCTCATGTGTGAAGCTTTAAATAAACACTCGATGTACGAAAAGCCATTAGGACTAAATAAAGAAAAACTAGCCACACCCTTTGGAAAACACTAGAAAATTGACAGAACGTGGGAGAAGAGGTGCCTGCACCTAGCCTTGTGATTAATGGAGCCGCTTTCCCTTCCCCTTCGCTGTAATCAAACATATAGCACATGAAATGACTATAAAATCAACAATACTAAAAAAGAGCGAGACGGAGCATAGCGAACTGCAATTTACATGCATATACACACATACACACATATATGCAGTTACAAGATGGCGTCGCAATGTGCAATGTGCATGAGAAGAAGGTGATGCAAAGAGGAGCAAGAAGCATAAAATAAATACGAGAATGTAGCTAAAATGTTGCTGCTGGCGTTGCTTTGTTTATTTAGTGGTTGCAAGTGCGCGCCTGCCACACCCACATTGGCCCGGCATGCAATTTGCTGCTGCTGTGTCGGATGCTGCTGTAACAACACAGAAACAGCAACAGTAACAGCAACAGTAATAACAACAACAACGACCACGATGACGACGGCGTCGGGACCGGCAAATAACCAACCCGATTCGTCAGGCTCGGCCAATGGGAGAGCAGCACACACACACACACACACACTCACACACACGGAGACAGGCGGCGTCATATTCCAGAGACACAACACAACAAAACAGGAGCCAACCAGCCACCCACAACAACAGCAAAGGCAATAACAACAACAGCAACTAGCACGAAGACACATTCCAATTGCAGCGCCTTGGAAGCTACGCCTGCCTGCAACGAGCGAGGGAGTGAGATCGAAAACGAGAGCAGGAGCAAGCGAGTGAGAGCAGGAGTATATATGTATGTAGTTTGTATTTTATTTAAAATTGTTTTGGGTAAATAGCATATAAACATTTTATTTGCTGCTGCCAAATTGCCGAGATGCCGATGCCCAAGCCGAGCTAAGCAAAGCCAAGTGCAGCAGCAGTAGCAACTGCGAAAGACATGCGCAAAGTTAAGAGAGCGACAACGAAGAGAGCGCAACGAACTTCGGGTGAGCACAAACGAAGAGAGAGAGAGAGACTGATAGAGAGTGAGAGCGGGCAATGAACGATGATGGGTTGCCGAATGCAATGCAGCGCAGCGCAGAGCGCAATGCGAGCAAGTGTGAGTCAGCAAAATATAGAGTAAACTAAACATGAACACATAAAAACTTAAATAAACAACAATAGAGCCTGCCAGAGAGTGGGAGTGGGAGCGAGATGGGTGCAGTCAGCCAGTGAGTGAGTGAGAGAGGCACAGAGGTGCTCTATGTGCTATTGCTGTTGCTGCATGCGCTGCAGTTTGCTGTTGTTTGTTGCAACTAACCCCCAGACCGGGCGCTATATAACGACTATGTATTAGTTTTTTGGCCAAACAACGTGCAGCAAAGCCAAACACACTCACACACACACACACAAAATAAAAGACAAAACAAAATATCAAGCAATAGCAGCAAAGCAAACTGCAACAAGCAACGCCTCCTCATGCACAATCTATGTATGTTGCACCTACTTGGGTCTGGCTGGGGGCGGGGCTATTGCTAAATATTTAGTAAATAACTAGAGGCAGCCGAAGTACAGTTGCCGCATTGTGAAGCATAATTTTAGGCGGCGAGAACAACCTGAATTATCCGCACGTCGCAGCCATAAATCGAATGCTGCCAAAAAATTAAGACTTATCGCCATCGCCCTCAACATGAAATCGTAATGAAGTGCCAGCTTTTCTTCCCTCTCTATCCTTCTCGCTATCTCTGTCGCTCTCCCCAATTTGCGTAAAATAAAAAATTCGATTTGATTTCCATTGTCTAGACATTGGGTTCATTCGATGGCTGCTTAATGCCAATTCGTTGTTTTTCATTCTTGCCGCCTCTTCTGGGGCAAGGTGTGTGCCACACGAATAGTTCCCTGTGTGTGTGTGTGTGTGCGATGCTTATTCACTTTTTAATTGAATATTTTACAGTGTTTATTTGACAGCTAAATATTTAATGAGCCGCACATTCATTAAATGTGAGGCCCGCATCGCAGTTTGATACATGCGCCTTGTGGTATGCAACACATTTGTACGAAACGACTCGCAATAAAGGATTGAGTAAATTGAAGATTGATAGCATTTACTAGCCAATTCGATATACATATGTATATTGAAAGTTCTCTATGATATACCTTAATACATGATTTAAGACTTTCATTAATTTTCAATTTTCTATTCAACATTAAAATTTCCAATCAAATTGAAACAAAATTAAGTTTGCTCAAGCAATTCTAAGAAAAATCTCCTATCCAGTGCAAGGATCTTAAGGATTTCAGTGGTAGAAGATGTCCTTCAAAAGCAACTCAACATAAATGCAACGTCTTGGCCGACACCCAAATGCTTTGGCCAGACGTTTAACTACTTTTACTAAAAACGAAAACTTAAAATGTGTCATCAACTGAACTTTGCAATAATACAGTTTAATCCCAAATTAGTAGTGTATATAAAATTAGTTATTTGTATTTATGGCCAAGTCTGTTAAGTAGATTGTCCCATTGGTAACAGACTTAATAAAAATGTAAATTTGAATATAATTTTATTCATTTAGATTA
Source organism: Drosophila ustulata (assembly GCA_035047365.1). Taxonomy (NCBI): domain Eukaryota; kingdom Metazoa; phylum Arthropoda; class Insecta; order Diptera; family Drosophilidae; genus Drosophila; species Drosophila ustulata. The sequence continues at coordinate 28,973,745 of JAWNPT010000094.1, forward strand.
TTTTTTAATATCGAAAATGTCCTAAATTTTTCGTTCCTATTATTAATTTTGATATTTAAAACTCATAAAAAATTCTTTGTTAATAAGTTCTGTGATCAATCTATATTTCTTGTCTTTTTATTTTGGTATGCAATTAAGAGTGTTTTTCTGTGACCTACTATTGCTATAATAACTTCTACTACAATGAATTATAATGGGTGTATTTATTTCACTGGCTGATTCAGCAATTGTTTTCTATTCTTGGAATTCGACTTACCGCAACGTTGTAGGTGAAGATGTTGCCCCAGCGGCTGCCAATGTAAGCAATGCCCCAATTGATATCAATCGATTGCAGCGGCTCCTTCAGATATCCCGTGTGCACAACGCGTTCCAGGTTCTGTGGATGGTAAAAGTGAATAAAAATAGGGCACAAAATATGTGATATATTATGTTTTACCCCTAGAGAGGACTTCTTGAAGAAGCCATCCAGTGAAGTGGTGTACAAGCAGAGCTCCTTGTCGCAGAGAAACATGTTGGTGATGGCCTCGCTGTGCTTGAAGATGTGCTGCTCCAACTTGTGCGTGGCGACGTTGAAGACGTAGAGATCGCCGCTCTCCGAGGCGGCAAAGATTTGCGACTTGTGGACGACAATCTGGGAGATGGGACTAGTGATGTTGGCCAAGCGACCGCTGGCTATAAAAGTGCTGCTCTCTGGCGAGGATTTCAGAGGCAACTCACTGGTGGAGTTTTCTATGGGATCCAGAAAGGCCGGTGGTGGAGAAAGCGGCGGCAGCGGCGGTATGACAGCCAAGGGTTGCGCACAACTGCGCTTGGAAGGCGATTCCTCGGGCGTGGCAATTGCAGCACGCTTGCCAGCGGCAGCTGCATCGGGCTCCGTTTCCTGCTTGACTTGCAGATCGGTTGCTGGCAGAGATTCCTGTGACTTCTCCTTTTTACATTGTCTGCCACGTGCACGATTGCGATTCTTGGGCAGCAGCTTCACGTGCCGCACTAGAACGGCGCGCTTCTTGACTGGCTTGCGTGGCATTGGCATCGGAGACGTGCCACGCTCAGTGGTGGCCACCATGGGCGGCGGCGAGTTGATGGGCGTGACGCCAGGCGGCGGTGTGGCGGCAGCTGCAGTCGCCTGGCTCCTGGCAATCATGGTGTTCAGCAGCAAATACTTGCGATTCATCAGCTCCAAGCTGACCATCTCCAGATCGGTCTTCTCCTTCTGAAACTTCAGAATCATCTCCTCGAGGAAGCCGCGACGATTCTGATACTCGAGCAGGCGACGATCGATCTCCAGCAGATTGTGCATCACGGACTCGCCCAGCTGCAGCTTGTTGCTGTCCCAGCTACTGGGCAGCGGATAATGTCCCGGCGAGAGACGCGGCAGAAATGCTTGCAACGGATCCGACGAACCACTTGCCACATGCAAGGGTGGCGTCACATTGCGCGGTGGCGTGGGCGGCAATGAAGTGCGCACTGATTGCGCTGACTCGACGTTGCTTTGATGTGTGGCAGAGTTGGAGCTAAGCTCGTTAGACGCATCAGACTGCGAGTGTTGTGGCTGCTGCTGCTTCAGCATGTTGGCGATTTCCTTGGCCAGAAAATCGAGGGCGATGCGGTTGTTTGACTGGCGCAGATTCTGTTGGATTTCGGCCACCAGACGCTTGCTGAACTTGGTCGGATTGTGCTGTTGACTCGTGACCATGCAGGAGATGAAGTGCAGCTTGCTCTGCACGTTGGCGTTGCGATTGCTGCGATAACAACTCGCCAGCGATCCCTTCAGCTGCGGCAGCATGTGCTGCTCGAAGCTGGCGATGACTTCGGTCGCGTCCTGCTGCAGCTGTTGCTGCCACAGCAGCGTGGCAGCCATGTCCTGCTCAGGCTCAGAGTTGTCTGCAACTTGTGGCGACGCCTCCGCTGCTACCTCCTCCAGCTCATCCTCGGAGCTGGAGCTGAGCACGATGCAGGCGTCGTCGGTTGGCTTCTTTGCCGGTTTCTTTGGCTGACTTTGCTTGCGTTTGACGCATTTCTTTGCCGGTTTGCTCGTCTTTTTGGCAGTCATGGCCTTGAACTCGTTGGCCACCTGCAGCCGCGCCATCAAATCCATTGAGCTCTTCTCCTCCAGCTGCTCTTCAGCTGCCTCCTCGTCTTTCTCTACTGTTTGCTGCTCGGAATTCGTGTCGTTCAAGTCAAAGTTGAAGCACTTTTCGATCTGTTGCAGCAACAGTTGCGGCAGCTGCAGCGCATCCACAATGTCGTCCTCGACCAGCTCCTTCTGCAGCGTCTCCTTGGGCGGCTCGATCTCAATGTCCTTCAGCTGTCGTCGTATAAAATCGCGCTGCCTGCGTCGCGCCTGCGACTTCAGATGCTCGTTGTAGATCGTGTCGCTGTTGTTGATTATGTACTTGAGTGCAGCCTTGTCCATGTTGGCCAGCCGATCCTTGATGCTGACGTCGTCCTCGCCATCGTTTTGACTGGCGCTGCTCACAGTGTGACGACGCGTCTGAATTGCAACTGACACGGGGGGCGTATGCGTAATATTGCGCTGCAGCTGCTCGGCAAATATCTCGTCTCTGAGCAGCTCGTTCAAGGGTCGCACTTGTATCTGAGACAACGTTCTCGAATCCTCTTCGAACAGACTCGACTGAACTTCTTCTAGTTCCTTTTCTTGTGTTTGTTTGAACGCAACTATTTTTTGGATACTCGGAGTCTCAAGCAATACTTTTCTCTTACTGCTTTCTGGTATTATTTCCTCTTGACTATTTTCATTTACTTTCTCAGCTTGTAGCTCGTCTGGTTGCTCGTAGTTTTGATTCTTTTGCTTCTTATTTCTAAAGTTTAGCGCTTTCTTTTTCAACTTCTTGCGCTGGCTGCTCTCTTCGCTCTCTTCTCTCAGCTTGCTTTCTTCTGTTTGTTCCTTTTCTTCACTGTTTGTTGCTGACTCTTCGGTTGCTCTTCTTGTTCTGGGCTTCTTTTGACAATTTCTTTTGAGCCTCACTGGTTTTTTGTTATCAGACTTGGTTTCATTTGAACTGTTTTCGGCATCCACTGAGCTATTTTGTTGTGATGTATTTTCTTCCAGCTGCTGTTCGTCTTCTTCTCCTTCGACTTTAGCTGTTTGATTTTCCGTTTCCAATTGACAATCTTTATCAAATTCTCTCCGACTTTGGCTTAAATGTCTATAGTAATCAGTTCTTTCGGGACTCTCGTGTTTCACGTAATATTTATTCCTTCGAAAGTCCTGTCTGTCGTCCGAATTGTTCCAATTGTTATTGCGTTGCCAGTTGGGTTTCTTATAGTAGCGTTGGGAATTGCGTGTGTTGTATTGCGGATTTGGGTTATAATTCCACTAAACGAACAAACAAAATGAAACTAGTTGTGATTAAACAACTTATTTATACTTACATTATTATTGAAAAACGTCCTGCAAGAGAAGTGGAAAGAAGAGCATTAGCATTCCGTAGAAAATTCGAATCGAATAAAGGAATAATTAATGTAATCAGGCAGCCTCTCAAGTTTGAGTCAACTTTCTGGCACGTAAGAAACTGCGGCATTAATTTAACAGATTTAAAATTTATAACCACAGGCGCCTTCTTCTTCTTATTCTGCTTCCTCCCTATTTGTGTATGCAAAGGTGCGAATTCCTTTTTTCTACTTTCAGCCCCTCGTCCTCTCGCAAATCTCGTTAAGAAATGCTAAAATATACGACCACAAATCTTGTGTTGCTCTTGCTGCTGCCTTTTGTTCGTGTAATTTGTAACTTAAACTAATTAAATATTGAAAATGTTGCAACTGTCAAGCAGCTTAACAATGTATTTCTTAAACCTTGCACAGCTTCGAGTGGAAATTTAACTGCTGGAAATGTGCTTTATAGGCTTTTGGTAGAGCGAAAATCTTTGAAATCAGATTTAAGAACATGCTTAGCTCAATCTTGAGTAGATTGATGACTATGAAGATTATTAACTGACTGACTATTTAACAATATTTAATTTTTTTTGTTGCTATTTTTATAATTATTGACTCAAATTATTTAAATTATCCGAAGATCTAAGTAATAATTAAATGAAATTACCAAAATAAATAAATAATGTATATATATAAAATAAATAAAATTCTGCGGCAAATTTACAATACCTGAGTTAAACCGATTTTTAGAGTTTATGTATAGTCAAAAATAAATCATTGGAATCACAAAATGGTTTCGTTTATTTTAAAAATAAATATATTTTGCAATCACATCAAAAACAATATTTGTTTGGAATTATGTCTCACAATCTCGTTTTGTTTAGTCATAAAAAAAATAAATGCAATCACATCGAATATAATATTTGTTTAGAATTATTTCTCACATATTTTCCAACGAAAAAAAACTTTGCGTTATCAGCCAAAATGTTTCACAAACTAACGCCGTAAAAAGGTTTGTTAACTTTGCAGTTACGCATAAAGAAATGCAAAGCATTCAATGCTCAGTCGGAATAAACCAAAAACCCAAAAAGTCAACAGGACCTCGCCACCTTTTGGGCTGCTCAAATCAAGGCGACTTGGACGCAAAACATAGAAATTAATATGCATAACGCATAGCGGAAGGAAAAAACTTAAGAAAATTTATGCAGTGATGAGTGAAAAAGGATGCCCGAATGTTACTCAACAAAAAATAAACAAAAAATAAAAAAGAGAGAGGCGAGAAAAAGCGGCAACACGCTCGCCGGAAACGGGACAAAAGTCAAATGTCACACGGGGCGTATGTGACAAGAGCTCTGATGAGCAGGAGAAATACTTGGGCTGAAATCAAGCCCACTGAACTAATGAAGCCTGGGCTTGGGGTGTGGCAAGTCAATTAAAAAAAAATCGTAACGAGAAGAGACAAAGTTACAACAGCGAAAAGTACGTGATGCAAGGACTGCGAGGAATGAACAGAAATATTTGCGAGACGGCGCAACTAAAAGTCGCAGACTGTCTAGAAATTAAAATTACAAGACGCTTGGATGACTGCGTGGCAGGTAAAAGTTTTTGAGGTAACATTTCTTTTACGATTCGCCTGGGTGCCAGAAAGTAAGCAAAAGTGCCACTCGAGCCTTCTCTCCATGCCTCTGTCATTAATTTTGTATATCATTGAGTTTTACGATGCTCATAAATATGAAAACGTTTAACTCGAGTCGCAATCCCTTCCCCCAAAAAGCCACCCTGCACCCTTCACTCCTTTTCTCCTTCTTGTCGTGATATGAGACAAACTAATTGTTGTACTCGTAATGTCTTTTTAAGCGTAGACACGCTTCCCCACATGTTTCCAAAATGCTTTCTCCTTGCCTTTAAACCTCTCTCTGATAAACAACAATTAATGGTTTGGGGCTCTTGATGTGCAACAGCTTGAGGTAATTTTCAACTTTTCTCCAACGATTTTGGCTGTGACTCGTTGACAGGCGTGTTTTGTTCATTCGTTTGTTTGGTTTTAATTAAAGCCCAAAACACATAACGTACAAGATACTCAACTCTCGTTTGCTGGCGGGGTACGAGTGTTTTTCACCATAAACAAATAGCGTCGCAGGACCAATTGTCGTTTAATTGTGGTTCGTGCAAGACAACAACAGTTGATCAACTGAGAAGAAATTTTATATTTGAAAAATACGAAAAAATGACTTGGAATACTGCCATATATCTTAATAGTGATATTCATATTAATAGAATAGATATTTAAAAGACGTTGTGTTAACCGAACTAAGGATTATTTTTATTTTTGAAAGTCCCACACTATGAAAAGAAATAAATTTCAGCAAAATCAATTTTTTGACGAAAACTCTAATAGTAAGATTTGATATGTTATTCGTCAACAATATTGATTTGATTTGCCAAAATAGTACAGTTTAATAATAATAAAAATAAAATGAAATACATTTATGATGATTATCATTGGCTATAATTTAAAAAATATTATACATAAACAAAATCATTACTTAAAACTAATGATTATTGTTGAAGAACTTAATTAAACAATTTGTATAATATAACTAAGAGTGATTACGTTCCCTGCTACTTATATTTATCTAATCAGCACTGCGAAATCTGTTTAAATAAATCAGAAGTATAATGAGCTGACGTATAAGTGGCTTAGCTCTATTCAACTACATGCGATCTACAAAAGCCTGTCACATTTCTGGCCACTCCCAATGCGACAATTACTTTCAGAAACTCGCCGCGAGTCTAAGCCGTAAACCAGTTCAGTTGAGGCCAAGCTTAGGCGAATGTGGGCCAGGCCAAGACATGCATTTCAATTGAATGGCCATTAATTGTAATTGGACTTGGCCAAGAGTGGCGAGCCAACAAAGTGTCGTAGATATGGCAGCGTTATGCGGCTAACAATCACCTGGGGATGTAGCTCAGATGGTAGAGCGCTCGCTTAGCATGTGAGAGGTACGGGGATCGATGCCCCGCATCTCCAACAGGACGAAATCAACTTTTTGTTTTTTTTTTTGTTTGTACATGCAGAACATAACAAAACACTTAAAACAATTAAAAAATAGCAAAACACATAAATTTCACATAACAGAGCTGAGAGAGAACGCAGTAGCTTAACTAGCTTAGCACTCGTCAGGGAGGAAAAACTTCGTCCTGTGCAGGGCAGAAATTAAAACAAAGGCTTCTCATAAATAGCACATCATGTATCATTTACAATACTCAAACCCACTCAACAGACCCCAGAGAGAGTCCTCTGTGTGTTGTTTTGTGTTTGTGCCTGCGGCAACTCGACTGCTTCGTTGTCCTGGGACCTGCGATCTGGGAGCTGTGTCCTGCCTGTTTAATTGCTGGCAAAGTTGTGTGTGCCAGGATGGCTGGCAAGTAAACAAACATTGGCATATTGTGCTGATTTATGTGCGACAATGTGTTTTCCGTGTGCTGCTGCCCCGCGGAATGGGGCATCAAATCAAATTACGCGACTTGATTGTCGACATGGGGGCCACACACTCAAATGTATATAAATATACATATATATCTACATCAAACCCAAGTCGTTTGGCAGTTACAAAGTGAACTTTGAATATTCATTAGTGCGCGCCTTCCTCAATCTTATCAACAACAATTTGCAGACGTCTGCATATTTGTGCAAAAAGAAAAAAAATCCAGTCCGGATCTTGGAGATGCGGGGCATCGATCCCCGTACCTCTCACATGCTAAGCGAGCGCTCTACCATCTGAGCTACATCCCCACGTGTCTCTTAGCCAAACAATTTCCACCTACAATTGGCGCTAAACTTGCCGACAAACTGCAGCGACAGCTGAAACCAGCCAGAGCTTTTGGCCTGGCCAAACAAATGTCTTCGATCAGCAAATACTTTCGGGTATTCATATGCGATGCGTGAAGTTGTTGATTTATTTTTAGCTTAGCATTCAATTACTTTCTTGAAACTTTGATGCTATTTCATTTAGCTACGACAGGGCAACATTATGTTAATATATTTATATATTCTATATTCAGAACTCGTCTAAATTTAAATAAAGTGGAAATTCGCTTAAACAAAATTTAGCTGATCAAAATAGTTTTTAGTTTTCGTCCACAACATGGTGGACGAATAGACACTTAATTTAAAATACAAAAATTTAAAATATTTAGCGATTAATGAAATGTGTTTGAACTTCACTTTGGATATTACACAGTTTTATACAGAAATTGGGATAGAATAAATAATGAAATGGAATTTTTAAAAATTAAGAATTGTTAAAAACCATATTTTTAAATTGCTAGAATACTTGACATTTAGTTATTTCCTATTTCATCTTAAACCCTTATGATTTCGATACCTTTAACTTCCAAATTCGTATTTCTCAATTTGAATTCGTTGAACAAAGTCGTATTTCTGCTTTATTCTTTCAACGTGAGTCGAAATTTATCTACCGAATAGAGTTTTGTGCTAAACAACTTAAGCAAAGTTTTGATCCCATCTATTTATCTTCTTTTTCGCTGCAGGCATTTAAAAATCGAGAGTTCGATAAAAATACAAAGCTACCCGCATAATCAAGTGCTTGGCATTTGGGTCGTTTGCCTGGTGCCGTTTTTATACCCGCTACCCATAGGGTAGAAGGGTATTATAACTTAGTGCCAACAGAAAATGTATGTAACAGGCAGAAGGAGGCATCTCCGACCCCATAAAGTATATATATTCTTGATCAGTGTCAACAGCCGAGACGATATAGCCATGTCCGTCTGTCCGTCTGTATGAACACCTGGATCTCAGAGACTATAAGAGCTAGAGCTACCAAATTTGGGGACAGTACTCCTATAGGTCCTACGCAGATCAAGTTTATTTCAAAAGTTGGATGCCACGCCCCTTTCCGCCCCCAAAAGTCTGTAAGAGCCGTAATAATAGACCTAGAGCATTGAATTTTGGTATGCATAATAATAATTATATTCTCAATGATTCCTGTGAATTTGGTTGAGATCGACTTGAAAACAAGGAAGTTATTAAAGAATCAATTTTATATGCAAAATTCACTTGCAGCTGCCCTCGCTTTGTTTGTTTAGTTGACAGTGTGACCAAAACGGTGTTGTGATTTTTACCCGCTATTTTCAAATATATACAAAAAACTAATTTTAGTATATTTGGTATATTTTTTGTTAATATATCATTTAAATTTTTTGTTTTCTCTCGAAATGGGTTGCGGGTATCATACGGTCGAGCACTCTCGACTGTAGCTTTCTTACTTGTTTGTTTTGTCCATGAAACAGCCAAGAAACAAACAAACAATAAAATATTGAGCACATTAATGTTTAGTCAGACGTAAAATTACTTTTAAGTCTACTTTTCGAGCACGGAGCTCTTAAACAATGTCAAGGAGCACAACGACGCGACTCCAGAGATAGGAAGAGGCACGAGCTATAAAGACGTTAGATAAACGTTAGATGCATATTTATGATTTAGCACTCGAAGCGGCAGAAGGAATGAGACACGTGGCCATTCAGGACACTCCTGATGCTCCTGACTGTCACATTTTATTTTTTTTCTCTTGCTATTCACGCAAAGCTTTCATAATGCTCGATAATGAAAAATGAAAAATTTCTCACTTTTGAGCCGGCAAAATGGAGAGAGTGGGAATTGGGGTGTCCTGTCTTGGCCGTAATAAAAGTTTATGCAAGTGTTTTGGATTTAATTAAGAATAAGAAAAATGAAAACGCCAAACTTTTCGATTGCCAGATGCGCGCGTCTCGCATAAGCGGATTTGCCAGAGACATTTATTGTTATTTCTACTTCGAATTTGTTTACGTTAATTAGAAGGAAGCTCCGCAGTATTGACTGGGGATGTCCTCGCCAAGATTGCTCACTTCCACAAAATTGAAGGCAACAAAAATCATCATCATAGCACGAGATTGGATGGAATTTATTCAGCACTTTTATGAAATTGACTGAAAGGCAATCATGATGGCTTCAAGTGTCATAAATTCACTCTGAATTGAAATGGAAAAAGCAAGAGATTTGGGAAGATAACTTGTGGAATTTATTGGACAGAAAATTAGTTTCCCAATTGAGGTTATAATTATATTTAATTATTTTTTAAAAACTGTACTACCCAAAAATTGTCAAAATGGATTTATAGTTTAAAATGCAAAAGAATAAATTTCTCAAATGAAGCTCAATAATCTAATAAAATAATCAAATAATTAACAATATTCCAAACGTTAAATATAAATCTCAATATGTATAATACAAAACGTATGAAAAAAGGTCGAATGATTAAGAATATTGTTATTCGAAATAGTTTGAAACGTTCAAAATAAAATTAAATAAACATAATTGTCTCTCAAAATAAAATTCACTAGATTAAAAATTGCTCTAAAATATTTTCATATGTACATAATAAATACGTTCAAATTTGATGCACAACATTGATAAATGCAAATAATTAAATGCTTATTATGAGCTCACCTTGTTGCTTGATGTACGGTGCAGTTTAAATAATCTTGTTTAATCTTAAGATTCTCTAATGACATTCGAAATGAAATGCGAATGCGATAAAATGAATCACAACAGCCTTAATTGGCAACTTGGTTGCCATCTACTAAACACACTAAACCAGTCGTAAGTTACCAAAACTAAATCAGTCTGTACTGATGCACTTAAACAATTCGATTGCAAAAGTTCAGTTCATTACACTGGAGTTCAATAAGTTAACTCAATCACAATAAGTCAGTTGACCATGTTAAATACTGCTCACGTTTTGCCACTTCAAGCGATACTTAATTGCCTATGAATTGGCCTGCAGAGTGGCGATGTGTGTGTGTGTGCGAAATATAAATCAGCCTGCGTGTTAGGCTGTATTTTTTTTCTTTTTGGTGTTTCCTGTCAACACGTTGCGTGACAGTTATGCGGTTGACAGAGCGGAAACGGAAGTGGAACAGTTTGTGCGTGGGTGAGCGAAGCGAGTTTCCCTTTTATTTTTGAAAGTGTATTTTCGATTTATTGCGATTTTTGTGGTTTCTGGATTTTATTATAATTTAATAGACTGCTTTTCCATGGAAAACATTGTATAGATGATTTTTAAAGTTGGTTTATGATTCTGATAGTTTACTTATTTGCATTTTGAAGTTTATTTTTTATTTAAATTTATTACTCAGATATTTTATTTGTATTAATTTTAATTAGCTTTTTTTGAGAACAACTAAATATTTGAATGAAGAGTTAAATATATTATGTATTGTGCATATTTATTACTCATTGAATCTTCAGTAATAATATATTTATTATATATCTAATTCTAAGTAATTTTAAATTTCATATGTTTTATTATTTTAATTATGATTATTTAAATTACGATTACGTTTTGATTTTTTTTTTGTTTGATCAAAATATGGTATAATTGATGATACATTTATTTTATTAATTATTAAGTTAAAATATTGTTTTTATTGCATTTCTAACTCATTTAATAACTTTAAATTTATAAAGTTTGTTCAGATAAATCTTGGTAAGGATCGTAATATTTAAGCATGTATTTTAAGCACCGCTAATCGCCGTGTTGTTGACCGGAAACAACAACACTGCACTGCACTACACAACACTGGCGCTGGGTACGAGAACTTTCTGTGCTGCTGTCGTGCTGCCAAATGGCATTAACCGACGGTAAGATTCCAGCAGTTGGGAGTAGTTTAGAGAGCAACACAGCAACAGCAACAGCAATAGCAACAGCTGCAGCAGCAACAGTAACAACTGCGATGTACATGGGTCACAACAACAAGTGCAATAACACACAACACAATAACAACAACAGTTGCGTACACACAGCCATTTCATATACAGCGAACGAGCGTCGAGCCGAGCAGGATCATAACGACTTGTACATAACACGAAGTCACGGCCCGAGAGGCGGCCGCTGCAGCAGCATTGCAGAAGGGAGGCGGAAGGCAAAACAAAACACAGCACAAAACAATGCAAAATACAACAACAGCAGCAGCAAGCATGCTGGAAAGGCGGAGGCAGAGCAGAGCAATGTGTAACTAAATAAGATGCAACGACAACGCAGCAATAGTGGCAAGGAGGATGGGGGAAGAGGGGCGAGGGGAGAGCGGCCGCCCACGCCGCCCGTTGCGGGCAGCGCACGACGAACGAGCGAGGTGTAAAGACCGAGCGAGACTAACGCCACAGCCAAGGAGCAGTGCAGTCAGCAGCAAGCCTTTCGTCTTCACACGACAGCCGACGCACGACGGCAGCCGAAGGACGGACGTGTGCCGAGAGAGCGAGAGCACTGCAAGTGAGAGCGAGTGCGCATGAGAAATGAAGCAAAAGAAACGCATTGGGAAATAAAATAAAATACAAGCAAAACAACATAAATAGCAAAAACAACAACAAATGCAATAACAACAACAACAACCGAAGCAGCACAGCAGCAATAGCAACAACTGCAATGTGCAATTAATGGTTGCTTGCAAAGTCAGAGCGAGTGCGAGTGCGAGTGCAAGCGAGAGCGAGAGCGTAAGCCAGAGAGCGAAGGAGAGTGGGAAAAGTGCAAGCGCAAAGTGCTGCCTGGTTGGCTGTTGCATACTTCTAGGCTGGCTGCTGGTGTGAGTGTTGGCATTTTTGTTTGTAAACTACATATACAACAATACAATAAGCAAGACATGGAGATGGTTCAAGTCGGAGTCTGAGTCGGAGTCAGAGTCGGGGGATCCTGCCTGGGCCCCACAGCACTGTACATATGTAGTATGCAAGGATGAAATTTCGGCGCATGTCATTTGATTGTCCTGCCTATAAAAGTCAGTTAGGCTATGTGCTTGAGCTCAGTTGAATTTCAACTACCAAACGTTCCGTGTTTGTCTCCTACGAAGAAGCAACAAACAAATCAGATTCTTCTGCACCAGCATTATAACTGTGTTGTCGTCGTGTTTATAATTGTGCGACTCGAAAACCTCAGACCCCCAAAAAGGATATTCAGCGTCAGCGAGTTGATTGCCAATTGACGGCGAGACTTTTGGATTCCAGCAAGAGCCAAAGGCTCAACAAGGTGCGTATAAGTTGGGGGGATATATATATATATATATTTGCGGAAGGGGATGTAAAATTATTTCTTATCTTCTACAAATAGTTATCAAGGTATTTAAATGATTGATAAATTTATATCATTTAAGTATCATTTGAGTTCAGAAATTTGAATTTGAATGATTAAGGAAATAATCCTTTGATGTTGAAGATACTTTAATATCAATAATGAGTCTTCAAAATAAGTTGATTTGTTGATCTGTTTCTTGCATATTTTATTCTAGTTGTTCATAATAAATGACATATTCTCGAAAAAGATCTATAACACGTAATGCTGTTAAAGAGTTTTCAATAAACATAATTAGAAAATAAATGTATGCATATTTATAGTATTTTAATTAAGGATCAAGCCTTCTGCGCAGTCTACTAAGACAACAGATCTTAACAACCCCTATAGCCCAATGCGCAGAGAGCAAAAAATGCTCTCACAGCTCACTGCACGGCTTTGCTTCGGTTTGAGAGTTCGGAAAGCCGAACAACTTCAACCACCCGATTATTTATTGTGAGTAGATGATCTGTCCACTCTCTCTCACTTGTTATGAAAAGGGAAAAATTCTCTAGTACAATTTCATATTTATAGGAATTTGTATTTATTTTAATTATATATGTACATCTATTTCTTTCAACACTACAATTCATTTTTTCGTACGTTTACTTTTTACTCATTTAATAGTCAACTTTCAACTACAGTCGTTTTGAAAGCGCCAACTACTTGAAACATCAAACGGTTTTAAGGCCGTCATCACTTGAGTTCTGTGTGTCGCCCGTCAGTTCGCACACAGCGAGCCTACTGTAAGTAGAATCACGTAAAGATGCCAACAATGAAGAAGCGCGTGGTTTTTCATGGAGTAAAGAACAACGTCAGTCGCTATAAGGCGTCAAGCAAAAGAACCAAAGTCACAAATAAGTATGAAAAACGCAAAACAAAATAGAAATGAACGGAAAAGTAACCATTAAAATAACCCATACAAATAATAATACGAATAATAGCATTAAAATGTAATCACAATAGTAGGGCCCATAAGTAGCCAACGATATACGATACGATGTAATCAATATCAAGTTAAATTATCAAAATATCTAATTAAGCAGTCACAAGAAATAAACAGCAATGCATAGGTAGGCAAGTAATGGTATTAGATATAAGTTCAATCATCGATAATAATGTGTCGAATCCAATCAAATTCATTCCCCCCGATATAAAAATGCTATAAATGCAACCACGCTAACGATCGGTTTAAATATCACAAAACTGTTCTTCCCAACGAGAGCTAAACATTGGCCCAAGTCTGATCTATCCGGGGCATGTGTTCTGCTTGTTAACCCCGACCTGCCAACAAAATTATCCGTGGTACAACTAAATGGGCGTCCGATTTTGCATAACGCGTACGCGACGGGCACATACTATATATATTCCATACTAATTCATAGGCCAGGGTCCGGACCTTTGCCGGTACGCGATCTTCGTGCCGTGCGTCAAGCGGCTGTCGCCCCTCGTGTCGGTTGGGCGGGTGGTGGGTAACAATTGATGTTACACGTTGGGACTGCGTTCGCAAAACAATTCGGTGCTGGATTCTAGATGTTTGATTACTATATCTATACATACGATTATTTGTCTTTGCATGCTGCATGCCATCCACGTTTGATTGACTTCACTAAAGCCATGAAACTATTCTAACCAATTATAATTACTTGGCATCTACATTTTACAATCTAGATTTTCTTGCAAAATCAAGGCATTTAAAATTAATTTAAAACTTGTATAAGCGATTTTCGTAACGATTATGATATTATTCGATTATTTAGAGCTTAATTTCTATTATTATGTTAAATTGCTTTCATTTCGTATAAATATGCTCTTAAGAATCAATCATACTTATACATACTTCGATCTTTCGCAGATCCTATCAATCTAATCTATACTTGCTATTACTGTACTATATATATAGTACGTAAACATTAATTATTTTGTATTTATTTTGTATTAATATATGTAACTTATTTCTTTTAGTTTGATGTCAAAATAATGTTTTGGATTTGCATGCAACTATGCGTATACTTAATATTAAGCATACGTTTTTTTTTAAATATTCGTCTAATTGCTGTAGTTTAAAGATGCATGCCAACTATTTATATTTAGTCATTTTTATGATTTAATTTTGTTTGTGTTGTTTGTTTAACACACAATTTATTTTATTTTATTTTATATACTTTCCACACCTGGACTCACATTTGTTTTTCATGAGTGTCGAAAAGGCCCACTTGATGTTGGAACTGTTACCAAAATATCTTTGCGAGTTTATCATAATCCAACTTCAGGGTGTGTGCCCACAGTTTGTGTTTGTTTTGAAACCCTTAACGTAAACCTTGTTAACGCTTTTTGCTGTCAACCGAGCGTCGGCCAAGAAATGCATATTTAGTCAAGTGTTAATAATGTGCTTGCCTTCCCCAAGGGCAATCCCCAACAGGCGGAGGCAAAACCTCCCGCAATCCACCCACAAAAGGTGCAAGCGTGCGTTAAAAGAAACAAAACAAAAAGAATATCCAGAGACTCACACAAAACAAACAAACAACAAATACGACAAACATACGAAATGACGACAGTGAAAATGAAAATAGAGGAAAAACTTGCCTGCGTCCTTTTTTCCAGGGCTGGTTTTTATATTGCGGCGAGTGGAACTGGTGCCTGTGATTGTGAGAAAAATAAATATAAAAAATTAAAATAAATAAAGCGAAAGCGAAAAGAAAATGCATAACTAAACAGAGCAGATATTCTTATGTCCAAAAAAAAAAGAGAAAGTGAGGCCAAGAAGTTGGCTGTCTGTTAATTTTGTTATTCAAAATGTTGTCTGAGATTCGCGACGTTTATTTATTTCCGCATTGCTGCGGCCTTTTGGCTTCATTCTTTTCATTTCGAGACCTCGCGTTTTGTCTTGGGGGAGCTTGATTTTTATGCCTTTGGCCTGCACCGAGTTGATAATGAAGTTGCAAGAAGACAAGAATATTTCGCGGGGATTTTTAATTTGTTGGCGCATAATTAAAATTTGCGGCAAGTTGCAAATGTCGCATCAGTCTGTTGCACATGGCAAATAGGCGAAATCAGAGTTTGGGCTGCAAACGTATCTGCCAGATACTTTTAGCGTCACGTACTTTCAGCGTCAATTGGCCAAAAAGTTATTGCCTAGGTGAATTGACAGGCCGGGACAACACTGAGCGCACTCGACCGGAAATTTCAATGACAATGGCCAGCGTCCGAAGGAGTCTGGGGCAAGCCAAGCGTGAGTCCAAAAGTATCTCACGGATAGCCGCAAGGGACAGCCTTCCCCCTCCGTCTTCCTCCTCCACTTCGATTGTCCGCCGTCCACTTGAAAATTTATGTGTTAATTTCAAGACGCGCACAACCAACCGACTTTTTTTTCCTTTTCACATTTTTCACAAAGTTTTTTTTTGTTTAGGGCTTAAACTGGGAGCGAGGCATGTGGTCCAGGTGCTGCCGGGGTCAGCTTGGTGCTTGGTGGTAATAAATGAGCTAATAATAAGCGAAATGTGCTTTTGAGTGACCCTAAACAATGGCCCGTTTCCCGATCCCCATTTTGTGGGGGTGTGAGACGATTGGATGGTTCTCCGGCCCAGAAATTGCTGTGAAATTGAGTTAAAAAAAAAGAACACAACTTTCCCGACCGGCAGCTGAAAAATGCGCAAAAGTGTCGAAAATTCCGTTGCTGACATGAAAAGATTTGTTTATAATTAATTTCCCAACGCTATTTTTTCAACGGTCCAAAACATGTGACGCGGTATGAAATTAATTACGTTAATACCTATGGTCAGCTCGGTTCTTTTTTTTTTTTGCTCGATGGCGAATAGCAATTAACAAAGGTCTTAAGCAGGAATTCGAAAAATACGAAAAAAAAAAAGGAGTTCAGCATCTGGTGGAAACTGTATACTCTGAAAATAAGTAATAGGTACGTTTAGGTAGGAAAAAAAGTTTTTAAATATTATTTTTACTATTATTGGAATGATTAATAATTTTGTTTATATTTTTTAGATACTTTTATATAAACAAGTTTTTCAAAATGTATTTTGCTGACTTTTATATTCGATCATTTTTTTTTTTTAATTTACTGTATTTAATTTTATTTATTACAAAACGTATTCTTTGGCTTTTTTATTTGACTAATTTCTTAAGTTGCAAAATGTATTTAAAACACTTTTCTTATTTTTATTATTATTTGTATCTTATTAAATATACAAATAGTAATTTTATTTTATCTTATTGACCCTGCTGTTGTTGTATACTTTTTTTTTATCAAAAAACTCGTTGGTTGCAAACATTCTGGAAGTTTTAGTCGACTCGAAGCTAAAAACGAATTTTTAAAAAGTGGTTGAGGCAGTCAGAGGCCAAGGGGCAAACAGCAGCAGCAGCAGCAGCAACAACAGTAAAAGCCACAAACAAGTGTTGACGTGTTGCGAGAAATTGGTAACAGGCGAAAAGAAAAAGCAAAATGAAGTAGGCAAAAAAACAACAGAAATTTGTAGCCGCATGTTACAAATTCCAATCAATTTCTGGAGTGTCTAGAAGGTGAGGCGAAGCTGACGACGTGTTCAGATCAGATCAGATGTGATGAGATGAGATGAGTAGAGAGCAATGTCCAGTCATTTGCCGGAAAATTGAGTAGACATGCATAGCCGGATATCCGCAAAACGAAAAGCGGAAGTGGTCAAGATGCAAAGCGCAGTCATTGAGGTTGCTTGTCCAGTTGGTCTATCTATCAATTACAATTGTTCTGCTCTACTCCAATTTTTTTGGAGGTGAACTGTGCTTTGTGTCTTGGCTGCGGTGTCTGCAGCTTGTTTGGTTAACAAGATGAAGTCGGCCCGGCTGCAGGCTATGGCTAAGGACAACGTTAACGTCAACGTCAACGTCATTGAGACAAGCATTCGCAGCTAACAAAACAAACAAACAACAAAGTTGTCTATCGACAACTTTTTTTTGGCAACATTTGGGGCCTAATGGAATTTGACGCGTTAAAAAACTGACTCAAGAAAGGGGGCACGAAGGTCCTTGCTACATGTGGCATATGAGTTGCTGCTGCTGCCACTGAATTGAAAATCGAAGTTAATATGCGCTGCAGACTGTGAAACAAATCATTTTCAAGTTGTTATGCGATATCGACACGTTTTTCCCATTTTATATTTATTATGAGCGTTTTCGCATTTCTGTTGTTCTTGCAGCTGTTGCAGATGTGGCAGGACACGGCATAAATGCCAATAATTTGAAGATATTTCATAGAGAGAGAGATATTTCATATTAGATTTGGGTAGAACTTTAGCACATTATAATGCTGATGCCTTGCCTTATAAGCAAATTAAATGCAATTTGAGGGCTTGTTTATGCCACACTCCTTGCCACATCAAACACGCAGCAGGCGGCCAAGACAAAAGCGCGCCAAAAAGCTCAACAAAACACTCGAGTATGTAAAACAGGCAAGCGAAAAAAATTCGTTAAGACCAGCTATTTTAGCAGCACGTGGTGGGAGGCTGTGCCACAAAAAGTGGCATATACAACACATTATGCTTATGCCTCGACCTGACATCCTGGGGAGCCCATAAAATTAGTAAGGACGTGAGACGTGGCGTTGATAGCCTGCCTCATTATCATAACATTTTTGTGCGAACGTTGGCAGTTTACAAACGTGGTTCGATGTTGCACAGCATGTATGTAGATGCCACAATAAACGTACATAGCTTCTAGTTGGTGTTCCGTCTATTGGGTTGTACATAAAACAAAATCAAATGTGAGGTAAATATATAGTTGTTAGTTTCATAACATTCATTGTGCTTTTTTGTTGCTTTTAATTCAGAATTCAATTCAGCCCACAAACGATTTAGGTGTCACCTTTACTGTTAAAGTAATATTAACATAAAATTCTTCGGTAAATACTACTTCGAATCTGTAGTATCCCAGGGGCAAGAAGTAGGGAAAGCCGTCGCCAGTGGGGACACATTGATGAAATATGAACGTATTCCTTCTAATGGGTCTAGCGCCCGTTTTCGGCATATTTGTGCAGAATCGCAGGTTCTTATAGCCGAAATCATTATAATAATTGTCCATAAATGTAGTAAGCTTCAGTTGTGGTATTTGGTAGGGGGTCAGACGATAGTCATTGTCTCGGCCACTTCGACTATGCGATAGCAACACTGCAATCTGAATTCACAACTATTGATTAATGCCCAAATCGATTACAAATCTCGTACTTCCGCTCACCTTTTCCTGACTATCATCAGTTAAATCAAAACCAAACACAATAGTTCCCGAAATGGCCGATTCACTGAATGAAATCCGATCGAATTGAAAGCTGATATTTATCTTGTCCTCACTTTCTGAATGGGCATATATAGAAAGTATTTCATAATCCCAACTTCTCTCTGCCGATCCACAGACAATGCAGATGTGTGATATTAACAAAAGTACCCCGAGCATCGAGAACGATATCAATTCAAAATAAAGATTGCACTGACTAAAACTGGAGCTAATTGAGGGCCTTTATAGGCTACGTTCTGAGCTGGATATAATCTAGTTTCGTTGTGATTATTCAGCGCCTGATGTTAATAATATCTGAGAATCACAGCATTTCCGTTTGCATTTGAAATAGATGAACATGGAAACTATCTACATTCAATCTCAGCCTGATAGAAAAGTGTGTTAATCTGTAACACTTACATAACAAAGTCGTGGTCAAGCCGATTATGGTTTGGAATAGATATAATTACAGCGCATTTTTGCTCTGTGACATGGCTTGCCCTTTTATTGTGTGCAAGTAGAAAGTGAAACCTGCCTAATATTTAGCTAAGACAACCAATTTTGTATTTATTCTTTTTATTATTATGTTCTTTTACCACAATTGTGCCTGTTCAACATTTTTCTAGTATTCCTGTATCTGATAATTTGTTCATAGGGACATTGTCATAGGGAGAGATGCAAGCCGGACAATTAGCCCAACCAAGAAAAATAAGACTCAAACGTTGTCGCCCATTTGAGCTCCCGAACGAGGTTGTCCTAAAGCTAATTGTCGTTAAAATGTATGTAAATATAATAGTGCATTTTAGTTTTGATTTACTTGTAGTATATATACATATATATGTATGTATATGTATTTGAACCATTATATATGCCCCATTGGTAATATAAAGTTAGTTAAGAGATTTCTCAAAATGCTTAAATAATAAGCATTTAGTAAACAAAAGAATGTTGTATATATTTAATTTGAAACTAATTGGTTATTTGTGGCATTCTGCCTGCATCCTTATTAAGATATTTTAACGCGCTTTTTCGATTTAGTCCATAGCTGTCCACAAAGTAGATAAGTCGGGACTAGCCGACACATCTGTTTGTCTGTCTGTTTGTTATGCATGTGTGTGACAGCAATGACGATTAATGTGCTGTCAATGTGAAATTGCAACTTACCAATTGCCATTTGATGGGCCGTTATAATTGCTGTAGAAGTACGGCAGTTGTTGTTGTTCTTGGCCACCTGTAGTTTGGCATTCGGCTGGCAGCGACTGCGACTGCAACGCCGACTGCACTTCGGCGCCGGCAATTGTTGGTGTAGTTGATATTGTTGTTGTTGTCGCCGCTGATGCTTGCGCTTCTGTTGAGACTGTCGCAGGCGCAGATGTCGCGGCCGCATCGCACTCAGCTGCTGCTGTGGACTCCATTATCAGCTTTCATTGCCCAAACTTAACAATACCTGCACTATGTTATACTACGAACGACTTAAAATCGAGAAATTAATTCATTATTAAGGCAGCGCCATCACAATTGTTTTTTACTACAACGCGACCGACATTTTTGTACTTTCTGTTGTTGTTTATTTGAAACCGTCAAAGTGCATTTGGTGTATTGCAACTGCCGCCATCAGTATTATCGTTTGTTTTGCTTTGTTTATTTACTTATGCACTTGCTAAACTATTTGTGTTCAATAAGATTAATAAACTTAAAATGCAAATATATAAAAACTACGCACGTAAAAAGAACTCTTACTTTTGTTTGTGCTAAGGAAAACACTGGACAAAACAGCTGAGCGCAGAGTTGCTTTGGCATGCAGTGCTGCCACCTAGAGTTAGAAATGAGGGCGCGCAAGAACGACGATTTGAATTTCCAACAGAATGTAAATAATATTGTGGCTTGCTTGCGAGTTTATGCAAATGAGTCTGTTTGATTATTTGCTTTTATCTGCACAGACATTTTCATTTGTTTTGCTGCTACTTTTATTTACTCTCGCACAATCTTTACAGCTACTGGCGCTGATTTTTCATTTGACGCTGTTGTTGTCGTCTGGCGGGGCTGCTTGGCAGAAACGCAATTTGAAATTTCCATAATTATATGCATCACTTGGCAGGTGGCTGAAGACGCTGGGCCACAATGAAAACGCAAAACAATAAACGCCAAGGAAAACAGGGCAACAAAAAAAGAAGGTAAATTGTACGAATGTGTATTTTTGTAATTTTTATGGCAGACTAAACCTGCGCCAAGTGTAAATATTGACAGTTTTTTAAGAGCGAATAAACAATAAAGGCAGAATTGCAACTGCAAAGAAAAACAAACAAAATGCGTACATTCATTTCTTTTGTTGGGTTGTGGATGTTGTTGGGTCGATTTTTTGGGCTGCTTTGTTTCTTTTCAGATCGTTCCAAAAGTAAACAGCCCCTGATTAGATTACTTTTGACGGCACTGTGGAATGTGCTACGTTTTGGCCGAGCAGTGATCACAAGGGGATGTAGCTCAGATGGTAGAGCGCTCGCTTAGCATGTGAGAGGTACGGGGATCGATGCCCCGCATCTCCAGACGGATTTACTTTTTACAAAATATTATTTCTTTAGATTTATTTTTTAATTGTACAAATATAAAAATATTTATTGTATTTTTAATGTTCAGCCGATAACTTGGAAGTATTCGTGTAGTCCTTACCTATACCTTTTATTAAGTCGATGACTACTGAAAAACTATAAAAATAAATTAAAAATAAAGTTCAAAGTCCGTGACTTATCCTTTAATTGGAGATGCGGGGCATCGATCCCCGTACCTCTCACATGCTAAGCGAGCGCTCTACCATCTGAGCTACATCCCCTGTTAAAAATTTTTTAAATAATAGTGTTATTTTAAATCAACCATATGCCCTACACCGCTTTTAACTTTTTTTTTCGGTGATTTATGTACGAAAATCATGTTGATAATACAAACTTATTTAATTGTTAAATTAATTTGTATTCAACCTGAGTTTTATTTTCGAAAGTTGCATTTAAATAAATTGCAACCGACGATAAATTTCTTAAATTTAATTTTAGAAACTAATAAAAAATTGTAATTGTATAAATATAAAATTATTCATTGCGTTTTTAATGTTCATCCGATAACTTAGAAGTATCCGTATAGTCCTTTGAGTATTGACAAATCAGTTTGAAAATGGCTTATCATGTTTGAAGTCGATGTCTATCAGAAAACTATAAAAAATTAAAATTAAAAAAAAAAAATAGAGTTGCGAACAAAAAAATTAAAAAACAAAAAAGAAATTCTCTCTGGAGATGCGGGGCATCGATCCCCGTACCTCTCACATGCTAAGCGAGCGCTCTACCATCTGAGCTACATCCCCGTTGTGATTTTCAATAATTCAGTGGTCAATTTGTGCGACAAGCTGCAACGCGAGAAATCTAAAAATAGACTGGTCTGCAAATAACTGGAATGCAAGACCGTGGTCAGCAATTGTCTACATGAATGGAATCAACAATATGAACGCAATAAACAAAACAAAACAAGTTGGTATTAAAAAAGAAACAACCAAAAACTGGTCACGTATTTGTGGTTCATTGGCCACAAACACATTTTGAAAGTGCGAGCGGAGCATAAATATGCATGAACTGACATTTATATTATGCAAGAAGGCTACCGAAGCAGTTTGGTAGGCCAGTTTACAAAGCCACAAAAACTGGTTTCTATTCATAAAATAGTGGCTCGATACATATAAATGTGAATAAATAACAGAGGCAATTAACCGGTAACACTATAATAAATTGTAAACTAAATAGCTCTTAAACAAATGTAATAAAATAATTGAAAAGGGGAAAAAAATATTCGATGGGCTCAACCGGGATTTGAACCCGGGACCTCTCGCACCCAAAGCGAGAATCATACCCCTAGACCATTGAGCCGCTTGCATTTACGATCGCTAATTAGGCTACTTAAGTCAACGATCGTCGGTTGCACTTCATTTAAATGCAACTTTCGAAAATAAAACTGAAGTTGAATACAAATTAATTGGGTAATTAAATCAGTTGGTATTATAAACACGATTTTCGTACAAAAATCACCGAAAAAGAGGTAAAGAGCGGTGTAGGGCATTTGGTTGATCTAAAATAACACTATTATTTTGAGCAATTTCAACAGGGGATGTAGCTCAGATGGTAGAGCGCTCGCTTAGCATGTGAGAGGTACGGGGATCGATGCCCCGCATCTCCAAAGAGTATTTTTTTTCGCTATTTTCTGTAATTAACTGCGCACATAATTTCCAGTTAAACGCACTCGAAATGGACGGCAATTATTTGCATTAGCGTTTTGTGGTCGATTCAAGATAAAAGGTTAGAACTTGAGTAAGGACTTTTCACATATAAATATCCGCAGCTCCTTTTGCAAGAAGGATGAGGAAGGTCTGCAAACCTGCTCAAATATTTAATTATTCATAACTTTAAACAATCACGGCGACGTCAGCGTCGTGCCATATAACCCTAGGGCTACCCCAGATTTATTCTGTGCACAGTCAGAATGCCGTTTACGTCTCAACAAGCACAACACACAATACAAGGGATTCCTTCCTTTTTGCTGCTGTTGCTGGTAATAACATTGTCGTAAAATCATGTTTGGCTTATCGTTATCCCAACTGGGGAGCCGAGGATAGACAGGACTTGGCAGAGTCAGGATGTGAGACGCGCGCTCGCTGCATTTAAATGCCGCTGAAAATGGCGTGAATTATAGAGGCGTAGGTTAAATGCCGTTAGACAGCCACATAAACTACAACAACAGGAACAACAAGGATGTAGTCGAGTAACCCTTTCGCTTTCTGACATGTCAGGATAGATTTCAAAAATGTTGAATGTTCGCCCAAAGTTTTGCGTGTCGCCCGCCCGTCTGCTTTTAATTTTTGTAAAATTATTTGCATTCGCTGGCGAAACTGACACAAAACTTTCCTCCAACCTTCGTGTCGTCCTGGCTCCTGGTTATGTCCTCTTGCTCCCAACTGAGACTCTGTCCTGTTTTCTTGTAATTATCGCTTTTGTTTGTTAGTTGAACTTTCGCCAGGTTTGGCCGCCGGCTAGCATACAAGTAGAAAATTAGCGTAGTAAAATTACTAAACAATATTTGGCAAGACGCCTGTTTTGCGCCTGCCACAAAGTAGGCAACATATTGTCCTTGAGTCGCTTGTTGTCGTTCATTTTCTAATTGGCCAAAAAGTTGCTGCCAAGTTTTCTCGTCCTCCCCCTGCTCGACTAAGCCACACAAAAATGATTTCGTTTGCTAATTCAATTTTAATGCTTGATTTGATATTAATTGAAAATTAAATTTGACTTTGCTCCTGACAATAAGGGCTAACAGTCAACGCAACTTTAAGACGTTAAATGGTATTGCAGAAGATTAAATAAAGTTTATATTGTTGAGCAAGCTGATTAATCAATTTAATAATTCATAATTTTAAGTTAGAAAGTAGTTAAATTGAAATCAATTCCAATTGAACAACATTTTAAAGCCTAAAGCTTTAATATCAAATTGAAATAAAATATGAAATTTAATATTCAGTCAAATAATAGAATGAATCTAAGCTCTACAAATTACTTTAGTCCTCTACAGACGTAGCTTAGGCTATTGTCAATGGCTAATGCTTAACCTTTCGGGCAATAATTTGTTCTGAACCCAACGTTTATTAAACTAATAATTTACATGGACACACATTGTCGTTAAAAACAATTTGCTGTGCACAACAAACAACGCACACATCGAGATTTATAAGCCGTACATTCGAAGCCAGCAAAAAGCGAGTCATAAACATATTTAGAGCGATAAAAAGGTCAACTCCCCTTTCCTCCCTTTCCTCCCCCCGGCTGCCAACTAAGCTGTAAGTAAACTTATTGAATGTCTTAAGTTTTGTTCGTTCTTTAACATCGCCTTCTGCTTGTTTTCATTTCATTTTTATGACAACGTTTAGAAATCGTTGTATATGAGTATTTTGCTGTCTTTTAGCGCTGTTTGTCTTTCCTTTGCTTTTGGCCACATTTAGCGCTTTCTGCTCCCATTCCGTTCCGTATTGACATTTGATCTTTATGTGGCCAAGGTTCGAATCCCACCCTCAACTCCCCATCCCCAATCGCATATGGAAGCAGTATGTTGACTGTGTCGCTTTTGTTTGTCTGCAGGCATCTTTTTATGACTCGAGTGTGTTTGCCTTTCGGCTTTCGCCTTGCCATAAAAAAAGCAAAGCACAAAAAATGGTACACAAGTCTTAGAAACCAAATTTCTTGTGCGGGGTCAAAAATATGAGGTCATCTGTTATGAACACGGGCTGCAATGGTTCAAGAAGCCTTTGAGTAAATAAAACTTGCCTCATGGCAAGTCTTCTGGTGACAATCGAATGATGGAAAATAAATACAAAAGTAATTCATTATTTTTAGACAAGTCAAAGCTTTAATTTCTAGATTTTGTCGGAATATTAATAAAATTAAATTTAAATGTAAATAGTAAAGTGGAACTTTTGATTTAAAAATATTACTTTCCGGAAATTTAATATATTTAAATGGAAATATAAATAAATCTATTCTTAAACAATGACAAAAGTGCATTAAAATACATTTTTATATTGCATCTACTACCTTCAGAAAATTTTACAAATACAAACTAATACATTATTTTTAGACAAGTAAATTTGAAAATATTACTTTATAGAAATTTATGTTTTATTTGAATTAATAATTGAAAATTAAAATTTTGTCCTTAGTCAATCGTTTTAATATTAAATATTGATTGGTGGCCGAGGTCCTGTTTTATTAAATAAAAATAAGTATTCGTTACTGTTTTACTAATTCCATATAATACAAAAATAGTTAAATTTCCAAATTGAAATTCCAGTTATGGTCACGTACTTGCCAAAATTTTACTTCAGCATATTCTGTAAACATTTTATCGTGGAACTTCTCGCAAATTGCACTGCTGAGACTAAACTAACTTGATCTCAGTCCATTACTTTAATCGGCAAGCAAACTGAGCATCCAACCCGCTGTTTTGGGAACCCAAACACATTCCAAGCATCTTAATCAAATCAGAGCTGCTAAATGGCCAGAGATACCCTCATAAATATGTCAATTAATGGCTCGCCCAGAGAGAGAGAGAGTGGGATAGTGTCTGCTGGTCTGTTATCTGAATGAAGACATAAGTGCCGTGATATCAATTTATGTCAACGTGAATGGGACTGATTGCGAGATTGGACTCGTTTAATATATGCACAAGCACTTGACTGCCCCTGGAACATGTGTCAGCGAATCTTAAGTGAAGCTTATGAAACTATTAAAAGGCGCAGACGAGCCCGACACATGTCCTTGTCTGCCATCCCTTGCAACAACAACACAAACATGTAAACAAACATCGCAGTTGGAGTTGGGGTAATTAGTTTACTACACGCCCGAGGCGTACCCAAAAACTGAGGTTGTCTCTGCTCCATTTCCTTGCGCTGAGGTTGTTATGAATAATTCCGACAGTGGGCAAAAACTTTGACCAGCTGGAGAGACAAGCCGCAAGAAGGTAACCGCAAGTCGAAGATTTCATTGCTGCCACATCTAATGTAATAATCATTGTGTAGCGCTTAAGCGCAGATTACTCATACGCACGGTTGCCAGCGTCTAGCATTAATTATTTAGCTGCAAAGTCTGACAGCTCAATAAAAAGGGAATGTTGCTAATGTTAATTGCCTTTTGTGTGCCGCAGCATCATTTGCATAATTTTCTTTAAACAATAAAAATCTAATTTGGCCAGCGTCTCTCATCGCACTTACAAATATAATTTCTTGTTAAATGCATAATTGTTAATTTGGTTTTCGGACACTTTCCTTGGCCTGGCTTTCTTTGCCATTGTGGGCTTAACTTTAATTAAGAGACAAGTTCATTTGCTGGGTTCGGGGTTGTTGTACTCTATAAGGGTGGAATAATGCGAGTTCCATAAATGGTCAGTTGGTTGAGAAAGTGGAAAAGGAAGTTAGTTCTATTTTCTTATTAAATTTATTGTTCTCTTTTGAAGTTACACAAACAACACTTAAAATTAATGGTTTACTATTTGCACAACAGCTGTGCAACATTTGGTAATTCAGCTGCAAAAAATTGGGCAACTCGCAGCCAAAAATATAAAAAAAAGAAGGTAAGCAAACCATTTTGCAACTCCCGACTCCCAACTTGACAAACAGAGCAAACCTTTTGTAACTCACTCGCGACAGTTCCCCGCAGCAGGAAATCATTCTACATGCCATATGCCACATGCCACATTCCACATTCAGCCGCGTTGTGACACATGAGTCGAATATGTTGCAAATTCAATATTTGCCAACAATTTTGCAGCATTTCTTGTTGTCATTTTTTCTGTTTTTGGGCAATGTGTTTTGCTTTTCTTTTTTGTTGTACCTTTTTCTGGACATGTCCGAAACGACAGTTGTAACAGGCAAACAACGACAGCAAAAGAACAATAACAACAATGCCCGTGCATGGCAAATAAAAGTTAAAAGCATTTGATGCAACACACAAATGAGAGACACACGAGCATAAGAAACAGCAACAATGGCCAACATGAATTTGAGCTGCTATTCTATTACACTTTTAATGCTCTAACATAATTTAAAAAATCTAATTTTTAAGTTAAGCCATTCATTGAAGCATTTTCGTATCGCCACAAATTATAAACTTATTAAATAATGCGATGTTCATGTATAAATATTTTTATTTAATTTATTATTGTATGGATTCTAAAAGAAGTATAGAAATTATTCACTTAGCTACTGTGATAAAATCAAAATGAAAATACTTATTAATCTGTAATGAAAATATCTAAAAATTACAGGAAAAGTTTTTGTAGTTAGGCAAAAACCTGACTCTAATTTTCTGGTACATTTTGAAGTAATTTTTTGTATAGAATTTACTTTTTGATTTGTAATGATAATTTTAAAAAACATATTTATGAACTTATACTTCAGGCATTCAAATATAAGTTCTGAAATTTTCAAAACAATTACTCGACAAATTTGTGTAATTATTGAATATATTGAACTCATATTCGAGTACATTTTGGGCCATGGATAATATAATACTCTATGTTTTATGATTTCGTGATGCTCACACTTTATGCAAGGTTTCGTAAGCAAATGTGTTGAGTTGTAGAGTTGAGTTAAGTTGAGAGCGGGAAGTTGGGGGAGTGTTCGCATTTCCGGTCTCATTGGCCCACAATGGCCGCCGGGCAGCTCTGAAACTGACCGTCTGTCCGTCCGCCTGTCCGTCTGTCCCTTTGTCTCTGATCCGTCTGTCCGGCTCGCCTGTTAACGTGTGCTTTGGTTAACGAATCGTGCAAATGCGGGTGGAATCGGTAGCTGGGGAACGATGAGTTGAGTTTATTTTGCACATTTTTGTGCATTCATTTATTTGATTACGTTGCGTTGAGTATTTTATTTTTCAATAAACACGACGACGAGGCAGGGAAGTGAAAGAAAAGCAGGGCAACTGGCGCCGCTCATTAAATTTTGATTGCTTCTTGGCCGTAAAAATCACAGCAAAACTTTCGAATCGCACAAGTCGCGACGAACACCAAGAACAGAACAAATTATGTTGATGGCAACATAATAGCAAGTGGCATGCCCCTGCTGCGAGGTTGTGGCTGAAAATCGCTTTAGGCATTTCGCAAAAATGATGATAATTAGCCGAAGAAACCGACAGTTCGCTGCTGGCCAAAAAGTAAAAGTCAAATCAAAAACTAAACAAAAGTGCCGAGGAAATTGCCCAGCTGGAGGGGGAACGTCAGTCGTGTCCCAATGTGAAAATTAACTTGTAAACGCTTATAGCGTAAGCATGAAGGGGGCGCAGATAGCAACACCAAACGCCCGCCAGGATAACAGGACGTCGGGACTCTCCTGGGACGGGGTTTGGGACTGGGGCTAACGATTTACAATCAAACCCAACGCCAAGAGTCTAAATAAAAACTTTTGCATTTCATTTCGTCTTTTGATATTTGTGCAGATTTCTTGTTCGCTACTTTCGAGTGCGATTAAATTGTTTTAATGGTTTTTGTTCTTCACGGACAACGGCATGTCAAAGGTGCTGGTGCTGGGCTGGGTGGGTGAAGCGCTTAAAGTTTGTTTTTTAATGGCCGCAGTTTTGTTGGCGGTCTGTGGTCGCTGAGGTTTCCTAATTGCCGCCACAGCAACAGCAACAACAGCGCCAAGAACGAGAGCAACAACCATTTAAAGGTGTTAAAGTCCTCAGGAAATCACAAAGTTAAACTGGGGAAGTAAAGGAATTTGCAGTTTAAATTTGGATTCATTCACAAATTAAATGCTAAGCTCGATAAAAATAGAAATATTAAAGCAATTATATATTTAACAAGTTACTTTATTTATTTATTTTTATATATATTTATTTGTTTATATAATTAGTGATTTATATTCATCCCTGTGCTACAAGCTAAAGCTTATTATTTATGGAATAATCACTACAAATTTTGTGTTATACTAATTCAATTAAATTGTTTATTTAATATACCATTAACTTTCTATATTGGTTTTTGTAATTGTGATAATTTTTTACCAATTTCATTTAAAGTACTTGTCTACAAAACATTATTTATTTTTAGCTTGTTACTAATAGAAAACTTATCTTAATACACTTTTTATATATTCCTAAAAAAAATAAAATCAAATTCCAGTTGTCACAATTTAATAAATTATTCAATTGCAAGCTTTAGCTATTTCACAAAACGATTGCAAAAGAAAACTTTAAGCTTTTCTAGTTGGTTTTTTTCACTCCCCGTTTTCTCTGTTTTGTGGGCAAACAATAAATGTGAATATGCGTATGAGAAGTTAAATAATTTTGCTATCAACGCCGTCACACGCTGTCCAGTTCTGGCCGGCTTAAGGACATCCTTTGCCCCAGCCCCGAGAGCACCTTTGTCACAGTCACATGGCTTAGGACGAGTTTGGCAAAGTAACTATAGCAGTTAAGCAGCTTTTGGCCAAGTTGTGCGCCACTTGATAGCCAAAAGCGCAAATGAATTCTATGCATATATATATCTATTTCATTTTAAGAAATATTTTCCTTTTTTTATATTTATGAGTGCCAACTAACTGGGTTCAGTGACAGTCGACTAAATCATGTGAGGATTTGTGTTTATCACAAGGCAGCCAACGACTCGACTCGATGTCGTGTTGTGTATTTCTCGCTTCCTGTCGACGATGGCACCTTTTGAGCGGCAGGAAATTGAAAATTTCCACAGCCGCAGCCAGAGTGAGAGCCACATGTGTGGCATGTCAGCGAGTCTAATGCCAACTAAAGCGAACCCAAGGGCCAATAACATTTACGCTAATTTGATAATCTGCACACGCACAACACAAGGGTTGCGCCGAGTTCCAACAACATTTACATACTGCCCCAACAGCCAAGGGAATGGGGGCCATAACAGACGCACCTAATTGGCTGCAATGGCACCCGAGGGAGTTCTGGCCACGACAGGCCAAGAGCATTCACTAGCTGACCGGGCAGATGGCTTCAATGGCAATCCCTTTCACATTATCAGCGCGTTATCATCGCATTCGCTTCACTCTTGAACGCATTCGGGGCAACTCTTCTTCGGTCTGCTTCTTGCGGTCAGCGAGTTTATTATTTTGGCTTTTATTTT
Organism: Drosophila ustulata; assembly: GCA_035047365.1. Taxonomy (NCBI): domain Eukaryota; kingdom Metazoa; phylum Arthropoda; class Insecta; order Diptera; family Drosophilidae; genus Drosophila; species Drosophila ustulata. The sequence goes on from JAWNPT010000094.1 coordinate 29,004,215, forward strand.
ATTCGACTTTATTTTATGCTGGCTTATCTGTTTTTGTTGTTGCAAAAGCTGTTTTCGCCACGCTTAGCCCCAAAAAATCGGCTGCGTAATCGCTTTTATACGCTTGACTTCAGCCGAAATTAGCTGCGGGTTCTCGACACAAGATTCAAGATTTGTTTCGTTTCGCAGCATTTATTATTGCGATTATTCTTGTTCTGTTTTGGCTGGTCAAGCAAATAAATGAACTTTGCGTTAATCTAATTATTTATTCAAGCCATAAATAAATTAGCGAAACAGTTTTTGCCAAGCTGATCTATTTAGATAAACTGCAATGGCATAAATAACAAAATTATATTAAATAAAATCATACAATAAAACATTGTATACATTTAAAATATATATATGGCTTATTTAAATCATAATAATTTCAAAATGTTCAGCATTGGAATAAGCGTAATTTAATATATTATTGAATTTTATTATTAGTTTTAATATTATTATTATTATTTGTTTGTGTTAAAGAATTAAATTACTATATTACAATGTTATGAGCCAGAGCAACTGAGGCCCTCAGGCTGAGTACTGATATTCAAATAATATATATATTTTTGTATTATTCTGTAATAATTACACCTCATTTACCAATACAGTATTTCAATGGTTAATTTTACTAATATTTTATTAAGATTCCTCAATAATTACAAAGCACTTGCCAACCCATTGGTTAATTATAATCCAATACAAAATGCATATCATCAACATAACTACACATTTAAGATACATTTTCAAAATATATAAACATTTTTTAAAATACAATATACAAAATTGATAAATAGTTGCTTTTAATATCCTACAATAATTACATCGCATTTACCAATTAAATATTTACTTACTTTAATTTAATGAAATTAAAAATTGAACTTAAATATTCCTGTATTTAATACTTGCACTTCACTTTCATTCAGCATAAGCGGAACGTCCCACATGGCGTATGCGTAATCTCTGTGCCTCCCACTTGCCTGCATATTTATGCGTTACACATACGCCCCGTGTGTGCAGCGACAGCGACAAGATTTATGTGTGCTTTCTTTGGCTGGCACTCAACATTTTAACGCCTGCAAATTTGCTAATTAATTAGTTTAAAAGTGAAAAATGGCTAATACCCGAGTTGAAAAAGTGTTCGTAGTCGGCATAATTTGATTAGTTGGCAAATTTCCAGCACAACATGCGAGTGAAATCACAGCAATAGCAACAGCAACCGCAACCGCAGAAGCCAACACAGTTGGTGGTAATTAATGTGTTTATGAGAGAGTCGCGACTTGCGAGCGATAAAAAAACGCGAGGGAAACGCGCGCGTTTTTACACGCATGTAATTTGTTGGCAATTGTTGCAGCCCTTTTTTTTGCCTTGTTTGCGGTGGGTTTTTTGTGCGGCAAATAAAAAATTAATTTAACGCATGTTTCGCATGTGGGTTGTCCGCGAATTTGGGGTTCCGTTTGAACATAATGAAATTGATGTAAGGTTATTAATGCCGAGCACTCGGCGAAATTCCAGTTGCAGCCAGTTGGCGTTGCCTAAGTAAATGTTTGCCATTCCATAATGTTGCTCTAACCTTTAACGTCAATTTTATGCAAATTATGTTATTTCTGCTGCGGCTGCTGCTGCTGCGAGGGGGCGTGGCTGAATGGATCCGTGTAGCGACGGGGCGTCGCTGTAAACTTTTCTTTGGCCTCAAGTGGGTCTGGGTGTTGTTATTGAAGTTTTTGGGCGTCTGCCCTCGAAATGACTGCCGACTACTCAGTGCTCAGTGCTCAGTGCTGACTTATTCAATAAGCCAAGTTGAAGTATGCCCCGTTGTTTGGTAGCTGCTGCTTCTGCGGCGGCTGCTTAAGTAAATACCGTGTGCCTCATGCAAGCTCGAGAGTATATGCAAAAAGTGCAAATAATAATAATAAAGAGTACTTATTGTTTGATTTATGTGTCTGTGTGTACACAATACGAATATTCCTACATACGCGTCTATGCGGGAGTGTGGGCAACTGAAGCTGCTCTCTTGATTTCTGAGAGAAGTATGCAAAACATCTATTTGGAATTGGAGAACTTATTAAACTGAATAAGCAATTGATTTGCAAAGTCATAATACAAATAGTGTACTTGGCAATAGTTAAATAGTTCAAATAATCTAACAAGTATAAATTTATCTTCCTTTAATTTCATATTCATGTGAAGTACAGCTCTTAATTGTATATAATTTGTGCTTACTAATAATTTTAATTTAAAAACAAGTACATAAATTGGAATTATTTCCTTTTTGTTTGATCCTTTAAGGAAGCTCTTAACATAACTATATGACATTTATTTATTTTTATTTTATACAAATTAAGTTATAATGCCTTTTTGTTGATGTTTAAAGTTTAGAGAGATTTTAAATGTTATACGTAAATAAAATGAATATGTCTTATAATGCATTTTAATACACATTTAATTTAATAATAATTTAGTAATATTTTTAGTTATAAATTATTTTAGTAATTAAAAACGTAAATGCAAAAGTCTTCTAGATTTTTATTTGGTGATCAAATTATTGTTATTATTGAGTATAGTTACAATATTACAATAAACTACTATTTTAATTAATTTCTGAAAATATAAATAGAGACTTTCATTCAAATTTTTGCATAAGCAAATCTCAACCTACGTTCGTCCAGCTTAAGGTGTTATTTTTGACACTTTCTATATCTCTTGCTATTTCACTTCTCGCTCTCATTTCTGATTCTCCCTCTCAAACTCTTCCCTCTCTCTCTGTCTGTCTGTCACTCTCCGGCTGTATTGTAAACTAAGCCCTGCCATCAGTTGCCACTGATAAAGTCACCTTTATTTGTCAGTCTTAGCAGCAACGCCGTGAGTGCGAGATCTCGATGGGGCGACGTGGGCACGTACCTGCCACGCCCACTGTGCCACTGTGGAAGTGTCCACGTTAAACCCGAAGCGTTAAACCGCACACACCTATCGTGAGATTGCTGCTGGCGTCACCTCTAACACTCATTCATTCGGCCAGCCAGCGATACAGGATGTGCCAGAGGATGGCACGCGGCAAAGGCAAAGGACGATGGCTAAGTGAGCCATTTATCTTCGCAGGAACCTCAAGCGCGGCGACACAACAGCAACAACAACAATCACATTTCCTACACGCGTCATCCAATCCAGGCAGACGCCAATAATGTTGCGCTGCAAATAAAACGATTTATATGCCGCAATGCCACGCAACAACTGCAAAACATTTCGGTTTTTGCCTTATCCCAGGATACATCAATTGAACAGCCACAACGGCAACAACGCAACAGCAACACGAAGTAAATGAAACCCTCAGAAAAAGCGAAAAAAAACGAAAGCGAAATCGAAGATTGCTATCTTTGACGGCTTGTTTTCCTGCCTCCCAATGCAAGGGGGCGGGGAGGCGTGGCAGCCATTATGTATTGGCGTTGAAACAATTTGAACAGCCGAACGTCGCAAGTTTTCCCCTCCGTCGACAAAACAAATGAAAGGAAGTCGTTTAAAAGTACAAACGGACATTATTTATCGCTCAAACCATTTAGTCCCTGAAACTACCCGAAGAGCATAAAAAAAGCGAGCCAACAACAAGGACCAAAGTAGCCTCAACCTTCTGCGTCTCAATAGCCTTCATCCCCAGCCCCTTGTTGTTGTTGTTGTCTGTGTCTACTTAGTTGTAATAAATGGAAAACGTTGCCGAATCCAACAACTGCATATAATTTTTTGGCGCTAGCAATTGGATTTTAGCCACAGTCACTAAGAGACAACTAGAGATAAAGAGAGAGAGAGAAGGAAGTTGGGCAAATCGAGATAACTGCCGCAAGCAAATCGATTGATTTCTGCTTGCTTAAGCAGTTTTCGATAGATCCGGGAGCAAAGTAATTTACAGTTAGCAGCTGTCTTATCGGAAAGGGAACTAACTCTGACCACTCGGAATGGGTTTCCCTTAATTGTGGCAGTTGTTGTTTGGGGAAATGAAACAAAAATCAAATGGAGCAAAGACAATCCAATAGATACTCAAATGTATTATGACATGTGAAGCTGGAACTAGAACAATCTGCTTTTTTTCAGGATTTGTTTTTTGGTTAGATGAGTTGCAGATTATAATACCTAAGTATTGAATATCCTAAAAATGGTTCAAACCTTATACTTCAAATTATTCTATTGAATACTACAACAATATGCTGGAATAATAAAACGATTTAAAAAATAATATATCTGTCAAGTTTTTAATTTTTCTTAAATATTTAAAAGTTCAAACATTGAAAAAATTGTATAAATATATGTGTAATCTTTCATAATTGTGATGCAGGGAATATAACAACATTCTTTTATTTTTCTGTATTTATTTTACGTTTAGATTTGTTGCAGATTATATTATCTAAACATTAAATATCCTGACAATGGTTCAAGTACTATACTTAAAATTATTCTGTTAAATATGTCTGGCAAAATTGTGTTGCTTGACTGAATGTCTCTTCGCTTAAGGGCATATTTTTCAGTATCAGTTGAAGTTGCTAAGCAATGCTTAAAAATACATTAAAACTGACTCCCCAATAAATAAGACTAGGGAGTTTTTTATGAAAATTCTAAAAAACGCACATCAACATTAAAGCAGTCAAAGTTATTACTACTGAATAGAAATAATTGTATTTTATTTTGTAGTACATTTATTTTAATAAAAAGTCAGAAATGTCATGTGCTTCATTTTAATAAAAATAAAACAAACATAAATACTTGGAATGCTAAGGAAAATAGTCAAATAAAACGCTGTGACTATATTTTAGATTATGGCTAATTACAGTTGTAATAGTTAATGCCTGAGACGCGCACTCCTGACTCTCTTATGTTCGCTAATTTTGTAGGCAATTAGAAATTAACTCGACATATTCAACAACTACTTCTCCGCTCCTTGCCCCCAAATGTGGCAGAGAATTCGCGGGGCAATCTCTGTTCAGTCTAGTCAGAAGCAATGTCGGCGCTAAACACACACTCCCCATATACAGACCTCAGGCGTCTTATCGCCTTAAACCACTTTAGTGTCAGCCACGTTGACAGCGGTCGTCGGTCCGCATGCCAGAGACTAACTGTGAACATTGTCGCCCTCAAAGCAATGTTGTTGTTGTTGTGTGTGGGCTGACCATTTAACGGAGTGTCTGTTAACATGGCCAGTGGTCTTGTCGTCATTGCGATAGCCGAGCCAAAGAAAAAAAGAGCGAGTGGCATTTACGTTTTTGGGCCATAATGAGGGTGATTTTCGTATTTGTGGTAGATTTGTCCACTTAGCAGCATGACCACAGCATCAGCCACAGCCTCGGCCAGGACTTGCTTTGCTTTTTGATGCTGTTGCAATTTGCTGGACCGTTCTGGCGTCATTTGTAGCGCTTTGACCACAGTGGATTATCTAAGGACGCGGCGGGATGCCAGGTCCTGCGGGATAATGTTAATAATTTGTAATGCCTGCATATATTTTTTGTCAGCTTGTGTTTTATGCGCCAGCATGCATGAGAATGATTTGTGCTAATGAGTAGCAAACGAATCGCAAAAAGGGCGAAAGAAGTGCGGAGTCGAATTTCATGTGCTCATTTAATTGGCATTTTTGCTGAGACGGCTGCTAGTTGTTTTATTAAAAAATCACCGAAAAAACTGAAAAAAAGGAAAACGAATTTCCATTTGTGGCAAATGCAATGCAAATGAAAAGCGAAATTTCGGACAGTTTCGCTCTCCATTCCAATTGAGTTGATTTTCATTATCAGCAGCGGACTAACTTAAGTCCCTGAAATGTGTACACAATTGTCTACGGATTTTCAATATTATTTTGCTGCGGTCGGTCGGTCGGTCTGTCGGTCCGTCTCCACCTCACCCCTCAGATTTGGTTCATCCGCTTGCAGACAAAGCCACCAGCAGCTGAACCTGAAGTTGTCTTGGGTTCATTGTGAATGTGTCAGACTCTCTCACAGTCTCGCTCGCTCCGTCGAGGATGTTCATTGTAACCAATTTCAATTGGGCATTTTATTTTATATTTGAATTTTAAAATTCCTTCCGCACCGGCGACAGCAGGCGACAGGAAAATGGACAATTTGTGTTTGCGGCAATTGATTGGCAAATACTTCGTTTTGTCCGGCCAAAATGGTTGAGGCCAAAAGGTTTACTGATTAATACACGCTGTCAGTCAAAACGGCAGTTTTGTTTAAATTAAAATTCTTTACATCTTACAGCGAAGTGGAAAAATACCCAACACATCTTTTTGTAATATACAATTGAGCATTACTCAGAGAAAGAGCTCCAAATATACAGTACTTTTATTCCATTCCATATAATAACTAATTAATGGAATCAAGCTTTAAAAGTATTATACAGTTATTCTGTCTAACTTGAATTAAATATTTTAATTATCATTAGTTATTTCTTTTTATTATCATTATAACTATTATCATTCCCATATTATTATTCATTTTGTATCTATTTCAACGCATTGAAAACTTTTCATTTATTTTATTTTATTTTATTAATAATAATTTTCTTACTATTTCGAATTAAATCTTTCAACTATTATTATTTATTTAGTTTTATTATTATTAATTTTTACTTTTCATTTAAATGCGCCATAAAGTATGCAACAAATGTATTTATTTATTGCTTGTGTTTACGGGGCAGAAACTTTGCACTTAGCCGCCTCCACGATCGGATGAGAACTCATCCAAGCAGCCATTTAAGCGCCTTAAAGTCGGCTATAACCGAGCGGAGAAAAAAAGTTGTCCAAAGCGTAACTTGCATGCAAATTACAAGCAATAAAACGAGGCACGTCGATGCTTAAGCAAACTTCTGAGACAAAAACCAGAGGCAGAGCCAAAGCGATTATTCTTTATTGTTTAGACAACGACAGCGACAACAATAATAACAATAACATGAAACCGGCGCTTGTCGCAATTCTCACATCATGCGATTGGCATTGAGATTGCCTCCTTGGTATTGGAAATTCCCAAGGCTGTCATATGTAACCGACAAACAACAGACGGAGACTGAGACGGAGACACGCTGGGGATATGTAAATTTGTCACTCAGCAAACACACAGCAAAAGGAGTGAAATAATCATAAAAACGTCAAGGCAGACAATTCGTGTGTGTGTGGCAATCCTGAATTGAATTTTTATCTATTGTATAGGCAATAAAGTCACATTGTCACTGTTGCCATAAAATTATTATTTACTTCACCAAAAGAAAAAAGGAAACCGGGCTCAACCGGGATTTGAACCCGGGACCTCTCGCACCCAAAGCGAGAATCATACCCCTAGACCATTGAGCCGCTCATGTGATAAGCAATTTTTAACCGAAATTTAAAAGCTGCAACTAGCTTACAAATTTATATTTTTAAGATACAAAACTTCAACGACGAAAGATAAATTTTAAACAATGCCAACCGGTTCCAGCTGCCAGACCTTCGCTCTTTGAGACATCTTTCAGCTGTCAGCTGGCAGTCAAATTTGTTTTTGCTTTCCTTTTATTAATTATAGCTTTTAATATTGTATATATATTTTTTTCCTTCTCTCTGGTGTTACCCTTATCATTTGGCCGCTGATTTATTGACTTTTAAACGCTGCAGTTGCACAACACGCAGCTGACTCATCAAATTTGTTTTGTCTTTTCCCTTTTGGCATGCTTTTAATTTAATTTGAAAAGTTTTGCCGCCCATTTGGCGCATTAAACCCTTTTGACCCAGCCAAAATTTGTCCATGATAGAAAAATAAAAAATACAGGCGACTGAAACGAAAACAAAAGTCTTTGCATAAATAATTATGATAACTGTCGGAATTTTTGGGACACGCTACAAAATTGCCGCGTCCATTACCAACTAATTGCAATTAAATTGGGATTTGTTTAGCAAAATATGCCAAAGATAAAAAATATTTCTAAATTACTTAAATGATATCTTAAAACTGATATCTTACATTCTGAAAAATTGATAAGATAATGCCAAGTGAAATTGATAAGTATCTGGTTAAAAGGGAGATCGTTCTCTTCATTTGTTATCTTTTTTTTTGCATATAAAACATTTTTTCTCTCTACTTCACATATTTTATTGTTGCTTTGCGTCGTTATAATTCACAAAAATGTTTCCATCGAAGATTTATGAGCTGCTAAATATGCGCAAAAAAGCAAACGAGAGCAACACAACTTTCAACACATTTCAAAAATATAAAACACCATTTAGCTATATCTATATATGCTGGATAGATAGATGGGAGAATGTATCTGTATTTCGTTACGTACATTATTTATCCGAGTCTGTGTCGCAGTTGCTTTTCATTTTGAGCAGATAAACAAAACAAGGTCCTAAGTAAACACAGAATGGTAAAAGAAAGAACATTTTAAAAGCTGCCGCAGACAAAAACACAAGTTGATTTTAATTGAAAAATAGCAAGAAAAATTCTCACAAATTATCTGACATTCAGGTATAATCTAAGGTGTATTTGGCTCTTAGTTTTTAACTCAAGTCGAAGCCTATAAAAATTACTTTAATTAATGTGGCTTGCCATTAAATAAGCACCAACAATTTTTACACTTTGCGTGCCAAAAATAACAACAAACTAACCGAAAAATACCAACAAAAACAACAACACCCGCCAATCGAGTTCTTCTTTTATTTATTTTTTCTGCAAACTTTTTTTCACCTTTTTCCCACTCATTTTCAAGTGTTTTGCTGAGCGCCACTTAGTTTGTTATTGTTGTTGCTGTTGTTGGTGGCGGGGAAAAGCCATTAGAAAAAGGCTGCTTGAGTGTTAAATGTGTTTTGGGTCTTGGGTCTTGGGTTGAGGTTGGAGTCAGCATTGTTTTTGTTCGTCTAAGTCAACAAGGTCGAGGGTTAATGAAAGTTCCTCGCAGCAACTTCTCGATCCCAGCAACATTTTTTGCTTTTCGGAGACAACAAATGTAGTGAGCTTATAGTTGCTACCAAAAGCTAGAAAGAGTGTATTAATTTGATCGAAAATATAAGTTTAAATAAATGAATGAATACATATTATATTTGTCATCTTATTTATTGGATTATAAATATAGACTTTATTATAAATGAGTCAGTACTATTTATATTTTTGCCAGTGCCTTGAATTTGTCGCGTTGCTGCTGCTTAAAAGCTTCGTGCTTCTTGCGTTCTGCATTCTTGAGAAGAAATTCGCGAAACTTGCGACGCATGTCCAGGGAGAGGCCCGTGTTGCGCAGATCCAAGGACTCCAGCACCTTGTTGCAGTGGATAATCTTCAGCAAGTGCTTGCCAAAGTCCTACAAAAGAGAATATCAAAGACGTTGAAGATCTTAATGAAATAGAAACTCACCTCGCCCAGGCAATTGTTGGACAGATCAATGTGAAGCAAGGTTTTGTGCTGGCAGATCAGCATCATGAAGAGCTTCGTGATGGTTTCGCTGATGCCACAGCTGCCCAAATTCAGTTCTCGAATTGGCATCATCTGGAGGGTATGGAAAATGGCGGCGGCGCCATCGCTTTGAATGGGATTCAGTCGCAGCACAAGACGCAACAGAGGCACGTGCCTCAAGGTGCAGCTCAGCGTGTAGGCGCCTTCCTCAGCTGCAAGAATGAGTAATATAAAATGCAATCGAAAGATATTAAATCAAAGATTATTTACTGATTTTATTGTTGGTCAGATCGAGTACGGTGAGTGTGGAGAAAGATTCCTTGCCGCAGGACTCGAGAAAGCTGCGTATTCCAGCATCTCCGACGGCGCAATGCATGAAGGACAATTCCCTCAGATGATGACAGCCCTTGTCCAGACTATGTGCCAAGAATCTGAGCTGATAGGCGGCCAGCTTTGTGTTATGCAGACTAGACAGCGTATTTGGGTGAGCATTAAAAAGTGTGTTAAAAGTCGTGATTGTAAAGCCTGCAAAACCTTCAGGGGTAGATAAATACTGTTTGAGAACCGGCGGAATTTTTAATTTTCAATTTATAATCTACTCATATTTGCAAACTTTCATTTGTAATTTGTAACTTTCTGATATATTTTACAATTTATGTATTACATAATTTTAAATTAATAATCAAAATTTCTTTATCGCGTTTCTTTTTGTGTTTTCCCCAATCAAAAACTGAGAATAATATTTCATATTTTTAATAACCAATAATCATTTAACAAAATAACTGATTGGTTTTCATATCTTATATTGTAACCAAAATTGTATGTGAAGAAATAATAGTAATAAAATATTAGAACTTATTATTACTTCATTTTACTTTAGTAGGAGTAATTTCTTAATTTTTAATTTTTGTGTTTTCCACAATCTCTCCAGCAAATGTTGGGTTACATAAATATTGTTTTATACCTTCAAATGTTTCTATATTTTTAATTCTACATGCATTACATTTTTTTTTAATTTTACATTGATATTTCACACTGACAGTTTTGTTTTTTTGTTTCCTGAATGTCGACTGTTCATAGTCGAATTTACAATAAAATACAAATAAACAACTGAAACTTACCAAAACTTGCGCAGCTCGTGGCATTGGCTGAGTCCTTTGGCCAGCAGCAGAATGTCGCGGGGCGTCAGCTGATTGCAGCCAATTTGGTAATTGATGCCCGCCGTCTTGGTGCTGTAGCTGAGCCGCAGTCGCCGTAAGTCCGGCAGATTGCTCAGCAGGTAATCAAGCGGAATGTGATCTGTGGCAGAGAGAGAACTCTCATTAAATATAGTTGCAGAACATTAAACGAAGTCTCCCACCATTGCTCTCGCTGTCGCCGGGTGCGGGCTGCAGGAGACTTATCTCCAATTGATTTATGTACGCCGCACAGATGTCCAAGGCGGTCTGCACGTTGCCGTCCTGCTCGTAGTCGCCGGTTTGCATATTTTCAATAAACTCCTGCACATGTCGCTCCATGTATATGTTAATCCAGCGACGCTCCCTGCCCCGCGGCTGCAGCGTCGCCAAGCGCCAGCGCAGCTCGTAGCATCGCCGCCAGAAGCAATTGTCCCGGATGTGAGTGCTGAGCAACTGCAGCGGCAGCTGCGTATCCAGCTGACTGAGTATGTAGTTACGGTCCTGCCGTCGAGGCAGCTGCCGATAGAGCGGCAGCTCTGCCAACCAACGAAGGTAAGTACAGTAAAGTGTCGATATAGTACGATAATACTCCATTTAGATGCAAAACAAATAAATAGGATCATGCAAAAATCCAATATGTGCAGTTAAATGCAATGCATAAATCATCAAATATAACTTAAATTAAGTAAATTAAGTAATAATATTTATATATATGATGTGCCAAAATCCGAAATGTGTATAAGGAGATAATACAAACAATTTTATGCAATTATCTTGGATTTACATATTAGTAATAGTGCATTAAATGTAGTTGCAAAAGATTACATATTTTTAGATTAATTAATTTTTCATGAAAAATTAATAAATCTGTTGCCTAATAAACTAGGCAATATTTCGTAATAATGCAATGCATTAAACATTTATCAATAAATAAATTCTGCAACAGTTCGAAATGTGCCAATAAATGCATTACACTTAACTTTAAATATATTAGATTAAATGAACTGCATTTTGCGGTCTACAAATATTTTAGTGCAATGGATATGGAAATAAATGAAGTTTAAAATTTTGTCATTTTCACACCAAACAAATAATTTGGCGATTTATCTATTTATCTTTAAATAAATTAGGCAATATGCAAGTATTTATTTGTTTTACAATCTGATGCATATGTAGTTGCAATTATCGAGACTATACTGTACTGTGTTGCTCTTGTTGCTTCAGTCAGACAGTTGTATGTCATCATCGCTTACCACTCCAGTTGCTGACGATGGCATCGAGCACAAGATGTCGCAGACTTTTCGCTTCATTTGTTTGGCACTCGCCGGCAAGTTCAGTCTGGATCGGATTCAATGATTTACTGCCGACTTTGGGCAGCTTGACATCGTGGGCACTGAAATAGGCCTGGAAGGTGTCAACTGAGACGGTGCTGGGAAATTCACAGTACGAGAAATCCATGCTCGACAGCAAAAACAAGACGTTCAACTATGTGTGTTTATTTCAAGTAATCATATATTCGAATGGCAAGCGTTGGTTGCTAAGAAACGGTTGTCAAGGTTACCAATCTGCTTCTGGGTAAGTCTGGAATTCAAGTGGTATATTTTGGCGTTTGGGATACTCGGGAATTAACGACTCCATTCGCATGTTACGCAAGAGAGCGCAGTGAATGTAGCCCATAAACTCTGGATATTTGTTGGTATGACACTCTTGGGCACGTCCATCCTTAAAGAGAGTTTTGCGCAGCTCCATCATTATGTTTCGATCACGGATTTTCGTATAGTAATACTGATTGAGCCAATTAGTTACCGGAGGCTTATTATAAACCGTAGACCTTCCAATACAAACGGTGCTCAACTCGCCTCTAAATGAATGCAAATTAGCTATTAATGTCTCGATGTGAATGTTGATGTGAATACTGTTACTTTTGATAGTAGTTTACATAGTTCAGCGAGTCGAGTTTCAATCGAAATACGGTAAATTCTCCTCCGATATTGTAGCGAGTATCTCGGAACAAATCGCCAAAGGTGACGGCCCAAGGATTGTGAACCCAGTTGCCCATATTATCGGTTTCATATTTCGGTAGCGGAACAGTCAGCTCGTAGTTATCTGGAAGAGCACTTATTTGGAAAATTACCTCCTCATTTGTAATATTTAATTGTCTTACCTTTCTTTCCAAACACTGGGTAGGGCGTTAAGTAGGGTTCCCTTGCTGTAATGGATTGAATGAATTAATTCATTATGAAATTTATTTCTTTGCATTTACTTGAAGTTCCATCTCCGCCTTCTTTTTGTTGTCTCAGCGATTTGGCCTGAGGATCTCTATTTTCAGCAGCTTGCAGATCGTCAACGAATGCATCCTCGAGTCTAGACAAGTTCGATTCGCTTGAGATATCGGCAGTATTATCTTTTACAGATTCGGGCTGAGGAACTCTGTTCTCTGCAGCTTGCACATCGTCAACGAATGCATCCTCATGTTTGGATATGGTTGGGATCTCGGCCAGTTGGGAACTCTTTAAAGGCGAATTAACTGCGATCGCGGTCAGTAAAGATTCTGTAGCGCTATTCAACGGCGCAGTTTCAACAACCCTAGGAATCAACGACTGCGAGAGAAAACATTAACTTCCCAACGGAATTAAATGGAAGAAAAAAACTTACATTTGTTGTGAACACAATAAAAATAATCAAATTTAGCGACATCATTTTCGCCAAACTTGAAAATCTTTGTCATATGTATGTATTTTGTGGGTATTTGTGTGCTTGGGAGTGTGCTTCAAACTGAAAGTCGATGTGATAATAATAATGACTTGTGGCTGGAATTGAAAATCGAAGGCAACGTGTGGAATATCAAAACTTTATTAACAGCAGCTGAATCAGCATTAAAATGATTTTGATGTCAACTTTACAGTGCAGTTAATAACGAGGTTAACTTCTCCGGTCATCTCCATGAACAATTTGTAGTATCCCATGGGTAAAATATGGGGATATCCCTCGCCAGTGAGAGCACAATGATCAAATATATATCTTTTCCTTTCCATTGGTATTTTGACCGCTTCCGGCAGATTTGAGCAGGGTCCCACATTCGGATACACAATCCCATCGTAATAGGCGTCCACAAATTTGCGAAACGTTTGTTTGGGTATTTGGTATGGGGTCACAGAAAAGTCATTCTCGCGGCCAGTTCGACTATGCAATAGCAGCAATGCAATCTGGGCTCACAATTAAAGATTAATGTGTGACTCAGAGTGTCAATTAAATTATGCTCACCATCGTCTCATCGCTGACATCGAAATTTAGATCGCCTACTGCCGAAATTGCCGATTCGCTGAATGAGATTCTGTCGACATGTATGCTGACATTCACTTTTTCCTCATCCGATGAATAGGCAGTTGCGGAAAGTATTTCGAAATTCCAAGCTCGATGAGACAATGCACAGAGAACGCAGCTAGATAGTATCACCAAAGAAGCTCTGACAATCGAGGACGACATCATTAAGAAATTGACTGCGTTGTAATCCGAATCAAACGCTTATATAGTCCACATTCAGGGATTGATAACATCTAAATATTGATAACGCCATCTAAATATTGTTCATGGTATCTGAGCATCACAGCATTTCCGATTGCATTTCAAATAAATGAACATGGAAAACAACTACAAAATGAAAATTCTGTGTTTACATAACAGAGTCGTTCGGCTTGATAATTATTTTATTATTATTGCACGATCCGCATTCTGGTTTAACTAAAAAATACAGGATAAGTCAGAATAAATAAATAAAGCCATCGTAGATTTTATCCATAAATTCGACAACGTTTTGCTCTGTTATTTCGTAGGGGCTCGGATAACGTAAGCAATTTAATCTAATATCAGAATCAGAATTAATGAATAATGCCAACATCACATCAATTTGCCACTGCTGGCCATGCTATCTCCATTGGTATCGAAAACCCAGACTGCGTTGTATAACATCAAATGTTTTTATCTAGCACATTCTGAGCTTAATCAAATTTAGCATCACAGCATTTCCGGAGATGAACAAGGAAAATTGCTATGCACGTTCAATCTCAGAGCAGAGAGATAAGAGTATTTGGAAAAGCGTGTGAATTTGTAATTATCTGCAAGGCGATTATGAGTTGATTGAGATATCATTACAGCGCATTATTGCTGTCCAATAATATTGACTTGACTTGTCCTTTTATTGTGGGGCCAATCAGAGTGAAAATGTACCTGGGATTTAGCCGAGGTAATCGCAGCTGTCGTGACTCGTCGCTTTGGGGCTTCTTGACTTTGCCATCGTGGCATCATCAGCATCGTGTTATTTTTATGGCTTAGTTGTGTGGCGCCTCGAAAAATGCAAAGTATTTCGTGTAAAACGGCGTTATTTATGTATGACGACGGCAAGCGAACCAAATCCCCTGTGAAAATTAATAACCTAGCCGGTCTATGCGAGTGTGTATGGGCTTTCATGATGCGCATTATTATGGCCAAATTATACACCTTATAAAAACAGTTGCCAATTTTTATGCAAAGCAATTTATTTTGAATTATTTTTATGGCACTTAACGGGGCAGACAGACGATGCTCCTTGTGGGGTAACCACAAATGGTCGGGTCACGATTGCCAAATCATCCTCATGTCATGTCTCAGTTTCATGTATTATGATGATGATGCGAAATTCGTAGATTTAATATCTATTAAGAACAGATACTATGTTAACCAAATAACGATACAGAGAAAAACTAAGCATCATAAAATAATAATATCTATTAATAAACTTGAATATTGTTGGCAGATAAAATTGACATCGACAGATTACTGCATGTGATTTTAATAGCGTAGTTTCCGCCATATAAACACGACACATTAATTATCTTGTTTCTATTTAATGAGTTTCAAGTCAATTTCACAATTTTCTGGAATACTTTTCTAGTTCTTGTCTAAAATTTAACCTTTTAGGAATTTCTTGACAAATACATGAAAGTTTCCTATGAGGAACATATTCATTCTTATGTTAATTGAAATTGATATAAAAAAAAAGAAACGAAATGTGAACACACAATTTTAAAATTATTAATTCATTAGGTATATTTGTATATAAACAGAAACTGTGATCTCAAATTAAATCGAACTAAACTAAAACTTTGATACCGAATTTGGAGCTTGGTTTTAGGCAATTCTGAATTGTACTTGCATATAAACAGTAATTCTGATCTGAAAAGCTAATGAGTAAATCGAATTAAACCAATATTTTAAACAAATTTTAAACTTTATTTTAGTACTTAAGTTGTGATCTAAAATTTGAAACTATAACTAATTCCGGCTCCAAAGTTGGAATGACCTCTCGATGGTCCGCTCATATGTCGCGAGGCAGTTGCTACGGCATTCACGTTGACATCCTTCGATTGCACCAGATTTACTTTGCTGGCTGCATTCACGGTTGTCATATTGTTTTTCGGCACGTGTTTGACTTCAACTGCAGCTTCATGTCGCTTATCACAGGTCGCCTTCACTCCCGCTCCGAATTCATCGTGCGTGGGATGGCGAGTATGAGAGGCGATGACACTCACATCCTGGCCTTTTGGTTTAAAATTCGCCTGGGCAGTTGTTGTGGTTGTGCTGCCAACTTTCGGCGTATGTTCGTGATGTACCGATAGACTGTGGTTATCGCTGTTGAAATAAGTCTTGTGAGATCAAGTTGTGTTTTCAATCGCAATTTTTACAATCACTTACACCTTTACTTGAGCATGGGCACCCGTTGTAACTGGTCCATTTTCGACTTTGTTCGATGCGAATACTCCTGCCTTGACAGTCGCCTGCTCACCTTCCTTCACCACGTCACATTTGGCCGAGGCGCCTCCGGTCTCTCGATTAATGCTTGAATCGCAGTTCATTGTTATTGTTGTGGATGTTTAAGCACCAATTGCTGTGAGTTCTCTGAATGCCGCTAGGGTCGCTGCGATTCATTTTATATGGCAATCACACAAATATACATATATGCCTGACCGCAAGCTCGGTGCTTTCCCGCTCACAATTTGCAGAGCACTGAGTAATAGGACGGAAGCATATAAAAATATATAATCGGGTACTTCACCCGCTTCACACATAGTCAGATAAGGAAGTCCCCTGATTATAAATTTGCGCTTTGTTAAATATCTTTATCAATGTGTTCCTAAATATGTGTCAACGTAAACAGTCACAAAATACTATGTGTCAAATAAAATGCATGAATGCACTTTGCAAAATATCTTTATTAGTCTATTTCCTAATTATAAATATACCCAAATAACAGTCATCAAATCAATTTCACACAAGTGCTTCCATATATAATATATGCTTGTGCTTGATTTGGATATTCTTTGTTTAGCTTTGTGAAATTTATTTGAATGTTATCTCAAATATTGTCATTTTCTCTTTCCGGTTCATTTTCATTACCTCAGACATTTATTGCTGCTTTAGCACGAACTGCGCAAAAGGCGCCGTGGCTTAGTTGGTTAAAGCGCCTGTCTAGTAAACAGGAGATCGTGAGTTCGAATCTCGCCGGGGCCTGTACAACCGAAATGTTGTAGTGCACTTTTTTTTACTTTTTTAAAATACAAATAATTAAATTAAAAAAATTAAATAAATAAGTTTGTAAAATTACGCAACTTAAATTTGGATTCAACAGCACTACAATCTTAATGAGAAAGGTTGTATATTTTAACACTTTGTACCATAACACATTTTAAGATTCTGCATAATCAGTTATCAGTTAACTTAATTAAAAAGGTTTTAGTTGTTCAAAACTTTTAAAAATAGTCATTGACAGATTCTTATCTAATTCAGAATACTTATTGATCTACTGTTTGGAAAAAATGTTTCATAGTTTCCGCGAGCCTTCCAACTGGCGCCGTGGCTTAGTTGGTTAAAGCGCCTGTCTAGTAAACAGGAGATCGTGAGTTCGAATCTCGCCGGGGCCTTTGTGCGACAATCAAGAGTTGTACAGTGGAATTTGCTTTTTTATTTGTGAACATTTTTAGAACAGATGAAATAAGCTTAGCAATGTTGTTAGATTGCTCATGCAGTCTGAAAACGCACAATGCCCAGCGACGCTTTCTTTTTGCTTTTGTGCGTCTGCAGTGCTGACAGCTGACAAAAAGTTTGCATGCCGTAAACAGCGACATCGGCATCTGATTTGCCTCTATAGCCATCAACTGGCGGCATTCAGATCAACCCACCATCTGCCCAATTGCCACCTGTTGTAACGGAAGTCGACGGTGCAGGACGACGGATATGTTCGACAGCATGTTGCACGGCTGTTGACTGCCCAAATGGGGGAGAGACATTGAGGAGCTGGGAGAGCATCGATTTGCTTTGCAAATGTATCACATATCGTCGTCGTCAACGTCCATTCAGTTATTTCTCTGGGGGAGATAAGCTGCAATTAGCCAGTAGCATCAGTTCAGCAGTCGTCGTCGCAGCAACTTTATTTGTTTCGATTTATTCGCAGTCGTTGGCTTATCTTTACTTTTTATACTCAAACGCACAGCTCGGATAAATGAAGCTGGATGTGAGTCGAAAGTGAGAGGGGGATTTACCCACTTAATCAGGCCAGCGGTTAAAATAATATGTAAACCACAACTCCGGACATGGCTCACATATTCATATGTACTATACATTCATAAGTATGCATGTCGTGTCGTATAATCATTTTTATGGATTTAATTTCCAATGTCCTTCCTTTTATGTGGTGGCTGCTGGGCTCCTTTGTTCGTCGGATACAGCAATGTCCTTTTCTAATTTCCTCATGAGCATTATTATTTAACTCCTGCCAACTGCCAGTCTGGCTTAACACAACAAAATGGTTATCTACTTATTTGTTGATTATGCAGTGCTTATGTGGATCTCTGGCAATGTAATTATTAGATATGCATTCTATTTATTAGATACGTTTTATTAATAAATAGTTAAATTACTACTACTAACTACTAAACTGAGAAAATTTTTGAATAATGACGGAAGTAGTTAAATCGCGGATCAGAATTTATAGTATTTATTATTTAAGAGATATTAACCTTATAAAAGTGAAAAAGTAAATAAACAGAGTAAGTGTAGGAAACATTAAATATATTTGTTTAAGTAATTGTCCTTGCTTATTTTAAATAATTAAATACTAAAATATAAAAGGAAATTGCACTTTAGTAAATAATGTAAATAAAAACACTGATGAACATGAAATTAAATTAAAATACAGTAAACTATTTTTGCATTTTACTTTAAGTAAGTATACAAACTACATTTAGGGATTTTATATTTTTAGTGAGAACACAAAATTTGTACATACCTTTTGTAAGCCGTCTAGAAGCACAATTGTTGTGTGCACAAACTATATGTATATATATCATTTACAACATTGACTGCAATACTCTCTGACAGATGCTGTATGTAATTGCCACGCCGGCTGACCAAGCTCAGTCCACGGAAAGCTCAACTCAACTCACACCAAATAGTTTTTTAGCAATTGTCAGCAATTTTCTCAATTGAGGAGAAAAACTATCGCAGGACTAAAGGACATGCGGAGGACTGAGCAAATGGCATTTGGGCACACAATGTCGTGGTGTTGCTGTGTGTATTTTTGTGATTATCCTGAACAAGGACGAAGACTCCCATTCGGGCACACATGGTGGGCGTGTACATACCATAAGCATTAACATAATTTATGTGGTTCCGCCGGATTTAGCTTTGTCGTCATCCTCGTAAAAAAGGACGCTCGACCATTGTCCGTTTGAGTTGTGCTGCTTATTTCGATAACAATGGCAACGTTTTGGGGAGGATTGCGGTTTTTATTGTTTTTATGGCAACAAAGTTTATGAAAAGTTTCCCTGCCAACAGATAGCCGGAGACTTCTGACTCTCTCTCTCTCTACCTCGGTGCAGTAATTTCATTTTAGTTTTCTGCTTTCTGTTGACTTTGCATATTTTTTTAATTAAATGTAAAAGTCCCCGCCGAAATCAAAGTTGTTTCATGTGCAGCTAATCTATGAAATCATTTCTCAGATTCGACCCCGGGGGTCAGAGCCATAAAAACGTGCGAAATTTTCATCGGCGCGTGAATTTTCACAGCCTCTGCTGTTGCTGTTTTTGTTTTTCGCCGACCGAGGACACGGCATTCAGCTGATTGTTGTCACCTGTGCATACCCTGTAACAGTGCCGAAACAGGCAATGATCAATCAATAGCATTATAAGACTTTAAGCAAAAATGGTTCAATTCAAATATTATTTATTTGTTTGCATTTTTAATAAAGTGCATAGATTCGTCCTGTCTACAGGATACGTTTACAGTGGCTCTTTTACTCTTACATTTTTTGGAAGCTGCTTTTAGTACACCTGGCACGCAACGCTCATAACTCAAGGAGCATTGTTGTTGCCTTTGAGGCAGCAAAAGTCAAAAGCTTGCCAAGTTTTTGCTGTTGTTCATGCTTATTAATGAATAATGGCCAACACGTGCCGGCCAAAAAGAAAGTGAAGAGTTTCAAATATAAACCTACTTAGCAGTGTCAACTGAAAAGAATGAAATAACAAAAGTTATTGTGGGCTAGAAATATTTATTAATATATTTAGGTTTTTGCAAATCGCTGCAGGTTACAATTTGATTGAAATCACATTTGAGAATGAATTTCAGGTTGGAATTTGTTATAATTAAGGTCGATACGTTAAACTGACTCCACCTCCAACATCCGATTTGCCTCTCAAAGGTCCGCTCATATGTCGCGTTGCATTTGCCGTGGCATCTACACTGAAGTTGCCGCTCGGCGACGACATCAGATTCACCCTGCCCTCCGCATTCATGGTCGTCATATTGTGCTTCGGTACGTGATCGATACCTATTGAAGCACTATGACCCCTGGAATTCACGTTCAGTCCAGCTCCGAATTGTTCTTGTACCGGATTGCGAGTGTGATAAGCGGTGGCATTCATCGAAGAGTGAGTCCTGTCGAAAATATTCGCCTGGCCAGAGATTGTGTTGGTGGTGCCGAATTTCCTGGTATGCTGATGCTCCAGCTGAAGACCGTGGCCGTTGCTGTTGAATTTATTCATTTGAAAAACTTGTTCTTCAAATTTCATTTTTAAAATCACTTACGAAGATATACCGCCGTGGGCGGTAAGAGTTTGGTTCGTTGCGTGTATTCCTCCATTAAACATCCTATCTTTCTGAGGATTGGCCATTGTAGTTGTTGTGCTTGGTTCCTGTTGATCTTACTTCACCGACTACTGTGAGTGTTCTGAATGTCGCTAGAGCTGCGATCCGCTTTATATACAGCAATCTGCGTGACCGCGAGATCGGTGCTTTCCCGTCCCGACACAGATATGAGTAATGCAAATGAGTAGATGAAGTGAAATATTTGTATTTCACATTTTTAGATTTCTTTTCTTCTGTACTTTTTCAATTAATTCTAGGGTATTTATTTTTTTATAGTGTGGATTTAATTCCGACATAGCATATGCTTTAATAAGGAATATTTATTTATTATTTAAGAGGGGATATGTAAACATGTGACCGATGAAGATCACGTTATATTTTTGCTTATATCGGTAGATAATGTATTCAAGATTAACTCTGCAAAATGTATATTTCGGAGGATACAGAGCTGAAAGATCCACTAGCGAACACTTGGAATGATTCAAACTCAATTCTCTTAGCAAATAAAATGTATTTATATATATCCCATAACTTATTTTCAAATGATTTTTTCTTAAACGTCAAAACATTATTTTTTGTTTTTGCTCAAATTCAGATTTGAGTTGCTACATTCCTCTTATTCCAACATAATCGCAAAGAATGTTCATTTTTTACGATCTACTATATGTATATCTGTTCAAAATTGTAACATAATATATAATCAATTCGAACATGCATTACTTTTATATAATATTTAAATACTAATTAATTGTAACTGATAGATTAATTGTAATCAGTGCAATATTTATACTAAATGTTTATTTATTATTTAATTGTAACACAGCATATTTGCTAGCATATATAAATTAAATTGGCTGCACGAATCAGTTGGAAATAATATGGCGATTCTTTAGTTGAACAGCTACAACAACGTAACTTTTAGCTGATTCAACTTTGCTCTTTGCATGAGTTGCAAGTCCTACTTGATAAGCGAAAATTGTAATTTAACTTTCCAAAATGAGATACTCAAATTTAATACAAATTATTAAGTTTATTTATTCAGTATATAATTATCATACATAAATTGAAATTGTGGCACACATTTTTCAATTTTTTTTATTGAAACAATTATCTAGAAAATAAACGAATCCATGCTATATGTGAAGTCAAAAATTAAGGACGATAAGTGAACTCGACCCCAGTTTGCAACTCCGATTGGCCTCTGTTTGGTCCGCTTAGATGGTGTATTGCCTTTCCAGTTGCATCAATATTCATGTTTCCACGCGGAGATGTCATCAGATTTATCTTGCCCCCCGCATTTATGGACGTCGTATTGCTCGCCGGTATCCGATCGAAACCAATTGAACCACTATTACCCCTAGAATTCATGTTCAGACCTGCTCCGAATTGATCTTGGTGCCGATTGGTATGAAGATAGCCGGTGGCATTCACCGTAGATTGATTCCTTTCCAAAAGATTCGCCTGTCCAGAGATTGTGTTGGCGATGCCGAATTTGTTGTGACGCTGCTGATCAAACGCCAATGTATTGTGGTCCTTGCTGTAGAATTAATTCTATTGAAATACTTGTCTTTGCAATTGCTTTTTTGAATTTCTTACTAAGATAAATTTTGATTGACATTAAGAGTGTCATTTTGTACGAATGCTCCTCCACCATAACTAAAATTTTTGGCCATTGTTGTTGTTGTGTTTGATTGCTGTTGCTGTTGCTGTTAATTCACCGATTACTGTGAGTGTTCTGAATGTCGGTTGGGCTGAAATACGCTTTATATACACCGATATCTGCACCGCGAGTTCGGTGCTTTACCGTCCCCACGTAGATAAGAGTAATGGCATGAACAAAGTAATATATGTATTTGTATTGCACATACATACTATACACTAGATAGATTCATTTTTTTATTGCATTTTAGAGCTCATTCTTGGAAAACACTTTAGTATTGAATCAGAAATATTAATTTTGTGCAATGTAGATATTGAATATATGTATTTATTAACTTTTTGATTGCAATTTAAAATGAATTCCAGAGCAAAAGATATGCATTGCATTTTGTTGTGCATATAAACACTGATTTAATATTTTTTTGTAGTATTTAATGGCAATTCAGAAACAGTCCCAGACTAAAATATATGTATTGAATTTTTATATATTGAATATATATATATTGCAATTCAGAACTGAATAATTGATAAATCTTAATTTATTGTTTTATTGTGATTCAGAATCAATTCTCCCGTCTATACATTGAACTGAGTGAACAAAACAATTGCAAATTGTGTACTTTAGTTATTAAATGGCTGCTCAACTATTAGTAGATGAATCTTTGCAAGAGCCGTTTGCTTGGACTAATTACACGAGTGTCTTGTGTCATGTGGCGTTGTTCAATGCTGCACGCTTCGCTGCGGCAACTCTTACGATGTGGCAGCTGCTCCCAACTTCATTACAGGCCTCATTAGGCGGCATCTGAAGCCGCTGGCAGCTTCATCCCAGCCTCAAGAAGCCAAGTGGGCGCAGTTCAGCCCAAGACTTTAATGCGCACAGTTATCAAAATGTCTTCACTCGTAAGTAGCAGCAAGGAAGGGAGGATCAACTGCAGCCTTTCTAAATCTCTCGAGTCTCCCGCAGATGCTGCTGCTGTTGATGCTGCTGTCGGCCATTTGCTGTGCGGACTTGCAACAGGAGGACGACGAGGAGCTGCAGCCGGAGCTGCACGATGGACGCTCGTTCTTCTTTCTGGGCACCTTGTTTCGACGTTGGCGCGATCGCTGGCTGGCCTTTCACAATCCTGCTCCACTCTACGCTGGCGCCGCGTTTCCCATCAATGGATACTACAACTGTCCGCCCTATGGCTGCAATCCGGCTGGCATTGCACCTCAACCCGGCTACTATCCCGCCTACTACGGCTCCTCCCTGCAACAGCAGCAGCAACAGCAACAGGCGCAAGGCAACAGCAATGTTTACATCTATCAGACGGATCAGAATAGCGCCAGTTCGGGCAATGTGCCGCCCTATGGCTCTGGTTTCTTTGGTCCAGCTCGTCAGCCGACGCCTTTGCTGCCGCCCGCCTCTTCGCCACCGCTTCCCCAACCGCCTCCTCGACCCATGTCCTTGCCCCCGGCGCCGCCACCGTTGCCGCCTCAAGTGAGCGCCAGCAGCGGCAGCTTTGGCTTTGGAGCCCTCCCTCTGCCAGTTCCTCTGCCTGCTCCTGGCTGCTGTGCCCTGGGCTAAGCAGCGTCGCCTAAGTAAACACCGCAGACAAAGTAAAAGAAAACAATACAATTTTAATTGAAAAGCGTGCAACAAAAAAGCAAACCCGAAATTCACAAGACTCTCTACTTGAAGCAAATCACAACAACAATGCTGGAATACTCTTATCACAAAAATAATGAATAAAGAATTTGTTAATAGACATTCAAAAATAACTATAAAGTAACAAACTAAAATCAATAATATCGTTTAATGTAAATGAACCAATACAATGTTATACAACAAAATAAAAAAAAATGTAATATACATATATAAATAATAATCATGATATAAAAACAAACTGCAATAATTTGAATTACACAAAAATGCTGATACATTATGAATTATAATATTCTCTATATTGATTTTGCGTCACAAACTCAATCTGCAAACCAATGTACCTCTCTTTAGTGAGTCCTTAAAAAGGGTTATGTGTAAAAATGTGCACGAAAATGAGGGCAGCAAAGTGTGTGGAAGGAACATTCAATCACATACTTACATATTCGCAGGCACAGACACAAACACACATGTCTATGGACATTTATCCATTAACGCCGAAAAAGTCCGAACCAATCTGCATAAACAAACTCATCAGAAGCAAGCGCAGCGCTGGCATTTGTTTTGATTCCATCATAAACCATAAGATAGCTCCAGACAAGCTAGCTGGCATCGAATCTGATGCAGATGCTGGTTGCTGCTTGCTGGTTGCAGGACTGCTG
This sequence comes from Drosophila ustulata, assembly GCA_035047365.1. Classification (NCBI taxonomy): domain Eukaryota; kingdom Metazoa; phylum Arthropoda; class Insecta; order Diptera; family Drosophilidae; genus Drosophila; species Drosophila ustulata. The sequence goes on from JAWNPT010000094.1 coordinate 29,028,933, forward strand.
ATGAAGTGGTTGAAGTTGCCCAAGGAGCAGACGTAGACCCAACACGCTGTTGAATTGTTTGGCAAATAAATGCCCGCTAGCATAATGGATGGCCATGGACGATGGCTTCGGTCAGCTCCTGCCTCTCGCTGCTCGGTGGCAGTCCGGTTCTGTTATTATTTTTATATAACTTGTGAAAATAATAATAGAACTGTGAGCTGAGTGGGGCAAGGGGAAAGGGGCGTGGCCAAACAAATACGAGTGCGCCAGCGAGCGACAGTTGTATAAACACAAGTGTGAAAGTCCAGATAGTAACGGCTGATGAGCAATTGGTTTGCATCCACATCCAGCATCCAGCATTCAGCAGCAATGTCTCCAGCTCTCCACTTGCAATTGCCCGCGCGTTTATTTGTGTTTGTGCTATGACAACAATGGAGCCCGAAAGTGGTAAGAGTTAATGTCCAGGTCTGTGTGTTGTCCACATGCTCAGCAGGTGCTGTTGTTGTGCTTTCTCTTAGACAACTTTCACTGACCGGAAGCGGAAATTAAATGCATAAGTTTATTCAAGTTGTGCTGGACCCGTCGACCACTTCTTATCGACTTTCAAGCAGTCGTCCGGCAAACGACAACCAAATGTGATGGATGAATTTCTCCAGAAGACTTCAAAATAAAAAAAATGAAATAGATAAGATATAAATTTCAAAATATACACAAACTTATTTTACACGTGTGCGTGAAACAATCTATTTCTATTAGCAATATGTGAATAAATCACAACATGAGTCACAAAATACTCATTGGGTGCGCAAGTGTTCAACGGGGATGTAGCTCAGATGGTAGAGCGCTCGCTTAGCATGTGAGAGGTACGGGGATCGATGCCCCGCATCTCCAAGTTGAAAATTTACTTTTTACAAATATTTTTAGTTTTCTCTATTTAATTGAATTGATTTATTAAAATGTAATTCACTGATAACATTTTTAAAATATTGAGAAGTTAAAACAATACCAAAAAGAATACAATGGGCTCAACCGGGATTTGAACCCGGGACCTCTCGCACCCAAAGCGAGAATCATACCCCTAGACCATTGAGCCGCATGCCTGACGCCCGACCGTTTACGGTTTTGTATTTCACACTGCCTGCTACTAAAGAAAAATTAAATGTTTATAATTTTAGAAAGTTGCTATTAATACAGTTACATAATAACAACAAAAGCAAGGTGGAATTAGTAAAAAAGTATTTTAAAAGCATGAAAAAAAGAAACCGTATTGGAGATGCGGGGCATCGATCCCCGTACCTCTCACATGCTAAGCGAGCGCTCTACCATCTGAGCTACATCCCCATGTGAAATATGTGCGGCAAAGAGTCAAAAAGCGAGACACTTTTGGCCTTATGGTTTTATGTTTTGTATTCATGTGAACTTGTTTTAATGGTCAACAATACTAGAGCTACGAATTGATAACATGCGAAATAATACTTTGTAACGACTTGGCAAAGCCAAGAACTGAACTGCTTAGCCATAATAGTTGGCATAGCCGGGACCAAAGCCGCCACCGAAATTATTGCCCGGGTAGCCGCCGGGATAGTTTCCTGCATAGCCGTTGCCGAGAGCGCCGCCATATCCGGGGAAACCCACTCCTCCATAGCCGGGATAGCCGCCATAGGAAGGCAAAGGAGCGGGTTGATAGCCTTGTCCATATGAGGGACGATTGTTGCCACCACCCAAAAAGCCACCCAGAAGATTGCCAAACAGACCGCCAAGTGGACCGCCGCCTCCTCCACCGCCACCTCCGCCAAGCAGTCCGTTGAGACCAATGATGCGATTATCGACGCCTCCAGCTGGGCCAGCTGGAGCAGGACGAGCGGCTAGACCAGCTCCTTGACCAGCTCCTGTTGAGCCAGCTCCTGCACCAGGATATTGATATTGGGCATAACTGCTGCCGAAGAGGCACAGCACTAACAACTATAAAGTAGACAGCTTAGAAAATGTTTGAGCTGCGAGAAATTATTGATACTTACTGCGCAGCTAATCTTCATGATGTTTGGATTTTGTTTGGATCTTAACTGTTTGTTTGATTTGCAGATGTCTCAGCTTATATATCAAGTTCCCAGACTGCACGCCCACGTAGGCCCGGAACTAGAAGTTGACCTTAAACCTGCGATTTGAACGCGTTCAATGTTTTTCACACGATTCGTTTTAATTTTTGCATTAGTCGCAGCGACTAACTAAGCCAAAATTTGTTTATTTCTAAAGTAGGCTTTGCCATAAACTGGTTCGACTAGCTTTCGTTTTCGATTGACAGTTCTTTGAACTCATCGAGAAAAGGAGGTACAGGAAGTGACAGAGTTGCTATAAAAGTGACAACTCGCTTCTTTAGCTGCTTAGAAGATCGCGACAACATGAAGCTAAACACGGTAGGTTCCAAAGTAATCATTGCAACTCATAAGCTGACCAAGCAAAATTTCAGGGATCATTTACGGCGCTGTTGCTGCTGCTCTGCGTTGCCTTCAGCACAGCTCACGGATTTGGAGGTGGCAAAAAGTTCGGAGGCGGCGGCTTTGGTTACCCATTGCCCTATCCTGTGGCCCAGCCGGTTCCAGTGCCGCAGCCCATTGTTGTGCCTCAGCCGATACCTGTGCCACAGCCTGTGCCAGTCCCAGTGGCAGTGCCTCAGCCTATTCCTGTGCCCTTCAAGCACGGCTGGAAGGGAGGATTCGGTGGCTTTGGAGGCGGCTTCGGTGGCTTTGGAGGTGGCTATGGAGGTGGCTATGGCGGTGGCTATGGCGGTGGCTATGGAGGTGGCTTTGGCGGTGGCTATGGGAGTTATGCTTCTTCGTTTAGTTCTGCTAGCGCTTACGCCGGTGGCGGATATGGCGGTGGCTTCGGTGGATTTGGCGGCGGTTTCAGACGTCGCTAAAAAATGTTTTTATTTATTGTTATTTTGCAGCTAGTTCACACATTAAAATAAGAAAAAGTAAAATAAAATTGAAAAAAGAAATTGTTCCCGCCCGGGTTCGAACCGGGGACCTTGTGCGTGTGAAGCACACGTGATAACCACTACACTACGGAAACACATATTTGCTGGTGGTACTATTTTCTATCAACTACTGACAGCTGCACAGCGCCATCTGTGGTTCATATGCGTTTGTGCTGTACGTGCAAAGCGCCATCTATCGCAAAAGTAGTGTAACAATATTTGGCTATAAAGCAATTTGAATTTAATTTTATTTGTTGATATGAGAATTTGGTTTGATTTACTCTCACTATGAATGAAAAACTCGTTACGTGTTTACAGATGCTAAGTGAATTTTATTGTGAAATGAACTTAAAACTAAATAACAAATATAATGATGCTAATGGCAATAAGTCTATATTTAAGTTTAGGCTCTATTATTTGCCCCAGCCTCCAAAGCCGCCACCTCCATAGCCACCGCCACCGCCGTAGCTGCCGCCGCTGCTGTGGTGACTCTCGTGGTGCTCCTCGTGATGCTCATAGCCGCTGCTGTGGCTTTCGTAGCCTCCAAAGCCGCCACTGTGGCCACCGAAGCCTCCACTATGTCCGCCGTAGCCACCGCCGTAGCCACCGCCGTAGCCACCGCCGTAACCACCGCCGAAGCCGCCTCCAACGTTGATCCCGCCACCGAATCCGCTGCTGACGGCAGAGCCGAGCTTAGCGCCGAGTCCAGCACCCAACGCAGCTCCGCCAATCAATCCAGCCTTGAGCCCTAGCAGCTTTGGGGTTCGTGCTTTCACCTTGACGAATCCGCCGCCGTGTGGTCCCTTAAAGGCGAGCAGCTTCAGTTTGCCAGCGTTGGCGTCATGGAGCAGGAACACGAAGCAGATGCCCAGCAGCAGAAGCAATTTTTGTGGACGCTGCAAGAAATTTAAAAAGAAAATTAAATCATTTAGAATAGAATGGAATAAATAGAAAATTATTCTATTATTCAGTAAATCAATACCATATAAATTAATAGTTCTATTAATAACTAAGAAAATTTTATAAAAAATGACTTGATATTTAGGAAAATCAGGCGCGTTTAAATAACTGATAATATTTAAGTATTTTTAATTTCGATTAAATATAATACTTTCAAATGTAAGATAATTATTTAAAATAAACAGAAATGTAATTGATTGTGTGTTAAGTGAACTTCAGTGTTGAGTAGACAATTTCAAATTGCCAAAAAATATATTTAAAATGTTGAACTTCACCGCATTTCTTTGTCTTTTGTAAAACGATTTAAATTCACTTTGTTTTCTAGTAATTTCATGAATTTTAATTTTGTTGCGCACACTTTAGAGTTGTAGTTGAAAACAGTTAGTTACTCACAATGATTTGCATTTTACAACGTTGATATCCGCTTTTTATTGATGTGGTTTCAGATTTGATGGCCTCGTTAAGTTATGCGTATGTGTTTTATTAATGCGCGTTTATTGTTCAATTTGTAAACTGCTCAAGTTCAAATGCTTAAATATTTCCACCCCGATTTACAAGCCGATTTCTATATATGTCGCTTGCATGGACCACGACGCGTCTGCAATTGAAGCGGCTGCGCGGCGAGCGATCAGTTTTTATCTCTTTAGCGTGTTTTTTAATTTTTCATTGCCCTTATGCAATCGCCGCTTGTCGAGATCTCGTTTTGCCTTTGTTGTTGTATGAACTTCAGTTCAGTTGTGAATATATATGCTTGTTGGCATCTTTGTCTCATGCACACAAATTGACCCTGAAAATTTCTGGTTTTCGAGCTGAATAGGAGCAGAGATACAAAGCTACAAAAAGAAAAAACTGAAATATTATAAAATATGGCACAAAGTCTGAAAAGTGGGAGCCGGCTAACAGTAAAATACTGTGAATTGGCCAAAACAAGCTGCTCTAATTTAGGGTATTTCCAGTCTCGCAGTTGACTTAAATTTACAAATAAATTAGGAATATCACTCGGAAGTAAATTTGATTTCCTATTGAAGATATTGAAGATAAAGATATAATGAAATTAATTTGTCTTCTATTGCAAATGAAGATCAAAATTGCAGACAATAAAGCATGTGAATCATCTATCCATTTTTGGGTATTTACGTTTTATTGACCTCCAAAAGCAAAGTCCAACAAATAGAAATCGCTTAAATTATAAACAGAAATTTCCAGCAGTTAACAACACAACAAACATTCAACTTATATGTAAGCTGGCTCATTTGCCAAAGCCATATGGGTTTCGATAGCCAGATCCATAATTGCCATAATTATTGTACTGAAATTGATTCGACTGCTGCTGATAGCCGCCTGCAAAGCCTCCTCCATAGTCTCCTCCATATCCTCCGCCGTATCCTCCGCCATATCCCGGCCAGCCATAGCCGTATCCTGGATTGCCAAAGCCGTATCCGTAGCTGCCACTGCTGCTGCTCGCTGCGGCACTTGCACTTGCCCCAGCCGAAGCATAGTTGCCGTAGTTGCCTCCCCAAGGTGCAAAGCCATAGCCAGATCCAGATCCTGGCCACTGAGGGGCACTCAAGCAGGCCACTGCCATGCAACTCAGGATAAAGCAAACTAAATAAAACTGTGGAAATGGAATAGCAGAGGATTAGTTGAGCTGTAGCTGATAGAACTTTAAAGACGCACCTGCATAGCTGAAGAACCGAAACGATAGTGACAATTGACTTGCAAATTTACTATTTATAAAACCCAATTTAAACGGAAGCCACGGCTAAGGTAATTACTTACTAATGGCCTACGCGTAGGTGTATAATTAGCTAAACTAAATTATTATATGATCTTGAAGTTGGTTGAATGAACTATCAAAACAATAAGCAGCATAGAATTATTAGCATAAAGTGTGAGCCATAAACAGAGCTGGGATTTTCCGAAATGATAAAAATGCTATAAATTGTAAATAATATAATTCATAATTTGTGAGCGTTGCAGGAAAAAATGTTGTCGCTTCTAGGATTAAAATTATTACAAAATATTTAAAAAAAAATTTCACATTAATATTATGTTATCTTCAATAAATTCCTTATAAATTATATTTGTATTAAATTTACATTTGTATATATCTCTACAATAAATTGTTATGGATATATTATATATGTTATGTACTTAGATATTTAAATTTGTAAAAATGAAGTGTTCTTTAATTTAAAAGAAACAAATTAAAATGTGATGACTGCCGCAATATTTATTCCCACTAAAACACGAAATCCAATCAGCTTGCAAAAGTTGCGGAAGACGTAACTTGATCGCAAGAAAGAAATCCATCAGTCTACTCAAACAATTTCGTCTAACATTTGACTAAGTGAAGCTTACCAATTGCTTTACCCCCATCAAGCGACTTCCTCATGATGATGTGGGTGGTTTCTTAGACAACTCCAGCTGACGTCAGCGAAGCAATCAGCTGAGAGGTGAATAAACTGCAGTCAACGAAAGTGAAGGCGTAACATTATTCATACAGAATAAACACAATGTTATAATGTTATAGTTACTGCTGAGTACTACTAGATTAAACAAATCAAATCGTTAGCAAGTGCTAATGAGCCAACTGAATGTTGGTCGCTGTGGCCAACAAGCTGACGAGCTGACGAGGGTTCCGGCAGCTACACGCCTAATGCTTCGCTGCACGTTCTGGCTAGAGTTTGTTGCCTAAGTCTTTTGTTTAAGCGGTTTGTTATTTTATTGCCGCTTTGTGGGTTTATACTCTAACTGCAAAAGTTGCAAGCTTGGGCAATAGAGAAGACGCTATTTCTAAATAAATAAATGTAAATAATTATTTTTCGTTTATTTTAAATTAATTATATTTATTTTAAATTAAATTAAAAAATTTTAAGTATTAAAATTGAGCAAATTATAATTAATTGACTAATAATAAATCGAAAGAAATGAGAATTAATTAACACAAATATAAATTATCTTAATTGATTAAACATAAATGTAAATGATTGAATTTGGTGGATAAATGAGAATCAAAAATAAAAAAGGTGGAAAATAATTTTTGAAAAACAAATTAAATGTAATCTAAAAGCATATAAAAAAAGTAAAATAAAAATGCTAATGAATAATTAAACAATCCTTAGTCATTTATCTTTCAATTAGCTTAAAAGTCCTTCAAAAGAAGAGCTAACAAAACTGGTTGCTAATGGGCATTGTAAGGGTATCCGAACATCGGTGAGCTGGGAAATTCTGAGCTGTCATCACTCAAGTGATTACTTTTATTGGGGTTTTTTGTGTGATCTTGATCTTCTACAGCGACGAGAGACAAGCGTCTGTGCGATGGTACGACAATTGCCTTAACCCTCAACAGATTTTGACAATCGACGAAAATTAACGCATTCTGAGGCCCAACGTCGCGTCGGACATTTTTGAGGGGTATTCCATGATGTCGTCACTAACTGGTTCTGGTCCCGAGTTCATTTTCGCTTTCGTCTCGTTCGCTGTTTGTTCTGCAATTTGCGTAGAATTACTTGGCAATGCGTGGCGCGTAGCCTGAGCTTCTTGAGCGGGCCATCGGCCCGAATTCGGCGGGTATATAAATGCCCCGCACTTCACAATTGCAATTTAGTTTCGTTATCGAATCGGTGCGCGACACAACCACAATTAAACCATAACTTGAATTACTCGAATGGCGCGCTTTTGTTGTGTAGGTTTTGCAGTTCAATTAGCTCGTTGCAGTTGCTCATCGCTTGTTTCTCTTCCTCTGTTGCAGCTGTTGGTGCTGCTGGCGGTGACCGGCTATGGCGTCGCTGCTCCCGCTCCTGGCAAGGCCGAGGGACGCACGTTTGGACTGCTCGGCGGCGGCTTCGGCGGCGGCGTTGGACTCAGCGCAGGCGTCGGATTGAACGCCGGTCTCTATAGTGGATTTGGAGGCGGCGGCGGTCATGGCTTCGGCGGTGGCTACTATCCAGGTGGAGGCTACTACCCAGGCGGCGGACACTATCATGGCGGACATGGACATGGCGGCGGCTTCGGCGGCGGTCATGGCGGCTATGGAGGCGGCTACTATCCAGGAGGCGGCTACGGCGGCGGCTATGGCGGCTATCCACATGGCGGCGGCGGCGGCTTCTATCCCGGCGGTGGCTACAACAACTATGGAGGCTCCTACGGCGGTCACTACAGCCAGTCGCAGTCGCAGTACTCCAACAACTACTACAACGGCGGCCATGGCGGCGGCTTCTTCGGCAGATAAGCCCCAGCACCGTGTGTGATCTTTAGTCTAAGCTAGCTCTTGTTATTTGTACTGACGCCAGAGGAAAATAAACAAAGTGATGAACGACACAAGTTCCCCAAAATCCGGTTTTTCTTGTAATTGCGAACCGTGTTGTCCTTGTCATTATCATTGTTGTTGGCGTCGCCTTCTTCGCTATTAATGCGCAGAACGCGACGTGCATAAATTTAATGGCCACAGATGCGAGATTTATTTAGTACGTGCATGACTAAGATCTCGAGCAAACACCAGGAACATTCTCCACCACAATTATTCATCGCAATTTCGAGGCGACAAAAAAACAACAGCATAAGCGTAATTTATGCATGTGCTCAGTACGGAGGGGAATCCCAACTATATAATCTTTAATAATTCGTATACGAAAATGTGCATAATTATTTCTGAGCAATTTGCTTGGAGAGTCGCCAATTATTGTTATCGAAGTACTTGTGAAAGATGTAAAAAGATTTTGGGTTATTCCGAAATTTGAAAATTCATTAGCATGTCAACTTTTAAAGAATCTTTCGATTGTACTTGAATAAAACTATCTGTGAACTTATAATCGGATGTGAATGTTTTTAACATTTAATTTTTAATATACAAATATTTTTTAAAATGCAAATCCCACTTGCAGATGTGTTACAATTTTAGTAATAGTTTTCTCACTGTTTTTGCAAGAATTATTTAAATGCAATTTATGATTATTTTTAATTTTATTATAAATTAAATTTTGTATTGACTTACTATAAGATATAAGCTTGGCAGATTTTAATATTGAGATAACATTTCAACCCAGTGCAAAGAACTCCAACAATCTTTCTCATCTGTTTTCATTCCTCTTGAGATGGAGATAAGTTTGTTTTTTTATTTTTAAACATATACAAAATATTCGGCAAATATTTTAAGACGTGCTCCATTATTTACACAATGTGCTGCGTAAAATTGCAATCATGAGGAAGAGATTGAGTGCAGATTATTTTACACTCCACTGTAATCAATTCAAGATGTGTCGCGATTTCTCAATTATAATTAATATCCCCAAGTTGATATTTCAAGCCAGCAATCATTTACAAAATTGTGAGAAGTTTATTAATTAAATTCTATAAGTAACTGTCGTTTTTCGCTCTTAAAGTTTAAGTTTTAATTTAAATACAAGTCGATAATCTCGTTGAAGCGCTTATCCATAGCTGCTGCGATAATTCCTGTTGTAGGCGCCCGTTTGATAGACCGGCTGCACTTGACCCGTCAGCTGCTGGATGATGCCATTGACTGTGGTGGCCACGCCGCCCACAAGCTGCGCCGGCGTCACTGGAGGCTGCAAGGAAGAAAATTTAGTAAACAAATAAAATAGTTCAGGATGAATTTATCTTACTGCCCCTGCTGAATCATAGTAGACGCGATTGGGCACAGGACGTCGCACTGGCACCGCAACTGGCGTTGGATTGTAGTTGGGATCCACCTCGGGATCGTTCTGGAGGTCGTTGGTAGCGCTGGCAGCTGGACGCAAGGGCAGCGGGTCCGAGAGCGGCACCGTGGCGGCCAGACCGTTCTGCAGGATGCCAGGGGCGAAGAGCGACAGCCAGGTGGCAAGCGGCGCATAAGGACGCACGGGAACGGGCACGGGAACTGGCGCAATGGGATCCGACAGCAAGCCGCCTCCCAGGCCGCCTCCTAATCCGCCCAAGCCGCCTCCATAGCCGCCGTAGCCACGACAGCCGCCTCCGCCAGCTCCTCCATAAACATTGTACACATTTAGGTCGAACAGAAAGCGTCCCTGCTCAGCGGGATCCTTCTGAGCGCCGCCCGCATCGCGGCCAAAGGGGATGCAGGGTCTGCCATAGCCGTAAGAGGCAGCTTGGGCATAGGGACGATACAGTTTCTTCAGCTTCTTCTTGAGCAGCAGCGTCTTGGTGTCGCCCGTATCGCCGTTGAGATCGTCCAGCTCCTGATTCTGCGCACCCGCAAACTTGGCGTTCTCCTTGTCCGACTTGCTGCTGCTGCTGCTGCTCTGGCGACTGTAGCGCGAATTCGGCAGCGCGTTGTAGTTGTTGTTGTAGTTGTAGTTGGCGATGGCAGCGCGGCGTCGATTGTAGTTGTAGTTGTTGTCGTAGTAACCACGCGGCGCGGCAACACAACAACCGATTGTGCCGATCAACAGCAGCCAAACGAACTGCATTTCAAGGATTTTACTTCTTTATCTAATTTCGACTACGATCGCGACACTTGCGGCACTGCGGCGCGTTGGCAACGGACTATGTTGCCAGCTTGCAGCACGCCCCAATTTATCACTTCTGCGCAGAAAAATTGCGAACATGGCAAATTTGCTGTTTTTCCCTTAGAAGGCAGCCAGCTATTGCATAATGCCCTTTTTGTTTTAATTGGCTTGAATTTTTCCGCAGTCGCATTCGCATTCGCATTGTGTGTGTCTGCGATAAATATGTTAATACAATCCGCCCACGCAGCAGCAGCAGCGTCATCATCATCATCATAGCTGCGCCCACATCATAGACTTAAAAAAACGTGTTACAGGCGAGCGCCGCTTGTGCATTGACCTGTGTCAAACCAAGCTGAGCAGCCAGCCGTTGGGAGCTCTAACTTGTTGCCGCTTTCGTTTGTGGCCAAAACGCGTAAACGTTGCCAAAAAAAAACAATCATAACAACAGCAGAGTCAAGTGGGTCAATGTCGCGCTTGAGTCTCTTGTCTTACAGTTGTCACAACTTAATGATTACAATTATAGTTTTTATTCATATCTGCTGCGCAAGTGAAAATCTACCTGCTGCTGATATGTATAAATATATATATCAATTAATAAATATAGAGGGTGATTTAAGCACACGTACAAAAACTTTTCGAGCCTCGAGACTTACGTTAAAAGGACTACATTTAAGCTTAGAACTACAAAACAAGTCTGTACAATTTGAGGAAATAGGTGACAAGACATCTCAGACTAATTAATTAATCGCTGCAGTAGGAGTTGCCTAACTATATTTGGGGATTGATTGAAGACTTCCAACTGTGCGTCACACGAGTCTTGAGCAAGCTAACATCATTCATTCAGTCCACATTACAACTAAACAGCGATCTTGGGCTTGCTGGCCTCGGCACGTTTGCGTTTCGCCCGCAACCGCTGGTTGCAATACACGCGCAGAAAGATGGCCACGAACACGATGAGCACACCGAAGATGCCCAGCACCGTAATGCTGTGTTGATAGATGAAACAGGAAAGCATTATGGCAGCGGCCTGTGAATTACAAAAATAGAGAGTGTGAGTCGTATATCAAATTCAGTCCATTCAAAGTGCGGGCCACTCACCTGTCGCAGCGTCATGATGATGGTAAACACAACTGGGCCAAAGACATCAATTGTGTGGTAGATAAACAATTGGCCAACCGCCGAGCAGATGGATAGAACAACCATGTCGAACACGAACTTTGGATGCTACAAGTTAAACAAATATTTGTGAATATGGAGAACGTAAACAAAAGCAAACAGTAGGCGGATGACTCTACTATAGAAAATCCCCGCTAAAGTAAATTAGCACATGCAAAATAAGTGAATAAACAATGCGCATAAATAGATGAGCAGATCGGATTGAGAAATGATGCAACTGGGCGTTAAATAATTAAAAATAGGGAGAAAAGAACATAAATTGGAAGCAGGTAGTCAAACAGAATTTTAGAACATGGAATTGCAGAAAAATGTATGCATCTGATATTTTGTTTTATATGTGGACGATTTAGTTAATCGGAATATTGTGGTACGACTAATTTTCTTTTTAACGATAGTGTAAGGTAGTAGTTAATAAGAAAGCTAGCAAGATAGAAAGAAGCATTGTTATCTATATACATGCATCTATTCAATTATCTACATACTGTAGTTCGCTCTTCATAGAGGAAAAACTATTAATATTCATCTTTGTGGACTCACCTCCGTGGCAAATGCCAGTGAGTCCATGAAGCCGCCCTGCATTGAAAGCGAGGCGCCCGTGAAGATGGACGAGAACAGGTTGACGCCGCACATCATTTGCAGCGAACTCATGCCGTAGCTCTTAAACAATCCGCCCTGCCAGTTGGCCGTGAAGCTGTCGAAGACCATATACATGGAGAGAAGAAAGATGCCCGTCAACGTGGTGACGCCACTCGCTTTGCTGTTCTCCGAGGAGCCGCTCATGAAGAAGATCATGCCCAGCGAAATGAGCAGCGCCGTCAAGTACTCGTAAGATTCGTATTTGGCCTTCGACATGATTTTGCCCATCAGCATCACGGGAATAATCTTGCAGGACTTTGCCAGCACCTGAGTGGGAAAGTTGACGAACTTCAACGCCTCGTACTGAAACCAGGCGCTCATAATATTCGAGAACGAGGCAAAGGAATACTTGTAAAGCGGCGCACGATGGCGACCAGGCGCCGGTTGCCACTGCATGTAAGCGAGGGCTACAAAAAAGGCGAGCAGCCGATTGGCGAAGACCAGAAACTGCGAGTCCTTGAACTTGGCACTCTCGCCATTGAAGTTGTAGTAATGCTGCGTCATAATCTTCTCCTGAAGCACGCCCCACGTCAGATAGGAGACCATCAGGCCGCCAAAGCACCAAAACAGCTGCACAGCCTCCTGGGAACTCGTGCGTTTAACTGCAGCACGTTCGCGTTCCGTTTGATTGGCGTCGAGCGGCTCGTAGCTGGAGTTGCCCGTGATGCACATGTTGACGGCGGTGTGGAGAAAGGTCTTGTTGCCACGCTCCAGATAATTGGAGCGTTGCACATACTTGTAGATCAGGTAGCCGGGCACAAAGACGCAGCTGTAGCCGAAGCAGTTGACCATCAGCTTCAGCAGCCAGGCGTAATCCTTGGACTGCGACTCCACCAGCTGCGACAGCGTCATGTCCGCCATGCTGCCATAGCTGCCCCCGAGGGAGATGCGCAAGAGATCCGAGAAGAAGTGGATGACGAGCAGGCTGACGACGATGAAGGAGCTGTCACGGGACAAGATGAAGATGTATAATGTACACTATATAAAAGTATATTCTATACTCACCATATTATCAGCTCTGGGGTACGAGGTGCCATCTTGTAGACGTGCATGAGGCGGCTGCTTCTGTCTTCGATGGTTTCTGCTGAACTATTTTTGCTTATTTGTGGCTCAACCTCAAGAATTTTGCTGACACGTCCGAAATATGGTTAGTTGCTAAATAATCACGCCGCGAGCGTTCTGCCCGCTCAAGTCAAGTGTCACAAGTTCAATAACCGCGTAAACGAGTTTTTTGAATACGATAAGCGGCAGCAGCAGCAGCACAACAACAAATACAATCGTTTTTTATTGTTGTTGTTTATACATTGTATGTAACTAATAAACTATGCAATATGTTCAAGCCGCGGCATGTTTGTTTACGTCTGAGTCTGCGTTGCGTGTGGATCGGTTCGTGTTTGCTTTGAATAGCGATGAGCTGAAGCTGATTGATGGCACACACAGCCGCATTTGGAACGGCTGTGCTAATATTATACGTATTTCATTGTTAATTACACCTTAAAACTCTTGCACTGTGTGAATTATTATGCTGCCAGTGTGCAGCGTTGCCGGATCGCACAGTAATGTATGCTATTGTGAATGCCACTGCAGTGTGGCCATTTTGGCTTTTCAAATTTATTATTCTTATCATTAAAAAAAACCCAAAAAAAAGCATTTGCCATAACTTCCGCATTTATACAGATTAAATAAAAACATCTATATAATATAATTGCGACCAAACTGCCTGCATAAACGGCTAGTTTTCGGTATATTTTGCGTCGTAAAATTGTGCGTGTTGTAATTGCTTACTGCGGTCACACTGTCTACAAGCTGTACCATTTTTTCTTGCAATTTGCATTCTTTGTCATAAAAACTGTCAAGAAAAAAGTAATTTTCTAAAGCTAAACGCTAACAAAACAAGCTACAAAATAGTGGAAAACTACATGTGGCGTGGAAATAACACTATAAGAGTGCAAAAAGGAAATTACAAGGCGTCCAAAGCAGTGAAAGTGTCCATAGGAAAATTGTGAAATTCTACGAAGCATCAAGTAGACCAACAACAAAAACAACTTAAGGAGCAGCTTAATGTAAGTTTTATATAAAAAAGAACGAATATTCGAGTTATTTTTACCACCAATTTTTGAATGCACTTGTGAGCACCGCCGCTGTTGTAGGTGTTGTTGTGGCAACTGCCGTGTTTATAATTAGAATTCACATTTTTCACATGCTCCATGAACTCATTTCTAAATCGGTGCAGAGATCATCATAATTTTCTTGTATGTATCTATCTATCTATATTCTATATGTATATAAATAGCTCTTTGTCAGGCAAATTGCAACTCTATTTAAAACTGTGTATAAATGAAAATTAGCCAAATTGTAAACCAATCGTGGCTTCATTTTTTTCAAGCGATGCTTATCGAAGACACGAACCATTTGTGGATGTCATATTTGAAGATTTAAATATTTTATGACACTGCTTAAGTGCAACAGCAGCTGCTTGGGTAATATTTGCTAATCCGCTGCGTTTATGGCGCGCAGATTTTCCCGACGACAGCTGCCACATTTGCTGCTACCTGTTTTCCTACCTGTAATATTTTGTCGTATATAAATAACCGAGTTTTCTGATTTTGTTTCAGTTGCCCAGCAAAGTTCAACGCGCAAACAACGCTTAAAGCAAATCAGGAAAACGCTAAATACAAATAAGCAAAAGTTTTAACAACTAACAATCAACTTATAGAAAATAAAAGGAAATTAAAATGGTGCAAACTGGAATCTCGCTGAACGAGCGTTTCACTCAAATGCAATCTCGCCAGGATCAGGCGCCAAGATCAGCCGCGTCGGCGCCTCGCGGACGTCGCAGTCGCTCGCAGAGTCGCAGTCGCCGGATTGTGGATGCCGCACCATCGGCTGCCAATACGCGTCTGCTGCAGGAGTTCAAGCGGAAGCACACCGTGCAGACGGCCCTCAAACTGAAGCGCGTATGTGTCCAAAACAATCATAACAAACCAACTACAGCCAACTACAACAAACAACAACCAATCACAACTACTGTAACTGTACTCTGGTGGGATAATTGAGGCGAGGACAGGGCAAGGAAAAACTGACTGAACAAACGACATGTTGCACGTTGCACATTGACGCTACAGCATAAAATTGGAGCTGCAAAGGATTAATGCATTCTGCTTTTGTAATACAGTTGATCGCATCTGTTCTCATAGCTAGCACAGAATGGGAAGACTTCTGCCCCAGTCCAGCCAATATACCTTATGTATATTCTATAGATGGATATAGATAAGATCTCACTTCTTGTAGACTTCTATTGTTCACACACACTGAACCCCGCTACCGCCTTTTTTGAGCCAGCGACTGTTTCAGTTTTGTAAACTGCAAAATGCCAAATGCCAAATCAAATCCATCACCAACCAAAACAAAACCCTTATGCATCTTACAGAGAAGCTTGCGGACAACTGCCAACGGCAGCAGCAACGGCGGCGGCGGCGGCATCAAATCGCTCCGGATGGGGCCCAATGGAAGAGCCGTGCGCTCAAACAACAGCACTCGCCTGGCAACGTAAGCATCACCCAAACAAAAAACTAAATCTTAGAGGCAAAAACACACACAAATTTGAAGCTGTCGAAAGTCGGAAGATTGCAGCTTTAAACTCAAGTGACAATTGCCCAAAAAAACAATACTACAACCCAAAAACACGTCTCTACCTTCTGCTTACCAACTTCAATATCACATAAAATAGCATGCGCGCCGATTTGATTGCCCAGAGCGGTGGACGGCCACGTCGCAGCGGCAGCGTTCCCCGACGTGCCGGCTCCGTGGGTCGCGGAGCAGGTGGAGGCGGAGGAGGACTACGCCAACGATTGGGCCTGCGTCGACCCACCGTGGGCGGCGCTGCCGAGCGTGTGGCGCAACGTCGTCGCGGCCTGCCGCGCCAGCAACAGCAGCAGCAGCAGCGTCAACAACAGCAGCAGCAGCAGCAGCAGTTGCAGCTCGCTCGTGGCCGTTCACGCAGTCGTGGACGCGCCCGTTCGCTGAGCCGTGGACGCGATCTGAGCCGTGGTCGTGATCAGAGCCGTGGTCGCTCGCAGAGTCGCACACGTGAGCAGAGCCGTGGTCGCTCGCAGAGTCGCGGACGCCGACAGCCGCAGCAGCTGCAGCAGCAGTTGGCCGCAAGAGTCGGTGTTAGAGGAGGCGGAGCAGGACGTGCAGCAGGCCGAGTGTCGGTGAAGCAACGTTTGGGCGTGCGTCCAGGTGTGGCAGCCGCAAGAGGAGCAGCTGGCGCAGTTGGCAACAAGCGTCGTCGTGGCAACAACACGAGTCAAGTGCGCGGCGTGGCAGCCGGACGCATTGACAAGCGTCGCAACTCGAACGTGGCGCAAAAGGCAGTTGCAGCTGCCGCGGGCGCTGGACGTGGACGCAAAGCACGAGCACGCGGCAGGTAAGTTGCAAGCTCAAACCATTACAAAATACATGTATTAATCTATTTCTTAACTTCCTTTTAGATCTGCTGTGCGTGCCGTTGCTGCTGCCACTGCTGATTCTGCTGCCACACAACGCTCGCGCTCTCGCTCACGATCTCGGGCACGTCAGGCAGGAAATGCTGCTGCTGCTGCCGCTGCTGCAAAGGGCGGCGCTCGTCGCCGCGGTCGCAGCGCACAGCGCGCAGGTGGCAAAGTGGCCAAGGCTGCTGGTAATAGAAATGGTAACAACAACGTCAACAGCAAGAACAAGAATTTAAACGGCGTCAAGAAAGGAGCAGGAGCAGCAACAGCCGCGGGAGCTGGCAAAGCAAAGCCACAAGGTCGTCGCGGACGTAGTCGCAATCGCGGTGTTCGCCCAGCTGCAGGTAAAAGCGTTGCAAGCGTGACAAGCCCAGCCAGAGCACACAGTGGATGCCACAGCCAGCTTGGACTGCAGCAGCATGGAATTAACTACGCTAATTAGAGTGCGCCTAAAGAGTTTCCTCAATTAATCGTCGGTCTTTTGTTCTCCCTCCCCAATTATAGGTAAACCGCAGCGTGGCGAGGTGAAGCGTGAGGATCTGGACAAGGAGTTGGATCAGTATATGTCGACCACAAAATCAGAGATGGACTATCTGCTGAAGTAGTTGAGGACAGACTGTGACTACCAAAGAGAACACCACCGCATGGCAGATTTCTATTAGTTGCATAAGTTATCTATGTTAGTTGCTAACTAGTTTGTAAGACACCAGCATATATCATGAACTATATGCTACAATTTAGTTGAATGCTGTTCGAGCATTTGTTGTAAATATCACAGTAATATTTAAGAGTAAATCACGCTGTTCGCTCAATTACAATTGTCGATTGTATGCAACGAAATACAGTGTGTGCTTCTTGTTCAACCTACAATATTCTTATTCTTACTCGTCTTGTGTGTTGTGTGTGTGTGTGTGTGTGTGTGTGTTGCCAGACAACACAACTGCGTGTGTGTGCGCTGTGTGTGTGTGTGAGTGTTGGCAAAGTGCCGGAAATTGACTTTTGTGTGAATGTGTTTTTATTTGTCTGACAAAGCAAACAACAAAGGAACAAACCCACTTAATCCCTGACCATCCCCTTGTGACGATTCAAGATAAATGTATTTATTTTTTTGCCAGGCTTCTTTGCTATTTGCTTGCACCCTGCAATTCCGCTCAACAAGGCAGTATTTGTTGCCCTTAAACTGCTTTCATTTATACCGTAGGGTATGTCATAGTTTCGTTCTCACTCGATTTTCTTGTTGTCTGCTGCGTCTCTAAGTGAATATTTTTAATTTCTGTGATTGATTGTCCTGCCTCCGCTTCGGGTTCGCAGCTGTCCAAAAAGGTGCGCTGTGGGCTTGTGTGTGGGAAGATTGGCTTTATCGTTTTAATTAAATTCAGACTGTAATCGAGTTGGCGAGAGTTAAATGCTTGTCACAACATTGTGTGGCTGGCAAATTCATTAAACTGCAGCACTCGCCCAATCAGCCTGCAGGCCAAAAGTGGCCGCTAAGTAGTGAAACATGTTTCGCCAGTCGACTTTGAGCTGCCGCTCAATGCGATTAGCTTCGGAGGAGTCTCTCTGTCACTAATCACCCACTTGGCGCAGCCCGACGGGCAGTGGGCGGAGCCCAGAACCCGTCTAATTAACACAAAATGGCCATTTGTTGCGCTTGTTAATTGCCATGACGAAGCCCCACATCCATCCATCTGGCTTTAACAATGCGTCGTAGTTCAACTTATAGGCCTCGTGGGACGCTCGTCATTAACCCTTTTTTTGGCAGGCTGCTAAAAACATTAAACAATTCAACAATTTATAAGCAATTAGAGGAAATGTTGACGCCCAACACGTTTCTGCATAATTAACGCAATCTATTTTCGCTTCTTTTCTTTGCTATTTTCACTTTCCCTGCCATTTTATTCAATCAGTTTGCTGAAGTTGAGATAAATATTTTCAATATATATTTGAAAATCAACATTTATATTTATGCTTTGCATATTTGCCACCTGTCTGTCGGATTAGTGTGAGAGCGAATTGCTTCCCTTTCCTCTGTTCCTTTGAGCCTCGTCACGTCAAGACTTCAATTTGTCAGCGACGCGTAATAGCTTGTGGCTTAAAGCAAACAACAACTTGGCCAACGCCGAACCAATTTGACTAATCTGTCCCTTTGAATGCCTGTATGTGTGTGTGTGTATTGAGTGTGGCTATAAAAGCGGCGCGACCTGACAGTCAAAAGGTGAAAAAAGGCCCAACTTTGCTTTGGTGTAATTTCGAGTCCATTTTCCGTTGGCGGATTACGAGCCTAATGCTGGCCACCGACCGGTTCTGGGTAATCAAGGCAGCTCTAATCTGCTTGATATTTTATGCGGGACTCTTGCGCATAAAATGTGAAGTTACTACATTTTTTTTTGTGTGCATTTCGTGGCTAATTAGTGGAGTAAAGGACGAGTGCCAAGACAGCGGGATATTGCCTGGATCCCCTTATCAATTACATACATGAATGACTTGCCGCGCCAAAAAGGCAATTTCTTCATCGGGGCCAACTTCAGCTTAGCGCGCCACGTGTGTTGTCAGCAAACACAAGGTAGCAACAGTAACGCAACAGCAACAGCAACAGCAACAAAAGCAACGACAATGTCAACAATTGCCCAACTGGACGTCATATCGCATCGCATCACGTTATATCACACATACGCACCGCTGGTCGCAAACTGAAATACAATTTGCACACATAAATACTGATAAAACAGCGCTACGTAAATGCTTTAGCGCAATTCGTATTAGACAGCAAACGAGGGAGTGTTCTGCATCTGCTTTTCTCCTGTAAATCGCTAGCTAAAAATATTTGTATGTAAGTAAAATATTATTATGCATATTTTGAATTTATTTAATACATCGAATCTTTTATTGCAGGTGAAATCGGTTACTTTGATTGCTCAGAAATTTCTTTTCTCTAGAAAATCGGACATTACAAAATATTTAAAGTATGTTGAATATTATTTATATGACAAAATAATTCGCTAAAAATCTTGTATTCTAAATTAAATAGATTGGTGGCATGACACGCGCTTGAAACTTCAAAAGTGAAAGTATTGAAAATACTTTTCTCCTGTAAAAGGCGAACTATACAAATGTTTATTTTAATGTAAGTAGTATATTATTTAAAATATTATTAATAGAATGAAATCTCTAACAAAACTTATATTTCAGGTGAAATCGTGCTTTTAATAGACAGCACGTTCTGTACTTAATTTACGCCAAGTAAGTTGAGTTAAATATTTTTAATGTATTTGGTGAAAAATTCATTTACAAATTTTGAAATGATAGCGAAATAATATTTTTGTCGCCAACGTGTTTTTCAGACTAAATCATTTGTTGGCTTTAACTAAGCGCGAACTTTTAGAAGTCACCAACTTTATAAAGTTGTATGTAAGTAAACAATTGATTTGACAAATGTATTCAATTCTCTAAAGAATCGTGTATTTCAGGTGAAATCGTTTGTTGACAGCAGCGGCACTTGAACTTTTAAAAGTGCTTCATAAATGGCATTTGTATTGTAATCAGGCTTGGCACTCGTTGCTCGTCGCTCGTCACTCCGCCGTCTGGCGCAGCTAATGAAGCGTCAAAGTGTTGAATGGCAATCTCCTGTGCAGCCGTATTGTGGGTGAGTGCGTCTGAGTGTGTGTGATTGTGTCGTGTATTAGTGTGTGCCGCATAATAAATAAGCCAAATCCGGCAGGCAGGCAGAGGCAGCAAGTCAGCCAATGAGTTGCCCCTTATGAAATTGTACACGTGTGAACAATTGAGCGATCAGCGTTTGTTTCCTTCGTGATTTGTGTTTCTTATTTTTATATTTACGCGTCATTGTTCTCAAAGGTTTGCCAGGGCTGCTTTTAAAGACGGCGAAGGTGTTCGGGCCAAATTGAAAGCCAAGTTGCCAACGCGGCCATTAGCGCAAGCCAAAACAAATAAACTGCAAGAAGTCTAAGGACTTGCTCGCTGTCTCGTTCTATTTCGACTCTCTCTCCCTCGCTCTCTGTATCTTTGGGAATGCCAGCGGGGCAATCAATTTCATGCTTGCACA
The DNA here is from genome assembly GCA_035047365.1 of Drosophila ustulata. Taxonomy (NCBI): domain Eukaryota; kingdom Metazoa; phylum Arthropoda; class Insecta; order Diptera; family Drosophilidae; genus Drosophila; species Drosophila ustulata. The sequence goes on from JAWNPT010000094.1 coordinate 29,049,684, forward strand.
CACTTTTCGTATTTACTTTTTGCACTGCTCGTTGCCTGCCTTGCACATCTCCTCATCTCCTCATCGCTTCATCTCGATTTCGTTCATGCAATTTAATTGTCTCTCACTCATTCTCGCTCGTTCGCTCAACATTGTTGTTGCTCGCGTTGTTGCTGCCTTTGTTATTCCGCGACGCCATTTTGTCCGTGCACTTTGCGGTTGGCGTCGCTTTAGCGCTCAGTCAACAGCTCAGCGCGCCCCTCAGGGTATGCAACACAAATTTTTCATTACACTCACTGCAACTGCCAACAGTAGACACCTTGCATCTCTCTCCCACTCGCTGTCATCTCATCGATGACTCTGATTTCTGGTACATTGCGTTTAACGTTTGGTGGCAACAAGAAAGCGTTCGCGCCACAGTGCTTATAAAAGCATTTGAATTGCATTAAAACCATGGCAATAATGCAATTTTCATGACTTTTACGAGCTGAGCACATGCTCGATACTGTCGCCATTCCCATCCGCTTATTGCCGCTGCACGGACCGTCGAATTTAAAGTTACCCGTAGAGAGAGAGAGAGGGAGAGAGTGGAGGAGGAAGCTCTGCACTGCCATCGACTGCCGGAAACTGTTTGTTGTCGAGCTGCTGCAAAGTAAACGACACACACTCAGCAGTTACGTGGGCGTTGTAAGTGTGTGTGTGTGTGTGTGTGTGTTTGTCTGACAGTGAGCACTTAAGTCTGCCTAACTCTCCCAGATCTTGATTAGATGTGCCTCAAGCGTGTCGCAGCAGCAGCAAATACCCTTTGTCAATGTCCTTGTCGCTGCCAATCGTTAGCTGATCCATCAAAGCAAAGCGGATAAATTTCGTGTCATCGCTGAAAACATATTTCGCAAACAATGTGGCAAATATTACAAATTGAAATGTGATGTAATGTTCGTAATTAGATATTCAGATTTGTTTTCAGTTTTGAAATAAGAACGACACTTCCTTTATAGAATACAGCCACAAGACCTGCGTCTTGTCAAGTAGTTTATTTATAGCAATTTAATTTATTAATACCATAAACTTATAGCATATACTTTTTCATCGCACTCACAAAATACTTATGCTTGTAAACTAACATCGATGGAAATCATAGAGTGAAGAATTGTTTTTGTCAGACAGTTTTGAATGCATTTGCAACTAATTCGAGTGACTAACAAACACAGCTACAGTTTTAGTTTTAATAACAAACACTTATACAACTTTGCTTTAGAGAGCAGCCTAGATTCTATATAGTTTTCAAAATATACTATTTTAATATAGTTTCTGCTGTTTGCGGTTCTCGGAAATGCTTAGCTCTTAATAGTAAGTACAGTTGAGTTGCTTAAAGCTACAAGATGGCGGCATGCGAGATGACAGGTACAGTCACGCTTAGCTAATACACAGAATACACACACGCACACAGACACGCACACACATTCATGATATGAAGAAGTTTGTTATCTAAGTTTATAGTTTCTTGTTTTTGCTCTTTGATTATTTTGAATGAATCACCCTGTAGTTTACATTTGATTTCACACTTAGAAGTACATACACCTTAATGCGTTCCGTTCCGCTCCGATCTGATCTGATTTACATTTATATTTTTATTTGTGTTTTTTGCAGTTTCCCATTAAGCATGGCTCATAAATTCGTGTTCGAGTCGTCGTTCAACACTCGTCATCGGTAATTGTATAACTGCCCCGGAACTCGCTGAGCGGCGTGGCATTTGTCGTTGATGGCGTCATCAGTGGTGCCCCCTGAAAGGAGATGGCCAGGGGCAGGGCCGAGGGTGCACACAGACTCAGTGCGCTCCTGCCTTCGGTCACGGAGCGATAGCGCAAAGGACGACCCGAGCTGCAATGCATAAATGGTCCGCAGAATATTTGGTTATTTCACAATATACGAAAAATATAAAAAATATGGAATGCTGTCCGGGCACATGGGCACATAAAAGGGGGAATTCCGATCATAAACGAGGGGAAACATCTAAGAAAATTGCGTGCCAAGACTGCTCGATTGCTCATTACCCTGTAGCGAATTCATTTTTAAACGGAATTCAGACAAATCGTTACGAGTAAGTATAGATTATTATTGTTTTTTAAATGTGTCTATTATCAGTCTAACTAGTTATATATTAGAATATTCTTTTAGAATCAGAATAATTTTTGTATTTTGTATTTAAACAGGTTCAGTGATATGTATTCTTAGTTATACGTACGTCTAGAAAATTATTTTAGAAACATGAATACGTTACTCACATGCATTTTTATATTTTCAGGGGTAGTTGAAGATAAATGCAGACACTCTTTATAAAAACGACTTGACAGTAAGTAATCATAAATCTTACACAATTTTTGTACCTATCGACTCATAAATTAATATATTGTCTTCCACTATTCACAGATACAGGGTATATGCTTGCAAAGGGGCAAAAACAACAATGGAAAGTGCTGGAGTCAACAACATCGAGACGTTTAGAAATAGAGTTTCAATAGTTGCCCATAAGTTTCAACTGCTTTTTAATATCACACATATGTGCAAACTTTAGCATAAATACATGTAAGACTCGACACACACAAGGACATGCATACTCCCGTATCATATAAGAGTATTTACACACACACATGCGCATCTACCTATTTCTTGCTTGATGCTTCCTGAATGCGACCTCCAACAGTAAATTTGCATTGTGAAAATTTGCAAGAATTAATGCAAAAAATAAGTATTATGGTACTTTTAAACAGATTCATGTAATCCAATATTTACGTTTATATTTCGTATGTTCTTAAAAGTTTAAGGAAATATTTAAATTAATAAATACTGAAAGACTAACTGAAATTCGTTATGACGAATTAAAAACTGAAACAAACGTATTTTCAATTGCTATGAGCTTAAGAAATGAAAATTCTTGACTGCGAATTCTTTGGCCAAAATATATTCCTTGATTATTCCACTTTCTGTAAGGACCTTCGTCCTGTCAAGCATATTTTCATGCGTGAGTTTATAAGGACTATATGCTCGTCAAAGGACATCAGCGTAATTCTCATCAAGCCAAAGTTACAAGCAATTTTTTGGTAGCAGGACGAAGTTTAAAATACGCATAACTCAGTCACATCCTTGCGCATATTGCTCGGCCTAGGATTGTTGTGATTTCAAGAGTTAACTGTATCGATTGGCAGTAAAAAAAGATGGGGTCATCTAGGAATCATGAACTTGTAAATTTTCAGTCCTCAGACTTAAGAAAATATGCGAAAATCACAAAATCCTTAATATCTTGGAAACTACAAGGACGATTCGGATGTCCTTTGGTCAGTTAATAGTCCTGGTCAAGACGAGTTGTTTGCCACAGGACTCGTCAGGATACGCAAGGATATGCCTGAGTTATAGCTATTTTTCTGTATACAAAAAAGTCCTGTTATTTCTGCTCCTGTAAGGATTTTCGTCCTTTTGATAACTGATTCCAAACTTTAAGGACAAGTACTATCTGCATGCCAAAGGACATCGCTCTAGTCCTTCAAACGGCTGAGTTACAGACGATTTTTTGGAAAATCGCAAATTTTCCATGCCTCCCCCTTGTAAAATTTTCAATGCAAATTTTTTGTTTAATTCTGAAAATTTTTTAATGCCAATCGATAGTTTCGATGATGGTAAGTTGAAAAAATGTATGTCCTTTTTATATTTGCAAGGACACAGAAGAAGAAGAGCTTTACAAAGTTTGTTCTTTTTACAAAATTATCAATTACTTATTTAATACAATTTCTATTAATTATATTACATTTAAAAAAATAGACTTATATAAAGAAAGAATAAAAAGTATTCAGTTTGTTTAATTTTGGACGAATTTTTGCAGCAGCAGTTTGAAAGGTATTTAATACGTTGCAGAAGCTTCGCTTACTTTCGCCATTCAAGGGATCACATTTCACATGTTTTGCCAGAGAACTTGTATTTGGTGGAAACTCGCAGGATACTAATTGCGAATCATTCATCAACTTGTAAACTTTGAAAACATTGGCAGACTTTTCAATAAATCGCATTGATTTCATTGCCAAAACACGAGTGGCAATGGCCAAGAATCAATCATACGTCATGTTGCACATCAATCGCATTTGCAAAGGAGAATGGACATTCGAATTGCACTTCCCAATACAATAGAATATAAATCTCTCTCTTCAAATCTCGTTACTTACCGTTCGCAGTTGCACTTCAGCAGGCGGATGAAGGCCGCTCGAAATGTGCGGTTGAAGATGGTGTAGATGATCGGATTGATCGTGGAGGAGACGTAGCCCAGCCAGAGGCAAGTGTTGACCACATGCTCGGGCACCTGGCACTCGGGGCAGGCGGCGAAGATGATGTTCAGGATGAAGAACGGCGACCAGCAGAGCACGAAGGTGAAGAACACCAGTCCCAGGACCTTGGTGGCCTTCTGCTCGGTGGCCACAGCGTTTGCCGAGAGACTGTTGCGTTTGGTGCGACTGTTGAGGAAACTGAGACGCAAAAATAAATGACTGCCACTTGGGCCACGGCCACTAAGCCAAGTTATTTGGCCATCAAACCGCCCACTCACCGCAAATTGAGCGTGGGCGTGGCGACACGATTTAAGGCAATCTTAAAGGGGCGCAGCTTCTGGCGTCGCTCCTCCGCCGACGTCGTCCCAGTTGCTGCCGTCGTTGTCGTTGTCGCCGCTGTTGCCGTCGTCGTCGTCACCTGCTCCAGTGGATGATTGCCCTGTGTGCTGTGTATGGTAGCTATGCTGATTCGACTGCCGTTGCCGTTGCCGCTGCCGCCTCCAGCATTTGTGCAGCTCGTTGTCGCAGCTGTTGCGCCGCCTTCCCTGCCACCATTTCCATTTGTTGCGTAACCCAATTGTGGCTGCGAAACGCTCACGCGCACCGACGCCCGTCGATTGGGATGGCTGAGAAGAGAGCGAGAGCGAGAGGGGAATGTCGTGTAAAACGAGTCAGTCACTTCTTCGCATATTTAGATTGTGTTTTGCAGCTACGCGTTGTACTCGCATTTCATATTAGATTTAAGTCTTTTGATTGCGGCCTTCAGACGCCAACGCAACAGCAACCAACAACCAGCAACCAGCAACAGCAACAGTTTATAAAATTGACTTTTAATGCGTTGCTGGCAGGAGCCCACAAGCAACTTCAAACTGGCGCACAACGTAATGAAAAACGCTTTGATTTGCCGGCAAAACGAGAAGCTATTGTCAATGCCCCCTGAAGCATGTTGGCTGTAAGCGTTGGCAATTTAGCGATGTTTCAGCATGTGGCCAACTTAAAGCAAACAACATTCAAGCTGCCTTATTGTGCCTTGGTCTTGTTAATCAAATAAAAAAGTGTGCTAAATTAACTGCTTATCGCATGTTCGAAATAACAAATGATTGCAGTAAATTTACTTCCTCTTCAATCAAAATTGGTTGCTACAAAAATACTTACAACATTTTGTACATTACATGAATTCAGGGTTTTCAATTATTTACAAATTTATTCCCATCTGATCTTCTTTAAATTCTACTAAATAAAATACTAAAACACAACATATAGGTCTTAAATACTATATAATTTATTTGATGTATATTATTTTTCAATAAAAGGTTTCTTTAACCATTATTTTTTTAATTTATTATTGTTGAACTACAAAATTAATTCCCAACTAATCAAATGTTAAAATACTAGAAAATAACATACAAATACTAAAATACTTAAAGATGACAATCAAATACTAAATATAACAAAAATAGCAATTTGTATATTTGATTATCATTATCTATGTTAAATTGAATTTATAATTTTATTCCCAAATTATCTTGCTTAATTTCCACTGCAACTATGCCCCAATAAGTATGCTACAAAATGGCAATTGTTTCTGATTTCTGCTCTGCGCTTCAGCCTGATTAAAATGGCTGTAGCAGTCTGCAATTTGAAGTAGTTGGTAGCCGAAAAGTTGGCCCCGGTTGACCCTCCACTTGGCCGAGTGCAAATGAATGCATTTGCAAACTTGTTGTAACTATCCCCTCAGCAGCTGGCGTGCAAAAGCACTTTGCAACAACGCAAACGCAAATAAAACATGAAGTTTTTCAATTTTTTGGCCCAGAGCCGACGTCGTCGACAAGAAGCTGGAGCAGCTAAATAAGCGACCGAGTGGCGTCAAATGTCCAACTAATAATTTGCAAGTGAAAGCCAGGCGACAAAGTTTATTTTGTATTCGCTCCGTTTCCGTTTTTTGTGTTGGGAGGCTTGCGTTACCTTGACAACGTTTTGGGGCCTGTCTCATTAGAAATTCATATATTTATGCGCCAACTTGTTCGGCACAAATCCGAGGGAATGCGCACGGACGTGACATACAGCTGAGCGGGATATTTCATCTTGCTTTCCAGCGTTTTTTTTGTTTTGTTGGCTGGCAGTAAGGGAGACGTGCTTAATCGTGAAGTGAGTTTGACTTGCAGCAGCTTCGCTCTCTGCTAAATTTCATGCTAAATTTGCATTAATGCAAATGCCAAGAGAACAAGAGAGAGAGAGAGAGAGAGCGACTGCAGCTGTGTCATTTGTAAAATGTTGGCTGGCATTTTGGCTGAATGCGGAATTGGTCTTTTTTGTGCATTTTGGGCAACAACATTGTCGCCTGTGACGTTTGAGAACTTGAGCACTCTCCACCTCTGGCGGCTCATGCTGTGGTTGTCCTCTTTGCGGTTTCCTTTTTGTATTTTATGCGCTATTTATTGTCGCAACAGCAAAGCTCCACACAGCATGGAAGAGAACACAACAATGTGGCTGGCAACCCGCAGACTCGACAAGCAGATTCGTGTTTTCTCTGCTCTTGATGCTGCACCACATGACGTGTGAGTGATTTATGTTCACGGCAGATTGCAAGTGCTTGCAGGCAAATTACGCATACGCCATGTTGCGCATTTAATTGCACGACGAAGATGCGTAATTGATTGAAGCGAAATGCAACAAACAATTTGCTTATAATGTATTTACAATTCAAGTTCCAAGCTGTCCATTAGCTGTCACTGTCACTGGGGGCTCAATAATCGAAACGCCTTTGGACATCTTAAATCCATGTCTTCTTTATTTCGCAAGCCGGTCGACAAACAAATGAAAGTCATTTGAGGAACGCTGTGGGCCAGCAAAAAAACTTGTTACCAAAACAAAGTAGGAAAAAAGGTAAAGGTAACTTTTCAAGTGGCGTCGACGACAGACCAAAAGCCAAAGGCAAACTTGAAATAAAACTCAATTCGTTGTTGTTATTCGTCTCCGAGTTGGAACTCAACTTGAACCTGAGGCCAAAAACGAAGCCAAACCGCTTTGCACTTACAATCTAAATTATGCAAATTTTCTCAGGGAAGTAGTCGGCAAAGTTATTTGTTATTTCGTATTTCTGCTGCCCCATGTAAAACAAATGTAATAAATTTAAAAGCTTGTATGCTCAGCTGATAATCAACTCTCTGCTCTCGACTCTCTACTCTCTACTCTATACTTTATACTCTCTCTACTCGGGTTGCGTTGCCAAGTGGGACTCGAAGGTGTGTGTGTGTAACAATGTCATGGGGTGACCATTTTGTGGTTGTGATTTGTCATTGCCTGAATAAATGAACTGATTGCCATCTTGGTTAATGAGCTTCCAGGACCATTTCGACTCCAATTTCATGGACTCTGCTTGCAAAGGTCAGAACTCTGCTGCTCTGCGGTTTCCTCGCTGCTGCTGCTGATGGCTAACAAATGATAATTCAGCCTGGAGAGAGCTGGTGACTACAACATTCATCTCTGTATCAGTAATGGCTTACACTTTTCATACACATTTAAGTCATGCATACAGCACAATAAATAAATCAAGGCAAAGTGGGAGCCAAGAAAACATAGATGTTTAAAGCAAGGGATTGCAAATAAGAGTGCGAGTTTTAATATCAATTGAACTCAAGACAACATTACTTTATTAACTAATTTGTGACTCTGTCTAATGAAATCATTTGTATTTAAAAATTAGGCCATAACTTTAATTTTTAATTTTATCAAAACCAAATAAAAATCAAAATCGAAAAGCAAAGTAATTTGCAACTGTGTAATTGAATTCATTTTGTTTAACATATTTTAGTAGATAGACCATAACTCTTACTTGTCATGTTATTTTTAGTTGCTTAAAAATGAAAGCTAACTTTTTGCTTTCATATATTTAAGAAACATTTTCATTTTATAATTATTTCTCTATTATTGATGGAACTTTATTTTAATTGAATTAAAATACACAGTTATCGTCCAATTTGTAATTGAAATTAGAATTTAATAATTTGTTCACAATTCAATAATAAAAAAGAATTTTCAAATAATTTATATTTTTAATTTTTATGATAAAAGTTGTAATTGTTGCTGTCCCTGGTTTAAACTATAAAACGTCATAAGTATGTGTGCATAAATAACTCTTTAAGCTGAGACTTAATCACAGCACGAGTATTGGTAAAAGGACTTTGAATTCATTGCGTTAATTCAGCGCAACAAAAAGAGTCGTTGAATTGAAATCGGAAAACTTTGATACGCATTTGGTGTGCAACTAATTGAAACTAAACTCGTAACGAAACTAAACAAATTATGCGGAAAAAGTAATTTGGAAATTTCGAAAAACTGGCCAATATCTCTCTGGTTGTCGTTCTGTGAATTTAATTAAAACTGATTGAATTTGCGACACAGTTTGCGATTGCGTTTGGCCGTCATTTGCATTCAGAGTGCAGGGCAAACATCGCTGCTAATTAAAGTTTTGAGTGGTCCAGAGAGAGACTTACCTGTCCATGAGATTGGGATTGCCGCCGTGTTTGCGCCAGAAGCTGCTCGTCTGCTGCGTCTTGCCGCGTCCTGCGGCCGAGGACGAGATCGAGGCGGCTGTCGTCGATGTCGTGGGCGTGGAGGATTGTCGCAAGATGCCGCCGCCGGCGAAGCGGAAGCTGCTGCGTGCCATGCCCGCGACATTTCTGCCGCCCGCCCCATTGGCCACGTTGCGAAAACTGACGCTGGCCATGCCGCTGCGCTGCTGCATCAACGGCCGCTCCGCCGGGTCGTTGTTGTTGCCGCCTCCGGCGGTTGTTGTGCCACCCACAATGCCGCAACTGCCGCCAGCCGCGTATCTCGTTCTGGTGGCAGTTGCCGCTGCCGTCGCGTCGTTGTTGAAGTTGCGATTGCTGTCTCCCATGGCGAGGCATTTGTTGTTGCCGTAATTGTTGCTGCTGAAGCTGCTGTGCATCTGCAACTGTTGCTGGCTGTGCTGCGGCCGAATGGTGAAGCGTCCGCCGAGCCTAAGAGAAAGTGGGGGAGATGAATGCAAAGATCGATGATTTGCCTGATTGCTCGAGTGTCTGTCTCGACTGTCCTCTGATTGAGTTAAGGCCAATTTGATGCGCATGACAGCGCATTGATTGCCTCGGCAACTGTTGCAACTGTTGCAAGTTCCTGCAGACAGCTGTCGCTTTTGTTTGGGACCAAAGTCAACTGGCTGCTGCTGTGTGTATTCAATTACCCATACGCCCCGTCTGACTTGTTTCATTTGCGCATAATTTATTGGTATTGATTTGCCGGGCTAATCCAATTGCTGCCGCTCTGACCAATTGCCGTCCGCTCAGAGGTGACACAAATCTCGGCGCATCGCAATGTCGCAACTAATTGCATAAAGTTGCCAATCCACTTACCGACGGAAGAGCTCGCTCTCCGGATGCTCGGCTGCGAAGCGCGCCTTCTTGCGCAGCAGGGGAATGGTGAGCGCATATGTGGAGACCATCATCAGCATCGGTATGTAGAAGGCCACCAGGGAGCCGAACACAAAGAAGGCTCGATTGTTAATGACACACACATTCGGCTGCGGCATAATGTTCTTCTCGTTCACCAGACCTGCAGCACAGAGCGCCATGTAAATCCAGTCAGGGCAAAAGTTGTGTTTTAACACTCACCCAGCACTGTTATTGAACTGGACACCAACATGGCCATGGCCCAGACAATGGCAATCTTGATGCCAGCCAGGCGTTTGGTGGAACGATGTCGAGAGCCCAACGGGTTCCTGATGCCCAGATATCGGCCCAGGCTGATGAAGCACATGTGCAGGATGCTCGACGAGCAGGCGAGCACATCGCAGGTGACATAAACGTTGCACCACGTGAACCCGAGTGGCCAATAACCTGCAGAGAGAGAGAGAGAGAGAAGAACATAAAGAATGCATTACAAAAATGTGCAAGCTCTGCTTTGGGGGAATTAATTCTCATCTCTCACATCGCACATCGAACATCTCACGTCTGCTGCTAATGAAAGCGCTTGGAAATCAAAGTTAATTGAAATGGGAAAACGGCACAAACGAAAAGGTAAATGAAAATCCAAAGAACTAAAAGAAATGCCAAAGCGAAGTGAAGTACACAGCAAGAAAAATTAACTACTCAGCATTAGTTCGATCTCAAAATAAAATCAAAGAAATTCCAGAATTAAATTCTTTTGCTTGAGCATTTTTCGATTTAAAAGAAATTGTCGAAACAAGTTTACAAACTTAAAAATTGAAGGCACAAAATTTCGGAATAATATTTACAATATTAAATAAAGTCATAAACAATATTTTAATATTATTTTTTTTTCTTAAAATGATTGAATGAAAAACAAAGACAAATCCACAAATTTAAGCATTTTATTCATGTTTTTCAAATGTGATGCAAAAAAATGAAATTTTGTTCTTGTCTTTCTTCTTAAAATGAGCGATAGAAAAAGAATACAAAAATATCAGGCATGATGTGGAAGTTAAAATCTTAAAACAAGAATTTTCCATCTAGGCGAATGTTACTAAATTACAATTTTGAATGTAACATATTTTAATTAATAAAAATATACATATATCGAAAATATAAGATTTTAGTTTTATTTTCTTTTAATTCAATTTATGAGTATTTGGGTTTAAGCCAATATATTCTGGAATGCATGTGAGCCAAAAACAATTTTATTTCATTATGCCAGATTTATGAATTTGTGTTTTGCGATTCGATTTTGATTTAAAGACATTATTCTTTATTTTTACTGTTTTTCGTTCTGTGCAGTAATCAATGCAAAAAGGAATTGTTTAGCTGCATTGAAATGGAAATGAAAATTGAAATTGAGCTGCTCGAAATGTAGTCGAAAGCAGCTGCTGCTGAGATTATAAATATGGTTGCATTCCCAGCGAGTTGGCGAGATGAAACTGTTGGCCAAACTCGCCATTAATTAGTACAAATTGTGCTTAAATGCGACGTTGTTGTTGTCGTTGTCGTTGTTGTTGTCGTTGTTGTTGTTTTGTTGCTTGCCTTGTTTGTTACACGCTATTAGGCGCGCTGCGTGGGTTTTTGTCAGCTAATTGTAGGACACTGACGCAGCCAGCAGACAGAAGAACGGACGGACAAAGGGGGAAGGCATAACAGACAAGCACAGACGCGTCCACTCGACACACACAAGCAAACACACACACACACAGGCGCACACTTGAACGCGACAGAGGAAAGCGTTGAGTGTAAAAGTCCGGACCCTCATGTCGTATTTAGTTTTATATGCTTGTCACTTACACACACACACACAAAGGCACGAAAAGCTGAAAATGTATTTATTACGTATACGACATGCTGTCCGTAAGCTGGCTGCCTCAAGTGCCAAGTGCCAGAAGATGGGCCTAAACAGACAACGGACAACGCGCCTAATTCCGATGTGTGTCTACCCTCTCAAGTGGTCGCCTGGACACACACAATTACAGGGTATTAAGTGTGTTTATCTCCGTTTCACACTGCCTGCCTGCTTGGCAGCGCTTTATACGCTTTTAATGTGCGCATATATACTTATATTTATATTTTTAAAATTCGAATTTGGCTTATTAATTTTATGGCTGAGCCCAGCTGCATTTTATTTGCGAGCTGACATCAAAACCAACAACTTTTGCGCTGCCAAAAAGCTTAAGCCAAGCAGCAGCAGCAGCATAAAAAGAAAGCAACTAAAAAAATACATGACAAAAAAAAATAAAAACACAGCGCAAATGTTTCCTGTTGCCCAGTTATTGCTGTTGTTGTAGTTGTTGCTGTTGCGGCTAAGACCACACTTAAGGCTTTTAGTTACGTTTAGTTTGCTGTTGTCGTCGACGTCGTCGTCGTCGTCGTCTACTGGCAACTTGAGCGTGAAAACAAAGACCTTGCCCTCTGACACAAGCAAAGCTGGAAACCAAAACGAAACGAAAACGAAACGAAAGGAGACGAAAGGAGACGAAAAGTGGCACAATGAGAAAGTTGCCACTGCAGCCCGCAAGGAAAACTGTTGCATAAAGCGTCGCGTGCAAGCCAAGAACAAACAGAAACGGGGCAGCAAAGTACTGCCTGAAAATTAAAGCAACCGCAGACACTTTGCGACGGTTGTCTCAAGGACACGTGCCGTCATTGAGCGCAGCTTAAAGCGCAAATTATGCAAACTATATGTAATAGAGTTCATCAACTATTTTTCGCCACTAAATTATGTTATCTGAAAAGTTGACTACAAATTTGCATCACGATCTGTTCATCCGAATGCACAACTAATGTGCTCATAATAAAATGAAATTCGCTAATGTTGTTAATTCGCTGCCACACACTCACAAACACTCAAACACCCATTCATTCAGAGCCATATGGAGTTGCTGCTCTATGGGATTTCGGGTTGGAGGTATTCGGTTTTTGGGGTTTTGGGTTTTTGGGGTTTTCGGCATCATGCGAGCCCAATTTATGTGTTTGATCTGTTCATGCTACGTTGAGCTCTGTTGCACAGAGCTCGCAGCCTAGGCATCGAGGCAGACAGTCAGATGTTGGCAGAGCCTTATCTCTGCCACATGCAAATTAGACAAGCACGAATATGTTCATAATACTGTTTACATATTTAACTGACAATCTGTCAGCTCTTATCGCAATCGCACTGCTCAAATTTAAGTTAGTTTTTGTGGCTGCACATTTAACAAAAGTCGCTTCCACTTTTGAACAAAATTGTTGCAAAAATATGTTAAATATTATTTGAATTTAAATGGCAAAAAGGGCTTAAAAGTTTCTAATTATAATAAAATATTTATGACAATGCGAAGTACGAAAGAAATGCTTTAATACTACAAAGGTTGCATGAATTTAATTCTGTTAATACAGTTTGAAAACAAAATTGTGGCGAATATACATATATAGAAATTTAATGCTGTCGCTCTAAATTCTGTACTTCAAATTTAAATAGAATAAATGGAAAGCAAAAAAGATTGTGTAATTATGGAAACACAAAAAGCCACAATAAAAGTTTAAATTTAATATACAATAATTATTCAAATGCAAATCAAGCCAAGATTTTTGTTTTTTTGAACTATGAATTAATTTACAAAATTGTTTGTTGAATTCAACGACATATAAATCAAATTCATTCTTTAGTTTATTCTGTGTACAATTGTATTAACCTAATAAACTTTTTGTTGAGTACTTTAATGGCAAATAAATGTTATACCTTAAAGTATTTTATGTCAGTTGACACTGTGACATTTCCTTAAATAGAAAATGCCTTTAGTTGAAAAGAAGCGACGTTAAGTTGAAGGAAAATGTAATTGATATATGTACGTATGTATGTGGTAGTATATATTACTCTTGGCCAGCAAGTAGAGCTATTATAATATTCCGAGGTAATTGCTGAGCAGTTTTTATAGCCGTGCACTCTGCAAAATGTAAGGAGCTTAAAAGCAAAACAAGAAATGTTGAACTCAAAAGGTTGCATTTATGTGGACACGATGCGGCAGCGGAAATGGCTAGTTGGATGCTTCATGTGCTCGCAAGGACTTTGCACGAATAATTCATGTGCAGTGCATTGCACACAGACAAACAGTGAGAGAGAGTCGAGTCAGAATACTTACCCAGAAATGCCGGAATGGCGCCCATGGGCATGACGAACAGACTGACGAGCAGATCGGCGATGGCCAGCGAGAATAGAAAGTAGTTGGTCACATTCTGCAGCTTGCGATCCAGGGCGACGGCCAGACAGACGAGAATGTTGCCCAGGCCGCCGGCAAAGATGAAGAACACCACGAACAGGAACAGCCAATCGTAGCCGTGCGGCGTGTAGTCGAGAATACTTCTGGCTATGACAATGTCGCTGCCACTTGTCGCCGCCGCCGTCGTGGCCGCAGTCGTCGTGGCCAGAGCCGTGTCGGAGAGCGTGTAGTTGGACAGTATCATGTCGAGGCTGGCGGTCGCGTTGCTGACACTTGCGTTGCCCAGGCCCGTCACGTTGTCGGCCAGTTCGCTGAGGTTCAGCCACGACCACAGGCCGTCGCCCAGCTCGATGTGATAGTCGTACAGTGTGCTGGATGTTGCTGCCGTGCTGCTGGAACTTACATCGTCCTGTTGCAGCTGGCAGAGCAGCGTTTCCAGCTGCCGCTGCTCGTTGCACACCAGCTGATGGCGTTGTCGATTGCAATTGGCACTAAAACTAAGCGTATCACTCACATTATCACTAACGGCCTCATTGATTGCCAGCTCAAATTGCGCATACGCCTCGTGTGGCGGCCTCGGCAGTTGTGCGTCTAGCGCACACGACTCCTGCTTCTGCTCGCCTGCAACTGTGTTGCATGCATAAAATGCCTTCTCCTCCTCGTCCCCATCGAACGCTTGCAAACTGCAATGGAATGTTGTCGTCGTCGTCGTGTTGTTGGCACTTTGGGCTGCCTCGCAGTTAATGAAAGGTTGCCAAAGTTTGTGCTCTGCCACACGACACTCGAAGTCGCGTGTGGCAAGTGTGGCAAGTGTGTATGTGGCATTTGCATCTGTTTCAGTTGCTGTTGCTGCTGTTGGTCCATGACCAGCCTCGCTTTGCATCTCCATTTCATTCTAAAGCTGTGTGGCGTGTGCTCAATGACAACAACAACTTGTTATCGCACAGTCGTTGTTGTTGCTCAGATTGTTGTCCTCGCTGCCGCAATTATTGTCTGCAAGAGATGGAAAAACATAATTTAAAATAATGCATAATTGTAACGTTACCTGCTCCACAAACACACAACCATTCGAGCTACAACATTCAACATTTTCTAATTAGTCGCAAATAAATGGTTTCGCAAATTGCGTGCGACATGTTTTGTGGTCGACACCAGAGCAAATCCGCCACCAACTTTGTTTAATTAGCCACCGAGGCTGCAACTGCAAATGCAAATGCAAATGTCAACGTGCTGTTTACAAATAAAACTAGATTCTACACAGCGAGAGAGTAAATTCAGTTTAGCTGATTTGCTGACCAAAATAAATCTGTGAAAAATGCAGAGACTGTAAATTTTAATTTTAATGCAAATTTACTTTTACTAACATCGAAAATTGAACATAATATTAAAATGAAACTGAAGAAATGATTTTGATTGCTAAATCTATATTTATTGTTGCATATTTATTGTGATGTATTTTTTTATTCATAAGTACATTCAATGGCAAAAGAATTAATTACTTTTAAACTCATTTTCATTCGCATACCAATACAATTTTATAATTTTGTTTTGATCAGCAAAATATAATGAAATTTTGTAAAATTTGTATTTATATTTAAAAGTTTGACTATAGTCTTTATTTCTGGCAATAAATGCAAATCGGCTTAAATTTAGATATAGTAATATAAATAAATGGGGTTTGTATGCAATATTTATATCTTAAAATTAAAATGTATTTCGTTAAATAAATATGTACATATAGTTCCACACTTAATTCAAAGAAACACAAAATAAATAATAAATATACTATATAAATAGTTTGGTTTGTCTATGAATGATTTCTTGATTTATTTTATAATATTTATTCATGTTAATTTCCTGGTGAATTGATGACTTTTAAACTAATATTTATTGCAACTTTACTGTAGACTAGTTGCAACGTGGACCCCAAAAATATGTTTAAATTAATTTTGGAGTATTGCCCTTTACTTTTTTTCGCTGTGTATATATGCTGGTGTTGTCGCCTATTTATTTGTGTGTTGCATGAATGTTTCTCGCATGTTTACACGTTGCTGTCAATAGCTGCAGCATGACATGCTCAATGGCGCTGCACTTGCTGTGGCTGTTGCAGAGGCTGTGGCAGTTGTAGTTGTAGTTGCCACTGTCAGCAGTTGCATCGGCCGTCGAGCAGCCGTTGCAGCAGCTTCCGTCAGACGTCAGGGTGTCAGCTGCCGCTGTGAATGGCATTGCAACAAAAGGACAGCTCCCATTGACGACGGCGCGGCTTTTGTTTACCGTTAGCGTTCGACTGCCGTCAGCTGTCGCCAGTTTGGCAGAGCCTCACGGACTGGCTGCTGCTGCTGCTGTGGCACGATGTGTTTGCTGCATGCAACGCCCACGCGCCTAAAATGCTTTTTGTTTGGCATTCGCAGTGGCAGCTCGCTGGGCGACCCTTTGCTTTCACTGATAATGAGCTCACACCGACACGGCGACACACCCACACACACTCAGATTCTTGCGCAGCTAGTTCGCCACTTGGCGACTTCTCGCTGCATAAAGGGTTAATTAAAAATGCACCACGCCACCAGAAGATTTATGCAAATGCTGTTGCCACAGCTGCGTGACGCTTCTTCTGCTGCTGCTGTGGATGCCACACTTTGGCGTGCCGCTTAATAAATTTCAATTAAATGGCGCTGCGCTTAAAGTTTGCCCACAAATTGTGTCGCTGGGCGCTTCACGCTTCTCGAACCAGTCGCCAAATATATTGTTGTAATATTTTCTGATCACAAAATATGTTTGCCAAACTATTCTGCATGTGGCGAGTGTGGCATGTGGCATGTGGCAAGGCAGCACTGGAGTGCCGCTAAAAAGCGCATTCCGTATGCAAGTGATTTGGCCAATCAACCGCAACAAAGGCAGCGTTATAGAGTGCTTGGGGGCGTGGCATGCCACACACACACACACACCCACACACACAACCCAGACATTTGCAATTTGGCGTTTGGTAAAATGAAAAATTTTTTTGCTTTTGTCAAAAATGGAAATAAATGGAACGCACTTTGTTCGCCTCTCATACACTACACTCGGCATGCGGCAAGAATATGTTGCACAAGTCTGCAACACACAGACACTGGCATAACAAGAACAAACACGCACACCATGACTGCGCTCTGAATCATCTGCGATTATCCTTAAAGCAAGCTATGCATACTTGTTTTCTCTAGCGCATAAAATTAAAATTAAAATGTGTGTCGAAGTATGCAAATCCATAAATGTATCTTGAAGTATGCAATGCCATTTATTGTGACAGCACAAAAGCGGAATTGACTAAATCAAATACTCAATTGTAGTTAAAGACTTGGAAATAAATTTGAAAAAAAATATATATTATATATCTTCTCTTATTAATTAAATATTAAAAGGACAGTTAAATACAAAAATGTTTAATTTCTAAACATTTCCGAACTTAATAAAATATTCCTAAATTCAGCTCTTCCATTCTTTTAAAAAGGTATTAAAAAAAAATAATACGAAGTTTTGTATCAAATAAAAATATAATCATTTTTCAATCAACAAATATATGCACAAATGTGAAATCAAAATAAAAATAGTTTCTGTCTTATCCAATAACTTGAAGACTTGGCTGAATATACTTATTTGAAAACTAAATGGACAATCTAAGTATAATGTTATTAAATATTACTGAAAGTTTCATTCAAATTTCATTGAGGCAATAATTTTGAAAATAAATAATATGTAGTTTTTATTAATATTTAAATAGTCAAATAATACTTTTTAAGTATGCATTGAATCAAATTGATGCAATTTCATGAATATTTCGAATTTCTGTTAATTCAAAATTCAAATGACAGGCAACTCTTGCAACTCTTGTTGTTAGAGCATTTAATGGTCGGATATTAAGTGCTTCCGCTTTAGTGTATTTTCGGTTGGCCGCAGCAGTGCCTGTAATTCGCAATTTTGTTTAGCAGCTGCTGCGGTTTCGCTGGCAGTGAAAGTTATTTTTGATTGGATTTGCGCTCCGATTCAAACCGATGGCAACGTAAAGCGGCAGGCAGCAGGTCACCAGGTAATCTGGTGACAAGCCCAGCTGACGCTCCACCCGATCCCAAGTGGTTGGGGAGGGGGATGAACAGCCCTTGACTAGAGTCGACTGTTCGCCTGCCTGTGGCAGACGAGCGAGCTCTGAACACAAGGAGTTGCGACGGGGTCGGCCAACAAAACGCTCCACTCATATGCATATATAATGTGCTTGCTTTGACAGCACTCTGCCGACTTAATTTGAGTGGCGACCACAAACATGTGCCTACAGCCCCGCCTCCTCGCTCCCCTCCGAAGTCACCACAACAGCCGGGAGCTTTAATGATGTCGCGCTGCAGTTTAAAGTCCAACTACTTGGCCTGTCCTGGTTTCACTTTTCCACCTTCTGCTGCTGTTTGTTGTTAGCTCCTCTGTGTGTGTTTGTTTACGGCGCTTTAATGAGTCGCCGTCAGGCAGCCTGCAACTTTTGTTTGATTGTTGCAACAGCCGGGACAAAAGGCCAAAGTGCAAAAGGAGATACACACACACACACACACACACAGTCAGTGTGTGCTCTAGTGTGGCATAATTAAGCCGCTCCACGTCTATGTGTCGCTGTGCTCAAAATAATGATGTGCTCTCCATCATCGGCGCAGTTAGTCCCCCAAACAAATCAAGCTGAAATTCCAGTGAGAATATTGCCAGAATTTGGGTTGCAAAAGGCTGAAAGCAGAAGCTGCAGTTCGTTGGTCTACGAATTCCCCAAGACACAAAATGAATGGAAAACTTGTCAACTCTTAGAGAGGGCATCATTTGCCTAAGTATTATTTTTAGTTTGCAAAAATGGCATCAATAAGAAATTCGCAAATTTGTATTTGATGTTTGCATATTATTATTTTCATTGTCATTATTTTGTTTATTTTAAATGAAATCGCAACAAGTAGTATCAATAGACAATTTGCTCACTGTATTTATTGTGTTGCAATTAATATGTGTATATTGTGATTTACAAAGGCAATTAATACATTTGTATTTGATGTTGCCTGCTATTAAATGCATTGCATAAATTCATTGATAGTAGGCTTATATTGTCAAGTTATTATTTTGTTTTATTGTCAATTGAAACAAAATTGCATCAAACGAAAATTTGTTGAGTACTTATAATTTTATTTATAGTGCAGCATTTAATATTTGTATTATTATACTTCATTTATTGTTGACTGTTATGAAATGCATTGAATAAATTCGTTTGCTAAAGAGAACTTAATTTGTCAAGTTGTTATTATGTTCAAACAAAAATGTGACAAGTAGCATCAATAGCAAATTTGCAGTGCATTTATTACCTTGTTTATTACCTTAATTTATTATTTGTATTTAATATTTGTATATTGTTATTTACTAATGGTTTTTTATTGTTGTCTGTTAGTAAATGCATTAAATAAATGCATTTAATATTAAAGGCAACATTACCAACTTGTAAGCTACGTATACGCGATATTTGGCAGAAACTGAAAAGCATGGAAAGCCGTTTCATGGTGCGGAAAACACGCAGTCCGTGACAGCACTAATAACAATAATAAAAAGAGAGAGAGCAGGAAAACAGGAAACATAATATTTGCATGAAACACAATATTTGTTGATACCCGTAGTTCTAGCATAAATGAAGCGAGAACAAGTTATTTTTAGACTGTGTTTGAGCTGTGCAGTCAACGGGAAACCGACCTAACGATCTGAATACGAATGGGAAGATCGATTGCAAGATCTATTTGCTGGCGTTACTTACTGTAAATGCTATAGTGCGATATCATCGAGCCGAGTTGGCCAACCAACTGTGTTGACATTGCATTTGCACGAGTTGTTGGCGTCAGTCGTGTGTACCTTAATTTGCGGTTAATTATGTAATTAATTATGAACGCAGCGCTGAATTCACGGCGCTGCGTTGCGGTTGACTTGCATTTCAGGCGGCTTAAACTGCACATTGTCAACATTTTATGGTCATGTTCGGTTAGTTGTGGCCAAAAGATGTTGCCAACACGCTTCAAGTTGGCTTCAATTACACCAATAAATTGCTGCTCATTTGGCGTAACGAAACGCAAAGCCCAAACTCATCAACATTAACACTTTGCAAGAAAAAGGACAAAATTATTGCAAATTATTAATAAAAAAAACAACAACAACTTAATTGCAACTTGTCCCGGCCGTTGTGATTTGTCAAAAGTGTCGCCGCGGCGCCAGAACTCATCAATTATACAATGTCGGACAGTGAAATTGCCGAGAAATTTGTGTGAAAACTTCATTAAGCGACGCGTCGCCCCGACAACAACAACAACACCAACAACGAAATGTCTCAGATACTTGCCCCAAGCTTCTTCCTGCGGACTTCGCCTAGCAGGCAGTTAATGAAGAGAAATGGCCAAAAGTGTTTTATAAATGTTTGCCCTAACGCTTCTGCTGCTGCTGCTGAGCTGGCCTAACAACTTTCCCATAGACGTTGTTATGTCTTTGCTGCAACTTTCCACACACGCTCGTATCTTGCGCCAAGAAAATAGTTGCATCAAGTACAAACTTTGCCACACACTAGAACAATGTTTGCCACTTGTTTGCCTAGCTTTAAGAGCGAGCAGTTCCAGATGCTTTAAGAGCAGCAAAGACAACGGGGCGTATGAGCAATATCACTAGTTTCATTGGGCTGACAATTTGTTTTCCTATAACCAACCCAGTTGTTCTCTTTATTTTCTCTTTGCTCTGCCGAAATTACCTTAACACCTATAGAGCATTCGGAATTCGTTGTGAGTTTTTTGAATGTGGTTGTTTGCGATTGCTTAAGCACATTACTTCCTGCTGTTGTTGTTGCGCTTGTTTTGCGGAAGTGAGCATCGATAAATTTTCGTTTTTTACTTGTGTGTGGTATTTTCGGTGTACTTTACTTTACTTGTTGTTTGTTGTTGTTGCTTCGAGCTGGCACGAAATTTGCTAATAACTCGTGTGCTTTAATAGCGATGCAGAGCGCAAGATATGGAATGCCAGCGAAATGCTCTTAATAGATATATAGAGATATATGCAGGGCTATTAATCTGAGTGCCAGTCAATGAGCGTCGCTCTTTGACCCGAGTTCAAATGGCAAAAAAGTGAGTCCCCTGACAGTCTCTTTGTCTTGCCATAAATATGCCAGGCACGCCACAGAGACATTCAAAGCCTGCGAGCTGTCAACAGCCAAAGAGCCAACGAAATATCTTTATTTATTTGCAGCTAAACACAAATAAACAAGATAAGAATGCAACGTGCGATGAACCGACACTTTATTGCTTTTCACATCTCGTTGCCAGGCCAACGAGTTCGACAATTTAAATGGTCAATTTGCATTTGGCCAACTATAGTGCATTTAATGGAAACCACTTGATAAATGCAAAGAATTCCACATTGAATGCTACCAATTATTTGTTTCCGCTTCAATGCTTTGCGCTTTGGTGTCAAATTGATTTGGCGACGACGAAAAAAATAAACAAACTAATTCGTTGAATTTAGAATGCCAAATGAAAATATAGCTCGACTTGTTTGATCAGAGCACATCAAGAGTGTGATTTTAGTCATTGCTCAATCTCTACAGCTGCAGCTGGCAGCTCTTGACCTCGAATCTTGGGAGACTGACAACTTGAATTTAATTCGAGCAATTTGCATAATTATTAACAAGTTTTTCAGCTGACTTGTGTACAGTAATTTTTGGCAAGCTGGCCATTTATTATTTGTGTGCAGATTTATGGTCGAGAGCTTACATACGAGTATGGCCAAAATAACCGCAAGAAGTTCGGCTTGATTTACTGCCGCCTGCAACTTGAAACACAATCCCGAAACTTGCCACAACAGTTTTACAAGCACTTTGGGGCATTAAGTACACGTACACTCCGTCTGACAGCCACCGGTTGTGGTGGAAAACAATTGAAAACTCTCCGCCATAAATCTCGAAGAGCGACTATAAACTACAGAGAACGTAGATTAGTTAGTCAGTGGAAAAAACAAATGGAAAGAACAGCGAGAAATCAACTCAAACATTCACTCAGCCATTGTTTGCAATTCATTGAGAATTGGCAATGACAGGTAGGCCAAATTCCAAATGCAAACGGCATATTCGCGCAACATTGCTCATACGCCACGTATTACACATGCTGGCAAAAAAAATAAAATGAAGAAAAAAACGTAGCTCATATCGGCGCGTGTTTGTATTTTTTCGGTGTTGTCATTCATGTTTTTGCTTGATTATATTGTTTGCTGGCACTTGGCCAAGGTTAACAAAACAGAACCCCAAACAGCAAGTGGCCAACGCAATGCGAAAATATTCAGAGTAGTTCTTGGCCCTTTGGAAACTAACAAGTCGACAACATATGAAAGTAATAAATTTTAAAGAATATATGTATATCGAATGATTTACGACGTTGCAACAGCACATCAACAACAACAAAATGCATAATATTTAGATTTACAAGCAATTAAATTTCAATTACAGCCATTAAATGAGCAATCCAATCAATTAGGCTTGTCACATGCTGTGTGTGTGTGTGGTTTTCACTTGACAAATGGATCACTTGTGGCATTGATAAGGATAAGCATTAATCGGGCTGAGCTTTGATAGCAATTACTATCAAATGGGGCGTACAATGTTGTTATTTTATTAAGGTTGCACGAGACGAGATTAAAATTTAAATTCTCATGGCTACACTTTCATTAAATAAATCATGATGATTTAAAGCGCCATAATTTAATAAATATTTAGTCGTTTTCAAATGCTTCGGGAAATACGAAATGTGTGGGTTTATGGCTAATATTTTTGGGGTACTATAAATAAATTGCAAGAAATAACTCTAATGATAATGTGATGAGTGACAAAATGAGTTAGTAGAAAAATACAATTTTATTTATTTATTTTTAAATAAAATAAATTCACATTTTAGTTGAAATGAAACATGCCCGCATTTTGGGTTTAGATTCCAATTAAATGCAAAATAAATAACGCACATTTTAATACTATAAGTGATAGCAAATACGCCCGGTTTGTGTGGAGAGTATTTCGCTGCATCGAATCGCATTGAATTTTAAAATATTGCACGTAGTATAAATATTATTTATATACGATGGTTACACACATTAGTTGTCTATTGTTACAGATGTTTTGCGTATCTACTGCAACTGTTTGCAGTAGCCAGTAGCCAGTTGCCAGTTCGCAGCCATATAAGGCACGTGCCTCTCCGCGCTCTCCGCTTGCCCCTTCCGGTGGCACATTTGTCGCCTGCATTTACCTGCAAACTGTGCTCAGTGGCGGTATCTTAATTGTGCTGTCAATCATTTTGCATATTTGCTCAGACAAAATGTTTGATGGCCATCGCGAAATATATTTAAATACATAAATAGTATAGCCATAAAATGTGCATAAAGTGAAAAACATGCGAAGATGTGGCAACTAATCGAATGACAAATCATCGAGAGGGAAATATTTTGGTCACGACTGAAATTCAATGCTGATTGTTTTGTTCAATTAGCGTGGCATAATATTTATGACTTTTCGATGTCCATAGGCCAATTAAATGATAAGCCATCAATTAGGCAAAAAGCATCACGATCTCAACGCTAATCGGGCATAAGAATTCGCACAATTGCTCAAAGTCAACATGCAAGACGATTAATTACAGGCATCACTTGGCGTATTTTGAAAGGCCCAACTACAAGTTGTTGTTGTTCGATTTCAGCACTTGATGTGTTTGTTTTGATTTGGCATTTTGTTTACCTCGTCACTTTTTTGATTGGCCAACTCAACGCCACGCCACGCAACTTGTGTCTGAATCTTGATTGTGTTCTAGCATTAAATTTATGCAATTTTTGAGGCGCTCTCGATGATGATAACATTTACGATAACGATTAAATTAATATGGCCCGCTGGCAGAGAATGGGCGCCATGAATGAATTAAATTTAATGCAATACTCGAGCTCGTAGAAATATAGTACGATATATTTTCGTTATCCGGACTCGTAAAAAGATAAATCAACATGTGGAGCGTATAAATTTAAATTGAAATATGCCCATGATGTATGTATCCATTTTATTTTCATTTATATTTGGTATACTTATATATATAGAATTGCTTATTATTGCAGGCTACACTTAGCAGGCTGATGATTGCATGGCCAAAATATTTACGAAATTTCATTGCGCCGAAAGTTAATAAAAAGATTAAGTGCGTTTAATCCAATTAATTACGCACGAACCGTTTAATTGGAATACAACAAGCTTTAGACCAAGTCCAAAGGTCATTTGGAGAATTTCAAAAAATATTTGTTTAATATTGAAATATCTCTTGGGCAGCAAGAAAGATTTCAGCTAAGTCATTCATTCAAAATTGAAATAAATCTTTCTTCAAAAATTTATTAAAATAACTCTTGAAAAATGTTCTACATAAAATAAATATATGTATATATTAAGAACTATTTTCGATACATATTTGGCATTATTATTTTTGTTATTGAATTAATTTTAAATATTTGTAGAAATATGTGTATTAAGAATTTAGTTGAAAGTTGAAAGCTTTTTCCAAAATGAATTTCAATAACTCTTTAATAAAATAAATATTTTAAGTTGAGTTTGCTCTTCATATCTGGCATTAAAACTCATTTTTCATCAGAGTTGCAATTAGCAGAGCTATTTAAGCCACATAATCGATCAAAGTTGTGCGAAAACTATTTTTAAAATACACTTTGCTTGCGTTTTCCAAGAGCTGTTCGTTAGGAAGTTAATACACAAGTACTCGGAAGTCACTTCACAAATCTGAACAGTTTGGCAAAGTTACTTACTGACCGACCGCTCTCGCAGCCATCATCACATCGATTGAGGCGGCTTCTGGTGGCAACACTTGGGCCACAAGTTGCGATAAGTTCCACGCCTGTTGCTGACAGCACTTAAGCAGCCAAGCAGCCAAGCAGCCAAACATTCAAACAGCTAAATAGCAATAGAGCTTGCGTCAAAAACTTGAGGTAATCAACGGCATTTTATGTTGATTTGCCACTACAGTTTTACTGGTTCCACTTATCTCAGGGATACGTCTATGGCACTCGCCACAAAAGTAAATGACTTTGCATTTGCCCCTAATGACAACACACAGAAACATAGGACACCTTTCACAGGTGTCATTAAAAGTTTTCGCTTAATAGTTTAATTTCCTGACAGGGGACTTTAAAGAAAATGCGTTGCGGAAACCGAGAAAACCTCAAGTCCCAACCCCAAAGGTGCGAGGACATTAAAAAGGTAAACATTTGATTTTGGTTTTTCGGGTCTTTCGGTAATAAATCTCTGTCTGACACTGTCCCCAAGTGTGAGTTGTTGTTGCTCATTGTTTATTCCCTTTTTTTATTATTTGTTGCCGGACAGTTGACTTATTTTACATTGTGGTCGACTAAGTAGAGGATTTTTAGTTTCCCTCAACACTACCATATTTGCACATCATTGTCTTGAATACTATATATATACGCACCTGATGTTGCTCGGGATTTCGTGTCATTTGCTGGCGCATTTAAAACATGACTTCCTTTATCATTTCATGCTCGTGCTGTTTGCCTTTCCTTAATTGTTCGTGACTCTGCTAGCGCAACAAATTTACATTCATGTAATTACGTAATCAACGGCAGACTGGTTACGATGGGGGGGGGGCTGGAGATTTAAGGGGATGTTGAAGGACACCACGAAGTTTACTTTATGCAGGCGTTGCTTTGATTTCCGCCGACTTCCTTCCGGTACACCTTATTTACATCGCCATTATTCTTTCTCTTTTCGCTTTTTGTGTTTCTTTTTTTTCTCTTCTTTACCATTTATTTCTCATGTATGCGTAAACACACACGCACACACACATTTACACGCACACACGCAAACTTGCGAGTTAATTTTTAATTAATTTACATTTGAAATTGTTGTGTGCGCTCTAGCTTCTGTTTTTTGTTTCGTTTAGTTTTTATTTTGTTATTTGTTTGTTTGGCTTCCGCCTGATTAACAACCCGAACACGTGTCGACAATTTAAGCAGCGTCGAGCACTTGCTAAAGTCGTTAAACTATTGTTAAATTAACTAGTTCGCTTCGGGCTCGCTTACACTGCAGATTAGAAGAGACAATTAACAAACTTTGCACCAGTCCTGTCGAACAGTTCTAAGGAAAAACTAATGAATATTCCGGGAAATGATATTTCCATTCATCTGCAATTCAATCGAACTCTCTCAGACTTGTTCTACGAATTGCACTGGTTTTATTTATGGATATTTATTTTTACAGATTTTTCAAACTTCATAATTGCGTATTCAAAGTAGAGGGAGCTGAAAGGTCTCTTCATACTTCAGTAAATTTTCTAATTTAATTCTCGTTAAGTACATTCCAAAGGTGCTTTTCAAAGTCTGTTGCACAAATAAGTATTTTGTACAATGAACAATTGATAAGGATGGGCAACCAGAGAAAAACTTTTTCTATTTAAATACTTTTACAAATTATTTGAAATAGCCAGAACTGAATAACTCAAAATTAATTAGTTCAAGTAATTAAGGAAAACACCTCATAGTTCTACTCACATAGTGCCATATGAAAATATATCATGTGTCATGCATTACAAAGTCCACACAAAGTCGATCTGAGTATATATTATTTTACACTAATTGCAATTCTCTCGAATTCCCTTCTAATGTATATCAACCAAGAATTTATCTTCACTCTAATTCTAATTTAGTCAGAAGTGCACTATATAAAATAATTCATTTATGTTGCTTTCAGATAATCCATCTGCCTTTTAAATTTAGAAACTTTCATACCTTGCACATTTTCACTATTTGAATTTCTTATTTATTGTTAGTTTTATTATTTGAATATTTAGTTAAATTTGCAACTGTTGATTAGCACACGAGCTGCTGTTGTGGCAGCAAACTATTTATTTATTTATTTTATTTTGTTTCGCCAGCAAAGCGTTGAAAATTGCCAGAAGTGATTCAACGTCAGGTGAATGCGATAATATTAGTTTTTGCTTTTCTTGAATATTATTTTAGGCCGACAAGGTGGCGAAATTACTTGGCACATTTTGAACTAATACTTTTTTATTCAATTGAACATTTTGCGCGCGCAAATTTTGAATTGAAAAGTATATTTGTTGCACTGTGGGTCGAGCACAGTTCGAGCGTTTGTTGCAGGCGAACGCAACGCGGCAAAATTTTAAAACAAACTGACTGTGCGAATTTTCCAAACTGGTCCATTGAGTCTGAAAAGCCAGTGAAAGGCAAGTCGCAGTCTCAGTCGCAGTCGCAGTCACAGTCACAGTCACAGCTGCTGCTGCTCTGCCGCAGTCGACGCCAGCGGCAACGTTTGCTCTCTCTCTCTCTCTCAACGCGGCTCTCTGTGAACTTGCGCGCTCTCTCGAAAACAGAGGGAAATTCGTGCATTTGTTTGGGAAATTTTCTTGGCGCGCTGAAATTCGCTCGGCAGCTGCTACTTGAGGCCCACGCAGCGTTGGCCAATACGGGCCTAAGGGAATTCGCTTGACGGAACGTCGAGGAGAGTTTGGGGCATGCCGCAAAGGAGACCTCCTCGGGCGCCACGTGCGTGCTGTTTTTGCCGTCAACATGGTACGTGCCAGCGCTGGGTGCGATTCCTATAGTGTGTTTTATGAATGAATAATAATCATTGGTGATTGGTGATTAGTGGAGAGCAGTTCTCGGGCTGCTCTATAAGGCTCTTAGACGCCGCTCCGCTGTGATAATTGCAGTTGGGCTTAGTTTTTAATTGATTTAAAGCACACTGTGTGTGGTTTCCCCAATTTCCTTCCTTTTCATGTTTTGCCAATTCAATGGCCAATATTCCACAATGCCAATGCGAAGACCGATGGCAGCTGAGGCTGCGGTTCGTGTGCCTTTTTAATGTAATTTATTGAAACGTGCATTGGTTGCGCTTCACATCGAGAAAAACTTTCGGCGTGTCAACCAAACACATATATTCATACCTTTATATACTCTGAATATATGTATGTATATATATTGTAGAGGTACGTTTATGTGTATTTTATGAACGTGTTTGGAATTTGATGGGCTGTTTTGTTAAATTTTTTCCTCGGCATAGATATGAACATATTTTGGCTGCTTTATAACTGTATTTAATAGCTCACACAATGCCCCGATTGAGACCGAGTCTGAGACTGAGACTGAGACTGCTGGGATATTCAGTCACAAAGCAAATGAAGGATTCGCTTCCCTTTTGGCAACACAAAAGTGGACCATAACTTGTATTTACTCGGCTGCTGCTTTTATTACGCTCCGCATTCAATTGAATCGAATGGAGGAAGCAGAAACTGAAACTTATCGCATCATGTGCGTCCATTTTACGTGCCTCAAATATATTTATTTGGTTTTTGGCAGCTCAGCAAACATTGCAAGCCACTTTCCCAAAAGAGCAGGGGATCGAATAAAAAACTGTTGCTTTCGGAGAGCATTCGTTGCATTTCGTTTCGTTGCATATTTGTTTGGGTTGCGGCACGTGCCACGGCGCCAGCCAGGCTATAAAAATGTCGTCATTGAAACAAAGCCGGCACAACTTTGCGTAATGTGCCGCTCGGTGGCGTATGCGTAATGTGAGTCGCTGTTGAAGCCGAGTGTCGGTCATTTAAGCCACTCGAAGACACATTTCATTGCCAAGTGGGGGCAGCAACCACAATAGCAATTTGATGTGGTTGAGCGCCAGTTTTATTTAATGGGTTTTGTCTTGCTTCAATCGCTCGCACAAACATTGACACCTCCAAACTGTAAACCGATCCGACATTGTTCTGTTTGCCTCAGTCACTTATTTATGGGGCCGCAGCTGCACTGGGCTTAAGCCTTTTGCGATTATGAATTTCAATTGCAGCCCGGTTAGCGCTTTTGGTCTGCTAAACAAATTGCTTGGCATTGCGGGCCAAAAGGATTAGATTATTGTTGCGATTAGGTCGCTGACTTTGCATATTTGAAAATGCAAAATGCGATTGGAAAGTCGAGAGTTTGAAACCGAAAACTTTCCACAACGACTGGCCATTAAATTAATCAAATTTGTATTTTAACGACTGCGTTTTTAATGTTGGTCATCAAATCATATACATTTTGGGTGAAATTTACGCTTACGCCCACGCTTAATGGGTGACCTGCACCTTTGGCAATCCGGAATACGGCAAAGTTGTGTCAAATATTTATTTAATAAACAAACGCAGCATTAAGTAGCAACAAAAGCGGCACGAAAACTTCGCCAACTTGCTGCTCAAATTTAATATAAAAGTTAAAATACTAAATAAAATACTGCGCGGCTTTCACGCAACTTTTTCTTGGGCGAAAACTTTTGTTGGACGACGATGGAGCGAGGAAAAGCGGAAAGCGTGTATGACGAATAGGGAAATAAATAAATAGGAAAAGGCGGCGAACGAACGAAGTAAACGAAGGAAAATTTACTTAAGCATTAATTTGGCAATTCTAAGCGCCGCAGAAGAGCAGAAGAGCTCAGCACGTTACTCATACGCCCCATTTAACAATCTGTGCTTATTGTGTAAACTCTTTTCAACTTGCCGCTCGAGCATCGAAAATGAGCGAAAAGAAATCTTCGAGGCTCAGCTGCTTGTCGGTTAAATGGCCTAAAAGTAGACAACAAAGCCACGCACAAGCTGCGTTTAAGTGGCTCCGTTTAAGCGTTTAATCATCGACATTAAAAGCAATTGCTTGTCTGCGTGTGTTGTGTGCTGTGTGCTGTGTGTGTGTGTGTTCGGTTGCGTGTGTGTAGTTGTTGTACTTAGTTGTTTCGCTTTGTTCGCCGTCGCTTTGCCGCCGGCAATTTGTTGTTGTCGTTGTTGCGAAAATGCCTTTTATCTGTTTGTAACCTGAAGCCATTTGACTGCTTTAATCGTAAGCATTTAGTGCGAGAACAAATATTTGCATATCTATTCCATTTTTGTTTGCCTCTTGCGAACTTATCATCGCAGTTATGATTTGATTTGAGTACATTTAAAGCTCGTTCATGGATTAGCCCATAATAATCAAATAGAGCATTCATTTAACATTTCAATTTATTTTTATGCTCGTTTCTCTCGTTGGCTGCGATGACAGACAACTTTGCTCTTCACGCTCTCGATGGAGATTTCTGTTTCGGGGTTGACACAAATAAATACACAAATAAATCAATTTGTTTTGGGTCATAAAGCTGTCCACCCGTTACAAGTGATTTATACACTATGCGATAGTTATTTGCCGCATATATATTCAAGGTCGGCACAGTCAAAAGATACAAAGTAATAGTTCAGGTATCGGTGGGAGAAATACTTTCAGATTCAATGGACCCGAAAGTGAGATAGCAGAATACTCGGAATAACAATATTATTAAGTTAAATATTATTATCCATAGTTCAACTTGCGCTTAGAGGCTGCTGAGCGGATGTTTATTTTCGGCTCATTTATACACAATGAGGTGAAACCAGGTAAACTGCCTAAGCCTCCATAAATAAACAGATTACATCGCGTAATTAACTTACTTTTTCTTTATCAACTCGAGCGAAAGTTGGCAAACTTTGCCGCTTCGCCCCACGCCTTTTTTTAGTTGGCAAATACGGAAAATATTGAGTGAAAAGTCTTTGGAAAAAAGTTTCCCTAATGGCTCTGCTAATTGAACTTCTCTTTGCCTTTTTCCTTTTATTTTGAAAGTCTCTATCAAATGAGTATAAAAACAGCATTTGTACACTTTTAATTATTCACATTGCCGTTGCTCGAAATCAAAGAGAAGCCGAACAAAATTGATTTCGCAAATGTTTTAAATTTCAATAATGCAAAAGCCAGACCATAAAATAAAAGACCACACACAGCAAGACAATGGAGCGAGAACCCAACCCTCATTTGCATGTATGCAGAGACACAGACGCAATTTCAATGCGAATATAAGCCTGGCACAGCAACCGAATCCCTAAGCGCGCAACAGGCGCAGACAAAACTGGAAACTGGAGAGAGAAAAGCAAAAGGGAATGGGAAGGAGAGTGAGGACGAAAAAATTAGACATAATGGCATAATGTATTAAATTTAATTTGTTGTACACAAAAGAAATGCGTTGCAGCAAATTGAGTTAAGTCAATTGTCAATCGGATTTGTTGTTTAAAGGTGCGTCACAAACAAAACTCAATTGCATATTAGAGTAGTTCGAGTTTTTATCTGTATCTAAATACGTATATTCAAGGACCTTTTTGTCGCAAATGAAGAAAATGCTTGGCTGGCAAATTGAGTCGACAATTGAACTTGTTGTAAGTATATTGTATTGTACATAACATAGTTGCCGTAGCTGCAGCCAGCAGCCAGCAACCCGCACGTTTTTCATATGCCATCGCTTTGTCACACACAATAATTTCCGGACGGCAATTTCCGTTGGCAAGTGGGAAATTTACTTGGCAATGGCCTATAAAGAAGCAATCCCCAGAAATGAGCAGATCCAGCGTGACAGCGAAACGAGAGTTGAACAAATGAAGCACACGAATCGGTCGGGAATTTTTATCACAAGCACAATATCCACGGACAGCTAACCACTATTAAAATACTCTACAAAATGCACAAAATGAATGTGAAAAACTACAGAGCATTAAAAAAAACAAATATACAAGACAAAGTGGATATATAAATATTTAAGTAACAACACCGAAAGTGACAACAAAAAATAAATAAAATAAAAAATAGCTAAATATAAATCTAATCACTATGAATCATCTATGGTCTTGAAAATAAAACTGGTTTTATTGAGAATTACATTATAATAAAAAATGGTATAATATTAATGAAATACAAATATGAAAAAAGTTACAATGACTAAAAACAAAATTTATATATTATGTAAAGCAAATTCTCCTAGCCAACGATTCTTCTAAGTTTAATTTTTTTGCATAGTCAACGCCAAAATGCACATGCCCGCTGTAGAGTATAATACTATAAGCAGCGCATTCTTATATGTACGCGAGAGCATGTCCTTTATGTTAAATATATAAAAATATTGCTAGTGAATTTGCCGCCATTTCTGCTGTTCGTACACAACTATAAAAGCAACAATAAAGGTTGACAATTTCACAAGGGATCCGACTGCATCGAGCCAGCATCTGTGTCGCCGTGTCACTTAAGCTGGATCAAATACTATATACATATATCTGTCTGTGCACTCGTATGTGTCAGATAATTAAAGGCATTAAGCGATACAGTAACGGGTTCCAGGTCACATTATGAATATGTATGAGTGTGGAGCTGTGGATTGCTGCGGGCGCCAATTAGCATCGGGGATTCTTCGTGTGCCACAAGATAAGCCACCAAACACAGCGAAAACGAAAGCGAAAAGTTGGTGGCATTAAAAACTTGCTGTGATTTGTGTGCTTTCCGTTGGCTGTTGAAAAAACGCGCAAAGTTTAATGAATGTTTGCGCTTTTTTGCAGCAGTTACGAGTATTTAAGTGTGCTTACGAGAGTTACGAGTGCAAGTTGCTTAAAGCGAGATAAATGTCAGATCAGTGCACTTGATTTAGGTGTAAAAAGTTCAACACACAATCTTAAAGCTTTGCAATACAAAACTTCCATTTCTATGGCCAATATTTGTGAGCCAGATAGGCGGCTAGGCGACACAGACGACCGACTGTCCTGTCCAGTTGGCCAACTTGGAACAGTTTTTGTTACAGAATTTATGGGGCTCGTTAATATGGGCATATTTGCGGGCTCAATGTTCTGCTTTTGCTCATGTGGCAGATACCAACAGCAGCAGCAGCAGCAGCAGCAACAACATTTTTACAAGCCTATATAACAGGGCTATAAATTTTAAAGCCTCACATTTCATTTACCCATTTGCAAAACTTTTTTTCTTGCGTTGATTTTTGTGGCCGTTCATAAAATTATTGAGAAATACAAAGTGCGCCCAGCACAACACAAATACAGCTTCGATATAAATATTTTTTATCAATGCCGAGGCTCTTCAAACACAATGACAATAATTTACAATTGATTAGCCGCGAGTCAAGGAAGGCAAGCAAAGTTTTGGAAAGGAAAGGAAAACCGAGCCCAGTGTCCAGTGACCCTAATTTCGGAGACGCTTTAAGCCAGCTGCCTTAAATGTTTAGAATTTTTGGCCAACTTACCCGTTGGTAATAAATAATAATAGCTTATTTGCGTGCAAGGTTTTGCTCCATGCATGCGAGGACGAGACTTGTCAGAGCTTGCGATGTCCTTGCCGAGAATTCATTTCGAAAAGGAGTTTTCCTTTTTTGCATAAATTCAATGTCAAGCCTGGTGAAAAAATGGAAAATTCTTTTAAAGCCAAAGTTCAATTTCTACAGCTAATTCTAGGAAATTTATTTACTGCTGCCTTGCTTAATTATTAACCATTAATTTAGTTAAGTAATTATACGAGGAAGTGCAGAAAATTGAAACTTGTCAAGTTCTTCACAAGAATTCATTTTGCAAAGCAGTTTAACTTTTTGCATAAATTCAATTGAAAAATCTGTGAATTTAAATTCCTTAAGCCAATTCTAGAAAATTTGTTTACCATTGCCTTGCTTTATTGTCAACCATTAATGTATTAAGTAATTAAACAAAAAATCTCTGTAAAAATATATCAATAATTTATATAGCTTAATATTTCTACAAAAAAACCCTGTAAATAATATGCACATTCCTTTAAAGTCAAAGTTGAATATCTAAAGCTAATAGAAAATTTATTTACCGCTGCCTCGTTTAATTGTTAACCATTAATGTAGTTAAGTGATTATACATTTTATTATTACCGACTGCAAAGTCAGTCGCATGCATAATATTAACCTCATTAATGTTAATATAATTTCATCTTTTATTATTGTTATTGTCATAGCAATTTAAATTTCATAATTGAAAATGAACATGGCAACTGCGAAACCGGCGATGGAAATGGCAAAATCGAGGAAGACGCGACTGACGAGAGAGTCTTTCATACAATGTTGTGGCTGGCTGTAAATATTGCATCCGCTTTTCATTAAGCGGTTCAGCGGAAGTGTGCTTAAAAGCAGTCATAAACACACCCACACACACACACACGTACAGATTTTAATAACTTTATATACACAATAAAAATGATCGTTGTTAATTTTCACCTGACGAGGGAGAAGAATGAAAACGCAAAATGAGTCAAATTAAATCTGCGGCAATGTATTCGCTTTTAATGCCATCGCGAATGTTGTGTAGGTGTGCGGTTTATGTACGTGTGTGTGTGTGTGTGTGTGTGTGTGTTGTGTGTGTGGTTATAAAATAAACGTCAGACAGTTTGTGTGCTTTGGCATTGTTGTGCAAGCGTTATCCTTGCCCTGTCTCCTGTCGCAGATTTTAGAGATTTAGTAAGCAGTTTATTCTTGATTTCATTTATGTTCATTCATTCATTTCCAGTCGAAATTTGCATTTAGCCTGCGCCCCTGCTGGCCATATGCAAATGCCCGGAATGCGAATGCTGACAGCACATTAATAACAAACAAAAAAAAAACAAAAGAAAACATAAAAATTTATTTACCAGACAAAGCAAGGGATACACTTGGAATTCAGACTTGCAGGCATACTCGCAAAAGGCTAACAATAATTTTGCTGATAGCAGCAGCAACATTTCCCCAGTTGATACAACACGTAATTCTTATAGCTATTGCTGCTGACACTGCGCGTAAAATTAAAAGCCAATATGCGGCATAAAATCCGCCAACCTGGCAGACATTCGCACACGCACACACAACATTATTGTATAGTTACAATGTCTATGCGTCTGAGTCTGAGTTAGCTGGTAAAGCTGCAGCTGTCGCCGAGAGGATGCCAAAGGATCTGGCGGCAGGAGCTGCCTTTGATTGCCGCCTGCCACTTGATACGCCAATACAGCTGCTTCCTTTTGTCGGCTGCCTTGTGTGCGGTTTGTTTGCGTTCCCACGGGTTCTAACGCGTTATTTGCCTGTCTCTATGTGTGCACACACCTCCGGCTCGAAGCGTTCAAGTTCAAAGTGGCGGTAAGCGCAGATGGCAAGACAAAGCAAAGCAGTGGGAGGCAGAGACACACCTGAAATATCTGCACATCGTCGCCCCATATGAAGTTATTTAGTTATAGATATGTGCCTCACTCTAGTTGCACACACTACATTATAAATAGACGTGCGGCACACAATGTTCTCGGTTTCTCTGCTCGGCATGGGAAAATTCAATTTGCATGCATTAAAGGTCACATGGGGTCCCAGCTTCAGTTTAAAAATAGCAAAAAAAAAATAGAAAAAATGGAAGAATAACAAACAATGCTTTCTACTTATTTTCCCACTGCTTCACAGCTGAATAGATTCCATATGCGCCACACACACACATCGAATTGTGTTGCCTACTTTTGAGCTGATGCTTAAAATACCATTTATTCCGGCATTATTCACAGCGACGCTACTTAGAATTTCACAACTGGGCTCCCAATTGTAATACTTATGTATTTATACTGTTTGTGTCGAGTCTCTCTTTATGTTGTTAACAGAAAAAAACAAAAAATTTCCTGCTACTCAATAGCTGCCACATGCGCTACATATTAAATGTGTTGTCCAATTTTGGACTGTCTTAAATCCTATAAATAGTGCGACTTCAAATTTCCGCCTACACTACCATAACATTTAAAGTTTCTGTAATTTCTAGTCTATTGTAAAAAATTACTTTATGAATTTATGTTAATATGAAAACAAGAACTCATATCGCAATAATATAAAAAATTGTTTTAAATAAATAAATACAATAAATATATCCACGTAGTCTGCAAAAATAAAAGTGCTTTAAGTTCACGTAAAATACAGATTATTAACTGTAACGTTCGCAATGGGGTTTACTTCAGTTTAAACACCATAAAGTACGTAATATATGCAGATCGGCCATAAAATTTATAGGCGCCACAAAAAGGTGTTGTTTACCTTAACACATAATTTGTTGCACCATACAGAATCGGATTTATTTCTGAACAATTTTATCAGGACACAGTGTGTAAGAAGCAATTGTAGTGCATCATTATTTTACTACTATTTGATTTGACATCTGTTCGTAACAAGCAATTGATGAACTTGCAATAAGCTTATTATCTATTCAATCAGCAACGACTTTGAACAAGCTGAGCAGTCAATTCAGTTCATTTCTAGTTAATTTGTGACAACTTCGAAATGAAAACTGATTTGCAACGACAACGATTGCCATTTGCGATGTGACGATGATCGGATTATGAGCTTGTCCTTGCATTTAAGGATACTGGATACACTCACAAATGACATGCTGCTCTCGGGCACATAACTTATTGCCAGACAACTGTAAAATGTAGCATACTTTGCAGCGCTAATGTGCTTCTCCCTGGTCGCAGCTGCTTGAAGCGCATTTGAATTGTCTCTGCAAATCAGTTATGGCGCCCATTCACTTTACGAGTACGCGCCGCGACTGTGTGTCCTTTTGTCGAATCAAATAAGTTCAATATCCTCATTTGCAAGCCATGAATAAATTATCCTGATTACTTAGTATCCAGCGAGCGAACGTTTGCCCCCGCAACGCCCAATTAACGCACCTTCCGCACAATGTCAGGTAATTTCGAAACCAAATGTTGTTGTTGCTGTTGCCGCTCCTGGCTGCCATTGTTGTTAAAGGAAAAAGCAAAGGCAGCCTGGCTGACAGTCTGAGATTTATTACCAGGCGTGAGCCAAAGCGAACGCTAATAGCCTCAGGCGTTGCTCGTGGCTTGCTGCTTTAAATACCACATACCAAAATCATTAAGTGGGTGTCTTAAGTGCATAACCCAATTTACAACATTATTATAGTTTCATTTAGCGGCGTGCAAACTTTGAATAACTTCAGAGTGGCAAATAGAGAATATGTCAGAAAATTGTTTATGACTACAGCGAATTGTTTACTAATTAGTATTTATTTTAACTGCATATTTTTGAAAGCACAATATTGGAAATATTATTTCTATTCATTATATTTAATTCAGGTTGTATATAATAACAATAAAAGAAATGAATTTATTTTAAATGTGAGAATAATAAATATATGTTTTTTGAATATATTAAATATGAATGGTTAAATCTCTATTATAATTTCAAATATAAATATGTAAGAATTTTAATTTTTTAATTAATTATTCATTCTTATTTAATTTAATTTTGTATTTTTATTTCCAAATCTTTACTTAATATTTTATTTTCTTCAACTTTTTGCGACATTAAACTGCATATAATAAAAAGAAAATAAGAATGTAATTTATTGCATCAATTGTAGAGTAATACATAACATTTATTGTTTGTGAATGCTCAACAAAAATGTTATAATTATTATTTAAATATTCAAACAGGGTATTGCGCCTTTGATCCGTGGCTGATCTCAGTGTTTGCTTTGAGGCTCTTATTGGTTTAAATGCTTACAGAATTCTAGTAAATTTCGCAGCAGAAGCAGCTGCTGCCTAATACCTATTGCTTAATGCGTTGTGTATCATGTGACGCCGTCTGGATGAGATTAATTAAATTTCACGCTGGCTTTAAAGCGACCTTCAAGCTGCCACCGAAGTTGAATAGCAATTGGGTTGAGGTTCGGCTTTGTGCTCAGCTGGATTGGATGATTGACAACCTGGCGGCGACGACGGCATTGTTCAGCTGTCAGCTGTGTTGTTTCCTAGTCAGTCATGCACTGAGATGTCTATTGTCAAAAAGTTGTACTTTTATTGCTCTAATCAAATCAAGAATCGGCTTTTTGTCAGCGTCTTCATTCAGTTGTTCCGCGGAGAACCATTAACGAAATGCCATCAAAAACTCGTGTACTCCTTAGGTTGTATTTGCATACGCATGTCGACGTTGACAATTCATTTCGATTTTTTTGCGTTTGCATTTTCATAATTTCACATGTCAGCGAAGGCTGAGAGGCTGTGAGGCTGCGAGGCTGCCTGCCACATGTGGCACAAACCGAAGCACAAAGGCTTCTTCCACTTATGTAAATGTCGAGTATCTGCAGCATAAATCGACTTGCGAGCCTGACGAACACTTGGATTTGCTACGGTTGTGTTTGGTTTGGTTTTGGTTTTGGTTGTGGAATTTCCAAATGGAATTTCTGCAGTTTGCAAAGATAACATTTCTCTGCCTATCTCTGCCTGACCGAAGAGACGACGAATGTAATTTAAGTTGTGCAAAAACATACACACTCAGACATGATGTCTTCAGTTGCCAGCTGCGGCTTGGCAGAGCTTATTGATTGCAGAACTGCTGGTAGGCACTGTGTGTCTGTCTGCAGAACAGATTTAATTTAAGTGCAAGCAAGCTATGAACACGGATCGAAGCCATAATCTCACTGTATATTAATTTTGTTTTAAGCATTTGCCACAAATTTGTCTAATTTACTTGGCAGCATCAGTTCAAGCCTCAATTAAGTTTCTCGCAAAATATTTACTGAGCACACGACAAGTGCTAATAATTATTATTTAATGCCCAGCATCCTTTACAATTTCATCGTTATTCACTTCGAGTGGCTCTCGTGATACGCAACACAAACAAGATGCTATCTTAATTAGGGACTGCAAATATTGTTGACGTTTTTTCATTTGCTTGTGGCCAGACAACAACGAAATGCTTTCTCTAATTGCTAATTATGGAATCTGTGCTATCAAAGGTGCAATTAATAAACAATTTCAGCAATATTATCAGTAGTTTTCCCATTTAATTACTGTGCAATTTAATAAAAACTCTAAGCCAATAAGCGAATTATATTTACCAATTAAATGCAATTTAAATAGTCAAATACTGTATATTGTTTGCACTTGCTGATGATTATTTTCTAATAAATCATTAATATTGTTTTTGGTGTTTTTATGATTTCCGGTTGGCATCGCAAACAATTTGCAATCACATTGAAATATCTGCGCTTGAATAGAACGATTTAGAGCATTGTTTATGCTAAACAATGCGAATGACTTTTGCAATAACTCATGACTAAAACTTTGTGCCTAGTCATTAAGTTAAAAGCTTTCGCTGTTTATTTACCATGGAATCGATAGACTTTAAGGCACACATATAGAGCGATGTAGTTGCTAATGAGACGAGCCGAAGACATAGATATCGAAACTGGAGGTCGCAGCTGCTGCTCAAGTGGAGCGTGTGATGTGAGTTGAATGGGCTCAGGGTCAGCAACCAATTGGACTTGAAAGCGAAAAGAAAGCAGCTCCGTTTTGTTGTTAAACTTTAAAGGAGGAGGAGAACAAACACAAATAGTTGCAAGCAGATGTCCTGGTGCCTGACTGTCGACTGTCAACAGTCGAGTTCTGCCTCGTGTCTCACGGCTATTATGCGATAACAATTGTTCGTTCATGTGCGATTAAGGTCAAGCATACAAGTCTTTAAGCTGCTGCTTTAAGCCCTGTTTGCTGGCAGTTGTCATTAGCATACTTGAGCAATTGCTGGCAACAATGCAGCATGCATAAAAACACTTAATTGTGCCTGGCCATCAACGTGTTGGCACTTGATGAAGGCTCACGTCTCACACACAAAAAACTGCCACAAGGACACACACGGACAGGAGAGAAGGGCTTTAAATGTTTCATGGCTTTGCTTAGCAGACCGCAACGATGTTGAAATTGCAAATTAAAGCTTTAAATATGCATGTGGCACGGTCAAGTGGACAGACACATTGGTTGGTTTTTTGTTTCTTCTTGTTGTTGGCTGGCATTTTCAATTAATGAAGCCTTCGCTCGCTCCATTTGGAGTGTCACAGACATTTCCATTAAAATTTCTATGAAATTGTTGCCAACTCATTTGCCATTTTGCAATTTTGGCCGTTGGCTTTTGCGGTGTGCTAAAGAATTTAATGCGCTCAAATGAAGCAAACGAGTTTTATATTGCATGTAACAATTTCATTTACATAAATCACTCATACGTCAAGGTGCACGACGAGCAAAGGAAATGGTGCAAGTAGCTGCTGTTGTAACTGCTGTTTCTGCGTTCCTGGTTGGCTTGGCTTGGCTTGGATCGTGGTTGTTGCCTGGCAGCCGTTTTGACGGCAAACACGCAGCAGCATGACATGAACTAAATGATGATTTATGAATGCTCGCAATGTTGCCGTTAAACTCATGGCCAGAATAACTGAAGCCGAAATTTGAAAGTAAAACATTTTGATAAAGCTTAAAGCCTTATACTATACTATGTATTTATAAGAAGATGAAGCACACATCATTAATTGTTGCGTTAGTTTTGGGCAGCAATTAAAGCCAGTCTAATGAGTTCTCCGCTCGCATTTCAATCCATCTCCGGCAACCACAAAGCAATTCGCACTCCGAGTCCATTCCTGACCCTCTCGACCTTCTGTCTCTGCTTGTAATTCGTTTTGCGAGCCGCCTTTCAGAGGCACGTGACCCGAACACAGGAGGCCAGAAAAGTAGCTTTACTCGCCTTTTTTCCACTCTTGTTTTATGTTGTGTTATGTTCTGTTCTCTCGACCAACTTTGCAGCAGATCGAAAAAGTTTTAAGCTTATATACTCTACTACTGTTTATTTTTGTGCTGTAGTTTTTAGTTCTCAGTTTTTTTGTGTGTTGCGGGTGTGGCAACAAAACTATATGAATTTAATGTGAAAAGTTTAATGAGTATGTAAATATTTATTTTTTCGGCGTGTGAACTGCATAAATATTTAATTAGGCTGAGCTGGCAAATCACTTATTTACCAATTTGAGCGTGTGTTAATTGCAGTTTGTTTTGGGCTCTGCTGCTAATGACTTGTCAGGTCCCTGAGCAAATACTCCTGGAACAACTTAAAGTAGAATGGCAAAGAAAATTGTAAATTTTGTTAGTCACAAAAGTGCTGTCATGAGCTGAAAAGCACAAGAGACAACAAATTTAGGATTACATTTTAGTTGAAATTACAATAGAAGCAACAAAATCCTGCTGCCGTGGCTGGCCAAAACTGTTGGCCAAAGATAAACAACGAAACGGCCAACAACCGACAGCCGACAATGGACAGCCGAGAGAGTGAGGGAAACTTTTGACAAAATAACAAAAGCCACAGCAGTCAAACAATGGCCAAAGAGTTTAGAGCTATATACTTTCCATCCTGCCTTGGTCTCCTTCTTGTTTACCATTATCTGTTGTTTGTTGTTGGCTCTGAGACACGTTTTGGCCCAGGTAAATACTCGAATTTTGCTTGCAAATGCCGAACACATTTCGACATTCAATTGCGTAGATTTCCCCCCCAACATTGTGTGGTCAGCAATTTGTAATTGAGTGACCTGATGCAAGTAGGCAAGTTGTTTAAAGCCCAACCCAAAAACACAGCAGCTGCATTTGCATGACAACAGTTTGCTTTCATTTCGACCAGCCTAATACCAGCTGAACGGCTCCAAGCGACATCTAAGTCAATACTGAGCAATGTCCCCACTTGTCATAGAGATCTGCTTCCATTAGGAAGCAATGTTCCAAATGGACTCAAGGCAATTTGCAAAGCACCATCGATTCTCCTGAATGGATTTCGTTGACACAAGCATGAATTTTTAGTTGCTGACTGCGAATACATATTTGCAAATGACTTGTACATAAATTATGATTAAATTCAAAATACAATAAAAGAGTAAAATACTTTTTAAGATAGTTTTAATTTTTAATATATTTGAGCTTGTAATTAATAGAGTATTGACTATGCTGCGTACGGAAGGTACTCGAGGAGATGAAAAATATATTATTTTGCCTCAACAGTCAACTTTTTAAACTTGTTTATATCTACATTTAATTTCATAGTAAATTAACATTTATTGTTAAAATTAAATATGGTAAATCAAAGTTTATTCTGTTTATATACTGTAGCTTACGTAAAAAATAAGTTTTGTTTATTTTCCTGCACTTCCCTTAGGCTTTTTTGGGCATCAACAATTTTTACATCGTAACTCTTAATAAGCTCACATTTAGTTTTAAAATAAATACAGTTTTTTTCTATTATTGAATTTTTGTTATAAAAATAGCATATGTATCTTTATCCTTTTCCCCGAAGGAATTTTAGGGCTTCCTTTTTCTTAAACTCATAACTCTAAACTCATAACACCCACATTATAACGAAACTAATTGAAATTCCTTCGAATTGTGATGTCAACTCCACACAAAAAAGTTGCCTGATATGTGGGCAGCCTGATCAATAAACTACTTGTTCCAAGTTCTACGACATGCATGCAATACTTCCGCTCATCCTACCTCCTTTTGTTTCAGCTTGTCCGAAAGTTTTGCCATAAAAGTACAGGAGAGAGGGGGATGGAAAAAAGTGGATTTAACTCAACTGACAATACTTCTTTCGACAGCTGTGCAGCAGAAGCTTTTTGAGCTCTGAGCTGACCACAGAGAACTCAGTCTCGAATGCATTTATGGTGAACGCAAACCACAATCAACAGTGACATGCACTTTAGAGGCACAACTTTGTGCGTTAAGCATACGTAGATAAAACGACAATGAAATTTACTCTCTGCGGCAGTATAAATAATTACGCTTGCTTTATTGATTAGCTATACTATCAACTTGAGCGTTTATAGGTGCCATTCACTTTACGACTGACCGGCGATATTACGTATACGCAAA
Organism: Drosophila ustulata; assembly: GCA_035047365.1. Classification (NCBI taxonomy): domain Eukaryota; kingdom Metazoa; phylum Arthropoda; class Insecta; order Diptera; family Drosophilidae; genus Drosophila; species Drosophila ustulata. The sequence goes on from JAWNPT010000094.1 coordinate 29,092,287, forward strand.
ACAAATTTGCAGGACACAGAGGAAAACAAATTGGAAATTACGCGTGCCATCAAAAGCCGCAACAAAAGCAGTTAGCGCACATTTGTGGTCAACATGAATAGCAAAATGCGACGCACACCTGTGAAAGGCCAATAAATTGGACAGTATAAAGTGCATGTCAAAGCGAAGTCATAAAAGCAAAACTCCCACAGTTTGCATAATTTAAAAACAAGCGAGAGTTTGTTGGATTGGGAAAGTCAAAGTTCCAGGCAAACTTTGACTCGCAATTAAACGTAGATAAATTGTGGCAAGCTCGAATCTTTGTATTCAAATGGACTCTTAAGTGTCTAGAGAGTGTCGAATTCAACAGTTGCCCTAAGCTGCCCTCACACAGCGTCGTCTCATGACCCACAGATTTGCTTACCTGCAAACAATTTGCATATGGCTTGTTGTTGATTCTGTTCATCATGCACATCACGCACAGCAAACACACATTGTGTTACCTCAAAATATTTGTGAACTTAAATTTCGCAAACACACAATCTTGGATTTTGTTTCTATAATTTAAAAGGTGAATTTCGGCATTTACGATTGTCGAGTCCAGCAAAACCTGCCAATTGTAATTGGACCTTGCCTTTTGCAAATTGTCTGAACAACTGAATTATATTGCAGGTAATATTCAAAGTTTAATTGAACTATTCGACTGGCTTAATTGAATTTGCATTCGATTTACGATTGCCTTTTGTGACGGGCCATTGTGTGTGCTTAAAGCCAAAGCCAAAGCCAAAATTAAAATTAAATTACCTGCAGAGAGAGCACAAGCTTATTCTGACAAACACAATTTTGTGTAATTACCAAGCAATGAGATTTGCGAGTGACAAGTTGGAGATTGGCAGCTTGACTTTAATGCTTGAATAAATAATAGATGTCTTTGATATCATTTGAAATTATTTTGAGATGGTATAGGTTGGATAATAATTGTTAAATTATAACAATAAGTGAAGTCGCTTCTTGACAACCTGATTTGCAAAAAAATTTCACAACTTATTGCTTAGCTCTAGACGGAGAGAAAAATTACGATCTAAAAGTATCTAAATAAATATGATAATGATTTTAGAATTTATTCTTTGTTCTCTATAATTTCGATAACGATTTTCTTCTTGTGCTTAGTCTTCTCTAATAATAATCAGCGGATGCTTGCGCTCCGACGTTGCCACGCTTTGCATAAATGCTGCGAAAATGGTTTGAGCTGACTTCTGCTGAGCTGTGGCGTAATTGCAATTCTATAAATGGCCTAAAGCCACTTCCGCTGATGGGTCAGCCAATAAAGCGGGCTGTCTGCTCGTAAATTGAACTGTCTCGCAGGTAGCTGGTAGCAGCCTGCCACGGCTGCCATCAAAAAATCTGCTGAAAAGTGCAAAAACCAGAAACGCATTGAACGCAGCGAAGGACAACTGTGAAAATTGTCAAGTGAGCACATGAGTGTGTGTGTGTGTGAGTAAGTAAAATAACACAAAAAAGCTGGCTATGAAATGAATAATGTATGCGTTGATGTCACGTTAACCGCCTCCCTTCACCATCACCTTCTGTCGACCCGGCTTTGCCTCATGCTTTTATGCACAAATTACCTGTCACTTGTGCTTATGTATGCGTGTAGTAGTGTTGCCCCATCTGCCCAAAAGTCGTACAGGTGCGAAGTGGCAACTCGCATTCAAACACACACTCACATAGACTCATTGAGTCGCACCCAAGGGGAGCGGACAAACACTTCGAGCAGATGTTGTGCTATGCCATAAATCTGCTCGGCCCGAAGCTGGAGTTGAAGCCAGACAACGACTAAGGCTAAATTTATGGTCCACATTTGCCTGTCTCTGCTGTCTTGTGGCAAGCAGTTGTTGGCTCGAATGCTGTGCAACAGTTTCTTCTGCTCTACAGCTCAACTGTGCGTGCAAACGCACTTAATTAACACGCCATCATCAACGAGCGGCAGCCAACAAAATTTCATACAAATTTCAGCCAATTACCGCAACTCAAAGCCGTGGTCAATTGATAAATATGTAGCACTAATAATTGGCCCATAGCCTGGCCACTTTGCCACTTGAGTTTGCATTCATTGGCCATGCTTGTGGCTTGTTTTGCACTCCATGAATTAAGTAGCCAGCATTGCGTGCTTGCTTAACACATCAGACTAATTATGATGCTGTGGCATAACTTGTTCAACTTCATCTTCATATTCATTTGCAGGCCACACCTGGCGTATGCGTGATGCATTTAATAGGCTTCACATTTTGCAGCTATCCATTATGCATGAGCGGCATTTCCGGGTTTGCGATACCAGCCGGAGATGGAAAACTAATTATTAATGACTTCAAATCCCAAAGTGCATTTTCGGCAGCCAAATTCAAATGCTCATTATAGAAAAGGGGAAGACGCCTCTGGAGATTAGCGATAAATAAACACGGTTCGATATTCTTGTTGAACGAAAAAGTTTCGGAATGCTCAAATTTAATTCAGCTCATGATTTTAAAGCCGAGACATTAATCGGATTTAAAGCAGACTGAAATTTAGACAGAATTTGAGATACTAGGAATTTTTAATTGTCAATTGTCAAATTTAATTTTGGTTATGGTTTTAAATTCAAAGCTTTTATCTGATTAATGAAGACAGAGCTTGAAGATAAAGACTAGAAAAAACAATAAAGTTTGAAGCACAAATAATTCGAGATAATAATTCAATTGACATACTTCAGTAATACCCGATAATTCCACAAAAATCTACTGCTTTTATAAATAATAATAATTCAAAATTGTTGAGCAGATGAAAAATATAGAATTCGTAATGCGTTTAATCCAACACTTTGTTGCACTTTAGCGAGCCTAATTTTGTCAACTGAAATCCAACACTAATTCGCAGCATTATTAATTTATGACCAACCATAATTGAATATTTCGATTTTTCTAATAAATGTCACGCAGTAAGCGCTTTAATGCGAACTCTTGTCCGCATGGGGATTAAAATCGCTGATATCAAATGAACGCCGAAACAAAGCGCATATTTATAAGTTTTTGTTGTCAGCGGTTATGGAATGCCATGCAGGATGCATAAAGCCCTGCAGTGCATAAAATAACTATGCGCTTTCATCAAATTTCAATTGAAAATCATGAGGAGCAGAGAAGAGGGAGAAATGTGCGCTTTGCCCTAAGGGAGTTACTGTGGCGTGGTGGAGGAACACTTTTAGCAACTTTTTGCATTCAATGCAATTACATACATATAATTCAATTAAAAAGTTCACAATGTAAACGAGTCCATGTAGTTGTCGACGCTCTTGCTGTCGACTCTCCATAGAATGTCAATGCACAATTTAATTAAACGTTGCGCATACGCCGTGTAGGCAGCATAGAAAAATGTATTCATCGAGGACAAAGCACAGCTTGAACAATTTGCATGTTAATTAAAATGCATCAAAACTTTGACACATCGCAACAACAAAATCACAATAACAATAACTTCCATGCTCCATTATCTCCCTGCCCGGCGTGGAATTGGCGCCAACTTCAGCTATAACAATAAATATATTTGTGTTTGTATGAATATTAATGATGGCAAAATGAACGATGATGCCAAATCGAATGGGAGTTGCTAAATCGAATCAGCATTCGAAAACGAATGTTATTAATTATGCCAGCAATTATTCGGATAATGGCCTTTGGATGGCACGTGCCGAGCTGTCAGAGCTTCGGATTGTTGACAAATTAACGATACATCCAGAACTGAATGCAAATCATTCACGTTCCCTTTCGGTCAATGGGGCTTCATTATTCATTCCAAACTGACCCTTTGCAGAATGTTCGAGAGCGAGAGAAATGCCGATATCTTGCGATGATATCTCCCAGTAAAACCGTCTCTCGAGCATTTTTCAATTCAACTAAAAGCATTGCAAATCCACTGAAAAAACATTTAAAAAACTTATTGAACAAGAAATCAAAGACAGCGGCGGCGGCGGCAACAAAAAACTTTTTGCTCCAAGCGAATATTCAGATTGTTTAAAAAAGTGGGGAGCAGAGAAAATTGCAAAGAATGGAAGAAATTGTCGACAAGTTTTTTGGTTGTTACTTGCGCCCTTGAATCTGGCATAATGAAAACTCGTCTGCTGCAGTGCCAGCAAAAATATGTCCATCAATTGGATATAAGCCAAGAATTTTAATAGCCAAAATAAAGCGCAAAAACGAATAGAAAAAATGAATCAAATAAGTATGTGAATGCAATCAGCCAAGTGACAGTGCAAAAGTTTATGGCCAAATCACACAGCTGCCATGGCAATGCGATCCCCAAAGAGCGTCGTTCTTTAACTTTGCTCTGCATAAATTGTGTGCAATGTGCTCCCAAAGGGCAATTGGCAAATCGCTTCATTGGCCAGCAGTCAGTTCAATATGGCCATCAGATATGCATAAAATCAACTAAGCAAACGGCAATAATTGAACCGAAATTGTTGACACTGACATGTGACCAGAAAACTTTTAATGTTTTCAGATGAATCAAATTAGTTACCTGCTGATAATTTGCTGATCTTAACAGGATGCAGGAAGCAATTATAAATATTTGCCAGTCAAGCTGGCGTCGAGGCTGCCATCAATGTCAAGGACAGGCGCCAATTTCACTTATGCTGAGCTGTTACGATGCCGTTACAGATACCGCGCTTAGCTTATCAGCAGCAAAAAGCAAAAGGAGATGCCAAAAACACACGCAGAGAGAGAGAGAGAGAGAGAGAGAGCGAAAACACAGATAGACAGTTCAAGTGATAAGTATCAGTGGCAATGTGAGATGGATAGCGAAACTTTGGCTCGACCTTGGCTCATGGCTTCTACGCTCCACTCATGGCAAATTATAAGAGTCTGCCAATCGGACAGGCATATCAATTGAATTTTGTTTTTCAGCTACACATCTAACATATAGCGTATTTATTTGCTTTTGTTGCTGGCCCGCAAGGCATTGAACTTTCCTCCTGATTGACCCGTGGCTAACAGCATTGGGATTGACCCCCGGCAAATTGTATTTATTGTTATTATTGGAACGCGATTTCCTTCTGCAAACGTTGATTGTAGTCCGTTTGATTTCGAAATTGACACAAATGATTGTTATGAGCGAATGTGAAGGGAATGTGTTGATTGTGTGTTAATTGAATGGCAAAGTACGAGTATCCTGAGTAGTTATTGTTATGATTTCCGGCCTGGATAATGCGACACTTTTCTTCTTTTTTTGCAAATACGGATGTCTGCATCAGCACAAAATGTGAACAAGTATTATTATTGTTATTATGCGCCGTAATTGCCTATTACACTATTTTGATCAAGACCTTTTTCCAAATCAAAAAACCTCGTTATTTTACTCTCTCTTAAGTGACTTTCCACGTTTCTCTTAAATACTGGGAAATTGTATCTTCAACGCCGTCTGCCCTTAATGTCGTTATATTTATGAATGAACAGCTGAACTTGTGCTGTTAATTCAACAAATAATTGCATATTTATAGATTTTAATAGGCAGCTTGCTGTTCATTAAGAACTACAGTCTCTACGTGATTTTGGCGCTGCAACAAGTTAATGAGTTTAAAATACAGCAGCGACAGATGCTCTCACGTAAAGCTGCAAATACTCAACTTAACAGTTTAAACAAAAATGTGTGTCTTTAAGCCATGATGGGCATAAAGTAGCACATGCTTCCCACTCAAGCCAGGTAAAGCAGAACGTTAGCTTCATTGTCAGACAGCCAAAATCTTCATTCGTAAATATAAAAAAAATCTAGACAGCTTGCACGGCGAGTAGATGCTCTACAAAATACATCTATATATACTAACAGTATTTGGAATTTAAAATTGCTAGCAAACCACTTTAAAGTATTAATGTAGCCACAAATGTGAGTGTATTTGGGAGTGAGTTTCTGTCAGCCTGAAAGACATTGCTGCCACATTTCCTTTGCTTTTGCTGATGTTGTTTTAAATCGCGTATTCTTGCCTCATCGTTACTATCCCAGTTTTATGGCTTGTACAATTGCAGCTGTTAGAGGTAGTAAATTATTGAGGCGTGCGGAACGTGCATGAATTTCTGCACCAAAAAAATATACGAACTCGAAATTGCTCAAATTTCACCCCTTTTAAATGTCACAGCGTGCGCTATTGCGTATACGACATGTGGTCCACTATCTTGTCCACTGGACTGTCCATTATCCAGCCTAATAATGACCAAAGTCAACTGTTTTCGGCTGCACATAAAAATTCCAGCGTGTTGATTTTAATATGTGCTTAATGGCAGTCATAAAAATGAATTAAGGCCAGTAGAAAAAGCAGAAATCTATTCACAGTGTTGATTATGGTTATGGACAGTTGAAGACAGCTTATGGATCAGCAAAAGTTTCCCAATTATAAAGTAGACTGCAATTGTAAGCCCTCAAAGAGATAGACAAAGGACGAAATCACTCACATCCATAGAAATCTGTGTATGTGTGTGTGTGTGTGATGAGCTTAGAGTTGACGTGTTTTGTTGTAGGCCCACAGCACGAGCTTGTCGAAATGAGGTATGTGCCTGGCATGCAAAAATACAGTCAGATAAAAGGAGAGTGAGAGAGGAAGGAAGCTGACCGAAAAACTTTTGTGGAAATGGAAGCTTCGCTGGCTCAGGAAGTGTAAACATGTTAAACTCACAGGTGTTGCAAAACTCGGGCAAGTTTGTGGCCAAGTTTTGCCACTGCTTGTTCTTTTCTCGTTTTTTGCCAATGCGAACACATTAAAAGCGCAGGCAATTTAATTAGATTCCATTGCTGGCAGCTGCTAAAACAAAGGCGGTAAACAGTTTTCAATTTATTTAAGCGAAATAAATTGGCACACCTGAAAACCATAACCGACACACCAAAAAACCATAAGGCAAGCCAAGGAGTGCCAAACCAAATTGAATAAAATGAAATGTAATCAAGCAGATGGCTGCGCTTTTTTCGAGCAGATTCATCTCCAAGCTGCCGTTTCGCTCAAGTCCTTTTCGGTCAATCAATGCTGTAAAATTAAATAAAATTCTCTGGCAATTTGGTTTATTTCGTTTTTTGTTTTGCTTACCTATGAGCACAATAAATAAGTTACAAACTGTGCGGCCTGTGGTTAAACTTAACCCCATTAACAAGAGACCAAAAAAGAGAGGCGGCTCAAAGGGTTCGCCACTGTATAGAAATTCAGTTTTCGGGGGGGGGCATGCACACAATGTGGGCGGCATTAGCCACGCCCCATTTGAAGAAGTTGTCATACATGTTTGGACAAATATTTTCTTTGACCTGTGTAAACTTTGGGGCATTCCTCTGCCAGGGTCTCTGTGTGTGCAAAAGCAAAAGGTCAGCCAGCCAGCTGCTAAAAGGCTTCGTGTCAAAAAGTTAAGCAATAAAATTTCCACTGAGCAAACAAAAATAAATAAAAAGTTACGCAAAATAGGGGCTTATGGGAGCACAGTTTCCTACCCTAAAAGGCCTCTGTTGAAAAGGCTAACATAAAATAAAAGCGAAGGGCAAATTAATTGTTTCAAATAAAGGCAAGCTTTTAGATGACTCTGCTGATTACTTAAAATATTTCTGGCAATTTCCGTAACCATTAAGGGATAACAAACTAGATTCAATATGCTTTGAATTTGCAGGAAACTCAAACTAATCTTAATCTCAATTGGAGAGAGCTTTACTATAAATTGTTTTGTTGCTATAAAGAAGTGTTTAAGCTTTGAAAGTAGACTAGGGAATTTTATTAACTGAGAAAAAGGATAAACTAAAATTATAAAAGCCTTTGTTGAAAGCTTTGCAAAAAGCTCTCCACCATTAAGTTTATTTTCAAACCAGCTGAAGTTTTATTAAGCTTTTTAACATTTGCTAAACTTTCAAACAGTATCTGTTAATGTTAGGAAAAAGTGTAACATTTAAAGAAGTATTGCAACAAAAGAAAAGTGAAAGCCAAGTTAAGCCTGTTTGTCTAACATGCGGCCACCTCAAGACAAATTCCATTACCAATAATGCCGCACTAAGCCACTAACGTAATTAAAATGTCTCATTATCAACGATTAATGGCGCTTTTTAAATCAAAGTATCTCAAGTCGTTTCGATTCTGACATGAACTGTAATTAGATTTCCACTTAAAACAAAGACTAGTGCGCAATTAGTAGTAGCAGAGTCCAGACAACTGGCAGATATGTCAGGTGGGGCTAATATATAATAGACTGGGTTAGCAAGAGTGTATACTCGAGGACTTTTCATTCAGAAAACGCGCTGTTGACATTTAAAAGCTTTTTCCCTGCCTCGAGCGTTTCAATAATTTGCGGCATCTAATGCAGTTAGGGCGGAAATTAAAATTGACGTACTTTTAATTAAATTGTATCACTTATCGACCGGCATTGTATTTCATACTCATTTTAATTTCAAAGAGTACTTAGCCTGCAATATGAGCATAAAGGTATTCCAATTCAATTTCTTACAATAATGATACGTATTTTTAGTAATTTATTAGTAATTTAATTGTGTAGAGTACTGAACTTGCAATATTAGGATGAAGGTGTTCAAATGAAATTTCCAACAAATTTGCATCAAATTAATTCATCAGAATTTTTACTTTAGTGAATTACATTCAAATAAAGTTTATTGTTATAGAATGTGAGTAAGAAGGTATTTTAATCAGACAACACTCCATTAAAAATTACTCCATTAGAATATGTATATTTATGAATTATTTTATTTTGAATTTAATTTAACCGCACAATTACAAATCAATTCAGCAATTTCAACTGCACAAAATGCAGTTCTTTGGTAAAACTTTTAATAAACAAAACCCATTGATGTGCAGAAACTAATAATAACAATAACACTGCCCATGCCGACCGGCAAGTGGAGCCAATAACAAAAGTCAGCTGTTTCGGTTTTCAACGCTCTCCGAAAGCTCTGAAAAACTGAGAAAGGTAACTGGAAAAGCTGCCGCATTCATATGGCAAGCGGGTCAACGCTGCGTATGCGTTACGTTTCACTTTCGTTGCGAGAGGAGCCGAGCAGGATAAGAACCGACGACGATTGGCGGCTGCTGTGAGTCGCCATCGCTTCAATTCAGATTCAGTTTCAATTTCAGTTCCCGTGCAAGCCTCAACGCAAACAGTTCTGTGTCAGTCGGTTATGAATATTTGGCGCAAGTCGTGTGCGGCATCTCAACAGTGGCCAGTGCAAAAGTGTTAGTGGTAGTTCAACTTCTTCTTCTTCTTGTAGCTCGAGTTGTCGATGTCGTTGTGGTTCGGGCTGTGCTTCTGGGACGGCCCAGATAAGTAGGCAACGCGAGTTGTGCAAGAAACGGCCCAAGACAACTTAACTCGATGTCAAGTGGCCGCAGCCTCAACTTAAAGTTTCCTCGCAGCGCCTGACTGTCAGTGTGTGTGTGTTTGTGTGTGTGTGTGTGGTGTGTGTGTGTTTGTGGTGTGGGTGTCTGGGTGTCTGGGTGTCGCTGTGTCTGCGGCTCGCGTATGTGCTTGTGTTATTGTCTAAGTTGAAGGCTTTAACGCGCAGCGAGCGTACGATTTTTATGAATGAATTCAGCTGCTGAAACCGAAAGCATAAGCAACATCAACGTCAATATCAAAATCGAAGACGTCTGCGGCAATTGTGTGATGTGGTCTAAAAGCCAAGGCGTGCCTGGCATATCGAATGGCATTGTCGATGCCTGGCATCGCTATCAGCTTTAACATCGACTCGGCATCAACATCAACATTGGCATCAGCTGCTGCTTGTGTTAATGAGCTGCCATCGCGGCAACGGAATTTGCAGACTCTTGGCCATGTTATGCAAACAATGTTGCCTATTCTCGGAACGGCAACCCGAGAGCACAGTCTCAGTTGAGGCTTAGGCTCTTAATGGTTTCCCATAAGCGAACGTTATTTGCTAGTGCTTCATGTGTGGCACAAACAACTCAATTTCCCACTAATAAATACAACAAATGTGCCTAACTGAATAATGCAATCAAGTCATAAAACTCGTTCTTCAATTTCAATACTCAAACTAAAAAATACGAGGGCATTAATCAAATGAAGCATGCAATTATGTTAATGCAATTATGCAAATGATTTAGGCAGCATTCATTATGCGTGAACGCAGTTCGAACTGCAATCAAACAATTAAAGCGTGAATAAGTAATGTGATAAGCAGTAATTAAAGCACCAAGGATATAATTGTCTTTCAATATACGATTGTTAATCACTGATAAAGAATTGCATTTATTTACTAGACATTTCCAAGTGGACTGTTTGATTAGTGTTTTTTTTTATTTTATATTTGTAATTATTTTATAAATATTTCAGGCAGTTGAAAAATGTTCTTTAGATTTGTAATCATTTTATTTTTATTTATTTTATTTAATTTATATTTCTGACAGTTTAAAAATATCTCTTAGATTTCTTATTTTTATATTAATTTTATAAATATTTCTATTGGTTAAAAGTACCCTTAACAGTTGAAACTTGTTCTATAGATTTCTAGTGATTTCATTTATGTTTATGAAAAAGACAAAGTATATCTAAATTAGTAGTAACTGAACGCACTCAACTGCAATTTAATTCACTCGCATTTTCTAAGAAATTAACAACTATTTATAGATTAAAGCGAAATAAAAGTAATTGGCCAGTCTTTGAACTCCTATAATTTCAACTGCATGCAATTCGAAGCTCTTACAAAACTTGACACTGATAAAATCGACTCCTTATGCCGTCCACAATAGACGTGCCCATAACAAAAGCGAACTTTTGTGTGTGCGATTGATTTCAAAAGGCCGAATGCCATTGTTTTGGTAATAAAGCAGGGGGCTAACAGACTGCTCGCATGTACAAAGGGAATAACACAGTCAGGTGCATGTGTGCGAGGCACATGGAGTCAAAGTTGATGACAGGTTGACACAAAGCTTGCCATTATTTTTGGAGCAGGCGGCGAAAGTGTTGACAACCTACAAGCTGAGCAGATCATGTGAACAACAAGAATGACATTCAAACCTCACGTCGCTTGACGTGGCTTAGTTAACGTTGTCTTTGGCCGTCGCCATGGCTGCCATTAAAGACGACACACGCCAGCCAACTGACGCCTGCTTACATTAAGGAATTCCGTTTCCGGCATCGCGTATACGCGCCGTGTACGAACTGCGGGCTGCGGGCTCCGCTCGGGCTTAATTGCCGAAATATTTGTGCCGGCATCGACGTTTAAAATTTTTGCAGGCCTCTTTTTTGCAGCACATTGCGAGACGTGCGGACATTTGAGTTGAAAATTGAAACGAAACGAAACGAAATGAATGCCAAAGGCGTACCGTGAAAATCTTTGGAGTACTTCGAAGGCACGCACGTGTGTGACTAGAATTACAAAGCACTTGACTCGCAGCTTGTAAGTCAAATGGTCAAAAAGGCAGGCCACATCAAGCCGTTTTAATTGCGTCTGGCTAAAAGGGATTTACAGCCTCCTCGCCACTTAACTTCTCTCCAGTCTGTAAGCAGTTTACGTGTATTGTGCGTGTGTGCGTGAGAGTGAACGTGTGTCACAGACACGCTGAGTACCTGGCTCTCTACGGCTTAGACCAGACGTAAACCTGCTGCGACAGACCTAAAAGCTGCTTACCACGACGGGCCAAGCACTTCAATAGGACCCGACCACGCCTACCGCCCCTGCGCGCGTGTTGTCTGCCAACGTAATGCTGGTAAGTATGCTACAAAAATCACAATAGCTTTTGCCATTGCGAATGCGATTGCGATTGCGTATACGTCACGTTGCAGGCAGCGTGAAATATATATGCTCGAACAATTTGTATTCATCGCTTAATTTTAGCATCAGTCGCAACAAAGAGAATTGTCTGCGACTTGACAAAGAGCAGCAAAAAAATACCCTAGCTATACTAAGTACTAGGGTATATTTATTTAATTTCTTATTTTCAATCAGTTTACTGCTACCTTCATTTATGTTATTCGACATTCAAAAATTAATGCTGATACACTTAAGTATCTAACAGTTAAAAGTTGTAAACTATGTACAAACTATTATTTATTGATCAAACATTAAACTTTACAATTTATCAACCACCATAACAAGACCATTAAATACAGTCTTTCACAAAAGTTTCATAAATTGGGTGTGCGCATCATCATCAGTATTATATGTTTATTTATTTTCTACTGTCTGTCTAATGACTGCCTAACAAGTTAAACATAAGTGAGAAGAACATAAAATGAAATAGTAATTTAATAAACTTACACATTTAATTCTATGATAACAAGAACATTGACTAACAAATGCTTTTTGTGTGGAGATGCTTTTGGGTGACAGAATCAATATTTAATATCATTATTTGAGGCACAAATTTGAGTAGTGCATTTTGAGCGATTGCTAAATGAGATCTTTGCATATTTTATTGCAGCAGTTATTTATGTGTACTTGTTTATCAATTTGGCTTACGCCAATCACTCAACAGCACCTGAATTATGCAGCACATTTAAATTATGAAAAGCCAGAGCTTTGAGACACACACGCACACCACATAAATCACATAAATTGCAGGCAGAAAGAGAGGAACTCTGACGTAACCTCGTTGATGCTGCTGTTGCCTCTGTTTTGCTTGTTAGCCAAGGAGTCCCGCTTGTTATGACAATGCCGTCACGCCCACTATTGTGACTGCCTGCCTCCAGAGTCTGCAGAGCAGCAATGGCAGCGAAATCCACTTGACGTACAAAATAAAATGCCGAGCACAGCAAAGTGCGAGAAGACACGCGCAAAATGAAGCGACAAAGTCACACAAAAGTCGTGCTGACAAATTTTTGAACAAATAACAAATGTGCACCATTCCCAGACCCAAAGGACGGCGAAGATTTGACAAGAAAACAGATCAAGCAAAGAGCTTCAAGTTCTCGATAAAGTTGAACAAAAAGAAAAAGGCAACAAACTACTTATATGCGAGGCATTCATGATGAACTCGCTCGCATGTGATTTGCATGTCATTTGGCACTTCAAATTTTTGGCATTTGCAAATTTCAGGAATGAGCTGAGATAAGACGACATTTTAATTAGCTAATGGCTGAGTAGACGCCTCTTAATTAATAAAGCGACTCAAACAAATGGGCTAAGCAAAATAAACTGATCCCTTTGTTTCACATTATAAACTGCTGAAGTTTTGGGCCAAGTTATCACAGCATAGCCGGGCTAATAAATGAAGTAAGCAACTCTTAAAACATTGCTTACTCGCACTGCTTTCGCTATCTTTCTCAATTTCTTTGCGTTTAGAGCGCATAACTATAATTCAACTGCTCAACTAAACTTTTGCTGTATATATTCATCTTGGACTTTTCAACTTGTCACATGAAGCACATAAATCCCACACACACACACACACACACACGCACACAGCACATGCCTATCAGCAGGCGACAGCGACAAAGTTTGCAACTATTTTCCTTTTTTTTTTTTCTCTCTACTTATTCTTTTTATATGCTCCACTTTAGAGCAGGGCCAACGGGGAGGGGACGAGGCGGTCAAAAAGGCAAGCGAAACATTTGTTTTCGCTGCCGTTTACAACTTCCGGAGTGACTTTAACAGCAGGCCTTTTTGTTTAGGCGACAGCCCTAAAGTATGCAACAGCATTCAGAGAGCTTTAACAAGTTTTTGTGGCAAAGTACGCGATGTACTTGTATTTGTACAGAAGGAATTCGCATGGGGACATCCGCTCACATATGCTTGAATTTCGCTTTCTATGCGGCACATTAAGTCGCTCTTGTAGCTGTCAGTGTTTATGCGTGTCTCTCTAGTTGTCGTCTGGGGTCGGTGGGTTCCGCAACCATTAGACTAGAATATGATACATCTGCATGAAGAGAGAGCATAAGTGTAAGTGTGGCATGGAGCGACAAGTAAAATGGCTCACTGCCATCGCCATTGTGTGTGCTCAGCTTCAGCTCAATGCCATTTGAATTTCTTTTGTCCGTTTGATGGAAATAAGTTCAGCATCAGTTTCAGTTCTGTACGTTAATCAAATCAGACATGCACAAACATAATGCAAAACAATATGTCACACTTTGGCATTGTTCGCAACTGCAAAACAAGTGTGTGTTGAAAAGATTAACGAAGCTTCATTTAAATATTTGACGTGCAATTATTTTTTGTAGTCAAATATTTGTATACGATTTCTTATTAGCATTTTCTGCAGCCCACATCAATGAATAATTTCCTGGCAAGCTGATTAGTCGAATTTATTTTTAATGCTAAACCAAAACCCAGTTTGAACCCTTGCAACTTCACAACTCGTTACGCAAATCAAAGAGGCGCACATAAGTCTCCTTTCGAGTGTTTCAGGGTGAATGCTTTTATATGACCTAAGCGGATTTTACGTAAAATATGCCAACTTTTTGTATCTTATATCCCTCGAAATGTCTGCCTTACTTGCTGAGACTCTTCGTCCTTTTTCTAAAATCAAATACCTTCAAATAAATTAAAACAAGCGCGTTGAGATGCATAATAAATGCTATACTTCATCTCTTCCTGCAGGGTATATTAAAGCCGCCTACACAACAATGTCTCAATTTTCGTTATTTGCCATTATTCGGCTGCAACTTTTTTATATTTACATTCATTATTTCTTTGGAATTTTTCAACCTTTCTCGCCGTATTTGTGTTTGTTGTGGGTAAACGAATTGAAATGTGTTTATCGCATTTTTTATGATTATGCGATTTTTTTCTCGTTTTTAATGGACCCGCAATAAATTAAACGTTGATCACATTTTTTATGCCGCCAAGAGTTATTTATTTATTTAACATGGACTTTAAAATATTTGTATATTTGTTGCCACTTTATTTACTAAATGCTGCGGCCATTTAAATATAATAATGTGACATATTTCGCAGTACGTAATTGACACGTAATAAATGAAAATAAATGCCAAATGTTAATGGCTTTTTAATGCGGTTTTCCATATAAATAAAGAAAGAAATTGGTTAACTTGTCGGTCAATAAGTGGCTCTCCGTTATTAACATCATTTCACACAAAAAGACACAATTTAGCTCAGTTATCAATAAATGCGAAAGGCCAAAACGCACTCATATGGAAATGCCAATTGGATCAGTGTCGATGCCAATAATGGCAACAAATTGAAAGTGTTGCCCATGAAATGCCCTGTATGCAAAGTGAATCTAATCAACAATTTAAAATGCCTTTCTTATCTACTTGGCAAAGGGTAATAGGCAGAATGGTATCAAAATTTGGGACTGAATGTGTGAAAGAGCAAACAAATTCACTGAATATTGAGTGGTATTTTACAGTTAACTTCACACTAAGACCGACCTATTTATGGTCAACATTACAGCAGTTGATTCATGACTTCATATTACCCTACATAATAAAGTCAAAAGAAAACGAATGCTGTTTATATTAATAGCGTACAATTAAGACTCTCTCGTTTGGCTTTATTTAACAGTAGCTGTAACGTTAACATAACGTTAACAGCATGCTGTCTCTTTTACATGGCATTTACATAACGTTTACAGCAGTCCGTCTCGTTTACATAGTGTGACCAAATTAGTATTTGGGGAAATGCCCGGAAGGAGAGTAATAGTATATTTGTTGTATAATTATGCTGCTACAAAATTATATTGTTGCTACACATTAGACAAATTATATTTATTTTTAAAGCTGATAAGCATATACGTTGAAAAATAAGTTAGCTAAAAAGCAGCTATTATTTGGTATTCTCGTTTTTGACAGCTTTCAACAAAATAATAACAGAAAGTCAAAAGTCTTGTTGGCATCAAATTCAGCTGCAACTAATTGGATGCCCAGCAGTGTATCAAGATACATCAGCACAGTTATGTGCGTGTGTGTGTGTTTTTGGGGGCGTGTGTGTGTGTGTGTGTGTGTGCATACCCATACTCACGTACGAAAACTTCATCGCTCGCAATCTGCTTTAATGCCATATTAAGGCAACTGAATGGAATTGAATACGAAAAAGCAACACACACACACACATGCACACACAAGACACAAATGTGTATGAATATATGGGGAAATGCGTAAACAGTTGGCAGGAAGGCTGGGGGAGGGAAAGGAACCGAGAACGGAAGCACAACAAAATTTTCAAAAATAAAATTGCGCTGTAAACAGACAAAAGAAAAACATAAAGACAAACGTCAGGGCAGAGCGAGAGCAGCAGCAGCTGACAGCGAACAAAACAAAACAGAACAACACAACATTACACAGCAGACGAAATAAAATAAAATAAAATAAAACAGAGTAAAAGACAACAAAAAATGACTGCGGATTTTTACTAGAGTTTTGCATGAGTGAAGCAAAGAAAATTCTATCTAGGGGTTGAGATCTTTTCTTCAGCCATCTTTATGTCTTTATGCATTTGCCAGTCGCTTGTTTTGCGCTGTGTTTGTGTGTGTGTGGGTGTGCTAATTTATCTTGTCATATATGATTTAATGTTTGCACTTGAAATTCTCGCCTTTTTCTGCTGGCTGCGTATTTATGAAGTCAGCCAAAGGCAGCTACTTTCAATGCACTTCCTTATGGCAACAAATTATCTCAACCGAAATTGCAACACCAGCAACAGCAGCAGCCACAGCATCATCATCGTTTATGCATCCTTCCCCTCTCAGCTCTCAGCTCTCAGCCATCCATCATCTTAGTGTGCAGCGAACGCGTCGAATGCTCCTCAGCAATTTTGCAATTTAAAGCAAATTTGTTGTGCCAAGTGATAAACGATGCAATTTGTTGTCTTTGAAATGCACTTTCCGATTGCATATTAAATTATCAATATGTAAATGCATCATTTCGCATTTACTCTGATTGCATTCTCCGTTTTTCAATCGCTGAGATTCGAATTTAAATCGAGTGATAGAAAACTATGACCATGTCTTATTGAATTATGAAACCAATAAAGAACTAATGTCGATAAATTTAATTTAATAATTATTTCAATTCCATTTCAATGCCATAGTTTTGTTTAAAATGAATTTAATATGCAAATAGTACAGTTCGATTGCTCATAGCATAAATATCGCATATTTAATCCATAGCTAATTAAGGAGCTTTGCAAACAAATTGAAAATGAGCAGCAACAATTTACATTTGTGTATAAAAGAATTTGTCGATAAACTCGAATGTGAATAAATATTTGATGAATGTTTGAATGCGATGTGCGTGTGTGTTTTGTAAAATTGAAAATACACATGAATTTCATATATTACGGATTGCCATTGCCATTCCGGGCTGCGTTAATATATGGCAATAATTTGCCTTAATGCCGGTGGCGTATACGCAATGCTCTCAGCACGACGCTTGACAATTGCTGCTGATGATGAACGCACCAGCTGCCTTTTTGGGCAACGGCAAAAGTTAAATGGATTTACAGCTTAAATTGCTCATTACAGAATGGCAAAAGTTGCGTGTACGCAAATTAAAGATAATTATTGGTTTTATTGATGGACACAATTTGTTGATGCAAGCACTGCTGCAAATTAAGGTCAAACATTTGAAAATCAGAGATTCCACTCAAAAAGCAATTAAAGTTTAAATTACATTCAACAAAATTATGTGTTATTTTTAAATTACAAAATTTATCTCATCCTTCAAGTTTGTCAAAATTTCACTTAAATTGTTAATTTGTATTAAAAATGTTTAATTTTATCCCATCGATTAACTTTCTAAATTTATTATTTGTCAACTTGTATTACAACTTTCTACCTTTACAAAACTATTGATTTGTCTATTCTTGTAAAACAAATTCTGTTGAAATTTGTAAATTACAAAAATTCATTTCTCGACTTGCAACTTTCTGGCTTTAGAAAATTGAACCATTATTAATTTGTCTATTCTTGTAAAATAAACTCGCAAAGTTGGCAAATTCTTGTGGCCACGTAATTTCTATCAGTCAATTGATTGCTCAGGTTATTGAATAACTCAATTTCAATTGCCAATGCGCGGCGCTCTTTTCAAACTAAATTTCACAATGCATTGATTTAATGAGCATTGATAATGAGCACAAATTGCCGCTTGGCAACATTTTTCCATCGTCTTCTCCGAGGGCGAGAAAGAGGCGCAGCAATTACGAGCATTCAGAGAAATTAAGCCCCGGCCATGGAGCAAATTAATGAGCCCAAGTCAGTGGGCAGCCAGCGCAGTGATTTATGGCTGCAAAAAGGGGTCAAGCGAGGAGGCCAGAGGCATCCAGGTAGTAGTAGTAGTAGCTGCATACATTTGTCCACCTCCCGCGGCGAGATTGTTGGCAAAGGTGCCGTCGTTGGTGGTCACTAATTTGCGTCACGATATTGTGGTTGTGGTCCTTTTGTGAGTCCGCTAAGACGACGCGTCGGGCATGTCATTAAACGCTGCTAATTGGCCGACTAGCCAAGTAAGTAAGACAGAATGCTGTTGCTCTAAACCGAGTTAAGCAGTTTAACAACGTAAGTGTTTTTAATTAAAAATAAAATACAATACAAAGCAGCAACACAAACAGAAACCAATCGGAAGCTGCTTTTAGAACAATGAGCAGCTGAGGGAAACAATTTACAAAATCCAAGCCAAAGAGAAGTCCAAAATCAAGCCTAGCCCAAATCGGGACGCCATTTTCCAACAATTACGCAATAAACAAGCCGGCAAACGGGACAACGGGACAACAGGAGCAGCAAAAAAAATAACGCACAATGAATGAAAACGTAAATGGCGTAACGTAGAAGAAACGGAAGGAATTGGGGGAAGTCTGTAAATATGGCAGGCAACAGCAGCAGGCAGGCAGGCAGGCAAACGCCAGCTGTGTGCTGCCTTTTAGTCCTTTCATACTCTGTACATATAAAGATGCCTTAAAAGGGTATTATGCTGCTATAAACTCGTACATTATACGCCACAGCTGAGCACATTTACGACCCGATAAAGTATATATTTTGATCGCAATATAACCAAGTCACAAGATAAGAGCTTACTTATTATTATTTTTATTATTTCATTGCACTAAACTATATACAGGGCATGGTCGAGTCAAGGACTGTGCTTGAAATTCCATTCGCTTGAATTGATTTTTGTGCTAACAACAAGAAAAATATGTGGTCGGCTTGGAAGATTTGTGTGCGCCAGGATGACAAGTGAAAGCCTGCTAGGAGCAAGAAGTGAATGTTAGAAAACAAATGGGTTAAATGAGAGTTATTCAGACAGCAGGCAGACATTAAAGGATTTCCAAAGTGGAAATGACTACGCACGAGAAATACTATATACATATATGCAGATACAACAGGTTCGAGTGTTTCCTTTCTAAAGATTACTACTAAAAGTGGAGTGACAAGCGTAAGCCCAAGATGATGACAAAAAAACTGGGTCAGGCTTTGCCAAGGCAGAAATAAGTCGAGCAAATACTGTGCTCGTTCTACATTCTAGCGGATTATTGAAGAGCAGAAGTTGTAGAGCGAAAGTTATAATGACAGACGCTTCCATCAATTCATTACTTGCCGAGTAATGAGAATTTTGCGTCTGGCATTTGCGCCTTTAACTTCCACTTCCTCTCGTCTATTTCTGTGGCTTAATTAACGCACAAAGGCCATGACTATTTTAGCTGCGGTTTGTTAACATGGCATTAGCACAGCGTATAGTATACGAACATATATGTTTTGTAGGTGTAGTCATGGCATTATCAGAGTCACGCATGCGAGTTCAGTGAACTCATTATAACGGTCGGTAAACCACAAAAACTCAAACACTCTAAGGACGTGGAATATTAATGGGTGACAGGTCATGATGTACGACAGAGTGAAGCCTTCCAGCGATACTAAGCCAAAGTGCCGTCAAAAAGTCATAAACTTGTCACACACTTTGTAATCTTCAGTCTTCTTCTCCTGCCTTCCATCTACTTGGCCAGCTGCCATCACGTTGCGTATGGAATTTCGCAAAAAAAAGAGGAAAAATAAATGAAATAAAATTCATTCAGTCACGAGGCGTGTTCGCAATCTGCATCTTCCACCATTGCGTATACTTAATATGGTAAGAGTATTTAGGCTGAGGTCTACAAAGTCGGAGTGCAATTCATCAATGCGCACGCGACTCGAATTAATTCGTTAAAACACAAATTCAACGGCATTAGAAGTTTCTCATTAGCAAAAGCAACTAACAAGCCAACTGACGACGCTGCTGGCTTTTGGCTAAAATCCTACTGCCAGCCACTTCCTGTTCTCTCCTCATGGCATTTGCTGTTAATTTGCCGTGCGAATTAAAAGTTTTTCGCACAAAAATGTTCTCTGCCATCTCTATCGTCTCTATCGTGGCCAAAGGGGTAGAAAGGGGTCGATTCGTGCTGCGTAATCCGTTTCAATTTGAATGTAAATGAGTTAACTATGGTTAGGTGTGAATTGTGGCAAATCGTGTGGCCAGGCGACACGTGCAACTCGCCAACTAGCGGCAGCAATGCAAATTATTCACACAACTTCGACATTGGATTACTCTGATTTCAGCACGATGAACAAGGTGTAAAAAGAGCGTAAATAATACTTTGATTTATATGAAATTTAGCTTGACTTAAAGCCAGCTATAATTTGTCAAACAGTTGCATTTAGTGCATACGATATTTATTTAAATTTATTTTAAAGTCGACTATCATGAAATTACTCATTATATTAAATAAAGATTGGAAAAGGACAAACATTTTAAAGTATCATACAGTTTAAAAATTGTAAAATAAAGATTGCAAAATCAATATTTTAAATTCAATTCTTACATTCTTTATTTTATAATATTTATTATACGGAATAATCACAGCATAGACAAAATTTAAAAAGTTAATTGTTTGTAATCAAAAAAGTTTGATTGAATTATCTGAAGACCATAGTTGTCCTGGCTATATTTGCGTACTATAGAATAAACTAACTAATTCATTATCTTGAAATATAAAAGTACATTGCAATTCTGCGGCATTAGTGTTGCATTTATAACAAACAATATTAAATATTTCTTCCACTTAGAATTTGAAAAGACCATTGAATAATTTTTAAAACATTCCAAGCTTCCAAATTGGTGTCACTAAATTTTTGTATCAATTCCAATATACACACTTAAAAGTTTTTATGTTTGCCTGCCAAGAGAAATAAAGCTCTCAGCATTGCGCAAATTCGAAAAGAGTATAAGCCCCTGCACTGAGGCAGCTGCAACTGTTGCTGTTGTTGATCGTGTTGTTGCTGCTAAGTTGCAATGACTTTAAAGGCTTTTCGTGCTTTCGCAACTTGAGCAATTAAATTTGAAATCACTTTGCAGTTTCACGACTCTGAAATGAGCTGTGGCCTAATGCGCTGCCAGGCGCCCAAAAACAACGGCAAACGTGCTCAGAACTCACACACATGTGGGCTGGAAAAGAGTGAACATCGTTTTTTGGGGCCACTAAAGTTGTTCAACAAGTTTTACGCATAGTTTCACTGTATCTCAATTAGAAAACACGACTCGAAAGCACAGCAGCCACAAAACATTTACGGAAATGGTCAGTTCTTGTTTGGCATTCGAGGAAAATTGCAATTTTTGCGACTGTGAATAGTCAATGAAGTGAGACTTTAAGTGCTGTGACGATGTGTGAAAAGAACTTTTACAGAGAGTTGAGTTGTATAATATGTGTGTAGCAGAAAAATATCTTTTAGTCGTTCGCTTGGCAACCTTGAGAAATGTGTGTGTGGCAGTGTGCCGTAATAATCAAAACACAACCGTAAATAATCAGAGCGTCCCACATGTCGTATACTTCATCATATAATCCGCTCTTGCCAAAAATACAAAAAAAATAAAAAGGAAAAATGCTATGCCAACAATATGGTACAGAGAAAGACCCAAAATGAAATTAGTTGACAGCCAGATTGTCCCCAAAGGGGACACAGAGGCGAAAGTGAGACTGCGAGAAAGAGAGGAAAAGATCGAGAGAGAGAGTGAGAGAGCGAACGCTGAAGTGCCTTAGCTGAAGCTTGGAGCTCAACTGGAAATTCAATTAACCCAATTGGTGGACTTTCAACGAGGTCTACGAGCATGCCACCTACTCGTAGGATTTCCACACATTTTCTGCTCGACACAAAAAATATGCTCTTCCTTAGAATAATGAAACCAAAGCGAAACCAAAGCGAAGCAAGGTCAAAGCGCATTAAAAAGGACTTAGGCTAGGCAACACCCACAGCCACAGCTACGGCCACAGCAAAAAAAAAGGGTTCTCCTGCTGGCGTTGACCCATAGAAAGTCATGAAAACAGAGCACAACAAATGCCAAAAATGCAATAAAAAATCGCAGCATAAAAAAAAGCGAAAAACTCGAAAATGGACAGAGCGAAAAAAAATGGAAATTTGTGCGCATAATTAAATTTGCCTGTGCGAGTGTGTGTGTGTGTGTGCGAGTGTGTGTGTGCGAGTGTGTGTTTGGTTGTGTGAGCGCGTGAAATATGCGCCAGAGCCGCAGCTCAAATGCGAGACTATTTGTAGATCTGTTTGGCAGCCATAGAAATGTAATTGAAAATGTTTATGGTCCCTCAACAGCCAGCAACAACAACCACAACAACAACAACAAGCCGCAGGCGGGAAAACTCGACTGGTCAAATTTATGCCCAAGCTTTCAACTACAAATTTGCCTGCATAAATTTCCAGCTCGTACTTTGCTCCACTTTTTGGCAACTAAGTGCCGCTGTGTCTGTGTGTGTTTGTGTGTGTGTGTGATATGTGTGCCAAGTTAAGTTAAGTTGTCAAGCGTCCAACTGGGAGCCAAAAGTGAAGATGTTGATTTGCGAAAATACAGAGATATGTTTTGTGTGCGCTTGGACCAAAGTTTTTCCCAACTTCGTCCTGCAGGACAATGCATTGCTGCGTTTTGTATAAATATCTTTAGCATTTCTTGCTGCCCAAAATGTCATCACATTTATCGTCTTGTGACTTTCGACATGCTGAAATGTTAAAGATATAGATTTACATGCCAACATGCTTGTTTAAAATGCTTTTATTATTTTTACAATTTTATCAGTTTTGCGAGCAAATGTTTTAAATTAAATAAATATTGTCGTTACTTTCAGTGCATTCAAAAAGCAAACAAATCTCAAGAGAGAGCAGCTTACTGCTGCCAAATAAATGGAATTACTTCCAATTAAATGTAATTATTTTGTATAGTTGATTAAATAGTTTGAGTTGATTTTAGTTTATCAATTGCTCTTTTTTTCTTAAGAATCTAAATTAAATATTTATCACAAATGCGTGGTTTGAATTGTATATTTTATTTTCGCCGGTAATCAATTATGTTTTCACACAATACAAATTAAATATTTAATGAAAAAATAAATAGTTTTACTTGTATTTACATATTTTGTTTATTGTATAACTATTTTACGCATTTTTCACAAATATGAAGATAATTTTCTATTTAATATGAAAAATATTTAATTTTTGATAAGAGTCTTTTGATTCATGTGTACCTATTTTATTTGAGTCGCAAATAAATATTTAAATATAGTATATATCGATCTGTTTGGAAACACACAAATTGGCAGCCACTCAGCGGACGGAAGCCTGCGAATCTTCCTTTACTTTATTACCTTTACAAGGTTTAAGTGCCGAGCAGCTCGATTTGAGTGCTCAAACGCCGCTAAGTAGGCAACATCAAGCTGACAGTAAGAGTTATAGTATAAATATATATATATGTGTATATACTCAGAGTGTGTGTGTGTGCGCAGAGTTGACGCAGCTAAGGAAGGCTTTGAGCTCAACGCAAATCAAATAAAATGCGAATAAAAATGAGAAGTGGCAAAAAGCTCGAAATTTTCGTATACTCGAATATGCAAATTGCTTTTAGCTCTGATTTTTGGTCCACATAAAACGTGTGCCCAGCAGCAAGCTTAATGCAGGTGTAACTGAACACACACACACACACACACACTCGAATACAGTAGCAAGTACTCATATATACATATATATATATAGATGTATATAAGTATGAAGCGTGTTCCGCCATAGGCTTTGCTGTCACTCGTAAGTTTTATGCCCGCAAGTGTTTTTCATTAAAATATCTCTTACTCTCCAGTGAAATTCATAAACATGCTCAAATTTTATATATGTAAATTAATATATATGTGTGCGTATGTACACATTCTTTTGGTTATAGAAATGATGATATTATGCGCAGATTTTGTGCTGAAATCTGCTTTACTCGAGACACACTCTCCCTCTAGGGTTCTCCCTCACTCTATATATATAAGGGAGGCGTATTTTATTTTTATTTTCTATATTTTTGGTTGAATTTTAATGATGAATGCCGCAGCGACAAGCACCAAAAGTTCTTAATTTAAATGTGCGTCGCTTTCTCTGTGTGCGTTTGTGTTTGTGTGCGGCAAAATGTCTCTGTGTGGGCAATGTTTTTGTGTGTGCCTAAAATATTTACATAAATTCGTGCAAATAATGTAATGTAAATTATTAAAAAAATTCCATTCATTGCGTTTTTTTCCAAAATTAAATTTACCAGCGCCGCTAAAAGCAATCCAAATAAAGAAATAAAGAAAAAAAGCGAATGATAAATGCTTTGAATGCGCTGAATGAAGCATTTTAATTAGCTTAAGCAATAAGTGAAAAATATTTGAAGCAGCAAGGCATAAAAGAGCTTCTAAGGCATATGTTTCTAATCTGAAAATTCTTTGTGCAAAGTTTATTTTTAATGGAATTTCTTTAATTACCAAATATTTTTAATAAATAGTAATGTCTAAAGTAAACTTTGCTAATTTTTAAATGCGCAAAAAAGTATGCTATCATTCTGGAAAAGGAATCTTTTAATCAGTTGATTCTGCTGAAATGGTTTTCAGTTGTATTTACAAGAAAAACATGCGCTTATCATTTGGTCTGGCTCGATTTAAGCCAAGGCCAAAAGAAAACTCATTAGTGTCGATTGACATTTACGGCAATCAAAAGCACAAGCACATGTACACAATTCCGAGCACTTAGACTATAATAACAATAACAGCAACAACAACAGCAACAAAAAACAATCAACAAACTGAGAGCAACAACAACAACTTTAACAACGAAACTAACGACAGAACTTTTTGAATACAATTACAACACTCAACGGCAAATCGGATGAACACATTGCCCGCCCTGAAAGACTAAGTATGAATGTAAGTACACATGTATGTACGACTCACACACACACACACACACACACACACTAACACTAACACATACATATGTTCATTCTTAGATATGTGTAAGTGAAGAAATTTGTGGCAACGATTTCAAGTTCATGTTGTGCTTTTGCCGCTTGCGACTAATTTTTGCACAAACAAAAAACGCCCACACACTCACACACACACTCACACATCGAACGGGAGAAAGACATCAACAACACAGGACCAACAGCTGTAACGGTAATAAACAACAAGCCGTAACAATAACAACAACATTGAAATTTCTTGTCGTGTGTTGCGCAAGAGATTTTTGTCGCCAAAACAAAAAACAAACTTGTAGGCGGAGGGGCAAAGAGCCGAAAAGAGCCGCAAAAACACAAAAGACAAAAGCGCAAGTTTTGCGTGTTGCAAGTGTGACTCACACACACAAACACACACACACACACACAGACAGAGACATGCCACAACACGTGAATTGCCAGGCGTGAAAAAGCAGCCAACAACAATTTGGGTTGAGAGCATTAATAAAAGTTTTTGCGCCACATCAAAAATTCAGAACATTCTAATTCACACAAATATTTGTTGTATATTTAATGGAATTTAAAACTGGTGTAGAATGTTAAATAAAGGTTAATAGTAATAACTTATTTTTAACTTACATTTGTAACATCAACTATAGATTTAGTATTTTATTCTAAAGTATTAACTATTTATGTACGTACATGTCTTTTAGAAACTCTATATTTATGGGAATTTAAAATTCTTAATAGTAATGACTTTTATTGTATAGACAATTGTTATAAAAGCTCTTTATTTAATAGAATTTAGAACTCTTGTAAAATGTTAAATGGAAATCAATAATAATTTCGTATATTGAAGATCCATATGTTATGTTTTGGATATATTTAATGGAATTTTTTATTCTTGAAACATATTAACTACAGGTCAATAAGTACTGCTTTTATTTTACATACATTTGTTGTAAAAACTCTTAATAAAATGGAATTTAAACTTCCTGTAAAATGTTAAATAAAAGTGAATCGAAAAATCGAATTCATTTATTATGCATAAATATGCTCTAAAATAACAGCGCAAAAAAACAAACAAACAATTCGATTTGATTTATTTAAATGCTGCATAAATTTAAAATATAAATGTATTCTATGTTATTTTAGCTGCCTGCCACATCAAATTAGAATAGCAATCACAACCTTAGCAATTATTACAACGAAAAACTTGATTATTCATGCAGTGCTGACTTTAAAGGCAACAGAATCACGAACAATTTTCATTATCCTTTTGTTGTTGGCCATATTCCGCGTGGCAAAACCAATCAACCTAAAATTTCAAACTGAAGGCAAATCGTAACCCGCACAACCTTAAACTAAACCACAATCAACAGAGGAATGCCTGAAGCGACAGTTCGGTTAGCCGCACTCGACGGGTAAAACGCACAAATTCGAAACTTTGGCTCTTCCTACAATTTAAATTGAAATTAATGAATGGGGGCAAATGGATGGTGGGGGGAACATTGAATGTGTGGGTGGTAAGAGTAAAATCCTCCCTCCCACCTCCCTCCACGCTCAACCTCAACGTTAACCCAATCCGAATTGAAAGACTTGGCATAAAAGGAGCCCAAATAAAAGCATCGCTGCTGCTGCGTTAGTTCATGTGAAAATGTTGATAAACGCGCCAAATGCGGTACTTAGTCAAATATTTATTCTAAGAAAATGGAAAAACGTGCTCGCAAGGATCTCTCGGCAACGCCTCCAGCCTTCAGCCTTCAGGCGGCAGCGCCTTGAGCCAAAGTCAAAGACGAAACTGCTGCCGCGTTGTCGTCGTGATATGTTTCTAGTTCAGCTCAATTAGTATCCACCAGCCTCGAGCACATCCTCTTTTTGCTCTCCGCCCCCAATCTCCAACATGTAACAATTTATGCAAGAGCCCCCCCCCCCCCCGAAAAAAAAATAAACACACACACACACCCAAAATATGGAAGCAAAAGAAAACTCCAATCATTTGTCAACGTAACCAGAGCAACCATGTAATTGAGTTATTACACCCACATCCAACGCCTGCGACGACGCGTGCTATTTCCATAGCGAAGCCAACACATAAAATAGGCAAGAGAAATGCGCACAACGACTAGTGAATGCTCTGATATTTTCTGTGTGAAGCATAATTATAATAAAATATAGCATGCCTTTTGGCGCAACTTTTGAAAGTAAACCAATAAATATGCTAATCACATTTCAGCAGAATTCGCAGCCAAGTGTAATGAGTATTTTGTTGTTGGCTTCGCAAATTAGTTTTCAATTTTCCAGGAATTATTATCTAGAGCAACAACAGCAATTACCATAAGATTACAAAGTACATTGCATTAAACCTCACAAGAAATGTAGCGCTGAAGAGATTTGATAGAAAACATTAGGAGAACAAAGTTCACAAATTATAGCTAAGCGAAATCGAACTTTAATATTTGTTAATTGCATACATATATTTCTAAAATTAAATTGTAGTTGAATAAAATTATCGAATTACTGTTTATTATTTTCTAATTGCCACAAATAGAAATTGCTGGCAGATATTCAAAACGCAAATTTGCTAAAAATAACTATTTAATGAAAAGCTAAAGAGATTTGATTATTTTTTAATTGTCGCAAATGAAATATTAAACTAAAAATGGGTAAAGTGAAGTGTCAATTAAAGGCGTGCTCATTTTTAAATGATATATGCCACAAAGTTGTGCAGCTGCTGTTAGTGGCAAGCACTTTAGAGAGATCTTTGTCAGAGTTCGTGCCTCGACTTGGAAGCATAAGCAAACTAACCGGCGAGGAGCCAAAGCCGTTCACATCCTTATGCCATTCATGGCATATGGTAAATAAAACACAAACACAGACAGACACACAGACAGACACAGATACTTGGCAGCATACAGAGGCACCTAACAGGCCCTTGATAAGTGTAGGTCTGAGTGGCAGTTGCTTCCCTTCGGCCACCACTTACCGCACATTGTTAGTTCTGTGAAGATGCCGCCGAACTCGGGCCACAAACATGTCAGGCCTCAATACATGTGCACTAAAGATGCTCCAGATAGACTCTCCACAAAGACTAACTGCTGTGTCTGTGTGTGTGTGTGTCGATATGTATGTAAATAAGCGAGAAAACAAGTGGTTATAAATTTACAAGGATGCTCGGCTACCCCAAACGAGACACATTGCGTATACGCCAGCGAGGCCAAAAGCCGTCAACCAACAGCAAATCCTCACGCATGTCTGTCTATTGAAGAGACCGTATGTGTGTGTGTGTGTGTGTGTGTGTGGTTGGCTATACCTTAATAATAATGCCCTTAAGAAAGGACGCGCGCCACAATAACAAAAATAGGCGGCAGCAGCAGCGGCAGCAAACAGCAAAAAATTGAGTTAAATAAATGAACGTAAACATGGCGAAAGGCAAAAACGAGATGGGAAAGTGTGCCAAAGACCGATGAGGTGTGCACAAATAAATGAGTGTGCGTGTGTGTGCGTGTGTGTGTGTGTGTGAGAGAGAGAGAGAGATGCCACTAACTATTAAGTACAACATGAAGCTGAAGCTCGAGGCCTGTCCAGCTGCCTCTTCTCTCCTTGGATTTGTTTTGTGTGCTTTTATTACTCGCATCCTTGGAAAGTTTTTAATATATTTATTTATATATACATATGTACTTGTATAAGCGTGCCACTGTCGACATCGTCAATGTTGTTGTTTATCGCTCTGCAGCAACTGTTATTGTTGCTGCTCGTCGACTAGTTACGGCTTTATTACGCTCCTCATAAAATGTCATAAAATTAAAAGCAATTTTGCCGTTGGCAATGCTTTTCCGTTTTTCCCATTTTGGCGAGTAACTAGCTTCGCTCTTGGCTACACAATCATCCAAGAGTATTTTGCCTCCCTTGCCTCCCGATCCGTTGTTGCATTAACAGTTATTAAAATTCCGAAATGGTTTTAAAAGGGCTTTAAAGGTCAACTACGCGCACACACACCCAGAAAATTCTCCAATCACGAAATTGATTATACATTTATGTTAAATTTCTGACTTTCTTAATGGCACGCCCCATAAATCAGCGTAAAGCTCTTTGGTTAAGGGCGAAAAAGGTCTTCGAGATTTGCCTGCAATTTAACTCAATTATGCTGTTGCGAGGCTCTCGATGGCATTTTGTTTGCCATAAAATACCCTTTTATCGGTGAGCTTATATGCTTTATAAATGGCATGGAAATGTTTGCAATTCGCTCCCAGATTATTGTCAATTATGTTTGGCATAATAAAGAGAAAGATATTTGCTAATAAGGCCTTTAAATATAGTTTCTAAAAGAAAGTGAATGTTTCAGCTTTAAAATTCCATGTTTTTAAAATGATTTTCTGTCAATTCTATTTACTTTTAAATAAATCAATTGTTGCCTTGAAAGCCTTTAAATATATTTTCTAAAATGCAATTAATTTTGCAACATTATTAATGTTTTTAGAAAGTTTAGTGCATTCTCGTTTAATTATCTTTTAACTTTTAATAGCATGGTCATTTTTTAAATTCTCTGTCATATTATTCTCAATAAGGTTTGCTCAAATTGCATTTGAATATATTTTCTAAGAATTTGCTAAAAAAAAAAAAAACTAAAAAGTTTGGCACATTTTCCATCAATTCAAATCTTAATGAGAATTATTCATAAGGTCAAATTTCCACATAAATAAATACGTTTCAATCAAATCCAATTCTTGATGGCTGTCATAAGGCATTATAAGTCTATTAATTCTGTTATTGAAACCTTACTTTCGACATGCTTGAACAACAATATGATCTCAATAAGCTCAACACCACACAGGACCTTAGAGAGCAGCAAACACAGACTTTTCAGCTGTTGTGCCCCTCGTTTAACCTTCACACTTTTGACAATTGGCCAACAACAGCACACGAGGGGCAAGCGGGAGGAGGAGGTGGGGAACAAAGGTAGCACGTGTTAGCCAAATTCGCTGGCATTTTCATTGTGCGGCAATTTGCGTGGCAGCCCCCATCGAAGGCAGATTATTTATGTTGGCCCATTGACAACACAACAGAGTGATCAATCATTTCCGGGCAATCGAATGAAGATGACAATGCCCCGGCATAAGGTTGTGGAGAAGTGCGGCGAAGAGCAGACGGCCAAATTTAATATCGAAATGAAAGTTTAGATTGGCGCCATTGCTGATGAATTGAAATATTGCCGCACGAATGCGTTGCGCAGGTAATCAAGCATGAAGTAGGCACAGAACAACAGAGACAGAGCGAGAGATTCGATGCTCCAAGAATAGACAGAAAAGCACAACAAAAAAGTCGCTCGCTTGAACTTTGCGCTTTAAACTTTAAAGGCGTGCCCGATTGCGAAGTTGTGTAATCAAAAGTTGAGAACAATTATCGCAGTGCGATTTCTTGAGAAACAATTTGCCGAAAAGCGGCAAGGAAAACAAACAAACGCTCTCGCATATCGCAAACGAAAATTTGCATGTTCATGCCCCCAAGAGTATATTTAGCTGAGAAATGTGAATACCCGTCGACAATCTTCGGGATACACAGGATATGAAAATGTAAAGCAATCGAGGCGCAACAAACGCAAATAAAGTGAACGAGTTGAGTTGAGGGGGAGACGAGGCCAGCAGCAAAAATATACAAAATATTTATTTAGGCGCAATCAATTTTATGGCAATTCGGTTTTTATAGCAACAAAGAGCAAAGCCGCTGCCAAAGGCGAGCCTTGTAAGCCAAATTTGCGCCTTGAATTATGCAGAGCTTGGCATTTAACCATGTGTGTGTGTTCATGTGGGAGTGTGCATGTGTGTATAAGTGTGTGTGTCTGTGTGTGTGGGTGAGTGCTTAAACGTGCATGAAAATGCTGTCAGGCAGGAGAAAAAAGCAACGAACATCTCTAGAGCGCATGCAGTCGACAAAGCGTGCGTGACAGATTGTCTCTGTATGTGTGCGTGTGCGTGTGTGTGTGTATTGGTCATGTTTGCACATGTGTGTGCGAGTGTGCGTGCGGGGGCGTGTGTGAGCTGAACTTTTAAACTAATTTGAAATTTTAATTTAATTAATTTGTATGCGCATTATTGAATGAATAAATGTGAACGTTGACGCTTCGATCGCGCAGCAAGTGTGTGTGTGTGTTTGTGTGTGAGTATCTGTGTGTGCGACAAAATATATAGAAATATTTGGAAAATATGTCACACTAGCTGAAGGTCTGCAGAGTATGATAGAAGTACTCCAATATATATCGCAAAAGAAAAAACCCACATTTAACATTTAATAATTGATATTAAATAAAAATTTATTAATATTTGTTTAATGTAATTTATTAAAGTATCTATGTATCTGCGTGAGCGACAAAAATTAATAAAACATAATTTAAATATATATTAAGCCCGCTAAAGTTGCCTTATCAAGTTAACAATACGCTAATCCACACTTAAATGAAAATCGAAAAAAGCATTACAAAAATATAACAATAGCGTCCTCCTATAACAATTAATATTAAATTAAATGTTTATATATTTTTGCAATATAATCCAATGGTTCTTCTTCTATGCAAATCCCTTCTTTTAATACATCTATACAAAACCAGTTAATAAATTAAAAACCAAAAAAAATGGTTATAATAATAGCTCACAAAAACATGCTCTGATAACTGACAGCTGTCGAAAAGCTGCAGCAAAACAGTGCATTACTATTAATTAATTTATCATTTAATGGCATCGTTTTATGGGCATTCTTTTGTCTGCACATATAAATGGAAAAACAAGCTCTGCAGTGCAATATTAATGCAATTCTTTTTTCTCTGTTTTTCCGCAGCCAACTGCAATTTGCCAGCGATAGCAACGCAATTATGACAAACATTATTAACTACAACAGCTGCAGCACGAACAATAACAACAACAACAACAAGCATACCCATAATAGTAATAGTAATAATAATAATAATAAGAACAGTTGCGGCCAACAGCGACGGCAGCAAAATGTAAACGGCGAGAGAAGGACTCGGCAACTGGGTCCGTAAACTCTGCGGCAAAGCAAAGTTAAGAGGCACCAAGAAAACCCAAGACTAATAACAACAACAGCAACAGCAACAATAATAAGAACAACAACCGCAGCAACAAACAAAATACGCAACATAAATGAAGTTAACAATCTGTCAAATTGCTAAATTATTTCTGCTGTTGACAGCCTTCTTCTTTCTCAATTCCCACAACGTCTCCTCCACATTCACCACCAACAACAGCAGCAGCAGCAGCAGCAACAGCAACAGCAACAATACCATCTCCATCACCAACAGCAGCAACAGCAACAGTTTCACGGAGCCAGTTCCATTGCTTGTCCGGCAGACCGCAACGCAAGCTGGCAAAGTGCTCAAGACAACGGCAAATGCAACTGCAACAGCAACAGCTGCTGCCACGCATACTTTCCCCACAGCAACAACAGCAACAGCAACAGCAACTGCGTTTAGCAGCAATTCAATTTCGAGCAGAGCGACAACGACAGCACAGCAACAACAAGCATCACGTAATGCGCGAGAATTTGAACGTCAGCCGCATCAACAGCAAAAGCCCACAACACAGCAGCAACAACATCAACAACACCAGCAACAGCAGCCACAACGACGACAACCACGTCAAAGTCGAGACGCGTCTGCTGCAGCTTTGGCGGCACAGCGTGTGGCAGTTTTAATACCTTCATCGTTGCACATTGATATGATGCATGTGCAACAGGGCTTTCAGCATTTCCTCGAATTTTTCCAAGTGCATTTATCCAACGCCACTTTTGATTTTCTACACGATGTTGGTAAGTGCACACAAGCAACCACAAAACGAACATACTGAATTTATATACACACACAACTTGACCAGTCAGCAGATAAACTACAATTTTGTTTATTTTCTGTAGGCCGTTTTCTCTCTCTCTCTCTCTCTGCACTTTGATTTGTTTTCCTGCTTCCAAATCTCGTTCAATTCACACGTCGTTCTCTCTTTCCCACTCTCAAATTGAAAAACAGTTTGTATCAGCTTTAGGTTGTTTTAGCTAAATCAATTGATGGAGGTGTTTAGTTCAGCAAATATTTACAAATGGCAGCTGGCACTTGACAAGACTGCAATTTGTTGGCATCAACAACTCTAGCAAGAAATCGAATTGACAGCACAAATTCATTGAGATTTAATGGCGCTTCATTTTCGACATTCAATAACTGCAGATTATTCGCAGTTCAATAACTAAACTTTTAATAAAAGCTGGTGCTGAACTTACCACAATTTTCCAGCAGGCTTCGGCCAGGAAACCCTAAGAGTAGTAAAAAAAGGAAATTAATTAAAAATTGCAATAAATTCGGAAACATTTTACGTTGATTAAAGTCCGAGCTGAGACGACTATAAAACCCAATTAGTAAAAAGCCAACAAAAGACGAGAGGCCACCTTGCAACAGCAGCTTTCAACTTATGAATGTCAAGCGTTTCTCTTGAAGTTGAGCTGAGAAAATTTAAAAGGAATGAAGTTATATACAGTCCTTATTGCAAACTCAATTTGCATGCATTATGCGTAGACTTTGGGCAAAAAGAATTCAGCTTTTTTGTGCGCTATTTAAACTAATTAAAGCGCAGCGCGGAAGTTCTTGGGCCGTTTTTCTTTGGCTTTTGCGCGTACTTTGCCGCTTTTCTATGTTTTCCTGTGTGCTTACAACTTTAATTACATTGCCATCAATTACAGGCGCGCAGCAAGGACTTGCTTGCCTGCCTGCATCCTGAGCACTCCACAGGCCATCGATGCCATAAATGCGAGAAGGCCAGGCACATTTCTGGCCTGTGACCTGGCAAGTGACAACTTACAATTTCCGCTCGACAACTTCATGGGCAACTGCAACTGACTTATGAGTATATTTATTTTATTTTAGCGACCGCTCCTACAAAGTTAATCCAAGCATTTTGAAGTCCATGCTTTTACTTTGACCGTTCAAGTATTTTATGAGTGTTGAGCAAAAGCAGAACAGAAATAATTCAACACAATACAATGAGCTTGGAGCAAGTATAGTAACTTTAATAATTACTGCAAAAATAGAGAAAGTTTTCGGTGCGAATTAATAATATTCAATGTGATGCCAAATAAATTTGATCTAAATGCAAACGGAAATTACATCAAAATAACCGGCAATGAGCAAAGTTAGAACTTATCAACTTGATTACGAAATTAAGCTTTATGTCATTGCGATTATTTCCATAAATGAATTGCCAGAAATCGCGATGAGGGGCGAAAAGTTTTTCTGGATCTTGGCCAGACTTCAAATTGGTTACTTTAATTTGCGACTAACGCTTAAGTTGCTCTACTTCTCTCACTCTCTTGTCTTCTGCGTTGTTTGTCTGTCTGGCTATTTGCTTTATTCTTTCAATTTGCTTTCTTTTAGTTAGTTTCGAAGTAAACATGAATGAGAGTATATAGCGTGTATAGCATGTGGAAGAAGAACCTTGAAGTTGCCTGGCGAAACTTGCGCATTGCTCACTTATTTGGCGCCAAAGTTTTGCGCCAATTGCAACAAATTTTTATTTTGCTTGGCAAAAAAGTTTAAATTTGATATCTTTAATTTGAACAATCCACCGTTAGTTGTCATAAATAAAAGTTTTCACTTTCGCACCCGCACTCGCAGTCATCCTGAGGTTTTAATCAAATAAATTAAGTTGCAACACTGAAATTGATTTAAGTGCAGCACAAAGAAATTCAATTTTCAAACCCAGCTCTCGTAACTTGTCTCCTTTTTTTTCTTGCACTCGTTCGCATTTTTCCTTCTCTTTCCTCCACATGCAAAATAAATTCTATTTTCTCTTTCTAACTCGAACTGTCTCTCTCTAGGGCTGTCGGGCATGTTTTTATGTTGCGAAATATTGAAATTGATTTTAGTTGCATATGCTGCAGTTAGTTTATCCCCATTCTGCTCTGCCGCAATTTATGAGCACATGGGCAAAACTTATTGTCCTCTAGTCTGCCTTTTACCACAAATTCATAGTTTATGCCCCCAGAATGCTCCACAAAAGGCCGGACAAATGTATAAATTGTATTGCCATGGATCGCCTACCTCTGCAGCAAAAGCGACAAATTAAAAGGTGGCCCCAGCTAGTTTTGCACTAGTTACGACAACGACAACTTGGCAGTTTCTGCTTCTGCCGTTGCCAGCCTGCAAAATGGATTATGCAAGACCTGAGAGCGGACAGCAAAAAAAAAGAAATATAAATAAAAATAAAAATAAATAACAAGACAAAAAGCGTATTTACATGCAAGGGAAGGGTTGGCTGCTTGAACTCGTAATCATGTTGGCATCCCGAGCTTATCTTTAAAATGAAACTTTATTGGCTATCAAAACAAGCGCAAGCGGAATTTCAGATGTTATGGCTGATGAACGATTGTACGAAACCGCAAACGGAGACGGTCAGAATGCAGTTTTACGACCAATTTTTAACTTTCAAAGAAAGTTCAAGCTGTTTGAGCAACATCATTTGATGAGACTTGCAGTTCAGACATGTAATTTACATATCCTGTCAACTTTAGTAGCCATCAACATGACTGCAAGCAGTTTACAATGAGTTGAAATTATTGGTAAAGACAAATACGTTAGCGGTCAATGTGACAGACTTGGGAAAGAATTAAAGCTTTTTAAAGTTAAATTAAAATATAAATTTAAAATATATAATTGAAATAATTTAATAGTAATATATTTATTTAAAATAAAACAGATGAGGTCAAAATATGTTTAGCAAAAAAAAGAATAATTTTTGAATTTGTATAATAAAAATGAATATCATTACAGTCTCTGCATAATACTTGTAAAAATCTGATAATGACTCCGTGAAGTCGAGCTGCTAAAAATCAAATTCATTGCAAATAGTATTTTATGTTGTATGTTATATTTAGAAAGGCAACTTGAAGCCAAGCTCAGCTCAGAGAGTCGTTTCACACTTGGCTTGAGCTGGTTGGTTGTAAGGGCAACTAGATTGTGAAGTGCTCTCTGCAGGCGACTCGGCTGGGGTACAAGTACTATATCATAAGATGCCTGGCATCATGTAAATCATGGCATTTATAACTCACAGCACTTGTCAGTTACAGTTACAGTTACAGTTACAACTTACAGTTAGCAGGCAATGCTGGCAATGTGAAAAGCACTCGAAGAGAGCTGCAGACAGACGCCGCTTATAGTCTACTGCCTTCATCAGCAGTTACTGTTGCTTCACCTCTTAAGCACACACACACAAACACAGACACACAGACAAATACACACAAAGGGCTTAAATATGCAACGCTTTTTATATGCTACATAAAATGTTTCTTTCTTTCCACGTTTCTTTTTCTTCTCTCTGGCCCAATGATGATGGCGTTGCTGACGCACAGATTTAAGTGGCTTCATTAAATTACTCGAGCTACCCAAATACACGAGCGTTGTAAAGACTTTAAATGCGGGCATTAATGTAGACACCGACGTGGACTACAATGATGATGGCGATGGCAATGGCGATGGCGTTGACCCAACAAAGCAGCCGCGTCAGCAGCAACAAACCCAAATGAAACAGTTGTCAGCAGACATTTTATCAGCATCGGCACAGCAAGTTAAGAAACAACAAGAACAACATGAGGAACAACAGCTGGGAGAGGAGCAACAATCGCTGACCCGCAGCCTGGGTCACTGTCATCAACTGGCTGAGCAACTTGCTCACGATTATAATAAGAGCGTCGTCTTCTGGCCCTGTCCCCACATGAAAGTAAGTACGATACCAAACAAAGACCCATCACATTTTTCCATGATTCCACAACTCGATATCGGGTTTGACAAAGGTAACTAACTCATTTTCTATAGAACCCATTTCAAAAGCCACCATCAATTTATCTATCGACAATCTACAGAACATGGGCTCAACAAATAATTAAAGAGCCTTTGGAAAGAACAAATTTATGCTCAAAGTTTTTACGAGGTTGCAGAAGAATTTTGAACAATTTCTTTGGGGACTGCAGATATTAATTTTAACAAGCAGAAGTCTGAACAATTTTAATGTGTATTTCTAGAAAAGTTGCTGCAAATTAATATTTATAAATTTTTATAAATATTTTAAATTTATTCAAAATGTTTGTTTTAAAAGAATCTGAAAATTTTATAAAATGTTGTCTATAATTTTAAATATTTTGTTGCCCCTTTCGATGTTTAATATATCACATTTTATGAAAATTGTTTTCCTAGCAAAGTAGCTGCAAATTTTATAAATATTTTCCACTTCCATCAAATTTGATATGATGATGAATATTTATGGCCCAACCATTTATTTCAAATATCAAATTCGTTGCAATCTGTCGAAAACTGTCAAAATGTGAGCTTAGCAAATAATTAATTGGCATATAGTTGCAACCCCAATTTGAAGCCATTGTAAATTAGGGTTATAAAATTATTGATGCATTCATGGCAGCAATATTTCTATTCCTCTGTTTATGTTTGGGGTGCCGTTTACCAGCACAACAATTTTAGCTCTCTCCGGCTTGAAGTGAACCGAATTGCCAAGCTGTGTGTTAATTAACCAACGCTGGCAGCCGGCTAGATGAACTAACCCGTTAGAAGCCGACCCTGGGGGCGAATCTGAGACCCACCACGATGACCGCCAGGCATTTGGAAGCGAAATTTTCAAATTTTGCAATTTTCTAACAAGCATCTTCCCAGCAAAGTTCATCAAGTTGATGCCGGGCGAGAACTGGGCGAGAATTAGGGTGCTGCAAATTCAGCACGGAAATGGCAAACGAGCCAAGGATACAGACATTGAGGGGAGTGAAGTGCGGAGGCCTTTACCCCAAATATGTTACAACAAAATTGCTTTGCTAAAATTTGGTAACGGCATGAAATTACTTTTTGTGGCAACTGCAGAAGAATTTGCAGCAGTCGTTGATGCTGTTGTTGTTGCTGTTGCAATCTACTATTTACACTTGACTTCGAGTGTCAAAGTGCACCTAAAATTTACGAGAACTCGTTACATATAGAATTTCCATAAGAGACTTGAAATGCGTTCCCAAGTTTGCCAACTGTCACAAAGTCAAGTTGCAAAGAATTTCACAGTTTTTTTTCTTGTCTGCATATTTTATGAGCAGAAAATTTTCGACAATTGACTGACAAATGTTAAAAAGTCTTGTAAACTTGTTGAGAACGATGACATATTATTAATGAAAACTTGAAGAGAGTTTTTTTTTTTTTTTGCGTGTTGTGTGTTGACAAATTGTGACAGAAATGCTGACAACGCAAAAGTTACACATTGAGCCATTGCTTTTTAATGAGCAGTGCGAAATGTGCAAAAGACAAAAGCCAAAAGCTGCTGGATAAATAGCAGGCGAAATGCGAAATGAGAAGCTAGACAAAAGGCAAAAATGTAATGCATACAATTCGCATGCAAATCGGCCAATGAGATGGCAAAGCTGATCATAATGGGAAAGAGTGAAATGAGAATGGTTATAAAGACTCGGTAATGGACTGTGGCAACATGCTGCAATTGATGCTAACGGTGCTCAACAAAGAACAGCAGCAGCAAAGCAGCAAAGTGCAGTCAAGTCGTGCAACAATATTTCACCATGTTAAAGCATCATAATTTCTGATTTTTATGCATTCCAATGGCCGTTAGCTGTTGCCTGCCGGAGCATTTAAATCACTCAGCAGCCAGCCATGACAGAGAGAGTGAAGGAAGACTGGAGCAAACACTGCCATGGCAATGGACTTGGTGTTCGTGCGAAAAAGCAGAAAAACAGAGCAGAAAATACAAAAAAAAAAAACTGAAATTCCCATATTTCAAATACCTTCAGAGCCGTGGCACGTGCCGTTGCCATTGCTGTTGCCATTGCTGTTGCTATTGCTGTTGCTGCTGCTGTTGCCTCCAGCCGATAGGTGACACGTTTGTTGTCTTTGTGTGTGTGTGTGTGTCAGCTTTCCATTTCTTTGGTGTGCTGTCGCTTTCTGTAGAGTTAACATAAAAGTGCTGCACAATCATAAACAAAAATGTTGCTTAGCCTGGCAGCTGTCTGCTTTTTATGTGCAGCTTTTGGCGCCACCAGCTGAGCAGAGCTTCGTTTTATGGTAATGTTGCAGGCGAGGCAACAAAGCGGGACGAGAACCCTCAACAAAGGCGACTGCCAAAGAGCAAACAGTGAAAGTTATTAAACAAATGCAAATGCACACATCAAATGCAGCACAAAACGCAAGACGACTTCGTTCAAGCAGTTTTTATCGACTGCTAAAAACCCTTAAAGAACACACAAATTGTTGGCTTAGAATGCTAATAATGAAATAATGATATGTTAGCAAGTTTTTGTGGAAATAAAAAGCTGATGAAACAAATGCAAATGCACACATCAAATGCAGCACAAAACGCAAGACGACTTCGTTCAAGCAGTTTTTATCGACTGCTAAAAACCCTTAAAGAACACACAAATTGTTGGCTTAGAATGCTAATAATGAAATAATGATATGTTAGCAAGTTTTTGTTAAGCTACTTGAAACAAATTTGACGAGCATACTGGACACTAAATTCTCTTAATTATCTCACTTTGTCACAGCTTTATTATGCAACATTTTTACATTTCAAAACGCAAAAAAAGGAAACCATAATAGTCCGCAAAAGCGCACAGTCAGCATAAAACTATGTGGCCCTAAGCCACAATTTCAGCTGTCCCACAGTCAAGTATTTATCATTATGCTTCATTTTTTCGAGCTTATTTTTTCGCATAGCCTGCATAAAAAATTAAGTCGCCGCTAAAATATTTACTTGCTGTTTGTTTTTTCGCTGTTTTCGCTGCGAGCTACACAAAATATATTATTTGGAATTACAAAACAGAAATTAAATTTATGCATTGCTGTTGCGAGAATTAATTAAATTGTTGTTTTTTTTTTGTGTGCGCGAGCCGCAACAAACGGAATTGAATTACGTTACGCTGATTGTCAATGGGCAAGAAAAAATATTATTTTGCCGGAAATTGAATTAGAATAATTGGCCGAGTGCACTTGACAAATAAAGGGCACTTTAAGCACAATGTTCTCTTTAAAGTGCACATAAAAGTAAACTGCAGTAAACTAAGCGCATGTAAGTATTTAAGTGCCACACATGGACAGCCATTAAACCGCAACGCAACCAGGCGACGATCCCCAGTTGTGAGCTGCAAAGACTAAGACCACAGAACAATGTAGCAGATAAAAGTGTTTTTAATTGACAACGCACAAACAAACAGAGTACTATATGCAATGCATGTATGAGGCAAATGCCAGACGAAAAATACATCCATTGAAGGCAGCGACCCTGGACTACAAAGTAACAAAACGTGCAATTAACTGTGATTTTTATGTCTTGTGCAATATTTATGCGCTGCGAGTCCAATAACACCTACCGAGGGCCGGTCCACCGAGCATCGGCCATGCCCTAAATCAGCAGCAGCGAGCAGCGAGAGTTTTGCAGTTGTTCCGCAGAGAATTGAAAATTTGCAAAATACAGCCATCGCCTTGGGATTGAAGCAACAAAACGCATTGCGAATGCCCCGTTCAGCGTTCGGCATTAAAGCGCCCAACAGCGACTGCGACTGCGACGGCCCTTTAAGCGTCATTGCGCATACGCCCCGTTGGACTGCAGTGCGCTGACACTGCGGCAAGAGAAATAAAGTAACTGAAACGGGCGCAGAGAAAAAAAACCAATTCGCCAGCTTCCAATTTGCATTAAGCATTGTCTGTCAGCCATTGGAAAACTTAACGTTCGCATAGTTTATCTAAATTACCAATTCAACTGCAGATAAAAATGACTCAAGGAACGGCAGCGAAAGTTCGCGTTGAAATTAAAAGAATATGCGCAAAACTAGACATCAAGAGTAATAAATAGAGAACATTCAAGACAAAGAAATTAATTAAAATATTTAGCACCGCAAATATTAAATAAAATAATCTCGATCAATTTAGTTTAATAGTAAATATATGTATATATATTTTTTTTTTATTATTGTCTATTCACTGCATAATCTAGTTCAAGTCTTGAAAACTTTTTAACACTTTTATCTGTACTCTTACCTAATGTTCTTTACAATCAACTTTTTTTGTTGAATGAATTTAAAGTAAAATATTAAATAGTTATTTAGTTTAATTCTTTTAGATAGTTTTTATTCACTGCATAATCTAGTTAAAGTCTTAAAAATTTAATTTAATTTAATAATAGTCCTAAATTTAAAAGAAAATGTTGAATGAACTTATAGTAAAATATTTAATAGTTGTTAAGTTTAATTCTCTTAGATAGTGTTTATTAATTGCTAAATCTGGTTAAAGTCTTAAAAACTTATTAGCACTTTTATCTGAGCTCTAACCCAATGTTCAGCAGCGCAAATAGTCCGCAAATGATGCATGCCACACACACACACACTCTCAAATATAACCACTTTATAGTCGCCACACCCACGCATGAGAAATGCAAACAAAACAGGAAACCCGCATCAAACACATTTCGGTCTTAGTTTTCCATAATGGTCATTGAATTTGAAGTGCCAGAGCGAGAGAGCGAGAGAGCGGCAACGAAAGTTCCTCTCGCTCTCCCTTTTTTTTTTTTGGTTTGTTTTGTTTTGTTTTGTTTTATCCTCCCACATATATCCATTTCATGCAATTTACAGCATTTTGTAACTTTGCTGCATTTCGTTAAACTTTTGCGGCTTTCGTTGCCCTGCAGCCAGAAATTGACAGCTGGCAGGATGTGTTTGCAGCATTAACTTTAATAGTTGTCGTTTACAGGGTATCTGAAGAGTCACACAGCTTAGTTTTGTGTATTGTTTTGGTCGCTTTGCTGCCGCTCGAATGGCTTAATACGGCAAATTGAGTTTGACCCCGTTTCGTATGTGAACAGTGAATAAATAATGCGTGTTGTCTGCGTGCGGGTATTAACTAAATATTACTAAGCGTTTAATTCCAGCGAGAACATGCAAAACACATCTAATGAAGATTAATGCCGATGCAAGAAAAACCCCTGAGACAATTCATGCTGCACAAAAGCAAAATCTCGCTGCATGCAATTCGATCGACTTTGCCATTTATCTATCAATTTGCAATGCTGCAATGCTGCAAATCACATGGGAATCGAAATGCGTCGTGGCCTTCATCACTCAGTTGGTGAGACAGTCAGTGAGTGAGTCAGACTGTCAGTCAAGTAGTCAAGCAGTTAACAATTGCCAGTCATAGAGCGGAGACTATAGCCCAACATTTTGCTTTCACTCAATCAAGTTTGACAAGTGACAATCACATCGGAAGCTCTGTGCTGCGATGCCGATAACGATGATGACTTCCGAGCCGAAGCAACAACTGCCAATAAATAGCAAACAAACTGGAGCTTATGGCCATAGTTGATGACAATGTTTATCGCCGTAATTTACTAAATATACAAATATCGTTTTCAATGCTCATCGATTTAGTGACGAAAGTAGAACATTAAATGCCAAGTGGAAGAACGTTTAAAACTAATTAAAGTGCATGCAGATTGCAGACATCATTTATAAAGCTGCTGCTGTGAAAAAGCCATTAAAATCATAAACAATAGTTAAATTCTGAGTTATCTGCAATGCGAATTGAGAGCAGTTGACGGGCTTCTTCACGCTCTTCTCTCCGTCTGTTGATTTACTGCCCTTGTTGTTCTTGCTTAGCCTCGCTCGCTCGCATGATTGATTGCTGTTTACGCGCCTGACCAAGCCATGACAATCCCAAACCCACCCTCCACAGCAGCTATTTCCTCTCACTTCCCTGCACTTCCCGCTCTCCGCTCGCAGCGAGTTGATTACAGTGGCCCCTGCGTTGGCATTACGTAATTCGATTTCGCGTCGCCTCGCATGCATTCAGAGCCCGTTGCAGTAATTATTTTTACACAATGTCAGGTGGCAGCGTGGACCAAGCTGCAGGCTAGATTTATTGCAACACAGAGGCAGCAACTCGTCGACAACAATAACAACAACAACAACAACAACAACAGCGGCAGAGCATCGCATAACATTTTAATGAAAATGGCAAAGCAGTCGCTAATAGCACAGTTGATCTATCGAAGAAAAACTAAAGTAGAAGGCATCAAATGCAAGCAAGTTAATCTGGAATCTTGTTTCCTTAAGTCTACATTTATATAATTTAGTCAAAGTCTTCAGATAAACTACAAAGAAGGCAAAATTTAATATAATTTATTTAAGTGGAAACGGAATATAACTATTCCGAGTACAGTTTTGACATAAATTCGAGTTCTGTATACGTCAAATTGTTATATACATTCACACTGATATTTACAATACATCTGTTGAGGAACAAGTGACTTTATCGGAAACTTTTCTCAATCTATTTATGTTAAAACCATTTCCGAACAATTAAAAACAATTTGAGGCAAATCGGGCAATTACTAGATGATGACCTCTAACATTTTTGTATAATTATTTTTTAACCCGTAACTAAATAAATTCATAGTCTGTAATTTAATTAAATTTGCTATTGTATAAAACCTTTCATTTTCCGTTTTCCTTCCATTTAAAAGAAAGTCAGCCAGATCTTACTCCTCTTTCATTCAAAATATAGTACTATGTTTAGTATTGAACTGAATAAATAAAATAATCAACTACTTAATACACATTTCTGCTGCACAAACTTTGGATATTATAAGAGATAGTCGGACAGTTTTCCTCTTCATTGGCTGCACTTTAAAACAATATTCTTAAACTACCCAGCGTCCTTTGTGCTTTCACTTTCCGAGGCAGTCGAGTTGCAGCAGGGAGCAGCGACAGTTGGCGGATGGTCATTATGACGCATCCAGACACAAACACAATTAAGTGCACTCGTGTGTCCAACGTCCCTTTGTGCATGTGTGTGTGTGCGTCTGCGTGTGGCAAAGAAAGACTTGCTTCTGCTGCCAGAATGTCATACCACAGCATTCTGTCATTATCTCGCTCTCCTTTCTGCTTTGTCGCTTCATTGCAGTCGGTTGAAGCTGACGCTGTAAGACGAAAACGCACAGCGAGCACACTCGACGTATACGTAATATTTTGCAGTAAATGGCAAAGCAAATGGAGCTTTGTTTGCCAGCATCAGCTCAATGCTGGCAATTGGTTTGTTTATTGTGGCGCTGCGATAAGCTCTTGGGTCATTGCACCGCAACAACAACAGCAACAACAACAGCAACAACATAAGTAAACGTGCCCCACACACATGTGGCAAATGCGCACAGCGGGCATTTGCGGTAACGGTTTTGACATGCCACTAAGTGGGCCAAGTTCTGAATATTTATTTAATACAAATGCCCAGCAGACATTGAGTTTTTCACAGAAAAAAGAACAGAAAATCCTTTGTGGAAAATTCTCGCAACAAAATTGCGCTGAAATGGTCTCAAAGGACAAACGAATTC
Source organism: Drosophila ustulata (assembly GCA_035047365.1). Taxonomy (NCBI): domain Eukaryota; kingdom Metazoa; phylum Arthropoda; class Insecta; order Diptera; family Drosophilidae; genus Drosophila; species Drosophila ustulata. The sequence goes on from JAWNPT010000094.1 coordinate 29,136,859, forward strand.
ATCGAAAAATACTCCAATAAGCCAGCGGATTTTATTTGCAGTTCGATTGTTGAAAAGACTGTTGAAGTCGAGGTCAACTGTTAAAGCTACACGAAAACGTACTGCAATGCATAATGTTAAAATATTATTTGGCGAATTCAACGCAGTTCTAATGAGTTTTCATCATGCTGTAGGTGTCGTGCTGCAAAGTGTTTTCAATGCCATGAATTAATAATTTTGAGCTTAAACAGCAGACGGTTTGTTTGCGTATCAAATTTAATGGATTTTTAATGTAACGGCAATTTAAGCGTCATTCGTTGTGCATAGCAAATGCATTAATTGTTATAAATAGTCGGTCGGGCTTAAAGCCAACTGTTTCAGCTGGACGGCAAACATTGCGTATACGCAATGTGGCAACACATGAAAGTTAATTTTGATGGAATTTAATTGGTTTCAGTGTTTGTTCGGTATGCCCGGCCAGCTGGCAAGCCGGCTTGCTGGCTTCCTCGTTCCGTCTCTCGCCGGAGGTCTAATCAAATATGCCAATCACATGAGCCGAGTCGAATGAAAATGAAATTGTTCTTAATTTGCGTGATACGCATCGAAAATCAATTCAACTCTGCAACACACACGCACACAGGTGAAAACAAGTTGGCAGCCAGAGGATGCTGTGGATGTGGATGTGATGCTGGCATGCATATTTAATGTAGAGCAGCCGGATGACAAACCATGATGCATGCGACAGCCTGGCTGGCAAAGTCAAAGTGTTTGCCACTTGCCTCAAGAGCGTGCATAAGCCGTGACAGGATAACGCCTCGCAATTAAATGTGGCAAGCTGCAATTTTTTTTGTTGGCTTTAAGTCAGCTTCGTTTTCATTAAATTTTAAAGTGAAACGAACGCGTGACGAAACGGGATATCCTTTGGCTTGGCATCAGATTCCTAATATCAAACAATTACCCCAAGCCAGCGAGCTACTTACTTACATAACCATTGCCTTGACAATTTTCGAGCTGTGCTGCGCTGGGTGTCTTTTGATATCGTAAGCCAACCAGCCAGTTGTTGGTAACAGCAGCAGCAGCAGCATCCACAACAGACTTCGCCTTGGCTTTCACAGCTCAGCTGAGCAGCTCAGCTTGCAGCCTGTTGACAGTTGCGTGTGGTCGTGGCCAAATGTCAAGCTGTCTTAAATGGCAATTAGCGGGAATGACAAGTGCAAACTTATTCAACATTTTCAAGTTTAAAAGCGTAAGACATTTGATTATGCTACGCTCGCTAATTGCATTTCTCTTGAAGAGACAATTTGCATGAAAAAAAACCGAATCATCATCATCATCATAAATTCAATGAGGCTGCTGCTTATGATGTGGACCCTTTTTGTAGTCCCCTCTAAAATAATAATAATAAAAAAAAAGGTACACAAATGCTTGGTCACTTATGTGCCACTCAATTATTTATAAAGCGAGAGGCGCATAAATGAAACGAAGGTATCATTAGGGAACAACAATTGTGTGCCCCATAATTGGGCACAAAAATTTGCAAAACAACAAATGCTGTTGTTGGCCCTTTGGCTGAAATTGACAAAGTAAAAATCTCTTGTGCTTGTTAACAAGCAGCTAATAAAAGTATTTCTATATATAGTATTAAAATGATGCGCCCCATTTGCCAACATAAATATTGTTAAATCAAGCTATCCATGTAATATTCGTGTTGGATGTCAACAGAGCACACAATGCCAAACTCAGAGCAAACAAATCAAAGCATTTACGTCGACTTACTGAGAGGGAGAGAGAGCGTAATATCAGTTTACCTAAGTCAAACTATAGATTACCAGACAGGGCAAAAATCCAATAAATTTCAACGAAAGCTGATGCAGATGATGAAAATGATTTGTGAGAGGCAGCAGCCAGAATAGTGAATTGGCATTAAAAAGCAATTTGGCTGGCATTGAAAGACATCAAACAAACATTTCCCAAAGCAAAAGCGGAAGCAAAATTTGCCATGTGCTTGAACGAAAGTGAAAACAATTTCCAAATAGCAGCACGTGCTGTGTCCTGTGTTCTGTGTCCTGTGTGTGTGAGTGTGATTTGCATCTGTGTATGTGATTCAATCAGACTGCCATTTGGTGCGCTTCATTGTTGTTGTGTAACTTTATAGCACCTCAACGGTTGTTGCCATTTTGCCACACAATAAAAGCAGTTATTTCTCCATAGTATTCAGCATTTGTGCTTCATCAAATCGCAAAAGAAACGAGCAAGAAAAGAGCTGACCAAAAGTAGGCCAGAGGACTTCCTTTAATGCGATGCTGCTGTTGTTGCTGCAGACGCATGTTTCGGCCATTTATTTTCAGTTAAATGACAGCAAATTAAGTGGCCGGGACAACTTTTGCCTTTTATTGTATATTGATAATAATGACTGCATATAAAAAGTGGGCGCACATTAATTTTTATCTGAAAACGACAGCTGCTGCTGCTGCTGCTGCTGCTGTTGCTGCTTATTAAAGATGACAAGCCCAACAGCAACATTGACAGCAACAGCAACAGCAACGACGGCAAATATTATGCAAAAGTGTAAATACAAACATTTCGGACAAGGCGAAAGTCTCGTTAATTTAACTTTTTTATACGTTTCGTATCTTCAGCACACACTTTAAGCATTGCCTTATTTCAGATGCAGCTTTCATTAATTATGTATGAAAATAATGACAATATTCCGAATGGAAGCCACGGTTTAATGCCTCTAAAATTGTAAAGCAACAATACTAAAATCAAATCAAATATTTAAAAATATATCTATACAACAAAAAGATGTTATAAATATCTACAATTACGTAGTTAATTACTGGCATTAATATAATATAATATTTTCAATAATATAAAATAATATAATATAACGAATAATTGTATATAATTACAATATAACAATGAATATATGTTGTAACAGTCTAATGCTTCTAAAATTATATAAAACAAAATATCTATGCCAAATCAATATACAATTGTTCATTTATAAATTAATACAAACATCCTTTTTTTCAATTGTTGTATAATTTTTGAAATGAATACAAACAGCCTTTAAAGACGCACACACCTGTCACAAATACGAAAAATACCCCCCGCAAAAGAAAATGCGGAAAACAACTTAAATTTGCTATAAATATGCGCAGGGCGTTTAAACTAAATTATTAACATGTGAATAAATATGCAAAAAGTTGCCGTAAGAATAAGTCAGAGGTAACAAAAAAATGTAACAACAAAGGAGAGAGGAAGAAAGGATGAGGGGCAAATAAGTGGTGCTGCTTGAGCATAAGGATAAGCCGTGGGCAACGAAGGGACGCTGGTGCTCGAGAATCCTAGGGAGCATACAAATGTCAAATATTTGCTGAGCTGTGATTAATGTTGATTCTACGGCACGCTTCTTGGTCCTTCTTTGCATGGGATTTTGGCTGCTTAGCGAACAATTCACCTGTGCCGAAAAAAAGAAGAGAAGCCGGAAAGAATGCGATGGCAACGGAAAGGAAATTCATTTCCAGCAACAGCAACAGCAAAAACGAAAATACAATACAAATGCGACTCGATTTCATTCTCATTTGGCTTAGCAATTAATTAAATTGATTGAACGCTTAACAAAGTGCACAACAACAGCAACAACAACAGCAATAAAACAAAGTGGCAGCGCAAATGCGATTGTGCGACAATAAAACTAAAGAACATCCCAAGCTCAAGTGCACAAGTAAATGCTCCAATTGCTATGGCTGGTCACGTTGTGTCAATAGACATCCGAAATGCACTCTGATGCCAAGTGTTGCACTTGCAACACAATTCTTAATGCATTTTCGTTTCTTTCTGCACGTTGCAGCAGCTTATCGATGAGTGTAAAAGTGTGCTCCAAAATTAATTACAGAATGCTCTTTAAGTGTATGAATTGGTTTAACGCACTCTCTCTCAGTATTGTCACAAATCAATAGCATTAATGTTGATGCCCTCTTATTAAGTATACGCACTGTTGCACAACAACGCAAAGTAATCGCCATTGTGCTTTATTTATGTGTCATAATTTATAATAAAAATGAAAAGAAAAACGAGCAACAAGAATACACACAAAAAAATGGCAAATCATTGCCTAATCACATCAGCCCGCTCCATCGAGCTGGGGCAAGCTGATTGCTTCCGTTGTTCCTGTTGCCGAGTTTAAAATTCAATTTTGTAGAAAATTGTATGTGCTGCTGCCCGAGCTGCCTAAACGTATTTCAAACGTTTTTCAATTTATTTCGTCTGCCAAAATAATGAAGCAGCAGCAGCAGGAGGGCGGAGGTGGAGGCGGATGGCAGCCAAGCATTCAGTCAGTCAGCCAGTCAGCCAGCTAGACAACTTGGCCAGCTGTCCAGGGCGCAAACTCAAATCAGACCAACAAATGAGTCCAAACAAAATGTGAGAAACAGTCAGAATAAAAAAAAAAAGGTCAAAAAGGTACCAAATAACTTAAAGCTACGTGCTGGCCCCTTGGCTTCCCATTCGACACTGAAACCCCTCATCAATGCCAATACAATATCGAATATTTTTTCACTCTCAACGCCAACAACAACAACGGGCAGCGACCTTTTTATGCCTGAGCACGATAATATTTGGAGTGTGGGGGCGGCTTGATTATTGATTGAACTTTGTTGTGTATTGTCCGTTGCGTATACGCCCCGAGGTGCACATACTACAGACAACCAGCCACATAACATAATTCACATTGAGTCTAATGCTTTGATTAAACCTGATTGAATTGTCTAGCAGTAGTAATGTGGTCGATTTGGCCGTCTGACAAGGCTCGTAAATAACTCAGGGCCAACATAATTTCTTCCATATTAACCATAATTTTGTGACCAAATATTTGTATAGAGCTGCAATTAATTTCAGTCAATGCGGAAATTACCAGCTAAAAATAAATCCAGCCTAGAATCGCTTCCGTCTAATCGTAATTATTTTTTTCGTCTCTTCCCGTGCTTTAGCATTTAATTTGTTTGACTTTAACAAACAGTGAAACTACCATTATTTAGCTTTACATTTCCACGGCTCTAATCAGACAACAGGTACAACGACAACAAATATTAGACGAGACAGCAATAAAAAAGAAAGAGCACAAAAATTAAATGGCTTACACTAGCAGTGGGGTTTTTATATATGCATAACATTGGAGTTCGTTTCCTTTCTGCTATTTATTTTTTACATTTGCCATATCTTATTTTACAGATCTCGAGCAATTTTCTGCCATCATTCGAGGCAATTTCCCTGGCCGTGAGCAGCATTGCCAGCAAGTTGAATTGGACGCAGGTTGACATCTATGTTGGCGGTAAGTTTTCCCTTCCTTGCCACCTCTCTGTCGATTTAATAGCTGATAATTCTCAAATGCTGCGCAACGAAACTGTCTGCATTAATTTGCATTAAATTGCTTTGCTTTGCTCAGCGAAACTGACAGACATTAATGGCAAACATAATGAAACTTGAAATTGAAAATACGCAGCAAGTGAAAAGCAGTTTCAAATAATTTAAGACAATAATCAAGACTATTTAAAGACTGTAAATAAGACAAGCAAATAAGGTATTGCCAACTGCTTATATTTATTATTAGAAGTGAAAATACGAATCAACAGAAACTGATTAAAATTTGATCAAGAAAATGATCAAGTCTATAGAAAGACTGTTAACAGCGCAAGCAAATAAGTTGTTAATAATCCTATGGCAAGCTGCTTAAATTACTTATTAAAAGTGAAGACTATTTAAGGATTGTTAATTACGCAAGTAAATAATGTATTGATAATCCCATTTGCAAGTCGCCTAAATAAATTATTAAAAATAGAAATACCATTGAAGTGAAACCGTTTTAAACTTGACTGTAAATAAGGTATCGATAATCCTTTTGCAAGCTGCTAAAATTGCTTATTAGACAAAGCTGCATAATGTGGACGTACGGAGTGCGATCTCTGGGGGACCCGCGTAATGCCAAATTATGAGGCGGTTATTAAGATGGCGGGCTACGCTGTGTGTTGGCCAACAACGAGAACGAGTCAAGTCGGCGGTACACGTGTGCGTATACGCAATGCAATTAGTGGTGACATTATTATGATTAACGTTGAGCCCCAGTCGACCGTGTGCATGTCGACTGTGCGGGTGTCTGTGGGCGTAACTACAAGCTGTTTATGTGTGTGTGTGCGCAATTGTTGACAGCAGCACAAACAACACACACACACAAGATTGTTGGGCTGCTGCATTTGAGATTTAATTAGGTGGCAAGAGCTAATCTCATGACCAACAGAACTGAGCAATCGCATCGCATTTAAAGCAGCTGGCAGCTGCCGCCATCGGCGTGCAATCAATTAAAGATTAAACAAGCAAGATAAACATCTGACAGGCAAACAAAATGAAGTGATATCGACAAAAGAGACGCAGTCATTGCGGCCTTATTAATTAATTAGACAGCAGTTCGAGCGAGCGACGCAGCTCATAAAATAAAATGTTTATTGCATACAAACAGGCGCTGGAGCTAAAGCGTTGCCCAAACTCAAACAGACTGAAAAGCGAACAGTGTTTACACACTCGATACGATATGTGAATACGCATATGTGAGTGCAGTAAACTAGTTGCTTAAGCTGTGTCGTATAAACTTAAGTATTTGCCATTTCTGGTCGTTGTCGAGTTTGTTGAACCCCGCTCGACAGCAAGCAAAAATTGTAAATTATGTGACATCAGTTGAAAAATTGTATAAAAACAAAGTTATAAAAAAAGGCAACAAGAACGAAAATGGCACAAACAAAGCCAAAAATTGTGCTAAAGAAGCAGGGAAAATGCCAGGGAAAAATGTAAATTTGCTAGCCAAACAGGCGAGCGATAACAAAACCCAATTCCAGACGTCATAACTATATGGACAGCAGCTGCGAGTCTCAAGTGGAGCAGCTAGAGGGAAAGAGAAAGTAAAACTCGCATTGCCAGCTAATAAAATCAGTCAGCCAAGCAGTTAAAGCAGCTCTGCGCTCCACACTCGCACTACCGCAAAAACGAACCGCAGAACGCATAATAAAACAGGGCAAAAAACAAACGTGATGTTGGCAAAAGGGGCAAACTCACACACACAACGAAATCGAATCACAAAATTCAAAATCTTGAGCTTTAATAGTCTTAAAGACAACGTGATGTATTGCAGCCAAGTTAAGTGAGTTCGATTTCAGAGCTTAAGGGCAAATCGAAGATTGTCCCAGATAGGCAGGCAATCAAACTTTAGAGGCTGCATCAACAAAAAATAAAAACAAGCTAATAGAATTTCTGGTCATAAAATACACTTTTAACAATAAAATGCTTCGATTTCTTCATTAATTTAGTCAGCCTTTTCTCTGTTATTTCCACAATAGTCACTTATAAATTATGTGTATCTTATCAAAATTATCTACTTGAAGAGACAAACAACTTCCGAGTTGTATCCTATCATCTAAATGGATTGATGAATCTCTAGAGCTTTGCAGAATTGAAACAAAATATAAATGGAATACTGTTTCAAGAGTCCTTTAGATAGATAAGCCTAATCAAATATAGTACTCGGATAGCCTCTGATTTATCACTCACATTTGTATGATATGCCTTTTGCCTTAGTTTAATTTGTTGGGTTAGAGAACGGAAGAAAAAAAACTAATTGCTGACCAAGCAAACGGCCTATAACAAATACCTATGTTTTGTTTTATTTTCCTTATTTCTTTTTTTGTCTCTCTCCTTTTTTGTGTATACCACATCATAAATTTCTTAAACCAGCCTCTCAACTTTTGGTACGTGAGCCAGTTGGGAGTCCCGGATGGTCAACGAAGGAGAAGTCCGTACCCTGATGGCCGCTTAGTTGGGCAAACGGAGGCCACACTCACTTTCTCTGATTTATGCGGAGAGAAATAAATGTAAGAGTAATTCCTGTTGGGATGTGCGTGCGCATTTCGGTCAAACATTTTTATGAATAATGGGGCAACATCTCTGTCCATAAATAGCCCATAAACACGGCTGTTGACCAGACATCGAGCTGCACATGCTTTCATACTTCATGGCTCTCTGCTATCTCTGCTCTTTGCCTCACACTTATAGATTTCTCAGAGGCTCTGACATTAATCTCGAGTGTTTAACAATTAACGTTATGTGCCAGGCTCAGACTTGCCGAACAGCTCCTTCATTTGACTTAGCAATATCATTATCATTATGGCCCAGCAGATGGGGCATATTAAATGCTGCCACAAACAAGCAAAGACTCTACAGAGTATCTGACAGGCGAGTATTTCTTCAGTTTGCTGTGAGCTGCTTTTTATGACAACATAATTAGCTTGAGCTCTCGCCTGGCATAGTCAATTGGTTGTCATGTCCGAGGCGCATTTTATTTATGATTTGTTTTACGCTAAGTGACAGCTAATGGACTTGAGACCATAAAAGGTGCCTTCGCCAGCCATATGCCAAAATTGATTGCATCAGTTCAGTGCTTTGAATACAACTTTGACTTAAATCGCATTCAATACTGAAAGTACGAGTATCTCGACTAGTCTGGCAATTGTCCACCCCAGGGACTCACTGCGATTGCGATTGCCATTGCGATTGCGATACAAAGTATTCGAGAACAACAACTGTTGGACAAAGAGTCAATCAATTTAAACTACTTTTGCGAAAAGCAAAAGTTTCGTAGAACGATTTTATCGCATGTTTTATGCAAATGGCGAGAATATGGCGACAGATGCAATTTGAAACTTTAATTGCATTCCAATAGACAACAAAAAGTTTGTCTTTCAGCGCAAAAAAGGTGTCTGCTGAATGCCGTACAACGAAAACAAATTTAAATACATATTTACTCACAGTGTGTGTGTCTGTGAGTGTCTGCTACGCATTCAATGGTGTAATTAACTTAATATTCACTTGCATAATTAACAAACAGTTACTTTGCTGCGTGTCGTCCATTGATAAGCACAGAGTGCCGTCAAACAAGCTCTACGTGCAGTTTTACCCTTGATTCCACAAGAGAAGGCATGTTAATGACAAGCGTATACTTGATATTTCATGAAAATTACATTATTCGCGAAATATAGTTCATAGTTCTTATATATTTCAAACAAATATTAATTCATCTTATTGCCTTGCGTATACTTGATATTCCAAACAAATAGACTTTGTTGCTAGTTTTTCACGAAATAAAATAATTCCTATGGAATTCATAATAAAATTAATCCATATATTTCTTATGCGTATACTTGATATTTTTAACAAACTGAATTTTCTGCTGGCTGTGATATAGTTCATTTAGATATTAAATAACATAGTATTTAATAATAAATATTGCAGAAATATTAATATAGTATATATACAAATGTTAATAAGTAATTTGTAAAGAAAAACTCTATTCATAGTTATCAATAAATAAATTATTCCGATATTTTATCGCATTTTCCACAAATTGAAAGTAATTCACTATAATATTAAGTAAACGCTGCAGCTTCAGGGTTTTTCTTTCTTTCTGTTTAAATGTTGACTTTTCAACCAGTCATTTCCCCCAATTTCAGCTTAGCTGTGAAATGTAACTTTTTAAAAAATTAAGTATACGCTGAGTGTGCAGGGTATGTTTTCTTTCCTCACTGAATTCAGGCTGAATTCTTAGTGTTTTTTTTATAATATTATGCCGCATATCTTTCGGCACAGTTGCCAGCTGGAACGTTAAGTGAATTATAACTTTATTTTAATGTCTCCCTGTCCCAGCTTTCACTATATATCTGTGTTTGTGCTCTGAATGTGTGTGTGAAAGCGAGTGTTGTGAGTGCATAAATATTTAAGTTGAGAAATTTAACTTTTGCTCATGGCAATATTAATGCGACTTGGCTTGGCTTTTGGGGTCCGATTTACGGTTTCAGTTTTAAAGCATTTTTAATGACAGCTTAATGGAACATGTGTAAAAACACGACACCACGTGGACCCCTAAAGAACTTCTGCATACGTATAGTATAGTTATAGTTTCAGTTTATGAGCAGGGCTTTAAGCACGCGATTAGGGTGCGCTAATCCAGTTTGATATGGGTTGATTTACTGCAAACTATATGAACTGAAAGTACTTATAATCTACTTTGAAAAAAGCTAAGGTATAATGAGCAAAGGCTTGATTTATTACGGGTAGTATCAAATGTTAAAGCAGCAAATATCACCATGATTAAAAGACTATGAATAAACTAAAAAATATATATCAGGAATGAGTATTGTGTATTTATTAAACAAACATCTCTATGGACATTATGAGGAGTAAATAGGCAAAAATGTTGATTTGTTACATATGCTATTAAATATTAATGTTGTTTAATGTAAATAAAAGGGTGCACAATTGGGGAATTAATTCTCAATGTTAAAGCAGTTAATATAATGCATAATTATTATACTATTAAATGAAAATCTCTATAGACACAACGAGCTGAAGATAGGCATACAATTATTAAATGCAAGAGCCGTGAATTCATCGTATTTATCAAATATTCCCAGCATAGAAGTGAGAGCACAAATGTTGATTTATTACACAAATTATTAAATGTAAAAGCATGCGTAATTGTTGTGCAATTATTAAACAAAGATCTGCATAGACATTAACATTATGAGCAGTTGATAGGCATAAAAGTGAGAGCTCTACCAACTCATGCAGTGCCTCTTGGCATTGCAATGCTTTTGTGGCTGTGCTTTTGCCTCGGCTCATTGCATTGCTGCACTTGTCAAGGCCAAAAGGGAAGGCGCATTCTGTGGCCATCTCTGCACACGGTAGGTAAAAAGGCGCATACTTAACGCCAGCTGTCTGCACTTTGCATATGCTTATGCTCACACACACACTCACAGAGATATTCTCTCTCTGCCACACACACATTTGTTTATTTGCATTTGTGCTTTTTCATTTTATGCATTTAAATATTCATGTGGTGCTCAAAATTTAAATTGCCGCACGTTGTGTAAGTTAGTTAGTGTGCATAACACCATGGCTGTATTTTCAATGTGGGTGTGGCAACAAAATGCACAAACATTGCCTGAGTTTGCCACCAAGTTTGGTCAACCGAGCTCTCTGTTATTTACAATCAACACACACACACACACACGCACACACAAAAATATAGAAAAATTCAAATGCTAAAGGCGCCCAACAAAAAATTCTATATGTTGTATATATGCGGGTGGAAAACTGAAAAATCTATTTAATGCGAGCCGGAAAAACGGTCACAGTGAAACCTCAACGTGCACATAAAATTTCTAGTGAAAATGAAATAAATTCCACGTACTGTGCTTAGTTGAAAAACATTTTTTGGTTTGGTCAAGTGCACAGAATTTGATTTAGTTTATTTAGTTTTTTCCCCGTTTTCCTCGTTTTTCTTTTGTTGTTCATTTGAAATAAATGGCCAGGTTTGGTAAATAAATTGGTATGGCCACATTGCACCGCAAACAGTAGGCAACAACGTGGTGGGCGTGGCAGTTGGCGGCGACACTCGTTACATTCCGCAGACTCGAATGCAATCAGCACATGTCACACGTGGCGTATGCGTTCTGTTATTTGCATAGAAATGCATTAGGATTATGTCAGCGTCGTTGTGTGTTGTGTCGGTGTGTTTGTATAAAAAATACAACGGAAATGCGTTTGTGTGGCATCACTAAAAAGCACACACACACCCACACACACACACTCAGAAACTCACTATAGAATTGCTATGCAAATTTTTCAAATTTAAAATAAAAAAGTGGCACTCACACTTTTTGTGCAACTGCAAAAAGGAAATTGTTTCGAAAACAACGCTGTGCTTACAGAGCGATCGCAATTGGTTGTTGAAAAGAAAATCAGTTTATTGGCTTAGCAAATGCATTGACTTGATTTCTAGTTTCGATTGCTTTTTGGCTTAAAATAAACTTTAGTTTGACTGCAGCTGCAGATTGAAAACTAAACAAAAATGCTCTAGCTTGAATGAAGACAATTTTAACTTATGACTGCTCTGACTATAAATCTAAAAACCAATCATAATAAATACAAAACTTGCATTTCGGTAGAATATCAAAAATGTGTTGATTAATTTGTTAAGAAATGATGTATGTCATTTTTAAGATTACCAACAGATGAAAATTTAAATCATAATAATATGAGAAGTGATCGGTTTTTAGCCTGAAATAAAAGTCAGTTTGTCTGCTAATAAATAAAAATATATTAAATTATGAAAAATAACGACAATTTAATTAATTTGCACTCTATTTTTACCCAATACTACGATTGCAGTTATTTAATATTTAAGATGAACAACCAACATTCATTTAAATGTCCATAATAATCAAGAGCATTTAGTGCTCCTATCAGTTTTAAACTCAAGTGCAAAAAATACCATAAAATAATTAATAAAAGCAATTAGGTATGAAGAACCCCTTAAACTTTGTTCAAGTATTTGTTTACATTATGCAATTGTTATTAAATTGTGCCCTGCACTTTGCTGCACTTTCCCAACTTGCGCAACCTTGCCGGCGCTTAAACGCAGCGAGAAAAACTATGGGAAATTGCCTTAAGACGGGACGCAGCGACAAACTTTGGCCAGAGCGCAATGTGGTGACAGAGAAAAACAAAAGTAGAACCGAAACTGAAACTGAAAGCAAAAACAAATACGAATACGCGTATAGACCAAAATCATGTGCAAAATGCAGGCTGCAAAACTGAGGACTGAGCGAAGGACTCGCAAAGTGAAGCAGCAGCTTGTTGACAGCATCGTCGTCGTCGTCGTCGTCGTCGTCGTCGTCGCTGTTGCGTAATTGCACAATTTTGTACTTGAGCAAACACATGCGCTTGCCAATATTACGAGAAAGCAGCCAGGGAAAACTCTGAGAGCGGCGTCGCGACAGTTGGCGACAGTTGACAAGAGCCGGGCATCAAGTTTTACGTACGTGTGTGTGTGGATGTGAAGGTGCTAGCAGCAGCTGGCCAAAAGTTGTACAAGCTTTCAGCTAGCAACTCAGTTAATTAGTGTGTCAGCTGCATTGCTAATTGAGTTAAGGGAAACCAGCTGCAGCAACAGCAGCAGCAGCAGCAGCAACAACAAGTGCCAAATGCTCTGGTTAAAGAAAAAACAGCCTGAAGCCGAAGGCAAATAAAAAAATAAACAAACACGGTCCGCAGCTGCAGGAATAACATAAACAACAACAGGTTGTGTCGTCTGTATGTTATAAATATTTAATGCACTGCCTCACTTTGGCCCGACACTCGGTTGAACCCACGAAATGTTGTTAATTCAATAACAACACCAACAACGGCAACAACATTGTGCAAAACGTTGCCGACAATTGCGTTAAACGCTTTTGACAACGCCGCGTATGCGTAATGTCTCATTAGCTCTCACTTTTCGCCTGTTCATTGGCAATTAATGTGCACAACACGCCAGTCTCCGACTGCCGTTGACATTTAGCGCCCACTGTATGCGACATCTTTTACCGCAATGTTCATAAAGACCATAAATTATGCAATTTTTCCACTTCCATTTTCCTCTCCCATTTTCCCACAAATCTGCCATTAAGCATGACAATGCATGAATCCGAATGCAGCTGTGATTGCGACTGTGAATGTGCCTGTGAATGTGAATGTGGTGGGTGCGAATATGAGTGTGAGTGTTTCGGTACTTGCTCTTTGTTTGCTTGCCATTGGCTTTCATGATCTGAAAATACCAAAGGGGTTAAGCAGCTCCAGCCAGCCTACTGTGGTTTATGGCAACGTTACACAACTGAACTGCACATTACAAGTGCTCTGCCTCCCCAAGCCGCTGTAATCGGCTTCAAAAATATCCTGCAAGCACCATTGGTAGCCTTTATCGCAGCAGGACGAAATCTGGCTGCCATTAAAATTATTCCAGCTGTTGACTATTAATTAGATAGGTTCATAGTTTTTTGTGCAATTATAAAAGGTTAATCTCAAAATGATTACTATATTTGAAATATAAAAATTAAAAAAAAAATACATTTGGAAAAAGATGAAAATATATATCTTATATTTAGTAATAAAAGCCATTTAAGTTTTAACATTTTAAAGAATAATAGCATATCTTTAATAGACATGAAAATATTTTGACTCGATGAATTTGTCAAAAATTACTACTAAAGATCGTTTTTCTACTAAATTTTCAACAGCTACAATAATGAAAAAACACTCAACTGTAGTTTTCCAAAATCTTTTAAATAGTAAAAGAAAACTAAAGATGAATCCATACTTCAAATAATTTGTGATCTATTCACTAGCTTTTAATGTGAAGCTAAGTGTTCATGATTTATTGATTTCTGAAACATTTGAAAAAGTGGACAACGATATTTAGATTAAAAGCAGCAATGTCTTTATTTTTGAATCGAATAAGATGCGCATTTATTGACTAGAATACGAAGTATGTGACAGCAACAATTGATCCAATAATTTAAATAATGTTGAGACTAATCTGTGGTGTAGTTTATAGCTATATTCGAGTTAAATTGTAGTTCCTTTTTTTCTCTAATAGATTAAGACCTAGTCTAATAAAAAATTGCCTATTTGCCTGTTAAAAAGTAAAAAATTCAATTTTTCTCAACTCAGTGCTGCTTTGCTTGGCTAGCGTTCATTTGTAGTCTACTCAAATGAGTACAAATCACACAAAAACAAGGCAAAACAAATACATTGAGTAGCAGCTTGTTCGTTACACATTTGGTTTCAAATACAAGTTTACAATGCAAGCAAATGGCAAGGGGGCGGAACACTTCCAGTTCATACAGCGCACAGATCGCAAGAGTTTGCACACTCAGATCGGGCTGCTGGTGAAGAAGGCGCAGGGAACTGTGCTCGACGAGCTCAACGAGCGCAGCAAGCGGGTCAAGGCGATGCTGGAGAGGGAGGAGATGGTCTTCGAGAAGGAGTTCGCCAGCAAGGTGCGCAATCGCCTCGACGAGGACATTCGGGAGCGACAGGAGCAACTGCACGAGATCAAGGAGCAGCACGACAAGCGCCTCAAGGAGTTTGTGACCAAGAAGCGAGTGCAGCAGGTGATGCAGAATTGCTACGAAATCCGCGAAGCGTTGCGCGAGAAGGAGCAACAAAACACCAGGATTTGCCTCGAGGAGCAGATGCGCGAGAATCTGCGCAAGCGGCGACGTGAGTGCGAGCGAGAGAACTACTGGCTGAAGCTGGAGGAGCGACGCTGGCAGGATTACGATCGCATGCACAACTACGAGATGCGCAAGCGGCAGCAGGTGCAGGAGCAGGTCTGCAAGGTGCTGCAGGTGCAGCTGGCCGAGCACGAGGAGAAGCGCCAGAAGGAGCTGGAGGAGAAGCGACAGGACACCATCAAGGTGGACAAACTGATCGAGGAGCTGCGGCTCGAGGACTTCGACGGCAATCGCGGCGTTCCAGTCTGCAACTACGACAAGGAGAAGTATCGCCTCGAGCTGCTCGAGGAGATCAAGCGTCGCAAGTGCAAGGAGCTCGCCGACTGGCAGGCAGACAAGGAGGAGCACGAAGAGTTCTGCCGGGAGACGCAACGCCTCGAGGCGGAGGCTCGGGAACGCATCAGGCTGGGCAAGGAGCAGCTGCGCTGTGCCACCTTGGAGTACATTGCGTATGTGCGACGCATGCGCAACTTGGAGCTGGGCATCGAGAAGATGATGAACGACCGCATCGATGATCTGTGCCACGTGGACATCTGCTGCAAGAGCAACATTGCCGAGCAGGCGCGCATCAAGGGTCGCGAGGCTGCCAAATACTACAGTCACCTGAGGAAACAGATCTGCGAGGAGATCGAGCGACGGATGCGCGATGAAGCCTATCAGCGGGAGAACAAAATGCTCGAGAATCGCTTTGTGCATCCGCCGGTGACACGTCAAATGATCCTCTGCAAACAGCAGCAGAATCGCCTCGATCTCGATGCCCAAATCGTTGAAATGAAACGCATCCAGGCCGAGGAAGAAGCACAGTTCGAGCAGAAGCTCATGAAGGCGGTCGACGATCCAGAGATTTGCATTCAACTGGCCGCCCAATTCATGGCCAATGGCACCGATTACCTGCCCCCGCATCCCAACTGGAAAATCTACGCTTGCCCCAAAAACAAATACGTCGCAAAGGCGCCGATGGCCCAAGAGGAGTTCGATAAGCTCGTTGCCAACGCCAGCCTGGACAAGTGTCCTTGTCCCGACGCTGCTCGTCGCGATTGCGCCTACATGGCACGACTCGCAAAGGACGTGTCATCAGAGGCGTCTCCTGCCCCCAAGCAACCCGAGGCTGCACCCGGAGATGCTGTGCCTACAATCCAAAAGGATGCATTCAAGAGCTGCTTCTGCAAATAAAGTGCGCCATTTGGATTACGGGCTCACTTCGAAGTGTGCGTTTTTAAATTTAATTATTTACTTTAGTTCAGTAGATTTTTAAGCGAATGATCGAAGTGGTATATATAGCTGAATATCTATATACTTTGTCATTCGCAGTAGTCAGTTTTACCAAATCGGAAATCAAATACATAAATCACAACAATAAAAAAACAGAGGTGTATTTGGTTGGGATATTAAAAGCAAAATTGCGTTTAATATAAATCAGCTTTAATAATTTTATTTGAGCTAAAAATATATAAAAAAAAAATGATTATTTCTGAGCTTTTAAATCTCTTTGCAAGTAATATTAAAGCTTAGATATTTAAATTCTTCTTCTTCATAAAAAGGGATTTAATCGTTATATAATTTAAAAAAAAAAACTTTCATTTATACCCAAAAGTATCACCAGCTATTATTTAATCTATTGACAAAAATAGTACTTTCATAAAAACATAAGAATTCTGCATAGTGCAACAAATTGCTAACAATCATGCAAGTATCTGATACAAAAAGTAGAACAAGGCTTTCAAGCAGTCAATTTGAGAAGGGCCTGTGAAGCGAGATTCAAAGAGCAGAGCAAACTGAAATTGGCAATCGCCCTGAACGACATTAACCACAAGGTGTGACATGTGTGCGGCACAATCATCGAGAGGAAGTGACTGGCTTCGCTGGCCTTTATGAGACCGTAACAGTAGTTGCCATGTTGCACACAGCTATTCACAGTCGATATGTGATTTCTCTCCACACTTTTGCACTTTTGCAGACGACAATTGGGGCCTACCGCTGGCTATAGCGACCAACTTGCATATACCTTATCGCATTGAAATTGGCGGACGAGTACGTGACCTGCATGAACAGGATAAGCCGGGTCGAGGTACGTATGCAACGTCAATGCGAAATTGGCCAACCCCAAACCACAATTCACGCTACTTTCTCTCTCTCTCTCTCTTTTCTGGGACTTTAGCAATTATTATTACGGCGCCGTTGAATGATGATAGCACGCTGCGTTGGCTGCACACCAGAGAATGGGCCGAGCAGCAGCACACAAAAGTGGTGCTCATCGATATTGTGGCCAGCTCATTGAATGTCGAGCATCGATTCTACAAATATTTGGCACGCAATGCCAATGGGAATGCGAATGGGAATGGGAATGGGAATCGCAATAGCAATGGTAATAACACTGGCAATGGCAATAGCAGCAACCCAGAGTCTGGTCTGGTGACCAGCAATCTGTTGGTGCTGACGCTGCTAAGCGATAAGCATCGACACTTTTTGAATGCCGCCGGAATCGGCATGACGATGCTGCAAAATTTCCGTTCACTCGAGCTGAAGGAGGAAGGGGTCACCACAACGACGACGACGACGACGACGACGACGACGCCGTTGCCGCCACATCAAAATGCCAGCCTCAACAAGCTGCGACCCTTTATGAATCTGTTCTCGCTGTACGATTTGTTGCTGTCCGATATTGCAACAGCGACAGCGGCAACAATGCCCAAATACGATTTCATGGTGCTGGATATTGTTGCCGATGCTGCACTGGCCACATACAAATGGCGGCCACTGTTGATACTTGAGCACGGCATGGCCAGTTATAAAACACACGCCGTTCAGCCGGGCTACGATGAATGGCTGCTGGTGAGCAGCGTGAAAATGTGGCATTGTGGCGCCATCTGCTGGACAATAGCTGCAATATGCATGGGCTTGCTGCTCATCATGGTCGCCGCCCTCGTCGCCGTCGGCATTGCAGTCAGGTGAGTGCACTTCTAATAACAATAATACTTAGAACTACATTTTTAATAGATGACAAGTTCAGTGACCTTTTGACCAAGCATAAATTTGTACAAAATCAAATCATCAATTGCCACGAAATAGCATCCACTATAAATGCTTTTATTGCGGGAATTTCAATGCTTTGGGAAACTATTGGCAATTTTAATAGCTTTGCAGCAATCCAACTGCACAGACAACATTTGACTAGTTCAAACGCTATAGTCATAACAGAAGATATGAAAAAAATATTAATACTGATCAAAAAGTAGTTTACATATATTTTTCGCGGGATTTGCTAAAATTCAAACTGTATTTTAAATCTTTCATTTAAACTATATTTATACTTTAAAAGACTACAAAATTTCTAAGAAAATATACAAATTAACCAACAAAAACTCCCACATGAAAACTACATCAACATCAACATCATTAGAAACTTCAAGGGAAATAAAGTGAAAGCAAATCCTGGCATCGATTTTAGCTCCACGCTCAATAAACAAGCGCCAACAAGTTGGGCTTAAATTTGAATTTCCGAGCATGTTCAATTAGCTGTTGTTCGTGTTATTTGTACTCGGATTTGTAATATTTTATGTCAATTTGTAAATTTCGTAGCACGCTATCCCACAGGTCACACTTTTAGCTGGCGCTCAACGCTTTTAAAACGCGCAGCCAGATTGGAATAATCAATTAGTGCGGCCCCAAAAAGGCGTTGAAGATGGTTTGCAAGCTTTTTGCAAAATCTTTTGCCCACGCAGCGCCCATTGACTTGGGCATAAAATATATTTTGCGCGTGGCAAAATTTCCATTTTAATTTTCATCATTAGGATTTTTACTCAGTTTTGCTTTTCCCTCCCCGTTTTTTCACCACTGCTAATTGGCTGCTGTTATTGCATTTGAAGCGCTTTTTAGTGGCAATGCGGGACAGGAGGGGATCGGGTGTTGTACATTTTATAGTCGAAATGTTAGTTATGAGGCCTAATTAGATAGCTTTTAATTCTATTAAGTGTGGCATTAAGCAAGCGCTAGCATAAATATTTAATGTTAAAGCACAAACTTTGTATTTGCAATTCAAACAGTTTGTGTTTGCAAATTTGGCTTTTCAATTAAAAACAATTTCCGGGCGAACAATGTGATAGATGAGACAGTTAAGTGAATTCTACGCTATTTCCTAGCTTGGTCAAAATAAAGTTCTTTTAATTAATATTTCATTTATAAACACAGCAAATAATCTGGAAGCCAAATAATAAGTTTGCAATTCAAACTGTTTGTGCTACAAATTTAGCTTTTCAATTAATAGCAATTGCAGACCGAACAATGTGATAGATGAGACAGTTAAGTGAATTCTACGTTATTTTCAAATGAATATCTTATTTATAAACATATCAAATAATCTGCAAGTCAAATACTAGCTTTAATATTCAGACTATTTGTGTTACAAATTCAGCTTCTCAATTTATAGCAATTTCCGGTTGAAATGCGTCGTAGATGACAGTTAATCAATTATATTATTTATAGCAAAATAAATTAATATATCAATTATTAACATAATCACAATAATATGGAAACCAAATGCCAATTTCGCTAATTATTTATTGATTCATGTAACAATCGGAGAAATTTGATTTCAGTATAAAAAAATATTTAATGAACTTGACACATTTAATTAACATATATTTATGTTGCAATTTTGTATAGTATATTGCCACATTCTACTTTTAATTATATTTCTGTTTGCAATTATTTCTATTAATGTTTGGACAACAAACCTATAGCAATTATAAGCTAATCACCTGAACATGCTAATTGCTAATCAGGCCGCCTTTAATTAGTAAAAGCACAAATTAGTAGAAATTTATCAGATAGCATTTAATGCAAATTGCAAATTGGTTAGTTTGTGGCGTTGTTGAAATCATTTAGGGAAAATCAATAATGGAACCACAGATGAATTACGAGCATGCCGACACACACACACACACACACACCTTGACATCATGGTCGTCCATTAAAGCAAGCATTAAATTAATTATATTCATCAAAGCGTAGCATAAGTTACAGCATCGCACTAAAACGCTGCCTGGCAGTTGACATTTATACACCGCAGACACATACACACACACACAAAAATACTCTCTCACACACACAAACAATAGCATGTCAAGTGCGGTTAAACAAATCATTTACTGTTTGACATGTCAGCAACACTTCCCGTGAGAGTTTGGCATTCTCCCCTCGTCCCTCTCCCATCGCCCTCATCGCCACTGGGCTGAGCTCATTAATTGCAGCTGCAAATTCCGTTTTTAAATGGCAGAGCCTTTAAACGAGTTACACGTCCAACTTTAAGCCACAACAATTAAAAACTTTGCTTTTTTTTCGCCTTCGCGTCGCGGCCCGAAGGCAACACAATGCGACGCTCAAAATGCAACTCATGAAGTTTTAATTAGCGTGCGCCGCACAAAAACCTGCAAACGAGGCCGGACACCCAACTAGCAAAGCACCCAAGATAAACACGAAATCGACTAAAAATAAACCTAACGAATTATAGACACCCTAGAAAAAAAATAAAAGCGTTTAAATTTGCAGTTGAAAGAAAATACAATAAAATATGTTGCCTACTTTTTAGCGCAGAGAAAACTAAAACATTTTGTCTGTTGATATTAACAGCTTAATTAATATTTATAAAATAAAATAGTATATAAATGTATAGAGAAAATATCTAAAAATGTCAGCATTAGTGAAAAATTTAATAAGTTTATGATGCAGAGCCTTAAGAGTGAATTATTTATTCTTTAAATTTTCTGTAGTTCCAGTTATGACAAAATTCCCACACAAAATATTGCCCCAGTTAAAACTAAAATAAGTATCTGTTCTTTAAAAATTTGGTGTCATATAATACACAAAACATATATTTCAAACAAAACTATTTAAGCAAAACATTCAGTTGTTGTCTAAAATATTTACAATTACTATTTCGGCATATTTATAATAATTTCTGCCTTAGCCATAATTCATTTTTCTTGAATTTTTCTGCAGTTTATAAAATCTTCAAAAGCTGAATTAAGTTTATTCTTGCATTTAGTCAAAAATAGTGTGACAAGTTTAATGTCCGATTGTGAACAACCCTGTTGGAATGAGATTTCCTGCAAGGGGTATTTATAAATGATGCACACGCGCAGCTGTTTTATGCTGAATGATCCCGTTGATTATCAGCCCGGTTAACGCACAGGTGAAAGTTGTATTTGTGTGTGAGGGATTTTGTTTTTTTTTTTTGTGTTGTGGTTAAACCAAAAGCTGTGCCATAAATAGAAAAACTTTAATGGTTGCTTTGATGGGCTTTTGGGTCAGGCTACTTAACAGCCGTTACACGTGTGGGCCCAAAGAGTTTCGACTGGGTCTAGATAAAGCCCATTAATGTGCATAATACACTTAACCTCAACCTGACTCCCTGTCGCTCTCTCCCTCTGGCCACGTGGCAAACTTCTGGCTTAACAATTGTTGCATGAATTTGCGGTTTTCCATGGGTCTCTCCTTCATCTGCCACCTGCTGTTTCTGGGTGCGTTGCGTTCCGTTGCGTTGTATTGCCAACTATAGTCGTAAGTATGTATAGGTAACAGTAAAAAGTTTTTATGGTCCAGCCACAAGAGCCAAAGGGGCTGGCTGGGCTAATGGATGCGATGCAATGCAGTGCTTGCTTGCAGTCCAGCTAAAAGGCGAACAGGTGTAGCTATAGAAAGGGGCGGGGCCAAGGGCAGCGCAATGAATCTGCATGATTCCCAGCTACAGTTAATTGAGCTAACTGTAAAGTAGTTGTAAGCTTTTGTTTAAATTGCTCAAAGTTGTTGCAGCTCAAGTTGTTGGCAAAAAGGGCTCGAGGGACAACAACAGCGAATGACAAGTGAAACTAAGTTGTTTGGATAACAATAGAAAACAAATCTGCAAGCAAGTGAAGAGTTAAATTCCACTGATAAAACTGTTGATGGCACCATAAAAAAGTTTCAATGCAACGCAGAGAGAGTTTGTTGTTCGACCGGTTAAGTCAATAAGGCTCAACAATGTTGCAGTAGATCGACAAGTTTAGTTCGTTTGTGGAATGTTTGATGCGAAACTCGAGAAACTCTTTCGATCTGAGATTCTTAGTTGTTAAAATGCTAAAAGTATTTAAATTAGTGAACTCCATGAAGTAACATATTTTATTTTGCTTGTTGGAATGAATTCAGCTCGCCTAAAAGGGTCTCTACGAGTAGACCATTAGATATTAATTATTGTAATCAAATGGGAAATTTAAGCAGATGAGTTTTACTGAGTTATTAAAATGTTAAAATAGTTTAATTCTTTGTATTAAAATACTTTCTTTTGTTTGTTGAAATAAATTCAGCTTGGTGAAAGGGTCTCTAATAGTCGAATGTAGGCGATGGAATATTGTAAACAAATTGGAAACCTAAGCAATGACTGTTTGAGTTCCTTTAACTAAATATTTTCAAGTTGTGTGACAAGTAGTTAACTTAAACAGCTGAAGCTTTCACTTTCCTTATGATGAACTTTCTTCTCACTTACAATGTGACTAAAGAGAATCTATATATGTTTCTGTTATATGTTTTATTGGCACAACAGGGTCTCTGCTAGTCGCATAAAATTCCCTTTCAATTATTAGCTATTCATTCTTCGATTATCTACTTCCAATCCACAGAAATTACTTTGTGCGCAAGCGACTCTCAAAGGGGCCCAACAAGATTGTGCTATCGCCCAATGACTTTGTGTTTCCGGTGGATTCCCGTCGGGTAAGCCAAACAGTTTAACCCAGCGTTTAGGGCCGGATTAATTGGGCTTTTGCAGGTGGACGAGGGCATTGAAGCGATGCTCTGCTGCTGGCTGCAGCAGCTACAGGAATTCGGTGGTCCCGAAGTGGATAAACCGGATTTGCTGAAGGGTTCCATTGGCTCGCTGAAGAACCTGGGCTTTGTGATACCTGGCGCAGCGGCACCCGGCAACAATACTGGCGCCATCGCCGCAGCAACAGCCGCTGCTGCGGGAACAACAACCACAACGGCAACGGTGAATGGCAAAAGCGTCTCATCGGCCACAGGCAGTTTGGCGCGGCATAATCCGGCGCATTTGGATATGAGAGCTCGGTACAATGGCGATCTGGTGCAGCTCAAGGAGATACATTTGAATGGCTCTGCGGAGCTGCGCTCCAAAGCCATGGATCTGCTGGTGATGGCGCATGGACTGCGACACGAGAACATTAATCCCCTGATTGGCTGGCTGTCGGATCCGAATCGCACGGCCATGGTGTTTGACTATTGTTCGCGTGGCTCGTTGCAGGATGTGCTGATCATGGACGAGATCAAGCTGGACTGGTCCTTCCGGCTCAGTCTGCTCACGGATCTAGTCCGCGGCATGCGCTACTTGCATGCCTCACCACTCAGAGTACATGGCGCTCTGACCTCCAGGAATTGTGTGGTTGATGCACGTTGGGTGCTCAAGATCACGGACTATGGCTTGAATAGCTTTTACGAGGCGCAGGGCATATCGCCGGGACCACGCAGCGCCAAGGAGCTGCTGTGGACGGCACCAGAATTGCTGCGCACCATGAAGACGCATCAGCAGCAGCATCATCATCATCATCAGCACGGACGCATTCAGCTGGGCACCCAGCTGGGCGACGTCTACTCCTTTGGCATCATTATGCAGGAGGTTGTCGTCAGAGGCGAACCATATTGCATGCTGTCGCTCTCGCCCGATGATATCATTGCGAAAATCAAGAAGCCACCGCCGCTGATACGACCATCGGTGTCCAAAGGCGCTGCCCCACCGGAGGCCATCAACATAATGCGACAATGTTGGGCCGAACAACCAGACATGCGTCCCGACTTTAACTCGTAAGTTGTCCACCCAATAAATTCTCGAAATCATAACCAAAATTTGAGAGCCAAACAATCGAACAATAAATTTCGAATAAATTAATATGCAATCACTCTGTTAAGAACAATTTTAGATGTTATGTTTAAGTCAGCAGAGCAAAATCGCACCTTTTTTTTAATACTGCATTCTTAAATATAAATTCTTTCCCCCTAGTGTCTATGAGCGCTTCAAGATGCTGAATCATGGACGCAAAGTGAATTTTGTGGACACCATGTTCCAAATGCTCGAGAAGTACTCCAACAATCTGGAGGAATTAATCAGGGAGCGCACCGATCAACTGGACATTGAACGAAAGAAGACTGAACAACTGCTGAATCGCATGTTGCCAAGGTAATTCAATCAATTCAAAATTGATCTTAAGTAAATAATTTAATATTTTCAATTTGACAGCTCTGTTGCTGAAAAGCTTAAAATGGGCCTGGGTGTCGATCCTGAGGAGTTCTCCGATGTCACCATCTACTTCAGCGACATTGTTGGTTTTACAACAATCGCTGCCCATTGCAGTCCCGTTCAGGTGGTGGACTTGCTCAACGATCTCTACACCATATTCGATGCCACCATTAACGCTTACAATGTCTACAAGGTAAGGGCATTCAAGTCTCACAAAATGAGCATACAAGTATTATAAATAAATTCTGAAAATTGTATTCCAATTGAATAATAAACTTGAATGTTATTAAATAAGCAGGCAGACACAATGTTAAACTTAACAGCTGTTATTAAGCATTCGACGTTTCTATTATCCAGGTGTCAATGTTAATAACATTTTTAGATGTTCTGTTATTTAGCATTCGGCGTTTCTGTTAACCACACAATCTTGCCATACGACTGTTATGTTATTAACATGTCTGAAAATGTTAGCAAAACAAAGTCATAAAGTTTTGTTATATTATGTTCCCTACCGCGTATCTCAAAGTTGAATGCTCTCGATTAAAGACTAATCCCCTCTTGTTTAGGTGGAGACCATTGGCGACGCTTACATGGTCGTGAGTGGACTGCCCGTGAAAATACCCGATCATGCCGAGCAGATTGCTACGATGGCGTTGGATCTGCTGCATCAAAGCGGACGCTTCAACGTCAAGCATCTGCCGGGTGTGCCGCTGCAGCTGCGCATTGGGCTCCACACTGGACCTTGCTGCGCCGGCGTCGTGGGTCTCACGATGCCGCGCTATTGTCTCTTTGGCGACACCGTCAACACGGCCTCGAGAATGGAATCAACAGGTGCATATAGTAATACATTTGACTCACCTTGGCAGGCATTAATGTTTCCCTCTGCAGGCTCCTCGTGGCGCATTCACATGTCGCAAGAGACGCGCGATCGTCTCGAGGCACGCGGCGGTTACTCGATTGAGCCGCGCGGCCTCATCGAGATCAAGGGCAAGGGCATGATGAACACGTTCTGGCTGCTGGGCAAGAAGGGCTTCGACAAGCCGCTGCCAATGCCGCCGCCCATTGGGTAAGCTCACTAAACACACAATTCACTTAAATCACACGTTTTATTAATTGCTGCACTCCGTGAAATACAATTTACGCACAAATTAAAGAGGACAATGCAAAAAGCTCACCAATTAAATCGATAGATTTGCATTATCGGTATCCATTTTGCAATTTGGTATTTTTGCACAAGTCTTATCGTTATCGATACACTGATCATTGATAAATAGCAAAAACTGGCAACGCTGCCAAAATTCAACAGGCGAAAAACCATTTTTTATTTAATTGATTGCATTATATTTATTTAAAATGATCAACAAAAATTAACATATTTAATAAAATGTATTAAATTTATATCTTTTGCACGCCATCTTGCAGCGAGTCGCATGGGTAGGTGAAGCACTATAATATCCCGACTTGTTAACTAATCTTTGCTTTCACGCCTGCAGTCTGGATGAATCCCTCATACGCAACTCCATCGGGCTGAAGGCGCAGGCAAATAAATCGCGCACCAGCACAAATCCCTCGTCCTCGCAAAGCAGCTCGCTGGCCGGCGAATCCGTGGAGGTAAAAGTGGAAATCACACCACCCACCAATGTGGACATGGGCTCCAGCAACCTGCCCAACTCCTATTCACTGGACTCGAACTCCACCAACACCATCAGTCCCAATACGACGCTGTGCCCCGAGTTTCCCAACAAAACGCCCAGCAGCACAAGTCCGCAGTCCCGCAAGCTCTCCGAGCTGACGCCCGACAGTCTGTTGAACCCGAACACCTTCAATCGCTTGCCCAACTCGACAGGCGGCTCCAGTTCGCGGCTATACAAGAAGATCGAGGAGATGATGGATCTCAGCTCACCGTACAATCACTACAAATGCCTCAGTCCCAGCGAGAGCAATCTCACGCAGTTCTACGACGGCAAGTACATGTATGGCAATAATCCGCCTGGTGGCCATGCGGCTGGTGCCAATGGACCTGGCAGCGGCGGTTGCTCGGTGAGCGGCAGCACCTCGAAGTTCGACAGCAAGCCGGGCTCCAGTCGCCTGCTGCGTCGCCAGTTCAGCCTAGATCGCGACGATCAGCAGTCGAAGGTGGAGCAGCAGCATCAGCATTCGCTGCAGGCCAGCAACTATGCGGCCCTGTTACATGCCAGCAAGAACTCCATGCTGGAGATACCAATGCTCCATGACACGTCGCGCAGTCCCAAGGGCACCTTAAGTCGAGTGCACAAACAGAACTCTTCATCGATTGCCCAGGATCTCGAGAAGATTGAGGAGATACCGCTGTCGCCGGCCTCGTCGCAGCATCACAGCAGCCTCGACAGCAATCTGAATCGCAGTCCGCCCTCCACACTGGAGGCGCAATCGCCACCGTTGCCCGCCATGTCCTCAGCTGCTGCTCCGCTCAGTCCGCCGCTGCTCTCGGCTCCCACGTCGCCAGCGCCGTCGCGCACCTTGAACGGAATGCACGCTCACAGCCTGAGCAGCAGCAACAATAACAATAACAGCAACAGCAGCAGCAGCTCGAATGCCACACAGCACGAGACCTCGCAAAGACCCGGCCCGGAGATTACGCTGAATGTGGAGCAGCTGTTGAGCAGATAGGGCACGGTCTAGGCCCCCATGGGCCTAGTTACTCATGAAAGCTTTAGTAATTTTGGTGTGTTGTGATTTGTGGAAAGCAAAGTACCTCGATGCATGCAACAAACTTGGTTCCAGCTGCAAAATGAAAGTACAATTTAGTTGAGGATTAGTTCAAATTCCATTAACTATCTAGTCAATGTGTAAACGGCAATTTGACCCATTAAAATACATATAAAATTTATTTCAAATCCCTTTATAATTTTCCCAACAGAACGGAATGAACATCAAATTAAAGTAAATTATAATATTATATTTCAATTATATAAAGTTCCCCGAATAATGCTAATGGGTTAAATACGCCGCAATATATTTGTACCGATCTTAAGTATTAATCCATTCGTGTAAGTCTAATCAAAAGTACATATATTAAATAATTAATCAAGTGCATGCAACTCCTGAACTGAAGCAACTAAATAAGCGTAATCAAAAACTATATCTGATCTGAACTTTTGGGGCTGATTCTTTCATCCACTCTACATTCTACACATAAAGTTCCTTTCAATAAAATATAAAAAGATGTCAGTATGTAAACAACGTTGATACTGTCATGAAATATTTAACAAAACATATTATCAAATAAGAATTATATACGTGAATTTAGTTTTCTAAAGACAATCGTTATTAATTTTATAAAAAACAAAAACCAAAAAACAAATGATGGCAGATAGAACGTGAGAAATGAAAGTAATTGATCGACAGTAGTTGATCTTTTCGTCTGTACTTTTAAGAATTTTGTAGCAGCTCTATAATAGACTAGTCGGATTGTAAACTACTCATCCTCTGTGTCAAGTATTAACTGATATTAAAAATATATATATATCTATACTTACATTTATTTGAAAATAAAATAAAACATAAATCAAAAATATCAGTTATTAAATGGTAAGGATATAGCAAATTCAACCGGAATATAATTCAAATTTAAATCGATCCCACTAATGCAACACTTTTATAACTTACATATGTAGGTCTAGCTCTAAGATCAAACCAATAAATTATTCTTAATTTCTGGCATACTACTGCAGCATTAATAATTCAGCAGCATTCAGTTATTTAATTTAATTGCATTTTTAGTGGCTACTCGAATAACGACAGCAACCAATGTCAATTAAGTCAAAGCCCAACAAACCAATAAACTATTCAGCAGTTTTTTTCATTTTCCACTTCATTAATGCAAACACATTTATTCATATTGATTAAGTTGACCTCTGGTGGTTGTCGCTTCATATTTGTGCTATTATTTATTCAAATAACTTTAAAGTTGCCCCAGAATATATGAACAGTAAATCAAAAACCATAAAAAAAAACGTTTGAGTAAATAAATGGATATTTATTATTTAAAATGCCGTTTTGTATATGCAACTTATGAGGAAAACCAACTTAAAATAGGTGAGTTTATCGAATCAATTATTTGGTTTGTACTGTACTTTTGAAAAATAACCGAAATGGGAGGAGATAGAGCGATGGCTTTTTGATCTGGCGATCTGGCAGCGCTGAAACGAGCCTCAATAAGACTGGGCACATCGCTGTTTTCCTAAGCTTTTTGTCACCATACGTACACACTTTTTGCTGGCATCTTAATTCAAAGCCGTTGTTGCTTTTGAATAATTTTAATTTCTTAAATGCATTTACATTGTAACATAATATTGCAATGCTGGCATGTCAATTATAAATTGTAATTTAAAATGCAATTTCACAGCAATGCTTGTAATTATACAGAATTTATTAATAAGCCCTTAATCATGCATGTTTATTAAGTAACCAGAGGATGAACTCAATCAATTTGTTTAATTTATGAATGATTAAAACAGCAATAACTCAATTTTATATTCGGCTTTAAATTGTATGACCATGAGACGTAAATTAAGACATGCAAACAATGCGAACAAACAAATATTTCAAAAGGGGATTTCCCTGATGAATTTAAAATCTTAGCTAGCGACAAGATGAAATTGCAGCATTGGAACATTAGAAATAACTTTAAACAAACAACCTGCACAAATTATTGACTATTTAAATGACGTCTTTGAATTTAAGATTTGTAGAAAATTTAGTTAATCCGGATTCCTTATATAACCCCCGATAAGAAAGATTTTATACTTTACTCTCTGACTCCTACGACTTCATTTACTTATTAAAATTGAAATTATGTTATTTATTTCCCGTCGCATTTTCACATTTCTCTTAAGTTGTATGTTTTTATTATTGGAAGTGTGTTTGAGTGCAAACAGTGTATTTGTGTGTGTTTGTGTGTACTTGTGTGTGAGTTTATGTTTGTGGCTAGCTCAAGGAACGGTCTGCTCGTCTTCCATGTAGTACCTAAATAACTGTTATTCGTCCTCCTCCTTGTCCTTGCGATGCGATTTCTTCTTGTCGCTGCGACTAGACGACGACCCAGAAGCCGATGAGCTGCTCTGTTTGCTGCTTCGTTCGCTGCGGTCCTTTTCGCGGGACTTGGATTTCCGACGACTCGACTTGTCGCGGGATCGGGAGCGTGCCTCACGCCTTGAGCTCTCCTTCTCCTTCTCCTTATCTTTCTCCTTGTCCTTGTCCTTATCTTTGTCCTTGTCCTTATCTTTGTCCTTCTCCTTGTCTTTGTCTTTGTCCTTGTCGCGTGACCGTGACTCTTTGTCACGATTGCTGCGATCACGATCGCGTTCCTTGTGATCGCGCTCCTTGCGCTTCTCCTCCTTCAGCATGTGCAGATAATCCTCAAAGTATTCCTCGCGATAGGCCGAGTCCAGGGCACGATAACGCGAATCCGTTTCGAATTTCTTCTTAATGTCATACCAGCGTGTGTGGCGTTCAATGTCGTGCCGCTCGCGCAGCATGTCCAGAAAGTCTTTGCGCAACTAAAAGTAGGAAAAAGGGTTGTGAGCTTAACGAGCAAGGTTTAAATGGACTTTAGGTTGCTCACCTGCTCCTTCTTCAGCTGTTTGTCCTTGTCACGACGCCTCCTCTCACGCTCATCATCGTAGCCATCCGATCTGCGATCCGAGGAGGAAGCTGAAGACAAATTGCTATTATTGCTGTTACCGCCCATGGGCATGCGCTGCTGTGGTCCCATATCTGCATAGAGCGAAAAGGTTCATATATAAAGAAACTACTTGATGGGTGCTAGCTACTCACTCATGTTGTGCGGCATCCGCATCATGCCAGGAGGCGGACCCATGGCTGCAGAAAAGAATAAATAAAACATGTATTAAAACTGAGGGTGGACGACTTTGTAATTAGGGAATGTAAGACTACATTACATGTTAAAAATCTGGACTAATTAATGCTTTAAAATTAATTTGCAACTTAGAACTAGTTTGTCTCTTTGATAAGCATTAATTGCAATATGATTTGTGTCTTGCTGTTCAGACTAATTTTTAATACGATCATATTTTGAGTACCTATAATTTTCAAACATATAAAAAAGGCTAAGACTCACCCATGTTGTGTGGCATGCGCATGTTGGGCGGCATCATGCCCGGCGGCGCGTGCTGACCCCGCAGCTGTGGTGGCGGTCCGCCCATCTGCGGTGGCGGCACGTTCATTTGCGGCGGCATTCCGGGCGGTCCGCCCAGCGGTTGATTGGGCGCCGACTGCTGCTGCTGGGATTGATGGTGAGCTGGACCCGGCGTCAGCTCCTTGATGCCCGTGGGCACCCAGCCGGCATTATCGTTGCCCCACTGCGACTCCTGCGTGGGCTCATACCCATAATCAAAGGGCTCTGGCTCGTGGAAGAAGGGCTCATCGGAGGCGCCAGGTGGCGGAAAATTGGGCGCCATGGGCCCAAGACCACCACGCGAATACTCGCGACATTCGGCCGTCATCACCTGGATGGCGTTCTCCTTGACGCCGCCCGTGGTGGAGATGGGACGCGGCGGACGCGCCATCATGCCCATGCCCGGCCGGGGCTGATGCTGCAGCATGGGCGGCATGCCCGGCGGGGGCATTTGCATGGAGGCGCCGCCGCCGCCATCGTTCAGCATTACCAGCGGCTGCTGATGATGATGCATTGGACCGCCGCCCATCCCCATGACGCCGCCCATCTGGCCACCGCCGCCTCCACCGCCACCTCCGCCGCCACCACCGCCGCTGCCATCGGCCAATCCCATGCCCTGATTGACGTTCTGGGTGAGACTCGCGAGGCCAACGCCGCTCTCGGCGACGCGGAAACGTTTCTGTCGCTCACAGTAAGCGCGCCACGTTTCCTCGTTGAAGCCATAGTTGAAGTAGTCGGTGATATCCGCACCTGGCTTGCGCCACGGCTTCTCCTCCAGCGAATCGATACTGAACTCGTGCACGGCGACGCCATTAATCGTGCCGGCGCCCTCGAAATCCTCGATGCTGAATTTACCCGCCTGCGCCGTGGGCTTCGCCTTGTCGCCCGCTGTGCCGCCCGCCAGCAGATTGGGACGCTGCTTTATGTTGTAAGTGCCGGGCGCCGACTTGATGTCCCCAATAACCACATTGATGTCATCATCGGAGTCGTCGTCGTCATCATCGTCGCTGCCGCTGCCGAGGCGCTCCTTGCGCAACGTCGTCAGCTCAGCCATATGCGCATCGGGATCCTCGTCGTCGTCGTCGTCCGCGTGCTGCAACTCATCCAAGTCCGCCAGCCCGGGATCGATGCTGGACGCCGCCGTCTTTGCCGCTTTCGCCGCCTTTGATGCCTTTGACGCTTTGCCGTCTGTGGTGTCGGGCAGCGCGTCTTCGTCCTCCTCCATTTCCTGCGCGGGATCCTCGAACTCCGCATACTCCATCATCTCCTCCTTGGGGAACGGGGGCAGCAGCAGCGCCCCTCCCGGCCCCGCAGCTCCCGCTCCCGGCTTCTCGCCGGTCACCGCGGCGAGCGCCTCGTGCTCCGCGGCCAAAGCGTCGCTGCCATTGGATATCTCGTTGGTCGTGGAGTCCGGATTCGAGCTGCCGTACAGCCAGCTCTCCTCATTTGTGTCATCCGCCATGCTTTTGTTGCGGTCTCTGTTTTTGATAAGCTTTGATTTGCTTTTCACAATCTAAAGATTTACAAATGCCGAGCGCAAAACGAGAGCTGAGGTAAACACTGTTTATTAAACTATGCAATAAAATCGGGGTTTTTAAAGTTGCGGCAGTTCGGTCACACTGCCGTAGTGCAAATTGTGGTGTTCCGCTGCCAAGTCGTGCCGGCTGTGGAACGTTTGGCAAACGGAACACTGCACAACAGCTGTTAACGTGGCGCGCGGCTGGAATCCATGAAACGCACGTTACTTTTTGTATACAATTAATGTCATTAAGAAAAATGTTTTTTATTAACAATATATTATGTTTTATTTATTTAGGAAATAATTTAAACATATTATTTGTATGAGGTGTAAATTCCATTCATTAATTATCATTAATTTAGTAATGCAGTTGTATTTATATTTATAAAATGTAAATGTAACTATCATAAATACATTTTTAAATTTAAAACTGCATGAATTACTAAATTATTTGCTGCTTAATTTAAAAAAATTGAATTATTGAATAATTGAAAAAAAATAAATATCAAATTGGTGTTTTTTGCTTTATATTTTGTATTTTATTTTTAAATATTTGATCAATTTTTTGTAGTTAAAGCGTTTTCAAAATATCACTGACAACATTGCGGAACATGCAGGTCAACGCACAGTCGTAACGCCGCAGGCCAAGTTGACGGAGCCCCAGCAGCAATTGGCCAAAACGCAGCCAATGCGAGCGATGCAGAGTGTAACGGGCCAAGGCACAAAGGGCGCCATTGGCATGGGACTCCAGGATGAGCGCATAATCCGCATTCAAGGCGAGTTCTGGAGAAGAAATGAAAGACTAATTCACTGACTGAACTAAGAACGGGGAGCCTAATCAAAATAGTTGCTAATATTTCACGCACCTTTGCGACTCAGGATCAGCGTCTCTAGAAAGTTGAGCTCCATGACGTCGGCGCGTAGCTGCTGCGCCTCCGAGAGCAGCAACTTGAGCTGCGAATCGCCGCAGCCCTCGATCATGGCGCTAATGTCCAGCGACCAGTGCGAGGCACGCAGTATGAAGCACTCGCTCCAGACCACCTGCAAGATGACGTCCTGCTGATCACGCGCCAGCAGCCGGAACTGTTCGTTAAGCTTCGCCTGACGCAGACAGGTGACCAGAATCTGGGCGAGGATTTGAAAGTGCAGCGCCTGACCAGCTGGGGATGGAGATGCAGGCGGCGGGGAGACAAGCTGCAGCTGTCGATGATGTGGATGATTATGATGACTGCGTGGACCGCGCTCCTCCTGCACGGCAGCTACGTTCATCCCGACGGCCAGGCAGCGCTTGAAGCGACAATAGGGACACCAATTGCGACGCGCCTTATCCACCACACAGTTGCCTTTGACCGCAATGCAGGCATAGTGATTGCCTTTGCGGACGCTGCGCTTGAAGAAGCAGGAGCAGCCATCGCAGCAGGAGACGCCGTAGTGCTTGCCGGAGCTCTGGTCGCCACACACCTGGCAGGCGTTGTTTTGATTGTAGATCGAGAGCAGCGACATGAACAGAGCGAGAATTCCGAATAAACTGAGCATTGATGGCCAGACTATTGGCGGTTTTATATAAATAGCGCAGCGATGGACAAATGATATGCAAATCAAAGACACTTCATGTTAACATGATTTGTGGTTTTTTATTTATTTAACGCCCAGCAGAAGCGCCAAGCGAGGATTGCCAGGAATATTTCAGCGATGGGGGCGTAACGTGTCAAAAGTGACAATCATCGGGGCAAAAGCAGCGTGTTAACAATTTGTAAACAATTATTGTTTTGCTCTATGATTGGTCAGCGTCGTTCGCCACTCAAAATGTCCTGGCGAGTCCTCTGAACTGACGTTTTGTGTAAATAAAAGAAAGCGTCGAGTAACATTTTCACAATTAGGGGTTGCTGGCACACTTGTGGGAAGAGTTCAATACCTATAACTGTAATTGGGCATTGTTGTCTTATCAAAATACTTAATTGATTGTTAGTTAAGTTGGTTGATTTTTGCTTGCAACTTAAATTTAAATTTAAATCTTGATAACTAAACTTCAGTTGGAAACTGGCTGCTAACATAAGTAGGTAAGCAGAACGGCTGCTGTATTCATTGTAATTACTACTTAGCCACAAGCATAATACAAGACAAGCCCAGCATTAAAATTGGATTTAAAACACATTTGAATTGAATTGCCGTTTTAAATATTTGAAATTGACGACTCCGATCAATTTAAACATTTTGCGATTAATCGATAACAGTCATTAACAGTTCTTGCGGGGCATCAACAGCATTCTGTTACAGATATGTTAGCGCACTACTATCATTTATTGCGTTTGCAACTATTTATATGTTTACATAAAATGTAGCTCGTTTATTTTTTTACCTTTGTTATAAATATAACACAAACCAAATAAAAACAAATTAATTACAGAAATGTGGTAAGCTCCCATTAACATTTTAGCAAACTGTTAAGTGTGACCACTTATTGGTATATTTGTCGCCGTAAAATAGGCATAGTTGGAAATTGAGCCATTGGTCACGGTGGTCGCCATCCGCTTGCGATCCACTTTGTCATGTTTTTTGTAAAAAAAAATAATAAAACAATTCGCAAGCAACGTTTTGTAAAATAAAATGTAAGCTTCTCGTATTGCAAATAAGCGGCACAAACGCGCGCGTCTAACGGCAAGCAACGAAACAAACCGTATGCAAAGTGGTGTGTGTGTGTGTGTTGGAAAAAGAAAGAAAAAGAATTTTTTGTTTGGTCGTCGTCGCCTGCTGCGGTTTTTCCTCTCTCTGCTGCTGCCGCTGCTGTCGTCGGCCATTAATAAAGCAGCAACTACAACTAGTGAAAACGCGAAAAAGACGACGACGTCAGCGTCTCAGCAGGCTGTGTAAGCAAATAATGTGCAGTGAAGTGTTCAACTGAGGCAACAACAACAACATAAGAAGAGGAGACAACTACATCAAGTAATACAGTTGGGAATTAACAGGGTGTCGCTGCCAAGAAACATACCTGCAGTGAGTGCTTGCGTTGTTGTTGTTATTTCATTCATAAAAACGTCGTTCGGATTCCAATTGGTAAAGAGTGCTGCCAAAGCAATACAATGCAGCTGTTTTGGCAGCACTTAAACTCACACACACGTACACGCACACATATGCATTGATTTTTCCAAACGTGGCCAGAGGAAAACGGCTCAAGTGGTTT
Source organism: Drosophila ustulata (assembly GCA_035047365.1). Classification (NCBI taxonomy): domain Eukaryota; kingdom Metazoa; phylum Arthropoda; class Insecta; order Diptera; family Drosophilidae; genus Drosophila; species Drosophila ustulata. Next base: position 29,172,151 of record JAWNPT010000094.1, read on the forward strand.
TTCATTTTTGAGATTAACGCAATGCTGATGTTCCATTTCCAGTTCGGTGTAAAAATAAACCGCCCCCTCCTCAAACCAACTTCTCTCCCACTCGCTTCTGCAGCAGCAACGTAGGAAAAATGTCAACAAGCGTGCATACAGGGTGCCATGACCCCTCCCCCTCCACTCCCCCAACCCCAGACGCACGTGCATCGTGAAGCGCCAGCAATGCAAACAACTAAAATAACAAGAACAAGCAAAACGTGCCAAAGCGCAGCAAATAAAAATACACACACATACACAAACAGACGTAAACGTAACTGTAAATGCATGTAACACAATCATGAATATACACATGTAAATCCCTGTATGTAATAATTTTAATGCTAGTATGGCCACACTTTACAGTCAATTTGGCATTTGACGGTTAGCGGCCCTTTAATACTGTTGTTGTTGTTGTTGTTGTATTTGTTTAGACCGGACAGGTAAAAAACGCAAAACGGAAAGCAAAGCGCCAAGTTGCAACTGAATAGGAAAAAGGCAAAGACAAAAAAGTAAAGAGAAATAGTAGAAGACACATTTCCGCCCGGTAGCGAACACAAACCAAAATAGACAACAACGCACAGTGGGGCGAGACAGATTTGGCAACTATCGTAAAGTGGGCAATAAAAATATTATGTTATTGATAACATGATGCATAAAAAAATAATCTACAATTTATTGGATTTTTGTTGTATATTATTTCCCTTCAATAATATGTTGTTTACTTCATATAATGTTATAACTCATTATTTAATAGAAAGGGACTAATAGCTTGTACTGTTATTATCACAACATATTATTATCTCGATAATTTAAAAAAAGTATACATATTAATGATTGGACACTCAGGATAGAGTGTTGCTTTTCTGTATTTTTACACCATATTCATATTTTTTAAGAACAAAAGGAAAACTCAAACATATTAATTATTTATCACATTTATGGTTTTCGCTCAAAAGTCAAGTGTAAATATTTAATTTGATGCAATTGAATATTTATTGAAAAATAATTTGGAACGTTTCCATATTGCACTGACAGTGTCGCTGTCGTTACCTTTGTTGTTGTCTTTCGCATATGCGTGTCTACACGTGTGTGTGTGCTAGTGTGTGTGTGTGTATGTGTTTGTATGCTTGTGGCTTCTCGCAGCACACTCAATGCACTTGTAGTTGTTGTTATTGCAGTTGTTTCTTTTTCAAATACTCTGCAGCAATAGGAGCAAAAGGTTATACTAGTTTACATAAACTACCAGTAAACAAACTGTATTAAGCAGGCTGTTAAACACACTTGCAGGGTATTTCTTAGTGTCAGCAGATTTACTTTTGTATTGCACCTATAAAGTACATGTGTGTGTGTGTGTGGCCCACTTGAGCAGACGCTGAGGGGGAAGTCCAGGGGAGGGGGAACTGTTCGTCTGCCATTCTGCAGCACTAATCTGAATGCCGCAAGTGTTGTTGAGTTTCCTGTGGCGCTGTCGCTCATTAGGGAATAATTTGCATTAGCCGCGTTGCAGTAAAAACACACATACATAACACACATAAGATACATACATATATACATTTTTTATTGATTTTACTTGAACTTCAACAACAGGCACAAAAATACAACAGCAGCGAACAGACAAAATTTAACCCAATTCTTGGCGCCCACTCACCGCACTCAGGAAATGTTTGGAGTTGCCGACATCGACCAATTTTTACCTATCGACACAATGTTCGTCATCGCTTAGCTCTCTCTCGCTCTCTTCCCCTCTTTCAAACATACGAAATACGGAAAGAAAAAAAATACATCTTGTTGTTTGCTTATAATTTTCACACCCCAGCCCTACATAATGCATAGTTGTTGTAGTATTTGCTGCTGCTGCTGTTGCATTGACTTTTTGACGCTTGACGTTGATAAATGAATCATAAAAGCAGCGCAGTCAACGCCACTGACACCGGCAAGCGCCTAAGAGTGGAAGAAAGAGAGAGAGCGAGCGTATTGCTCTCTCGGGGTATCATATGGTTTATTGTTTTTGGTTCGCTGCCCACGCAATAAAGCTCTCTTAGTATTTTCTTTAGTTTGAAATTCAGATAAGTGCTAATCGATAACAGCTGTGGCTCTTGTTATCGCACATTTGTGCCGTTTATGTTGTTGCCCACGATCATCGTGTCGTGTCGTGGCTCTCTCCTTTCCTCTCTCTCGTGCTCAGCTCGCTCTCTTGTTGCTGCTGCTGCTCTGCCGGGCAGTGGCAGTGACACTCAAAGCGAGTCCAACTGGCAGTCAGAGTCAGCTCGTCACTCGGCCCATATTCATATCGATTGTTGTTGTTTGTTGTCGTTCGTTGCAGCAACAAAAACAAAGAAAAACCGAACGAAAAAAAAACCAAAATATTGTGTGGGTGTTTTTAACCATTTTCAAAACAAAAACAAAATTGATTTTTTGTGTGCCAAAAAACCCAAAAAAAAAAAAAACCAAAATCAAATTGAGAGCAGACAATTTTAAAAGTGATTTTGCAGATAATCATAAAAAAACACTGCGAAAAAACGAGACAAACATTAAGTAGAAATAAGCAGAATTCACTGAAACAAGCGGCGCGCTATCTATATAAATATGAGCAGACAATCATATAGAGCGCTCTATATAGTATATATACAATGTGACATATAATATACAGACTTACAAATGAATATATAGGCAATATACTTATAATTCCGTTGATTTTATTATGACAAAGCTAAAGTTGTATGACGTATATGCAATAAGTAAGAAATATAAACGAAGAAGCAAAGCAACCGTAGAAAGCTAGTTAGATAAGCACTGTTGGAGATAAACATGCCCCTGTCGCTGTCCCTGCCCTTGAAGTGACGCATTTTCCAGTGCATGAAATCATATGTGGTTTTAAACCAGCCACCGAAAGTAATGATTGTTTTTATGAATTAAAAAATAAAACACCCGGAATATAATTGGAACAAAATATAGAATAGATTTGTATATTTCAATTTATGAAATTATTTAAAACTAATCATAAACCGAAAGAAATGATTGTTTTTTAAATACAAAAATGAAACACCTGGAATATAATTGGAACAAAATATACAAAAGACTTGGGAATTAACATTTATGAAATCATTTAAAATAAATCATAAACGTTGGAGAGAAACATGGAAAAATATTTTTTTTTTCATTTAATTTGTATAGAATAAAAATTGATAAGACTAAAAATATAATGAATGGTGTATGTTTCAGACAATTGCTTAAATTGTGATTCCGATTTTTAGTTGCAGCTGTTTTGCCATTATCAAACGTAAGAGACAAACGGCAGCCAGATGTCCAGCGAGGAGGATAAACCACCGGCGCCCCCAGTGCGTCTCACCAGCAATCGTGGCGGCGTTGGCATCGAACGTGTTCCCATTCCCGGCAGCGGAACTGGCGTCGGCATGGGCGATGGCCAGCCGGTTGATATGCGACCGTTGCCCAAGGGTACGTTGTGGATGCAGTGGTTGATGTGGTTGGCATTGTTGAACCGTTCTCTATATTTATTTGCAGAGCCGGATGATGCGGATCGGAAGAACAAGAAGACGCTGAAGAACAAGATCAAAGGATCGAAACCATCGCATATGGATTCCAAACCAAATATCTCGTATCCCACAAACTTTGAGCATACCGTTCATGTGGGATTCGATGCAGTCACCGGCGAGTTTACGGTAAGTTCGTGTCGGATTATTTGATTATATATATGTTCATATATATGCATTGAGGTACTTTATCGTCTGCTTGCTTCTTGGCCTCGCATTCATTATTTTCGTTTTTTTTATGGCAAACAAAAAACATTGTGAATTTTCTATTGCCAATTTCTTAGTTTTTTATTTGTTGTTTCTTTTTTTTTTTGCGACCTCCATGTGATAAGCTTTAAATACAAAGAAAACAACACTTAAACATGCATCGATTCACCACAAATACTCAGATAACGCTTTGAAGTAAAGTAAACATTCTGATTAACCAACTCTGCGAAAGTGTTAGATAACGTCGTCGTTACGGTGGGAAATCGACAAATTCCAAGACAATTAATTTATGTGTAATAAACTCAATATATTATTCAGCAAATGAAGCGTTGTAATGTGATAAGATCGTAAGCTTTTGTTGTGTCTAGAGAAATGAATTCAAGGAAATGCATAAAAGCTTATGATTACATTTATCCATAGTTTTTGAAAAAACAACAGTATAGTTTAAGATCTGAAAAATCAAATAAAAAATAAGCTTTAAGCTTTTGGAAAAGCAAAGAACCAATTTTAAATACAAATCTTAAATGCATTTGACTTCAAATTGAAGTTTCCAAACTTTTTCCTTGGATTTTAAGGGAAGCTCAAAGCTGTTTACAGCGACCAAAGCATTTGTAAGATATAACTTTAGTTAACTCCACAAGCCATTCATAAGTATGTTCGATTTATGCATATTGTTTTTCCCCCCCATTGAAAACTACTTAAGTGTACATTATGTTTGTCTTTCTCTCTCTCGCGAAATGCTCTATATCAATTTTGTATTATTCATTATAATTTCAAGCTGCCAATGAAAGTAAGTAAACGCCACGACTAAAGCAAACGGAACTTGCCTTCATTAGTTTTCTAAGCGAAATTCCAAATCAATCATCTGTTGTTCATGTTGTTCTTACCCCATTCTTTGTGTTCTGAGATCGGCCCTTCTTCCATAGTTACCATTTGATTTTAAGATTTCAACTGTTTCTACACCACACTACACTACTCCCAACTAAACACTTTTACTGATGGCTGAGCTTAATAAACGTAGTTCAGAAGCTTTTAGTCGCTGACCCCCGAATATATATCCAATCCAAGCTTAATCCCTCTCTCTTTGTGTGCGCTTAGCTTAGCTGAGCTTCTTTTACAATGTATTCTACGAAATCTGGTTTACTAATGAGGCATTTCTGCATTTTACAGGGTATGCCAGAGGCATGGGCGCGTCTCTTGATGAACTCGAACATCAGCAAGCAGGAGCAGAAGAAGAATCCGCAGGCTGTGCTCGATGTGCTCAAATGGTTCGACAATACGACCAAACAGAGGCCAAGTTCCAAGTACATGACAAATGCCATAACGACGCATTCAGGTAAAGTCTGCTCTGAATGAATTCAACTGCGAATCTTCTTGTTAATCGTGTGTCCCTTTAGCAGGATCTTCGTTGAGTCGTGTGAGCAGCAGCAGTCCGAGCAGCACGCCCACAGACTCCGAGCTGCATGGCTCAAATAGTGGCGGCAACTTGATTGGCGTCCAGCTGGGCAGCATGACGTTGGGTCCCAATGCCAACAATGTCTCTGCGGCCGGCCAAATGCTGAGCAATCACTATCAACAGCAGCAACAGCATTTGCTGCAGCAGCAACAGTTGCAACAGCACCACCAGCAGCAACAGTTGCATCAGCATCAACAACAGCAGCAGCATCAGCATCACATTGGCCTCAGTCAATCGCATTCGTATAACTTTGGTGGCCACACCGCCTCCTCATCCACATCGCAACATTCATCTGCCAATGAGGACGATATGTTGGGTCCGGTGCCACAACAGCAGCCGCCGCCGCCGCCAGTGGCATCGCGGCCAGAGCGCACGAAGTCCATCTACACGCGACCCATTGAGGAACTGCAGCCAATTGTGCCGGCTCTGCCCGTGGCACCGGCAACCACGCCCACAACGCCACTGCAAAACCATAAAACGACGGCGGCGGCATCACCTCTGTTGCTCAACAATGCCACAACGACGCTGGACAAGAACAAAAACAATGCAAGTAAGTGATGATGGTGCCAAGCTTGAAGCTTTTAGTTGTAGTTAACAGCTGCCGCCCCCAAAGAAGCTCATTGCAGCGATAGAGTTTGATATGCTCCGAGATTAAACGTTGTCTGCTTGAAACGAAAGAGTTTCGAATAATAAATTTCCAATTCGAATTTTCAGACACCTTTCTATAGCATTGGTATTATATTGAAATCATCGTGAAATAATTGAACAAATATATCTAAACATGTAGCTCGTTATTAATGAAAGAATCCATTTGGGTTTTTTCAATAATTGCAGCCCATTTGTCAGCTCATTTAAAATTCTTCAATGAAGTAGCAACCCTTATAAAACCTTTCCAATTACAGCTATTGACAACTAATTAGAAAGATACATATTTCTGTATGAATTTTGTATATGTTGAGCTTATTTGCTTATAAAGTAGTTATTTAATTTAATAATTATAAAGACTTATAGACTATAAACTTTATATTTACAAAAATTATGACAACATTTAAATAGGTAATTAAGTGGAAGCAATTTCACTTGATGACTTTTAGAAAAAACAAAGTGTTTAATTTAATTCCCGAAATAATTTCGTACTTTTCTCAATTATTATTAATTATTTTGGACACTAAATATGCATAAAATAGCTTAGAAGTTATTCTTAATTTATTTAAATAGCGTTTTCATTTAATTATTACTGCTGCAAGGGCCTTTAGTGGCTTCGGCAATGATTCGAAGATGCTTTCCGTTTTGTTGTTGTTTTAGTTGAGTTGTCGAACCGCAATAATGCCATCAATCATGTGTAATGTGTCTAATGTTATTGTTCTATATATATATATATTTGTATCGCCTCTGTGTTCTGTTCTGTTTTGAAATTGCTTTAAATTGTGCTGCTAAAAAAGAAACAGCGGCAGCAGGAGACAGCTCCACAGTAGCAGCAGCAGCGACAGCAGCAGCAGCAACGACAGCGTCGTCGGCAGCAGTAACAACAACAGCAGCAGCTACAGCAACAACAACAACAGAAACAGAAGGCAGCGATACAGCAACAACAACAACAACAATAAGAGCAACAAAAGCAAGAGCAACATCTGCTACAACAACTCGTATTTTGTCTGCTATACCAAATGCTACTGCTACTAATTGTCCTCCCTCAACTACAACTACAATTTGTACTTCTGCTTCTACTTCACCCACAACAGCAACTGTTGCTCCTAGCAGAGAGGAGCAGCAGCTGCTCGCGTGCAATGCTGCAGCAATCGAAGCAACAGCAACAACGACTAATCACGACTCTTCTGCTTCCTCCTTTTCATCGTTCCCCTCGTTTCATGATGACGCAACGCCGCCGCTCTCTGCGAATGCCTTGCCCTCGATACACTGTCCCACGCCAACGTCTTCCGTGCGCAATTCCGCCATCGTTGTGGTCACCACCACACCTCCAACGCCTGCCACAGATCTATACCATGATCCGACGGCGCCCAACAATCTCAATGCCACACCAGTGGCGGGCACACAAATTGCGGTGCCGCAACAGGCGGCGGCGGCGGCAGCAGCAGGAGCAAATACGACGACAACAACGACAACGCGAGCCGCCAATGCCAAGAAGAAGAAAATGTCCGATGAGGAAATACTGGAGAAACTGCGCACGATTGTCTCGGTCGGTGATCCAAATCGCAAGTACACCAAAATGGAGAAAATCGGCCAAGGCGCCTCAGGAACCGTCTACACGGCCATCGAATCATCGACGGGCATGGAGGTGGCCATCAAACAGATGAATCTGTCGCAACAGCCCAAGAAGGAGCTGATCATCAATGAGATTCTAGTGATGCGAGAGAACAAGCATCCGAATGTGGTCAACTATTTGGACAGCTATCTGGTGTCCGAGGAGCTGTGGGTGGTCATGGAATATCTGCCCGGTGGCTCGCTGACCGATGTCGTTACCGAGACCTGCATGGATGAGGGACAAATTGCAGCCGTTTGCCGCGAGGTGCTGCAGGCGCTGGAATTTCTGCATGCCAATCAGGTGATTCATCGCGATATCAAAAGTGATAACATACTGCTTGGCCTCGATGGTTCGGTTAAGCTGACTGATTTCGGTTTCTGTGCGCAAATCTCGCCGGAACAATCCAAACGCACAACAATGGTCGGCACACCCTATTGGATGGCGCCCGAGGTCGTAACACGCAAACAGTACGGACCCAAGGTGCGTATACGCAATGTGCAATTTATCAAATTATATACAATTATTTTAAATTTGTTTTCAGGTGGATTTGTGGTCACTGGGCATAATGGCCATTGAGATGGTCGAGGGTGAGCCGCCGTATTTGAATGAGAATCCGCTAAAAGCATTGTACCTCATTGCCACCAACGGCAAACCGGAGATTAAGGAAAAAGACAAACTGACGGCAGCATTTCAAGACTTTCTGGATCAGTGTCTCGAAGTGGAGGTGGAGCGGCGCGCCAGCGCCATGGATCTGCTCAAGGTAACTCCTTGAATTCTCTACTCCAATCAACAGACATTAATTCAGAATAATCTTGTGTTTTGCAGCATCCTTTCCTCAAATTGGCGCGTCCATTGGCGAGTCTGACTCCTTTGATCATGGCCGCCAAGGAGGCAACCAAGGGCAACTGATTGACAACCAAGAAACAGCAGCTTATTTAACCATTACTAATGAATTACTATTATAAAAAGCAACAACAACAACAGCAGCAGCAACAACAACAACAACAACAAGAAGCAGAACAACAAAAACAACAGCAACAACAACCACAACAATAGCGATTATAAATGGGAAAGATGATAAATTATTAGTGATTATGATTATTATGATGATTATTTATATAAACGTATTTATATACATACACATATATACTTATTATATACATGCATACATACATTATTAACTATTGACACGAGAGAAGATTTCATTGAGCTGAGCAACATTAACACACACACACACACAACTTTCGTAGTTCAATTCACATTCAATTAAGATTCTTACTTATGTATTTGCCCACAACATTTTGCTGCTAATTTGTTATACCAAATTAACGGGGTATTTTAAATGCCTTTCAACTTTATTTCTAAACACAAAACAAACAAAAATCAATTCGATTAAAATTCATAAAAATCTATTCAAACGTCATTAATATATATTAACATAAACTACATTAAAAATTGGCATTTGCATTTAAAAGGTAAAACAAACCATTTAAGAAATAAAAATAATAATAAAACCTATTGATTACAACAATTGTATAAAGAAAAACAAACAAACCACACACAAAACAACAAACAGAAATTTATAATTTTGAAACTAGTTTTTATTCATTCTTTAGAAAAGAGAGAAATTCTTGCGCAAAACGCTCTAACATTAACTTAAAAAACTTAAGAGTATTATTTAACTGGTTCATTTTAAGACCTTTTTGGTCTTATTTAGATTCATACATTGCTTTAAATAATAAACAATTAAATATATATAAATATATATTTTTGTAATATGTGCTTGTCGATTTTCTTTTTGAATTTTGCGCCAGCTACCATTTAATTTACGCTTTTGCCTGTTCGTTTTGAGTTTCACAAAGTAACTAAACACACACTCACAAACACACACACACGTCAAATGCACCCTCTCAAAATCCTTTTTGTACTATGTCTGTGTATGTAGTTGTAAATCGTGTAATTGTAAAAGAGTTTACCATTATATTAGAAGAGCCTGTATTTTTCAAAACATCAATGCATACATTTGTGTGTGTGGAGAAGCAGAAAACAAATTGTAGCAATTTATTGAACTAATATTATAGACATAGCAAATAGATAAAGAAGCGAACCACTCGTAAACTGTTCAATAAATTGATAGTAGCAACTAAACAAAAGAAAAAGAATAACAAATAACTAGCAATTAAAAAATAGCTTGTAAAAAACAAAAACGATCGTGAACCATGAGAAAACCAGTTACTTTGTGCCTAACCAAAAACAAAACAAAACAAAATGAAAATGAAACAATTGAGCAACAAGAAGAACAACAATTAATTAATATTACATATTAATAGCAACTAACTGATATATAGAGTAAAACATAGTGAATCGATTAACATAGCACTTAGCGTAGAGCAGAGAACTAAAAAACACCAAAAACACCAGCTACTCGTGCAACCAACTATTTTTGGTATGGCGACAACAAATTTAATTGTTTAACATGTTTCAATAACAAATTGAAAATTACATTCGAGTGGAGAAATTGGCAGCGTGCGAGGCGATTTTGATTTATGGAACAAGGCTTCCAAAACACTGTGATCAAAAGCGGATTAAGAAATAATACTTTATTTACTGCAGGCAAGCTAGACAAGTCGTACATATGGAGAACAGTATGTATTTTTAATTTGCCGCCGCCATTCGCAACTCAGAATTAACTTTCGTAACAATTTTAGTCAGTACTAACTGGATTATTTCATATGTAAAAGTTTCTTGATCAATAGATAGATTAACAAAAATAATTGGAAATTTATTTCCCATTCAGCTGAAGACATTTAGCTGAACAATTTGCATTCTTTTCGAAAGATCCCCAAGTAGCATCTATAAGAAAGCAAACAGTGCTTTGGATTGGATAGACAGAAAGTAATCCACATTTGACTTGTTGAACCTTTGGTTGACAACGCAATGGAACCACAAATTGAGAAGTAAACAAAAATAATAATTTTTGTAATACACAAAACGGAGCGCATTATTTTCGCTATTAGTTCCTAAACAGACACACACACACACACAAACTCACACACGCAGACATTTACATTGAAATACAGATCTACTATATCTACAATAATTTGAACTATGTATTTAAAACCCAAGGGTGGCGCCAACGTTGAAAACGAATATGAAAACTGAAATTATGGAAATTATTATTGTATTTTTTAGTGACTAGGAACTAAAAACAAAACAGTTCAGAACGAATGTGTATTTAACAATAATGGTAGCGATGAATGGGAATATAAGAACAAAGTACATGCGGTACATAAAGTTAGAATTATGAAATTACGAAATGGAATCTAAAACAGATGAAGATATATATATATATGTATATGTATCTAACAGATACAAATCTAATTTAACGCGATAAATGATCAATAAAAACAAGAACATATATACATGCATATAGAATCCAGTGTATATTCTTTCATTTTGTATTTATTGTAAAGTAGTTACATGTTTCGTGAAAGGTTTAAAATGTTATTTATTTATGCGCTACATAATTCCAATGCTTAAAAATAAATGGTTTTTTGAGTTGTTCTTTTTTTCTTTTCTTTTCTATTTGTTGTCTGTTTGTTAATGAAATAGTTTGCTGTTTTGCCGCCGCTTTATTTATTGCGTCGTGTGGATTCGGAGGCAGTCGGCGGTGGTGGCGGACCACGCTTGTTCATCTCCTCCAAGAATGCCAGCAAAATACTGCTACGATCCTCCTCCAAATGATCCAGCACCAAGTAACTGCAGAGTAACAAATAATTTAATACCCTTAAAAAGATAAAAAGGGAATGTTGTCGTACCGTTTATCGTTCTTGAGTATGTCCTGGATCTCCTTTAGATGGTTGGCATTCTCCTTAATGAGATCGGTGCTCTTGTGTGTAATGAATTTGCATTCCTGCAGCAGTTCGCGCAGTGATGTCTTCGCCTGCATTGTTTTGTCCTTGATGTAATCGCGATACTCGCGCTCACCCTTATCCGAACTGTATTTGAGATATCTCGGATCATCTTTGACTACTTTTTTAATCTCCTTCCAGGTGCTCGTCAGCTGCAGTGTGCCAATCTCATCGAGCATTTCGCGGAACTTTTCACGCTTCTTTTTCATGAGATTGTCAATGTGCTCATTGAAAATGCTGCAAGAATTTCAATTAATTATTCTTGGTATATTTGTTTTGCATCTGACGCTTTGCTTACCGCTCGCGATCATCACGATCGAGTGTCTCGATCAGCTCCCAGCGATGATCCTTGCGCAGCTGGCGCTTCACCTCCTTCCAGGTGAAGTCCGGTGTGCGCACCAGATCCGTCAGCAGTGCCGTGAAGTGCCCAATGCACTCGTCACGCTTGTGGTGTTCACGCTCCTTGTCGCGATCGCGCAAATGTCCTGCCAGTGTGCGATGCACCTCCTTCTCTCGCTCCCGAATGCTCTGCTCGGCGCGCAGCTTGCGCTCGCGATCCTTTTGCTTCTGCTCGGCTTCGCTTTCGCGCTGTCTCGCCAGTTCGCTGTCCTCGCTGCCTGCTCGCTCCTCATGCTCCGACTCCTCGCGATGTTCGCCCTCCTCCTAAACAACAAAGTCAATTAGTTCACTACACTATTGGTTTTCGGCAGCTCTCACTTACCGGTGACTCTTGCTTCTTGCGCTCCTTGTTCTTGTCGTCCTTGTCGCGTGAAGGTTTGCGTTCGCGCTCCCTTGAACGACTGCGATCCCGCCGACTCTCCTTACGACTCTTCTCCTTGTCCTTATCTTTGTCCTTCTCCCTGTCACGTCGATCGGATTTACGCTCCCGCTGACGCTCTCGATCCCGCTGATCGCGCATCTCACGCTCCTTGCGCTTCTCCTCCTTCATGATCAGCAAATAATCCTCGAAGTATTCCTCGCGATACATGGAGTCCACGGCACGATACCGCGAGTCCGATTCAAATTTCTTCTTGATGTCATACCAACGTGTGTGGCGTTCGATGTCGTGGCGTTCGCGCAACATGTCCAGAAAGTCCTTGCGAATCTAAATATGCATAAAAGTGAATTCGACATGACAGCCATGTGGAAGAGAAAAGAAATGCAACGAAAATTATGGCAATTAGTGAAGCCTTTGGCACTGATGTGAAGTGTCACTTAAATGGTCTAAAACTCTTACGCAACTAACTTAACTTGGCTTACAAGCTAAAGAGAGAGATAGAGACGCTTAACAACTAACAAAAACATAGTTACACACTTGGCTTGGCTGAAAAAAGAATGGTTTGATTAGCGAGATTGAGAGACGTAACTGAAACAAAAAGATTGTGATTAGTGCGGCCGATAGAGAAATGCAGTAAAATCTTAGGGAGAGAATGTTGACAGACTGCAACGGAACAGAAAAGGCTAAAGGCAAAACAATACGAATTCAACTAAATAAATATTAAACTGTCAATCGGATAAAAAAATGTTTTGGTCTTTGCACTTCTCTATCAATTCATTCATTTCGTTGGCCATGGCAAAATTGCTTCAGCTAGGCCGAAGGGCACAATGCATAAAACTAAAGTAATCATACATAAGATAATAAATATATAGTATATGTAATATATATAGACTGAGACGAAGAGCAATACAACGTGCAGTGCCGTTGCCTGAAGCTTGTGAGAGCAATGTGAGATTCAAAGTGCGTCTCTTTGCTCTCCACAGGCTTGAATGGAGATTAAGAGTTGGTTGATTGATATTGATATTTTTTAGGGGGTGGCGGGAAGGGGTGAGTACACCTTAATTGGACGCTGTCAATTACAACATTTGTAAAACAAAAACAGAAATATTTGATTAATTAAATTATGTATTATTATCATACTGTTTGCTCAGCCTCGAAGCCACCTGAACACGCATTGTTGTTGGTTGTTCTTGCTCTTGTTGTTGTTGTTGTCATTGGCGGTTGTTGATGTTGTTGCCGGCCGGCCTGCCTGCCGTTCAGTTCAGTTCACATTGATACTCGTTGCAACATCAATAGATCAATAGATAATGAATGCACACATCACGCCAAATAACATCATCATCATCATCATTATGATCACCATCATCATCATCATCAATCACCATCATCATCATTCCTAGACGACACGTGCGACGCAGGGCGGGGCGGGAAGTGGAAATCACACCAACGATTATCAGGTAATTTTCAATTTTTTGCATACCTTTTCATTTTTCTATTATTATTATTATTTGATTTGATTCCAAATTTGTTTCTTTTTTGCAGAAAAACAAATTTTTTTTTTTTTTGGTAAGGAGTTTTTTTTTTTGTTTTTAATTTGTGTTTTAAACTCACCACACAGACAGATATTGGAAGCGTGTGCGTGGTGATCTTGACCTATCAACATTGGCCTGGAACTGGGACCATGACGACGACGACGACAACGATGACGACAGGAGCGACGGCAGTGTGTGATTTTGGTGTTGTTGTTGTTGTTGTTTGCATTTGTTGTTCTTGGTTGTTGGGTGCTTTTGTGCTGTAATCTGTTAGCTATTATTAGTAGCTAAAAAATTATTTCATTTTGGGTACCGAGAAATACCGATAATTTGTTTAGCGCAAACCGAACCGTTCAGGGGGTCAATCGTTCAGTTGGGGGAAGGAATCAGATCAGATCGGATCGGATCAGATCGTATCGTATCGGTTTCATGTCGTTTTCAATTAACAAAAATCAATATAATCACATTATAAGAATACGTTGACATATAAATATTATAATAAGTCAATAAGTAACATAGATATATGTAAAAATATTACAATATGCATAAATAGAAAATGGAGATATATATGGGAGAGATACGTAAGTTTGGTTCTGGGTGCTGGTGGAAATCAATTAAGCATCCGTCAAGACATACCTGCTCTTTGCGTAGCTGCTTGTCTTCCTTCTCGCGACGACGCACCTCAACGATGAACTCGTTGAACAGACTTTCGCGTTCGCGAACCTTCTCAATGGCCCGATAGCGCTCCTCCTTCGCATTGCGTTGACTAAACTCCGAGAACGACGATCTGGAAATTTTATGGAAATTTTAGTATATTCCTATTCCTATTCTAAGTGTATAATTTGTTTTATTACAAAAAATAATTTTCTTGGTTTGATTTTTGTTGTACTTACTTCCCATGCAGCTTAGCATCCTCCATGAGCTTGCGGAAATCGTCGCGCTTCTGTCGCATCTTGTTGCGCTTCTCCTTGCGCTCCTCCTCGGCGCGATCCTTCACATACTTTTCAAATACCTGTTTACGTTCCTTCGATGTTAGCAGCAAGTAGCGCGGATCGAACACAATCTTGTGCAGCTCCTTCTCCCACGTGCTAAAAGCGGACACATCCTTTTCGCGCAGCATCTCCTTGAACTGGGTGACGCGCGTCTCCAGCGGCACCAAGGCGCGCTCCTTGGCCGCCCGCTGTTCCGCCTCCAGCACAGCGTCCTCATTCTTCTTGGCCTTCGTAACTGCCCAGAAATATTTTAAATAAATTACATATTTATATTAAAATGCTAGTAGAATAACTTACACGTGCGCACACGTTTGGTGGGCACTTCCTCCACGCTGGACTCGGATTCGGTGCGTATCTTGATGACCTCATCGTCCTCGTCCTCATCCCGCTCCATGCGCTGCGGCTGCTGTTGCTGTTGATGCGGCTGCTGCTGTTGTTGCTGCTGCTGCTGTTGCTGCAGTGTTGTCTGCTGCTCTGGCGCAGCAGCATTTTCAACCGGCTTCTGCTCGGCCTCTGAGGATTTCTCCTCGGCAGTCTTTAGCTGCTCGGGTCGCTCATTAACCGCCTTGTCGACATCCTCGCGATTCATCAGGTCCTCGGGGCGATCCCACACCGAAGTGCGCGTCGATGGATTGTAGAAAAAGACGCGAGCATCGCCCGTCCAGACCACACACCACGGTGTGCCAGCTATCGGTGTGCTGGTCACTGGCCGAGATTTATCCGTCTGCTTCGCTGTGGCGGCTGCGGCGGCCGCTAACTTCTTTTGCTCCTCGTCTTTTTTGCGCTTCTCTTCGGCGGCCTTTTTCGCCTCCTTTTCCAGCGCCGCAGCCTGAGCTGCCTTATTGTTCTCGTTGTTGGCCTTCATAGCGGCCGCGGCGGCGGCTGCAAATGCCATTTGCGCCTCAAAGCCAGGCCCAGCGCCCGGCGGCATATGCATCAGCGGATTGGGCAGCAGATGCGGCGGGGGCATGCCCGCTGGCGGTCCTTGGGGCGCGGCGCCCGAATGGGCTGCCATGCGAGCAGCTTCCATGTCGCGCAACGCTTGCGGCTTCTCCCAGACGCTCTCGCCGCGCGCCGCATGAAAGTAGTAGGGACGACCGTCGGGTGCCCGGTGCTCTGACCATTCGGCGGCACGCGCAATCACCGCGGGATCGATGACGCCCGGCTTAATGATTAGATTCTTGGCGGGCTTGTCCTGCTGCGACGCTGCCGGCGGCGGTGCATGTTGCATGTGCTGCTGCTGCTGTTGTTGCCATGGCGGCACGCCCACGCCCCATGGACCGGCGGGACCGGCAGCGCCTGGAAAGCCATAGGCTGGTGGCGGCATGCAGAAGGGCGGCGGCTGACCAAAGCCGGGCGGCGGCTGCTGCTGCTGGAACATGGGCGGCGGCTGCTGGCGCACATTGGGCGGCGGTTGGCTGAGCAGCGGCGTTGCCGCATTCGGTGGCGGTTGATTCAACAGATGCGGCGGCGGCTGTGACGTCAAATGCGGCACAACTACGACAGCTTTGGCTGCCGCATCACCGGCATGTTCAGCTGCTGCGTCCGTTTTGGGCGGCTGCCGTTTAGCCAACTCCTCCACCTCCACCTGCGTCATGATTTTCAGATTGGGCCCCTCGGGTCGTGTCCAGGTGGTTTCACGCGTCACCGCGTGATAATAATACGAGCGTCCGTCTTCCGCTTTCGTTTCCACCCAAATTTCCGCTGGCGACTGCGACACCCCATTAACCCCCGGCGGGGGTTGATTGCTGTTCATATGCTGCTGCTGCTGCTGTTGTTGTTGTTGCTGGAGCTGTTGTTGCATTTGCGTGTGTTCGCCCATCGGACGACCGCTGAACGCATTGAACGGCTTGCTCCTGTCAAAGCAAATGTTTGTTTAGTTACACCAAACACATACACACACAAAAACACACAAACACTTACCACTGCTGCGGCAATTCGCTGGCATTTGGTTTTTCATTAGCTACTTTGCCATTATTATTATTGAGACCCTCTTGCATTATTGTTGTTTTACCATTCATGGCAGCAGGCGGCGTTTCGTCTTGGGAGTCTTGTGGACTCGAACTTGCTCTGTCCGCATCCATGCTTTCCTCTAAGCTTGTTTCCATTGCACACACACAATTTTTAACCGACACACAAAACGTTCTATTTCATTCGCATTACAAGATAGAAAAGTTTTCTGCTTTTTTTTGCCGCTATCGATAGTCATTGACCATCGATGCATCGTTGCTTTTACAACACTCTTTAAATATCGATTTTTTGCTAGGAGCCAGCACTAATGTTATGGGCATTTGAGTGCTATTGTAAATACATTTGTTATTACGTCCAGCTAAATGCAGACCATTTTTTGTTTCTTAAGAATTTTTCGGGGTGAATCACAAGCAAAAACAGAAAGTACCCTGTTTAATTTTGTTGTGTTTTATTGCAAACGCTCGTATGGTTGCTGATAATATGCTGTCACACTGAAATGTGTGGCAGGGTGGCAGCACTGGTTAAAATCGATAAAGTCGTTATCATTTGAAATTACTTTCAAATTATAAGCAAAAATAAATATTATGGATAAACTAATAAACTAGAATTTAAGTCAAACACTAGTAAACTTGATTAATTAATTTTTTAATTTTGGTTTCGTTTTGTTTCTGCGGTACAAGTCAAAACAATGAAATTAAAGCGACTTGTGCCTAGAAACATTTTCTTACATCTTTGTAGTAGTACACAAATATTTTGATGATTATCAAACGTTCCAATTGTAAATAAAAGATATAATAAATAAAATAAAATTAGTACACTTCAAAAGATTTTCTTAATTATTCGGACAATAATATTTATTTTTCTACCTATTACAAAAATCCCAAATCAAATTTAAAAAGCGAAAATAGTTAGAGTATTTTCTTATTGCCCGATCAAATTTTGTAACAATTACCAGCAATCAGTTAGTCACTCAGAGGAAAGTATTTTCTATAAATAGAAGTTTTATCCCAAATGAAATTTGCTATAATCTAGTTCACTGAATCGAATTGCAATTTCATTGGTTAAGTGCCATTTGAAATAACATAGAAAGTTTCGTCTCATCGCAAATCAAAATGAACTTTTACTGGAGAACGTTGGCTGTTGCTCTCGTCTTGGCAAGTGAAGTGATCGATAGTTCAACAGCTGTGGAATCGAGTCCTAAACCAGTACGTCGAAGTGCAATTCCTGCTGATCAGAATGTGGCTGTTAAAGCCACAAATTCCTCACCTCAAGTGAAGAATAATATTCTTGAAGATACCGAGGACTTGTTGGGCGACGATTACCAACCAACCACAGACTACTGCGCATCCAGTTTGTGCCATAATAACACTAAACACGTGGCTTGTTCCCAAAAAAAGCGCCTTCGCGTTTCTCATGTAAGTTGAACACGTCATCCAAAAAAAAGCAATGTATATAAATTGGTGTGACGCAAGAAAAAAGTTAACAAGCATCTCCTTAACTAGATATTGGATATATCCGTCCACCAGTCTGTCCGTTTGCTTTTTAGCTTATTAACCTAATCAATATGCTTGCAGTATTTTGGCAAAAAATGTTCAACGGCTGTGCGATGGTTGCCCATGGAGAATGACACAAAGACATTGATATTGAATACGTTAAATGCCTTGCGTGATATGGTTGCCCACGGCGATATCGATGCCTTTCTGCCAGCTGCCCGCATGGGCAGCTTGGCCTGGGATGACGAGTTGGCGTATCTGGCCAAGTTCAATGTGCTCCAATGCGATTTGCATCGTGATCCTTGTCGCAATACGGTCGCGTTCAAAAATGTTGGACAAACAGTTGCTTTACGTGCGGTCCGTCCCTCCGCGGGAGAAACAGCAAATGATGCCATCGATCGTATGATTAAATTATGGTTTAAAGAGTACGATGCAGCGACCATGGCCGATATGGAAAAGTACACGCGGAGGCATGGGTAAGATGGTTATAATCCAGATACAGCAACACACACTTTTATCTCACTCATTAATAGGCAACCAAAAGAAAATTTCCAGCAGATAATGCTGGAGAATGCTCATAAAGTCGGCTGCTCCACGGTGCTGAAGTTTCAGAATGGCTGGTTGAAATGGTACTTTACCTGCAATTATGCTAACTCACCAACCGTTGGCAAGCCAATCTACAAGTCGAGTTCTGAGGCTGGTAGCGCCTGCCAAAAGGGAAAAAATCCACAATATGCGAATCTTTGCTCCGTGGACGAGTCTTACGAGGAAACAGGCGCGACTCCAGCTGCAGCAGCATCTAATGATCCGGCTGGGGTTAAACGTAGAACCGAAGCTGCTCCAGCTGCACATTCCACTGGGGCTGCTCCAGGTGCTCATCCCAATGTGCATGTCGATCCCGCAGTAACAACAATTAGCTCAAATGTTACACAGTCTTCGCCTGCTCGAAATAACCTTAGCCACAACAAAAGGTTTTTACATCATTTCGCCCGTTCCGAAGTTGTCACGACAATGTCTCTGAAATTATCCAAGGAAAGACATATTGAGATCATCACCAGCAATCATGAAGTGGACGTTCAGATCATTCCAGCAAAATACCAGCTATCAACAAAAGGCTTTAGGAATGCCAAGCTCACATTAACGAGGATCTAACCAATCTGTACAGATATGAAGTATAAAATAAATCCTGACCGTAATAATTAATTTTAAACAAACTTATACACTTAGAATTGAGCTACGAACAATCCGACGTGATTTTAAAAATGTTCAATACGAATGCTTTTTTTTATTACCCAATACCAGTAGTATAGAAGAGTATTATAACTTAGTGCCAAAAGAAAATGTATGTAACAGGCAGAAGGAGGCATCTCTGATTGATTCTGATTCTCAGCTTAAATGTGAAATTTAAGTATCTTCAATATTGGGTAAGATCTAAGTAAGCATCCCAAACATAATCAAGTCCTATTGATTAAAATCGACAACCCAAAAATCATTCCACATTAAAAAAGACCGAGTGCAAGTTTTAATAAACAAAATTGTATATTGTATTTTTCTGTTTATTAAGTATTAATCCGTATTACAACACAAATTTAGTATGTGCAACTGTGATTCGTGTTCATGGATAGACGACTGTTGTTGTTCACTGGAACAAAAAGTTTGGGCTATTCCTATTTGGACTATAATATTTGGCATTCTGATGTTGATTTACACAGCAGTGGCTTGTTCTTTGGGTTGGCACTATGATTCTGAATACGACAAGAACTTGGTTACTGGCAGCTATATCACATGTTTTATAATAATATGCATTCATGTGCTTGCTGGATTTATAATGCTATACAGCATCTACCAAGTAGGAACATATATTTGATAACAGTTGATTACAATATATATTTTTCACTTTATTAGTCTCAAGCAACAGTCTTCCTGGCTACCATCATTTTAGGATCAATTCTTCCATTTTTCCACTTTTATCTAGTGATAGTCCCAAGTAAGCTGTAAATAAGCTAATCCATCAGAATGACTTTTTATACCCGCTACCTAAAGGGTAACAAAATCGATAGAATGTATATAACAGGCAGATAAATGTATCTCCGTTCCCGTAAAGTATCAGTCTTAACAACCGATACGTTATTGCCATGTCCGTATGTCCGACTGTGTGTTCATACATCTAGAAGCACTTGTTATTGTTGCACGCAGATTAAGTTAGCTATAGATTTTGGCTATGCGCCCTTCCGCCCCTTAAATGGAAACAAAAACGTTATTGGGTACAATATGTATAAACTAACTGATTTCTGTAAATCTGGATGCAGCTGTTCGCGATTCAACGTAAATGGATATTTGAACACAAAAAATATTTTTTGGCATTTTTAAATGGGAAGCGGGTATCTCACAGTCGAGCACTCTCGACTGTAGCCTTCTAACTCGTTTAATATATTTCAGTATTGCAAGTCTTCTTGATAATCATTGGATGCAGATATTATACAACTGTCTTAAATTAACATCAAGATCAAGTTGCGTTTGTGAACATGGTGATTGAATATTTATTGTACAATTTTTCGGTCGCAATAAAACTGTCGGAAATCATTCAAAAGAAATTGTTTTCTTCTTATTTAACTATCGAAGTTCGATCTAATATTTTTTTTTTTATTTTTCCCAATTAATTACTCTAATGTACCATAATTTCAGCTTTAATACTTTCTTTTATTTTTGGTTTTGTAGGGCTAGTGCAAAGTAAGACGTTAATAAGATCAATCAAATTTTTAATTTAATTTTTACACCATATTTCGAAATATATTTCGGACTTAATTAGTCAAAAGTCTTCCTGGTTTCCCTCATTTTGGGATCGATACTTCCTTTTATATCCTTTTTATTTGTGGACGTTCCAGGTAAGTTGTATATAAGCTAATGCATCATATTTAAAATATTTTAGGGGTCAAAGTTTTAAGATATATTTTTAATTTATTTTCAATATTGGGGTAAGATCACAGTAAGCATCCCAGACATAATCAACTCATATTTATAGAAATCGACAACCTAAAATCATTCGATATTAAAACCATCACACATAACACAAGTTTTTTTAAAAATAAATATATTTTTCTTTTTATTTGGTATTACAATACAAATTTAATATGTGTAACTGTGATTCGTTTTCATGGATAGACAACTGGTGTGGTTCACTAAAAAAGAAAGTTTTGGCTTTTGCTATTTGGACAATAATATTTGGCATTCTGGTGTTGGTTTTCACATCAGTGGGTTATTATTTAAAATGGTTCTATAATTCTAAATACGACAACTTGTATACTGGCAATTTTATCGCATACTTTATAGTAGCATTTATTCATGTGATTGCTGGATTTATAATGCTATACAGCATCAAAAAAGTAGAAACATATGTGTATTTGATAACAATCAATTTTATAATATATATTTCCCACTTTATTAGTCAAAAGCAACAGTCTTCCTGGTTACCATCATTTTAGGATCAATTCTTCCATTTCTCCACTTTTATCTAGTGATATTCCCAAGTAAGTTCTAAATAACCTAATGACTTATTATACTCCCTACCCATAAGGTGAAAAGTCAATAGACAATATATGTAACAGTCGGAAGAATGTATCTCTGTAGCTTTCTAACTTGTTTAATATATTTCAGTATTGCAAGTCTTCTTTATAATCATTGGATGCAGATATTATACAACCGTTTTGAAATAACATCCAGATCAAGTTGCGATTGGAATGAAGGAAATCATTCAAATGAAATTTTTATCTTTTCATTTAACTATAATATCTTGCTAAAATCGAAATCCAAACTAATATAATTTGGGAATTAATTCGTCTAATGCTCCATTATTTTAGTATCAATACTTTTACTTTTGGTTTTGAAGGGCTAATGATATTGAAATTTTCTTAAATGCAAGTCTTTTATATAATCATTGGATACAGTTAAAGAAATTACATCAATATCAGTTTCTAAATTGTGTTTACTTATTATAATTTCATTTTCTTGCTTATCTCACTTAAGCGCAATTGGCCCTCTTGCAAATGCTTGAGCATGGCATCCACAGTCGTTGCTGGCACATACGCTGTGGCCTGAGCCTTGCACAATGTGGCATGCCGCTCGAATCGCCACGCAGTCTTAAATGCTTTATGGCAAAACTTGCAGATGAGCTCCTCCTCGTCGGCGCCCACGTCGTCCATGGGCTGCTGAAGCT
Source organism: Drosophila ustulata (assembly GCA_035047365.1). Taxonomy (NCBI): domain Eukaryota; kingdom Metazoa; phylum Arthropoda; class Insecta; order Diptera; family Drosophilidae; genus Drosophila; species Drosophila ustulata. The sequence goes on from JAWNPT010000094.1 coordinate 29,194,539, forward strand.
TGCGTTTAACGCCGCCCCATTTGGGCTCGGGTTTGATGAGCAGTTGCGTCTTGTTCTTGCGCTGCAGCTCCACCTGGTGATTGTAGCGTATGTGATGATACATCTTGGACATGCTTGTCTTGGTGCGCTCGCAAAGCGTGCACTTTAAATACGAACGATATGGCAGATGCTTAAAGCAATGCTTCTGCAGCTCGCTGCGTTTGGTGGTCGGCTGCACCTCGTCGCATTTAAGGCAAATGCTCTGGCGATCCTTGATCTTAAAGCTATGCTCGATGATGTGTTCAAAGTCGTGCTTCTTGAACACATGTCGCCGCCAGTCGCTCAAGCTATCGATCTCCTTGCCGCATTGCGGGCACAGATACGTTGTCATTTCGGAGAGATCATTCATAGATAGCTCGGGGTCATCTTGCAATTGACTGCTGCCGGAACGATCTTTGCGTTTGTTTTTGTGCTTGGGACTTGTGTCGGTTTCTGTTGTTTGCGGTTCACTCTTCATATCCAACTGCAGTTGATCCATTTCCTCGGCACCCACGGCATCGATTTCAATGATTACCACTTCTTTATTCGCTTTAGGCTGTTCCAATACATGCGCACCAACATCTGGTGGCAACTGATGTTGCGCCTCCTCCCTGCGCACAAAATCGTCGTAGGCATTTAGACAGCGATCAAGCGCTTGCTCGCTGGCATTCACATTGACCTCAGCCTTGTTGCCTGCTGTTGTTGTGGCTGTCGCTTCGTGCTGATCGTCCGGCTGCAAATCGATGTCCATCAGCGCCTTCTCCAGCAGGTCGTCGCGACTTCGTGACGGCAACGTCGCCACTTTAGTTGTTGTTGTTGTTGCTGCTGCCACCTTTGGCGTTCGCTTTAACTTGGCCTCATACTTCTCGATCTCCTTAATGTGTGCGCCGAGCAGATGGTCGTTCAGTGCCCGTCTCCGTGTGAATGCCAGCCGGCAGTGCACACATCGATACGTCTGCCGGTGATCCAGATGCATAAAGTAATGGTATTGCAGCAGCGCAATTGTTTTATGCGCGTTCTCCACCCATTTGAAGCACAACTGGCACTCGTGAAAGTTCTCATCGATTTGTATAAAGTTGAAATCGCTATGGGTCTTATTTATATAGTCGTGCTTCTGCAAATTGAGATGTAAATTCCAGCAATTATTTAATAATAACAATTCTCACAAAAAACTTACCGTATTCAAGTGTTGACGCCATTCGACTTGGGTGCGAAACGCTTTGCCGCATTCGGGGCATATGTAGACCATGTGCGCTTCCAAGCGGGCATTCAGTTTGCTCTGCTCGTCAGTAAGCACGCCATTTCGCGACATTTTTTAAAATAGTTCAAGCTGTAAAAACAACAAATCTAAAAGTTGTGGCAAACTGGCAACGATAAGTGTAAACACAAATACGAATCGATAACGCTTCGCAAAAATAATCGATTTCAATGCAAAAGTTGAAAAACTAAAAAATACCAAAGGTGTTTCAAGTGGTATTTTCCGTTACTGCTGCAAAGACACTACTTTCGACGTCGAATTTTTGTTAAAAAAAAACAAAGGGTTTTTATATTCACATTATATTATTGCTTACCGTAGTGACTCCCTCTAATTCCAAGCAATTCAGAAAAGACAACAATATTCCCTAACAACTATTTCAATACTAAATAATATTATCTATTTATAAATATATACCAAATCTACTACTCAACGTTGAAATCGTCCCTCTACTGCAAGTATTTTAAATTGACGCGCCGAAATTTGGAAAAGATACCAAATACGCTAGATGAAGTGTAACCAGCTGCCAATTATTATTGCGAAATTCTGCCTGCGGTCACACACGAATCTACATTCCATAAAGCAACAAAACGCTGTAGTCTTCTCTTGATAAATATATTGTTTAGACTGATTGTGTTTTGGGCCAAATAACCAGGCATGTCGAGTGCATCAAAATCGACAGTAAGTAAACAAATATTCGGCACAACTGCCACTTAACTCAGCCACATTTAATTGCAGTCCGCAAGTAATGCAAGCACCACGTCCGCAACTGCACCGCAAACCGCAACTGCAGCAGCGTCAACTGGAGCTGGAGCTGCGTCGAGCTCTGCGGCAGCGGCGGCGGCGTCGGCGGCAAGTGTGCAGGAATTTAAGATACGTGTGCCCAAGATGCGCAAGAAGCACCATGTAATGCGTTTCAATGCCACGCTCAATGTGGATTTCGCCCAGTGGCGAAATGTGAAACTGGAGCGCGAAAACAATATGAAAGAGTTTCGCGGCTTCGACGAGGAGCAGCCGAAATTTGGCGCTGGCTCCGAATACAATCGGGATCAGCGCGAAGAGGCGCGTCGCAAGAAGTTCGGCATTATTGCACGCAAATATCGACCCGACGCCCAGCCCTGGATATTGAAGGTTGGCGGCAAGACGGGCAAAAAGTTCAAGGGAATTCGCGAGGGAGGCGTGGGCGAGAACGCCGCCTTCTATGTGTTCACACACGCGCCTGACGGTGCCATTGAGGCGTATCCGTTGAACGAGTGGTACAACTTTCAGCCCATACAACGCTACAAGTCGCTGTCGGCGGAGGAGGCCGAACAGGAGTTTGGAAGGCGCAAGAAGGTGATGAATTATTTCTCGCTTATGTTGCGCAAACGTTTGCGAGGCGACGAGGAAGAGGAGCAGGATCCCGAGGAGGTTAAACTTTTGAAGGCGGCCACCAAGAAGTCCAAGGAACTGAAGATTACCGATATGGATGAATGGATCGATTCGGAGGATGAATCCGATTCGGAGGATGAAGAGGAAAAGAAGAAGAAGGAGCAGGAGGACAGCGATGATGGTGGAGCAGGCAAGAAGGGCAAGGGTAAGGGCAAAAAGGGAGGTGCCGCCGACAAGAAGAAAAAGAAACGTGATGTGGACGACGAGGCATTCGAAGAGTCCGATGACGGTGACGAAGAGGGTCGGGAAATGGACTACGATACGAGTTCCAGCGAAGAGTAAGTGTAGCTGTTGAGCTCCAACTTGAACAACTTCAATTAAATATCTTTCTGTCTTTAGCGAACCCGATCCAGAGTCCAAGATGGTCAAGGATATGAAGGGTGTGGCAGAGGAGGACGCTTTGCGTAAGCTGCTCACCTCTGACGAAGAAGAGGATGAGGAGAAGAAATCGGATGAGTCCGAAAAGGAGGATGGCGATGAGAACAAGAAGAAGAAGGAAAAGAACAAAGATGAAGCCAGCAAGGACAAGAACAAGAAAAAGAAGCACTCCAAGGACGACAAGAAGGCTTCGAAAACAAATGGCAGCGACTCCTCCACGGACCTCAGCTCGGACAGCACCGATTCCGAAGATGATCTCAGCAATGGGCCGCTGAAAAAGAAGCCCAACAAAGACAAGGAGAAGGAGAAGGAGAGCAGTGCTCACAAGGCAATTGCCAGCGGCAGCAATACGAATAAATCTCGCTCGGCAACGCCAACGCTCTCGCAGGAGGCCAACAAACGCAAGATGATGAACAGTCTGCCCAGTGATTTGACCGGCTCCGATACCAGCAACAGTCCCAACAGCACTCCGGCCAAGCGTCCCAAGAGCGAGCTCAGCAACTCGTTGCCATCCTCGTTCGCTGGCGTTGTTAGCAACAAAGTCGAGTAAGTTTTGCCACTTTCACTTTTAATCGAACATTGGTATAATCATTATTTATGTGCAGGGATTATGGCATTACCGAGGAGGCAGTGCGTCGTTATCTCAAGCGTAAACCGTTGACGGCCACGGAACTATTGACGAAATTCAAAAACAAAAAGACTGGAGTCTCGAGCGATCGCCTGGTTGAGACAATGACCAAGATATTGAAGAAAATCAATCCTGTCAAGCACACCATACAGGGCAAAATGTATTTATGGATCAAATAGACATAAGTTTTATTGCTTCCGATTGCCTGCAAGCTCATTTCAAGGGCTTTTCTTAACATAACCTAATAAATATTATATATGCATTTTTAGATGACTCTTTTTGGTTAATTTATTTTAAAATATTTGTGTAGGCAGTAAATTTCTTGAAGCTTAGCGAAAAAAAAGTGCTCAACAATTTTAAACAAGTTTAGCGCCAAATTTCGAAAACTACCCATCACTATTTTACAGTGTTACCAAGCTTTTAATTGTATGTTATGTTCATTATGGAAGCGGTATATTTTTTGCAACAAAATGGTATATTGCTGAATTCGACTTCTGGTCACGCTCTGCGCTGACTGCTGAGTTCTAAAACAATAATTATATCAAGTACGCGAAACTTGTGCTGCTCGAAAAATGTTTAATCAACACAAATTATACTAATACCAATCGTATATATATGCATTAGTGCTTACAAATGGTATTGTGCGTGGTGTGCCGTGTGTTCCAAATATCATAATATTAAAACTGCAACGCAATTTGATTGCGAGATGTCAACGAGTGTGAGCGAAAACGAATGAGAACTAGAGGCGAAGCGAGCGAGTGTTAAAAAAAGACAAAACAGAGTACAACAACAACAACAATAACGATAGCAAACAGTTGCAGCCAAATTCAGTTTCCATTGAATTCTCTCAAGTGAGTAGCAAGCAAATACAATTTTATTGGAACTATAACTTCAGCCAGAGCCCCAGCTGTTTTCTTGCACAATTAATAAACACACACACACTCTACATCCAAAAACAACACACACAGAAGTATAGAGACCTGTGCGTGTGTGTGTGCATAACAAAAGCAAATGCCGTTGCTCTCTTGGTATTATTTTATTGTGTAGTTTTAAAATTTGCTCATTAAAAACTCTTATTGTCCTGCCTTTTTTGCACCTGTTGTGTTGTGCAGTAATTTCCTTTGTAGTATACAAAATGTGTGGTGTAAAAACCTTGACGTTTAATTCATGCGTGTGTAAAGTTCAAGGCATTGTGTGTATGTGGATATGTGTTAGTGTGTGACCATGTGTATGTTGTGGGAGGTTGTCTATGCCTGCTTTGTATTTGTTCGTGTCCAGTTGGTGGATTGATTTGTTTGGGCAGTCTGGCAACACCCTTCAACGAGTGATAAGCACTGGCAATAGTAAATTTTGAGGGGGGATGGGGTTAAAGCTGAATTTTGAGAGGTTTATATTGATCGCCAGGCACGCGCTCTTCCATCCGGCAGCTCGCTTTGTGCTTGTTTGTTTATTTATGTACATATGTATATACAGTACACACACACACACGCATGCTCATATTTTACTATTTGCGAATACAATAAAAACGAAGTCACGTTCTCATTATTGGTTGCGTTTGGGTCGCGATGTGTTAATTATATGTGACGTTCTTTTTATTTAATTATTATGAGTTTATTACAAAAATTAGTGACATTTTTGTGTGTCCGCCACATGTGTGCAAAATGGATTATCAGCTTTTTGCTTCTAAATTCTCACAAATTTTCCATACATTTTTTGGGAGGCCCGTGACGATGAAAATGCAATTTTAAATCTTATGCTTTACCCCATCTCTAAATGTAAATATGTCATTCTTACAGATCGGCTGGCTATGATATTTTCAATCTCTAAACATTATTAATTTGCATTTATTTCATGTGAAAGGTAAATTCAAAATAAAGAAACAAATAAATACAAATTTGCCTTGTATGATGATAACTTAGAAATCCTGTGGAAAATAATATTTTTATGATTCTAATTGTGTCCAATTAGAATGCATTTCGTCACAGTTTAATGGGCAAGCAGCTGATAAGAAAACTTTGAATTTTTTTCGTTAGCTTTTAGTTCTGTCTGAATGTTATCGTCTAACTCGATGGCATGAATCACTTGATTTATTTATAGTATGCCGGCTGACCAAAAACACTTTATGAGCTGGAATTATAGCTCTCAGCTGCAATTGTTTTTTTTTTTAACGATTTAGTTGTCCGCTAAGTTATGCAGATATAATTGAAAAATGTGCCAAGATTTCAATTGATTCAAATTAAACTCAATCATAACAATGCGCTCAGAAGCAAAAACAATAACTGCAACAATAACAATGTTGCTGCAGCTGCAATGAGCTGCCGACGACTCGAAATTCGTTTACTATTTTGTTACTGACTGCATTACAAAAAGTATACAATTCACTGAGCTTTTTACCAATTACATAAGGTGGGCAATAACTATCGTTTCAAGTGCCAGCACTAAAACTTTTGTCAACAAACATCGAACAGCTGTTTGCGCGTTTCAAGCGCAAAGAAAGTGAAGAAGAAACAGAAAACAAATGAGCACACACACATGCACACACTCACACAGAGCACTGCGTTTATCTTATCAGAAAGCAATGGCGGGGCTCTGGCTGTTTGTTTGCCTTTGACTTCCCAGCTTGCCTTTCATGGATTTTCATTTATGCACTTGTTTTTTTTAGGAACAATCAACAGAACGCTTCGCAGTCAAGCAGCCCACAAATTCAGCACAGATGAGAAATGCGAATAGTGCGAATGGTAAAAATCACAATCAGCCGCAGCAGCAGCAGCAGACGTAGCAATAGCAAAATACTACGACTTGGCCAATAACATAATCAACAAACAAACAACAGACAAAACAGTTGCAACAACTTTTGTCGAGCACACCAGGCGGCAGACAGCTGGGAAACCCGGAAAGTCGGAAGGAAAGCACAGATACCGAATCATGGCCAGGAATCGTTGTTCCCCACTGCAGCTGGCATTGCTGGGTCTCTGCCTGATGTGCCAGCAAGCGCTCAGCGAGGGTCATGTGCTCGTCTACAGACGCGCCACAAGTCAGGTAGCTATAACAAGTGCAAAGTTATATTGATGATTATACATAATCTCTTTTTGATTGCAGTTGATTGAGGAGTTCAACGATTATCCATCCAAATTTGGTCCGCCTATATCCGGGAACAGTCTGCGGGTATTCGTAGTGCCACAGGATACAAACAATCCGTATGCTTGTTCGCATCTAAGGCCACCACCACGCACTGGTTATCCGACGGGCGCCAAATTCGTGGCCATTATATCGCGGTTAGTTCAAGAATTCTACGAAGTGTGAATTGTAATTAATTACTTCTTTTTTCTTACAGCGGCGGAGATTGCACATTTGAGCAGAAGGTGCGCGTGGCCCAAAATGCAACCTTTTATGCTGTGATCATCTACAACAATGATGGAGACGATTTAGGTAAGTTTGCCAATCCAAATTACACCGAAATTCTCAATAACCTGAGGTATCCATATTTGATAGAACAAATGACGGCCAACAATTCCACCGGCATAAACATACCCTCCGTTTTTGTGGGTCTAACCACGGGAAAGACGCTGTTGTCGTTCTCCTCGCCCGAGGTGGTGCTAATCATCAACGACGAGACGCCCTTCAATATAAACACACAGCTGATTTTACCATTTTCCATACTGATTGGCCTGTGTTTTCTCAGCATGGTAAGCAGAGACACCAACATGTTGCGATCAAACTTATTTATCCACATTACTTTCTAGATTGTCTACATGATATACAAGTGCATACGGGAGCAGCGGCGTCTGCGTCGCTATCGTTTGCCCAAGAGCATGCTGAAGAAACTGCCGGTGCTGCGCTACACGAAAAACAATACGAACATCAAGTACGAGACGTGTGTAATCTGTCTCGATGACTTTGTCGAGGACGACAAGCTGCGAGTGCTGCCCTGCTCGCATCGTAAGTGCCCTGCTCTGCATCTGTAAACTGTTGCAAGTTGAACTAATTAATTGTAATTGATCGTTCGTTAGCCTATCACAGCCATTGCATTGATCCCTGGCTAACGGAGAACCGTCGCGTCTGCCCCATATGCAAGCGGAAGGTTTTTACGAAGGGCGAAACTCGTGCGAGTCGGAATCGACAGCCTTCTTTAGATAGCGTCACCGATACTGATGATGATACCACACCTCTACTGCAACAACAGCCGCAATCAAATGGCGGCGCTGCTGTTGCCGCCGCCGTCGCCGCTGGCGCCAGTGGGAGCAACAGTGCCAGCATCAATTCGACTGGCATCACAAGACACGGCACATTTCGTCACGGCGATATTGTGCGCAACAACAACACCACAGCCGAGGCAGTCGATTATCACAGCTCCGATGATGAAAACGGTGTGTTTCGATTTACATAATGCACTTAACATAAAGCTGATCTTATTCTTCGCGTTTGTTTTAATTCATTGCACATTTGTATCAGTTTATAATTATTCCAATCCGCTGTGGCTATTTATTTAGAGTTAAGCACTTGGCACAGTTAAAACATTTGATTCTTTATGCAGCGCTGCTGGAAGCCACAACGCAGGCTAACACATCATTGTCCGCATCCCAACGACGTGTCAATCCATTCGATCGGGCTCCCAATCTGCCCGCTCATCTAGCCGATCAATTGAATGAGCCAAGGGACAGCTTTTGGTCGCGCCTCAACTTCAGGTGAGTGCTGCCCAAATATTACATACCTTTATCTAATTCGGTTGGCTATTTCAGCTTCCTATTTCGTCGTCAGCCCCTTGGCATTAGTGTTGCAGCGCCGCCATATCTGGAGAACGTGGAGTCGGGCACAAGCGTTGTGCACGGCATGGAGGAAACTGCCACAAGTGTTGCGATGCCCACGCCCACATCGAACAACATTCTAAATCCGAATTTAAGCGGCTCCTTCAAAGATGATGACGACATGCCACCGCATCGTTCAATTTACGAACCAATCGCAATCAATACGCCGGCCACGGAGCACGGCACTTCTGCGGGGGCCAATGAATCGGCATTTCTGCAAACGCCCACCCAGGGCGGCATTGGGGTAGCCGCGTTGCCGCATGGCGCCGACGATCGCCAGTTTCTCATATGAATTAGACGCAAACTGTAGTGGGGCGATATATAGTGAGTTTAGTTTTCTAGGCAATAGGCCGTCACACCAAGCACAGGCAGGCAAAGGCAAGGGCAAAGAAATGAATCCTCTATTTTAGGTGTAGTAATCATACATACATATATATATGTGGCATAGATGTTGCTTGGTTTGCGGCCGAGCGCTGTGGCTGCCAGCTGCTTTGTTTTAAACAATTAACAAATGTTTACCCTTAATATACATAATATGTAATTGTAATTGTATTTGTATTTGTAATCATCATCATCGTGCATCGTGGATCATGGATGATTATGGTTTGCATGGCAACACACACACATTACATTTATACATACCCACAAAGATACATACCTACTACGTCTATACATAGATACATACATACCTACATACATGAATATGCGCGTATACAAATTGTGATTTATTTTATATACCTTATACTATTACTAACATTATAAATTGGCTTGCATTATTAAAGTCGAAACAACATACAAAAAAAGAAACGTCAACACGAAAAATGAAATACCATTTATCACTGTATAAGATTGAAATTGTTTACCTGATTCGGATTACGAATTCGATTGTGAATTCGATTTTTCTTTGTTTTAAATCCACTCAACCATTCAACACTCCGAAACAAAGTCGCTTGTAAAAAGAGAATGTTCATAAAATTAAGGTAATCAAATCAAATCGAATGTGCAATTGTTTTAATTGATGAAATACTAGTTTTAAATGCATGTGAAAAATTGTTTTCAGATTTGAGAAGTTCTAAATGGATAATTCATTTATTATATTTTGTATGATGTTAATCTGTATATTATCCTCAATTTAACTAATTTTAAGTTTTCCAAATTGAATGACGTCAATTTTTCCTTTGTTGTCCTGAAAGGCGGTTAAAACTATGCGAAACAACTAAAATTTCACATTGTGAAGAGAATTGGTTACAAAAAAATATTTATAAAACGAAATAATTATAATTATAAGCGCTAGTTTGTGATTAATTTCCCAAAAACAAATAAAAAAAGAAACAACTGCAACTGATGAAAGCTCTTCAGAACAATAAACGTAAATATTATAAAACGAAATCAATTAAACATAAAGACATAATAACTTGTGTGTTTCAAAATGTAAACTAAAATTAACTTACAATAAATTTAACATAATTCATATAAATCAAACGAATTATTTTATTTGGTTTGCAGCTAAAAAGTATGCTGCACTTTAACGACGCTTGCGGACAAAAGCTGCGTGCTACGAATGCTGACGTGCCCCTTCGACCCAATTTCTTGAAGCAGTTGTGCTTTAACAGCTCATTCAACTTTATTATTTAAACAAATGGAAAATAAAGTGTTTAATGTGCTGCTGTTGTGTAAGTAGAATGCAAATATTTTTAGCTGCCGTCGTTGTCGATCAATTACATCAGCTGTTTTGAGCCGTTACAATAAAAATGCAAACAATTTTGGTTTTGTACAAATACAAACGTTTTGTTTAATGAATACGATAACTATAAATAGAGTTTCATATATATAGTATAGTAATTAGATATACATAGTTAATTTATAGTATTGAGTAATGCACAGAAACTTGTCAGCATTGCAGTTAATATTATTGTAATTATTATTAGACTAAACCTTTAGCAGAGCTTTTAGATAGAATTTCGCTATATGTATACATACGTATGTTATGTGTGTGAGGGTGTGTGGATGTGTGTGTGTGTGTGCGATATCGTTTTCAGTTTTTGTTTGTTTGTACAAATTGTATTCATTATAATGTCTATGTCGAGTCGTTTAATGTGATGTGTGTTTTGTCTTGTAACTAATTAGATATTAAATTATTACGTTTTTCTTAGTGTGTGTGATTGTGTGTTGGGTGTATTTATAAGCTATTTACAAAATGATGCACTTTTTGTAAACTTAATACTAGTAACATTAAGGGTCTACTAATCGAACATGGAGGAGTTTTGGTGGCGGAGTTGTTGGCACTTCACTTGACCACCAGCGACTGTTTGAGATGCCGCACGAGTCCTGCGCCTATATCCTGCACATCTGGCCATTGCCGTATCACAAAGATGATGATGCAAATCGTCAGAAATGTGGTCAGAACGCGCACCCTAAATGAAAACAAAACTTTCGATTACAACACTCGGCGTATACGTGATGTGAGGGCACTCACCTCGTTTTGAGAAATGGCATTATAATGCCAGCGGCGGTCGCTACCAACAGCAATACCACTTGCAATATCGTTAATACCACATTGATGAGTTTCACAACCAGAGCGCGAGCATTTGAGTTATCGATGCCCTCGACGGTGACATATTGCTGCTGCGACATATGCTCCATTTTCGATATCTGCAAGTTAGGTGTTTGTGTGTGTGTGTGAGCCATAAATATAGTATAGAAGAGCTGTGTGAACTTACCCTTGTTTGACAGTTTTCGAGCACTTCGTTGACGTCACGTAGTCTTTCATCGCTTTGGTATTGTACTTTCTCCTCCATGTCAGCAATGGTTTGTTTCAGATTCTCAATTTCATTCTGCAAGCAACACATACATATTTATATTTATAGTTGTCGATTCGTGGGCAGTTTGCCAAGCTTGATAAACGAACCTGATGCAATTCCGTCAAGTCATTGATTTGCTCTTCCAATCCCTCGGCACGATAGCGTTCACTTTCGAGTGTCGAGGTCAAATTGTTGAACTCTTTTTGGCTCGTCTACCACACCACAAAAAAGAGTCGAATGATTATTGCAAATGATTACAGAGCACTTTATCTAATTACCTCCAAACGTTCGATGCGCTCCTTGAGCTTCTCGTTATCAGCCTTACGCTCGGCCAGTTCGGTCAGCAATGACTTGAGCACAATGTGATATTGGCTGGCGCCCGATTGACTCTTGCCAGAGCTACCAATAGAGTTATTAGTTAGATGAACAGTTCATAATTTATAATCGATTTTCACTTACCCCGCTGGTATGCTTTCGCTGGTGACGCTGCTGCATTCGCTGCCGTTGTCGCTGTTGAATTTGCCTGTGCCGCTGCCGGTGCCCGTGTTGTTGTTGTTGTTGCCACCGCCGGAGCCCGTTGAGGTGCCCATGCCGGGCAGTTGGGGCAAGCGTTCGTTGCCCACGGTCAGCACATCCGGATTGCCCGACTGAATGCCCTGCAGCTCGGCCTCGCTCATCTGATTGATGTTGTCGGCGCTGCCAAACTTGTTCTTGATCAGATGCGCAAACTCGCGCGGCTTCGACATCACCGAGCCGGAGAAGCCCGTGATGCCGTCACGGATGTTGCCGCCCACGTTGCGCAGTCCTTGGCCCACGTCGCGCAGCACTTCGCGCGGCTGCCGATGCTGGCTCTTGGTCTGAAATTGATGGTTCTGCAGATCCTTGGCGCGTTTCGTATAGTTGTCCAACTTCTTCTGCAGCTGCGAAATGCTGTGTGCGCTTTTCTGATTCTTTTTCTCAAACACCGCCTGCAAATAAACAAAGGATTCTAATAACTTTATCTGAATGTTAAGGAGCATTCTTGCTGCTTACCTTAATGCGTTGCAGTTGCTGTTTGTCGGCGCTGGCTGCAAGTTTCAGATACTCGTTGACATTGTCTTTGAAAAGCAGAGAAATAGATTTATTAATCACTATAAGCTAAACATTTACTAAAGAAATACATAGTAATATTCACTCAACAAAAGAAAATATAATACTTTATAAAAGAGTTTTAGTTCATTAGTTATAATTTGACCAACAAGTATTTTCATATTAGCAAACATATTTCCTACTAAACAAATGGTGCAATGTTTGCATATTTGAAGACTAAATATTTATTTGCTTAGTATGAAACCATTTATAGAATCTATACTCAAAATAGAGCAATTTGAAGCAAATAAATTTGAATATTTCTCGGTCGTTGCCCCCAAAAAGTATGCTACGAAATGGGATTTGCAATTTACTCACCATCTCGGGCCGTTTGCTCCTGCCTGATGGACTCCTTGGTGCACTGTATCTTGGTGTTGAGCCGGTCGATGGCCTGCCCGCTGGAGCTGCGCTCGTGGGTGCGACGATGGTGCAGCTTCTTGCTGCCGTCGAACTCGTCGGACACAAACGACGAGTAGTAATCCTCGTTGCCCGACAGACGCGAGTCCTCCAGTCCGCTGCCGGTGCCCGCGCTGCCACCACCACCGCCTCCTCCGTCGCCACCGCCACCGCCACGAACGGCCACAATGAAGTCGGACATGTCGCTGGGGCCGGCGCCTATGAGGCCGCTGTAGGCGAGCAGGCCGCCTTGGTCGGAGCCATGGGTGCGACGCTGGCGCTCGCGGCTGCGTCGACGATGGGTGGGGCTGTGGCTGCGGAAACCGCGCACTGCCACGCCCCCGGTGCTGCCCAGACTGCCGGTCACCGTGTTGCCGCCGCTGTAGACAGCCGCCTGTGCAGCTGCCACTGTGCTGGACGAGGCCGACGAATTGCTGTTGGCTGTGGTCGACGTTGCCGACGTTGCTCCCGCAGCAACTGTTGCTGTTGTCGTCGTCGTCGTCGTCGCTGTCGCTGCTGTTGCAGTGGCAAGTGTTGCTGCGGTTGTTGCTGCTGCTGCTGACGCTGCGGCTGCCGCTGTGGTCGAGTCGCTGCTGCGCTCCCTGGACACTGGCGAATTGTGGCGCATAGAAAGTATTGTTTGTATTTTGGCTGAGGCGCTTTTTATCGTTTAATGGTTTTTGGGCAGCACAAAACGTTAACAACAACAACGAAATGCGCAGGCAACGAAATCAAAAGCAAAGTTCTGTCGTGTTGTTGTTGCTGTTGTCGCTGCTAAGCTCGTGTATGATTGCGTGTGTGTGTGTGTGAGTTAGTGTGTATGACAGTTAGACAGCTGTGCGAGACATGTAGAGGAAGAGAGAGAGAGAGAACGAGTGTGAGAAAGCAGCAGAGCAGCACGCGTTTTAATAGCGGTTTAAATCGCGTCTGCGTTCACGTAGAAAATGCAAGCAAAGCGCAAATGCAAATGCAAATATGTGTGCGTATGTGTGAGCGTGTGTGTGTGAAGGAATTTCTATTTATACCTACACTGCTGTAGATGTGTTTATGTAAATGTAGTTGTAGTTGTCGCTCGCGCGTTACAAAGCTGTTTAAAGACACAAAAGAAAACAAAAGTGGAAGAGAGAAAGAGAAACGAAACGAAATGAAATGACGAAACAAAACAAAGGAATAATCAACACAAATTCATAAAGCAATGCAATGTGTAACTACGATAGATACATTTAAGAATAAATAAATTAAAGCAGAACCAACAAATACATAAAGCTAATCATACAGTTCCAGTAGCTATAGTTATTGACATAGTTATAGTTGTAGTAATGCTACAATGACAAGGCAACTAAAAGCACACACAAACACTCGCACTTATAGTAGTGTATGAGTATGTGTGTGTGTGCTTTTAAGCCATGCACAGCTCTCAGGTCTTGTGGTTTGGGTTTTGGGGTCGAAATGTGCAAAGCAGCTTAACGGTAATGCAGAGCATGCATCTGGCAAAGACTTCGCATAATTGGCACATTGGTAAAGCTCGACTGCTTTGTTCTTATTATGTCAGAAAAATCATACTTAAAATCAGACATTTGTTCACTAATGTTTACGAGTCTGCCCATGAAGAATTATATCGTTTGAAGCTAATAACACATTTAGTTTTGTTCATTAAACTATCTATAAAATATTAAGTCATAAAGGCTAATTTTATGTTATTACTTATTGATTTTAAGACGAATCTTGCTAGCTTTATAGCATAATTATAGTAAATAATCGATGTTTGTATATTTTATTCAAATGGCTCCTAAATATATGCTATGTTTTTGCCGTCCGATTCGTCAAATATCAAATTCCCAAGAATTAACCCCTAGGATCTTACAAAAAAAGTTCTGTTTGTTATCCTGTTATCGATGTTAATTAATTTAAAAATGTATTTATTTTTTTTTTCAGATTTATTAAGATATTGAATCAGAACAAGCAACAGTGCTACATATAATAACCCATTTTAGGAAACATAATTTTAAATTGACTTTATATTGTTTTTCTATTGTTAAGCTGACAACTTGTTTAAATAATACATACAAATAATTATTGAGAAAGAATTTTAATATCTGGAAATTAATTTTTGTTTGTAATTTTGAGAGATACATTTTATTATCTTTTATTTAACAAGGTATCATAACTCCTTCTTGGTTTTATTATCAGGGTTTCTGCATTAGGAGATATGATAATTAAAATAGCTTTCAGTATTTATAGCCCATCATTTTGTCGTATTCAAATAATGACTGTAGAAAAATAATGTCGAATTAACTACAAACTTGATACTTTGATGGCTAATTAAAATGCATTCGCAAAAAGCTGTATCGAAATTATCTGAATTGATAGAGTGTCAAGCTGTAATCTATGTGAATTTCACGGGAATTTCCTTGTTTTGATATTCGCTAATGATTTTTTGCCAAGTGGCTAATCTATAGATTTGAATTAGCACCCCGCAGACCCGCAGACAAGCGGAAGTGCTAAATGCGAGTGTGGTTATCACTCCTAGCAACATGAGAGCCACATGCAGCACACTGATAAGCTGAGTTTGAGTGTGATGAGCGTGTCGCATAAATCCAATTATGGGGCACGTGATTAAGCTATTAGACTACTGCAGGACTACTTGATTACAAACTTATCAGTGCAGACGGATTGCGGCACAGACTATGATTATGATTGCGACTTATGCGATTATGATTAAATGTATGTATATATTTACTTTGCTCGCTACTTCGGCTGGCGGATGGAGAGCGACTGGACCTCAAATTGGAACTGGAACCGCGAGACGAGCGGAGCATCTGCAACGGCTGCAGCGTTAAGTGATCCCGGCACGTGCTCTGACCGCTGCTCAATGTTGTCAGGGAATCCATTATTGCATATTGCTGGCAAAGATCTCGATGCAGTTGCCTTCAATAGCTGCAAGGCAAACACAATACAAAGAAAGCGATTATTAATAAATATTGTCATTGGAGATTGTACACAGAAAAACAACAGAAACCGAACGAACTCTCAGGGCAAATTGAGGCGAGTCCAGAGTCGAAAGGTGAATCAACTTTTCGCCACACACACTGATAATGATAATCCAAATCGCACTCATTGAAAACTATAAACTGGAGCAGCCATCAGCCATCGGCCAGCTGTTCAGCTCAGCATGCCATAATCTTTCTTTCAATGCGAACGATTATTGTAACATTTTTCGAATACTTCGCATTCTTATGCTAAATTACTTTTTAGCTTTTCCATGCTGCTGGCAGATAGAAAACATATGCCGTATTGAGAGTGGCAATGAAAAATCTGTTCGCATTTTACTTGAGCATGGAAAGTATTAAAATTAATTACTCAAGTGCTTAGGCTTGGGGTATTTTAAAAGATTACATTTCTATAAATAATTTCAAACAATTCGAATTGTTGCAAATCTTTTATTGAACGGCTAAAACAAACATTGCTGTATTATTTACTAAAATTTGTCTTCGATTAGGAAATTCTATTATTAAGCAAAAGTATCTTGCTGTTTAACAGATTACACTTTAAATATAGATAATTAATTTAAAAAGTGTTATTCTGCTTCTCCTTGAATATTTTGTTGATTTAATACTATTCGTTTGGCTTTTCAATGCTAATAATGTATTAATTGAAATTCACTTTCGATACTAGAAATATTTTATTCATTGATTATTTTTGCTTGTCAAAATTTCTTTTAAATTATGATATAATTGAATCGAATGCTATCTAAATTTGTATATCTCAAGTAGTAATCAAAGTTGAATCAATTAATGTGCGATAATTATTTTATGTCGCTTCAAAGCTACCATTTAATAGTCTTAGTAATGCTGACGTGACGTAATTACGCCCTAATCTAAATTGTGTCAAATATAAAATAATAACCATAACATTTAATATGATATCTAAAGTTTGAACCCTTCTTTACAATCGATCGCAATTTACGTCGGCTGTATGATTATAAATAGCATTTGTTATCAAAACTTTCGGCTTTCATTCACTGTCACAACTTTCCCCTTGAACTATTTGTGGAGCACACCTCGCAGCAGGTGCTGGCATTGTATATACAATTGTAATGCACTTGTGTGTATATATATATATAGTTTTTGTATATATAGAAAAAATGAGTAAGACAACTCGATCAATACTTCCTCAATTGGCTGACGCTAAAAAATCCACCCAAGTGGCGAGGCCTTCAGCTCTTCCCTCTCCCAGTTCTCAGTTCCCAGTTCTCGACACACAATGTTTATACAATCTGGGTAGTTGTGGTCGAGGTGCGTGTGTACTCAGTGCACCTGATAAGGACGATAATGTGACTACTTTGGGCCGTATATAGATCGCACCTCCATTGGCTGTGCATCGCATGCCGATGCCATGATGGGGACCCATTCAATTCAAGCCAAGTCAAGTCGATTCGTTGCGATGATGGCATACAAAGATAACAATTGTTTATTTTTTGACTATAAATATTTATATTCAAACTCTGTTGCTATTCACGCGCCAATCTTTTCTCTCCTTCTCTCTGTCTGTCTTTGTCTACACATGTTGCGGTTCCCAAAATTAAATTCTTGTCGACAAGTGGGCGGCCTGAGAGTGTTTAAACGTGTAACAATGCCTTGGCAACGGACGCCAGCTCAATTTTCATTTTAAATGAAGCCTGAAAGTGCGACTATAATCCACACAAAAGAACCTTTTTTGTACAAAATATAATAATAAAAGCAAGGTAGTTTTCCGCATCATTACTAATGCATTGCTTTGAGATTCACATTATAATTGAAACTATGCTAGTTTGAAGGTCAAGTATTTTTAATGAAATGAGCACTTGAGACGCGTCTGCTCGACAGCAAATCACTTTTTTGTATGCCTATTTTGAAAATACATAAACTTTTATATATATAAAATAAAAACATAAATCTAATTTTGATTTATATACAAACTTGTAAAATACTTATTAATTTTACATTTTTATTTAAACGTTGTTACTCCAAATTACATAACTTGGAGGCCGAAAAACACGTGAAAAGTTTTTCAACCATTTTCCCCAACCTACAAATTTAGACTTCACTTTCTTCGCCCATTAATAACCTAATTTTAAGTACTTTTCCGTCGGCCTATCCCAGCGTAAAAAAACTTGCCACAATCTCAAGTCGATGCCCCGTTAAATGCTGCCTGTTTTCACATTGTTTTGCAGGCTTTTTTATTTTTGGGTAATTTTCCATTTGAAGCGAGCTACAAATCCCTTTAAGCCGCCCATTTCAGTGGTTGGAAATTTCTCGTCTCTGCTCGCTGCAACCTCAATGCTCATCTGCAGTTGACTGCGCCCCACAATGGGGCACAACAACGCACACACACACACACGTATTCATGTTGTTGATGGGGCCAAAGTTTCACCTGTCTCACTCTCTATCGCTCTCTCGCTTGCTCGTCAGCGCTTTTCTTTGTGTTCCCCTCGCGATGTCTTGTTGTAAATTTTAATCATCGCATTTTGTAACCTTTTTTTGTTCATTTATTTTATGTTATTTGTAATGTTTTATGCTGCTTTGTTGCTCGGCTTGTTATTCACCGCTCGCCCCATTCGCTTTCTTCGCTGCTGTTTTGTTTAAGCAACAGCAAAAGTAAAAAGTATCTGTTACAATGTGATGTGTTTGTGTATCAAAAATCGTGCCCAGGGTTATTGCACCCGCCGTCAAGACGGAACGTAGCACGCGCGACGTTGTTTGAGGGGGGGATTTGGGGAGCTGCTCGGTTCTAACGTGATAAGAAGACCTTGGCGAGGTTGCCTAGTTTACTCAGCGATTCTGTAGCCTGATTAGCACAAGTGCAAATGAACTCGTCGTCGTCGTCGTCGTCGCTCTCTATCGTTATACTACAATGACTTCCGCTGCAAGACAAGTCTGACAATTTCTCTTTGGTTTATCATTACGAGAAGCCAAAGTTCAGGCGCAGTCTGCGATGATAATTTCATTCCATATATAAGGTATCTTTCATATACTATACAGCTGCATGTTGATTCGCATTTATTAGATTCAATTATGCGCCGTCACAGTCATTTGCTAATGAGTTGCGCAACGTCGTCATCTCAAGATTCGAGACCCCAACATCAGGTTGCCTCTATTTTCTACTCTTTTCAGTTACATTTTGGCGAAGGTCGCGTCGCTGGCGTCGCTCTGACTGCGGCCGGTTTATAAATACAAAGAATCGCACTAAATTATAAGTAATGCATGCATAGAACAACATGTCTCTCCCATCTGATCTATCATTAGAATTACAATGTGGCAATGTGCGCCGTAGACGACCGACGAGAGTCGGGATGTGGGTGCCACAAACTGCGTCTGAGACGGCTTAAGGCGAGACACCAGCCAAAGCTGTTGCTGTTGGCCAGTCTATTGAATATGCATTGGCCCAGTTAGCTAATGAAAAAGCACTTTCAAGTTATCCATTCAAGCTGACTGCAAGAAATTCAATTCAATTAATCTTTATAATGCTGATTAGCTTCATTTTAATTGCGCAATTTGCAAAACCATAAAATACGAATATTCAAATTCAAACATTTGCTAAATATCATTATAAAATAAAAATAATGAAATACAATTATAAAGAATCCAACGAATAATTATAGCCAATTAAAATGCGATGCAGTGCTCATAAAATTATATACGTTAGGTACTAATAATTTATATGAAAATTAATATCATCATAAGAGAAAACTAGAAAGTTCTTTGCAGTGAAACTCAGTCTTTTTCTAAACTTTATACAGCATATGAGAAAGTAGATAAATTGCGTCAAATATCTTTTATGGTCAGTTTGCGGCGTTAAACCCCAAAAGTTAATTAAGTTTGGTTTTTACTTTCCTCTGTTTTTATGTACTCTGTTCGATTTGCCAAGGGGGCTGCTGCTGGTAAAAGTTGTGTTCATTAAAAATACATCATTACGTAAAGCAGCAATTGGAATCTACAAGTTAGCTAGGTCAGGCTTTTAAGCCAAGCAATGAACTTGGCTGTGCCAAGCAGTTAATGTACTCGCATTTGCTTGGCCAGCAGCTTTATGCCATTATGCAAAAAATTTGCAAACTTTGCTCGGCAAAAGTTCAAGTTGATGTCGTTGTTTTTGGGCTGTTACCTCAGTAAATGAGTTTTGTGTCGTGTTTATTGTTGCAGGTGTTTAAAATGGCAGCAAAGTGTTGAGCGCCAAGTCAAAGCAACAGACGCAATGACAACCGAGACACACACGACACTGTAACAGCCCAAGAGGGGGGGAAGGAGGGCAAGATAAGTAGGGGCCAGAAACAGGCATAAAACAAAAGAAAATAGAGGCGGCAACAGCGTTAATTTATATTGGCCCCTGTCGACTCTGTTCTCAATATACCCTACACAAAGTCTCGAAGCAGAGGATATGATGAGCTGCGTAAACTCGTGATGAGAATCCAGAATATATCAAGTAAATAAAAACGCAGACTTATAGGAAGTTTACTCAGTTTTATTAACCACATCATAAAAAAGAGTGCTAATTATTCAACTTGCATTTACTTTGCAATTGACAGCTCACCATATTTTTCCAAGTAATTTTCACAGATTACGTGCAGCATTCAAATGATTGGCACAAAGTCAATATTAAGTGAAAGATAATACTTCAAATGAAGCTTAGAGAACCGCAATGATTCAAGCAAATCAAAGTTGGATAATCTGAGATGCTCGACAAATATTGATTAAAATATAATACTTTAAGTACAGCTTAGAATGACGTAAAATTTACAATAAATTTACACTTGGGATTAACTTACAATACTCTCGACAGTATTAAGTAGAATATAATAATTCAAATCAAGCTTAAAATTGTAATGATCTTTAAATAAATCACGAAATTCTCGATAATATTAAGTACAATATAATACTTTAAGTACAGCTTGGGATAATCTCACAATATTATCAAGAATATTCAGTTGAATATAATACTTTAAGTACAGCTTAGAAAGACGCAAAACATAAAATAAATCCAATTGTGATAAGCTTACAATAATTTCTATAATAATATAATAAAATAAGCTCTCCATTTTTCTGACTACATTTATCAAAAAATATCTAAAAGCGCACTTATGTGGCCCTAAGAATCAAATTTAAATCAAAGAATATTTCTTATTCCAGGGTATTTCAAAGTTCCCCCACTTGATTGCCTTTAGCTGCGACACTTTGCGAGGGGTTCTCGGTGTAAAGGGCGAGAACTTGCAGGTGTCTCGTTTGTCTGTGATTCACGCAGAGGGAGGCCACAAAAACCCAAATTGCGCAACGATTCGTTGTTGGTCAAGATAAGCACTTGAAGCTGTCGGAATTGACGAGCGAACGATCGCTTTGGCGTCGATATATACCTTTAACTCAATACATCAAAAAGGGGGGAAGAAACCTTAAACGCGTATCTGAAAGATACCGCAGCTTGCTTTATTTATGTTGGCTCGGTTCGGTTTGCGAATATTTCGCTGATGGGCGTGCAATTGTTTTTTAATTACAATGTCCTGCTTATCAAGAGTCAAGAGTGCTTTTGCGATAGATAATGAAAAGCTAATTAGCGTGTAACACGCTGCGAATACGTTATTTCTTATTGCGTTTGCATTGCGTTGTTGACTCCGCGTTCTAATGACAGCAATTTACGCGTAATGCCGGCATAAATAACTACTTATTCATTCCAGATATGCGATATCTTATGCCATTAAAGAAGATCTCTGAGAGAGTGAGAGGGAGAGGGAGAGAGTAGAAAAGACACGTACTTGCTGAATGAATCACCGAGATTCGAGAGATCGAATTTCAAAGGCAAAAATATATTTCAATACAGAATTATTTAGAGTAGAAGCGGTCAAAGATACGTTTGTGTATTATGTAGATAAATACAGAACAGAATTCAGGCCGTAATAAATAATTGTCAGATCAGTTAGCATCTAATTTCATGGAACAAAACAACAAATCAGAACCGAAGTGAGTTTGCAGTTTTCCGAATAAGTCGTTAGCGTTTTGCGCCGGCGGGCATGACAGGTAAAAAATGTAATTTAAATTTCGAGATGCGAGCTTGTAGAAGAAAATGTTTGCAAACGGAAAAATTTCACAACAGGTAAGATAAATGACCAAAAAGTATCATAAAATGAACCTAATGAACCCACAAGAGAGAGAGAGAGAGTGAGAGAGAGATTGTATGTTATGTGATACTGCACGATATCTAAACTTGTTGATAAGTCGGCGAAAATAAGATTAAATTGTCGACTCACGCATGAGTAAGCTGTGGAAGCGAGTAGTGGATATAAATTAAATATAATTTTTATGGCTATATGATTAATATTAAATGACGACAGCCTCAAAGACGCCTATCGCATTTCGCTGAATTAGCAACACACCTGGACAACAAAATGACCTCAAGTTTGTGGCATGCTTATCTGCGAAACACACACCTGACACACAATTCCAGCAGGTGGGTAAGGCTTAGGGCTGTTAGAAGCGATTACTCTTCAAATGAAACACATTTCATTCAATTTGATTACGAATTTCAATCGTCACACACAGTACGTGATATCGTGTTTCGCTGCTCGATTATGATTAACAGACAGCGTCCCCTTCTGCCTTCCTTATTTGTCATATATGTATATTTATTTATGCTACGCCATTTAAAACAAAGCGAAAACAAAAACACTTCCTGTAAACAGTTTTCCACCCCGAGAGCGATTGCGACTTCTAGGGGCATTTTGTCAGATAACTGCTCAAGCGAGGGCGGCGGTTCCATGAAGGCAGCTTTCACTGTACTGTGTGACTTGACACTTCCTGCTGCTGCCCATTGTTGTAGGCATCAGATAAGCAGCAATCGGCTTGTTTGGCAACCAAAAACCGGACTGAGCCAATTGCCTTTTCTGACAGTTATTCAATATTATAGTTCTGGCCAGCCAGCTCTTCTAACCGGTTGCCGCTTGGTCTATTAGCGCAATTGCTTTGTGCCACATTCTTCAAAATCGCCATCGCCATCGCCACATGATGCTGCAGTTTTCCGAAACTTTGTCTTTGGCACGTTTCGTGTGTACCTCTCGGACGAGTTGTTTTGGCCATGTGGGTGTTGTTGTTGCTCCGGCTATATAAATCAGCGCTGAAGTACGCAAAGCCTTGACCTCAGCGCTCGACGTGTTCGTATTGTTTGTGTAGGTTTCTGTTTGCCTAAACGTTACAAGAGCTGTACTACATCGAGCAGCGTTGTTGACCATTTGAATACCTACACAGAACCCGATACGTCTAGCAAAAAAACAAATCTATAAACTAACTTTGAGTGGGTTAAAGCATAAAAAAAGAAGTATCTGATGACTATCAGATTCATCTAGTTTATTGTTATGCCCACGAGTTAGTTGAGTGGCTTTTTAGCACCCGTTTTTGGGGCAATGTGATCCACAAAAGTCAAAGCCATTTCACATTATACTGCCTGCAATTAGTTTGCCGCTTGAGCGCTTTTTTAGCACTTAAAACTCTTTGAACTATGCCAAAGTCGAGACATGACAATATAAATATACTTTTATATTTTCACTCAGAATCTTCCTGCTGAAAATGTGCGGCGGCTCAAGAAACACTTGTGACTCATTAAAACAGCAAAGTCGTAAAAATTTACGAGAAATCTAATTAATTTTAAGCGGAGCTTTGCAAAGTGGGCTGCTCAAAATGTTGCTAGTGAAATATGCAAATATTTATCGCATGTTCGCTGACTAATGTGCTGAGTTTCTAGTAAGCAACAAATCGATTATTTAAAGTATTTTCTGAGAATTATTTACTTGCAATAAATACACAATTTAACTGTTGATCATCTCTTTCAACTTTACCTTAGATTTTTATTCGAAAAGTTTCCTCTACTGCACTAGTTTTGCTCTTCAACAAACAAAAAATAATCATGACTTGGCCTTGAAACTTGTGTTGTTATTTGGCGTGTACTTTTGGCTAATTGCTTTGAAAGCAAACAAATAGTATTAAGCGAACTCAATGGCAATTGGAGACGCCATTTATGTGGCATTTCAAAGTCAGGCCCAAAACCGCGAAGACGTGAAGCTAATTTCATTGTTTATTTGTTGC
The DNA here is from genome assembly GCA_035047365.1 of Drosophila ustulata. NCBI lineage: Eukaryota > Metazoa > Arthropoda > Insecta > Diptera > Drosophilidae > Drosophila > Drosophila ustulata. The sequence continues at coordinate 29,218,478 of JAWNPT010000094.1, forward strand.
AACACTCACAAAACAGACACTCGCATTCACACACATTTTTTAACGTGTGTACACACAATTAAATTGCACAATTTGTGTCGTTTGGAAACTAACGGGACTTATGAAGAAAATGATTAAAAAATACTGATGTCTTGTAAGCAAATTATGCATAATTTTATAACGAACGCATTGACAACGCCTTCCAAATGAACAGACAAAGAGACAGAGAGGGGCTCGACATTGCATCATCGACTGTCGGATTGTTTAATTGACTTTTTGGCAGGGCGGGTCAATAACTTTTCGAAGCATTTTATGTGTCACGACATCATAAATAACAGCAACAAGGTCTTGAAACTGTATCTGAACTGAACTTTGAGCTGCAATTTCAGCTTTGCAAATTCAAAAACTTCATTTCCTAAGCCTGTGATTCATGCTGTTGACACATTTGAATGTAGAATGCGGTTTACAGCTCTGATTTCAGCACATTATTTATACAGAGACCCGCATTTGAATGTGTTATACATACATATATTTAAGCAACCTAATTTGAAATTAATTTGTCACGTCTATTAAACGTGACAATCTCCTAATTTACAAGAATTCCCTCGGGATTTCATCGGCTTAAATTGCCGATATAATTTATGGCCTCTTCCGGAAAATCTTGTTTATAAACGAAAGTAAAAATACATTCCCGACAAATTTTCAACACACACTAATAAATAAATTAATGAAAATTGTCAACGTAACCAAAATAGAATTTAGTTCAATTCATTAAATTTTCTTGGGAAACTCAAAGCGACCGAAAATAGCCTGCCAGATAATATCTGTTGAATTCAGGCGAAAATATGAGCACAAATTGGTCACGCAACTTTCGTACTTATATTTTGTAATTTCTGCACAATTCAAATTCAATTTTGCGTATTCATGTTGAATTGAATTGAATTAAATGAAATGCAGGAGAAAGACGTCGCCTTGTCAGCTGCATTGTCAGCATTGTTTGCCGCGAATACACCCCGAAAATATATGTACATACTATATGTGTATATAGAGACGGCATATTCATCGTGCAAAGAGCAACCTGTTTAACATTTTTACACCGCATGCTCAATGAGTGACGACGTTGTCATCGTTTTGCCAGCGGAACCGCAAAATCCAACGGCGACAACGACGCGGGGCCCCATTGCATGACTAAAATGCAAATATAAATAACTAAACAAATACATAAATAAATGCCCAACAATAACAAACAAGTAAAAAAGCCGAAACTCGATACTGTTCGACAAGAAGATACCCTAGGAGTGGCTAGCAAATGGAGTGGAGTTGATGAACTCAACATAGATGAACATTTTTAATATATAATGTAGTAATTTCATTTTATATATTTAAAAAAAAAAAAATTATTTCGACATTATCCTTATATTGTTTAGCTGGAATATTAAATTCAACTATTTATATAATACAAGGATTTTCAGTCATAATTACAATATAAATATATTAATATTATATTTCATTATTAATTGAATCTTAATCACATATTATTATATTGTGTAATTTACAATATTATATTATGTATAATTGAATATTTCAACTGATCAATATAATCATTATTTTTGCTTCTAAATTACATCTAGTTGAGTCACAATAACAAATTGTTTGCGTTGCTGCCAAACTATGTAAATAATATATTTGTTTTCCATTTTTACTGCAACTCAGACTCTCGATAGTTATCGCCCAACTATCGACAAATAGTTGTTTACAGCACAACTTCCTAGAATGTTAAGTGCTTCCCTCACTCACATTTATTACGCCCATTTCACGTGTACAGGGTATAAAAACGACATTTCAGCTACTTTTTATTGCCAGCGTCGTGCTGCCGTGCATGAAATGCGAATACAAATGAAACTGAGAAACCGGAAAATAATAAACAAAAACAAACTGGAAAAAAAAAGAAAGAAAATAGCAGCAGCAAAAAAAAAAAACTCTACATACTCGTTTTGCACATTTGTAGTGCTCATTTATGACGCTCAATTTGCTCAAAACTAAAATGTAAACAAAGAAAAATCAAAGCAATCTGCAACCCCAATTGCCATAGACTCCAAACAGAGTGATAAGGGGATCCAAAACAAGTGGGGGGGGGGCGATCTGAAACAGAAACCGCTTTTCGCGTTTTGCGAACATTGGACCCCAAACCCCAAAAACAGACGATGCTGCTCCGACTGCTGATGAATCATATGTGAGTGCGGCCTGCTGTGAGAGCTTTGTTGTTGTTGCTGTTCTTGATGCTGTGTTTTGTAGTTTGTCATGTCAAAAGCCATTTATTACCCTTTCCAGTTGTCATTCTGGAGATGTTCCATAATCGCACAAGTGCTGTCAGAGAGACCCCAAAAACACGCATTTATAAATAAGAAAATCTGCTTAATTTGCATACGAACAGGGTGAAAGCATATGCTCTTAATGTCCAATACCCTGTAAAAGTAAAAGAGGATTGCCTGCTTACAACGTTCTCAAATCACTTGAAGTTTGAATTCCAATTCTAGCAAATAAATGCGCAGCAATTAAAAGCTGTCTTAGGGCTTTAAGTATATCTACAGGATTTTGATTTGATTTCCATTTCTAGCAAATATATTTGCAGGAACTTAAAAATGTTTTAGGGTCGCAAAGATATCTAATATTTTATAAACGTGCTAAGGCTAATTTTATTTTCATTTATAACAAATAAATTCATAGAATTAAGGATACTCTAATGTTTTAAAATTCATTTCCAAATGATTTTTTTTATTTCAATTTCTAGTTCGTAAAGATATCTGATATGATATGTGTCAAGAATGATTTTTTATATTTTTATTTCTAACAAAAAAGAATAATGTAGCTTTAAATATTTGTTGATATTTACATAATTATTGTTATTGTATATTGCACTAAGCTTTGACCTTGTGTTATATTTAATTTGGGTTTACTAAACTAGATTCAAGAAACCATTGAATTTTGTAGTGACTTAAAGAGCATTTGCTTGTCGAGCACACTTCTAATTTATGCATTTGTGTTTTGATTAAAACTTAAATTATTGATTGACAAGCTGAGCTGAGAGCGTCGCTGCTGCCCCCTTCAATCAACATAAGTTGCGTCAGACCGCAGAGCGCAGAACTGCCCCCTTTGGGTATTGCAAAAAAGGTGAAAGTGAAATGTTGTTGTCGTTGTCGTAGTCGATGTTGTGTAGTGCTTGTTATTGTTATTTGTTGTTGCTGTGTGTTTCACAAACACTTTTACAATTTTGTATAAATTTATGTAATTTATTTGAGTGCATAAATGAACAACGGAAGTTGTTAGAGTTGAGTGGCTGCTGCTGCTGCTGCTTATAAGGTCAGTGTCAGGTTTTGGTCATGCCACATGTTGTTGCCGCAGAAATTTCTATTGTTTCCCTCGGTTGCTGTGTGAGAACTATCTGCTTGGGTGACTTAGAACAACATAGACAACGACGTTCCACAAGCAATTAAACATGGCAAGCAAACAGAGAAACTTTTACAAATGCCCGACAGAACATTTTACTACTTGAAATGGAATACTTTTTGAGTCATTTCTCAAGTCTCATCTGATAAACTGTGGCAGCCAGGCAGACGGTGGCAAATGGTCAAATGGCAGGGAAAACAATCCCATAAGCCGCTTTCAATGCGGATTATTCAATTGCTTAAGTAATTTTGCATTATTCAAACAATTTGCCGATGCTTTATTGCTTAGAAAACTGTCGAGTCAAGCGGCTTTAATGATCATTTCCATTTCAATTATGGCATAAATATGCCACGTTTCACAACATTAAATATAGTGATTATAAACTATCGATATCTCTAATAAACGTAAAGTCAAATGCAAATATATATTTATCCAATCATAATTTAGTTTTAATCATTTTTTTCAATTTACTATTTATGCAATGTTTGACTGCATAAAATATAGTAATTGAAAACTCTAATTAGCGTAAATTATTTAATGCGTTTTCCGGCGAGATTATTCAGACTAATGAAAAATTATAGCAAACAGATTTATTATCGTATCTGCAATCATAATTTATTTTTTCTCATTATACCTTCATCAATTTACTTTTATGCAACGTTTCACAACATTAAATGAAGTCATTTTGAGCGATCAATAACTCAACTTTTGCTATCATTAATTATGCTACACTGAGCGATAATTATTCAAATTGTTATAATGGCATTTCTGGCGAAAACTATTTATTACTGCATACCAGAGAAATTTTTGTAAATTGAACGTGTTAATTTACTACATTTCCATAACTATTTGTTTCAATTATTAGTCATCACAATAACATGCATAATGATGCCTTTTCAGATCTTGGCGAGAATGTTGATGTCATTCTTGAATTCTGTTTCCCCGAAATAGGGGCCAGACGCTGAGACCCGAATACGATTATAGTCAGAGAGCTACCTCTATTATTACGACCATCATTATTAAGTGAATGATGGCGGGTCAAACTACTCAAAAGTCGTACGATATTTGGCATTCACTTTCACAAGGTTGTACAAAACCCGCATGATGGCATTAAAAATCTGTCGAAGCGTCGTTAATAATCCGCTCAACGAAATGTCAATCAATTTGATTGCGACATTTAATTAAGCTTAGCGAATTGTTTATTGGCTACGCCCTCAGTTTGGGAACGGAACTCTGCCTGTTTTTCCTCGATAGGCCGATATATCGGTCGAGTATCGTGCATTATGCAATATACATACATATATGCGGAGCATAAAGCGCAAACAAAGCACCTAATATCACGCAAATATTTGCATATCTAATTAGTTTAATTTAATTTGCGTTCGCTCTCTCGAATTTTGTTTTTATTTTTATTTTTTTTGTCTTTGCCGCAGAATTTTTGTGTTTTCGCCATTTTTCCTCATTTGTTTATTTGCGTTTGATTTTGAGTTTGTTGGGCGTGTGCCCAAAACAGCAAACAGAGAGCGGCCCCAATAAATGGGGAAATGTGGAAAGCAGAGAAAAGCGCACACGTGCTGCCACAACAACAAGGCAACAACACAACAACGCAACAACTCGACAACTGACAACAAACAAATAAAAAACGGCGACCTAGCAACAGAGCAGAAGCACCACACCCTGAGCTCAAATTTGATGTTTTGGTTTTTCAGTTTCTGTTTAATGAGCGCATTTTCTACTCTTTTTTTATTGCTGGGCCTTTGCTAACAATTAAGCCTGTTTTCGGCAGGCCAAATTAATTACAATTTAAATACGCGTATCTTGAGCCGAGCATCGGATACCAAATGAACTGTGGGCCGAGTTAATTAAATGTTGCTTGGAGTATCGGTTCGCTTATGAAATTAATGCAATTATAATTTAATACCGACACTAATTACTCTTCATAAATACTTTTGATATACTGGTTAAATTCTGGACTAGCTTTATTTCATTTTTCTTAGTGAAACGACTGTTTTATTGAATTTATGTTAATGAAATTATCTCTATACTTTTTTTTAAATTCTGTATGTGCTCTTTGCTTATATTATATTCTGCACGTACTTAATTAAACTTTACGTAGAGTATCAATTCTCTTATTAAATTCATATTAATTAAATTACAATTCAAAAAATCATATGTCACTTAAAATTCTCTTAGGAAAATTCTGGGCAGTCTTTGCTCAATTTTCTTACAGATTATCGACTCTCTTATTGTGTGTATGTGCACTTTGTTTATAATTCCATAATTTGTAAAAATTCAATTACATTTTAAAATTGATTTGGCAATGCAGTTTATCGCGAATGAATACTATACAAATTTTGAAAACATGCTCAATTGGGTTTCACAAATTTCTCTACACATTTATAACAGATATTTTAAGAATTTTTGCTCATTTCTCAAGGCTTACATCTTGGTTGCTGGAATGCCGCTCATTTATGGGTCCTCGATAAGCCGCTGGTCACCTTGCCGATAAGATTTGGTGGGGGATTGTCGCCGTAAGGTTTTTACCTGGCCACTGAACCGTGTCATAAACTAAAGCCACCTCGGATAAGGTGCTAATCGTGTGGATGGCGTTCAATTAATTGCTGCTGCTCTTTCCCTTTGAGACTATTTTCAGGTTTAACCGATAAGCTCAATAATTTGGGAAATGAAACGCAAATGAGGCAATCAAGTAATTAAATTGAAGTCTAATGGGTTTATGCGATGAAAGTGCTAAGAGGAACATTTTAGAAAACGGGTTTAATTACGTGATGTGGAATTTTCCTCCGATTCCTAGTGCATACATAAACAAACTGAATGCCTGGCGCTTAAATAAATATGTATCTTAAGGAATTTTATTATTTAACAGCGACTAAGAATACACATTTCTCTCAAATAGATTTATTCTGCAGTTTTAATTATATGTATAAAATGATACAAGTTGATATATAAATTATTCTTATTTTATATGACAACTGTATTTTGATATACATATGTATGTACATATGTTCGAAATTATTATAATTTCATTCAATACAGTTTTTGAATGAATGATGATGAAATTTATTTTTTAAAAGAATTTGTAATATTTGTTTATATTATCAATATTGTATCGAGTCATGTGATTTTCTAAGTGCAGATTTAAAACTTAAATTGTTGGGTAAAAATTCAGAGTAGTGTTTTTTAAAGATATCGACTTCAGGCAGTCCAGATATCCCTGTGAAAAACCATCTGACGTCACTTGCTCAAGACTCTCGTGTATTATCGATACTTATTTATAACTATGTAGATAGTATGTATTATTGGCGCATAAGTTTGTATTTACTATGTATGGCTTTATCTACGTAATTCGCACTTTCTTTATGGCCTTTTAGTATTGGGAACAGCTGGGCGCCTAGCAACGAATTCGAATTAAATAATCGAATAAATGTCAGCGAAGCGCATATATAACATATAACATATTTTCATTTCATTTTCACTGTCGTCGTGTGTTCAATGAAATATAGTATATAAAAATATACTACATAGAGCGCAGACATATTCAAAATGTTAATGGCCGCCAGCAATAACAACATAAGAATTATCTTATGGGGTAGGTAGAGAGGAGAGAGCGAAGGAGAGGAGAGAGAAACAGCATCATAAATAATTTCATCAGTTGTCAGCAGCCGAAGAGCAGCAAATGCTCGGATTAGTCGAAGAGGGCAGAAGAGCACACACACATACATATGTGGATATAAATTAAATAAAAAAAGTGTACGAAAATTGTGATGCTCAGAAATAGCAGCAGCGACTAGCGACAACAATAAATACAATAATTCTTTTCACTTGCTTTTTTGTTGAATTTAATTCAATTGCAGACACATAACGTGCTATGGCTACCGTTATTACTATTTGCCTTGTTTTTGTTGTTGTAGATAAAACCGTGCCTGGCTCCAACAAGAACTACAACAACAACAACAGTTCAGCAGCAGCATAAAGTAGAAGAGTAATCAAAAGAAAACAGAGACTTAAGACGTGCACATAGCAGGCAGCTTCTCACACTCACTCTCACTCAACAAGCAGCAAGTGCAGCTAATTGAATTGATTATGGGCACACTTAAGTTCGCGAGCAGAGGACGGACTGTTGCATTTCTCTCTCCCTCACTCCATTGTGATGAATTAAATTGAAGTTGTTATTAACTGTAATTGTAGCCGCATTGTTCGAATGTGTGAGCGAGAAGCAACAATAAAAAATGCAGCAGCGGATATTGAAACACTCTCACACACACACACACCGTAAACACGTATACGCAGTTTATTGTACGTGAAACAGCATAAATCAAGTATAAACAATATTCGGCACTCACCTTTTTTTGTGGTCCGTTCTGGCCAGTTTTTTTGTTAGTGTTGCTGTGACGCCCTTTTTTTTTGTTTGGCACACGAAACACGCACACACACACACTAACACACTGACGCGCACCAACACTATTAAACTTAGCAGAGCAGAACAGCTATAATAATAATATTCATTTGTTTTGCAATTTTCACTTGTGTATTGTGTATTTGCATTTGCACCTTTTCTTTCTTTTCTTTTCTTTACTTTTCTATTTTTTTGACCGTTCTTTGCGCTCAAATTTTGTGCTCAGTGCGCATCACAAAATCTGCCGCACGCTTTGCCAGGTATTTGGGAGGAAATACGCATAAATTCGATGCCTTGGCTGCGCAACGCGTCGTTCATTCAATCCCCATATATATTATTGACAATTGTAGTTGCACTTTGCGTTGAGTGCCTATTATTTATTTATTTTTGTTTAAGCAGTTCGGAACGCGCACGTTGCTCTCGCCGTCAAAAATCAACACACACTGAATTACTTAGCGAACAGCAGGGTGACCGCAAGCTGCACTTCGGCATTTCCTAATTTACAACGCTAAATATACCCAAAAAATACAAAAGCGCAATTAATAGCGGTTAGACTTTATTGGATATTGTACATGTTTTCAAAAAAGTGCATACAAGATTATTTTGTGTACTTTAAAAATTCTTATTTAAAAATTCGTAGTTCAGATAAGTTTTATAAATAAATATTTAATAACTATTATGATAAGGTAAATCGGAAGGTCACACTGCTTATATCGATTGCATGCAAAGTGGTGATAGCTCGATTTATTATCGACGCCATTGATCGAAATGTTAGTGTTGAAAAACGCCAAGTCAGCATTGCAAAAGCTGATTGATATGATGCAGAGCTTTTTCTATATTCCCACTTAATCGTAAACGAAGTAGAACAATCGTATATTTTAAACGTCAAAATACTTTTAATTTATTTTTTTTAATAGCCGTTTCAGCATAATTGTTGATTCCACTGAGAGATTTTCATGAGTGACAACAAATTGGTATTCTGATTGTGCATTTTCAGCTGATTTGCCAACTGGCATGCGTGGTCACACTGCAAACGGTCTCTCTTTTGCACATTTTCTTTTATGTTTTGTTTCTCGCTCTCGCTTGAACGGTACGGACGTGTGCTGCCGCTGCGCGTGTGTGTATTTAACTTGGGCTTGAAGAAGAGAAATACTTGATAATAATTATACAATACACATGTGTATTTGTCGCGTTCTCCACAATAATAAATGCAACAAATTGCAGCAGTGAGTTTGACACAACAGAGCAGCAGCAACAAATGCTGCATAATACATAAGTTCCCAAATTACGTGAGTGTTTTTGTATATGCAGCGCACACGCGATAGAGCGAGTCGGCAAATCAGTGCCCACATCATTGGATGCGGGGCGGGTGTGAAAGAGAAGCCAAACCATCTAAATTGCTTGTGTGTTTGTGTGTGTGCGCTTCTCTTCTCCACCTCTTTTGCTGTAAATGTGACGACGAAAATGGCTTAAAAAAAAGTAAAATATTCGGAGTCGGCACATCGTGTGTGTGTGTGTGTGATTGTTTATCTATATAGTAGTAAATGTATTTGTGAGTCGTGTGTTTTCTGTGTTCTCGAAATGAAATACAAAAATTACAAATAAAAAGAAGTGCAATAAGAAGCTGCAAAGCAAGCAGAAGAAGAAGAATCTGAGGCGATTGCCGCCGATTGTCGTCGTCGCGTATACGTGTGAAGAGCGCGTCTGCATTAGTGTGCGTGCGTGTGCATTTTGTGTTTGTGTTTGTGAAGCAAAAGAAAAAAAGCAGCAGCTGAAAAGTGTAAAAAATTTATGAGCAAAGTTTTAAATAATATTCGTATTTCTTGCAGCGCATGCTAAAATTTAAACAACAACGAAGCAAAGCAAGAGTTATAATTAATAGTGCAACAACAATCGTAGTTTGCATGTCTTCCCCTTCAACAACAACAACAAATGTCACACAACAACAACAACAAATGGAATAAGCTGTAAAAAGAACTTTCAAATAGATTGCAAATCGAACGAGTGCGAGCGACCGAGCAAGAAGATCGTGCGAGCGAGGGCGGCGTGAAATGTGAGTAGAGCACCCTGTTGACACCCTGTACGCGTTAACGCGCTCTCTTTTTGTATTGTATTGTTATTGTGCTTAGCGGTTTATTTTCTTCGTGCATTCGCCTATGCATTACGTCTGTGTGTGTCTGTAAGTGTGAGTCTATTTCATACATATTTCTTTTTTGTGGTTATGGGCGGAAAAGAGACCTTCATGATCATGTGTGTACGTGCGAGCGGGAGGCCACAACTAATTAATTGCTCAACATTCTGTGCGGTGTGACCATATGCTAGATGTTGCGCAACATTGTTGCTGGCTCAAAGGTAAACATGCTTGGCAACATGCTTGATCGGCTACTGACAACAAAAAAACTGTCTTAGACAACCAATTATGGCAACTAGTTCAATCACACACACACACATGCGTGTTTTGACCGCCGTCTGTCAATTAAAAAAAGCGATTGCAAATTTTGCTGTTGTTTCTCTTTCTCTCTCACTCGAATTCAATTCATTTCTCTTTCCGTTGCTTCGCTTTGTTGCGGCTGCAAAATTCCAAGCCGAAAGAGAAATCCATAAAAAGCGCACAAAGCACAAAAAACTCCAAAGACGCAGCAGCAAAACTAAAAACGAAAAACAACAAAGCGGTGAGAGGGAGAGGGAGAGCAGCAAAAACGTGGCAGCTAAACAAAAATAAGTTGCTCTGTTTTGTTGTTGTTGCTGATGCAGCAGCAGCGGCGTTGGATACACACGAAAAACAGACAACGGCCTCAGTTTGCGTCGACGTCGCTGCTCGCTGCCTCCATTCTGTCTCCTTCTTTATGTTTACTTATCTGTGTGTGTGCGTTTTGTGGGTGTGTTTGTGTTGCTGCTCGGTTGCTTGAGTGTGTGTGTGTGTGTGTGTTTGTTTAGTTGCTTTGTTTTTCTGCTGCGCGCTTCGCTGCATTTGCTGCGACTCATCAGCAGCAACAACAACAATCACAAGTAAACTTCACACACACACACATGCAAAATACCGTTGCTTGCTGCTGCTTCTTCTTCATCACTTGCAAACTTTTGCACAATTCACTTCGATGTTGTTTTTGTTTTTAAAGCGCCATAATTGAATTTATTTACTTCACGTTGCCAACTGGATTTTACTTAATCAAAGTTTTGGCCATTTTCGGCCATTTCAAAAGCAATTCAGTTAGTTCTAAAACCTGTCAAGTGTCGAGCAGATTTGCAACATTGGATTACGAGTTGAATTTACAGTTATACATGACAACCGACGAGGCTAAAATAGAGAACCACTTTAGCTTAGATACATTGTGGAGTTTACTTTTCAAATTTAATTAATTGGGCATTCTTTCACTTTATATAGTTTCTGTTTCATTTTAAAAATATCAACGTTTATTTTATTTTACAAATAATTTAAAGGGTATTTAAAGTTGAAAACAATAAAATAATACAATAAAATGTTTAGTCCCTGTCAAAATAGGCTAGATATATTTGTGGAATTTACTTTAAATTGGAATTGAAAGTTGGAAAAATTATAATTCTCCTTCAACTATTGAAGAGTATGTTTTTTCTAGTTTTAATTAAATATTTGCAACAATGCAAAAAAAAAAAAACAAATATTGATTGAAAAGTTGGTAGAGTCTATATTTCAATTACAAAATTTCAACTAAACAAAATCAAAAATTCTTTAGAAATATTCATATTTTCACTATTTTTAAACGTTATGTTATTATATTTCTCAAAATTTAGTGAAAAATAAATATATATTCAATTCCCTGCACATTTGCTGCTTGCCACATTTAGCCTTAACTTTGAAAGTCTCGAATTCGTTCACCTCTCGAAAATCCAGCGCATTACATTAGACCAGAAATCGTACAAGAAATATGCACAACTCAATGTTGACACGCCCCAAAAATAAAACGCCATATGCTAGCACACAAAATGCACAGAAAAATGCCGTATCTATTTGTTTTATGAAAAGGCAGGCGCATATTGGAGAAGTATATTGTATCTGTAAGATACAAAAATATCTCGGCTGCATTTTGGAGGTCTGGCGTTGCATATAACACAAAAATAGAAACAAATACCGAAAACCAAAAAATCAACAACGAAAAACTTTTACAGAAATGCATTCGTTATAAAAGCTAAGGCAGGGAGGGGGGATGAAGTGTGAGGTGAAGGTGAAGTGGATACAGATGATGATGCAGATGTGGATATCTAACGTGAACAAATCTCTGCCTGCAAAATCGTGTTGTCTGTTTAGAATTTAAAGTTAAATTTAGACGCGATGAATGGAAGAGAAAAAGCATTTTTTTTTTGTTTTTCGGGGCGCAGCTGCAAACGACGAAAATAGAGACAAAAGCAAAGGGCAAAACTTCGAGGAACTCGAGATGAACAAAATCAAAGCCAAAGCTAATAAAAAAAAACACAGAAAGATACAGATACTTTTAATTTTATTTCAATTTCTATGCGCAGCGTGAGATACTTTCTATGTATTCGAGTATTTTGACAGTTGAATGAACTCGCGACAAGAAGAGGAAGAGCGCGTCCAACAGTTAGTGTTATTTTATGGAGAAGTAACAAATAAATAAAAGCAATAAGCAAAAGCTAAACGACGAACAACACAAACAAAACGCAGGCGACGTTAGAGATAAACGCTGATGAAGTGGAGACATGCGGACAGAAGCGGAAGACGGGAAAAGAGCAGCAAGCAAAGCCACAAAAAGTAATTTTGTGTTGTCTGTAAACTAAAAAAAAAGTAAAAGAAGAAAGCAACAAAAAAGCACAAACTGCGTGTAGACAACGAGAGAAAAAGAGAGAGAAACAGCGAGACTGAGTGAGAGACAGCTAGCTATGGAGATAGCAACAGCGACTAGACGGCAAATGAGGTTTACGTAAAGTTGCTGCAACATTGTGGGCATTGGGGCACAAGCCGCGGGGTCCACAACAAAGAACTCATAGAACACGCCACACACTCTTGTTGTGTATCTTCGCAGTACGGCAAACACACAGATACACACACACATACACACACACACTCACACTGAAGATGTGTGTCCGCATTTATAACTCTTTTTTTGAGAAGAGGAACAAACAGACGCATACAGCTGCAGATACAGCTACAGCTACAGCTACAGTTTTGTCTATGGCCTTTGTTTGTGGCTTCTGCTTTCTTTGCTTTATCAGCCCATGGGCGAAGGAAGCGCCTGTCTCAGCATACGACGTTGCCAATTTTCACACAGTACTGTGGTAATTTTATGCTCTTCGAGTAGCAGATGACTAAATCAATAGGCAATTTGAAATAGTTCAATTATTTAGAAGTTGAATAGAATAGCATTTTCTGCATTTTATTTGATATCATTTTAAAATGGCTCGTTGACAAGTTGAAAACAACTTCGAATTTTCACTTGAAAATTTGGAATCGCTAAATAGATGCATAGTTGGGGTTACTTCGAAATTCTTAAAATATTTTACCTTTATAATAACAATTAAATAGTAAACTATCAATCAGCAGCTTGGTAATTTTACTCTCGTAAGTAGCAGATGAATAAATTTATTTTGTACTTCGATATTTAAGACATATTTACAAAAAACAATTTATTTTAATCGACTTCAATTCAACACTATTCACTATTCAGATGTCTTTGTAGCTATTTATAACTATAAATCAGCAAATAAAACACGCTTTGATAAATTAAAGATCTGTTGTATCAGCATAAACTGTGAATTCGAGTCAAGTTCTTTCAATTTCGTTAGATTTATGCTTGCAATTGCATTCTGGCGACTATTTCAGTTATTGCCAGTCACTCATTCATTCAATCAGCTTCAATCAATGCCATTCACTTCGCTAACAAATTGTGCTTTGCAAGCAAGCTCAGCACATTTTCTTTCATTCGCTCGCTCGCTCGCCTCAAGCCCCCTTTTTTCCGGTCTTGCTCTTTTTGTGTGTATTTTTCATGTTGATTCGTCATTTAATGGGCTTCGTTTAAAATCGAATCAGGCACAGTTGCTCAACCAATGACGTCTCTCAGGCCATTCCAATTCCACACGTTCCAATGGGGGTCAAGTTGGGTTGCTCTCCCTCTCCCTCTTCGTCTCTTTGTTTCTTCCTCACTCTCGCATATCGCGCGCATTTTCCGATGGCAGCTTTAAGGCTTGACATATAAATCGATCGACATTTTCTTCATTTATTTCTGTCGGGTTTCTCACGCTATAGCCCATGCTATATATGTTACGAGATCTGATATATCACACCTGCCACAATTTGAAACTTTTTGCAATTTTTCCTTAGCTGAAAATGACTTTTTCCGCTGCTCCTAGCAACAGCTGCCAAGTTAGGGAGAAGTGCAAAAGGAAGCTGAAGCCAAAATAGAAATTTAGACATGTGCTTGAAAGCGGAGCCAAGACAATCTGGCGGCGCTGTCAGTCAACGAGAAGTGAACGGGATCTTTGAAATGTGTTTGTTGTGAGGGCAACAGAAAACTAAAAAAAAAACCGAAATAAATAAAGGGAGGAAATCCTAATGAAACTTATCAAATTTGACCTTTTGATGGTTTTGTATTTACTATACTCTAAAAGGGAATATTAATTCTCAAGGTATTTCTAGATTTTCAATCTATAACCTTTGCAGGGTATCTGAAAGTCGCACAACTAACTGCAGTTGCTTGCTTGGGTGTTGGCCAATTTTCATTGGCGTTCCAAAGACGCTCAGTCAGCAGAACGCTTCATTGAAAAGCATAAAAAATGTAGCGAAGCATAATATATATTTTGTATTTATCAAAATGGCTGATAAAAAAGGGCAAAGGGATGACAAACTGAATCCCAGGCTGTTACTGTGAGCGCTTTTCTCAACTTATTATCACATCTGCTGCCATGCTTTATTAAATTTGACTGGCGACCTTTTTAGCCAATTTAGAAAAGATTTGGCTGAGCTATTTAATGAGAGAGATGTTGGAATTAATATAGCTGGAGAAGTTTGCTACTGAATTAAGGCAACATTAAATTAGAATTAAGAAATTACAAATAATTTAATGATGTATTTATTGAAAATATAGATTCATTCTTCTACTATATTTACTGGTAAATTAAATTTAACACTTTAAAAACGAAACAAAATTTACATTTCACAATACAAATTTTTAAGAAATGTAAAGAAAATTATAAAAAGCAAACAATGTCGTTGTGAAATGTTATTTTTAGTTACTTTCAGTTGCTTTCTACCTTTTGCTCAGTCGTCCGATTTCTTTTTGACCCGCAGTCACTTGATAAATGACTCGCCTTGTGCCCCACACTTGGTCGCCTTTGACCTACCCTGACCCAGAAGAGAACTGTATCTGTAACTTATTAACCTTTGGGCTGCCTCATATTTCATTCGACTTGCCAACCACAAACGTAAAAACTAAAACAACAAATTATACACTAATTGAACGGCAAGCGACGAGGGAGATGAAGATGTAGATGTAAAAACTTTGGATAAAAGTCGCAAAGAAAATGTATCTGATGGATGCAGAATAAAAGTTGGCTACTTAGCCAGGCCTAAGCTTGGGCTGTGTGTATCTTTGAGATCCTTTTTTGATATGTGCATGCAGCAGAGGCCATAAACATAAACACCATGTGAACCGGCAACGTGCTAACAATTTCCTCCCTCCCCCTCCGACCTCCCTCGAACAGTTTAAATGCTTTTTACATGGCAACAGAACAGAAAATCGATGGTAATTTACCGTGCGTCTGTCACTCTGCATGTGTGTGTGTGTGTATCTACACACACACACACACATTTCTCATTTATTATGTATTTGATGTACATGCGCAAAATTCCCACATCCCCAACCGAGAGCAGAATAAGAAGAAGAAGCAGAGTGTGCAACTTTTTTGTAGACAAAACAAAATAAAAAGGCAACGATAAAAACAGTCGGCGAGAGAAGAGAGGGCCAAAGGAGGAAAGCCAAGGAAAGGAAAGGAAAGGAGCACAGCTTAACCGAAAGCCGCCCACGAGGCGGCGCGTTTGCTGCCTACGCTTTGGATTGTTGTGAACGCTCTCGCTCTCACTCTGCAGTCGTTGCTCTCTCTCTCTCTGTCTCGCTCAAGCTCGCTTTCTCTCTCTAGCCCACACAACACTCTCGCTCTTTGCCCGCGCTTTTGCTCTGCTCCGACGATAGAGCTGCATTATTTTCATTTTCAACTTTCGATACCCGGCTTTCATAGTATAGAAAGGTATTATTAAGTTAGATTTATAATTTGGCCACACTGAAATCTAAATTTAAATCGCAAATATGATTTCTAGAAATACAATACAAAATCGAGAAAAGATAAGGTTTGATTTAAATTCTATAAAATACATATTTTTAGGAATAGTTGGAAAACGTAGAAATGTAGCAAATTTCATAAATTTCATTGCTATCAGATAGTAAGATTAGGAAACCTTTTAAAAAAATGTAATGGGTCAAACTATTATTTTTGAGCGCACATTTTTAATTATCCACTTTAATAGATTGTATTCTATCTTTAAAATTATATAGGACACTTTTATTTAATTTGTCGAAATATATTTCTTTATATACTATTCAATTTTATTATGAAATTAAAGTCTTCTACATAATTTAAAAATGAGTACTTTACAAATGCCAAGCGAGTATCTCGCAGGCGAGCACACTCGAGTGCCTTCTTGCTTTTTCTCGAGTTTCTGCTGCTGCTTCTTCTTCGTCGCCAGCAGCTGCCTCCATTGGCGACCTCATTTGCCGTTGTGCATGGCGGCGCTTCTTTGACTCTCTTCTAACACTCGCCCGCCTGCTCCTATGGCCCCCAGCCTGCATGTCACTTGGGGCCGCAGCTGGCAACGCACATTTTGATAACATTTCTGATAAAATAATGTGGCAACAGCGCACCAACAGTAACCAGGCGAGCAAGAGAGAGAGAGGGGGCAACGAACGTGCCAGGTCAGTGGGTGGCATGGCACAGACAGAAGAAGTCAGCTCAGGCGTTGGGTGTCGTCGTCGTCGTCTATGTGTGTGTGTGTGTGCTCTGTAACTAGTTTTTTGCGCCCGTTTTTACTTTGCTTTTCATATTCTTTGCTTTGGCTCCTGCAACGTTGCCAAACTTCAGTGCTCAGCAGAGCTGAAAGCTAGGCACAGCTATTGCCATCCCTCTTTGGCTCCTCACTTTTCCTCGCAACGTCAATAATTTCATTCATTGTGAATGAAGATAAACTGGCGCCCCATCGTACAGTACAGAAAGTGGCAAAAAGCTTTTTGCCTTAATTTAAGTTTGGCTGCTTTAATTTTCACAGATTTGTTGTGTTGTTGTGTTTCACTTGATCTGTTTTTATCTAATTGGTTTTGTTGTTGGTTCGCCCTCTTGATGTGTGTCAAGCGAAAAGTTTTCGGCTAATTAAACATTTTCCAAATTTGAGTTGAAATTTGAATTTTCCCACCTGACAGTGGGTCGAGTGAAACTTTTAGGCTAATTACTGATAAACTCTTTTGACAAAGACACAAATGTTTGCAAATCTGGCAGTTTGTGATGATAATCATCAGCTGAAATAGGGCTTTTGGGCCGAAGGCCTAATAACTGTATTTAAACTGATTGCACGAGTTTCTCGTTTACTTTTGGCTTTGTGCAAGTTTAAAATAGATTACATTTATTAAAGTGGGATTTGTGAAGGTTTACGACATCTTGGTTACGACATCTCTTAAATGACGCAAGTTTCAGGAACATATTTCATAATTGGCAATTGGGTTTATTTTATTATTATTATTATTCGTTACTGAGAATTCAATTCTAGACAATAAAGTTAATTTCGAAAGCTACGCAAAACTTAAATCACTTTTACTAGCTTTGCTTTAAATATTAAACTTCATGCGTCATAGGTTTCAATATGCAAATGATGTGTACGAGTATAATTAATCAATAAAGCATTTTAACAATTCAATCATTAAATTTGTATAATTATATTTTATAACCCAACAATTATTTTTGGAATCGAATCATTAAATTAATAATATTTCTTTTTCATTTTTAAACTCTTCAGATCCATTGATCTCGAGTTCATTTATTTATTGATATAAATTCCAGAAATTCTACAGATTTCCTTTTTCAATTACAATCTCTTCCATAAGCTTCTATTGCCTACCAAAAATTAATTCTGCGAACTCGAAATAGAAATTTATTCAATTAGCAAACTCTTGAAGTGCCTCTCAAGTTATTACCAGACACAAACGAAGTGCTGCTTTAAGCATTCCTGCAGAAGCTTTAAGCTTCTGCGTGCATTAAACTTATTGAAGGTCTTGAAATCGACATGCCACGCCCAATGTTTCATATTACAGCCCCATCTCTCTCACTCTCGCTGAACTGACAAACAAACATTTGTCAATTCACATTAATTTAATGCGCCCAAGCAAAGGCACACAAAAAACTTGAAGCGCCAACAACAAAAAGTCAATAAAACAAAAAGTGGGGTGGTACCGACCGCCGCACCCCTAACTCAAAGCCTCCTTGCCAGAGTTGAGTGAGTTGCGTCCTTGCTGTGAAATTTAAATGCAGACGCCATTTCTATTACTCCACACATTAAATTATACCACGCGCTGTTGCCAAACGCGATATCCTGCCTGCCAATATAGCAACCCCCTCTCTTCACCTACCCCCAACCCTCTGCCGCTCTCTGTCGAAAATTAAATGGCAAAATACAAATACAAAGAGCAAAGCGGAGAAACAGGAGCAGAGCTGTGCCCAAAAAAAACCTAAGCAAGGCGCGGCCACATAAACCTCCCTCTTCCATCCCCCGCAATCCCCCGAAGGCTCTTGTATATACCGAATGTATATATATTAAAGACGATTTCTCTCCAGTTAGAATATTTGCCAGGCACCGCCCCAAAAGTTGCCGATGGCAGCTGAGGGGGGTGGGTGGTGTGGGAAGTAGGTGCATGATTATTTTTCATGCTTTCTCATTTCGTTTTACTGCCTCACACAAACACACACACACACACATAGACAGAGAAACTTTCACAAGGGGGTTGCTGCCGACAGCGACGTCAGCAAAGTAGAAGAAGCAGCAGCCTCACGTGCGCCTAAAGTTGACGTCGCGTCGTCGTTGGCAGCGACTTTGTCGTTCGCTCGCACGCTCACTTCAGCCCCCCCCTCAGCCCAAAGACTGCTGCCCAACACATTGTCTGCCCTTGATTTTATCGATTTTCGCTCTTGCCGCATGCGACGTCGACTGCGCTGCCTTGCCTGCCTGCTCTCAGCATGCTGCTGCTGCTGCGCTCTCGCTCACACCCGAAAAGCAAAGCAAAGAAAGAAAACAACAAAAAGCATGCTCACAAAAGCGCGCGCGAGCTTCTGTTTTATGCTAAGCTTTACTATTTTTGTGTGGGCAAAGCATTGTTGTTGATGTACATGTACATACATATATAAAGCGAAGTAAGTGTGTGTGTGTTTGTATGTATTCCGGCCGGCGATGCTGCTGCCATTTGCACATAATGTGCTTTTGACTTTTATGTGCTGGCTGCTCTTACTTCGCCTCCTCCTCCTCCTCTGCCACTCTGCTGCTGCGTTGTTATTTATGGTATTTAACCCCAAAGCCCACCCACCACTCACTCAAATTGCTTGTGCATATACATATATACAGAGATAAATGTATCTGTGTGTGTGTGTGTGTGCTTTAATCTTGCGCCAAGCAATTTTGCAGCATTTAAATTTCGCCCGTTATGCATGCTACACGAGACTCTCTTGTTTAAGGTCCCTTGTGTCAGTTTTTGTTGCATTTAAGCTTTCAGTTTTCAATTCTGTGTTGGGCGAGGTCATTTACAATTTCCTTTCAATTATAGCAGAAATGTACCAATTATAGGTCTAAATTTATGGGATTATACTTATCTCTTACATTTATTACTCTCATAGTACATTTTCAAATTAATTTCCTATTACTAAAATAAATCATAATTCAATAAGTACGATGCCCATTGTACATCAAAATAATAATAAAAATGTGTAATAAAAGAAATAATACAAAATAAAACAAAATTTCGGAAAATTAGAGTAATAATATAATGCGCAAATATCAATTTTAGTGAGGTACATTTTTAAATAAGGCAACAAACAAAATGTAGTAAATTAAATGGAACTAATAATAGCGTGAGCGACGTACTTGAAATATTTAATTAAATATGAAAGTAAGCATTCAAAAATACACGCTCTATTTAATTGCACTTCTATAAAATTAGATGTTTGTAACAAACTTGAAAAGGGTTTGAAATGAATCTATTAAAGGGAATTAACTTGCTTAACTGGTGCTGCAGCACAACCCTCTGGAAAATCAAATCACAAAACACCCACGCTTCGAATTCATGACATATGAGCTGCCAAACCCTGGCATACATTAGCAATATCATATTTCTCTCGTTAAATGTTATAATGGATTTTCTTCGACGCATAGAACTTATCAGAACTCCCTATAAATCATAATTTGTGGGAACAAAAAAATGCCCATAGACTTGTTTATTTTGTTTTTCTGTGGTTCCTTTAATAATTTATTTATGCCCTGGAAAAAGGGCTGCAACGAACATGTATTGTATGATTCTTATTTGGAAGGCGTTACCGCCACATGGAGTGTAACAAATTTGAATAATAGCCGAAATTGAAAGGGAATTGTGTGTTCGATTTTAAGTGGGTAATTCGATGATTTGCTTAAGGCGCCAAGAATTTCGAAAGAATGCAAAAAGGGGTGTAAATATAGAAGGGCATTTGATTGGTGTAAAATGCAATAATTCTGAAAATTTCGTATTTCAGGGGGTACAAAAAATCCTGTTTGATGTGTGGCCTCAAAAAGTAAGGTTAAAGAAATAATTCTGGAATATTTTATTATCTTAATATGTTTTGAATAATTTTTTTAAAGCATATTTTATAATTAAAGAAAAGTAGAAAAAAGTTAATATAAAACACGATATTATTCGTGGTTATTTTTAATGGTTTTCTGTTACGAATTCATCTGGAGTATTAGTCATGACTCTTTTGGAACTTTCAACTGTTTGCGTATGTATCTTATGTTGTAAATCTACCGCATGCTCGGGTTTCAACTTTTGTAACTTCCTCCAGACTTTTCCTCTCACTTCCCTCTCTCTGTGGCGCAACTGCCTCGCAATCAGCTGTGTACGATCAGCGGCAGGCGCTTCTTTTACGTGGCCTGGCTGACAAATAACTGGCTGCTACAAGAGAGAAACACGCCCAACTCTGTTAACACCACTAAACGGTAAACAGTTTTCGGGGGAATCCGTGGGTTAAAGTTGCTGTTTGTGTTTTGTTTTTGTTTTTGCTTCTTTACTTGATATTTTTCGGGGTGTGGTAGTGCGAAAAACAAAATGAAAAGCTATAAACAGCGCGAGGGTCGCGTGTTTAGACGTCATGAATTTAACAACCGTCGTCGCTTGACAGTCGGAGACATGCCCATTAAACCGCTTCGCCCCCCTCCCCCCACATGCCACAGGCAGTCGAGCATAAAAATATCTTTAAGTACGCTCTCTCCATCTCGCTCTACCTTTGTCCTTAAACTTTTAGCAGTCGCAACTTTTGGTTTTCTTGTTGCGCTGACAAGCCCTTTTTTTACGCTATGACTTTTATTTATGCGATAAAAATAAAGCGATAATAAATAAGCGCCAAGATTATTGCACTCTCGTCACATCGTTTGCGCTCTCTCTCTCTCTCTCTCTCTCGCGCTTCGCTCTCAGGAACAGCTGTTTGGCGTTGGCTTAAGAAAGTTGCATCAAAAGTTCAATTGCCTTGCCCTGGCCTCGACATCGACTGCACACACACACACACACACACACCTTGTCTCGCTCCCTCTGCTGCATTCGCATTTGCATTATTTATGTATTAGCAGTGGGCGAGGCGAAAGAGACAGCAACAGTGACCACGACGACGACGACGTTAAATGTTTTCTGTGTTTGCTTCATTTCCATTTTGCATGTGTTGCGTAATTTCCGCTGCTAAACTGTAAAAACAACTCGCGGAGAGTGAGCGAGAGAGAGAGAGACGGAGTAGTAAATCAGCTCATGTGTAATTGTTGTAGGTCAGTTCCGTAAACTGAAGCCTAGACCAAATGAACTGCACTGCAACCGTGGTAGGAGACTTGAGTGGAAAAGGAATGAATTAAATATGAAGACTCCCATTAAGTATACACTATAATGGGCCAATTACAATTAATATGTTTGTCTAATCCGCTATGCCAAATGTCATGAATAATTAAGGATTACTTTGACAGCAATCCATACTCGTAATAAATTAAATTTTAGTGGCCATATGGTGATACATTTGAATTACTCATTTTGCAATTAAAATACATCATTTGAATTATGTTTAATTGCGCAAAGTATTTGTTAACTACCATACACATTCCTGCAATAAACTATTATTATTTGTTACTCAAAAAGCCCCTTTGAAAGTTACTCAGGCGATACGAACTATAGACTCGACTCTATAATTAGCCAACAAACTCATAATTGCTTACTTTCTCAGTCGTACCAATACAATGTAGTGAAATTATTTTCATTTACTCTTTAAATTGCATGAGCTTCGATCGCCATACCCTGTAAATAATATATAATATTTGTAAATATTGTTTGTGAATTCTGCTCTCAAAGGTATTTCTTAGTCTAGCATATTCCCATACTGTGTTAGGGTTTCTTTTTACCCTAGCTTTGTTGCGGCGTCTGAAACCACACAATGTAAACCGCAAATTATTGTAATTGAGCTGAGCAGACGACGTAGCTAACTATCTGGAATTTTGTTAGATTTCTAGGAATTCCCTTACCGTTTGTTGTTGTAATTCGTATGTGCAAGGTAGGCATTTGTTATGGCTCAATGAAATTACAATAGCGGTGAGAGGTATAAAGTTGAAAGTAAACATCTCTATAGATGAGTCGATGAATGGAATATCAAGTTGTTGAGTGCATGAGAAAATTAAACAGAACACGGAACAGGGAGCAGGTGAAAACCCAATGGAAATTTGAAAAGAGGATTTCCCCATAGGCTATTAAATGAAGCTGAATTGCTGATAAATGAAAAGAGATTACTAATTGGGCAGAATATTAAAAACCCTTCCGGAAAAGATAAACGCAACAACAATATTCAATGCAGAACTCAATCAATTCTTATCGGCGATTAAACAATCGAATGCCAGATACTTCAGAAGACCCGCTTTAACGATATGAACTCAAAAAAACCAAACAAACATAAATACTATGAAAATAATATTATCGATTGCACGCAGGAAAAACAATTAAATGCTGTGTATTTAACGGTCGGAAACAAAACCAGAAACGAAACTCCCACAACAGTCGCAATATTTATTTATATGTTGGCACAATTTCTATATACACACATTCCTATATAGGAGGTATAAGTATATAAATAAAATCTGTGTCAAATAAACCTTGCATGTTTATGGCGAATTTCAGTGTTGACATTTTCGCCGTTTTGTTGTTATTGTTGCGCGCGCGTTTTATGCCTCATTTTGCTGCATGAGGCGGCGATTGACCCGCTTTATTTAACGGACCGCCGCATGAATCATAAAGCGGTACCAAGTTCAGGCAAACAAAAAAAACGTAAAGAAATGTGCAAATAAAATTGCAATAAATGCATATATTACGTGCACAGTTTGCATGTGTGTGGACCACTGTGCGTGCCAAGTGCTTCTGAGAAATGAAATGTGAAATGAAATGGCAAATGGAACAGCAGCGGTTGTTTTTGTTGACTTTACTAGTTGCTGTTGGTTTATTATTACACCGGCTTTTAACGGTAAACTGTAAACGACGATTACAACACACACACACACACAGAGACAGACACACATACAGACACACTTGCTGACGAGCACTTAAAAATAGACAGCAATTGGTTATTGCAGGTGCGCAAGCGGGACGGCAATAGAGGAAGCGCAAATTTTTAGCTTGCACTTTAATTGAAACGCTTTGGTCAGCGAAAGACAAAAACAACACAAAGCATGCAAAAGCAATAAAACAGAGACGAGAAGTGAGCTTAAGTCTGTATGTGTGTGCGTGTGTGTCTGGCAGGCAGACAGGTTGCGTTATTTTGAAAGTGCCGAAGAGAGACAGCGGCAAGCGAAGCTCCAAACTCCAGCTCGAAATTATTAAATTGCAGACGCGCGCATATACGTGTGAGTGTGTGTTTGTGTGCGTGTCTGCTTATGTTAGACAGCGGGTGCGAGAAGAGTGAGCCGAGGAGAGGAGAGCGGCGCAGAGAGTCACGTCACGCACACCGCGACAAACAGAACGAGCGACAGACACAAAAGCTAAAATCGTCTGTGAGCAGTGAACGAACGAACGAGTTGAAGTGGAGTTGCAGAGCAAGAAGAAGAGCGCCATACGTGTGTGTGTGTGTGTGTGTGTGTGTGTGTGACTCGCTCTCTGTGTGTGTTTGTGATAAAGGTCGTTGGCCATGCGGCGACGTTGAAGTCGCACGACTTTACGCCAGGAAAAAAAAAGAAAAAACAAAAGCAGCAACACAACACAACACACGTTGGCAGAGAGAGAGAATAAGCATGGCTGGATGGCTGGTTGGCTGGCTGGCAACATATTTAGCCTAAGGGCATAAAATGTGTTGCAGGTCTGTCTGCCTGCGTTCGTTCTATGTGTGTGCATGTATTTGTATCTATACCTATGTCTGTATCTACAGCAGGCTTCATCAGTTTTTAGTTGCATTTAAAAATTCAACAACAACAACAGCAACGACGACAACGACAAAAAAGAAGCAGCAGAAAACACGTTTTGTTCACACACAAATAGACAAAATCGAGCCAATGTGGGCGTGTTGTATATATGTATATATACATATATATTTATATATCTGTGTACAGACGTGTAAATGTGTTGTCGTTATTGCCTTTAAGGCCGTTATCGTGTGCCGCCTGCAGTCGGCAGCCAACAGTCGAGCTTCGCCTCAGTCCTCATTCAGTCAATGCGACAAGTTTAGTGGGCTTTAAAATTTAAAAGGGACAACAACGAGTTCAGTAACACCCACGACTTGTTGGCCGACGAGCAAATAGTGCGACTGCAAACAGTCGAAAGCATTTGGGATTGTTCAACATGACTCTTATTGAAAAATCACTTATAAAGGCAGCAAAGATATTGTATCTTTAACCTACGTAAATGGAGAATCGATCTTGACAATTTAGGACTGAGAAAAGGAAAACATTTAAAATTGTTACACAGCATTCTTATTGAAGATACATTTATAAAGGCAGCAAAAATCTTGTAAGAACTTAAA
Organism: Drosophila ustulata; assembly: GCA_035047365.1. Taxonomy (NCBI): domain Eukaryota; kingdom Metazoa; phylum Arthropoda; class Insecta; order Diptera; family Drosophilidae; genus Drosophila; species Drosophila ustulata. Next base: position 29,243,610 of record JAWNPT010000094.1, read on the forward strand.
AAAGGAAAATATTTAAGATCCATTTTTGTTCTACATGATTATTATAAAGGCAGCAAAGATATTGTATCTTTCAGATACACAAATGGGTAAATGATGATTGCGATTAAGCAATGAGAAAATAAAAACATTTCAAATGTTTCAGTCTTATTCCTACTGACGATACATTGCATAAATGTAACCAAAATATTATTTCAGTTGAAATAAGATGTTTAATAGTTTAGAATACAATTTCGTGGAAAAATACTTGTAACCGAATATAATTTAGCAGAATAATATGCAATATAATTTCTGTAGAAAGTGTATTATTTTGATTGTAATCTAAAAAGACCTGGCAACTAAATAATCATCAAAATCCGACTATCACTGATCACCTTCAAACTATTGTAAATAGATTTTTGTTTCTCCTGAATTCAGTGTTTATTAATACATCCAATTGTGATATCTACTAGTAATGCCTCGCATTGAATTATCTTTTGTTCATTGTTATCTACTTATGCTCATCGCATAACAATTTCAAGTTGATTTATAGTGTGTTTATTCTTGGTAATTTTGGCCAAAGAAACTGGTTGCTTGGTAACTAACTGTTCAGGGTCAGCATGACAGCGACAACCTTATGATGACCTCATGCCGCAACTTTAAAGACTTGACTGAAATATAATTTAGTTAATTACTCTGTACAAAATGAATGACAACAGTTGCAAGTTCAGAGCTGAACATTAATAACTTTGAGTAACTTTTCAAAAATACAAATGAACAAATGATTATGAATTTACAAATGCTGTATGACAATAAATTTATAATAAAATAAATTGATAATGGGCGAGCAACCTTCCAACTAATCTAATAGCTGCAACAATATAGCCTAGAACTGGTATCTGTGTTTGCGTTTGAATTAGAAAATGTATTTGTATTAGTTGTACGCTTTTTTCTTTGTTGTCATTTCCTTATTTGACGTGACACTTGTTAAAATTGCATTGAAATTGAGAAGACACCGCTTTAGCTGTCTCGTTCTCGCTCTCGCTCTCTTGTGCACTCACCTCTCTCTTTTCCGCGTAAGTGAAAATGAACACCTGCACTTTGTTGTTGTTGCTTGTGGCGTACGTGCCTGAGCACTTTACTCACTCAAATGCAGCCCCATTGCAGCTATTACGTCGTTCGTCTATGCTCACACACACTCACACACACACACACTCTCTGTAATAGACACGCACTGGCGAACACCTGTCAAACGCACACAGACAGCAAGAGCAACAAAACCCGCTCTAATGCCTTGCATGCTGTTGTGTTGGAAAGAGGAGAGGAGGAAGAGCAAGCACAGCAGCTGCTTGTGTTCCATTTCCATATTGTTTCGCTTGCTTCTTCTAATGTTGCTGCGTCACGTTCTTCTTATAAAAATGTTTGAAATTCTGATTGGAATATCTGTATGTGTGTTTATGTGTGCGGCGTTGCCAACTGTCTACAATTATGGATCTGGTCGGTGTGTGCGTCGTTGCCATATTTCACGCGCTTACTCACGCAGCCGTAGCTCCAGCTTCAGCTTCAATTAAAACAGGTTTTGGGAGAGCGAAGCGCGCGATCATGATCCACGATTGTCATGATATCTCTGCCTTTCATTGTATTTCACTTGTTGTGCCGCCTCCTGGTCTTTTTCAACTTGGCTGGCATTCTTTTTGTTAAATATGTTCACTGACCTTTGCCGAAATTTCCAGTTTTTTACAATATGATCAAATATTTATTGGCGTATTTCTTCGTCTGTTGTGTTGCCATATTTGTTTTCACTACGCGCACAGCTGCGAGAAGTCGCGGGAACGGGTAGATGAGAGGGAGAGGGAGGGGAACAGTAGGCATACTCACGCAAATGACCTTCAACTTGATTTTTAATTAAGTTCAGTTCAATGAACTGAAACTGTCAACGACTCGTCGTCGTTGACTTTTTTCGTGTGTTTCCATTTTTAATGTTTCCTTTTGTTTAACGCAAACGCCGCGCCGCGCGTGTTGTTGTTTTATGTGTGTGTGCGTATTTTATTTTATATTTACCGTAAAAGAAATGCGTGAATTTCAAGTTCTTTGTGTTGGCTTTTATTTTTAGCCACAATATCAAAAGTGCGCAAATAATAAATGTTTTATGCTGGCGCGACGGGAATTTTGTGTTTCACTTTGCGACGTTGCCAAAATTAATTTAAATATGTACAAAATTAATTTAAATATATTCATTCAGCAGATTCATCTCGCTGCATAAATCTTTTTTTCTTACCAAACTTTTATTTGTTTGCTTAACTGATTCATCAGTCGCATAAATCTCTTTTAATTACAAGCCATTTCTTAGTTAGTTGCCAGTTTTTGTTAGTTTGATTTATTGGCTGCGTTGCCACACTTCACTCGAGCATTTTCCTGCACTTTACAGGTTTTTGTCAGCTTAATATTGATTCTTTTCTGTGTGGGAGCTAAGAATTTTCTTGTGCTTTTGCCACATTGCCAAGGGCAGTGTTGTCGCATTTCACTTTAATGGGCATTCCACGCTGTTTTCCTCGGCCCCAACTTAAGAACTTTCCTCATCATGTTCTTTTCTTGCTTTTATCATAACTCATCTTGGCTTTACAGCTTCCAACTATGTGCTAGCCATAATTTATGCAATTTAATCGCTTTTCTCAGCATACTCCTTGCTGTTTTTCCTCTCCGACTACTCGTACTTTATACATGGCTCTCGCCACGTTTCACATAAATTTCTGTTGTTCTTTTATTTTTTTCTTCTTGGAACAAATTTTTTTCAATTTACATTTTTTACCATATCTCATCCGCACCTTCGACGCCCTTTTTATGCTGCCCAGCAACAAGAAGAGCCGTTCTTGTTGCCAGTTTCAAGTGCGACGCGTCGCGCCAACACCCAAACTCCCAAACCGCTCACTGGCAGACAGATTTTATTACCAGCTACCATTGCTACTTACCCGGAAATGCTTGTCGCACCCTTTCCACACAATAAACAAATAAACGCAAACTCACACACACACACAACCCACAACCCTCTAGCAGCTCAACAGCTTTCTCACTCTGAAGGATTTTCGCTCATGCTTGTTATTATTATTCAGGTTTTTGGACCGTCTGGCAACCCCTGAGTGGCAGGTTTATCTACATTGTTGCACGTCAACTCGACGCAACTCACCCACATACCACACCGCCCCGCATCACACCACCGTATATTGTAGTTTTTCCCATATAAATTGCCACAAGCAAAACTAACGTGACAATAGTTTGGGCAACCCCCGAAAAACCAAAGTGGAATCCGTTGCCAGGAAGGATGTTTCAATTTCTATTTTGTTTTACACTTCTCTTCCTGTTTTTATCGGTCGTTTGTGTATTTGTGTGTGTGTGTGCAAATGACAGAAACCTCCCCAAGTTCCCATTCTCCGCATCGCTCGGACTTTTTGCTTAGAAAACATTGAGGTCTGTGAAAATTGGCATCGTCGCTTTTACTCTTGAGCTTTACTTTTGTTATCGTTCGTCGGTTGCTAGTCTTTTGATTTCTAGCTGTTGAATTTTGCTATCTACTCCATAATTTAACAGGGGGCCTTTTATTTATTTTATCCCCGATTTCAGCTTCCAAGTTTCCAAATTGCTGCCAAAGAGAGCTGTAGAAAAAGTGAAAGATAGGAAGAGAGTGAGCATTGTTTGCTTTTTCATTGTAATGGAGTTGTTATTGGTTCTTTGGTGTGTTGATTGAGTTTTTGTGCGGGTTGATTACGTGACCATTCTCACGTACCCAATAGTATTTCACATTAAGCTTCCAATAAGTATACCAGCAACTTTCTCAGCCACAACTAATTAAATTGAATTTGCTGAATTCCACTGAAATTATAGAAATTTTGAAGAAATGGATAACAAAAATATATATTTTTGTAGGATTGTTAAATTAAAAGTTTAAATAGTATAATTTCTAATATTATAATTGAAAATTTTCCATAAGAAAATGCTTTGATCCAAACAGCTCTTGACAGGAAGTTACAATTATGCATAAATTTAATTTCAACCGATATCTTACTTAACATTTCTGACTGCCAAGGGCCTCGACATTAGTTATGCATTTTGTTTTACGTATTTTTGAGTGTTTAAGCATTGAAGCCCGCTAGCGTTGCATTTTAATTACTGACCCATTTTCCAAGCGTATTCTTACACATTCATTCATTACATTGCCCGGCGGCGCTGTTGCCGCACTTCTCAGGGCGCAAATTTTAAACGCCAAATGGCTTTAAAGAGTTTGCAGTGCTTTTCCGGTATATACACTGTATATATGTAAATGTATGCGTGTGTGTGCAGTGGAAAGTAAATATGCTTTATGTATACATACAATTATATAAATTTACATAAACATAACCTACTAACTAAGCACGCTATTGAAACAAATGCAGCCCCGGTTTAACAACAGAACATGAGCTCCCCGTTTGCAAATGCCGGCTTCTCGCTCGCACTTCAGGGTGCAGTGTCTAGTTGGCAGGCTATCTCGCTCGCACACACCACAAATAGTTGACCTCATTTTTTAGGACTGTGCACAATTTTACTGCAACTATTTTTTTTCACTCGCATTCACTGAGGCGCCGCCTGGCGGGCGTTTTTGTTGTCGCTACTGCTGCTAACCAGTGTTGTCAGGTGATTGGCGCCCGCATAAGCTAGATTCTAATAAAAAATAAGCTAAAAATAAAATAATTTGCGGAAAAACAACTTATACTGAAACAAAAATAAATCAAACTAAAATATTTTGATTTCTGAAGTTTTATTTAAATGAAATTTGTTCACACATCATGGAATTCATTATTTGAATAGTTTGTCTTTGTTTTTTTTTTGATAAGACCAACATATTTTATTTCAAGCTCTCCGAGATTTTGTTGCTGTGACACATTTTAAACTTATTTAATATTTCGATTATGACACAAATACATTTATTGGTATGAATTAAAAATATTCTAGATTTATAGCTATAAGCTTTTTCTTAGCCTGAAATAAGCTAATCTGGCAACACTGGTCGCCGGCCCCACCTTGCACCTCCTTTCTCCCTTGCTCTCATCTATTGAGCTGCGCTCATTTTATATGCATGCATTTGGCAACTCTGTCGCTGTTTTGCTGACGCTTGCTCTGCAGGAGAGCATAGAGGGGCAGGGGCAGAGGCGCTGTCCTACATTTAGGGGCTTTGTTTTGTTTTTGAGCCTTTTACGAAATGCAGGCGGCAGGTGGCGCATTTGCTTTTTTGAAAGCGTCGCCATTCAGGGAATGCACTTTCCACTGATAGTTGTTGTTGTTGCCACATTTCATTCACAATAACAAACAGAAGATTTTTTCCATTTGTTCGTTGCATGTTGCTTTTCATATTTCTGCCACGTCGTCGTCCTTGTGCTAAAAACAACAACAATGACGAGTAGGCAGAAAGAGGTTGAAAACCAACTGCTGCAAAAATCGATAAAGCAATTAATGCAAAAAGTGGCTGGCAACCCTCCCCTTCCACGACCCCCCACACGGCAGTCACAGCAACCCTGCGTACAAAAATAAACAGCCACCTCCCAATTCCAAAGGCAACCCAACCCAAGTCCAACTCAACCCAGAAGCGTGCGCGCTTTATACTGTTTTTATTTTTTTTTCCTTTCTCTCTCTCTGGTTTGTTGTCGTTCTCTTCCTCTATTGCTTTTATTTCTGTCTTGCACAGTGTGTTTATTACTTTTTCTTCTTCTTGCGCTGCTCCTCATTGAGTTGTTGTTGGTGTTGCTGCAACCCTCGTCAGTGGCGGCGTTGCCATGCGGGCTATATTTTCAATGGGTGGGCATCAGCGCCCGCACATAAGAGAGACAGAGAAAGCGAGAGAGTGAGTGCGAAGAGAGTGGGAAGCGCAAAAGCGCGCGCTTAACTTTAATGAACATTAGTGTCGTGTGTGTGTGCGCCTGTGTGTGCATGAGTGTGTGTGTGTGTGATGACTTTAATACATTTTAATTCAGCTTTTACTTGTGAGGGCCCCGAGGTGATGGAGGTCTTGAATTTTCATGGGGAAAATAGAAAGATGAAATTACTAGCTTATTGCTGATATCAAGTAACGGTATCTGCTAAGTGCTGTCTATTCATTTTTATAAATGTCTTTTCCATAAGAAAAACATCGACCGAATTTCTTAATGCATTTATTATGGAAAATAGGGAGATGTAATAAAACAAAGTATCATGTGGGGAATTTTAATGATATAGAAGCAATTATAAGAAAATTGGTATTTTCCTGTGTAATATTTTGAATAAAACAAAATATTTACAAAAATGTATTGTACAAACAATTACAAACAATACGTTAAATTTAATGTTACTTCGGATTACAAAACTTAACTCTATTAGAAAATGAGGAGCTATGGTCTTATAGTATTTTATACAAAACCAATTGTCAATGTAAACGTGTTTATACAGAATTTCCTATAAGACATTATGTCTTACGCTGAATAGAAGGGCGAGTATAATAATGTACAAAGTATTTTAGAGGAAATTTGCCAATTTGATTTTGATGTGTTTTCACATTCAATCTTTTTTAGAAAATACAATTTCCACATAAATTTGTTGCTTACAAAAATTCCTATAAGAAATAATAATTAACTTTGGCTAGCTCAAGAATTTCATGCAATTTCGCTAGACTAATCCCTTTGCCTGTGTGTTCTCCGTCGCCTTTTTTCGGGCGAGGGATTTTCGCTTCGCTTTTGGCTTTAGTTGCTGTCTGCCAACAATATTGATTAACTTTTTGCCGCGTTTTAACAACAAAATCCATGCCCATATTCCTTCAAGCTGTCAGAGCTGCTCAAACTCAAAGTAGATATAAAACCCAGAGGCGCCTCTTGCCGCTATTGTTGTTTTTGTTGTGGTTGTTATTTCTCCAGCTATTACTGCAAATGACAAGTAAAACTTGCCATACCCTGACATAAAACCTAATATGAAAAAACTTTTTTGTTGGCCAGGCCAAGCCATATGTATGTAAGAGAGTGTTTGTGTGTGTAGCACAGGGCGGGCTCCTTAAGGCCACAGCGCCATAAACAATATTGGCCCGTCCATTTTTTGGCAATATGCCCAAAGTAATGGCCAACATGAAACTGTGCAACTATGTTGGTAGTGAATGCGTACAGTTCAAACTCCGTTAGCATTTATAACACGTGACATAAAATTATTTTAATTATAATTATATATTTTGCAGATAGAACTTGAGACGTTCTAACGTTCGACTTTGAAAGTAAAACTGCAATTAAAGTAAATTATAGACGTAGGCAAAACTTCCTTCTAAAGATGACTTTGAAAGTAAAACTCCAATATAAGTAAATTATAGATGCAAGTATCTTTTATTGCCAAAACTTGTTCTAAAGTATCTGGCAATAACAAAAGCATTTAGACAGACTATTTAACATTTTCAAATGTATCTTTGAGTTACAAACTCGAAAATTCGTTGCCTCAGGCAGCGTTCTAATTAACGGGTGCTCACTGTATCGCTATGCTGAGGTTCATGCTATGTATTCATGCAGGTACTTTCATATAAGTATGTTTGTATTTTATGCCCGTCTGTCAGACTTGGCCCAACCCCAAGTCACACACACACTGGCGTCGTCAACTTTTTATGCCTTCTGCCCGTGTGCAACTTTCAACAACTTTTTGCATATTTCAGGCCCAGAAACCACCCACATTACTGTATACATATTTTATAAGCTTGGCCCAGCCTCGGATCTATTACAGAGCCCCGGTTCTGCTCCGACTTTAGTTTAGTTATTTCTCATCATCATCGTTGGCATTGTGATCATCAGCATCATCATCATCTGCAGCCTCAACATTTTACCATTCCGCTTCGACTTTGCCATCGTCTCTGACATCGCTGTCGTCGTCGTCGTCGTCGTCGTCTTTGTTCGCATTTTCTACATTTTTCCCACGTTCGCATGATGATGGGTTGAGGGAGAGAGAGATTTTAGGGCGAGGGTCGGGGTTGGGCCTTTGGGGTCGGAGGTTTTTAGTGGAGATGCTGCAGAAACTCACCCCAAAGTAAATAACAGCAATAAAACGAGCACAAAGTGACTTTCCTTGAGCAGTAACGTGACGTGGTTGTTGCTGTGAGGGCTGTGCCCGTTAATGTTTCATTCCAACCTGTTCCCAGGTGTTTTGAATCCTCTGCTATTCGCTTTAATGTCACATCCACATTTCCACTTTTTCCTCAGTTCTTTAAACAATATTTTAAGCTCGAAAGTTTTCATGTATATTCTGCTGCACAGTTTTCGTTTCAAACGTTTCGCTTCGTCCCCGCCTTGAGCTTTTGTTAACCTATTTTTAAAAGCACGCAACTTTTATGGTATTTGAATTTTGTGGGTGGGTTTTTGTGGTTGTTGTTGCTGTTGTTTTGCTTGGAGCACTTTAATTTGCACAGCTGAATTTAAGTGCCTTTTAATGGCAGAATGCATAGATTGTGAATGAATCCAGCCAACAAATATAGATTAAAGGAAATTTTGTTCTTGCTTTCTGAACTTTCTTGAAATTTCTATGGAGATATACATATGTGTTAATTAAAGTAGTTTTTCGTGTCAATACTATTCATTTTAGAAGGTATATTTATTGTAAAAAATGTGTTCCTGTTTGAAAACTATCAATCTTATATACTTTCCATTTGGTAATCTAATTTAATTTATATTAATCTCGTGTTACACTTTTTGAACTGTCAACTTACATATGTTTTTAGGGGTAATTTCAAGCAGTCGTCACTTATCTTTCCGTTTTAATGGCTGTAGCAATTTAGCAGATATCACTGAGAAAACCATTAAAACAAAGTGTTTTATATTTGTTATATTCATCCCTAAATTAAATTTGATCGTCCAATCTGCAGTGGCAATGCAAATAATCAAGAACTAAACACATAATTTAATTTATGTATCTTATGGATACATATACTTCAACTAAATTACTATGCAGCACTCAATGTTGGCCAAGTTCCTCTGTCACTTCTTGCACATGTTGCCATTAAGTTCTCATGTCAAAGCCATGCCACAAAAAAAGAGTTTGTTTTTATTTATTTTTTTGTTGGCGGTATCTGCTCCCCACGTGCTTCGTTTCCCCTTTTCATGCCACATACCTGTTGCAGTCCAGTTGATGACTGCCCGCTGCACTTTGCAAGTCAATGCAACATGCAACGACGACGACGACGACGTCAAAGCGGCAGCTGTTTTGGGGCAACCGCAAGCAAAAACAAAAACGAAAAACAAAAAACATCCGCAACAACTGGAATCATCCTTCAAGTTCGTGCCGGCGAACGACAAGGAATTATAAGTGTGTGTACATATTGCGATTAATGCATACGAACGCAGCCTTGGGGTGCTCAATAAAAGCAGATGCTGCGCTCGACAATGCTAGACTTGAAGGTAATCTGTAGAAACAGAAATGCATTGAGAATTAAAGTATTAAATATTTCGATTTCCCGATTGTATACAAAATGCAGATTTAACAAGTGATCGCATCTGAAAGTAATAGGGAAATATTTGCATATTTTACAACAAAGTAATATTGTACAGATCTAAATAACAATCAATTAATTCAGCTTTCTGATTTAATTTCAAAGTACAGTATACATAATGTATACAGTTTTCTGATTTACACTTCAGTGTACAATATTGAATCTTCTTAAATCTAGTTTAGCCCTTTCCCTCGATTGCTTGTTACAGGGTATTCAGTAAGAGGTTCCCCCTCGTGGCACGTACCAAAATATCCGTAGCCACTGTGCAACTCGTTGCCCGTGTCTCGTCTCGCACTCACTCTTTTCTTCAAACTTGCCCCTTGTGAACTGTGAGTTGCGCAGGTGTTTGACTTGCTGCAGGCGGCTCGAACGTTTTCAATAAAAATGCAATTTCCACTTGCGGTTTGCTGTCACATGTCTCTGGGTTTCGGTCCGTTTGCCAGTGCATAAGTGTATGCATAAATATGTGTGTTTATACTGCTTGAATTTGTGTGTTAACGTAACTAGGTCAAACACTTTATCTTATCAGTTATAGCGTTTGTTGTGTGCTTATGATTAGGTCAGCCGACAGCATTTGATGGCCTCAAATTCCAACAGGTGGCGCTTTCGATAACGTCATGCCCCATTACGTAGCGCACTCTGTGGGACGAACTCGGCTGTCGTAAACAATTTAAACGCGCAAGCGACAAGCCTCTTAATTAAAACTAAAAGCAGCTATTATCGAATTACTTGCTTTCAAGTAAATTTTCCCTTTTGGAAAGGAAATTTACTACAGCTTAAAGCTACAATTTCTAGTTGATTTTGAAATTAACAAAATTGTGCTGTTAAAATTGAAATATCTAATTTGATACCAAACTTAATTTGTGTGCCTTTAATAATTGTGCAAATAAATAATAAAATAATACAACAAATTCATAACGAAAAAATGTTTATATAAATTTGTTTTAATCAAACATTTCTATAAATACTAGTCTTATCATTGAAAGGAAATAGATCAGTTTTTTTCTTTTCATTTTTTTCAAATTGCGTTCTATGTGACAAGAGCGTTCATAAGAACTCGAATACCGTTTGTATGTATATTATTATTGATTATCAATATTGAGCGCACGACCTCAATTTGAACCCCGGGTGCAACAACAGCGCAATGCAGCGCAGTGCAACAACAGACAATGACAAAAAGACGGACGATTTCAATGCGTTTTGAAACGCATCAGCTTTTTATATATGTATACATATGTATATGTATGTTCGTTCGTGAGCCGATGTAAATATTTATACAACTGACAGCAGAGAGAAACAACAACTGTTACACAACATGTTGCCAGCTGCTCTTTTTAATTATTGTGTTAACTGCATAATTATAGTATTGGCATCTGCAGAGGAGGGGCAACAGTTGCAGAGCCACTGCCGCTCAAACTGTAGCATGTAAAACTGTTGGCATTTAATTAACAGCTGCCTGCTAAATGTTTACAGTGTCAAATGGGCAACGATTAACTAATTATGGCATCCACTCAATACGCATTGTTTGACCCCAAAAAATGCTATTATATTGTGCAAAATACTAGAACAACAATTAGAACTGACAAGAAACAAAAACAGCAATAAAAATCATGGAAACTAACGTGAAATCAAAGCGTAAACTAATTCAACCTTCAGTCATGCAATCACAACAAACACGTGACCATGAATAATACTAAATGTGTTATTTATTGTAGTTACAGCTGTAGTTGTGTGTGTGTGTTTGTATTTTATTGTTAGAACACGACACGACCAAATTATGAAATTGACAGCAAACGTTTAAATAACACAAATTACAGCAATATTTAACTGAGGGCTAGGGCAGAACAGAATCGAATTGGGTATACAATAAATAAAATATTAAATTTAATAGTAATATTTGCGACTGTTCAACAAATATTTACTAAAATGAACCTGAATATCTTAGTACCGTGTAAAACAGTTGAAAACTTTATCATGCCATGTTAACCAACAGATATGTTAAGTTAACAGCTTGTAGCTTCCAGCTGTTGATCATGTTAACTAGCAGGAATGTTAAGTTAACTCCCTCGTTTAATCAAGTCAAGAAACCGCCGCCAATGTTGTGTTATTTTAATTGTGTCTCGTCGTGACCTTGACCCACAGTGCGAATAGCAAGCGGAGACGAATAACGGGACAAGCCGAGCAATCAGAATACACAATAATAAGGCCTAATAATAATAAAGCATAACAATAAAAGTGGTCGTTTGCTTATAAAATTAGAAAAGCGCGCAAAAATCGCAAAAGGCAAAACAAAGGGAAATATCTACACAATATTTTATGCGATTTATACCCGGTACGCAAAAGAGAAATGGGTATAATCATTTAATGACTGACTCCCCACAATAAATGTAAATATACATGCTCGATCAACAACTACCGGGGATTTTATAACCAATATCAGTATCGCATGTTGTGTTGTTACATAAAATATTTAAGGCGGGTATCTCAGTGTCGAGATTGCTCGACACTGGCTTTCTTGATGTGGCTGTAGTGTTAGTGGCGATATCAACAACAATAACAAAAGAGGGACCAGAGCGCAAAACACAGACTGCGTGGCAGGCGCAAGTCGTAAAACAAAACCAACAACAGCAACCAAACAAGCGAAAAATATATTGCAAATAACTAAAAGAAATAAAAGTTTGCCGCGCGCTTGGGCGTGGGCGATGTTGTTGTTGTTTTCAGTTGTTCGCTGTTCGCGTGTGTGACGACAACAACATGAGGAGATGGAGGAGTGCAGAGTGAAAGAGTGAGAGAGGTGGAGCGAACGGGAATAGTGTGAGCTTTTTAAGTTGATTAAAAGCGCGTTCAGTTTTGCGCTGCGCTCTGTAATTGTGTCAACTGCTGCGTGTGTGTGTGGCTACAAGTGTGCGTGTGTGTGTGAGTGTGTGTGTGTGAACGAGTGGGCCCGCTTTGGAAATGTGTGTCACGCCTCCACAGGCATGCAAAACAATTGAAAATGCTTTTTTTATGAATTAGAAACTCAATTCGCCTAAAAAATACCCTAAACTGTATTTCAATTTTAATTAAATTTGTTTTATTTTTTTAATTTGAAATTAATAATTTATACTTATTGAATTTAATTTCATAATTTGTATTTCCTAAATCATCATTTTATATTGTAATTTGTTTAATGTCGACATTAAAATGATTCAAATACCAGTTATAAAAAAAAAATTTACAAGGTTGAAAACAATTAGAAAAAAATTCACTTAGTTTGCTTCCTTCTACATTACATATTAATGGATTTCATTTTTTAATAATTTACGAACCCGGTGGAAAATTGCGGAAACAATTGTTGGTTGGCAAATTATTTGATTTGTTTTTAAATAGTTTGACATTAATAAAAGTTATTCACCGTTTAAATTGATTAACAATCTGTGCCACATCCGTTTTTGTTAAATGCATTATGAAATCACAGCAGTTATTAATAATAAATAGTTAATTGCTGTATTAATTATTGCTAAAATTAAATCAGTATTTAAAAGTATATAGATACATACATACATAAAATACTTATGTCGAGATATTCTTTCTAAGAAACTTTCGATATGGGCTTTTCCAAAATCGCGAACGGGACATTCGTACGCGTTCAAAGCAAAAAAACGGTAAAAAGGAAACGATTTTTTTTTCAAATCAAATGCTAAATGTATATCATTTTATTAGCTCTTTCATTACTGCAAAGATTGATATTTGGTATTTTTTCATTTAGAAGATAATTGCAGAATTCAAGTGATTCGCACGGGACAAAAAACGGAAGTGGCTTGAGAGGTCAAGCAATTCAAACGCCAATTTCAGCGAATCTAGAGGCAATATTTTAATGCAACTTATTTTAAACTTTTGTGCATTGATGCCTCTTTAAAAAGGTTAAACAAATTTTCAAAGATAACTCGTATTTTTTTTTAAACTTAATTTGAAGTAAATTCGCACGAGACATCGTGCACGGGACATTTTTTACCGCCATTATTTTTATCTTATTGTCATTGCTGTTTTTGGGAAATATTAATTTAACATATCGAAACAATATTTTTAAATTAACAAACATAGTGAATTCATTTATTTTTACATAAGAGGAAACTTAATACATACGTTTACAAATTGTTTTTGAAAACGAAAAAAGTTCAGCTCCAATTTTATTTACATTAAATTAATATTAATATAGATTGATGGCTTATTGATATATTATTTATTTTATTTTAATATTAACAAATTTATTTAATGCAAACTTTAGTTTCTTGCATGGAATAAGCAGTCCTCGCTACTTTTACCTCGTTATAAGTCGATGAAAAAAAGTGGAACTTTGATATACCCGGTATACTTCCTACCTCTTTCCATTTTTCGTCTAAATTATATTTTAAAATGTATTTGTCAATTTCAACTGTTGACAAATATAATAGTTTTACACCCTTAACATATTGGTGTGCACACTGATAAAAAGAGTATGCGTCCGGTAAAATCATACTTCTTGATTTTGTCATCTGCCAAACTTTTCGCTTTATTACTGCTCCAACACCATCAACAGCTCCTTTTCCATGTGAGCTAGCAAAGAAATTCCACTCCAATGTGGGACATTCTATTAACTCTGCTATATCAGCTAGGCTTGACAGTATGAATTTATTTTTGAACTGCGAACAGCAGCCATCAGAAAAAATTAATATTTTTGAAAACCTCCCATACGATGTCTTAATATTTTTCAAAATCTCCAGCAAAAAAACAAAAACATCGTGCTTATTGTGCGTTAACTTGTCACTTATAACAGCAAACGACTTTTTAACACCTCGCAGCCAAGCTACACAAGTAAAAATGGATACCTGTCGATAACTAAAATGAGCACTTTGTATCTCATTTTGATTTGTGAGCCTATAATTTTCGGCAAAATCAATTTGAATCACCAATTCAGTTGATTTCAAATTTTCTTTGGTTTCATCAAAATATTTTGCCTGGGCTCTTTTCACAAAAAAATGAGTTTTAAAAGAGGGCAATGCCATTTCTAACTCAAGGATAAGATCCGATAGAGTTGCATCGGTTGTGGAAAGGGCCATGGTGTTATTAATTTTGCGCCAATGCTGCCAACTAACTTCATCATTCATATTGTGTAAATACGAGAGAGGAATAAGTTGGTATCTCAAATCGTTTAAGCACTTCTTACAATTGCTTGTCATGCAGTTTTCACTAAGAATGTTGCAGCAAACAGTTGTAAGAAAGCTTTCGAAATTGCTAGGAAAAAATGGCATCATTTTTGCACAGCTTTCCAGCAAATAACCAAAGTTAGCATGGTACATGCAAACACACATATTGTGGGGCGTTTTACTTATTAATTGCACATGACGTGGCCGCATCTTAAAAAAATAAGACTTACTAATTTTGTCAGTGGGATGTTCTTTTTTGAAGAAGCATATGAACCTTCACACACTGTCGCCATCATAAAACGTTTGGCAACTACATCGCCTGCTATCAAAATGGTGTCCCTTTTTCCTGAGGCCTGGACACTAATATTGTCGTTAGTATAAAACTCCTTAATTTTGAAATCTAAACTCTCTGGTAGGTTCATTACAGATGTAGTTTCTGCAATATTTTTTTTGGGAATTTCTTTAAATTTGTTTAACAAAATTTCAAGTACTTTTACTTTCTTTTCTAAGTCTCTTGGCAGAGCATTTTCAACTTTTCTTACAGCTTTCCCTAAGGTTTGCTTGGATTTGTAGGGATCACTTTTCTTTTTTGCAGCATCTAGTTTTTCCAGATCTCTCTTTTCTGCAAGCTTTTGTCGATATTGGCGCTTACGTATGCGCTCAAGCTGCCTCCTCTTTTCCACCACTTCATTACTTTCCGCTTTGCAGTTTAGCCTAGTGTTCCGCATTCTTTCCTTGTTTTTTAATTTATAGTTTTCCCATTTTATTGGGTCTTCCTTCAAATTATCTCTCCACCGTTTACAAATTTCTCTTTTTTTTTGGCAACTCTTTACGCTCATCTACATTTAAATAATTTAAAATGTTATAAAGATAAAAAAAAAAACTAAATTTATTTGTATCATTTTGTTATGTACTTACGGTCGCGCACGGAACAAACTTCAAATGATCACCAAAAATACAAATTTTTTTTTTCTCAAAAATTTTTTTATATAGTTACTGCACACATAAACTCTGTTTGCAAAAAAATTTTGGTGCAATTCGAGCAAGTGCTTTGGATCTAGTGATAAGAAATGTTGTTTTTCGGTCGCGCACGGGACATTAAAATAAGCGATAATGCAAACCTAAATTTTTACCGTTATTGGTGATCGCACGTTACTTTTTGCGTTCTCTTTCCATTCTTAGTATCTCGAAGTGATTTAAGAAAGCAAAAGACCAAGCATAATGCATATATTTTAGAAGTTATAATCAAAACAAAATACGCCCCTACAAACATCATAATGACAAAAGGTGCCTTTGCGCGACTTTGCATTCGAATATTTTGAAATCTGTAAAAGATAAATGCAAAATTCTTTCAAGTTTAATAAACTTGAACATTTCTTTATGCAACCAAGTTGAAAAAAATCATTTTCAAGAACTTTTAGTTTTTTGGCCGCGGTGGACCTTTTTGTGGAAATGCCCATATACCATTTATTCAATGTTTTTAATTGCTGGGTATAAATGGCACAAAAACCAATGTTTATAATGGTTGTATTTGCGTATATGAAGTGTGTGAGCTTGTGTGTGAGAATATGTGACTAATTAGCAATGTGTTTGCCAGCGTTTTCTGTTTTCAATGATGCGATAAATAAGCCAAGCTAAGCGCGAGAAAAGAGCGACAGACAGATATGTATATGCATATATAGAGATGTCAGCAGAGCGTAATTAATGTAGATGTAAGGTAGGTCCAATTAGGGGAATCTATGGCAAAGCAAATGTATTTTAATTACTCGAATTCAAGTGACAAACTTTTTAGAACATGATTAATTTATAAAGGCTACAGAGTTATTCTATTATGAGATCTCAATTGATAGCCAATTTAAAGAGAAATATTCCAAATTGCGCCAATAACCATTAAATACATTTCGTTATTGCTAAAATATTCGCCAACAATGTCGTTTGTCTGGCGGCAACTCGATTTTTGGCTATTCCAATGGCGGCGTTCAACAGTGCGTATGTGCAACGTGCCTCACATCAAAGTACAGGCCAAACAAAAGCTCAACAAAACGGCGCCGAGTCGCCATAGCTTGACCTCTCACCCCCAACTGTCTGTCTGTATGTTTTGTATATTAGCCCAGCACAACAAAGAAGAGAGTGGGAGAGGGGCAGGAGGAGGAGGGAGAGAGGGAGAATGCAACCGGCGGCGACTGTCTGCCAGACAAGCGACAGTCTGTTGTGAATGACTTTCCGATTTTGATTTAGATGCCGATTGTGGATTGTGGGGGACCATTGACCATTCAGCGCACGGGCTATAGACCTCTATTAATATTGCAAATGAAAACATAAATTAAGCTAATGAATGGCATTGAATTAAGCTGAGTAACTGGAGTAAGCGGTGCAAATGTAAATATATATAGAAAAGAGAAGCATGAGATACGAACAGAAAAATAAACAGAAAGGGTAAAAAGATAGCTAGATATGTTTAAATAAATGCATATATACACATATGCTTCGATCATTAAATAGATAGACAAATAAAAAGAAGTATAACAAGATTTTTAGATATATTTAAATTAATAACAGAATATAAGCTTGAACTGTAGAATTCTGAAATTGTGAGTCTGTTTCATTGTTAATTCGATCACCTTTGCTATTTATAAACATTTCTGTCAATATTTTGTAGCTGACTTAATTAAGTTTGTATAAATTATGGCAAAAGTCAACAAGTTTCTAGTGAACAAATAACTTAACCGTGATTTAATTAAAGAATCCAAAGTGAGTCAATTTAAAGCAAGACTTTGAGTGAACAAATCGCTGTGGTGTCCTGTAAATGCCTTATTGCATTGCATTATTTTATTGATTAACGCAAAACTGTTAAATAGCTAACGTGGCTGACCAGGCGAATGCTTGATTGGTAGCTCGCTAGATACACACACAGAGACAATACTGGCCAGACAGGGAATAGACGTCCAAGGGGGGGGGCAGGCAGCTGCAGAGGTTGGTTAACCGCCCGAACAGGATGACGGTAGGCCAAACGAGAAGAGCGTATAGAAAAGAGGCGGGCGGGGGAGGCAACAGATGGAGCTGTGAGGCTGTCATGGCAACACAGTGAGACAGAGATATATGCGCACAGGATACATATACATATACGTGTATATATTTGTGTATATGCAGATACGAGACGGGCGGATATTCGCAGTCGCACACGTGCATGCATAACAAATATCAAACAGGGCCATATATAACGGTATACATATAGTATATCTCTCAGTACATTGTGTGCTCTGTGCAATGTGTGGCCGAGTAGTTGCCAGACAGGATTGGGCTGGGCTCTCGTTGGGTGCACACACAACACTCACACAACACTCGCAGTTGTTACTGCAGCCGAAAGGCCATTCAGTTTAATGTGGCGCTTGTCTAGCCAAAATATTTCAATGTCCGAGCAGCGCTTTAAACCGTAAACCGTCGAGCTTTAATTAAACCCAAAAAGGGAAAAAAATAAAATGCTTTTAGTATATAGACGCCATGCTAGGGGTTGTTATTGATTTTCTGCGTCCATTCCTTTGCAATGATTTTGGACGTTGATGGCTGTGTTTTTTTTTTGCCTATGCTAATGAAGTCCCATTGTCGCATTGTCGCTCTCTGGGACACGCCCACCGGCCACCAGGCACAAAGGCCAAAACAGCACGAGCATCATTAAAGATATACGCGCCGGGGAATTGAATTACTTTTCACACACAAAAGCAAAAAGCACATCACAGCAAAAAATAAAAGAACTTGAAGCGTGCTTCGCATTACAAATTAGCATAATAAACATAAATAATGAGGCCTCGACAAATGCAGAAATAAAACAGCGCTTTATGTGAGCAAAATTTTGAACTAAAGCATCAGTCTGAATGAATGCATGAATCAGTTCTTGAGATTGATGCGAACTTTACGTTCATGCCTCAATTAATAATTGATTTGCTGATTAAGATAATGCTTTGGGTGCTGTATAAATTTGAAAACAATATAAATTTAACATGCACAACGGTTTTTTAAACATGAACAGTTGCAATTTAAAGCTTACGAATTTTTGATATTTATGTTATTACATTAATAATAACTTTAATTATTCGCTTATTCTTTTGAATTTACATTTTATCTTATAGTTTATCTGGGTTTGCAAATTACGACTTTTCGATATCTTTCTCACAAAATTAAATTGTTACATGAAATCTTCCTCAGTGGTTCAATGGTTGATATACATTTTATTTGTGTTATTGGGAATATGATTATAATCTTTAGATTATATTCTAAACCGTTTGGTCTTCGTATGATAATTAAAATGAATAAAACGTTAATGCATAGGCAATGCAAGAGATTAAACCGCTGCTAGAGACCTTTAAAATTATTTAATTACTTAGATTATATTGTTACGAATTCAATCTAAATTACATAGTTTAGTGCGTTACTGATTCTCACTCATCTCTAGAGATTAATTATGTATTTCGCCATCATCGCATACATGACTCGCTTGGCACAGCATTTTATTCGATTTATTTATTTTTGCCTAGAAACATGAACTTGAAGCACGCTCATTAACAGCATTTTTCAATATCGAATTCGAATTTGTTTATTATGATATTAGTTTTATTGATTTACTTTTTAATGCATACCTCAATCAAGCCTTGTTTATTTATGTTCTACCATTTCTCTGTTCTTTCTCTTTCTTCTTGCAGACACACAACCCCCCAAATAAAAACAAAAACCAAATAGAAAAACAAATAATAAAGAAAATCAGTTAACTTGCGACGTTTTGCAACACTGTTCGACGCGCGCCCAACATGCGTAACGTTAGTTGTTGGCAAAGCGCGCGTGCCGTGGAACACAGTGAAGTGAAACGTAACTGCTGGAATGCGCAACGCTGAAATGAAACAGCAACAGAAACCACAACAACAACAACAAGAGCGAGGCAAATCAGAGTCTGAGTCTGAGTTGGGCAAACATGTTGTCGCACATTGAGGAAAATGCATCGTTTTCTTAACATCCAGCAAAATATTAAATTACGCAACTATCATCAGTTACTTTTGTATTTTGTTGCTGTTCCATTGGCTGCCACTGCTGCTGGAGGAAGACAACAACAAGAGCAGCGACGACGACGCAGAGACGACGGAGAGAGCAGAAGAGACGAACGGAGAGGCGAACGGAGAGAATCCATTGAGGGCGGGAGAAGCGGCAGCAGTAGCAGAAGCAGAAGCGCAGCAGCAGTAGTAGCAACAATAACGTAACGATCGTAACGCAACGTAACGTGACGCACACACTGTTTCAAGTAGTCGAAAGTTATTAGTTATTTTTCACAATCATCTATTAGCCCAATACACCCACACACACACTTATATACACATTAATCAACCCAACGCTGCCAGTGTTCCTAAGACAACAACAACAACCTATCATCGTAACCGTAATTGTAACGTAATCGTAGCCCTAACGTAACGCAACGCAACGCAACGTAAAGCGCCACCTACACAGCTCCTCTGCCAACGAAAAAACAAGAACCGTTTTTTTTATCCTTTCGATCATCATTCGATCAGCATTCATATCTATTCATATGAACGTATTCGAACACTCACTCATGCTCACCGCAGCAACACTCACTGCAATCAACAATTGAAAAACAAACAACAAAAAAACCATCAACAATTTGCGAAGCATAAAACAAGTGTTTTAGTGTTTCGTGCATCAATTTGACACTTTGCCGCTCAACTGTGGCAAGGTCACAAAAATATGGCAACACCGCAAGTCAAAGACTTGGTGTTGCGATCGCCCGCTGGCTCCTCCGATACGATCACGTTCGCGTGGCCATTGCAAGTTGGACACGGCCAGGATAAGCATGACAATGGCATCGACATCATCGATACAATCAAATTCGTATGCGATGAGATGCCATCGATATCATCCGCATTCGAGGAGATCAACCTCAACCACATTGACACTGCCTGCTATAAGACTATGACAAATCTTGTCGATCGCTTCAACAAAGCCGTCGACAGTATTGTTGCATTGGTAAGTTGGAATCACACACAGCAAATTAAAGTTATAATTCTGGAATCTCAGAAGTAGAAAACGTTTTAATTTTTATAATAATTCGAACTAAACAAAGTTCAAAGAAATTCTCAATGATGTTTCAATTCCACGGTTCCTAACGAAAAACTAGAACAGTTCTTCAAAGAATATTAATCGATTTTAAAAGCTCTTAATTTACAGAACCTTTTCTATCTTATAAATTCTCAAAGATAGTGTAGCAAAAATTATGTTTTAAATTTTCAATGATCCACACGAATAATTGAAACAATTCCTTGCTCAATTTCAAGAGCTGTTTGCTTTATGAACTTCCCAAAAAGAATATGGCTATGGAACCAACTCTTTAATTCTCACTACTCAATATTAATTGCCTTCACTTACTTTATATTCAATTCCAAATCTACGAGATTGTGATGCTTTGCAACTTCTTAAACACAAAATAGCTAGGATCTAAAGAAATACCAATTGCCTTTTTATTGAACCCTACTTCATATATATATTTTTTCGACGCAATCTAATTATAATTTAATAATATTTTTGCAGGAAAAAGGAACTTCACTGCCCGCCGAGCGTTTGAATAAGTTCGCTCACCCTAGCCTTTTAAGACACATACTGCAATTAGTTTACAATGCTGCCGTGCTCGATCCGGACAAGCTCAATCAGTACGAGCCCTTCTCGCCCGAGGTCTATGGGGAGACGTCGTACGAGCTGGTGCAGCAGATGCTCAAGCATGTCACCGTTAGCAAGGAGGACACGTTCATTGATCTCGGTTCCGGTGTGGGACAGGTGGTACTGCAAATGGCTGGATCGTTCCCCCTCAAGACGTGCATTGGCATCGAGAAGGCCGACACGCCAGCCCGCTACGCCGAACGCATGGATCTGTTCTTTCGCCAGTACATGGGTTGGTTTGGCAAGCGGTACTGCGAGTACAAGCTGATCAAGGGCGATTTTCTGGTGGACGAGCATCGCGAGAAGATCACGTCGTCGACGCTGGTGTTTGTCAACAACTTTGCCTTCGGTCCGACCGTCGATCATCAGCTGAAGGAGCGTTTCGCCGATCTGCGAGACGGCGCTCGCGTCGTCTCCTCCAAGTCCTTTTGTCCGCTCAACTTTAGGATCACAGATCGGTAAGAAATATCAAAGTTAATGATATATTTATTATATATAATCTAATGATTTGATTTACTCTTGCAGCAACCTCAGCGACATTGGCACCATCATGTATGTCAGCGAAATACCGCCCCTTAAGGGCTCCGTTTCGTGGACCTGCAAACCGGTTTCATATTATCTGCATGTGATTGATCGCACCATTTTAGAGCGCTACTTTCAGCGACTGAAAACCAAGGGCGGCAATGATCACGAGCATGTGGGTGAGTATCTGGACAACTGGGGTGAAGTCTGTAAAACACACAACACACGATCTGCACACACACGCTATCTATCAGTCAATCAACTACAATTGCCAATATCAATCATGATCAATCAGCCATGCGATCATTCACAATCATGCACGTTCAATCATGCGATCAATTCAGATCACTTTCCCCAGTTTATTGTTTGTGTTTCACCAAATTAAGTTTACAGCAAATTGAAAGTGTTTGCTTGAAAGGTTTTCTAAGGTATTTGATTAAAGTTGAGGTATTGTAGTGAGGTGTTATAGACAGGTGTAATTATTAGGATCACAGATTATTATTTAAAGAATTAACAGCGATTTCTTAAAGCTGTAAAACTCCTGCTTTATTTAAGTAAAAAGTTTACTATCCTTCCGCCATCGATCCTGTCGATAAACAAATCTTTTTAGAATTATTTTACTATAAAGAATTGTTCGTTAATACTTCAATTACTTTCCGCTGGTACTTTTAAAATTAAATATTGATTAAGTACGGAGTATCCGTATGACTGTCTGTTTGTCAGTTTGAAGTCTTACAACTCAATAACTATAAGACGTAGATACTTAAAATTTGAAATACAAATTCAGCTGTATCATACGCAATGAAGAGTTGCTTATATTTTCAACGAGAATTTCAGTTGGCGCATGAATTAATTAGTCTGATGAAACCCAATAAAAAGAGAAAATCGATTAGTAAATAAATTGTAGTAACTAAAAGCAGTAAGGATAGTTAAATGTTTAATTCAGATATTTGCGAATGTTAACAGCTTTACTGATGGAATTTGTTGCTTTATTTATTTTGTAGGCACTGTGCGCACCACGCGCGATCGTGCCAAGCGTGAGGCGAACGTGGGGCAGCACAACAACAACAATCACAACAACAACCACAGCCACAACAACAACCATCAGCAGCACACGCGAGAGCTGCAGCGCGAGCGGGAGAAGGACAGAGAGCTGGTGAGCAGCAACGGACCCGTGCACCAGCAGCAACAGCCACATCAGCAACAACAGCAGCAGCAGCAACAGTCGCATCAGCAACATCGCCATCAATCGCAATCGCCAGCGAATGTGAGCGGCGTGAGCAGTGTCGCTGCCTCGAAGACGCGCCAACAGCTGGCAACAGCTCAGCAGCAGCAGCAACAGTTGCAGCAGCAGCAACAACAGCAGCAGCAGCAGCAACAACAGTTGCAGCAACGCAGCCTGGACATGGACAGCAGCACGGAGAGCGATGGCGACGCCGAAGCGGCCAATGGCAACGGCGGCAACACGACGACAGCAACGAATGCAACCTCGGCATCCAACGGGCCGATGACGCGCAAGGTTTGGTCGGATTGGTGCAGCAGCAAGGGCAAGAGTTCGCAGTCGGACGACGAGGAGAACAACAACAGCAACAGCAACAATAGCAACAGTCATTCGGGTCGCGTGCCACGCGCCGTGACGACGCTGAAGAAGCGCAAGAAGCTGACGCGAAAGGCGGCGATCGCCAGCAAATCTGCGGCAGCCGCGCAACGCGAGGCCGAAGAAGCGGCGGCCGTGGCAGCTGTGGCAGCCTCCACAACCTCCGCGTCGGCCAGCAAAGACTCCAGCAGCAAGGAGGATCAGCCACGGGGAGCAGCGGTAGCGGGAGCAGGCGCAGGACCCGGTCGCAAGGGACGCTTGAAGAAGGGGCAGCGAGGACGCAAGTGCCTCAAGATTGCGGGACTCGACGTGCTGCACAAGCAGACGGTGCTCAGCACCTCGCTGGACGCCATGACGAAGAAGCTGCCCGCAGCTCCGGGCACCGTGGATCAGCAGCTGACGTCGCTGCTCACGGGAGACATGTCGCATCGCGAACTGGACATTCCGGTGGCGCCGCAGGACACGCCGTACGCGCTGCAGATACTGCTCGACGTGTTCCGGTCGCAGTACATGACGATGATCGAGAACATGCGATCGAGCGCGTATCTGCCGCAGGTGCAGAAGCAGATCGCCCAGGAGCAGGAGCGCATGCAGCGGCTGAAGAACCGCGCCAGCCAGCTGGACAAGCAGATCAAGGTGCTGATCGACGACAGCGTCACGCTGCTCAAGGTGCGCATGAACGAGCTGGGCATCAATGTGAATTCCCCCAACGATCTGATCGCGCAGGCCAAGGAGATTGTCGGCAGGCACAAGGACCTGCAGCATGCGGTCAGCAAGATGCGCAGCGAGGTCACCGTCTTCGAGAGCGAGCAGAAGTTGCTGCTCAGCAAGCAACTGAAGCATCTGCCCGAGTACCAGAAACTCTGCAGCGTCAACAACAAAGTGAAGCTCGAGCTGCCGCAAGAGCTGTCGGAAACGGCGGCCCAGGAGCTGGTGCTCAAGGAGATCGCCAACACGCTGAGTCAGCGCAAGAAACTGTACGCTCAAGTGTCCACCATCGAGCAGGAGACGAGCACGCTGCAAAAGTCCGCCGAGGAGCGCAGCACAGCGGCCACGTTGCTCGCCCAAGGCACCAACATCAGTCTGGCCAACGCCAATGCTGGCAGCAACAACACGACAGCAACTTCTGTTGTTGCTGCCACAGCGACGCCTGCTCAGCAGCAGCAGCAGCAGCCGAACTGCAGCAAGCTCGGCTCGAGCAAGGCGTCGCGACGCAGTCGTGAGCATCGCGCCAGGTCGCAGGAGTGGCCCGAGGTGCCCGAGGTGGGCAAGATCCAGGAGAGCAATCCCGAGGTGCTGGCCCAGAAGATACTCGAGACGTGTCGCCAGGTCGAGGCGGGCAAGTTCCAAGCGTTGCCGACGCCGCCAACAGCGCCGCAGACGCCCGTGAACTATGTGAACGGCAAGCCGAAGACGGAGCCAAAGACGTCGCCAGCGTTGTACAAGGACAGCACGCTGATGCCGGCGCCCAAGCAGCAAGCACAGCAGTTGCAGCAGCAGCAACAGTTGCTGCCACAGGCGGTGCAACAGCAGCCGACTGCATTGCTGCTGCCCAAGTGCGATCTGCCGGGGCTGAGCCGGGGCAAGCAGGAGTCGCCGAAGGTGGCCAACTTTGAGGATCGCCTGAAGAGCATCATCACCTCGGCGTTGAACGAGGATCAGGAGCAGCGCAGCAAAGCGCTGCCCAGCATCGAGCCGCCGGGGACGCCCACGCTGCAGTCGCCCGTCTCCAAGCGCAGCAAGCAGCAACAGCAGCAGCAGCAAATGGTGCAGCAGGCAGCAACGACAACAACGCCCAACAATCTGCACAACATCATCACGGTCTCGACGCAGGGTCTGATGCATCTCAATGCCAACACAACCATCTCGCCCATCACGCCGCCGTTGCCGGGACCGCGAGCGGGCGCTGCAGCTTCGACGGCGCCGCCGCCGCCCGCCAATCTGCCCTACGGCAGCGCCTACATCAGCAGCAAGCAGCAGCAGCAACAGTTGCAGCAACATCAGCAACACCAACATCAGCAGCAACAACATCATCATCAGCAGCAGCAGCTGCAACATCATCAGCAGCTGGCGGGCAAATACAGTCAGACGGCGCTGGTCAAGGAGCCGAAGTACGCGCCACGTGCCGCAACCGCAGCGCCGCCGCCGCCGCCTCCTCCGCCGCCCACAGCAGCAGCGAGCAGCGCGCACATGGCCACGCTGTATGCGGGGCATGCAACAGCGGCGGCAGCAGCTGCCACGCCCACTGCAGCGGACTTGGGCTTCCATCGCAGACGCGCCTCGGTGAGCGCCAACAGCTACGAGCACTTCATGGTGCAGCAACAGCAGCAGCAGCAACACGCCATGATGCTGGCGCACGTCGCCCAGCAACGCCTGCAACAGCAGCAGCAGCAACACCAGCAGCAGCAACAACAGCAGCAGCAGCAACATGCGCATCACGCGCAGCTGGCGCATTTGGCGCATCATCATGCGGCGGCAGAGTTCAAGGCGCCCGCCGAGAATCTGCTGCAGCGTGCCGGCAGTCGCGAGCAGCTCGCCGAGCAGCAGCAGCAACAACAGCAGCAGCAGCAGCAACATCATGTGCAGCAGCAGCAACACAACATGGAGCTGCTGCCGCGCGCCAGCTCAGCGAACTCTGACTATCCCGGCTACCGCGTGGAGCGTCTGACGGTGCGTCCGCCGAGTCGGCCCAGCTCGAACTCCTCGCAGCCGGATTACACGCAGGTGTCCCCGGCCAAGATGGCGCTGCGTCGCCATCTGTCGCAGGAGAAGCTCAATCAGCCGCCGCAGCCGATGCCGACGCCGCCGCCGATGCCGCTTGCCCCGCCAGTGACGGCGGGCAAGACGATTGGCGATCTGGTGAATGGGGAAATCGAGCGCACGCTGGAAATCTCGCATCAGAGCATCATCAATGCGGCGGTCAACATGAGCACGGGCTCCGGCGGCGGCGTCAGCGGCGGCGGCAACAGCGGCGCCCACTTCATGGAGCGCGCCTTCCTCGATCGCTCGCACGATCGCCTGCTCATCAATCTGCACGCCACGCGACCCGAGCGCGTCCACGTGCGTCCCCTGTCCGAAGACGGCAGCGAGGCGCCGCAGCCCACCAACTACAGCCAGGCCACGTCCAGCACGGGCAACAATCTGGCCACCTTGGCCCACGTTGCCTACAACCAGAAGTCGCCGGCCAGCTCGCGAGCGTCGTCCGCGGCGCGCTCGTCACGCGAGTACCAGCCGGTGGCGTTGCCGCGTGCCGAGATGAAGGGCTGCATCGAGGCTTACTTCCACGAGGAGCAGCAGCAGCAACAACAGCAGCAGCAGCAACATCAGAAGTCCAAGAGCTCGGCTGGCGGCGCAAATGCGCTGCGAGCACCGCGCTTAAACGGCGCCAATCCTCCTCTAGAAGGTATGTGGAGAGCACTTGAATAATTATATATAATTTCTCTATATACAATATGAAGTGGATTGTCCTCATTCACTGATTGAACTGGCAACGCACAGTGTAAACAGTAAATGTTAAGAGGCTGCACTTTGCACACAACGTATTTCACAACTTCTTATCGCGCAATAAGAATCCATTTCGTGAAATACCTATTCTAACTATCTTTAGACATAATTTCAATACATTATGAAATGTCTCAAGTTTGTGTTTATAAATCAGACACTCAATGACAGCAGACGGAGGAATCCGGGTTCGAACCCCGCAAGTGGCTTTGAAAATATTTATTTTTTAATTGGCTTTTAATAGGTTTCGATTTCAGTAGATAGCAGAAAATGTAAATGAGTTGCTAACAAACAACAAATTTAATTTAAATAGGGATAGTATTTAACTTACGATTTTATTGAAAATTGAAAGAAAATATATAATAGAACTAGCTGACCCGGCCACGCGTTGCTGTGGCTAAAGTTTTTTTTTTTTTTTTTATTTATTTTTTTTAATTTAAACTATCCTATCTCTCAAGTTAGATCGAACTGCACATGATGTGCGAATTTTAATATAATCGGTTAAGTGGTTTAGGAGTCCATTGAGGACAAACATTGTGACACGAGATTTATATATATTAAGAAGATAATTTAAACAACTACATGCAGTTGTCCAGTTTTCTATAATTAATAAGTTACCTACTACATACATCTTTGAGATACTTTACTTCAACGGCAACTAAATCAATTTATTGCTTTCTCGCAGGTCTCGCCGCCTCGCTGCAGGATCATGTGCGTGCTCGCAAGTACAAGGAGGAGAACGAGGAACGCCAGCGCAGAGCTGCAGCGGCAGCCTCCTCCATCGAGATGGCGCCGCACTTTGGGCATCAGGCGCCGCCCGCGCACAGCTACCATCAGCAGCAGCAACAACAACAGCAGCAGCCGCCGCCGCACGTTGCAGCTGGCAACATCAACGGCACGCCGCACAAAGTGGAGCGTAAGTGCCATGAACTTAAAATAAATACGAATACTTAATGAACCTCTTCAATCTTGCTTGCAGTTGGTGTTAAGCGCAGTTCGCCGCTGGCGCCGCATCAGCAGCCAACGCGGCCCGCGAAGCTGCCGCACTTTGAGCCGCATGCGCATCAGCATCTGTATGTGAACGGACAATCGTTGCCTCCGCCGGCGCACGATGCGACGACGCCATCGCCGACGCCCTCGTCGTCGTCCTCGTCGTGCGGCAGACGCAGCAAGCTGCTGGTGGAGCCGCCGCTGCTGATGAGTCCCGAGATCAACTCGCTGATGGGCGACGAGCGGCCGCTGCAGCTGTCGACCAGCCACCAATCGCTGCACCATCACACGCAGCATCATCACCACCAGGCGGCTGCCCAGCAGCAACACCAGCAGCACCAGCAGCAGCAACAGTTGCAGCGTGGCACGCATCAGGGCAGCAGCCACAGCATCACGCCCACCTTGGTGGGCGGCGGCCAGCGGTCCAATGCCGCAGCGGACGACGGTAAGCCATACGTATGCCCAGATTTAGCACCACACTCATCACTAGCACCACACGCACCACATGCACCACCAGCACATGTAGCATACCATCAACAACCACAACACGAATACCAAACACGACTCGCCACTCAAATGGTGGCTCAAGATCTGACCACCAAGAACAGGCAATCGCAATCGATTGCTTCGACTGCTTCGTCGGATGAGGACTCTGATCATGATAATGCTAATGACAGTGACTCATCCTCGAGCTCTTCTGGCTCCAGCTCCAGTTCCAGCTCTGCTTGATAACACTCACACACACACAACACGCGCACACTTGATATTTTTTACACAAATTATACATTCGATTTTTTATTAAATATTATGTAAATACATTTATGCAAAACCAAAATGATCACATTACGTATACGTTCTCTTGTTTATCTTGTGTGTTGTCCGTAGTTTGCTTTGTGTTGTTGCTTTCGTAGATTTGTTCTCTCTATCTGTATGTTGCACTCCTTTTCAAACTTAATTTACTTTTGTTTTCATATTTTTATTTTGTTGGTAACGGCCTTTCTGTTTTAAACTTTCTTAACATACAGTTTACAGTGCGCAACCGTTATTTAACAGCGCACTTAAGTGAACATACAATTAACAGCGGCTGTTAATGCGAAACTTCTACGTATAAAAATCGGCAACATAAAAAAAACAGTGTACAAATATAAAAAACAACATAAATATTCTCTTTCTAATTTTTCTTATTACTTCTTGACAAAAATTAATATATTTTCAATATAAACAAAGCACTTAATTGAATTCCTTTATGTGAATTCATAAAACATTTTCTCTCGTTGCTTTATATTTTTTTAGTTTATTCATTCCCAATAAAATTGTGATAAACTCAACGCAACAACGCAGTGTATAAATGCTCATAACATATCAAAAACAACTCGTACATATTTAAAGAACAACAAAAACAAAAATAAATAATAAGCAATGTTCTGCAAGCTTTCATCTCATCAAATTCGTCGCGCCATTTGAAAATAACATTCATTACATCAATCGACACACCCTCAAAGTTTACACCTAATCAAACTCAAACGCTCTCTGTAAAGTACATACATCAAATTTATAATTAATTCAATTTTTTTTATCGACATGGATATTAACAATGTTCTGTGGAATGTTTTAATTTGCATTATTAATTTTCAAAATACTTACTAAAAATCAGTAAAAAAAAAAGAACAAACAAAAAGATCGAACAATGGACAAATTAAAAATATAATAAAAATAAATTAAAAGCGCCCCCATCACTTATCCAAAACTCGACATTATATCCCTTCTATTATGCTCTACTCCCATACAGTTACCGATTTGGCAACGCAACGTACTATAACTAATTACGATCCCAGACGTCGACTTCGCACAACGACTTCGACTTTGTCTGGCGCCACGAAACAAACAGCTACCAATTGTAATACTCATAACAATGGATTTGTTGTGGCCGATAGTAGTAGTACCAATAACAACCATTGATTACCTCAAAATTCTCAAACACCAAAACCCAAAAATCAATAAAAACCACAAAAATTACAAAAAAAAAAAAAAATAACCAAAATAAAACATAACGAAAAGAAATGCCAAAATGAAGAGTTGTTGTTGAGAAGAAGAGTACAAAAAAGAAAAGAAAACGAAACGAAACGAAAGAAAAAAGACATGAAACATAATTTATTTTGCGTTCAATAATTTAATCTAACCGAAATTAAACAAATTTATCTAGTATATTATATCAAATTTAAACGAGCATGAGGTAAGTTCTGTTGCGCCTAATTGGTTTACTTTATTTCCTTTTTCATTTCATTTGATTGAGTTTTTCAAATTTTTAATTATTATTTATACTTATGATTTCTTGTAACACTCTTTAATCTTCACACACACACACACATGCACACTCGCTCATTCACACACACACACACAACACACACCAAGAAGCATTTCGTTTTGAGTAAACTGTACCAAAAAAAAAGTTTAGGGCTTGCTTACACGAACCCAAACCGCTATCGTTATCGTCATCGTTATCGCGCACACACACACACCAACACACACACACACCAACACACACACACACGCACCGCCACCATCACAGCAGCAGCATCAGCATCAGTTGCTGCCTTGACTGATACTGATTGATTGATTGATTACATGCATAACAATAGTTATTTTTGAGCTCTGTCTAATCGCTGGTTTCATTTGTATTCCCCACGACAGACGATGTCATTGCCGCCGACGACGAATCCCACTGGCAGCATCGCGTCAGCTCGGGCTTCGATCGCCTCGTCGCCTTCGCCAGCACCGAGCTGGACAAGACGCGTC
Source organism: Drosophila ustulata (assembly GCA_035047365.1). Lineage (NCBI taxonomy): Eukaryota > Metazoa > Arthropoda > Insecta > Diptera > Drosophilidae > Drosophila > Drosophila ustulata. The sequence continues at coordinate 29,274,376 of JAWNPT010000094.1, forward strand.
GCTCCATCGACGGCGACACCGTTCCCGCGTCGATCAGCTGCAACACGTCGCCGGACTCGGGCATCACGCACAGCAGCAGCAACTCGGACGCGGCCCGCACCTTCCTGTCCACCTCGTCCAGCTCCTCGCAGCTGGAGCTGCCCATCAACAACACCAGCAGCAGCAGCAGCGGCAGCAACGGCAACGGCAGTGGCGGCGGCAGCGGAGGAGGCAACAGCAACAGTCTCTACGCCAGCCAGGTGCACAATCTCAGCCACCATGCTGCCTACGCAACACAGCACCAACATCTGCAGCAGCAACAGGCGCAGCAGCAACAACAGCCGCAGCAACAGCAGCAACATCACTTGGCCGATCATCTGAGCGACAGCAGCATGAAGTCGACAGCATCTTCGTCGTTGCATGCGAGCAGCTCGCTGAAGACCATCTCGCCAGTGGATCCCAGTGCCATTGAGTCGCCGCCGCTATCGGATGTGGGGCTGCCACGGACGCCCAGTCCGAGTGCCACAAGCGTGGCGACGCCTCCGCTGGCGCTGGCGCCCGCGCTGCTCAGCGACGGCCGCATCCCGCTGAAGTATCAGCGCAAGTCGAAGAGCGGCAGCGAGAAGCACTACAAGAAGAAGTTCTGCGAGCGCAACTGGGAATACGATTGCGACGAGCTGTTGGCCTACTCCAATTCGAGTGCGCCGCCCACAGCTGCTGATGCCGCTGGCAACGGACCGCCCGCCATGGACACGGCGGCCACCGGCGGAGGAGGCGTGTCCGCGACGCCGCCTGTGGCGCTCAGTAAATCGGGCAAGTCGCCGAAGGAGAAGTCGTCGCCGCATCATGGCGTGAATGCGACTGCGAATGCCAGTTATCACCATCATCACAAGTCGTCCAAGTTCCGGCCGAAGGGCAAGGATTGGGACTGGTCGCTGGACAGCCGCAGCAATGCGGGCGAGTCGACACCGAGTGGCGCCACCACAACGAGTAATTAATTAATGTAAATTGAGTTAGTTAAATTGTCGTCGAACAGTGAAAAGAGGGAAATTCGTAACTCATTTTTGGACAACAATTCGAATCGGGGCTTGAATTGTATAGAAATTGTGTTTATTTATACCGTATATAGTTAACTTATTGGATAGCAGCGACTTTTGCCTTGTTTTATTCTCCTGATCATCTGTGTTTGTTTGTCTTTGATTTCTGCAAAGTGTAATTAGACTTAGTTTAGCATATTTTTACTACTGACCTTGTGTACTAGTTTTAAGTCCAACAACCAACAACAACAACAGCAACCATCCCCTTCGATGAACAATGTTACTGACTTTATTACTATTATTATTATTATTATGATTATTAGCAAGTTTACTATTATTCTAACGAACATTAGTACTAAATGTGTATTTAATTTTGTATTGTTTAATTGATTTGCATTCGTTTTAAGTTGTATGTTTTGTCACTTCGTCTAAAGTTCTGTTTTTTATTATGATTTTTAAATAAATTTTAAACTAATTGCAAACAATAAAATACTGATTTCTTATTTTATGTTATGTACTTTTGTTTTCGATTGATTGATTGATCAGTTGCCCGCTTAGCTACAGTTTCTCGTGACGTATTGGGACCAACCAAGCAGCATTCTAAATTGATCCGTTCCTGTTCGTAAGATTGTCAAAGTCGCTTCCAAAACTAAACACAAACGAAAAATGTAAAAATTAAAGAAAAGTATTCAACAAGCTTGGCAATAATACATACTTATTCATAAAATAATAATTTTGCATGACGTTCACACAAGTTTAAGCCCTATTGTGAGTGACGATGCCACAAAAAAGTATGCTATAGTTATTACAGTGTGGCATCGAGGGTCAATGAACAACAAATTATGGTAAATATAAAGGTGTGCTTTAACGCAAAACAAAATTAACAAAATGACGAAAACGTTACTTTAACCAACTAATCTAACAAAATGCAGAAACCGAAACAGCAGGCAGCAGAACAACAAATAACCTTATTAATTAATGAATTTTCCACCTCAGCGAAATAACAACAATTTTATATATATTATATACATAAAGAATATAGCAGTAGCAGCATATACAACATATAGATATATATACATACATCTACTATATCTGTGCCCCCAAAACCGTTGAAATAGCTGCAGCAAGGCAATTGGGGGAGATTTTGTGGCGAAAGCGTTTGTCGGAATTTGGGAGAGGGCGAAGATAACGTTAGAAATGAAAAAGTCAAATATCAGGAAACCAATTAAACAGTAAACAAACAAATAAAAATGATTTACAAGCATTTAACAACAAACATAATGAAAAATAAATAAATATTTAGCAAACATACATATATAAAAAATATACGTAAACCATATTTAACAACAAAGTAAACATAAATAATATATAGTCTATACATATACATATATATGAAGCAGCAAGAGAATAAATAAATAATTCAATGAAAACACAATAAAGACACATAGCAATTTAATTGGATTTTCAAATGTGCTATTAGCGTAGTTTAACAATAAATAAAGAAAGGCGCATAAATGATTTTTATACGTATACAAATGTATTATACTATATTTAACATTATTATATATATGTAGAGCCCAAGGGCTTGATAAACATCACAACCATAACAACAAGGAAAAGTAAAATAAACATTGTATAAACTATAATTAGAATAGCCCCAAACAACCACGAATCAGTTGTAGCAAATGGAATATTATTTGGCGCTATTTAAATCTAATGTAAAATGCATATAAAACAAAATAGTTAAATTTACATAATGAATATAATTATAAATATATGATAAATGAAAAATACAAACGCGAAAAACAAATGCAAAAAAAAAGAAAACATAAAAGTATTTAAATGAAATATAAGTAAACGCAACTAATTAATAATGACATTAAACAACAAGCACACGCATATTACAATTAACGGTATTATTATGTATATTTAAAAAATATTTATTGCATATTAATATTATTATTTTAAACTTAAAAGTTTAATAAAAAACACTAAAAATTAAATTAAATGTCTTTTTATTCAACTCACAACATCATTAAAACTGAAAAAGGATATACTTTACTAAGCTCTTTCTCTTCTGTATCCTTTCAAATTTGAAAAGGATTTGAGTTTTTGTACTCATGGGGATCAGGACTATCGATTGGCATTCAAATATTTCCCAATTTCAACAAAAAATTTTGTCGCAAATTCTACAAGGGGGAGGCATGGAAAATTGGCCAAAATCCAAAAATTCGGCTCTAACTCAGCCGTTTGAAGGACTAGAGCGATGTCCTTTGGCATGCGGATAGCGCTGATGTCGAAAGTAGTGAATATGAAATCAAAAGGACGAAAGTCCTTACAGGAGCTGAATAAAAAGGACTTTTTTGTTTAAAGAAAAATCGCTATAACTCAGCCGTATCCTTGCGTATCCTGGCGAGTCCTGTGTCAAACAACTTGTCTCAACAAGGACTACCAACTGGCCAAAGGACATTCAAATCGTCCTTGTAGTTTTCGAGTTAGACAGGATTTTGCGATTTTTGACCATTTTCTTAAGCTCTCGGGCTGAAAAATTACAAGTTGATGATCCTTAGATGACCCCATAGTTTTTTGATGTCAATCGATACAGTTAATTGTTGTGAGTAGAACAAAACAAGTCCGGTTAAAATATGCAAGGATATGGCCGAGTTATGAGCATTTGAAAATTCGTCCTTGAATAATTAATTTGGCTGTAACTTTGCCATTTGAAGGACTATCGCGTTGTCCTTTGGCATGCAGATAGTGTTTATCCTGGCGCAACGACATATGCAACCACAAGGACTAAAATCCTTACAGGAGCGGAGTAGGGCATACGTATTTTGTGAACAGTAAAAAGTCAGATCCTTTTGAATCCTGACGAGTCTTGCGGCAAACAATTCGTCTCGACAAGGAGTATCAACCAATAAAAGGACATTCAAATCGTCCTGTTCGTTCAAAGACACTAATTACAGGGTAGTTCGTGTTCGATCAGCGCAAACGTTGAACGACTTCCCAAGATGTGCGCGATGCGCCTTAATTGAAAACACATGAGGCGTTTGTTTTTTATAGGTTTTTTATTGACTTTAATTGTTTTCTGTATTTCATTCAAATATCTTATAAAAAGTACAGTTTGGTTCGTTTATCTTTATCTTTACTCATGTAAGTATGTAACTATTGTATGTATATTGTTTTCCATTTGCTTATCAAAGTGTTCCCGGTGAAAATATCGTATGTACTCGTACTCCTAGATTGAAGGGGGCGGGGCGTCTATGCTATTAATCTATTTGTTTTTGTTTTGTTTTATTAAAGCGGTAACAGCTGGAAGTGGGGACGTGCATATCGACTTACTATAGATACAGATACACATAATCCTAGATAGACAGATACATATGGATAATATTGGTATACAGTTTGTAGTTGACTGTTGTTGGATTTAGCTATTGCGGTTTGATGGTTAAGTTCTGACTAATTTATTTGCCGTTATCGTTGAATCTGAGGTCTTTACTCGTAACAAATTCAATTGTTTCCCTATTTGTAGCTTTGCGTATTGTAAATGAGTGTATAATTTGTATATAATTAGTTATATAGCTAACTCATCGTATTAATGCCTTTCTATGTGTATATTTTTATGGTATATGTATGTATAATAATTGTTTTACAATATAGCCTGAGGCACGTTTACGATTTATGTTTTTGTTGTTTTTATTTGTTTTACAATATTTGTGTTTTTGTTCTTTCTGTGTACGAATTTTACTTTGTTTTACAAACAAATTAACAAACGAATTCGCAGCTCGAGCTGGGCTTAATTTGTGAATTACTTAAATGAAATGCTGAACTCTAACCTTTGTTCAAAAGTCGTAGAAACCTATAGAATAGTTGAATATAAACTGAAAAGGATGCGGGACATATTTCAATATAAAAGTAAAAGTAAAGTTATCGAATAGAACGGTGAATTATTGTGGTACATTAATAATTAAACCTAGAGAACTAGACACAATAAAAGAGCGGCTGATAGCCCTTATCGTGTCGTTATCATTATATTATCATTAAACAAAACACTTTCAATAACAAACAAACACTTAATTCTAATTAAAGACCGACCATCAAGACTATGGCTTAGTGATAGGCATTGGGGCTTGAAAACTATAACAATTGAATAGAAGAAAGAGAAAAGTTAGGAGAAATACATAGATACTACATAGATTAGTTAATAAAATCGAAAGATACGTGTTGACAATAAGATTTGATAACAGAATTCTACACACAGTTACGACATACTTGTTGATAATTGTTACAGAGCAAGTTGCATGTTTGTTCAGGCCCTCTCAACAGTTTCTTCTTCTACGTTTTCTTGACTTTGTACCTTAGAACTATCATGTATAGTTTTTGTTTTCTTTCGTTTGTTTTTAGGGGGGTTGTAAAACAATGTTGTGCCCCAAATGGGGCAACATTTAAAATGTTACATTTACATTCCATTACATTTTATATATACTATATAGTTATGTGTGTATATGTATAATTGTTTTTAAAACCGCTGCACGTTGAATTCATTCAGACTTTAAGTTCGTTTCATTTGTAAGGTTCTGTTACTATAACTTTTTTTGTTTTCAGTTTTGTTTTTTCGTTTTCAAATCGAGGGTCAACAGTATAAACTATGCAACTAGAGAAAATGGCAAACAACATTTGCCAGTTTTCCGCTTCTTAATTTCTTGCTTAATAACAATCGCCATACGTACATATATATAACAAGGGCCTGAGGGATGCTTGATGCGTGGTTGAGGATGGTCTCAAGGACATGCAAAAACACGGACATTCAATTGCCTACACTATTTTTGTTTTCTTTCTGACATTAGTGAAACCAATTGCAGCTTATTTTAAGTATTAATATAGAGAGGAAGTTGGGCTTGTGCTGAGAATTGCGAAGAGAAAGCTCAATTGCAGGACATCGCTTCAAGGTACGCGGTAATTGAACACAACAACAAGAATTATTGTTAAGTAGACAGATGGACATTCTAAAGTTTGTCCACATGCTGCAGCAGACAGTCGACGACCAGCTCCTCTTCGGTTTCTGTCGCTATTGCATCTGCTGAGCTTTCCTGCGCCTGCGATTGAGCTTTCTCTTCGTGCAAATTCTACAAATTATCGAGTATATCGGCCGCACCAATCATTGCCTCCACATCGCTGCTGTGCGGCGCCGCATCGTCGATCAGCGCATCGCTGCTGAGCGCCAACACAGAATCCGCCCCAAAGGCGGCCACAGCGGGCGAAGGCAGACTGTCGATGGTGTTGCCATTGATCAGAAAGTCGCGATGCAACTCGACGGGACTGTAGCGGAAGCAGGGCGTCGTTATGGGCGTGGTTGGCATCGATTTGGATATGTCGAGCGCTGTGCGCGAACTGTACGATTGTCCGCCATAGCCGCCCACAGCGCTGGAGGCCCAGTTGAAGGCGGGCGAGATGTTGAAGAAGCCGCTGGCCGCATTGCAGCTGCTGCTGCCGCCGCCATTGGTGGTGTTCAGGCTGTTGCTGTTGCAGCCCTGCTGCTGCTGCTGCTGCTGCTGTGGCAGCGGCGTCGACGGCACCGAACGCGACACAATGCCGCCCGCTGCGCTGCCCGCGCTGCTGTAGCCGCTGGACGAACCAGCCGATGAGCTGCACGTCGTTGTGGTCTGAATGCCCGTGAACTTGCTGTTGAAGCTCGGCGAAATGAGCGCGCTGACGTCCACATCATCGTAGAGCAGACTGGCGGAGACGTCGACATCGTTGTTGCCCATCTTCGATTGCTGACTGTTGCTGTTCTCCGAGAAGAGCGCGTCGCTCACCATGCTGCTGGTGGTCAGCGTCTGGCTGAGCTGCCTGAGCGACTGATTGCTGCTGCTGCGCTGCAGCTGCGACAACGGCACCGACTGCGAACGTTGCGTCTCATTGAGCTCCATTTGGGCGCCGCTCAGCGCCAGACTTGTTTCCAAATCCATCGAGTTTTGATTGACCAACAGCTCCACGTTGTTGTTGTTGTTCATGTTGCTGCTGCTGCTGCTGCTGTTATTGTTGTTGTTGGTGGTGGTCTCGCCAAACTGGTTGTTGCTGTTAAACGACCAATTGGCGCCCATGCACTGCTGCAGCAGCGAGGGACTCGGCGGCGCTGAGGCCGAACTGCTGCTGGGATAGCTGTAGACATAGTTGCGCCTGCGCCGATGTCCTGCGCCAATCATCGGATCCCCGTTGCCGTTGTCGAAGTCCAGCGACTGCTGCTTGGTCAACAGGGTGCAGCGTTGTCGCATGCGTGTTAAGCCCGGACTGGCGAAGCAGTTTTGTTGTCCAGCTACAGTTGCTCCTGCTGCAACTGCTGCTCCGCCGTTGCCTTCTCCTCCAGCAGCTGTGTTGCTGGGGGAGATGGGCAGGAAAATGCAGTTTTTGTTGCTGCCGTTGCTCGAGGCGTTTGTTAGGCTGATTTTGCGTTTGTTGCTGTTGTTTGTGTTGCGCAGCTGCTGCTGTTGATGTTGTTGTTGCTGCTGCTGCTGCTGGTGTTGTTGTTGTTGTTGATGCTTTCGTGACATTAGTGCCAGAGACGCTGAGGCAGAACCCACAATATTTGCCGCTGCGGTCGCCACAGTTGCTGCTGTTGTTGTTGAACGACGCATCTGCTGCTGCAGCTGTTGCTGCTGATGTTGCTGCTGCTGCAACTGCAGCTGATGTTGTTGCTGCTGTAGCGGCTGCTGCTGCTGGTGTTGCATCGTTGTTGCTGCTGTGACTGATCGCACATTGGCCGCGGCCAATGTCAGCGCAGCTTGTGGATTTCTGTGCTGTTCTGCTTGAGCATCTAAGGAATTCAGTTGTTTTTCCTCAGCGTCTCCTATCGGAAAATATTGAAGCAGCTCGGTGTCCGGCCCCTCGGAATTCTCCTCCTCATCATCGCCGGGCAGAAAATAATCATCCAGCTCATGCTTGTCCATATTGCAAATGCTGATGACGCGTTCACGCGGCAGTCCCAGATTCTCTGGCAACTCCGCATCCTCTGCTGCCGCCGCCAAAGCGGCCGCATTCTCGGCCATAATGCGCTTGGCTCGCAGCAACATCATGTTGCGCGATGCCACCTTCGGTGTGCTGCTGTTCGTGTCCAGGCTGCTCGACGGGCTCACCGAACTCTGATGATTGAGCTGCGCCGGCGGTCCCATCGAGTGTTGGGCGGGCGCATTGTCGGGCGGCGGCTGCGCAGGCGGCGGTGGCGTGGCCGCTGTGGTGGTGATCACGGGAGGCACCAGCATGCTGCTGCTGCCGGCGCTGCCGCTTCCGCTGCTGGGCGAGTTGGCCCAGAAGCCTTTGGTCTGTTGGGCCTTCAGCACCTTCTTGCAGAATATGTTGCTGGTGTTGTACTCCTCGGTCTCGGCCTCGTCCTTGATAATCAGTCCACCAGGCGACATCGGCGACTGCTGAGCCGCCTGCTCCGACTGCAGCTCCATCAGCTTGGGCGTCAGATTGCGCACAGCGTTGCTTCGTGGCTCGGTAGCCAGATTCATGGGCAGCATTTGCTGTTGCGGCTGTGGCAGCTGCTGTGCTTTGATTGCTGAGTAGCCACTGGGCGAGTCTATAATCTCCTGCTTGATCTTCAGCAGCTGTTCCGTTTTGTGGTCTTCACTAGCTGCCTCCTGACTGCTGCCCGCGTCCTGTGTGGCACTGGGTTGATTGCAACTCGATTCGGATGATGTGGAGCCTTTGCGCTTCTTTTTGCGTCGCTTCTTCAGCGGTCCCATGTCCTGCAAAAGTCGAGAAAGGAATGAAATGAAGTTTAAAAATCACTTAACAAAGCAGTAAATAAAAAGAAAAATTAGAGCCACAATTTACCGCCAGCAGACGCTTCTCCTTCGGCTCGCGGGGCGTGTACTTCTTGGGAGCCAAGCCGCCCATGATCGCTGCATTGTTGCTCTTGATTCGCGTGGCCAACTCCGTGACGCTGTCCAGCTTGGTGTTGAGCAGCTTCTCCGCCCAAGTGCGCACCACATCCCAGCAGCCATCGCTCTCTGTGGACGCCACCAAGCTGCCGGCGGCGCTAGGCGATCTGTTTAATTGCTGCTGAGCTGCGCTGGCCTCGGTCATTTCGCACTCGTCCAGCGGCTCAGCTTTGCAGAGCGGCGGCAGCTGTGGCGGCGTCAACTTGGTGGTCTTGCGCATGGCCGCGTAACAGTAACGCGAGTTTCCGCGCGTTCCCAGACGACGCGGACGCACACCGGGAAACACTTGCTTCATGACCTTCCCGAAGTCCGCCGTGGATAGCGGCTTGATGCTCAGGCGCTCGCAGTAGGCGCTGGGAAAATGAATTAAATAAGCATAAAGTTATAATGATTTTATTTCACTGCTCACATGTAATCATTGTACACGTCCTGCTTGGGTATGGAGACCTGAGCATCGTGCTCCAGATGCGAACGCACCCAGTTGATGGTGTGATTAATCTCGGAGCGCGTGCCCAGCGGATTCTGTGGCTGTCGCAGCGGATCTGTGTCCGCGCTCTCGCCGGGCAAACGCAAATATAGCAAGAGTTTCTCGACGGGCTTCAAGCCCGAGACGCTTTCCAAAATCTGCGCAATCTGGAGCTTGGCAGCGTCGCTGTAATGAAAGAATATTTAAGTAATTTATAGCGGACATTTGTTTAGTTTACTCACTCGATGCTGCTCTCGATCACCTGCTGCACGCGACGCATTTTGTCCGCGTCGCTGGACAAGGCGCTCATCACGTTCTCGGCGATGGTGGAGTTGATGGCGCCGCTGGCTGCCACAGCTGGTGATGCTGTAGCTTCACTGGGATGCGGATGCGGCTGAACTGGTGGCCTGGGAACAGTTGCTGCTGTTGCTGCAGCTGGTGTGGCATTCATGGCATGCATGATTTTGCCCAGATCCAGCTGCGTGGCGTTGCTCAAGTTGAAGGCATTCACTAATGCCAAATTGCCAGCAGCTGAAGCGGCTACAAAGGGATTTGGCGTCAGCACCGAGGTGGTGGCTGCAGCTACAGCGCCAGGAAAAGTGGGCGGCACGAAGCCGGCAATGGGAGCAGGTACATTTGTGGGGGGTGCGGAGGGCGACAGCTGCGCCTGCTGCAGCGGAGACGCCACAATGGTCAGCGGTGATGATTTTGTGGGCAGCGCCAGCGGATGCATGTGAAGCGGCGGCGCCTGAAAGCGTGCTGAGCTGTATGTGGGAATGTCCGTGTGTATTGGTGGCGCCGCAATGCCATATGGACTAGTTGCAGTTGCCTCGTAAATGGAATTGGGATTCGGTTGCGGATTCGGATGCTTTGTTGGGCTGCCCGCTGCTGCGGCTGCTGCTGCTGATTTCGTCGTCCACTGCGCACCACTGAGCGGGCCATGCTTTTCGGACATTTTCGGCTAGCGAGGCTGGCCAACAGCAGCCACAACTGCTGCACACACTCAACACTTTCCAAAGCTCACTTCGTTTGGTTCGTTTGTTTTGTTGTTGTTGTTGGTCTTGCTGTCACTATTTTGAGTGGCTGTTTTCACTTGGTTACGCACTAAATACGACGCGTGCTTTATATTTAGGAGATGAAGATTGCGAAGTCGATAACTGGCGCGACGGACATTTTGGCGACGACGACGGCGACGACGGAAGATACGACGGATGTGAACGACAACGACGACGATGGCGACGACAGCGCAAGATAATAAACCATTTTCATTTACGGTGTGTAAGCGCGCACGCACACGCCGTCAACGCCACCACGCTGAGCAATCCGAATTCCCAATACGCACAGCCTACTTGCTAATAAGATAATTACAAAATATATTGGAATAATCCATTTTTCGCGGAGATAAGAGTTCTCCGTTCCTTCTGCGTCTCGAAAAATACACACGCTGTGTGACCAGAGGCGCGAGTGCTAAACGTGTCAAATTTGTCCATTGTAAACACTGTGTTGCATATCGATAACTTTTTATGGATTTGGTACGCTGTTCACACAAGACATTTGTTGCTTAAAGAAATTAAAAGAGAAATATTGCAAACTATTTTAAGAAAATAATCGCTGCATGTCAGCACAATAATCGTATTAATGTCTTCTTAAAGTAATAAATGTATTTTGAAGTTAGTATTTTACTATACAAAAATACTGCACTGTGAAGTTGGTACATTTAATGTTTTTAGGTATTTATTGCCAACGATATACAATAAAAATTTGTAGTAAGAAATAAATTAAATAATATTAATGGCAATAATGCAGTAATTTTTTTAATTCGCATTTTGTTGCAAATCATTTAATGAGTGCTATCAATTTGTGCTATCGATAACACAATAGTCGGAGTTATCGCTACTCAGAAAAAATGGCGATTTATTGAGACGACAGACGCTTTACCTTTACACAACACAGACAAAAATTTTAACACTAAAATACTGTGCTACACAGCAAATTAAACAAAAAATGCGCGGCGAACTTGGACCAACTATTTGCCGAGTGTGTCTGGAGCCCAACCAGCGCTTACAAAGGATCGATGAATCACGTGAGGAAGGCGAGGAGACTCCAAATGAAATGCTCATCCAGCTGCTGGGCATTTCATTCAGCAAGGTACGTTTTAATAGCAAAATATATTTTAAGTTTCACCACTTTATATTATTGTCATTATTTAGTTAAATGGGAAAGAGCAGATTCCCGATGGCATTTGCAAGCAGTGCAAAGTGGAGCTCAACATGGCGTTTCAGTTTCGTGAGAAGGCGCTTCGCAAACAGGCGGAAATCGAGGAATATTGCCGCGAACTTGGGCTGCTGGACGACGCCGACGATTACCTTGTCAAGGAGGAGTTGGGATCGCAGCACCATCAGCAGACGGAGGACGATGAAATGCATGAATTTGTGATGAACGATGCTCCATGTGCTGGTGACGCTGACGCCGATGAGACAGGCCAAAACGATGAGTTCTTGGAGGTGGATGCCACGCATGAGCAGCAAGAGGTGATCACCGATGACATCGAGTACTTGGAGGACAATTATACCATAGAAATGAATCCGGAACACGAGGACGTTGTGCTCGAGAAACAATACGAAGACGCCGGCACATCCTCTGAGATTAAACTGCGTCGTGGTCGCACGCGCTTAGGCATAAATATGCTCAAATCGGACCACGATGTGCAGCAGACTTATGAGCTGTCCCCTGGCAGCTCGGAGATAAAACCGCGACGGGGGCGAGTGCGTCCTGGCCTTAACTCCTTGCGCACTTCGGATGGCACCGAAAAAGGAGGCTACGTGTGCGATGTCTGCGGCAATTTCTATGAGAAGCGCGGACGCATGATGGAGCATCGACGACGCCACGATGCCATTTGTCAATACCAGTGCGAGTAAGTGAATTTGATATATATTATTATTATTTTGACATAAAATACGTTCGGAAGCTACTTTTGGTTGGTGTCTTCGATAAGCACTGCTTAAAATTAATGATATGGTTTGGGTCTCAACATAACTTAACGAAGAAGTACGCACTACGTTCGTTGAATAATATTAATTTATAATTTTAAATAGTAGGAATTGGAATTTTCTTTTAGTCAGTGAGGACAAAGAATCTTAAATTAATTAACTACGATTTAATAACCTAGCTTGCTCTAAGAATTCGTTATTCTTTTCAGTAATGATTGAAAACACTTGTGATTTGTTGTCTAATGTAAATCTATTATTTACTTATCATTTGCAGACTCTGCGATGCCAAGTTCCAGGTGCGGGAGCAGTTGCGGAAACACATGTATTCGCACACGGGCAGCAAACCTTTTAAGTGCAGCTACTGCAGTCGCCAGTTCTTCTACGAGAGCGTCTTGAAGTCACATGAAAAGTAAGTATGCCTAGATGCTTTGAAATCTGTCTGTTTTTATAAACAATTTCCCCTATTTTCTAGCGTGCATCGCGGCATCAAGCCATATGTGTGCAAGGTGTGCGACAAAGCCTTTGCCTATGCGCACTCGCTAACCAAACACGAGCTGATCCACTCTGATATAAAGCTGTATCGTTGCGAGTATTGCCAAAAGGATTTCCGTCTGTTGCATCACATGCGCCAGCATGAGGAGACGAAGTGTCATCAGAACGCAGTGATGCTGGCCGAAACCCTTAAGTATGATCGCGAAGAGCAAGAAGTGGAGCTGCATGCGGTGGAGGATGTGAAGCTTCGATTGTCCCAGCAACACATGCTCGCATAGTAATACCCTGGGACCACAACAAAATCCACAATTTACTCTTAAGTAGTGCTTCATAAAACTAAAATCAAACCTAATCTAGTAGGTCTATTATGCAACCCAATTATGTTCTATTCGTTTTAATTGTAGTGTAAGCATATGGTCAGTGAAGGCAATAATAAAACTATGCTACTAATCATAATACAAGTCTGACACACAAATACCTTGATCATTAATATTCCACATCCGTAAATTTGAATTGAAGTGGAATGTTTGGCACATATATCAGTTGACTCTTGAATGGTTTCTCCGATGGATGATTGAATTCGATATAAAAATTTCGAATAAGTCGTGCAATGACCAGCTCTAATTCCATTTCAGCGACGCGTTTACCAATGCACATGCGTGGACCAAAGCCAAAGGGCAAGTAAATAAAAGGATTGCTCGCCTTAAGAGCATTTGGACACTTTTCATCTGAATTTTGGTCTTTGGCCTTGCGAAGCCAACGCTCTGGTAGAAACTCTTTGCTTCTCGGATAATAAAAGTCATCCATCTGCAGGCCTTGGGAAAACATTATAACAGCCGTTTCTTTGGGAATCCGATAACCACTTAACATTATATCCGATTTGATTACACGAGTGTTGCCGGGAATTAAGGGATAAAAACGTAGCGATTCCTTGATACAGGCGCGCAAATACGGCATATTATTAAAGGATGCTTCTGTGAAATCAGAATCGTTCTTAGGCAGAATGCGTAGCACTTCCTCGCGCAGCTTCGTTTGCTTTGCTGGATTTTTGGCAATGCACAGCAGGCAGCCAGTTAAGGTGCTTGTTGTCTGGCAAGGAATTACATTAATTGTAAATTAATTTTTTATGAATTAAAACTCACCGTATCTACGCCAGCCACGATCATATCCATAGCCATCACTGTGGCAATTTTCTTGTCGAATTTCAACAGTTTTTCCAACACACTTTTTTCGTGTTCAGGTTTCTCTACAGGTGCCCGCTCCAAGCGCTCAAGAGCTTCGTTAACAAAGTTTCCACTCACTTCTTGGAGGTCATCCAATGCTTGCATTGCCTGTTTAAATTTTGGCGAAGGTAAAAATCGGCAGAAAGATGGTCTTAATTCAATTTTAGCTGCTAATTCAAAAAATTGATTGATGCCGTCGAAGAGTTTCTTTAGCTGTGGATCATTGCGATTCTCATTTATCAGTCCCAACTCCTTATCCAAGGCCACGACTGAAACGGATTCCAGGGTCCAGCGATTAATTTCCTCCTCAAAAGTCTCGGGCACCTCAAAGGTTTGGCGATCTCTGATTTTACGAATACTTTAAAAGCAAATAAATAGATTAGCAATTTAATTCACTTTATAAAGTATTTAACCAACCGCTCAATAAATTCCTTGTTGACATTGGACATCTTTTGGTAATATAGACGCACAATTCTCGGCTGCATCAGGACGGGATTGACCGCAGAGCGGAACTTGGACCACATCTCACCGTCTCTGTAAGCCAAGAGTTGGTCAACCTGTTTATCCATTTAATCAGACTACTCACGTGGATAAAAGGCCTTCGATTCCCTGGTAAAAGTCTTTACGAAACTGGCTGCGATGAAAGTCCATTAGAGATTTGCCCTGTCGCTCTGGCCAAGGTCCTTCAGCTCGCATAACTTGTTCGAAATGAGTCGGATCATTTGTTATGAGAAACTCTTCCTTGCCCATTATGCCAGGTACTCGGTAGAGTGCACCATAACGTTTATGCAGATCCAATATGATGTAGGGAAACTCCTTTTTATAGTATCTTCCGCCAGGCATCATATAAGATAGAAACTGCGCCTTGCTTACTTTGGGTATCTTGTTATATGGTCGTGTCCGTTCCCCTTCCGATGGCTCTACTTTCACAGCACATGTTCGTTGTCGCTAAACAATAATAATAAACAAATAAATGATTCTAATCTGAAGAGTTGTAAATAAATTACAAACCTGTTGCAGTGGTAAAATTTGTAACAACTGTCGAAGCTTGGCTGGCTGTCCAAACATTCTGCTTTGGTGCCCAATTTGGAACTGAGCGGAGAGTTAATCAGCTGTAAAGTTTATAAGGTCTTCTTCTAAGTTGCATTACAAGAGAGCGAGAGAAAGTGACAACCAAACAGTTCTATATAAGAGAGTTACAAATCGAAGTTGTTGAAGTTGAAAGCAACAAAAAGAAAACCTGTTGTCGAAGACTGAATACTCTTATTTTTATATACATAGGTCTTAAAAATTAAAATAAAATAATTAGTAACTTAAATATATGTAATGCCAGCAAATTTTTATCTTTCTGTCTTTTAGTATTCCACATCTGTAAATTTGAATTTCAGCGGAATGTTTGGCACATTAATAAACAGACTCTTGAATGGTTTCTCCGCCGAGTGATTAAACTCTATATAAAAATTGCGAATAAGCCGAGCAATTCCCAGCTCCAATTCCATCTCGACAATCCGTTTGCCAGCACACATACGAGGTCCATATCCAAAAGGAAGGAAGATAAAGGGATTATTTGCTCTCAGAGAATTTGGACATTGACCAGCGGAAACTTTGTTATCGGTCGATCGTAGCCAACGCTCCGGAAGAAATTCTTTGCTCCTGGGATAATTTTCCTCACTCGTCATTAGTCCATGGGATAGCATTATAATTGCTGTTTCCTTGGGAATCTGATAACCACTCAGCACAATATCCGACTTTATAATACGACTGTTCGCTGAGAGTAGAGGATAATGGCGAAGTGATTCCTTGATGTATGCTCGCAAATAAGGCACATTCTTCATGGAATCCTCTGTGAACTCAGAATCCTTCTCAGGCAGAATGCGAAGCACTTCCTCGCGTAGCTTCGCTTGCTTATCCGGATTTTGTGCTATGCACAGCAGAATTGCTGCAAATGTGGTTGCAGTCTATGGAGAACATATAGATTAAGTATTAATCTTTGAAGTTAATATTGAATTTAATCTTACTGTATCCACGCCAACCAACATCAAGTCCATGGCCATGACAGTGGCAATTTTCTTGTCGATCTTCAAAAGCCTTTCCAGCACACTCTTCTCATGGTCAGGTTTGTTTGATGGGTTGCGCTCCAAGCGATCCACAGCTTCGTTCACATAGCCAACAGTTAGCTCCTGAATCGTGTCCATTACCCGCATAGCTCTCTTAAATAGGGGCGTGGCAATATAGCGCCAAGGTGAAGGCTTAAGTTCAATCTCAGCACCAATGGCGAAAATTTCAACGAGACTATTCAAGAGTTTCTTTGCTCGAGGATCGTTGCGATTGTCCTTGAAGAGTCCCAGTTGTTTATCCAAGGCAATCAGTGAAACACATTCCAGAGTCCAGCGATTGATTTCGTCTTCAAAATCGTGGGGCACTTCAAAGGTTCTGCTATCTCGTATCTCTCGAATTCTTTAAAATATAAGTAGTTTAATTATTTGCCATGAAAGCTTAGTTTAATTACCGCTCAATAAATTCCTTGTGCACATTTGACATCTCCCGGTAATATAGGCGAATAGTTTTGGGCTGCATGAGGACGGGATTGACAGTGTAGCGAAACTTTGACCACGTTTCGCCCATGCTGAAAAAAGCGTAGTTTATTTAATTTATTTAATGAATTTTATTAATTTTTGTAGCTTACGTGGAGATGAGTCCTTCAACCCCTTGGTAAAAGTCCGCTTGGTGCTTGTTTCGGTGATAGTCCAATACTGATTTCGCCTGTCTTTGGGGACAGGGGCTTTCGGCACGATAAACTCGCTCGAAGTGCGCCGGATCACTGCACACAAGATACTCCGCCTTGCCCATAACACCTGGCAATCTGTAGAGCGGTCCGTGTCGGCGATGTAGATCCAACATCATGTCTGGAAACTCCATTTTCGCATATCTTCCGCCGGGCAGCATATAGCAGACAAAGCTAAAGAGATTCACTTTGGGAATCTGCTTGTATGGAAGAGCTTCTTCCCATTCCGGGGACGTTGTCTTTAATTTCGCTGAAGCACTCGCCGCACATATTTGTTGACGCTAATTATAGAAGGTATTAGTTATATATTTCCATATAGTGTAAATCTTTACGTACCTGTTGTATTGTTACAGCTGTTAAGAGTTGTCGGAGCTTTGTGTGCCGTCCTAACATTCTGCTGTCGTGCTTAACTGGGAACTGCTTTAAAATCTAATCAACCTTAGACTTTATAAGGCTGTTCAAAAAGCTATTAATATACGTTTAATTGCAAATAATTAATGATAGGGTATAATAAAAGATTTTAACTTACACTGGACAGCATGGAGAAAATATAGAAATAATAATCTATAGAGTTTAACATTTGAGGAGGATAAAAGTTGTCTTGACATTTTCCTTTTAATTTTTTATTATTACACAGCTTAAATTAAAATTTTTGTTTTATGGAAGTCAAACGATATTTTGTCCATGGTAAAGAATATGTTTATGTGCTTTCACTCTTATCTTATCTATTAACAAAATTTGCTGGTAACATTATGATTAGCACAAATTTTATTTAACAACAAAGGCTTGTCACTGATAAGTAAAATGGTTCAAACCATAATAGCAACATTTGTTCGTATTATCTTTCTAAACTAATGAGTATCTAAAATATATTTATTTTTGCCAAGGGGAAACACGGTCTACTCAATTTTCCACATCGGTAAACTTGAATTTCAGGGGGATGCATGGCACGTTGATGAGCAGGTTCTTGAACGGCTTTTCCATGGAGTGATTGAACTCGACATTATAGTTGCGAACGAGTCGAGCAATGCCCAGTTCCAGTTCCATTTCCACGATGCGTTTGCCGACGCACATGCGAGGACCAAAGCCGAAGGGCAAGTAGGAGAAGGGATTGGTGGCCTTAAGGTCGACGGGGCATTTGCCATCGGCAGCTTCTGTTTTGGACTGACGTAGCCAACGTTCGGGCAGAAACTCCTTGCTTCTGGGATAGTGGTTGTCGTTCTCGTTAAAGCCAAGGAAGGACATTATAACGGGTGTTTCTTTTGGAATCTGATAGCCACTTAGAATCAGATCTGACTTTGTGACTCTTGTGTTGATTGAAGTCAAGGGATAAACACGCAGCGCCTCCTTGATGCAGGCACGCAAGTAGGGCACATTCTTCATGGATGCCTCCGTGAAATCCGAATCCTTGTTGGGTAAAATGCGCAACACTTCCTCGCGCAGCTTTGCCTGCTTCTCGGGGTTCTGGGCCAGACACAGCAGCACACCAGTGAAGGTGGTTGTGGTCGTGTCCACGCCAGCCATCAGCATGTCCATGGCCATGACAGTGGCGACCTTTTTGTCGATCTTCAACAGCTTCTCCAGAACACTTTGTTCGTGTTCTGGTTTGTTGGATGGCTCGCGTTCCAAACGCTCCAGAGCCTCGTTAACATAGCTCACAGTCACATCCTGGATGTTGTCAAGGACATTCATCATTTTCTTAAAGCCGGGTGTGGGAATATAACGCCACAAAGAGGGCTTTAATTCAATGTCGGCAGCCAGAGCAAAGAAGTCGCTAAGATTCTCGAAGAGCAGCTTGGCGCGTGGATTATCACGATTTGTGTTGATCAAACCCAATTGCTTATCGAGCGCAATTACAGAAACTGATTCCAGGGTCCAGCGGTTGATTTCCTCCTCAAAGGTATCGGGCACCTCGAAGGTGCTGCTATCGCGTATATCGCGAATGCTAAAAAGTGATATAGATAAATTACTATAAATATCATCTTATAAACCATTTAAATGTTTTTACTTACCGCTGAATGAATTCCTTGTTCACATCGGACATCTTTTGGTAATATAGACGCACTGTTTTAGGCTGCATCATGACGGGATTGACGGCGGAGCGGAACTTGGACCACACTTCTGCTTGTCTGTATAGTATTCATAATTGAAATATATATTTCAATTGAACTATGAAATCATTTCTTACGTGGCAATGACGCCTTCAACGCCCTGGTAGAATTCCTTGCGGTACTTGTTGCGATGATAGTCCAAGATTGCGCTGCCCTGTCGCTCTGGCCAAGGACCTTCAGCGCGAAATACGCGCTCGAAATGATTGGGATCATGGGACACCAGCATCTCTGTCTTGCCCATGATGCCTGGCAGTCTGTAGATATCGCCTTTACGCTTGTGCAGATCCGCCATGACGTAGTTGAATTCCTTATTGTGGAATTTTCCACCGGGCAGCATGTTGCCCACAAAGTACGCCAAGCTTACCTTGGGTATATCGGTGTAGGGGCGTGCCTCATCCCACTCCACTCTCTTCGTACCGGCTGCCTCTGTGACTGCAACATTGACGCTGGCAGCGCTCGTTTGCTGCCGCTGTACAAAAATAATAATAAATGCGTAGTCTAATAATTATATGTTTTTTGTATATCGAGTGGATATTGAAACAAACCTGTTGTATTGGGATGACTCGAATCAGAGGTCGGAGCTTTGCGTGTTGAACAAACATTTTGACTGGGTACTCGATTGGAGACTGAGCGCAAAGCTGGCCAACTTCGCAGTTTATATATGGTTAACAGACAAGCTTTTTTAATTTAAGTGTTTACTATTGATACACCAGCGAGAGACTTGCGGAGCGAGCAAGAGAGCGACTGAGATCGATGTTTAAATGCTGTCAGCATGACACGCTAAAAGATAACATTGCTTGTGTCGACGCTCAGTGAGCAAATTTGTGCGATATTAATTGTATGAGTATTAAAGCTTCCCATTAATACTATTCATATTTTTTTACATATTAAAATATTGCATACTCTTTGTTTGCTAATTAAATTTGAAACATACATATTTCAAATATAAAATCTATAGAAAAATTAAACTGTAGCTTACCGAAAGATAGTTTTGTGAGATTAATTGTGTGGGTATTCAAAGTTTTCATTTATAGCCTTTTATACATATTTTGTTAAATATTCAAATATTGAATACTCTTTGCGAATTATTAAGGGAAAAAATAATATACAAAATGTTGAATTTAAAATGGTCATATGTACAGAAAAATTAGATTATATAAATATTTTTTTCACAGAAATTCATACATTTGTATTTTAATAAGTTTTTTTTATGTTTCTGTGTTTAATTGTAGCATATGCCAATGGTGACTCAGATATACAATTGTAAACAATAAGGCGTAAAACCTTATCAAACAAAAACATACGATTTCAAGTTCCGTTATCTCTAAAGTTTTACGTTATCTAATAAAATGTTTCGATTCTATAACAAACTGTGTGGCCAAGCTAATAAACCCACTCTAGTTTTTAACAATTTTGTATACATAAAATTTGTATATGTATGTGTATATGTTTTTGATTAGTTCATGTCGCTCTCTTGTGCTTTGCTCTCTTACAGAATGTGTATAAGTTCAGCGATCTTAAGCTTTATAAGAGTGAGAGTAATTCACTTTGAAATGTGGAGTGAACTTGCTGTAAACATTTGCTAATAGTTTATAGCAAGTTTTATCGACACGTCAAAGTAAATAGTTAAGAGTTTCGCATTTTATTTATTTGCATATTGATAGATATACAATACATTGTAAGCTTATGTATGGATATTCAAACAAACACCAATGTTTTATTATCTTTACAAACCGAAGTTGACTTTCAAATACTTGGAGTGCCCAACGGTTGTTACGTATAAGTAATAAGTAATGTATAAATAGTTGCTAACATTTACGAATAAACTAGAATTAATTAAAGTTTCACTGTTGACAGAGTTATTGCTGCTGTTGTTGATTTTGTTTTTGTTTTTACAAGACAATTTCCGCGCGTTATTCGAGTTTGGCACGCTGGGGCAAAGAAGTATACAAAGTAAGGGTTAAAGTTATTGTCGGATCGTCTTCGTGGTTCTAGATTTGATCTTGCGACGCATCGTAGTATAATATGTATCTAGATATGTATATGGAACTCTAGCAAGTTCGGCGTATGTCTACTAAACTAATCAGAGGACTAAAAGCACATATGATAAACTTGTATAATAAATATAATTTAGCTTTGCTCATAATTAAGTTAGATTATTCATGGGACGCCTGCTGCTGCTGCTGTTGCTGATAGCTGCACACGATCTTGGCGGCATCGTTCATCATCTTGGCCGTGGAGCGCACCAGGAACATCAGATGACACTCGTCGTAGACGGTCAACTCGACGCGGGTGCGCACCAGACCATGCAGCACTGTGGCACGCTCCAGATCCAGCCAGCGTTGCAGCGCCAGCTCCCGCTCCTTAGTGACGCCGGTGAGCGCCACATCCGAGGGACCCCACAGCACAAACTCCAGCACAGACTTGGCCTTCGACAGCGACTCGGCGCGCTCCTGCTGCAGTATGTCCGCCAGAATGGGCGTGATCTTGGTGGCGGGCAGCATGTCGGTGAGTGCGCCGTGAGCGCACTTGCAGAGCGTGCCCATGGGCTCATCGTCGTCGTTGTTGTTGCTGCAACAAGTAGAACGTGTTAGATAATATTCAATACAGAGTATTATTGTTAGACTCACCCTTGCAGCACGCAGAGGCGCGCCTGCGCATCCTTGTTGTCCATGTCCTTGGACAGCACCACATTGGACAAGCTCAGCGGCGTCTCCTCAATGGCCTTGGCCTGCAGATTCTTCATGCCGTTGACCAGCTGCAGCATAATGAACGCCACCTCGCGCGTCATCACATCGTCGAAGGCAGGCATCGCTGTGGCTGCTGAGCTGCTTGTGTTCTCCTCCGCCGCATTGATGGACGACGTCGACTCCTCGTTGAGTGTGCTCAGATTCTGCACGGAAACCACATTGCGCAACGCATTGGCGCCGCCCGCTTCCTTCAGACCGCTCAGATTCGGTATCGAGCCACGGAAATTGAAGTTGCTCTTGTCCAGCAGCTGCGACTTGCCTTTTAGTATGGCGCCAATCGATTGCAGCGTCTCCAGCTGCAGCCGGGGCAGCACTGAGATGGTGGCCTGCAGCAGCGTCACCTCTGTGGTGGGCATCAGCGGCAGCTGGTAGCTCGGCACCAGATCGCAGAACTCGGTTATCGGATTGAGCACGTCGCAGACGCCGCCCGTCAGCTGGCTCAGTTCGCCGCCAACGCCAGCCAGCTGGTTGCAGTCGGCCGACAAGGCCAAGGTGACGGGCGATGTGGTCCAGAGTGCGGCATGGAAGGCCTTCTTGCCCACCACAAAGGCCTGGGCGCCGTCCAGTATGCTGAAGTCCTCGAAGCGCAAGTTGATGGCGTTGGCCAGCGGTCGCAGGGCAGCGGGCACAACTGGCGTTTGTTGCAGCTGCAAGAAGAGTGAGGCAACGATTAGCTGGGAGTGCTTGTGAGCTGCAATTTAAGATGATTACCTGATCGAGCACCTGGGCGAGCGCTTCGTGGTTGGCCACCACCACAGCTGTGTAGTTGTCCTCGATGGTCTTGTGCACGACACTGCGTCCTTTGCGCATGCGCAAACGATTCGTGGCCTTGCTGCGGTTCTTGTTGCCCTAGAAAAGGGATTGAAGATTAGCATGGTTTATGGAGTAATTGCATCACAGTGGACCCTACCATTGGCATGCCCCAGACGCTGTCGTTGATGTCGGTGGCAACATCGCCGCCCGCCTCGCTGCCGTAGTAACTGTACGGCGCATAGATGTCGAACTCGCCCACCTCGCTGCCCGCATACGAGGCCGAGATGACGCGTGGAATGTTGGCTGCAAATCAACGTAAATTTCAAGTTAGTAAAGCAATTAGTGTAAATATTATTTGGAGACTTACCCAAGCTGTTGTTTAGGCCATAGTTGCGCACTGGGCCGTACTCGCTGCGCGTGTAGCTGGCTATGGAAGCCGTGTCCGAGTAGATGTTGTTGTTGTTGCTGCTGCTGTTGTTGCGTCTGTTGGTCGGGTTCAGTCGTTGTCCGGCCACACTGCTCAGATCGAGATTGCTGTTGCGTGTTGGCGGCATTGGCGGCGTCGATGTGGCTGTCGCTGCTGCTGTCGTTGTCGTCGCTGCTTTGCTAGCGGTTGTGTCGTTGCCCATTTTGACCAGTTCGTACATGTTCTCGTAGTCGCGCTTGTCCTTCAGATAGCTGTCGATGGTGCTGTTGATCTTGCGCACCGAGTCCTTCAGGCTGCTGCGCTGTGCCGTGTCCGTGGCATCGTGCGCCCGCTGCTCAAAGATCTCCAGCTTGCTGGATATCGACATCTTGGTCTCGGCCTTTTTTGGCTGCCGCTCGAAGGTGCTGGTGCGGCTGTTGATGGTCGATGTGGCTGTTGTGGATGTCGCATTTATTGGTGGGGGCTTCTCGTACACACTGCCGTTGGTGCCCGCCTTGGACTGATCGGCCGTTACATTCTCACCGTTTGACGAGCAAATGGAGATAGTATCGGTAAGTATGCCCCGCTTACGGACCAGTTCCAACTGCGCCTCGCGCTCCCGCATGCTCGCCGTGCGCTCCGGCTTGCGGGGCGCGATGGAGGAGCGGATTTCACCTGCAGTCGCCAAGGGAACAAAATTATTGATTAGAAAAAGATTGAACAGAGATTGAAAGAGAAATTTCCTATGCCAATAGTTGAACTTGAATAATTAACTTTTAGAATATTCTTCGCACTCATTAAGACATTTTTGTAACTAGCAATTATAGTCATAAATTTATCAGCTGCATTTAAATATTGTGGGAAATTTTGATTTTTGTTTCAGCTGTAGTACAAATCTAATTGAGTAAAATTTGCATTTAATAATTGACTTGGCTGTAATTATTTCGCATTAAATATATTTTTCAATCAACCAGCTATAGTAAAAGGTAAATAATGTTTTTTTTGTAGTTTTTACATAACGCCATCGACAAATTCATAAAACTATTTACAAAAATAAATAAAATTAAAATGATAAAGTCTCTTCAATAACTATTTAAATGTGTAGCCTATCTCGTTTTGGATAACATTTAAATAATTAATTATCAATTAGTAATTAATAATGAAATAATTACAATATTCTAACCTCTATCCCTAACAAGTATTCATATACATACATTATAATGAGCCGATTTTATTTGACTTTGATGTCAAGTTTAATTATTATAAAAGTAAACACTTTACATACAAACTTCAAATTGTCGATTTAAAATAGATTTAGTATAAATTTAAAAATATTTTAGCCTAGTTTAGTTAGTCAGTGAGGACAAACAGTTTTAGACGTTAGCTTCTTTTACGCCTAATCTAGTATTCCACATTTCAGTATCTAGTACATTTTGATCACATCTAAGCCACTATTTTTTGCATCGCATGATTTACTCATAAGCAATTCGGTTATCAGGGCTAACAGTTGGCTGCATAATCTGCGACACTAATTATGATTTTGACCCAAATTCAGCCGTAAATTACAATTCGCGTAATGGTGGACGGACTGAGATGTCTGTCTGTCTGTCTGTCTGTCTGCTGCCGCAGCTGTGCCCCAAGATGTCTAACAAATTGCTTTGGCTTTGCCATGGCCAGCCACTGATGAGCTGCCTTCCCCCCTCTATCATTATCTCTCAGCCACTTCAGCAGCTGGAGCAGCAGCAGCAGGTGTAACAAGTTCTCGCCACATTGGCCTGACCACAAAATGTCAGCTCAGAAATGGGTCTCTCTCGGATTCCAAGACTCTTTCACCGACTCGAGCGATTCTCGTTTCGCCAGTTTTCTTCGAGTGTTGGGTTCTGGCTAAGCATTCACCTGTGGTTACCTCATTGCCTGGCTCTGGGCTCTGCTTTGTTTTCATTTCGATTTTTTAGTGTTGTTCATCTGTAAAGCCAACCGCATACTTTGGCCAGCTCACTTAACCTACTTTAATCCGGCTACCTGGCTCTGGTTGTGGCTCTAACTCTGGTCATGCGATCGTCGGTCGTGCTGCCCGTTATATTGATTGAAATGCGTAACTTGTTTTGCCTCGCTTCGGTTCTACTTTCAACATTCTTGTCGAGCAGCAGTCGATAGCACTCCAGAGACTGCTTGAAGAGACCCTTCAGACCCACATTCTGAAGGTCGCCGTGAACGTGATCTGTTTGCGCTTTCTATTCTTCCCACCCACGACTCGAGATGTGCTTGGCATATATGTATATATTTATACAATTTGACCAACTTACCCAGATTGGCATAAACGTTGTCCGCCTTGGACTTGATGGAGCCGCCAGCATTGGGATTGCCGCTAATCTTAATCGAGTCCACGCTGCTCGCACTCAGCGTCGCCGTCAGCTCCGTCTTCTGCTTGCGTCGCAGCTCGGCGCTCTTGGGCGGCGGAGGGCGTGCCGGCTTGTTCACCTCATGGGCGCGCTGTCCCTCGCTGGCTCGCAGCGGCGGCGCCGGCGGCTTGGCGGTGACCACAGCCACCGTCTGGGCTGCGACGGTGTCGCTGGTCTTGGTGATGTCCTTGACCACCTCGACGGCCGTGGGATTGATGTCAATGGGATGTATGATGACGAGGCGCGGCTTGCCGACGACGCTGCCGTCGTCCCCAGTGCAGATCTCCGTGTAGACGCTGTTGTCCTTCTTGGAGAGCGGCTCGTTGGCTTTGCTGTTGCCGTTGCTGCCCATGCGCAGAAACTTCTTGATCGAGAACTTGGACTTTTGCTTCTGCGGCGGCGAAGCTGTGGGCGACTTCTTGCTGCTGCTGCTGCCGCTGCTGTTGTTGGGCGACTCCGAAAGTCCTGCGGCGGCCAGACACTCCTCGGACATGGACAGATGCCGATGGTTGCGCGGCGTTGGCTCCGGCGTCAGCGGCTGCTTCAGGTTCAGCACCGAGCTGGCGGATTGCAGCTGCAGCTGCTTGGCCGCATTGGCGCGCTGCATCACGAAGGTGTTGAGGCTGCGGAACTTGGGATTGATCACGGCACGCTCGCGCTTGTCCTTCTCGCGTATAACAGGCGCTGCGGCGGCCACTGGCGGCTTCTTGGTGTACAGATTGCTGGGAGTAGTTGGGGCAATTGGCTCTGTTGGTGCTGCTGTTGTTGGTGTTGACTCAGCAGCAACTGTTGCTGCCTCTGCTTTCGACGCCTGCTCGAACTCAACTACCAGGCTGTAGTCACGCTCCGGCGTAGGCGGCGCGCTCAGCTTGGCTGTCTCCGGCGGCGGATTCGGCGCTTTGCCCTTCTTTAGCTTGGCCTCATCATTCTTGGCTGACTCAGCCGCAGCAGCAGCTGCTGCTGCCGCCGCCGCCAGCAGATTCTCGCTCGATTTGGAGATGGCCGTCTGCAGCTGGCTGATGAATTGCTGCTCGGCGCAGCTCGGCTGACGCTTGCTCATGAAGCTCTTCATGGGCAGCGGGCTGGCGGCATTGTTGCTGCCGTTGCTGCTGCTGACGAGCGGCTTGGCAGGCAGTTCTGGTTTCTTCAAGCCATGCAGGAACGAAGGACGCGCATCGATCTTCATCGGCGGCGGCGGTGACTTTGGCAACGCCGGCAACTGTTGCTCCATAGTTGTTGATTCCTGCTGCTTCGTCTGTTGCTGTTGCTGCTGCTGCTGCTCGAGTTTGTTGTCGGGATCGGCGCTGCCGTCGGGCTCGCCGTGCAGCTCGCGGCTCTTGACCGCCGCCTGGCTGCCGACAGCGGACTGATCGCCAATTTGGATGTCCTCGTAGTCCGAGTTGTTGGTGCTGGCGCTGAGCTTCTTCTCGACCAGCGAACGCTGCTCGCTGCCCGCCTGCGGCAGATTCTTGTACTCGCTGCCAATGCTGATGCCGATGCCCGAGTCCGACTCGCTGCGGATCATGTTGTAGGCGTTCTCCTCATCTGAGCTGCCGTCGAAGCTGCTGCCCGTCGAGTCCAAAGCGTCGTCCGAGCTGCACTTGGTCACAATCAGACCGTCCGAGGTGATCTTGCTGGTCATGAAGTTGCCCTCGTGCAGATTGTAGCTGGCGGCGCGGGTCTTCGAGCTGAGCAGCATGTCCGTGATGTACTGCGAGCTGGAGTAGTGCGAACTCGACGTCTCCGTGGAGGCGCTGGCCACGCCCACCTGCTCGCTGAACTTGCCGTCGGGCAGATTCTCGTAGCTGAGCTGCGTCTCGACCACGTCGTAGTAGGCGGAGACGCCGTTCTCCGTGTCGGAGCAGTTGCTGTCCGTGTCGGAGTATTTGTGGCACACGTTCACCTTGGGCTTTGTCTGATCCTTGGTTATGGGCGCGTTGCGTGCGATGGGCTTCTTAAGGTCGAGAAATGGCTTCGGCGCATCGCTGAGCGCGCTCAGCTCGAACTTGATCTTACTGGCGTTGCTGCTGCTGCTGCTGCTAGCAACTGTTGCTGTGGTCTCGCTTTGCTTCTGCTTTTGCTGCAGCGTCTCGGAGATTTCGTCGAGCAGCGACTTTTCCATCGCCCGCTCTATGGGCGGACTGTCTTTGCCATCGCGCGACACTTTAGTTGCCGTTGTTGTGGTTGATGTTGTTGTTGTCGTCGCTGTGCTCTTGAGCAGCGTGGGCGTCAATGTGGTGGTCACCTTCTTGGTCGTGACGCTGCTCTTGATGGCCACAGGCTTCGCAGCCACTGTCGTCGTTGCAACAGTCGCCGTTGTCGTTGTTGCTTTGACTGTCTCTGTCTTGGTTGTTTTTGCCGGCTGGCCAAAGGGCATCACATTGATGGTTAGCGTCTGCTTTTTGCCCTCCTTGTCGACTTGTGGCGCGCCCAGCTTGAGGGCCGCAAATGACTTCTTGATGTTGTCCTGGGCATCGCCCAGCAGATTGCCGTTGTTCATGTTGAAGTCGGTGTTGGCGCGCGTGATGCGCTTCAGCTCGACGGCTTCCTCGTCGTCGGTCTCCGTGATGGCCATGTCATCGTGCTCATTGCCCAGATTCATAAAGTCATGATCGTCGTCGTCGTCATCGTCCTCTGACCACTCGCCGCCATACCCAATAATCTCATGCAGCTGCTTGGGGAAGCAAACCTTGCCCGATTTGTTGCTCAGTTTGCTGAAAGTGTTGCTGCTGCTCGCAGTTGTTGCTGTTGTTGTTAGACGCACGCCGAATGCCTTCTTAATGATACTTTTCGCCGGCGTCTTGTGCTTGTTGGGGTAATCAGTCTTTGTGTGGCTGCTGTCGGACTTTAGGGCGCTGCTCAGCTTGCCACCGCTGTGCTGAGCGGCGGCTGCCGCGGCAGCAGCTGCTGCTGCCTTGTGCTCGTCCTTCGACTTGAAGCAGTTCGAGCAGAGATCCTTCTTCCAGGCATTCTGCGTGAAGTGCGAACAGATCGATGACGACATGTTGCCGGTTGCTCTGCTGCTGTTGCTGACAGTTGCTGTGGCTGCTGCTGCTGGTTGCTGTTGTTGCTGCTGTGTTACGTTGCCACCTTAGGCCATATTCTGCAAGCGATAAAACCAAATGAGCAATGAGTAATGAGTTGTGCATATTACAGCGATTAGCGCATAAGCAACTACTACTAAAATAAAAATAAAGAAAAACTTTCTTTGCCGCCGTTGCGCAAGCCCTGTTGCATTGGCCAAGTCAGCAATTAACTTTCACTGCTGTTTTGGCAGACGACGACGCGACGTTGCAGTGCAGCTTCTGCTGCATGCCACAAACAGTATTGAATGCAAATAAAGAGTTGGCAATTTGCATCAGCAACTGCTGGCCATGTGCTCGGCCAAAGCAGCCATCAATCTTCATCTTCATCTTGATAATGAAATTATTGAAATTTGCTGCCGCTGTCGACAGTTGTTGTTGCTGGTTGCTGTTGCAGGCTGTTGCCTTCAACTGTGTTTGTCACATGGCCATCGACAAACGCTCAAAGCTCGAGTCGAGGTCTGCTCTTTGACTCCGTCTGATTGCTGTTGGGTAATCAGTTGCATGGCTTTGTTGCTGCTGTCGCTTAGTTTTGCTATTTGAAGTCCGTAGTTTGTTGATGTTTGCGCTTTAACTTGTCGCATGTGTAAATTGTAAATGACTTTCTAAAATGTGGCCAGTGACTGTCCAATGTGTTGTCATCTAATGCCAAACTGGTTTCTAGACAGAATTGCTTGTAATTATATCGTTCCCTAAGCAGCACTTCTCTTTTGTGCGAAACAAAGAAATAATGCAATAATTGCGAGTACGGTTCTCACGTTGAACTGCAGCAATTTGAAGATTACTCACAGCAATCAGAACAAAAGCGAGCTGCGAACAATGCAGCGTTATGTCTTTAAGTCATTAGCCCTCTTTAGCACCCAGCACTAATTGGGAAAGTGTTGCTGCTGCGCTGCTGTGACGGCGACAACACCCACTGAAAAAGCACTGAAAACAATGCCCGAACAGCCGCTGAGATGACAACAGCCAAAGTTTGGGACTTCTCATTTATCAACGCCAACGAAAGTTGACCCATTGTTGGCTGCCCCGCGTGCAACTGCTGCTGATGCTACGCTTGATTTTTGCAGTAGCTGTTTCTCGTTTTTTTTGGGTCAGCTTCGTTTCGGCTAAACGTTAATAAACATAAATCTTTGCTTAATGCAATCCGACCGCAAAAAACAATTCGCATCGTTCGCAATTGCATAACAACAACTGTGGCATGCAAATGCTGCCTCCACTTCGATGTTGCTGCTGCTGCTGCTGTTGTTTTCCATCTTTTTTGCATATCGCGTTTGTTTTGGCCGTGTTACACATAAATTCGCCCAGGTCGCTGTTCGCTTGTTTGTTTTTCTATTTCGTTAATTGTTTGCCATTTTTTCTTTCACTTGATTTGCATTTTGTGGCAGGTTGCGGCATCGATTGCTAATTTGTGGCATTCTCAACCTGCAACGAGAGTTCGCAGAGTCGGCAAGGAATCAGCAACTTGGTGACCAACCAAATGCGCTGCAAAAGTGAAACACATTTGCCGCAAATTTGCTATGGCCATTTGACCAAAAACGGCAACATCCGATGGCCAGGCCAACATCTTGTTTAGCCGCTGGAACTCTCGCCACCAGGAATGCTGTTTCCCAGAGAGATCAGCAACTGTTGCTGCTTCAAATTGTTGCTGTGTTGCTGCTGTCACAGATATGTAACACAAATAAATCTGCATAAATTTCATGCTTGAAGCAAGTCCAAGACGGATCTGGGAGTCAAGTCAGCAGCCTGGGTGTTAGCTCGTTAGCTGGCCCGATAAAGCCAAATTGCCATTGGCTCAAAGTCGGTCAGCTGGGCTCCAGTATCAGCATTTAATTGATGCAGGAGAATGTTGCTGTTGTTGGTTGGTATTTTTGGCTGAAACCAGTTTGGGGCCGTCAACCCATTTCAATATTTTGCATTTGGCTGAAACCAATCCAGCGATTGGCATACAAAACATTTGTGCCGCTTGCAGGCAACCAAAACAGTTAACTGACCGCCGTCCCAGACCAAATGGGGCCAACAGGTTTAGCACACAGGAAAGTTCTCTCGCTTCCCGCGGCAATTGCAGTTTTTTCTCTCTATGTTTGCTTTTTGTCGGCTGAGGCGTAAATTGCCCACTCAGGCCGCGCATTGATGTTGCCTGGAATTCGGTTTACATTTGTAACTCGCAAGAACAACTCATAAAAAACAACAGGGAGCAGATGATGATTGAATGAAAACAGCTGAGGCGAATCGAATGGTCCATTAGATGATCTGCATTCCAGCCTGCTCCCAATTGAGTCACAGATCAAGCGATGAAGCTGCAACCTCACCCAATTCACAGCTTCGCGGCTCCACAAATCACCACAAAAACTAAGAGGCAGCCATAACGACGAGAAATGATCTGAGAAGATATTTAAATTAGAGTTCTCTCTCGGTTTGTTCCACATTTACATGGGAGATTTATGCGTGGCCGCGTCGACAGCTTCTGCTCGGCTTCTGCCATTTGTTCTCCTCCATGTTTATTTATACATGCTGAACGTTATGTAAATGCCACAGATACAAATATATACTATATACATACATATATACACCTGCGTTCCGTTCTGTCTCTGGGATTATGCAAAACACTTTGATATTTTTAAATTTATTCCCTGCGCGTTATGCATGCACTTCAACTATTTATGCGAGTGCTTGAGGTTTATGGCCGCTGACTAATCCAATATTTACCCAAATTAATATCTGAGAATATGAGCACTACAAATTCCATAGCTTTAAGTGCCTATTTCGGGTTGGGCTCAGCTTGTCTCGACGGATGTTGTGGGCGCCGCTTCAAAATGTCAACGTCTCGCTGCTGCCATAAATGGCAGCTGGCTATTAGACAAAAAACACAGCAAAAATGCTGTTATTGAGCTGCTCTCTGACGTGATTGTTCTGATTAGAACAAAAGTCTCAATTAATATATGCATGTTAGTTACTATATATTGCGTTCGAGCCATAAATGCCAAATTAATGTTGTCAAAGGGGAAAGTTCAGGGCCGAATTCAGATACTCCCACAAAGATACAATGCTGCTCTTTTTCTAAATAAAAATAAATCTTCTAAGCATGCAATTAATGTTAATAGAATATTATTTTGAAATTTGCATTTAAGTCAAAGAATTGGAAGCTAATTGATTGCATTATGTGGTTTACATACAATTGAGCAATTATATAATATATTAAAAGCAGCTGCAGTTAGCGACATTATTCGTATTTCCATTTCGTTGACTGCTGATTAATACTTCAAAATTTGTTTTCACTTGCAATTCGAATTCTCTTATTACAATTTGTACTATTACTTCCTCAATACTGTCACTTCATTTTTGTTTACTAATATTTTTACAATTGGCTAAAACAAAACTTCTCCTATCACTCATGCATCAGTTAGATTTATGGTGTTTTCGGAAATGATTTTTATTTAACGACAACTTTGGACAGTCGACACATTCGCAGCTGCTGTGCAGTCATAGGATATCCGCCATTTGACAAGTTCAAAATCATTTGGCGAACGCTGATTTCAATGTCAACTTCATTAATAAACAAAGTCAAAGCTCGGAGTTGGCAAACTGCGACTCGAGAACTAATTAGGCGAAGGCATTGAATTTTCTGCCCTGTTCGTACCACAAGTCAGGTCTGAACAATTAAAGCCAATTCAAAGATGTCATTAGCCAAATGGCACTCGTTGCGCGTTCGCTTTAGGCCAACGATTAGGCGGCCCAAGAGAACTTGAACTGGCCGGATGGAGCAGGGACAGGCAGGTAAGACAACAAACTTGTGA
Source organism: Drosophila ustulata (assembly GCA_035047365.1). Lineage (NCBI taxonomy): Eukaryota > Metazoa > Arthropoda > Insecta > Diptera > Drosophilidae > Drosophila > Drosophila ustulata. The sequence goes on from JAWNPT010000094.1 coordinate 29,306,590, forward strand.
GACCACAAGTAACAACTGCAGCAATTAAATTATGAAGAAGTTTGTTTAACACAAGTTGAAGGGGAGTTTTGTTTAAGATAATTCGACCGGATTGAGGCAACAAACTTGATTTAATGAGCACTGCTTACAAGGCGCATCTATTGCGATTAAGTGGAAAGATGCCGCAGATTGAGTTGTGAGAAAGGCAACAATGACTGTAAGTGCCGTCAAAGCACACGTTGATCTCGATACGCGTCTCATTTTGAGCTTTATGGTTTCACACCACTCAACTGCCAAATGCTTATTATGACCGACTTAAGCTTGTGTCTTCTGCAAATTCGTGCTATCAATTAGCCAGATCTCCAGCTACCGAATTGGAGTGAGAGAACACTCATTTCGCATTTGATGGATGTGTGAATTTGCCGCAGATTCGCAGCGGCAATGGCTTTGATCAAGACTCGGAGAGAATGTATGTACATAGCATGATTGCAACGGAATGTTTACATCGGAATGTACATATGTCAGAAGAGATGTAAGCACATACGCGTATGTGGCATGCACTCTCGTTCTTAAGCCAGATTCAAGGTTAAGTTGCCATGTTGGCGTCGTCTCCGACTTTGTGCGGCAAGGGCGCAAGACGCGACGAGACGCCAACGACAGCATCGTTGACTCTTTTGGGGTGCAGCAGCCAAAGTCTCGGCAACACAGCTGCAACAAAAGACTGCAAATTAAATAAATGGAAACGCATTCATTCATGCAACAGCGTGGCCTGGCGTGGCGTCTGTGTGGTGCCACCAGAAGCAGAACAGGTTCAGTTCAGACTGGCGACGCACATGTGTTGCCGCAACATGTTGTTGCCTCATTAAATAAAAATGAGGAGTCCCAAAAGCAACAGAAATGTGTCACTTAGCTCGCATCGCATTTCAACTTCTTCTCATCTTTTTATGACCGCACAGCCAACTCCGGTTCTCGGCGCTGTAATTTTGTTTAATTTTTAATTATGCACAGTAAAAAACAAAAACACTTTATGGTGCGTAGAAACTGTGATAAAAAACTCGAGTTCTGCTCGGCCAGCTGCGAGCCTATAAAAACCACAAAAAGGAAGAAACAAAAACCTGTTGCGTGGGATTGCGTGTGTATGCCAAAAACTTATTTTGTCGCCGTTTTGCTGTGGCATGCAACAATTTAGCAGGCAACATTTGTTGGCTGTCAGGCTCGTTCAGAAAACCTGGTCAACACACTTCCACTTCCAGTTGCAGTTGCAGTTGCAGCTTTGCGGTTCGCCTGCATGACTCATGCAACAACGTTTTGCGGCACGGTCAGCAATCAGCTGCAGAAATGCCAAAATAAGCGTCTGGACCAAAAGGCGACTTTTGTGGCTTGCTATATACGATATATGTATGTACAAGGTGGCTGGCATTAAGTCATCGTGGCAGTCTGACAATTGTTTGCCTTACAACCGGTTCGCATTCAAACACAGAACCCATAAAACTTCGCCAAAACACAAAGCGACAGCAAAGCGAATCGTACAAAGTTAAAGTACTACCTGCTTAGAAATATCTATAAATCTCCTAGAGTTTTATACCCTGTAAAAAGCGCAACCAGCGGCAGTGTTTGCTCTTATCAATAACTTCAATTTAAAGTCGGTTTTAGTGCAATAACTGGGTTTAAATCGAATAAGCCATTAATAAGTTATGGTCAAACTTCTGCTTCAAATAAATAAAATAAAATAATTAATAAATTTCTAGATCTGTCCAGAACATCCAAGGTAGCTGCAAGTCGCGTTGCAATTATTAACCAATATTACGAGTTAGTTTTCCGCTTATTTGCGACTGCTGATTGCCTTTTTGCGAGGCGTCAGCTGTGTCTGACTGTTATGGCAAAATTAAATACAAAACAACAGAAACACAGCCAGCAACAATTATAGTAAATCAAGCCAAGAACAATTTGCCAATATACCTAGAAAAGGTTGGCTTGGCTTGGCCAACTGGCATACATTTTGGGCAGGCCAACAAACATCGATGTCTATATGCAGTCTGTGAGCTGTGTAATTGTATACCAAAGGTCAACAACTATTTGCATTGCAGTTGCAAACACAGACAGACGGACAGCAGACTGTTGGAAGCTGCAGATAATGTTCGTAATTTAGGTTTGAAATTGACATTTGAGAGCATGCTAATAATATGTTGCAAAATATTGGTCAAAGTGTTTAAATTTCAGTTTGGCTGTCTGTCGTCTAGACGACGTGCACTTCAAATTAGTTTATATTTTGTATGCGACTCGCAAAGTATGCCAAAAGGCCAACATCCACTTGGTAAACTTGCCAATTTGTGTGCAATAATTGTGCAACCGGTCGAGGGGTTGTTATTCAATATATTATGTATACGCAACGCAAGGACACGCTGATGATGTTGCAAATACCAAGAGTAAAAGAAAGCCCCGTCTGCTGGCCAAGTTCAAAGTTCAAAGAAAAGCTGCCACAATGCTGATGGCTTGCAACTTTTTTGGGCAATGAACCTGCAGGTAAAGCGACAGCGATGGCAAGCAGCAACAATATGGCATTAAATAATCATAAATAACTTTGTTGCAGTTACAGCACAGACACAAGTGGCAACAGTTGCAGTTTTTCATTTGCCCATCGACCCGCGGGCAACTTGCGCTTTTCTTTTGTCTCTCTCGTAGAAAGTGCATGACGCATGGCTTGAGCTTGAGGCTGAGGAGAGTTGTTGTGGGTGCCAGCAACTGTTGCAGCTGTATTTAATTGCAGCAGCTTGCAACGCTCACGAGCCTGACAGCCTGACGTCGCTCGCTGGTCGTGAGAAATGAAATCAATTGAGCTCTGTTGCCTGGGCTGTTTGTCTGGGCTTAATTAATCAGTGCAACGTTGCAGCATTCGCGGCATTGCAACACGTTGCACACACATTTGAAAGTCAAAGTTTTTCGGGGCGGTCAACGAACAACGTCTCGACTGTCAGCGCGTGTTTGGGCTTCGACTTGACATTTAATTGGCATTAATTACCTGTGTGTACTTTGCGGCCAACAACTTTCACTGTCGCCTACGCCAAAAACGGCCAAAAATGGCGAAGAAAATGCGGAGAGCGAGGGCGGAAAAACTCAATTGAAATTGTCAATTGAGGTAGCGGCGAATATTGAAGCGTTGTTTGCCGCTTATCGCTCTATCTAACGGTCTCCTCTGGCTGACAACATCGCTGTTGCAATCGCCAGCGCCAATTGTTGCGCGCGTTTTTCTAGCGTTTTTTGTCGCGCCGTCTTTCTCACGCACCGTTTTGCTGCTTGTTGTTTTTTCGTCATCGCATTTTTTGTGCAATTTGCTTTAATGCACTTTTAATGCAGACAACGGTCTGAGTTGCCGCTGTCAGTTTATGGCATTAAATGTGAGTGACATTTCTCTTCATTAAATTCAACACATTGTCAACAGCTTGTGTCCCGCTTTGCCTCCCTTTGCAACCCTTCTGGCAATGCAATTTTTCTGTTTGTCAATCAACCGAATGCCAGCGTGAGTTTGTGTGGCAGCAACGACTCTGTTGCATGTGTGTGGAACACTAACAACAGTTTAGCACCTCATCAGTTGCTGGCCTAATTAATGGATCGTCCTGCCTCATAAACGTGGCCACACAAAATTGGTTCTGTGTCAACATTCGCACGGCCACCGCGCGAGTATTTTTGGAAGAAACTCAAAATATCTTTTTACCAGAGAGAAAGACACAAGGAAATCTACGTTGAATAACGAGATAAATTTGTCTTGCTTTTGTCTCTGCCCCGTTTCGAGTCGCATTCGCGTCGAGTGTAATTTTGTTAGAAATGGAAAGTTTTATTGTTGTCGTCGCTCAGTCCAAACAAACAACAACAAACTAAAAATCTCTCAGACTAAACGTTGCAGCTGCCATTTGTTTTGTCTCCATTTCTTTACATTTTTCTAGATCTGAAAATCTTTTCGATTGTCTTCAGCGTTTAGCGGGAGTAGCGTTTGCCACCTATTAAACTAATTATAATTGTATTTACATGTTTATTTTAAATGCCTGCCAACACAAGTGATCTCGTATGCTCCACTATTTTCTTTGGCATAGCACAGATTATTATCATTCTGTCACGCAGAGTGTAAATCATTAAAGCAGACGACTTTTTGAACTCATAAAGCATTCATTATTCTAGAAATAATTGGCTGATGCGGTGAAGGGATAAAAGTAAAGTTGCTAGCTAGAAATTAAATACCTACATGAATTTGTAATCATCATTAAAATAAAATAGTTGTAATTAAATGCATTCATTCATTAGTTGTAATTAAGTTAACTAAATAAAAATTCCAAAATATTATTTGTCTGATTTTTGATCCCTTTTGGAAATAAGAGTTGAAATTAGAAGCAATATTATTCCATTTGAAAAATGACTATAGTAAAAACATTCAATATTCAATTAATAATTAAGTTATTTCTACAACCTTTCTCGCTTTAGAAATTCGTTAAATAAATAAATAAGAATATTAATTTCAATAATTTGTGGCATATTAGTCAAACCTAATTGGTTTTTACACTGAAATGAATGATGGATTGACAAGATAATTACAGCCATATAATTTGTTCACTTTCGTTGGGCTATTGTGGCATGTACTTTATGGTTTATCAATTGCAATTAATCTAGCGCCCAACGCATTAAAGTGATTACTCAATTAAAGTGCTCAAATCGTCACATCTAATTTGCTGCTGGTTTCACTTTTGAAGCTAAAGAGCCGCTTACTCTCCCACCGTCCCTCACAATCCCTTCTCCACTTTCTCACTCTCTCGCCGAGTTCATTGATTGTCATCTGGAAGCGTTGCACACATTGTTTAATATGTGGCAAATTAAGGTACTCAATTGAAAATGCTGCTAACGAACTGCAACTGTTGGTGACTGGTGTGTGGGGCTTCAACAGTTGCCAAGTTGCCAATCTGCCAAGCTGCCAAGTTTCCCGGGTGTTGCAACACGGGGCAGCCCGTGAGAGTTGCAACTCTCTTCCCCTCTTCCCCTCATTGCTGGTGGCAGTCGCGTCGAATTACAAGTGTTTTACATGCCAGAGTCTGACAGGTCTTCAATTGCATTCGCAGCTGCTGCTGCTGCTGCACTTGCAAATTACACACTCAGCCAACAGCCAAAGAGGTGGGCGCTGTAGGCGTGGCCAAGGGGCCAAATGGCCATGTTGCATGCCAAGCAATTGAAATGTGGTGGCGACGCTTCGCGGTTACGCATTTTTGCATTCTGTGTGAATTTCGCTGGAAAACGGGCGAAAGAAATAAAGGTAGATTTTTTGCTTACCCGTTGCCAACTCTCTGTGTTCCTGGGCACGTTTTGCAGCTCGTTCAGATTGTTTTTCCAGTTGTTTGCCTGCAACAAAAAATAGAAAATATGAAGCAACATTAATTTCGATTGTTGTCAAAAACAATTGCAATAACAAAACAAGACTACAAAACTACGACGGCGACTGCGAAAATTCGTGTGCATTCTGTGCAGTTCAATGCCCCGAGGGCCGCGCATGCAATTTCATTATTTCGTATTGTTTTACTTCATTTCGGACTTTTTGCAAATCGAATTACCAAATGTTAAATCCGTGCCAAGTCTCTGCGCCCGCCCGCAACATTGCGGCGCCACAACTCAAGCAATGACCCGAATTCGATGCACGTTGCCTCCCCCCTCCTTACCCCTTTGCTGTCTGGTTTTGGGCCAGACCCAGACTAAGGTGTTGGCATTTATAATCGACACCAGCAGCCACAAACAGTCTGTAATCGAGCCGAGCTTTATTGTAGTGTCACTCTCCCAAGCCGTTGACCAACTTGCAGCGAGTTTTATGCACTTGAACACTTGGCTTTTTATGCCTTTCAATGCGCACACACAAAAAACAACATGCATAGAAGCGTTTTATCAAGGTTAACGTGCCAAGCAGCAAGTTGGTAAGAGGTTTTTGCTTTTACCATTATGAAGCAGCTTCGACCATGGCTTACACTTGTTCTTGTGACCCAACGAACCGATCGCTTTATCCAAATGGCATTTCGATTGCAACTGCAGTCGACAGTCGACGGTTTATGGTCACAACCAGTACAAATCGAATGCAATTAGAAATATTTGCATAATTTGCACTTTAAGCAAGAAAAAGCGCAAATTGCAATTTGCGAGACACGTTTATGTTTACGATGCAGTTAGAAACTGCAGGGAATAATTGCACAGTTAGCCAAAGTTGCTCTATAAAAACGAGCAGACTGCATTAAAAGGTTGGACCACAACTTGTAGTAATTACAATGGGAGCTCTTATTTGGAATACTCGTTATATCTTGAATGGAATGTTGCTTTCTAGCCGAATTTAATTTTATTTAAAAACTATTTGTAATCGTTAATTTATTTATAGTCGATTTAAGAGGCTGGCATCTAATTACTTATACTTTTATCGGCATAACAATATTGCCAATTGCCCCCAATCAACATTGATGTGAACTATAAATAAATCTTCTGTAAAAATCGTTTTTTTATCGCTTACGTTATAGACTTAGATATACATTCATTTAAAAATATCGAATATTCTAACTTTTTAGCAATCGTCTATAGATTGATTGTAAAATCAAAGCTGTAATTGGTGTTAATGTTGATATAAAACCGAATTGAACTATATTCAATTTCATTTACACGCCTTAAAACTATCAATTGCAGAGTTGCAGTTCACGATTTAAACTATTTGCCTGTTGCAAGAGCATTGAAAGCGCAGTCAGAAATCGGAGATAAATCAGATCAGTTAACAGCGGGCGGGGCAGGTAGGAAGAGGTCGGGGTGGAGTTGTTAAACTCGCTGCTGTTGCCGTTGCTGACAACTGTTTAATTAACAGAAATTCCATTTGGTCGGCTGTTGGATTTGATCATTAGCATCAAGAGTGACAGCAGCAGTTGTACTTGTAGTTGTATTTCTAGAGTAGAGTGTGGGCTGCTTTGAAGCTACGGCACTTGGAGAAGTTGGTAGAACTGGATTTGGTATCGGAATCAGTCATATGTAATTAATTGTTTGGCCATTTTCTATGGCTATCGTGTACAGTTAATGGCCCTGAAGGGGGTGCTTTGTAATCCGTCGTCCGCAGCTATTGAAATTACTTACGTGCGTTTGTTTTTGGCAACGAGCTGAGCTCGATTTGAATCTACAAGACTAGCAATTTAAATTGTTATTGCATGTTCAGGAAGTCTCGGTTGCTGCTGCTGCTGTTGCTACAATTTCAGCAGAACTTCAACAGCTCCAAATGGGTAAAATGGGAGTAAGTGAACCCCGGGCATCCGCTGTGCTAAAAAACAGACAGTGTGTGTGTGCGGGGGAGGGGGAGGGGGAGGGGCGTAGAGTGATGATAATAAAGCAAACACTGAAGGTCATTACCGGAAAAACGGGTTTCTCTTGTCTACAGCATTCAAGTGAGTAAGCATTTGGCATTAAAATACCGTTGGGATTATGGCACTGAATATGCATGGGCGTTCGCCTTAATAGCCAACTCTAAATGCCGCCAGTTGCCAGTTTTCCAGCTTGTCTGGCAACTGGCCGATGCGTCGCTTCACTCAAAACTGGCTGGCAGCGCATGCAACAACTGCATCTCCATCTGCATAAATTATGCAGCCAGACCTCGAGTCATTTTGCAAGTTGTCATTTGTTTGGCTTGGCCAAAGACAGCGGACGACAACAACAACGACAACGACAACGACGACAACAACGTTGCCAGTTGTTGATGAAGATGATGATTGGGTTGCTGTTGCTGCTTGGCAATGCAGCAGCAGGCAAACGCCTCGTCGTGAGTTTGCTGCCAACAAGTGGCTGTAAAATTGATTAGATTATGTGCCAAGAACTTTTCCGACTGTCCTATTAGCGCCTCAACAACTTAACAGAATTGGCGTGCTCCTAACAGCAATGTCTAACAGTAAGCTGTGAAAATCGATGCTTGCAATAAGCTATGTTGTCTTCTTATTAAGCTGATAAATTGCAAAAAACTATTGCACTTAATGGTGTCAAGTTACAAGTTGAACTTACAAACAGTCTATCTAAAATTATAATCATATTACAATTTCCTGCCCTTCTTTCTAGATTCAATTAAAACGTAATTGAAGAAATAAACCTACTAGACTATTAAAATCCGAAATAGAAATCATTCCTAAAATAATTAATTTAATAATTTAAAAAAATATTAACATTTAGCAATATATATTTTTGATTTGGTTAATTACATAAGATAACATTCAAACTTTTCTATCCATACATATTTTGATATCTATTAACAGTTTGTTATTAGAAGAGTTGTCACTTATAAACAAATAGTTCAATTCGCAAATTGTAGCTAATAATATTGACATAATCCCAAACTTAACACTGCAATCACAGAGTTCAATAACCTAATGTTTGACTGCTAATCAACAGGCAGCTGACAGAGAATAGGCTTTATTGTTATCACATTCTTAGCTTTACGCAAATATGTTTTTCTGTAAGCTATTTGATTGAGAAAACTTTCTTATCACTGGCCAAGGCCATGACATTTTTGAGCTGAGCCTAACGCCTCTATCAGCTTATTTGCTTGACATCATTATCACAAGCTTAATTCATCTTTCTCGCCTTGTTTCACTGTTTCACTGTTAATCGAAATACTGTTAACAGATCTGTCGCTGTTATCGCTGTCACATTGGAATGCTTCAAATTTTAAGCCCATAGATTTGACATAATTTTCTTAGTCGTTAGCTAAACAAATTTTTGACACTCGCTCCTCTGCTGGCTTAGAGCTGTAACTGTAGTTGACATGAATGGGGGGGAAACCGGTTAAGCACTTCTATAATGCGTACGTTATGGCCAGGCTTTTATGATTGGTTATTTATGCGCAGTCAATGACAGAATCCCCCCGAAAAAGCCCAAATGACTTTGTTGCTGGCCACGGCTAATGCCGTTCTCTTCTAACCGTTAACTGAACTGAAGCTGCAGCTGCAGCAGCATTCGAAATGCAGACACTCGGCCACGTTGCAAACATACAGACTGCAACTTTCTACAGCAACATCAACAATAACAAAACGAAAAAAAAAACAAGTTGAGTGGCATCATTTGCTTTTTGTAGCATGTCTACGCCCATGAGTCCGAGTTGAAGTTGGAGACGGAGACAGAGACGGAGACAGTGACTGAGACGCAGTCGCTGCTCAATTGAATGCTTCAATGGAGCAGAAAACGCTTGGTAGCAACAGCGTTGCTGCCACTTGCAACATACAGTATGGTGCATGGTGCATGGTGCTTGGGATATGTCAACCCGCCGTTGATTTGCAGCAAATGTCACTGCAAATGAAGCTCAAGTTAATTTGCTCAAGCATTGACATTGCCTCGCCTTCGCAGCAGCAACAGCAACTGAAAGGGGCATGAACATTTCCATTTGCATTTCCAGTTGAGCGCAACGCTTCTTAATTTATGCATTTATTTCTGTTGATAACTCACAAAGTTACGGCTAAAACGCAACTTAATTGCGCGCACACAAACTGCTACAAATTGCTATTTAGCCGCACAATTAATTTGTCAAAAATAAATGGACAGCTCCAGCCTCGAGCTTCGAGCCGTCTTTGGACTCGATTGCAGGTGTCGCAACTTTCACCTTGACCGGTTGCAACAACTCGAAGCATCTGCGCAGACTCTGTCCTTATTGCAATGGCCCGAAGTGTGGGCCAAAACAACAAATCTCGCAACGTTTCATCATCACTTTTGTGAGCCTAAACAAAGAACTTCCCTTCACAACGATCTGCGAGCCAAATTCAAGCTGCTTATTTGCATTTCAAAGCTCGGCAAATTGAACAAAACCTTCGCCGCAGTTTTGTTGTACCTAATTAGCAACAATCCATAGTGCGCCTTATGAGCACAATATAAATAATCAAAGACATTGAAATGCGACCTATACATAGACGAAAGCTTCTCTCGCTGCCATGACCAAATAACAAAAATACTCGTCCAACCGTCATTATTGATCGAAAGTTGAACGAACTGAGCTGAGCGTCGTGATTATCAAATCTGGTAGCCCAGCATGGCAAATGCTTTTCAGTTCGTAAATAGAATAGAATTACACACTATTTGGAGTGCGGTTGGCGGAGGGGAGCGCGGACGCCATAACTAATTAATTAAATTTCAACAGCGCTCTGCGATCTATAAATAATAATGTTTGACAGGTAGAAAGGCATTCACCACAAGCGTCTTGTCTTGTTAGCCATATTTTCGGCGAGGCTTACGATATGCATGAAGAGATAAGCTTTGAAAATTGTTTGGCAGCTTTAAGAAAAGATTGATCGCCGAAATATGGCAGCTGTTCTTGGGAGATCTTTTGGAAGTTTTAAAGAAATCGAAGATGAAGTTATATTTCTTATATTATTACGTTATTATATATTATTTAATATTATTCTATGATCACGTTCAAAATGAATATTTTTATTTTGTATTGATTGTTACTTTACATAATTGATAATGTATGTAAATTACCCAAGTAAGCGTGAGTTAATATTACAAAGAAGGAATATTTTATCATAATTATTTGTATAAATATGAAATACCAGCTTACTGTTTTACATTTCTGCTGTGAACTTGTCAACAATGTTTAAAATATAATTACATGCCCTCATTAAAAGGGCAACTGGGTTAAATTAATACAATAACAATATTTCAAGATACCTTAGCTTTTTTAAAGAGAATTAGCAAATATTCCCTTGAAGATAAAGATACTTTTTGGTTGATGACAAACCAACAAAGCATTGCAGCCGAGTGCGATTATTATAAAACAGTGCAAGATGCTATAACGCCTGTCTAACGGCGACAAGCTGTTCGTACACTTGTTGCGCTCACTGTGCGTGGCAATGGCATAGTTAACATTGCTTGTATGTAGATTGCAAGGGGCAGATACAAGTACAATCGAGTCTGAGGCTGAAGCTGAGCCAGAGGCTGGCCAACTCATCTGAGCTCGGCTCAAACGCAGCTTGGCAGCTTCAACTTAATTACGCGCCTGCACATAAAAAAGCAAAAGTAGCGTTATGTTTCGGTTTCATTGGCAGCCAAGCATGACTCTGTACGTTGAGGGGGGAGGGAGGGAAAGCAACTCAAAGCGAAAGATATGCCATATAATATTTGAAATTAAATTAATGCTGTGCCCAGATAAAAGGTTAAGTTTAGCTGGCGTTGTGTGTTGTGTTGTGTGATATGGGCAACTGTGGAATTTTCTGGCTTTATGACACTGCCAAATTGAGTTGTTGTTGTGGCTGCCACATAAATCAAATCAGCCCGGGCGAACCGTTAAACATGTGGCAAGCAGCATTCCCCCATTTTCCGTACCGACCGTCCGCCCGCCTAATCAAAGCGCTTTTGTTGAGTGAAAATGTTCCGCCAGCCAGCATGGAAATGCATTTTCCTTTTCTAAGCGACGAAGAATGCACCGCAAGAGAGAGAGAGTGGTGAAGATGGGAGGGAGGAAAGAGCTCCCCTTGCATGCCACAGCGACTTCCTCATTTGTGCACTTCCCCAAACAGCAGCTCGAGCCGTGAACGAAACCATTTCACTTATAAATATAATTAGACCTATATCATTTTGTATCTGTATCTGTAGCTGCAGCAATGTGCGTGTGCTCGTGCACCCCTCGAGTTTATTATTAGTTCCCCCCTCGCTACGCTCGCCCCTTAAGTGATCAGTTCCGTTTGCAGTAGCATCAGCTGTAGATACAAATGCATCTGAGAGTGCAACAGTTAGAATTGCGACTAGGAGACAATTGCATAATGGGAGGAACGTGATGTCACCGTGTGTGCAAAAGCAGCCGGAAAAGTTCGCCCTTAATTGTGATTGACAGCATCCTGCAGCTCGACTGACAACAGGAAGATTTGCGAGCACAAGAATTTAAATAAGAATTGCAACTACTCAAGATGGCAAATCTCTGCTGCTTAAGATAAATGGCGGAAATATTTGCTAAATGGCGGAAAACTTTTGCTCAATGGAATTGTTTATGGCATTCAATAAATGTAATGCTATTGTTAACTCCTCTCACAATGATTTTCCACAATTTTCCTCATTATGCTCATGCACAGCGAGCACCCTTTGTATCTTGTTGTTGCACAATTATTGTACATCATCAGCGTTCATTGCCGGGGCTTTCACCACAAGTGCGTGCTTAACATTGGCTTAACATGCGTTTAACATTGAATTAACAGCGCCCACGTCCGGCCGAGCTTTGAACACGACCTTAGCCTTGGCAAAAGCCAAACAAAACCGAAAAATAACAAACAACAAGCAGCAAAAACAGTTCACATGCATTATGATAATATTATTAGCCATTTGCCAGCGGCAAAGACTCCGATTTCTTGTGTGTTTGTTTTCTGTGTTGGACGAGATACATTCGCGGCGTATTTGTTTATAGATTTGCTGAATCTGTGGGCGCCCCTTGACCTCGTCTCCCATTGCAAAATGTGCCGTTGTTATAGCCGGTAAGTATAGTCGATATGAGCTCGTCTTGGACATTAGCCAAGCTTAGCCTAACTGATGTTAGCTGTACAAACCGGTCAAGAGCGGGGCATAAAACATTTATGGTCGCTATGCTATTGTTTTGGCATTCGGTTTGTGCCGCAAAAAGCGCCGTTGCTGCAAATACAAAACACATTTGAATTTGAACTGAGCATCGCGATCGAGAGAGATCATTATGATAATGCATGTGCGATGTTTATAATGGGCTTGTGAAATTCCATGCCACACACACACACATGTGTGTGTGGAGATGACCTTTGTTGTAGCAGCCGAAGAGCCTTCGCCTTGAATGTGCATTGTTTATTTGCTTGCATGTCTGCCAGAAACAATTTCGCTTGTTTGGCCTTTTGGCAGTGGGAACACACATCGAGCGCTCAGGCACGCATGCAACAAACACACTCTGTGCATAAACAGCAAATCAATCAAGCGACGCAGCGACGCCATTACACGATCGCTGCCCCCTTGCGGCGCCAACTTGCCCCGACTTCGATAGTGGTAGTTGGCAGTGCATAATTACATTCGATAGCCCGGCTGATAAGACCTCCAGAAGAGGGCAAGTGCATTAAAGTGTAATAAACGCGGAAGGCGCAGGCATTACACAAAATTATTATAATAAGCCAGGCGGCTGCTGCTGAGCTGCATCCGTGAGATGCAACTTGCTGCAGATGCCTCACGCATGCAGCGCTCGCTCTCTGAAGACACTCAAGTGCCGGGCCGATCTGCATAAGTGAACGCCACGTAATAGATACGCAGCTATGTATCTATTATGTGCTGGGCAAGTATCTCCAAGAACGCCAGGCGACGCTCAGAGGTCGTTCATCTCGCCGCGCTGCGATGCGATGATGTGATGATGGCTGAGTGCCTGTAATGCGGAAAGCGCGTAGCACGCAAAATGTATCTCGCAGATACTGTCGCACACATAAATAAAATATTTGGCATTCAGCGCAAGATCTGTGTTTGGCATAATGTGCACAACAACCAGACATTCAGTCTGCTCGTGTTGGGCTCATAATATTTTCATAATAATGAGCAGGAAGTTTGCGTCGAAAAAGAGTGAAAAACACCAAAATCGGCTTATGGCATTAAGCGAGCAGTCAGTGTGTTACGGCGACAACAGCAACTCAGAGATGCTTGCCGATGCCGATAATTAAAAGCGAAAACTGTTACAAAGTACAGCTCGTAATGTGTGTTCGAGTGTGTGACAATTGCATAATTCGTCTGCATTTGGCCTGGAAATGTATCAATTACAATTTACACTAATTGCAACAAATCCGCCGTTTCGATTGCAATCAATTTGGTAACTTAATTAAATTACAAATAGTTAATCAACGATTTTTTCAGGTGTTGCAACACACTTCGACATAATCGAATCTGCCATGCTGCACCACGTTGTGGGGCCAAAACGGAAGCCAGCATTTTCATAATATTCATAGAGGATAGAAGAAACATGTTCCCATATTCATATTATTCAGATATTCGTTGCGGAAGTCTGCGTTGGCCAAACAAACCAGTTTCCAATACACAATATTTAATTGCACAAAATTTTAATTATGCTTAATTGTTGCGCAAACCGGCCACAGAGAGGCTGACTTGTTGCCTGCCGCAGTCTACAATCCACAGAGATTTGCCTTTGCTATTTCTATACCCACTAAGCATAGGGACGAAGGGTATTATCAATTAGTGGTAACAAGAAATTTTAATAGTCGAAATTATTTGGTTGAATCTAGATAATAATCTAAAAAGTTATTCAAAAAACTATTTTAATTAGATGCAGCTGAAATATCTTTGTTGTTTTTATGGTATATAAGTGCTATCTTTTAGTATATTGCAGATATAATTTATTATATTTTCTGTATATTTATTCGTGTATCGCATAACTATTTAATACAATTTCAAAATGAATATCTCACAGTCGATCACTCTCGACTGTCGTTTTCCTACTTGTTTTGTTTTGGCTTCCTTCATAATTGACTTTGGCAGCTTGTGAGAAAAACCAATAGTCTGAGATACAATCCGATGTGGGCATTGGTCATGTCATGCAATACGGAACCGGCTGAATCGAACGCCGCTGACTCAGCGGAAAGGGCTCAAGTAGCCGCAGCAGCCGAAGCATTCGAATGCAGCTCGTTTCCAATTGCATTTTCTATTACATTGTATCACAAAAGTGACATTTGGTGTATTACGAATATACGCCTGCAAGCCCCAAGGTGGGGGGCGTGGCAAATCACGTTGCGCCGACTGAGATTGCACAATCGCTAGCTGCCCACACACACACACACACGGTGTTCACATTTCTCGTTGCACTTTCAAATGCTTTTCACTTGCCACAACACAAAATCAGGCTTGACGCAGCGCCAAACAAATGTTGGTTAGAATTATGTGGGATAATTTTAGAAAGCGGCGCCATTTGCCGCACGTGCTGCACATGAATCATGCCACTCGATCGATTCGAATGGAGCGACTAAATCATGAGTCGTTGCGGGGATTTAAAGTTTAGAGTTTTGAAATTGCAGGCGAAAGGAACGTGACTATGAAGGATTTACACATGTCTATAAATTGCATGCAGCGAGAAGGGGCAACAACAATGGACAACAACAACTACACAAAATGGCCACAACAAAAGCCAGCGTTGTTTTTCTTTTTGATTGAGCGAATTTATTTATGTTGTCCGTCCGTCCGTCTATCTGGCCGCTTGTCCCTCGGTCTATCGTTGTTTTGTTGCTCTTTTGTCGGCTTTGCAAAATCGTGGCTTGTAATTATTGGCCATTATTATTGGGTCTAAAAGCCGTTCACCAAACAGCCGGAACTGTAACATCGGACCAAGCGGACCAACTTGGCCATAACTTCAAGCTGCGAATAGGAAACTGGCAACGGGCAACGGGCAAACGTCGTTGTTCACGCTTCAATGAGCTAATAATCAATGCGGCTCATTGTTTTGCCAATAATGCGAATAAAATTGCAACAAGTGCAAAAGTGAATTCAATTAGAAAAGCCGCAAGACTTTCCGAGTTGCAAGTCAATTTAGCAATACGCTGCAGCTTGTCATTGATTATTAGCCTGATTGATTGAAATTCTAGTGAAAATCAATTGACAGAAAGAGACAGACAGACAGTGGGATAGAGAGACAGAGATAACTGCGATAGAAACCAGTTGAGGAGTCATCGAGATTGTGGCGAAAATTATAATGAGCAAGTTGGAGACAAGTTTCAAATCGACTCGCGACGTGTGAAACAAACGATGAAATCATGCAGATAGTCAGACAAACCACAATTCAAGGTTACGCGCTATATACAGACATATATATCACATATATAAAAATTGTAGTAAATACCAGACCGAATTCGAGTTGTCATTTGTCAGCCAGGCTCAAAGTGATTTGGCAATTAGCCAACGCCAGCAACAAATACATTTATCGCATTGCAGCTAAATATGAAACGAAGTACGCAATAAATAAGTTGACACAGCAGGCAAATACCCTGTATTGGAAATTAATTATAAGTAATAATATAGAAAGTTATGTAATTTAAATTACATAACGCAGAGTTTATTGATTTTCTTCGTATGAATTTTCACTTACTTTAAGATGTTACTCAGCTGATGATGATGAGTAAACTGACACTTTACAGGGTATCAAAATTGAAAGTGATTTCTTGGGGTTAACGAAGCAAGACAATAGCAGTACAACATTTGGCTGCTTTATGCACCAAAGTGCAGGCAATAAACTTTACGTAAGTGGCCAAGACGCGCTGCGTTGTTGCCGCACCATGGCACAAAACAGCGATATTTTACATAAATAAATGTGCATTTATGACATTTATTGGTCGATATCGACACAATTCGTCGTTGACCCAAATGTTCGTCTGAGGGGCCATTAGGCAAGCCATTAAAGCGAGCCAAGATCGAGAAGATTTCCAGAGCTGGGGGCGTTGAATCTGATCGCTAGACTTGAGTTTGCTGTGGATCGTCAGGCATTTTTGAGATGTCTGTCTGGCTCGGGGCAGCGTTAGAAGCCGTTTACTGTTCTTCAGATGATTGACATGCCGAGATTGTATCTGTATCTGTATCTGTACGCTGAGTGTATCTGAATGTGCCCCAACCTCATTTACAGTTGGCCTTTCTCAATAGGCGCATTGTAATGTCTGCCTCGACGTTTGTGGCAATATGGCAGCCGCAGCAGCAGCGGCTTTTCTTCCGCTTTTAACGGTTCATAATTGAAATTATAATTCAATTTATGTTGCCTCCAGTCAGCAGCCAACAGCCGACTGCTTTTGTTTGCCACACTTTGCTTTTCAATTATATTCAATGCACATTAGAAATTGTCTGAGTCTCTGACGCGGCTCGAAAGTGTTGCCGAGCATTAAGTGAAAGATGCAATCACACAGATTCAGCTACAATTGTATCTTGAGTATCTGTAACTCTGCAAAATGTAACCCAGACTACTCAAAAATTCGATTTGATTGTGAGATACTTTTTTTTTTTTTTTTTTGGTTGTTTAATATTAAATTTCATGGCGTATGTGAAGAAAACAACAGAAATTATTTTACAATGGCGTCGCGCCTCTTGCAATTAAGAACGCTTTCATTTTTCACTTTTCTTCCGATGTGCATTTTCTCATTCAAGCCGAAAAACGTAAGAAAAAAACTTTTACTGAATATAATTGAATTAACATTAACACACACGCTGCCGATGCAGATACATATCCAATCGAGCCACATATACATGCATTTGTGCACGCAGATCTATTGCCGCAATTTTCACTGATCATTTTACAGTTTTAATTAAACAAAAACTCAGCCCCAATCTCCCTTTGATAAATTTTTCAGCTAATTAAAGCGACAAGCAATTCTTCTTATGCTTCTCCCTGCCACTCAAATTTGTTGTTCTTCTTCCGCCACTCGGAAAATCTTCAAGTGTGCGAGCTGAGTTCCGAAAATAGCAACGCAACACAAATTTCTTTTGGGGTCGCCTTCGGATACATATGTTGTGTATTTTAAGTATTTTTATGTGGCCAACTCAGACAAGACAGGGAATCAATGCACTTGAGAGTTTTCCAGTAGCTGCATAAATTTCCCCCTCAGCTGCAGCTCAACTGATAAGCTGCAGAGAAGCCCCAATAATAATGAGGGTCAACATCAGGCTGCCTCAATTATTTACAATTTTATATTGATTTGTAGTCAGCGTCCCTGTCTTTAAATTCGACTATTTGTTGGGTGTGGTTGGGAGTTGTTTCAATTATCAGTCGCGGCATAATTGAGTGCAGACCCCCGCGTTGACCTCGTCTCAGCATTGAGCTGAGGGTTGGAGCTACTGATGGAGCTGGAGCTGATGTAACAGAGCGTCGCATCCGCGGGTGTTTTGAATGCCCTGCACGCGTTTTGCATGCGTTTAAAACCGCTTGCGCAAGAGTCGCGAGGCGCGGCTCGATAGAAAGTGTCGCGTTTGTTGACGGCGATTCACGCGACACATTTGTGGCATAAATTAAGTAATTTTAAACATGGATTATGTGGGCAGCCAAATACGTCTCTCCACAACTTTGTTTACAACTTTGTATGGCATGTACTCCCCAAACATATTTATCTACTTATGAGTAGCGGCTGATGGGCAAAAGGCTTAAGATATTTTGATTAATTTGCAGTCACCTTTTGTTGTGTTGTCTTGCTTTTGATTGTCTTTTTCGACAATTAATTGTTATGCGATTTTAATGCCACTTTGTTATAATAAAAGCCCAAAGGTGTCTCTTACATAAACCCCTTTTCAGTATAAATATATATGTATATATTGTTTAGCGCTATATAAATTGGTTTATATATAAGTTAATCACATGTTTGCATTGCGCACTTAACAGTTTTGCTGCGTTTTGGAATTTTGCCTTTTGTTTGCATTTTTTTATTTTAACGTTAATTTTATTTTTGTTGCTTTTCGCAAAAATAACACAACGAAAACCAAAAAAAAGAAAACTTTCTCCTTGGCTTGTCGTGCAAACTTGACGCACAAAAAGCAACAGCAAAAACGAAAAAAAGTGAAAAAATATAAAAAAAAAGAAATGTACAACAAGCAGATGATTTACAGCATAAATAATGAAATGGTCATTGTTGGCTTGAGTTATTTGCAGAAGACACAACACAACAACAGCAACAGCAACAAGTGTCGAGACAGGAAATTGAACTTTGTTAGAAAACCGCACGAAATAATTGCTCGAGACTTACAAGTATTCATATAAATAAACAAGTACTCACATATGTTAGTACTAATATATATTTTTTATGTATGTCAGCTGAGCGACAGATAAGATCCAAGCGAGACACGCTCTAGTTTAAGTGCCAATCAATCACGTTTTATATGTTCTTATCAACTCGCAGTAAAAACAAATAAATAAATAGAAAAACGCGCGCGTTTTCTGGGCGCGACTTTTCAAGTCGGTTCCTGACCACAGACAGCAACAATTCTTTTTTTTTTTTGTCTCCGCTGCTTATGTAAACACAACAAAAACTAAGGCAATTTTTAAAATGCGATAAACAATTGAAAGCAACCACAACAATAAAAGTGCGTGCTTTGAAAAAAGGTTTAAAAGTCGACGAAAAAAAAGTGAAAAGTTTGTAATGTGCATAATTATTTTGAGTGGAAACTTTGCTGCGTAACTTTTGGTCTCCCCTAAAAGCGACTTCGCAAAGTTCGTGTCCAAATGCAGTTTTAAATATATATTACTGTAGTTGTTGTGAGATGTTTTTGTCTAAAATAACAAATGTTTAACAATTCGCAAACAAAACCGCGATATCGAAAAAGAAATTCAAATGCAAATCTTTGTTGAACAAGTTTTGTGAAAGCGTCTCTCTCTCTATCGGCCATGTCTATATATGAGCATGTATTTATTTGTTGTTAACTCGCCAGCGCAAAATCAGTTAATATATGTAACTACCATTCAATACGTATGCCGGTGGCAGTTGCAGTTGCCCATCGATGCATCAATTGAAGCCAACTCCTTCTCTTCAGTAGGCAGCAGCAGCGAAAACGAGTTTTTCTCATTGCAAATTTGCAGTTTGCGGCGCATTGACAATTTCTTTTGGAAAACCACACACGCCTTTTCCAGCACGTCTTTTTTCAATGGAATTTTCCTCATTGTGTCTGCAGTTGCAGTTGTTGCCCCCGCCTCGACTGCGCTGCCGCTACTTGCAACGCTTCATTCATAATCAATTACGCGCACGAGTTGAATTACTTTGGTTACGTTGGGTTGATCTGAAGGCCCCGAGAGGTCAAACTATCAGCGACCTTAACTTTGCAGCCGGGAAAACTTGACTGCGATGGTGGCAAACTGAATTTACAAATAGCTCTTTGACTAAATTGTAAGCAACTCTTTGCCTCGACTTTGATTAAATTAATAATCATAATTTTCAACGATCAATATTTCTTCCGTTATAAACCCTATCTTACATTCAAAATAGTTTCGCATTTTTCCTTAATTTGAAATAACCAAAATTTTGACTGTGGAAAAAGAAAAGTTAGAATCTAAAAATCTCTCTGTTATTAATTATATATTTTCGACTATATAAAAATCAATGATCATCATAATTTTAATTATAAATAAATGAAAATCATCATAATATTTAAAAACAAGTTCTTATCTTTTCATGTCTTTTTTTAACCCCAATATTACTTTGGTTTATTTAATTATTCAACGCACAAAAAAGCAACCAAATTATGTTTATGTTCATTTCGCATTTCGCATTTTTGTTTTGGCCGAAAATATTAAATGACATAAACAGTTTCGCTCATTTCCGTTGACAGGTTCTCAATTTTTTCTTTGCTGTTTTTTATTTTTATTTATTTTTTTTTGCTGTGTGCGCGTCACTTACAAAGGCTTTTGGGAAAGTTTTTTTTATTTGCGAATTTCTTAAGCAAAATTCGTGTTTAATTAAATATAAACAAAAACAACATAACTTACCTGCTGGGTGTTTATGCAAACCGGCAAAAAGAAGAAAGAATTTCACAGCGTCAGCGCAAGTGACACAGAAATTATCCAAGAAATTCTAGACGTGCTGCGCTAGTATTGGTGTGTGCGTGTGTGTGTGTTTGGGTGTAATGCGAATCCGGCTGTTGTGTTTAATGGAATTGCAGTGGATGAAACGATGAAGCTGAAAAGCTTTTAGAACTTTTCGCTGGCTTCCATGAACTTTGCACAAAAGTTGGCCAACAAGTTGTTGTTGTTGTTGTATTGAACACGCTCTCAGATTGCGTTTAGCGCTCGTTAGTTTAACTCGTTTCGAAAAAGGCTTTAGCGCTATTCCTCTGCTGCTGCGGTTGTTGTTGTTGTTGGTGTAGTTTACACGACGCGGTTGCTGCGCTGCTGCTGCGGTTTTGGGTGACTGACAGCGACTGCGACTGCACTGCGACAGAGCGAGAGGGCGGACGGGGGACTTGCGGTAAAATCGTTGGTCGGTATCGTTTACAATGCGTTTTAAGTCAACGTTTTTTTTTTCTCGCTAAAAAAACAACTATTGTTGGGGCCGGTTTTTGTTTAGTTAGAATTCTGTGTAAACAAATTCATCTGCATCACTTGCACATATTCTTATTATTTTGTTTTGTTATTATTTACTCGTTAATTGGTTTCGTAGTTATTTAGCTTTTCTTGTCGATTTTGTGTTTGTTTTGTGTTTTTGTCGTTTAGAAAGTGGGTTAAATTAAATAGCGCGTCTTTCGCGGCTACGCTTTATGCAAATTATTTCTCGCGTTTGATTCACATCGATTCACATGTACATGTGTGGCTTGTTTAGATCTGTGATTTATCTTGATTTCTTGCAAATATCAACTTCATTCAACTTTGTAATCAAGCGTTGCTTCTCTATCATTATCTATCTCTTTCTCACTTCTTGAAGTTCGCAACTGAGTTAAATACAACTTGACTTTCCGCTTAAGACGTTCGCACTTCTTCGCGACTCACTCGCAACTGAATGGAAGCTCAGACGACAACGAAGACGATCGTCGTGACTTCGGCTGCGAGAAACGAACGAACGAAAGATCTAAGCTGCAGAAGTGGCTTCGTGCAGACGTTCGATGTTGTTGTTGTTGCTTTTCGTACGCACGCAGGTGAAAGAGAGGCGTCAAAATGAACAAATGAATCAAAAGCTGAGAGTTATACTTTCAGTTATAAAAAATTAACCGCTTTCTTATTAGCATGCATATACACAGTAAAAATTTATTGAAATAACAAAACACTCTTTGAAATACTTTACACTTTATCAATTTTTAACTTTTGCCGGTGCGCGAGAAAACGGAAACGTAGAGCGAAAACAAACGGTAAACCGCGGAGTGATCGTTGCATTTGATTAATTCGGTGTGACCAAGGCACGCCTCCAATAAAATACTAAATGAATAACAGCATCGCGCGGGGTGGCAACCTTCAACCAAATAAAATATAATATCACAAAACATACAACAAAAAAGTTAAATTTTCTTGAATTTTATTGCATTTTTCAAAACAGTTGAAATGGTTTGTAACTGCCAAAATCGATAGCAGTCACATCAGTGTTGGTAAATGAACTGCTGATTCACGCTGATGAACAACTGTGCTAAAACTCAATGTGGCCGCTTCTGGCATTATACGCATACAGTTTTCGGTATATTTTAAAATTCCGCTTGCGGTCACATCTGGTGTACCAGAGACGAAAGAAATTTTATACAAAAAGTTTTCGAACTGAATTTCTGCTGACGCGCAAACAATTCCGTACAAAAAATATGCTTAATTCAAGTGCAAACTAATCCGATAAAAGTGTTACCTGCAACTGAAATTAAGTAGGCAAAACAGCACTTGTTCAATTCATTTTGTTAACTTTCAAACTGTTTGCAGTTGTAGAAAATGACTGAAATAAAGGAAATGGTTGTGATTGTCAAATGGAGCGGCAAAGAGTATCCGCTGACCGACCTCACCGACCAGGACACCGTCGAGGTGCTGCGTCACGAAATCTTTCGCAAAACACAAGTGCGTCCGGAACGCCAGAAGCTCTTGAATCTGAAGCACAAAGGTGAGATTGCTGGAACTTCCATGATGGTCATGGAATGTTGTTAATTGAGTTATTCCAGGCAAACCCGCTGCAGATAATGTGAAGCTGTGCCACCTGGAGATGAAGCCCAACTTCAAGCTGATGATGGTGGGCTCGACGGAGGCGGACATCGAAGACGCCTGCAGCCTACCCGAGGACATTGGCGAGGTGATCGACGACTTCGACGATGCCGAGGAGCGCGAGGAGTCCGTGGAGAACTCAGCAGTGTATCTGGCCAAGGTCCAGCGGCGGGTGCGCGACTACAAGATCGCCGAGCTGTCTCCGGCACGCGAGGGAAAGCATCTGCTGGTGCTGGACATCGATTACACACTCTTCGACCATCGCTCGCCCGCCGAGCAGGGCACGGAGCTAATGCGTCCTTACCTCCACGAGTTCCTGGCCTCCGCCTATGAGCATTACGATATCGTCATCTGGTCGGCGACCAGCATGCGCTGGATCGAGGAGAAGATGCGTCTGCTGGGCGTGGCGAGCAACGAGAAGTACAAGATCATGTTCTACCTGGACTCGAATGCAATGATCTCAGTGCATGTGCCGGAGCGTGGCGTGGTGGACGTGAAGCCGCTGGGCGTCATCTGGGGACTGTACAAACAGTATAGCTCTAAGAATACGATCATGTTCGATGATATTCGCCGCAATTTCATGATGAACCCGAAGTCGGGTCTCAAGATTCGTCCATTTCGTCAGGCGCACTTGAATCGCAACACTGACAAGGAGCTGCTGAAGCTGTCCACGTATCTGCGCCAGATTGCGCTCTACTGCAAAGACTTCAACCAGCTAAACCATCGCAAGTGGGAGCACTACGATCCCAAGAAGAACTCTTAACCTGTCACTCAATTTACCTTTTGTAAGATTCGCTTAATTTTATGCAATTAAAATGTATTTTTTAACGCTTGTAAGTTGTACTATGCTATGTTCGTTTCTAGAGCGTGTAGCCGCCCTGATCCGCCCAGTGAACGCGTCTAGCCTCCAGATACTCCTCGTGTAGTCGCCGTCGCTCCTCCTCCAGCTTGGCCAGGCGTCGATAGCGCTGCAACACCATGCCGCAGCCGAAGAGCAGCGCCACCTGACAGATCAGCCAGAGTATGAAGAGCGCGATGAGCAGACTCTGATTGATGCAGATGTTGTCCAGATGCAGCTGATCATCGATACCCGCGATGAGCAGCACTCCACGCTCCCCATACAAAAAGCTATTGCTGTTCGCCTGATCCGGGCCGTGCACTCGCAGATTATAGTTCAGCGGCAGCTCGACTTGGGCTTCAGTTGTATTCCTCGGCACATCCATCACCGTCGATATGTAGACGGGATTTTGTACTCTCAATTCATCCAACTGCCGCTTGCGCCGCTGCCAATGCTTCGGCGTCAGATTCATGCAGTTGGCAGGCGGACAGCGTTCCACACAGAAGCGTATCTTCACATCGAAGTTCACGTTCGCCGTGCCCGAGAACTTAAAGGCATGGAAACGCGCCCGCAGCATCGACTTTGACTGGCTGCGAACGCGTTCCAGAGCAGGGAAGACACTCGCATCTGTGGGACAGCCGCGTTCGTCGATGAGCAGCACGTAGTTGTGATTATCTTGCGATTTGGCCACCAGCGACGTGGCTCTGAAGTCGGGCAGCGGCGCCAGCTGCAGCTCCAGTTGCTCCTCGCCGTATTCGGCAACGATTTGCAGCTCCAGATTCTGGCCAATGCGCACATCGTTGGTTTCGTGCTCATGCGAGAGATCGACAATCTGCAGCGTGATCTTTGGATGCGGCTGCGGGCCATGGCTGCTGTTGTAGTGCACCACGCCCTCCTGCGGCAGCATGCTGAGGAAGGGGAGTGGCATTAGTAGAGCATTTGGATGGATCCAAATTAATAATTATTATTTTCTTTTAAAAAAATGACACTTTGCGAATCGGATTGGAACAACATGTACTTTCGTTAATGATTTCGATTGCAACTGCAACTGGTTCGTGTCCGTGCTAAATATTGGCTGCAGTAAATGGTTTGTGACCTTGTGACTGCTTTTACGATAATAAACAAATATATGTTAACTATATACAATTCATATAATTTAATTATTATTAAATTGTATTTTATTTAACCTTATTTTTAAAAACTCTTTTTTAAAAATTCTGTGATAATGTTTTCGCTGTATGGTATAGTAACTTTTATAGATTACTTACTGCTCGGCGTATTCCAGCGAGGATTCGAGCGCAATGGCGCTGGGCACCTGCTCCGAGGCATCGGCGCTGCTGTCGCGACCCATTGCAGACGTGGCGTTGTTGAGGATGCAGCCCACCTTGATGAGACGATCGCCCTGCGTCTGCACATTTGGATTGTGCTGCACGACCACCAAGGCAGAGATGAAGGTTCTGCAAAGCATTTTAATTATTAAACTAGTCGGTTAAAGTGCTGATCAACTCACCTGTGATATGCTTGCGTCATTTCGTAGGCACGCAGCACGCCACAGCGATTCTCCTTGGTCTCGCTGCCGATTTCGAGGCGCAGCAGCAAACTGTCGTTGCCCGATCCCCTCACCTGGCAATCCGTCGAGTGCATGCTGGCGTACATCTTGCCCGTGAATGCATCCTTGGGTTTGTAGCGAATGCTCATCTCGTCACGCGTGCAAAAGACCTGCACTGTGAAAAGGATTAGAGGAGCGTTTATAAAGTACCCCCAGTTTGAATCGCAGTTGAATAACAAAACTATGACAAAGAAATTTTAAAAATAACATTCTTCCGCTGACTGTTAAATGCATAGTAACATCGCATTCGCGACAATTTATTAATACACAAATTTCAAAGCAGTTTATGCGCCATCTATTGATTTATAAATGCACTAAATGCAATCTGCACCTGCAACAGGTTTGTGTCCATGCTAAATGTTGGCTGAAGTATATGCAATGGTTTATGACCTTCTGTCTTCTCATACTAATTTTAAATTAATTATTTAAAATAATTAGAATAGCTATTTGTTTATTGCACGATTAAAAGTCGGTAAAAATTGCAGACTCATAGCTTTTAGCGTACGGACTGTGCGTTGACAGTTCAGTCAGAAGGTTACTCAGAATATAGAATAAAGTGGTCTAAGTTAGCTCACCGTCCAGGCACTTGACGCGTCGCATGTATACGGAATTGTCGCGCAGCTTGAGGCTGCGTGGCCCCAGCGAAATGATGTCCTCGGAGTGCAGCAGACACTCGGAGCGCGTCAGCTGATCCAGATAGTAGAAGGAGATGCCCTGGCAGTAGAACTTGGACTCGTGTGTGCAAAGCGACTGACACTGAAAAAGGGTCATCAATCATGAATCGATTAGCATCGTTTGACTGCTCAACCGCAACAAGCAGCAACAACAAGCGGCAACACACCTCTTTCTGGGTTAGGCCCAAATATTTGGCTTCCGCGTAGATGAAACTGCTGTTGGCATACAATTCATACGAGCAATTGTCGTTCTCGGCGGGTCGCTCGTAGCACTGGTTCTCCATGTATTCCTCATCGTAGGGCGCCGCCCGGAATGCGTCCGGTTGTATGGACTTGTCCTTGTCGCTCAGCGTGCAACGGCCGTAGGTGGCATGTGGCACGCTGCTTGGCTCGTTGCGAAACCTGAAATGTTTGAGAGAAATGTGCGTTTGTCATTTGATTTATGACTTCACTGGGACTGCGATTGCGACTGCGACTTCGAGTGATATCATTATCAGCATCGGCTGGAAAGCATTTCCAGCTCACAGCATTAAATATGCATAAATAAACAATGGCAATTAATTTGTTGGGAGTCGAACTGTCAATTACCGCTCACGATTGTTGCGATACGAGGGCGCAAACGAGGCGGAGAGGCAGCGGAACTGCGTTTCAAAGAAACATCTCTCGGCGCACTCACGACGCGTGACCAGCGTCGAAACGGTCTTTCTGCCATGGAACACCAGACTGTTGCCCGGAATTTTGGTCAGCGCCCAGAGGCGACCTTTGCACGCTTCGGGAACTACAGAAGAATCAAGGTTAGTCCGCGTTCTGCAGAAACTCCTCCCACTCACCATGCAGACAAGTCTTTTCGTAGAACATGGCCTCGCCGTCGGCTATCAATGGCAGCTCATCCGCGATGGGCAGATAGCGAGAGTTGCGCTCGAAGTACGAGTAGCCGTAGCATTCATCCGTGTCCAGCAGATGCACATACGCAATGCAGTCCGGATCCTCGTTGCAGCTGCGCCAACAGATCTGGCTAGCCGGGGGCTCATTGGATGACGCTGCATAGTCGCCACTGCGTCGATCGCGATCCTTAAAGTTGTTGGCGGTGGGCGTGGCATAGATCAGATTGC
Organism: Drosophila ustulata; assembly: GCA_035047365.1. NCBI lineage: Eukaryota > Metazoa > Arthropoda > Insecta > Diptera > Drosophilidae > Drosophila > Drosophila ustulata. The sequence goes on from JAWNPT010000094.1 coordinate 29,333,435, forward strand.
GTTCACTCAGATATTCTAGAGGGGGTCGGAATCCCACGATCTTCTGTAGCTGCAGCTGATGCAGCGGACACTTGAGCAGCAGAGCATCTGCGAGATTGAGAATGATTGACGCATGACTGAGAAGCAAATGCATTCCATAAATTGTTTCCATATACAGTATAGTATAGTATGTGCATAGCTGTGATCTGAGCAATACCTCGATTGGCGCATATTGATTTCAATGCGAGAACTGAGCGAAAAATACACAAATTGTGCAGCTTGCAAATAATATTGTTTAGCCAAGCGAATAATACGCGACTTCTATGCATAGCTGAGCAATTAGACAGCTATTTAGTTAGGTATACTTAGAAAGATGATCATATGCGATCACATATAGTATAGAAAGCTGCGGGAAATTCCTCAATCTATTGCTAAAGTATTTACTAAAATAAGCGAATTTTGTAATAGACTGATTGAGCGATTAACATATATGTAGTTATATAGATATTAGTTATATAAAATTAAAAAAATAAATACGTAAACTATAGATATATGGCAACAAGATTCAAGTTGATGATCAATAGATTCATGCGAAAGATTTCTGTAGCCAGAAAAAGATAAAATAGATGTAGAAATATATAAATAGTTAGATAAATTGACAAATAAATTAATTTATAAGCAGCGAAAATTACACAAAACATATTTGCGGATTTACGTATTCTTTTATCAGATGCCGATACTGAAATCCCCTTTAGGGAAACTGTAAAAACTATAATTGAACAATTAAATCAAGTGCGAATACTTCCTTCTCTCCCAAGTTATGTAATCTGCTAGACAATAGATATCAGCTGGGCGCTTAGACATGCTCTCGTAGCGACTTAAAGATCGCCCTCTCTATCTATAGTCTAATATCTCTCTCCCTTATACATTCCGCTTTGTCTAGCACGCTGTTGTAAATTGATCTGTGTCGTTTTGACTTTGGCTCACAAAAACATTGCCATACAATGCAAATTACAAGTGCAAAAATGATTTATTAAATGTGCGAGGCTAGTATGATTGACTATGAAATACCCTGTAATACAACCTGAGACTGAATGATAATTAATATGCATTACAATTAAATTTACAATAGCTGAACTTATTTCGATCCTTTTGAAAGGAGTGAAACTAGCTGTTAAGCTGCGAACGCTAGATGGCGCCAGTGCTGCATTTGATCCCCGTAAGGGAACAAATAAGGGAAATTTTATTTCGAGCAATTAGAATTTAAATTGAATATCAGTAGTTGCAGTTTTGTTTATTGTAAACAGAAATACATATAATATATAGAAACTAATTTCTACTGCTGCCTGTTTATTTTTAAACGCAAAGTTGTACTAAATTTTGTAAGTTATTGTCTTTAGGGTATGCTAAATGATTTAATGTCGGCTGTGCCTCAACTAACTAAAGCAATTGGGTGACCTCAAGTCACTCATTACACTGTCTGTAATTAAACTCGTCTGTGTTTTGACTGCTCAACATGGGAAACAATCTTCAAACAGTTTCTCCCACACCTCAGCCAGCCTTGTCCTCCGTCTACAGGGTATTCAAACATACCCTGTGTGTCTGAGTGTGCATCCGATATTAGAGCTAATTAGTTAAGCACACAACAAAAGTGATATGCAGAGGCGAGTGGAAGTTGGGAATGTATTGGGGATGTCAAATACGAGGACATGACGGGCAGAAGTTGGCCAATAGCCAATGGCCATGACGTTGCTTACCATTTGCATTTTGTTGCAGCAACAATAATATTATTGTGAATATTAAATTGCACAGGCATTGCGATTGCGTTGTTGATTCTGATTTCGGCATTTCGTATTTTGTATTTCGTATTTTGTATTGTAGTTTCTGCTCTGCTCTTCCTCCCTTTTGTTCGATACGCCTTTTGTTTTAGTCGAGCGTTGTTATTATTGTTATTGCATTGCAAATTGTTATTGTAATTGATTTTGGACCAAATTGATATGCAGTCCCGTTAGGACGTGTTTTGTTTATTTTCCCTTTTCCCCACTTGCCGCCCTGCACTATATTCCGTATATTTTGCGGCCCACTTTAACACTTTCAATTTCAAATTCAATCTCAATTCGAGTTTTGTTGTGCAGTGGGAATTGCCCGAAAATTCGGCCATTTACATAAATATGCAGGTCGAATTCTAGTTGGCTTGTCAATTAGCCCAATTAAATTTAATGCCGCTCACACCTTTTATCACTTTTATTTATTACACCACTTTCAATTAACCAAGCTGCACTTTACACGCGGCTTTTATCGCAAACACGTCCGACAAGCGCGACTTTCGACTTGCAAATAGCTGAAGCTCCAACTGCCGCTGAGGCTGAGGCTGAGACTAACGCTGAGGTCGCGTCAGGTAAAAACACAAACACACACAGAGCTACCTGAGCTGATATGCAGTCGCAGCTGAAGCTGACGTCGATCGAGCGTCGACGACGCGGCTAACCGAGCGTATGAGAAATTTCATGTCAACGTCGCCGGCTCACTAGATGATTAGATCGCAGCTGGGGTGTAACTGCAAGGGAGAGAACGAGAGAGACAGAGAGAGAGAAGCAACTGAATTACAATGTGCAATAAACAAAACTATTTAACGCACATGCCATTGAGCGCGGGTGGCAGCCAAGAGGGGCGTGGCATGCGTAGTTGGTTCAGACTTACATCTGTATCTATAACCATAACTCTGGGCATCGGCAGCGGCATCTAGCGAAGCATTAAGCGCACTTTCCGCGCGTCTTTCGCCTGTTTGCGCAGTTGTTGTTTATATTGTTGTTGCTTCTATGGTTGTTGCTGTTGTTGTTGTATTCAATGGCACTTTTAACAGTTCAGTGGTTTTTGGCCGTTGACAACTTTTGCTGGTTTGTTGTTTGTGCCATGACAAATGCTCAATTCACAGTTGTTGCCTCAGCTTTGTTACAGTTGCAACATTAATATATGCATGTATTTGTGTGCTCTGCACAACAATTGATTCTTTACACACTGGGCGTATGCGCAATTTTGTACATGCTTAATTTGCTGTTGATTTCTAATTAGCCGCAGTGGCAGCAATTAATTAGCAATGCGGTCTGCGGGAGCAGGACAAAAATAAAGAGCGAGAGAGAGCGTTCTCCACCCTTTGACATAATTATGTTGTAATGTGCGTGACCTTTTGCGGTTACACATTTTGGAATTTTATTTATTGGCTTTACTTATTGGCAAGTTGGTCAAGGTCGTCGGCAGATGTCGCGCTGAGACGCCGCCCAGCTGTCTTGCTTGAGCGCTTCGAGTTGACATTAGCGAGCAACATGTCGTATGCGTAATTTACGCAGGAACACAACTCAAACATGCAATTGCTCAATTTGGCCTGGACAGCAACTGGACGGTGAAGTATAGTATATAGTTTGTGTGTGCGGCAATTACAATTACACAGACGAGTATATTAAATCGAATTATCAATTAATTAGTTTGGCCATTAGTCGCTGCTCAACCATTTATTGCTCTTGCTCTTGCTGTTGCTGTTGCCGTGTCAAGCGAATGTCTTTGAATTAACAAAATAATCCAAGCTATCAGCAAGTCAATAAATAACTGTTATCATTTAGAAGTTGCGCTGTTCTGTTTGTTTTATCTATCGCACATAATATTTATTTGATTTAGGTGCAGACATTGCCTATATAGGTAATTAGCACGCATTGCAAATAAATTAGGCAACGGAAATAATAATTGCAAATATTTTTAATGCATTTTATGGGCACAACTGAAATATGGTTATTAGAGTGCGTAATTTAAAGCAACTGCGAAACTTCTAATTCTTGCGAGAGCAATAAAATGCAATTTTAATTAAACAAACAAATGTCTGATTCAGCTAAAAGCAAAAACAGATTTTGCTAATTAATGTTCTCAGTACAGTGATTGTTAAATTCTTGTTCCAAATTCCCTTTGATTATTTAAATTAAAGAATGAATAGAAGTGACTTTTGAACCTCTTTTGTTGACACTTTATCGAGGATGTTCACTATAGCCAGACACGTCGGCATATCCTTTAGTTAATCCAAGATTTAAAGAGAGTTTAAATTACTTTATTACTCTATTACGCTCTTCTGCATAAATGCGAATATTACCAAAGTGTTTCCACTTAGTCGCAACTTTCTTGGCTGGCATTGAATTTATTCCAGAATATTTTGTGAATTGTGCTTAGCTTGCCAACGTTCTAAGTGCGCAATTTAAATAAATTTGCAATAATTTCATAAACTGCCAACAATTTGGTCAAAGTTTAAATAGATACCATTCGTATACTTAATATTTTACGACTAGTGCTTATCCAGACATAAAGTTGCAAGCTCTTCGTTTGCATTGTATTGCATTGTGTGTTGACCTCATTTAATCAGCAATTTGCATTAAATACTCTCTCCAGCAGAAGCTGAGTTTTTACCTTTCGCTTTTGCTGTTGGTTTTCACTGCTGTTCTGATTGTCGCGTTGCGTATACGTAATAATTCATAAGCCAGGCAACCCAGGCACTCGCTGCATGCAAGGGCACTATTATAATTGCATGTTGCCGAGCCAAATAAAACAATTGCAGGTCGACACAACAAACACACACGCTGAACACTGAACCCCTGGGCTCAAGCCAAAAAGGGTCAAGCCAAACACATTTGCGAACGAGCGTGCAAATACTGTATAAACTATATAACTATAAAAAGTGCAACAATAACAATAAAAAAAGCAGTCAAGAATGTGACTTTAAAATTTGTGTAGTGTGTAGTTCGGCAGCAGCGTGTGGCAGCCATAAACAACAAAAGGCCGCGGCCAGTTGCAAGTTTATTTTCAGCACATGCCCCGCGATCCACAGAGTTTTGCATTTCACCTTGAACTATAAAAGCCACGCCAAGTGTTAGAGTGTGTGTTGTGTGTGTGTCAGTTTGAAAGAGCGACAACGTCGCCGAGTGACGCCTGAATGACGCATGAAAAACAAAAGTTGCAAACTTGCACAGCAGCAGCAACAACACAACAATAATTATGCATGTATGAGTGTAAGCTGCGTGTGTGTGTGTGTGTGTAAAATTAACCTGCGTCGCATACACATGACACAAAAGTCTGCCTAATTAAAAATGCCAAAAAGTCAGGCAAACGGGGGCGACTGGCGACTTAAGTGGGGTCAGACAGCAGCAACAATGAGACACTGACACTCACACTCACACAAACACACGCACACACACAGACACAGACGCAGCGGCACATCTGTGTGACATGTCAGACAGAGCGACAGGCAGGCAGGCAGGAAGGAAGGAAGCGGGCGGGGGCGGCAGCACAATAAAGCAGCAGCTAAAGTTGCGCTTCAATGCTTCAACGAAGACAGCAGCACCCACAATGACAGCAGCAGCAGCAGCAACAGCAGCTGTCTCAGCCAGGCGTTGCATGCAGCTTGTCACATTGTTTAAATCACTGAATTATGCAAATAGCCACGCACATATCATTCTCTCTCTCGCTCTGTTGCAGCTGCTATTAGCAACAATAACAACTTGCTACTTAACACCACACACACACACTCGCACACAGACATGCGAAAATAATCAGACAACACTCAGTTTGAGTGACTAAATGACTAACTAAAAGTTGCACATGTCCAAGCCAAAGCCACAGACTGCAAATGTGTGAGTGTGTGTGTGTTTGTGTGTGTGACTTGTCCATGTGTGTGTGCTTGACATATGCTTAATTGTCTATCGTTTGCTGCTTGTTGCTGCCACAACTTCCGTTTTGTCGAGCTTGCCAAAAGTTGCCGCCGCCAGTTGCACCCTTGGCGCTACTAACACTAACAGCCGACCATGCCCACTTGCCCACTTGGCCCCTCGCCCCTTGCCACTCCCCTTCACTCTCCACCAGCGTGTGAACTGTGAATGAAACGAGGCGACTTTATCGCTGCCTGCGCTGTAATTGTTTTGTGCGCCTGTTGCTGTTGACTGTTTATTTGTTGTCTTCTGTGTGCTGTTGTTGTTGTTGTTGGTGGGTGCTCGCATAAAATTAGCGCTGCAAAATTTATTATCAGCTCTGCACATTCTTGGCTAGTTTGGGACTCCGTTTAAATGTCACAAGTCGCCGCGATTTATTTAACGCGCATCTGCAAAAAAGTGAGAACAACTACAGATTTAATTCACTTGTGTTCTTCGTTTCCAAATAAAAACACCGCGTTTTAAATTGCATTAAATTATATTTATTGATTTCATCGCTTTGTATATATGTAAATAAAACAGACATATTTAATATATACGTAATTTAAACAAAGTCTAAAGCGTTTTCACTGTATTTGTTTATGTTCTTAATCGATTTACGCTCGCATTATTATTCCAAAACCAGTGTAAACAAATCCATATAAATGAAAAAGTCAATCAAATCTCTTATGAAATTTATTAAAATGCATTTATACGTATTTACTTTTGTTGTTAATCGAATAAAATTGTTAAAAAACCGTTTCGTACTATTGAATATGTTTTCGTTTTTTTTTTGTTTTTAAGCCGGAGAATGCACAAAAATGAAATCAAAGTGGAGTATGGAGAATACATATAACAGACCTCTTCTCATCATCAACAACAACTTTCGTCTAATTTCCAACTATGCCAAAGCTATGGCGAAAGTTTTCGTTTCAATGCGGTCTGCATTTATTGTTTGTTTGAAATTTGAGTGCCAAGAGTGGATTGATTGATTGAGTGATGGATGGATGGGAGAGGGGGTTCTGAAGATCCTTAAGTTTTGGCTCACTAGAATTAATGCAATTCGCTTAATACACAAGTACATAAATACATACATAAATACAATCGTGATCATAGTATATAGTCAGTTTATAGAGTGTACACCACGCGTCAATTATTTAAATGCAGCCAAAAAAAAACACAAGTTTTTATAATAGTTATGATGATGATCATTTAACGCAGTCGAAACTATTCCTCAGAACTAAACATACTTTTAGGATCCGTTGAGTATTTCGAACTGCTCCCAGAAGAATGCTGCATAATTTTAAATTTAAATTTGCATTCGGAACAGTTTCGACTTTATTTGCGCAACAATTAAAAAGTTATTCAAACCAAATTCGTTTGAATCTCGTTTGCCAGGCGCATTGCAATTGCAGCTTTGCATTTTGCATTCTATACTAATTACTTCAATTTTCTAGTTAATAATTATTGCAAGCAATTGTGGGGGAAAAAAGTGATTCGGATAAACAAGCGAAATGAATGAATGCACTCTATAATATTATGTTGGTATGAAATGCGCGTGGAATGCGAATTGAAGTTGATTTTCCATTTCGGCTGCCACTTAATTATGCCACTTATATACTTACATACAGTTTAAACATATTATATATATTTTATATTTATTTACTTTTATATATACGTAATATATATATATATATATACTATAGATGTATATTGTGTATATACTCGTACGTATGCATAAGCATTTTCCTCTTACGTTTATATCGTATATTATATTATTTAAATGATTCATGTGGAAATTTGTAGATCTCATTGCGGTGTGCCTGGTTGCAAGTTATGTTAAATGTATGTATATTTTAGCAAATTCATGTTTCATTTTCATTTTCGTTTTCGTTTTCATTTCTGTCTGATTGGCAATTTCCAATTGCCCAAATGCAAATGTGTCGAGTGTTTGTGAGTTCATTGGATAGTTGTGAAGCAATCGCTTGGCTATCGTCGAGTGGCAGGTGCTAAATGGAAGTCGGAACATTCTCTATTAAATGAAAGCAGTGCCTACTCATAATTCGTAATTATGTGGTATATGTTCGCCTAACACTAGGAATCTCTAAAGAATGCTGACATATATATATGTAGTTCGCTCTCACTATTTATCTGGTATTATGCAGTACGCTAAGTAACTCTAAATGGAAGTGCAACTAATTATGAGTGTTTTCATTCCGTTCTTAGTCGCATCTTTGCTCGAAGCGAACACAAAATTTTGCTAGCTTGTTTTTGGTTTTTAGTGTTTGTTTTTTATGTTTTGTTCGTTTTCCCCATCATCTGTTCTTGTTCTGTCTGCCTTCAATTTTCATTATCATCGTTTTTATTTTCAAAACCTATCACATAAATTTATATGTATTTTTTTGGGCGGAATTCTTAGCGTGTGTGTGTTTGGCTTTGTTTTGATTTGGGTTTCGAGCAGATATAGACACAGGGGATAGAGATAGAAATAGAAAGAGAGTTAGATAGAAAAAGAGAAGGAAACATTTCGAATGTGTGTACAGTAATCTCTTTAAAAGCTAACAGACGGATTCGCGTGCATTAACAAAAGCTGCGGCTAATTTCAATTACCGCCAAATACTCAGACACAGCCACAACAAACACATAACTTTTCTTTTGTCTAACTCAAACTAACTTAAAGGGTATTTATTATTCGCTGTGCTACAATTCTTTGCTTGAACAATGGGGGTGTGGAGGGAGGTCTGGGGTTTAACCTTATACAAGCTAATTTTAGCATTTGTTTAATACCAATGTTGCGTGCGATACGCCTTGAACTATGCAACGCCTATCAAACGATGATTTTTCATTATTCATTTTGTTTGCTATCAATTTGCGAGTGTTTTTCTTTGCTTTGCTTTGCTGCTAAGTATATGTTTTTTTTTGTTTTTGTCTTTGTTTTTATCGGTTTAGTTGTAGTTGTTGTTCTATGCGAAAACTCTTATATAACTACTGCACATTTATGTTCTTCTTGTTTTTTGGGATTTCTTTTCATTTTTAGTTTCTTTTCATAGTTATCATAATAATAATAATATTAATGTTGGTTTTTTTTTTTTTTGCTTTTGTTGTTGCTGAACGCTTACGCCTTAATGCTCGCTGATTAGATTTGTTGCCAGGGCAATCAATACTTATGCACGTCCCGACGTCGTCCTGGCGTCCCAGCGTCTAGCGTCCTGGCGTCCAGCGTGCTACGTGGACGTGGCTTTTAAAAGACCAACATCTGATCGGCGCTGCCCTCCGCACTGTCCTCGTCGTCGGCGCCCTCGTCCTCGTCGTCGGATGTCAGCGAGGCGGCATTGTTCACCACGGACTCTGCCAAATGGAATGTAAAATTAAATTTTCGTGCCTGCCACAAATATGCTGGCAAACAAATCGCAATCAACATAAACATAAACATAAGCATAACATAAATCTTAAATGAGTTGCTTTGCCTCGACTGGCTTCGCCACTAATCTTGGTTTGCATATTAAATGCGATAAAATTTACTGAGTTATGCACGGCGTATGCGTGATATTAATAGCAAAACTTAATTATGCTCATCAGCTTAGCATAAGTTAAATAACTGCACAAAGGTAGGCAACTAAACCATTGGCCATTGGCAATACGCAATTTGCCAGCTTTGACAGACCGCACGCCACAGTTGGATAGATTTGTGTCAAGTGTAGGAACACTACAAAACTGTTGTGTGTGCGTTGAGAACTGTTGTGTGAGAACAGTGCTGCCAGATTAGCTCGTTTTAGGCTAGTTTTAGCATATTTGCAAGTGCATTTTTGCAGCTACAAAACTGCTAGCTATTTTTAAATACATACAAGAAAATTATTTGTGATACAGCTGAATAGATTTGTGTCAAGTGTAGGAGAGCTATAGAGCTGTTCTGTGTGCGTTGAGAACGGTTGTGTGTGTGTTGAGAACAGTGTTGCCAGATTAGCTTATTTCAGGGTAGATCTATCATATTTAATAATGGAATAGTCTATAAGTGAGCAAGCAAATTATCATATCTAGGACTTGCTATAAAATTTAAATTCTTGCAATTACATTTGAGTATAGGTTGTTTTTAGCTTAGTTTAGTTATTTTTGTGTGCAGAATCTGGCAACACTGGTGTTGAGATCTGTTGTGTGTTGAGTACTCACCGCAGTTGGGCTTGCCGCGTGTGCGTGTGTTGGCGAATTCAACTCCATGCTTGTCCACACACCAACAGACACCCACCGAGTTGTGGCATTGTGTGGGCTTGTAGAATCCTTGTACATCGCAGTCGGGTGCGTAGGCGCCTAATTAGTTTATGCCGACAACGCCAACGCCAACAACAATGGCCGGTACAAAGTAGAAGGAGAACAATAACAATGCGCAATTTTAGTAAGTCTCTGCATAATTTGCTTCGCAACGTGTGGAGAGAAAGCGGCAAAAGCGAATTCTTTTTTTTTTTGGTTTTTGTGTTTTTGTTTTTTATTCTTGTTCTTGGTTTTTTCTGTTTTTGTTTTTCTATTGTTTTTCTCTGTTTTTTTCTGTACTTTTTTTTGGGTCGTGTGGAGAGAGAGAAAGAGAAAAAACCCAAAAGACAAAACGTATAAATGCAAAAAAGTAAATTATATAGTTAAAGTTCTTAATAGGGCAACAAAAAATGAAAGCAGGGAAAAGTTGTGTGTTGTTGTTAAAAGTGTTTAATTTGCTGGCTTAAAAAGTTGCGTTTGGCTAAAAGGTAAACGGCAGTAGACAAAGAGAGAGAATGAGACAGATAGCGTAGGAAGCGAGAACAAAATATGTGTCCCTTTTAACAGTTGCTGTGGCTACTTAAGTGTATGTGTGTGTGTGTGTGAGAGTGTGTGTGTGCAGGCGCTTAATTATAGTTTGAAATGGGTTAAACGCAGTGTAAAGAGTGTACATAAGTAAAGCAGCGAAAAGTTAAAAGAAAAGCGCAGACAGCGAGACAAAACAGAGAGAGTGAGTTAGAGACAACAAGAGAGAGAGAGAGATAGAGAGAAAGTGGGTGTGGGTGGGACCGGAAATGCGAAAGCAGAAAAGTAAAAGCAGATTACTCTGCAAGCTACTCGCTTTTGGTATTTTAGGTATTTTTGTGTGTTGCTGTCGTGTGGAATCAAAAACCGAATGCAACACAGCAACAACAACGCAATAGAATATACATACGAGTACATATGGGATATGTAAGTAAGTATTAAGTACTTAAGTACGAGTAGAGAGATATACAATATATATAGATATTAGTGTTATGTTAGCTAGAGAAATGTCCACCTGTACCTATCTCACCTGCAAAGTCGCCGGCGATTCTTCGGCGCACCGCGGCACACGGACGATCGGTCTTCTCGAAGCAGCGACACCATTCCCGTGTATTGATCGAGCTGTCCTGATCCAGGTCGCAGGTGTCAATGAACGGCTTGATGCAGCGCTCGTTCTGATCGTGCTCCAGATCGTACATCTCCTGAAGCGACAACAGCCCGTCGTTGTTCAGGTCCAGGTGGCCAAACATCCACTTCGCCTCGGTCTTGCAGGCGGGCGGGAAATGGGCCTTCGACTTCTGGCTGTGTTGACGACGCTTCTTGCTGTCGGCCATGATCACCGAGAACCAGTCCAGCAGACGGTTGCCAATCGCAGTCAACTGCTGCGGCTTGCACTCGGCCGACTTCGATGGATATCCTATATACAAATTAAAATATAAATAACTTATATTATTGTCAGTTGACAGTGCTTTCGACGTACCGTTGACGTTGTTGTTCTTGTTGTATTTCTGGGGCTGCTTCTCGACCACCTCGTTCTCATTGTAGTTTCGCATCTTGCGCTTCTCCTCCTGGTATTTGGCATCCTGCAAGAGAAACAGTGAGATATATGTATTAATTCTGGAAAAGTTTACAAATTTTAACTTTTTTTTTATTTTCTTTTCAGAACAAATGTTTAAATTTGTAGAAAAAATATTAGAAAATGTATCTTAAATAAAATGTATAAGAAGGAAGATGTTATTAAAAATAAATCAAGTATACGCAATTTTAAAAATCCACATAAAGTTAGAAAAACATTTTAATTTAATTTATTTCTTTGCTGTGAAGATTTAAATTGCATTTCCAGGAATGTGTCTCTGATTTCTCATTTATTTTTCCTTATTATTTTTAAAGTGCAGTGTGGCTACTTTGCCTTGTTGCTTCCTCTTTGTTCGTACCTTCTTATAAGCCGTGTACTTGAGGTACTTGTAGTGCTTGTTGTCATATTTGATCTCCTCGGGCGTGAACGTGTACTGGGCATTGATGTGATTGAAGTGACGATTGTTGTCCTCCTTGTCCTGCTTCCAAACAGACAACAGAGTTCAAAATTGAGCGTGTGTGTGAGTGTGTTTGTGTGTGTGTGTGTGGTTGGTCAGTGTCTACACTTACGTTCATGATGGTGTTGAAGTCATTGTTGTTGCTGCCCATCACGTTGCCGCTGCTCATCATGATGTTGTTGTTGCTGCTGTCCTTGTAGGCCTGCTGCTGCTGTTGCTGCAGCTGCTGCTGGTCGATGCTGAGCTTCTTGTTGTTGTACTTGCTGTTGTAGCCTCCACGCTCGCCAAGGCGCTGCAGCCGCTTGCCATCGGTATTTTCTGCGAAACGTGCAAAATGGGAAACGGCAAATGGAAAATGGCAAACGGGTGAAATGCTTGGAATGGAAATGGGGAGGCAAAATGGCCGCCATAAAATCGCTTGGCAAAGGCAAAACTTTTCGTATCCTGGCGCTGGCCACTGAGGCGTCATTTCTATTTTATGCATGCTTCTTGTTTTTGTTATTTTTCGCTTCGTATTCGTATTCGTTTTATGCTGGCAAGCCCAAAGCAACAACAGCAACAACAACAACAACAGTGCTTGCAATGCGCTTTCATCTGTGTAAATTTAAAATTAATGTGCTTAACATTGTTGTCGTTGTTTTATTATTGTTGTTGCTGCAGCTTGGCTGACTCGCTGAGTGCTTGCCTCATGCCCCAAGTCGCGTCTCCTGCAGCGAGCGTTGCATTGTGTGCTTTAGAACAATGGCGCTTCTTGTTCAAGGGATTATTCGTCAATTTAAAGTCGTGTTGTTAATTACCAAAATATCAACTAATTTATTTATTTATTTCTCTTAGAGATTCAAGAAGCTGTTATTCAATTTTTAAACTTGAACAACATCGAACCAAAAAACCAACAGACTTTAAAGCATTAACCTGCTGACCAATAATATTTTATTGCATACTTTCAGGCTTGCCATGCTCGCTTGCGGCGCTTTACAACACTGGCGGGCGCATGAAAATTTATTTCGATGACTGCTGCTCAATAGCCGCCGCCAGAACTAGCTGGCCATTTGCCAGCCTCAAGCTCATTATGCGGTTTGCTCCTCGGTTTCGGGCTGTCAACTCGCAACACAGATATATATATATGTATGTATATAGCTATGAGTATTTGGAACTTACCCTTGCAGGGACAGAATCCTTTGCAGGCAATCCTTATGGTTGTCGAATGTATGCAATTGTGATAATCCAATCTGCATAGTGATGAGTAGGTTCTGTTGTCGGCGCCGCAGAGGAACGTTGGCTTAGCCACGGGACACGGCTTGCAGTTGCTGTTGAGAGAAAGAAGCCAAATAAAGAGGGAAGTCGGAAAAATCAGTAAAGCGAACTCAGTGGGGGGAAATAAAATAAAATAAAAAAAAATTCAGCTAGAGCAAACAACAAATAGACGACATGCAAAATTAATTTTTATGCAAATGAAGTCTGGCATTTGTTGCACAGGTGAGAGCAGTTCCAGTTTCCAACTCTCCCCCCCGCCCCTGCTACGGCATCTTTTATTTAAATATTTATTTAATATGCCAAGCACGCACTCTCAGCAGCAGCAACGAGCGAGCGAGCTCCTGTCAGAGATCAGAAACAAATGAAGGCGTTGTGAAGGGAACGTCAGCTTTGTACATATCTTTATTTAATAATTTGTGCAAATATTTGAGCTGGCGGCTCTCGCAAAAAATCCAAATCCCGAGCACACGTGAAATACTCTATCTCAAAGCGAATAATAAATTGTAATTTGCCCTTTACAACATTCGTTATTTTAACACCTCCAATATGTGTGCACAAATATATATACTGTGCGGCATGCGGCATGTTCGCTATCGATTTATCTCTTTGGCACATTTAATAAAAAATGTATGGCGCACCGGAAACTCATATGCATTCCTTTTATGCATAAACAAAAAACAACGAATAAATAATTAATTCAATTAATTGCAGCACCCGCCTCGTCTGTTGGGCGCGTCGTATAGCCATTTATTAAAAAGGCTTTTGGGTAGCAGTTTTTTGCAAAGAATACCCAGTAAACGATAAAACAGAGGTTTGATTGTCTCTCTTTTATTTCATAAAAGGACATCTTTCAGTTGCGCATTCCCTTTGATATCAGACAATTTGAAACTTGTTTTTATTTTTATATGTAGGGCTTAATGATTTTTATTGGCCAACTGCGAGCAAGGAGCCAATTGACAGTGAAAGCATTTCATTTTCTCCCCACGAGTGTGTGTTGTCGGCATAATATTATTCAAAATATTCCCTAGGCCGTGCAAATTGAGCGTGTTTACTCAGTAAATTGGTTTTCTGTTTCCAGCTTTCAGTTTTCAGCTATCAGTCAGCAATTTACAGCGCACTTTTTGTTCAAATTGCTCGCAATTTGCTAATTGTTGGATTTACCAGCTTTAATTGCTGCCGTTTGCCGGTGCCATGTTTTAATATTAGTCTAAGCACACAAGATTAAAAGTAAAGTGAGTTGCAAAAGCTTCTGGACGGGGCAATACCTTGCAAACTATGATTCTATTTGTCGTCGAGGCATGAATTTCAAATAACAAAGTTTGAGAATCAAATGTTTTCCTAATGAATTAAAATATATGTTATATAGTATATATGTTTCTAGAAATTCTCTCACTTTAAATTGATTGTATTTTTTGGATAAATAAATAGCAAGGACAGGAATATTTTCTTAATGAATTATAAAAAGAATATATTATGTATGTTTCCAGTACTTCCATATTTATTGAATTTTGTATATGAATAAATAGCTTACTTCTAAGTGAATAAAAAAAGGATATATTCTTTTAATTATAAAGTTTTTTCGATGAGATCTGAATTTAATAAAATGTTAATGAATTAAAATACTATTTATATGCTTTTTAAATTTATCTAATATTAAATTTATTGAATTTTGTATATAACCCATTTCAGCACTGATTTTGCAGAAAAATATAAAAATAATAAATATTAATTAAACCAGACGTTATAATGTGAAAGGGTATTCCTTATATATCACATTGTTTATCAAACAAAGAAAAATTACAAAAGCTGAAACAAAATTGGGAACTTTGATTGCAATTGAGTTTCTTTTTGAATTAGGCACTTAAGCTTCGCTTCGGTGGCAACTTTGATCAATTAAATCCCCTTGTCAACTTATGCATAAGTGAATTTTATTTTTGTGAATTTCAAAAATGTTGCAACACCCACACACATGGTTTGAAATACGGGTTTGTTTGCATTCTGTGGCCGTTAAAAATGCATTTGTATATTACGCAACTGGGGATCAAGTTGCGAGCAAATAAAGTGAAGCGAAACGAAACGAAATGAAATAAAATAAAATCAAATTAAACGAATTGAAATGGAATTGCACTTGAAGTTGTCAAAGCAACGAACTTATGCCAGCCAACATTTACATGGTTATTTAAGCTGGCCAATTTCGTAGCTAAGCCAAAGCAAATAGAGCCAAAAACCAGAGAGCATCTGCCACTTTACGAGTGTGCGAACGAATGTGTGTGAATCTGGGTGTGCAAATGTGTGTGTTGTCTCATTGGATCAAATGAAAAGTCGCTTTTAATTAAAAATGCAATTGTCGAAGGTCTTTCGTTGGCTTTGTGTTTCATTTGTTTCATTTGAAATGAAAACGAAAATGAAATTTACAAAGTAGGCAAATTGAAGTCAAATTCCCTCTATTTTTTTCATTGTATCTTGGGTCAATGGCTTTTACACGATTTTTGGTGGTTTTGTTGTTGCTCCAAATTGTACTTCAAATAGCGGCAGCCCAAAATGCCGATGCCGATGACGATGCCGCTCGCTGTGAAATTTTGCTCAAATATTTGCTTTCAATTTTGCGCCAAAACAGAACAGCCGAGAAAAGTGGAGCAGGTAGCAAACGAGAGGGGCCAGAGAGGAGGAGACCGGAGGTGGTTATAGAATTTTCGAGCTGCCTTTGAGCCACTGAGGCTGACAGCTTCATGTGCATAGACCAAAAAGCAGCTCAGTGGTTTCAAATAACTGCCAACAACAGAAAGAACCTCAACGCAGAGCTCAGCTGAGGTTGCGCCATCGTCGAGGTAAAGGGCCAACAACGTGTGTGTGTGTGTGCGTGCCACGCCCTCATCTGTCCCCCTCCTCATGACTTGGCCATAGACAAGAAAACCGCAAGCGGGGGGCCATATTGTTACTAAAACAATGGCTGACTACATGAGTTATGAGCTACAAGAGTGTCTGTGTGTGTATCTATGTGTGTGTGCCGCTTTTTGGTCTATTACGAGTGCCCCTCCCCCCCCTTGGTATCTCCCCCTCGTCCTCCTCCTCCTCCTCCTGTCCCGCTCAGCAAGTGCCCATTCACAAAGCAAATCTTTTGTTTGACTTGTGGCCAAATGGAGAACTGAGCCAACGGAATGCCAGATAAATTGTGCGCGCAAACTATTGATTTTGTGAGTCCCCCTTTCACCCTCCCCCCGCCACCGCTCTCCTTGCCACCCTGCACTTATTGGTTGCCCCTTGGGGCAGAGTCTATGCCATTGACATAGATACACACAAATACACACACACACTTCTGCGAGCACAATAGAGACTTTCTTGTGAGCGCAAATTGAAAAGAAAATGCGAAAAATATGTCAAAAGCCATTTTTTGAATATTAGAGGGCGTGGCATGACTCTTGATTTGCCAATAGATAGATTGATGGTGCTACACAACAATGGAGGCGCAAATGGCGCAATATCTTCAACAATAATGCAGCCAATAACAATAATAATGCTGGGGAATGTGGACGATAATGCTAATGATGTCAATAATCAATTTACATTATAATTTCCATTTATAGTGGAAAATAAACGTTGAGCACTGAATTTAATAATTTGATTACAAAATAAATGTTGTTGCCGGTTTTGTCTAATTGCATTGATGCACACGCTAAACGAACTAAATTGAATACATTTTTAACTGATACCCGGCTATATATCAAGTATACGACCAAAGTCCAAACATTTCAGGCAAATTAATTTTCCACTCAACAAACTGCCAGCAAGGGATAAAGAAAAGTTTGCCGCTATGCGACAAAGGTCCACCTGATAGGCTCGCCTACAAACAGGACTCTTGAATACCCTCCTCCCACTCTCAACTCTCAACGTTGCCGCTCCCTGGGGAGCTGAACAAACGTGTCAAGCAGCAAGCATGAAATTAAACTTAAAACAGAAAACAAAAAAACAAACTGATAAACAAAACGAAGCTGAAGAGCAAACAACCGAAATGTTATAAGACTTTTTCGGTCGAAAAAGAGGCTTTCGAAATAACCTGGGCAACCAAAATAGCTGATAATCTTTACACGGTATACGATACTTGGGTGAAAATGGGGGAAGGGTCGCAGTCAATATTGAAAGATGACTGAGCATCGACAATGGATTTAAACATGTGTTACATTAGGATACAATTGAATCATGGCTGCGATTCATATTCAAGAGCGACTAGCAGAGAAGCGGATATTGATATTTTGAAAGTTGGCTACAACTTTCCGTTACAGTTGAAAGCACGTCAACAGCACGTCGGAAACCGAGGGCGGAAAA
This sequence comes from Drosophila ustulata, assembly GCA_035047365.1. NCBI lineage: Eukaryota > Metazoa > Arthropoda > Insecta > Diptera > Drosophilidae > Drosophila > Drosophila ustulata. The sequence continues at coordinate 29,351,013 of JAWNPT010000094.1, forward strand.
TCACAACCGATTGAACCTTGGCCCGACGTCGACGTTGACTTTGACTTCATTCCCAGTCAGAGTCGGAGTCGTACCTGTGGCCCACTCCACAAATATCCGACTACACGACTCTTGTTCGTTGGGTCGCGTGCATATTCACAATTTGGGTTAGGGTCAAAGCGATAATGCTGAACAAGAAGTCAAAGGATACAACCATGGATTGGATGCTATGGCGACGACACGTCGTTCCAGCCAAAGGCCTGATGACGCAGCACAACAACGTTGGAAAAAAAATGGGGGAGCAGCGAAGTGAAGTGAAATGCGTGCTAAAAATTGCGGAGCTGCAACTTTATTGCGGAATTTGTATACACGATAAAACAATTTGTTATTAGCGTGCCGGTCATGGCATAAAATGCGACCCACAGCAGCAGCCTTAACCCTTAACCTTTCTTTCTCTCCAAATACAAATGAGAATTTGTTAAATGAAATGTAAAAATGCCATTGATATGCAAAAGGGCCCCAAACAACAAAAAACCTAGAGAAAAGAGAATAATGATTGCGGCAAATACTTACTCCAGTTCCTCATCATCGTCCTGCTGGGCAGCTGCGGGTTTCTGCAACTGCTGCTGCTGCTGCTGCTGTTGTTGCTGTTGCTGCTTATCGCTGGCAGCAATGTTGTTCTCATAGAAGACGTCGTCCTCTTTGGACTCATCATCGTCGCCCAAACTGAGGCTTTTATCCTCATCGTCGTTGTTCTCCTCGTTGCCCTGCACATTAGCCTGGACATTATTGTTAACGTTGTTGTTGTTGTTGTTGCTGTTGATGTTGATGTTGCTGCTGCTGCTGCTGCTGCTGCTGGTGATGCTGCCGTCGCTGCTATTGTCCTCGTCATCGTTGTTGATGTCCTCAACATCCTGGCTATCGTTGTTATCCTGCTGATTGACGCGCCGCTTGGCTTCCTCCTCCAAATATTTGGCCTTGGTGATTATCTCATCACTGAGCAGCGCACAAGGGTTAAACGGGGTCGGATGCCAAAGGCGCAAGCGAACGAAACAAGTTTTCATTTAATTAGTTTATTAACTCTTCCCCGCAACAACAATCACAATCAGAATCAGAGAGAGTTTGGCGCCAACGGCTGTTCTTACCGATTCTTGTGCAACTCCTTTTTCGACACGCACACGGCGCTGAACTCGTCCTCCAGCAGGCAGATTTCGCGCTTCTTACAGTTCAGAGGGCGGCAGAGGTCGCCTAAGGGGCGTGGCAGACGCAAACACAAACACACAAACACACAGAGCGAGAGTGAGATTTAATTTATGATTTTCAAACATGCTGCAGTTGCTTGTGAATAATTAAACTCATTAAGCGCATTTGCCCTTGAAATGCGACTCAAGCACAAGGGAGGGGAATTTGAGGGGGAGGGAGGTGGAAGCTACTCACTTGAGGGATCGTGTATCCAGCGCTTGTGTTCGCCAGCATTTTTGTTATTCAGCTGCGTATTTTTATTTATCTGCAAGAAACGAGAGAGAGAGAGAAGTTGATTAATTTACATTGTAAGTGAAATATTTTATCTCTTTTTTAATTTGGTTATTTAAATGCAAAAATGGAGAGAGCATGACACAAACACACACTCTTACACTCTTCTGAGATATATTCAAGTGCACTGACGTATGCGTAATGCTAACACGTGTCGTATACGTTATACACAAATGGGAAAAAGGCAGCTGTTATGGCAATGCCACAGGCACAAGTTCATCACAGGAAATACAATTCCAGGAAGTGGGGGGAGTTGGGGAAATGCCGTTGCTAGCCTGTATCATGGTTAAATGCAGTAAACTTCGTTCAATTTGTGTGCTCAGAATGCAAAAGAGATTTATTTTAATTTAATTCAATTCGTTGCAAAGACGCCCCGAAACGTCATTAAGTGCAATGGTGCGTATGTGTAATATTTAACTTGTCTGCAGCGCATATCAAACACCAGCAGCTCTAATAACACACAGTAGTAATAATAATAGCAATAATAAAGCCCTGTCACGATGCTGAATCCCTCTAGCTTTACTGTGGGAAATTCCGACAATTTTCCTAGTCAATATTTATTTATTGAAAGTCGTTAAATTCAAAATTATTGTGTAGTGCAACTAATTAACAACAGGTTGATCTTCAATGTTGATTAACACTAATGTCAATAGATGGCGCCACCACAAAGTTATCAGCTAATAAACACAGTTGTTGCAATTAAAAATTGAGTGGTTTTACAGAATAAAGATTTCTTCACAAAAAGTCCAAATTAAACAATGTCATTTAAATTTGTGTAATTAAATATAATTCACTTGCGATATTCCTTCCATAATTAAATAATGTACGTTGTCTAAAAAACCAAATTATTGTATGAATTCCCACTTTTTAAATGAGATATAAAATGAGTCCAGCGGAGTAGATTTTATATCCATAAAATATATTGTGTCGTGTAGAGTATTCAATTCTAGTTCAAATGATCATAATTATGAATGCCAAAACCCTTTTTCAACAGAGTCAATTAATGAAAAATATAACCAACTAAATATTGTAAATCACTATATCAAAATATGTTGTACTATGTTTAAAAGATAAGTTGATGTTTCTAACGAGAGATGCAATGCTCATAATTTTTCTAAATTGAACAACTTTTCTGTACATCTTAGAGCTGTTATTTTGTCTGCAAACTGCTCAAATTTCCCATTGTGCTGCGCTCCCCTCCCTTGGCGGTTTTTTGCCAAAGCGGCGCCTGAAAGGCTGCAATGCAAAATGCAAAATTTACTGTGTGACAGCAGAAGCAGTTTTTATGCTGTCGCAACTGTCAGTGTTGTTGTTGTTGTTTCTGCTATTGTTGTTGTTGCTGCTGTCACTTGGCGCTCGCTTAACGCGCAGCAGACAGCAGACAGCAGAGAAGCGTTGTTGGCGTCGCTGTGGCGACTCAACGTTGCAGCTGCCGCAGCTCCCAAAAGCTTTAAGCGGACAGTTGGCTAAATTGGCAAAACGGGAATGCGAGCAACAAAAGCAACAAGGCAAATAACAACGATGGCAAACAGGTCAGCCGTTGACCCCGTTTTCGGAGGGCAAAGTCCACTCAATACACAAACACACACACACACACACACACGGCCACTTACTGTATACGCAACGCACTTGCAGCAAGTGGCAATTGCGGCGCACTTGCCACACTGTTGCCATAGTTGCAACGCACGCTCTGTGGCAACTGTAATGCAATAAAGTCGTCGACGTGGACGCTGGCAATTTGCATGCGTTAAAATGCAATTTGCGCGCGTTTCCCGTTCGCGGTTTCCCGTTTCCCCGGGCTGCATCCCTTTGAGATGGCTTCGCTTACGCTGACAGACTGACCGACTGACTGAATGGCTGAATGGCTGTCCGGCCATTGTTCCTGGCCTGGCTTCAATGGCCGAAGGTCGCCGCTCGGTTGTGCGGCTTTTGGATCGTTGATTGGACCCCGACCCAGGTCGCTGTTGAGGCCATCGCTTTTGTTGGCTTTAATTGCGCTGCGTTTGCGGCTTTCGGCCAAGCGATTGGCCTTATTGTGGTTCAAAAAGCTGGCGTCAAAGTGTAATAAACTCCATTAGCTGCTTAAATATGCCAGGGAATCCCCGTTATCACATTCCGTGCCACACACTGAACTGGGTCACAAATGCTCGCCCATTAACAGCTGTTGCCACAAACTCCCTCTCTGGGGGCTCAAATTGCACCATCGCGTTATGCAAGCAAATCCAGTTTGCACACACACACAGACACCCGAAGAGGCAGATAACAGTGCCTGGGGCAAGTCCTTGCACCGACTCCAACTGCAACTGCAGTTTAACCTCTTGCCGCATTTTTGACTGTTTAAGTGGCTTGGCTTATTAAAGCCCATTTAATTGACCGACCAGAACTCGCAAGGTGCCAGCCAAGTGCCGTCTCTCTCTCTCTCTCTCTCTCTCTGCTCTCTCTCTCTCTCTTTCTATTGCTTTCTGCCTTCCGCAACTTGACCTTAATTCGCTGCGCTGCTTTTGCAGCATTTCCTTTCGCCAGCTGGCAAATATTTTGCACGTTTTGTTAAACAAATAAAATGCTTGCACCAAAACGGCAACAGCAACAACAACAAACTTTTGTGCACGTCATTTTGTTGCAGCTGCAGCTGCTGCTGCCACGCCCCCTTCGGCCGTTGCGCCCACTGCAGCCGCGCTCTGTGGCAATCTGTCAAGCTTTAAATTGAATTTACGACTTTGTTTTCGTGGCGTTTCCTTTTTTTTTTTGTTCGTCCTCCGCAATTTCTTGCGTTGCTTTTTTTTTTCATTCACTAGCCAAGAATAACAAACAAAATGCTGCGAGTGGGCGTGGCCAAGGGTAGGCGGCTGCCATTTGGCCTGTCAATTTTGCTTGCATTATGTAAATGTAATTTTTACTCAACACAAAGAAAAAGCCAAATAAATGGGTTGCTCCCTGGCGACCCTGAGTCCAGTCTCAGTCTAAAACTAATTGGAGCAATTGAATTTGGCAGTTTGGCATTCATTGAATGCTTATGCATTCATTTTGAATGATGTCAGCGCTGGCATCACACAATTTTCTAGCTGCAAAATGATCGCATTAAATTGACAATCAGCCAATTTCATTATTCGATTCGATTCGATGCGATTCGATGCGATTCGATGCTAACCCAACCAAAACTCTTTTACTATGCATTATTCAAATGCAAAAACGAGAACGCAAAACAATCGCTGGTGAGCAGGAGCTTAAATACCCTAGAAATCTACTCCAAAAGTGGCTATATCGATGAGACTGTTTTTGAGTGAGAAACAAAATATTACATATACGTTTCATCAATAATTAAACAAACAGATTCTTTTTTTTCTGCATCTGCTAAACTTTTCTTTAAATTATTTACTATATACAAATTTCATCTAAGCGCTAATCTCTAGGCAAAATGTATTATTATTATTATTTTGAAAACTTTAAATAAAAGTTGCTTTGTAAGCAAAACTAAGGAAGAAATTAATATTGCTTTGAAAAACGTATTTATTTTTCAATGCAAAATGTTTTTTCATTCCATAGAACTACAAATAAATTTCTATTTGCGATACACAAAGTATTTTCCTGGATTCCAATTAATATTATTGTTTAGCTAACTTTTTTGTGAGATTAATTTAATACTCAACTTATTTGCAATACAGAATTATACAACATTTCATTTGTAATTAAATGTTTTTCTTACTTTATGGATTTCGTTCTGCATGCGACGCAAAAAGTCTTCTTCGTGCTCAAATTAAGCAACTTTATTTAAATTCGCTGACCTAGCTGGAAATATTTACAGCACGTCATGCTTGCCCGAAAAAATGAGGCACGTTGCACGTCATAATTATAATACACTGTGCAGAAAGGGTATAACGAATGCATGCGGCATGCGGCATGCAGCTGAAATTGTTGTAAATTATGCAGCGGCCATCGAATGAATGCCAATGATGGGCGGCCAACGGATGCAATCAATAAAATGTATGGCAAAGGGGGAAGGGAAGAGGAATCCCTTCCCGCAAATGCTGTGAGTATAAAAATGTGAAAATATTGCGGCTATTGTGGCCAGCGACAGAGATGCATTAGTTGTGGCAATTAGAGCGGGGCTAAAACGGAGGAGAGAGCGTCGAATTATGGAGACTGACTAACTGACTGACTGACTGACTGAATGACTGACTAAACTCGAGCTGTGGCCCATAAATTATGCAGAGGGTTTTAAAAATGCATTAGGCAGAGTTCAGTGCCTGCTGCTCGCATGCAGCCAAAAATGCTGGCCCAAATGCAATGCGGTTATCGGCCATGGCCAAAACCCGCAGGCTGTTGGGCCACATAAATTGCACAATTTTCGTGCACACAAATGCTAAATCAATTTCTATGGCACACGGAGAGAGGCGAGGCGAGCGCCAGACGCCAGGACTGCTCGGGATGTCCTGGCTACCACATTTCCTGCCAGGAAGCTCAATGTGAGTCGTCCTTCCTCCATCGTCCTTAGTCCTGTGTGTGTGGCCAACGTGCAAATCCATCAATATAACTTAACGTTGGGGCTAAAAGTTTTGCAAAAGTGAACATTTTTCGGCTACATGGCAGGAAATTGCATTCTTCTGCTGGCAATGGATGCGATTGAATGAAATGGATTGAGATTGCAGCTGGTGGCAGATCTGAGCTCAGATCCTCCGATTGGGGGCAAGTAATGCCAACTGTCGCCGGATGTCACGCAGGATGCAAAAAGGGTTTTGTGTTGGCCATTTTGATAGCACCTAAGCTTGCAACAGCAGACAGCAGACAGTTGGCTGACACCAAGAGCGTAGCATACTTCACGGCGCCTAATTAACACTGTCAGTCGACGGCCGGAAGTGTGGGCGACAGCGGAAGTGAGATGGCAGGGGGCGTGGCGGTTATGAGGCTGTTTAAGTGCGCTGTCGCTGTCAATGTCGCATGCATAAATTACACAATAATCTCAATTTAATTGTTAATTTCATTATCGCGGCGCGCAAACATCAATTTTGACAGCAAGCAGCGAAAGAGAGAGAGAGGGAGAGAGTGAGCGAGTGAGTGAGAGATAGCGACAGGAAAGTGCAGTAACATAAGTGCATTTACTTCGTGAACCATAAAAAAACATGACGTGTGCTGTAATAAAATAAACATGCCACATGCCACGTGCAACGGCAACGGCAACAGGCCTACGCCGCATACATATATACGTTCCTGCCACATGGGGGCGTGCCACTTGGGCCGTTATGTTTATGCATCATAAATGCATTTGCCCCGCATATAAATGGAAGGCAGCCTCGCACGATGTTGCAGGTGGCAGGTGGCAGGTGGCTGGGCGCAATCGCGCTGCACAGTCATAAAACATTTGAGCAGCAACAACCGCAGAACAGAGACAACAAATTGCAACAAATTGCAGAGACCGGGCAACAAAATGTGGCACTAAAAAGCTCTGGCTTTGGCGTGTGTGTTTTACCTCAGTGCAGCAAATACGATTACTCCTAGTTGAAATGCTGTATTTATAAACATGTAAAAATACATATCTATACGAGCTGCATGCAACATGCCGCATGCCACATGGCCCAACATGGCCCAACATGCCGTAACATGGCCCAAAAGCCGCAATGCCCAATGGCTTTTGGGGATTGTTATAAAAAGGGAGTTGTTGCAGCTTCTGCTGTTGGCATCTGATTGCGTTGTTTTATGCCATGCACTGCGGTTTCGGCTCGAATCTCTGCACAGATTAGGCCAAGTTTATTATGGTAAATCCAAGCAGATACGGCAAGGTATCCCCCGGTCGAGCACACCCACATTTCTTCACTGGCAGCGAGGCGAATAAGCTTCTGCTGCAGGCTCTGGCAATCCGCTGCAGATTTGATGAAGTTTATGACGCTAGCCAAAGTGCATGGGGTTTGTGGATGCTCTACGAAATGAGTCTACTCCACTATGTGCATAGATTAGATGCAATTTATGTGTACAGCAATTTAACAAAATGGTAATCGAGAGAACTCCATTAAAAGAATGCAGTTTACGGACTTGAGAAGCAGCCTAAAATCTAATCTTCTTTGGAATAGTTTTATTTTAGTCGAGTCTTTAAATAAATAGCAAAAATCGATCAAAAGGAACAGCAGAAAAATATGCTGTTCATTTAATTATTTATTGTTATTTATTTAAATAATTCAGCAAAATCAAATGCAAAATATTTACCTAACTCATCATAAAATTAACTCATTTGAACAAAATTATTTACTATTATAAAATAAGAAAAATTAAGAATTTATGACAGCTGTTCTTTTGGTATTCAAAGTTTTCTTGAGAGTATATTTGCCGCTCATCTGGGAACAGGATTTAAAGTCATCAAGTTTCTTATATTCAAACAAACTTTGCTCTCCAGAGTATGTAAAATGATTAAATTAAATGTTTCGAAAGAAACTCAAGTATATGAAAGTAAGTCTAAAAAGATTTGAATTGTCATTCAAGTCAAGCATACTCAACTCTTCTGAGTATTATTAAAGGGAAATCTCTTCATGTCAAAACATTTTCAATAGTATTAAAGATAATTTCGCCACTAAATGGGTATTTGGCAGTCCAGCAGACTCACGCAGACAGCCGCGCTTTGTGCTAGAACTTTGCCTTGGTGAAACCAATCCCAGTCTGTGCTTCGCCCACATAAATTAACGCCAATGATTTGAGCAAACTCACAATTGGCCATTAAGCATAGTCAGGTATTTAGCATTGCACAAGCAAGAGAGGTCGAAGGGGTGGCAGAGGTGAAGGGGACGGGGTTAAGGGGCAGCTGCCACACCCTGGCGTGGGTTGCATTAAAAGCTTTTAGCTGCAGCACCACATGCAATCAGCCATGGACAAAGGCGCCACAATGCGGGCCACTAACAACAGCGAACGGCAGCCACGCCCCTTTTGAAATGGTCAACGCCGCCTTAAATAATTCCCCAGCTAAAGCCACGCCCAGCAACAGAAATAGAGAGAGAGAGAGAGAGAGAGCGAGCGAGAGGTGCATTTTGGGCGATTGAATAGTTCAATCAATTAGTTAATTGCAGTGCTGGTCAAACGTCTTTTCGAGCACAAATCGAGGCACTTAGCAGCAATCAGCAATTAGCAGGACGATGCCGGGCAGCCGGGCAGTCGGGCAGGATACGCCGGCAGGCAGCAGGATGTGAGGGCCAACCATAATGGGCTGTGAGACGTGGTCAGCAGCAAGTAACTGTTAATGGCACTGCTCTAACTTTTAAGTCTTTCAACTGGTTGAGGTTGCCGCCGAGTGGCAGAAGACAGCTCCCAGCTAAGTACGTGGCACAATTAAAAACTCCTGCTCAACGTTTTCGGCCAAAGCTTCACACTTGCCACACAGTGTGACAAGGACAGACAGAGAGGGAGCGAGAGGGAAGCAGCTCAAGTGAAAACAGACAAACAAAAATTTGTCGCGCCAAACACAAAACTCAAATGAAGCAGCGGAAAAATGAAGTTTTTCCGAGTCTCCACACTGCTTGCCAAAGGGGACAAAGGAAGAGTGAGGGGAAGACGCTTCCATTGAGTGTGCAAAAACTTTGCAAATTGCAGCTCATCGTTCTGGCAGAGAGCGGGGGCAACAGGGCTTGTAATAGAAAATAAAAGCGTAGCAAAAATCATGCTTGCTTTTTTATTAGAAGCCATTCAGCGCAGAGCCGAGCCGAGCAGAGGCGAGCAGAGGCGAACAGAGGCGAACAGAGGCAGCCATGACAGGCCCGCAAATATGGCGGCAGCACCCGGAAGTTGCTTGTCGGTTGCCAGCCTGTCACTTCCCCTCCCCCCCTCTGCCTTCCTGCCTGTCTGTCTGTCTGTTGTCGAAGCTCTGCTGATGAGAAATGACAGGCAATAATGCTGCCGGCTCTGCTCCATCTGCATTTATCATAACTTTCGTCTTTTATTTGCCTTGATAGCAGCGCGTTGCCACAGGCTGTGTCCCCCGTCTCTTGTTGTTGTTGTTGTTGTCGTTGTTGTTGTTGTTGTTGTTGTGTTTCCTGTTGCTGTTGCTCGTGTCGGACTATTGGCCGTGCTTCGTTAGCGAGACCTTTCGCTTTTTGCATAGCGTTGCTTTGGTTTCGCATTTATAAATGGCTCAAAAACACCGCCCACCTCACTGCCCCGCCCAACTGAGGATTATGCCTGAGCTTGTTGCTGTTGTAATTGCCCATTGTCTGCTGTTTAATGTTCGCTCTATGCAAAATCGGCGCCCATAAGTATGCTATAGTTTTGAGGCGCACCTTTCGATAACGATTCATTTGATATCTGTTCAGGTTGAAATTTGTACTATTTGCAGATAAGAAATACAAAATATTTAGTAATATTAGTTCTACATTTGACTGCACTTATTATTCCTAATTAAGTCAGACAGAAGTAATTGTTGTACATGAGAAGAATTTACATTGATTAAACAAATTAAATTGTTTGCTTTAAACTACTATTGATCGATTTTTAACAATTGAATTAAAACTAAACAAGACGATTAAAATTACTTGTAGAAGTTTTTGAAAATAATATATATTTTGAAATTCAGTAAACTAACATCACAATTCGTAAAAGTTATGGCAGAGTACCTAAAAAATCACAACACTCGGGAACATACATTGGATTACAACATGTACTAAATAATTTCTATACACAAAAATAATACAAAACAAGTAAGAAAGCTACAGTCGAGAGTGCTCGACCGTATGATACCCGCAACCCATTTCGAGAGAAAACAAAAAATTTAAATGATATATTAACAAAAAATATACCAAATATACTAAAATTAGTTTTTTGTATATATTTGAAAATAGCGGGTAAATATCACAACACCGTTTTGGTCACACTGTCAACTAAACAAACAAAGCGCGGGCAGCTGCAAGTGAATTATGCATATAAAATTGATTCTTTAATAACTTTCTTGTTATACCCGCTACCCATAGGGTAGAAGGGTATTATAACTTAGTGCCAACAGAAAATGTATGTAACAGGCAGAAGGAGGCATCTCCGACCCCACAAAGTATATATATTCTTTATCAGTGTCAACAGCCGAGACGATATAGCCATGTCCGTCTGTCCGTCTGTCCGTCTGTCCGTCTGTCCGTCTGTCCGTCTGTCCGTCTGTCCGTCTGTATGAACACCTGGATCTCAGAGACTATAAGAGCTAGAGCTACCAAATTTGGGGACAGTACTCCTATAGGTCCTACGCAGGTCAAGTTTATTTCAAAAGTTGGATGCCACGCCCCTTTCCGCCCCCAAAAGTCTGTAAAAGCCGTAATAATAGACCTAGAGCATTGAATTTTGGTATGCATAATAATAATTATATTCTAAATGATTCCTGTGAATTTGGTTGAGATCGAATGAAAAACAAGAAAGTTATTAAAGAATCAATTTTATATGCATAATTCACTTGCAGCTGCCCGCGCTTTGTTTGTTTAGTTGACAGTGTGACCAAAACGGTGTTGTGATATTTACCCGCTATTTTCAAATATATACAAAAAACTAATTTTAGTATATTTGGTATATTTTTTGTTAATATATCATTTAAATTTTTTGTTTTCTCTCGAAATGGGTTGCGGGTATCATACGGTCGAGCACTCTCGACTGTAGCTTTCTTACTTGTTTTTCATTCGATCTCAACCAAATTCACAGGAATCATTTAGAATATAATTATTATTATGCATACCAAAATTCAATGCTCTAGGTCTATTATTACGGCTTTTACAGACTTTTGGGGGCGGAAAGGGGCGTGGCATCCAACTTTTGAAATAAACTTGACCTGCGTAGGACCTATAGGAGTACTGTCCCCAAATTTGGTAGCTCTAGCTTTTATAGTCTCTGAGATCCAGGTGTTCATACAGACGGACAGACGGACAGACGGACATGGCTATATCGTCTCGGCTGTTGACACTGATAAAGAATATATATACTTTGTGGGGTCGGAGATGCCTCCTTCTGCCTGTTACATACATTTTCTGTTGGCACTAAGTTATAATACCCTTCTACCCTATGGGTAGCGGGTATAAATATTTGGATATTTCAAAATTGAGGTAATCTTTCCAAAATAATGTACACGGAAGCGAAACCATTTATACGCAAACCTATTTCTGTTTGTTTAAGAAATAAATTAAAGAAAATAACAATGTAAATTTTGTAAACCAAAAAAAGTATTCAAAAATCATCCCTAACTTGTGATAATCAATCAATTGTGGTGCATTTAAATATGCTGCTGTCTGGCAATTTGCCACAATTAAATGTTGTTGTTATCCAGCATAAACGTATTTAAATATTTAAGTAGCTTAATTGCATCAGTTTATTGGCAGCTGCATAATTCAACAACAGCTCAATTCGAACAACAAATTCAATTGAAATGTAATGTAATGAAATAAAATAAATGATATTAAGTACATGAGCAAACACGAGCGAGCTGCCGTTGATCCGTTTTGTGAGTTTCGGGTTCGTGTTTTGCAGCCCGACAACCGCAAAGTAATCAATCCGTTTGGCGAATTAATTCAACAGGGCAACGCTAATTAATCAAAAATTCATATTTTCATCAGTTTAATGCGAGAAATTGAAACCAATTATTACCGCTTTTAGCGCCAATTGAATGGGGCGCAATTAGTGCAATGTAATTAAGGTCGTCCAAATAGAAGCTTTGCACGCCAAATGCGATATATTCATTTAAATGCACGCATTACGCATACGCACTGTGCGCGCTCGTTTCTTTCTGAAGTTGCACAACGATTTCGCAGCACTTGATGTGTGCACAGCATGTCCTTAGGCGTGTCCTTGAGGCTCTCGCTTCATGCATACATTTATCTTCAACTTGTGCTAAAAGGATGCCATAGAAAATACGGTTGACGATGCCACAAGTAGTGGCAACTGAATAGTTGAATGCGCTGCTCGAGCGTGCTCGACTATTATCGACTGGCAGCATTGCGCTCGAATGGTTCGACAAGTGCACAGCCGAATACCCTGCACTCTACTCCACTCGAAAGGGAGGAAGCCGGAATTTAATTGCATCTGACAAGGACTGACTGACTGACTGCTTGAATAATTGTAACAATATACAAAATTTTCATTTAGTTTATTTGCGCAGTGACAACACGACGCCAAGCACACGCCCAACAGCAACTATGTCAATACTGCGAGCAACATTTGTATACAGATGTAGATACATATATCCTTGTTTGACTTATCTGTATTTGTGTGTGTGTGTGTGTATTTGTTTGTCATTTGAAATGTAGACATGTGTTGCTGACACAGTTGCCATAGTTGCTGTTGCCGTTGCCGTTGCCGTTGCTGCCATTAAAATCCTTGCAACATTGTTAATGAACTTTTAATGACTTTTTGTGATGGCACGAAATATATTGTACGAAATACACAAACACACACACCTAATGCAAACAATCCTCAAACTCAAGAGCCAAAGCCAGCACACAAATCTCAACATTTCAGTTTTCCTTTGCTTTTTTTTTTCGTCGTGCAACTTTTATTTTGAAGCTCTCTCACAACACTTTGGCAGCGTGAAATCTGACACACACACAGCCAAACAAACACGCCCACTTTGGAGGGGCAGGAACAACAGCAGTCAGTGCTGGTATCAGCATCTGCATCAGCAGCATCAACAGCAGCAACAGCAACAGCAGCAGCAGCAGTGGCAATAACAAACAACAACGGCAACAACAACTTGTTTACACGCCACACGTTTGGCATAGATGCTACGCTTGCTGATTAGGAATTCAACTGGAATGTACATATGCTCTCAAACATACATATATACACATATATATATTGCCGAAGCGGCATATAGAACATTAAGCCAAAACAGCAGCAGCAAACTGGCAAATTGTGAAGTCAACACACAAACATAAATGCAGCCGAGAGGCAAATAGCCAAGTTAGTGAAACGTTGTTTTGATTATGCCAAAAGTATTTCGAATTAAAGTTGTTAGAGTTATGCTATTGAAGAAAATGTGTAAGCAAGAATTGTATACGATTTGAATTGAGTTCAGCTGCAGGAAAAAGTAATGATTGCTAAACACTGTCTCTTAAGTTTACTCCACTATCCGATTTAATTCCATGGATTGCAGAAACCTGTGTGCGAATTAAATGTACATTTTGTATGCAAATCGTTTTGTTTATACACACAATCTTTTCAATTGAGCTCAAGTGTAACAGTTACTTCTAAAGTGCTGCAACTAAACGATAATAACGCAAGCAAATTACGGAGTGAATTCCATTTATTGCTAAGCTGGATTAGGTATTGATACACAAAGAATATATTTATTTTACTGAACAATTTCGATAATTGCACACGTATCTTTTTCATACCAAATAATGCAATTATCTGCATTGAGCAAAGAAAATGAAAATAACTATGATATTTATATATAACTTTGTTGTTTTTTTTTTAATAATTTTGATTTAATCGACAGCCACAAGTATCTTTAAAAATGTTATATAACATTTAAAAGCTGATGTGCATTTAACTGAAAATTGTTCATACAAAAATAATTCTGGATTAAGTTTTATTTGAACCGAATTCACAACCATCGTAGACTATCTTTTCTCAGCCAAGATATGTGCTTTTCACCGAAATGTTGTATAAATTAAATAAAGTTTTGTTAACCCGATAACAGCTGTAAATTTGTAAAGCAAAATTAAAAACAGATTTTCTTAAAAATTAAGTAATAATCTGAAATGTGCATTTAAGTTAAATGATTTATAGCAAATAAATTGTAATTTTTAGAATTACAATTTCACTTATATGCAATTCTCTTGGATGTGCCATTATCGACATTATACTGAATGTAATTATGTTTCAGATAGCGAAAAGAAATAGAGAATAATCAGTGAGTAGCAGCTATAGACCCAGCATGATCTTCTGTTTGGATTAAAGAGGGCACACAAACTCATTCACAATAAACACTGGCTGGCGAGTAGTGAAAATGTAAACAGAAAAATGTTGATAAAAAGTGAAACGCAATAAACAATAAAACTATATGGCAATAGAGCCAACCACGATTTGATAAGATGTCAGAAACCGCAGAGACCGCGATAATATCGCGTCTATGAGGCGTTGCTCTCGCTGCCATATTTAAACAGCGATCGCAGCTCAACGGCTTCAGTCGGAGACGATCGCAGCCAGTGTTGAGAAGGTACGAAAAGCGGAGGCTGCGCGATCAGCTGTGCGATGAAACAGCTGATTTCGGCAAAACTATAAATTTGAATTTATTTTGATTTCTCCGCAGATACATATAGACGATACGATGAGCAAAGCCGAGTGGGAGAACAACGAGGAAATTAAAATATTCCGCGAATATTTACGCATTCCAACAGTGCATCCAAATGTGGACTACAGTGCGTTAAGATCGTTGCTTATCAAAGCGTGATAAGCAATCATTAAACTATAATTAGCAAAGTCATCTCATAAAGATAAAATGTCTGCGATTTACAGCCGCCTGCACCGAATTCTTGAAGCGCCAAGCTGCCAGCCTGGAACTGCCCGTCGATGTGGTTTATCCGGTGAACGAGCAGAATCCCGTGGTGGTCATGAAGTGGCTGGGCAAACAGCCCGAGCTGCCCTCCATCATCCTCAACTCGCACACGGATGTGGTGCCCGTCTTCGAGGACAAGTGGACCCACGGCCCGTTCAGCGCCGATCTGGACGACGAGGGACGCATCTTCGCCCGCGGCTCGCAGGACATGAAGTGCGTGGGCACGCAGTACCTGGCTGCAGTGCGTGCCCTGAAGGCTCAAGGCTTTCAGCCCAAGCGCACCGTGTATCTCACCTTTGTGCCCGACGAGGAGGTGGGCGGCTATCTGGGCATGCGGGAGCTGGTCAAGGGCGACTACTTCAGGAAGTTGAATGTGGGCTTCAGCTTCGACGAGGGCATCTCCAGCGAGGACGAGACCTATGCGCTCTACTACGCCGAGCGCACTCTCTGGCGTGAGTCAAAATCGAAGCAAATAACTTAAGATATTAACTAATAGTGTGATTCCGCGACAGATCTCAAGCTGAAGTTCAGCGGCACTGCGGGACATGGTTCGCTGCTGCTGCCCAACACAGCGGGCGAGAAGCTCAACTATGTGGTACACAAGCTGATGGAGTTCCGCGAGTCGCAGGTGAAGCGCCTCCAGCAGGACTCCAGTCTGGATATTGGCGATGTGACCACCGTGAATCTGACCAGACTCGGCGGCGGCGTGCAGAACAATGTGGTGCCTCCTCTGTTGGAAGTTACCTTCGACATACGCGTCTCGGTCACCTTGGATCTGGTTGCCTTCGAGCAGCAGATACGCGACTGGTGCAAGGAGGCAGGCGGCGGCATTGAGCTGGTATTCGAGATGCAGAATCCCTACGTGGAACCCACCAAGATAGATGCATCGAATCCATTCTGGGTGGCCTTCAAGCAGTCGCTGGATGAACTGTAAGTGGGCAGCAAGAAACTCTTTAAGCTTTGCTAATATTCTTGCATTTCCCACAGTGGTCTGAAGACGCGAGTGAGAGTTTTCCCTGGTGCCACGGACAGTCGTTACGTGCGCTATGCGGGCATTCCTGCTCTGGGATTCTCGCCCATCAACAACACGCCTTTGTTGCTGCACGATCACGACGAGTATCTGCGTGCCACAACTTATCTGCATGGCATTGAGGTCTACAAGAAGCTGATTGCGAATGTGGCCAATGTTTGAGCCACAGCTGAAATTTACTTTAATAAAGGCTGTCTTTTTATATAAACTGTTTGTAGATATGGTTTGCTGCAATTATTCCCATCCATCATGTCGTAAAAATGTATTTTCCATGTAGCAAATGCTAATGTGACGATAACATTCGACGCTTATCTTTATTGACCTGTTTAATCGCGATAAATGCCAGCGATTAGAATACTCGCAACACACATAGAAACAATCAATCTATAAATGTTTTAATGAGTAAGGTGCGAGCACTTGAAAGTGAATTCTCACTTGGATTAGCACTTAATTATATTTTAATAATAGCTTAAAAAATACACAGATGACAGATAAGCATTCTATACAAAAGAAAGTTCTCAGGTAGCTCTCGAGCTATAGAAATAGTTTGCGAAACACAATTTTATTTGAACTTGAGGGAAATATGTGCGATTGTGTATTCGGTTTGTTATCACATGATAATATTATGGTATATATAGAAATAGCTATGAGGCGTGCGATTGTCTGCTGATATCGTTATGGTTTTTGCTAATAACAAACAAGAATGCTCGAGTCGAATGTGCTCGATTGTGAGATACCTGAGAGACATTTTTTGAGAGGACAGTTGTGGGACGCACCATTATTTATCATGTGAAATATGCAAATATTCTAAATAGTTCATAAATAAATATTTTAGTTTCAAGTGTTAATAGGCAAAAATAAAAACATATAATTCCTGCTAGTTATCACTTTGTTATAATACCCTTCAACAATATAATTTTCAGGTATACAAAGCAGATGATATCGTTTATGGTTTGTGCCAAAAATGTGCAGCTAATTGCATGAAATAAAAAGTTATTTGTCGAAAAGAAATTCGTTGAGAAACTCGTTGAACTCATACATTGTTGTGTCGCTTGCACACACTTTAATCAGGCGTAAGACACTTGTAAGAGATAATAACCCGACACTTTGGTTTTTGATAAGCCACCGCAAGACAAGACAACTCAAGCCGATAAGCGGCTAAACCATAAACTAATTAGAACTGCGATGCGATGACCCATTTACAAGTCAGCTATTTAAATGCAAAGCTTGGTCACTGGCAGCATTTACTTGTGAGCGAACAATCCACTCAAGATGAGCAAAGCCAAGTGGGAGGACGATGAGGAAATCAAAATCTTTCGGGAATACCTGAGGATACCAACGGTGCATCCCAATGTCGATTACAGTGCGTCTTTAAGCACGAAAACTCTGCAGAACTTTTTGTGAAACTTTCCAACTTTTCAGCTACTTGCGTGGAGTTCTTGAAGCGGCAGGCTCGAGAATTAGGACTGCCCGTGGAAGTCATCTATCCGGGCAATGATGCGAGTCCCGTTGTCGTCATCAAGTGGTTGGGCCGCCAGCCAGAACTGCCATCCATCATACTCAACTCCCACATGGATGTGGTGCCTGTATTTCCCGACAAGTGGACACACGCCCCCTTCGACGCCCACCTGGACGACGAGGGACGCATCTTTGCACGTGGCGCGCAGGACATGAAGTGCGTGGCAATGCAGTATCTGGGGGCCATTCGATCTCTGCTCGCCGAAGGACATCGCCCCAGACGCACCGTGTATCTGACCTTTGTGCCCAACGAGGAGGACGGCAGACCCGGCATGGCCGACCTCGTCCTGGGGGACTACTTCAAGCAGCTGAATGCGGGCTTCAGCTTCGACGAGGGCATCGCCAGCGAGGACGAAACTTTCACCGTGTTCTACGCCGAACGCACGCTCTGGAGTGAGTAGAGCTCACTGAATGAATAACATTGAATAATGTTTACGATCTCGCAGATATCCGCTTCAAGTTCAATGGCACTGCGGGGCATGGTTCGCTGCTATTGCCGAACACAGCTGGCCAGAAGCTCAGCTATGTGGTGCAGAAGTTCATGGAGTATCGCGGCAGTCAGGTGAAAAAACTGCAGGATAATCCCTCCTTCGATATTGGCGACGTGACCACCGTGAATCTGACCCGCATTGAGGGCGGAGTCCAGAACAATGTGGTGCCGCCGCAGCTGCAAGTTCTCTTCGACATCCGCCTGGCAGTGACTGAGAGTCTGGCTGGGTTCGAGCAGCAAGTCCGCAGGTGGTGCGAGGAGGCGGGTGGCGACATCGAGCTGGAGTTCGAGTGGAAGGAAAGCTACGCAGAGCCGACCAGGATCGATGCCACCAACCCCTACTGGCTGGCCTTCAAACGTGGCCTAGATGAACTGTGAGTTGACTTTGTCTATTTTATTTTATTTATTTTAGCAGCACTTTATTTTCATTTTATATTGATAACTTTTACAATTACTTATTTCTATTTTTTCAGGGGTCTCAAAATACGCACTCGGGTGTTTCCAGGTGCCACCGACAGTCGCTATCTCCGCCTGAAGGGCATTCAGGCCTTGGGCTTCTCACCCATTAATAATACTCCTGTGCTGTTGCACGATCACAACGAGTTTTTGGGCGCCGAAACTTATTTGCGAGGCATAGAAATCTACAAGAAACTCATCGCGAACGTGGCGAATGCTTGAAAACTTCCCCCGACTTGTTGCGGAATAAACTCTTGGCAAATAATTAGTGTTATTGTTTGTTATTATTATTGGGAGCGATGACTGTACACAGCATGGGTGCAAAGTACAAGATGAACACTCGGGTGTCTCAGAAGGGTTTCGACGTCAAAACAATGTCGAATGTTGCCGATAAAGTCTCATTTGCAAAAGCACATTAATCACACAGATAACGCTGAAGCATAGCATATCAGGCAACGAAAAAGTTTCTATTAAATACCGGTAGTCATAAATCTGATAAAACCAAAACTGTGTTACTGACTAATGTTTATGTGAGTGTCCGTTTGTTTTATCAGCGACGTCGTCGTCGCAGTCGGAGTCGACTGCAAATCGAAGCTGATACCGACTGCATATTTCTCTGGATGGCAGCTAATGCCAACAGGCAGTCATAAATAAAAGCTGACAGCGTTAAGACCAACTACAGCCCTACAAAACTATTGTGAAACCAACATCGAAATCAAAAATATAAAATCATTCAATATGAGCAAAGCCGAGTGGGAAACCAATGAGGAGATCGAGATCTTCCGCGAATATCTGAGGATACCTTCGGTGCATCCAAACCCCGACTACAGTAAGTGCCAAAATTCTACTGCTGCTCTCATCAAAAGTGTCTAAAATTAAACATCGAAAAACAGCACCTTGTGTGGAATTCTTGACGCGACAAGCCGAGAGCCTTGATCTCTCCGTGCAAGTGGTCTATCCCGCCAACGAAGACAATCCCGTCGTGGTGCTAAAATGGGAGGGCAGCGAACCGGAGCTGCCCTCCATCATCCTCAACTCGCACATGGATGTGGTGCCCGTGGTCGAAAAGAAGTGGAAACACGAACCCTTCGGCGCCGAGATGGATGACGAGGGACGCATTTTTGCACGTGGCACACAGGACACCAAGCAGGTGGGCACTCAATACCTGGGCGCGATTCGTGCCCTCAAGGCTGAAGGATTCCAGCCCAAGCGCACCATCTATGTGACCTTTGTGCCCGACGAGGAGCTGGGCGGCCATCTGGGCATGCGCGAGTTCGTCAAGGACGATTACTTCAAGAGCATGAACGTGGGCTTCAGCCTGGACGAGGGATCGCCCAGCCTGGACGAGACCTACTATGTGTTCTATGCAGAGCGCACAGCCTGGCGTAAGTAGAAGACTTTATATATAGTGTATACATAGTGAAACAACAAGTGATGAAATCAATCAAAAATTCTAAAGTCAAATCGAAAAGACGTTCAAATTGAAGCCCGAAGATAAATTCATAAATCAAGACCAAAACTCTAAAACAATTCTAAAATAATAATTCATAATTCTAGAATGAAAAATTTAATCCAAAAAGGAAATAACCGAATCAAGAACAAATTCGTGAACTTAGATTGCTTAAAAAACAACCAAAAAAATATGTTATTAATTATCGATTAATAATTCATTATATTTTTTTGAATCTTACAAAATAATTATGATTGAAATCTGGTTTCAATAATGTTTTTAAGAATGAAATCTTGTTACAAGAATTTGTTATTATCATCGTAATATTCTCAAACTTAAGAATGTTGTTCTTGTTTTAATAACGTACATAATTTGTCTGTCTGATTAGCAAATCAATTGAATGCACTTATCTATCTCCTATCTAATCTGTCTCTTTATCAATGCCCTCTCAGCTTTCAGGTACAGGTTCAAGGGCACCGCAGGCCATGGTTCTGTCCTGTTGCCCAACACGGCGGGCGAGAAGCTGACCTTTATTCTGAACAAGATGATGGAGTATCGTGCATCGCAGGTCAAGAAGCTGACCGACAATCCGGATTTGTTCATGGGCGATGTGACCACCGTGAATCTAACCCAAATCATTGGCGGACAGCAGAACAATGTGGTTCCCGCCGAGCTGGAGCTGATCTTTGACCTGCGCATTGCTGTCACCGTGGATCTGGAGGCGCTGGAGCAACAGGCTCGCGACTGGTGCGAAGAAGCTGGCGGTGGTGTCGAGATCATCTTCGAGCGCAAAGACGACTTCGTGGCGCCCACAAAGATTGGTCCCTCGAATCCCTTCTGGGTGGCCTTTGCGCAGTCCATGAATGAACTGTGAGTAAACTCAAATTTGTGAACCGAGTTCCTTAATTTAATTACTGTTTCTTTTTGTTTAGCAACTTGAAATTCAAGCCACAAGTTTGCCCTGGCGGCACAGACAGTCGCTATCTGCGTCAACAGGGAGTCTCTGCCCTGGGATTCTCGCCCATGAACAACAACACTCCCATCTTGGCCCATGACCACGATGAGTACATCAAAGCAGACATCTATCTGCATGGCATCGAGATCTACAAGAAGATTATTCCAGCGATTGCCAATGCATAAAGAGCCACATAATAGAAGTATTCTAATCTAAGTATTCAGCTGATAAACTGATGTTTGCTAGGAACAAGTATTATAACCAAAGAACAATAACAATCAGATACTTTTTTACTACAATAATAAAGTTTGCAATTTGCAGAAATACAAATTTAAAAATATTTACAGGAAATATAAGAGTCTATTGAATTTAAAATTCACTACAAATATATATTTTAAATAATTCCACGAAATAATAAAGTAGGTTTACTTCAAAAGTTGAGTTGAATAAAAGTCCGTTAAATTCATAAATGATGTGGAATAATTAAATGAATTCGTCTTTGAAATATTCTCAGTAATAATTGAGAAAACAAATAATAATCAAATATTCAAATATTTTAAACTTATGTTGAATAAATAAAATAATATATGCATGTTTTAAATATTCTCACGAAATGTCAAATGAATTTGATTTTCATTGCTATTTATAAACATTCTAAATTTATCAGTAAATTAAATAAATTTGTGTAACCAGAAGCTGCTATTTATAATACATTCAAGCAGTCTGTCGAGTATAAACCACAGTTTATATTATCAATAATGGACTGCAAAATATTTACAAAATACTAATATGCATACATTTTCTAGCCTTTTAATTTATGACAAAAAAATGAAATTTTGCGTGTAATTCGCCAGTTATATCTTTACTAATTATCTCTAATAGATAACTTTTTGCAAATCATTTTTTACGAGATATCTTTCCAAAATAATTCAGTAGTCGAAACATAATGGAGCTGGTAACACAATAAATTCCATTGATAAATAGATATTGATAGATAATGGAAAAAAAATGGGCATGGAAATTGCTTTGTTGTTTGACAAACTCAAGACAGCTGAAAGACAAGACGATTTGATTTGGGGTAGCCCAGGAAGAGGGGAGCGGAGGGGATTGCGATGTCGATGCCGCTTGACAGCAGCCTGCCTGATAAAGGTTACCAAATAAATCGATTAACAAAACTTGCGTTGATTTTTATTATTTTATTTTATCGTAGAATTTAATTATGAAAATCATTTGGTCAAAGGTGTCTGGCATACCGCAATAAACTGATAGCTGATAACAAATTACACACACGATAAAAGAAGAGAAAGAACGACAAAAAAAAGCTCGAAAATTGTTTTAGAGGTCGCATATTTAAACGATGGTAGCGATAAGGCGACCAACCAGTCGTTGGCGATCGCTGGAGCAGTTAAGAGGCTATTTTCGGTGCCTAGGATCTGTGGTTCTCTCTCCCACTTTAAATATTGGAATACAGCTCCCGACGGAGGCGGAATTTACATTTCAAAAGAACAGCACATCAATTGGATACACGGCAAAATGAGCAAAGGCTGGTGGGAAAATCATGCGGAAATTAAGATTTTCCGAGACTATTTGCGCTTCAACACCGCACACCCGAACATTGATTACAGTGAGTTAGCAAAGATTGTGAACTTTATGGTTGCTGCGATAAGCCGCGCCTCGCTCTTGAATTAAGAGCATCATAAAACAAATTTCGGCTGCGATTAAAAACACGAAATAACACACATAATATACCACTCTCGCTCACAGCTGCCACCGTGGAATTCTTGAAAAAACAGGCAGCTAGCCTTGATCTGCCCGTCGATGTGCTCTATCCCGCCAACGAGGACAACCCCGTGGTGGTCATGAAATGGGAGGGAAAACAGCCCGAGCTGCCCTCCATCATCCTCAACTCGCACACGGATGTCGTGCCCGTGGTCCTCGAGAAGTGGACGCACGATCCCTTCGCCGCCGACATGGACGACGAGGGGCGCATCTTCGCTCGTGGCACACAGGACACCAAGCAGGTGGGCACCCAATACCTGGGCGCGATTCGTGCCCTCAAGGCAAAGGGATTCCACCCAAAGCGCACTGTCTATGTGACCTTTGTGCCCGACGAGGAGGTGGGCGGCCATCTGGGCATGCGTGAGTTCGTGAAGACGGATTACTTCAAGAAGATGAACGTGGGCTTTAGCCTGGACGAGGGATCGCCCAGCCTGGACGAGACCTACTACGCCTACTACGCAGAGCGCACAGCCTGGCGTGAGTTTAACTTTACTTGTTGTATTCATTGAATTTAATGTGAATCGTTCCCTGACAGCTCTTAGGTTCAAGTGCAGCGGCACCGCTGGCCATGGCTCCATCCTGCTGCCCAACACGGCGGGCGAGAAGCTCAACTACATTGTGAACAAGATGATGGAGTACCGTGCCAGCCAGGTGAAGCGCCTCAAGGAGGAAGGTCTCTTCTTCGGCGACGTGACCACCATCAACCTCACCCAAGTGGCTGGCGGAGTGCAGAACAACGTGGTGCCAGCGATGCTGGAGGTGGTCTTCGATCTGCGCATTGCCATCGACGTGGATCTGGAGGCGCTGGAGAAGCAGTTCCGCGACTGGTGCGTCGAGGCGGGCACCGGCGTGGAGCTCGTCTTTGAGCGCAAGGACGAATTTGTGCCGGCCACCAAAATAGGTGCTGCGATTCCCTTCTGGACTGCCTTCGAGAAGGCGCTGAATGATCTGTGAGTAGACTTCAGCTCCATGATTGCATTTTATTCTCGTAATTTTATTTTCAAATAGTAACTTGAAAGTCCGCGCTCAAGTGTGTCCTGGCGGCACCGACAGTCGCTATCTGCGCCAACAGGGAGTCTCCTCCTTGGGCTTCTCCCCACTGAACAACAACACTCCCATTTTGCTGCACGATCACGATGAACACATCAAAGCTGACGTCTATCTGCATGGCATCGAGGTCTACAAATCGATCATTCCAGCTATAACTGATATCTAAGCCTGACTGGACTCCTAATAAGTTTTACAAATGTTTTATGTTTCGAATTGAAGTATTAAATTTCCAAGAAATATTTAAAAACAAATTTTACAATTTTTTAGTTCATGTGTGGGTTTTATAAGAATCTGGGCAATTAAATTATGTAGTAAATAAAACTGAATTGCCAAAGAAACATCAAGTTTTAATCAATATTACTGATGATAGATGATAATCAATACTGACGCAATTTTTCATAAATAAATAGTTTTCAAAGTCAAAAGGTTTTTGTATTTTAATATCTCTCCCATGAAATACTCAAATGTATTTATATTAAATTAATCTTTTCAATGAAAATAATTTTATAATTTGGCTTAGAAATTGAATGCATAAATTAAAAGTATTTGGATTAAAGATTTGCATGGCAATGGAGTTAAAGTTACATTCACGAGAATTTTGAACTAAGCAATCTAATGTCTAAATTTCCTATTTTCCAAATTTTAAAAATAAGTTGGCAATTTTGATACAAAATAAAATTAACTTTATGATAACTTAATGTATCATCATTTTCCTTAAATAAAAGTATTGCAGCCCAAGATTTGGGAGACAAAGAAAAGGTTATTCGCATTTATGAGAGTTTGAATAAATTGTCTGTTATTAAATGACATATTTATTTTTCCAAGAAATGCCAATAATATTAACTGCTTGCAAATTATCTGGCAAATAAACCATAAAGCAAATTACGCTGAGAGTTTGTTTAAGCTGTGACAAAACGCATAAAATTAACAGACAAGGAAATCCGATGAGCGCACTTCAAAGCAGGGCGCCTTGTGGTCTGACACTGTGAGAAATAGTCTGCGCACATGTCTGATAAAAACCAACCACAAACATTAATGAAGAAGCATAACATCATTAGTATTATAATTATTACTCTTAAAAAGGTCAACAGCACACCACAGTAAAGTGATAAAAATGTGCGTATGATAAAAGTAGAGAAATGGCAATAAAGTTTCGAAATAGTAATTCAGCGACAATCGTACTTAAGCGATAATCGCGATAAGTGTGCCAACAGTCGTTGGTGATCGTTGGAAGTGTTTGGAAGTCAGTTGAGGAACCCTTAAGAACTCCGGAACAATGGCGGAAAATGTGATTATCGACATCCAAATGAACAAGGCGGAGTGGGAGAACAATAAGGAAATAAAGATATTCCAGGAATATCTGCGCATTCCCACCGTGCATCCAAACATTGACTTCAGTGAGTAAGAAATGGAGGAGAAGTCGCCAGTATAAATTAAACAATTTATTAAATTTCCTTTAGCTGCTTGCGTGGAGTTCTTGAGACGGCAGGCTGGTGATCTTGGGCTGCCTGTGGACGTGATTTATCCTGGCAACGACAAGAATCCCGTTGTGATTATGAAGTGGGAGGGAAAACAGCCCGAGCTGCCCTCCATCATCCTCAACTCGCACATGGACGTGGTGCCCGTCTACAGGGACAAGTGGACCTACGATCCCTTCAGTGCCCACATGGACGACGAGGGACGCATCTTCGCTCGCGGCACACAGGACACCAAGCAGCTTGGCACTCAGTATCTGGGTGCGATTCGAGCACTGAAAGCACAAGGATTCCACCCAAAGCGCACTGTCTATGTGACCTTTGTGCCCGACGAGGAGGTGGGCGGTTATCTGGGCATGCGGGAGTTCGTGAAGACGGATTACTTCAAGCAGATGAACGCGGCTTTCAGCTTGGACGAGGGATCCGCCAGCTTAACTGAAGTCTACAACGTTTACTACGCCGAACGCACAGCCTGGCGTAAGTAAATAAATATATAAATATATTTTTATTTTATATAAATATTTATATCTTTAGCTCTACGGTTTGAGATCAGCGGCACTTCGGGCCACGGCTCGCTGTTGCTGGAGAACACTGCTGGCGAGAAGTTCCACTTTATTCTGCAGAAGATGACGGAGTTCCGCGATTCGCAGCTCAAGCTGCTAAAGGACAAACCCAAGCTCATGAACGGCGACGTGACCACCGTGAATCTCACCCAGATCAGTGGCGGCGTGCAGAACAATGTGGTGCCTCCTCTACTCACAGCTGTCTTCGATCTGCGCATCGCCATCACACAGGACGCAGCTGCTCTGGAGCAACGATTCCGCGACTGGTGCGTCGAGGCAGGCGGCGGCATCGAGATTGTGTTTGAACGCAAGGACGACTTCTCGCCAGCCACAAATATCGAAGCAACCAATCCCTACTGGACAGCCGTCAAGCAGGCGTTGACTGAGCTGTGAGCACAAGCAATTGTTGACTGGGAATTGTTTAATATATTATATCCATTTTCACAGCAACATCACGGTGAACCCCAGAGTGTGTCCTGGCGTCACAGACAGTCGCTATCTGCGCACCAAAGGAGTCTCGGCCATCGGCTTCTCGCCCATGAACAACAACACCGTTGTGCGAATTCACGATCACGACGAGCACATCCGGTCAGATGTCTATCTATATGGCATCGAGGTGTACAAGAAACTCATTCCAGCAGTTACCAATGTTTGAGGCAGCATAATGAACACAATAAAGAATTCAACAGCAAACAAGTGTGGCTCATTAAACTGATTAATCACAGTTGGCTGTGATAAGATAAAGTGCAGATTTTTCTGACAATTTAAGCGTTTTATGGATATTCTAAAGATACGCTCGAGTAGTCAAAATCAAAGTCAAGGAATGTAACTAGAAATATTCCCCAAAAATTATCAGTAATCAGTAATTTTTGAATTACAAAAAGTTGCGTCTAAAGGTCATTAGGAAATACCACAAAAATCCCAGATAAAAACTGACGACTTCTGTGTAAATATGATAAAGAAAACTTTGTGATCGATGACGATATTTCGCATTTAAGCGATGGTCGCGATAAGACCACAAAACAGTCGTTGTCGATCGCTGGAACACTTAACACTTAGATCTAAGAAAAAGTATTTTCGAAATTCACAAAATGAGCAAAGCCGAATGGGAAAACAATGAGGAAATTAAAATATTCCGCGAATACTTGAGGATACCATCAGTGCATCCAAATGTGGATTACAGTGAGTGAATTTCAGTGGCAACTTATTGTGATTTTAATCGAGCTCCTTTTAGCTCCATGTGTGGAGTTCCTGAAGCGACAGGCTGCGAGCCTTGACCTGCCTGTGGATATTGTTTATCCTGTGAACGAGCAGAATCCGGTGGTGCTCATCAAGTGGGAGGGAACCCAACCCGAGTTGCCAGCCATCATTCTGAACTCACACATGGATGTGGTGCCCGTCTTCGAGGAGAAGTGGACGCACGATCCCTTCGCCGCCGAGATGGACGACGAGGGACGCATCTTCGCTCGCGGCACACAGGACACCAAGGAGATTGGCACGCAGTATTTGGGTGCGATTCGAGTGCTGAAGTCTCAAGGATTCCAGCCGAAGCGCACGGTTTACGTGAGTTTTGTGCCCGACGAGGAGGTGGGCGGTTATCTGGGCATGCGCGAGTTTGTGAAGACGGACAAGTTCAAGCAGCTGAACCTGGGCTTCAGCATGGACGAGGGCAGCTCCAGCCTGGATGACGGCTACTACGTCTACTACGCAGAACGCACTGCCTGGCGTGAGTCATCGACAACTTTGAGTCACGAATAGTTTTTGAATATATTGCTTGGCAGATCTGCGTTTCAAGATCAGCGGCACTGCTGGCCATGGATCCATCCTGCTGCCCAACACAGCGGGCGAGAAGTTCACGTTCATCATCAACAAAATGATGGAATACCGCAAGTCGCAGGTGCAGCGCATGGCGAAGGACGCCGGTTTGTTCTTTGGCGACGTGACCACCATAAACATGACCATGGTCGATGGTGGCATGCAGAACAATGTGGTGCCAGCTCTACTAGAAGTGGTCTTTGATCTGCGCATTGCCGTCGACGTGGATCTGGAGGCGCTGGAGCAGCAGATTCGCGACTGGTGCGTCGAGGCAGGCGGCGGCATCGAGCTGGAGTTTGAGCAGAAGGACGACTTTGTGCCGCCCACAAAGGTCGACGACTCGAATCCCTTCTGGCTGGCCTTCCAGCAGGCAGCCAAAGAACTGTGAGTACCCACGAGTCTTCAATGTGAATTGATTTCAATTCAAACTAATTTACTTTTATTTAATTTAATTGATTTTAATTTCATTTTATTTCATTAAATTTAATGCAATTTAATTTAATTTAATTTAATCAAAATGAATCAAATTTCAATTCAATTCAATTTGTTTAAATTTAATTTCATGGTAATTATTTTATTATATTTTTTTTTTAATTATTTAATTTCAATTCATTTCTATTTCATTAAA
The DNA here is from genome assembly GCA_035047365.1 of Drosophila ustulata. Lineage (NCBI taxonomy): Eukaryota > Metazoa > Arthropoda > Insecta > Diptera > Drosophilidae > Drosophila > Drosophila ustulata. The sequence goes on from JAWNPT010000094.1 coordinate 29,379,226, forward strand.
TTCATTTAATTGTAATTATTTCAGTTTAATTGAATTATTTAGTGGAAATGTAGTTTTTAATTAGAGTCATTTTCTAAATTATTTTTTATATTTTCTCCAGCAACATTGAAATCCGTCCTCATGTGTGTCCTGGCAACACGGACAGTCGCTTTTTGAGAGCCAACGGAATTCCCGCTCTGGGTTTCACGCCCCTGAACAACACGCCCATTTTGCTGCACGATCACAACGAATACATTCGAGCCGACAGCTATTTGCATGGCATCGAGGTCTACACCAAGGTGATTGCGGCCATTGCGAATGTTTGAGTGTGCGCCATCGTTTTATTTTAGAGATAATTAATCATTGATTTTCGAGGTATGTTGGCTAATTAATAAATAATTTTGCTCGTAAATAAAAACGCAATCATTCAATAATTTTGAGGGGCCGAAAACGGCTTGAATCACGCTGTAATGACTCTTTTGCTTTTGTGCTTTTTGCTGTGATGAGTCATAGGGTAATTACGGGCCATTATCAATTCGCAAGACTCGTAAATATGAGTGTGTTTTTGAGGCGAAGCATTGTCATATTGGGCCAGGTAAAATATTGACAGGAATTTGACAGCGGGTCAAATTGAAGGGAACCTTGTCAGTGGAGTGAAATGTTGAAACTCTTCAGAGGACTTTGAAATGCCTGCATGCCTGTGACAGCGAATTGTCAGGCGAACATTGAAACGTTTGCAGGAATGTCGAGCATGTGGCAATACAGAATCCAGAGGACATAAATTATGCCATGCCCGCTGAATGAATAATGCCCGAATGTGCCCCAGCTGTGAGCTGCCCCCCTCTCTACATGTGCGACTGTCTGTCGATTAGACACGTTAATGCATGTGTCAGCCGATGAAATATGCATTGATACTCGAACTCCAACTCCAATTCGAACTGGAGCGTTGAGTGGGGTCAGGACAACTGATCAGCTGTGTGTGCGGCTGTGTGGGTGTGTGGCATACAATTATGACGATTTATGCGGTAAATGTGACAGTGTGGCACGGCGGTCTCAGGTGAGGCTGGCGTTGCAAATGACTTCCACACAATTAGCATTGACCATTAGCAGCAGAGCCGAGCGTAAGTTTGGCCTAATGACTGCAGTTCCAGCCCTTAAACATTACGTTCTCGTTACCGTTGCCGTTGCCGTTGCCAACTTAATGCATATCATTTTTACTTTTAATGAGCCGGCAACACTCGCTATCTCTCTCTCTCTCTGCCATTCTCTCCCTCTCTCTCGTTCGCTCTGGTCACAGGCAAGTGCACTTAATGCTGCAAGTTTTTTGCAGCCAAGTTTTTGGCGCATTCGCCCACCTGACGCGAACCAACTTGAAATTCAGTTTTTCCTCTTGTTCAACTACTTTTTTCCTTTCGTTTTTTTTACGAGCTGCGCTTTGCATTTTAAATTTTCTATGGCCGGTGTGTGTGTGTGTTGAAACTTTGGCAAGTTTTACATTTCAATTTTAATTTCTTTGTGCCACACACTTTTTGGCGCAAACTTTAAGCCACAAGTGCACTCTTTGGAGCCACGAAATGGGAAAATGGGGAAAATGAGGAGAACATGCGGAGTACATTTTTAATGGCCCACTCACACTAATTAGTGCGAGTTGAAAGTTTTTACTCTTTAACGGACAAAAAAAAAAACACACACACACAGAAGAAGCATTTGCATTTGGAGCCATGAAATTTTTATTGCCTGCTCGAAGTTTATGACATATAAAAGTTAATTCAACAATCAAAATGAAAAGCAGAACACGTTGTAATTAAATTCAATTTACTTGCAACTCCTGTGGCCACGCAGCACGCGCAATGGCAAAAGCGAAAGCAGGCAACGTCTTGTCTTCAGGGCCAACGTTATGGCCGTGCAATTAAAATCTAAGATTAAACGAGCATCAGCCCATGTCTACAACCGACTGAGCTGCGTGCCACACCCACTGCCTGCCTCCCTGCCCACTTGCCACACTCCTTACGCCGCCTCGCCTGCGGCAACAAAGTGTTTTTATGCGACGCCCGGGCAATTGAAGACGAGGCGACTTCCTTGTAATTGAAATCTCCCCACTTACCTCGGGTCTACGGCCCACGCACAGTGGCACCAAATATCATGGCAATTGCACACGAACAATATTATTATTGGCCATCCAACGATTACGAATGCTTCTTAAAATAATTAATTGTGCAATCACTTTACAAGTTGCGAGTTGCGAGTCTGATTGTACGTTTGAATACTCTGACCCAGAGGGAGGAACACTGTTTATCACTTTTTCATAAGCATTTATTTTATTCATATTTTTATTTATTTTATTTCATATTCAGACAAATATTATTCTTAACGATTGCATTTGATTCGTATTAAGAATTTAGCTAAATAAATAATGAATTATTCATTTAGTTATATTAAAAAGTAGATAATAGAAGTATAGCATACATTACTTGTGTATTTCTAGGTCTTTTAATTTATTCATTTGTATCTGCATTTCCCTTTTTATACCCTGCTACCGTTAAAATATGTATAAATAAAAATATATATTCAAATATTATAATCAATATCAGTCTAGTCGATTCCTAGCCCTGTTGATTGCATGAATACATACATTTTAGAATAATACTGATATAAATTCATTTTATATAAATTTAACACTTTCAGGCCTACCACAATGTAATGTATTTCAGCATAAACTAATTTAAATCCCTTCAAACTTTCAAACCCCACCAAATCTGCTTTCAAATCAAAACTTTACTGAATTTGCAGCATATGTCGAAAGATTCACAAAGAAAACTTGAGAACTTCTTTTGAAGTCTACTTAAAACAACATTGCCCCCGAGCTGTGCAGATTAATTGGCAATATAAGTTTAATACATGTAGCGTTCTGTTAACATTCTTCATTAACACCTGCCATATATATTTTGCGTAATCTGGCCACACTCGCATTAAATTATAGTTTATGTGAAGACAGCTTCCATAATCTCGGTTTTCACCCCCCCATCGCGTTGTGTTGTGGGATGAGGCCACAGATTGTGCTGGCTGAAAAACTGTGAGCTGATATTAAACACAAGTAATAGCCACGTTAGCAGACGTCTTAAAAGTGGCATTACACACACACAAGCACACACTCGCTATGTGTGTGTGTGTGTGGTGAATAGAGTCAATTGAAGCAGGAGTAAATGTTCTGGCAGTGTGAGTCGCTGTGTGTGGTAAATAATTTATTTTGTCATTAAGATAAACTCTAAGCCACACACACACACACATTCAGTGACTTTAACCCATGGTGAGCCACATAAATGTCACAGCTAGAACCACGAAAACGCGAAAAAGGCAAACTAATTAACTTGTTTAGCACCGGGGAGCACAATTTCTTTGGCCCTTAACGTGGCTGCTGCTAAACTAATGAGCGCTCACACACACACATGCGTAAATGTGCGTGTGTGTGAGCCTGGAGACCATTGAGCTGCGACTTGGCTAAGTGCTGGCATTTCTTCTGCTGCTTCTGCTTCTGCCGTGCCTGATTAAGCCGCCGTTGAGTGCGAGGCGTTTTGTTGCTTGCAACATGGCGAAAGTTTATTGCATACGCCGCGGCGCAAAAGAAAAGTGTAGCGGAAATGGAAATGCTGCCACAGCCCCCCAAAAAAATATATATACTGTATAAGGGCCAGCAAAATGAGAAACTTTCAATAAGCAGTCGCGCTGTGGCACAAGCCCAAGTCTGCCTTGCCGCTCTCTTAGTGTTCTGCCTCAACGCGTCGCGACTCGGCGTCGTCTGCATGGCCCAGCAATTGCAATTTCATTTCCGTTCGTTGGCATTTTATTTGCGCTATGCTTTTCTTTTGTGTGTATATATCTCCGAATATTTATATATCTACATATATATGCTTGTAGCTGCTGCAATTTTATTTTCTTTGCTTTGGCAGCAATAAGTGGAATTTTTGCTGTTCTCGTTTGGCTGACTTCGGAGCATAAACTTTTGAGGTTGCAGCAAGATAGCTGCGCCGTCTAATTGAAACCGTGCAGCAAACAAAAAATGAACTTGCACATTCACAAATTCAACGCATAAGATATTTATTTAATGGCAGCAGCAGCGAAAAGCAATTGCCGTTGCTTTGTGCTGGCTGGCAAACTTGATTGAACTTTTATGACTAATTGCAACTTGAACGAAACCTTTAAAAAGTTTGCGAGCTCAGCATCATTTCTCAACTGTCCGCAGTGTTTACATTGTTAACCCAACGTCGGCATTTTCAACTTATAAGTCGTATCTTTTATATTACGTATACGCAATAATTTTTTTCTTCTTTTTTTTTGGCCAACTTGTCAGCAGTGGAAGTCGCAGTTGGAGTCGGAGTCGACTTTTGCGACCCTTGAAGCGAAAACTTTTGGCCAAAAAGCGCAGACAAAACTTTCACTGACAATTTGTCAGAGATTTTTGAACAGACTTCGTTCGAGCAGTGCTGACTGAGGCAAAAGATAATCTGGCTGTCAACGCCAAACGGAAACTTGCAACTCTTCTCAGTGCTGTGTAGTGTTCATAATAATCGTGCGGCTCTTGCTCTCGATTTTAGCTGCGAGCCGTGCCCAAAAAACTAATTGCATAATTTGTATGCAGCATAAAGGATAAAAACTTTATATGGCAACGCAACGCAACGTTTTTGGGGTTTTTAGTTTGGTTTCGGCTTCGCTTCGTTTTGGTTTTGGTTTCGTTTCGTTGTGTGTGCGGCCATTGTGTTTAGCTCTTACGTTGTAAATTATTATCATTCACCGTCTCTCTGTGTGTGTGCGTTGCATGCCCCGCCCACCACATCACTCTTCAGTCGTGTAGCTATCTTAGTGCGGCGCAAGTTTATAGCTTTGTCAGCTCAACTCTCCCCCCCGCCCTGCGGCATCTTGCATCAAGTTGGCAACTGTTATTATCTGCCGCCTGCTCGCTCGTCCGTTTACAGCAACCGTGTTCTGAGTTCGTTCTGTGTGTGTGTGTGGGTAAGTTATCGCACACATGCAATAAACTCACAGTGAGAGGCGAGTAGCGAGCGTTATAATTTATTTATGGTAATGCGTACACCCACAAAGCAGGGTGAAGCACGGAGACGGAGACGGAGACGGAGAGAGGGAGCTGCCAAAAGGGAGACTGTAAAAAGTTTTATATGCCGCAGCAGCAACAACAGTTGCCACTGCTTCTCGTTGCCGCTGCTGCAACAATGTCGTTTCGTTTAACGCTCATGCCGAATCCTTTTATCTTGCTTTTAATTTTTCGTGACACCTTACCGTTCAAGCTGTCCACCTGTCCCGTCCGTCCGTCCGCCCGTCCACCTGTCACGCTCACAGTAAAATATTTAATGAACTTTTTACAACTTCTGGCTTATAAATTGGTAAGGGAAACACACACACTCACACGCTACTTTACATGCAGCTCTCGCTTCTCTGCTGCACTATTTACTGCAGCATAGTCGAATTTCCCCAAAATTTATGCCATTTAATTGGACTGCATTCTGGGTAGATGTTTTTTATAGCACATGAAAATGTTGTCACGAAATGTAGAGCACATTGAGGCAGGCATAAAGAGGCGACACAGTTGATCAGCCCCGATGCGACGACATATCATCTTGTTCATCGACTCTAAACTTGACTACAGAGTACAGCAGTATAAAATTAATAATTACGTACATATATTATATAAAACTCATTATAAACATGTACCACAAATATATTATTTGCATAAATATACTCCACAAATATTTGATTTTCATATATTTTAATCTCTAACTTTTTCGAATAAATAATTTATTTTAATCTGAAATCGACTGCTGAAATGTTTAAAATATATACCAAAAATAAGTTATTTTTGTTTATACACATTTATTACAAATATTTTATTTTAATAAATATACTTTATTTCGGTAAATATTCACTACGCATATTTCATTCGCAAAGTGTAAATCGCGTTTTAAATTATTCGATTTAATGTTGCTTCAAGTTATTAGTGCTTTCAGCAAATAGCAATCAATTGATGCATATTAAGATTGAATATTTCAAGAGCAAACACAGTTTTATCCGCATCATAATTTGCGCGGCGCACGCTGCGTATGCGTGATATGTGTGTGCATGAGATTTCGCAGCGGAAATTGATGTAAGCCACGTCAATGCAGGCCCGCGGCGAAAAACACGAGGCATGGCGATGCTAAGCCATATTACGCATACGCCGTGACAGCCAACAGCCGACAGGCAACAAAACGATATGTGTATTTATTTATGGACTTTGGCGTTGGAGTTTTCGAGTGGCAAGCAAAATGTCGCCGAAATGTCGCAGCCGAAGCAATTAATATGCATAATCTGTAACGCTTTTTACGCTTGTCATTGCTGTCTTTGAATCAAAGCCGAGAGCCGCCTTAGCCAAATTGCTGTCAACAAATGGTCTCAGTGCGGCCCATAAATAACGACAGCCTAACGGACTCCAGAGCAGCGAAGGGAGCACGTTTGACATGTGCTTAACTGCCATGAGGTCTGGTGCTCGAGTCGAGTCGAGTCGAGTCGGGTCTCTTGAATAATTAATTGACGGCCCGGGCGACAGAGAATTGTCTTCGATTTTCGGTCGGCATGTCCGGCTGTGTAGGGATGTTGGATAACGCTTTAAAAGGCCATTAGTTGCACTTTGGCCAGCTCGATATCGCAGTTATTAATTAAAACTTTGCACAGCTGTAGCTAAGGACAGCTTGACAGGCTAAGGAAATTTAATATTTGCCCGACAGTAAACACAACACACAACACACAACGCTCGTCTTACATAATCAGTTAAGTGGCCCACATATGAAGCCAACTACACACAACTCAGCAGGGTAAAGGATAGAGGGGAATGGGGAAGGAAGGAAGGATGCTGCCACACAACAATATGAAAGTGAAAAATGAGTTTTGCCCAAGTTTTGCACTCAGTGGCCAAACAAACATATGTTATGTATCTATCGCCCCCTCGTTTTAAGATGTGTGCTAGCTCCCTGGATAGCAGAACCGAATAGAAATAAAAATAGAAATAAAAATGAAACGAACGAAATGTTTTAGTTTTGCTTTTGATGCCATCGAAGTTGCGTTGGCGCTGCAAACTAATTTATCTTATTGAGCTCTGCTGAATTTATAAAGCGTGACATGAAACTGACAGCAGCAAAGTGGACCAGATGAACCCCAGCAGGAACCCAGCACAAATATATATATACTATAATTCGCAATCGCACAGACATGCTCAATGCATGCATTAGCCGCAGTTCCCACAAAAAGTAAAACCAACTTGAATCGCAGTTAAACTGTTAATGGCTGACAGACCGACAGGACGGCCAAAAGGGCAAGCGTCGGCAGCCGCAATCTTATCTGTTTTTTAAGCCCTGCCAAAAGGTATTTTAATTTTGTCATTAAATATGCAGCATCTTCAGAAGTTGTGCCTCCTTTGCTGATGCTCTGCGGGTCCAATGAACTTCGGTAAATTGTTTCAGTATCCACATTTTCCTTTGGTAAATTGAAACGTCTGAAAATCTGTCTGTCGGTAGTGACATAAATATATTTATCTATGCAATTGTAATCTAACTCAGCTCAGTCACACACATATCTTTAATTATTTATATCAATGTTACATCTAGTTGTCTGTACATCTGAAATTGTTTCCAGCATCTCTCCCTATAATTATATTTGCATCTGAATGCTTTTGCCATTGCTGAAACTCTTGCCACAATGGCAGCTAGCCGCAACAGAACCTCTAGTTATGCATATTTTGCTGTATCTGCAACTCAATTCGGAGTTGCAACACAAACTGATTTCACCCTCAATCAGACTTAAGTGACTGCAATTTATATGTATTCTTTGTGTGCTAGGTTCACAGCATTGAACTTTGTAGAGACAAAATAAAAAGGACATTGCATGAGGGCATCTAAATATTCTGAGACTTTTCCCAAACAATATATCTACTAATATATTTAATTTATGCATAATAAATAAATATTCAGCTGATTCTTCGACTTTTCTTAAACCAAAATATACTTATTAATACACGATAGCTGTGTGAATATCAATATATAATAATATAGAATAAGAAATCTTTTATATTTGCGACTTTATCTCTATCCCGAGTTGCTGGTGCTTTGACTAATTTGCATTCATATTTATGTCAAAGGTTTCATTTATAGTTAATGCACAAAATAATATCACAAAACAAATATTTATTCCTCAGTTACTTCTGTACTGGATACAGATAGTTATATTTATATAACACATTATTTCCAAATCTTCTTGTAGCTGTATCTTCTGCATTTAATTCAGTATCTTGTTTATTATTGTTCCCTCACTTTATTTATTTATTTCATATGTCGTACAGCATCCATCACATTATCTCCGTCTCATCTACAATCTTCATCTGTTGTTCGTTCTTGGTGAGCGTGTTTCACATTCGAGCTGTCAAAAAGAAGTCGCAATTTGTTGTTCGCTCGTTACCTTGTTGTGCATTTTCGTGGCGCTTTCATAAACCGTTTGCCCGCATTTTTGGCAAAAGGAGTCGAGCAATTTGCCAGCCATAATATGTGCACACACACAGTCGCACACTCGCACACTCGCACACACTCATACACTTGCACACAATTGCAGAGCGAGAAAGCAGCGGGCAATTTGCTAATGTAACTGTGTACGTGCAACTTTTGACTTCAGCAAACCAAGAAATTAAACGAGAGAGATGGCAATACAGCGAGCGAGAAAATGAGATGGAGAATGGCGAAGGACGCAGGACGCAGGAAGAGCGATGGGCACAGAGTGAAACAATAAGGCAAGGAAACAAGGAAACAAGGAAGGAACCGTGACCCGTGGCCATAAAGTATGCAACATAAAAATGCACAACTGGGCACGTGGGCGTGGCAAAGTGTATAAACAGTAAGCAAACTTTGCGACCGCCTCGACGGCTTTATAAGTTTTGCTGTTGTGCCAAGAAAAGAAATTGTTGTGTCTTCTCTAGTCATATTTCCATCACTGCGACTCCGAGCAGCTCTCCTGGGACTGCAGCGGGAAATTGCAAAATTTTCGACTGCATTTCTAGTTTGTTCTTTCACATGCGCATTCCCAATTCGCAATATGCAAATCAACGTGCGGAGGGGCGTGGCATGCAAATGAATCTGCCACAAAACTGGTGTCTTGCGCTTGTCGCTCTTTAATCAAGCATCCATCCAGACATAAATGTAGTAGTTAGGTGTTAACGGCCAAGGCTTGCCAGATCAGGTCAACTGCTTAACTTTTTGGCCAACCCTTTTGTGCTGCCGTCCTGGCCCAACTTTGAACGTGTCGACTCTGCAAGTTCGCATGGCTGCTGGCTGCTGGCAATTTATGCAACAGTTTGACAGCATAAAAGTTTATTGCAAAAGTTATAGAGAATATGTTTTTTATGTGCTCATAAAAATGGCCCACATTTTTCGGACACACACCAATTTTCAGGTGGCCTGAGCTCAACCGTAATTCACACACACATTTCCATTCAGCTGCCCCATTTTAAGTGACGCTCATCCGAAAATTATGCATATCAAGTTTATTGCCCGCACACATTCAAACGCAACTACAGAACTACAGCACTCGAATATTTATAGAAAGTTTTGCATATTTTACGCACTGATTTGAAGCCAAGAAAGTGCACAGAGCAATCTGGCTGTCAGTCTCCTAATGCCCTGTAAACAAATGCCACAAACTGCGGGTAGCTGCGTCTAGTGGCCACTCTAGTTATATTGCTAGCCATTTACAGGGCATCTTGTGGTCGCTTATCGCCAAGTTTTGCAGAGTATGTGAAGTGCACAATGTGAAGATTTATTTTTGCTGACAAACAGCGACTCGATTGCTGGTAATCGATGGAGCAGCTGACAGAGGAGGAGAATGCGACAGAGACGAGATGGATGCGATTGCTGTTTGTCCCTCTGATTGTAGCTGCAGCAATAAATAAGCAAATACATCAGTTGAGTATTCGAGCGGGTTCGAGCAGCATCCAGTAAATACCCCAGCGACAGAGGCTAATTTGTTATCATTTCAATACACATAAATATATATTACAGACAAGAATATACATACGAGTATACTATATATGTATAATAAATGCAAGGCGTGCAAAATGAGCTAGAAATGTTGAATGCGAAAGGGAAATTGTGTGTGGTAGTCGAAATCTTGGCTCGTAACTCAAATAGTTAATGCTGAATAAGGCCGAAAACCAAATCCGAATACGACTCGGCAGCTTGTGCTTTATTAACGCCAACAGTTGATGGTTATTTATAAGCCCAAGCGAGATTACATATTTCCGTTGTCAGGAAGCAAATCACCGTTGGCTACTCCCACAAATATGAATTTCTATTATTCATAACGAATCGAATCGAATCGAAACGAAACGAAGTCGATTTCTGCGCAACGCACAAAAGTTGCTTTCCCGAAAATATTGATGGTCAATTAACTGTGTCAAGAATGGGCCACTTAAGTTCTCCCCCTCTCTATATATAGGCATCAGTGAGCTGTCAATTATTTGTCCCCACATCCTCGTCCAAATCCAAATACTTTAAGCTTTTATTATTGCAGTGTGTGTGTTTTAACTTTGGAGCAAAGACATCTTTGACACTTGCCTCCTGCCCCAGCAATAATACGGAACAATAGCGAACTTTTCAATTAAATTCAATGCCCCTGTCTGGGCCTGGGTCCCGGAAGAGAAGTTGAAACAATTTGGTTACAGAAACTTTTCACATAATTTATGCCATTTCTAAATACTTTGGAGAACGCAAAGTTTGCAAAATAAACAATCAAATTCATTGGTAAAATGTCGTAGCCAAAGATACGATTAGCCTATAAAAAATGATAAAAGTAGCAGCCGACAGCATTAAATTTATGCAGCTGCAGCTTTCGACTTGAAAATATGCTATAGCAAGTGCTGAAGTAAGTGAAGTGTAAACGCTTGTTTATTGGCCTAAAAGAAAAGCGGCAAATAAAGCCAATTATGTATATTTTAAAGAGTATAACGATTTATGTGGCGAGCAGAGTTGAGCAATTATGAGTGAAATGTTATATAATGTTTTTCAAATTTATCCTAACTAAGTGTAGATAATCTGTATATAATTGTAAAATAATATAGTTGTTCATCTGAACTATGATCTTTTGTTTGGTTATCCCTTGTGTATATAAAGTTCAGTTAAATAAATGAAAATAAAATATACTCTGAAAGAACATGTGCAAAGATAGAAGTTTATTTGGTTGAACTCTGGGAATATATATTTCAAGCATTCTGGAGACGTTGCTAGCGAGTAGTTAAACCAATTAAAGTGAAATACTCGATGGCGTTAATAATAGGATAAAACTACAAGACTACAAGAGGCACTTCTAAGGCGTCGCCTCGCTCCTAGGCCTCGACTTAAATTTTAATGTGTTTATGTGTGTGCAGGATATAAAACATTAAAGCTGAATCTGTAAATTGGCTTTGTTGTTTGTGTGTGCCATACACACGCACACCCCCAACACACACACTCAACTTTTTGGCTGCTTAAAATTCAGCGATTGTACATTCGCCATACATATATTTTGCGTTCTTTCATTTTTGGCCAAAAACTTTAGCGCTTTGCAATATATTCACTTCAAGGCTCCACTCGACTGCGCGTATGTGTGTGTGCGTGAGTGTGTGAGTGTGCGAGTGTGTGTGTGTGTGTAGGCCTATTAGCACACACAAGCATAGCAAGCGAGCGAGCGAGCGTGAGAGGGAGACAGAGATTGAGTGGGAGAAGGAGGTGGAGAAGAGGCCACGCATAAAACAAGTTGAAAGCGCAAAGAGGTGGCAAAGAGGAAACGAAAAGAAATAAAAACGAAATGCCAAACAAACCAAGAACAACAACAGCAACAACAACAACAACTAGCGGGAAAAAGCTGTGGAAACGTAGCAACAAAATGTCGGCGAAGAGCTAAAGCAAATGGCTGCAAAAACAATGCAAACAGCAATGGCGACGACGACGACGACGACGACGCTGCGTCTGTGACTAACAGTTATCGATGGCAGGGGCGGGGCGGGGCGAGGACTGCGAGGGCGAGGGCGAGGGGGGGCGGGGCAAATTCAAAGCTGCTTAGTGCTTACTTCATAGTTTACGCTTACGCGCAGCCAACGCTGCCAACGAGGCTGCCAAATGCTTTGGCTATTGATTTTTAGTTGCTTGCCTCTCTTGCTGCTATCTCAACTGTCTCTCTCTGTCTCTCTCTCTCTCGCTTTCGCTCTATCACTCCATCTTGGCGTGGGTCTTGGGGGCTAAGACTGCCACCTGTCCTGGCTTACTGACAACAACTACAAAGTGCAACAACTACTCGTGCTACAAATCCGATTTGCGTGAGTAATTGGCAAGACAAACGTTTTGAGCCAAGAGCGTATTGGCTACGCACAGCAGCAACAACAGCAGCAGCAACATGACTAGCCAGGTTGTCGTAGTCTTTGTTGCTGTTGCTGTTGCTGCTGCTGTTTGGTGTGAAACCTCAGTAGCGTTGCGGCAAAGGTGAATGCGTGACAGCAGCAAAAAGGAAATGGAAAGACAGCCACAAGAAAAACTTGGCTAAAAGCGCAAATGCGTTATGTGTGCCACACACACCACACACAAAAAAAAGACAGTGAGAAAGAAAACTCGCAGCTTAGCCTGAGTATTAAGTAAGTGACAGACAGACAGACAGACAGAAAGACTTTGAGTTGGAGAACACCATTTGGGGACTTACCTCATCGATAAACTCAAAATCACCGCCAGTTTCGCCAACGTATTTCTTCTTCTTGGCCTCAACGCCGCCGAGCAGGCAGGATGACATCAACACCAGCGCCAGACAAACGCTGGCAATAAGCGGCAAACGCAAACGCTTCATGACGATGGCAATGGCGATGGCGATGAATCCACACGAAAAAAACAAGCGCAGTAGGAAGCAGTAGCGGCTTAAAGGCGTCGCAAATTGTTCACGACTTCCGCAGGCTCTTTTGCTTTTGCTAAGTCGCCTGGCAATGTTAATTGCTTTGAATCGAGTCGAGAGTTGCGAGTACGAATCGAACAGGGACACCAAAAACACACGCACACGCCAACGCAACGCACGCACACACTCAAAACTCAACACTCAACGCTCAACGCTCGACAGTCAACACTCGACAATCGACAATCGACAGTTATAGTTTAGTTTGTGCTCTTTGGCTGGGAGCTTTTGCAATCGCTGTGGCGCTTATTGCGATGCAGTGCAGCGCAGGACAACACACGGAACGTGAACGAACTGAAGGCGACGCGACCAAAACGTAAACTGAGAGCGAGCAACGACCAAACGATTTGCATTTGCTCGGCCGCAAAACGGCATTGGAATTTTGCGCCAAGCGCATGAATCGGGCTAAGAGAGCGCAGTCAGGACATCAAAGAGCACCACTTCATAGGGTTGTCAAGCAGCGCTGCAAAAAGATTATAAATAAAACAATATACACATATCATAGACGTTACTTTTAAATGCATACTTAAATTTATATTCATTTTTAAAATATCTAATATCTAACTTACATTACTTTCATTGTCATAATAAAACTGAATTCTAATTTAATAAGACTTATTTATTCATTTGAATCTAAGTTATTGACTCACAAATTTTGTTGCAGTGTATCACACTGCGTATGCGCAATGAGCAACCCTCGTTTGCCTCGCTGGCGAATGGGACAAGCAGCAACAACTGCTCCAGCGCTTCCAGCCACCAACCCCTGAGCGTAAGGAGAGACTCGACCAAAAATCAAAATCGATATTCTTTTTTCGATTATATCGCAATCTCTCAGTCTCGCTGTCTCCCTCCAACTATCACTCGCGCTCTCTTTCGCGCTGTCGCCTGGCCCCAAGGATGCTCTCTTAGGCAATAATTGACTGCGCCACGGCAATTTGGCAGCGGGTCGTGAACCTGCTACCAGCAAAAAAGAAAAGCAGCTAACAGCTTACAGTTACCAGCCTAATACGCGCTCACATCCCAAATGGACGTCAATAGTTGTTGTTGTTGTCGTAGTTGTTGGCTGTTGATTTTTATGTATTTGCCGCTTGGCACAGTTGGCTCGCATCGATGACGCCGCGCTGGCCGGGAAACCCCGTAACCATTTAACGCGTCAGCGCCTCGCAGCCAAAGCCAGCCTCCAAGTCGTCGGCGAGTCCAGTCTCCAGTCTCGAGTCTCGAGCATCGAGTCCCAGCCACGTTGGCCCCAAAAGGCGCTGTCAGTTTTAAATTAATAGCCCCAGCACACACACAGTGACATAGGCCGCGTGCTCAGCTGCTGCTTCGGCTGCTCCTCTATTTTTAATGGCATCATTGACTCGTGCTTTGATAGTTGGCCCCTTTGGAGCTTATGACTTAACTTGTGTGCGTTCATCGGGCTGGCAATGGAGTGTAAGAAATGTCTTTCTTTTTGTTAAATCTTTACATTTTATTTGATATTCAAATGATTTTCAATCAACAAGTCCATCTTATGTTACATTTAGTTATTGTTGCGGTATACAAAAATTGCAGTTGTGTGTTTTGTTTGTGTGTGATATCAATTCGTCCATCAATCATTAAATCGATTGTGTTGCAGTTATTTGTTTGTTGTTGTTGTTGATTGACTTAAGAGTTAAATAAACATATTTGATTGTTGCATACATTTCTTATTTTGATTCTCAACACAAATCCATAAAAAAGTATTGCTGTGTGTGTTGTGCAGATTAATAATTATTTTTGGTTAGTTACAAGTCTTAAACGCTTTCTAAAATGGAAATGCCTTGTGTGTAAATGAGTTTGGTTAGTTTTTTGTTTTTGTTGCGCATAAATCAGAAATCGGAAATCGGAAATCAGAAAAATTGCAGCTAACAGTTGCTTTGTTCGTTTCACTGGGCGAGGACTAAATTATTTGTTTAGATTTTGGCCTAAATGCTACCATGATAATGATGAAATGAAATTAGTAAATACGTACGTAAATCAAAAGGAAAGGAATACTAGTTTTGCTTGGCCGCCTTTAACATGTATGGCTATAAGTATTAAAAAGTTTTGCGGGGAGTTTCCATTTTTGCATTCAAAGATGCACCTTTAGAGATTCCATGCGCGTCACAATGCGACGACGCAGCTCCGAATATCTGCAAGAGATAGTAGAATAAATAATTAAATATAAATATTGATTAAGTCTTTATTTACCTCTCCTTAATTTTGACTACTTCACGCGATAATTCCGTGTCGTAACCGGCGAGAATGGCACGACACTCAGGCAGCGACAGATTCAAAAATTGAGCAACTTCATTACTAAGAAGAAAAAACCATTTAATTATTATTCTTAAATAGTTATTTTAATGTAGTTACCTGATTTCATCAGTTTTGCGTGCATCCACGAGAAACAGACGCGCCACATCCTCGTGAGGTCCCAGCGTGATGCGCGTTATCAGCGGATACTCATTGTCCTTCAGACGCTTCTGCTCCCCGTTGTCGCGCACTATGAACAGCGAAAAGTTCTCCGCTGCACTATCCACCTTGTACTTCTCCAGCACCAGATTAATGACCTCCTGCGTGGTCACCAGCGACGTCACCCAGACGGACATCTGCGAGCCGTAGGGCGGCGTAAAGAAGGAAGTTTCGCGATTGTAGAAATGTCCATTGATAGAACAGCGACGCTTCAGCTTCGTGCGCGAACTACAAGCATTAAGATTCGTTATCAAATTGAATACTTTAGAATGTTAAGTCAACTAACCGTCGATTGCCGCTGCGTCGCTTGATTGCTGCAGCGCCAGTGCGCGGCGGTCGGCGCAGCACAACGCCGTCCTCATTGACATGCAGTCCCGCCTCGGGGCTATCGCCAGCTGATGCACCTCTGCCCTCGGTGGCCGTGTAGAGCTCCTCCGTCTGAGTCAACTCGTCACCGGCCACGGCGCCACTCAACACCTAAAAAACACAAATCAAGTAGGGAATTAGTTAGACACGCAGACAGATAACGAATAAGTTTACGTGATAAAAGAAAGCCAATTATCTAAGAACGCAATTACATACAATCTAAGATAATTATACAAAGTTCAAAGAAGTCGCGAATGGTAAGCAAAATAATAAGCTACAGGAAGCAATTTGCCAGGCTTACCGATGAAGTGTCGCCGCGGCTCGTCTCTTCTTTGGGATAGCAATTCATTTGGATCTGTATGTAGCGCTGCGGCACATCGCTGCGTCGCACGGTGGCCAAGCGATGTGGACGCAGCGTCGCCTCGTCGTCATCATCGCTATCCGAGTACACAAAACAGCTCGGTCCCGACTTTGAGCGATTGATACCCTTCTCGAACAGCTGGCGACCCTGCTCAAAGGGCTTATGCTGTTCCCTACTGGGTGCAGTCGAAGCAAACGCAGATCCGCTCTTCTGCAGCGCATACTGACGCTGCGAGGAGCGCGGCGAGTCGATGCTGCTGCGTAAATGCATCGTATCGTTGATCAGAGCAGGATCTATGGAGCGCAGTGCATGCTCGCAGTTGAAGCTCTTGCTCATCGCCGAGTTCTCGCCGTACAGCTTCAGGGAATCGTGTATGCGCGACGGATCGATGGGCTGATTGCGTTTCAGCGTTCCATCGTTGGGCTCCTGAAACGAGTTTGCGCCA
Source organism: Drosophila ustulata (assembly GCA_035047365.1). Classification (NCBI taxonomy): domain Eukaryota; kingdom Metazoa; phylum Arthropoda; class Insecta; order Diptera; family Drosophilidae; genus Drosophila; species Drosophila ustulata. Next base: position 29,395,839 of record JAWNPT010000094.1, read on the forward strand.
TTCACATAATCCTGATGCACGCTGCGCTTGAAGTCTTCGTAATCCATCGGTTTCAGCGTCGCATCGTCGGATGTCTTGTACTCGTCCAATGTGGTGTTTGTGGTGGTCACTGTGCTGGTGTTTTGGGTGTTTGTATTGGCAGTCAACGAATCCGTGGCGGTCATAAAGTTATCCGAGCTGCTGGTTGTTGGTGATGAGGCCGAATTTATTAGATTATTCTGAGTGTTTGTGGCGGAGGAAGAGCTACTGTCTGTGCAGGTTTTGCTGGGCGAACTCTCGCTGGAGGATTGCGACGATGACGACGGCAACTTAACCGGCATTGTTTCGTAGTTTTTGTCCTTCTCGTTGTGACGTCGCTCCACTTGAAGTAAGTCGTCAATATCGTCCCAGTCCAGCTTCTCCAGCTTGTCCAGTTTCGAGGGCAACGTGCTGGACACACAACTTGTGCTTGCTGTGGCTGCCTCGCTGCCGCTGCCAATTAGCGTGCTCGACGAATCTGTTGTGGTTGTGTCCTCCTCATCATTCTGCGATTGCGATTTAGACGACTGTCCGTTGGGCAGCTGTGCGCTGCCAGTTGTGTTGGCGGAGGCATCTTCTGGCGTTGTGGGCAGCTCGGAGATCTCATTGAGACTGCACGAATCAAAGGTCATGCTCTCTGAGAGTGAAATATCTGTGGAAAGCGGATCCACTTCGCTGGCGGTGGTTGTGGGCGGTGCCACAGAATCACTGGCCTCATTCTCCTTGTCCGAGCAGCTTTCCTGTTAAGTAAAATCAAGTTATTTAGTGTGTCCAGCTAATGTTTATCCATCAACTTACATCCGCCGCCTTGGAGGTGCGGCACGAGTTGCGTTTGCGCACTATAAACGTTCGCTGATCGTCGTCCTCCTTCAGATGTATGACGCCTTGAACGCCCCAGAAGACGCGCAGTGGTCCCTCGAGCACCAAGCGATTGTTCACCTCCCGACTGCGTATCTCAAGGCTTTTATTGTCGTAGAACTGATTGTAATACTGCAACAGAACTTAAATTAATTAATGCTCAATGATATGACAACAACTGCACTGCACCTTCAGCTTGGACTCCAGGTGATCGCGCGGCAAAGCGGGTCCATTAACTTGAGCGGCAACGGGTTTCTGGGCGGCTTTGACGCCATAGCTTTTGTGTGACTCAACGCGCGTGCCGTGACCAAAAAGCTGGGGACCAAACAGCGCGCCATAGCAGGGCACATGACAATAAGGCACTCCTTTATGCTATGGAACGATTGGGGAAATGCAAATGTGTAATTAATTGCGAATTAAATAAAATGCAGTAAAAACTCCTTGGCAGACACTTTTTCTTTGTCTTCCATAAGATGCTTTGTGCTGACTCACTGACTGACTGAGCACAGCTCAAACCGCAACAATTGATCCTAATCTATATTAAATTGTGCATTAAATTATGGTGGATTGCTTCGACACAAACCATAGCATGCACTTTAGTCAGTGCTTAGCAAAGACACGAGCCAGTTGTGGCTGTCAAAACATTCCTAACGGACCTCTTCAACAATTAGCGTCGCCGCAAGCGAGTTTTCACCGTAGCACAAATGATATGGGGAGAATTACCTCTGCATGCTGGCCGGGATTGAGGCGCTTGCCGCACTCCTCGCAACGCAAACATTCCGGATGCCAATCGTAGCCCAGAGATTGTTTACGTTCCGCTGTGTTAGAGACACACAAAATCAAAATATGTATAATTTGGATTTATTTAAACAAATGGCATGCACATTAAAGGGGCGCGTGTGTGAGTGCATGTGTGTGTTGTGTGTTCATTTGTGTGTGTTTGTGTATGTGGGTGTTCAAAAATTACCAAAGTAAACGGGTTTGCCGCACTTGTGGCACTTCCACATTCCGCTGCGCTGTGGCAATTGGTCAACGTCGGGTCAACGTTTCGTCTGCTGGTGTGCGGGGCGTGTTTCTGACGTCACAGTAATGCAGGTTGAGCACGGAGCACGCAAAAAAAAAACACGTACGAAGCGTAAGAACACACAAGACAAAGGGTAAACAAATGGACGACGACGGCGACTTTTTGGTGTGGCGTTTCAGCGCTTTACTTTCATAGTTTCAGCATAGCAACATTGATGTGACACATTTGAAGTGCACCCACAGTGCATATGCATTGATAATAACTGAGCTTTTATACAAACAATTTTATAATTACACAAAAAAACACAGGCACCAGGCGAAAGAAGCAGAGAAGAACCAGAAGGCAGCGGAACCAGTGCTGTAAAGTACCGACTTAGAAGTGTTGTGCAACGCTTAAGTGTGGTATTTTGCTATCGTTCATTTTTAGTACATTATTAAGCGCGAGTAGAAAGTGAGACGACGACGACGACGACGATTATATTTTTGTTGTGTGTTGTGTGCGCGTCGCTTGTATCAGTGTTGTGTTTTTTGTTGTTGCATGTCGTTGTTGTTGTTGTTAATTATCTATTGTAATTAATTAGTAATTCAGGCTGCTGAAAATGAGCAAACGTCATTGCAACGCAGTCGCCCACAATTAGGGTCTATCGTCTCTCCAGTCAAATCAATTTTTTTGTTGTTGCTGGTGCAGAAGAAGCAACAGCTGAAAATCAGCAGCCACCAAAAAATTTTTGCTGCGTCGATTTGTGTGTAAATAGCCAACAGTGCAAATACTGTTATAACGTGTGTGATTAAGCCTTTTAGCGTGTGTGTGTCTGCATGTGTGTGTGTGTTGCAACAATGCGCGCCACAATTGATTTTGAGGAATGCCTAAAGGATTCGCCGAGATTCAGGTGCGTATCTCTCCCTCTTCCTCTCCCTCCCAGTCTATCGCTATCGCTCTCCCGCTCTAACCAACGCTTCGCATAATGCGCATTCTATTTCCGCATTTGGCATTTTGCATTATTTGATAGCGAGAGGCTCCAGAGCATTTATAGCGTGACTGGTTCCGCAATATCGTGCTGTTAACATCGCCCTTCCTCTACTCTCTCCGCCTCCCACAACACAAACTCAAATTTAGCTGCTAGCGACGCTTAATCATCAGCAGCCATCGAACAAACTTTGCACTTGACTTCGAGCCTCGTCAGTGTTTTGGAATTTATCATAGCAACAATTGAATATTCATGTAACCGAATTTTTTCTCTTGAATCGCAAGATAAACTATTCAAGAAGAAGTCAACAAAGTTTCAGCAGAAAACATAATAACAACTTTAAAACACAAATTGTATATTTTCCGTTGTTGTCAATCGGGTTGTCAACATATCGGATTGATTCAAATTATATTCTCTTTAGAATTAAATTGTCTTCTATGTAAATCTAAAGTTCCTGTAAGAAAGTAATCTTTTACTATTTATAAAGACAGTTAAAGTCCAAATTCTTTCACAACGCTTAAATCTCTACATTTTTCACGTTCCCCTCCTAAGTTACATGTTTCTGTGTTGTTTACTAATTGCAATCGATTGCCCGCAATGCCAATTTACAGTTGCCACTGCTACTTTGATAAGATTTCACCCGAAAAACAGCAAAATAAAAAACGATCTCGAGTCTTCGCTTCGCCCAAAGACCAAAGAAAGCTTTCTCGCTGTTGGTGAAATATTTTAATTACCCAGCTAATTTGATGGCTTTCACATGTGTTGAGTCGAGCCACAGAGCAACAGGTTAGCTACAAAAGGGGGAAAAAAACGACAACAAAAAATAGTAGTAGAATCATCCCATCATCATCAGTTTGAAGCTCGCCTTTAATTGGGAGCACAAACAGCACTTTAATAAAGTGGCATAAATTACAAGCGTCAACATATAAACAAGAGCAGGCAAACTACGACGCAGCCCTGCAGATGCTCCATCCCTCCCCTCTCTTGCACTCTTCTCGGCGCTTCTCAGTTCATTTAATCGGCAACGACAACGACAGCGACGTCGTCGCCCTTCTTGGCTTATTTTTGTTTACACTTATCAAACAATACTGCTAACGTTGTCAATTCTGTTGTCGCCCCCTTGCAGACAGTTTGTATCGAAAGAGGAGACGGACATCGAGCACTTGGAGCATCGTCTGGAAAAAATCATTAAGCTTTGCAACGTGGCCGTCGACTCAGGCAAGGAATATGTCAAGAATCAGAGGTAAAATTGCGCATTCTTCTTTTTTTGTTATCTGAAATTATGCAAATATTTACTCTGTCCTTTGTTTACCACACTTTGTTGCAGCGCCTTTGCCATGTCCTTGTGGGATCTGCAGCAGCATTTTCTGGACAACAAAAACGCGCACAATGCGCTGGGCAAACTGATTCATTGCTTCCAGGTAATTAACGATAAACAGCAGCAGAATTAGCAACAATTGTAAATGATATTTATTTGTATTCTTTTGGGTAACAGGAAATGAACAAATTCCACACGACACTCTTGGATCAGGCGAGTCGAACGGTGCTCAAGAATCTCAGTGTGTTTGTCAAAGATGACATCAATCAGGTCAAGGACTACAAGGGACACTTTCTGAAGGTCTCCGAGGGCTACGACAATGCGCTAATCAAGAACGCACAGGTGAGCCAAGTTTAAAAATTAAAACATTTTTGTTGTCTTTAATAATTGTTATTTGCAGGCCAGCAAGAATCGACCACAGGAGGTGCAGGAAGCTGCCAATATTTTGTCCGCGTCGAAGTCTTGCTTCCAACACACCGCACTGGATTATGTCAACTATATAACGCTGGTGCAGGCACGCAAGGTGCCCTCCATTCTATCCACAGTGAGTGTGATTCCAAGTTAAGCGATGGATGAAAAACGGGGAAGATCTAAGAGTAGATAATAGATAGAATCCATAAGTGCGCTTTACTCTCAAAGTTCTAAATAACAAATAGCTGCAGCAGAAGTTACTAAATACAGATTTAAAAATATTAAACTTGTAGCTAAAGAAGATACTAGATACAAATTAAATCTTTAGTTCGTTGAAAGTGAAATTGTAATAGCATATTCGTCTAATGAACTCGTAAACTTCTAGCAAACGTTGGCAATTGGAGGCTGTGGAAGATATTATAGACAGATTAGAGAATAGACAAATTGAAGCTGAGAAAGATAGTAGATACAAATCAAATATTGTCAGATTGAAAGTGAAATTATAATAGCTCTGATGTGCTGGTAAACTTTTCGCTGAGAAGCGAATGATTAGTAGATTGTACAGATAAACAATTGAAAGCTAAGAAAGATCATAAATTAGTTGCAGTTGGCACATTATAAGTTAAATGATGATTATAAGTTAAAGTTGGATAAATACAGTAAACATTGTCAGCATATGCAACACATTATTTGAAGACAAACAACAGCAAGTGCAGTCTGTAATTACAAATCAATACATTTACAGCTCTTTACTAGGCCTATTATGATAGCAGGCGTAGTATGCTTGTATGGCATATCTTTATTGCTATTTGGGGACTATAAGTAGGGCTTGATTTTATTTAGATTGCTTATCTGACTTTCTGGGCACTCAGGCAGTGAAGCAGTCGGCGGGCGGCGTCCGTTCGATGTGTGAATGAAATGCGATTGTCTTGAACGTAAGCGTAAAATACGAGTAAATAAAAATCAACAATTGAACAGTAATTGTTGTTGGCTATGACGTCATCGCTGCGTGCGATATATACACATCAAAGATATGCGAATCGAGTGTCGAATGTCGACTGTCGAGTGTGTTGTGAGTTGTGTTTATGCATAAGTATTTAATGTACTTTTTTGCTCATATCTTGCGTCTATTCTGAACGCTGTTGAGTCAGTTTTGGCAGCCGGTCAGCAGTCGTCAGTCGTTGCTGATGTGCGCTTGTGGCAGGTTCGTGATGGGGCACTGGAAATAAATGAATTACGGTCAAACACGTGCAAAACTCTTCTCGTCTGTTGCAGCTGCTGGACTATTATCAGGCGTGCGTGACGTACTATCATCAGGGCTTCGATCTGTGCAACGACTTTGACGAGTTCTTCAAGAACATCAGCGAGGATCTGAATGCGCTGCGCGGCGACTATCAACAGCTGGAGAAGGCCATGCAGAATCGGCATATGAGCGTGAATCGCTATTGCGATTCGAACACGAACAGCGCCTCGCACAATGTCGAGGGTTATCTGTTCAAAAAGAAGTCGAAGGGCTTCAAGACGTGGTGTCGACGTTGGTTCTACCTCAGCGATAATCAGCTCGTCTACAGGTGCGTTGGCAGCTAAATGCTAAATATATCCATCATGCTTGTTATCGTTTCCTTTAGCTCATTATTTGATTTCTTTCGATTTTTCCGTTTTTCGATTCCCAATTCCGTTGTCGGTTGCCGGTTTAACTCTCTGCCATTTGCCATTTTGTTACTCGTACTGTTCTGATTTCTGTGTGTGTGTAATGTGTGTTGTTGGTTGTACTGTACGCTGAAGTGATTTGGATTCGAATTGCAGAAAACGCAGCAACGAGGATTCGTTTTCGGTCATGGAGGAGGATCTGCGCATCTGCACCGTCCGCCCGGTCAACGAGGGCGATCGTCGCTTCTGCTTCGAGGTCATCTCGCCCACCAAGTGAGCAAAGTCAACTGATCTTTAAGCAAATAAAACTCTAAGCTATGCTTCAATCTCGTTGCAGATCCCACATCTTGCAGGCGGACTCCGCGGACATGCTCTCGCTGTGGATCTCGGCGCTGCAGCACAGCATTGGCGCCGCCATCCAACACGACTCCACGCATCATCATTCCCGACCGCAGTCGACGAACGCGCCGAATGCGCTGCCCGCCAAGCGTCGCATGTGAGTTATTTAAAGTCCAGATGATAAGCCATGCCATTAATGATTCATTCTCTCGCTATTTAGTCATTGGGAGGAGTTTCTGAAAATACCCGGCAATGCGCATTGCTGCGACTGCCGCGGCTCCGATCCGCGATGGGCTTCCATCAATCTGGGCATCACGCTGTGCATCGAGTGCTCCGGGGTGCATCGCAGTCTGGGCGTGCACTACAGCAAGGTGCGCTCGCTGACGCTGGACGCCTGGGAGACGGAGAATGTCAAGGTGATGATGGAGCTGGGCAACGAGGTCGTTAATCGCATCTATGAGGCACGCATCGCTGACGATTGTGAGCTGCGCAAGCCCACGGAGCAGTGTGAGATTGGAGTGCGCGAGGCGTGGATTAAGGCCAAGTATGTGGAGCGCAGGTTCGTCTGCGCCATGCCCAAACCCCAAGAGCTGTTGGCCAGCGAAACAGCCGAGGTGCTCAGCATAGACAGCGGCGGCGGCTTGGCAGAAGAAGGGAGCATGCTGGGCAAACGCGCCACGCTCTCGCTGGGCGGCACACGCAAGTGGACGGTGAAGCGGTTGCGACGACGACGCCAGCTCCGCTCGCTGCCCAAGACGCTCAGCGACGATCCGAGTATTTACAACACCGCCAAGACGGGCGACGAACTGGACGATGACGACGACGACGAGTCCATCAATATTCCCTCAATGTCGCTGAGCATATCGCGCGACGATCTGCTCGTTATTGGCGATGATCTGGCGCTGGACAGCTACGAGACGCCCGGCATTCTGGGCAGCGATCAGGAGAGCACTGAGGGTGAATCGGATGCCGAGCTGCCCGAGGAAGTGCCCTTTACTCAGCTGGACGCGAACTTGTTGCTCTACAAGGCAGCCGTGGTGCATAATCTGCCTGTGATGTGCATGGCTTTTGCGCTGGGCGCGGAGAAGCATTGGAAGAATACGCAAGATCGTCAGCGTTCCTTCTTGCATCAGGCTGTCATCTCGGGCTCGGTGATGGCGTGCGAGTATCTGCTGTTGAATGGCGCCGCCATCGATGCGGTGGACGAGCTGGGCTACAGTGCGCTGCACATATCCACAGCGAAAGGACACATTGCGCAGGTCTACTTGCTGCTGAAGCACAAGGCAGCCTACAATCTGGCCTCCAGTGATGGCAAGAAGGCGCTCGACATTGCCGTAGAGCAGAAGAATGCGGACATTGTGACGCTGTAAGTTAGAGAGAACTATTAAAAATGAATTCTTACTTCTTTGACTATTATTACAGCTTGCGATTGACGCGGCTGAACGATGAGATTGGTCTCAACGATGAGTACAATGGCGAGGATGAGACCTATAAGGATGTGATGAAGGACTTCTCGAACTTTGCTGCCAGCCAGCCGCGCATGCTGCGTCAGCGCAACGATTCGAATACCCTGGAATCGCAGCGCAGTTCACTGACCAACTCCGACTAGCAGCGACTTGAGGCGGCGACGGCGGAGGCCTCGCCGCACAGTGGACAACAAACGCGTTATAAAAGATATTCCAATGTTTAGTTAAACAATACATTTCGATAACGATGTGTGCTGGCATTTAAAGCTACATTCGCTCGGCCAGTTTGCGGCAATCTCATTTGATATTAACAAATTTGCATTTGCGTTTTGTATCTGTATATGTATTGGTTTAATGTTTTGTTGACGTTTAATTAATTAGTTTAGGTCTACAGTTTAGGGCAAGAAGTATGTGTGTGGCTCGTAGTCCGTAATTTATATGAATGTTTATTGTTTAAAATTATGTATACACACTACAATATATACTATATATTTATGCTCGTAACAAAGCGAAAAATGTACAACGTCATCGTGTTTATTGTGTGCTTATAATAAACAGATATTATAAAACTGTACGATACGTATATATAAATGTATATGACTAATTGTAACTATCATAACTATAGCTAGCTATCTCTTATAATAACTACTACAATATTAACTCTGTTTCGAAAATTTGTATTTGTTAGCGAATAAGTTGCTCGCTCGCTTTCCGTTTTCCCGTTTGCTGTGTGCATAATAATGTTCATGTTTAGTGCCAAAAAAAAAACGTTGTTAAGCACTTTAAACCACATTTCGAATAAAGTTGTCAAATGTTTAAAATTGTAAAAAGGCGTTGCAATTTACTCAAAGTCCACATCGTTCTCGTTCCCCTCCACATCATCCTGATCCTTCAGCTTGTGCACGTTCTGCACATGTCGCTGCACCGCGCTGCGATCATTGAACTTCCGTCCGCACTCCTTGCAGGCAAACGTCACTCCCGCATGCGTCACTAGATGCCGACTGAGTCCAGATACATGATTAAAGCTGCGGTGACAGAGGTGACACTTATGCTGACGCTCGCCTGCGGTGTGCATGCGATTGATGTGCTGCTGCAGATTGGTCTTCTGCGCGAAACACGCGTTGCAGTGCGGACACTGATGACGCTTCTCGCCGGTGTGCGTGTCCATGTGCCGCTTCAGCACCTCACGCTGCGAGAACGCCAGCGAGCATTCGTCGCATTTGTACGGCTTTAGCCCGGTGTGGATGATCATGTGACGCTTCAGCGAACTGGCGCAGGACAATTGCAGCTCGCACACAGGACACTTGAGGGCGCCGCCAACGCCATTCTTCATCGTCTTGATGTGGGTGCTGATGTGGCGCGACAGCGACTTAGCTGTGCCGAAGGCAATGGGACACAGTTGGCATTGAAACGATTTCAGCGTATCGCTGGCACGTCCGATCGTCGGCTGGGCATTGCGTGGCGACTGCTTGACCACGTAGTCGTTGTTCTTCTGGCTCTTAGTCGTAGGCAACACCTCGCTGTTGGCTTTGTCGTTGGACTGTACAGAGAGAAAGATTTCGAATTGATTAAAGCGGGTTGCAAAAGATTAGCCACCTATATATACCGACAGTTAATTAGATTGTTTCATATTTTTTTATGAATTTAAAAGGTTTATATCATTAGCAAAGTGTAATTTTATAGAATTACGTTTTCTTTTTAACAATCTAGCACAGTCAAAAGTAGAAAGTCCTTCTGATTAGTTGTTAAAAACTATAATTACCAGTATGATGACATCGTTGAAATCGTAGAGCTGCTGATCATCGCCCGCTTCCGAGTTAAGATTAAAGACGACCACATCGCTCATGTCCTCGGATTTGTTGTCCGTAAACTGAATCTCGCCATTGTCGCGAACTAAAAGCAAAACATATTGAAATAAATATATTGTTTTAATCAGGCATTGCAAATAAGACTAATAAAAATATGTTAAAAAATTCAGTGATTATAAGTTAAAGGTATAATAACTCTTATTTCATAATGTCTTGAATAAAAATTAGAATCATTGCCTTAAGATGATAATTTTATAGTTTGTTGAATAATAATTATAAGTTGTTATTCGCCAATTACTCTTTAATTTGAACAACTAAAAGCCATCGAGTTACTTTCATTTAATAACAATCTCTGATTTTGTTGACTTACTATTGTAGGAGGTGATGTTCTTGTCTTGTTGGTGGTACTCGATAGACGAGGTGGGCGTCGAGTTCGCCTTGCCCGCATTGATAATGTAGATCTCGCCGTTTTGCGTGGTCACCACGTCGTCAGAGCTGCCCGTTAGCTTCACATCTTTGAAACTCGCAGCGGTCTCTGGCGGAGATGTTTCCTCCTCCGGCTCGGCGTCGTCCGTGGAGAGTGGCTCCACTTTGGCAGCGCTTTCCAGCACGTACTCCGTCTCGGCTTCCGATAGCTTCGGTCGACGTTGCTTTGGCTGCTGCATGGGCGACGTGATGCGAACGCGTTTGCGTGTCGATCTCGCTTCGACTACTGGCTGATTGGGTTTGGTGGGCGTCGCTGTGAGCGTGACTGATTGTACGGATGCTGGAACTGGTGATTTGTTGGTGGGCTTGCTGTCCGCTAGATCGTCATCGAGGGACTCCCAGAGACCGGCTTTTTTCTCGTCCAGAAACACTTCTAATTCGCCCAGCAGCTTGGCCAGCTGCTCCTTGCGACTCTCCTCGGCCACTTCCTCGTGCAGCTGCTGGCGCACCTCGTGACGCACCTCCTCCAACAGCTCCTTGCGTATATCGACGCGCAGATCCTCGCGCAACAAATCCAGGCGCGTCAACAGCTCTTTCTCCTGCTCCGCTTTGAACTTTTCGCGCCATTTCTGTGAGTGCTTCTCGTACACATTCTCCAGCTTTTCTATGAACTCGATGGACTCCTCGAACTCCAGCTCGTCCTCATCGGACTCCTGATCCGCCGACTTGCTGAAGACGCGACTCTTTTTGCCCATGCCCACCAAACGGATGTGTTTGCGCAACTTCTTGTCGGCTGCCTGGCTGCGCTGCCGGAACAGAAACGATTTCTCCAGCTGGTAGCGGCACTCGCCGCATATTTTCTTGGGTAAACCATCGGTTGACTTCGCCTCCAGAGAGACGCAGGCCATCAAGCGCATCGGCACCGACAGCTGCGAATCGTCCGCGGCAAAAATTGTGTACGCGTCACGGTGTTCTTTGAGGCAAAGGCGACACCACGCCTCGATATCCGGATACGATTCTTTTGTACTGGACATTGCGCTTGGTAAAACTGCTCGCTGACCAAACAAAACAACAACAGACGCCAAAAACAAGCTCTAAAAAAATAATGATTAGAGTTGCGTGTGTCAGTGTGACCGCACTGCACAATTGCACATATACCAAAAACTAACAGCTGTACTCAAAATTCAAAACTAGTTCCAGCCAATACATCATTCATTCAATTGGACAAAGAAATAGAAAGATCATTTTATTTACTATTTAGTTGCATAGTAATTTACTTAATTTGCTATTAAAATACATGCAAACTAAACTAAATCAAAATCAGCTTCTACGGCCAATGTTGCTAGTGTACATTTATTTCTATTTATAGTCATGCACATTATCTTCCATACGCAGGTACAGCACTGTCGATAGCAGGAGTTATCGATATTGCATGCCACCTCCATCACAGTGCTGCGAAGCGCACACATATTTTTTTAAATAATGCACATTTGGCGGCAACTAATTTATTTAAGTAAAAAACATGTACTAACTCTAAATGCAAGCGTAGTTGGTTTAAGTAGATTCATTAAGTCGCGGCGGACTGCGCAAACGACAGCGATAGCACTCGGCATCGTCCTTGGGCACGTAAGAAGAGCGACGCCTCGGAGTTCGGATGTCGTGTTTACGACACATATGTTTGCGTTTGACTATCGGGCTGTTGGCGGGCGATTTGAATGGAAATTTGGTCTTGGTTAGGTTGGCAGAAGATTTCGCTATAGATCTTTGGGCGACAGTATTGCTGGCACCCCTTAACTCTTCCTGCAAGAGATTCGATTGTATGTTTTGCATGTTGATTTCCACCATGGCAACGGGCTGCGGTATCTGCGGCGTCATCGGCTCGCGCTTCGCAACCACAGCGTTTCTGGGGGGGGAAGCTGCTTCAGATGTCGGTTCGCCATCTAAAAGTGGAAGCTGTTAAGTTACGTAAACAATTTATAGACTATTCTATTACCTGACACTAAGACCGCAGTCTCGTCGTCATTGTACAAGTTAGAGGGTTCCGCACCCTCGCATATCACGGTGCTGACGCTCTCCAGATCCGCGTTCTCTGAGTCCGAGATAAAGCCCTCGGAGCCGTAAGCTTGCTCGCATACAACAGCATTGCGTTTACGCACAAAGAAGCTCTCAATCTCGTAGAAGAGACTGTCCAGCACATTAAGGCGGCATTCCTTGCGCGCCTGTGTCAGCAGCAGCTCCCCCACCTCAGTGCGCACCTGTTGCTCGATCTCCTCGCGCACTTGCTGCTGGCACATGCCCAACAGCTCCTTCTTATATGCATCGATTTCGGTGCGTATCAGTTTGGCTGCCTCCTGACGCCAGTGGGCATTGCTCTCGGAACACGCTGTCGCCGTGCACAAGGCCACATCCTGCAGATCCAGCGCATCCTCCTCGTCGCCCTCGAGCAGCTCATTTGTCGCCATGGCATTCCCATTACGTTCCAGGCGCTTGGCGCAACGCAGCCGACGATCGGCGGCATGGCAGCGCTTGCGAAAGTAATGAAACTCCTCCAGACGCAGGCGGCAATCCTGACAAATCAGCTGCGGAAGGCCGTCGTTGGACTCGACGTCGAGGCCCGTGCAAGACATGATGCGAATGGCCACTTGGCGATTGAACGCCACGAAGTTGGCCTCTTTGGCCAGACAGAGACGACACACAGTCAACATATTCGATAAACAATATATTTGTAATCACTTAAAACACTAAAACAAACAAGTTAAAAAAAAAAAACTTCCACTGCTCTCACACCGTGGCGAAAGGACGCTACAGACAGTGAGACCACTCAACGAAATAAGTAAAATACCAGCAAGAAATACCAAAATACTGCAGCAGTCAATTTGACTGGCGCCATCTACACAATGCACAGAGCAGTTGCCCATGGCGGTTTTTTAACTGATTTCGAATTTTAGTGCAGCTGCTCTAAATATTTTACTTGCATTAATTTTGCGATTATTTGAGGTAAAGTTGATCTAAAAATAAAATGTAAAATAAGAGAGTGCAGCTGACTGCACTACTTTGCAGTAAACTTGACAATCAGTAGTCGAAGTTATTTCGAAAAAGCATGATGAGTTGGCTGGCGCCACCTGTTGGTCATTTACCAGTCTGAAAATGCATGTCTGCGCTGCAGTGCAGTCAGCTTAACTAGCGCCCCCTATCAGCAGCAGCTGTTGCAGCAATTTTTAATTTCAATGGTGTAGCTGTCGCCACCTAGCGATCAGTGCACTGCCATATACCCTGCCCATATCACATAAAACGGGCATGCCCAAAGCCGAAATAATAAGACGCTCGCAATTTATGAAACAATTTTGTTATAATTCATTAAATATTACAAGTATAAATACGCAGTTAACTATCAAGTATTATATACACAATTACAATAAGATATTCAGTCACTATAATGCTTTCCTATATATACACAAAGAAATACATGTTATGATGTATACATCCAAAAATATACACACAGCAGTATTTGTCGCACTTGCCAATAAATATGCATTAAAAAAATTTGTTAAATATACAACAGTCGTCGTCGTCGTTTTGCGGGGTGGATAACTGCCAAGGGATTGCCTACTTACATCTAAATATATATGTATATATATTGTTTTGTTGTTGTTGTTGTCTCGTGGTTAAAGTGTGTGTGTGCGAAAGTCGAATGTAATTTAAATAAATAGTATTGATCAGCATTAATCATAATTAACATTGAAATACGTTGTGTTATTATTATCATACATAGCTACAGAAAATATATATTACAAATTAAGCGCATCTCTCGATTTCTATCTCTATCTCTCTGTCTCTGTCTCTGTCTATTCGTGACGCCAGCTCTGGGGCAGCACATAATCCTTGACTTTGTACAGAGCATTCGCATACCAATGCAGACCGTTCTGCTGCTGCGCCGTCGAAGGCGACGTCGCTGTCGCTGCTGACTTGGGCGTGGAGCGCAGTTGATGCTTGGCGGGCATCCAGCCCTGGAGCGTGGAGAGCAGGCGCATGGGCGCCAAGCCCCAGTGCGCCAAGGACTGACTGCTGATGACGGCATAACAGGAGGCGGCCACCGAGTTGACCACAATGGTGCCCTCGCGGGTTAGAGGCGCCACGACGCCCTGCCGCCGCACGCTGCTCACGCGATGCACGCGCTGCGGACGCAGCTGGCCGCTGGCATCGTGCACGAGCACAAAGTTCAGCTCCTCGACGCGATCGGCGAACACGAAGCTGAGCTGCTGCTGCTCCGGCTGCCAGACTGTGATGAGATGCGCCGGAGTCACCGTCAGCACGGCGCCGCCATCGGTGTGGAGTTGCACGAACGTCTCCAACTGCTCCAGATTGCGATCCATGAAGAGTATGACCTCGCTGTAGACCGCCTGGCCGTTGGAGTTCATGCTCAGCACACGATCACCAATCGCCAGCTCGGACAGCGGCTTCTGCGCGCCGCTCTCCAGCTGTGCGGTGCTCTCCGGCGTGAAGCAGCCGTGCACATGTGAAATGGAAGGCGAGGAGTCTGCAAGAGAGAGAGAAGAGACACGGCATTAGAATTTGTTGTTTGGTAGGAGTTAATGCGGCCAGGTAATGGCATTAGTGCGTCTAATCTAATTTGGCGTTAATAATGCCAGCGGTAGGAGGGAGGAAGGAGGAAGGAGGATCGGCAACCGTAGCCGTAACCGTAACCGCAACAAGTCAAAAAGGTTTTCACAGAAACCCACAAGACAATGGAGGATGCGATTGCACGCTTGCGATAGTCGAGGCGAGTCGAGTCGAGTCGAGGCATATCAATAACAAGAGGCAACAAAACAAAGGCGGAAAAAGGCAGCAAAGCTGAGCCTTCTTCTGTGTTCTTGTTCAGGCCAGGCTGAGGGATCAGCTGGCAACGAGCTCGAGCCAAAGCAGCTTAGTCCAGAATGTGCCAAAGGAACAGGTAACCCACAAAAAGGATCTGCGGCGAATGCAATTACAAAACATGTTGCAACCCACAGCAGCAGGAGCAACAACATTAATCAACATTAATAGCTATAAGGTTGCAGTGTGGCCACCCAGGTTATAAGCCATCTTGTTGGCCACTTCTATAACTCGGCCAGAACTTTCTTTCTGTTCACATATTTTTCACACCCCGAAGCGCCGCCGCTCGAGCTTCCAGCGCGCTTGTAAAATTCAAATTAAAAATTCCAGCGACCAAGAGACAGAGAGAGAGAGAAAGAGGGGAGCGGAAGGCGACCACTAACCGTGCGCTTTATTATAATGAGTGGCCATAAAAGTGGCATTGTTGCGGTTGCGGCAAGCAACACACGAAAAATTCCAATGAAAATGCACCTAACAATTTCCATTGATACCAACGACAGAGACAGAGACAGCGAGAGAGAGAGAGCAAGAGAGAGAGACAGTGTGTGTGTAGAAACAATAAAAAGCGGATTAAATGGAAGACAAGACGCAAGACGAGAGAGCGAGGTCTATAAAGCGGGCCATAATCGATGCTCAGCGCTGCTCAGCTCCGCGACGGACGGGAGCAGCCGCCACAAACGGTAACCATAGACAAACAGGCCAACAAAACAGAGAAGCGGAGGAAGTAGTAACAAGGCTAAAATTTGGTGTGAAAAAGAAGATGAAAAAACGCACAGCTCGTTGCTCGAGCAACAAAATCAAAATAAGCGCAAGGGAGAGCGGGAGGGGAGGGGAGGGGAGGGGAGCGGAGCGCTCTGTCGGCGGTGAGTGGAAAGTGAAGAACTTGAAGGGTCATAAATTAATAAACCATTAAAGTGGTTAAAATTATCGTTATTTTATCTTTGTTGTGGAAGACTAAACTGATAAATTATTACAAAACAGAGGACGGAGCAACAGAACGACAGAGCGAGAGAGGCTGCGACTATGACTAGGCCTCTGTGTGGTGTGGTGACTGATCGCTTGGGACAGCATTAACATGGAACATGCACACCAACAACAACAACAACAACACGATTTTAATGCGCGCGCGCGACACAACAACAACAACTGAGACAACGACAGCAACGACAACTACGGGAAAAAAGAGTGAAAAAAAATTAGTGTCGACAAAAAGGTTTACAGCCATTACTCTTCGTTGCTGCTGTTTAGGCCGCGAGCGCAAAACAAAAGACTTAGGCAACGAACTGGAGTCGGAGACGGAGCTGGAGTTGAGTCGACGCTGAAAACGCTCTGTGCCAAAACTGTCATAAGCGTGTGGTTTATGATCGTCGGCCTATCAGCCAATCAATCGCCTGGTTATTTATTAATAGCTGCAACGCACCATGTGTCCGTTGTTGTTGCCTGCCATTTGACACTGGACCACACACACACTCACACACACACACAGCGAGTGGCAGCAACAGTTGCCACTTGTTGTTGGCGGTGACCTTTTGCAGGACCTTTTTTGTGCAGTTGCGTAAATGGTTTTTCTGTTTGGGTCTCATGTTGCCCTGCTTGACGGCGGCTTCGCTTTCATCTGCAATTAGAATCAATGAGTTGCCGCCGAGGAGCTGCAAGGACATCACTCGAGACCCTTTGATCTCCGTGCCGTAAGTCACAATATTGTGATTGCGCTGCCCAGCCTCGTGTGTGGCGCAGTTCGCTTGTTGTTTGTGTGGGAAATTTGTAGACAAGTCGAGAAAATGTCAACGTAAATCACTGGCGAAAAAATGTCAGTCTGTCTCACTCACACACACTCACTCTCCCTCGCTCGCTCTCTCGCATTGAGTGGCGCGAAAACTTAATTGTCTTGGCCTTTTTGGTTGGCCAGCTTTGGCTGCATTTTCTTCGCGACGCTGCTGGCAGTTTCGTTATGTTTCGGGGAAAACTGGTTGCCTGCCATGATGGCAACACACACACACACACACACACACTCGGACACACACACACACACACACACACACACTTGCACACACACACACACACACGTTGCAGTCTGCTAACTTGTTGGTCGTTTCAGTTTTTCAATTAGGCCCGCGCGCAGGTTTTAGCTCGGCATTTAATTCATCTTGAGACGGAGTCGGAGTCGCTGCCTGGGCATGAGAAACGCTTTGGGTGTCGTATCATCAATTCGTTTAATTTGACAGGCGCAAACCTAAACATGTCAAAACAACAACAGCAACAACAACAACGACAACATGCGGTTAGTCTTCGGACTCGCCTCCGACTCGGACTCGGACTGCGACTGCGAGTTGGACGCTGGTCCGGTTTGAACAATGTTGCCGCTGCTGCTTCCCATTTTTCTCTTTTTATACCCGCTACTCATGGGGTAGCAGGGTATTATCAGTTAGAGAAAATGTATGTGAAATATAAACAATAGTATGTGGCAAAAATCAGATGCGCTTTGCTTGTTTTGTTGAGTGATTTTCAATCGCAAAATATATATTTTTGCTACTTTGCATTCTCTCAGATTGGCTAGCGGGTATCTCACAGTCGAGCACGCTCGACTGCAGCTTACTTGCTTGTTCGCTTTTTGTTTCTTGTTGCTGCTTCGCCGCTGTTGTCGTTGCAGCCTGCTTGGCTAATTTGAGTGGAGTGCAAAATTTGCCAACGCCTGTCAGCTTAAGCGTTGCCCCGTTGTAAGTTGGGGCAACATGTGAAATTACGCTTGTTAGTGTCACTTCTGGCTAACTGGGCACAGTCTCTATATACTATATATGTGTATGCATCTTACCTGATTTGACGGAGCAGTAGATGTGGCGTCGACTCACATAGGAGACCCAATCGAAGCCCGCCTCGACGGCGAGGCGCGCCAGGATGCCGTATTTGGATTGATCGCGATCGGAGGTCGCAATTGTCACGGCGCGTCCTTCGTAGTGCAGCGACTCCTGGCCATGCTGATGGTCCTCGTCCCAGCTCTCGGTCACCAGCAGACGGACGCCGGGCCATTCGTTCATCACCGAGTAGGCGAGCATGTTCAGTTTCTCCTTGCAGCGCTGCAAATCAATTAAAAATAATTAAAAAGCCTGTTTAAATATAATTTCATTGTTGTGGCTGCCCAAAAAAACGCCATGTTTAAACGCACGCACAAAGAAACACAGCGAGAGCGACAGAGAGGCAGACAACAGCTGAGAGAGAGAGAAAGAGAGACAGAAGCAGCAGCAGCAACAGAAAGAGAGAGAGCGAGAGAGAGAGGCGTGGTATTTAGGCATTCATTTCATGGGCTGCCCAAAAGGGCAGCGCGTTCATTTCTCTCGGTTTATTTCAGTTGCTGTTCTGCTTTTTTTTTTCGGTGTGTGTGCGCGCAAACGAAAGACTGAAGCAACGAACTCGCCGCATCCTTTGAACCTGTTGCAACCTCAACAAATATGCATGAGTCTCTGAAATGCATCGTCGTTGTTTGCCAAGGCAACAGCAATAGCAACAGCAACAGCAAAGCCAAAGGCTTAGTTTTTGTTAGTTATTTGCGCAGCGCAGTTCAAACACCGACCCACAACAGCGATCTGACCCTCACACAGATATACAGATATATCTATTGGGATATACGATATTGGGACACACACGCACACACTCGTCTCGTGTGTAAATATTAAAGATTAGACCTTTGTCTGACCTTTTTCCTTTCGGGCCTGCACTTGTCTCGTCTGTGTTTGCCAATGCGGTGGATGCTGATTCAGTATTTCCATATATGATTATATAGTTATATATTTAGGCGAGTTGTATTTTGTTGTTGTTGTTGTTGGCGGCGGCGTTCGTTTGACGTTCGTTCGCTTTTAACGCTTGCACACAAAAAAACAACAAGCGAGAAAATAAAGAAATGAGAAAAAAGGATTCGACGCAAATATTGAAATTCAAATAAAAACAACAAGCCAACAAAATGCTGTCATTGTCATTGTGTGCGTCGTCTCCATGACGCGCAATCGCCAGCCACAAAATCAATTATCAACGCAATCGCAGCGGACGATTGCGACTTTCAAAATTCGAAATTCAGAACTCGGGTCGAAACAGCAGGCAACACACACATCCTGTGTTGGGTTCTAGCTGGCGTAAAATCAATTTGCAAGATCCTTTTTAACAAGCCACAACCATCAGCAGCAGCGCAACCGAGTTTTTGGGACTTTTGTTTTGATTTTGGGTGCGCCGCATTGTTTGCTGTTTGGCATTTGTTTGGCATTTGTTTGGGCAGCAAATCGCTTTTTAATTTGTCACAGCACAGTTTGTGTTTGGTTGTGTGGCGAATTGCAGCAGCCAGAAATCACAGCTGAATATCAAAAGCGCATTCCGGGAAGAGTTCAATGCTATTTGCATAAGACGGGCTGCAAGATTTGCTTTATTAAAAGGCTTAAACAACGACGCGTCGTTGCCACGTTGCCACGTTGCCACGTCGGTCTGCTGCTAATGAGCACAAAAGCGTAACGCTAAACGGCAGAGAGGAGGCAACTCTTTGTCTTAAACAACAATGTTTACCCAACATGCTAATGCATTGCGTTGATTCGATCAACACCGAGCCGAAGAGGCTCCAAGTGGCAGCCTGGAAAATGCCGACGGGTGCGTAAGGTAAACAATTGGCAGCGTCTTCGACGGCATCATCGGCATCGGCGTCGGCGGCCCAAAAAGATGGCTAAATAATGTGTTTGCATTGTAAGTGGCATGGCCGTTAGACAGTGTAAATATTAAAGCATTGCATTGCGATCCCATGAAAAGCTGCTGCATTAATTAGACATTAAACAAGGTGTGAACAGCGGCCACGCCCCAAAACTCAATACCCGAAAACGAAAACGAACAACATTTGTTGTTTACACTTTGCATTTGCCTTTGCCTTTGCTTTTCCTCGCTTGCTTTTCTTTTATTCTTTTAACCCCAGCATTGGGAGGTGGGCATGTTTTTGAGTCTGCACTGATGCGTTTTTAATTGCCAACGCGGCCAGTTGCAGTTTTTATTGATTTAAATCGCCGGGCTGCCAATTTGGGAGGCGCTTAATGGACGCCATTTAGGCGGAGATGGCGGCGCATCATCATCATTAGGGGGGCCCCGAAGAGCTATTAGCCAATATGATGTATGTATGATGGTGTGTTTGTTTTAAGCCCAGTTGTGTCGTTTCGGATTACAATGGCAAAACGATTAGGAAACGACACAATTTAACGACATAATTCAAGAGCGCCGCATCAAGTTACCAGCGCTGAAATCACGGCAACCGAAGAGTCACCCCTTTGGCATTTTGGCGAAACACGTGCGTTGAAAGCAGATATGGCATATCCTGAGAGAGGAAGCGAAAACTTACAACTGAGGAAGCACCCCGGGACAGGATATATAGTATGTACACCGTGGCACCGAGAGACAATGACACCCACCGAGTGCGCTTGTTTTATGTGTGTCAGCGACGAGGCACTTGAGCGTGCGCCTTAGCTGTGCCACTTAGGGGCAACTTAGCTCGATTTTCCCTCGCTTTTTGTCAAATCAATCAGCGCCCCTTTTCTTCTGGGTTCTGGGTTCTGGGTTCTGGGTGGTCTCCCCACGTACATTTTAATTGGCAAATGGCAGCGTAGTTTCTGATTGATTCAAGTGATCGCGATCGCGAGCGAGATCAAGATCATTGCCAGACTCAATGACGACATTTATGTGCGCTAAAAGCGTCCGCTTTTTTTGTTTATTTGTGTTGCAAATCTATTCACAGCTCTCGCTGCTCTTTGTGTATATTTTTCCATTAGAAAATGAATTTTTATTCTTTGCTTTTTGTTTATGAACGTGGCTGTTGCCGTTGATTGTTTATGCTGTGTGCAGCGCAATTGCCTTTCAGTCGCTCTGGAGGTTTTCTTTTAATTAAGCGCATGACAAACTCAATCAGAATGCCAATTTGAGACTTGCTACCAAGCGAGCGATCTGTTTACGCCACGTATACGCAATATTGTGCAGAATGTGCTGCCCTTGCATTGTTATTGTTTTTGTTTCAATATAAATTGATACTCATTAAAATACAGACTGCTCTGCTCCTCAATCGATCGCGCCCTTTTGGGTTTATTGGATTAATGCCAGCGCTTCTGTTGCCTCTGCGTGCCCCGTTTGTTATTGCTGTTGTTGGGCTGTCTGCTTAAGATTGCATCTCGATCTCGTGTCGTGCCCCAAGCCAAACAAATGAAATGAAATGAAATGAAATGAAATGAAAGGAGAGGAAAAAGGGAGAAATGCTTGTGGCATTTGTCGCGTTTGTCACGGGCTGCGGCTTAAGGCGTTTTATTATTAATTATGTTTGTATTTATTAGCGTTTCTCGTAATTATTTACAGTGTTCGCGTTGCCTATTGTTAATAACGTTTTCGTTGCAACGCCTCAATCACATGGTCTGCTATACGATGTCGCGACTTGGCTCCCATAAATCTGTTGTCAAATAAATGTCCATAAAAAGGCGTCATTTTATTGTTATTAATTAAACGCTATTAATTTGCAGAAATCGTAAATTAAATCTAAGCATCGCCGTCCCGCTTGCACACTTAATGCCCCACAGACACAGAGAGACACAGAGACTCTTGGAGTCATTTGGCGAGAGACAGCTTAAATGATAAGCGCCATAATCCCTGATGTGTGATTAACTTTGATGATGAGTTATGAGCCGCACATTGGCACTGATGTGATGCTGTGTTACCTACATAGCGCTCTCCCCTCTCCTCTTTCGATCCTTGCCTTGTCCTACCCCAAGACACGCAGATGACTTGCAGGAATTCTGACCGAGAATCGCAGCATGTGAAATGTGAGTCAGATTCGCGTCCGTCTTCTGTATTCAGTGTTCGGTGTAGAGTAATGTGATAGTAGCGAAAACGCGAAACGATCCCCAAACCCAAAGATGCGAATCGCGATCCCCAAGCGTGTGTGCAGTTCATAAAACTTTTATGCAAATAACCAGCCGAAGCGAGGGTCCACAAATCCTTGAGGTTTGCGCTTGAGTGCGCTCGTAAAAGTATCAAATTGATTAATAATAATATTAAAAGTCAAACAAACAAACTATCATAAAAATCGAACCCAGACTACATATATCCACATACATACTCGTATGTGGCATATCTTTCAGTCGCTGTGTGGCAACGACGATTTGTCCACTTTGCTGCTGACTGATGTTTGTTTGATATGTTTGATTACTTTGTAGCCTGGCCCCAAAATATTCCCACGAAGTTGTGCCAAAAAAATAAGAACCACGAATGTTGTTTTTTGATTTTTGCTTATCGCAGCATTTGACGTGATTTGATTTGAAGCCGAAAACTAAAACGAAACTGAAACCGAGTTTCAGACTGCGACTCAGACTCTGACATCATTCAGTTCAGTTTTTTGAGTCTGTGCCTTTGTCTGTGTCATAATAGGATCAATTTTTGAGTCATAATTGATTGTATGTGTTCTATTAGAATGCCTTCAGCATTGTGGGTTATCTGTGATTCGATTTGAGATGCAGGCCACATACATACGTACGTATAGAGAGAGCTGTGGAATATTCTCAGTCGCTGTCTGCGGCTTGGCTGCATGCATGTCAATAATCAGATCAGATTACCATTTGGCTTTGCCCCATTGTTGCTACAATTTATGAAATTTTAGAACTTATGCTGCGGCTTTTTGACGCATTCTTTTGTCTGCGGTTACCACAAACCGAACTCGACTCTCCAGCCTCAGCTTCAGCTTCGACTTCAGCAACTTTGTCTAATCTTTGTAGGCAGCTGTGGAGAGCAATGTAATTACAATTAGCTGTGTGTTCTGCGGGTGCAGGTGAGCGAAAAAAAAGTAGTGAATGCAATTGCAAACAATGACTGTCATAAGCTATACAATTTTACGATGCTGTCTCTGTTTTATTTTTAGCACTTTACGCCAATATTCATTAATTTGTTTATGGAAATTTACACGGCGAGAAAAGGGCAGAGAAATTGCCTTTTGGCGCTTTAATAGCCCACAACGAATCGTTTGCACAACTGAACTGAACTCGACTCGACTGAAGTGAAGTGAAATTCACGCACAGCAGCCGAAAAGACGACATAAAAATGCATTTAGATGCGCTGCTGTGGCAGTTGCAACAGCAACTGTGGCAGGCAAACGCAGTTGCAACAGCCAGCGGGCAGCGGACAATGACGGTAGCAAACAGTTGTAAATATCGCAGTGACAACAATAACAAGAACGACTCCGTTTTTAATGTGCAACACGTCCTTGCCGCTCTGGCCTTGAAGCTCGCTCGCCCGCTTGTCCTTGACTCAAAAGTGTTTAAAATCTGTAAAATGTTTTCGTCAATTGCCTTCGCTAAATTCAAGGTCTGCCCCTCGAGGCGCGTGTCAGTTGCAAGCATCAGTCTCGATCTCAGTCTCAGTCTCAGTCCGAGCAAAAACAGTTGCAAGTTGTAATTCCCCAGAATAGTTTTATTGCAAACGGAAAACATGACTCGACCAGTCTGGCAAAACATATTGTTGTATTATCTATCGATTCGGCGGCTAATTGATAATACGCGCACTTAATTGTGATCCAAAAGAAGTGCGGCTAAAAATAAAACACATGCTTCTCAGAACCGCAACAATAAATGCCGCTCGCTGGCCATAATCTGTTGTTAATCATGAGTTATTGGCCGTGTGGCCAGTCTGGTCATAAAATAAAATATATTGAAAATACACCCGCTAATTAGCCCGGCAAACACAATAAGTGCAAGTCAGGCTGGCGGCCTTATCAGCCAGGCCACTTTAATCCACTTCAGTCAAAACAACAGCTTGTGAAATTGATTTGAATACAAGGAATTTGCGTAAAGTCTAGTTTTTGTTACTTGTTAATTAGAGCTGCTGTCGTCTCAATTAGCTACTTGTTTAAAGTTCCCCTGCCGTTGCTGCTGCTGTTGCTGTTGATAAGATAAATTGGCACTGGCTTAGCGCATACTATTTGTGTCATGTTTGCAAATACACACATAAAAGATATAGATACATATATTGCACTGGGCAGCAGGCAGCCCGCAACCCGTTATCAGGCCATGAAATGCGATAAGCGGCAAATGCTCGCGTGCCACAGCGAGAGGCAGAGGCAGAGGCGGAGAACATACCGAGTAGCTTGTAAACATAAGTTAGTTATTTGTTTGTTTGTTGTTCGATGTCGGCTCGAAAGGTTGTTGCTCGCAGCCAACAACAACCCGAATCATCTAAGCTGCAGTGTTAGCGCGTATTTGCCGAGCTTCCTGTTGTACTTTTTGCACTGAGCACTAAAATTGCAATCGGCGATAAGCCGCATAATTAGCACATAATAATAGTGATAATGATTGCGATTGCGATTGCGATTGCACCACACGACACGTACCGCTTTATCAATGGCCACGGCACCCGGCACACGATACACCGCCGATAGAGACCCCCTCTTGACCACAACACCTCGAAGCACTCGACTCGACTCGAGTGATTGTGATTAACACAAAAATAATTTGGCAATACGGCGGCAGCGCAATAAAATGATACGGCACAAATAAACGGTTGTAGCACTTACCTTGGACATTACGCGATCGGCGCCGGTGCCCTCCTCGTCCTTGAACAGTATGTCCCTGTTGTAGTTGGGCACCAGGTCCTTGAACTTGGGCGAGTCCCGCTTGATGACACCCTCGAGCGGCCCCGATGCGCCGCTCTGGTACTCGGACAGATTGGGCACCGTCTGCTTGAGGACCAGCGGATACAGGTTGCGCTCGCGACGACGGCCGAGTCCTCGGCCAGGACCGCAGCTGTGCGCATGCCGGAAGTTCAGGGCGAGCAGCAGCAGCAGCAGCAGCGCCATGAAGCAGCTGCCACGCGGCGTATGCGCAATGTGGCGCAGCCTTCGACAGGATGCGTCGTTGGCCGCAGTCGCAGTCGCAGTTGTGCTCGAAGCTGAAGCTGTGCTGCCTTCGCTAGTTGTGTCTGTGTGGTTGATGTTGATGCTGCTGCTGCTGTTGCCGCTGCTGTGGCGCTTGGTGTCCAGCGAGAGGCAGGTGACGCTGGCGCAGCTCCAGAGCGCAGCCACATTCGCATTCGCATTCGCATTCGCATTCGCATTCTCGTTATCCATGTTAGAAATTGTTGCTTCTTTTGGTTTGGTTAGCACTGCACTTTTTTGATTGATTGAATTTTCTCGTATTCTTCGCTCACAGCAGTCGCTCGACTGTGGCTGGCATTTAAATGTAGTTTCTTAAACAAAATCACTATTTATCACTTTCTTATTTGCAATTTCAATTTCAACTTCAATTTCAATTTCAATTTGAAATGCAGTTTTCAACTCAATATTCGTTGTGTGTAGCGGCGATTTATACATTTATTTTACAGAACAACAATCAACGACAACCGTTGCGCTCGCACTGTGATTGACAAATGACATATCCGAGCGCACGAAGCGAGCGCCCGACCGACCCGATACCGACCGACCGATACCGATACCGATGCCCGACGTTCGATGCCTCGCTGCCGATGCCGAGGGTGCTTTTGCAGAAGAACCCTACAACGCAGTCCGCAGTCGCAGCGCAGTCGTTGCGCAGCACACACACACACACACACACATGCTTACTCGCGTTCATTTCGTTTGTGCGCTCATTGGATCTCTGCTTCGTTGATCGCTGCGCCTGGCGTTCATTTTTATGCTGTGCCTTGCTTCGGTGGCTGTGCGAGCGAGACGACTAGTGTGTTGCCTGCTCGCAGCGAGAGCAGCAGAGAGTGCGCTCGCTCTTATGTATTCTGTTGGTAGTTTATGCTGGCGGCAACAGATGTTGGAAGACGGTTCATTATGGCCATGGCTCTGTGTGTGTGTGTGTGTGTGTGTGCGTCTGTGTTGCCAATTGGCTGCGCCTCTCTCTCTGCATGTGTGTGTGTGTGTTTGTGTGTGCTGCAATTTCTCTTAACACTTGCACTATTGACTCGAAATCGACTCTTGCGGCTTGTTAACAGCCGCCTGCTGCCGCTGCCCTCGTCCGCTGCTGCCACCGCCACCGCCTCTGCCACCGCCCCTGCTTGCCTACCGTTGCCTTGCCTTGCTTTGCTTTTTTTGCGAGCATTGTTCACCTTTTGCCTTTCTTCATTTTTGGCTTCGGGTTTATTGCTTGTAAATTAATAATGTTCCGGTTTTTTGTGTATTGTGCGCTTCACTTTTGCCGCCGCTTCTTCTCCTTCTGCTTCTTCTTTTAGTACACACACACACAGAGGTACTTGCGGTGTATATTATGTATACTATATAAAAGCTGCTCACTTTGTCATTACACCATTTTGCCTGCGTCGCTTCTGTTGCCGCCCGCTTCCCGCCGTGGCTTCATTCAAACGAACAGCAACTTCCGTTGGCGCAGCAGCAACAAAAGGTGGCATGATCTCGTTGAGCGTTGCTCGTAGCGCCGTTTACCAGATGAAGCCTCTTTAGGCCTAGTTCAATTTTAGCCAAAACACAGCCAAGATAAATAGAGAAGTAAGCGCGACTTGAAGTTACCTGGTAATCGATTTAAGACGAAAATTAAATAAGAAATATTATTTCGTAGATCACATTTTACAATTACGCTCACAGTTTGTTTTTAGTTTGTCATGTATCTTAGTTTTGCTTTTAATTTTTATGGGGCGTTCAAAGGCGTCTCAAAAATTCTAGGAAATGCACTAACTGCTTAGAAGCGATAAGAATATTACCACCAAATATTGCTGCTCCAACACTCAAAGTCTTCGAGATCTAGTTATTCATACAAGCGGTCAGACAGACAGGCGGATAGAAGAAACTTGTTTGTTGATATTAGTCAAAAATAAATATAAATACTTTAAGGGGTCAACAATTTCGTTTCTTTCTTGGAAAAAGCAAAAAGCTGCTACCCTCAATCAGTTTGTGTAAATAGCTAATAATTAATGCAATGTTCAATATATTTGTTTATTAGGGGAAAGAGTATGACTCTTTGAGAGGAAGTCGTTTGCATCGATTTATTACAGTGAATTCCATTGCCTCAATTTGAGCAAATAAATTAATCGATCTTTAAGTAGGAAAATAAAACGTTAAAGCCAACTTGAAGTGTATTTATTTCTCCCCTCGGCAATAAATTCGTCTGTTTTGCGAATCGTAAATCAAATGTGATTCAGCAATGTTATTGTGCAACTGCAGGAAGTAGTTGAAATTCGCGCAGATTAGATACGCAGAGCCGCAGGATGTTTGATATGGCGATTACTCTAATTTGCACGGCCACTAAATGCAGTCTCATTATAAACATTGTACTAGCATTAATGAATTTACGGGACGTAGGACGTGAGTGCGAAGTTCCGTTGGCGACAGAGCTGATATCAACCATAAACAAAGTGTGTGTGGGACACGATAAAAGTAATCGCCAGATAACAGACAGAGTAAATACCGCAACAAAAAGCAGGCAAGGAAAGCAAAAAGTAGAATACAAATGTCGTTTACGGATCAGTTGCACTCAAAAGATTCGCAACTTTTGATATGGCTAACAAATTGGCAAACAAAAGGTCACAAATATAGCACATGTATTGTGTGGCGTGGAGGCGACTTTTGAGTCACTTCAGTCACTTCACTTCACTTCACCTCACCCCCGCACATCACGCTCGCTGAGTTGTTGACACTGGCACTTATGGGTATATTTAGTAAGCGCGAACACGCTTGCGATGTTTGCCCAACCAATTGACGGCTCGAGGCGACTTGGCTGCGCTATGCGATCAGCGGGCGAATTTAACTGCAAATTCATCTAGAATCTGGTGTTTGGCGCTAAAAGCTTTCGAGCTGCGCTCAAAGTGCACCTGCAACAATCTGTGGCAGCCACAGCCACAGCATCATCAGCAGTTACAGCTACATTGTAACGGTTTCTAATCAGCTCAGCCAGCTGCCTAACAATGTGTGTGTGTGAGAGTGTGTGTGTGGCAGGCGCGCATAATGCAAATGCAAAGCGTAGCATAATTTCAATGAGGAATAAAAAAAATACAAGAAACACAAAGCGGGCAGCAGCAACAAAAAGTATTGAATAGTCGGCGGCAAAGATATAAGCAAAAGCAAAACGCCATCAACAAGATACACGGAACCAAATTTAAGATGAAGCCAGAGAGAGAGAGCGAGAGAGAGGCAGAGGCAGAGGCAGAGGCAGAGGCAGAGGGAGAAGGAGAGAAGAAGCTGAGTGGAGCGAGTTGCCGCTCTCTCTCTCTCTCTCTCTCGCTATGTATCGCTGTCTATGTGCCTGCCACATAAATTGTCTGTGTGTCTGCGTCTCATTATGTGTGCGTGTGTGTGTGTGTGTGTGTGTGGGGCGGAGCTGCTTAAGGCGCTCATTTGTGAATGAACACGCCGTGAACCATCCGGGGAGACAAGGCAACGATCGCTCGCTCGCTCGATCGCTGGATGCCAAAAACTTAATGAGCATGAATAAATGGCAGCCTCTTTACTCTGTACTCTCGCTGCTGATCGCGTTTTTGCGATCGTTCGTTTTACCGAAAAAAATACAACAAAAAAGCTGTAGCGAGATAAAGAGCTCGAGATTAGTTTATAATTAGATTTGAGCATAGATTTATGTTAATATTAATGGACAGCCGTTTTAATGCAAGTTATAAACTGAAATTGACTTTTAATGTTTAATGTGTAATACACGCTCGGGCGGCAAACATCCAAGCCATCCAAGCCATCCGAGCTGGAGCTGCAGCCCGAAGATTCCAATAGAAAACCGGAAATGCTTAGGCCAAACATCGCTACGTTGTGCATTGTTGCGATTGGAAAAGAAAGAAGCCTCAACTCACTCGCACACTAACTCAAAACAACACACGAAAAAAGGTTGGAACAGCGCCAGAGACCAAGAGCCAAAGACGCCAACAGACCAGGCCATGGAACGCCATTTTCTGCCGAAGACTGCGACTGAAGCTGATGCTGAAGCTGAAGCTGCTGCGTTGTCTGCTTTTAATTTCTTTTAATGGAAGTTGTTAACATGGCTGCTGGCTGCCTCGCTCTACCTTCACCGCCACCGCCACCGCCACCTCCACCTCCTCTACGTCTACGTCTCTGGCGTTGCCTTCGATACTGCCTCGACACAGCTTCCCATAAGCATTCCCATGCCCATTCCCACCAACGCCATGGCATTCATTGGCTTACTCACTGCCTTACTGGCCCGACCCAGCCCGGCTACGTTTTTGATTTGTTCTTTTCTTTTTTCTGTGTTGTTTCGATCATAAAAATTCGATATGAAACTTGTATTTCTCTCGTTGGCCATTCAAAGTGCCGGGGCATCATGATTATGAGCCGCAACTTGCTCCCAAATGAAATATAGATTTGCCTCATTGCCATTAAACACATCTCGCGGGTTTTCCCAGCAACACAATAGATTTTACTTTTATTTTATTTCGTTTTTATTGCGGCTACATTTTCTGCTGGTTCGCTAGTTAATAAACTATTTCATTATTAACATATACTCCTCCATTTTCACTTTGTTTTAACGTCACCACAGCACGAATTACATGGAACGAATTTCTGGAATATTTATTATTAAATACTTTTGAAATAATTATACAACATTTTAAATACACTTAGGTAAATACTGTCATTAACAAATATTACATTTAATTAATTCTAATTATAAATTAAAAAAGTTGATGAATATTTTTGAAATAGTTGTATATTATTTTAAATATAGGCATCAATAAATATTACTTTGGTATATACATATTTATTAAATACAAACCATTAAATTACAGGGAACTTTAATTTCCATAAAAGAAATTTTGTACGTTTACAATTTTTTAAAGCCAGTATTAATTTATGAACAGTTATTATATATATTTAAGCTTCTGGGAACGTTTAAAATAATTTGGAAATACTTTTAAAATATTTCAAATATATAAATTTAAATCTTGCCTATAACAAATATGACTTTTAAATATATTGAATAACTACTTTAAATAAAATGAAAATTGAAATAAAATATGAGTGTATTCAAATTGCTTAAGTCAATATTAATTTTTGAATATTTCTAAAATATTTAAGGTGCTTAATATTTATGAAAATATTGGCAATTAAATATTGGCATTACAGCATTATTTTTCACAACAAAACCAATTAAATGGTTAGCTGTCGTTTAAAGAGAATACAAATTATTAACAATTCATTCTAATTGCTCCTCCCCTTTGAAAATCTATTTGCAACTATGATGAGAGCATTGATTTGTCGTTGTGACTAATTATTAAATGTTACAACTGTTTGGTTGACGTTTATCGATTTGCCGTCATTAGGTTATAGCTTTTGTTGTGTGTCGTGTTGTTTGATGGCAGCGGGCGCAAGTTTGTTGCCAAAGTCTTTTGTTTTGACTGCACAAAGTTTGTGTTGTGAGCGTTGACTTTAGCTGAAGTCAGAGCTAAAGCAAAAGCAAAAGCAAAAGCGTTCATCTGCTGTCACATAATTAACAGCTAATGGCTATAACGCGTACCGGTTTTGTCGCCCAAAATGCCGTGAAGGTCGTCGCTATTGGCCATAATAATTATTATCGAGTATACGAATAACAAATACACACTAAATAATATTTATTGTGTTAACGATCAATTCGATCGCACGTGCGTCCAAAACGAATGACAGTCCATACAGATATGCAGAAAGATATGATATGATAGGGTACAAAATATAATATATTCGAAATGTGCACAGAGCACAGGTTGAACAAGCCAGCAGACCAACAACAGCAACAAATACAAACTCAGATTTCGTACCAGTTCCGAGAAGCATCCACTCGATCATGCTGCGACTGTGACTGCTGTTTGGGATTGTTGTGACTGTTGCCGTCTGTCTGAGGGCCCTGAAAGCCGCAGCGGCGTCATAGCGTGCGACAAATGCCAATAACGGTTTAAGGTCTCTAATGGATGTTGACATTTACGGCTACCAGGGAGAGCAGAGAGCGGATAGCGGAGGAGAGAGGAGATAGGGAGGCTGTTTAATTCACATAAATCTGAGAGCGAACTGCCATTGGGGAATTGTGTTAGAGAGCCTAGAAATTAGGCAAATGGATGCGACCGCAGCTTTCCAAGGAATTCGCTACCACATCGAGGCGACAACAATGCAGCATAGCCACTGAATGGAATGGCCAATGGTCCAAAGGAGCAGTGGGCATGTAATGCACACACAACACACACAACACACACATAAACATTTACGAAAAGGGTCGCAGACTGTGACTGCGTCCCAGATCTCAGTCATGTCTGTGGTGCGTGTATAAACATTTGTCAACTGTGCGCCTTTTGATCCTGGCCGGCAAGAGAGCGCAAGACGGACAGAGAGAGAGAGAGAGAGAGGCAGAGTCAAAAAGTCGTAAGCGGCATAGTTATCATTGTTGCAGCGAGTCCATTGTGCTATCAGCTGGCAGCGATCGATGCGGTTAAACGGCAGCCAAAAGGAACCGAGAAGGAAGCCGATCAAGCCGAGCTGCCGAGCTGCTGAGCGGTGAGTAAGCAAGTTGAGTCTGAGGGGAATCGATAGAGCAGACAGCGCACATTGTGGCCTCATGCGGCGTGTATTTGGCAAACAGTTGTCGCATGACTGACCACAAATACATGCAGCATGCAGCAACATTTACGCCCACGAATGTGTGCAAATAAATTGCACAGAAATCAAAGTTTTCCATTCGACCTGCAGTTAACTTTATTAACGATTTATTAATTTACTAGCGAATTTCAAGCACCTCTTTGCTTTGATTGCAGTAATGTCATCAAAAATACTTATACTATATATATAATTTTCGGAAAAAGCACGACTATTATCTGTACATGAGAATGCACATACCATTCTATAAGTCTAGTCATATCAATAACCGAAAATGACGTATTCGCCAAGACTGCAGGACAGACTAAAACAGATTAGATTGACGCGCTTGTCAACCACATAAAACCATTTTAAACGTCCCCCACGCTGGGAAAGTTTTTGCTGATACGACAGCTTATCTCTTTTAATATGTAAGAAATCACTTCACTACTGTTTAAAATTAAATATTAATTTAATCACAAATATAACAAATATGCTTGTATTTATGTTTATACAAAAATAGATTGCTCATAATCTAATTGCGAAATTTATCAAATTTAATTATTTATGGTTGTATTTATTTCAATTTATTATTTACATATGCATATTTATTTGAAATCATTAATCAATCAAATTTAATGACTCGAAAAATTGTTGAAGTATTGCTTCAAATTAAATATTAATTGATTGAAAATTTTATGCATTTCTTACATTCAATAATTAATTTCAATTAATTGTTAACTAAAAGCAAGTATTTTTTACAATAAATATGCTTGAATATCTTTTAATTCATTAGCCAATAGTTCGGTCAGATTATAAATGTTGGTCTTTGTCAAATTTAATTAAAATATTAAATAGCCTTAAAACGGAAGCCAATCAAATCTTTGATTATAGTTTAAAACACATTTATACTAACCAGTTTTTTATAAAAATCGCCTATGACTAACATTTTTATGTCTGCCATCATTGTGCCTAAAATAAATACAAAACATTCATTCAACAGTCTGCCAATTTCCTAATCTTCTCGAACAATACAGACAAATTTAATATAGAGTATTTGTAAATCAAGTGAATGAGTAACATTCAAAAACGCTGATAGATGTGATCAAATAAATTTCAGCTACTTTCGGCAATTATGTGAATTGATAAAGTAAATACTTATTATGTGGTGAATCACTTTTGGGCTTTATTCGAACATTAAATTGTTGCTATTGCCTTGTCATTGTAGTTCTTATGAATTCCATTTAACAGAAGAGCAAATCAAATATCGTTCAATTACTTTTGAAATTAAACAAGGCACGATAAAAAAAATCGGGTATGACATAATACTACGACTAAATCTGAAGTGTCAGCTCTTTAAGATCTGGAACGCATTTAATACGCTTTTAACGACTCAGACACGAAGCTATTAATAAATGCTAATTATTTTCTGTGCAGTTGTCACTGAAAACAGTATTAATTGGGGATTTCTTACAACTATTTTTATATTTTGGGAATTTCATTATTATTAACTGTGGGAAGTCTGGAGGTCTTATAACTATTTAAATGGGGAATTTCTAGAAATTTAATAGCTTGAAAATTTAGCATGTTTCGTGGGTATTCCTGAATTAATTTTGCCACAAATATTTTGTTGTGTGAATTATTGATGTGATGATACTGGGAAGGGAGAGGGGGGCTGCAACAGGTAAAGTGAAGCTGGCTGGACGGTCGGTCGGTCGACAGCAGCAGCAGCAGCACTTACTTAAAATATTAAACAACGCTGAGCCTTTGTTGGGCTCTTAAGCATCTTTCTGCATCTTGAGATTCATCTACAGCTCCGCCACCTGGGATGCGCGCTCTCTCAAGTGGTGACGGCGACGCTGCCAACGACGATGGCAAACATGCACAGCAGTATTTAAATGTGTATCATGGCGTGCCGAGCGGCGGCCAAGTGAAGCGCATGCGTTGATGGACTTGAATTATATGCGACTTAAGCTTCGCGCTGCCGCGTTGCAGCATCGACAACAACGACACAACGACACAGCGACACAACGACATCGACATCGACATCGGCATCCTCGGCAGCCAGTGCCATAAAAATTAAAAGTCATTATGGCCTGGAACAGCATTTAAGCCGCGTCTCTCTCGCTCTCGCTCTGTGTGTGCTTGTGTGTGGAGACTGTGGCACATTCCCACAGTCAGAGCAAACGAATCGATGTTGGGAGTTGGAGTTGGAGTTGGAGTCGAAGACGGACGTCGACGTCGAGTGTCGCTTGGGCTGTCAGAAAGTGCCATGAGACGGCAGCCACATGCGTCCACTTGGAGTGGGTTAATATTTGTTTGCATTATCATTTTGAATTGACAGCAAAGTGGCGCTTGTTGCTGTAGTTCTCCGCGTTGTTGTTGCCCAGCGGGCGGGCAGGGCTCTCTCTCTCTCCCCGTCTCTCTTTCTCTGTCTCCTTGACTGCGTTCAAGTTGTTTGTTGTCTGCGCGCCGATTATGGAAAGTTGATGACCGGCAACCTCACAGCCTGGCCCCCACTCTTCGCTCTTCCCTTCGCTCTCTCCTCCAACTCTCCTGCAACTTAGAAAATTGCCATTTTTCTGAAGTTTTCAATTTCGAAATGCTATTGCGCTGTCGCTTTTGTTGTTTTAGTTATGTGCCGCTCGTGGCACGACGCGTTTTGCTGGCCGCAAAAACCGCAAACGGAATGCGAGTTGTGTGGCGTGGAGGGGGCGTGGCGGTGGCAGGGCGGGCAACACTTCGTTAAGTTGATGCCACAGCCACAGCCACAGCCAAAGCCATAGCCCAAAGTCAACGTCAACGTCAACGCCTGTGCCAGTTAAATAGATTTTTTTCTCTCGTCTCTCAATTTTTGTTTTTTTTTTGGGTTTCTTTCGTTGTTGCCTTTCGCTTTGATCTGCTGCTGCTGCTGCTGCTGTTGTAGATGCTTCTGGCAGGGCCCAGAGGCAAGCGGCTGCTGCTGCTGCAACGTGGAGCAAATTGAAAATTGATTTCGCCTTGCCACAGCAGGCAGGCAGGCAAAAGCACAAGCACAGGCAAGGCAACACAGGCAACGTTAACGTTAACGTTAAGACAAAGTTAGCACGCCACGCCATGCAAGTTCGTTGCCTAAGTCTTTCGTTTCGATGACTCAAAATACGCGCCATGAAATTCCCACATAAATTGCGCGCATTGTCAAATTAAAAATGCCTAATGAGCTGTTGCTGCCACAGTCCAACAGTCCAACAGTCGGACAGTCGGACAGTCAGCGATGCAAATGAGCAGAAAAATGCATTAGAAGCCCAAAGAGATCTGCGCTGTATCCACACACACATACACACACACACACAGAGTCAACGGCGGCGGCAAAACGTATCGTGTTACAAATCACGGCGGGATGTGGCGGGGGAGACGTGGAGTGGGGGGAGCGGGAGGATTGCTGAACGACGAGCGAAACAAGTTTCGAGTGGAAATGCGTGTAGCGTGCAGCGTGCGAAACACAACCGAAGAACATGAACATGAAAGCCCTGATGCCAAAGCTGATGCCGATGCTGTGCTGCGATGCTGTTGCCGATGCTGTTGCGCTGCTCTTGCTCTGCTTTTTGGCTGCCCCGTCTATAAATAGTTGGTCAAGTTTGGCCGTTTAGTTCAACATGAAAAATGGCAACACTTTTGCGCTCATAAAAACTATTTATACGCGGCCGAGCAACAAACTGCATTTGCCAACTAATATTCCCGATCGGCAACAAGAGGGCGCATGCGCGTGAGATCTCCACGCAAGATCATCAGGCAGCAAAACAGCAGGCAACCAAAGGAGTCCACATGCAGTGGACGGGAGAGAGAGAGAGAGAGAGGAGCAGAGGAGAGGAAGGGCGAGACTGAGGCCTGGAGATCGAGGCACAGTCCAGTTTGAGGCCGGGACCACACAAATACAGGCACGCGTTCGCTGACAGAATAAAAATTGTTGCGCTTGTGTTTAACGCGCGAACGCGGCGATATCGCAGCACAGCCACAGCAACGGCCACAGCATCGGCAGCCGCATCGTACCTTGTTTCCAAACTGGCTCCCTGGACCTTAAGAACCGTGTGCGGCTGCTCAGGCTAAAGTGGCAGCCAGGCACCGTTGTCAGTTGGCAGCAGCGGGCGCGTTGGCGGCACAGTGCGAGCGAGAGGGAGACAGCGAGAGAAGAGGCAGGCAGGCAGCAAGCAAGCAAGCAAGCAGTTCAGGGGCATTGTCGGCTTGCTTAGCTATCACTGAACGATTATCGTGCATTTTAAAATTCTTACGAGTTTTCTGCCGTTGCCGTTGCTGTTTGTGCTTGTGTTTGTGTTGAGCCTTTGCCTTAGCCTTTTTATATTGCCCTTTTCACTCTGTAGTTGCTGTTGTTGTTGTTGTTGTTGCTGCTGCTGCAGATTGAAATCACGCATGGGAACCACAAGCGCCTTGGCTTTTGTCTGCTCGTCGTCGACGCTGTACAGAGTGAATAGTGGCCACAGAGAAATGAATGCAAGCAATGCCTTTAAACACATTTTTATTTATTAATAAGTATATCTATATATCTATGTATATATATCTATATGTGTATGTATATTGTGTTTATCAATTTGTTAATTGCATAGCATACATACAAGTTGTAGTACATATGTATGTATGTCTGTATATAAATAAGTAGTACTCATCTCTGTTGTCGTCTCTATCTGTTTGTCAATTTGTTATTACACATTTGCAAATAGTTAACTACACACACAAAAGTCGCTATTGCTCATAATATGAATATTTTTACGTAATTGATTCTGCCTTCCAAAATGCATTTATTCTTGTCTATTGTTTTTTTGTGTTGTTAAAATATAAATATAATTTCACACCAATTTATTCTCATATTTAGTATATATGTATATATATTTGTATATTATTTAGTTAATAACTCTGCTTAACTGCAACATGTGCCAGACGGGGCGTGGCACTCTAAACTACAAAACACACATGCGCCCACCAATTCTAGTATTATTTACTTTTCTTCTTTTTGTTTTCGTTTTTTCTTTTGATTTTGATCGGAAATGAAGGTTCACTGCACTTTGATAATGCCACAAACGCAAACAATTGAATCGCATTTAATTCTGTATTTCTATATTTACTGCCAAAACAACACATTCCACATTGGGACGTACTTTTTTTGATAACAGGCATTTCAAGTGTTTGCCATTTGATATACGAGATAGATTGACGAGCGAACAAGTTGGCCTTAACACAGTTTTAGCCCAGACACAATGCGTCTTGCTGAAATTTGGGATTGATTCGATTCGATTTGATTTGATTTGATTTGATTTAATGCAGAAGATATTTCATAGATATAGTATTCTATAAATTTCTTATATAAATGATAGCCTATGTAAAAGAACTTGTTCATAGTTCAGCATATTGTGTAAAAATTGCTAGTAAATGTTTATGCTTTTTTGTTTCATTTTCATTTTGTTGTTTCTAGAGTTTAGTTGACACATTATAAAAATCATTTGCTTGTTTCCATTTGTTGCTTTGTTTGTATTGTTTTTGCTATATTGTGGGCTGTTTTCTGCTTCTACTTTGCTCTCTATATATAAATATACACATAATTATTTGTTGATTTCAATATGCTGCGCTATCGTTACATTAATCTTTAAATCTGTTAACAGGATTTCCACATAAAAATTCCTTATCGGTGTTCAACGTTTTGGTTTGGTGTAGTGTTCTCGGTTGAGTTTAAACCGTTTAGTTACAGTATCATAATTATTATTATTAATATTATTATTACATATTACATATAAATTTGTTAAAAGTATTAACTAAGTTTTGAAACAACTAGTAGCAAACATTTCATTTATTGTACTAATTCTACGTAATTGCCATTTATTTGAATCCTGACCCATATTCTTCTTTGACTTCGACATTTGTTTTCATAGAACTCTAAAGCTAACTACGATTAATTTTCATATTTTAGACATTTAGTTTTCTTTCCTTTTTTTCTTATTATTTTTGTAATATTCTGTATATGTTGTGTGTGTGTGTGTGTGTGTATGTATGTTTTTTTATGTAGTTGTTTCTTAATGGAGCTGGAGCCTTTATATGTTTATATGCATTGTGGTTGTACATCAAGTTTAGTTTAGTTGGTAACAATTTCTTAGCATTTGTTGTTGTTGCATTTGTTGTTCTTGTTCCTGTTGTTGCTGGCGAGAGCTTTCATAAATGTATATTTTAATATTTTTGTTCATTCTTCGATTTTTGTTGATGATTTTTTCATTTGTTTTTCGTATTTTTTGTTTTTTATGTTTTGTTTTTCATATATTTTTGGATCACATATTCAAGTAGTTTCAAAATCACATAAAGATCACTCTTACAGTAGCGTATACAAAATACATACATTTCCCATACATTGTGTGTGTATATATGTCTCAGTTTGTCAGTTGATTTATCAGTTTAGCAGTTATATTTCATTTGTTCATTTGAATTGTCATTTCTTTTCTTCTTGTTTCGAAAGTTCTTTGTGCTTCTAGATAAGATTTAGATTGTGTACTATTTATTGCTATATGTTTGTATATACTTTGTGCCCAAATATTCAGAGTTAAGGGTTATACTTTCGTTTTTGCTTAGTTTTAGATTGAAAGATAGAGAGAGCTATTAGTTTAAGCATTAGAATTTAGTCGACACTCAACAGCTCCATTATAAAACCAATTTGTAATCGCGTGTGCTTTCTTTACGTTTTTCGATTTTTATTTTTTTTTAGAATTTTCATTATCAATTGCAAATTGCTTTAAATTGTTCATTATTCATATTCTGATTTTAATTTGTTTTGCATTTTGCGGTAGCGCTATAATATTAAAGCATTTAATTTTAACACACATTAACATGCACATTTAATCATTGTTTAGTTTATTTCATTTATTATTTTGAATTTTTTTGGCTACTACATACACACAAAAGCCTTTGCGCCGCTTAGCTAGTTAGCTATAAAATATATTCTCATATGTTTTCAATAATATATATGTATGTATATATAGATTTATTTGTATGTGTATACCTATATTGATCAATTTATTATTCACTTTTATTAATTTGTTAATTATCTTCAATAAATGCCTAAGTTTCTGCTTCTGAAATTCTTGCTTAAATAGTTTACTTTCATGCCCTAAGTGATCCAACTTGTTTCTGCCATTATTTTAATAACTATTAATACGTTTAGAGTTCATTATATTAAATATATATGTTCAACTTTCGTTATCTTCATAAGCTACCATACGATCGCCGTTTCTATTTATATTTTCTTGTAATAATTTGCGCAAAAAAATGTTGAAGACGGTTTTACTTTAGCTTCGGTTAACATTTAACATCGACTGTTTACTATTTGTATTCGCTGTCTTGTGTTACGATTATTGTTTAATCTTATTCATCACACGCTTTCATTTTTTGTAAATATATAAATACATATATATATATATTCTTGTACCGCATTTATTGGCCATATTCATATATAGTTTGTTTCTTGACTTCATGACATACACATTGTTTAACTACCTATGACCGGCATTTAATTGGAAGCTTTTCATGTTAAAAAAAAAGATAATATACATATATTTAAATGTAAAAATATGTTTGTAGCATGAATTGTACTTAGAGCACTAACAAAATCACATAATAAACTAGTAGAGTATAAAAGTAAAATACACCAAATGATTGAAATGTTTTCCAATTTGCATAGTTTGATTGTATTACAAATGACTCCAGAATTAAAAGAAAAATAATATGAATATAATCAGTTATCTACCAATCTCCTTACAATTATGATTATTTTGTGCGGCCAAAACAAAACGTACCTTTGATTTTAAGTCATTCAGAAGGATCCATCGTCAAAGTCACTAAAATTCGTACTTTGCTCAGAGATCTCTTAATTCAATTCAATTTCATTTAATTAGCATTTGAAAATATCTAAAAAAAAAATAATATTAATACATATCTCAGTATGAATCAGTATCTGCAGTTTGAATATCGGCTTATAAAAATCACTGGTGGTTGTTAGTCGTATTGTTTGTAGTTTAAAAATTGTTTATAGTCAATTACTAAAAGTGGCTAGAAAAATTATATAATATTCTGTTCGATATCATCTGTATTTGTTTATGATATAAAAATGTAATTGGTTTTATTAATGCTAGTGTGAATAGTGCGAACTGAGTGACAGAAACATTTAACAGAAAACCTATTGTGAAATTCGATTTGTACACAATAAAATGTCATGAGTGCATAGTTAATACAAAAAGAAATAAAAAAATATAAAATTTTAAGACTAACACAAAATTAAATATGTAGATAGTTCTTAAAGTATCCAAAACAAAATTAAAAATGTGCGGTTTCATGTTCAAAAATGCATATCAGCTTGCTAAATAATGAATTACATATTTTGTGCCTAGTAATTGCTAATATCCAAGATAATTAATTTGCATATAGATAAATATAAATTATATTAGTATGAATGAGTTATCCACATATATATTACTCAAATATATATGTAAGCTCTGCACGATATGCCAACCAGGCATATTCGATAGTCGATCAACATTTGGCTTACGATTAAAGTGTAGTTTATTTCTCTTGCGCCTTGTCAGTGTGAACAGATCAATCATCAGGTCCGATGACCCATCGATAATCCTGTTCCAGTTGAAGCATATTCTATGTGTGGGTCGTTATTACCGGCACCTGGCAATAGGGACACTCGGTGACGGAGCCAGCGCAAGTATTGCAAATGGACAGGTGATTGCAGGGCTCCAGAGTAACGGTGCGATTGTTCTCCTCGCATTTCATGCACTTCTTGGCATTCTCCAAATATAATACTTTGTCCACCTCCTCCAAATCGGTGCGCAGCTTTGACTGAAAGCATAATTTTATTAATAAAGTCATTAAGTTGAATTTACAAGTATTAAATTCACCTGCAATTGCTTAAGTTTCTGAATAGATAAGTCGCGCAATTCGCCGGGCAAATTGAGTTGAATCTGCACTAGATCGTGACGCTCCTTCCACTCAACGGCCTCCTGCTTGGCCTTGTCGCGATGCAGCTCGGCAATCTTAAGCTTGCACATCAGCTCCTCGAGGCGAACCGATAGCTTTTGTATCTGTGCATTCTTTGTGAGCAATTCGTTGGTCATGCGGCCCAGATCGCTATTATTCTGCGACTGCAGCGATTGGAGACTGAAAGCATTCTTGGCCGTATTAAGAGTGTTCTCAAACAGACTGTTGCCCACTGAGCTGCTGTTAATGTCATCACGTATGGTGTTCAATTCGGATATTCTAACTGATGGACTAATAGATAGGCCATCGCCAAAGCCTGGTGAGATGATGCGCGATGGAAAGAAGATGCTATTGCTGTCGTTCTGTGTGGCTGCCGACAGAGAATTGCTTAGTTTATTGGAACCGCCGTAAACATTGAAAAGATTGGCATGATTTGTTGGACTATAGGTGAGCGAGCTGCTGGGAATGTTGACGGCAAATCCACCTGAGTTAAAGTCTGAAGATTGAAACAACAAATTAGCAACTCAGCAAAGTGATAACTTTGGACAATGACTCACCGTTTATAGAGTTACTTAGTGTCGTATTAGGAATGTTAATTGGCGCCGAGGAACGTGTTAATAAACTAGTGTTGACCAGACTTGCCGACAGCGAGTTCTCGCGTGGATCATCCAAAGTACAGGCTGGTCCAATGAATAGATAGAGAGAGAATGAAATTGCATTATTTATATTGATATAGTCATGTGTATTAATACAATTAGTTATTGCTTTTTAGCGCTGTCAATTTGTCCACAACCATCGTTGAAAAAAACAATGTCAAAAAATAAAGAACATCGATTGAAATTGTGTTGATATTTGTTCTCTACTCACGAATGCTGTCCATTGGTAATGAGATATTTAGGATTTTGCTGGAATTTGTTGTATTTTCCAAAGCATCAACCAACATTTTGTTGGTATTATTACCATCAATACCATTTAATAACTACGAAAAAGACATTGGAGAAAACAAGAGAGAAACGGAGAAAACAACATGAGAGCAGGACTAAGTTCGCCATGACTTGCTTGATTGATTGATTGAGATGCTGTTGTTAGCTAGATTAGCTTGTGATCGGATGGGGTTTTGTGTGTTGGGAGGTATTGAGTGGGTGGTTTGTTAGCGATTGTTAGCATTCAACTTGACACACACACAATCAGCTAGTGTTTTGTTTTTTTCTTTTTTTTCGAGGATAATACGTACATTATTGCTCAGCTGCAGCAGTCCTGGTGGCAGCTTGCCATTAGCGACCTCATCCTGTACCTTCAAATCGGACAAGCCATTGCAAATAAGTTCGCTCAAAGAAAATTCGTGATCACGCTTCTTCTGATCGCTGATCACATAAGCTTTGGTGTGGCAAAATTGGGGGACACAAGCGGCAAAGCGATTGGATTTTTGCATTGCATTCGCATATTATACAATTTTGAGGTGTTGTTTGTATGGGATGTGAGAGTAAGAGACAAACAAAAGACAGTTAAACAATCACATCCACATACAATAATCGACTAAACCTAGACTCTAAAGTCAACTGATCCCCCTGCCCAGCTATGGTTGTGGAAAATAGCGCTTTAAGCCCATTAAATATAACAATATAATTTGCTTAGCTGACTCGATTTTTAGGATGTGAAATCTCAGTAAATTTATCGAGACAGCTAAGCAAATTGTTGCATGAGAAACTTACGTTCCACATGGGCAAAGGCGCAGAAGACGCTGCGTGGACAGTAGCCAGCCTGTTGGACATCGTTGCATTTGGTGGACTTGTAGATTTCCGGATGGAACTGTTGCTCGGTGCGCGTGTGGCAATATTGGCAATTGTCGCTAGACTCGCAATTGCCTGGCTCGCCCCACTCCTCGCCATGCTTCACATTGGGGCAAGGTGTCGACCTGCAAACGTATTAAATGTTAATTGATTTGTATTTATAATTTATACAATTTTCCACCCACCTGTATTTGTACTTTCGCGGCGAACGACGTTTGTCCTTGCTATTGTGGTATTGTGGACAAGCGTAGCCCTGGCGGCAGAGACGCGGCGGCCGCTTGCAGGGCTCCGTCTTGTAGTTGGCCAGCACATAGTTGGTGTCCTGCCACTTGGGGTCCTCGTTCATCAGATTGCGCTCCTTGTCGAGCGCATTTTGTGCATTTGTGCCGTCCAGCGTTATATCCGCATTCTGCAGTGTTTCCAGCTCTTTAATGTCGTACACAGGAGGACGTTGATCCTGCATGCCGTGAGCAAAGGCGCAGTGCAAACCATTCTTGACGCAGTAGCCGCGACTGTCTGTATCGTGCACACACATGCACGTCTTGTAGTAGCGTAAGTGATAGCGACGCTCGGTGTCGCCGGCTGTGCGGTGCAGAAAGGGGCATCTGTAAGTGGAAGGGAGGAAGTCAGTGATGAATATTGAAGTGACGCAGACAAGGACGACGGCGTCGCGTGGGCTAAAAATAGCTCCAGCAGCCGAACCACAAAGAAGTCAAGAATAACAAGTAGGAAAGTTACAGTTGAGCTTGCCTGACTAAAAGATACCCTGTCCCTTCCGTCATATTTCATGTTGTTCGTTATCCTTGGCTATTTTTAAATATGTAAATAAAGTTGTGCATTTTTTAAACAAATGTTGGATTTTAACTAAACAAAAACTCCAAATTGCACTTAAAACTTAAACTGAAGTTTCACATAAAAGGAAAAACAACATTTCGTAATTATGCTGATTAACAATATATATACTTCAAACCCAATATACCCTATTTTCCATTTTTAATCAGGGAACAAAAAGCGGGTCGCAAACACACAAATACACACACAAGCAACATATGTATGTTTGTGTGTGTAGAGACAAAACATTAAAGTCTGGGTCAAAAATTGTTGTCGCTATTTTGCGGCTATTGCTGAAAATGGGAATTGCGTATTATATATTTTTGTTTGCTTCGCATTGGGAGCTTTGAGTGGGAAAAGCTCTGCTCAATAACTGTACATTTTGAGCATTACTATCAGACGACGACGCCGGGGGAAAAACCAAAATAAACCGAAGGAAAACGCGCAAAAGCGAAACGCAATAAAAACAATGACGCACACACTTGTAGCAGTTACTGCTGCGCATCTGTGTGCGTGTATGCGTGTGAGACAGTGTGTGTTTGTGTGTGTGCATGTGTGAGAGCAACAACCACCACTAAGCAAAAGCAGAGCATAGACAAGTAAACTCTGATTAGAATTGCCGAGCAGCTCAATTGCTAAAATCACTTTCACTTTTGCATTTAGCTTGTCGACTGTGTGACCTCGCCTACACACACACATACGCGCGCAATTGAATTTCACTTTTCAGCTTTGTTGTTTTTGTTGGCTGCCCCTCCCTGCGGCCCGCACCAAAGTTTTTGTTTGTAAACACTGACGAAGCCAAGAGATACACACACAGTGCAAAGAAATAGAAGCGCAAAGAGGAAACGACAAAAATACTACGTCGTTGGCTAGCGTCGTCGTTAACTTCTCGCTCTCTCTGCTTTTGCTTCTTCTTCACACTGAGGCCAGACGACGCAATTTGTTTGTTCCCCCCGCAAACATTGAAATGGAAATTGTGAAATATTGTATTGAGTACTCACTCATCGCCTTCGGGACAAATGCCTGTGGTCTCATCATATTTGGTGCAATAATTATCAGCACTGTAGTTAAAGGTGCCGTCACGTTTACGCACGGGCCGCCGACGACGCTGATTTTGAAAATGCCAATTGAAGCAAACGAACGGACGATGCTGATTGCATTTGTGCTGCAGAAACGATTGGCATTGCTCCACACGAAACTCCTTCAGGTAGCTGGACAAATAGAGTTTATACTTTAGTCAAATATGCACACAATGCACTAATTAATAGTATTTATTT
Organism: Drosophila ustulata; assembly: GCA_035047365.1. Taxonomy (NCBI): domain Eukaryota; kingdom Metazoa; phylum Arthropoda; class Insecta; order Diptera; family Drosophilidae; genus Drosophila; species Drosophila ustulata. The sequence goes on from JAWNPT010000094.1 coordinate 29,440,455, forward strand.
ACGTATAATGACTGGTTTTTTCTTGATGTGAAGATAGAAGTAGCTTGCTCGCATCGTTCGCCATCTTGAACTGTTTTTTTCTCGACTTTTTTGTTGCTAGTGTGCATGATATTGCTGCCCTGGTAAAATAAACACGCAACAGCTGTTAAGCAGTTGTGCAGCCCTGCCTAAAGTTGCTGCAACGGTCACACCCACATTTGTGGAGCTTCTTCAAATAGAGACAGTTGAAATAAAAAATGTAGTTCATCAGAATTCACCTTTATCACTTTTAAAATAGAAAACCTAAGCGAGGTGAAGTGATATTTTAGGCAATTAACAAATTCTTTGGATTAACCAATAAGGCAAATAAGTTGCCGTTTCAAAATGTAACGACCGTTATGTGCTTATTAATATAGTTTAGTATATTTGTTTCCTGCCAAGTTTTATGTTTTGCTTAATTATATTTGTTCATTTTTTGCTTTGCTTAAAACTAATTAACTTGAAATATTCATCAAAGTAAGCGTTTAAAAACGCTACCCACTTATCGATAATTTTGTCATCGCTGTGCATTGCGGAAACGGCATATTTGATGGTATATTTGTGAGCAGCCAAGTAGTATGTTTAAAAATTGCACTAGCAGTCACACTGGTTGCAATGTAATTTGTTATTAATTTATTTACTTGATTTTCTCTGTTAAATACGGTGTTGGCCGGTCCGAATACTTGCGCGCCATGGCCACCTCAAAATCCCCGGGCAAGAAGCTGCCAAAGAATCACAGCGACTGTCTCGCTTATATGCAGGTAAGCTCATCGGCAATTTTAACCAATACACGTGTGTATGTGTGTGTGTGTGCTTCATGTACAGACTTATTGTCCTTTTAGTCCCTGGGCGACGCCACGCCCAAGGAGGTGGCAGACAAATTGGCCGCCCAGATCAATGACGAGGTGGACAAACCGGATACGGGAAGCATCAATCAGGCGGCGCTCAACGTTGCCTTTCGCGTCTACTATCACGTTGTGCACAAATATGAATTGGAGGACGAGCATTTTAAGGGTTTGCCTGAATTATTGACCAACCGGCAACCTTCTGCGTTTCTCATGCTGCAGTCGGTGCTGCTGACGGATCACTGGACACGTCTCGATGCGGAGCTAATCGAAGCCAAGTGTATTGCGGCCATAATTGCGGCACTGCAGCAGAACAGCAGCTGTTTGGTGCCCCAATTGAAGGCCACCAATCTGCTGGTGAAGAAGTTTCCGCGACTGCAGCTGATCGCAGTGCAGCTGGAGCATTTCTATCACTGCCTGCAGCGTCAGAGCCAGGTGGGCTCTCGCGAGGAGACGTTGACGCTATTTAATCACTGCTGCAAGCAGCGGAAACGAGCTTTCTTCTATTTCCGCCTCATTGTCGAGTTCTGGCCGTGGACAAATCGCAACAAATACTATCTGCTGAGTGGCATACTCAACTCGCATGCGCTGCCCGAGCTGCTGGAGCAGAATGGACACAGCGAGCTGGAGTTCTTTTCGGGATTAAGGCTGAGCTTGAGCTACAAAGGATTGAGGGCAGCCAGTCAGTATCCTGTGAAGAGTCTGAGCAGCCAGCAGTCGCCAGAGCTGCTCGCTTTGGCAGTGGAGCTGCTGGTCAATGGCAGCGTAGCGGAAATACAAAACTTTCATTCCCAGTGGTTTCTGCGCATCCAACAGCGCGATGCGTTGTTCCAGCTGCTTCAGGCGAAGCCAGAGATTGTGGATTTCTTAAGCAGCTCGGAGGCGGAGCGTTCGGCCAGCGATCAGCATCGTCTCATCTTGATATTCAGCATGTTTGCCAGGGAAATCTATGTGGCATCCAAGCTGCATTTCTTTAAAATCAGCACCGAACTGTTAACCAATTGCAGCGGTTTTGAGACGGACGCACAGCTCTTGATATTCAGATTTCTGGTGGACAATCTGAGCAACTTTGCTGTGGAGGATGGATTGGACTTCTTCTACAACTTCATGGAGCGACATCGCGGCGTCGAGAGCTCCGAGTTTCGCAACACAATGCTGGGCAAGATGCCCAACATCATCAATCACACTGCCAAACATTTTAACAAGGCTTTAAAATCAGATGGAGCTCTGGCGCTGGCTCAGGATATCAAACGCTTCTTTTGCCAGCTGCAGCAGCTAATTGAGCTGGACATGCAAAGCGATGTCTATCAGCCCAAGATCTTTGCACTAAAACTGATGGAGATTTTACTAAAGTCCCTGTATAGTGAAAACGTAACAAAGAATGCCAAAATGTGCAGCATGCAGCAGAATCAGCAGCTGGGCGCCTTCCTCTTGGATCAGGGCGTCTTCGAGCCTAACAAAATGGCTGAGTTGCTGTTCGATTCCCTCAACGATCCGCAGGGCTTCGATGATGCCTTGGAGCTGATGGTGTCGCTGCTGCTTCAGCTTCAGCTCGTTGACAGCGCCAAGTGCCTGGAGCGCTGTCAAACGCTCAGCGCCAGTTCCGATGTGGATGAGTGCGCTCTGGTCTCGATATATGCGCAGCTCGCCGTGCACAGCTTCAAGGAGCAGCAGCCAGCAAGAGAACTCTACGCTGCATCGCTGAAGGAAATTAACATCAAATTGCTAAATTTTCAGCATGATCCGCTGCAGTCAGCCAAAGGTTTGGACGGACATCTCTTTGGTAATCTTTGTATACTCGACGAGCTGATCAGCGGTGGCAGCCGCCATCTGGATGCAACGCTGGCCACAACTGAGCTGTTGCCGCTGCTCGAGCGCATCCTCAAATTGGTGCTCGACTTTCTCAATGTGGCGAATGCAAGGCGAGAGCAGGCGTCTGCAACTGCTGCTAGCTTCCAGGACATGGAGGAGAGCTTGGAGGTGCTGGTCAGCGAGAGCACCTACGAGGGCGCGCATCAAGATCCTGCAGGCTGTCGCAAGTATTTGCTCATGAGTTTCTGGTTGACACTGAAGGTTAGTTGATTAAAAAATATTTATTTTTCTTAAAATATAATATTAATTGTTAGAAGTATTTGTTTCAAATAATCCCCGGACTTTAATTTAGAATTATTTTTAATTGTCAATTCCTCGTTCCTCCCCAATAATCATTAATTATTTATTAAATTATTCATTTAACTCCCTGAACTAACCCTATTTCTGGCTTTGCTTGCAGTCGATTTGCGACTTGGCTACCAGCGTTGGCTGCCATTTGCTGCTAGCCGCCGAGTCGCCAGATTATGAGGCACTGCAGCGCTGCCTGGACATCAATGTGGCGGTGTTGACGCGCTGTCGCCACAAGGGCGCCATCGAGGCTGCTGGTCTCAGCATAGGCAAGCTGACACGCAGCTTGGCGAGCGAAGAACAAGGATTGCAGCTGCTGCACAACTGCCTGGAACGCGAACTGCTCTCGGACTGTCGCCAGGTGAGCACCACACGTCGTGGTGCCGGCTTCTCCATTATGTTTCTGCACGTGCTGAAGAACGACAACACGCGTCGCCAGCTGCTGCATCGAGCTGTGCAACGCATCCTGCAACGTCTCCACGAGCAGCCCGCCAGCGTGACAGATGCCTTAAGCAACAACCACGATCGCTGGGAGGCTTTGGCGCTGCACTATCTCTGTGTGCTGGTGCGGGACACGGAACTGCGTCCGGCGATGTGCAAATACTACAACGAGATAATGATGGTGGCCATGGCGAATATCGACAACGCGGAGTGGACCATTTCCAATGCGGCGCTGCAGCTGTTTGGCGCCAGTCTGGGCAAGCTGGTGGGTCAGCGGCAGGCAACCGAATTCGAGACGAAGCTCGCCTGGGAGCCGAGTGAACTGAACTATGAGGAGTTGGCCTGTCTGCTGCCCAAGGCCTGCGAGCACATGCTGCAATGCTGCGACAGCGCACAGGTGACCAGCTCTTCCATAATTCTGTTCCTCGGCTTTCTCAGCAAGGTGGAGCATTTGTGCACCACAGGCGAGCCGCAACAATCGACGCAGCTGCTGCTGCGCTTTCGTAGCCTCAGCTGGCGTCTGTTGCGCCACAAATGCGAGCAAGTGCGTCTCCTCGCAGCCAGCTGCTTTGTGCGAGCTCACGAGTTTCGCTGCGATTTGCCAACAGTGCTGCTGAAGAGCGCCAAGCTGGCGGCACGCTTGAAGGAGGACAATTTCTACGAGGGCTTGCTGTACACGCTGCAGGCTGGTGTGCTGAAGCTGCAGCATGAGGCACGACATGTCTGGACAGCAGCGCAATTGGAGCACTTCCAATTGCAGCTGTTGGAGGCATTGAATGTGCGTGTGGAGCAGGTGCAGCAGTGCAAGGCGTATACGCTGAATGTGCTACTGCAGTTGCTGCAGCTGCTGGAGGCTACCGAAGAGGCGACAATGGTACGAGAGGTGCTAGAGAAGCTGCCTAATCTTAACTAGAAAAGTCAATAATTTTACAACAACTAAACGAGGCATTTACTATTTGTACGCAGAAAAGCAATTTACCAAAATATGACAACTAAAAAATTTGAACTTAAATGGTGCTTCAACTAAATCCGCCCTCGGCGGTTTCCTGATCCATGGCCTGTAGCTGTTGCTGCTGTTGTTTCTCCTGCGTCTCCTGCGCCATCTGCTGCAAGGTGCGACCGAGAATGTTGCGCAGAATGTGCGGCTTGCAGTGCTCCTCCAGCCAGGGTATGACGCCGCTGGTCAGCTGCTTGAAGCTGTCCATGGGTATGTGCTGGAATGTATCAAACATCTCGTCGAGTATGGCCTGGAACTGCAAGTGGAGAGGGATTTAGAGGAACAACAATTTCTGAGAGTATTTTGTTGACTGACCACTTGAAATTTGGCCTCGTCGGTGAGACGTGCTTCCTCCGGCCCCGGATTGGCCTGCTGATGTTGCAGCATCGTCTCGTAGCCGTTCTGTATGATGCGCAGCGCCGTCACCTCTTTTTGAAGCGCCGCACTCTCGTCCTCCTGCTTCAGTTTCTGCTGATTCAGATAGCCAATGTACTCGATGGATTTTTGCAAGATCAGCGCTTTGCTAAGCTTGTAGCCGCTCGAGTCGCTCGGCTGGCAACGTGGCACCAGCTCTTGCAGGCTGTCGTAGCCCTTCTTAATGGCATCGCGACGCTTCTGCTCCGCTTGCGTGTGCGCCGAGCGTCTGCGTTCCTTGTAGCTCAGCGTTGAGCTCGAATTCGCTGCCGTCGAGTGTCGTGCATCGCCGCTATCGTCATCGTCATCTGTGCGCGAGAGAGATAGACAGATACAGAGACAGGGCAATGTAATAAAACACTTTGATAGCTGATAGCGCGTAACTCAATGCCAACATAATTATCAGCTGCTTTTTGCTGCCAACCAAAACAAACAAAACACGCAGCAACAACAACACATAGAAGAGCTTTACCTGAGTTGTGGGCCGAGGAGTTGGGCGTGTGTGTGCTGCCAGCGCTGCTGCAGCGTGAGTAGTGTTTGCCACCCAGTTCCTGATCTTGATCCATGTTGTAGGCTTCCTCCTTGGCTGCCAAGTTGTCGTTCATTCTCAACTGCGTCGTTGCGTTGTCCACACAAAAACAAGAGTTGCAATCAGTGTGACCGCAGCGCTGAACCACCAAAAATATAAGCCTGACGCCAGGGCTGCAGAAAGCCGACCAGCTGTTGCTTACAATAAAATAAACACACAACAAGTGGGTTTCTGGTTCAATTGCTATAAATTCGACTTTATTATACACATAATTCAGTTACATACAGCTAGACTTTAAACAAAATAAGCATATTGCTGCTGATAACAATTGTGACAGCAAGCCGATAATACCTTCACGCAGCGTTGCCACCTAGAAAAAACGTTTTCACGGTCACCTTGAGAGTGACTGCAAATAAAGTGATTTACAACTAGATAAATTATCTAAACTATAAACTAATTATAAAACTATTTTAAATTTATTTGACTACTGTTGCTTGGATTTTAATTGTAATTTTTCCTTACACTATATTTACGATACATTTATACAGTTTAGACAGTTGGATAAATTAGTTCAAATTGACGCGCCCAGAGTCACGATGAAGCGGCTGAGTCACAGCTCATATCAATCATATCTAAAGGCACGGATTAGACAGTTGTTTGCTTTGCAGCCCTGTTTCGCTGCACCGGCACGATGACTTACGTTTTCGTCGTATTGAACTTTGCCGTCGTGTCGCTTTTTCTTTTAGTTCTAGTTTTTTCTGATCGCTAGCCGCGATTTCTTTATATATTAACTGGTCGAACAGTAAGGGAAAACAGCCAACATGGGTCTGCTATACGCGTTGCGCGTGAGAATCATGAATTTCTTGATTTTCTTCTTGATTATTATCTTGTTGCCGGGTTTGCCTCCGCGCACCACTTTCCCCTACAAAGACTTCACGTAAGTAAAGGACAGCAGATAAAGTGGAATAAATAGAGTTTAATGATGTGGTTAATGCAGCGTGACCCCGCCCAAAGAACTGAAGGGCGCCCTGGAGCCCAACTTTCACCTGGAAGGTGCCGAGCGTCTGCTGGAGGGTCGCATCTACGGCCCCGAGAATCTGATAGTGCGCAACAACGAGATCTACACTGGACTCCACGGCGGTGAGATCATCAAGCTCACAGCCAACCATGTCACCCATGTGGCCAAATTCGGACAAGCTTGTGGTAAGTCTGGAATACTTTCTTAAAATCGAATGATTACGTTTGTTGTTATGCCGGCTAAACAAAGTGGGAGTATAAAGTTTATGTGGCAGGCAGCAGAGCGCATCTTTGATCCTATAAACTATATACATATGTGTATTCATCAGCCGGGATGATGAATCTGATGATCCGTCTATCTGTCCGTCGTAGATCTCTTAATTGTAGGTCCAACGCTAAAGTTTAGCACTTGACCACGCCCCTGTAAATCGAATTTTCAGTTTACACATTCATAAGAATAATTCTGGTGAATTTCAGCTTACAAGCAATTTAATATGCAGCTGTCCTGCCAACACAATGTTTAATTAAACTGCTGGTTTATTTAACGTTTGCATTCTCTATTTCTCGGACAGTATTTTTAACAAAGGTTTTAAAACCTCTGAACATTTGAGCAAAATAATACATAATTAATACATAAATGGCTCCAAAACGTTCTTAAACAAATCCTGTTAAATGCATTTTAAAACTATATTTTTCGGTCAAAACCAAACTGTAAAGATTGACTTCTTTAAATAAAATAAATTACAATAATTTATTTATTGTTATTTTATTAAATTGCTTTAAATCAATCATATCGTTGGGAACATTAAACATTAGTGTATGTATATAGTAATCATGTAATTGTTATATTATAACTTGTAAACTCGCAACTTCTTTTGCAGCCGAGAACTTTGAGGAGGCGCGTTGTGGCCGTCCTCTGGGCATGGCCTTTGACACGCAGGGCAACAATCTCATTGTGGCCGACGCCTACTACGGATTGTGGCAGGTGGACTTGACGTCGAACAAGAAGCAACTGTTGGTCTCGACGACACAGGAGCTGCCTGGCAAGGATATCAACCGCCCAGCGAAGATTTTTAATTCGGTGGCCGTGAGCAAACAGGGCGACATCTATTGGACAGACTCTTCGTCGGACTTTTTGCTGCAAGATTTGGTCTTCACCTCGTTCGCTAACCCATCGGGCCGGTGAGTTCATCTCGGTGAAAACCGGTTTAACAATCTAATCATTTGTCTAACGACTTTCTCTCGCTTTTGTCTTGCAGTCTATTCAAATACAACCGCGCCAAGAATGTGAGCGAAGTGCTGCTGGATGAGCTGTTCTTTGCCAACGGTATAGTGATCAGTCCCAACGAAGATTTCCTTGTGGTGGCCGAAACCGGCGGCCAGCGTCTGACCAAGTTCCACCTCAAGGGAGCCAAGGCGGGACAGAGCGAAGTATTTGTCGACGGTCTGCCCGGCATGCCCGATAATCTGACGCCCGATGCCGAGGGTATTTGGGTGCCGTTGCCCGTGGCCATCGATAGCGAGCATCCAGCGACATTCTCGCTCTTCTCGCGCTTCCCCACCGTGCGTCTGTTCCTGGCCCGTATGCTCGCGCTGTTCGAGCTGCCCTTCCGCTACCTGAACCAGGTCTATCCGAATAAGTTCTCGCAGCGCTTTGTGCACTTCCTTGGCCACGGCGAGAGCGTGATGCTTTTGGCGCCCAAGCGCAGCACTGTGGTGCGAGTGGATTGGAACGGCAACATTGTGGGCTCGCTGCACGGCTTCGACAAGAGCGTTGCGGGCATTTCGCATGTGCTCGAGTTCCAGGATCATTTGTATTTGGGTTCGCCATTCAATCATTATCTGGCGCGCGTCAAGTCGCCCAAGGCGTCCAAGCAGCCGACGGTGAAGGTGCGCAATGTGCGTGTGGAGGGCGAGGGCTTGGAGGCTTCGATTGGTGCACCGCCCAGCACGACGACGGCCAAGCCAAAGGCCACCACCACAACAACGACCACCACCACCACCAAGAAACCAACAACAACCACAACTAAACCGACAACTACGACAACAACTACCCCAAAACCTGCGACAACCAAGGCGCCCACAACAACAACAACCACGCCCAAGCCGACTACAACAACGGCTAAACCAGCGACAACCAAGACGCCGACAACAACAGCCAAGCCAACGACAACAACTACAACCACAACAACAACTCCTAAGCCAGCAACAACAACCACAAAGCGCACGGTGCCCAGCAAGCCAGCGCCAGTCGAGGAAGAGATTCCCGTGGACACGAAGCCTCCGCAGAAGGAGAAGCTGAAGGTGATCAACAAGGCAAAACAAAACGTTGAGCTCTAAGCAGCACAACAGCAACATAAGCAACATCGATAACATCAACATCAACAGCAGCAAAAAGCTGTTCTTAGTTATAGTTTTGGCTAGAATTTCCCTTTACATTTAATTTAGCAAATGTTTTTTGCTTGAAGACTCGACTCGGTTAATTGTTTAGTTAATTGCTAGCAACTAGCTAAATTTAAAACTAGCCAACTCTCTTAACTGTTAACTTATTTCGCTGGCAGCCCTGGCAGCTTCTTATATGCCGCACAATTTGCATATAATTAATGCGTTTTGCCATTGCCGCCAACATTTCAAACTGTAATTCAAATTGAAAATGTATCTATTGCAAATGCTCTCAACACTATATATGAAACATTCCAGCTACTATGTTTAGTACATTGAATTCTCACATTTTTAACAATGTCCCCTCGAAGACACCCACATTCACTTTGTTAAGCAATTAATACAACAACTATTTTTGCATTCAAATCGAAGAAGAAACCCCATTGTCATTTGTTGTAAATCTTTTTCTCTTATTCCTTTTTCTTTTTTCTTTTTTCTTTTTTGCATTTGCACTTACAAGTAAAAATGTTTTCTAAAAACAGTACGTCTTATGATATTAAGGTAATTAATTAAGTATATAAATAGTGAGTGGTTGTTTTGTGTGGTCAGGTGTTCTTAGCACCTGGGACGACTTGGCGGCTCCTTGGGATCCGTCCAGCTCCACTCCGAATAGTGTATGCAACGGCCCAGTTCCTCGGAATACAGCTGCGATTGCGGACAACGTTGGAGGCGAGCACGCGTTCCCTGCTTATCGCAGACCCAGTACGCCGTGGGATCCCAGAAGTTGCGGAACATGCGATTCACCTCCTCCAGACCTTGGCAGCCGGGCTCGCCATTGTGGTCGTAGTACTTGGACTTCTGGATGGGCAGATGAGCAGTGGCCATTGTTTGAGATTTAGACTGTAAATAGGAAATGGTAAAATATCTTTAGTATATGCTCAGATATTTAAATAGTTTAGTTTGCAAGCCACAGCTAATTTATGAGACAGATCTAACATATAGTCGTCTAATTCTTTTGTGTGCTTACCTCTCGCTGTTCTAGTGAGACAGATTTTTGATGTGCTTCCGTTGGCAACGAACAGAAGAATTTCTAATGTCGATGTTTGCCGCTTCACAATTATTGTGCTTCTGATTTGTCATACCGAATCATTTCCCGTTTAAATACATTTCGTGTGAACGACGAAGCGTCGCTGCTGCGGGACGAAGCAAGCGAGCGAGGAGACGGGGGGCAGGCGGGGTCCGGTTCGTATTAGTAATGTCTGGCTATCTGGCTGGCTGGCCCGACTTACGACGGCAAACATTGACGCGACGACTGAAATTTTTATCTATAAAAATTTGCGCTGAATTCGCTAAAACATTTTTTTTTTTGCTGCCTTGATCTTCAGGCTGATCGTCGAACGCATTGGTCATCCATTCACTTAGACTGTGTCACGTGTCATCTCCGTGTTCGGGGAATACGCCAAAGCCATAATGAGGGCAGACATTTGGGGGACTCGTGGGTCAACTGACTGCCCGATACCCTGTAAAGCGATTGCTGCCCTGCAACCATTACTAATCACTTTTTGTTCAGACTCTGACATAATAGTCGCGACTTGTGACGAAAGAACGCGTGTAATGGGTTTGTGGATACCCCGCCAACCGGCTATAAATAGCTGCTATGATAAATATGTATCGCACATTCAAGTAATGAGCGCGGCAAGTGGTGAAACAGCGTCAAAAATTCGAGTTAGTGACTAGCGAATACTCTGTAAAAATGCAAAACATGGCAACTGTTTAAAATTAATGCGATACGTTGACGTATTGGAAGCGGGAATGCAAGATGATGAACTAGGGCTTAGAATGTTAGTGACTGACTGGGAAACATCCTGTAAGTAATTCATAATAAAATTGAAATATTTCTAAATATATTTTACATTTACTATTATTATTAGTGTTTATTTTATTTTTATGATTTTCTTTTTTTTATTGTCATTATTTTATTTTCTTTATTATTGTCATTATTATTATTTGGTTTTTTGCATCTTCGAATTAATCTGAACATTTTTTTCATAGATTGATGGATTTGTTTGTTCAAACTTTCACTTCTTAGGGTATTTGTTTTCAACGCTCTAGTGGAAATTTTAGGGGCATATACTCGTACCTCGAAAGATGCATTTCGTATGGCGCATGGCACGCGGCACATTAAATTATAGTGACGACAGTGGTCGTAATCGCCGAGAGATAGTGCAAATAAATACCGCGCCTAATTCAATGAAAACAAATAAACACTACAAAGTACATTGGCGAATGTCGCAATATTTAGCTCACCTTTGACTCATGTGATGGTGATCCCATAATACCCTATATCGATCTATATCCGATCGCAGGGTACAATTCGCTAGCCGCTTAGCAACACCATCGGAGCTTTGGATACAGGGTCGTGGAGCAAGTTTTGGAGTCTGATTCAGAAGGGGGAGGCTCAAAGGTTATTGGCTGGCGTGTGATTTTTATTATTTCAGACTCTCGTGACGTGCGACGGCAAATGACACGCGTTGTTTGCAAATTGCATAATTAGACGACACACAGATGCCACCCATTAGAGCTTAGCACGTCAGATTTATTAAGGGGCTAATCTCAGGCTAAGATCACGCTCAAGATTCGTGCTCCCGTTTGCCGTCTCTGGCGAGCCCCCCTTTTTTTTGATTGCACGCTGAATTTCGCCAGCTCTTGCCGGTAATTTTCCCCGCGTCGTGTGTCACCTTCCCGCATATATAAAACTTGTCTCTTATCGCAGTCGGGGGACGACGTCGTCGCTGGTTTTGGATTTCTTGGAGGTGCTCTGAACTTTCATTGAGGCGGCCGGATTCACGTGATCGGCAAATGGGAAAGGCGGCAAAAGTATTTGCTGTTTATTGTTAGATTGCGTCGCTTGGGCTCTCTATGGTAATTATGTGGGGCCGTTATTGCACACGTGGGCAGCGGCTGGTTAAAGTCTCGCCCCCAGCGCGTAACTGGAGCTCACGAGGCGTATGCGTAATATTCACATTGCCGACAATTGATTAGCGCTCGCAGGCGAACTAAGCTCGTGCTGCCAATTGTTTATCTATGAATATTACAATGTGAGACTTTTCAACAACAACAAAGTAAGGGCAATTGACTTACAGGGTATCTGCAGTTGATGGCAATCACAAGATAACGCTGCTTGTGACAATTTATATTTTATTTGCCAACAGTATGATAAATTGGCAAATAAAAACAGTCTGCGAATTTTACGTTTGGCTGTAGAAAGACTTAATTTGCGGTGTATTTTTAGTAAAGTTTTTGGCATTATAAATTTCTGATTTTTGCCAGTACATTTTTATTATTTAGAGTGTAATTAAGTTGTGCTGAGTGTGTGCCATATTAGACGGATTAAAACATATTTTAAATTTCATTGAAAGCAAACAAAGTTGCTTCAACTTTTCTGCATAAATTTGGTATGTGGGAAAGACTAAAGTATTTGGAGTTTGTTGCATATGTAATATTCCACTGCTTAATATAATTTAAGTTCGGACAAGCTTTGTTATATGATTAGTCATTATTATTTTTATTTAAAGTTACCTAAACAAAGTTCTAACTCGAAATATTTCGGTAGAGTAATAAATAAAAATAACTTGGAAATATGCTTCAATTAAATTTAAGAATTTTTAAAATATTTCTTTACAATATTCCAATATTTTCATTTTTTTTTTAAATATGAGCTGTGTGTTTTTATATTTAACTGTGTGTTTAGTTAGTCCATTAAATTTCCTTGTATTTGATTTATTCCACACAATGTAAATGTTAATTCTTTTGTGTCTTTCTGCTGCTCTTCAAATATTATTTCAGTGCCAAGCAAAGTCTATTTCTGTGTATTTAATTGCAGTGGCATTTTAATGGTAAGTACTTTTGTGCTGAGCAGTGTAATTAGCGCTTTAATCAGGCGAGAGTTCACGTGATGCGCTCTTGATGATTGCTGTCCATTCAGCGGCTATAAATAGACGAAAAACCAAGGAAACGCTCACCACTTAAATGGCTAAAGCTGAAAGCGAGAAGCTGAAGGCGACGCTGATGTGGCCAACAATGGAGATGGCTTTTGCGTGTGTGGTGTGTGGTCGAGTCTATGGTCGAGTCTATGGCTGCAACAAAAGGGCAACGCCGGCTAATATCCATTTGGCTGGACGGTCACGCGTCTTGAGGTTCAGTGTCCAGACGTAAGTGTTGCCACGCGACCTGTACAAATGCCAAAGGCGATTACAGATTAGGCATTAACTGGACGACTCAGACGTGGTTCGTTCACCTACCTGGTCTTGTAGAGCGGACACTCGTAGACTCGCTGCAGCTCCTGCTTCTCCTGGACAATGGACTTGATGTAGATGACGGGCATGGCGCAGAGCAGCTCCTTGGGATGCAGCGCCACAATGGAGTTCAGCTGGCAATCCCAGCTGGCGCCATCTAGATACAGCTCGTGCACGAAAGCGCCCTCCAGCGGCGGCAGGCTGCAAGTAAATTGTACGTTACTTTCGAATTCAAAGAGGGTTTAAAGGAGGATTAAAATCGGGTATTGAAAGTGAAAATTATTATTTCATGAGTTTTATAAATTCACTTAAAAATTGAATAAATAATTTTTGGTTTTGTTTTCTTGAGCAAGCCAATAACAATAATGAAATATTGATTACTATTTGAGTCTTATTTTTTGCTAAAAAATTATGAAATGATTCTTAAAATATGTTTATTAAGTTGCTCAAAATATATATATATATTAGAGGGTTTTGTTATTTGATCAATAATTATATTAATAATATAATTAGTTTTAGGCAAACAAACTAAACAAACAAAATAATTATTATTATTTGTTCATAAATGAAATGAGTTGATTGAATTGAATGATGACATTTTTAATATATTTAAAAACAATTGTATAATTCTGATTCAGTCACTCATAAGTTAATGATTTTTGTAGCTGCCTTAATTCTGGAACCTACGTGACGTCATCCTTCTGCTTCTTGGTGACGTCGCAGCTGATGAGCATGCGATCGAGCGGCAGATCGTGTTTCCTGGCGCTCTCCTGCATGATGGCCGTGAGAAAGCTCTGCGGATTGAACAATCCGCCCAGCCAGATGGCGCAGGGCAGCTTGAAGTCGTTCAGCCAGCCGGCGAGTTCCTTGATGCGATGCAGCAGATCCGCAAACCAGCCTTGCAGTCCCAGCATGCTGGGATACGCCAGCTGAGCCCAGGCCGCGGGCACGTGATCATAGAAGATGGCGTAGTCCAAGCGTTCCATCTCCTGTGTGATGGTCAGCTCGCCTTTGAGTCCCAGCATCAGTTCCCGCAGCGAGCGTTTAATCTCTCTTATCAGGGCATTCATGCGCTCGCACTCCTGCAGAGCAACGACCACGAAGGGCGTCTTGCGCTCCACGCGATTGAGAAGCGCCTGCAGATTGAACTCGTCCTGCAGCTTGTCGAGGAAGTCGTCAATCATGATCTTGACCAACTCCTCGCGTGGAGCACCGCAGTGTGTGCTCAGCTCCGACTCCCTGGGTTGCAGTTCGAAGATGGTGCGCAGCAGTTGCTCCGAGGCGCTGGTCAGGAAGCCAATCTCCGCATTGGGATGCAGGCCGTAGAGCAGAGGCGACTCCTCGGGCAGCATTTCGCTGATGTAGCTGTGATAGCCTTCGAATTCGAGATTAGGCGGCGCTGGAAAACCGGGACACAGCTCAAAGTCGCCGTCGATTAGTTCCTGCTGCAGCAGCTCCTCCAGAAACGTCTGGCAGAGGCGTCGATCCCAGTCGTCGGTGATGTGGCCGCCGTACATGATCTCGCCGAACAGATAGCGCAAATCCTCCCAGGGAATGCGATTGCTGCCCTCCAGATAGTTGTGCAGCACATTCGCCGAGATGCTCAAGTCGCCCACATTAAAAGGATAAACTTTGTTCCAGCCTTGCGGTCCAAACTTGCGTCGCTCACCGGCCACCGCATGAAAGTAGCAGAGGGCAAAGAGTATGGACTTGAACTCCGCCTCCTGGGTGCAGGTTTCCAGCGTCTCCTGCGAGAAGTTGTCCCAGGCCTTGTGCAGATTGGCAGCCATGCCGGCAGGCGGTTCATTGACCACCTTTAAAGAGGACTCCAGCACACCTTGAGGGATGACATGATACTGCGGATCTGGCGCGGGCTCTGCGCTGATGAACAGCCGGAAGTTGGACTCTCCCTGAGTCTCCGACTGCAGCACAATGCGCTCGATGAGCTTCTCCAAGGTGGGCAGCCAGTTGACCACCAGATGAATGTTCTGTAGGATGACCCACTGCTGCCCTGAGCCCAGCGCCTGCTCGATGGCCTGCTCCGCGAGCAGTTCTTGGCCTTGGCCCAGCGAGATGTTTACCAGCGTGCCAGCGTCCGCATGGAAGCCCTGCTGCTGCCCAAAGCGCTCCACGTCGCGTATGGGATCCACGCCAGGCGAGAGTATGAAGAAGGCGGGCGTGGCCGCATTCAGCTCCTTGAAGATGGCCACGAAGGGCGGCGTCTGCACCTCGGCGTAGGCGCGGCCCATCGTCTGCTCCACGAACTGAGCCATGGCGTAGGTCATGCGATCGGGACGCAGGGCGCGCACAATGCACAGCTTCTGCAGCGGCGTGCGATGCTTCCACTCGCCCGGGAACTGTTCGCGCTCCGGCGTGTCGCTGGCCATGAACTTGCGCCAGCGCTTCGTGTAGTTCTCCATGTCCTTGTCGATGCCGTAAAAGTGTTCAATGAGGGCCAGCGACTTGATGCCGCCCCAGGCGCTGCGGGGCACAAAGTCGAGCGGGGAGAGCGTGTTGGGATCGTGGGGATAGCGCAGCAGGAAGTCGGTTTCATCCTTGGCCACCTGCTCGGCGGCAATCATGATGCGCAGCGTCAAGTGCGAGGTGAACGTGAGTTTGTCCGCCTCGAAGAGACCGCGCAGCGTGTAGCGATAGGTTTGCAGCGTGATGGAGTCCACCAGATGCATCACGCGCTTCTCGTAGCTCTTGCAGTCCGGAGCCACAGCGATGGCCTGGCGAAAGACGTGCATAAAGGACTTCAGGGAGAACTTGTAAATGGGATTGATGCGATTGAGGTCCGTGAGCACAAAGTAGAGGATTGCGGCTCGCTTGGCTGCGGCCCGATAAATGTTGCGCGTCTCGTCGATTTGCAGCGTCGTCAGCTGCGCCTCGCGCACCTTGCACTCGATGTCGTCCACGGTGCGCTTGGTGTTCTCCAGATTCAGCACGAGCGCGTGATCGTCGAGCACGTTCTCACCAGCCGATGCCAATCTGGCCAGCAGCTCATCCTCGAGCGCTTTGAGCGAGATTTTGAACATATTCTGTTGCAATGTGACCTCGGTTTTCATCTGCTCGAGGTCCGGACGCTCGATTTTGACCACTTCCGCCAGCAGCTGCTCCTCGAGTCCGTCCGGGGTGACGGTAAAGTTAATCAGCGTGGTCTGCGCCTGCATTTCCGGCTTGTAATGCGGATTGGCCAGTTTCGTGTGCAATATGAGACGGAAATTCGTATTGAACTCCATTTCCTTTTCGCCAATGCGCAGATAACGTCCCTTTTTGATGAGCGCCCGACTCAGCAACGGCTCCAGCACCGTGTCCATCGTCTCCTCGATTTGCTCAATTAGCACGGTGTCGCCCCGTGAAATGCACTTCTCCAGCGACTCGAGGAAGCCACGCTGACTGAGTCGCAGCACCACCAACGCGTCACCGAAGCGACTCTTGATCCACTTAATCCCCTGACTGTGCGAGAGATAAATGTTAAATGAGATGCTCTTGTATACAGTATACAGTATTCAGTGTGCACTTACAGCTGGGGATCTATCATCAGAGGCCAGCGTGTTGAGTGCTGCAATATTGTCGCATTCTCCGTGGACATGCCATCCATGGGCAGCCCCTCATTGTTCCAAGTGGCAATTTGCGCGTCGTCCGACAACAGGGACAATGGGTCGACGCCCTCCGTGTGGGGGATGTGGGGCTGTCGAGTGGCGTGAAGTGCGGTGTTAAAGAAGGTGTCGAGTTAAGGTCAAGCGTGGCATACTCACATCCATTCTGCGAAAGCTCGGCAGCCACATCTTGTGCTGTAGCTCCTCGCGGTAGCGACGCGTGAAACAACCCACGTACGACAGGAACGAGGAAATTAACAGTATATCACCGGGCAGAGTGCCAATCTTAGCCTGTAAACTGCCGGAGAGACCAGAGAGATAACCAGAGACCAGGTTAAATCGAGATCCCAGCTGGGTATTAATCCCCCCTTCTTCCATGCCATGCTTAACGTTAGTAAATTTGCTTGTATAAATTACAAGGGCTGCAGGAAACTGAAGGTTGCCTGACGACGTGCAGCCATTGCATTTGAATAGACGGGAAATTGAAAAAATAATAAAGCTGACAAGCAAACACAACGAGGGCAGCTCAAGACAGAACTATCATTGATAACAAATATCTTAAATAAATAATGTTAAAAATATCTGCTTCAAAAATATTATTGCATGCTCTTAGGCGCATGCTGAAATTCTTTAAGCGGCAGCCTAAAAGCACGCAGTAATAAATTATTTTCGAAATAAATGCTTTAAAAATATCATAGCATACTTTCAAGCGCATTTAGTAATTCGTTTAGTGGCAGCCTAAAAGCATGCTATAGATTTTTGCCAGTCGATTTAAGAACTCAAAGCTGTTAAAGCCAAGCAAACTGTTTATGGCACAAAGCAGAAGGCAACTCTTTGAGGCTCCCTCGGCAGCTGTAGCTGCTGCTACAACTTGCCGGAAAGTTTATCGACAAAAACGATAGCAACAACAGCAGCATCTCCGTTGTCTTTGCAATTGAGCCGTGTACTTAGTTGAACAAGTGGGTGTATAAATTATTGGACATTGCTGAATGCCAGCAACTATTATTGAAATATCTGAGATGGACACGAAGACGAAGGGCGACGGACGTAATTGAGCTGCAGCTAAGCTACGTGACGAGGGGGCGAGGCGAAGCAGAACAAGTCTAACCTTTAGCAGGGCTTAAATGATTTATGTTTAATGCCTAAACAAATATAAATGCTTCTAATTGAATAACATAAAACTATGCAAATACATGCCATAAATGTCTCGGTGTGTGCAAAATTAAAATAATTGTTTTTTAAGAAATATTCAGTTAAATGTTGGTAAAATACCTGTCAAGTGACACAAGAGCATTCCCATTCAAACACACAAAATATATATCAAGAGCTGCTTCGCAATGCCAAAAAAATAATAAACCATAAAACAACACAGGCTTCAGTGCGTATGTGTGTGTGTGTACATGTGTGTGTGTGAAGCCATAGTCAAATAGAAATTTATATGCAAGTCATAACGGTTCACGCACACATGTAAACACAACAGCAAAGCTGCAACCATACAACATTTTCTACCAGTTTTTACAGCTGCTCTATTGTTGTTCCATCTCCATCTGCATCTCCCTCTGCCGTTGTCCTTGTCGTTGTCGAGTGCAAATTATATTTTCATAAATATTTGAAAATGCTCTCATAGGAGTAACGTTTTTCAATTTTGACATCCATAGGGGAGGTATTTGGGGCTCTGTTGCTCCTTTAGCAGTGCATTGTAAGCATATTACTTTCCGAGTAGTTTGCTTGACGTCTACTCACAGACTGTGTCTCTGAGATCCTTTCGACAGTTTTTATAATTCAATACAGACCCCGAACGAGCAACTGGCATTTGCCTTCTGGCGATTTCAGCCAATTGTGTGCGGCCGATTGAATACGAGCACTTTTATGCCACTGCAATATTTGTGTGAATTTTGCAAAGAACTGCAACCTGAATGCTGCATATTCACATGCATATTCACATCATGGCTTATCCTGTTTTAGTGCAATGCTCTTTCACCTTGCACGCGCCACTCAATTGAATTTCCATTGTGAAAGGCCCAAGCCACATGGGCCAACGGGCCATGGTCGAAAGGTGCTATTGACATTTATGTATTTGCATTTGATTAGATTTGGGTAAACGCATTCTCGCATACATAAATGGGTGTCGATTATGAGCAGACGACATCCGAAAGCCAAATTCAATTTAGCACGATTTACAACACAGCCCAAAAGTATGCTCTGAAAAACTTTAACAGCAAGCAATAAATGTTATGCTGCATACTTTTCGGCGGCTTTCAAAAGTGCACCTTGAAAATTGACAGATTATTATTGAAGTTAAATATAAAATCACAGTTTTATTGAAATCAGCTTAAGGGGTATATATTGTTCTTGTTACTAGCAAGCACTTTGAAGTAAGGGCTTAAAATCAGGTAATGATTTAAGCAACCCAAAGTTTCGCAGGCAATGCATTTTTTGTAGCATACTTTTCGGCGGCTTTAAAAAATGACACCTTGGAAATTGAGTTACAATTTGCTGCAAGTAGTTACAACAATATTTAATTTAAAATTCAATTTAGTATTACTAAAGGGTATCCAAATGTTGCACACAAAAACGTAGTTTGTATTGAAATCAGCTTAAGGCACTACGATTTCTTGTTGCCAACTCTCTTTGATTTAAGAGATTAAAACTAGCAGTGGGTAATGGTTTAAGCTTTAGTGCAAAATCTGTCGAAGATCACAATTGTAATTGGGGTCAAGTCGACACCTCTGGCACATGCTCGGCGCACTCAAATCCAATTAAAGCTTCAGTCAGCTGTGGAAATAATTTGGATCTGTTTAATGGCTGCAGGCGAAGTTTAATCGCATTTACTCGAACTCCAACTCGAGGTCGGACTGGAAGTGTTGCAAGTGCAAAGCTCGCTGGCGATGCAGCTTATTTACTGTTGTCACAATAAATGGCGGCCAGTTCATTGGCTGCGACAGTGCGCAATTTGTACAATTGGCAGCAGAAGTTGGGCCACGATGGGGAGGAGAGATTCACTTGCTGCTGTTGCTGGGTGCGCACACCAAATGAGAGCAAGTAAATAAAATTTACGGCCTTTTGTTGCTGCGGTGGCCCGCAAGTGTGCAAAATCGCCGTCGAAGTTCGTTCAACTTGTGGGGAGGGGGGTGGTGAGCGAGAAAAGCAATTAAAGCGATTGCGGCCACACACAAAATGTAAATTAAATTTAATAATTGATGGCGCATAAATGGGACTCGACTCACCTCTGCACAGACTCGCGCCATCGCACGTTCTCGTTGGCCAGCCCATTGACCAGGCGATGCGCCAGATCGATGGTAAAGGACGTCTTGTCCGCCTCGCGTTGGCACTTTTGCTTTTCGGCCACGGCGTGCTCGAACTCCGCCTGTATCTCGGCCAGCTTGTCCTGCAGATGGTTGATTTTCGACTTGAGATACTGCAGACGCTCGCGCGCCTCCAGCAGCTCCTGCTGCGAGTCCTGCAGCGCCTGCTGTTTAGGGCCAACTATCAAGAAGACCTGGTGATAACGATGCAAATTGATGACCCACGCACAGAGCCCAGCTGCGGCCACCGACTTTTGCACCACTTTATCAGGATTGAACTCGGGATCCTGCACGAAACATAAATACACATTAAACAGTTGTAAATGCTTATTTATTTTTAACGATTTTAAAGTATCATTTTAGTTGCTGTTTTGATTCTAGAGTTGTTCACATTCACATTCTTTTTTATTGATTAGTTTTGTTCAATAGTATTAGTTGCTAATTTCTATCCAGAGGTTTGCAAAGCCATTTTCATTATTAGTGTTTAGTGTTGTTTAATTATTATAGCTGCTACTTCATATCTAGAGGTTATGAAATTAGTTTTAATTATTTATGCATATTATTGATTCGCTTTCTTCAATCAATTTAGCTGCCATATCTAGAGTTTCACACATTAATTTGAATTATTTATTATTTTGATTGATTAGTTCTCATATATAATTTTAGTTTTAGTTAGCTGGTTATATCTTTATTTTTAAAGATTTTTAAATAAGTTTTCATTAATCATATTTATATTCATTCATTACATTTTTTGTAGAGTTACTTTATAAGATTTCTTTAATAATTTTAGTTGTTACTATTTATCAAAGAAGTTTTCAAAATAAGTAAAATTATCTATACATTTTATTTACAAGTTTTCAGTTCAGTTATTTCACTTGCTGCTTTATATCTCGAGGTTGTCTCCCTAATTTTAATTATTTATTTATTTTCGAGATAGAGATATATAGATTATTTGCCTTTAATAATGTTTCAACGTTACCTTTAGATACTCCTGCAGCGTCTCTATGATGTTGGGGTGTATGTTGTCCTTGTTGTAGTTGAGCAAATCGTTGAGAAACTGATCCACACGCACCATCATTAGTTTGGCCGTCTTCCAGCTGCGATCACGCGGTATTTTGCCGTTCGTAGCCAGCAAGACCATCACGGCGGCACAGACATTAATCACAGCCTTTGGTGGCGAGCCAAAGGACTTTAGTTCCGTCAGATTGTTTTTGTTGAGGGTGTTGAGAGCGGCCTGGGCGGCGACGAGTGCCGGCTCCGCTTGTCGCAAATCCTGTTCGCAGAGTTTGGTTTTAATCGAAACATCCTCCTCAATGATGCGCACACGCTTCTCCTCCTCGGAGGCTGTAAAGCGTTCGCGTTTCACCTTTTCACTCTCGGCGCTAACAATTCCAATCAGCTTGTCGGCAGCCGCATTTTTGCCAGCCAGTTGTACCTCCTGGATGGCCAGTTGATGCTGTGCACAAAGAACAAACGATAGAGCGAGCAAAAACAGAAAACAGAACAGTGCAGAAAAAACAGAAAACAACTTGCGTCAAACACAAACTTCAACTTCGAACGGGAAGAACTTTAAAAGTTTTTGGGGTGAGCGCAGTATAAAATAATTAAAGCTCTGGCACGCTGCCACAATATTGACAAGCTGCAACTTTTTTTTTAACACAAATTGCGGACGCACAACACAAACAAACAAACACATCGATCTTATTATATTGGTGCGTGTATTGAGTGTGTGTGTGTGTGTGGTGGTAACTGAAACCGACGTCGCTGGTTTTATCTACCTGCGTATAGAGCGCTTTTTTATAATGCCAGCGAATTCAATTAGTTTAAATAACATTTGGCATGCGTTCGTTGGGGGAGGCGACTTTTTGTTTAGCACACAAAAGTATGCTACAAAATAAATGCGATTGCTTGCGCTTTGCGCGTTGCCCCGTTGCGTATACGCAGCGTAACCGGAAACGACACTTGCAACGCAAAGAGTGCGAGACACATTCTCCACTCTCCACTCTCCACTTCCCTTGGCTTCGTCGTGTCATTCAGCTTTGCTGGGGCAAATGGGCAGCAGATTTGCTGTAACAACAATTCAATTAAGCGCACTAATTGAATGCCAGGCGCGTCGGCTCGAATAGCGCAGTCTCGATAAAAAAGAGTGTGTGTGTATTCACTTCTATCTGTCACACACACTTACACACACATTGCGTATACCAGCCGCGGGAATAGCGACTTTATAAACTTGTTTGCACTGCAGTCACAACAATCGAACCAAGGAACTGCAACAAGCTTGTTCGAACCACTTGCTGAAAGTTCAATGAGATCCAAACAATAAGTGTCGGAATCGAACACGAGCAAGATCGAACACGCCAGACAAGCAAATCGAACACACATATTCGACTTTTGCAGGTTGAATCTGCCAAATATTGCATCACATGTAGTTTTTGGTCGCAAGTGATAAGTACTAACAAAATTATTTAATTATTATTATAAAAACAAATACAAAAATTATAGAAATAACATCATAAATCCTTGCTGCAAGTACCTTGAACCAACTTGTTTGTTTCGATCTAATCTACAAAACCCAAGAAATGGGTATGATGCAAGAAGTTGTGTTTGAGTTGGTTGTTGCAACTGATTCATGTTCAATCGAACACAGATCACCCACATGTTTGAAGTGCTTGTTGCAGTGCTCTGTGTCGAACACTGTTGTCGAGTGACACTTGCTTGTTGTAAGGGTATCTGCAGTAGGCCTGCCTGTCTTTGTCATTTACTCACCTTTAGGGTGTCCACCTGTCTGGCGCATTCCGCCAGCTTGGCCATGCCGCTCTGCAGACGCGCGATGCGTTGGGCGAACTCCCCGTTTTTGTCGACCAACAGTTTGCGGTAGAGGAAAATGTATTCGAGAAATGTTTTTGGTGTCGTGTAGTTGTAGCGCTTTTCGTTCTGTAGATAAATTCTCGATATCTGATTCACGGTGCCGTGGACGTAGGCCATAAAGCAGCCGATGGGCGGTATGAGAGGCGCCTGCAAATGAACGCGTTTCACCTTTCAGTTTTTGTCTATCAACTGCAGTCCCATTGTGACACTTTCAAGTTGTAAATTGTGAATGGTGCACGGCGGGCATAATAAATAAATAAAGTGTCCTCCCCCTCTCCTACCTCCAAAATGTCGCTGATTTCGTTCAGAAACTTCTGCGACACCGATTCCAATGCACTCTTGGGCCACTCGTGGAACCAGTCGATGGCCGTCCTGCTGATGATGGCCGGAAACTTGCGCGCTCTGATGCGCAGCGTTTGTCCGACGGGCGAGAAGCAGAGCACGACTTTCAGCAGGCGTCGCACCTTCTCCACAAAGTAGCGCCAGCAATTCTCTTTGGTGTCCAGAGTGCCGCTCTGCTTTACCTCGTTCCTGATGCCATTAATGATCGTGTCCAGCTGATCGTCGTTGAACAGCTCGGGTATCTCGCCAGAGGCCAGCAGATCATTGATCAGCATCAGTATCGACTCATCCGGCAGCTGTGCATCCGAAATGAGAAACACTGAGGCCACATTCTTGAGACCCACCTTCATGTAGAGCGCCCCGATCTCATCGCGCATGTCCAGCAGCCCAAAGCCCCGCTTGATTTGTATCTGCGACACGCTCAGCGAGGAGATAAACGCCGCCAGGCGAGCCAAGGTCTGCTTGCCAGAGCCGCCCACGCCAATTAACAGCGCATTGCCACGCGGACTCTCCAGAATGCGATTGATGCTGGAAAGGATTTTCTATTAGTAAGTAAACAATTTAGTCAATGCCTAGAACACAGTTATAGCCTCTCAATGGAAAGGAAGAAATATATTTTGTAGCTGACTTACCGACAGATGTGAATCATGGCGTCCTCGAAGAGCACCAGATTCATGTAGCCCACGATGTCGTTGTAGCTGGACTGCGCCTCGAGCAGCAGCTGATACAACGACTCCCAGCTCTTGAGCGGCATGTACTTCTGATCCACCAGCGACTGCGCAAAGTGGCTGTAGATCAGCGGCTCGGCGAACACAAAGTCCTCGTCAAAGTCCTCAAAGTCCTTCTTGAAGATGTCCCTAATGGAGGACTTGAACGATTTAATGTCATACTGATCCACGAGACGATCGTGGTAAACTCGAAAGGCTTCGTGCACATAGAGGCGCATCAGCTCGGCGGGCTTGGCACAAACTGTGCCGCCGTAGCTGCCACCTGCCCCGCCGGCTGCCACAGGAGCCCCGACGCTGTTCATGACGCCCTGGTAGATGTTGGTGAGATCCCGCAGGTTGAAGATGTAGTGGAACTTGATGGCGGTGGGCAGAAAGGCGTATTCGACGCGACGATGCAGAGCGATGCCCACTTGAACCAGCAGATTGCCAATGGAGCGGATTTCCTTGCTGAAACCCTGAGCGGGTTGATCCAGGTGATTGTTCAGGATGCTGCTGTAGATGTGGTGCAGAGTCTCCTCGCCCGGCGAGGCCACCGAGAAGACGCAAAAGTGTCGCTGGAGACGCGGATCAATGGTGAAGGAGCCCGCCGTGGGATTCATGCAGGCGGCGAACTGACAGTGTCGAATGTCCTTCAGCTGCAGCCGCTGGCGATCGTACCTGCAAAGGAGCAGAGTTAATTGGCGACAGGACAGTTTGAGGCTAGATACTTGCCACTGCCTGTAGTCCATGAACTGGCGCATAATCGTGTGCGGTTGCACGGTGCCGTAGGCATCCACCTCGGGCATGTTCAGGTCGTTGACGAAGTAGATGAGGCGTCGCTTGGGTCCGCTGGGGGCGTAGCAACGGCCCGACTTCTTCTCCAGCGGGCGGTCGAGCATCTTCTGGAATATCTCGGATGTGGTGTAGAAGTTAAAGTGTGTCGCCTGCACCGTGGTCAGCAACGGTGTCGACGACGACGACGACTTCCTCTCAACGTTTGTCTGCTGCTGCTGCAGCTGCTGTTGCTGCTGCTGTTGACTGCTGCTGACAGCTGTCACTGCAATCTCAAGCAGCTCCTGGGCGCTGGCATATTTGCTGAAGAGCTCACGGAAGATGGCACCCTTGCCGCAGCCGGAGCTGCCCACCAGCATGCAGGCGAGATTGCGGTCGATAAGCAGCTTGAGGAAGTAGGCCAGCCGTGTGGTCTCTGCTGTTGAAATGAGCACGTTCTGTGCTTTGTGTTCACATGATTAGTTCGTGCCCCAAACTGGGTCAAGCACACGCACTCTCACACGCATACGCACCTGCAACGGCATCTCCGCATCGATTTGACAGTCCAGCTGCTGCTCCTGCTGCTGGGCGGCCAGCTCCGACCAGCGCTGGAACTTCAGCGTCCGCACGTTCAGCTGATAGTCGAACACGCTGCCCTGGCTGGGCAGCTTGATGTCCTTGAACTCCCCCGTCCACCATTTGTGCAGCTCACGCTGCCAGTCGATGACGGCGTCCTGATGCAGTGCCGACCCAAAGCTCCACAGCGTCACATACACGAATACGGTCTCCAGCGCCAGCTCCGCCGACTCATGTGACATCTCCACATGGTGCAAGCTGTGCCCGCCTGCCGCATGTTGCGACGCTGCTCCTCCTGCTGCGGATGTGGCATCTGCAGTGCCCTGATCGCTGTCCAGCAGACACTCGAGCAGATGACAGGTCATTTGTATCATGGCCATGTCTGTGATGGGCGTGATGCGACGAAAGTCCCGCTGTCGCTGCATCAGGCTGGGGAAATACTTTTCGAAGAGTGTGGTCAGAATGCCTCTCTCGATCATGTTCACACGCGACTCCAGCCACGAGGAGACGTAGCTACAAGACAGATGAAAGTTAGAGCAATGAGAGCGAGTAATAAATTGCAAATTTGATAGCATTCCCATTAAATTAACCGTCAGCCAGTCTTGTAGTCAATATTCCCTGTAAAACATTCGCTTTTAATATTCATTTATTTAATTTTGCGCTTTAGTTGTTTCTATAAACAGTCTGTTGCAAAGCGACTGCCTTAAGAACGTTTTTTATTTAAAATATGTATTTAATATTTAACCCAAACGTACTTTCGCGTACTTTCAATAATAGTAAACTATTCTTTGTGCAAACTTTGTAAACTATTATTAATTGCCGAAGAGAGAGAATCTTTTAAGATAGTTGTGTACTTAATATTACTTGTAAAAGTTGTAAATTCACTAAAAATAATTATTAATTGCAAAATTTATAGCTATTTTATTTCGCTACTGTGGGTTGTTTAAATAATTGTATATTGCAAAGAGAATTCTTTAAGATAGTTTTGTAGTTAAGATTCTGTGAAAACTATTCAACTATCATTAGTGTAGAATTTATTGCTCTTTTAATTTCAAATTAAATAGGAAATCCATTAAGAAAGTTTTGTTGTGAATATTCCTTTTAAAAGTCGCATATTTAATATTTAACAAAAACTATTATTAATGCTGAATTTATTGCTCTTTTAATTGCAATTGATTGCGAAGACAACCCTTTTGATGTTTGTTGACATTCAAAATTGTTGTGTTGACTTTGCAAATACTCTAAATAAATTAAAATAAATTGAAAAGCTATGCCACAACATCAATTTATAAACAAAATGCATGTAAATATAAAGAAACGAATATACATGGGTTATTAAAGCTTGGCAACATTGTTGTGTTTACTTGTTAAGAAATGCAAATAAATAAAAACAACTAAGTACAAAAAAAGGGGTACAAAGTAAACTACAACAATTTAATTGATTTCAATTGAAGTCGACTAAGAATCAAATCGTACTTTAAATCAAATTAAAATTACTTTTTTAGTAAATGATAATTGTATTCAAAGTAAACTAAAAATATTTAAATACATTAATTAATAACAATAATGAGTTTAACGAATGGGTGTATAAAATAAGCTAATACTATTAAATTGATATACTAATAAAATATTATATGTATTTCTTTTTGTATCTAGAAATTATTAATGCAAATACACTTTTTTATATGCTATAATTTGAATACTCACGGCGACCAGCCCAGATCCTGGGGATTGATGTAGAGGATGCCCGCTCTGGAGACGGTCGCTGGCGTCGCCGCCTTGAGGTGTCCCACCTCGAAGAGCAGGCGCATCTCGCGCTTCAGGGAGATGCGTTCGTTGCTGGCCAGCGTGAGGATCTTGTTGTCGTCCATGAGCGTGTTGAGACTCTCTATCCACATGGGATCGATGTCGCCGTCCAGCACAATCCACTTGGGATTCCCCGGTGGCATGTTCGCCTGCTCGCGCATGATGGAGGAGAAGAGACCGTCCTTCCACTCGCGAGTGGTGGGATTGACGATGCCGAAGAGCTCGTCGTTGGACAAGGCCTTGGGGTTGAGCACGTGGCAGACTGGCTTCAGTTTCTGTATGCTATACGTCTCCCTGAGTGTCTGCCAGATCTTGGTCTTGCCGGTGCCCGCGTCGCCCACAATGAAGACCGAGTGCCGCACATCGAGCAGCTCCTGCAGCTGGACGACCTTCATGAGGAATCCCTCCTCGGGCTGGAGTTTGATTTCGTTGACTGCCCTTCGAATGGTCTTCTCGAACTCAAAGACACGCTTGCGCGGCACATCGAGGGCGGGAAAGAGGTCGCCGATAAGGCCCATAAATATGGCCACATCCTCGGTCACAATCTTGGGTATGTTGAAGTCACGCAGCGCACGCATTAACACCTGATCCTCGGGTCGACTGTGGTCATCGCGCTTGAGGGTGCCGGCCACGACGAGCACGGACTTGATGGCACGCAGACCCCAATCGTAGTGATCCTGCTTGGACAGCAGCTCCTTGCAGAGCGTGTAGAGTGTGATAAATTTGCGTGCCAGGAGTCGGGCGTCCTGGAAGCCCTCGGCCATTAACATAATCTCACAAATCAAGGCAAAGTCCGGCACAATCATGGCGCAGGGGCGAAACAATGTTTTCAGGTTTTCCGGCAGCTCGGTGCGGCCGGCGTAGCCCGGATTCATGGTGATAAAAATGCCAACCGACGGCTCCAGCGAGATGCGCTCGCCCATAAAGATAAATTGGGTTTTATGCAACTGTAAACACACACAGAGCGAGAGCGAGCGAGTTGAACGGCAGGTGCACGAGGCCACAGAAAAGTAATCAATGTGCAGTCGGAGCAGGAGCAGGACCAAAGGAGAAATGGAAAGAAGGTGAAATCAATTTGCAAGCGAACTGCAGCAAACACACGCTCTCACCTTTATCGCCTCCTGTATGGTCTTCACCTGGACGGCCACCACAGAGAGGACCTCGACGCAGATGCGATTGAACTCGTCAAAGCAGCCCCATGCGCCGGTCTGGGCGAGACCTTTGTAAATGTTGCCGCAAGATTTGTAGTCCATTTGCTCCGAACAGTTGAAGACATAAACCATTACGCCCAGCGCCCGGCCCAGGTCCTTCGTTGTCTCCGTCTTGCCGGTGCCCGCCGGTCCAGCTGGTGCGCCGCCCATCACCAGGTGCAGCGACTGTTGCCGCATGCAAATTGCAAACGCCATTTATTTTACACTAACGAGTTGTTTAATTTAAGTACAGGCCAAATTGCCATAAAATCAACAACAAATGCAATTGCAATCTGCATTGCCAGCGCAAATTAAAGTTCGTCCAGCTTCCCGCTAATTGCCACGTAATATACCTGATTCCTCCCCTCTCGCTTTTTACATGTTTATTCTACTTATCACAATATTTGCACACTTTCTGTATCTATCAAATGATTCCGATATAAGTTCAGTAAAGTTCAGGGGGATTAAACACGGAAATCCGCATCAACCCATCATCAAATAAGGAAATAAGTTCAGCACAAACATCGTTGTGGTTGGGAAGAAGTTTATGCAGGGCTTTTGCTATGATTATCAATATTTAACGAACTCAAAAGTTGCGATTTTTTGTTTATTATAAAATAAGTGAAACTATGCGGATGCGTAATATGGGTAATCAGCTTTGCTGTGCTACTCAAATTATTTCCATTCAATTTCCTTCCCTCTGAGTTCTTTGAAATCCAAGCAAACTTGTTGCAAACTCTGTGCGCTAGGTGGCGCTATTGTAAATTTCCCTAATCCGCACTAAGCTGAATTATTGATCTTAGAACCAATTGCATTAATATTCATTTTTATGCAACTTGTTGTAAAGTGTTTAGCTCAAACTAAATCAATCGTCCATTACACTGTTTATGTCAGTTTCAGAATAATTAAAAAGTAAAGGGAACTTAATAATATTTGAGATATTTAATTAATATATAACTTGAATAATAATTTAGCTAATTAGCTTTCAACTTGCCACTCACCTGAGTCAGCGTTATGTAGCAGCGATCTGTGAGTGGAGTGATGACG
The DNA here is from genome assembly GCA_035047365.1 of Drosophila ustulata. Lineage (NCBI taxonomy): Eukaryota > Metazoa > Arthropoda > Insecta > Diptera > Drosophilidae > Drosophila > Drosophila ustulata. Next base: position 29,469,767 of record JAWNPT010000094.1, read on the forward strand.
AGTCTGGATGTGTTGCCCAAGTACTCGTAGGCGTAGCGAAACTCGGCGTCGCAGATGTTGGCAAAGCAATCCTCCTCGCCAGGCTCGGCGCCCCCGCTGGCTGTGGAGCTGCTGCCCGACTGCTCGTCGTCCCAGCGGTGCCGCAGCTGACTCTGCCACTGGAAGGCCAGCGAGTTGTCCACCTTGGAGGTGATGATCTTGCCAATGACATCGCGCGAGTGCACATCGATTGTGCAGATGGTCATGATCTTCTGCCGATCCCCAGGCGACAGTTCGCCCAGCAGCAGATTGATCAGGGCGTTCAGCTGCGCGATCTGACGCTTGTGCAGCTCCTTCATGGCGCCCTCGTAGCCCTCCTCCATGCAGGCGAACGTGCGATTCACGTCCGTCGTCCAGTGGATCTGGCTGCAGCAGAGCGCCACCTGAGCGGGCCAATCATAGAGCCAAAGATCACGCGACTTCTCGCCAAAGGCGCGCAGAGCACGGCGAAAGAGTTCGTGGAGCGTGCTGCGCATCTGCTGGATGACGGCTCGCAGCCAGAGTTCCACTCTGCCGCTGCAGTCGATGAAGGCGAGCTGCTCCCGCTCCAGGTTGGCCACGAAGGCGACGTACTCGTCGTTCTCCTTGGAGTGCATGCCCACAGCGTGCGTCGTATTCGTTTCGTACTGCAGTCGCAGGATGGAGTCGAAGAGCTTGATGAGATGGCGATCGATCACCTGCGGATTGTTGCCATTGGAGAGTATGTCCAGCAGATCGGCGGCTGAAATGAAATAGAAGCGCGGAAAAGCCAATCGTTTGGTCTCCAGATAGTCGTTCAAGGCCTTCTCGCAGATGGCCAGACGTTGCTGCAGCTCCAGCAGCTGACCGAGCACATCATCGTGTTGCAGCACTACTTGCATCACGACCTTGACCTGCGTAACTCTCTCCAGCAATTGCGTGAAGTCGTCGTCAATTCGCTCGAAGTTGGCCGCATCCTGCGGCAGCTGGGATCGAATGTCGGTGGAGCCAATGAAGATGCACTCGAGATAGATCCACTTGCGCTGCACCTCGAACCAGTTGACAATCAGCGTGTCGATGCCGCTGAGCACACGCTGCCAGTGGCCGAGCTTGTCCAGCAGATACTCGATGTGCTTGGACGTCGAGATGTTCTGCAGCTGCATCTGGTTGTCGTCCAGTGTCTCAATCAGCTCCTCGGAGACCTTCAGCAGTCGCACTTGGGGACGGCTTTGATGCGGCTCCAGCTCGAATTCGAGATGCGCCCAAGTCGCCTTGATGTCGTCCAGCACCTTGGTGACAGTCGCCTCCTTGATGGCCCGATCCACAGTGTTCTTGATGTCCTCCTCGTGCTGTTGCAGCTGCAGGCTCAGCAGCTGGGCCAGCGTTGTGGCTGTGTTGCACTTGTAGGCCAGCTGGGAAGCCAACAACATTAATTTTAATTGACATTCTGGCCGTCTGCCTATTGCTTTGTTGCCTTATGAAACTTCACTAATTAAATTCAAGCAGGCCAAAGCAAATTTGACTTCATTTGTGCCTGATTATTATTAGTTGGAATTAGAATTTGAACTCTGGCTCGCCAGTTATCGAATTAACTACTTCATTGCTTTGCCAAGGCTTCTCACAACGTTTGTGGCTCGCTTCTCAACTATTTCGTGATGTGATTTCAACTTACAAGTTCCTCCACTTGATACTGTCCAATTAGCTGTAAGTAAGCGGAGAGCAGAGAAGTTGGCCAAAAGAGAATTGTTAATAACCGCCACAGTTAGTAAAACTTGTACATAGTTTTAATCGAATCTGAAATCCACATCCGCAGCTCACATTTTTCCAAACTTATTTTACAGCAGCGGCATTAATAGTTGTATCATTTATGGCTCAAGCAAGATCATGGCCAGCAGCCATTAAAGAAAAAACAAAGTTTGCGCTTTTGAAAAACTTTAAGAGGAAATTGAAAGTGCATCAAAATAAATTACTGCAATTCCAGAAGTGAAATTCTGAGTATTTTTAGAAGTAATTAATCAGACAGACAAATCGATAGTCACAAAATTAATAAAGCAACATCTTGGCCTATTTACAATTTGGTTTAGATTTATTTGCATTTAACAGTCGGTATTGTTAAAAAATGCTGTTGTTAAAATGTATATGAAAAAACATTTATAACTTTAAATTGTCTTACATGCTGCAAATATGAATAAATTATAAATCAAAATATTCATATATTTTATGTACATTGCAATCTGAAATTATTCTAAGATTTAATAAACAAAAATTACTCTACTTTATTTTGAATCTGTTCTTTTGTGGGCAATAAATAAATTAAATAGCATAAAATATGCAAATAGACTTGTAAATTAATAGCAGGAGAAGGCAATCGCAGCGCAACCAATTTGTAAATATGTTAAGGAGTTAATAAAACTAACTATAGTTCAGTTAGTTATAGTCATATCTGCCTGAAAGGATACCCAAAAGCAAAAAGATTGCCTGTCGCATATCGCTGTTGTCGGTTGTGGCGCGTCACGTACAAACAGAGCAGTCTATTATACCTTTATCATGAGGTGATTAAAGGGCAGCGGCAAACTGTAAGCAGAAGCTGTTAATGCGATTGCCAAACATGCGAGATTGCGGAGCACACAAAGCAATCAATATCAGCGAACAGACTGGGGGCGATATCGATGTGGACGTGAACGTGGATGGCGATGGCGTCGCTACTAAACGCTGCTGTCGAGCTCAATGATATGGAATGGCCATGTTTGATGGCCATGCTGTGGATGCGGATGCGGGCTGTTTGTTGTTGCCCAGCACACACATCATTTGCTGCAATTCGTCGACGTCGTCGTCACTGCTGTTGTTGCTTACCTTTGACAGCTGCATGAGCTCCAGCCAATGTCGCTCGGTAATTGCCGGATTCTGGAGCTCGGTGACGGCGCGCAATGAGGCGACGAGCTCTCGCAGCACGGCCACAATGTAAACATAGGGAGCCCAGTCCCTGATGCATTTGTCCAGCGTGCGCAAATCCCGCGTGAACTTCTTGCACTCGTGCTCCATGTCGTCGGTATCGATGCGCAGCCAAGGCGTCGAATGCCAGTCGACAATGCACGACTCGATGACGCGCACAAAGTCCCACAATTGCTGCAACACCACCAGAGTCTGTCATATGCCACAGCGGGACTGTCAACTGCAACTGCAACTCACCTTTACACGCCTCAGCTCCGTGCGGCAGTGCAGCAGCTTGGCCGTGTCGGGTTCGGGAATGTCGAGCAGACGCGCCCAGCGGGCATAGCGACGCTGCTGGCTGCCAAAGCGATGCAGTCGCACGTAGACCTCGTCGCAGAGATCGTAAACCAGCGGACAGGGCACACGGAAGAACTGCCAGGGAGGAGAGGAGCAGAGGAACAATGTGAGAAAGCTGCTAGGGAGTGCGTGAACGACACCCGGTAAACATAATTGGAGAGGGCAATATGGGAACAAATGAAATTAGTAATTACAAAAAGAACAAAACTCGATAATTGAACAAGGCAACTACAATAAATCCATATTAAATTGATAATAACTTGATTAATTAAGAACTTACTAGAACTTACTTACTTTATCTTCATAGTATAAATTATATAAGATCTGCTAACGTTTGCTATTACCCTTTAATCAAGAATTATTAATAATATTCATAAAATTAAAAATAAATCTAATATTATTCTCTGACATACTTAATTCTTATTTTTATATATTACAATTTACATTACTCAAATTCGCTTGTAGCTATAAAAGTAATGTTTAAAATGTTTTTCATTTGTCATTTATGTTAATTAGATTGTAAGCAATTTCAAGTATTCTTAATATATTTAGTATTCCTGATTCAGACTTAATCCATTAGTTTTTAATTTACTTTTAAGTGAGAGGTCAAAAGGGGCTTAACAAATTCATATACCAAAAACTAATATTGCAACGAATTTAATTTTCATAGAAATTAAAGTTGCGGTCTAAACTTGGATATCTATGCCATAGTTACTCCCTCGATTATGCTTTCGATAAGCATACGATTATTACACCCTTCAGGTGACCGGTCATAAAGAGGGATGCGTTTGTTGGGCTACTCACCGACATTTGCTGGAACTGCCTGGCGTAGTGTTGCACGTGGCACGTGTGCAGCCCAATCAGGGCCGTGACGCGCTGCTGCTGATAGAAGCGCGTGTCCTGCAGCGCCTCCTGCTTGGCCAGCGCCTGCAACTTGAGCTGTTGCCAGTGCAGGGGAAGCTGTTCAATGCTGCGCAGCAGCTGCGACTCGAACTCCACATTGTAGGTCTTGAGCAGCCCCATAATGTCCTTGAGCGGCTTGAAGAGGTTGTCCGCGTAGGGTTCGCGCTGCCGGATCTCCGCCATGACAGCGAGCACGCGCAGCAACGCCTTGAAGTCCTGGCGAGCGATGAACAGCTGCAGCGTCTCCTGGCTGCATGCGATAAACGTGTTCAGCTCCTGTCAGACAGGTGAAAATGTAAAACATGTCGTCAACACGCGTGGCCACACGCTGCCTCACCTTGAGCGTCTGTTGCACATAGCGCAGCAGCCATTGCTTGAAGAGGTGCGACCATTTGCACACCAGATTAAGCAGGCCATGCTTCAGGGGTCTCAGGTCCAGAGCCAGCCAGCCGTGGATGCAGTGACGACTCTCGCACTGGTCGATGGCCTCGTGCAGTTCGTTGTAGCGCTCGATCTGTGCAGAAGACATTTGTCGTTGACAACTTCATTTGCCTGGCACCGCATTTATTTGCTAATTTACGAGTGTGTTCTATGTGTGGCTGAGCATTTACTTCTGTGCAAGGCAAGTTAAGGCAAGCAAAGGCGTTTATTAAGCGCACCAGCTGCGCCAGAGGCGTCTCTCAATGGCCGCTCATAAATAAAATGCCGTCCAGTGAATTGGCCTTTGCCCTTTTGTATTTTTGTTGCTGCCCAAAGGGGCATAACACACGCCAGCTGCCAGTTGTAAACATATTTAATTTGATTTCCAGCATTTTTGCATTACGCTTTAATAAGCCGAAAACCACAAAATTAAACATTTTAAATATGCATGAGCAAGGCCAAAATAATCTCGATTGTAAATTTAATTTTGCATGGCAATCAATCTTGACTTTTCTCTTTCTCAGTTGCATGCGATTCATTTAGTGAAATGAGAAATTTAGACTCGACTAAATATCAAATTTAGAGACAGAACATTCGAGTGTCGTTGTGCTGCAAAATTGTAGTTTTTAGTTAAGCTCTCTCTCATTTTATTTCCTGACCATGATTTGTTGTTTATCTTGTGGGGTTATTTATTGCATGCTTTTCGGGGGATGCTGCTTGATAATTGTTTAAAGAAAATATTACGCATACGCCAGCGATTTGGCATAAGTCAGAGACGCCATGTGGTCAAGAGCAGCCAGATTTTGGCTCAACGGTCGATGGTCGCTGGTCGATGGACGATGGTCGACACACATTTGACCCTAAATGGTCGACATTTATCAAGCGTTATTGGTCTCAGGGGCGCTACACAACGTAAATTGTGTGGTTGCCAATTGAGTGACCCGGCGAGCCATCCACTTCTGGCCGCTGTTGTGTTTCTCTTTTTGCGGACTCACCTCCTTCTTGAAGGTCTCCATGATGGCGTAGCCACTGGCGCTGATGTGGGTCGTCTGCTCGCGCGCCGTCTGCATGCAGCTGTGGAGGACGTCACGAGTCTGCTGGGTCCAGAGGAACTCGTAGGCGTGGAATTTGGCAGCATAATTCAACGCCGCCTGCACCGTGTGCGCCAAAGCGTCGCATATTGCGGCGCGCAACATTTCCAAGTCATCAACTGCGAAGGAGGAGTTGACGTTGAAGTTGTTGTCTGTGTGTGTGGCATGCAGTAAGCACTTTGTGCTCTTACCTGGCAACTTGAACTGCTCCTGGTGCTCATCTTCCTCCTGCCCATCTTCCTCGTCGGCATTGTCAGACACAATTCTTGGCATGCAGTCGCATGTCTGTTTTATATCCAGCAACAGCTGCTCGACAATTTGTTGAAAATTATTTTCAACACTTGCATCAAAGGCAGGCGAAAAACGTATTTCCGTTTCCGTCAGCTCCAATTTCACTTCGAATAGCGGCGCATCGTTTGTTGTCGTTGCTGTTGTTGCTGGTATTATTGTCGCTGTCGCTGTCGCCGTCGCTTGTGGCGCTGCGATTTGTTGTAGCTGCAACATAGCCTCGCCTGAAGTTGCTGTGGCTGTCATTTCCTTGTGCAAATACTCTAAACTGAATTACACGGCGTATGAGTAATGTGAAAATTAAATTTAGTGCCTGAGTTTGTTTTGTGCTTATTTCGTTTGCCGTCGCTGCCGTTGCAGTTGCTGTTGGTGTTGCTGTTGCTGCTGACGACTCTGCATGCAATCACGAAGTGCCGTTAAGTGAAACATGCAATTGACGCATGAATGCGCTGCCTGCAGCAACGAGTTGTTGTTGCTGCTGTCGTTGCTGTCTTTACTGCGGTTGCTGCTTTTATAGTATATATGTATATTGTAGGTGTAGCTGTCTGCCTGACAGACAGTCTTGCGGTTGCGGGTGAGTTATAAATTCGTGTTCATTTACTTGATTAGTTTTGATGAGACATGAAAGGCGCTGCCAGCGTGCCAAAATGTAATGAACTTGTTATTGCTGTGCAAGTGTTATGCGTGCTCTGTGTGCTTTTGACTAATGTTTAAGGCTGAACCTGATCCTCGTCGCCAGTCGCACTTCACGGTAGATCAACTCATCAACGTTGGCCAAATATTTGCCGTACTGCCGTCGCTGCTCATCCGGAAACTCGCGCACAAACTTTCGAGTGAATGTTCAACACACAATAAGACAGGCCAACAATAATAATAATAATAATAACAATAATAAGAGGCGGACGAGCGAACTCACCTCCTGCACACTGAGGTCTCGGGAATAGAGCTGAAACTGCTGCGTCTCGTAGTCGAAGAATAAACAAAAGTTGGCAATCAGCAGGCGATTTAGCAGCATCCGCGTCTCATCGCACTGCAGCAGACGCAGCCGAACTCGCTCCTGCTGATGCCGCAAATCGAGCAGATTGCGGCCGTAGAGACTGCGCTGGTGCAGCGGCTCTCGGCTCCAGCGATGCATGCTGCCCAATATGGCATCCAGATTGCTGTGCGACTGCTGCAGGCGCCCAAACAGACCGCGCGCCTTCTCGTAGATGCTCTCGATGAGCGGCTCATCTGGGCGTGGAGACGGGAAAACAGAGTAGTTGCAGAACACAGCGAGAAAACTTAAGGATTTAAAAAGCAGTTGGAATTTTACAACAAAAATTTACATTGTTTAAAGCTTTGCTCTTGCTCTGCGATTTTGACTTAACTTATTAATACTGAAGGCATTAGACGACTGTTTAAAAATTAAAATTAAAACTTTAAGGAACACATTATCAATTAAAAACAAATATAAATAAATTGTAAATTACTAATTCAAAAATAAACATTGTGAATGTTTTTCAATCGTTTGTGAATAATAAGCAATCTATAATTGAAATAGAGCTTTGTGTTTTGATTTAATAGTTCATGGTGTCGATTCATTTTTAATATGATATGTTCATGATGCAAAACTTTGGTTCTTGATTTTTTAATCTTTTTTCTTGCTGTGTAGTAAGTTTAAAGTCAAAGTTCTTTGCCTACCATAGCTAGACCAGCTGAGCTGCTCACAAGCCTTGGTTACTTGGGCATCGATTGCGGCCAGCTCGCCAGCTATTAGCTGCAGCTCCGCCTCGGCGCACTGCCCCGCTCGGATGCCGTTGTAGAACTCATCAATCTTGATGAGACGGATGCGACGCTGCCAGTACGCATCGCGTTGCAGATACAGCGAGAGCAGAGCGTCGGGCATCTGAAAGAGTTGCGTCGATAGACTGCCGGCTGCCTGGAGGGCCAGCAGATATTTAGTCTCCTTGAGCAGCGTGAACAGGGCCTGGGCGAAATTGGGCTGCAGTTCCTGGGCAGCTGCATCCGGCTGTATCAACACGGGCTCGGCGAGTCCTTGTGCTATGAGGTTGTCGATGTGCTGCTGCCAGTTGTGCCAAATTTTCAGCTGCAGAGTGCACATCTTGGTGGTCAGAATATTGCGGCGACTGCACAACGCATCCCACTCAACGGGCAACGCAATAAGCTCCGATTTCTGTCTTAAACTAAATGGACAGTAGAGATAGTAGGAATAGAGTAAGTAAATACGCACTCACAGTGTCTGTATGAGTTCGGTGAGCGGCTTTGCGCCCAGCTCGTCGCAGCGATGCAAATGCTGCTCCAGCCACATCATGGCTCCCGCAACGGGCGGGAAATTCCAGGCCAAGGGCAGCGCGGCGAGTCCTTGCATCTGATAGTTGAGCAGCACATCGGCCACGCTGCTCTCCAGTTGCTGCAGCTCCGCGTTGTAGATACCCAGCATGTGGGGCAGCAGACGCACCAGCTCCACTTGCACCACGCTGCGCTGCAGCAGGCAGCCGAACATCTGCGTCAGCTTGAGCAGCTGCATCCAGCTGTGGCACTGCTCGAAGGCCTGCAGCAGCACCGTGGCCAGCTTCTGCTCCAGCAGCCGCATGCGCCCGAAGAAGATGAGCTGCTCCCGCTTGAAGCATTTCCATTTGTGCGCCGCCGGCGCCGTCAGATCGATGTCCACGTCCGTCCACTGCTCGAACAGCAGCTTGAACTCGTTGAAGATCTAGGAAAATAAGTAAGTTAGATTAAGAACATAATAATGTAGTAGTTATTTGGGAACATCTATAAATGTTTTTAAGAAAATAAATAACAAGGAATAATCAAAATAATACATTTTTTTCTTTCTCTTGCATTGTTTGGGTACTGACGAATTACGCTACGGATTTATCATCTAATAAATACAAATACAAAAATGCATGAAATTGCTTCTTGAATAAAGTAAATATTTTTGGAATTAATTTTCGATGCTCTAATTGTACACCTCAAAATTATATTTTTCCCAAAACAATTCTTATTGTATAAAGAATATTTTGTACTTATAAATTATATATGGATTCAAAATAAAAATGACTATAATTAATAACAGAAAATTTGAATACATCAAAAGTGTATTTTCCATCATAAAACTGGAATTGAATAAATTAATAATAAATTGAATAAGTAATCACAAAACATTTTGAATGCTTTATAAATAAAAAAAAAGTAGTCCCACACAAACTTTGGTTGTCTTTTGCTCTTATGAAGTTTAGTCCTTCAATTTTAGTTACTTTAATATTTATTGTCTCACAAATCAGGGGTAGATAGAAAAGCACATCTTGTAGGTTTGCAAATGACTTATTCCGTCTGTTAAATGGTCGATTGTCATTTCCTACCGGGTATTTTAGCCCACGTTCCTTACTTGCGACTACTTAATTACCTGTCTGATGCGTTCGGTGAGCAGCTTGCCACGCAGTCCGCCAATCTCGAGCTTCTCCAGCTGCTGGAACTGCACGGCTGCCTCGAAGACGTGCCGCAGCTCGGCGAGCTGCAGGAGGAAGCCGTCGAGTGTTTGGCCAAACACCTGTTCGTTTGAGAAGCGCCACAGCTGCGGCAGCTGCTCGTCGGGCGGCGGGGAGGCGGCTGCCGAGGTGGAGGCCACAGGCAGAGCTGGCAACAGGACTTGGCTGCTGCCGTAGCGTTCCTTGTAGTCGAGTGTGCGCTGTCTAAGAAGCCCCAGAAGTGGTTGCAAAGTAAAAGTCACAAAGTGTTTGGCTCACCTGAAAAACTCGAGGACTTCGCCAGTTTTATTGATCCTCTGCAGTCCCTCGTCAGCGTCGCCCTGGAAGAGCAGCGGGAACTCCAAGTCCTCGGCAGCGCGGTGCACGAGCATGTTGCAGATGCAGCGCAGCAGCACGCTCATCCGCTGGCTGCTGCGATAGAAGCGCGCATTGCTCCAGATCAAGTGCAGCACGTGCACCATGGGGGCAATCAGCTCCTGGCTGTTGCTGAACTGCACCGAATTGAAGGCGGCCGTCTGCCGCAGCAGCGGCTGCAGCCACAGCGAGACGTCCTTTGCTTCCAGCCAGGCCGTCAACAGCTGACGAAAGGCCTTGGCATATGGCTCGAAGTAGACGGACTCGATGCGCTCCAGAATGTGAGCGAGTGTCTTGTGCATTGGCTCCCGCAGCTGCTCGTAGATGTTCTGCAGATTGAGCTTGCGATTCGTCCAGAAGGCAATCTCCTGTGGCGGTAACGTCACCAGACTGAGATGCTTCGTGGCTGCTGCCCCACTTGCCACAGTCAGGCCAATTGACTCGGAACGCTCCATGACGATATCGTGCATTTGGGTTGTCCAATTGATGAACATCTCCTCGAGCAGATTGCGGAACTTGGGATCCATCGCTGGCCTGAGATTCCTATTGGCATTCAATAATAATTAGAATTCACTTTTTGCTGCTTTTTGTTTTTAATCCTTTCAATTCCATTTAACGCAACTTCTGAGCAACTTTTTTTGATTTCGTTTTGCTTTTGAAATAAGTGCAAAAAATGTGCATTTATTGACCTAATTCTTGAAACATTTGCACTTGGCTTACCCTCCACTTGTCCCCTCTCTCTTCTCTCAAGTGCACTCTTTCTATCACTCTGTTTCTTTTTCTTTTCATACCCTGTAAGCAAGAGTCTGCAGTGAACTGGTGATTGCTACTTAACTGAAAAATGTATTTTAAATTATAAGCTCAAATTATTCAACTAAGAATTGCAATTTAATCTGTATTAAATGATTCTATTATACTTCATTTAAAACACTATCCGCTGTACTACGATTCTTAATTAATTACAGAGTATTTTCTAGTAACTGATTTCTGAATTGCAGCACTTGTTCCACTGCTGTCTAAAATATTGGCTAGAAAATTGACCCCAATTTATTTGATTTAATGACTTATTTCCATTATGGCATTTGCTGTTTTTTCATTTATTTGGATTTCTGTAATTTTTATTGAAGTTGCAACAGCACTTGCCACAAACTGTGATGCAATGCCATTTTAAGCTTATTTCAATGCAATTCTTTTAGTTGTGATATTGATGCGGCATTTAGCTTTGCCAATTAGTCAGAGTCCAGACTCTGCATGGCCATTTAATTAAACACAAATGGCAAATGGTAAATGGTAAATGGTAAACGTCGAATAGCAATCAAATATTTGCCAGATAGATGTTTGAATGGGCTGCAAGTTGTTGTGGCAAGTATTCGGTAATTGTTATTAAAAATACATAATAAATTTAAGTTCAACTTGAAGAACTTGCCAACAATTTCTGTACATAAAACAAAGGGAAGCAACTCTGAGCGCTGGCGGCGATGACACGGGAAGAGCCCTTGAGACAATGGACTTAATGGATGAGGTTAAGGGAGGAGGAGGGACATGGAGACACAATGAGAGAAAGTTATGTCTGAGTTTGGACTTACCCCTGGTCGACTTGAGCGGCGACTGCCTCGACGATTGTTGGCGAAACTAATAACGATAAAATTGTGCGATTGTTGGTCTTGCCCTTAATCTGTGGGGATAACAATAAAGTATAAATAGCGCTTATAGACACATGAAAACTTTGCCCAATTAAGCGAGACTTCTCTCTCTTCGTCTCTAGCTTCTGTTCTGTAAGTGCAATCGATTGGATTAATGTGCTGCGAGATAAGAGCCAACCTCGGTGAGGGTGTTGCGCACTTCCTTGACGCGACTCTGCAGATCCTTGCGCACGGGCGTCGGCCAACTGCCCTGGGCCTGTTCCAACAGTGGCTGCAACACCTCATCGAACAGCAGCGACATTGTTTCGATTTTACTGTGCACCGGCAGGTCGCCGTACAGCACCGAGCTCTGAAAGTTGTCAGCTGTCAGTGGCACCGCCAAATTGTGGCGTATGAAGTAGGCGCACTTGCCACGCGGCACCCCATCCAGTGTGGTAAAGCTGGACGAGGCCGGCGGCATTGGCACCAGCAAAGCGCCGCCCGTCGATGTTGCCGCCGCCACCACAGCAGCTGTTGCCGTAATGGGCGAGGCTGCCCCGCCATCTGTGCCTCCGACTGTGGCACGTGCGGCAGCGGCGCTGCTGCTGCCCTGCAACATGTAGTTGCAGTACAAGTCGCTCACACAGCTGCGCGGCACCAGCTCGCTGCCCGAGCTCAGCGTCATCACCAGCACACGACTGCGTCCATGCAGCCAGTCCAGCACAATGTGCTGCAGAACAGCAAGTAGAGTAGAAGTAGAAATAATGAGTCCGTTAATCAATGTTGTCGCAATTAATGCTCGCGATTATACACACATAATGTTGAGAATTTCTATCTTAGTTGTATAACTTAATTTCACAGCAGTTAATTATTACGCAGTTAAGCTTGCAAATCTTTTCTACAACTTTGATAATCGATATCGGTCTTGGTAATCGAAAGCGCAGCGTTGCCACACCCACAACGATATTGCCACTCTTTACATATAATAGATTTAGTCTAAACTTTAAAGTCGTTTTATACTGAAAAAAGCTAGATCTAGCCTGCAAACAAGCTAAACTGGTAACACTGAGAACTAGTACTATTAATAATAACAATAATTTATTGCTAAAATATGATAGAATTAAAATCCACTCCATTTTAAAAATGCAGATCCATCTGAACTGGCAACACTGCTTTTACTGTATGTGTGTGAGGAGGCTGCAAACTCACCCGGAACTCATCGCTGGCCATCATTCTGGACCATTTGTCGGGTTTGAGGCGCATCGTGGTCGTTGTGTAGTTGGCCACGCGCTCCAGACGCGAATCGCTGTAGTCGCGATGTGCGCTCGGCTGGCTGCTAACGGGCTGCGTTGCCGCTTCATCGTCACTGCTGGCCAGAGCGGCAGCATCAGATACGGACATCGCCGAGTAAAAATTGCAGCAGCCACAAAAAGCAAACGAATCAATTAATGGCTGGGAATCAAACAGCTCCGCACCGCGCAGCACTACACTGCACTGCAATGCGCGATGTGATGTGATTTTGACCCGCAGTCGGCTGTCGGCAGCTGGCGTATGGCGTCTAATGCTAGAGCTGGTTGGCCATGCACCACTTGCACCACTTGCCACTTGCCACAGCAAATTGCCAGCACCAACCGCAGCCCAGAGGCGAACACATATCGATCAAACTTTAATTCGCATCCAGCGCAAATATAACTTTAAAGTGTGTGAATTCTCTCGCCCTGTTTGCCGAGCTCCACTTTCTAATGCAAAAAAGTGCAAAAGTTTAATGACAGGCAGCCAACGTCGTTGCCGACTTTAATTGCAGCGAGTTGAACTCTGGCGAAACTAAGCGAAATGCAATTTCCGTTTGTCAGGCAGGTTGCAGCAACACATGCATCAAGCTCAACTTGCAACATCGCAATCAGCGCCGATTGACATGGGGAGGGCAGAGGGCAGAGGGCAGAGAGAGGACAGAAGTGCTGAGTTGTTGTGCCATAAATCTGTGTGTTTTTGGGCAGCTCATCAACAGTGCGTATGCGTTATATTTAATGCAGGCAACTAAAATGCAAAAGAAATGCGCTTGTAATGGCTCAACTGCCAGCAATGACCACTCCATAAACTCACACACACACACACACACACACACCAGCTTGCATTAAGTGCTGTGTTATTGCTGTTGTCAGCAGCAACGACAGCAACAGCAGCAGCAGCAAGTGCATTTTATGTGGCACACACACACAGACGGAGTCACACACACAAAGTAGCGCCCAGAGCCTTACGCTTGGCCACGCTCCAAAGCCAAAGCCAACCCACACGAAGTAAGTGACTGAGTGACTGACTGACATGTGTCAAGTAACAGCAGCAACAGCAGTAGCACCCACAGCATGCTTAAAATGCTACGCAATTACCACAAGTACACACATAGAAAACAAGTTGTGTACTGCGCTTTGTTGGACACTCGCTCCCTGCTCAGCTAAAGCATGCCCTGCAGTCCGGCTACTCAGCTGCAATTGAAGTGCCAGGGATTTAAGCACAGTCGATGTCTTTTTTTGAGTGCGCCTAGTTACAGGGTATGACACATCGTGTATGATGATGTTGATGGCGACAGGCCGACATCAGCCGACAGTATAACTTTGATGCTCACAACTCCACTTTTAAATATCAGCGTCACATCAAAACCAAGCGCATGGCAGCTCGCTGTTGCTGTTGTCGTTGCTGTTGCTGTTGTTGTTGCTGTGGCTGCTTTGGCGCCTCCCCTCGGGATAAATGCATTGCCCTCATTTTCAACTGTTGCGGCATTTGTGGCACAAGCTGTGGAAGCTGAAGGCGGCAAAAACTACTAACTGAACTGCTGAGTAACATTAATGAATCAGCTCGGCTTTAAATTCAGACAAAAAATGAGATATATAAATATGTATATACGAGTATACGAAATATTTTTGTATATTTAAATAAGCGAAATAAATACAAATAGTATATTACGAAATATATAATACTTATATGAATATAAATAAGTATATATTTAGATAATCATTTTATAATATATATTTTATAAATATTTTACGAAGTACATTACCATATTTACTTCTTACAAAATATATTACTAGATTTAAATAAAAGATATAGATATTTATACTACGAAATTTATTGCTATATTTAAGTAATCATTTTAAACATTGCAAACTTATTATGCAGCACTTATTGTGGCAAGCTTTGTGTCCAAGTTCCAAGGCAAACATTAAATAAGAACAACGAACAGCGCGAGAAATGCTAGTGAAAAGTGAAAGAGCGAAAAGCCCCAAGAAAAATAAACGCCAAATTGATTTTAAAAGCAGTTTCTTCCTCACTTCAAATTAAGTATATCTCGCACTAAGAGCCTGGCCACTGAGCCATGAAAAATGGAAAACTGGAAAATGCTTTTACAACAAGCGGAGAAGGAAAACTGTCGCATACGTATTTTCGTGTCCCTTTTTTTTGCTTTCTTAAATTTATGCCAAGCCAATTCAACGCGCCGCGTCGCGAATTTCATTGATCCCGTTGTTGCTGCTGCTGCTGCTGCTCTTGGCAACCCCTTGACCAGCCTCAACTCCTGGTCCTTCTGCTGCTGATGATGAGTTTCATTATGTGCGAACAAATCATCACATGCCAACGTCAGAGCAGAGCAGAGAAGGGAGGAGAGAGTGGAAGGTGTTCTCTGTCTGGCAGACTGCACGGCGTCGCGCTCGTTTAAAAGCCATTTCGTGCATTTGTTAAGGCTGCCTCCATTTTGCATGAGTGTGTGCGAGCGAGTGTGCGAGTGTGTGTGTGTGTGTGTAGAAAGTCAACACTATTTCACTCGAACAAAAGCCATTTGGGCAAGATTATGAGCGCACTGGGAGTATCTATTTAAGGCGACCGACCACACTGCGTATTAGTAATGCTGCAGAGGCATTCAATGAATGGCCGAAGTTGGACACAAGACGACTTATTAATGCTCTTATTAAATTAAATAAATATAAAAACGCAGTACATTTAAATACGATTTCTAACTTCAAGTGAACTTTTTTAAGCACTGACTTCAATATTTGTTTTCCTATTTTATTCATATTGTATCTTAACGAGAGTAGAGAGAAATATATAACATCAACTAAAGTTTATTAAGCATTTGACTCAACGAGATATTTTACTTTTTATTTACAATAATTTAGTTTCAATTTAATTTAATTTAATTCTCAATTTTGGGTTATTGACATGTTGATCGAAAAGTTCGATATGAATAATATTATTATCTTTATCTGAAATATATTATTATTTTATTTATTTATTTTACAACATTTTTATATTTACATCTAATGAGCTATTCAATGAGTAAGTTTGTTAACTTCAACTGAACTTTATTAAGCACTTGACTCGATGAGCTATTAAACAGCAACGTTTTTTCTTTGTATTTGATTTGCAATGTATCTTATCGATAATAGGTAAATTTATGTGGGGGAATTTTCAAGGAGCTATTGATCGAATAGTTCGATTTGTTTGAATAAGTGCCCAATTGCAGGCTCAATCAATGTTGACTGCACGGTCGCAATGATAAATGTATTTTCACTATTAAAAATTCGACTGCCTGTGGCCCACTGACAAACTGCGCTGTATCCTTCGGCTAGGACAGTGTATGAAAGGGACAAAGCAGCGTTGCTAGCATCAACAAATCGATCAGTGCACAGTTTTCCATTAAAACGGCCGAGAAAAAAAGCAAAGCGTTGCCCATTGCCAGTGTAAACAAGCGACGGGCGACTGGCGACTGGCGACTGGCCTAGTCACAAATGTAGTGGACTGCTGCTGGTCGATGTTGAAACAAAACCAAATGCTAGCCGCTGTGGGAGCAGCAGCAACAACAACTACAACAACAATGGGAGGCGGCGAGAGAGCTACAACAAATATGATTCTTGGTGGTAGTGTTGTGTGCAGCCTAACGACAACATTCAATAAACAATTCACAATTGATTGACAAACGAACTGGCAGAGTCCTTGTCATTTGGATTCACTGTTGACTGCCGACTGACGATTGACCAACGGCAGACATTGTTCGATTGGTCCTGACGACAAGTCAGCGGAAGGATGTTAGTTCGAGTGGATGAGGAAATTGAAAGGGAATGCTGACAACAAACTCGACAAGAATGCAGCACGACAAAAACACACTCCCATCCACACACACAATCAAACCCAAAAAAAAAAACCGAAATGAAATCAAAAAAAGAAAG
The DNA here is from genome assembly GCA_035047365.1 of Drosophila ustulata. Taxonomy (NCBI): domain Eukaryota; kingdom Metazoa; phylum Arthropoda; class Insecta; order Diptera; family Drosophilidae; genus Drosophila; species Drosophila ustulata. The sequence continues at coordinate 29,486,434 of JAWNPT010000094.1, forward strand.
GGACTCTGAAATGCCAAAAAGGCAAAAGCAAAAGCGATTCGCTTCTCGCACAAACTGAAAACAATGAAAGCAAATTTTCTGAACGGACATCCGCCAGCGATTAGGCAACACCCCCAAAAAATACTCTCAGCGGGCAGGGAGGGATGCACAGTGGTTAAATCTTCCACTTTATGGACTGATCCATTCGTAAATACATCTTCCTGCTCTCGTCAGCGCCTCTGCTGGTTTCGTTGTTCCTTTTGTCGCTCCTGTTTGTTGTCCTTGGGCTCGATAAATATATGTGCACATGGCCTCTTCGCAATTGTGTTGTGGTGCCAAAATGCTTGCTCTCTCTGTTCCAAGCATGAGAGCTTTGCATATTTGGCTTCGATTTGGGGCTACGAATCGGCTTAATAGGCGGTTCAGCCTTACATTTGAGTAGCATTGCAATGGAATTTAGACTGATTTTTGACTCATTTATTTATATTCATCCAATTATTAATTACGGCGCAAGACACTGACCATTTTTAGTTATAGTAATTTATATGAAATAAAATATTAGATATTTTACTTAAGATGAGCTTTGTATATTTTTTTTAATTTTTTGTAAGCGTAATTTAAACTTGTGTTAATATCTCTCTGTTCTGAATATGACTTAGAAGTTCAACATTATTCATATACACCTAATGCTTGGAAATGTTGCGTAAAAAACCGTTTGAAAATGTAGGTCAAGACTACGCAACAATTGGAGGTTCGCGTTTAAAAATCAAAGCAAGGCGATTAAATTATTTGCTTGTGCTCATTTTGTTGTTGTAGCAGCAACATTTAGCAGTCGATCTTTAGCAACCCCTTAATTAAAACGCCTTCACATTAATTGCGCACGTGACGTTAGCCGCTCATTAACTTGGCCCACAATGTGAGGAGCGGAGGGGCGGAGGAGAGGGGAAGTGGGGCATAGTTTGGCAGTGGCTGCGAAAAGTTTTTCGGCGGCTAATAAAAAATGAGGTAAAGTGTGGGAGGAGGGAAGGTCAGCGGAACATTCTGTGAGGCAAATCCTTTTGGCAATTAGATACTTGCAACCAATAGAGCCAAAAGTGGCACAAGCAAGCAAGCACGAGAGACGCTGGCGGTGGCAAGTATCATGGATGGTATCATGCTTGGTATCGTCGTGGTCGACATCGCATTTCGTAGTGCAAATATCCCATTACTCGGATGAAACTTTTAATTAAAAAGTTACCAATGACAAACGGGAAACGAAACGGGAACGAAGCACGACATCTATGTGGAACTTCAGAATACTATACACTCATACTCATACTCGTGTGCACTCATACTGCTGACACTCATACTCGTAGTCTTAATATTTAGTCGAGTGGCCAACTCGGAGACTGCTCAGTCCGTCTGTCTGTCTGTCTGTCAGTCTGCTTGGCTTGGCTGTGGCACGCACGTAATTGAGACAAACTTTGAGACAGTAAAACATTCGTGCAGCGCCTCAGGATGGAGCCCGATGCCAATGAGAAAATTACGACATTTAAACCCGGAGGTTAAATGCACGTGAAATATTAGGTTTAGTTGCATGGGAGCACAGTAAATCTTCATCTTGTGGGTCATTTGTTTGTCGCTCTTCCCCGCTCACTCCATCCCTGTCTCGATGAGCAGCTAATTATGGCCAGGTGGAGCTAGCAATGCAGCCAAAGCTCCCCCAGTCTCCCAGAGTGCACAACAAACTCGAGCGTAATATATTTACGTGTCTTTCCGTACATCTCCAAGACGCCAACATTTAATCAACTAATCATGGTCAGCTCGGGTTTGGGCCAAGCAGTTTCTGCTGGGCATGGAAGATGCTTGAAACTGTTTTACTTCCATTTCTGCTACAAACATATTTTATCTGCAGCATTCGAAATTGCATTCTGCAGAAGGGCACTAAATATTGGTATGACTCGAGCGATAGTTTTCCCATTTTCAGCCGCATAGTAAAACCTACTTTATCAAATAATCAGATGAGCAAAGTTTGACTAGTTAATTAGGTATTGGTTACAAATAATCCAAGTAACATTTTTCAAATACTATCTGGCATTTAATAAATTATGGTAATTGATTAGTAGTCTTAAATTTTACCATTACATTCCATATTCTAAACTAAAGCTGCTGAATTTTATATATAAATACATATATTATCGTGAATTCAATTATTATACACAATTTTAATTAGGCTTTAATTCAGTATTATGTAGTCTTTTACATTCTAGACTATATCAGCTGAATTTTAACCATTTCTCTCTAACATTTTTCTACCAAAATTTATGAAATTCGTTTGATCGCATTTTGGGTCCACAGAGAGTCGACACGGCGCACTTAATGAAGTCATTGCTAAAATTCTCTTTCAGGTCGAACACGATTGGAACTAACAAGCTCCTTTATTGCTGCTGCCGGCTAAAAGCGCATTGAAGCGTTTTGCGGTGCGAAATTTGACGCAATAACAAGAAATTTTGCTTACAAATAGCAGTTGGATCGGTTTAGTGTGCGAGGCGGGCTGTCAGACGGTGGGCGGGGCTAATTATGCTACCAATGGCAACGGCAAATGTTGCGATTTTGCAAAATAATCAGAAAATGCTCTCAACATTTTACGTAAAACGAACGAAAATGAACGAAAACAGCACGGGAAATGCAACGCACATCGCTGGCGAGGCAGAGGGGGAAGTGGGGATGGGAAAGTGTGTGAGCCTATTTGGGTGCAGCTGAATGCGCTTGTCTCGCTCTGGTCAAGCGACTCGACCGAGACCGAGAGCTGGAAAACAGGCCAGGAGGACAACGGGGACAGGACGAGGACGAGCCAGGCGGAAGTGCTGTGGTTGCCATGTTGCTGCTTTGTTGCGTTATCTAATTACAAAGGAATTGTGCGGCAGCATCAACGGCAGCGTCGCACAGTTTTTGGGGGTCTGCCAACGTTGTTTCTGGTGCTAACAGAAAAATATTATTTCTCTTTATTTTTAGTTTTTTGAAAGCACATCGCCCACAGGGACAACAATGCAACAGCAGGCAGGACTTTGTCAATGCGCTACAACTACAACTAGAGTGGAAGTTGCGAATAGAAATGGGTTGAAGCATATCGTGTGTCTCCAACTAAATAGAATACTTTCTATTACTCTGAGAGTTGCGACATAACGAGACAAATTTTATGCAAAATAATAAATATAAATGCATATTTATTTAAAGCGCCTTAAATATGGCATATTACAAAATAATTGGCTCTCAATGCAACTAACTAAAGCAGTTATAAGACTGGCAAATTGTTCACTGCTTGTACGTCATTTAAATTGAATTTCAGAGCAGCTACAACTGAAAAGACTCGCAACTTTCATTTAATAATCCCAGCCGACACAGCAGGCAAAAATCCGATTTGTTTGCATGCGTGTGTGTGAGAGGAGAGGAGGGGAATTATCAGGCTTGTGGCGTGGGCCGCAGTTAGTTACACATAACCAGGCACATATGCGCTAAATACACTCGTGTCTAATAAGTTTTAGCCGAATGGCCATCGAAGCGAGCACACACACACAGACACAGGGGATAAACAAATGTTGGGTCCTCCATTGGGGGTCACAGCTGCGTATGCGGCATATTTGAGGGCGCTGCCCGAAAAATTGTCAAACTGCCGGACGCGGCCCAAAAAGTCAGTTGGGTTTAGAAATCTGCTTAGCCGCTTTCCGGACGACGTCCGACGTCCGACGTCCGACGACCGACGGGCAGAAGTTTACCCAACGCTTGAATTTAAATTGACAAAATATTTGGTTGTGCCATACACACACACACACACACACACACGTGTTCACAGTTCTACTCGGTATTGAAGCTGCCCCTTTTGGCAGCAGCGAAAGGGCGAACGAGCACTAATTGCGCGTTTGTCAACACTTGAATTAAAAATAATATTTGCAACAATTAATAAAAAAAGCGCGTTTGTGCCCAACAAACAGCCCCAGTTTTGACTTTTGTTGTCGCAAAACTCTTCATTCAACACAAAAGGTAGGGAAACCTTGAAACGTGTAAGCGAAATTTATGCGACGAGCTGATATCCTGCAAAAAGAAAGTCTAATTAAATTCAAATACTATGAAGAAGTTGTAGTGTCAGCGGACAATTGTAAATTTATGAAGAAGTTGTAGAGTCGCTCAACACTAGTATTCATTGAGTTTGATTTTGAATTACTAAAAACAAAATTAAATAGCTAAAACAAATATAAGGATTTCCTCAATCATGTCTCTTTAAAGCAGCAATATGATAAACTGTGCTTAAATGCCATAGCGTGTCTTCTAAAAGGAAACAACAAATAGTTTTAGCCAGCCTAATGGGTTCAGCTGTGTGACAACAACCTGCGCCTCACATATCGACCAGAAATTAGAATATCCCCGCATAGAATGCGGCTTAGTGCAACGTTTATGGACCCGCCTCTGGTAATTTGCCGAAAAATTTGACAAAAATTATAAAAGAGCTGAATGTGGATAATGATGAGAGGGGAGAAGTGGGAGGGCAACGCGCTTAACAGATTTTAGGCTGGTCAAAAGAGCAAATTATGCAAATTGCGAGACACGTCAAAATAATAAGCATAAAAATATGCGAGTGACATTTAAGCCAACATTGAAAATGGCCAACAGCAATGCACAGGCTGTCAACAGTTTTCAGACGCACTAACATCATATCAAGTTATGTTTTGATTGACCAAAAAGTCTCTCTATACAAGATGTTTTTGAAAGCTCAAAAAATAATGGGTTTGCTTATATCACTAAAATCAAAAACTGTATTAAAAAAATCAATTAAATAAATTGAATGAAATTAAGATTAATTAACTTAGTAATTGATAAAATAAGTTTCGCAATCGATGTTCTGAAAGATTTCTTTATAGAACTTAAATCAAAAATTCCATAAAATAAAATTAAAAGATTTGTATTTGTAAATTTATTTTTGGATCAGTCAAAGAAACGGAAAATTTTGATAAAATTTACAAAAAGTCTACATTCTAAACAGTCTCTCAACAGAAGATCTTATCGAAGAGCTCAACGTTTGTTTCTACCTGTCTCGACACCAGATGTTGTCATTGTTGTTGTTGTTGTCCTAATTGACAACAATCTATTTGACACGCTTGGGCATATTGCGCTTTAGCAGATTCCAGTTGATGCTGACGGGCTGCGGATGGATGCGATGTTGGGGCTTCCTCTGCTTCTTGGACTTGCCGCTCAACTTGGATCGGATGGAGGTCAGGTTCTGGTACTGACTGGCGCTGCGAACGACCTTGCTCATCTGCTTGGCCAGCTTAGGCGCTGATTTGGCCGGTTTGGACTTGAATTTACTCTTGAGGACCATTTTGCCGTGGCCGATGGGTCCACGGCCTTTGGATGCCTTCGATTTGATCTTGTTCGATTTGTGGGACACGCTCTTGCCCGACTTGGATGACTTGATGGACTTCTTCGACTTCTGCGACTTGACAGCCTTCAGCGACTTGGCGCTCTTCTGCGCCTTGAGCAAGGCTCCGCCCTTGGCTCGAACCGCTTGCTGTTGTGGCTGCTGTGCGATCTGTGGCGTCTTCACTGCGTACTTGGGAGTTGGCGGCGCGTGGCTGGAGAAGACGCGTGCAGCTCGCACAATCGAGTCGAAGTTGCCAAAGACCTGCATTATGTTGCGATTGACATACTGTAGATACTTTAGCGACGATTGGCACAAGCTGCACTTCTGGTTCTTGTCGCAGTTGTTGCGGATCAGGCTCTCCAAATACAGAAAGTTCTTGGCCATGTTCTCGCAGTGCGGACACTTGTTCATGTCGTTGCGTTCGAAGTGATTCTCCTTCAGGTTGGCCACGTGCTGCTTCTGCTCTAGCTTGGCTGCCGAATTCTGGGGCACGATGCACGAATTAGCGGTTTTTTTTTTATCGAAACCGAACATTTTCCGTAGAACTGAAATTTTGTTAACCTTGTCAGGTATTGATTGTGAATGAGTTTCGGGGAGAAAGATGTATCTGGAAGTTAGTGATCGGCAAACACACAATTACATTGTCATAGCCTACCTCAGCCATCATAAATTCCAACCAGCTGCTGCTTCAGAGAGAGACGGAGATCTGAGCTCCACAACTTTCGAGCATACACAAGTCGACTGCTGGCATTCACAGCGCTGCCTGCTCTGTTTGCTAACCTTGTCCTGCACAATTATTGCTGCAATTAATTCGAGTAACAAACTGACCCCAATTTAATTTCAACACTCAGCCTGGCCTGGCCTGCCTGACTGTGGATCGTTTAATTTTCTATTTCCTTGGGCGCAATTAGCGATAATCAGCTGGTCGTGGCAGACTCCTCCTCCTCTCTCCATCTCTCCCTTTCTGCTCCCACATTGTTCGTTGTTGACATTTTTATTTTCTGATTTCCATTCCCTGTGACATTCTTGCTTTGCCTATTTCGCATTTGGGTCAACGCAGCTCGTTGCGATGTGCGCTGTAATTTATTTCATTTTAAGATACCATCGCCGACTCATTTCATTTGTTTTTTCTGCTGCTTTTTTTTTGTAACTGCTCTTTGAGTGTTGACCTTGCACAGTGATTGCTAAAATTGTGTACACGTCCATTGATGTCGCATTCTTCTGCTGACCCTGACGCCGAAATTGCTTTATTAAATCGCCATCAGTTGAGTTATTAGCCAAAGGCGGCTACGTCTACTAAGAGAATGGATTACCAATATTAACTATTTCATCAATTTAAAAAATAGGTGATTTCGATATTCCCAAATTTATAAAATAGTTTAATTAATAATTGTATTATATTTGAGAGTACGTTATGTTATTGTAATATTAAAATGTTAAATGTTTGTGTCATGCAGTACTTGGAATAAAAATCAATAAAAAAACACAGCATATAGAAAGCAATATTTACTTTTGATATTCTGTTTTTAAGAAACAGAAATCTAGTTTTAATTCACTGCCAATAAAGTCATTTCAGTTTGAGAGAAACTTTTTGGCCAACATTTGCCATCAGAATGAAGAGCAATTGGCATATTGAAAACTTAATTATTATGTGACATTTATGGCAAATGAAAACATCTAAAACCATTTTGTTGCCATTTGATTTGAGCAGCTATTACAGTTCGATTTAGATGCGAAACTTGCTGCAGCACATCAATAAAACAAGCGGCAAGCGACCACAACCGGAGCACATAACTTCTATTTGAAAATATCTTAGAAAAGTCAAGCACAAGTGGAGAGCGACAATAAACACTGAGCTACACACACACACACACACATGTTGTGGAGCCATAAAGTTGATTGTCCATAAATGTACGGGGCGTATACGTAATGTCGGGAGCTGCATTAAACCAATGCACTTTGCAGCGAAAGGGGAGTGGCGCCCCAAAGCTCGTAAAGTGGCAACGTAATGAATTTATTAAAAGTTCATTTTGTTAACATGCCACTAACATCGAAGACGCGACTCAACGCGACTCCTCAGCTGATGTCTGGAGGGGCTTGGTCTTGGCTGACTTGCATGTTGGCCAAGTTTAGCTAAATAGATTTCAATTACATTCGCTTTGCTCTGCTTTGCTTTGCATGCGACACAAGTCTCTGGGAGTGTTAATGGATTTGTGCCAAGTTCCCGCCGTTGATTTATTCGTGGACTCAAAACTGGAACACCTTTGGTCAATGCGTTTGACTTTGGCTGGCACCGTTCTGCCAGCTTGTATTTTTAGTTCTTCGCTTTTTGTGTTGACCCACAAAGCGCGCTGCTCTTAGCCTGCTTTTGATGTCGGACTGCTTTTCCTGTAACGACTTCCTGTGACTTCGTCAAGGCGTCGCGTCCACAACTGCACTGCACAATACAAACACAAATACAAACACAAAACAGAGAACACGCTCTTACACCTGCAAACAAGTCTGCTCACTAGATTTGCTGGCTTGGAGTATTTATTTTGTTTGCTTTTCGTGCCTTAGCTGTTTATGGCCTGCAAACTGGCGATTGTTTGAGCCAAAGTGAAAGTTGCTCGGCCTTTGGCGCTGACTCCACTTTCCACTTTCACTTTTCGCTCTCGAGTGGGTGGCACAAAGTTCAACTTGCTCGGCATTTCAATATCAACAGCGGCATGCATAATTTCTTTAGAGCTCGAGCCTATGTAAATTTGCTCGGAAGTGTTCAGCTGAACAAGTGCACGAGTGTGTGTGTGTGTGCGTGCAAGAGTGTGTGTGTGTTGTGCCAGTTCTAGACGCGTTAGGCACAGCCTGAAAGCAGGTCAACTTCATTTTTCGCGCTGACCGACCGAACCACAACAACAGCAACATCAATGGCGACGGCAACAAGAGTTGCCGCTTGATGTGCGAAAGCCGCAAACACAAATTAGCACAACAACCTACTATGGGGTAAATACATTTTCCATGAGTTATGTCTTTTGTTACAACTATAATTAATGATACATTAGAAGCAATTGAACAAAATAATAATTTAGAAACTTTATAAATATCAAGTTTAAAAAAAGATAACAGTTGTAGCTAGTGACACTACTATCAAATTCTTTTTGGGCATTTTTTCTAATATTAATTTGATTAATTTAAACTTTGAAATCACAGCATATTTTGGAATTTTATTCTAATATGTAAATTTCTTTAAATTTGCAATTTATTTGTACTAAATATTGGGTATTCTGCAGACTTTTTTTAATGTTTAAGAAATCCTTCAAGTGGTTTCTTGCTTCGCCAATGTAAGTCCAATAGTATCTCGATCAATAATTGCTAATATCAATGCAGTAATAAACCAACCACGAAGTCAAACTAACATATATGACTTTAATTATTATTATTTATTTGTTAATAACATATTTCTATGTTTCTAACAAAAAGTTAAAGTTTGTAATATGAGTATTAAATTAATACTCGATTTGCGTATTTCTTCCACAGTGACAACGACAAACTAGCGAGCAAACGAGCTACTGGCAAAGAGCCGCAACAACTGTAACTTGCCCATAATTTCTTTTGCAACGATGCCAAGCCCTTGGGCCAAGACCCACAACTTGCACACATACATACATATATTCCCACTCACTTACACACTTACACATTCACACACTTTGAAGGAACACACACACACACACTTGTGCATATTTGCATTTGGAGTCGCGTTTTTGGTTTTTACTGCCTTTGATTTTTTTTATTGTTATTATTTTGGAGTTGACGTCGCTCTGGCAGCGAGTTGACGTCGCGTTGCCGTCTTGCGTTGCGGCATAAAGTTCAAACTGCAAATGTTTTGCGGTCAGTTTGGATTTGAAGTTGGCAGGCAACGCGACGTGATGCCACATCGCAGCACCTGAGACCGTCAGAGTCAGCGTCAGCGTCAGCGTCAGCACCGTGCAGACATTTTGGGGGCAAATAAATGCCAAGTCTAAGCCAACAATTTGGCCAACATTGCGTTGCCTTCAAGTTGAGCTCTGGTCAGCAGCAAACTATCAGCTGCGGTCAGCGCGTCTAATTCAGTTGGCAGTCGACACTGGTGCCATCAATGCTGATTCATTTGCTATTCGCTGACTAACAGAAATTGTGGAAAACACAGGAAAAGCAACCGCTGGAAATCATTGCTCCAACTTGAGTTTGAGCAACTCTAACCGACTGAACAGTGAGTATAAACTTGATTTATTAATTCAGTTTAAAAACTATATTTTGATTTTTTAGTTTAGTAAGAATTAGATTAATGCATATGAATATCAAATTTGTGAAGGCAAGTCTTTGTGTATTTGATGGTTTACACAGACTAACATAAAGCTGTTATCCGTTAACAGCAGCATAGATAAATAACATAATTATGATAATCCGCTGTTAAATCACAATATTGCCGGACTGTTATTATATTATCAGCCTGTTACAAACTTTATTTGAATTCTCTTGTGTCATAATGCAAAAATCTATACTTCCCCATTATATTTCTAAGCTGTCGATTCATTCGTATCTTTATCTTTGACACTTTTCTTGAGATCATTGAATATTTAAGCACATTTTGTGCTGTCGTAAATGATCTGCTTCAAAGTCGCCGTTGCAGCTTAAAGTTTTCTGCGCAACAATTGGGCCGTGTGCTAAGTCATTCTTTCGAGCTGCCTTTACTGCAAAAACTTTGGGCAAATAAGAAGCAAAAGTGGAAAAAAAAAAAATACGGCAAAAAAATGTATGCAATACCTTTGGAAACTGGCCGACGGCCGAAAATCTTCGAAAAGCGCTTTGCGTATTTTATGCTAATAAAATTTATTGCTTAAGAAACTTTTACTTACACATACTTATGCCGGGCATATTTATTGTGGAAGCTGCAGTTTTTTTGTTGTTTTTTTTTATATGCGCAATAAAAAAGCAAACTGTAAACAATTGAAACTTTTGCCTCGGCTGCTGAACGCCAATAAATGTGCTATAATATTGGAAGTGTAATTTGTGGCTGCCTGCAATTGAAATCGCTGATAATCTTAATTAATTCTGACGGCAGCTGACTTTGAGTTGCCTTGTGTCTGTGCGTCTGTGTGGCTGGTGGCAAGTGGCAAGTGGCAGCTAACACTTTTCACGCACTGTTGCACGGTCCAGCTGGTTGCGCATTTAAGCTAAAAGCATTTCAATGCTTTTAACTATTTTTGATGCCGTCACGCACTATAAAACCGACTTCAAATTGAGTTTTCCCTTTGCTTTCGACTGCTGTTTGTGTGTGGGTATCGAAATGAAAATCTCAAAGGGCTTTTCCATTTGCGACTGCATCTTAAAGTTAATGACACAAAGCCAAAGGGGCGAAATGAAAAGGAGTCTTAATCAAATACATTTTAATTTTTTAATCAGTTGCCTTTGACAAAAGCGCAAATTAATTATGCAGCCGCGTCGGTTAAAGTTCGAGGTCGAAGTGGAGGTGGAGGTCGATCTCTCCGGTGGGGTTCGATTGTGTCATTAAACGGTGTCAGCAATTAACTGAAATCAACACTTGGCCCTGTAATTGACTCGAGACTGCCTCGACTCCCACAGCTCTCGCTCTCTGTGTGTTTCTGTTTGAGTATTTGTGCTTCGTATGTGCACAAGTTGGGGATAATTAATCTTTAAGCTGCGTTGCGATGCGTTGCGCTCAACTGTTTCAATTAGGAGCAGAAGCTGCAGCCCAGATACAGCCACATCAATAAAGCAATGCGGCCCGAGCCGAGGACACTGAGAGGAAGCCGAGCTAATGAGCTTTTGTAATAACTGCACTTGTCCCAAGACTCTGGAAGGGTTGCCATTGGCAACTCCAAAAATCAAATCAGAGCAATCAAGTGTGGCATCTTTGGCCATAGCTGAATTAAGTCAGCCCAGGACCAAATTTCAGGCCACTTAGAGACCGTCCGGCGTAATAAGTTGGCCGGGTCGAGAGCGCCTTAGACCCGGCCTAAAAGCGAGCTTAAATTGGCAGCCAGCCGTTGAAGGCATTTATGAGCCCGATGAGTTGCAAAGTAGCTACGTGTCGACTGAATAGAACTTGGCACAACAAAGTTGCTGCGTTGCATGCACCTGTCGACCGGCGCTTAAGTGCCGCCCGTGCCGTGCCGCATGCCCCACATGATGTGCTGTCATCACCATCTTTATGAGTCCAACAACTGACAAGTTGACAGGCCAAACTGCGTCTAGCTCTGACTCTGACTCTGACTCACAGCCCAACGCATAAAGATAGAGAGTGAGGGAGTAGGAAAGTGTGTGTGTGGATGCAACAGCCATCCACGATACAAGTGGCAGGGCACAGGACGCATAAATACATAAGCTGTTCGTTCAGTCGGGCGTGGCACGCATATGTGAAGTCGAATCGCAACGCAACGCAGCGCAGCGCAGATAAGGCCGAGCTTGCAAGACACATGGCTCATAGCCCGAATGCAGTTACTCCCCGAGAGCAATTTTAATTAAAAGAACTGCAGCAACAGTAGCAACAGCAGCAGCAGCAACAGCAGCAGCAGTTGCTGCCACACCCCGTGGCAAATTTGCCTGGCTGCTGTTTCGATTCGGGCTGCTCTCTACAATGTGTGTGCAGTTTATTTTGGGGGGCACTTAACTGACTTGGCCATGGCTAACTCTCTGCTCTTGACATGCCGCAGCCGAGCAACTTTTTGGGCATTTTCGTGGTAGCAAAATGTTGGCCCAGCTACAGCTAACATATCCTGACACAAGTCAAGGAATTTATGAGCTGTAACGACTACAACAGCTCCACTTCGAGAGCGAATGTGTGTGTATGTGTGTTGGACTGGCTTTTGGCTTAATTGAAATTTAAACGCTCTGTGTGTCAGCTGTTAAGACGTTTCATGAACTTGACAGTTTGCTATTTCAATTTTGCGTCCAAACACGAATAGAAACCAGTCGGGCAATGAAACCAATAAAAAGCACAATATTTAACCCAATTAAGCCGCCAAAAACTTTGTTAACTTTACGCTAAGCCTGCGGCACGAAACGCATTCGAGTCGGCGATAGAAGTCGATAGAGAAAGAGTTGGGGGACGCTTTTGAATGGCCACTCTATGGGTCGAGTCCACGCCTCTTTGCCATGGCAACAGTTCGTCGGGTTGGCCAACACAATAACACGGAGCATGCACCAAACGCACACACACCCCCACACACACACTCGCACACACACTCAGCAGCACATAAATGCATTGGCAGCTGGCAGTTGTGCGATAGATTCCAACAGTGGCCAACGCCAGCTCAAAAGGCGTGTACATACACATATATATTTTTATTTCATTTCGCCAAATGAATTTGTGAAAATGTGAACCAAAAAAAAACAAAAAATAAATTTACTAAATTTACTATACAGCCAAAGTGCGTAGGTCAAAACTCCAAAGGAAGCCGAGGGAGTGACAGAGAGTGAGAAGGGGGGAGAGCTGGGTAAAAAGCTCTCGACAGACGCGAAAATGTCAACAATTTGTGCAGTCAAAGGTAAACACTGGTCCAGAGGCAGATCTCGGGCCATCGGAATGCCTTCAAGAGGAGCAGCAGCAGCATTAAAATAAACTCTTGGCATTTTCGGAGAGGCCAGCAGAGAATGCATTCAATTTTCATTAGCTGCAGCCGAGAGCCAAGAGAAATTGAATGTTGAATGCTGTGGCATAATTAGCCAGCTATTTGATGGCCAAAGTCAAAGTCAAAGAAGACAAGATGCAGCAGCAGCAGCAGCAGCAGCAGCAGCAGAACAGGAAGTAGCTGCGGAGACGACAAGAAAACACAAACAAATAACAAACAAGCTGCCCAGACAAAATAGTTGATTTATACACATACACACACACAAACATGGCGCACTATGGGAAAAATATGAATTTATTCGGGCATTAAATCAGTTCCTCAAAACAGTATTTGTCTTACAAATATATGAAACTGTAAAGTTCAATAATAGTATTGCTAATTAACAGACTAATGTTAGCTCTAACAGTTGACAAAGTCTGCTGCTGAACAGACCACTGTTAAACTTAACAGCTGTTAAAGTCAGCTGTTGCACGCGCTTCAAAATTGTAATGTTTTGCAGCGGTTATGCAAATTGATTAAATTGTATGAAATTTTCAATGCACATCAATTTTGTGGGGTTGTAGTTAATTAATAGCTGCAAATGGGGTCATTTTACCCATAGTGCCATGTGTGTGTAGGCTTCCCCTTAGGGTTTTCGCACTCGTTGCAAAAGTGGCTTTTTGAGTGGTTTTTCAATGAAGTGTTAAGTGGAGGATGGCAGGGGGCAAAGTCTACCTGGCTGCTCAGAGAGCAACTCACTCTAAGCAAGTGAGCGAGAGCGAGCGAGCGAGTGTGTGAGTGTGAGTGTGTGGTTGTGTGTGTGTGCCTAACCACTTTAGCTGCCTGTGTGTGTGTGTGTGAGTGTGTGTATTTAGTTGTCGCTGTCGCTGTCGCTGTCTATGTCGTTGTTGCCCTCTGCAAATAGGTCTGCGGTCTGTGCACACCTTTTGCTTTTGGCGTCCACGATGCGTCGTTGTTGTTAATGTGATGCCGCTGCCGCTGCCGCTGCTTCTTCTTGTCGTCGTCATTGTTTGATGGTGGTTATAAAGCTGACAGCTGTCAGTTGGCAGTAAATTTGCTAAAATGTTTATTTGCCAAGCGGCTGAGTTTGCGTTTAACAGCATGCAGAGTCCTCTACACACACACAAACACACGCAGCAACCACAGACACCCATAGTCACACACTTGAATAGTTTGGGGTGCTTGCCACTCACACACACACACACACACACACACACACGTAGAGATAGAGTGTGTGTGCACACATTTAGGGATATGAACGGAGCCAAAGTCCTAAGGCGCATTTCAGCTTACCAAACGTTGGCTACGTTTAATCACTTATAAACAGCCGCAGCAGCACTAGCTGTAACAGCAACAACAACACCAGCAGCAACAACAACAACATTAGCTTCAACAACAACAATAATGGGGCCAACATTGCGTGCATGACAAATGTTTTGCTACTTAATAATAGAATAATTATGGCAACACCATAAAACTGTTTAACGATTATGACGCACACACACACACACACACACACAACCAGCTGACAGAGAGGGAGACAGCGAGAGTGAGAGTGAGAGAGCGAGATAACACACATAATGAACGATACATTTAATTTGCTTTGACATACGCTGCGTATGCGTGTTGTGCATTTTACTAGCAAACCAAACACAAAATACACATGCTTTATGCGATTGTCCACTACATAACACACGTGCAGCCCGCAGTCGACTTTATTCCCACATTATATAGTGCAGCTAATATATGGGCATTATCGGGGCAGTGTTTCAATTAGAACCTCAACATTTTCTTCCTTGGTGATGATTCACTTTAAATATTCTCAGAATAAATGCGGCCAGAATGGAATTAAAATTCCTCAATAAATATAATTATCGACTTTTGCTAGGCATTTCCCAGAAATTGGGTCATATTACTCACAATTTGTGACAGAAACAAAATTTGTAAAAATATTTTAAAACAATTAACTTGTAGGAATTGTTACTCGCGATAGAAAGTTGGTTACTGAGAAGTCCAAATATTGTGCTAATTTATTTTTAGAATTAATATTTTATGAGCACAAAAAGTTGGTGACTGCGAAGTCATAATAATAAATTGTTACTGACAATTTTGAGGCTAAAAAGTTGGTTATTGAGAAGTCAAAATAACGTGTTCTTTTATGTTTAGAATTCATATTTTATGATACACTGGAATTGTTACTTACAAATTGTCAGTTCAAAAAATAAGTTAGTGAGAAGTCAAAATAGTTTGCAAATTTATTTTCGGAAGTTGTAAGCTTTTGTTGCAAATAATAAGCAGGAAATGTTACTCACAGTGGTGAGGAAGAAAATTGTTTACAGAGAAGTCGTGTTAATTTATTTTTAGAATATATTTATTTTATGATAAACAGAAATTGTCAGGACAAAATTGTAGTTGTTGAGAAGTCAATAGAATTTACTAATTTATTTTCAGAATAATACTTTTGTATTGGAGCAAGAATTGTCACTCACAATTGAAAGGATAAAGAGTAAGAAATTGTAAAGTTAAATTTACAATTAATATTTTTGAGCATCGATAAAAAATAATAATCAGTGAGGATAATAATTGTACGGGATAGAATCTCGGTAACTGAGACGCTAGCTTTAGAATAAATATTTTAATATCTGCGCATCGATTTGTAGCTTACGCTATTAATAGAAATAATAAGCAGTAATTGTTTCGCTTTTTTTTGAAAATCCGATACGTTTTAATTAAGTTTGTTTGAGTGGGAGGGAGTTTTAAAGCCGCTGTTAAATTGAATTGTCATTATTCAGACGCTTGAAGTGGCAGTAAATATTGCACGAGGACAGATCGCTTTAATTCACATTTGTTGTGTCAATTGGATGCCAGCTCATTGTCGGCTAATGAACCTCAAAACTCTTTGCATTGCCAAGCGTGAAAGCCCGGGTTGCGTTGCGTTGCGTTGTTGAGCTGCTTTTTCGCTAGTCGCCAGTAAAATTTTATTGCAGTTCGTTTGCGGTGCGGGTTGCGAGTGGGGATTTTTATTAATTTATTAAAAGCCAACGCCAGTCGATGGCAACGAGGAAGACAACAACGACGACGATGAGCACGACGAGAATGATTCCAGAGAGAGATTCGAGCGATTCAAACGATGCGAACGATGCTCAACGCCTCGTAAACCTTGCCAAAATCATCATCAGTCGACGGCTGCAACCAAGCGGGCTCAAATGAAATGTAAATCTGCTGCGGCCCGCACGAAAGCAGCCGTAAGGCAACAAACAGAGATGGAAGTCCTGCAATGGGAGGGGGGAGAAGGGAGAGAAGCGAAATAAGCCGCAGTCGCAACGCTGTGGCGCAGCGGCCTGCGATTTACGTGCTCTCAAATTTAATGCGGTTGTTGTTGCTGCTGGGAGGATATTCAGGACATTGCCATTGCCATTGCCATCATCGCAGCTATCTGCGTGCTCGTATTTATTTAATTCCATTTCGGTTTTCAATCAACCGATAGGTTTGCGCAGCTCTCGCCATTTATCGCTTTATAAAAGGCAAAAGCAGCTGTTCTCATTATCATGCACAGCGTCATTATCGAGAGCTCATCTCTGGCTGCTCCGACTCACTTTTAAGCATCTTTCCCGCCTGCTATCCGCATTGTCATCATTTATGCATGATGATTGCACAACAAAACAAAATTTTACAAAATATTACTATTTTCGGGGCAAACTATTTGCCGCGCGATTTAACAGCGAAATTCACTTTGATACGAAAATACGTGTAAGCAGCGCTTATGTGTGAAAAAGGGAAATTTAAATCAAATGTGAGCACATTGAATTTTTCATAGCAAGCAGACAGAGAGCGGGAGGAGAGGGTGAAGGGGGAATAGAGTTTACAGAGCGATTGGATGGTTGCGCTGCTCGCTGGCGATGTTTATTTGGCAGTTGCCAAAGCGCCGTCTAATTCCCCACTCGGCAGCCAAGAGCTGAGAGCAGCGTGTGCTCGCATGTGAATGTGTTGGTTTTTGCTTTGATAAAAACCGAAATTAATTATTGAAAAGGCCGCTGCTGAGAGTCCTGTCTGCTCGCATCGCATCGCAGCATCGCAGCATCGTCCTGGCGCTTTGCGTCGCCTCGATTCGCGCTCATTTCACCGCATGTCGCAGGCTGTTGAAATTTTAAAAGGCGTTCAAGCGAAAGCAGTTGGCGCATTAGAGCACACACACACACACACACTTAGCCACACACACACACACACTCACATATGCATTTGAAGCAAACTTCCGTTTACGCTTGAAAGCTCAAAATGTATTTACTTTGTGTGTGAGCAAAACTGTCACCATCAACCGCAAGCGGCAAACTAGCTGCGAGGCAGCAGCAGGAGGGGCATGAAGTGGGGCATGAAGAGCAGTCCCGCATGCTGCTGCGAGCAAACAAATTAGGCTTTAATTATACATAGGCAAATACTTGAAACGAGCGCATGAAAACTGTTGTTAACCCGCGCTTGAAGTTCGCGACGCCTGCGACGTTTCATTAACTCGCCGAAGATGCAACACAATGAGTGCACGAAGTGGCGGCAACGTTGAGTATTATGCAACAGCGTCCGGCAGCGGAAACGAGACGCGTTGTGGCACCGGCGAAGCCACCGCGAAGCGCAGCTGCCACAAAAAAGCAGCTGCAATTTGCGAGTCCATTGCCACGACGGTCACGTGTGCCGCAAGCGGCGGCAATGACAATGAGCAAGACAACGACAACAACGACGAAGACGACAACATTGCGAACAACAACAAAACGAGGCGATGCGACAAGAAGTGCAAAGATGTCGCCGCCAGACAACGGCAACAATATTCGAGATGCTAGCGTGGCAAGTGCAACTGCTGTGGCAAGTGGAGCAGCAATAAAAACTCGTCTCGCCGAGGGCTGCAGCAGCTTAATGTATGCGTGTCAGCACGGCGACATTGTCCAAGTGCTCGCCCAGATACGCGGCAAGGTAAGCAACAACTTCCCCTCTACTCTAACAGACTGAGAACTGAACTCAACTCGACTCAACTGAAGTGAATCGAGGGGGAAGAGAAAAGTCTAAACATCACCAGTTGGCAACGCAACAAAAGCCCAAAATCAGGCGAAGGCGTAACAAGATTTTAATCTTTTTTGTTGTCACGATGAGCCGGCGCAAAACTTAAAGCCGAAAGGGATGCTTCAACCCTTTTGCTTAGCTCCAGCCTTGGCTGGCCTGGCTTCTAGGTGTTTGGCAGGATGACATGGCGCCTTTAAATTTCCGTTGCAGTCATTTGGCCGCATTGTTCTCTCGACTCTCTCTGGGCCTAATTGCTTCATAAACATTTCTACAACAAGCTAAAACATAACAAAAGGCTCCCAACCAAAGTCATCTCCGTCTTCGCCGCCCCCTCATCTCTCCTCTTTCTGTGTTTGCTTGAATTAAAATGCTGTAAATGGCAGGACATTTGAAATTGACAAAATAATCCTCAGGCTTAGTTATGGCTCCGCAATTTGGCAGCCGGAGAAGTGTTCGATGTTCAGTGTTCAGTGTTCAGTGTTTAATGTTGAGTTGTTCTCCTAAACGCTACGCTGCTTCGCCTGCCTCATTTCTTGTTGCCTCGTTTCCTCGTTCGTCATGCGCCTAAATATGCCAATTTCCCATTTAATTGAAATTTGAAAAGTTTTTAATTGAACGCAGATAAATTTCCAAGGCTCTCCTAATGGCATCAAACTGAAGTCGCCCTCTGCTTCTTCTATGCTGCAAATTGTCATGTTGCTAGTTTTGCAATTATTATATATATTTGGGGGACGAGGAGGAGACTCTGAGTCTGAGTCTGACAAAATGCTTTCATTTCCGGACAGTTCAAGACTTCGGTGCCTTCGGGCTGCGTAATTGATATTGACGCCAAATTTGATGTGAAATTGCCTGGCATTGAGCATTGCCCATTCGAGATACTTTTGTACTTTAGCGCGACAAAACGAATGCCAACGACAACACCATAGACAACGCCAATTTCAGCGTTCAGCCTTCTTCAGTCTGACGTCAGTTCACTCAGTTATATAATTGTTAAATGGCATTTTTCGGGGCTAACCTTGACGACGCCTGCCTGGTTTATTTGCCTGTGAAATATGGCAAATGCTGGCAATTATTACTTACATTGGCCCCAATCAAAGAGTAACAACACGCTCCCCATTTTGCTTCATTCATAATTACAATAAAAACAATGAGCGTGCCACAATTAAATGTCAAGCGAAAGTTAAGTTACAATCGCCAGCAATATAAAACCAAGAATACAATTAGTTGATGCTTTGAAACTGGAGATGTGATGACCTAGATACAATATTTAATTGGCATTGCTGTTCAAAGACTCATTTTAATTAAATAGAATATACTATTATTGACTGCATCTCGGAGCTTTAAATTAATTATTTTTAAATTAACAAATATATGAGTACACATCTGAAATGTAATTGCTGACCAATATTTAATTTTAATTATATTTATCATTATTTAACTCGACTTCTTGGTCAAATTTGAGCTTAGATTTCTCTCATATTATTATCGTTTAAATGTATGACTTTATTTGACAGCTGCTGAACTCGAGTTGTTTCTCGAATGTGATTGAAATTTATTAAATATATTTTATTAAATTGCGTGCTGTCAGCAGCTAGTAGGAAAATTCCATGCGCATTTCCAAGCACTTTCATCAGAGTGAGCTTAAGCTAAAGGAGCTGTGACAATGTTTAATTAGTTGCTTGTGCAGCCATGTGAATGTGCACATAGACACATTACGTATACGCATAGGTAACTCTGCTCTCCATGTATATATGTTATACAACGGCCTATGCCAGGTAACTGACTGACAACTTGTTTCTCAGACTGCTTTCCATTTGCATCAATTTATTAAGTTCTGTTAGATCAGCTTGAATATAGAGACGATATTTGGCTGTCTATCATCAAATGAATCTATTCAAGGATTCCTGGATTTCTTAGAATTCTCAGACAATTTCTATATCATATAATTTAGGTCTTGGATAAGAGTATGTTTATTTTATATGTATTTAATATAAAGATGAGTTAATTTTATATAAAGTAAAATATAACTAATTTTTGTAATGGGAATATTTTATTGATTTCATCAAATTTGTAATTGTAAAGCTCTATTTTATTTCTCTGTCATAAATCAATTTATAGTTGAATTTATTTTAGTACTGTATATCATAAAATTTGTGTGTTTAAAAATTGTATGACTATTTTATATGCATATATCTAATATATGTACATTTTTTACTGTGGCCAAAAAATCTCAGATTTTTGTATCTTATTCGTTTTTGTAAAATGTTATTATTAGTCAAGTTCATTGTGTTTTGGGCTTACAACAATTGTAACATTTTATCACAATTTTTAGTTGAGCCCATTGTGGCTGAAATATTCGCCTGCTTTTGGCCTATTCTGAGCGTCTATTTGATGGCAGCTCTTGGCAGTTGCTTCTTCATTTGTGATTTTGTTGTTCTCGTGCTTGTTTTTGCTTGTTGCATTGGGCGCTAATCTTGTGCCTTTGGGGCATGCTTTAATTTGTCTTGACTCGATAAGGCCGCGTAACCTATTAAAACTTTTTGCGAGCCTATAGCCGAACCGTTCCAGCCAGCTGCGTTTTGTCGTCGTCGCCTGACGCCTGAAAGTCCTGAAAGTCCTACCAGCCTGCCCCTATTGTAATTTTGTTTGTTGAATATTTTAAACAATTCTTATTTACTTTTGTCGCGTTGTTTCGCGCGCGTCTTTTGTATGTATTTTAATTAAGATTATGCCTAATACCCCAATTGGCTGGCTGACTAATGGACAGACAGACGGACAGAGGGACAGGGGGACAGGGGGACAGGGGGACAGACGGGCTGTCACTCAGCCTCTAATAGTCTTCAAGTTGAAGCAATTTAGTCGTCTTTATGGCTTTGTTTTTTGCCTCGCTCAAGTTCGAAATATTGCTGTTCAACATGTCGTATGGGTAATAAAAACTAGCATCATCTATGCCTTGTCAAGGGTTTGGGGGACAACTCTTGGCCCCTTTGTGTGTGTGTGTGTGTGTGTGTGCGTTGTGTGTGCTCTTGCTCTTCTTTACAGCTACTTGAGAGAGCAGCAAGCAAGCACTCAGCAACATTCATCGGCTTTGTTGACTTGCCTTCTATTGTTTTGCTTAAACTTTTCATTGATGTTGGTTTTTGCAACCCACCGCTGCCGCTACAGCTACCGGCTGTTGTCCTCGCTGTCGTTTTTATTGTCTTACTCTTGCTGCTGCTGTTGCTGCTGCTGTTATTGATGTTGTTGCTGCTTTTACCAATTAAGTCTTAATTTCTTAGAAAATAAAACTTTTTGGCTTCGAGCATTGTCTGGCACGCTGCAAGCATTTCCTCTTGTGCCTCAATTTCGAGGCACCTTGGCCAGGTCCAGGTCTAATTTTATTGTTCCCCTCTCAGCGTTGCCTTAAAGTTGAAGCCACAATTTTGCTGAAAAATTCGAAATTCGAAAACTGAAACTTTGCACACCACAGTTTCAGTAACTCTACAGAAGGCATTCAGAGCGTGGGCGGCGATTGTTGTGTCCATCTTTATGTGTAGGTGCGTCCTGGACAGCTGCCGCCCCACAGATACCTGCAGGTGTAAATTATTTATTTTCACTCAAGATTTGCTTCAACCTCCCCAACTCCCTCCCCAACTCCCTTTCTCTCTATCGCTTCCATTCAGCTTGGCCAACCATCTAACCATCGGCACCCGACCACGCCCACAAGCTCGCAGCGCCAGGCAAAACTTTTTGTGTTGGCAAAAGTCAGCTGCAGAAGTTGATTTTTGCTCAGCGAGAGACGCTCGCTCGCTTAAGCTAAAGCATCATACAGAAAGCCATCCAGCCAGCCAGCCAGCAAGCACAGCCCTTTGTTTGCTGCAAATAATATTAACAGTGGTACTCCGGATGCTCATAATGTACAAGTATAGTTGCGGCACTCCATGCTCGGCTACACACATATCCTGCGAAGCCTGGATCGAGGAAAATAAATATTTAAGCAATATTTAGATATAATGAAAAACAATACCTAGAGTTACATTAATATTATGACATACAATTAATTTGAAATGATTTCAGAAAAATGGTTTTTCAACTAAAACATTTATACAACAATTTAAATACCAACAAACATTCTTTGACACGCTAACACTTTAAGTCTTTGCTGTTCTCATGATTGCAATTTTAAAATCTATAACATGAGTACCAATAACAACTTTATAATTGCCAAATATCTGTAAATTATAAATCAATATCTAATTTACGCTTCGCTGTTAATGTGTCAATAACCGATGTGTATTTATGTTCCAGTCGCAGTCTCGTTGTTGCTGTCAGTGTTTCTGTAATTACAGCTGTTAATAATGCAGTAGTTAATTTGGTGCTATTGATTACTTTTGTTATGGCTCTGACATGTTTCTCCTATTGCTGTTATTGATTTTAGACATACGAATATGTAACTTGTGCTGCTTCATTTATTGATGGGTTTAATTGCTTGATACTCTACTTTACAAATACTTTCCGTGTAATTAATCCCCTTGCTGCAATCAATATTAACAGAAGCTGAATAGAAATAGCATTAACAGACACTGCTACTGTAATGTAGATATTGTAATGTTAACTCTGTTAGTTAACAGTGCATCGATTTGGGCTACTGCTGTTATTGCGTTTTGCTGCTAATTAGCATTTATGGTTACTGTTAATGACGGCCATCTAACATTTGCTGTTGCTATATACACCATTTTGATTGCTTCTCTGCTACTATTGCCGTTACTGTCGCGCATTCACCCTTGTTGCTGTTTTTACAGGGTATGCTTGTTGGTCATGTGGCTCTGTCGTGGAGTGCAGCACAAAGCACCCGCTGGCATCCGCCTGTGCTGAAGCAGATGGAGCGTTGGCTGTGTGGCATGTTGAAAGTTGCCGTTCCAAATGAATTTTGTATGTGCACGCACTTGTTTAGAGAGAAGAACTAAAAGAGAGGGAAGAGAGTGAGCGAGAACGAAAGTTGCTGTAATGCTTAATATTTAATATGCGAGATAAAGTTACAATTGCAAATGTTGTACTATCATCTAATGTCTTGAATTTGCAAAGCAGTGATTTAAAATTGAAGTTCTTCTTGAGGAGCGCTGCAATTTGGTTTTTGTCCGAGCCATTCCATTAGCGTTGATTGGTTGACCTTCGACCTTTTATCGGCCAATTTGGCGATGCCATTTTTTAATTACGCTTCTCTCAATGCACTTTTATTTGCCAATTTGTTTGCGTTCTCTGTCGACTTGTGCTTTGTTGTTGCCCCTCGTCAATGCGCAAATTATTATTAATTTGGACTCGTTCGGTCTGTCTACACCTAGCAGGCGAGGCCTGGTCCTCTGGAGCTGGCCTTCGTTTGGTAATTTTAATTGCAATTTTTGCTTTTTACCCACCGCCCCCTTTGAGCCAGCACTCCTTTTGGACACGTTTGTAACATTTTGTTGAAATTTCATTAAAAATGACGTCGAAAAGTTTGCATTCACCCAGTTTCCGTTTTAGTTTCGCGCTCAAGCGCTGAAGCCGGAGACGAATTCGCATTCAACTGCACTCGCTTTCGGCACTCATTTATTCATTGCCATTTCCATTTCTATTCCCATTCTCTATTCCCCATCTCCCATTTTCCATTTCCCTTTTTCCCATTTTGATTGTTGTTCGAATTTGAATTCGTTTCGTTCGTTTGATTTTTCCCTGTCTCGGACATTCAAATTAAGTATTTTACAATATCTATTTAACTTTAGTTGCAGTCACTTGAATTCTTAATTAATCGCCAGCTGCGATAACTACAGACGGCGACTCCGCTCTTGTGTTTGCCCAAAAAAGGTAAAACCCAAATTGGCGCGATATTGACAAGAAACGCTTTTGACTGAAAGCAATTTGCGCTGAAATAAGCATGAATCCCATTGCCATTGCCATTGCCAATGCCAATGCCGGTTGCTCTCGTTCCATCGCTTTTCGCTTTCTGTTTTATGTTCAATTTAATTGCCAGTCATTGGCGAATTTCTTGTAATTACTGCGAAAGGCTTGCCTCGCATTTCGAATGCGAGATGACTTCATAAACCTGGCCTGGCGAGGCTTTAATTGAAAATAGATTAGGCATCAGCAGCAACTGGGCATCGAGCATCGAGCATCGCCATTTTTGGCCATCATTACGCTTACCTCAATTCTAAATTTATAGCCGCATTTTGACAGTTTTGCATGTTGAACTGTAATTAATTACCTAGGGCTTAATGGGGGCCAACAAATGCCAAATAAAAGTCATCGTCAATGAGTTTAATGAATGGCTGCGAGTGTGAGCTTTTGAGTCATCAACATCAACAGCAGCAACAGCACCAGCAAAAGCAACAGCAACTAAAAACCAAATACGTTCGAACCAATATTGTAGCACAAAGTTGGCCCGAATGAGCAGCGGCTAATTGAGCAAAAAACCGCACACACAAAACTTCAGTTCCACATCTCATATGCGTCTGGCCATCCATATGTGGTTGGCTTTACTCGTATTTAGCTAGTCCGGCTGGCCAATTAATTAGAAACCAACAAGCAGCAACAACTGTTGGACAGCCAGATGATGGGCCACTGTGAGCTGAGTGTAACCAAAGGATAACTGTCGCCCTCCTCCTCCTCCTCCTCCTCTCTGTGGATATGGCAAACTTTGAAATGGCAAATTAATTACTGAAATCGTAGAAATTTGTCTTGCCACGGCGGTTGGCAGTCAGACGACTGCCTTCCTCTCTCTCTCTCCGATCTCCATTTTGTTGTCAACTGTTGTTTGGCTTGCGAAATGACTTCCGTAGCAGCGGTCAGACAGTTCCAGTTCCAGTTCCAGTTCCAGCTGCCGCTCAGGTTCCAATTGCAGTTCTCGAAGTTGTCTAGAGGAAATCCGTGTATGAATTTGCCTGCTGCAACATTTTTGATCAAGGAAACGCTTGGGACTTTTGGGCTAATCACATGTGCAGCAGGCTAATGCCAAATGCCAAATGGCAACGGGCAACGGGCGAAGCCAAAACTTCCAGGCCAACTGGCCAACAATAACAATATTTGCTCAAAGTGCATAATGACATGAAAAGTTGACACAAATGAGCAGTCCTTGTTACTAATTTTAATGCGCATCGCCGCACTGTTTGAGTTCCAGCAGCTGGCCCTTGACTTCCTTCCCCCTCTCCCCTCTCCCTTTTCAGTTTGTTGGCCAGAAAGTTTTTGTTGCGGAAATTACTTTGGGTTCAGCAACAGAGCAAAGCAGAGCAGCGGGGGAGGGGGCGGGGGCGAGGGGAAGCATAATTTTTAATTGAGCTCAGCTAGAGCAAAGTTTGTGAAATATTTTGTAAACTTAATTTGATTTAGAGAAAACTTGAGCCTTGACTTACGAGTCCAACTTGGCCAATGAATTATGCAGACGACACTTCACTGGCCAACAACTCACAAAATCCAGATCAGCCAATTCTCTGCTTACCGAATGCGTCAGCTGCGTCATCCTGAAGTATTCATAAGACACATTTTATATACTATAGTACACTCTAAGTAATAACCCGAAATAATTTCAGCACATGTTTGTGCCATCTCAGAGCTGCAATTTCGAATCCTATTAAACATTTATGCTGCCAAATACAGTAATAGGTAATAATTAGTGTGGAACGAAATTGGATTTAAATTTGCTTAAAACAAACAGTAATAAAACATATTCTGACGTGTTACTTATAAAAAACAGCAACAGAAAGTTTTACAAAATAGTGCAAAATATGATGAAGGATGCATGAAAAAACTTTACTTCCCTTTTTATAGTATTGTTTTTATTATTATTTGAAGAAAAAGTTACTAAAAACACCAGTCGCAATCTGCCAGAATATCTGTCAGAATATCATGCAAAATATTTCGTAAAAAATGATGGATGCCCACAATATTATTATTATTTATTTTTTTCATTTATAATTATTATTAACAAGAAATATTGTCATTTAAAATTTTTATTTATTTTTCTTTAATTACATTTAGTACTCAAATAATCACAACTGCCAACAAAGAGTGGCCAACTTAAAGTTCTTGGAAGAGTCTTTTGTGTGATATTTTTTAAGCAAACTTTTCTTCAATGTGAAATGATTCCTTTCATGAATGTGAACAAGTGTGAGTGTCGTGATCGAATGCAATTTCTTGCACCTGCAATTTGAGTAGTTTTCTCGTGTATATGAGAGACTATTAGGAACTGTTTATGGTAATTTATGGGCTATTAAAGCATCGAAGAGGCAGCAATGGGTAAACAGAAAATTGCTGTTCATATTTAGTGGTAAACTGTTTACCACCTGAGATTGAACGAACCGGTTGGGGGAAAGCGCCGACAAAGTTTGTAGATCAAAATGAAAGTTTGCCGTTGTTGTTAATCCGTTGCACGGCATAAAAACTATGCAAAAGTTGAGCACAGTACACGACACTGTAGTCGCTGAGCAGGAGGGGAAAGTAGAGCGCGAAGCAAACACACACACACACACACACATTGGATAGAGTACGGCATAATAATAATAATCCGTGCGGCAAACCTTAAGTCTACGGGTCGGAGCGGAGCTTCGCTGCCAGCAAAGTAGCTGTAAATAATTGCCAAAACTACTTAAGAATGCTGCGCAGCGAATCGCTTCCTGCTGGCTGGCTTGCCTCTCGGGGTGGCTCTGAAATCTAGCACTCTGACTGAGACAACAGCAGCCACAACAAAGGCAACGATGACGACGACGACGCGGGCGATGCATGCAACAGCCATTGTTGTTGCAGCTAGCAACGTGGCACTAATTAGAAGTATAAAAGGTGCTGCAAGAACAGTTAAAGAGCTGTCTCCTCAGCCAGCTTAGCTCGGCTCGTTGTGCACATTGTCTGCTAAGCATGTAAATTATAGTCGCTGCTTGAGACGCTGACAACGACGACGATGACGACCACGCCCACATCCCAGAGAGATGGCTTAAATCGACAGTGACGACAACAACAATGTCGCTTCAGTCGGGGAGCTACCTGCGCATTTAGACGCTTGCATTAATTAAAAGCAGCCGAGTAGCAGCCTGCTGAAAAGTAGCTCGCTGGCCTGCGGCTTGGATTAACATATGAATTACGTATTGTGCGCATAAATTTGCTCGCTGGTCACTTGACATCTTAAGCAGTCCACGGAGGAGCAGTGGCGACCTTAAGGCGCCCGCAAAACCCGCTTCCGGCATTCACTGGCTGTGGTTTTGGATGCTGCTTTGCTTTTTCGTTTCGGTCTCTTCCTGCAGGAAAATACGATGTGGTCTTCCTGCCCAGAGTCTGCGTCTCTCACTGTGTGAGTGTGTGTGTGTGTGTGTGTTGCTATCCTGGCCTTTTAATGTGCCATTCTGCTGTCGCGTCACACATAATTATGGCGGATGTGCTGCCCAACGAAGCGTTAAGTCGAATTCTCGGTTCATGTTCTCTTCTCTACTCTGTCTCAGAGTTCGGCCTCCTCCCCCTCCTTCGCCTGCCCGCATGCCAGTTGCCATTTGTGCCCTTTCATGGCTTTCAGACCATGCATGTATTTTATTTTTTATGCATTATCATGTAACTGTGCGCCTGTGTCTCCGTCTGTGTTTTCTCGGCACTCTCTGCCTGTGTCTTCTTTCATTATTATTTATGCTTTATTTATATGTGTGTACGCACTTCCTGCGTGTAAACAATAAAATCTATGGGTACACCATGTCGTATGCGTCATATTCACATATCCACATATATTTGTATATTTGTATATATAAAATTCAAAAGGCCTACGACTTTCTGTGGACAGCATTCAGCTGTGGCTGCTGCGACTTCTGGACATCTCCATTTCCATTGTTATGCTAATGGATTACGATATATGAATAATAAGCCATGGCCAACACACACACACCCACACACAGTCTATGGAGTTTACTCGAGATGCGGTTGAGGCCACATTCAGCGAACAGTCGCCACGGAAGTGCAAACGCTTGAGTTATGCAAATGCCGTTCGACGTTGTTCCAGCCACAGCCGAAACATGGCCGAAAGCAAAAACTTTTAAGTTTAGTTCTTGCCGTTTTTAGTCCGCCCGGAAAGGCTTAAAATCACTCGAGCTGCCGTCTTCAGCTTAGGCTTAAGCCACAACCAAACCAAACGAAACCGAAACCGAAACCGAGACCAAATATAAAGAACTCCAAAGTATCTACGAGTATATGTGCGACTTTATGGCCAAAAGTATTGGCCATACGCTTTTTGTGCTGCAATTGATTGTTCCGAGCGCCCCATAAATCTTGCCGCGCATTTTTAATGGCGCCTCGAGCAAATTCCCGCTTAATCAGGTGAACGCCAATGCGATACGCGCACCCTGACCCAGTTGACGAGGACTCTAATAAACGGGGACACCTCGACTGAGTTATACGGCGATGAAGTGTTCCAGAAAAATAAAATTGAGTAAAGAGTGAGGAGAAGAAATTCGCAATTATTTTGGCTTGACGAATAATATTTGAAATATGTGTATTTCACTTACTATTGGCCATAATGTTGTGTAATACAATAACTAATAAATATAAATTTGGTTGAAGGAAATTAAAGACAGAGTAATCTTATAGAATAGTTTAGATAAATTATTTATTACTTTCTATATTATTTAAAATATATACATATATAATAAGTATTAGATTAAAAATTAGACAGACTTTATAAAGCGTATTTATATTTATTTTTTATATTTCCGACAGAAGTCGTAATAAGAGTAGACTTCAAGAATAATTTATTATTACTGCATTTATTTTTCACATTTATATTTCTATATTTATGGAAAAAATGTGTTGGAATAAAATATTTTATTTCAGGTTGCAATATGTATATTAAGAACTCCATCTCGATCAACACCTAAAACTAGATGGACTTAAATTCAAGGAAAAGTATTTTTGCATGCTGCTCACATATTTTCGGGAATATGAGGAAATCTAATAATCTAAGTAGACCTGTTTATAGCAGTCATAATTTATATAAGATAATAAAAATACTGATGAATTAAGCATGGCAATGCCTCAACAAATAGCGTTGACTAAAGGAGTTTTCTAGAAACAAAAAAAGAAAAAAAAAATGCTGTAAGGACCTTTTTAACCTGGCGCCATTGAAGTCGTAGTCGTAGTCGTTGCTGTTGCCGTTGCTGTTGATGTTGATGTTATTGTTGGCTTTGTGGCTTCACTTTTATGTGGCTTGGGCATGTTTTATTTGTTTTGAAAACTATTAAAATGGCATAAACAGCAACAGCAATGGCAACAGCAACAAGCCAGCGAGTTGGCATTAGCCTGGTCTGCTCTGCTCTGCTCTGCTCTGACGTGATCTCGACTCGACGCTCAATGGCCAACTGGCAATGCCGAAGTTTTATCTTAACTCGGTTTATGCACACAGCACAACAGCCAGGGAGGGAGGAGGACACAGCAGGGGAGGGGAGAAGCAGCTGGTGCTGTTATTGGAGCGCATTGTTGTTGGACGTATTTGATTATCGCATTTCATTTTGTGTTGGGCAAACGTAGAAAGTTAAATGCAAATTCGCATGACACCGACAGCAGTTGCGGCAGCCAAGGAGCAAGTGAAGTGCCGGCCAGCGGAGAGGGGACGAGCTGAGGAGGGGGCAACAATCACACCAACCATCAACGTAAGAATAACAAAGGCAACAGCAACAGCAACAGCAACAGCAACAAGAGTGGAACTTTATTTGATGCTGCGTTAAGTCGCTGTCATTCCTCTTCCCCCTCGCCTCTCTCGTCCCTTGCTGCTCTCCATGACCCCTGGCTTGTTGCTTGTTACCAACTGTAAAAAGAGGGAGGCGCCTCCGCTGGCTGTCAAAGTTTTTAGGTATCATTTGAGTTTATTTGAATTATTCATAATCCGAATGACAGCGTAGGTTCGCTATAAGAAACAGAGAAAGTCTCGGATATCGCCAGGATAAACAATGTAGGAGCAGCACCCAAAGATAACGCCACATTGTAAATACTTTTACGAACGCAATGCAAATTAACAAAAAAAAGAAACAAATAAACAAATGCAGGAAAACAATTGTGGATTCAATCAACAGCAATATTATCGAAACAATAAATCCCCAAAAACCGCATCGATAAGCGAGAAAACTTCCTCCACGCTGAGTTGATTAACAATTCAGCATATTTGTCAATGAAGACGGATATTTCAATACTTATAAGGGTGTGATCCTGCATAATTCTAATTTCTAAAGTCAAGATTATTGATGACCACTTTAAGACA
Organism: Drosophila ustulata; assembly: GCA_035047365.1. Classification (NCBI taxonomy): domain Eukaryota; kingdom Metazoa; phylum Arthropoda; class Insecta; order Diptera; family Drosophilidae; genus Drosophila; species Drosophila ustulata. Next base: position 29,516,693 of record JAWNPT010000094.1, read on the forward strand.
AAATTACTAAGACAAAGAATATTTATCTCAAAAGTGTTGTATAAAAGCAGAATATTTTGCAATCTTTTAACAATATTTGTGCTCTATTTTTTTATCAGTGTGCTTTAATTTCCCACTCTGCAACACTTTCCGTTCAATGGTTGAAGCTTCACCAATGTTGTGTTCAATATTCATAACTTCAATTGGAAATGTTGTTGTTTCGGGAAACACGCAAATTTACTGATAGTTTTACTTAAGTTTGGCGGGCATTTGTTTTGTTTTTCTTTTCACGGAGAAGTTGTGTCTTAGTTTTTTTGGCTGCCATCGAACTATTAGTTGACTCGGTTTAATGTGCAATAAATTGAACTACAACGACTTTGGCATTTGCTGCCGCCTGCCAACAAGGTACACACAGTTATAGCGGCCACTGTTCTCAGTCCTCTTGGCTTCTATATATTATTTTGGCCAGCTGACAGTCACGCGATTGCTTTGCGCCTGATAAAAATAGAGAGCGACGTGCTTAAAATGTTTTCTAAAAATTGAATGTTGGTTAGAAAAGCAACACATTCAATCATTCTGCCTGACTGCCAAGATAGCTACCCAAACAGACCGACAACCGACAGACCGACGGACCGAAACTTGCTTGGCTTCAGAAATGTCTGCAGTGAAGATTACAAGGGAATACAGAGTGTTGGGAAACACGACTATAAAATGCACTTTGAATAGAAGTTTGCTTACTTTATATTGATTATCTTTTATAAAAACCAAAATAAACATTTAAAAAAAATACATTTAAAGTTCATTTTAAAACGTTTTACAGCCGAAAGGCTTTCGTTGTTCTGGCTATAATATGGTTATTAAGTATTAAGTGCCACAATAAATAAAGCAAAACATAATTTTTCAATTGCAATTTGTACAACTTACATTAATTTTTTGAATTCTAAATAATTTATAAAAACAAATACATGTTAATTCTGCAACTAAATTTGCTACACAAAAAAAAACATATGTGTTTTTATTTCTCTCTTCCTGCTTTTCCTTGTAATTTTTAAAACTCAACTTTTAGTTGTGGTCCCTGTTTCTTATCCATTATCCAACGAAGTGTGACAGATTGAACACATGTATGAAAATTATTACTTTCTTTGCTACAATATTTATCATTATTACACTCTGTCCAAAAATTCTGTGATCAGCAATTTTTATAGCTACCATGAATCTGGTAATATATCGTACAAGAATTCTTGCATTCTTTAGATGACATTCTCTAGCCCGAAATAAATTTATTCATTGAAAAACTATTTCTATACATTCCTTTCTATAACTACTACTTCAATTGACTTTTATGCAATGCCATTGCAGTGAATTCATTAATAACTCTGCCAGGTACTAAACCCTTTCTTACAAACATTACACTACCAATTGAATTGTAACAAATACAACATTACCTGCAATGAAGCCGCGAAGCATTCCTTGCCATAGATAACTTTCCGATATGCTTGAATTACGAGCGTACTCCATTATCCTTCGGCTTCGGCTGCGGAGTGAAAGTGGAACTGGGCTTCGTCAGCGGGAGCGTGAGCGTGAGCGTCATCGAAGCATGGCCTTAGCCCGATATAGTTCCGTTTCACGTATAAAATGGCGCTGATTCAGACAATTTGGCAAAATTTTTGGTATAACATTTTTGGGTTTGCGTGCCACTTTCATCGTCTTCAACGTCGACGTCGTCGTCGTCGCATTGCGAACTTTGCGGCAGCGTAAAGTTTTGGCATAGTTGCTCGATGGTGGCGACAGTATTTTTTCAGCACTTGACATGTTTTGACACGCGCTTCGAAGACGGGCTCGTTAAGATGTTCGCCGACGCGCTCGAGTTTGATGTTGTGCTGCGCGCCAAAATGGCCCATGTGAATTTGGTAACAGAAAGGGGGAAGCCACGGGAGAAGGGGGAAGGGAGAAGTTTACACCCCGATGGTAAACTGCAAATTCACCACGTTGCTAGAGAAGCCTTGGTTGCCAAGCGCAACGCGGCACTTGCACTTTCCAAAGCGACGCCAACTGCCCGCCGTTTGTTTATGTTTGTTTTTGTTGGCTGGTTGGCTGGTTGGCTGGTTGGTTGTGGCCATTGTTGCTTTAGTTACTAACAAGCAACGGCCGCAGGCGGGCCGCAAATGAAAAGTAATTTTCAATTATTTATACCTATCGCAATTTTCACGTGATTAACGCGAAAATATGTTCAATTATTAATTGTTAAGCTGCTATTTAACATGTTGCTCTCGAAACTCCTCGCATCGCCATCGTCGTCGTCGTCGTCGCGAATTTTGTGAAATATAAATTATTTAATTACATGCGCGCAACAACATCAACCAACACACCGCACATCGCACATTTGAATAAATATTAACATAAATGAATTGCATAAAAACGCGAGCGGAAAAAACAACACAAGCCAAATATAAATACAAGAAAAACATTTGAGTGTAATTAAAGTATTTCTTCCAACGACGAGCACGATTTCGATTTCGATTCCAATTCCGATTCCGACGCTGACACTGACAGCGGGGGGCAGGACAACGAGACTGCGGGGGGGCAACACATACGTAATTAATAATCCCACAATTTATTAAACAGTTACGCTGTAAAATGCAAATGACGTTTTAATTAGTTTATTAATCGCTTCGCATTCCGTTGCTGCTGTTGTCGCTCCTGTCGCTGCTTTAGCCGCCAGCGCATGTATCGAATTATTATTGCATACTCTGAGGCGCGCATTCTAAATAGTGCAGCATTAACGACGCGTTGCGTTGGAGGCGTGATCGATTATAGCGTGTTGCAGTTTGCATAAGCTGACAGATTGCCGTACGCCCGCAGATATGTAACATATTATTTGCTGTACTCCGTGTATGTGCTTTAGTTACCACCGCAATGCATTTCAAGAGAATAGAGAGCTCTTCTGGCTGCGAAACGATTGATTGATGTCCACGAAACTTGCTTCGATTATGATGTTAACATATATTGGTCAAGTGATGCATTATTACAAAAGTAACAACTGGACTTAAATATTTAGGAATCAGTTACAAAACAACCTACTGATAATATTTGGAACAGTCTAAATTGCCAAATGTAGTTTATTTAGCGTTGATAATTTCTTGCATATAATTTCGGATTTTTGTATAATTTTGAAATGCACACACGATTTTAATTGATTTAAATTGATTTTAGTTTTAATAAAATTTCAAATTTCAGTTAAACGCACAACAGCATTTGTCGGTTCATCAAAATATTGTATACAAATAATATATTTTTTTTAATTGGACAATATTTTGTATGCACAAGAAGCGGGTGCAATTATCATTATACTGGAATTAAAAATGTTTGCATCCGACAACTTAAATTGCTAGAGAATTTCGATTTTAAACACCCATTTATTTTAAAATAAATATTCTATTTAAAAAAATAGCTTTTAAAATAAATATATGAATTAATATTTCTTAATACAATTATTAACTAGCACAATTATGATTTGTCTGTAATTAAAAGCTTTTGCATCTGAAAAGTGATTTTCAAAGTAATCTTCGATATTTAATTTCACACAATTTCTAAGTAAATATTTTAGTGTGTAAAATAAATTAAATAATGACTAATTTAAAACCAAAATATTTTGATAAGCCAGTCGAGCACTTCGCAATCAACTTTCGCTAGGGCATAACTCGAAATTTATGGCACAAGCATAACTCAGCAGCAAGTGTGGTTCAGAGAATGCATCTCAATAAAGAGCATTCCTTTCTCTCCATTTCTATTCCTATTTCCATTTCCACTTCCACTTCCACTGCCATGTGCATTTATTCAGCAATTGCTCTGTGCTTCTTGTTTCTTGCAGCCCCAATTGCTGCGGCAACGTGACCGTAGCAACCGCAACGCGCTGCATTATTGTGCGGCGCAGGACTTGGAGCAGACGCGCGACCTCGTGGCGGCGGCAAGCATTGCGATAGCGGCTCCCGAGCTGCTCGAGTCGGCCGACGAGGATGGCTTCACGCCGCTTCACTTGGCTGTTATTCAGGGCAACTTGGCGATGGTCAATTTGCTGCTAGCGAACAAAGCCGACGTGAACGCGGTGGACAATGAAGGTCACTCCGTGGTGCACTGGGCAACGGGTGAGCCAATACCACACTCTCTGTTGCCTCCTCAACTAATCCTCTTTCCCTCTCTGTCAGTGTGTGGCGAAATTGAGGCATTGCGGGCTGTGCTGGCAGCTGGAGCCAGCGTCGCCAAGCCCGATGTCAACGGCGGCACGCCGCTTCACTATGCGGCACAAATGTGCGGCGCCAGCTACGACAGCAGCAAGCTGCCGTCCAACTCCAACTCCAGCAAGCTGGCGCTCGAGATTCTCGGCATTCTGCTCTCGCATCCGCAGACCAGCGTCGATGTGCAGGACAAGGACGGACGCCAGCCGCTGCTCTGGGCCGCCTCCGCAGGCTCCGCCAAGGCGGTCATTGCCCTGGTCAAGGCGGGCGCTCGTGTGGAGAGCGCCGACAAGTAAATAGAGTTTAACAATGGAACGTCCTCCTTGTGTTTTGTATGCATGCCTTATCATTTGACTGCTTATTGAACTCAAAATTATTGTTTTCCTCTTTTCTATTAATCTTTTCATAAAATAAAGTTTTAATTTATTTTAAGTTCGACTAAGAAATGAAAGGCGGCAAGAATGAAACCAAAATGAAGTACTTTTATTGCTTTATTAAAATTGGAATCAATAAGTAACGAAATGTATATATGTTTTTTAATTGTTATTTTCAAATTCATATTTTTACACAATACATTTCTACAATATTCCCATATACTACAATTATAATAAGTAACGAAATTCATTACTCACTTTTAATTTGCTCTTTTCATTTTATTTTAACAACTAACGAAATTCATATATATTGTGTGACAAACTGCTGTTTGACAGTCTCCATTCGATCTAAGGATGACGTTCCATGGTTCAAGCTTTTCCTTCGATTGATTACTCATCAATTTATTTGCAGGGATGGCTTGACTGCGCTGCACTGCGCCGCCTCTCGAGGGCACACGGAGTGCATCGACACGCTGATCAGTCTGTGTGGGGCGCCCACCGATCTCATCGACTCCAACGGCTGCACAGCGCTGCACTACGCTGTGACCTTGGGGCACGCGGATGCCACGGCGCGGCTGCTCGACTTGGAGGCGGATCCGAATCGGCAGGATCGCAAAGGACGCACGCCGGCGCACTGCGGCTGCTCGAAGGGACAGTTCGAGACGCTGAAGCTGCTGAAGGAGCGTGGCGCCAATCTGTGGCTGCGCAATGCCAAAGGCGACCTGCCGCTGCACGAGGCAGCCGCCTCGGGGCGCCGCGAGCTGCTCGAGTGGCTTCTCGTGCAGCGGCCCAAGCAGGTGAACACCACGAGCAACGATGGCCGCAGTCTGCTGCACATTGCGGCCGCCAATGATTACACGGACATGTGCAAGTTGCTCTTGGATTATGGCGGCGATGTGAATGCATTGTACAGGAATTCGAGGGGCGTGGTGTTGACGCCTCTGGACTGCGCGCTGCAGCGCGGACATCGCTCGACGGCCAAGTTTCTGCAGTCGCATGGCGGGCAGCCGTCGAGCAAGCTGCGCTTGGCCGCGAGACGCGGGAATCCCTTCCATGAGGGCGCCGCAACGGATCCTGTGCGGCCTCTGAAGTACGTGGAGAAGGAGGAAGTGCACGACTTGCGCAGCTCCAAGAAGTACGTGGTCTATCTGAAGCGCACGGACTCGGATGGCGAGGAGCGGCAGGAGGAGGAAGCGGACAACGACTGCAGCTGCACGGAGCAGTCGTATCGCAGGGAGCAGCGCGTGGAGCACATCTGCAGACGCCACCAGCAGCGTCGCAAGCTGCGGCGACGCACCAACAGCTGTGGCGAGCACAAGCACCAGAAGTGCAGCGACATCTGCCGCTCCAAGAGCAACATCGAGATCAGGCGTCGCCAGTCCAGGGAGCGCTATGCCAGCAGCGATGGCGATGAGGCCGAGGAGGAGGACGACGGCGAGGATTCGTGCGAGAACTGTTGCTACCACAAGCGGCAGAAGCAGCGCGTCGTGCAGCGCAAGCGAGCGGTTGCCACGCGGCGTTGCAAGGCGGACAGCGATGGGGCTGAACGGGAAGACAACAGCGAAGGGGAAACGAAGAAGCCGGAAGTTGCAGCCAAGCAGCTAGAGCAAGAAGTGAGAGTTTCTCAGGACCAATCAAGCGAGGACAAGCCGAAGACTGCAGCAACTGTAGCTGCAACAACTCCAGCAGTAGCAGCAACTGCAACTGCAACTCCTGTCAAGGAAGGCACCTTCATCAAGAGCGTGGAGAAGCCCGCTGAACAATCCATTGATAGCTTGAAGGTCTCAGAGAGCCACGCCTTAGAGCTGACCGATGAGGAGCAGGAGGCAGCCAAATCGGTGGTGACGCAAGTCGATGTGCATCACGATGCCAGCGAAGAGTCGCCCGACGCCAAGCAGCAGCTGAGCGAGGAGGACACCCAACTGGTGTCCAATGAAGTCGAGCAGATGATCAAAATAGCGGCCACGGCGCTGAGCAGCGAGTCCAAGAGCTCCACGGAGGATGCTTCAGTCAAGGAGCAACCCGAAGCTGAGCAGCTTGCGAGTGAAGAGCCAGCTAAACCAGTTGCCGAAGCTGTTGCTGCTGCTGTCACGCCCACGACGCCCACGGTTGCCGAGCAACCGCAGCAGCAGCAGCTGCCGCCCGTTGAGGCTGAGAAACCAGAGCAGCTGGCAGCTGAAGCTGAAGCTGAGCTGAAAAGTGAGGCGACCTCGAACCCAACGCCAGCTAAACCGCAGACTGAGCCCAAAAATCCGCAGCAACAGCCTCAGCCTCAGTCCCAGGCACAGCAACCACAGCAGCCACAGCCACAGCCTTTGCCTCAGCCACAGCAGCAGCAACAACAGCAACAACAACAACCTTCGACTCAGCAGCAACAGCAGCTGCCACAGCAGCAACCTCCCAAGTCGCACCCTCAGCAGCAGCAGCAACAGCAGCAACAACAGAAGCAACAACAGCCTTTGCCTCAGCAGCAACAGCAACAACAGCAGCAACAACAGCCTTCGTCGCAGCCACAGCAACTTCCCAAGTCGCAGCCGCAGCAACCGCAACGCGAGCAGGAATCTAGACGCTCCTTCACGCTGCTGCCTTCCGACTCGGCTGACGATGAACCCGCCGCAGCAGCAGCAGCAGCAGCAGCTGTTGTTGCTTCGCCCGCGAGCAACACCAACGAGCCGGAGCGCAAATCGAGCTTCACAGTGCTCAAGAGCGACGAATCCTTGGGCGAACTGGAAGAGGACTCGCCACGCAACAAGGAGTCGAGTCAAGTGTTTCAGGTGATGCACGACAGCAACTTCGACGGCGGCAGCTCGAAGCTGCCCAGCGCCTCGGAGCTGGACAAGGCCGAGTTCGATTACGAGGAGTACGATGTGGAGGATGACGACGATGATGCTGGCATTGATCCGGAGCACGACAGCGCCTTGCGTCGCTTTCTCAGCAGCGGCAATCGGCATGGCGTGGCAGGCGAGGCGGGGGAGATTGAGATGAGCAGCGATGTGACTGCGAATGGACGCAAGCGGCGGCTGAAGAAACGCGTGCGCAGCGGCGCCAAGACGCGCAGCAACTGGAAGCATGCGCAGGACAACAGCAGCAATGCCGCAGTGCTGGCCACCACCAGCAAGGATCAGGACTCGGGCTTCGAGCCGAGTCCGCGTGCCGAGCGCACCAAGATTCCCACGCCCCGCTCCTCGCACACGGCGATGCCACGTCGTCCCATCTATGCCACACTCGACGGCAGATCGTGCAGCAGTCGCCTCGAGAACCGCAAGCCAGGCGACAAGGGAGCCTGCGACATGGGCGCCGTCACACGCTCCATTCAGCGCAACATTCGCAGGTGAGTGAAGAGCTTTGGGGCAGCGTTCAAGTGGCCAATGGCCAGGATTCATGCACTTAAATTAATCACCACATCGCGCTGTTGATTTGCCCCAGTGCCGTAGATTTATTTACTTGATGCTTGATTTTAATCAACTTGAATGTCCCAGCCAAGCAGCCAAGCTGACTCCGCATTCATCCTCGACTCGCATTATATCACGTCTCGCTCCTTTGCTGTGCTGTGTGTAATATAATCAAAGTGGCGGTCGAGGCGAGGCTCGTCTCGTTGGGCCGCCTTAAAGTTAATTTAGTTGGGCACTTAATAGCCTTGGCAACATTTCGCATTTCTCATTTTTTAACGTGCGCCGCGGCGCCATTGTTGTCGGTCCTGTCCCTTTCCCTTTCCCTGGTCCTGGATCTGGTCAACAAATAAATTGGCCAGCTTCCGCTTGCCATAAAAATGCGCGCTTTAAAGTTATCATAATGCGGTTAAAGGCAATAAACGTGGCATTAATGTCCATTCTCCATTGGCCATGTACTTGGATGCCCCTCTCCGACCTCTGCCCACAAATACCCTTGGCTTTAACCGCAATTGTACCAAGTGCTAGCCATTATCATCTCTACATTGCGTGGTCGGGGGCGAACAGTTTGCCGGCTGGCCAACAACAAAGGGATATCAATTAATAAAAGTTCTTAATTGAGCCATTTCTGCCCTCTCGGCTGAAGACAATGGCTGCGATTGCAATCCCGGATATCAAATTTAATCTGATACAGTAAATGCCAAGTGCACAACAGTCATAAATTATAATGGACAATTATCATAAGATATGCATAATAACAAATAATTAGAAACAGATATGAATAATAATAAACGACAATTCGACGATAAACAAAAATAATTTATATTGAATAGCAATAGCAGATAATACATAATACAACAAAAATAAATGAAAATCAATAGCAATAACAGATAATAATAATAATCTATAAAAAATACAATATTAAAATAATAAACAATAAGAAATAAAATAGGTTAATTATGAATAAGGAGTAAATATTCAGTAGCAATCAGCTTCTGTCTGTAATCGATTAGTGCGAAATAAGTTATGAGTGATGAATGATGAACTATAATCAAATAAACAAAACAGAAATATTAATGAATAAAAAGATAACAACACAAATATTAATATAAATAGTTGTTCGATATCAATTAACTTTTGCCTGACATTAAGTAAATTACTAAAGTCGGTCCGCTCTCAATAGCATGCATTGTTTATGGTACATGGTACACTATACTGGCCACTACTGTGGTCGCTAACACATAGTAGCGATCGCTTTCAAGAGTGGTTGGCAGCTGTCCGCCACATGACCACAATCCACGGGCCAAGACGGTCAATCATTCTGTGCTTCTACTAAATGTGTAGCGCACTTCAGCATGTGTGGCTTTGGCTGTTAATAGCAGCTGTTCACATTGGAAGAGACGCGACTGTTGCATATTGCTGCACTGCTTGCGCTCAGAAGCGCTGGCTGCTGTTGAACTTGGCTTGGCTACTGCTTTGCTCACACAGACTTTTCACACTTCAGTCTGTCTCCCTCACTCTCACCCTGCAGATCAGCGTGACCCAAGGCGATTCAAAAAGCAAGCAGTGTGGGCAAGCAGCACTTTCACTTCGACATTCTTCCCTTCCTCTAAAGGATACATTATTAATTAATAGTCCATAATATTGATTATTTTTCAATTAAATATTTTCGCGCTTTTAATTAATTCATAGTTGGCAGCGAGATGTTTGCGTTGATAAACGCATCCGCAACGGATGCTATTACGAGTTCCCTCTTCCCCCCTCGTCCTTTTCGCTTTCGTTGCTCCCGCCGGATGTGCGAATAGAAGAAACAAACAATTGTCGAAGCGTTATTTATTATTATAATAATTCGCTGGGGCGATAATTAAGTTCAATTCAATTCAATTTTTCCAAAAAGCAATTTGGAGTTTAAATTAATGAATTTCAGGCAAAATAGAATAACAATAGCGCAAATTTATTTATTACTGTTGCAAATGCAACAAAGCGATTTAGTTTAGTTTTGTTGTTAAGCCCAAGTTGCAAGTGTTTTACTATTTAGTTATTCATTGCAGGGCATTCAAAGCGAGGCTTTAAACCTTTGGCGAGATTGTTGCTTGTGATTGCTGATTTATTTTAATTTATACGAATCTGCGAGCTGCCAACAGGCTGCGTCCCCTTCTCCCACCCTTTGGCCTGTTGTCATTAGCTGAAATGCTCATTTCCGGCAAAGAGTTGCGCATTTTAATTAAGTGGCAAGGCCCGCGAATAAAAGTAAAAGTAAAAGCGAAGGCCCACCTGCGGTGAGTGTTTTGTTTATGCAGAAGCTGGCGCAAAATATGAAAATGGGACGCAGCTTGCAGTCGAGGCGGCAGTCGACGAACATTAACAAGGCGCTAATACTAATTGTAAGTGGAATTAGCGGAGATTAGCGGGTGGAATCTCCACGACTTCAAGGCAGAGAGACAATTGGCATTTGTTTTAATGACCGTTAGCGACCTTGTTGCGGAAATCCCTGCGACACGTTGAGCTTTAATACTTTCAGCTAGTTGCAGATTTTAAACAATTTCTATATTTGTTTGCAATTAATTCGCTTAAGCCCGCGACGCGAGCGGGATTAGAGTTCAAGTTCAAGTTGCGAGTAATAAGTCAATTGTATTTGGTTATTAAAGGATTTGCATAGGCCGCTCTACAAACTTGGCGAAACTTAATTAAATTTCGAAGCAATCGCACTTTTATTAATTTTGGTAATCTGCCCTCGCGGGCTATGAATAAATTTAGGAGGAAGGCAGACAAAACAAGCAAAAACAAGCAACAACAAGCAACGAAAAATGCATAAATAAAAAATAAATAATACATTTTTCACTTGACTAATGAAAATATTTGCGCGACGGGCCGTTCACTCGGTTTGCATAAGCTGAGTCCCAGCCAAAAAAGAAAAAAAAGGACGAGCTGCGTGTAAGGAAGCCAGTGCAAATACGCAATGCGTATACGCAATGTACGCCAAGACAAACAAGCGGCAAGCAACGAGATTTTTTAACAAGTCGCCTCGACAGTCGACAGTCGACAGTCGAGAGTTGAGTGTGAGTCAATTAATTCTTGTAAAATACATAAAAATCCAACGAAATCCACTCGAGGCCGCTCTGAGCTTCCACAAAAAACCAGAAAACAGAAAACAGGAGACTAAAAAAAGTAGAGTAGAGAAGCAGCTGGAAATCTAAAGCACCCGGTAGAATACTCGTGGCTAGCTCGGCTGCACCATGAAAAGTGTGTAAATAGAGAATTTTATTTATATCAGTAGCATGTTTGTTTATTTTCCTTTTTTATTGCGTATTTTATTCTGTGTTGTGGCAACTTTATTTTGCTTTTTCGCTCCGGCTCTGAACAGATTAAAATTTTATCTGACGCATAAATTAAACAAATAACTTGCCCCCCCCTCCGCCTCGTGTCGTGTCGTGTGTTCGTTGTGTGTGAGTCCCAGCAGCACAGGTGAGATTTGAGATTTGGGATTTATAATGTGCGCTTACGTAATTGACATTGTTAAATACTTGGATTTCGTTCAACTTTCCACTCTCGCTTTTTGTGCGATGTCCTTGCGGATTATCCGGCAAACGTGAGTCTATTAGGCCAGACGTATTTATGCCTTACTATGTTTACATATTTAATGAAACAACACTTTTGAGCTGCGCTCTTGAAACTTCTTGTTGCCTGCGGCCACAAATATGGCATGCAACAAAAGACGCACATATGTGGCACATTCTCTCTCTCTCTCTCTCTCTATGGCTGCGTTGAAGGTTTCTTAAATCGTTTGCATTCGTTGTTTATGCATTGCAAATTGCTGGCGGGCAGAATGTTGCTGCATTTGTTGCAAGCCTGCGAAGCGCTTAATTTCTTTGCGTTTCGTTGTCACTCGCCAGGGCGACGCGTTGTCAACAGTCTGCCACACGCCGTGCCTCGTTTTCGGGCCGTGTTTCCACTCCATCCACTTTGCAGCGCAACGCGCACTTTTTGCTTGTCACATTTGTGTCACAAACAGGATGCCGCCGGCTGTAGAGAGGCCGTCGAGAGGGAGGGGGCGTGGTCACTGCAAAAATGTAGCACACACAAAATCAACGCGCAGCAAGAAGAAAATGCAATGAAAGTTGTGCTAAGCGAACGTAAAACGGAAACGGAAATCAGCAGCAGCAGAGAGCGCAAAAAAAAAGCAATAAAAAATGTGCCAAGGACACGATGGCAAAAACTATTTGCGCTGGCTGCAAGTGGCGAGCGTTGGCCAAGGCAAAAGGAAAGAGAGGAGGGGGAGAAGGGCGGCTGAGTGAAGCGAAAGCGAGGCGTAAAATTGAAAAGCGCTTCGGCAAACAAGCCGCAGTTAGAGCTGGCCAATGGCAAGATAGAGATGCAGATAGAGATGCAGATAGAGATGGAGATGTAGCTGCAAATGCAGCTGAAGATGGCCCAGAGAGCTGGCTAAACAAGCGGAAGAGCGATGGCCCAAGTAGCTGCGGTTTGACGCAAGAGATTCCCTCGCTGCCCAGCAGAAGGGGCAATTTGTTACGCAGTTTTAACGCTGCAAGCAGCAGAAGAAGCCCCTTCTATTCTTCTCCCCCCTTTTTTACCTTCGCTCATTCGGCCAATTGCTACGCGGCTTTTTGTGTGTTTCAAAGTCAAATTGTTTCGCATAATTTTGACGTGCAGCCAAGTGGCGAACAGTGTCAAGCATAAACTGCCTGCCAACCTCCGTCTCCCTCTTTCCCCTCTCCCCTCCCTCGACTGCATAAACAATTTGAGCGCGATGCTCAACGTTGCGCTATGCGCCGAGTGCACTCGACAAATTTGCTCAGCTTTTTTGGCTTAGACGGCGCTTGATTTGCAAAAGTTGTTGGCCAAAGTTTCAAGTGCTTTAAGAGTTGCCCCAAAAACAAAAACAAGAACAGCAACAGCAACAAGAGGAAGTATTAAAGCCAAAGCCAAGCAAGCATTCAGCGGCGTCATTTCAATATTTGCTTAGTTTTTAATAAAATTTTCAATTAGATTTTATGCGCCGGCTTTCGGGGCGGCTTTAATTTCACTTCCCCTCGCTCCTCGCTCCTCTCGCCCTTATGTTCGCTCAATTATTAATAGAATTTTTTTGCGCTCACGCACTTTAGTATTTTTGAAATTTTAATAACATGATGCCTTTTATTGCGCTTCGCGCATTGTGCGCACTGTGCGGGTGGCAACCCTGGTTGCGAGGTGGTGGGGAAGGGGCAACACGATGATGCTGCGTCAGGCACAGCGACACAGGGACACAGCGGCACAGAGAGATGGGGCAAGGCCTTTTGTTTGCCTCGCGAAATATCAAAATGACAATTTACGTACATTTGCAAACATTTATTTTATGCGCTGGCTTGGCTGGGATGATGATGATGCTGATGATGCTGATGATGATGATGACGATGAGATGAGGCAGCGACATCAGACGATAGACGACACAAGACAAACAGACACAGACAGACAGAAGCCGGAAGAATGAGAACAATGCTGCGCTTTTCTTTTGTGGCATGCGTTTCCATGACACCCGCTCCAAACCCAATCCCAATTCATTTTCATAGTCATCCATTTGTGTTTCAGATACTACATGGAGCGCAAGATCTTCCAGCATCTGCTGGAGCTCAAGTCGCTGCAGATACGCTCCAACAAACTGAACGAATCGGTGCTCGTGAAGCGCGCCGTCGACGACTATCACAAGTCGTGTGTGCTGCTGGGCGGCGAAACTGGCACGAGGCTGCGGCGCTACAACTTCACCGAGTACACGTTCAAGAACTTCGAGCTCTTCCTCTACGAGACGCTCAAGGGACTGCAGAAGCCCGGCACCAACAACTTCCAGAACATCAACGAGGTCTACGAGGAGGTGAGCACCGCAAGCTGAATACACAGCGAGAGAACAAAACGTTGTAACAACTTGAAACATGATACAACCAAGATAAAATTCTGGAATTATTCTAGATAGGAAATTCTTTAATAAAATTCTAAAATGAATGTTTAATTCAGTACACCGAAAATGTCGAAATTGAACCCAAAAAGTTAAAATTTGAAAGAAAGACTAAATCTAAATAGGCCTTTATTGAAAGAGTATAATGGTTAGCTGGCATAAGCAACATTGAAAAAGATATTCTGAGATTGTCAAAATTACTTTTTATTTATTCCATTTTTTTCATATTGAATTTAATTATTATAGAGAACAATGACCAAGTCAGAAGACCAACTGAGTCCTTTAATAAATTTAGATTGTTTCAAAATGTCACCTCAGAAACTAAATCATTTCCATTTTATAGTATTAATACAATATATATATTTATTTGCATTAAGTTATATTTTTTCTATTTAGATGTTAAGAAACCATTTTTATATAAATTCCAAATACTTCGAGCAAATGAAGAATAATTCGCAACAGTTCTAGATATTAAAAAACACCATTCAAAGGAGTAGAAATGACGAGCTAGTGAATTATCGTAATCTCTATCGTAGTCTGATTTTGTAAATTGAAATCGTGTTTTTATGATCTGTAAATTCGTAAATTCAATTCTAGTTGTTAGAACGTAATTTTTCTCGGTGCTGTGTTGGAATTGTTACGTTTCCAGTTCGAGACTAACTCTCCCACTTCCTGTGTCTGTTAATGTATTAGGCGGAACGACGTCTCAGCCCGGACTACAATGCGTACGAGAAGGCGCTGCAGTGCACGACGAAGACGCATCGCTGTCTCCACGCCGCCCACGCCTACACGGGAATTCCATGTGCCGCGTACAGTAAGTCAGCCAATGCTAAGCCCCTAAGCGGCTCTTTGAAAGCGTGAAAAATGGCACCAGCAACAGCGGCAGCAACGCCAGCAACGGCAACAGTAGCTGGCCAACGAGTTGTTGCCATTTATTCTGCTCTCTGTCTTTTTGTGTTGTTGGTTTTTTTGAGTAGGTCAAGCGGAATTCAAAGCAACAAACTGAGCTGAAAGACGGCGCGTGGGCGCCAAATGCGCCGACAGCATTAAAATAAATCCTAATTACGCGCAGTTTATTCATTTGACCGAGCAGCTGGCTGAAAAAATGAAAAAAATATATATACATTTTGTGCGCCTTTTCAACTTTTATTACAGTCGAGAGCGAGAACGAGAGCGAAAGCTGCTGTAAAGGATGCGTCCGGCTTAGGCCAAATTAAAAACGCATTCATTTTGAGATTCCGAGTCCAAGTCAACACTAATCCTATTTTTTTTGCAAGCATATTAAGTTGTTAGCCTCGGAATGTTTCCATTTTTAATTGCAAGTTCAGAGAGTGTTGGCTGACACCTGACACATGTCGCCCTCGTGTCGCTGGCATGCACTTAATTGGGCCGATCGCCAAACATCATTAATCTTGTTCTGTGTATCTGCAGTTCCCATGATGAATCACCACACGATGCCCAAGTTTGGATTTGGTGCGTATAAAAAGGCCGGCAGCGTCAGCAGTTTTTATCTGCCAAAAATACTGACCAGCGGACGGGCCTCGAGCGGACGCGCGGCCGGCAACGTGGGACTCGACATTGGAGTGGGCTTCGGAGGGGCGGCAGCGGGGAGCGGAGGGGGCAAGTGCAGCCACAAAGTTGCGCTGGAGCTGTCACACGGAAAGAGTAAACAACTAATTTCACTGCCAGCGGACAAGTTGGACAGCAATAAACGTTACTATGTGACGTTCACAGTCAAGGATTCGCCGGTCAGCGAGGCGCATAAACAAAGTCAGCAACAGCAACTGCAACTGCAACAACGACAATCGAGTTGTGCTGGCGGCGATGCGAGCGGCAAGTAGCACGTTGCGTATACGTAATGTGGTTGCTCGCGATATTGCCCATACGCAGTGTGTGCCCAGCAGCAACACCATCATCATCATCATCATGAACAGCAGCAGCAGCAGCAGCAGCAGCAGCGTTGCGCCAAATGCATTAAAACAATGCGACATTTTGTGCTTTTGCTGCTGCTTTTTATGCGACCGCCCGCTGTCCAACAGCGCTTTTTGTTGTCGTTGTTGTTGCTGCTTTTTGCTGCTGCTGCTGCTTCCTGTGTTGTTTTTGCTGCACTTTAAGATGGCCAACTGCTGATAATGGATGATGGCGCTGCGCTGCGGCTGTCAGTTGAAGTTGTCACGCCAGCAGCAGCTTGAATTACTTATGTAGAACCTTCCTCCCTCTCCCTCTCTCCCTCTCTCTATCTCTTGTGTTGAATTCTGTTTTGTTTGCTATTCGGCTGTTTGTCTGTTAGCGCTCTTGTTGCGCTTTTATTTCACTTTTTCATTATCATTTCTTTTTTTTCCTTTCTCTCTCTTTTTTTTGCAGTATTTTTTGCTGCTGCTGCTGCTGCTGCCGTTGTCATTGCTATTGCTATTGCTGTGTACGCTACTAATGCCACAGATAAGCGTTGTTATTAACGCTCGGCTTACCAGCAGCCTCAGTCCTCTACCTCCCTCCCTCCCCCTCTTTCCATCCCTCCCTCACTCGCCCTGTTGCCTTTTGTCTTCGCTTAAAAGCAACAACGACGACGACGACGATGAATAAATGTAAAATATGTACCGTGCATTTCTTTTGGCATTTCAACATTTTTACTTTATT
The DNA here is from genome assembly GCA_035047365.1 of Drosophila ustulata. Taxonomy (NCBI): domain Eukaryota; kingdom Metazoa; phylum Arthropoda; class Insecta; order Diptera; family Drosophilidae; genus Drosophila; species Drosophila ustulata. The sequence continues at coordinate 29,533,254 of JAWNPT010000094.1, forward strand.
TGCAATTTTATTTACTTGTCAAGCTCCTCTGCCTGTGCGCTTACCCAAGGCTTTAAGCGACAGTGCCAGAGACAGAGATAGAAATAAAGAAAGAGATAGAGATGGCGAGCAGTCTTCACCTCACTTTGAATGTAGCTGTAGATAGACTTGCACTCGATATATACACGATATAGAAGGTTATCAAGCTATTCCAGTTGTGGTGCAGGTATGCGCTAGTCGGTGCCAGCCTGCGCTGCCAACCACTTCGCATTGAGTGCATTGTAAATGGAGAATAATTGCATTGAGCATGACGAAAAAAGACAAAAAATAAAATAAAATAAAATAAAAAATGAAAAGTGCAGATTTGCGCAAGCAACGCGAATCGCAATTGAAATTCACTTGATTATAATAATAAAATAATAATAATGCATAATAATTGAAGCCGATTTCAAGAGTTTACATTTAGATTTAATGTTGCAAATATGCGAAACTGAAGCGTATAATAAAATAATAATATTGCATAATAATGAAATTGAAAATAATTGAAAATGATTTGAGAAAATGCTGATTTGCAGAGTTTACATTTAGATCTAAGGCAGCTGTTGCGATATAAAACGCTAAAACTATACGAAACTGATAGCCAGAGAAATTTTATTAAAAACATAAAATAAAATAATACACAATAATGATAATATGTAATAGTTGAAGCTGATTTCAAGCGTTTACATTTAGATTTAAGGCAGCTGTTGCGAAATAAAACTAAAACGTTGAAAATATACAAAACTGATACAAAACTATTTGGAATAATATAGGTATAATAAAAGAAAGCTGATTTTCAGAATTTACATTTAAATTTAGGCAGCTAATAAAATGCTTATTTCAACATAATAATAATAGGTTGAAATCAAGCGTGTTTTGATTGTCAGTGTAACTTTATTATAATAAAATAGTAATGAAATATTACAATAGAGATATTTTAGGTAACAAGATTTAAAGCAGCTGTTGCGAAATGAGACGAAAACGTTGCAAATCTGCGAGGCTGAAGCGTGTTTTGATTTGCAGCGAACAATGAGACGACTGGCCGCCAAAAAGAATTGTGCACGTCATGTCCTTGGCATAGATACGCGAACAGTTGTCGCTCGAGCTGATTGCTCCCTTGGCAGGAGGCAGCAACAAACAGCAGAAGGCAAAAAGCAGACACAGCTGCCAGGCTCGACAACGTTTGTGGCTTGTCAAATTTAAGCTGTCGACCCCGGTCAGGATGTCTACGTTGCAACAGCCATTGATGTGATGATGATGATTCTGATTGCGATGGCAATGGCGATTGTTATGACTGTGCAGCCTCGATGCCTCGATGCCTCGATGCCTCGACTGCTGTTGCTGCTTGTGGGCGTGGCGTAACAACTCCATTGGCGAGCTTGTCAACAAGAGAGCCCAATAATTGCTGCACTGCATCAATGCTGTTATGGCCCCCGTTCTGCCAATTGCACAAGGCTCTCGTGTCCTGCCCTGTGCTGTGCTGTGCTGTCCTACGCTAATTGAATTCAAAGCTGACGTTTATGGTCTCTGGTCCTTGTGGTCGTCGGTCGTTTGGGGGGAAGCTCTGTCAGCCATTTAGTTGGCGCATTAATATTTCAGCAGTTGTGTCCTCAACTAAGCACGCCTTTGTGTATTGTGAACGCCAAAAGATTTGGCCAGCCAGCCGTCCTCTAATTTGCTTGTGCGCTTTAAGGTTAAGCATCGCCTGTCACATTAAGGCACGCCAGCAACTGCTCAATGCCCCCCCTCCTCCGATCCCCTCCTCGAATCCCCAGCACTTCAATGGACTCTGCGCAAATCTGTGTGGATTTATGCGGCATTAGTTTTGGCTTTTACCCGTAGTGTTTTTTGCTCACACAACTTGACTGCACATGGGGAAAAAACAGTTAAAAATTAACAACAAAAAATGTACTACGCATAATCCTCTTAAAGATAATACCTGAAATTAAAAATGTTTTTCATTTATATTGCCAAAGAGCCAACAATTTTCTAATAGCTGTTCAAGGTTAGTCATCGATTTGTGGCTTCTTCGTTTTTCAATAAAAGAAAGAATTCAAACTCTACAAAAATAGATGTCAAGTATATAATAAATAAATATATAATGAATAAAGAGAAATAGTAAATAAATTATAAATATAAAAATGAATTTTGTTGTTCACATTTCTGATCACAGTGCTTATAGTTAAAATGTCTATCTGAAACAGAATTAAATCATCGAAAGATAAGATTCGTTACTCGCGAATACACTGATTATAATGTCTGTCGATGGCAATCTCTTGAGAATGGTGAAAAGTTAGTCGCCGAAACTTGCAAGCGATAATTACAAATCTCTCGAACTGCAGTGAAGCAAAAGTAATACACTTGATTTAGGAGGCGAGTTGATGTGAAACTTTGGGCTAATAAATATGCTATGCAATTCAGCAAACTGGTATTAAATGGTATAAACTGCAGTTGCAAAGTTTGCCAAGAGTTTGCCTCGAATTTCATTGACTCCATCGGCGGCATTGACTTCGTTGCAGCCAGCATTGGTTGCAAGTGTTTTACGAGTAATCCGAAATGCAAGCCAAGTTGCAACAAGGAAAGGGAAGAAGGGGAAGGGAAAGGGGTTCTTTGCCGTGTAAATTAATGAAGGCCGACTTAGCTGACCGCCCTTCTGGTGTTTCGATTACACGCTCTGCTTTTTGGGTGGCATTCACGAGTGCAGTTAATGGAGGGCGGCTGCTCTGTAGGATCATTCCTGGGGGATTCTTTTGGGGCTGGCATTAATATCACTTAACCCTTGGGGCTAAAGTTTCGCAGAACTTGGAGCGTTTCATCTGCAGCTTGTGGGTGTAATTGAAATTGATGAAAATACTTGAAGCAGTCTTTCGCTTTTTGTTGTCGTTTTTAATTCAGTTTATTTATTTTAAGTATTCATTAATATTATTAACACACTCAGTAGTTTCGGCTTAATTGTAAAATATATTTACCATTTAATTTAAATTTAAATTTAAATGTAAATTTAAATATAAATTTAAGTTTAAGTTCATTTCGTTTTGTTTTGTTTTGTTTTGCTGTAAATCTAACTTTGCCTTAAAAACAATCAGTTTAGTTTTAGAGAGACAGAATGAGAGTGAGACACCGAAACTCAGCGATGCAGACAGTGTAAAAGAGAGGGAGAATACTTGGAGACAGTTCAATGCTCTCTTTGCCAACTCTTCATTTCATTTCGTTTCGTTTCGGTTCTTGCTCCATTTTTGGTATAGTTTTAATTTATTTTATTACGCATACGCAGTGTATATTTTGCTAGGCTGCCGTGAATTTGATATTCACACATATTCACATTCACATGTGTGCGAATTATATTTTATTTAAGATTTCATGTCGCTCGGTTACTTTAGTTATTTATTTATAACATGTACATACAATGAATTAATTCGTATTATTGTTGTTGCTTCTGTGTTTCTGCTGCCTTAGTTTTGTGTATTTTTCGTATTTTTCGGGGCCTGTAATTTATTTAACATTTATTCATTATGCACTCGAAGTTTGCGCTCACGTTTTTGCCAGCCTGCCTTTTGTTATGGTAATGGAATATTCATGAATTCATATAAATAGTTGCTAACTTGGCCGCCCGCTTCGCCTATGCACAAATCTATTATGAAAATTGCATAAATTCAATTGCAAGAGAGAAGTGGGCGTGGCCGTGCTCGCTACGCCTCCCCGTCCATTGGCCAGTTAACTGAGTATGACTAATCAATATTGATATCAATTTTGCAGTAGTAAATTCTTGAATATTACACATACGACGCATCTAACAGATACAGAACAAATTTACTCGTATTGCATACGTGCTTCTTCCTGCTCCTCTCGTCAGCTTACCCAATTATACAAATACAAATACATATGCGTGTACTTCATATAGTCTAGTTGCTATGCCAATTACTTCCTCCCGCTCTTTGAGTCTAATTTTAGGTCTGCCTAGCGACTAACTTTATTATTAACTAGCTTACCAACTAAAATGGTTCATTAATTAAATTTTATTTCAACATTTAAATGCAGTTTGATTAATGTTTGCCCGGTTATCTTCCATTCCCCTCGCTTTCCCCTCGCTTTCTTTTGCTATGTACACTTGATGTCGAGGCTATTACAATTACCATTCGCTTCGTTTTGATTCTCAACTGTTGGGTGTAAATGTTTATATTTATACGTGTGTGTGTGTGAGTGTGTGTATGATATTTACAAAATTCACTTTTTGATTTCAGTTACATGATTGCTGTGTGAGTGTGTGTGGAGTGTGTTTTAATAGAGCTGGGCAAAGGCAGACTTTTCATTGCAATTGCCATTTCCACTTTGATTTCATAGTTTTTGTAGTATTTCTCGGCGCACGCAGACAAGCATTACATATGTTATACCTTTGACATTAATACATTTAAATTTATGCTAAAAATTTACAGCTATGTACGATAAAATGAATTACGCTTTCTCGCATCGGTCGAACGAAGTCCAGGTCCAGGGATGAAGTGAGATATTATTACATTTTACAATTACTTGAGCGTGGGATCCAGAGTCGTAAATTCCAATTCGCCGCGCGGTAATATCAGATCCGGGTCTGCAATATACACTTTGGTTGGTTGGCATACAAAAAGAGCAACAATAATGGTAGATGTGTGTGTGTGTGAGTGTGAGTGTGTGTTAGTGTTAGTGTCGGAGATGCGGGAAGAAAAATCAAAGTACAAATTGTGTTTACCGATTAGTTTGGCTTATTTCATTGTTTACGTTTTTGTTTTAGTTTTTTTGTTTATTGTTCACAACACTTGCAAAATGACATCATATTAAAACAGTTGCAAATTGTTTTGGCAGCAAATAAAATTGTAGAAAGCAAATGGAAATCGTAACTATTAGCAAATATCAAAAGCGTGACCAACTGTGCGCCGATAAGAGCAAACAAATGGACAAACGATAACACATAAACAACACTAACAACAACAGCAACAACAACAACAACAAATATTAATATTAATATTGCGAGCAACCCTCTGTGTGGGTCGTAAACATAAAATAATTCAACAATTTCTTAATTTTTATCGCGCATTTCAGTCGCATTTATGTCCGAGCATTCATTTGATTGTGTTAGTGAAACTTGAGCGCCATCTAGCGTTCGTTGCTGTTTGTTGTTTACGATTTTGCAGTTTGTTATTTTTCGACGCTCCGTCGTCCCAGTGTTATATTTTATTATTATCGCCTTTTATGTCACATTTGTGTGGCGTCTTTGAGTCATAAAGACGCACAAACTAAAGCAGCCGAGTGTGCGTGTGTTTGTGTGTGTGTGTTTCACGCCATGCCTGGCAGCATTAAAAATGTCAAAAGTCGCAAAAATGTTGCAAAGCCCTCGGGTGCCAAAGGCAACGAAAATAGGGCAAGAGGTGGCATGGCGGAAGTGCCAGGACAAATGAATGAGCGTCGCCTGACATTGAAGTGCCACACACACACACACACACACACACGAAGAGTATAGGCCGCATCAACAATGTTGCCAAAGCAAATTGTGCGGCACTTCATGTGGTGCTGCCACAGACATCAAAGTAGATGGCAGGCCAAAGGTCTAAGCTGATGTTGCCACATGATGTTGCCGCTGCTCTGGCTGCCACCATCATTTTTATGGCATGCTTTAAGACGCCTTTAAGTAAACGCTTCGCAACAACAAATGATGTCTCTCGACGGCCGCTTTTTCACTCGCCGTCGCCTCTGTCTTAACTCTGTCTAATTAGACGAGTGCCGCTGAAGTGCGCAAGAAGCCAGCACCGACAATATGTGTGGCATACATCTTGCGGCACAAGGACGACTACACAAATGTTACCCAGTTGGCGTCCCGACTCTTGACGCCGCCCAGACAAACAAAACACAGCACAACAGAATAAAACAAAACAAAACAAAACAAGACAAGACAAACAACAGCAGCTACAGCGACGGCAGCGGCAGCAACAATAAGACAAAAAGTCGAGCAAAATGAATGGTGCAACATGAAATGAAACAAATGTGCACAAAAAACCAGCATACGCAAAAAACAAACAAATACACACACACACACACATCCCACACATACACTATACATATATTATGAGCAGCGCTGAAAAAGTCAAACGCATTTCGGGCGCGACCTTTGCACGACAGCAACTCATGCTGAGGCCACCTGCCTTTCAATTCGCCATCGTTCTGAGGCTGTATGCAATTAAAATTGTTGGCTAATGACAACAGCAGCAGCAACAGCATCAGCAACTGACAATTTACAAGTTGCCCACGCTCACTTTTATGCTTGTGCTTATACAATATGAGTAGCGCACTTCCTTGCCCGAAATTACAGCGCTACAAGCGAGCTGAGCTGCTGGCTGAATTATGCGCGAAGAGTCCATTAACTATCATATGCAGACAGACAATTGCGAACAGCAATAGAGTAGTAAACAGTGACAGAAGCAGTGCGAGAAGCTCAGTGAGTGACGAAAGCAACAAAAAGAGCTGGGAACACGTGAAGGCGCAAAATTAGAAACATAGAGAAGCGTAAGGAATAGTAGAAATAAATAAAATAAATGTCAGAAGCAAGTAGAGAATCAAAATGTGAGAGAAGTTCAGTGAAATACGAAAAAAGAGCTGGACACAAATTAAGTGTTGCAGTAGAATACAAAAAAAATAAAATTAGGGCAGAAACGAAAAGCGAAAGGCATAGGGAGAAAAATAACACTAATAAAGAAATGAAAAATAAGAAAAAGTAGAAAAGTAAGAAAATTTAAGAAAAAATGGAAAGTAAAAACTGTTGTGAAACTAAAATGGGGAAACAATGCGAGAACCGAAATGGGAGACAAACTGACAAATGTAGTTTGAACTCAGGCAAAAGATAATCAGAAGTGAGAAGAAGAAGTGAAGTGAAAGCGCCGCAAAATGAAAAGTGATGTGCAAATGGAAAGAAGAAACAATTTAAGAAGCGCAAGAAAAGCAGCAAGTCAAATGAGAAGTGAAGTGAAAGTGCAAAGTGCAAAGTTAAATGAGAAATGAACCAAACTTAAGCAAAGCAGAAAGAAAGCGCAGAAAAATGCGAAGCAGGCAGCGTATGGTGAACTGAAAAATAAAGCAAAATAAATATAAAAAGATAAACAAAGCAAAAGAATTTTCAACATTTTTAGCAATTAATTTGCCATCTATGGATATTTCGTTGCAGGGTATTTCTCAGGCGACCAACTGCAACTTACGGTTACAGTTTATTTTTTGTGGAAGCAACAGTTTCAGGATTTTGAAGCAACCAAGGCGCACTTTAGTCTGACTTCAGCAGTTGTTAGTGTCTTGTAAGCAAGTCCAAGTCAACTTGGTTTACGAACCAACAGCGACTGAGAGTGAGTGCGAGTGTGAGTCTGGGTGTGAGTGTGAGTATGAGTGCTCATGACTAACTGCGAGTGTGCTTGTGTGTGTCAGAGGGCAACTTTGGCGAGGCTTTTGCGAGTAAATACAGACATAAGAAGAGCGTTTGACAGTCAAATGCGAGGGAGCTGAAGTCCGGGGGGAGCCTTCGGGGCGCACATAAATTAAAAGTTGTCAGGGAAGAACGTCAGAAGAAGCAGCAGGCAAAACGCACAAATACATGAATAAAGCGAATTAAAACGCTGACAAAATCAAATGTGGCTAATTTGTGACTTTTGAGTTAGGCTGAATTCCCATTAAGCAAACGCCAGATGGAAATGAGATGGAATGGAATCGGAAGAGCGGATGGAGGGAGGAGGGTGGATGAGGTGTGCATATTATATTTGAAATAATATCACGTATACGTCACATGTGCACATTAAATAATATTTGCATTTGCCAGCATGCCATCGCATCGCAGTACGTGTGCGTACAGTGCGTATACGTTATATTTTTGCTTTCCCCCTCTTCTGCTTCTTCTTTTTTTTCAATTTAGTTGCTTCGCAATACATAATTGAAATTTATGCAATTCAAAGTTAAAACAAAGTCTACACAAGCTGGCAAAATAAACAGAACGACGCAGCATATTCTGCAAATTTGTTGCAGTCTCACACACACGCACACACACTAATGTACCTTTTGTATTTGCATATGTGTGTGTGTGTGTTGAGTACTCGCAATATGTAGCTAACTTTGTGCGCTTGTCTCCTCGCCTCTTGCCGCAGCGAATGAGAACTTCATGGTGCAGGTCCAAAGGGTTTTATAAACTCTCTCACACACATACAATTGCAGAGCAGGTCACAGATAAATACCAATACAAACAAAGAGCTATAGAAGGACCTCGTTCAGCGCTGCAGCGAATGCTGCCAGCTTAGAATTTTACATTTGCAATACAATATTTAACATGACACTCCAGCTCAACTCTTCAATTGCAGATGAAAAGGGTAAACTTTATATTTATATTTATTTTTTTTGTTTTAATACCAAAATTATCCACATGAAAAAGATATAGATGGAAATTAATTACACCAAAATCATTATTTTTTAACGAATAATTTAAAATATCTATGATCTTAGAGTCGATTGATTTTTATTGTTTTTTTCTTTAACAAACAAGATTTACTTAGTGTGAATTTATTAATTTTGTACCGTATTCATTAATTTTTAGCAACAAAAAGTAATGGTATGAAATTTATTATGTTACCTATTATTTTTTATATTGATCAAAAATAAGAATTACATATTTATGATTTTCATTTTGTACCAGTCAAACTCTATTATAAACTCGATAGCTATTTGAAGATCACTTTTATTTCTATAGCTGCCTATCAAAAAAATCAACAGCTCTAAATACATTCAACATTCAATTAATTACAGGATATATTATAAGGCTAGAAACAGCAGCACAAAGCTGCTTGTCTTGGGCAGAGTCGACAAAAGGGGACCGAGTGTCCTTTAATTGTTTGAAAGAAGCTTATTATGGCCAGAGGCTGAAGGAGGTAAGAGAGCAGAAATCTGCAACAAATCGTAGAACAAAAGCTGAGAGGATTTAAATTTGCAAATGTCACACACGCACACACAAACACTCACACACACACAATTGCAGCAGAAATCCCATCAACAATTAGCAAAATGCCCCAAATTAAAAGAAATTTGTGGCTTTGTTTGCGAGAATGAACGAGAGCAAATGGCAAACGCAAAGCCAAAAACTCAACAAAAGACAAAAGAGTTGTCGATAGAGAGAGCGACAGAGAGGGAGAGAGGGAGAGTGGGAGAGCAGGACACACAAAGCATGACAATTGCGATAAATTAAAATGTGAAATCAAGTAAATTCTTGTGTTTTATTGCATCAGCTTTCAAGCACGACAACTCTTTCGGCTTAATTGAAAAGCTGGTAAAAGCTGTGCAGGTGCCGTGCTTAAAACGTGTTCTCCTATCCGTAATTGTTGTTGTAGTTAGTTGTTGTAGTTGTTGTTGTTGTTGTTGTGCTTTTGTATTTGTTGCACTTTAGCTGCACAGATTTTGTGTTATATAAAATTGAGTTTGCATACATTTGGGCGGCCAGGCAACATCGGCTGCATCGGCAGCTGTTGCACACAGCTTGGCTGCCACGGGCTGGGGCATGGCCACGACCACGTCCGACATTGTGGCAGCTGCAGCAGCCCGATGGTAACGATGGCTGCTCGGCTGGCTGGCTGTAACAAGCAAAGGTAGCAGCACATCGCCTACGAGAATACGAGAATACGAGAGGGAACGTCGTTAGATGGCAGACTAAAAGCGGGAGGGCGGGGGAAACTTGTTCTAAAGTATTTGGTGCACTAGGCTTGCCACTAAATATTACTCGTACTTGTATTTACAGCCTGTAGTTTGATTAGTCAAGAGCAACCAGCAAGCCAGAGAGAAGCGATAGAGAGACAGAACAAACGGGGTGCTGGAGGGGGCCATGTCAACTAGGGGGGAAGCTAATCTGTGTGCACACATTACTCATGGCACTTCAAGTGCAGTCCTACTAGAAATAAATCGAACGAACTCTTGCGCTCAAAGCTAATTGAAAAACAGATACAGAGTGGAAGAGAGAGACAGAGGTGGGAGGAAAGCTACATTACAAATGAAATGAGCGCCAATTAGTTGTAGTATTTTGCAATAAACGTCGACATTTGATCCCAGTGTCGCTGCCGCGTCGATTTCTACTTGCAGCATGCACTCGGAAAAAATCAAAACATAAGTCTACAAACTGAATATAATTTTATTAATTTTAAGTACTCAAAATATATGTATGTACACATAGGGCAGGCGAATTCGATATTTACAGTCAATTCAATCAACTTAGACTACGAATACAAATTATGAATAAGTGCGTACTCGAACAGAACTCAAGTGGATGCAAGAAAGGAGGCAAATAACTAAATAACATACTTTAAGCTACATTAAATACTAAATAGATTGACAGATAGATAGATAGAATTGCTGACTACAGTTTGTTGAGTATAGATTTTGGAATAGTACCGTTTAGGCTGGGCTGCGCGTACTGTATGAAGCTCTCGGAGATGTAATGATGCGGCCCGGCCACGCCCACAATGGGGGTAGCAACACCGCCGACGCCGCCTCCGCCGCCGCCACACAGATGCGAGGTGGCCTGATGAGGTGTGATGCGTGCCCGTATCTCGGCGGCTCGTCCGCCGCCCTCCTCCAGCTCGTTCAGCTCGTCCTCCTCGATGTACATCGAGGGCACATCGTTGCGCGCCGGCCTGTGGCATAGACAAAAAAAAGAGAGGGAAAGAAAAACAACGAGATGAAAAACAAGTCTTACAAATCTATTAAAAGTTTTCACACACACACACACACAGCAAGTTGCTAATAGTTCCCTGGGCGATGTCCACGTATTTTTTTCGCATTCTTTTTTTGCATAACAACAAATTGAGGCAGCGTCTAAGTGATGCCACAGTTCACCTCGGCTCGCAAGTCAAAGTTTACAACAACAGGCTGTCATTGGGGAGCAACTTATGCAGCAACTTTTTTCAATTTAATCGCAATAAACTATTGCTGGAAAGCGAAAACTCTGCTGCTCAGAGGGATGCTAATTAAAGCGCTGCGCTTATCAGTCGCAACTGGCCACACATGCAAATATTTGCACTAATACTTTGTGCCGCAAAAGGCAAATCATTTAAATTTATGCAACGACGCACCTGAAAATGTAGCAAAGTTGTCATGCGTCGACATAATGTGCTTATGTTTGGCAGTGGTCAAAGCCGGCTCACAAATCTGCAGCAGCATTTAATGACCCGCATTTTTGGGTCGCGCTTTGATGTGACGTCCAATCAAATCAACGACTCTCCGACAACTTTAATTAATATTTGGCACAGTGGAGCAAAGTCGAAGCCGAGGTGCTAAAAAGGGCAGCGCGCGTAGCATCAGCTATCAAATCAGATGGCTTGCGACGATTAAGTGGCAGCATCAATGTAGACAAAAAGGAAGCCGCAGAGAAAGAGAGAGAGAGACACAAAGTGCGTAGTTGCTGCGACAGCCACTGCAAGTTTGTCTTTCATTAGCCCCGAGCTGCCTGCCACCTGGCCGCTCAGCTGACAGTTGACAGAGTTGGCAAAGAGAGGGTCAGCGTGGGAGGGAGGCTAAGCAGCTGCTTAATTATCTACTCGTTGCTGGTGCGACCCTTTCAAAGTAAACGCTGATTTCTTATCTTAAATGAAACTCACTTGGCTCTGCGGCAAGCGGCAAAGCGGCTTCCGTTTCCGCTTCAGAGACAGAGAGAGAGACAGAAGCGATGTGTGTGTGGATAAAAGGGTGTCGTTCATTTTGATTCTTTTGCCAGCTCTTTTGTGGGCCGCAGTCAGGTGCAGGTTTAATTAATTTAATTACAGTCTAAGCATAATTTAGTGGGCAGTTGCCTGAACTTCGCTTAGCCCCTCAACCCTCAACCCTCAACCTATTTGCTGTCGCTTCGGGCTAATCGATTCAGCCATTCCAGGCCAGTTGCCTAATGAACCCAGCTCAGACTCTCGCTATCGCTTTGCGGTCGCCCATTGATTAAAGCGCCGAGACTTTAAAGACTCGCTTCCGATTTGATTATGCATGCGATTCGCCTTTACTTTAATTACATTGCATGATGTAAAGCCGAGCGCAGAAAAGTATGCTACAATTATTTCTACTTTACTTTTTGCCTTTTACTCTCGCTGCTGCTGCACTATGGGCACAGACACCACTTTTCAGCTCAATATTAATAAATGGCATGGTGTTTTCTAAAATACAAAGTATTAAAAAGAAGATACTAATCAAGATTTTTATGAATTATTTAAATTGTAATACTTTCAAACAAGAATTGATGGCTCTACTTTAATATTTGTTTATTGTTAATTGCAACTAAATAAAGAAAGAATAATTATTTCTCCACCTCAAATTATATTTTTTTCATTTGATTCATTTAATTACATTTTTTTGTTTATTTTATGTTCACATCAATTTGATTCTGTTGCTTGCTTAACAGAGTGTCGCTCTGTTAAGGTGCCTGTTATGTAGCATTAAAGACAGATACAACAGCCCTTGTTAACAGCTGCTGGCTTAACAGTGAAAGGCTCTCTGCCTGTTATCTAACATTGCAGACTCTGCCATGCTAACAGCAATATTAATCGGCAACTGGCTTAACAGTGGTTCGCTCTGTTAAAGCGCCTGTTATGTAGCATTCCAGACAGATGTTATCATTAAACGGCTTTTAAAAAATGACTTATGGCCAATAAAATTGGTCGTTGGCTCCACAGTGTGTTGTTGCCTCGGCTACTGCTGCAGCTTCTCTACACGTGCGGCACATAAATAATGCTGTAATTATTTCTGCACACACACACACTCAGGCACAACCACAGCACGGCAAACAATTTCATTATTAGTTTTTATATACGCTCCACTGAAAACAATAACGGCAAGACAACAAATGCAGCTAAAAGCCATCAATTATACGACTAGCAGACACGCTGCAATCTGAATTTGATATATATATAACATATATAATGTCGATAATTGCACACTCAGCTTTCATATAACGAATTTGAAATTAAAGAAAATTATGTTTCATTTATTCTACTTTGAAAGCACACAAATATTTTATGGTCACAATGATCACAAATAAAATAATCAAATGGCTAATGAAATGAAATGCATTGAGTTAGAGCAATTAAACTCAATTTTGTTTATGCATTTATGTATTTTGGATGAGCTGTTGTTATCGACATTATATTTAATTGTTTCTCTAAAACATCAAATGTTACCAGTTCATAGGTAGCTACATTAGTCCAAGAGATATGCCGTTTATCACACCAGAAATCGACAATATGTTAATGCTTGCTAATCTACCCATATTTGAAAATGATTCCTAGGGTATTTAGTGGCACTTACCGCATGCTCTTGCGCACTTCCTGCGGCTCAGGTGGCCGCGGCCGATGCCGACAGACAACGACGATGCCGGCAACGATAATTGACGTCACGATGACGACGCCTATCGCCACAACGGCGGCGAGTATCAGCAGCGTCGATTGCTTCTCCGGTCCGTTGCCGATGCTGGCGCCAGCGCCGACGCCGACCGACGAGCTGCCGCCGCCCCCGATGCCGCTGCCCTTGCCGCCGCCGCCCCCGACGCCGCCGCCCACATGATGCGTGGTTTCCGCGGGCGTCGGATCCTCCGAGAGTATGGATTCATCTGTGAAAAGAAAGTGGGTCGCACGTTAGCCATCAAATAGTAGTTTCGCATAAACAAAGAGGGAGGTGGAGGGAATTGTTTGGTCCACACAATGATTTGTTATTTGCTCGAAATTAGTTTGATACGCGCTCGAGCTTCGAGCTTTGCTTCTGCTTTCTCTCTTTCTTTTCGCCATTTTGTTTATTTGTTTTGTTCCATACGCTGCTCGCCTTTTTGCTTAACTGATTGCTTAGCCGTGTTTGTGTTTGTGTTTGTGTTTCTCTTCTTTTCTATCGTCGTGGCAAATTGTGTTGAAAATTGAAATTAGCCAAATTGGGCAATCGACGTGAGGGTCGAGCGTTGACCTTGACTCAACGCAACTCAAAGTTGAAGGCGGCTTTAATTGCTGCTGCTGCTGCCGTTGCCAATGGCCAATCAAGCGTCTTATTGCCCCGCAAGCTCTTGCCAATTATTAAGAACATGTGAGAGGCATTGTTTATATTTATTAGATTTAACAGCTCACAGCAAGCAGCAAGCACCAAACAAAAGATGAGCAAGCGGAAATTGCACAAGAGCCAGAACTGTTTGTTGTGTTGTGTGTCTGTGTGCGATGATGATCCCCGTGGCAAGATTTATGCGATACATTCGTTTATGTCAGCAGACGACCAGCAGCTGCCACACCTGCCCCACTGCAGCATTTCCGCTCCATTTGCGGGTTGAAACAGTGCCAAGCGGCAAGTGGCAAGTGGCAAGAGGCAAGTGGCAAGCGGCAGAGCGAGCATTTAAGTGGAAATTGCCTACACCTGCGGCTCAATTTAATTTTTTCGTTCTTGTTGCGGCCTTTTCGCCTCAATTTTCTTAACCAGTTGGCAGTTGCTTAGCAAATGAGCAGTTGGCTTTTCACTTTCCACTTCCGCCTGCTTTTGTTTGCGACTGTGGCAAAAATCTAATAAATTCGCTTGCTATTTTTTCTGCTCGTTCTCTCTGCATAAACTGATTTAAAATCAGCAGCAAAAATCAGCGTCAAGCGTCGACGGATTTGCTATTATTCACACGTAAATATTGTTACTTCACCTTGGCTGCTGTCTTGAGAATTTATTGCCACACAACACACAGAGCGTGCCCCGAGAAAGCGGGGGCAAAGAAATCCCAGGCAATGTGTAAATAATAGAAATTGCGTAGGCGCCTCGGCGCTGCCTCTGTTAAAATTTCGCATAAATTATTTGTGCTGCCTTCGGGGGTTGCTTTCGCTCCTTGGTAATTACAGTTATTGTGGCGACTGCATAACGCTGACGGACGTGGACACTGCGAGTAACTCATTCATTGACCTGGCTTTTAATTGAACACAATTAGGCGCATTAAATTGGCTAAAACGTAGTGCGCACTATGTGTGATTTATGTGCGAAGCTGGCAAATGGAAAATGAAAATGAAAACGAGAACGAGAACGAGAACGGTAATGGAAATGCAGATAAAAATAAAAATCAGCATGAAAATAATGACAACGTCGAGCTGTTGTTGTTGTCGGTACTGAATGCCGAATGCTGAATGCGAGGCGAACAATAAAAGCAAAGTGTCTACGGCGTGCCGTTAAGCAAAACGAAAATTGAAGCAATTTCGCCTTTGCCTTTGCTCGATGGGTATGAAATAAAGAAAGGCATTGCCAATGACACACACACACACACACACACACAGCTGTCGTTATGTCGTTAAGCATGGGCAAAATGAAGAGGCTGAAGCGGCACGCCCTGGCGTATACGTAATATGCGCTCGCTCTCTCTTTCTGCTGAAATGCTTTACGCATCGCTGCATAACTCAGTCAGTGGATTAGAAAAGGGCGGCCTCAACGCCCACACACACACACACACTCACACACATCAGGACATCAGGTTGCCTTTTTGCACACATACAGAGAGAAAACAGAGTTTTCGCGGCGGCTGATTGAAGACGATTTCCTTGAACTTGCGTTGATTTGAAAATGCACTGAAGCGTTGAATTAGACACAGCGAACACAACTACAAAACAAGCGTCTCTTCCACTACCCAACTCAGGCAAGTTTATTGGCAATGGCCTGGGCAGCAAAGTGACCCGCCAACAGGCAAATTCAGGCATCGGCAGCATTTTTTGGCACACTTTAGTGCCAGAGTTTTGTGTTTTTTGCTGGTTATTCGTTTAGGCGGCTAGTCGGTCGGTACTCACCATATGGTCCCAGTTGTGCAGCCACGCGCACACGTTCAATCACCACCGGCGGCTCGCTGCGTCCCTTGGCGTTAACGGCATAAACTAAAAATTGATATTCACGTCCCGGCTCTAAATTATTCAAACGAAACTGCGGACTGTTCTCCTGCATGCGAAAGATGGGCGCCGATGTAGCCTGAAAAAAACACACAAGAGATAAAGTTGAAAACAAAAACAGGCGCAACTCGAGATAACCAGTTGACAGTCGTGTATATCATATATGTACGTATTTATAATAATATGCTGGACATATGGCTGGGCGACTGCAGGCGCTGTAAAGTATGCCATGTTTGCCATGTTTGTTGCCAACTTTTGCCGTTGCCCCAAACTTTGCAACACAGCCCATAAATAATTATTCATGCCTAAAAATGTGTGTGTACTGCAGTGGGACACATTGTGCTGTCTGGAAATTTTCAACTGAATATCCGTTTGCCGTAATGGGACACAATCGAGTGAGCTTCGTTGGTTACGCACAAATTCCCACTCAAGTAAGCGTAAGTAATTTATGTTGTCCTTGCGGCGCAGTTGCCTCCGCCTCCCTCTCATCCTTCGCCCCTCTCGAGCTGCTGTCAATGTGGCTCCTTGGCTCGTGCTCTGCCATTTTTATCTAGCGTAAAACTTTAAAGCTGCAAACGTCCAACATTGGTCAACGTTCATGTCCTGCTCGTCTCTCGTCTCTCGTCTCTCGGTATCTGCATCTCTGTCGCTGCTTTGCGCTTGGCTACTTTGCTAATAAACTCGAGTCGCCTCGCCTAACGCTGCATGAACAAGCTGAAGCCCCCTTCCCCCCACCTACGCTCCAGGCACTTTATCCCCCTGCCCTACTTTGTGAAAGCAACCAAACGAAATGAAATGAAATTTTCATATGATATTCTCTTTTACGAGTGACAGAGATAATTTAATAACTCAGCATGTGTTTGGCTTATGGATGAGTTTCAGACCTCAATCCTCATCCCTCATTCCGCACCCCTCTTGACCAGCTCTCTTCATTCTCCATTCAGTTGGTTAAACTGCGCCAACTTATAGCATTAATTACGTTGTCCTTTTTACGCTTGAGCTGCGCCGAGCTGAGCTCCCCAAATCATATTTATTAATAATTCAAGCGGAAAAGTCAGAAAGGACAAACGCTCACTAATTGCCCAGCCACATGGATATCTGTTGAATGTCGAATTCAATTCTCTCCTGACTTACCTGATCATTCAGCGTGGATATCTCGTTGTCGCCGTTGCCCAGCGTCTCTCCGAACTGTCCGCCCCGGTTGCCAACCGCCGTCTCGCTGGCATAAAGCAGATCGCCGCCCACAACCTCCAGCATGAAGTACTGAGAGAGGCCGCCGTCGCTGCCGGCCACACACACAACCTCCAGGACGGTATCGTTGCGCAGCTCGCAGGCCTTGGGCGCCTCGGGGGCATCTGTGGATGGGGCAGAGTTGCATAGACAGTCAGTCATAATTGCGGCTGCATTTGCATTTTGGGCAAATAAAGGTGTGGCCATAGTTTGCATTAATGCAGCCTAATGATGGAGGCACCACCAAGTTGCATGCCACACACTGGCACACACACACACACTCAGCGAGCAGCCAATTATGTAAGTAGCTCCTTTAGGTGTGCATAATAGATGGAGACTTAGACCGACATCGACACCAGCAAGCAACGTCGGCGTCTTGTTTAAATTGCACACAATGAGGCAGACAAGTTGAGCAGAATTACACAGAGAGAAAACTTAAGCACTAAACATATGGAAAAACTACTTGAAATTGAGAATAAATCGATCTTCAAATTAAATTCTTGAAACAAGATTTTCTGCTTAAAAACAGTCTGGAACAAGATTGCAATTTTATTTATGTTTAAGATTGTAAATATTGACTGTTCGTAGTTAATTTTAATTGCAATGAAATAATAAAATGAAAATCTTATTTCAAGAATGGTTTAATATCGACATAAGCTCAAATACAAGCATTTTATTCTTGTTTTCCTTCTTATGATGAGCTATTGAAATATTTGTAAAAAACCCTTGAAAACTATCAAGAATGATGATGCAGTCAAAATCTTAAAACAATAATTTTCAATTTAGGCAGAACGATTTTTCTTCTTCTGTAAATAGTTATATAAAATGAAAATATTGATATAAATAATCAATCAAAATTCAAGGCCTTTTACTGGATACGAAATTGTCTTTTGACATTTTTACATTCTTGACTTTAGAAATTATTCATGAGTTGTGAACGTATCTAGAGCTTCTAAGAACTGAAAATAATTTTATTCCATGTTTGGGCAATCTAGAACATTCGCCTTTATCTCTTCTAAGAAGTGTAATAATTTGTTGATTTTAGCACTTGTTTTTCTCTCTGTGTAGGAGAGCAGACAATGTGGGCAGGGAGGTCGACTTACTTGCTGGCAGTATGTGGACGAGACATGGCGCCGTCTGTCTGCCGACCACATTGCTGGCCCAGCATGCTAGCGTTATTAACTCGGAGTCGGTTTGCGGCAGATACGTCATAGTGCTGGTCAGGCCGTTCGATTGTATCCTCGAGTTGAGCACCTGCAAGCAAAGCCAAAAGGATTACTCAAAATGTAGAGATAACGTGTATAAAGTGCAGATAGATTTATTTCCCAGGCAAATACGAGTCTCTTGAAATAACTTTTGTGGCAAATGAATTACTTTATTTATTGTGCACAGCTGTGGCAAGCTCACATGCCAAGCAAGCTTTGCACTTTTGCAGCACTCGTTCTACTTTCTTGCTGCTCCTTTGCATTTCAAATGAAAAGTTGCCACAAACTCCTTTTTGGGGTCCTCTTTGTCTCGTCTGCCAACCAAAGCACAATTTATACATTTTGATTAAATTTTAATTCAGTCACGTACAAAGTTGCCTCAGTTTCTCTTTTCTGAGCATTCTGATTCTCTCGGTATTTAACACAAGTTTCTGCTAATAGCTGTGCACCCTTTCCTGCCAACTTCCAGCTGAATCAATAATTTGAAGCATGCCCCATTTTACCCGCTAGTAATTACAGTTCAAGTTGGCTTTTTGGCAACTGCCACTTGCAACTTACCGGCGACACGTTGCGTGTATTGTTGTAGGTCCAACTGAATCTCACGGACTCGGGCGGATCGGCGTCCACCTCGCATTTGACCTGTATCGAGTGCATGTTGATGGCTCCAATCGAGGTCTGCTCGGTGCCCGGCTTACAGCGTGGCGAGACTGCAAAAGAAAGTCAACAACGAACCGAATATAAACACAAATCGCAAAGGCTCAAAGTGTGTGCGAGGGAGAAACGAAAGTCGTTAAGCCGCATAAAAAAGTTTCTCATTTTTTCTCAAAATTCTTTTTAAATTCGCTTTCAGCTTTCAAATATGAACAGAGGAGCGGGGAACGTCTCTGGAGCTTATCCGGAGCATCAACAAAAAGAGGCTAAATCCAAGGAGGAAGTCGAGCCTGATACATAGCCTTGGGCGTAGTAATTAACATGTTTCCGTTGCACGAACGTGAGGACTCTGCCCCAGCAGCACATGCATAAAAGAGCGCCCCAGCGAGGCAGGTATTGAAGAAGCTGTTCTCGAGTTTACTTTCACTTCGAGCAGCAGCAGATACGGGGACGAGTTGCTGCGATACAAGCACACACGGAAGTTCTGCTCTAGCCCAGGGCCAAGTCTGTCTCTGGGAATACACAGATACACACATACTCACACACGTGCCTGTTGAAAAGAGCGTTTTAAATGTAAGTCACGCCGAGACTGATAAGTATTTGAAGCTTTATTACGTCTGCATTTCAGCACAATATGTTCTGCTCTCTCACTCTTCTACTTCTACTTGTTGCACGTGCAACTTTCATAATTTTGCAGCACAAACTACTTAAACTGTCGTGCTGCATTTCCGCTTCCTTTGTGGCGCGTCTCCTTGGGCACAAGGTGAAACGAATTGATTTCAATTTGCTGCGGGATAAGCTACACTTATATGGCTCGCCTGATTTATTTAGTTCGATCACCCGCTTTATGCAATGCACATTAATCACAAGATGAAAAATTTGCCAAGCGTTGCGCCCAAAGGCTCAAAGGCAACTCAACTCGACTCAACTCGACTCGCGACTCGACGTGAGGTTTATGAAAAAGTTGGCAGAGCAAAAATTGCCAGTTAAATTTATAGGCAAAAGTTTTGTGTGTAAATCAATGGCGGTTATTTAGCCCGGGTGGCAACAACAATTTTACAATTGTAAACAAGCACGCACACACACACACACACACACACATACACTCTGTTATGGGCTTGGCCATGCATCATTTCTAAGCAATTTCCTCATCCGCTGCAAAAGTTGGCAACTTTAATATTTTTTGTCGTTGCAGCAGTTGATTTTATTTTGCAACTTCCGTTTCCGTTCCGCCATGTTATTTCATCATATTGTATTCGCAACTATATATTGTGGCAGCTGGCAAAAGCTGCTTACTTACACTGCACTTTCAGCGTGAGACTCGAGCTCCTCGTCTCCCCCTCCGTGTTCGTCGCCCCGCAAGCGTACGCTCCCGCGCTCTCCCGCTCCAGCTGCGTCAAGTGCATGATTTCCGTGCTCTCGCCCGACATTCGCATGCCCTGCAACAGAAACACAAACAGAAACACAAACAAGCAACCATATCAGCATAAACTATAATATTCAAGAGGGAGACAGAGACAGAGAGAGAAATATGTATATCGCATAGAGAAGATGCGAGTCTGCGTTGCGTCCATCTGCAAATTGTAAATTGTTTTTCTGTCAAAGGCTTTTGATTAAAGTTTATGCCATCGATGGAATGAATGCGAAAATTATTGCAGTTCAAGCAGCTCTCATGTGGCAACCGCTCCAATTGCATCGCTCACATCTTATAAATGCTGCACAAAATGCAGTCAACTTATCGACAATTTAAATTGTAAGCGAACATAGATTTAACTACATCTTAGCCAGGAAATATATGAAGGAAATTCTACATTTTAAAAGGCAAGGGTGGGATGAAAAATACTTGATAGAAATGGTAAAACAAAATCAAAGCCGCAAGTTAATCTATATTTATTAATTGCATACAATTAGTTTTGCTAAATTAAAATAAGGAAATTAAATAATTCAAATTCGTTAGGTTTAATATAGATTGTAGTTAGATTTTGTGCCCTACTTCAGTTTTGTCTAATACATATTTTGAATTCATTGAAATACTTTTAAATAACCCACTGCGAAAATTAAAAAAAGTTCGTTTTGCTCTCAGCTTTTTGTTTCTATAAATTTTGTCGTGAATTTAATTAACATTATTTGTAGGCAGCAAAAAAATTTGAAATGTGTTTTTTCTATCGTTTTGCTTTTGTGTCATTTACATACAAAATCAGAGCGAGTATAATATGATGATACTTGGCAAATAATATGCTGCAAAATACAGTGAAGTGTTTCAAATATTCAATTGCAAATCGCATTATGGTCTGCACTGCATTTGAGTGCAGCTTTTACCTCGATTCAATTGTTCAATTGTTCAACTGTATTTTGCAAGCTGTGCTAGATTTTAATGAAAACAAAACTGTCGTTTCCTCGTCCCTTTCGTCCACCCACTCAATTAACTGAATTCCAATGTGGCTTTGTTCGCATAAAATAAAATTTCAAATTAATTTTCCATAATTTTTCGTTCGACGATGAAAATGAAGTGTCATTTGTGCAGCTGTCAAAACTTGAATTGAATATCGTAAATTCACACGCATTCAAGTATTTAAAATATTTGCAAGTTGCATTTCAATTGTCTCATAAATACTCTACAAAAACACAATTCAGAAGTAATATCGAAGAGTTAAAAGCAGATAAAATACTGTAGGGTATTCACTAGTCAAGAACTGTGTTTCTGCTGGCGAAAAAATATTGAATATAATTTTTATAATATGTTAATTTGCAAAATGAATTAAAATGAAATGTTGTTAACCATCAGCAGCATAGAGAAAGCTAATTGCAGATGCATTACATAATGTATTTTTAATGCATTTACTGCCGTCTACTTAACAGAAACATGCAGCGGAGAACTGACAACTGACAACCGCCAACAGGCCGCAGCTATTAAATAAATATAGCAAATATTGTTTATAATCACGTTAAAAGCAGCTCATTAAAGGCAGTCTAGTTGACTTTGAGTATATTTATATACGAGAAGTGTCCTTCTAATTATAGAAGCATAAATGTCAAGGAAACTAGTCAACTAGTTTACACAATAAGATTAGATTGATTCTCTTCAAAAATATCTTATCTAATTTTTAAAATACTATAATAATTTCAGTAGATTAACAGTAGAATTGCGTAAAAGTAAAATGTACATTTTAAGGGATCAACATTGCGTTTAATACACAAGCTCTAGCTTACACTATACTACTATTACTATCTAAAACATCACTATTTCTATAAAAATAAATCTAATAAAAAATCTAATAATTTTCAATTTTGTAGAAATAAAAAATACTTTAATGAGTTATAATAAACATAAATCAAATATTATAAATTTAATGCATAATGCATGGTCAACATTGGGTCGCATTAAGAATTTATTATGAAAGCCTTAACTGAAACTATAAATCTAGATTATTTCTCTTGTAAAATAGATTTTATTAAAACCAATTACAATTCCCTTTTGAAGTTGCTAGATTTAAAAAATAGTCTAATGGTTGCTGTAGCTCAACAATAGAATTGTGCGATGACAATGTCAAAATCATATTCCATATTTCACATTTTTTGTTTGCCGCTTCGAGTTCTCGAGAACTGAAAAGTTTTATCGGGTTAAAAAACGAATCTCAGCTGCTGCCGGAAATGCAAAGTAAACTGGCAACAGTCGAAGTTTCTCTGCAGCCCTTTGTGCGCATTTGGCGCATCGTTTTTCATAATTTTTGTGTGTTTTATTTGCGAATGGACGAAAGGTCGAAATGTCGCAATGCCTTAAATATTGCAAAGTTTTTTTTATATTTTTTTTTCGATTTTCAGTCACAATGGCTTCAAGTAATTTGTTAAATGTGAAGCGAGAGCGAGATGGAGCCGAATAAAGCCGAAAGAAATATGAGTTTGTGGTGTGCCATGAAAAATGATGATGTGTTCATGTGAACAAAACTGTCAAAGGATGTCAAAACCTTGACTGTTTAGTTATAACAACGGCACGGCACAATACATCTTGGGGCCGAACAATGATGGTCAAGCTTTGTGGCTTTAATGCGATTATTATGAATGAAAGACGAATCCCACATCACCAGAAACCTCAACGCAAACTCAAACTCAAACTCAAACTCTCGGTTCTGGTGACTGAAATCTGGCTTACATGTCGTATGATTAATGCTTAAATAATTTGTAATGCGAGCTGGGCTTCAATTAAAGGCATCATGAAGCAATTATGTGCATTCTATCTCACATATCAAGTATCAAGCTGAAATAGTGCACAAACTTTCGACGGAATTATGTGAGAGGTGGGCGTGGCTGGGCTGCCCACTTTTGGTAACCCAATAGGCCACATATTTTGCGCCTAGCCGAGAGTGTTGAGGGTTGCCCGCAGCGTTCGAAATTCTGGCGTTGCAAAACAATTTCGGTAAATTAAATTAAACCGCAAAGTGTCTGCTTAAGTTGCCGCAAGAATGTCGACAGCTTTCACGAACCACGCCACCGCCTTAAACCAAAACAATTGATAATAAAAATTGCCAAAGTGTCTGGCTACTTGAGAGGCGCGTCGTCGACTTTACTTACGTTCTTGAACCAGGAGTAGCTGGTGACCGGAGGCCTCGCATCAGCACGGCACTTGAACGTGACATTCTGGCCCTCGGCACGTGTAACCATACGGCTGGGATCCTCGTTGGCCAAATGCACCGACACCGTGGGCGGATCTGTAACAGAAGAGTCGAATAGAAATAAAGTATATGGAAGTGGAGGCGCGTCAAATCTAATGAGCGCTGCAAATAGCCGGATAAAAGTCCAAATAATAAACGCAAATGGCTCATAAGGTGAGCCCAACAGCCCCAACAGCCGGTCAGCCTCTCTTTGGCCATTGCGTAATGTAGTTAACTCAAGCTGCCGCTGTTGGTCAGTCTGAGAGGCTGCCTTGGGGGCAGCCTTTCTTTTCTTTTCCTTTCGCTGCTTGTCGCTTGGCTGCACATCCTTTACGGGACACACGGCCTGCTTTTGGCCATAAGCCAAATGGGTCTATTAGTTACGGTTGTAAAAATCTAATACGCGGCCGAGATACAGCAAGAGAGAGAGGCAGGGGCGACTGGCGCCATATCCGGCCGCCATCTTGTGTGGGGACAAAACTATGGCGGCGAGAGTCGTCAGCAAAAATTGCTGACGTTTATGGTGAATTATTAAAAATGCCGCACAAAATTAAACTGAAATGAAGTTCGGCCAGAGGTTGAGAGGCCAGCTCCTTGAGCTGCTTCTGAGTGCAGGTAATTTAATTTCGCTGTTGCCCTTTGCTGCCTGTTGCCATGCCAGGCAGGAGTAATGTAGATCGGAAGCCGGAAGCGGATGTTGCCAATATTATGGGCGGGCTAGGCGAAAAATGAGCGCAGGAAACATAACAGTGCAAATTTAATCAAGCCAAGTCGAAGCAGGCCAACAGCAGCAACAAGCAACAAGCCAGACCACAACGAACAATCATCATGATGATGTTGCCTGCCGACTGTGCTGTGGCCATGGATGCTGATGACAACATGACTGCATTTCATAAGCCGCTTAGAGCGGACCAACAGGTGAATCTGTTGGCCTTGGGGCCAAGCTAGGCCTACGGGGTTCACACAAGGTTCTCTGTTCTCTGTTCTGCTCTGTATGTGAGCTCAGTCGCCCTAATCAAATTATGTTGCTCTGCCCCTAATACGCTTCTAATTGGACTTGCCTCGGCGGAAAGTGCTTTCAGCAACACGCACACACACACATCGAGACAAAGCTAAAGCCAGCAGCATGCTGACACATAAGCCTCTCACTCTCACTCTCTCACACTCGGTCTGTCTATATCTTTTCTGTGTGCGTTTCGCATTGTTGACATAATTGAAAGTATGGCCAGAGTTCAGTGAGCAACAGTTCGTTCTGTTTGTACTTACATGCCACACGTATGATACGCTTGTCCTCGATGGCGCCACCGGAGAACCAAGGATTCGTGGCGCGACACGTCAGCTCCGCATTGTCGTTCTCGGAAGTCACCTTCAGCGTGAGAACGCTCGTCGTGATGTTCGCATCCTGCAAAATGCCAATTGCAAAAAGTAATATTAGAATTGCATAAATTAATAATTGGTAGACAATTTATATTGTTCATTTTGAATAAGAGTTAGTATCTGTACACACAAAAAGAAGTACGATTACAACTCAATCTTGGCTATATCTGTTATTGGAAATTTTCTCAGAACTATCTGGTCAAAATTAGTCAACTTATTTTCTATGTATATTCTTTTGTTTTCTATAAGCTTCGTGCAACCCTTCTCATAAATTAATTAATTTTACAATATACTTTTGTTTTAAATTAGCCATCTATGACAGTATATTAAACAAAATATAAACAACATTTAAGAATAAAAGGCCTCACAGTCAGATCCTGTGGGTGGCAAATTATTCAAAGCAAAAGTAGGCAGCGAAACAGTGACTACTCGAGTATTTGGACAAACAGCAAATAGTTCAGCTCAAAAGTAGGCAGCACATTGTGTGAAACTCGTGCATTGGGAAAACAGCACAAAAGTAGGCAACACTTTGTGGACAGCTCGTGTATTGGGTAACTTGAGAGCTGACTGGAGACTGGCGACTGGAGACACAGAACAAAAGCCATGTGTACTCGCATAATGATGTGTCTATATCTCTGTGCTTGCGTAAGTCTTTCTCTCTCTCTCTGTGTGTGTGTGCGTTATGCACGAGTTGCCCGTCCGGAGCGTGTTGAGGACTCACGTGTCCCAAACAGAGGCAGAAGCAGAAGCAGCATTGAGTTCGAGTTGCAATCTCCAGCCATTTACATGGCATAATTAGAAAGCTAAAAAGGCAACTCGGCAAAGTCGAGTATAACTAATGGAAACCAAAAACCGACAAACCCAGAGCTGTCTTTGCGGTCTTGAGTGTCTTTGGCTAATGTCGGCCGACTGGCAAATGAAGTCGGCCTGATAAATTTGGGGCGGCTCAAAAAAGAAAGAAGCACGAAAATTGGGCGTTCACATAAATTCAAATAAAAATTCGCACATTAGTCGAGTCGATGTCCCGGCGTCCACTGCAAATTTGTATAGCTCCTCGACTCGAAACTTTTCGGCACTGCACTTCATCAAAGTATTCTACAGAAGGGGCAGGAATAAAGAGGAAGGGGCAGGGGGGAAAGTGGGGAGCCAGCCAGGCGGACGGCCACTTGAAGTCAACTTGTCTGCAAGCTTTTGGCTGGCTGTAAAACTTTGCCCGGAGCTCACGTCGCCTTTTAGGGTCAGCCAGTGGTCGGACTATGTTGCTGTTTGCTTTCGCTCGGCTTGTTGTTGTAGCTGCACTTCAGAGGTTATTAAAGCGTCGCAAAGTTGTCTTCCTCCCTCTCTCTCTGCTGCAGCTATCAAATGTCAAACGTAAAAAGCTAAATTTGCCAGGCAGAAAAAGTTGCCGTTGACGTTGCCGCTTTGCCGCTGCCTTTGGGCCGAGAGTTGTCGTTTTGCTTTTCGCTTTTATTGTTCCCCAAATTCGTTTGACAATTTGCAGCAATTTGATATGGCAGCTGGTCAGAGTTTCTCTCTTTTTTATATTTTCGGGTCTGAAATGGGGACACTCACCTCCTTGTCGCTGTGCAACGTGACCTCAGCGTTGCGTATGGGCTCGCCGTCCAGCAGCCATGCTATTTTGGCCGCAGGATACGAGCCCCAGGACTCGCAGCGTATGGCCATCGGATGTCCAGCCGTGAGCAGGTCGTTGGGCGTCAATATCTTCACTCGAATGGGCTTCACTGTAAGCAGAACGCGTGAGAACTCAATGCCACAGATTGGGGCACATTCGACACTTACGATGCACCTGCACTGTCACATCCTTGACGACAGGCTCCAGCAGTCGCGTGCCCTGCGCCCGACACTCGATGCGCGCCCCGTAATAGTCTCGGGTTGTGGTGCCGATGAGCAGCTGATTGACCATCACCGTGGCGCCCTCCTCCACGGACGTGTGGCTGGTGCCGATGAGCTCGTTGCCATCCCGCCACCAGGTCACCTTCGGCGGCGGTCGACCTGTGAACAACGACAACAAATAATAAAGATAGAGTCGAGTGTGGGAGACAGCGAGGTACTCGCTAACTAATATATTAAATATAATATACATATATATAATAATATAAAATGTATAAATTAATACAAATTTAATGTATCCAAGGCAGCTGAACAACAAGTAATATTCATTTGATCAAATTTAATATTGCAAAACTTAAATGTTTGCCATCAAATTTGTCGAAATATATATCATTGTAGCAGGGACCGTAGTTATTATATGCAACAAGTATATTAAAATAATTGTAAGAAATTAATAATTATTTGTAAGTTTAACGCAAGTGAGTTATTTTAGAGCGAAAATATAAAACTTAAAAATAATCACTGTTCTTTAGATTTATTTATTTTATTTAGTGGAATTACTGAAAATATGAAATTTAAATTAACTGTCTACTAGGATTATTTATGAGTATTTTAATTACGTTTGGCTTTCGTAACTTAATTCTAAGTAACTGACTTTCTTAGTTAATGAAATATAAAAATATATGTAATTATTATTTGATATTTAATGCGAAGTTAAATTGACTTTGAAATAGTAGCCAAGAATTAATCTTCTTCGATTCGTGGCACTAAAAAGAACGTGACCAAAATTTTAAATAAGCTTATTCTTTGTACATTACTAAAGAGCAATTCAGTAATTCTCGCCCTCAAAGTAACAGTTTACAAGATATTACTAGCAGACAGACAGATAAGCAAGCTTTTATCACCTAAGTAGTTGCTACTGATCAGGTTTATTTATTTTAGTTTGTCACCAAGCTGTACTCTTCTTTACGATGGCTAACAAGCCATGTGTGCAAAGGTCAGCTGGGCACTGAATTGACACAATAGCTGGTTAAATAGAGACTGTCAGTCCCGTGTGTTTGCACAGCTGTCCAGCTGTCCAGGTGTCCAGCTGTCCAACTGTGCAGCACACAGGTGTTGCACTTACCGCCCCGCACTTGGCAGCAGAGGAAGAGCTCGTAACCCTCGCGGAAGGGACCCGCCATCTGTGAGATTTCCTTGCCCTGGGCATCGAAGATACGCGGCTCCTCAGGCGGCACTGCAAATAGAGCAAGAAACAAAGTGAAGTTGCCACAGAGACAGAGAGAGAGAGCGAGAGAGAGAAGTTTGTGCAACTCACCGACTAAAGTCAGATTGTGGCGAAAGTTGCGAGTGGGCGAGTTGAAGAAATCGATGCGACAGCGATAGACGCCGCCATCCTCGGGCTTGACGTCCTTAATCTGTAGGCGCGAATCCTTGGGATTGTCGCCGATGCTAAAGAACAGGCGTTGACCCAGATCGCTAGCTATGGC
This sequence comes from Drosophila ustulata, assembly GCA_035047365.1. Classification (NCBI taxonomy): domain Eukaryota; kingdom Metazoa; phylum Arthropoda; class Insecta; order Diptera; family Drosophilidae; genus Drosophila; species Drosophila ustulata. The sequence goes on from JAWNPT010000094.1 coordinate 29,561,624, forward strand.
CGCATGTGGCGCCAACTTGACGTTGCCGCCCCGCGAGTCCAGACTGCAAGAAGGCGAAATGGTTAAGTGTGAATTTAGTGTGTGGGCGTGGCAGTTGGGTGGGGGGAGGGGGTCGCTTATTATACATCATAAATAAACATATGCAGGCATCTCTTGGCCATTAGTTTGCGCCCTGGCGCCCAGGTTGTCCTGCCGCCGCCCATAATTTACCTCTATAAAAAATTACGCTCAATTTGCGCGAGTGTGTGTGCGAGTGTGTGTGTGTATCTGTGTCTGAGCTGCGTTTTCAGTTCGTGCCACGTCGCGACTTTGGCAGCTTTGGCGCAAATTGCAGCAATTTGTTGCTGTTTTAGCAAATTACTCTGTTTATTTCGAGTACGAGCTCCGACTACAGCTGAATTGCTGCAGTTGTTTATGATTATCGAGTGGCGGCCAGCGGTTGAGTTCACCTGCAGCCAAAGCCAGTCTCAGTTTGGCCCTCTTCGTGGATAGTAGTTTGTTGTGTTCCACTTGAAATGCGTGCGCCACATTGAAAATTTATCAACTGAAATTTATAAAGCGAGCGCTCCCTTTCGGTCTCGCTGTGTGAAAATTTGCTACACTTTAGCGATGGCAACTGTAATCGGATGTGCTTTACATTTATTATAACAAAGTGGATTATGACGGCGTGGACGGGCGCATCCTTGCCTCACACACACACACACACACTCTTACGTATACATGTCTTCCGGGTCCTGCGCTAAAATGCTGTCGCCGGAATTCAGGCAAACGCACAACACAACACAACAAAAAAATGTGAAAAAGAAGAAACGATGTGAAAAATGCGCCAAATGTGATGGCAGCAAAGGATGTTGACGATTACTTCACGTTTTTGATGGATGGCTGTCGCCTGCAGGATGTGTGTGAGAACACACACACACACACGCACTCGAGTGTAACATTTCCGCTTGTCGGCAACACCTAAAACAGCGTCGACGCTTGGCCCCAGCTAAATAGTTTGGCTAGTCTTTGCAATTGATTTGCGTTGTTGCCGCTGTTACCTGTATAACGGTATGCCGGTGGTATCCTTGAACCAAAGCAGCAGCTTCACCGAATCCTGCGGCGTTGGTGGCGTCAAATCGCAGGGCAGCTCCACGGTCTTCCCGGTTGCGGCCCAAACCAGACGTGCGGGTACTGCGAATAAAAAGGCAGAGAGTGAGAGCAGAAAGCAAACGTTTTTTATTTTACTTGTTTTTTTTATTAGCAAAGCAGCAGCAGCATTGTGAAGTGCTGGGGGGCGGGAAATAAATGGGCGTGTTGGGCGTGGAATGTGGGGCGGTGGCAATTGAAGTTGTCAGGTAGGAAGCTGGCGCCGTTGATAAAATATATTTATTTCTTATTTGCACATCCTGCATGATTCGGCTGATTGTTTGTTATTTTAACACAATGCTTCCGCTTTGCGAATCGCGAACAGATACAGAACCGAGCAGCTGGAAAGGGACTCTGTGGGCATTCACACCCTCGCTCTTCTCCCTGCCCCTCTCCCTGTGAATGCCGCACCCACTTAGAGTCCCTCTGCCGCTGTCATTGTCTGTTCGACTCTTCCGTTTGCCGGTTGTCGGCGTTGTCGTTGTTGTTCTTTGTCGAGTTTTGTTATTTCCAGCGAACGCAACAAAAAAAAAAAAAACGATGTAGAAAACTGAAGAAACTTGTACATATAAAAATAAAAACAAAATATTTCTCTTTATGCTAGGCTGGAGTTCTGTTCAGCAGGGCTCGTTCGTGTTTTGTGTTATTTCATTTCGACAGAGGGCAACCTGTAAAATTGTGACATTGCTTCCGCCCGAATGGCTTCTTTTCTTTTTGTAAGAGCCAAACCAGCATCAAACCATATTGGTGTTCAATACAACTACACTAAGAACAACAACCAACAACCAACAACCAACAACCGACAACCGACAATATTGTCCTGGGGCCAAGTTCCTGCTCACACCAACGTGCTTTCATATTCAAACTTGGGTTGCTTTAAAATTATTTAAGAATTAAGTTTTTTTAATGGAATTTTTAGCTTGGCTTGAATCCCGCAAAAATCCACTTCAGCGTGCGTCGAGCACTGAATTTTAACGACTTGCCCGAACCTTGGACACTGCAAAGCAAAAATGTCAGCAACATCTACAGCAGCCACAACAGCAGCAGCAGCAGAAGAAGCGGCAGCGGCAAGAACAGCGTTAAAATAGCGTCGCATTTATTTTGCAAACAATTTTAAAAGGCATTTTCGAGCGCCTTTTTTGTTGTTGCTTCATTTTAATACCCTATAAACAGGCAATGCGGGTCAAAGGGTTCTTTCAACGCGATGACAGCAGAGCATTCCATAAAATGTTACTTTAAAGATTGTTTATTTTATTTATAATATTTAACTAAATTAAAACTTGATAATGTTGACAGTTCAGAGTGGACTAAAGTTAAAAAAAAAACTAAAGTAAATACTTAACAAATTACAATAAAGATAATGACAGTAGAAGAAAAATAAATAAATTACCAAAACTACCACCCTTAAATTAATAATGTAATGTACTTCTTAGACATTTTGAGAAGAATTTAAAAAGTATTTCCATGGACTACTTGTGGTTTTTCGAATATTTTTCTACTTTAAAGTAAACAAATGAAAACCTGAATACAAATACAAATATTTTTGTAATGATTGTCTCTTGTTTAAGTAAAACATTTAAATTAATAAATATAATTTAAATTTATTATCCCACACATACAACGTAAAATTCGAAAAGTATTTCAATGGACTTCTTAAAGTCTGACTCCATCAACCTATTGAGATTTAATCTGTTTTATATCAAAAGAAAGAGTTTCTTTAATTATTTACACAAGACTGGATTTATTACAGCGCAACTCTCCATCGTTCATAGCCACCCTTGAGCTTGCTGTCTGTCGTCTTTTTGATGGGGTTATGCGTTGTCTTTTGCCGGCACTTTGATGTTCAAATGTTTTTGCCAGCGCCGAAAGTGAGTACAAATTTTATCGTTTGCCTGCTGTTATTCGCCTCCCTCCGCTCCCCTCTCTCTGGCCCTCGTGTCTTCTGCCCATTTGCAGCACGTGCCATTTACCTGCACAAGCAAAAGGATTAGCGAAGCGGCAGCCGCAGCTTCATGCATAAATTTCTGCAGCACTCCACGGCGCCGCAACGAAAGTATTAGAAAATTATTGAAATGCCACCTCCAGAGAGAGAGGGCAGAGAGGGAGAGGGAAGGGAGGGAGCCGCAAAGCCGCAGGCCATTTGTTATATTGCATTGCATACTTTCCCGCGCGCATTCGCTGACAGCTTGAGCAAAATGGCAAACATGGCGGCGACGCTGCTTCCGCTGCGCAACGGCAATTTGTCAACGCTTTGGCTGTGGCGTGGCTTTGGCTTGTGGCAAGGCTAAGCAAATGTGCAACGGCAAAGGTCGTAAATCCTTATGAATGTGCAGCAGCTTCTGCGCGAGTCGTCAGTTCATATTTGCATAGTTGCTGCCGTCTAATTAGAGGCCAATCAAGCAACAACTTTGATGTTGTCCAACATCTGCAGCAGCAGCAGCTTTGTGCCGCACGTGTGCCCCGCTCCGCATGTGCCCCCATTTGTGTCCATCTATTTATAATTGCCTGCGGCATATTCCCAGCTGCCCCAGCTCCCCAGCAGCAGAGCAATCGTCTGCCCATTTTTAATGATTTACGCATTCGTTTAATTCTTTTATTGGCAGCCCAAGGGACTGACTTTGATGTCCACGGACAGTCGCCAGCCTCTCTCTAGAGTTTTAAGTTCTCTCTGCTACCTGCGCTTCCACCACCACACCATCACTACCATTAACGTTAACATTTCCATTTCCCGTTTCGTTTTGATGTTTTGTTTTGACACATCACATTATTTGCGTTTATTTTTAGTCGCCTGTAAATTACTTAACACGCAGCGGCCCAGCACAATTGGAATTTTCCCTCAACTACTTTAGATAGATATCTTCCTGCAGTGGTTTATTATTATTGGAGCATTTGACAGCCTCTCAACGTGGATCAATTAATATCCATCGAATGTGTTGAGTCGTGCTAAGAGTTTATGCCTGCATTTGGAGTTTGAGAATCTAATTAGGGGGAAAACTATAAATAAACAACACAAGCACATAATATTTGGTGTGTGTTATGAAGTCCATTTGGAAGTGATATAAACCATATTTTGTTCTGCCTTTGCTTAAAGTCTTTTCCCAAATCCCTTGTTATGTGAGTCTGCGATGTAATGTTATCTTCAAGTTGGAAATTCGGTCTGGTTGTGCGTAGATATTACGCATACGCAGCGTGTGACTTTGCATGCATAAAAGAGCAGTTGCCCCAGCCAACAATGTGCTATCCTCCTGGGCAAAGGTGCCACGTGGCATGCCCCTAAACAACCCATTAATTATGCAGACAACTGGCAACTGGCAACTGGCAACGGGCAGCGAGCAGCTCTCTCTTTAAACATAGATTGCACTTTAAATTTAATTAAATTAATTTGAAATGATGTCAGTGCAGTGCTAAACTGACCATTGTCCGCGAGTTTAATGAACTCAGTGAAATAGAAATTGCGAAAAAAAAGAGAAAAATATTTGGGGGAAAAATACAATAATAGAAAATCAACAAAACGTGTCGCAAAATAAACTAGATATCAACGACAGCGTGCCAAATGTAGCACGCAATGTAAACAGCAATAACAACAGCAACAACAACAACAACAGCAACAACAAATGGCAAGCAAAACAAAATAAAACAAATAACTTGGCAGCCTTTCAATAACAGCGCATTTCTCTGACTTGTTTTAGTTTCAGTTTCGGTTTCAGTTTTTTTTTTTTGGGGTATTTTTTCAATTTCATCAAATCGCTTTTATTGCACAATTTTTCAATAGATTATTTTATTTTAAAGTTTGCGCTTATTCCCGCGACAGACAGATTGAGGGCGTGGCATAGCGTGTTGCGTGCAACGTGTGGCAACGTTCAGCGTGTAGCGTGTAGCGCGGTTCAAGCTTACGCCACATTGGCTGTGCTGTGGTTTCTGTTTGTTGTGGTTGTGGTTTTGCCTTCCATGAATACAAATTTATCTGCTTGTTGCATATTAGAGAGCATAAAAATGGCCAAAAGGTTTAGTGCACAGGTGCAGAAGCTTAGATACTCTGTCAATTGTGGGATAAACTCGCACGTGAGCTTTTCCGATTGGGATTACTTTAGGGCTTAATTGAGAGCACGGACTGCAAAGTTTGTTCAGATAGCTAAAGCTGTTGACCTACTTTTTAGCTCGTAAGAAATTTAGTTGCAATGTAATAAATAATTGAGTCTAATTGAGAAAATTTGTCTCATTTAATATAATAAAATACAAACTATATGTTGATTGATTTATTTGTCAAAATAATGGAAATAGAAAGTTTTTTTTGCTAATTGAATTAAGTATTTAGCACTCGAAAAAATATTGATTTATTTGCTGAATTATTTGAAAGTAAGCTACAAAAATAATGTAGTTAAATAAATTCTTATTTATTATGATTTGGACGATTAAAAACCTGTATTAGAAGTTGATTATTTTGCGAGTAAGCTGCAAAAATAGTTTTGTATTATTGTCAGTTGGATGAACCTTTCATATCTTGTGAATTTTGAATTAGAAGTTGGCATTTATATTAATTTTAATGGTCTGTTACTTCAATCCTTGCTATCTTGTAATTCTGAGTATTCATTTTGAGATTACGCTGCAAAAATATTTATTTAAATTGCCAGTTACTTGAACTCTTCTTTTTTTATTAGAGGGTTAATTCAAGACTATGTTCTCAGTAAGTCTTTCAACTTCTTTGAATACTCACAAAGCTCTGTCATAAATTATTTCAAAGTGGTGATACCCTTTGAGCATAATGAGCGAGCCTATCGGCATGTGATTATGTGTGTCAGTATGAGTGTTAGTGTGCGTGTGTAGATGTGTGTTGTGCGGCTTTTTGTGTGGTTGAAGTTTGATTGAAACATTTGCCAATGCGCATAAAAGTCAATTAGAAATGAAAAAAAAAAGAAAGTTAATTAAATGAAATTACTATAACTTATGCTTTCAAGGGTTAAATGTATCTGTATCTGTGTGTGTGTGTGTGTATCTATGAGCTGCTGCTAATGAAAAGTTTGTTTAGAGCGCTGGCAACTTTGAACTAAATTAGAGGCAATTGCCAAGATAAATATTTAAGTTTCACTATTCACAGCTGCCGCATCTGGCAACCAGCATCAGTTGATGCTGCCTCGTTGCTGCTTTTAAATATTTTATGTAGCTGCCTTTGTCCTGCTACATTTTTTGCCACGCTGCGCCACATTGGGGCAAATTGTTTACATTTAAATTGTACATTATGGCAAACACACACACGACTCGGAGGCTGGGAGGCTGGGAGCGGAATGCGAGTGTGAGCTCGACATGGCCACAAAATGTTGCAAGTTGAGAGCGAAAGTGGTTGGCAGCTGGGGCAGAGGCTGGGCTGGGCTGCCACGCCTTCTGTGCTGCCGTAAGTAGTCAAAGTCGTCAGTGACCCTAATGTACTTTCTCACACTTTTGCCATGCATTACGGTCTAACTAACAACAGCAGCAGCCTTTTTACACAGTAAATACACACAAGTGAACGTGAGTCTATGTGTGTGTGTGTGTGTGTGGAGAACTTTTTAAAGTGCTTACTCACACACTTGCACTCACTTGCTAATATACATAACACACATGTACAGCCAGTATTTACTTATAATTAGAAATGCCAGCCCCTTCTCCTGGTTGTTTGTGTTGCTTTCCAGTGCATTTCCGGTTGCCAGCAAATAAAGCTAACAACTTTTAACGGACAACTAAACACAACTTGCTTTTCCCACCACCCCTCGCCTCGACTTTTGACCCGCAACTCACAAATATGTTAGAAATCATTTAACAACTGCGCAAATATTTCGCTTTTATTTTTGGCAAATTGCTGTGTCGAAATTTTGCTGGCGCCAGTCACAGATCCGTGCAACGCACGCAACCAAGCAACAAATGCGGCAACGCGGCAACTCAATTAGCCAAAATATGTATCTAAGTGTACATAAATATATTTTGGCAAGAAATTTTATCAAGCTGTTTATGGCTGACCCAGTCGACCAGTCGACCAGTTGGCTAGTTGGCTAGCAGCATCAAAAACGAAGCCATTACATTCGCCCCAACCCCCGTCTTGATTTTGATTTTTTTTCGCTTCCGTTCATAAATCTTGCAAGTTGTTGTCGCTGTTGTTGCTGCGCATTTTTATACCCTGTAATTAAGATTAAGATTAGGGTTCTGTTGAAGTATATATTTTATATGCGCAGATTAAGGCAGATTTTATATTCGATACCGAGCAGCACTTTGTTTTGATTAACATTACCGAAATGTTTCTATTATGCAGTGTGGGAGGTGAACTCAACGGTGAATTTATAGCATTAATTATATTTTGAAAGCGCGGATTTTCTGCGAAAAACTAGCGCTTAAATTTGACATCAGTCAGCTTCAGAGCTGGAAATGTATTTGTTAATTGACATTTAACAGTAACAGCAAAATATATTATATTTTATTATTGGTAGCCCTGGCAACAAGACCTTCGACTCCAGATTGAATTATCAAGTAAAGAAATATTTATAAGATAGCTTTATATTAGTTATTTATCAAGTAAAGACATCGTGATTTCAGTAACTTTTGCAGCTAAAATTTCTTGGAAATATTGCCAAAATTGAGATGCTGTTCTGCAGTGAGTTTGTCGATTTATGACTGGAATATTTAGCACTCATGCCCAAACAGGGTATGCATTCTTTCGAAATCATGCTCATTTGTTGACTATTTCGTTGGCTGTTGTTGCTGCTGTTCTCTGTTGGGGTCAGTTGCTGTCAGTGAAAGTTTTCAAATTAAATTCAGCGACGCCATTTTCAATTAGAAAAGTTCGCTGCCAAAGTTGTTGAGAGAGAAACCCAGCGTTGCCCCCAAGCAGACAAGCCAAGAACTGAGTCAATGCTACCACGAGTACTTCGCAGGTTGCCGCAGGCGGTGAGGGGCAGCTGCCGCGGTGTGTGGAACTGTTGGCTGCTGAATTGAAAGCTTTCCTCATCGGCAGTCTTTGCCTCATCATCATCGCAGCATTTCAAGCTGTTATCAGTTGTTCGGCTTTCTTTGCTGCTCCTTTGCTTTGCTTTCAATTAAAATGCGTTCGCTGTCATTTTGGACGCCGTATTGCACTCGCTACGTGATTTAATAATAAAATCCCAAAAATATTCCAGTCAGCGCTTTGTTGTCCTTGTTCTTGACGGCATTGTTGCCCATCGACCATCGACCATTACGTGGCTCTTTTCTGATTTTCCTTTAATTCGACCATTTCACCCCCTGCCAACAACTCTCGAATACTTTTTTGCAACTGTTGCTCGGGAACGCAGAGAAGCCATTCAACATTAAATTTCATGCGCGGAGCGCAGCGAAAGTGGTTCGCATAGCAGCGATAAATAAGCTGATTACGCATACGCAGTGTGGCCATTAAAGCTCTTAGTGCTAATGCCAATTGTACGGGCATTATTAATGCATATTTCAGTTACTATTTTCAGGCCGCCGACGCAGCCTCTGATTTTATTATTAAATATTCATAAATATATTACTAGCGTTTTCCAATTGAAAATTATTGAAAACATTTTAAATGACCGCAATTACCACGCACACTGCCAAATGACGAGAATTACGAGTATTTCATGTTAATTGCTGCCCATTTGGGAATTTAAAAAACACACACACAGATACACTGCGAAAGGACTCTCTGTCGGCCTGACCCAGTGGTCGCTCTAATAGCGCGTAAACTACTTGATTTAAATTGTGCAGCTCACATAGAAAGGCCACAAGAGGCAGAGCAAGATAGAAAGACACAGACAGTGGAGGGAGAGAGAGAGAGAGGGGTTGCCCAGGGCAATGCGCAAATACCGAATCAACTGCAGCTTGCACATGTGGCCATGATTTATAAAAATGTATGCGATTTTAATTTTGACCGAATGTAAAAATAAACACTACACGAACTTGCCCAACACTACGAATTAAGTATACGCTTTCGCAGCAGGTTGAACAAAGAAATTTATTAGCTGCTTAATATGTAAAAAACATATATTACTTCAAACTCTAATTAATTTCTAACTACTGTAAACTTAAATGAGAATTTATTGAAGATCAGAAAAAAAAAAATCCAATCTAAACTTTCCCCTAATCAATGAAATTACGCAAATAATGCAGAAAATTACTGGATTCTCTGAATAATCTGCATTGTTTTAGATTTAATATTCCATATTATGAAAAGTGTAAAAATGAATACAAATTTGTGTTATTACTATTCTCGCAGCTCATAAATATTTTTCAACTGTAAAATCAACAAATTTGTATTCACTTCTAAAAACAAAAAAGTTGTATGTTAAGCTGACTTAAATACGCTAAATTCATTTTTATTATCTTAGCAAATGTACGAAAATAAACCGCAAATAGTAACACTGAAAATCTGTTTGTGCTGTTTAAGTATTTGTCTTTTAGTTGTCAAATTTATTGTGAAAGTTAGCGGAATCGTTTGGCCCTTGGCAAAGGGTATGAAAATAAACCGCAATGAAAACATTGCACCGCAAATTTCGTGGTGTTGGTGGGCGGCAGAGGGAGGTGGAAGGGGAGGAGACATGCAGCATGTTGTGAGGACAACTGCAACTGGAAAATAGTGAAAATGAGCAAATAAATTAAAAAGGCGTGCAGCAACAACAAGCACGGCAATGGCAAAGGCATTTAAAAGTAAAATATGGCAACGCCATGCAGCAAAACATTTTTGCAAACGTAGCAGGCAGCCACAGCAGCAACAGCAGCAACAGCAGCAGCGACAGCAACAGCGACTGCAACATGCAACACATGCTGTGCAACATGGCCAAAGCTCGTCGTGTAGTTGCAGCGACAATTTTGGGCGTCAAGGGCTCAGCACTCGCTGTGCAGCAAGCGCAGTCGCCTGAAACTAGGACAACGCTTGGACAGCAGCAACAGCAACAGCAACAGCAGCAACCATTGTACTTGGCTGCAGCTGTGGAAGTAGCTGAGACATGGCGCATTATTTACACGCGTGTTTATTATTTTCAATTAAAACGGCCACTGGGCACTTTTCATAGATAAACATGCCCCCGCCACCGCCACCGCCTGACAGCAACTTTTGTCTCTTGTGACTCATGGCTGTGGCAGCAGCAGCAACAACAACAACAACGACAACAACAAACTGTGAACTGGGGGCAAACACTAAAGTAACTCACAGATGCCCAGCTACAAATAGTTCTCTCTAAGGGGCTTTTATTTATAGTTCATCTTCAAGTTGTTTCTCGTAAAATTGCGTAAAAATCATTTTTGAATTTGTGCCAGTTTTTCGTTTTAGAAACATCAGCAGCAGCAGCAGCAGCAACAGCATGAAACACGCGCTGCCCAGCCCTATACTATATACCTATATATAATCTATATATATAAAACAAACAACGACATATTTGCTTCTATATGCATCTGTGCTCAGAGAATTTCCCCGTGACACCAGCAAACTTAAAATAAATTGATGTGTTTTTAATACAATTTAATTATGTTTTTTTTTGTTTTTCGTGGCTCTTTATTTGCCTTCACCTGGATTTATACCCTACAAAGGCAGAAGCCCATGTGTTTAATTTGCATTGCTTTTCCAAATATAGATTTCTAAAATGTTGCGTAAGCTACTCGAAAGAATAATTTAATTTAGCCATAACTTATGAAGAATGTTGGACAGTAAATCAGCATAAATCTAAAAAATTGTGGTTTAAAAAGTCACAATAAAAAAAATGAATGTCAAACTAAATATTTTGAAATATTTTAGTTGAATTATGCTTGCGAAAATGAATGCGTCAAAATAATTCTTGACAGCTTAATAAATATTATGACATAAAGTAAACAAATTATGCGGTATGAAAATTTTCTTATCGATTAATTTGAACTAACACAACAACTATACGAGTATTAGGACAGTTATTTATTTCTTTATCCTATCTTATTTTGATTTACGCTCAAAGTTCATGAAATTTATTGCTGGTCAAAAATTAAAAATATGAACTTCAAAGTATTCTAAAATATAATTTATTTCTTAACAGCGAAAACTATAATAGGAACTTTCGACTAATTATCAGTGATAAGTTTTTAAATAATTTTACATTTGTTGTAGACAACACTTGAAACAAGTTGTGAGCTTAAAGTAAACGCAATTTACTGCGGTGGCAAAGCGAAGTTTCGGAATTCAATTTGCAATATGTAAGCAGCGAAAAAAATAAATTGCAAAGAAAATTAAAGTTGATGCGGCGCCACTTTTGGCTGCAAGCAACACGGGGAGGCGCAACAGCCGCTGGAGCAGCAACAGAAGCTGTGACTCCGCCTGTTACCGGGGCGAAAATCAATTTAATTGCAGCTGACAATTAAATTTACGCCGAATTAACGGCGACACTTTACTTTTTCCGCGACGCAGAGAAAGAGAGGATAGAGGGAGAGAATTCTCTCCTCTGGCCGGTTCTCCAGCTGTTGTTGGAGGCCGCGAAGCCAGACAAACGTCGCGCTGATTTCTTGTCAAACAATTTTTTAATCAGTGTCGCTTCAGTGGCGATGTCCTCGCGCTTTTTCTCAGCCAGACTGAGGCTTCTCCTGCTGCCAGTTGCCAGTTGGCTTGTGATATTTAATTTCGTTTTCGCATTTTCGCATTTTCCATGCCGCTTGGACAAGCAGGCGATGTTGTTGCTGCATGCCACGCATATCAGCTGTTAATTGCCTGCAGATTTTGAAGTCCGCGACAGCAGCTGAGTCACTTTTTGGGCACGACGCAGCTGCTTAATTTGACAAATTCGCATGACTCGGCTCGAGGCTAATTAGGCGCCGTCTTGGTCGCCCTGATCGCCTTGGACTCTGGCAAGAATTCCAAGAATCGCATCGTTACATTTTATGAACTGCATATGCATAACGATAATAACAATAACAAAGAATGCGGCGAGTTTGTTGTTTGCGTTGCGTAAACAAATAATTATAATAATGAGACGCAGCGTTTTGTGGCAGTTGCAGTTGCAGTTGCAGCTGCAGCAGCTGCAGTTGCCATCAAGCGGAGCTGGGAACTTTAAGTTTGGCCCATTTCGGAGGCCCTGCAATGTGTCGAGCACATGCTGTCGAAGCTTTTAATTGTTTCTTTTCACTGTTTGCTTTTGTTTAACAATTATGCGTCAGCTGTCGACCCCCCCCAACAACACACAACTAGAAAGCGCGATTGTTCTTTTTGTTGCCGCTAATTGATTTATTTACTCTGTGCGTGTGTCGACGAAGAGCAGAGGGAGGGGAAGGAGGGGAGAGCGCGTGTGTGTGTTTTGAAATAAGTAATTTTATGCTAATTTGCCTGTTAATCATCCCTTCAACTCGCTTTCGATGTGTGTGTGTGTGGCACAAATGAAGTGTGAAGTGTTGGCAGCCTTGTCGCTGCTGCTGTTATCGTTATTCTCGTTGTTGTTGTTGTTGTGCATTGATTGCTAATGAGCTTGAACATTTAGATGATTTAATGCGGCGCCTTTTCACCCCAAAGACTTCTCTTCAATTTCTTTCGTCTTTGCAGCGCTCAAGTGTCGAAAGGCCTTGCCCCTTTGGCCGTTCTGTCGTCCTGTCGCCACTCGCCGCAAACTCCATTGACAATATATCAAGTATACGAACACGCTTGTTTATGGCCACGCCCTGCAGCTGAAATCCAGCCCAGTTACCAGCTAGCAGCTAGAGCTGCTCTTGGCCTTTCCCAGCTGCCACATTGGCCAGACTGCCATAACTCAGAGGCGGCGCATTCAATTTGGCTGCAGCGCAACTTCGTCACACCTCAGACTCCGCAACGCCCCAAAAAGCACTTTGGGTGTCTCTCTATCTGTGTCTGTGTGTTGGCCATTTTGTAGCTATTTTATTTTATATTTATTTGGCGCTTCTTTTGCCATTTTGTGACATGGTTGCTGTGCTGGCGCTGCTGCCACGTCTGCTGAGCGACAAAATCCGCTTTTACGAGTTTATTTATATGCAAAATATGTAAATTTACGATGCCAACAACAACAGCAACAACAACGTAACGCAACGTAACGTAACGTCAGCAAATAAGGCTTGTAGTAGTATTTTATGCATAGTACTGCATACTTTTGGGGCGTTGTGTGTTTAGATTTACAAGTGCGATTCCAATAGATCTCCGGCCTGAGCCCTGAGCCTTGCTCCGAACTCTATTTAGTTTATGTGAACGTTGAGGACACGACAACAATCAGCACACACACACACACACAGATACACACAGATACACTTATGACCACATTGAAGCTATGCGATTGCTGAGCAATTTTGACGCAAATGAAATGAAATATTTTTGGTGTGCGTCCGGCAATAATTTAGATAATTTTTTCCCTATTCTGTTTGCTTGTTTGTTTGTTTGTTTGCTTGTTTTTTTAATTAAAGCCACAGCTGACAAACTATGCGCATTTCGTATTGTTATTTATGGCCCGCCGACGATAAATAAATCGAAACTGCAACGGCAACGGCAACGGCAACTTAAAATGCAGCAACTGTAATTCGCTATAATTTATTTACTCTGACTGATACTATTTATGGCATTTAGCTGCCTTTGTTGTTGTACAATTTTCAATTTGCGACAATTTATGGCAACATATTATGCAAATCCAGTTCCTAATCACCAAGCGGCAGCACTTGCAAAAAACAACAAAACAAAGCAAAAATAAAACACCGCACGTCAATACACGCGACTCCTGAAGACCCTGTATTTAGTAAAGAAATCATTCTAAGATTCTTATTTATTTGATAAATATGTTAAATGATATTTTTCTTAATGAGAACATCATTCAGGGATATTTATTTGAAATTCCAAAGAAGATGTATTTGCTAATAATTCTGAGACCATTGCGTAGTTCACAATATGCTTAATAATGTATTTAATTTAATTTTAAATTATATTTATATTATTAACAAACTGAATTTATTATCATTAATTTATTTAACAATATTGCCAAATCAAACGACTCTTTCTACTTTGTTACTGGGTATTTTGCGAACGTACTGCGTGTAAATTAAAATTTAATAAAAATGCAAATTACACAAATTACACAACGAGGCCTGCGTCTGCATGCAACGCCCTTTTCCGTGCCGTTGGCCACGCCCCCTGTCGACTAATTTTCAATTAACGCTTAGATAAAAACGTAAAGTAAAACACGAAAAGAATGAGAACGCGTGCCAAGTCAAAGGGTCAAAGCAGGCGCCATCAAGTGGAAAATGTTGCAAAACAATTGAAAGGCAGTTTACAAGCGAAACAGCACGCAGAGGGGGAGGAATGTGGCAAGAGAAGGGTACGGGGAGGGGGACGGCGAGTAGCTGTAAAATATGCACAAACGAGTTGATTACATGTCTCAGATAGATTTGCCAACAAATTTCCAACGAATTGTGTGCTGCGAATTAGCAGTGAAAGAAGCCAAAGCCAATGGCAAAGGGCTTGGCATGTTCAAGTGATAAATTCAATTTTCCACTTGAACGCCAATACAAGTCCCCTCCCCCTCCCCCTCGCCCGCCTGCCCTTTGACACTGCGCTCTCTCGCTGGCAATGTGTGACTAATGGCGCTTGCTTGTTGGCGGCGGCAGCGGCGGCAATCAAACAGAAATCATAAAGGCGTGTTGCCCAAACATAAACATAAACAGGCGGTCTGGATCGCCGCCTCGAACAAAAGGTCACAGCTCCCCCCTGTAACCCCTCCCCCTCCCCTCTCCGGTTTTGGCAAAAAGCGCATGCCGGCCAGCGATAAAAATGTACAAAGCCGACTCGAGTCGAGGCCGTGGGGTGCAGTGAAGCGTGGCAGCTGCAGCTCAGCTCTCAGCTCCGCTTGGGTCTACTAGTCGTATACACGTTACGCTAGGCGTGTCCAGGGTCAGTTGAGCTGCTTGTGAATCACAACTCACAGCAGTTCACAACATCAAGAGACACGGACGGACGGACGGACACGCACTCACACTCAGCTTGAGCTGAATCCCTGGGAGTCCGCTGCGGAAATATCCTGTAAAAGTAGGAGTTAATGGCATTTACTCTGAGTCACGCTACAATTAAGCACCGAGAACGGGTTAAGCAGGACTAAACTGTTTGAGGTATGTCGGCAATTAATTAACAGGACATGCAACCTCAGTTAGAGAATTCTCATACTTAGCTAAGCACATCAAAATATTAATTAAATATTAGAAAGTGCTTGCTCTCCAGTATTTCACAATAATATAATATAAACATTAAATATGTATATCCACAATTAAAATCATTAGTTAAATATTACAAACTCTTGTAGCTTTCTTTTACGCATTTTCTAAGCACGTACAAATAATAAATAAATATTAGAAAATGTCTTGTCGCTCATCACATGAAAATAACAATTTCATATTGAAACATATTTTATCTATTTTTGTGGTGACTCACAAATAAAACTATGCTCACTATTTATTAAGATTTTATTCAGTCTACTGGTGCATCTGCAGGACATTTAAAATGTGGCTTCATGCCATGCTAAACTATAAATTAGAATCATCAAGTATCATAATTGTATATGAATTATTTTTTCTTTATTTAATATTTTTTATCTTCCATATCTTTTCCGCAAATGAATGTTAGCTCAAGCCATAAAAACTTTAAAAGTCGAAGTTGCCAATTGCAGCTAATTTGAAAAGCATTTCATTTACTGCTTTTACTTCACATTCCCGTCAAGTTATCATTCCTTCTCTCGCTGCCCCCTCGCTGAGGACCCTTCAGAGGGCGAGCGAAGCTGGAGCTTGACTCCAGTTGCCGCCTGAGTTGTCAGAGAATCAAGAATTTAATTAAATAACATTTTAATGAAAAGCTTGGCTATTAAGTGGATCAGTCGCGAGTGCTCAAAAGACCCTTCATCAGTCGCATAGTTTAGGGTATCGATGGATATTGTTGCTGCTGCTAGAAAGCTATATAATTACAGTGTAAGCATGGCAGTGACATTTCCACCGAATATCCTTGCCCAGCTTCGAGTTTTCGTCCTTTCGCCGCGCGTGCAGTTGAGTGATTCGGTTTTGATTTGCAGACCCTCAGACCCTCAGACTGTGCTGGTTTTGACCAGGCTTTTAATGCGATTTTGGCATGTGCAGACAAACGAAAAGTGGCCAAATAAAAGTGCTCATAAAATTGAATTTTTTATGAGTGCCTTATGCCCGAAAGGGTTAATTTCGGGTAAAAATAACCCCCGTGAAGCGAAGCGTTAAGTGAGCGAAAAGCAGAAAGGCAACCAGCAAAGGCCAAATCATGTTGACGACAACAAACGATGTTGGCACTGCTTATTTGGCAGGAGGTTGTCTCGCCATTTGTTGATTCACACCTTTCACAGTGCCAGAGAGAGAGAGAGAGATGGAGTGTGGGAGAGCGTTGATTAACGGAAGCATTACTCACTGGGAGCAGAGCGAGGGGTCGCTCAATCAAGTGCAAAATGCAAATGCTGCGAGCAGCTAAAAATATCAACACAAAAGGATGTTGTAGACTATAAAATGGTGTAGCTTGTAAGTGCTCCTCCTCCTCTTTATCTGTGGCCCGCTTTGGTGTTGCATTTATTGCGCTTGTTAGAGCCACGCTGAATGGGAATGGGAATGGGAATGGGAGACGCAGAGCGAGCAAGTTAAAAAGTCATAAAATGATATTTATTTCATTTCGCTGCCGCGTAATGCGGCACTAACTGGGCGGTGGCTGCCTCGTTGCCTCGCTGCCTCGCGGGTGGCATAAGCAGCCACCGAGAGCAAAGTAGAAGTCGAAGCTGAAGCCAAGCCAGCTGCAGCAAGTCCAAAGCGAAGAAGATTTGCCTTTTATGTGAAATTTATATTTCAGCGCCCGAATGAGCAGCGGCAGCAGCTGCTGAGAGGGGGGAGTCGGCGAAATAACAAAGAGCGGATCTGGTAAAACGGGGGCGTGGCGTCTCTGGAGGTCGTTGCGGGGCTGTGGCAGGAGCATTTTCACACAACTATTTGCCGCTTTTATAGAGTTGAAGCTTTGACTTTTCGCCAGCGTCAGAAACAAAAAAAAAGAAACGAAAATGTAATGGGGGAAAAATGCTGAAAACGGGAATGGCAAAAGGGAAAAGGAAAAAGGGAACAGGGAAATGGAAAATGGCAATGGAAATGCGCGCCATCGTTGTGGCTTTTTAATGTTTTCTTGTTAAAGTTTATTGAAAAACTTTGGACAGTCACGTTTGAGTAGTCAGCGGGCGCAGTAACTTATAACTCTCCACACACATACATCTCCGTGTATATACGTATATCTATATATCCGTATCTGATCCGTGGCAGGCCAGAAATGAAACAGCTGCACGAAGTGCACGCCCCAACGCCCAGCAAAGTGGAGCAAAGCGATTTCTGCCGTTTTATACAACAGCCAGAAAAACTTGCAAATATTATTACATTTTTCTCCGCTTTCTTATTGGTCTAACAAAAAAGTAAGAGAGGGGAGTAAGAGAGGGTCGTGTTCGCTCATAATTGAAATTTCGCGCTAAACAGGAAGTGGCAGTTGCTCAGCGGCCACTTGTTGTTGCCTGTTGGCCATGAAGCGCATTAGGGCGAGTTGCAGTCCATAAAGAAGACAGACAAATGCAATAACGATGGCGTTGGCAATATTTATGGACGGAGGCAAGTGCATCGAGGCAAATGAAGAGCACATGTTTTGAAAAACATTGAGCGAGAATCGCCAGCGGAGAGGCCAAGCCCCAAGCATCTTTTGTCTTCGCCTGAAATATCTTTTGCCCGAACAACGCAAAACAAAACAAAATGAACATTGCAGAACACAAGCTGAAGCATGGGAATAGGAATGGGAACGAGAGCATGCAAATGGAAATGGAATTGGAAATGGGAAATCTTTGCAATTCTGCGTATGCATTGTTGTAGTTGCTATTCTTGTTAATGTTGTAAGCGGCTTTATTTGCCGAGTCCCTTTGCAGATCGAAGTTGTAGTTGCTTCAAGTCTAATAATGATTGCGAAAATACTTTCAATTTGAACAAGCATAAATAAATGTAAATTATGTTTTATTTAAAATTTAAATTCATTTTATTTGTATTTTCTAAAACTCATTATATTCATTCATTCTATTTATATTCTCCTACAATATTTTAATCCATAATCAACATTCATTTAATAAACTAATAATTTGGCTACATTCTTTATTTAATATGCTTGCAACTCCAGCAATTTAGGAAATTTAATTCCTTCCTATGTTAATTAATTCATTGCTAATTTGTATGTATTTGAAATATGATTAATGAAATTTTGCATAATTATAAACAAACAATGTTTTTGTTTGCTAAACTAATAATTATTCTGCATTCTTTATTTAATGTGCTTTCCCAACAATTTATTTAAACAAGTAAAAAAGGTTTGGCTGTACATCAGTTCGCTTGGCAGGCAAATGTATCCAAAAGATACACATTTAAAATGCAGCTTAGGCAGCGATTTAGCCTTCGCCTTACATCTATCTATGCGTGTGTGTGTGTGTTTTTTGGAGTGTGTAAACATATTTGCTGTGCCTCAAGTTGAGTCGATACTCTGATTTATACTTTATTTCTTTTGGTCCTGCAATGTTATAGCATCTATGCCATCGATACTGCCGCATTCCTTATAAACTATACTCTCTCTCTCTCTCCTCTCTACCCGTCTCTTTCTCCTATTCGCCGCGTATTATTCTATGCCATTTATTTTGCTCTTTCTGCCGTCGAGCGTCGCTTGTCGTGCGTTCTCTGTCGTCTGTCAAGATGCATCGCCAGTTGTTTCCACTTTGTATTCCTCTGCAGCGCTCCCACATGTGTTTGAGGGGCAGGGGGGCAACATGCAACAGCATCCTTGCACGTACAGTGTGCACTGTGACATGTGCTTCCTCTGTTATATTTCTGTTCTCTTCCCCACAATATTTCTGCTGTTATTTTCCACATGTGAAATTGAACTTTGCATCTTGGCGCAACGTGCCAGCTACATGAATTTTATTCTCTCTTCTCTGTGTTTTTTTTTTTACCATTCCTTTTTTCTGTCCGATGCTGCACTTGACTTGTGGCGCTTCTCCCCCGTTCCCCCGCTCCCCTCCCGCGGCTGCCCGTGACGTGTTTTGACACTGCGTACGCGCGCGCGTGTTTATAAATAAATGTATATGTATCTGCATCTGCATCTGCACATGTCTGTGTTGCTGTAGCTGTGTATTTCAGAAATATTTCCACGCTTCTTTTGCCATGTGTCACAGTCAGAGGGGGAACGGAGGGAAGTCGCACCCTTCTGCCGACGCTTCTTGTTATTTTTCCCTTTGAAGTTCATAAAAATTAACAAAAAATCAATTTACAAGCACAAATGACGCGCTGATGAGGCGCTTCGACTGCGTCTTCGACTCTAAATGTTGTTTACATTGCAATTTGAGCGCTGCCTCTGATCCGAGCCGCAGCCACGCCCACTTACAGTGCTCAGGGGTTGTTTGACGCTACAACGTTTATAAGTGTATTTTCTTGCTGCCGCTGCCGTTGTTGCGCGTGTTGATTGCCCATCAAAACAAAGCCTGTGTCGCTTGCAGCATGGGGCAGCAACACAACGCACAGCTGGAGATTTGCATAGCCAACAAATCCAGTGCTAATGCCAAAAGAGCTGTGTTTGACTGTGTGTTGCACACAACTATGTACGTG
This sequence comes from Drosophila ustulata, assembly GCA_035047365.1. Taxonomy (NCBI): domain Eukaryota; kingdom Metazoa; phylum Arthropoda; class Insecta; order Diptera; family Drosophilidae; genus Drosophila; species Drosophila ustulata. The sequence continues at coordinate 29,581,379 of JAWNPT010000094.1, forward strand.
CTACGTGCAAGACAAGAACAGCACAACAGACGAAACGGAAAAAAGTTGTGAACATAAAAATAGCGACGATTATGATGAAAATATTCATGCGACAAGCGGAAGACAAGCGGCGTTGTCGCAGCGTGTATTCTATGTTGCATGCCACATACTAATATTTTTTGCTGCCAGTTGTTTATGTGGCAATGTTACGCAGCACATTCGAGTTCCACTTAAAGCATCATAAGGCCATCGTGTGTGTCTGGTTGACTTTGAATTTGCTCAAAAGTCGAAATGGAAATTCTTGCCGCTTAAGCTCTCTCAAGTGGCCGGGCGGCCAGCGCCCTGTTTGCTAATAAAGCAGCACACGTAATTAAATTTAATGCTCGACGCACAGACTAAAGCCAATCTAGACAGAGACAGAGAGAGAGAGGCTGAGTCTAAATCCAAGCATCGAAATTCAATTTAATAGAAAATCCCGCGCATCGGCAAACGAAATAGAAAATGCCAGAAAATGTGTCTCGCTGTTGGGCCACAATTTATGACAGGATTTGGCCCAAACCGAACAGCAACAAAAGCAGAAGACAGAAGACACAAGACAGATGGACAGACAAGAGACGACACCCCAAAAAAAGAAAATATGCTGATGTCGATGTCGAATTATGATTTGTTTTTTGTCGAGTGGTTTGAGGAGGGAGGGAGAGTGAGAGAGAGAGAGAGAGAGATATTGGGGCAGGAGGCATGCTAAAAATGTAACTGGGAACAGACCTGGGTCGCCTGGGAAATGAGATATGACCCAAGTTGTCGTTGCCTCAAGGTTAGCTCAGCTCTACAAATAATCTGAGCGTAAACTACAACAACCAGTTGATGGCATCGTAAAAAGCATGCCATGTCACACACACCCTAAACACACTCAGAGACAGACACACACTCAGACACATGGCTCGACCTCGCAAATTATAAAGTTGTTTGGCCAAAACTGCTGGCTGGCAAGTTTCCCTTCAAGTTTTTCGAATTTCCCTGAAAAAAAACGAAAAAAAACACAAGCCAGCGAGCGCAAAGGGAATGAGAGAAAAAATGTTGCACGTTTTATGTAACGCACATTGATAAGCATTTTGGCAATCGTTGAATGATTTGCAAGTTTGCACAAAATGCTTGCACAAGCCACCATTTTGTGCAAACGTGTGCGAATACATCGAGCACATCGCACATCGAGTGTCCTTTTCTTCCCCATATTTCAGTTTCTTTTTTTTTCGGTTTGGCATACTTTTCAATCTCATATTGAAGTAGTGTGTGTGGAGCTGAAGAGCACAAGTCCCACTGACCCCGAACTGGCCTCAAGCAGAGCTTTACATAACTCAACTTAATATATTTATGATCCGTTGCCAGACGGCAACCAGCGAAGAGAACGAAAACGAAGACAACAAAAGGGCCAAATGCATTGCAAATGATATAAATATGATTTTGAATCAGTTTTGATTCCTGCTTTAACTTAATAAAAGCAATGTAGAAGGATTGTTCGAGTACATCGTCGACTGAAGCAACATATATCCGACTTTAACGAGCATGTTTTTAATGAGACAGTTGAAATGTTTTTGTGTTTGCCTGTCAAGCTTGTCGCTCAATTTAAAAAGGGGCGAAATGTATAAATGCTTATTTATCTTATTCATTATTTTCAGTTAATACTTTGTTTCTAGTTCTGAACAAACTTTGCAGCAATAATTTTATTTTTGACTGTACATTTGTGTCAACTATTATCTCATCAATGTTGTTAAAGTATATATATCTTTAATAGTATATTTTTGATATTCAAAGACTTTCCTTTATTGCCACATTAAATCACATTTAAAACAAAAGGTTTGGCTTTGTTTTTTCTGTGTTGTATCTCACATATGACATTAAGCAATTTATTCATCAGTGTTTGTCTGAGTACAAATATTTTAAATTCATGATTTTTTAGTAAACATTACCTAGTCATATTTGCCAAATTGATATAGAATAGTTTGACTAACATATTCAACAAATAATTTTGGCTCTAGGGAAACATAAATGTCAAACGAAAGCTTGCAGAAAAGTAGTTTTCTTCTATATGTTTCATAAATCCTTGTCTAAATAAATATTATATCTTCAATTATTGATGCTGGCTTTGCTTTACCAGCAAAATGGACAAAGGGAAGTGAATGAAGAGTATTTGTTACTATTATTTTCAGAGTGTTTTTAATTCGCTTGTACTTACTGTTCTTTTGAAAGTCCTGTGATTCCTCCTCTGCCAGAGTCCTCGCTGGCAGCAGGCAGAGCAGCGACAGCAGCACGAGGCAGACGCTTGAAACCGTTTTGCCAGTTTGCCAGTTCAGATTTAGTGTGAGGGGCAGAGACAGTGGCAAAGTGGCGTGCAACGTGCACCTTCTGCGTGATTTTCGGTGTGTGTTGCATTGTGGCCGCTGTCCATATGTGCGTAATGTTGTTGCTCCAGTTCTGGTTGTTGTTGTTGCAGTTGTAGTTGTGGTTGTTGCTGTGGTTGGTTGCATGTTTGCTGGTATTTCGTGTGGTGCTGTTATTAAAAACTGCATGGCTGTCATTGCGTTGTGCTCGAACGCAGAGACGCCTCGTCATTTATGTGCAGCGAGCAACGAATTTGGCCCAAAAAACAGAAAGCAGTCAAAGCAATGAAACTGAAACCGAAATCGAAATCGAAATCGAAATCATGGCAACAACAGCAGCAATTCCAGAGCTGATGAAGCTGATGTTAATAAACTCGCTGTGTGTTGTTGGCTATTTCCGTTTCCGCTTCCGCTTTTGACTTTAATGAAGCGCCAACGCGCCTTTAGTGGGCTTTGACTTTCAGTTGCGTCCATAAAAAGCACATTCGAAAAGTGTGTGGCATGTCCTGTTTGACTCGCATTGGCATCTTAATGTCCTTTTACATGTTTATTTGCACTTTTATTGCCCTGTCCTGGCCAGATCTGCAAATAGAAAAAGGCAAACGTGAGTTGAGCAAGTAAACAGATAGCCGACAACAACTTTGATCCATTCAATCGCGCAATGTTGCCTCCGAAATATGAAAAGTGCTAATAAAACTTTTTACTGACACACACACACTCAGCTCGTAAAGCAGAGATAGAGGGAGGGAGTGGGAACCAAGGGTTGAAGCTCGAGGGCAGAAACCGAAATTGGATGTTTTATGCCTTCCGAACGCATCGATGAAGTGTGATTAATGGCGCGTTTCAATGTGAGGCTCGTAATTAAGGCGGCAGCCGTAGATTTATGTGGCTGCCACACTGCGTCAGCTGTGTCAGCACAAAACTGCGATACACCTTTAACCCGCCCCAAGCCGCATGTTGTTGTGCCTTTTAATTGCGTGCTTAGCTCAGGCCTTGGCCATTAAACAACGCATCAAAATTGATAAACTCAACCCTCGATCCAACCCCGTGGATGAAGCAAGCGATGCGTTGCAGCCACGCATGTGGCATGGCTTGGCTTGTTTGGCTTTGGCTGACAGGCGAGGTGAATGATTCCGATGTTGCGGCTCACCTTCACCCAGAAAGCAGAGCTTGTAATTATGCAACATTTCGTAAAGGGGCAACATGAAGCCGTAACTCTTGGCTGCTGTTGTTAATGAGCAAGAGATGCGCACAGAAAAAAAGTTCATAAATTTTTATGAACTTTCAAGAGAATGAAATGTGAGCAAGCTCTGCACTCGCAGTTCTCAGTTCTCGGTTGCCATTTGCATTTATTTGCACACATTTACGCAGTTGCTTCCTTTTCGTTACGTTTCGATTCGTGTTACCTGTTAAATGAATGAACAAACACTCGAAACGACATGGCAGCGTCTCAGTCTGGGGCAAAACTTTGCTCATTAGCAAATTTCATTCTGGCATCATATGCCGAGCCTCATAACATTAGTAGTTGCTGCTGCTGCTGCTGCTGCTCTTGGCAGTTAGTTAGCATATTTTATTACTGATTAATTAACTTGGCAGCAACGGCAGCAGCAGCTGCGATTGTCTTGTGTCCTTTAATTGGAAATGTTGCTGGGTTTTTGGATAGACAAATGGCACGCAGCAGAGAAGCAGTTGCTAATTATAAAAGTTTGCCCTCAGGACATTGAGGTGCACTGCAAGCCATCGACAGCTGTGGGTTTAGCTGTCTACATATCAGCCACAGACTGACACTACTGACTAGTCTGAGCTGTTATGTATAATTCGACATATTCATCAACTAATTGAAGTCTGGTCAGACATCAAACGTGGGATATTTTTGTTTATTTTTGGCCGCCTATTGATTGGCACCCACACACACACACACACAGCCAGGTGTGTGTGGCTTTGGCCTGTAACAACATTTGCTTTGAGCCGCCTGCCAAGCCGAGAACATGACCGTCGAGCCCTCAGACAGAGCCTTGAGCCTTGTCAAATTACCGCAGCCACTCCATCATGTTTAATTCAAGCCATGGCAGGTGCAGCACGCAGACAGACGAAGTGCGGGGCAGATGGAGTGTGAATTTATGAGCAAATGCTCAACTTTGCCATAAATGTTCATCATAATGTGACACAATTTCCTCAAGATTTAACGCTGCATAAAGCCGAGGCGAATCAAGCATACGCTTCGCATGCCGACTGGCTGGCGAATGTTAATGTCGGAAATTCGCATGCTTCATAAAGTCAAAGGCGCATAACCCGTTTGATTTCATTTCAGCTGCCAGCTGACATAAATTTTAAAATATTATTATAATAATATTATATAGAGAATACATAATAAATTTAACTGCTAGACGCGATGCGATGCGACGCGACGTTTTTATCAGCGCCAGCAGTGACTTTGCGCCAAGATGCAATGTAGTGAATGTGAGAGGGGGAGGGTGTGGAGAGTGAGAGCTTGCTGATGTGTGCTATCGTAAGCGTGCGTCTGACAAGCGTAAGCACCACGGCTGTCAGTGTCACAGCAGCGGCAGCAGCGCGTTATTACACCACGCGGCATACTTTTACCGCCACTCAAAGCACATTTCAGTTTCCTGGTGTGTGCAAATAAAAGTTGAATTATGACAAAGGCATGCAACAATAACAACTATGGCCTGATAATGCGCTCTTCACTGGCTTCTGTCTTCTCCACTCTCTCTCTCTCTCTGTGTGTGTGTGTTTACTCAGCGTGCGTGTGTGCGCCGTTTAACATGTCGTATGCGCAATTTGTGAAATATGCGAACGCTCTGCCCGACAGCATGAGCAATAAGTTTACTCTTCTCTGTGTGTGCGTGTGTGCGTGTGTGTGTAAGCAATTAGTTGCCTTTTCAGCCGAAATAAAAGCAAATCGTGCAAAGAGTTCTCGGCTCGGGGCATAACCAAACAAACAGCAGCTCATTAATATCCTTTATGCGTTTATTACAGCCAGCCGGCATCTTATGAAATACATTAATAAATGCGCCGATGTAACAGCAACTACAACTTGCCCAAAATACTAATTAGACAAAGAACAGAGCAAAAATATATATATGTATGTATAGGAAATCCGAATCAATCAGTTAACGCAATATTCTTAATTGCTCTAATTCGTTCACTTAGCCGAATATCATTTATTTTTGCATGCTAATTGGCAGCAGCAAAAAAGGCATTCATATCCAGGCATTCACTTCTTGACTCTCACTCTCTCGTTCACATCATTCAAAGAATTCTCACGTTTTTTGGTCAAAGGCTTTTCATCTAGCTTTTTACTTTTACTTTTTTCTGAAAGTTGAGTAGTTTTCGGTATAACCAGAGTTGAATGCGAATGTGGACTAGCAAAATATTTACGAAATATTTAAACACATTCCTGGGCGTGCATATTCTAAATTCAGCCCTAAACAAATCGCTTTTAGACTGTTTAAGTTTTGGTTGGCAATTTCTTGGAAGGACCAAGCTCAGCATGTCGGTAAAAAAAGGTTGATTCTTGTCTGTTCTTTTTATTTTTTTGTTTTTGGCTTACCAAAGGTGAAATTCATGTCTAAAGCATTTTCTTTTCATTACTGTGTTAAATCGTAGGAAATTAAATAATATGTTTTTATTTGAGGTTCTAAGGTGTTCGTTTGGTTAGGGTCGTAATAACCTGATTGCTCCTTAATATTGTCTATAAATGTGTTGGCATGAAATATGTTTCAGATATGATTTGAGGAAATATAATTTTAGTTATCCTTCTTACTCTGCTGCCAGATATTTTCGTAATGTAATAAAACTAAACATCATTTTATTTACCATGTTTTTGTCACTATTCAAACATAATTTTATTTGCTCTCCTTAATCTCATGCTCAATAATTATGAACTTAAATGGTTTCATTCTTAAAGTCAAATGTATTTTGGTTTTCTTTCTATAAACTCTTCAACTTTGCTAGACGTGCTCTTTAGTATTTTATTTTCTTGCCTTAATCTCATGTCAAATACTGTTTAATGTTTTCGCTAAATAATAATAATGATGAGCTTAATGCAATTTTATTTTTATCGCTGATGCTGTATGGATATTTTTTTAATTAAAAATAAATTGTATTTCCACTGTTTCATCCCACGCCCAATACTGCTCAATCTTTTCGTAGAGTAATTCAATATAAATATATGTATTTATATATTGATTTTCTATTATTAGTATAAAGTATTGATGTACTAAATTTAATTTTGTTTTCTGCACAAGCTTTTTTGACTTTTCTCGTAAAATAGTGAACTATCTTAAATGAAATTTTATATTCTCAATTTAAGCTCAAGCTGTGCTTGTTTGACTCCCGAGTTCTAATAGATATTTTTAGAAAAAATAATAATCTATTTTTCCAATTTCCTATTTGCTGTTTTGCCTCAGTTATTAACCAGACATATGCTCAGCTTTCGCCAGCGATTTGCAGTCGAAGCCCATTAAATTATGTATGTATGCAAATATTTTCGGATTTCACGTCATGCGCCCACTTCAGACACACTTTTCAGAGGGCGAAGTGGCGAGTGACACGCGGTTGGGGACACTACAGAGTGGAGGGAGGGGGATTGGGGGGTGTGTTTGGTGTGTTAGAGGTTACTGCCAAAAACTGCGGCCTTTGCTGTCATTCACAGGGCACCCTCAAAATCCAGTCAACACCCCACGACAGAGTGATGCTCTGACAGCTTCATATAAATAAAGCAAATGCACAGACACAGCGGTTGCTCTCATTGTTGTTGTTGTTGTTGTCCTTTACTGTTATCCTTGTTGCTATATCCTGGCACTGTGGTTGGCAGCAAATCCACCTTAAATTTGACAACATGCGCCAGTCGAACAGGTGACGCAGCTGTCGCTGATTTGCAGTCAACGTTGTCTTCTCTCTCTCTCGCCCTGGAAGTTTGGCCCTCTGCTGGGTGTCAATCAGAAATGCCAAATTATTTATTTAAAGTGGTTAAGGGGGGGAGGAGAGCATTCATTCGGCTTAAAGTTCTTCGAAAGGTTTTTGTTGAACTTTGTTTGATATTAATGAGGCGGCATTTGTCAGCGATGAAATTTTTGCAATTTAAATTAACATCAGCTGCAATTAAATTAAACGTTTTTAATTTTCAAAAATATTTGCACGTGGCAGGCGCCTCTTCCTCTGTTCTTCAGAACGCAAAACCGAACCCAAATTTGAATTTAAATTGAAGTTAGTTTGGCAGGCGGCCCGCATTGAAACGCCTTTTAATCCTTCAATTAATATTCTTCAGCGTCTAACCTTTCCCCTTGCCCCGTGCCCCTTGCCCGCGTTGGCCGGCAAAGAAATACCAAATGTGACCCAAAGTTGCCTGAACCGAACCCTTTTCGTGGCTGGAATTTCTTTCGCTTTCGGTTCGCTTGTATTTGCCGCCCAAACCAAAAACACACAATTATTTAACGCTTGCGACTCGCTTACCATTTAATGCATAATTTATCTTTAAAACTAAACATTTTACTTGGCATTTTTTGCCATAATTAAACTCGCATTGAGCCAGGCCAAAGTGCGAAGGCGTCGGCGTTGGCGTGGCGTTGGCTTAGGCCTTGGTGTGGGAATTGAGTGAGGTTTTTGTTGCCCTAAGTTTCAGCTTGTCACCTGTTTAATCAGCCAAATTGTAACCGCATCCAATGTAAACAAAACAAAGGCAGCCGCCGAGCCAGACAAAGGAACCAATGGCCAATGTTGTTCCTGGGGGCGTGGTGCCATGGTTATTTCATTAAAACACATGACAGTCGCCCAGTCTTTGTCTTTGGGTGTCAGCCACTGACTGACTTTGTTTGTCTTTCATTATTTATTCTCTTATCGCAGCACAAAGATAAAGTCGCCTCCCACACACACACACACACACACACACACACACTGACAACCAGAAAGAAATACTCGTAATTAATTATCCCCTCTTTAAAGCAACTATTAAAGTCGCTCACACGTCGTATGCGTATTATTCGGGCAACATAAACTTCGGGGTTAAGCTACTTCTGACAGCTTGGGAATTCAGAGACTTGTATTTTACCTGGCCTGTATCTTGCTGCCTGTTTGTCGTATTAATTAGAAAAATAAATAAAGTAAATGAAACCGCTGCAGAGCGTTTGACGAATCTCAAAATACAAAACCCCGCAGCAGGTCAAAGTCTGCGAGCGTTTCGAGGAAATCAAAAAACCAATTATAGAATCCACTGGGAGCCTGTGGCAGCTTCAAGCTCGCCTGCTCGCCTGCTAATTAGCTGCAGCTGGCAGCAGAGTCAACGCGATCGACCACAACTGACTCCGAGCTGACAATAACAGAGCGTAAACAATTCGCAGCGAGCGTGTTCGACTAGAAAGTGCGCTAGAAGGCGCTAGAAGAGTCTCAACAGTTCTTGAGAATTTTCTAAAAATAAAACCCAATTTATTGGGCGATGGCAATGAAATTGGTGGCATAATTAAAGTAGTTGATGAGATGTCAGAATATCAAAATTGAAGCTCCCTCCTTAAATGAAAACTAGCTGAAATTATTATTAGTGCTCCACAATGTAAAACTAATTTATTTATTGCGCCATGGTAATGAAATTTGTGGGATAATTAAATTACTTGATGAAAATGTAGAATACCAAAATTAAAGCTGAAACTTAGTAGTATTATTCATCAATTTGAAGCACATTTAATTATTGGGCGATGTTGATGATATTAAATTTATAGTATTTTAAGTCATCGCTCAAGATATGATAAATGTTGATGGAGAGCATCTGACAACGCTATAGGAAACAAAGCAGAAACTAAATTAAATATTCAGCAATTGCAACTTACAAATAATTTATTAAATTGGTCTTAAAAAGATGCTACGCAATTCAAAATAAAACTATAAATGCAATTTAATACTACTAAATTGATAATAACATGAGTCTGAAATAATGAGAGTAATTATATATGTATGTCTTAATAACCATAAACTGATTGCGACTTAGCTTGTAGCATTTAAAAGTATTGAAATAAGTTTAATCAAAATAACTTGAACACCCCTTTTCAATTTGTTTTTGTGTTTCCAGGGTATAAACATAGTTTAATTAATATGCATAAATACAAAACGCACATTCGGCATTTGCGTATTCTGCATTTGTTGATGCGAGTTGATTTTTAATTAGCTCTGGCTAAAAATACGCGGCTCGAATGTGGAAAAGCGCAAAGCGCATTCGGGATTCTTGACATGTTGCCAACAGCTGCAAATGCGTTAAGAGCGCAGCTAACGCCAGCGAGGGGCTGGGAGGGGGAGGAGGAGTAGGAGGGGCAAAAAGATTGAAGCGTTGCCACGCGTCGTTTCATGGAAATGCATTGAGATTGTTTTCGGAGCAAAAGTCAAGCAGATGGGCGGTCAGCTGGGCGCGCAATTGAATACGAATCGAAATAAGAAATTGAAATGCGAATGCAAATTTCATCTCTGAGGTTGTGTGGCGCGCTTAGTTATTGTTATCGTTATCGTTATCGACCACTTAGGCGTCAGCCAAAAAGTAAACAATTTAATGTGCAAAGTTTCTGGTCGCTGCGACAAACGCAAAACAACAAGCAATCAGACAGCGACAGCGACAACGACAGCAAAAGAGATGGAGAAGCTTCCCAATCGAGCTGGGATAACAAGCCATAGACGAAAGTTTTTTGGGCAATCATTAAAATTCATTTCCTATCGACAGTCAGGACCAAAACACACACACATGTTATAGATGACGCAATTTAGTTTGAATATCTACAGCAGACTCCAGCAGCTGCCACAACATACCATACATACTATATATGTACATATATATACTTCTATGTGGCTTCAGCTAACCGTAACGTCGTTACAGTGTGTGTGTGTGTGTATGTGTGTGTGTGTGTGTGTTTTCACAAGTGCCTCGCAGCGATTTGAATGCGGCAATTCCTTTTGAATTGATCCCAAAAGTGACCTTTGATTCTCGATACGATTTCAGTCATTTTCACATGGCCAGGGCCAAAAGTCTCCAGCGACTTTTGCTAGCTACAAGCTCGCACACACACGCACACACATACACACATCTATACACACACATGCTGGTAACGGGAACAAGGGCCATTTTGTTTGTATAGTTTAAGTGCCCGCATTAGTGGCGCATATAAATTTTGTCGCTCGACTCGAATCGAATCGAGTCGACAACAACAATTCGCAGCGCGAAATGCCAGCGAAAGGGAAAAGCTCAAGGAGAGAGCGGGACAGTGGGGAGGGAAAAAGGGAAAATGCTTGACTGGGACTTTGGGGGGGGGGGGGGGAGAAAAAGCGGCGACAAAAGCAACGAAACGAAGCGAAAATCAAACTAAAACTTCGCCACATGAAAATCATAATTCAAACGTTGAAATCAGCACACAGATTGCTGCTGTCTCTATGTCCCTGTGTGAGAGTGTGTACGAGTGTGCGTGTGTGTGTGTGTGTGTGTGTGTACACAATAGAAACTATTGAAAATACGTAAAGCCTCTTTGGTTGCCTGCCTCTGCCTAGCGGCATGTCCTTGTGCTGCTTCTGTGATTTCTGCCTGCCTTTGACCCCCAAGCGAACCCCATCGCTCTCTCCCCTTCCCGCATCCTCCCGCTTAGGCCCACAAAAAAAGGGCAGCTGCTGCTCCTCTCGCCTGCTCCTTCACCCCCCATCCTGCGTTTAGACTGTTGTATGGTTAGCGCTCAGCGTGCGCGCGTGTGCGTTTTGTTTTATTGCCTCGCTGACTGGTTGCCAGGCTTTTACTTCTGCTGCTGCTGCTGCTGCTTTTTGCCAAACACTTTCCCCGGTAGGCAGAGGCGTACTGTGTTACGGGGAGGCGTGGCCAGTCTCCCATGCTTCGCAGCCCATTGTGTGGGGATAATCGAAGCCATAAATAACAGGCGCGAACGCGTTTTTTCCTTACTTGCCAGCGACAAAAAATACAACAGCAACAACTGGCAACAATGCAAACAAGCAATAGGCCCCACATGATAACAAAAGTGCCAAAAGTGACAAACAGCGGGCAACTGTCAAGCGTCAGCGTCCAGCCCCCCTTCGATCTTGTCCCCTCGTTAGCAAATCCAATTTGTGCGTGTGTGTCAACAGTTAGACTGCACTGTAACAGTGACTGCGACTTCGTTCCTCCAGCCGACGATTGCTAATAAAGTCAGCGAAGTTGCGTGCGTCACACGTTCTCGTTACTCGGTATTCGATATTCGGTGCTCGGCACTCGGTTTGTGTGACACAGTTTTGGAGTGCAAATGCGGTTCCGCTGCTGCCCCGTGCGATTGTATAAATCAATTAAAAATTTACATTTCGTTCACACAATCAATAATTTGCATAATAGCCGCAGGCCACACACACACACAACGTGCGCCTGGGAGACAGTAAAAAATCGCAAATAAAACTTGAAAATATTAAAAAATAATAACAGCAAAAAGCCAAACGGCGAGAGGCGTCCTGCATTCCGTTGCATAAACATTTCGCAATTAATTATATCGTTTGCTTATATAATATTCCGTTATTGCCGCCACTTGACGTCTGTTGCATTAACGCTGCGAATGTTAATAATTTAATTCAACAGTCGCGGCGCCTTGCGAATTTAAAGCCACTGTGTGAATTCATTTACACTCCACTTTATTCAATTAAATGCTCACAACATCCATCCAAATAATTCAACAGCGAGTGACAAGCTTGCCACGCCGTATTTAGCATATTCCGACATTTTAAGCCACCTAAAGCTCGCCCGTCAGCGTCAATAAATGCACAACTAAAAAACAAAATTGTGGATGATTTGTGTCACATTTCGATGCGTTGATCAATAAATAAATGGAATGCAGCAATTTACACATCAATTTAGCGATAATCGTTTTCATATTCACACCAATTGAAAAAATATATGGTGCTCAAAGCAGCGGCAGAAAATAAAATAAAATTAGTAGGATAACAACTGAATACAAATTCTGAAGTAGGACAATAAACAATGCATAATTTAATTTACATTTTATAGGTCAAACCCAACCAGATAAAAAATGTTATAAAGCTAACTATTGAATTAAAAGTTGCTAAATAGAATAAACTGAAACAGGCCTCAGGCGATATATTTTGTAATTCTTCAATGGAATTTACTGCTGAGCTACAAGTATAAAAAATAAATAAATAACTTATGTTATGTTGTTCTAATTTTAACCCGCAGATTTGTCCGCTGTTTTATTCAGAAATGAATAAAATTAAACATTTCTGTCTCTTTTATTGTCATGACAAAGAATTGAAATATGTTGTCAACACTGCAAAGCATCGAGGAAGTAAGTAGCTTTTAATCATATGTTAGCAACTTTATTTTCATACAAAATTTGAGCTACTATCTTCGTAGAACTTTTTATAGACCTTTCTTAAAATAATTAATCATTTTAAATAATTAAATTTCGTAACTTAATATTATAAAATTTATGCTAACACCATGTTGCCATTCACCCCATAAGTTAGTTTTAACTGTCTGACAAGTTAAAATAAATAAATAAATTTCGCAAATAGCAATTATATTTGGGGCAGTGTTCACATTATTTGAATTAAAATTATGCTACGCATAAATACTCTTTGCAGGCGCAATAGTTGAAATAGTCGGAGCAGAATTGCAAGTAGAAGCATTTCTAGTGGAATAGTAGATGGCAATAACTTATGAGGCGAGAGGCTTTTGCAAACATTTATGTTTTTGGGGACAGTTTATGGCCGAGCAGTTCGCAGTTCGCAGTTCGCAGTCCGCGTGGAATGAATATTTGCATATTTGAAGTGCTCACATTTGCATTTGCATATAACCTTGCCAAGAGTGAAAGAGGAGCAGGGGGAAGAACACGACCAAGAGCACGGCAAACATAAATCGCTGCTGTGTCTGGTATAATTTTAGACCTGGGGCGAGGAAGGAATACCAGACAAGCGTCTGGGCGGCAACATTACTGGAAAACGCACAAAGCCAAGTTGAGGAATTTCCTCAGAAGCAACGTTCTGGAATTCACAACGTGGATAAAGTTGAGTTGTCTCCGCGACAGGAGGGGAGCTCTGAGGGACAGCTGTCGATTATCGGTAACTAAACGGGCACTAAAGATATGTTAAAGACTTTAGTCAAGTTGAACGACAAAATCCATTAAGTATTTCAGAGTGAATTGAGATACAAATGGCAAAAGAAATGTTGTAAAATAATATTGAAATAAATCAAAATTAGCCGCAAACTATTGCCACACTCCAGAAAGAGCGATGTGTATCTTCATGTGTGTGTGGGCAGAATTGTTTGTGTTTCGAGGTAAACTATTTACTCACTTTGAATGCGAGTCCGACTGAATCTGAATCCAAATCTGAATCTGAGCATATTTTACAACGCATTTCCATTTTGCCACAAAATAAAACACAAGACACACGTTGCGGCGGCAACCAGCAACCGACGGCCAACAACACAACAGACAACACAGACCTTTAGATTTTTCCATGTATCTTCCAGATACTCGTGGTCGTATCTATAGCTGACATGTAAGTATCTGTGTGTGTGTGTGTGTCGCTCTCATGATGCATCATTTTAAATACCGAATTTACTTTGAATTCATTTTGGTCAATGGCAACAACTTATTCAATTGTTTTTACTCGAATTTCGGTTGCTGCCGCTTCTGCTGCTGTTTCTGATGCTGCTTCTGCTTTTGCCGTGTGGTTGCTAAGCCGCAGGCAAACTTGCCTCGCCCCAAAACTGACAGTGAGTTATGGCAGTCTCTGGTCAGCATTAGCATCTACAGCAGCCGCATCAGCTTATGCTCTTTAAATCCGCCTTCATCTAGGCCGCTTTTACGCAAAACACTCGCCTGACATATCCAAAAAATGATTTATGTATCTTTTGGCTACCTACGCGCGCTGCGTTTAATGAATATACGAACGCATTTTATACACAGACATTTCTATATGCTGAACAGTTGAGGAAATTTAATTGTTTGCTGTTTGCTTCGGCAGTGGAAAATGTTAATAAATGTCAAAAGTATTTCCACTCAACTGACACAATGAGCAACGAGCCGAGGATTTTGACCGAGGCCGACTTCGATGCTGTGGCTGAGAACGAAACCAAACGTCATTGTGATTGTCATGCCATAATTTCATATAATTTATGAGTTTTCAATTTATCATTTCCGCATTTCTGGCAAAACCCCAAGCACAAGCAAATGATATCCAAAATGGGGTTGCAAGTCTGCCGAGCAGCCGAGCAGCCGAGCAGTTGCAGCCACGATTTGTAATGTTAAATGTCAGTTCCCATTGACTTCAGCAGTCAGCGAATATGGCATGGGGCAATGTGGCACACACATGTATGTGCCCCGCCATGGGAAGCAAACACTCTCTCTCTCAGTGTAAGCTCTACTTACTTTTTCCCAAAATAAAACCCGATAAAATATTGCCACTTGTCATCGATGAAGCTGTTTTCCACTTGCCCCATTCCCCCAAATGCTTTCGACATGCTTGTCGTGGCGTCATTAAAGTCGTAAGCACTGTCATGTAGCTGTCAATTTCCAAAAATCGCATTAGCCAATGGAATTTGTTTGAGTGCGTATGTGACAAGTGTTGCTGCTGCTGTCTATCCACTTAATTCGCTCCGACTTTACTGCCACCATAGCTTAACAGGCCCTAAAAAACCCAAACCCCAAACCCCAAAAGCCCGTATCGCAGTCGAGACACTTGCGGGGCTGCACATAATTAGCGCTAGACCCTTAAGTTACCTGAACTAAGACTGAGAATTGCGACTGTCGCAATTCCATGGCGCTGTCAACGTAAATTTGCATTTTTAGGAGGCATAAAAAAGGGCTGCTCGCACTATGCGGGGAATGCGGCTCGTTCTCGTCTTGCAGCTAAGCTAAGCGGCAACAAAATGTGAAACATGCGCAACAAGAATGAAGATAAGAGGCACAAGACTCGCCACAAGGATTAAATGTTCACTATGAAACTTAACTAAACTCAACTCGGGCACAGCACTTTGCAACAGAGTAAAGTGCGGCCAAGATAACATATCAAAGCGGCAAGGAGTTTAACTTTTAACTAAATTAGCCGGTTTAACCACCAGGTGTTCAATATCGATTAGTTGTTGGCGTCTCATTTGGATTTTAATTAGAATGTTAAGCTTTTAAACAAGGTAAAAGAAATTCTCAAAAAGACGATAAGTTTGGACTGTTTTACACAAGCGCTAAATATGTTTATTTAATGCAGCAGAGTTCTAAAACTTTTGTTGGAATACTTTACAACATTCACGGCTATCGAATGCAGACGTTTTCTTTTGTTGTTAACTGCAAACATGTCTGTGAAATTAAAGTTATCTGAAATAATTTCAAACATCACGAAATCTACGAAATTATAATAAAATTCGGTATTATAAAATTAAAACACATCTACGAATTAAAATAATTGTATACAACATAATTTCATGCTCTCTCAAATTCAATTTTATGCCAAATTATTCTCATTTACAATGCTTTATTGTCATTTATTTAAATTACAATAAGCGTTAACTACTGAAGTTCTTAAAAGTACATATTCTATATAATATATTCTTGCTTCACAAACACAAACTACCATAAGGCCATATCAGCCACCTCAGCAGCAAATAATTTCCTCAGTCAATCATGCACACTTCTTGCATTAAATTTCATTCAAGAAACATATATGTATATATCGTATATAGGGAGCTGTCTCACTGCTGGCATTCCGTGTGAAGAGTCAAGTATGAGTATGCGTGGAGTGTGTGTGGGCGAATGTGTAATGCGTTTATACAAAAGCCTTGTAAATTCATAATAAGACTTTCAATACTTTCGCTCGCACAGCAGCAGTTGAAATTGGCTGAGGAAAAAAACATTAGCATACTTTTGTGAGCGCGCAAAGTTTGTTGTCGAAAGAAATTAACCTTGAATACGCGTCACACACTCGCGCCGAGCGGAGAAGACGGCGCAGAAAAGACGCATGGCTGAGTCGCAGATTATTATGCAAATTTGTATCTAAGGCAACAATAAGACAATGCCTCAGAATTTATTAATTTTAAGGCGACGCGACGCGACGCGACGCGACGCGACGCTTTTGTGACGTCAGCTGATAAGAGACGATGACGATGACGATGACGATGGGGACGAGGACAAAATCAATAAGCCTCCTGCTTCTAGCTTTTGTGGTTATTTTGCACGATTAATGAAGCCACGTAATTGATTACAAGGCCACGCCCACTGCGTTTCGCCAGCCTCCTCCCGGTTCGAGCGAACTTTGTGCAGTTTTTGTGGGAACTTGCAAACAGCTGATTGATGCGTTTTGTGTCTAGCAAAATGGCTCCATGCTGAAGCAGCCACATCACGTGATGCTCGTTGATAAGAGCAGACAACGACAACGACGACGACGACGACGACGCACGTGCCTCATGTGGCACAGCCAAAGACCTGTGTGTGCTGTCATTTGGCTCTGGCTTTGGCTTTGGCTTTGGCTTTGAGCTTCGGGTTGCAGTTGCTGGCTTGACGCTGTCAGCGACATTTGCCAGCGCGTTGCACGTTGCAGGTTGCAAGTCTAGTTACTTATGCGTAATATCTATGCACACATGCCACGCCCTCGCCCTCGCCCTCGTTCTCGGCCTCAACTCATCAGCTGTAACAGCAAAATGCCAAAGACAAGCTCCGACAAGACAAGCCAGCAAGTGAGAAGGGAGGAGGGAGGAGGGAGGAGGAAGAGACTGGCATTGTTGTGTTGTTGCTCGTTGCTCATGCAGGCGCACAATCATCAATCAAAATCAAAAGCCAAAGCCAAAGCACTTCTGACATTAATTTATTCAAAAGGGATACAAGCAGTTTGCAAGGAGAGCGCAGCCAACTGCGCTCGCCTTCTCTATCCAACATCTATCTATCCATCTCTATCTGCTCTTGGCTCTTCAATTATGAGCGCTTGTCACACACACACACTCGCACACTCGAATACTCGAATACTCGCCTTGGTTATTCAATTTTAAAATGGCATTCACATCGAGTGCAAATAAATAATTGTAGCATACATTTCGGGGAGCCCAAAGCAAACTCTAATTAATATTTATAAACGATAACTCTATCTCTCTCGCTGGTTTGGGAGTGTTCTTCGCTTTGCATAAATCAAAAACATTTGAATAATAAATACGAATTATGCATTTAATTAAGATTTGCCGCGCAGTTTTCGAAAACTGAAAGCTGTCTCAAGCGCAGAACAAACAACAATTTTCCCATCGCAATCGCTGCACAGTTTTTTTTATACCCGCTATCTACATCAGTGGGAGGGTATTTTAAGTCATTCGAATTTAAGTTAACACAATAATATCTATGGTACAGATGATTAAAACATACAAATATATTCGCATAGCAAATATAGTTATTGGTATAATGCTGACATATTCTTGGTATATTTTAGTTTATTTTCATAAAATCATATATTTGTAACAGATATCTCAGAGTCGTGCACTCTCGACTGTGGCTTTCTTATTTTTTGCCCCACTTCGCTTTCATTTCATTTCTTTCTCTGCAGCTGTTTTTTTTGTTGCCTTTCATTTTTACCATCTGTGTGTTTTTCTCATCGATATCTGTGCCATTGTGCGCTTCTGTTCGCTCTGTTCCGCGTTGAGCGCAAAATTCTGATTTCCTTGGCTTGCATCAGTCAGTCAGTGAGTCGGAGAGCTGGAGAGTCGGCGAATCGGTGAGGGAGCAAAAAAAGGCGGGCAGACGAATCCAATCTAAATGCAAATGTTCGCATTGTGCTTTTTGGTTCGGGATAATCACAGTTGACGCTGCCATTGCCGTTGTCGTTGCCAACTAACCAGGCAACCAGGCAACCAACCGACGAACTTGGCCAATGCAGGTGAAATCGCAACACAGAAAGTCAATTAGGCGACTCGCCACTAATCGAAGCTTCTTCCCGATTGCGTGGCCCAGAGCAACGAGCCAGCTTTGCCAGACTGCAACGTCCTCCACTGCTGACCATGGCCAATTGTCCTTTATGGCGAACGTTGCCGTTGCTGCCATGATCATGTTAATACATATTTCCAATTCAATTGGAAATTTGCAGCGCTATCTTTTCATTTCGTCTCTTGGCTCTCCTCGCCTGCCTTTCTATTGCTGTAAAGACCCATAAAAATTTACAAGCATTGTGCGCCATGTTTGCCTCGACAACAACTACACATGAGTCCTGCGAGTCCTGTGTGTGTGTGTGTGTGAGGGTGTGTGTGTGTGTGCTTGCGCTTAAGTATGTTTAACATGGGATAAGCTCGTTTTTCCCAGCTCGCTTCATTTACTCCAGCATCCAGCGGAATGGCAGCGCAAATTGATAAATTATTGTGACTCGCAGTCGAGTTTTATTTGGCGCCCTCTGGCGGCCGGTTGCCGCATAAATTGCATGCAATTAGCTGGGCAAAAACAATTAGCCGAACGTGATAAGCGCAAGCATAATAATATTATTTATTATCATACACGTAATTGACTAACGAGACGACACAATTCGAGCTAAGCGGACTCTGAGACAAATGGCAAACACTTAAATCACACAGGCAGGCGGGTCAATGAATTATAATTGAGACATCTGCGATAATTGAGCTGCCATTTGTTGCAATTGCCGCGCTGAGACGCTGAGACGTTGCGACGTTGTGGCATGCCGCGCAAAACGTGGCATGACAAAGCACTCGAAGATTGTCCGCAAATGATTTCTGCTGAAAACTGCGCCTGTCTCTCGTGGGCAAATTCATGCAAATGCCGCATATCAGCAAAACACTTTGAAGGCATTAGAATTACAAATATCGTTGGCAACACAGCGGCAGGCAAAGCCTGGCAATGGCAATGCCAATGCCAACACAACACAACATTTGCTGACTCTACACACGGCGAGGAAAATGGTTCTAGAAACCAAGGAAAATGTCGACAAATTTGGAATATTTCTAGATAGAAAACAACTACAATTTTAATAATAAATAAATTCACAGAGTATTGACATTAAATAAACATTTGACAATTTTCGTCAAAGATTCTCAAATCAAGAATCAATTCTTTCAACTAGACTTATTTAGTCTTAAAATGATTTCAAATAAAAATATAGACTGAAATGTATATTCAAAAATATTTCCTCATCGAAATTGTGTTTCAAACATTTTTTCATATTCAAGATTCCGTCAGTTTTCTCTCGGTGCACAACACAAATCGCGTAGACACAACAGACAGCAAAGCAACAACACCTTGAAGCTCGGCACCCACATCGTAATAGATGCAAAATAAATATGCAAAATCGTTCGACGCCAAATACATAAATCAGATGAGAAAAGTTGAAATTAAATGCAAACAGTGGCAAAAGACGGCAGTTGACGGCGTGGAAAACAAATTGAACTTTAAGCCCGAGACGAGTGGCGAGTTTGAGGTTTGAGCAGCGCAGTTTTTAGGCTTCTTTTCGGGGCATAGAATTTTCTTCATTAAAGTGGTTGCAAGATATCTAAGTTGAAGTAATGTTAATTCAAAATAGTTTCTGTTAACCAAAACTGCGTGAATCACGTTTGATTATATGCCAGAAATATGAACATAGTTCGTTCGCCTCTTACAATAGTTGGGCGGATTTTGCTCATTAAAGTTTGGCTGGCAAAACGAATGTCGATAGTTTGTAACAATTTGCATGCTACGTGCAACTGCAACGTTTGTTGCAACACTTGCGTGGCAAAGTGTGTACGTGTGCCTGGCACACCTTTTAATTGCAAAAGTCGTTGGGCAAACATCGAGGCCATTTCATAAATTACGTTAATTGCAACGTTTCGCACAGATTTCCATTTTCATCTACTGGCTTTTCTTGCACGTGACACAATTTAATCGATCTGACCCTTGACCCACCTTAAAGCCGGCCTAAGGCCTAATGCCATGTTTCTTGCCTTCAGCCCCAAGCCGATGATTACGTTGCATAAATGCAGCGTTTATTTGCTGATTGCTACAGCAGTTTATCCCTTGGATAAGAAGTGCTTATGATGGAAATTATTGCAGCATTTAAGTTGCAGCGAGCACGCTCAAGAGTCGATGCTTATCGATTGCAAGTACAAGTACTCGAAAGCATCTGCTAATTGAGCAATTCAAAGAATTAAATAATTATCTACTACTTGGTATAGAAAAATAATCCTGGCAGCGTGTTAAATTCAATTCATTGAAATTGTTTGTATATCTTTTACAACATAAATGCAATTAATTTCAAGAGAACTCAATTCCTAGAAATATCTTTGAAATTAATTATATCATGTTTTCAATCTTTCTTATCGATACATTTCCTTTATATCACAAGATAATTTTTACATAGATGAAAATTAATTTCTGCTTAATCCAGATTATTGTTAATATATTTCTTGATTAAGCTTGCTTGGCTGCGTGATTCGCAAAGCAGTTTATGAGCTTGATTGTCAGTCAAAGTTTGTTTTTTGCATTTATTTGGAAATTAAATTTCCTTTGAAATTCGTTCTCACGAACTTCTGTGAATCATTTTATTGCAGGATTCCGCATAATCATTAACATCAAGCTTTTTACTAAACGGAATTTCAGCTGAAGCCAACAACTTGATTATGACGAAAATGCAACTTGCAAATCACTCGCATTAGTTGCTTTTGAGTTGTTTTCGTTTCACGCACTTGAACAACAGAAATTGCAATTTTCATAATGCCAAATATGCAGCAAATGGGAAATGTTTTCCATCTCATGTGGAAATCATTGACTTATTGCGTGGGTAAATAAATATGCGTCGCAATTGTTAATCAATATTGAGAGCTACCTAATGAATTTCCATAGTTTTTCCATTTTGAATGCAACTAATTCTCTTACTCTATTTTTGCAGTCGGAGACAATTGCTGCAGTTTAGCTTCAAAATTTATTATGCAGAAAATGGCAACAGAAATTCTAATAAAATATATATTGAAAGTTTTATTGTTTGACTGCACGCACACACACACACACACACACACGCAAATAAAGCTGACACTCACACAGACACATGCGATAAATAATATTTGCATTTTCACATGGCAAACATTTTATGTGTTTTTCTAGTTTATGCTTTTGTATCTGTTTTTTTTTGGTTTTTTGTTTTTAGTTTTTGGCGCTGCTTCAAGCATTTTGTGCGAAATTCAATTTTTCTATGCAGTTACCTAAATTTTTAGTTTTGCTGCTTACTTTGCCCCATTCTTGCTTTGGGTTTTCTCTTTTTTCGGTTCGCATAAAGCTCTAACTTTATATGCACTATTTGTGAATAAGTTTGTGAGTTTCCCATACGCTTGTTCTCCGGGTACTTTGAGCATTGCCAGCGACGTGACGACAAAATTGCATAAACTTGTAAATTCTTGATCAGTCCAACTCAACAAAGGCGACACAAAATACAATATATATATAAAGTATTTTGTTATTAACATTGTTGCGCTTTTGAAATAAATTAAAAGAGCTAACAAGATCTTTATTTATCCCAGTCTCATATTATAGTATTATTTTTGTTTATGCATTAATTATAATAATATCAGGGTATAAGTATTTATATTTTAATGCAGAATTTTATGAACTTAATTAAGTTCGTTCATTATGCCATCGAAAACATATTTGGTTTGAAAAACGGCTTTTACATTAAATTTAAATGCGATTTAAGATGGTTAGAGTTGGAATTTTAAGAAATCTACAAATAAAATCTTCAAGTATCATCTGCTCAAATTGCTGCCTCCTAACTCTTACCATTTGGTTGATTGTTGATTGTTCAGTCAGTGGGTGAGTCGGTCTGGACAAATAGACTTACAATTATTTGTTTCTGGGTATTTATGTACTTTATTTTCTAAATATAAATATTGAAATACACTCCAAGCGGGCTTAATCCACAGAATTCAGCCAGCAGCCACCTTTAAGAGTATTGAATTTTCGGCATGCCACAAAAAGCGAGCTGTAGTTTCTTGTTTTGTGCTTATTTCTTTTGCCGAGTATTTTGCTTTGTTTTGTTCATATTTTAAGCGTGTGTGTGTGTGTGCGAATGTGCGTGTGTATGCGAGTGTGTGTGTGTGTGGGTGCGTTGCTGTTTTTCTATTTGTTTTAATAGACTGTACAGCGTATGTGGAGTCGGCAGCGACTTCTGGATACGGTCTGGCTCAGCACAGCTCTGCTCTGTTTTAGCCAGCTCTGTTTTGGCCTGGCCTGGTCCACGGCGCTGGCTTGGCAAATATCCTGCGGCACTGGCATTCATATGAGTTTATCGCATGGGGGTGCACTGGATTTTGTGATTTGCTCTTTTATATACACCACATACACTCGCATATACACAGACATATGTGTGCCACATATGTGGACCATTTACATGCTGGAATTGTAGCCAGAGATTTCACTTTTGGCACACTTTGCATTAAGCAAAAAGCGAAGAAGAAACAGAATACGAGGGGGACACAGAGAGCAATGCTTAGGCCAACTTAGACAACGATTTCGACTTGGCTTATGGCTTGGCAAGCATGGCTTGTAGTCCAGGTAACCGCAAGTGGCCTTAAGACAATTGCCAGCTGAACTCGCAATCCCTAGACTCTCTTGGCTCCAACGTGTCAGCAGCGTCTTATCTGCGATAGCCAGAGATGCGAGAAAAATGCAATACAATTTAAGTAAACTGCGAGTAAACAGCCAAAGACGCTTCTAAATGCTTTGCATCTTAAGTGCGAAATTCCCCGTGGAAGTGTTTCGAGAGGTCGAACATGACAACTGTTTTTTAGAGAGACAAATGGAGTTTTCTAGATACCCATTAAATGAAGTTGTGAACATCAGTATTAAAGTTTATCGAAATCTAAGTATCTCTTTGATTACTTCATAGACCATGAAAGCCTTTTAATTCATTTAACAAAACTACTCTACAGATAGAATTAATATCCTTAGAGACAACTCATAAACATACTGCCAAAATGAATATCCAGAACTTTCTCTTTGCGTACTTGGAAGACAAGACAAAATGTTCATTATTTTATTCAAATTACTCAGCAGATAGAACATGGGGAATCTTAAGGATAACTCTATAAAATAAACTTCAGAACAAATACATATCATAAAGGACAACTCTTTCAATAATCCACAAAAATATTTTCCAGAACATTTACTTGACGACAAATTAAAAAGAGAAAACAATGTTTTGATAAATAATCAAAAAATAGAATTCTGGAAATGTTTTTCTTTAATATTTTTCAATATAAGTGTTCAATAATAACCATTCTCAGATTCAATATGTTTGTTTTTTATTAAATATTCTCTAAACCTTTCTTAAAATTTCTTCGAAGTAAAATCTTTACTACACGGAATCTTTAACTCTTTCACTTAATTCGAATAATGTGCAGATAGTTTAGATAGTGTTCAGATAGTTTAGCAATTGTCGAGCAATGGAAAATGCGTCAGATCTCAGGACAAATTAAAAGCAGGACATAACTGGGCCATAGTTGCTGGCAGTAATTTAATTAAGCAACAAAAAGTAGTTGCGCCCCTTAATCCCTTCGCCCTCGTTGTTTATCATGGCAGCAACTTTAAGGCTGCCCCACGAGGAGGCAGAGAAGTTAACTTCGAGCTACAAATCTCGGGGAGCAACTCACCCGAAAGTATCCTTGATGCTGCTGCTGCTGCTTCTTGCAGTAATCCAAGTGCAGGGCAAGTTTGAGTTTCAGCTTCGAGTTTATTTTTTATGATGTTTGTAGCAGGAAAAATAATAAAAGTAAACTTGACTTTTCTCCCTCTTTCTCTCTCTCTCTATTTCTTTCTATCTCTTTTGCTTGCACTCTAAGCACGCAGCATTATTATTGTTCTAACGCACTGACCCGCATAAGGGAAAGTCTTCATAAGCAATTTGTATCTCGTAGCTTGTGTAGCTTGTATCTTGTGGATGCACTTTCACTGCACGACAACGACGACGACGACGACCAGATGACAATTGTGATAAATTATGACAGTCGATGGCGACTTCGAGTGGGTGGAGTTTGTGGGCGGGGCTGAAGGGGCTGAGGGGGAGGTTGTTGGCTGCTGTTGTATCTCAAAGATACTACTGAAACCACAGCGCGTCAAAGTGTCATTAATTTTTGTTCTTCTTCTTTTCTTTCTTTTATGCTGCCTTCATTTACACTTCTTATTGTTGGTGTTTTTGTCGCTGCTGACGTTTAAAGTGCGAAAATGATTGCGGCAATCGCTTCAGTTGTTTTTGCTGTTGGCGTCTGTCGCTGGCAGCGAATTAATTGATGAGCTGCACGCAACAAGGTTCGCCCGAAGGGGGCGTGGCAGGCTGAAACACGTTAATGAGGCTGAGGCAGCATGACTTTGGCCAATTTCCATACGAACTATTTGCTCTCCCGCTCTAGCACACAGTTAACTGTCTTCGCTTGTTGTTGTTATTTATTTTTCGGTATTTTTCTCTCACTTGATTTTTTTGCAATTCACTTTCACACACACACACGCGCGCGTACACGGACACGCACACACACACACACAGGGACACACACAAAACGCAAAGTTGTTGCTTTGTTAGGATGAAATTTTTCTTTTTATGCTTGCGGCTGTTCTTCTTCTTCTCTTTGTTGCTGTTGTTGCTGTTGTTGTGACAGCAACAATTCTTGTAATCCGCTTTTGGCCTAAATTTCAATTCTTATTTGATTTTTCTGCACTTTGCTTTGCTGTTGTTGCTGTTGTTGTTGTCGCGTTGCTCTTTGAGCAGCTTCTTACGGTTTTTTGTGCGTCTTCCGCTACTTCTCTTCTCCTCTCTCTTCTTCCTTTTTGCGTTTTTGGCTCTTGCGTGTTTATTTTAACGCGAAATTACGACAACAACAGTGCGCGACAACTGTCCTTGTCCCTCTGCTTTTCCCCTTCTCTTTTTGGGTTTCGCTGCCCGGGTAACGCGGACTATTTGCACGCACTGTAACCGGCTCGGTGGGCGTCGCTGTTAGCGTCGCTGCTTCGCACGCACCTTTCTTGCTGTCGCTGCGACGTCGACTGCGCAGCATCCAGCAAAACAATTGGAGGCTGCCTTTTTGCCTAATTAGCTCGCAATTTATGCGAGTCGCTTGTCAAATTTTTCGCGGCAAACGCTAATTTCACACAATTTAACATAAATAATTGCACATTTGTATTCTCTAGTAAATCACTTGCATGCGTATTAATTTATTGCAATTGTCGGCAGCAAACAATTCCCAATCGAATTGAGTATTATTTATTGTAACGGGAACGGGCGAGAAACCGACTCGAAATGTTCAAGCGCGCATCGTGTGCGGACAACAGCGAATGCGAGAGGCGAATGAGAGACTGACTGAAATTCGGTCGAACGAGCCGCAGCCAACCAGATGGAGCGCCCAATCGAACCGAAATGTTGCATGTCCCAGCACCGAGCACGCACATGTTGCAAGGCAATCTCGTCCACAAGCTGTAAATACCATATTTACTGTCAATTGTTAATAAAACATGACAAATGTGCGACGGCTGCATAAATAAAACCATTTTACCCAACGTGCAGAAACAAACGTCTTGATAATTGGTAAAATGATAAATTAAAAATTGCATTGCATTCAATGGAAAATGGGATTTATCTTAAATCGTATTTGGGATGTGAGCAGAGAAAAGATTGAATTGCATTTATTTAAATTATAATAATGTAGATGTGCAGTTCGAACTAAAACAATAACTACAATTTAAGTTTCGATTATCTGTTCAGCAATTCTCGACATTCGAACTGATTTTAATGTCGCTATAACTGTAACTACAATTTACCGTTTATGAGGTAAAAATCACATTGATATTCACTTGATTATTTGTTAAGCAATTTGCTATTATAGCTTTATGTTTATTGTCAGCAATAATAGTAATAAACTTGAACAATCGCGCTTCGCTTTATTGCCATTGAAAACAAACGGATGCTGCGGCAGTCGAACATGTTACTGTTAGCGGCGCTGTTAACCGAGTGAGTGCCAACATGTTGGCTGTCGAGCCACAGACAATGTTCGGCGTGCGAATTAACGAAGTCGCGGCACACTTATCGGTTGCGTTTCGTCAGTCGGTCGTCGCGTTCGCACTCCCACACCACACGAGTCCGGGACGAGGCGCGCTCTCTCGCTCTCCGTGTCGCACTGGTGTTGCGGCAACATGTTGCCAGCAGACTTGACCTTTGGCAACAGCCTCAACGGTTCGTCTATGCAACCAATTAATAGACAACTCGCAAAACTTGTATCTCCTATGCGTGTGTGTGAGGGGGTGTGTGTGTGTGTGTGATTTATTGCAAGCACAACATAAACAAAAACATGCATAATTTCCATAAATCTTTTATGGTTGCGTGTAAAAAGTTTCGGCCAATTATGCGCCTAAAACTAGGCACTAATTTGACAGAAAGTGGCCATAACCCGACTCGGCTTCAAGCCGTTCAAGACTCAAGACTCAGGCCTCGACCACAAATTGAGTTGTCCGATGGTCAGCAGCATTATGAGGCGACTTATGAAGTAGGTTCATTGTTATGTGCTCGGATTATCGATGGTCATCATCGTCATCATCATGCCACAAGGAGTGGGGCGGCTTTTGGGTCTGTGGCACACACGTGCTGTGACTTTGGCTTTTTGCTTTCACTTTCACTTTCACTCCCGTCCACAGACATAAATGTCAAAGACCTGACGACAACAGCTCAATTTAATCTCAATTTCCGGGCCAGCTCTTTGCCCAGATAATTTCAATTTACCAAAGAAATTCTACTGCCAGCCATGACCATTCAACATCTCCATTGTGTACTTATTATTAGCTAATCAAATGACAATTGATATGTAATCTTCGGCGATTCGAACTCGAGTGCCGGCAAATCAAATAATTCCTACTGGAACTTCACTTGCAGGTGAACAACTTCTTGGAACTCTGCTGAAAGAGTTCGACTCGGAAGTCGTTCAATTATCAATTCAACAGCTGCATTAATAAATTACATTGAGAGCAGCAAATTAATTTATAGTATTATTGGATTTCTAAGAAATTTGTCTATTACATTCTTAAATGCAATGATTTAGTAATTTAGTTTAGTTAGTTTAAAGAGTTTAGAAATATAAGAAATGAATTGAAACATTTTTGTTCTGAAGGAAGCAATATTTTGATGGGGGAAATAAATATTGAATATTCTATATTATTCTTTACTACACTTAATTTTTGTCAATCTCAATAATATTTTAGTTTACATAGAACTTTTTATATCTGATAAATTTAATATTTCACATTGAATAATTTCAGCCATTCAGTTAGTAAATATTGTAACAATATTAAATAAAAATACATGCTTACATTTATTTGATTATTCTAAAAAAATTTAATAAATAACTAATATTTACTTACACATAAATAAAACTAAATTTCTAAATATTTTTAGCAATTTTTTATATGCACATGATGTTGTTTTAAGTTTCCACACATTCAAATTTTTCTATTGTACCATTTAAATATATATATCGAATAATAAATCTTTCATACTAAATTTATCAAATATTCTTTGATATTAACTAAATATTATCTTAAGTTGCTCAGACACTTAATACAGAACTGCTGTCCACACGCAACATGCTGCGTTCGTTAAGTGTTGTGGCACATTTGCTGCTGGCAACATGTGTGCGTACTAAAATGTTGCCAATGCGCTTGACGAATGTCGCAAAGCAACATTCACATGAAATTCTTCAGCAGCTGCAGCTTGTTGAAGGCGGATGGAGTGGGAAGGGGAGAGGGGAAGGCTTAGCTTGGGGCAGCCTAAAATGGCTAACAAGCTGTTGCTGTTGTTGGCGTTGTTGGCGTTGCACCTTTAGCGAGTGCCTGCATCCAATTGAAGTGTTTGGCCCTGCGGCAGTTGCAACCTTCGTTCGCACTTTTGTGTGCGGCATTTGTGCTTGCACTTGACTGCAACATGATGTGGCAACAACGAGGCAGCGCAAATAGGATCAAGGATAACAAGTGGACGCCCCGCTCTCCCCTCCCCACCCCACCTAACACTTTTATATGGACTGTAAATTGCCTTAAGGTAAAGCTGATTGATTGGCAAATGGACTTGCAATGCTTTTATGCAGAGCGAAAGAGACGAGAAATAGTATATATATACGTGTGTGTGTGTGTGTGTGTGCAGTTGAGTTGCGTAAATTGTTTGCCATGCGAACTTTGCTTATTTCGTTTTAATTGCTTCTCGCTGCTGCCGCTTGTCAAGACATCAACACAAACACACACAAACGCACAGATCACACGCATACACTCGCACTTTTACAGTTAACATCTCATTTGCATTGCGTTCAGTGCGCTGCGGTTGTGTGCGTTTTGCGCTGCTTTCATTTTGCGCTCTCCATTCGCCTGCTTCCTCTTCTAGCCTGCCTTCTCTCTGCCCACACTCCTTCTCGCTCGCAGTCGCTATCTCTTTCTCAGTCGCAGTCGCAGTCGCTGTCGGAGTCGCAGTCGCAGTCAGCGTCACAGTCAGCGTCACAGTCTCTGTGTGCTCATTAAAAAAAGCGAAGCAGCTACGCAGCAAAAGCGACATTTGCATAAATTGTATGTGCGCGTGTGTGTGTGTGTGACTGTGTGTGTGAGCGCCTAAAAGCATGCAGAACGTGCCACACTGACACACAAATGTCAGCAGCAGTCGACAGACAAACAGACAGACGGACAGGACACAAAAGGCAAAGTCAAAACTGGCGAATTTTAATGCATCACAAAGATTTCAGCAACTTGCAAGTGGGCGGCGCCTCCCCTTGCCACTCCTACTTTTTATGCCCCCTTCACTATGTTGCACCCACTGTTAAGGCTCATTAAAAGCCACCAATGGCTCGTCTAATGAAGTTGCTTGCTTGCCACATGCGGCAAAGTCGCTGAGCTGCATTCAACACTTTTACCTACTTTTCATGTCCGCCCGTTAAACGCTGCTCGTTGCCCGCTTTTTAACGCACTCGACTCGACTCGAGTCGACTCGCAATCTGATTGACAGCTGGACACGCTGTTGTTGCCCCATGCCACATGACTTCTTAATGCCACAAAAGGCGGCAATTTATGAGGGTGTCATTTACAGTTTTTCGGCGACGCGCAATTAAAACCAAACGGAAGAAAGTCGCAGCTCAATGCTGCCCCTGCCACATGCCCCTGCCGCAGATGAAAGTGTAAACTGTTTGCCTGGGCAACCAGCCGCTGTCATGGATTAACACATCTCTCTGCGTCCCTTCCTGCCTCCCTACTCAATCACTCTGCGGTCCGTTGAGGGCTGACAACCCCCATGAGGCGTCCGTCGCGTTGTCCGTGCTGCCTTTGGTCGTGACTTGCTCGTCATATAAATCAAACATAATCAACGCCAACTTTCAATAGATATAGAATTTGCCCGGCCGGATAATAAAGCCGGGGAATGGAGCAAATAAATCTAAATTACGAACATAAGTATCTACCTAGAGAACTGTCGAGAATTCTCTCTCTCTCTCTCGGTCACCGCAGGGGAATTCAATTGCGGCGAAGTTCGAGAAATCGAGATGGAGATTTAGATGGAGATAAAAATGAGCAGTGTGAGAAACTGTTTTTGTTTGTGCTTCGTTTAAGGCGGTCTAATGAGGCGCGGCAAACGCGGCTGCAAATCGCTTTAATATTCAATATTCAATTGAGAGAAGTTCGGTGAGAAGTGCGGGAGAAGTAGACAGAGAGAGAAGTCTGCTCCGCTCTGTCCTCTTACCGTTTACCTGCTTGCCACGGCAAAGACACAAACTGTAACGTGAAGTGTCAAAAGAATGAAGCTGATGAAAAGTCATTGACATCAGCAACAACTAAAGAGCAAGGACAACAACAGCGAGAACAGGACTCTTGTGGCACAGGACATGGGACAAGAAGTGCGTGTGGGCGTTGACAACGTGCCTCAAATGCTGTCTGATGAGCAGAGGTAGAAATGGAGAGAGGGAGAGGGACAGGGGAACACACCATCTCATTTGTGGTCATGTTGGCGTGTCAAGAGTGCTGCAACAACAACAATAACAACAACAACAGCGGGAGAACAACAAACAAGGGCAGCAACAACTCAACTCAACCATATGGCAACCATTTGCCTGCTTATTACAAACATTCCAAAATTATATGTATCAGACCTAACAGATACCCTGCTCTAGAAATTTACAATGAGAATCGAAGAATCTACATTTTGTACCAACATTTGCTGAATGCCTTTAAAGATAGTCTTTAGGATATGTTGAATGTAAATCTTTAATTAAAGTATCCGTTGGTACTATTATTAAATTTTGAAATTGGCTAATCAGTTGTAGCATAAATATGGAATAATAAATTAATAAATTTTCATTATATTTTTTTTGAGCTAAAAATAGTTTAGTATAATTGAATTTATGGCCAACTTACAAGAGTCAACTGATAGACATTACAATATCCGAATGAATGAACAATTAATTTTGTGATCGAATAATCTATTAAATTTAAAATTAAATAAAATTTCCTTCTAACTAATTTTTGAAATATTATTGTCATAATTGCGCTTGCGCGTTTGTGTACTTAGAAATTGTTATAAATACAATAAAATTGAAAGTGATAAAAACTCATACGAAGTAATTTCTGTGTTGTATTTGTATTAAAATAATTAATTTAGTTTAAAATTGTACTTATAGAAAATTCTTAAATGACTTTTGTGCTGAGTACTGTCTGCATATATAAATATGTTAAGCTCTTTCTATTATCCTATCTTATGGATTGTTACTAAAATTATGAACATTTCATTGAATTTATGATTATCAAAATTAATTCTGCTAAATTGAACTAAATACCACAAATAAAACCTCAGTCTTCAATTGTTAATAGAACTCAAAATTGTTCTACTTTAAACTATGTATCACAACAAGCCTAAAGTTAAAAGTGCTTCCAGCATACCCTGCTCTGCATTTCGAGTAATTGCAGGGTATGCTAAAAAATGCCTTGTCTCGTTAGTTGTCGTCTGGCTGTTCAGTTCTCCTCTGTTCAGTTCAGTTTTGTTCTTGTCTGCCTGTCAGCGCTCTCATTTCATTGCTCTGCTCCTCTCTGCTCGGTTGTTGAGTTCTCCGCGCCCCTCGCCGCATATTGATTTTATAATTTTCAATGTGTTTATAATTAGCCACACCCACAAGCAGATCCTGCCGCGCCCTTCCTCCCCTCCCCCTCTCTCCATCCCTGTTTGCCTTGCCTGCAGGGGGCCTGTCACAAACATTTGACATTTGCGAGTGTTTTTCTTTTCGCTCTGCTCTGCGCTTTGAGCCTGATTGGCTGCGTCCTTGACATCGCCCCATTCAAATGCCCATTGTCAGACTGGGGCAAGCATTCCCTGCCCCTCCCTCTCCGTCTTCTCCCTTGCCTTGTCGGGCTGACAGCTTTACACCTTTGGGCCTAATCAGGAACGAGCTCGTTTAGCGATAATTAATAATCACCTAGCAACTGGCGGGATTGATAAAAAGAAGAAGACAGCCAATTAGCTGCAGCCCCAATTGCAGGGTATCGGCGACGAGGGTGTGTCTGCCTCTGCGCCGTCTGTTGCTGCCACTGCGTGTGGCATGAAAAGTGCCCAGCGACTGTCCAGTGGCCATTAGTGCCGCTCAGCGGCTGTCTGTGTGACTTTTCAACTAATACCAGCACCTTGCCACCGCGTTGCATGCCCCCGTGTGGCAAACAACAATGCTTCGCTCGCCTGCCACACATTGCCAAGTGTTTATTTCAGTCCACTTCAGCACTCTTCATGCCACAATGTGAGGTGCAAAGTTTGTTTATGGTCAAGTGGCTTGTCTTCCACATATATATATAGTGTATATCTGTCTGTATATAGAAAAAACAGTAACAACAACAGTGTGGCACGAGGCAGGGGCAAGGACTGCGACTGCGACTGGGATTGCTGTTGGGGCAGAGTCCACTTTGTTGACACGACACTAATGACCACTCGGATCTTATCTCTGGACTTTCTGCCTGCCTGCCGCTTGTTGCTTGCCCCAACCGTGCGCCAAATGTGCACCAAGTGCCACAAATTGTTGCACGCAACTAGTTCTGCCTGCTGCAAGTAGAGGTGTGTGTGCATGAAAAACAACTTGCGCGTGCAATACTCGTATTTACAGCCAAATTTCATTGTTGCATTTTTCAAATGCAAATTCGCAAGGCATTAAAATTCAAATGCGATTTCCATTTGCACTATTTTATTCTGTGCTTAGAATATTTTTATTTAATTTGCAGTCAAATCACAAAAATCAACAGACATGCACTTTATAATAAAAGTTTATTGGACTTAATGATCTTGTTTCAAAGTATAAATAAATAACAGACTACGATTTTATAGGACAACTAGTGAATTTCATTTTCATTGAAATAAATCAAAAAATATTTAATATTCATTAATATGAATATAATATACGAGTATATTTTTAATAGAACATATTTTTAAATAATTAAACCAACTAATTATTTAAAATAATAATAAACTATATGATAATAGAGATCTCGTTTTAAAGTGGATATAAATACGCGGCTTTTTTCTATCTATTGAAATAATATTTCTTTGCTTAATTATATAATTTACCATTGCAAAAATATATAAGATATATTTAATGTTCACTTGAATTGATTTTAAGACAATATAGTATGGACTTCTGCAATAAATTGTAGTTTGTAAATTACTAATTATTATTTTTACTGATTTTATTTAGACAAGAATCCGTAGAAATTTAAATAAATAAATATTATTTTTAAAATTTAAAAAATAATGAAAACATAAAAGTATTAGCTTATTATGTAGAAAACTAGAAAGAATAATAGTAGGCATCATAAAAAAAATTATATATTTAATTAATCGTGTGTCGCATGGAAATATACAAAACTGAAATAAATAAAAGTAATGCAACCAATTTTTTCATCAATGTATTTATTAATGAAAAATTATTAAAGTATTGTACGTAATAAATTTTGCTGGCATTTTCAATAATCTTGTGCGTAATGCATTGATAAAGCTGGTGCTTAATAACGCTTGAAGCGCTCGTCGCTTGTGGCTTCATTAAGAATAATGACTCAATAAATATGTCACGCTGCTCATCAGATATCGGCGAGTCAAAGTTGAAAGTTTAAAGATTTGGGCTCCATAATCGAGATGCTTCGCTTTAAGCTCAACTCATGTTGTTACTCCCACGACCAATTTGTAAATATTTGACCATAATTTTGTCAACAGTCATGGTGACGTCTCCCCTCCCCCTCCCTCAAATTTCTCCGACGCTCTCTCTTTACTTTCTCTGCTTGCTTGTCTCACATATTGAAAAAACGTGACAAAGCTGGAATTTCTTAGAGAGATTTGCGTGAAACTCTTGGAAACTTGGCTAATATGAATATGCTATAATCCCAAAGTAAGTGTGCGTGCGTGTGTGTGTCTGTGTGTGTGTGTGTGTTCAAGGATATTCGCAGTGTTGCCAGTGACTAAATTATTTGCAGCATAAACTCGTGCAAAATGCGAAAGCGAAGGAGAATTCAATGTTTATAAAGGGCATAATGAATGCAAATAAGTTAAATATATGTGCGTGTATTTAAACTGTGTTAGTTTGTATGTGTGTGTGTGCAACAAAATTGGGCAACTTGCAACTTTATAGTGCCGTGGGAGGGCTTCATCCTCGAATACTTTTGGTGTGTTGTCTGGGCGCGTTGTCTGCTCTGCGCCAGCTCAGCGAAAATGCTGGAAATGCTGAAAATGAAATAACTCAAACAGTGGCAACACCAACAGCGGCAGCAGCGGCAACAACAACAGTTGCAACAACAGCACGCACTTTATTATAGAGAAATGTTTCGAAATTTGAAGCAAGTGGACTTAATTCGTGTACACACAACACTCACAGGTTGTTCGACACCCGCCTCTCGCCTCCCCGGTTGTCCTCTATTTGGCTCCATCAACTATGTATGAGCGGGTGGCACAACGCAGCATCATGTTGCCATGCCATGACAGTGCCACAAAAAAGTACACTCCCACCTCCCAATCGCCCACTTGGCAAAAACAAAACAAAAAATAGACTTTAGCCCAGCATGGAATTTCGATTGGCAGCATTTTTGCGTATCTACCTTTCTGGCAGCCTGCTCTCTATTTGAGTGTTGTGCGGGTGTGTGTGCGAGTGTGTGTGTATTTATGCGAGTGTGTGTGCGTGTATGCGTGCGTTTCACAATCTTCAATAAAACTGTTTGTGCTTTTATTTTGCGCTTTTTTTGATACCCTGCAATCATTGGCAGTAGTTGCAAAGAGAGTGTTAAACGTAAGTACAGAGAAGAAGAAGGAATACAATTGTTTTATATTTATAAATTTAGTTTATTAATAATAATTTTCACATTATTTCTCTCTCATTCTTGCCGTCCCAATGCCAGTGATCAGCTCTACAAATGTGCTAGAATTTGCACAATTTTCCACATGAAAGTTAATTATCAAAAACTACGTTTATATTTTCTTCGCCTATACAAATTACATATTTAAATGCTCATATTCTGCAGCTTTTGAGAGGTTTTTATAATATTTATATATGTTTGTATTTAACTATAGAATCTCTATTTCTGTATATCAATCAATCTTGCCAGTGCAATGACAGGGTTCAAAAATTTGTTAGAAGTTCCCTTTTCATGAATTCGAGAGGAGCCAAAAGAAGTTCATATTTTCTTCATATATATGAATTACATATTGCTCTGCACATATTTTGCAAATTCGGATGGGCAATTCTAAATTTGTATAAATATTAGTATTTGATTGTTATGCCTTTCGGGACAATAAATTTGCAAGGAGTTTTTAATTAAGATCTATGTTTAATTGAAAACATAATTAAGATGAATCCCACTCTCATATGTTTTGTCTTTATATATTTAAAATGATTTATAAATAAAAAATATAATTATTCATCTTTTACATATTCCACTGAATACTTTCAGCAAATATTGCGAAATGGGCATTGTAAATTATTTACATACATTTAACGCACACGAGTGCTGAGCTGGCGCCATCTATCGCCCAATAGCCCGTCAGTTTCATATCAATTATGTATTTTCGCTGCATTCGCACATTCAAAACAAGTTCAATGGCAGCGTTGCTTTGCCTACAGAGTATCTCGCAGTCGCGCACAACCGCAAACAACAATTTCGTTAGTTTTTTTTTGTATTTTTGGTTGCGCTTTTCATTTGTTTAAAACGCAAACTATTGTGCCGGGGCCGAGTGTTGCGCTGCGCCATCCATGAAGCTCTACAGCTCTACCTCTATTGGAGTTGTCCCTGCCCCCCCTCCCCCTCTCTGTCCCCACATCAACGCTTCCCGTCGTTTGGCCGTGCAACTTTGTTGCTCTTTTTTAACGCTTTTGCCATTGCCCATTGTATTTGTTGGCATTTTTTATGCCGTAACTGAATGTGCCAGGTCGGCAGGGGAGGAGACTCGACTTCAACTGCAGAATGCGCGACTCTGTTGAGAGCGGGCGGGCGGGGGAAGGGAGGCCACTTTATTTTCATAGTCCGCCTCTTTCACAGCCGCATAAAATGCAACAACAGCAAATTGGAATGTGTAACCGCAACTCGTAGTTAATTTTATTTATTCGCACAGCTCAACGAAATCCTTGTTGCCGTTGTTGCTCTTCTAATTGTCAATGGCTTTAAGAGGCACGTGGGAGCGACCTAAACATAAATTAGGCAAATGCTGTAGATAAATTAGCGTTGCAATTTAATGGCCTCAACGACCCCGAACGCATTGTCCTTTTTCGTTTGCGTTGTTCCAAATAACTCATAAACGCAGGGACTGCAGCAACCCTGAAGGACACTCGGCAGCTGGTCAATTCTGACATCTGCTCCTGCGTGTATTCGTGCCATAAACTGGCAAACAAATGGATTGAGCTCGTTTTCAACTGATGCTCGATACTCACATTAATTGCCCAGCCCCTATTTTGGGCGTTAATGCTGTGTTTGCTCTGGGCTGTTGTCCTTTCATAATCACAGTCAAATCGATTACAGTTTGAGCCTCTTGCGCGCAGCTGGGGGAAATTGAAACAGGTGCGCGCTGCAGGACGCGCCAAATGGATGGGGAAATGGGAAAATATTGAAAAACATTGCAAACTCCTTTTCGACGTCGCTTCCTCTGCGCTCGGCTGCCGGAAATGCAAACGCTCGCAAGCACAATTTATTGACAGACAATGCCTTTTAAGGACATGCAGCACACACTCCCCTCCTCCCCTCTTCGCCTCTTCTCACACTCTCGCTCGCATTGCGGACGCATATTTTTGCACACACAAAAATTGCGTATACGAAACATGCGAGGAATTTGTAATTAAAGCATTCCCAGCTGCGTCTTCTAGTTGCCGCCTCGAAGCAATCAATTTAAGCGGCTTGTCGTCAACCTGTTGGCCCGACAACTTGTCTATAAGCCGAATACTATATATTTATGTATGTATGTGCTTCTGACCCAATTGATTGCGGCTATAATTAAACGGCACCTTGGCCCTTTTTATTTCCTTATCATCTTCCTTTTTGGGCCTGGCTTTTGTGACTGTTTATTCGGCCTTTGAAGCGCCGCTTTTCAATTTTTAATCGATTTGAGTTTAAAAAAACACACGACACAATTTGGCGACCCCGGCGGACAGCTGGCAGCACTGCCATGGGGCAAGCACTCGTGGCATGGGGCATGGGGCATGGGGCACAGGTCGCACAGCTGCGTCGCTTTATGCCCGAATTACGCTCGATTTATGTTTATCTTTGAATTTACGAACCGGTTCAGCTGTCGCCCGCTCGCTCGCACTCTCGCCCGCTTCCTCTTGCCGTCTCTTTTGCTCTCGCTCTTTTCCTTTTCCTATATACTTCCCGGTTCACGGCTATCAAGTCGAGTTCAGGCTTCGCTCCGTTGCGGGTTGCTCTGTTCTGTGTTGCAGGAATTTCAAAGGTTTCAGTTAGCTAATTGATTATTATAAAAAATTAATAATTAAATAATTATTCAAATCGATAGCATTCCTAGAACTCGTTAAACTTGCTTTCCATTTATTTTTTTTTATTTGAACTTACTTGAATTCAATCCAACATTAAAGTAGAGTTTAGCTTTCAATTGTTCTAAACAAATGTTTGTTAGCTAATAAATATTGTATCGATAAATAAAAATTAATTAAATAAATATATATGTATATATTCACATAAAAATTTTTAATTCAAATTCAACATTTAAGAAGAGTTTTCCTGTCATTTGCTGCAGAATAGAAAATGTAAGCTAAATGATATCAATGATTGGCGTATCGACACAAACTATAAATTGTCAACAAATCAAATCAATTATTCAAATTAAATATAAGGTTTTTTGAGCTCAGCATAATTGATTCGATAAATATTTAATTAAGTTCATCATTTTAGTAT
This sequence comes from Drosophila ustulata, assembly GCA_035047365.1. Lineage (NCBI taxonomy): Eukaryota > Metazoa > Arthropoda > Insecta > Diptera > Drosophilidae > Drosophila > Drosophila ustulata. Next base: position 29,619,117 of record JAWNPT010000094.1, read on the forward strand.
AGCACAGTTTTGGTTCAATTTATAATTATTTATTTTACTAACTTTACTTATTTTATATGTTCTATTGATCTTAATTTTTTTTAATTTCTGTTTATGTATTTTTTATTTCATTTATTTTATTTTGTTGATTTGAATTATTTATTTTATTTACTTATTTAATTATTCTTCAATTAAATTCATACGCCTCTTTAAATGTGTAATTATTATTATATTGGCTGGAAGTATTTATATTTTTTTTTAATACACTTTTCTTATTGTTATGTTATTAATTTAACTTATTTTATTTAATCCAATTCAATTTCAATTAAATTCATACTCCATTTATATGAATACAATAATAAAAATGATCATTTAATCAGATGTTTGATTGAATACCTTTTGATGCCACCTGTAATAATTCCCCTCTCGCCTTCCAGGGTATCTCTCAGCTTGTTATGCCCCGCTGCAGCGTGTTTCCTAAACCGTTATTGCTTTCATTGTGTTTACTGCCATTTGCGGGCATTGATTTGGCTTGGCGGTTCAGTTCAGTTCGATTTGGTTTGGTTTCGGTTCAATGCGATGCGGTTCAGTTGAGTTTGAATTTCGGGCGGGAACTGGGGGCAATTGTTGGTTTTCTCTGTTGGTTACGTTTTGTGACCTGCCATCCTTTTTATTTCATTTGCGCTTTATTCTGAATGAAATGGCTGCAGTTACAGCCCCTCCGCATTGCCCTCCTCCTCTCCTCTTGGGCCACTTCAATGCATCGAATGCGCTTTAAGCACAATTCAAAGTTTAAACAATCTCCCAGTTTTTAGTTTTTAACGGATCTAACTGCAGTTTGTTATTATATTTCTGTGCTCTGCGAAATGTTTACTCTTTCGTCCTGCTGCTAATTGCACTTTTCTCCTTTCTCCTTGTTCTTTTGTATTTTCTATTTTGTAGTCCATATTTAGGGATTCGATTTCGATTTCGATTTCGATTTCGATTTCGATTTTCTCGTATTTTTGTTTGATTTTAATTCGTTTATTGCCTGCCAGCGGGTGCAACGTATTTTCTCCGACATTTGTTTTCCATAAGTTAACAACCGAGCACCTAACACTTATAATTAAATTACCAACTGGTGCAACTGCAGCTGCAACAACTGCAAAGCAAAATGAGGCAAACGCTTTGCTGCACATTGAGTGCAACAAGACAGCGGCTTGTATCTGATTTCTGCTAAAATTTAAGAGAAACTGCAAGAAGTTTTAGATGCAGTTCAACTAATGTAAAAGTAAAAGCTAATTTAAAAGTCGCATTAAAACTTATAGAATTACTCTGCTCAGATATTACGAAGAATAATTTACTCAATATTTTGATAACAGTAATTAATCAATGTCACACAAATTTAATAAATTTCAGTTGCAGTTTGATTCTTAATAAAGAGAGTAACTAAAAATAGCTCCTCGATTTCAGATCTTTTAATACAAATTAATTCATTAATTTATAAAATTTTAAATGCACGTTGATGGTTAGACAAAGTAAGATAAAGATTTGTGTGAAGAAATAAATTATGCAGAATAGTACCAAATATATATTAAAAATTAAGTTGCAAGTTCTATATAAATAAATTAATAACTGGTTATTGGTAATGTTAGGTTAACTAATTATACATGTAAATAAAAAGAAGGAATCAGGAAACTTCTAGACCTTATTTAATTCTACATGTGTCTCAACACTTTCCCTCTTCAAATCTCTAAATACACAACACAATTTATATCACATTTAAAATACCCTCCGCTTAGAGTATACACGTTCCTTGATGCACATTCAGTTTGTCGTTCTCATTGGAGAAAGTTAAGTACATGTTTTTTCCCCATCTACCCGAGAGGCAACCGACAAAGGCAGAAGGCATGCGGCATGAGGCATGAGGCAAGAGGCAGCTAGAGGCTAGAGGCCAAGAGGCAGAGCCGGCAACCGGAACCGGGCCAACTTAAGAGCGAGTGCACTCGCGACTTGGCAGCGAGAGTCCGGCGTAAAAAGTGGCGGTTGGAATCATTTGCCGACGAACGTTTAAATGTAATTAATTAATTGCATTTTAGTTTATGCACTTTTCCCCATCATCTCTGAACAATTGCGTTTAATGCGTTGCATTCACGCAGCAATCGCATTGAATGTGATCTTTATGAGTGTTTCACATGACACTCAAACATTTGCCTGTAAATTGTGTAAAATTTGTTTTCAACATTTTTACTTACTGCGGGTCCAAATGCCCATTCACATAATTAAGCCGTAAAAGTAATTGGGCCTTAAGTGGGCACTGTGAGGCGGATGAAGCTCACATTTGGCACATCATTTTTGGCAATCATAACAATAAAATCAAATGTCAAGAACTATCTGAACTAAGCCCCGCTGTGGGTCATCCGCAAAAAGAATAGAAGAGTCGACTCGAATCGCATATAGAAAAGTTGCCAATGCATTTTATGGACTTTTTACGACTTAAAACTTATGTGGCGGGCGCGACGAGGGCGAAAAATTCTTGTCTAATAAAAAGCCAGCCAACGAAATAGACGTGGCCAATGAAGAGCATAACAAATGACGTACTTACAAATATGTATATGTGCATCTGTATCTGTATCTCGTCGCCGTATCTGTATCTGTATCTGTATCTGAGAGTGTGCTTCACTTGCCGATTTTATGAGCTCGACACGGACAGAGGACAAAAGGTTCTCTCTATTTGTGGAGCAGCCACAAAAGGGGTCGCCAGAGAGCAGAGGGGAAGGGGCAACAACTAGTCGTACCTTGTTATTGTTGTACCGTTCTCGGCGTCATCGTCGTCGTCGTCGTCGTCCCAGTTGTTTGAGTTTTGCCAAAACTAATAAAATTAAATTGAATTGCTTAAAAATTGCCAAAAATGAGGCAAAGTGTCAAAGGGGCCAATGGCGCCGCAGCAGCCAGAAATGGTTATGAACCAGAGCCCACAGTCGTGTGGCATGTGGCATGTGGCATGATGACATGGCGAGCCCGCTGGACTGTGGCAGGGGCAGCAGATGCCCAAGTGGCCTCTTTTTTCGATGGCGACCCGTCTCCATCTCCATCTCCCTCTCCGTCTGCGTCTCCGTCTGCGTCTCCGTCTCCGTCTCCGGCCGCTGGCAACGTGCGCGCATTAAGGCATTTTGCCTGGAATTGAATATTGAGTCAAGGGTCTTACGGCAAAGTAAGAATGAAATCCTTAAATTCATTGCCGTGCCGAAATTTTCATACCCTGAACGACAACAGCTCACATATCGAGATGGGCCTAATTTCTCCTCGATTCTTACTACGATTCTGAAGGAAAAACAATGGGAAACGAAATACAATTATTTATTTACTTATGCCAAAAAGGAGCAACTTTTTAATAAAGCTCATGGTAGCAGTAAGAAATGTAGAATATAAACGGGTGATTATTGAAAAATTGAAATAAAAATTAGTTTATTAGAGTTTGTAGCTAATAGTATTGTTGAAAAATCATAATCAGAATACAAACGCTTGAAAATTTATAAATATATAAATAAGTGACGAATTCTTAAATTTAATTATTATTATATTTGTACATTTAATAAAATAGTTTAAATATAATTAAATAAATGGTAATGATTTAAATATGATTTAAAATATGCTAGTAACTAGCTTCATTTGTGCAGGGTTCCATTTATGTTTAGTGTATATTTATTTTGAAAATACATTTCCAAAAAAAAGTAATTTTTGAATTGTATTTTAATTAACGGATTTCAATTTCTTCGACTTAACGCATATTCCCCAACTGAAATAGAGTATGTGAAATTGATACATATTGCAAAATTTTTGGGTTTGGCTGTTTGGCTGTCTGCCTCAATTGATGCTGAGCCGGGTGGGGCGACAAATTGAATTGCGCTGATTGGCAACGTGGCAGCTGCGTGGCGGCGGGGGCGGCAGGTTGACACGGGGGCGTGGCAGTAAGCAGGCAGAAGGTTCTTGCTCCGGCCGCAATATTAATGCAATTAAGTGCAAATCGAAGTCGGCGTCAGCATCGACATCGGCATCGGCGTCAGAGTATCTGAGTATCAGCATCGACAGCGAAAGCGACAGCGACAGCGAAAGCGACAACGTCAACGTCAGCGTTGATATCCTTGTTGATATCGGCGGCAATGTGACGGTAAACGCATCAGCGGGCCCGATAACGAATTTACTTGCAAATCCAATCAAAAGCATGAAAACGATTTCATCAAAACACTTTGCTGCACACGCCGTACAACTGTAATTGCAGCCAATGCAATACACGTACGCACACTGAGAGAAATAGTCGGGTAATTAGACAAATCATGGGAGAAGTGGGCACTGAAGAGAGCAGGATCGGTTGCAGATATTCATTCAGATTACTAGTATTACCAAATAACTTCTGAAATTAAATTTGAAATAATTTAAATATTATAATTGTTAACTAAATCAATCATCCTTAAAATATACTATTCTATTTATATTTTATTTTACCATTTAACCCCATATTCTAAATAATTTGAAATATGTCTTTAAATTATTATAATTCTTAAAATAAATCCATCTTTGTTTAGATATTTAGATATATTTTACAACTTTACTTTTAACACTACATTTGAAATAAATAATATGTAATATTACCTCATTTGTTCCACAATTTAAATTAATTTCAAATATTGTAATTCGTAAAATAAATCTATAACTTAATTTCGAATATGTTTTCGCTCAGTGCTTGGCAAAAACAAGCAAACACAATTTTTAACTAGAGCAGTCGATGGCAAAATAAAATCTGTGTCATATTTCCATAATTAGTTGGCTGCCTGACGTGATATTTTATGGTTTTACAACTGGTAGTCGATTCAATATATATATCCGTTCATCAATATTTCCATACACATACGATATAGGGCGACCACACAATGCGACACTTTTCAATAATGGAGAGCGACATGGAAATTCAATTTTAATTCAGTCATAGGGAAGTATTAGAGTGAAAGTTTTTGATGGCAGCGAAAAAAGCGAGAATCTAAATAAATAAATATATTGAATATGAATATATTCACTTTTTTGTATGCAATTCAATCAATCAACTTGTCAGAGGGGCGTGGCAGCGGGCGCAATCGAGCGACTTATTCATTTATTATTATTCGAGGCGTGAAATAGTTTTGAATACGCTCAGCGAGTTTTAAAGTCCAGCAGAATTTAAACATATTGAAGCATCAAGCGACTTTCCCCCTTCTAGCATCGCTGCTGCAAATTAGCATAGCCTAATTGAACACAAATGGCATCCAATTTCAATGTAGCCCAACCCAGTTCCAGTCGTCGTCGTCGACGACGTCGACGAGGAGAGTCCCAGTTACTGGCACGCCTTTGGCACTGGCCGTGAAACCGAAACCCATTGGAGTCGACTGTCGACTCGAGTCGCTGCTAAAGGGAGACGGCGTCCGTTTGCAATTTATGGTGCCACAGTCGACCCACTAAGAGAGGGGAGAGAAGCAACGAACGGTGGCCATTGCTGACTTTTGAGCAATCAAATCGAAACCCAAATGACTCTCTTTGGAGCGCTTATTATGATGTATGGGCAGTGGTCACTGGACACAGCTCAACTTGACCAGTTCAACTGTCTGGGCGCATCCGAAATGGATATCTATACAATGTACAACGACGAGCGATGTCCTCGGACGAATGGGGCAAAAAGTCTCTTATGGAAATTTGATTTTGCAGTAATTAAGATGCGACTCGGCCAGCACTCAGCACTCATATCTACTCACTGCGCCATTCAATCTGTCATACGGAATGTATTTGGATTACCCATTACACAGTCGGTGCAAAGTGTATGCAAACACCTCACAACCACCGCCCACACACTCAGAGTACTTACTGCCAGCACTAACAATTTTAGCCCGAGGCTTGCATTCTTCTTTACTTTGCTCGGCAAAAAACTATTCTATGCACTTTGACGAGGAGTGTTGGACTTGCTAATACCCTGTAGGGCTCCTTTAGAGCTGCCTAATAGCTTTATTAAATTAATGTACAAAGTGAGTTGGGGATAAGTGGATTGTACAGTGGCGGCTTACAGTGGCGTCGCTAAGGGTTTTGCTGCAAGCAGTTGCATTTGCTTGGACAACGCTAATGCATTTGCTTTTAATTGTGGACTGCTTGTCAGGTAGGCGATCGCAGAGTGCAGGCAAGCAGTGCACCCAATTAACACAGTGCAAGGTCAGTTTGGTAATTAATGTAATTTAATATTTGATCGAAGTAACAATTATATATGAGATGCATAAGTGCGTATAATATATCTTCACTAATAAACAAAATAATATCTTACATCCCCAATAATCGAAATAATCTCTATTATTTATGCACAATTAACATTGTTTCACATAAGTGCAGCAAGCAGTGCAGTGTCCACCACAGACTGACAAAAGCTAGCTGGTATGCACTTAACGTCATTTTCAATATGACAGGAACTCAACTTGGATAATTGATAAATTATTTAAATCTACATAAATATGCCAACTCTCGAGACAGATCAATCAATTGGTCTTAGACTTCTCCTATTTGCGGCCTCTGCTGGGTATTAAAAAATTGAAAATGTTCGAAAAAGTGGCAGAACTAACAGTTGATTTTTTTCACATTTCGCAAGCAAATTTTTGATTGCAAATTTGTGTTTTTCTTTTGCTGCGAACGAGTAATTCTTTTGCAGTTTACCTTTCCACTGCTCTCCTCGCTCTGCATTCCGTGCTCCGTTCTTCGCATTCTGCATACCGTTTTCCACTTGCTGGATTCCACTTTCCACTTTCCGCTTTACACTTTACACTTTATACTTTGTTCGCACAGCTACGCACGGCACTGTCGGCCTGCCAAGTTATCGTACACTGTACAACACGGGAAAAAGCAAGTAAGAAAGCTACAGTCGAGACTGCTCGACTGCGAGATACCCGCTACTGGAATGGTGAGAATACAAATCACCTACATTTTTTATATTAATAACAAAAAAATGATCCGATTGCTGCATCTAGTTTTTCCCTATAAAAATTTTACTTGAATAACTTTTATTCTTTTCATACGATCACAACCTAATTACAAATTATTTCGACTTTAGATATTATTATGTTTATCAAAACTCGAGAAACTAGCTTTCAAATTATGCTCGTTTATTCTTATTATTTTCAATCTAAAGTAAACTTGATCTGCGTGGAATAATAACAAGTGTTTTTTTTTTTTTTTTTTTTTTTTTTTTTTTTTTTTACGCGCGGATCCCAAAAAACCCTCCTCCCGCCCAACCGACCGAGAGGCGCTGTCGCAGGACGAACGACACGATTCGCGTTCGGACAGGATAGATTCGGGCATGCAAAAAAAACGCGGATAGCATAAAATAGAAATTCAGGATCGGACATAAGAAATAAACGGGTGGAATGAAAATGTTTAATTTATTACTATAAGCTAAATTGGTAAATTTTGGTAGCTCTAGTTATAATAGTCTCTAAAATACGGAGATGTCTCCTTCTGCCTGTTGACACTAAATTATAATACTCTTCTACCCTATGGGAAGTGGGTATAAAAATCAAAAGAAGAGAAAGAGAGGGGGCGGGGAAGGCGGGGCTGCTCAACTGCCAGCACACATTACCATTGATTAACACACGCATCCAATGCTGGGTCTGGAGGAGCATCGAAACTTTTTGCACAGATTGAAATACAAAGTTTTTGCCGAGCTGAGCTGAGCTGAGCTCAGAGCTTCAGAGTATTTTCTCTTTGTTTCCAGTTATTTGGTTTCACATTTTGCACCCTGCCATTTATATCTTTCTTTGGCATTGAAACTCTTTTACATGAGAAATAGATTTGGCAGCCAGCTGCTCAGAGCGGAGAAGGGAACTCAACTGATATTTTCATAAATCAGCAATAAATATTGAACATGTCACTGGCAGTTGCACAAACCATTTTAAAGGGGGAGAAATTATACTTTGCAGCAAACTTCATATATCAAATCAGCGGAATGAAGTTTGCCCACCAAACTTTCAGTTGGACTGCATTCGACAAACACAGCGAGAAATTTGATGATCTAAACGACCTTGACAGAAAATTCTTAAAATCATTCTTGAAACAAGATTTAATTCACAGACTATTTTTATTATCGTTTTCAATTTCAAGAATTTTATTTTAATTATACGATTTTTTTTTTCATATCAGCAATCCTGAATCAAGAATTCATTTCTGGGAGCAATTTTAACACTTTTCTATTCTTGAATTGTTAATGTTATAATTGTTATATCTTCTTAAAAACAAAAACAAAATCTATATTTAAGAGTGCCCAATCCAGAACTGTTTTGGAATTTGGTTCCTGATTTGGGCATTTTCTATCTTGGTATAATTTTGATATAGTATGAGGAAGATTACAAAATTAATTCAAGAATTAAGCACGTGGTTTTTCTCTGTGAACGCACTTGAGAGGGGAGCGCGAAGTTCCAAGCTGCAAGGGAGAAAGGGGCGCGAAGGGGCGTGGCTAATTAATGCCGAATGTGTGCCAGCAGAGCAAAGGACCAAGCGGCCCTCTAAACTTGTTTTGTTTTGTTCAGTTCCGATTCGCCAGTCTCTTTTCTCGCCTCTCTCCCGTTCTTTCTTTCTTTTTTGCCTGCCAGTCAGAGGCTCAACTTTTGAGTTCAACTCTGTGGAGTAAAATTTTTAATGGACCAAGCATTTTAATTACTTTGCCAGCGCACAGTTCGACTGTGTGTGTGTGTGTGTGTGTGTTTGTTTCACTGTATTAGTGTAGCGCTGTGCTTAAGCTAGCGGAACATAATTACTCGTCTCCAGTGCAACTCCCGGAAGTCGGAGGCAACAGAAGCAGCAGCAGCAGCGTCAGCCGCAGCATCACCGGAAAGTATGCTGCATTTTGAGTCAGCAGCCAACGGGTGAGAAACTTGCCATAAAATATTTATATGGCATGCAAAGCGCACATACACTATAGTGATATATATATATATAGTACTCACAACTACACATATTATATAGGAATGAAAACTCAACCGGAGTTGCCAGCAAAAAATCAACGCGCTGGATTAAAGTTTGCTTCTCTTTTTATTATCCAGCGCTGTTTTATGTTTTTCACAGCCGAGTTTGTTTGAATTTTGTTGCTAATTAATTGCAAAAGTGTGCAAATTCCGTGTATACCCTGTACAACTAAAACATCCAGTTCCTAACTGCCCAACTTCGACTTCAACAACTGCAATTGACTTAAAGGCAAACAAAACTTTCGAGTAATTGCAAAATACAATTTAATATGTTCAGCACTGAATTTCCCATGTCATGTATTAAAGAGTTTATTTGTAAGCTAAAAATAATAATAAAATCTTGTATATTTGCTTGTTTTAAATGTACATTAATTTTATTGAAGTTTGAAGCAAGGAATAATGTTGAATAATGGAAAAACTATAGTCATAAATATAGAAAAGAAAACCAATAAAATGACACACAAGCAAATAAATCAGAAGCAAATATAAAGTTGCAAATGTCGCATTGAATCTTTAATCAAGGTTATGGACTGCATTTTAAATTGAGATTTGCAGCAAGACGAGTGTGTAGTCGATGCAACGTAGCGTTTAACATTTGATCTCGACTTTTATTTGTTTTCTTTTTTTAGTTGCTGCCAGCACTTAATATTTTATTTTGCAGCGAGAATAAGCCACAAAATGTTTCATGCATTTACTTGCACCTTTCACTTTTTGAATGGAAAGTGGAGCATGACGGTTGCCCTTTGAGCAAAAAAAATATATTCATGCAAAAATATGAATATTTCTGGTACTTTATGAGGGAGTCAATGCACTGCGCTGAGAGCAGAGTTGACCCCAAGGGAGCTGCCGACCTGATGCATTTTGATAATATCAATTTCAGCTAGAGGCCGATAGACACTTAGCGCGTGCAGTTCGACGAAGCGTGAATGGCTCATAAAATATTTGTCAGCTGATGGGCTCGACTGTTGCCTGCCGCCATCTATCGGCCAGGGGTGGCAATTAGAGTCAAACTGTGTACATAGAAAGTCAGCAGTCGCTGCCTGGCGGTCATAATGGTTCATGGAATCCATTTGCGGCTAAGCAAACATATAAAATGACAGACACACACACGGACTGAGGACGGAGAAGGACTGACTGATGGATGGAGGGACTTTTTGGCTGGATACCCGCCGGCAGGTGGCGCTATTGCCGTTTTGTTTGCTCAGCCCGCTTTGACGCTTTTCATTTTGAAAAATTAACGCGCTGCCCAAATGCAATAGTGTGAGTGCGATTTCTCTCTCTCTCTCTCTCTGTGTTTACTTTGTTTGTAGGCAGCAGCAATTTTGTGCATGCCGCACACGCACACACTCACACACAGTAAAGTATTCGGGAGGGGGGAGAATCACGTGCGGCGACATTTAAACAGGCAATACAAATACAATGCGAATACCCCCAGCACACACACACGCACACCCGCACACACACGACATGCATTAGGGTGTCACATGTTGTATGTAGGCTGAAGGCTGCTCGGCCCTTTTTGTCCATCGCCACTCATAAAAGTCAAACTATTTTTCAATTTCAAATTTCTGTGCTGCAGCTACAAATCTTCTTCACAGCGTTGTTGTTACTGCTGCTGCTGCTGCTGCTGCTGCTGATGTTGCTGTTGTTGTCAGAGGCTGACCCACTGCCCATAAATATGCTGCGTGCCAGGCGACGGCCCAAAGCATTCTGTTACGCCCCCTTTTCCCGCACCCTTCTGCTTGTAGTACATCAAATTGAGAGCAACTCTCCAAAAAAATAAAACAGAAATGTACACACAGAAAAAAAGTGATCCAAAACAAAAAAAAATTTTTGAATCTTATGATAGGAAAATTGCACTCAGATTTAGATCGAAAATTTAGAACAATTCTTGATTGGGCATTCTTAAAATAGGATTTTTTAATTACTCTTTTTTTCAATATAACTAATTATTATTTTTAAAGTAAAGTACATATCGAATTAAGTATGGTTCGAAGCCACCATCAAATAAAGAATAATTCGCACCGACAACACCAGATATTAGCTTAAACAGAAGTCTTAGTAGAAGAAGAGAATTACAATATTCGCTCTACCTAACTTAAGGAAGAAAATCGAGAATAAAAGTCTTGAATTTAAGACCATCAAAAATTCTTTAAAGAAGATTTCAATTTTTCTAGAAAAGGATTGAATATAATCTTAAAAAAAAAAAATAGAATGAAATTCTCAAATTGATTTTCATTCTTGCTTTACGTTTTTCTGCTCTGTGTAGAACGAGAACGAGCAACGATTTTGTGGTGTGTCGTAGGCAGGCAACAACAACGACAGCAACAACAACGAGGAGAGCAATGAGCACAACAACAAAATAATAAAAAGTGCACACAGCACGCATCGTGTTAGTCGGCTGACCTCAAAGCCAAAGCCAAGTGCCGCCCCTGCAGACAGCTTGGACTTCAGCAGCGCCTGCGAGTTCAGCTGTTTGTATTTGACGCAAAAATATTCATGACAAAGAACGAGAGCGAGAGAGTGAGAGAGAGAGAGGGGAAAGGACTATTGGCCATTTGCTAGTCACACACATTCCCTTTTCTCTGGACCAAAAATTCGTTTTCAACTTGTGTTTATTTTCGAAATTTTGATCACGTTGCCAGTGGGCGAGGTGGCAACTTGTGACTGCGCCGGAGGCCGAAGTCGAAGCCAACGCTTTGCCACTGCTCGACAGGCACTTTGGCCACGACACTGCAGCATTTTATGTGTTGTTGGCCAGTTTAAGCCACAACAGCTGTCTGAGCCGCGCACAAAAAAAAAAGAAAAGAAATTAAATTACGCATAAAAAAATAACAACGCTAAATGCAAATTTGCATTTACAATGTCGTCGATGCATTTTAAAAAATTGCTGTCACTTAAATGGACACACAGATCGACGGCCTGACAGCCCTGACGGACAACAGCCTGACAATCTGACAGGCACATGCAGGTGTTACAGGTGTGTCAGTACTTAAAGCCCACCTGCAACCACACAAACACACAGATGCAGGCGGACAGTGGGTAGCCCCCTAGGGAGGGGCGTGGCATGTCCATAAATATTTACAGCATTTTTAAAACAATTGGTTGCTTTTGCTGAATTTATGCGAGTGCACTCAGCAAAATCAGTTGAGCTTCACTGTCATTACTTTAAATGTACAGTTTAAATAAATTGACTAAATTTAATTTCGAAATTAAGTTAAATTCTGATATTGATAGTTGAGAAGATTACTATGATAAGATTGAAATAAATTGGAAATTCTGGTACATGGTTAAATTAATATTTATTTAATTATTTTCTCTTATATTGTTACATGAATTCAAAGCTTTTGCTTAAAAAAAATGATCTGCTGAGTTTAGCCTGCTAAAACGTTTCAACTGAACAATATAAATATTTACAAAAATGTGTTTAATTTTATGTTTGCTATTTTGTGCATTCTGTTGCCAGCTAAATGTACAATGAAAATATTGAAGCAACATTTATTTTGTAATTTCTTCCAAAATTGTGCAGCTTTATTTCAAAGTTTCACTACATTTTTATTTTTGTTGTTTTGCACATTGTGGCAGGTGTTGCTGAATAATGCACTTGAGTGGATTTCTAATCTATTTGTAAATTATGCTAGAGCTGAGCTTAAGCTCAAAATATGGTTACGAGCTACAAAAGAGAGTATAAAGTAATTAAACTAGACTATAAACTGAATTTGCTCTAACATTAGTTTAGCCTTTGAATTGTGTCTATTGTTGAGCTAATAAATTTAATATTTATAATAAACTAGCGCTTGAAATGGGTTAATATATTTTGTGGAAATATTGAATGATGACTTCATAAAGTGACCTAATGCCGTACAGTAAATGTATATAACTGATGGAAATGTTTATAACTCGGAAATATTATTGGTTATATTGACAGGCTGCATTCGATATTACGCTTGCTTTATGGCCATTAGACTATTTGCAATAAACTCTGAGAAATGTGACTCTGCAAGCACATCAAATACAAGTACTTATAGAGAGCAGGCACTTTATCACGTTGAATTGATTGATTTTAAAGCTTAAATGCAATCACATTGAAGCGGAGAGAGTTTGCAAGAAATATTTGCTCAGTGTGGCTGCCCCAAGCGGCATCTGGCGGCATTCACAGGATTTTGTGGCAGCGGCATGTGAAAATGCAATTAAGTTGTAAATATGTTTTTGTGTATACAAATGGGGCATGGGGCATGGGGGCGTGATGCTTTATGCCGTGGGTGTCGAGGGTATCGTGGGGTGTCTGTATTCAGATCGGATGATATGAAAACTGAGTAACTGCCAGATAAAATGCAAGTCACCAAGCAGAAGAAAAAGCTGCCAAAGGAAGATAAACAAACGATGGAAAAAAACAAGATTAAGCAAGAAAGCTGAGCCATGGTTAGTTGAAGTTTCGTAGCTTAATTTGTGATTCCAGAAACAGCACCTAAGAAAATATGCAAAAACAAAAACAAAAACTAAAATGAAAGAGTGTTCACAAAAAAATACAATAATAAAACTTCATTGAAATCGAATAGTGTTGCGCAAAGTAACAATTATGAAAACACAAAAATAATTAGTTAGCAATAAACATAAAACAAATACAAAATAAACTTAAAATCCTCTTTATTGAATGGCATTAGATGAATTCTTTGGAAACAAATAAATATAAAATTGCAGCATTAGTAAATCGAATATTATCAATTGTCTAAACGTGGAAAAGGAAAAAATTAAATTAGTTTGCAATAAACAAAATAATTTAATCATGCAACGACCTTAAAGTTAAATATAGAAAATATTTTTAATAAATTCTGTGGAATATTGTAAATATAAAATTTGAATGTAAATAGGCAGAAATGATTTAATAAATGCCTGTCGCCGTGGGGCTAATTATATTTCTGGCACAAATATCATCAAAGAGTTGAAGGAACGAGGCGTGTTTGTTGTGTGTTCATGTTTCCGAGTCATAAGCGCATCTTAAGCGCCACTTTGCCACTTCAAATATTGTTATAATAGCTGGAAAATAATTCCGTACTTTCGGCTCGGCCTCGCTCTCGCTCTGCTTTTATGATTGATGTCAATGTCAGGCAAATATACTGCTAATCATTGCCAGCGACACATAAAGAGGCGTCTCGAGTCGCGTTTCACTGTCAACATTTTGTTGCCATTTCGTTCGCTCCGCAAGTGACACGTAGAGCTGCAGAGCTGCCATCAACTTTGCCTGATGCCCCATAAATGAATGTACTCGCAACTTGGCAGCCAGGATGACGTGGCTCAGACGCTGACGCTGACTTGCCTGTAAATACACACAATAAACGAGCGGGAAACTCGAGTGTGTCTTTTGTGTGTTGCTTCATGAAATATTAAATACGCGAGCGGCATTGTTCAAATTAAATGCTTCCAAATAATGTGATTATTGTCTTTTGTTCTCGGCCAATCTCCAATCTTCAATCACTCGACTGATGCTCCACTTGAGCACGCCTGATTGAGCAGCACGACAAACGTGTGTGCTTCAATTTTATGATTTTTAACTTGCTTGCAAGTAGTTAGTCAATGAGGAGGAAAATCAAACGACTAATGACAACAAGGAGCCGAGCTGAGCTGGCCAATTAGGTGCCTGGTCATGTGCATTGTGCATATTGCATTGATGCTTTATCGCAATATCTTACATAATCAGAGCTTGCACTAATTAAACACGCACACACAGATACACACACAGATACAGATTTCTTCTATTTGCAGTTGCAACAAGAGCTACATCTGAACGGGTCATTTCGCAATTAAGCTGCACTTGCAGCAAACTTTGCAGTCATGTATCCACCGACCTCTTCCTCCCCCTCAGCCTCTCCCTCTCCCTCTGCTGCTGCTGATGATGATGATGAATGAGTTAAGCGGCCGTTGCCGCTCTAATGAGATACTTTTTCTGCGCATCTTTCTTCCCTTGGCTGTCCCTCAACTCGATTCGTAACTATGTAATCTATGGCATGTCAGCGTATCTATATCTGTATCTGTATCTGTAGCTCTCGCTCTGCAAGTGTCGCTATCTCTATCCGTATCTGTATCTTATGCCACATGCGTGCTTCGGCACTAATTGCGTCTAATTGAATTGCAATTGACCGTGAGTTGGCGTATTTTTCACTCTCCTCCTTTTTAGTCGCAGTCGGGGCAGCTCTTGATGAAGATTTACGCAGCTGCTTTGATTTGTGTCAACAAAGACGACACGCCGGCATCGCAATCGCAATCGCATTCCAATCTCGCCTCCAGCCACCGCCTCAGCCACCGCCACACACAGTCAGAGTCAGCGTCACAGTCAGAGTCACAGTCGCATTCACATTCCCATTGAGGTTTTCCACTTGCCGCCAGTCAATCATTTAGTTGTGGCGCCACAACAATGAGACTCTAGAACTGCATGATTATGATATAAAGCTTTACATTCGATATACAATATATGTATATATGTATATTTTTTGAAGAGTTCATGCTGTAGAAGTTCAATCACAATTACTTTGCCTTGTCAACTAAATTTAGTTGTCTCCACAATTTTGTTGAGATATGAATTACTTTTGTATTAAAAGCCAATCGATTTAAGTATCTCATCAAATCACTATTTATTTATATTTAAAAGCTTATTCATATTAATTTTAACTAAGTCACTAATAATATTGTGTTGTACTAATTTAATTAAATGTTTTAATTCCACATTAGATGTTGAATTAGATATTATCCCTTCACACCTACTTTGCAAATACATTTGAGGCAACAAATAACCCATTTATAACCAATTTTTATTCATATATAAAAATACAAAAAATTAAAATATATTACTTGCTATCAGTTCATTGAATTCATCAGTAAATAATTTGAACCTTTAAAATATATTGAATAATAAAGTGAACAATATTGTATACATTTTCTTACAGCTCGTCCTCAAAACATTTTTTTTCTTCAACAAATGAAATTAATGAAAGAAACTCTTCTGCTGAAAAAAGTAGAACAAAAAATTGTTTTTCATAAACTGTATAATAAATTCAATCAATTAAATGTATCCTTCGGCTGCAATATAAACTTATTTATATTTAAAAACAAAATAAACTGTTTAAATTACAATTTGACTTTGGAATTTTCAATTATGCTTTGCTTTGTAATAAGATATCCTTTGTTTTGGCGCACTCTTCAGCTTGCCATTCGCTCGGTGGCAGGACTTGCGCTTTTTAAATACCATTATGGAATAGCTTACGCAGTCTTGGTATTTGTGCTGGAATATTGCTGTTCATACTCCGACTACAGCAATTATTATCTGTTGTTGTTGTTGCTGGCTGTTTGTTGTGCGGAATCCTTTCATTTCATTTACTATCATTCTCCTTTTATTATCCTTGTTATCTCATGTCCCTGTGCTCCTGCGTTGCCACTGCGTTGTTTTTCATTCGCAGTGTCATTGTCGCTGCTCTTTTTGCCACCACCGCCTCTGCCACCGCCTCTGCCACCGCCTCTGCCACCGCCTGCCTCGCCATCTTGAGCTCGTTTCTCGCCATCTTTCTTGTCACTTTTTTGATCTCTTTTATTATCATTATCGCTGTCCTGGGATCTGCCACCTCCATCACCGCCTCGACCACCGCCACCACGCCCCCCTTTTCCGCCCCTGCCGCCTCCTCTTTTCTCGTCATCTTGTCTGTCGTTTTTCTGATCAGTTTTGTCATCACTGCCTTTGTCTTTGGATCTGCCTCCTCCATCGCCACCCTTTCCACCACCTCGACCACCTCCTCCTCCACCTCCACCGCTGCCTCCTCCTCCACCACCGCCTCCCTTGCTGCCGCCCCGACCTCCTTCGCCTCCTGTTTCTCTGCCACCGCCATCCAGGCGTCTTGCTTTGCCCTCTTCCGAGTTACACATGTCGAAAAAAGGTTTTTGTAATTCTAAATTTTCTAGACAGAAAACATGATCAGCAAACAGAGATCTAGTATTCTTTTAAATAAGGCAGAGAATTTTTGTTTTGCAATTAATAACTATATTTAATATTATTAACTTCTGCTTTAAAAATAAGTTAACATATTTAAATTGAAACATTTTGTTAGAAAGCTAACTTCCCACAATCAATTTCTCAAAACAATTTCAAAAACTTTATGTAGCATACTTTTATGCGCATTTAAGCCAAATTTGCCTCTATTAAAAAGTGATTTTAAATAGCAATTCTCATTCAGAAAACATAGATATGCATTCTTATAAATGCAATTATTTTCTATATAATAAAAATAGAAAACGAAAATCATTCAAACAATTTCTTTTGAATGAAACAAATCATATTTTGTATTTAAGTATTTAGCTATTAAAAACTGATTTAAAAGAACAATTCACGACAAGAAAAGAGAGAAAGGTATTCACAAAATTATACTTATTTTCACTTAAATTATTTTCTATTTTAATTAACTTCTATATAAACATTTTAGTATACATTATCAATATAGTTATTTATTTATAAAATAAAATATCTCATATATAAAGTGGTAAGCTTATTACTTAGAAAAAGGAAACCATTCAATCAATTTCAGAGACTTATATCAATGCTCACTTAAGCCATGGTTTGAGCTGTTAAAGAACAATTCGAAATGTTCTCAGCTATATCATGTTACGCAACTCTTTGACAATTGATTGAAAGCGGAATTGCCAAAGGAATAGAGAACATTCTTATCTTTATTTAACTTTACTATTTCAGCGTGCGGTTTTTGTTTTTGTGTGTTTTTTTTTGTAATTATTGTCAATTTCTACTTTGGTCGTGTTGCGCGCAGTATTACGAGTATTTTCAAATAGACAATGGAAATTCGTCGCCACAGTTAAACGCCTTTTCTTTTGGCAAATTAACAACTTATACGCCAAAAGTTTTGCCAACAAACTTGGCTCCGTGTTCTGTGTGCTGTGTGTTGAAAGTTGCTGTTGCACCTGTTCCCGCACCTTCCGGAGCTGACAAAGTTGCTTCCCCCAAGTGGTTGGCTTGGCTGCTTGGCTGGAGGAAATATGAAAAATCGATTGAGCAAAAACCCCCGAAAAAATTCAAAAACAAAAAAATAAAAGACAACAGAAAACAGCGAAACTTGTGAGCTTTTCAATTTTATGTGGCATTGTTGTTGCTGCACACCCAAAATTTATGTTTACAACTTGCAGGCAAAAATAAAAATTGTATTTTTATGACGCAGCGCAGCAGCAGCAGCAGAAACAGAGAATGAACGCAAACGCAATAAAATAAAATATTGTTGCAATGTTATGCGGGCTAGAAAAGTGTCACTGATATGTCAAACTAACAAAACATAAAATGGACATAAACAAAATCAGGCCAAGCCAAAAGGGGCGAGGGACATCTCCAGACCAGACCAGATCAGACCAGACCAGACCAGGATAAATATTTAAAGTTATCTGGGAAAACTTGGCAAGTGGCCTTCGTGGGGAAGCTGCTTCTCACTTGTTTGTCTTTGCTTAATCTTTTGATAGAAATTTGTATAGCAAAGTTGAAGTTGCCACCTTGCCACGTGCCCGATGCCACCTGCCACCTGCCAGCAGCATCTGTTTGTGTTTTTTTTCTGTGTGTTGTGCAAAGTTTTGTGCATTATTTTCAGAGCGAGAACAACAATTACTTGGCACACGATGTTGCTGTTTTTCTTGCCATTGAACTTACATTCGAGGGGACGGGCACCTGGCCAAAAACTTTGCAACAGATCAGACCGACAACCAACAACCGCCACCTCATCATCATCATCATCATCATCACCATCGTCGTCATCATTATCGCAGTGGCTTGTCACAGTTTCTGCTTAGCTTGAGATTCGCTTATAATTTACAATCATGTCCTCTGCGAACTTTGATCCTGATTTACACACTGACAATGCCGATGTCAGCATTAGACTCCCATCTCGTCTCGTCTCAACTCTCCAATTGTGTCTGCTGTTGTTATTTACAACGTGCTCCAAACAGTCGTCGTCGCACAGTTAATTTGCTACCCCGATGGCTTTTGTCTGTTTGCTGCGTCGCCCAACGCAGCGTATACGTAATAATTGGACGGTCAAGAGACTTTCCACATAATTAGACCTGCCACATGCCACATGCGACACTTGCCACACGCGACTCAAAAGGCAACCACAACCGAATGGCATCGAGCAATGCATTAGTTGACCTCGAACTTGGAAGACTGCTTTCAATAGTTGCTTGTATTGACAATTTATGGCTGTTATTAACTGCGGAAGCATCTGATTAACGGCCTACTGAGTAAGCCAGATATGTGTATTTTGTGAATGTGCTCGAGAAGAATTAATCGAGGCAGCAAAACCCTTTTTCTTTGCTAAAATTACGACTTTCTACTATTAATTTCAATAAGCAACTAACTTATCAAATGCAACAAAAAGGTTTTAGTTTTAGAAGTCAACAACAAATCTGTTGAACCATTTATTTATTGATGGAAAATACAGAAAATAAATGTTCAAAATTCAAATTCGAAATTCAAATCATAGTATTTCACAATGATGTCGAATAAAAATATAATTTTTAATTTACTTGATTTATTACAAAATGCAATAAAAGTGAATTATTTTAATTTAAATTTAAATAAGAGAAAATAAATCTGATTTATAATTCTAATTTTACTTAAAAAAGAAAGATCTGAACAACCTGTTGAATGACAGCCAGCTCTCCCATTAGCATAAAGTTCTGCCACGTAATTACGTGGTTGCTCACTTCTCAGTTCTCAGTTCTCTATTGTCGGTTGTCGGTTTGTCGGTTTTCTCGCATTCAAGGTTTGCTTTAGGCCCATTCGATGCGCTCAAGTTGAGGGCACTTTTGGCTGACAACTTTCACTAACTAGTGCAAGCTTTTTTATTTGACAATAAAATGTAAAATTAATTTTGCCCAATTAATCAGGGAGCAGCCAGGCAGGCAACAGCCGAGCTGCCACAGCCTCTGCCCCTGCCCCTCGTTGCCGTCTTGCTGGGCTGTAAAGCTGCCACAAAAACTCTGCATGGCGTCGCCCTGCAGCAATTGTCAGTGAACTTTCACAAGTTGCCACTGTAAGTGGATGCGAAATTTTCATTGCAATTAAATTTAGCACAAAAAAGACAGGCAAAAAAAAAGGAAAAATTGTCGTGTAACTGTCAGCGTGGCAAAGTGGCAGAGACAGAGAGAGAGAGTGAGCGAGAGAGTGAAGTGAAGTGAAGAGCTCGCCAAAATGTTGCCATTTGCATTGCCACTTAAACACACATAAAACGACGACACATATAAGAGGGAGGCATGCAACACACACATACGTATACACGTGTAGTTGGAGCTGTCGGTCGACGGCACGCAAATCGAGTCAAGTTGAATAGGCGGAAGTAGAGCAAGAAATGCGATTGCCAAATTGAGTTGAAGGTTTCGCTTGACTGTGTTTTGTTTGGCCAGAAGACTCGGAGAGCGCCCTTTGCTGCTGCTGCTGCTGCTGTTGCAGTTGCAGTTGCAGTTGCCGCCGAAGTCGCTGCCGTTCACAGGCACTTGGCACTTTGCTGCAATTTTGTAGTTTTGATAAAATTTCGCAAGCATATTAAAAAGTTTTGCGCAACTTGGTTTTTACTTTTGCACATGCCATGCAGGCAGCAGGCTGTCCAAAGGGGCGGCACGTGGGGGGAGGGGGAGTGGCACACTCTACACATGCCACTGACAGGCGCAACTGGAAGTGGCAAGTGTGGCAGCGGAAGCTGCACCAGCCACGGCTTGTTTGCTGCCAAAAAACGAAATATAGTACATACATATATAAAAGTGAAAATATAAAAAAGCTGCCAGCAGTGCACTTTGCTTTGCTATTTAATTTTGCAGCTCAAAGGCTTCAGAAACTATGAGGCACACAAAGTTTGCAGCTTGTTTATGTGCAACTCAGACAACAAATTAAGTTTGCGACGACAAATAATAATAAAATCGAAAAAAAAAACAACAACTACAGCCGAACTAACTAATTAACAGAAGTTGCGAAACCATTTACAATTTCTGCTCATAAATTCAGCGATAATTGGCCCAAAATGAACTGCAAAATATTTAATTTATTTACAATATTGATAATAAAGCCAGACTGCAGACTGTGCCGCATAAATGCCAAATATTGCGAAGCATGGCAATTAAACCCAATTGAGTGTTGCATACTTTTGTGCGCCATGCAAAATAGATTTCAATTTAACATGGCACAAGTGAATCGAATGTTGACCCATTTGAAAGCGTTCTAATACAAATGGAATATTGCTTTTGTTATTCGTTGTCAAGAGTTCGTTGGGGCCACAAGAAGTTGGCTTAAATCGACTCGGCTCGAGGAACTTCTATTAAAATGTGCATTTATTTTGTTGCCGTGAATTATGCTTGTAGCATGCCATTGACAGCGATTTTAGTCTGCTGCTTGTCTGCGTGTGTGAGCTACAAACAAAATAAAAGGAGTCCTGGTTACGTGCTCTATTTCACACTCGCACACACACACTCTATACAATAAAACTGATTGCATTGGGGAAACGCTGGCTGCCTGCGTTTGATGGATGAGTTTGGAGTCATGAAGCAGATGTGACAATTCAAATACCAAAACTCAACTCGACCCGCACACAAACTGTTGTGCGCGAAAAAATGCAGCGAACAATACTATTCTATATATATGAGTCACGGTTCGACGAGGAGTCACGAGTTTTTATTGAAATTGAATTGTTGATAAGTTTTGTCAACAAAACGTTTGACGAAATGCCCTGGGACAGGAAGCGGGCGGAAGGGGGCGGAGCCTGGCGTTAGAGAGCGCTGTATAAAAACGGCACAACACATACAGCTGCTATAATTGATTTGTATGTTCGCTGCATTTTTTAAGCCTTCCAACGAGTGCCAAAAAACACGGGCGCATTTTCACTATTGAATAACTAAAATATTTGCTTAAATTTTGCTTTCATTTTTGTGCGTAATGGCTTGCGGTTAAATTAATAAATAAAATGCGAAAAAAGGTGTTTTCAATTATTAATTTAATATAAATTCGGAAGTATTTTTTGTTTTTATTTTTGTGGTTTTTAAGCAAGAAAATATTTCAACAATTCGTTAAAAGCGTAAGCAATGTGACGGCTGTCCAAATGTTGTATTTAAAAACAAATACTTAAACGGAGTCATCAACCTTTAATGTTTATATTTTTTTTAACATAATGGAATTGTTCCATCTTTGAACTTTTCTGTTACTTCCTTATTTATTCTATATTAAGTAGTAGAAAATCAGTTTAAAACAAAACGATAAAAAACAAGCCATTATAAATATATGCATTGAAAAGAAATAAATAAAGAAAAAGTTTCAATTTATTAGTTCAAATTTGAAATCAAAAACTTTCGTGCTTCATTTTGTGAAATACAATTATTTATGGGAAATATTGAATTTAATTTATTGCTTCAACAATGCAAATAAATTGTAATATAGTTGTCTAATTTGAAGATGCTTTTAACTAAAATTATGTGTTACATATAAATGAGTAAATTGGAAAGAAATAAAGATTTAATTTTAATTTGTAACTGCAATAAATAAGTACTTAAAATCAAGAAGATTTGTGCTTAAGTATGCGTAGTAAAATTACGTATACGAGATGTTGCTCTTCTTCCGTTTGCCCTCAGCTTTAGTACACAACATAGTTGATGCGTTCATATCCTTAAGCCGATGGCCGGGGAGCAACAAATGTTGCCAACACTGGAGCCACAATGCGTTTAATTTGCGGCTGCCGTGCACAAACAGCAACAGAAGTTCGAGCCATGGGGAAAACGAAGAGCAGGAGCCGCAGCCAGAGAGACAGAGCGAAACATGAAGAAGTCGGAGCAGAGAAGTTGACACAGTCAACTGAACTTGGCGTAACCCACATTGGGGCAGGCAAATCAACATGTTGCTGACCCAGAGTCGAGTAGAGTTGAGAGTCACAGAGAGAGAGAGAGAGCGAGTTTGCGCATTGAATAAACTCCAAGAGGCATCTCCGATGATGCTGCAGCCTCAACTGGCAACTTGGCAACTGGGAAACTGGGAAACTGGTCAATGGGTGTCTTGTTGGCCATTACTCAATACAATTTCTCAATTGGCTCGAACACGCGAGTGTTTGACCATAAAACGCCTAATTCTTGTCTCTCTGTGAGGCCAAAAGTACACGGACCTTAATTACGGCAGCGAGCTCAACGATTTGTTGTGTTGTGTGCCCAGGCATTACAATGGCATTACAATGAGACCTGATTTGGGCAGACAAATAGAATGCAGACGTTAACCCATTTGAAGGGCCTCTTCACGAAAGCCAAAATGAAGGCACATAAAAATTTGTCAAATTATGCCTCGCACCTGAATAGCCGAAATTGTCTGTCAGACATTAATCAAGGCACGTGAAGCAAAAACTCTGAGCAGCAGCAGCGACGTCTCTTGGAATTTATGTGCGGCAATTAATTGTGGCGCCTCTGGAATTGGAATTGGAACTGGAGCATTCCGAGGCTGGCTTTAAAGACTTGGCCAAAACACTTGTTTCGCTGCAATTTGCAGCTCATTTAAATTGCATGGCCCGTAAATCACGCGGCCAACATGCAGCCAAAGCCTTTGCAGCTTGCGGCTCACAAATCAAGCGACAAATTGAAAAAAAGATGCAAAAAAAAAATACATTCCGAGGCGAAATGAAAAGAATGCCTGACAACGCCGCAGAGTTATGGCTGTCATAAAAAAAAAAAAAAACGAAACAAGATATAAAATAAAATTTGTGCCCAGTTTTCGCTTTCAGTTAATCACAAGCGTTAAGCGATTCGCACGCGACGCATTTAATTAAATGTCCAAATGATTGAAAATTGAATCCTTTTGTTTCGCGTTTGATATTCCGGTCAATTCGCAATCCTCTTACACTTTGACTTTCCCTATAATTTGTTTATAATTAGTTCTCGTATTTTGTCAGCCTCGCAGGCCATTTTTCCTGACATCCTCCCCCCCCCCCCAGTCCCCCATCTCCTATTCACATTTTCCTGCATCCTGCCACCTTCGTAAGCGTTACATAAACATTTTCATTATTTTTATACCAAAGTCCTTAGATCGTTGCCACGTAACGGTTTATTAAATGAGCCTGCCTGCCGTTTGCTATTTACCAAATCGTTTTGTGTCCTTTCCCCCTCAGCCCTCTCCCTTACCCTATTCCCTATAATTTCCCGTTCATTCTTTTGCCGCTCTCTTCGCCTTTCCCATTTATTTATTTTGTTTTTCGCATTTTTCTCGCTTCTCTGCTGAGTATTATGAATATGTCGCGGAATGTGTAACATCCCAAAGAAGGCGTGGCTATTTCCCCAAATTGTGTATGCAATAAACGTCTTCAAGTCACTCGAACATGTCAATTAAATTAAACTAGTATTGCAGATGACTGCCAACTAATTGTAGACAAAAGATACATACATATATATAATAGTGATGTAAATATAATAATATTGAAAGCAATTGTAGAACACAGAACACAGAATTTAAGTAGAAATATTAGAGAGGAGTATCATATTTTATAAGCTTTTCTTTGACGTGCGACGTAAATAAATATATGAAAAAATTAATAAATGACTGAATAAAAAATAAATTAAAATAAATCAACATACGTTAAATAAAGTTTCGTCTCTTTGCATTTTAATGATGCTCTTCCCACTCTCTAATTATAATTGTGGTGATTTAGCATTTATTTGTATTCTATCAATAAATATTCATTTAATTAAAATGTTATTGCAAATGAACAGTATGCAAATGACTGCTATTTATGAATAATTTGTAGCAAACATTATATTCAAAACACTTCATTTAGATGTATTTTAGTGCATAATTTAGAATATATCATGAAGCTAATCTTTTAGTGTATTTAGATGTCGCCAAGCCAAATCGTGCTTTTCTAGCTTTCTCTTTTTTTCGCTTTTGTTTATGCACTCTTTTTGCCGTTTTGCCTTTGTCGCCAGTTATTTGCCTTTGCCTGCTTTGACAGCTCGTTGAGTTTATCCTGTCAATACAAACCCACATTTACTCACACAAATACACACACACACAGAGAAACGGCTATAAGGATTGCGCTCGCCTTTGACTAGAGAGGATTTATCCGGCACTGGTATTGGGCAGGAACGTATTGGGTTTTCATTGACTTTATCGCAGTTGGCTGCTAGGATTGATCGATCGACTGATTGATTAATTGACACTTTGCACATTAATTAGCCGCCTGGCTGGGCTGGGCTCTGCTTGGCTCTGTTTTGCTTTAGGCTGGGCTGAATAGTCGCGTCAGTCACTTAAAGGATTTAACACAAGCTTCTACTTAAACTCTGACAATGAGCAAGTAGCTCAGTCGATGTTGCTGTTCTATTAGAAATTATGACAATTTGACCGCATGCTGTGGGGGAAATGTCCGAATTTATGTCTTATTAATAAACTCATTACAACTTTGTCTATTTCCGCACTCGCAAGTGTTGATTAATCAACAGCTTCAACAACAACTTTGCCGGAGTCTTTAATTAAAAAAGTTAAGAACTCTTCCTACGCCATTTACATATGTGAGTCACAACTGAGTACACTCATTTGCACCCCAGAACTATTCACATTTCGTTATTAATTTATTTCATCGAAGTTGCTTCTTCGCACTCTCTGAATAGCATTGAAATTAATTGCTTGTTCTTTTTTTTTAGCTAGTTCTGTTTGTTCTTTAACTCAATGAAAGTTCATTTTTCATATTAGAATTATTCACTTGAACACAAAGCCATTAAGTCGAAGGTTGTTTTCTCTGACCTGTATTTAAATAGTTAAAGCAATTCAGCATGAAATCCCCGTCAAGTGCTTAGGGTATTAGTTGTTCGTCAATCCATTGTCAGGCTCTCGTTATTGTTTTCATTAATAAATTGGCCCCGATTCATTCGAGTGAATGTTGGCTGAAATCGACAGCTTTTATTTTCATCGTAATTAGTTTTCTGCAAATTGTTGCAGTGCAGCTCGCCCCTCCGAAGTTGATTAAAATATTTCGACATGAAATTGTTTTATATGCGAAATTAACTGGGCTGTTCAAAATTATCAGCAATAATAATATTATTATCTATTATATTATTTTATGTAATTTTTGATTATGAAATAACTTTATGAATTTGTTTTTTTGCCTGTCGCTACTGTTGTTGTCGATTGTTTACCATATTTGATTTTGGCCAGCGAATAAAAGCGGAATACCGTAAATTTAATTTGCTCTCAAAATTAAGCAAACATATCAACCAATAAATTGCAACAAAACTTATTCAAATAAGTATGTGCACATAATTGAAATATGTTAAATGAAATATGCTATATTAGAATACAACTAAGTTCAATGCATTATTCAGGCGATTAGTTGGTTATTTGTGCGAAATAGAAAAATGCTCGATTGACAAATACCACGCAGTGAATTTTTGCAATTATTCCCATTATAAAGGATTCTTTGTGGCAACTCATTATTTCGAGGGTATAAAAATAGGTAAATTTATAAACTTTTAATGCACACACAAAGTATGTTTGTGTTTTCAGCCAGAGGTGCAACCAAATATTTGGCATTCATATGCAATTGACAGTTGCAGCTGGCCAATGCATTAATTAAATTGATTTCAACTAAAAATAAATTAGTTTGCACTATTTATTTATTATGTGCGCTCAACTTTTGCAGCTCTCGCTCTCGTTTGTTTGCACGATTCAATTGTATTATATGGGGGATTATTTGAAAAAGCTTTTAGATACAAACAGTCTCTAAAATATTGTCAATAGTTCACGTTTCATGTTAAATGTTATGCGCGGCCATATGTTTGGCTTTATAAATGCTTAACCCTGGAACGAAATACTTTTTAATTCGATTGAAAACAGCGGACATAATTAAATAAAGAAAATAATAATATCCATTTTGGGTTTGTTTCTTTTTACAAAATGTAAAATATATTTTACAATTTTATAAAATAAGTTTGCCGTTCCAGGGTTAATAGAAATAGATTGATTAAGTGAAGAACAGCAGAGATTTAATTTAGTCTAATTTTGAACAGTAAAAAGTAAAAGCTATGAAGACAACAACAACTTGGATTACTCTCAAACTAACTTATATAATTAAATATAGAATAAAATCCATTTTGGCTTTGTTTCTTTTCACAAAATGTTTTTTATACTGTAATATATATTATATTCAATATATATTTTAAAATGTTTCGCAGTCAAAAAATAAGTTTGCCGTTCCAGGGTTAATGGAAATAGATTGATTAAGTGAAGAACAGCAGAGATTAGTTTTGTCTAATTTTTACCAGTAAATAGTTAGAGCTATGAATACAACAACAACTTGGACTACTCTCAAGCTAACATATATAATTAAATACGGGTAAAAATCCATTTTGGCTTTGTTTCTTCTTCCAAAATGTAATATATATTTTATTAAATATATGGGTCGCAGTCAAAATTGAAGTAGATCCAGATTTAATTTTGTCTAATTGTAACCTGCAAATAGTTAGAGATATGAAGACTGCTATAACTTGGACTACTCGCAGCCTTCTCTACAACTTCAATGGCATTAGGAGACAAAGAGGCATCGAGGGATGAACGCATAAAAGCAAAGCAGCAGCAGTTACAGCAGCAGATTTCCATGAATAGCACTTATTATTATTAGAGCCAAAGTTGCGACCTGGCAAATTGTAGCCGAAAATGGGGCTCGTTTCGCATGTGTGAGTGGCTGGGTGCGAGTGGAAGGGGAGAAAAGTTTGGAGAACTTGGGGCAATTGATGATATATGTACATTTATTCCAGTTTGTTATTGTTCTTTTTGCTGTTTCAGTGGCTGTCTTTTGTCTTCTATTAAACAATTGATGATGCTGTGTCTGTGCTCCTGTCGACGACGCGTCGCGTCGCCTCGCGTCGCGTCTCAGGCACATATATAAATTATATTTTAATAAGAAAACAAACCGAAAAATTCAATGGCGCCATAAAGCATAAAGGGACGCTGAAAAGTACTTAAGCACGTGCGTGTTCCTACCCCTCCCCAGGCCCAAAAGAATGTGTGTTTGTGTTGAAAAACAATAAGCACACACAGGGAACAGAGAACAGAGAGCAGACAACAGACAGTGAGACAAAAGTAAACAATGAAACACATTTGGGACGCTGGAAAAGCAAAAACGGAAACAAAGCATAGAAAAACGCACGCCGACGAGTCGATTAAGTAGCATAAAGTGATGATAAATGCGACATTGAGCAACAATAAATTCAGCTTTTGCTCCTTGTTTGTCTCTCTCGGTTCTCGGTCTCGGTCGCAGTTGTTGTTGGGAGTGCTTGGTGTATTGACGTGTTTGACTTATTGATGCTGCGTGCCGGGATTAGTGCAGAGGGCCAACGTTGCGTATGAGCGACGCAAACAACATCGAAACGAGCGCATAACGCTGATTATTAGCATTTTGATGTCGTGTGTGTGCGTGTGTGTGTGTTTATGTTTATATTTTCACTGCTCGTTCAATTGTTTTGTTTATGGTAATTTGAAATTCATTGGCGAGCAGCAATAAGCGACAATCCTGTCGGCTTTGTGCCTCGTCTGCAGCCTCTTGTCTTGTCGCATCATTAAAGCTTAAATTCAATTTCCATTTGAATTTCGGTTTCAATTCCGACTCCAAAATCGATATGCCGTCTGACCACATGCTGACAATCTGCTTTGCTGCTGCATCGAGTACATCATTAGAAATGTAAGCGCATCATGAAGTAGCCAAAGCTGCCCCAAACGGCATCAACGGCATCAACGGCATCACCGGCATTTCCAGCACATTTTCAGGCCCTTTTTCAGCTTCATTGCGGGCAAGGTGAAGCTAAAAACTTTTCCACTCACAGCGCAGAAAAAAAAATGAAGGGAAAGAAAGGGAAAATGCTTTTGGGTTGCGACGCGGCTTGGTCTGGTTTGGTTTGGTTTCATTTAGTTCACATTGCTCACTTTGCTTTGCGTGTTGCCGCAAGTTGTGCCACTTGCCACCGCAGCCAGCAGCAAGAAGCAAGTCAAGGCTTCGTATTTGGTCCACATTGCTTTAAATATTGCATTCAATGCGCACTGAATGGAAAGAATTCATACTCCAGCTCAAACTCTCAACATAACTGGCCGCATTTCGTTGCCACTTGCCACTTGCAGCTGCAGATATGAAAGATGAACTGGCTCTATTGAATATCACATAATTGTTCCTATTAGAGACGCCCTGTTGGGGTTTTGCCCGGCCAAGGATTACATTCCCAACCTGGGCAATTGCTTAATTGCAACTTAAGCTCCATACTTGCCCCTTGTTGCTCTCGTTGCTGTTGCTGTTGCAAGCTGTTATAGTCGGCTCCAGTTTCATCTGGACTCACCTGACTTTGTTTGTTGTTGGCACATAAAATCTTGAACAGCCTTCGCTTGCAGTCGTTGCCTGTAATGACTGAAATTTGTGGTTTTCTCTGATATGAGTCGAATGTTGTAGCTCCTAACAAGCTCCAGTCGTCGGCATAGATAAACCGACTTTGGACTCTGCTCTATGGATTTTGGACATTGGACTTGGGGCTCTCCAACTCATGCAAAGCCCTTGAGCTAAACTGGTACTAAAAACCTACAACTAGCCATGGGCTCAGACTTCTATTTGTGGTGCGGGCTTAAGAGCTGCTTAAATGCAATCTAAGTGGTCTTTTCCTGGGTCTATTTGCCAGCCGCAAATTAAGCTGTTAATTGTACAAACATTGTGTAAATACTACAACTACAATTATAGCAGCAACTAAATAGTAAGAATTGTTTACTTAAGCACAACTAGCAGGTATCCTCTAGCAAGAAGCAAATTAACTTTAATTTAAATATGATGAACAATTTTTAAAATGAAAATCTATAATTTACAATTTACAGCTTATTACTCAATGATTACAATTACGAAATATTAGTTTAAATTTAAAATTACAACTTATTAGATTTCGATTTAAAAGAATACATATTAAACTTGCACAATGATATTAAACGAATAAAAACATTTTTGGTACATCAATGGGTTTTATTACTTTTCCATTTAAATAAAATGTAATACAAAAATATTAGTTATCCATTCTTACAATTTCTTGGAAACAAATTTTATATAATCTTGTTGATCAAAGAACTTTATTTAATTTTGTATTTATTTTCTTCACAATTATTATGCAATTTAAATCACTTTCAATACGAATTTTTCGCAATGCTATTATTATTATTATTTCTATCACATATTGATTTACTGCACAGCAGTGTATTGTATTGGTTTTGCTTTTGCTTCCCCAACTATTATTTATTGAATATAATACAAAAATTATTTAAATTTTGAAATGAGAGAAAAACAGAATGGACTTTCATTTTCTTTATATTCGTTAAAAAATTTTGCAATTTAATTTGGTTGTGACAGTAATATTTCATTTGTTTTATATTTATTGTCATTGTCAGCCATGCAATGCTTTTATTTCTTTCCCATATTTGTTGGGTGCATAAACACAAAATTTGTGTTTCAAATATATTACATGAATATCCTGTACAATTATTACAACATTTACATTTGTGGTTAATTATTATTATTCGTTATCTTGCTGAACTAAATAAATGTTATCAATTCGAAATATGAAACTATTTAAGTAAACAATTCAAACCTGATCAAAGTTCCCTCTTCGAGGGTATACAAAGAAAGTGTGCTTTGATTATCTTGTACACAAAACAGAACAAGTTAAATTCTATGTTGAAGCATGAGCGAACAAAGGGCAAAGGAAGCGAGTGGCAAGGACGACGCCTGCTGCCCATCGACACCCGATGACAACGGGGAGCTGCAGGAAGTGTAAGTGTTGCCCCAAAACTACGAGTATAAAGAAAACAATCAACTTGTATTTCCAGAGATATGAAAACATTCCAGAAGATGGAAGCGGCCTGTGCAGAGCACAAGGAACCGCATTATGCGCGTCGCAAAGCCACATCGATGAAGGCCATGGGCTACTCATTTGATGTGATTGTGGCATGCAACCTGTCCTACGCCCCAGAACAGCTGGAGGCGGACCTCTTGGAGCTGGTGAGGCATCGCAGGCAGACGGACATCAAGGTGAATGTGCATGGCCACGAGTTCAACTGCCACCAAATTGTCCTCCATCTGATGACGGACTACTTCAAGAATGTGACCGTATTCGAGTGCGCCTACATCACCTCGGAGGAGGTGACGCCCTTGGGCTTTAAGCTGGCCTACGAGTGGATGACGAAGCAGGAAGTTGTGCCGCAACGTGAGCACATTGTGGAGCTCTACATGACGGCAAGGTTTCTGAAGATGCCCGAGCTGGAGGAGTTGCTGAGCCACGACTTCGAGAGTCGTGAACTGTTCGACGAGGGACAAGCCTTTCAGCTGTTCCTGGAGACGCTGCCCTTCGAGGAGACGCCGCTGCAGCAGCTGATGCTGACGCGCGTCAGCCACTTTTTCCTCTCAGCCATTGGCAGCGAGGAGTTCCTGCAGCTGAGCGCGTGGCAAGTACATGCGATGCTCAGCAGCAATGTGGCAGCCATCAACAGCGAACTCGAGATTTTCATGTGCGTCGTACGCTGGCTTCATTGTGCTTGGCGCAAGCGCAAAGCGCATCTCAAGCTGCTGATCTCAGCTGTGCGGTTCCACATAATGCCGCCCTGGTGTCTGCTCGCGCTGAAGGGCACGCAAAGCGACGCCAGGATGCAGGACATCTGCGGCGATCCCATTGTGCAGCAGCGCATGAATGAAGGACTCTCCTATGCCGTCACCCACCAGGCGCTGACCGAGCAGCAGTCGCTGCAGGAGCCCGGGGAGCTGCAGGGCGGCTCTGAACGAGAGTGGATCATCGATCCGCAGGCTGCCCATCATCATGTCTACAAGTGCCCCAACTGGAAGCCATTGGACTACGGGTTGTTCTCGGCGTATATCGACCAGGTCATCAATGCGGGGCCGCAGTTCTGCGGCTCACTCAAGGCCAAGACGTTCGCCAATTTAATGCCTTGCTGTCAGGCGAAGTATTCGGCAGCCCAAAACACTTTGAATACCGATTAAAGTTCTATGCTATTCAAATATGTGTGTGTGTGTGTGTGTGTGCTTAGTTCAAAAACACACCCTGGGGTGCCGTTTAATTGCTACAAATAATTTCATTAGACTTCGTCCGCCATTTGGGCTTTGGTTTCGCATTCGCATTAAGCGATTCCAATTAGTTGAATGGCAGCCATTTGCTGAATTAATTGTCAACGTTTATGAACTAAGCGTGTATGCCTCATATATGCATCTATGTGTGTGTGTGTAAGTGTGTGTGTGTATTTATGTTTGCACAACACACACAACACAATTGGCATCGCAGCACTTGTGATGCGAATGCGACACGTAATCAATGTCGACAACAAAAAATATTTGGATAAATACTAAAGCTACAGCAACAACTGTTATCCAAATATTTTCATAAAATATCACAACTATTGCACAAAAAAAGAAATGGCATTCAAAAAATATAATACGCATGCACATGCACTTTTTATGGGACGCATTTCAACAATGTATTTCCGGATATCCTGTATTACAGTGCCTGCATTTTGTAACGCACATGTGCAATTTATTTATACAAAACTTTTTACGTATACTTAATTTTTGCAAGAATATTATGGTGTAAAAAGAGACGTTTAAAGTACTAGTTGAAAAGAAAATATTAAATTTAAAATTATTAACTATTAAACATAATAATTGAATAGTGAAAATTGAATTTGTTTTATTATTATTTAAATTTACGCAACTATTATTAATTTTTACAGAGTAGCTTTAGGGGCAGCAAACTTTCTCTTACTCGCACAAAGAATAATCTTATCGTTACGTATGCGCATTTTTCAGTGATTGTCTGAAAATAATAATAGTAAATGCCATGAAAAACAATTGAGGTGCAACTAAGTATGCGCTGGGGTGGAATTGAGCAACTAGCAAATACCCTGCAAGGGGTGGAAATCGATGCGAAAATTGTTTACAAACTGCAATCGAAAGTTATGACTGTAATCTAATAGCAATAAATAATGTCTGTAGTTCGAAATACCCTGAGGCTGCAGGGTATTGGAAACAATGCATAAAATTTGGGTTTATTGGATATTATTTAATTGTCTGCAGTTAAGCCGCCATCGATAAATCAATTACTGAACAGTCGCTCGCAGATTATCAAGGATTTCAATTTCTTCTTCTCATTTTTAATGCAGCTCTGTGTGCGTGTGTGTGTGTGCATGTGTTTGTGTGTGTGTGTATCTGCGATTGTGGCGCAATCATTTGCAGTTGCAGATAAAGTTGAAGATAACTGCGCCAATGGGCCGTTGCAACTGATTGGAATAATTGACGGTGCACATAATAATGATTGATGAACGCAATTAAAAGTGGACAAATGGAGCCGCAATTGAGGCGATTGAGACGATTAATGAACGGGCGAAAATGCGAAAATGTCTGGCAATCAGATTGAGCTGCAGCTTAGAAATAATTCATTAGCATGTTGACATTTAAAGAATGAAAGCAGATTAAATCATAATTGATTTGAGTGAAATACTAATACTTTGTGGAAATATTTAATGTATTTGTTATTATAAATTATAATATACTGTTTGAAAATAATGCAAATACTTTCAAATGAACGAGCAACAATGCGAAAATGCCTGACAATCAAATTTAGCTCCAGCTTAGAAATAATTCATTAGCATTTATTAGAATGAAAATAAATTAAATCATAATTGATTTGTGGAAATATTTTATATATTGGCGTTATTGGATATGCTTAACATAATGCAAATATTTTATAAACATACATTTTGTAGCCTTTATTAAATATTGTTGAACAAATTTCAAAGCAAAGCAAATTCAATTTTCGCTTCAAAAAAATTGCAATTAAAAAGAAACAGATGCATAAATATTTAAATAACTTAATTATTTTAAAACTATGCATTTTGATGAAATTAATAAAATGTCGTTGAATTAGTTTAATTTTAATATGTAACGAAGCAGAGCAAATGCAATAAATACATAGGAAAAAAGTTACAATTGCAAAACATGTTAACAAATATTTAAATTAATCAAAACAATCTTTTAGGCAAGCTTCACCTGCGGCGCATTGAACTCTGACTTTGATTGCATTGATTCAATTATTTCGATACTTTGTGGCGTGCTGACGCATGATGGGGCAAGCTGTTATGTTGCATATGCAACTGCGTCTGCAGTTGCAAATTCAATTTGGCGCTGCACATTGGCATTTATTAGCAGCGGCAGCAACAAAACTGATAATCCTATTGTGGTTTTGTTGCCGCTCTTTAATTGCCATCACACCGCACACACACACACACACACTATACACACACACACACACACACTCACACACACACTGTCACATACAGTGGCTCTTACGGCCGCCGCATGCGACAAACAAAAGCGGCTTTACTTTTCATGTTTTGCGGCGGCTGCGTTTTGAGGCGCCATTACTCACATCTCACAGAATGGCCACGCGACTCAACTGCCCCGCCCCGCCCCTCTCCCCGCCTTCTCCCGCTGGCCGCCTGTCAGCCGCACAGTGGGACAAAAGAGTCGTCGTCGTCGCTGTCGTGGGGCGACAAACTATTTGGCAAAAGTTTTCCTCTTCGAGGCTATTGTTTCAATTGTCAAACAAGCGGCCAAAGTTGGCTCAAAAAGTTTGCCAAATTCCCCGGCCGCAATTTAAGTGCTTCCCCTACTGCAACTTTGTGGCAAGCGGACAACGGACAACGGACAACGGACGACTGGACTTAAAGCCTGATTAGCTAATTGCCTACTTCTAATTTGATTTGTCGCAATTTCAATTAAAATGCCCACTGATAAGACATCAAACTTTGCAATTTATTGCACCATCGTCTGGGCGTGGGGCAAGTGTGTTGCATGCAACGCCAACGTCAAGGGAGCGGAAGGCGTCGCTGAGGCAGCTAAGCAGATTGTGCTCTTGAAAGATGCTTAGGGTTTTGCTTGCCATCGCTCTGGTTTTTGCAACATAAATGGTAATCGGATTTCAGACTCCATCGAATGCAGCGCAGTTGCATAACTAACAAGTAAGAAAAGCGGCAGTCGAGAGTGCTGGACTATGAGATACCCGTTTTAGTTCTGTTTTATACTGTTAACATAGTCAGAACTTCTAACTTAGAAGCAGAGCTTCTAAAACTGTAATTAACAGACCCAGTTTCATTATCAGAGTCGTCTAATGTTAATTAACAGCTCTGTTAAACATACATGACTTTAACATCTTCAACACTACTTAAAGTGTGCTCTTAAAAGCTACAGAACTTAAAAAGCGGTAGCTACATTTTGAATTCTGTCTGCAGGCATATAAAATAATTTATCTAATAGCTTCCAAATTTATTATACGATCGATTAAATGGTCATTTATCATAGTATTATCTGTCAGTCTGTTAGATACACTTACTTTTGGCACAAAGTAATAATACCCTACAGGTTGTGGGTATAACGGACCTCAACTTGAAGCACTGAAAGCGAATAGAAACTCGATAGTTTAGAGTCTAAACTAATGCTGCTTGCCGTCTGTCTGCATTAGGCAGCTGCAACTTTGCTTTGACTTTGTATATGAATACTATATGTAGTGAAGTCTTTGTATTAAAACACACGTAAAGCTAAGCTTAGGAATTCAGATGTCTAAGGACTGGCGTGGCTTCTTGATTGTGTTAATTGATATATATTTGCTCTTGTTTCGGGCTTAATTTAAGCATCAGCAGCTAAAGACAAACCTAATGTTGGTCATAGTATTGACAGAATAAT
The DNA here is from genome assembly GCA_035047365.1 of Drosophila ustulata. Classification (NCBI taxonomy): domain Eukaryota; kingdom Metazoa; phylum Arthropoda; class Insecta; order Diptera; family Drosophilidae; genus Drosophila; species Drosophila ustulata. Next base: position 29,654,896 of record JAWNPT010000094.1, read on the forward strand.
TTCATTTGCAACATTAATTTATGGAAGTTCATTGAGACAAACGAAAATCTAAATTAAATAGAGTAATTGGTTTTAAGAAATTTGTAATGTAACTTAATAAATGAATCGTAGTAGAATCGGAGTATAAAGTAACTAAATAATAAATTATTTTCTGAATTAAGTTCAGGATTTTTTCTCTATGGAATATATTGTTATATTTTAACATTTGGAAATTATATTAACCAAAGTGAAATTAATGAATTTAAAATTGTATTTAATAAATCAATGGAAGCATTCTAAGTAGCGATCAAGAATTTGTTTCACGGATAATGACTGCTAAAAGCTCAATTTGTTTGTGCAACTAAATAATAAATTATTTTCCATATTTTTGCAAGTTAATATCTGGTGAAAATAATTTATTCAGGACTTACTTTCTCACATTCTCGCAGAGCGAAGCAATCAAGCAGATGGGCAATCAGGTGGAGAGTCGGATTATGTCTTCATGCAGTTGACAGTTGATTAGCATTCAACTTTTAGAAAACCAAAACTGCAAACTCTTACAATTTCCTCCCTGCTTTTAATCACATCACAATGAATTGAGCTATAACCATTTATGAGTGGCCTAAGTGCTGTAGTTGAGGCTGGGGATTTTTGTTAATGCAGCGGCGACCGCAACTACAAGTCTGAATAATTCGCTTATTGCAATTAAAAGCAATTATGCTCGTTGTTCTGGAAACCGCAAACTCATTAGCTTGGTGCACCAAAGCCACAATGCAGCAAATCGCTTAACCGCAGCAACAACAGCAACAACCACAGACCAATGTTATTGTTGTTGTTGTTGTGACTATCCCTGCATGTATGAGAATGTATTTTGGGGCAGGGAAAACTGCTGGATATTAGAATCTCGATCGCCTTTCAAATTACAAAACTTGAGGAGTTGGCATTATTTGGGCAGAAGGTTTTTGACATGCGTGTGAAGTGCTTTCAAAGAGATGGGAGGGAAGACGGGAGGAGGGTTACTTGAGGTGGATGTGAGTGTGTGCGTGTGTGTTTGCTTAGAAGGTTTTATGCATATGTCGGACATGTGGGAAATTCCATTAGGAAGTTTTCTTTGTTTGCATAACATTTGCATCTCTAACAGAAAATAAAATAATTTATTTGCGGCCAGCATGGGTCAGTTTTCTGTCCGCACAGATTTCGTGTCTAGGAGACTGTATTTGTGTGTGGCTAACATTTTAGGAGTATTATTATTATTATTATTATTTTGTAATGGCTTTTGAGTGTTTGCCAAAGCTGGGGTAAAGAAAAAATGATTTGCATAAAATCGATTAAACATTTTTCAGCAAATAAAATGCATATTGAATTCAAATGAATACCAACAAATATCCTTACTCGCATACACAATAGCAACAACTTTGTGAATCGAGTCCACTCTGCTGAGTGTGTGTGTGTGCGTGTGTGTGTGTTGCCTTTGTTATACAAAGTGCTTGTTTAAAATCCAGCAGAAACTCGCTCTCTTATAAATATAACACAATCTCCGCACACACACTTCAGAGCTTGTTATTTAAAACTCACTCGATACTAAATATATTATGATTAAATTTCAACATTTTGCCGGCAACACTTTTAATGAATGGAGTTGTCTGAACGTTTTTATTAAGTTTCAAAGCTTTGGCCCTTTTTCTATATTAATTTTGAATTCATAGACGAAAACTTTATTGTTAACTAATCTCAAACATGCGCTTGGCTCTGGCCAAATCCTTTGAGACTTTAATTACATTTTTAATTTACATTTATCTATTGCGTGTAGATAAATAAATGTCAATCTATTAAATACTTATCTGCAGCCCATTGAATGCCTTTTGTGCACTATTAGCTGCTGGCAAAGTAGCAACTTAATTTAAATGAGCTTTCTGTGTTGCAACATTTTCTGAAATATGTTAATAATGCAATGTTGTTGTGCATAAATTTGCTAAACACTTTAAGTTGAAAATTCCTTGCAACACTTGAGGCGACCAGGCTGGCAAACAAATACACGCATCTTAATTATTATTTGTGTAATATTTTTGCACTGATTAGAGGCAAACGGTGTTCGGTAAAAGGCCAAATGTACTTTTGATAAGAAATATGCCAGCTATAAATAAGTTTGCATAGCGTTCGCTGTTGTGCATGCAACATGACTTGTTGTTGCAACATGTCGAGTTGGGGCGTATCAATTATGAGTTATGTGTAATTAATTTACAAATTCATTTGTGTGTGAACCGTATCGGATTATTCGATGGCAAGCAGAGGCATGACATAAGGTAAACAAGAAACTTAGAGGCAAGCAGGCAGCAAGCATTTACTTTACTTTACTTTACTACTTCATAAACATGGCAAGGATGAGTCCGTCTTAAGGCTGTCTAATAACCATTTGAGCAGGCGAATTAAGATGTGAGAAGAGATGCGAGAGATGTGTTCAAGTGGCCTGTTGAACATCATTAATAGCAAAAATGGATACGCAATTAGATTATGCAAACAAATGTCAAAGTTATTTGTATTTCATTTCTTAAGCAAGCAAAGTTAATTAATTACTGCACAACTTTAAGCTGGCCAAGGACTGGCTGCCAGCCATGACATGGACTGTTGTTGTTCTTGTTGTGGCCGGAATGCCATGAAATTACAATAATTTAAGAACTTTTGCTTCAGCTCCCCTAAGAACTTGCTCAACTCTTAAGACCACCAGCTCCTCACAACGACGAAGACGAGGACGAAGATGATGATGAAGATGCAGATGAAGCTCATTGCACAATGCAGAGTGCGCTTCGTGGCATTAATGGCAACTTAAGCTGACTGCAAATTTACTTGCAACGGCAATGGCAACGGCAATGGCAATGGCATCAAATATAAATGATGCAGCCGAAAGGCGTGTGTTGGCCACGCCCACTGGCGCCCACCGCCATAATGCCACAACTTGTCTGGCAAATGCAAATGCAAATTCAAAAGCCAAATGAAAATGAAAATTAACGCGCATTTGGTTTGCATTCCAAACAAGCAAACAAACTAGCGACGAGATGCAACAGCATGAGATACAATTTGAAAGACAATCTGAGAGATACAATTTTGCGGGAATGGTCGTTGTTGTTCCTGTTGTTGTTGTTGTCGCTGCTAATGAAGCATCAGCAGTTGAGCTTTGCCCAAAGAGACAGAGATATTCCTAGGCAAATGTCAAATGGAAAATGCCCTTGGAGTCGAATAGCGAAAAGTTTTTGGCAGCCACAACAAACTACGCAAACTATATAAGATACAAACTACAAAGATCCAACAGATACAATTGCCTTGGGAGCACTTTAAAGTGCCGACGCGACTCAACTTAGAGCCAGGGCCACAGCAGCAGATAGTGCGAGTGCAAAACTTCACAGCAGGCAAAAAGAAAATTGCTGGCAATAAATTTCAAATTAAATAGAAATTTGCAACGCCAACTGAGACAGAGAGCAAGAGAGAGCGGAAGATGGTGAAAAAAATGCAAATCTCTGCTAATTCTTATAAATTATTAAATAAGAAAAAGTCAAATGATTCATTTTTAAGCTGCACCCTTCATCACTAAAGCTCAGCTGGCAGCAGCCAGCAGCCAGCAAAAAAAGAGAAAGAAATGACCCCAAAGCAGCAGCCAGAAAAGCTGGCAAAGAGCATTGCGGACAAAAAGAAAAACGAGCGAACACAAATGTGTGAGCACAAGAAAAGCCTGGCAAAAGGGCAAAATGCTGCTGAACAAGCACGGCACTTGCAGCTCGGCGAATGTGAGTGCAACTATGAGTGTGTCTGGCGAGTCTGAACGTGAGTGTGAGTGCAGTTTGTGTATGCAAGATTTAACAAGCGACGGCAAGTGAAATGATTTTGTCAAAGCCCTTAAAACGGGCTTGCAACTATGCAAGACAAGGCAAGCACAAAGCAAAACACTTGGCAGGCACTGTGGCCACGCCCACTTTTTGTTTACTCTCTCTGCACTATGTTTATTGTCAGCTGACAATATTAATAGCTTTCCTTCCCTACGCATCTGCGAAAGTTTCATTACCAACACTTGGCGTCCACTCGGTGCATATTCAAGGTTTCACTTCAGCCGAGTCTTTAAGCACTCTACGTTTCTGTGGGGTTAAGCATTGAAGTACCCTATGCTTTTGGAAGGGTATTCAAAATTTAATAGAATGTAAATGAAGTCTAAAATTAATTGGGAAGTAGATGTAAAAAATGTGGATCTTAATGCAAGCTTTCATGATCCAAACTTACAGTCATTAAATTGTGCATCAATTTGATATGCCTTTATTATTTAATTAAATACCAAAATATGGTATTATATTTATAAAGTGAAATAGCTTAAATAAGTATTTAGTATCATACAGTTTAATGTCACTGGTGAATTTACGAAATTGCTAATGAAAAATATAAATTTTTATTAGAATTTTAATCAATCATCTGTCAAATAAATGCAAACCGTTTTCATATGCTTAATTTGGAGCTATTTAATACATTTTGCTTAGTTTTTGAGCCAATAAAAAAAAGCTAGAAAATGTGCTTATAATTAACAATATATTAAATACAAGAATACGTTTATTTTAAATATTAAAGGAAATGTAAAGTAGTGTGTCCATTTATATATGAAGGGTAGTAGCAAATCACTGGCGTATAAAAGTTTTCTGTCACTTTCAGTAACCAAAAACCTTGACCCTTTGTATTTGCAACTAAAAAAACAATCTCTTTGCGTCTAATTATAATTGTGTCATGTGTAAATTTCAGTCTATCTAAACCGATATCTTTGAGTTGCAGCTACTGGAATAACAAATTTTTCTGCCGCTGTCACTCACCGACAGCCTTGACACCAAATATTTTCAACTAAAATAGCAATCTATTTGCAGCTGCTATCAGGCTTGGCATGCCATTTTGTCATCTAATCGCGGGGTATTGCGACACATCGACATCGACACAATGGTTTACGGTTGGACTTTAGTCACACAGTTCGTTGGTTGACATACGGTCACAGTGCACTCAATTGAAGACAGCGAAAAGTGAAAAGTGAAAAGAAATGCGCTGTCGCGTGTGGCATGCGGCATGTGGCATGTGTGGTCGATGCGATGCGATGCGATGCGGTGGCAGCAAAGTCAAGTTGCATGCTGGATTTGTTGCATACAAAGAATCGTTCCGTTTCGCTTTTCGCTTTTGCGATGCTGCACTTTGCTATCGGCACAGAGCGCAGAGCACAGGGAACGCGGCCAAGAGGAAGCAGCAACAAAGGCCGTGGCAAGCAGGCAAAACTAGAATGGAGAAACAGGACGAACTGAAGAAGGAGCAGGAAGGAGCTTCAACTAAGGCTTCGGCTTCGGCTGCTCGGCGAATGTTGAATGCTGTGCACATGGCAGTTTATTCATGATTTCACATATTTTGTCATGCCACCGCCCCCTCACACTTGCCTCTTGCCTCGTGCCTCGTGCATTCCTCAAACTTCACTAGCCTCGCCTTGTTGTTGCTCTGCTCCGCTCTGGCCATTGTTGTGCATTAGTCGACTGTTCGCCAGTTCGTTGCTTGCGCAAAAAATATTGCCTTAGAGTTTGTGCAAACGTGGCTGGCACTGTATACACACTCAAACACACCCACACACCCACACTCACCCACTCACACACTCACTCAGTCGCTCATACATCTTCACACTGTGCAGCAAAAGCTTTCTACATGATTTCTCTGGCGCGTGTTTTTGTTGTGGCGCTGCTGCCGCTTCTGCTGCTTCCTAGCAATATTTTTTGCAGTTGCATGCCCCCAACTTCAACCCTCCCTGCCTCTATTGTGAAGTTGCGTTTTTATGGTTTTAACATGTTTACTTTAATATTGTGTATTTGTCTTGTCGGCGTTACTGTGACATATGTAGCCGGCGGTGCAATCGGACAGCGGCAGCAGCGCCAGGACCTCGGTAGGCTACACAGCATTGCAGGAGGACGGCAATATCCTGCCGAGAGATCCTAGTCTCCCAGAGGAATCAGCATTGTTAGTTCATATTTGATTTCTTTAAACTGCATTCTGATATACTTTAGTGGCAAGCAGAGTCAACGAGTGCAAGAAATATTGATTGCACAATGGAAACAAAGCAAATATAATACTTTTGAGGTAGAAACATCGTTTCAAGACTGACTGATTTAAATCTAAGGGGTTTTATTTGCCAGCTTAAATACTAGGATACAAAGAGCAAGAATAAACAACTAAGGCTCATTTTGAATATAATTTATAAATTTAGTATTAGATTGATAAAAATTGTTAGTATGATGAACATAATTGAATAAAATAGTAGGATGTATTTATCAGCTTCATTTCTACTTCAAAGAAAAATGAATATTTATTTATATATTTTCTAAGATATCTTCATCTTGGAACTTCAAACATTTAATAACAAAAATTAATTTAATTTCTTACTGGAAAATTGTACAATAATTTAGAGTAGAGGCAACTTCATCAGCCTAACATCGACTTACAATTATTTTTATTAAATACAGCTTTCATACAAATTAAATTCATACTAAGCAAATGTAATTTATTTATTTTTCTTAGAACTCCATTTTCGCTGGTAACATTTAATAACATTTGCCTCATTTTGTTGCGTATCATTGGAGTCCAATTACTTGCAACCTTTTCAATCCCATTATAAGTAAAAGCAAATATAAATAATGAAAAAGGGGAAATCGAGCTGAATGCATATTGTACCTTATCATATATGTATATAGTTTGTCGTCAATTTGTAAATTGAGAATTGAATTTAATAAGAGAGTTCAGCTGATGCTCAGCTTATTATAATGATGTAGATGCCAAAGGCGAAAGCAATTGCTGTTTCTATATAAAATACTAACTGTGTCACAAGTGTTACAAGAATATTGGCCAAGGTAGAAAGTGGGGCAGGCAATCTTTGGATTTGTTTGCCTCTCTGTATTAATTCTAATTAAATTTGTTATTCAAAATGCAAATGTGGCACGTACACGCCAGGCATTTGGCAAGTGTTAACCTTTTGCCAGTTGGCAGTCGCCTCTAAGCCCAGGTAAATGGACAAACATTGACGGCGATGGCGACAATTCGCACGGAGCAGCCCGAGAACAACCTTGACATTTTTTTGTGCTGCCGGCTTGTTTCGCTTCTGCCTGGTTGTGTTTGCCTGTTTTCATTACACTAATGAAGTCATGTGCGAGCACGAGTGTGTGTGCGAACTGTGGTCCAGGCAAACGAGTGTCAGACACATAAAAGGTGCAGGCAGCGACGCCTCATTAAACCATTTTATTGTGCCTAACGCGGCCTTAACTTTGTCAAAGCGGGCTGCAGAGATGTAAGCCAAACGCATAACGCTGCGATGAGACTTTAAAACGGGCAAAAAGTGTAAAACTCGATGCTAAATTGTAAGAGGACAGAAATATTTCAACAGCGATTTACGATGCGCGCACACTAAATGCTCATTTAGTTTGCACTTTTATTTAGAAACTTCGTTTGCACGTTTGCCAAATTGTCTGCGGTGGCGAAACTCAACCACAGCAGAGCCACCACCTAAAAAACAAGCCACAGCGAGTGCCTGCAGGAGGACAACGACGTTGTTCTCGGCCGAGTGCAATAATAATGAAGACAGAGGCGTAAATTTTGCTTTGACTGCAGACCCAAGGAGGAGGAGGAGGAGGAGTCGAAAGCAGGGAAAACTGCAGCTGCAGACTCTTGTGGCTTTGGCTTTGGCTGTGGCCAGGTGAGCCACGTTGTCAGCGGAAGGTAGCAACAAATTCTCGTTGCGAAAGCTTTTAGTGAATTTATGGCAAGGAAATTTCCTCTGCAACGGCAGCCGTTTGTTTATGTCTTGGCTGGAAAAGAAAAGGAAGCTCCGTCCGGCATGTGTTCAGCTTCATACATAATGCACTTGCTGGCGAAGGTGGAGCGAGCCATCTAATGATCCAAAACCGAGCACACAACAAACATTGAATACCAAGAATTTCGTCTGAGATTTCACAACGAGCACACACAATTAATTTTTGATATATTCGCAAACTAAAACTGAAATCTCATCTCTTTGCGCTCATCTCTTTCAGGCATTCCTTGTTGCGATTGGAATTTACGTGGCTTCCTTTTGGCTTTTCCTGTTGCTGTTGCTTTAGCTGCTGCTTGGCAGTATCAATTACCCGGCTCTGTTTCACGAATTTTCAAGGAAAGGCAACCTTGAAGAAATCCGTCAAATTCCATTCACTCTCGCTATTTTGACTCTTGTTTCTTTTCTTACGCAACAGCAACGGCGACGGCAAGAACAACAACAAAAGTTGATTAAAGTTTATGCGCAAAAAACAAATTTAACTTTTAAGTCATCCAGCAGTTGAGCAGCAGCAGGTAGCATCAGGTAGCTTAACAATTTCAGCGAGTTGCCACACCATATGCGAAGATCCTTGACAGCCTAGGCAACACACACACACACACAAGGATACAGGCAGACATCCAGACAGGGAACGACAGACAGCCGTATAATTGTGTTACCATAAAAGTCAACTCCATATGCTTGGCAACAGGCTTTTGTACCCTGTAAACGCGCAAACTTAAGGCGAGGAGTTTGCACTGCAGATACAAAATAACAATTCAAACAGGGTAGCTGCGAGTCGTGCTCTTTCTTGTTCTATATATGCATGCATCTTTCATCAAAAAATACTATCATGAACAGCATTTCGTTAAACTTATTCACTGACTGCAAAGGGAAAGTAAGTGGTTGGCAGAGAAGGGCTGCGAGTTGCAAGGGGATGAAGTGGGCGGGGGGAGGGCGGAAAACTGCATCCATGAACTGGCAGATATTGTCTGCCATTGTTTAACTTGCAGTTGGTATGTCGGCCTCCATTTTACCGCATCGCCAGGCAACGTTGTCGACTGTATTTGCATTCAACTTAATTGCGTTTTAAGTAGATTTGCGGTGACATGTGAAAGCACACACACACACATACACTCAGTCACTGTGTGTTTGTGTGTGTGTGTGTGTATTGTTCGCTGTGACACTGACTACAATATTCTTTTACAGCATTCTTCCCCAGTAAGACAGCGACGATGTACTTAAGCATAAGCACTGACTTCTGTGCAACCAAAGCTGAAGCTGAAGCTGAAGCTGAAACAGACCGCAGAGCAAGTGCTCTGGCTTTGACTTGCTCGAGGCAAACACTCGAGCGAAACGCGGCTATAATATTCCAATTATACATTTAATGAAAAGATAAAAATATTAGACATCTATAGAGAGGCACATATATAAACATAGAGAAAATTTGAGAGCATTTCCATTTAAAAAACAACTGCATTGGGGTTTCATTCTCAAAACCATTTTTGCAAATAAATTAAGATTTAAATGTTGATTCAATGATGTTTTTAAAAATTAAATCTTGTTTCACTAATTTATATTTTAAATCTAAATATTTGCAAATTTAAGAATTTAAATATTCATTTATTGAAAGTTTAAATATAAATCGGTTTTAAGATTGAAATCTTGTTTCACATATTTGTGGGATTAAAAAACTTTGGAATTTAAGAATTGCTTTTTTTTTAGTAATAAGTAATACTATAAAGAACAAACTTTAAAAATATGAAATCAAGAATTGGCAATCTAGACAGAATAATCGTTGTACTTCAATTATATCCAAAAAAATCAATTTTAACCTATAGTCTTTTATTGTCGCTGTTTGTTTAGTAGTAATTATTTATTAACGGAAAAATAAGAAAATATTAATTGACTTTATTTTGTAAGAATTTGCTTTGCAAGGTTACATTTTCACATTCTTGAATTATTGAAAAATATACACTTGTATTTAGAACGTTTGTCATCCTTAAAATCGCTAATTTAAAAAAGCTCATGACTGTTGACCTTAATTAAAAATGTATCTTATGGGTACTATTTTTAAAATTGTTGAGTACTTGAATATTGTTAGCACGTTTTGTTTTCAGTGTACATGCATCTATTTATAACAATATATATCATACCTGTATGTATTGAAGTTTGTGGCAGCTTATTGTGTTTGAATCGTCATTGTCAAGTCGGCTGGCACATAATATGCTATAATACACCTACAAATCTGGACATGTACATAGAGCTGGCTGTAAATCTCTTCAAATCTCTGCCTGTCTACTGTCTCCCTGCTGGCTGGCAGCTCTTCTCTGCTCTGCTCTGCTCTCTGCTCTGCTCTGTTGTCATGCGTTGAGCTGAGCAGCTTTCTGTCTTTTACTTTTCTACACGTGTCAAACTAATTTCACATTTTGTTACCTTTTACACCTTGGCGCATTTGTGTCGCCAACGCTCTCGTCCGACCACGCCCCCCTCCTGCCGCCGCCCTTGCAACACAGCGCCCAGGCTGTGGCACGCTTGCAAAAGCGACGCCAGAGGCTCATTGAAATTCATAAAATATTTGCACAGCGAAATGGGCTACGTAGAACGTAGAGTGTAGAGAGTGCAGAGTACTGAGGCTGCAGGCGCTGTATTATGTGTCAAGCACGTTTGAATTTAAATTCAAATATTTGCCATAGAAGGCAAACAAATAAGCAGAAATATGGTAAACAGCAATAAGCAGCAATGCCAATGCCAATGTGAATGCGAACCCAAATGCGAATGCGAATGGAAATGGCAAATGTGAACAGCAAGCAAGTTAAGTACTTGGCTACATGTGTCTCTACTTACACGACCCCATCCACTATTATACAACAAATCTGTTTCACCTGCAAATATTAAGTCAACGTGACGACTGCATCACAGCGAAAAAAATACACAAACAAATATGGAAAGGAAAACACCCACTTACGTCTGCTAATATTAAGTATACGTCAGCATCAGTTGGCGATTGCTCTTTTTTGTTGCTCTGACTAATTACTTAGTTACGGGTGAGATTCATATTAATTCAGCGTATTTCGTATGCTATTTTAAGCATACTAATGAGTGCATTAAAATACGGTTAATTAGCTTCTGAGTTGCATTCACAAACATCAAGTGAAATAGACACTTCAATTAATTATTTTTCTCTCAACTTATCATAACATACAACTGCATTTAAGATACTTTGGACTTATTAATTCGACTGCAATTCGATTTTTTAACTATTTATTTAATAAGAGAAAAATCAGAAATACTTCTTAATATTTTACAAATTGCATTTAATTTATTTAAAATTAATTTTAATTATTCGCTATTCATTTTCTTTTAGTCCTTATTAAATACAACAAAAACACCTACTAATTTTTTAGAATTTGAATTTAATTGAATTTAAATTCATAAAATCAGTTCACTAATCGGTAACTCAATTCATTTCCCTGCATTATTTCTTCGAAATGAATTTCTTCGCATATTAAGTATACGTTGGATGGAGAAAGGGAAAAGTTTCCCGTGATTTACACACGCTTGCTAATTACTGAGAAATTCAAATGAATATTCATTAATCAGCTCTTTATCTTGCTCAAGTATTTATTCAATAAAAGGAAAATTATCTGCCTGAATAATTATTTTCTTAGAAAGTCGCATTTACTTAAATTTAAATTCAGTAAGCGGTAATTCAATTCTTTTCACTGCAGTCTGTTTTCGCATATATCAAGTATACGTCGGACTGAGAAGCGAAAAGCGAAAAGTTTGCCGTGATTTGCACACGTGCGCTAATTACTCAGAAATTCGACTGTCTTGGGCTCAGACTAGACGCGACCTCCATTGATTGACAGGTCCAGACAGCTGTGCGACAAATGAAGAGAGCCTTTGCTAATCCTGTCTGCCACAAAATGCTCTACAGGCTCTGCATAATAAGTCAAGTACAGGCAACGAGCCGACTTAGTCAGCCAACACCTAATATATAGTATCTGGGTGTGTTGTGAGACGCTGAGACAGCGCCCAGGGCGATGGCTCTGGCTTTTGGGGCCTGTCAATGGATCTGTATTATGATTTGTGGCCAAGAGTAGTTATGGGCACTTTGCACGTTTGCCAAGGGCATGGCATGTTGGCATTTGCAAATTTTCACGCAGTTTTTGGCGCGACAAACTGGTTGTCGAAGATGCGCTTGTGGATGGTTCCCGGGGAACCAATAAATCTTCGATTGTTGTGGCGCTTTTGAGAGTCGTCGTCCTTTCGCGCCACATTTGTTGGCCTAATTGCGGCGTCAGCGAGCCAAGAAAAACAGCACAGAGCCAAAAATAAAAGACAACAAAGAAATCCAGCTAAGCATTGTCGCAGTCCAATGCGGAGTCCAAGTCGTTGTCATTGTCGTTGTCGTTGTCGTTGTCTTCATTGGGCCAATATAAAAATGGTTTTTATTGTTACACTGACCTTGCCAAGAGCCATTGAGCATCGCATTTCTGCTCGAATATCAAGTGAATTTAAGTTGATGCCGAACGAGTGACAACTTTTCACATGCCACACTACACTTCGCTTAACCTTGCCAATTAATGTGAAAAATAGAACTTGCCTCTGCCAATAAATAGCAATACTTGTATTTTTAGCCAGTCCACTGCGAAGATAAATGATGTCGTCTCGAGCTGTCCATTTGTCAGTTTGTCAGTTTGTTCGGCTGCCATTGTCATCACCTGCCTGACTTTGTGCAATTCTCTAAACTGTTGACTCGACTCCTCATAATTTTGGTGTTTTTGTTTTAAACTGTCGCAAAAAAAGAGAGAAGATAGAATGAAAAAGCATACAGCAATTAATTTTTATTGTAGTATATGTTGAGGTGTCATGTTTGCATTGCTCTCCAAATGCCGCACATATATCACTTGTCGCCCCCGCCCCCGCTTGGCATTTTTGTAACGAACACACACACACACACACAGAGATGCAGAGCAAAAAGGGAGAATTTATCGAGCCAGACTGGGACCATATATCAGGCGCATTTGTCAGGCACTGTCAATAGCTTTTAGACACGTCGAGGGGCGGAGGCTTCCTTGGCGAAGCTTTGGCTTGTCAATGACTCCAATTGAACTCTTCGATTATTGATTCGCAAGCTCGTGCGATGTGCGTGTGTGTTGTAATTTTGGCAATTTAAATGTCATTAAAAACAATCTACGAAAAAGTTGCAAATGCTGTGCCAAAGACGAGTGCGAGTGTTTATGCAATTTGTGGCAGCTGCTTGAACAACCAACAACAGGCAACAATGAAATTTCAACAATATCGGAACAATACAAAAAGCTTTGCTTTGGCATTTTCAATTAAATTGCAAAATCAATTTGCACCCTGGAAAAATTAGCATATTTACATTCGTAAGTGTGTTCGCAACGCATTTGCATATTTTTAATGCTCCACAGAGGGGAAAAGGAGGCACTGTAAACGCTGCCTGGAGTTACATAGGTCAACAGGTGCAAACAGGTAAATTGCGCCAAATTAAAATCAGATAACACGAAATGACTTACACTGCAAATACTCCAACGACACGTAGTATTTGTGCGAATTGCAGGCTCGCAATCATAAGCAGCTGTGGCAGCAACGAGATGAATCTGCCCCACTCATATGTATTTATCCATTAGAAAGCAAAAGCTACAAAAGCCACAGCCCCCACAACTAAAGGCCAAATGTGGAAGTTCTCTCATCATCTCCGCAGGCACGTGCCAGCTGCTTGCAAGTACTCACAGCACACTCTCCTCACTCCTCACTCCTCACTTCTTGTGTCTCTGATGTGTGTGAGGATGGAATATTCGTATTCGTACTTGTGCCAAATATGCCGATAATTACATTTGCAAAAAGTGTTTTCTTTTGCCACACGTTGGCCAGAGCGCAGAATGGGAACAACAACCGAACGAGGGCGGCTTCAAAAGTTGTTTGAAGTCGACAAAATGCTAGTGGAAAACCTTTTTTTGTATATTTAATATAAAATATTGCAGAAATTAGTTACAGTGCTAAGAGCAGCTGCAATTTTCTATTAACTTTTTTTTACTAAAAATATGAGTCGAAAACTTTAGTTAAATGAATATTCAAGTAATGAAAAGCTTAAAGTAATCATATTATCCGATAGTCAAATATTTTACATTTTAGACTGTAAATAGTAAATAAATTATATCTGATGATCTCGCAGTTAAATATTGAATTAGTAAATTGAAATAATAATTCAAAGTAATCACATAGTCCTGTGTTTATATTAAATATTAATATTAAAGTTAAGATTGTAAATTATTGATTATATATTCAAGGGGACACATTAGTGTCTGCTTAAATATTGCAATTATTATCCACGGAATATTTTAATTTTGAAAGTTTAATTGCAATAGAAGTAAAAAAATATGAAATGGCATAACTTATTTTTTGCACCAATTAGAATGTCTTCCAGCTAAAACTGCCGAAACCAGTTAAACAACATTTTGTATTTAAAAATAAAATCCTTTTTTTTGTGCACACAAAATGTAAAATATGTGCACAATTAAAATAAATGAATTATTTGTGTGGTGGCAAATTGTATTGAATTTACATCTAATTTCATGTTCTATTTTCGATGCTTTTTCGGGCCATTGTAATTGTTGCAAGCGCCCCACGCGGTGGCACATACAAAAGTAGTATGTGCTCGTTATTTGTTGTAAGAGGTGGAGAAGAGGGGGGGGTGGTTGTACTTTAATTTATTTATATATATTTGGCATGGCCTAGGGAAAGTAAAATTGCCAACTCCAGAGCCTAATGCAAATACACATGTGTGGCCACATTTTGGTATACAAATTACAAAATTATACAAATCAACGCCACACGATTGCTTCAATTTAAGCAAGGACTTGCGACTGCCTGCCTCCCAGCAGCTGCTCAGAGTGCTTGAAGTGGCGGCAGTATTAGCACAAAGGATACTTCCTCCGCTCTCTCTCTCTCTCTCTCTCTCGATGATTGCGATGTGGCTGGCAGAGATTAGAGACGCACCAGACGCGCAATCAAAGACAAAGCGTTCTCGACACCTGCACAAATTATGAAGCCCGATTGCAGGCAGCCGCCTCCAAAGTGAAAGTGCTTGCGAAGTGGGGCGGTGGACGGGGAGGCGTGGCAGTGGCAGTGGCGTGGCAATTAAGTCATTACCTCAAATAACTGGAGGCGTTGAACGCCTCCCAGCATCGCGAGTGCCAAGAAGAGCCTGAGTCTGGGTGGCGGAGGTGTTTTACAAGTGTGCAAACAAAGTGCCTGCTCAGTGGTTGCATAAACAGAGCGTGTGTGTGGTGGCTTGTTTGCTTGTCTGTCTTTTGAGCTGCAATAAAGGCATGCAAATTTATGTAATGTGCCCCACTGTATGTGTGTGTGTGTTTGACAGTCAACCCCTCGAACCTGGCCACAATTTTTGATAAGCAATTTCCAAGGCTCTTTGTGGCTGCCTCCAAGTACAATTGTGAGCGCGAGTGTGAGTCTGAGTGCGAGTGCGAGTTTCACTTTGCTGTAATGAAATTAACAAATAATTCCTCACACGGTCCCCGAATCCAAGTTGTTGACGTCACTTTGATGGTAATTTGAATGGGCAAAATGGCATTAAAAGTGATTACAAACAGACTCTTATCAGCCCATCCACACACAACACATGAAAGCCAATGAATCACTTGAGACCACAACAATTTACAAGCCAGCCAGCAGTTGAAACAATAATAGAAAATATATTTTAATCTTGCCGTCTATTAATTGCCAGCAAGTGTAGCGATGCCTTAAGGGTTCTTTAGTTACGCCACCAAATAGGAGTTTTTATGAATGAATGTAACATATAAAATAAAAGCCATAAAGCAAGCTCGTATTCTCAAGGCAACTCAACTGATGCAATTACCAGTTTTAAATGCCTTAATGTTTAAAAGTCACATACATAAGACCGCAGAGTTAGGCAATAAAATGCATGAAATTTAATTAAATTAAAACTATTTAAAACGATCGCTTGCTTATAAAGAATGAAATATATTCTAGATGCAAAATTAACTTGAAATAAACTGTTGAAAACGATCGTTTCTTACTATTAGTCTTGTTAGTTTGTCATTAAATAGATTATTGTTTGACAGGCAACACTAAATTAAATTAAAATTATTTGAAACGAATGCTTCTTAGTAAAAAAAGAACATCAAATGCCCACATTAAATGGATAAAATTCAATTTGATGTATGCATTGACTTCGAAATACTAAATGTAGTAAATAACGTCAATATTTGTAAGCTTACACTTAACCAGTAAGAAAGCTACAGTCGAGAGTGCTCGACCGTATGATACCCGCAACCCATTTCGAGAGAAAACAAAAAATTTAAATGATATATTAACAAAAAATATACCAAATATACTAAAATTAGTTTTTTGTATATATTTAAAAATAGCGGGTAAAAATTACAACACCGTTATGGTCACACTGTCAACTAAACAAACAAAGCGCGGGCAGCTGCAAGTGAATTTTGCATATAAAATTGATTCTTTAATAACTTCCTTGTTTTTCATTCGATCTCAACCAAATTTAATAATTGTTATTATGCATACCAAAATTCAATGCTCTAGGTCTTATTACGGCTTTTACAGACTTTTGGGGGCGGAAAGGGGCGTGGCATCCAACTTTTGAAATAAACTTGATCTGCGTAGGACCTAAAGAAGTACTGTCCCCAAATTTGGTAGCTCTAGCTTTTATAGTCTCTGAGATCTAGGTGTTCATACAGACGGACAGACGGACATGGCTATATCGTCTCGGCTGTTGACACTGATCAAGAATGTATATACTTCATGGGGTCGGAGATGCCTCCTTCTGCCTGTTACATACATTTTCTGTTGGCACTAAGTTATAATACCCTTCTACCCTATGGGTAGCGGGTATAATAACTGCTTTTTACTTAACTTGATGTTGTTAGAGTATTTCTTAGTCATCTTCCTGTTCTAAGCTCTCTCCACACACTATAATATTTATTGATAATTCGTGCTTGCCACAGAATGTGGCACCACAGTCATGTGGCATGTGCCGAACGAACTGCACGACATTTCGCTGCGCTTCATGCGCCACTTGATGCACCTCTTCGTACTCACACCTCCAAGGAACTATCTGTACCTGAAGCTGCTCTACAGCACTGTGTTGTTTCTTTACCTCAGCGTCATCTGCAGCTGGCGCTTCTTTGGAGACTACAACGTTGTCTACGATGTGCGATGCGATCATCTGTCGCACTTTCTGGACTTTGCCAACTTTGCTGCTCTGATTACCGGACATGCGCTTGTGTCGTTGGATTTGCTGTGGAGAAACTGCAGTGATCAGATTGAGCAGCAGTTGCAACGCATTCGACATGAACTGAGGCTGCAGTTTGGACACGAAGTGAACTTGCAACGCATCGAAAGTCATTGCAACTTCATCAATAGATTAATACTCTCTCGCATTCTGCTGCTGCTGGCGACTTCAGTTTACAACTCAGTGCTGGAAACTCATACTTCGGTGCCGCTCATGTGCAACTTTTACTCGGAAATTATATTTACTCTGCGCTGCGGCGAATTCACTTTGCATTCCACACTAGTCTTGGCCTTCTACAAGGAGCTGCTCGAGGCGGGCCAACAACTCGTGCAACAGCTGAACATCAAATGGCAACAGATGTCGCAGGATGAACGTTTGCTGCTGCAGCAACTATCGCGACTGCAGCAGATGCACCAATCGCTGTGGCAAATACAACGCGACATCGAGTGCAACTTCGAGCGAAGCCTCACTGTAGTTATGCTCAAGTACTTTGTGGACGCTTCAGTGCTGCCTTACTGGGTCTATCTCAACATATTTCAGAACAAAGCCTACGGCCTGCAGTTGTGTAAGTAAATTACAATATATCCACAAGTGAATAAATCAGTTCTTATGATAAAGATAAATTCTTAAAACAAATCTAGAAAAAATTTAATCATTAATCTGAATAGGTTCAAATTTTGTTTCAAGAATTTATTTTAAGAAATATTCTCATACTCAAGAACTATTTATTTGATTATAGAACGTATTTCTGATCACTTAATATCAAAACTAAACTCTCTGTCTCTCTCTAAAACTCTTTTTTAGATGGCATTTTTGAGGAGCTGGGCAAATTGTTGGAGATCTCGATACCCTGCTTTATTTACACACGCTGCGATCAGCTGCAGCTGCAGTTTCGCTCTCTGTTCCATGGCGTCTCTGCCAATCGCTGGCATGACAAACTAAACTGCGCCTTGCTGAGCATCTCCACTCAGTTGGGACAGGAGAAAAGTCAGTTTAGCATTGGCGGCTTCTTCATGCTCAACAATAAATTGCTGGGCAAGGTGAGAGCTTCAAATAAATGCCACAAGTAATTGATAAATAATATTCGCATGTTTTTATGTAGTTTATTTTTGCTGTGGTGAGTTATTTCATCATTTTTCTGCAGTTCCGTTTGGCCATGAACAAGAAGGACGAAGCAGTTGTTGGACTCTCGAGAAACATATCAACAACATGATTTCCACAAAGCAATAACTCTGTTTTATCATGTATTTCATTCAAGTTAACAATAACTAAAATACTGCGAAACACTAAAATAAAATTCAAAATTCGCTTGTTTTGAGTTTTTTTCAATAACTACAACCCGAATTTAACAAATTTAAAATTTGTGACTATAACTTGACTTTAAAACAACATCTGAATTAAGTAAAATTTGCAGTGAATAGATAAGCAAACAGGCAGTCGAGTGCCTTAAATAAATACATATTCTTCGCAGTAATTCAATTAATGCCAATTGAGTTGTAATCATATTGTTTGCCACCAGGCAATTTGCTAATTGATCAGCCATCGCCACCACTTCAATTTGTTGTTGCCTCAGTCATGTGGCAGGTTGCGCCAGGTGAATTGCACAACGTCTCGTTGCGCTTCATGCGCCACTTGATGCAGCTGCTGCTGTTGCTGCCACCACAACCGTGTCTGCTCGGCTGGAAGATACTCTATAGCATCCTGCTGTTCGTCTACCTGCTGAGCATATTTCGCTGGCGATTCGCCCTCAACTACAACGTCATCTACGATGTCGTCAACGACGACGTCTCGCGAGTGCTCGACCTGATCAACTTTGTGGCTCTGGTCGTGGGACACTCTGTGGTGGCCATGGAGCTGCTCTGGCGGAATCGCAGCCAACAGATTGAGCAACAGTTCGAACAGATTCGCAACGTGCTGCACATTCAGTGTGGACACAAAGTGAACCTGAAACGCATCCAGCGATACTGCAATGTCATCTACAGAATCCTGGCCATCCGAATTGCCATTTTATTGACCATCACAATATTTAATTGCATCACAACCAACACATCGCTGCTTCTCATCTGCCATCTGTACTCGGAACTTGCCTTCACCCTGCGCTGCCTCGAGTTCAGTCTGCATGCCGTGCTTGTCTTCGGCTTCTACAGGGAACTCAACGATGCAGGCCACGATATTGTGGCTAGATTATCAAACAACTTACTGGCATCGCAGCTCGATTTACCAGTGCAACGTTTGGCGGTGTTGCAACAACTGCATCAGCTGCTCTGGAAGACGCAGCGCAACATCGAGACGAACTTTGAGCGCAGCCTCATAATGGTCTTGATGAAGTGCTTCGTAGACAGCTCGTTGATGCCCTACTGGATATATCTCAACAGCACCAGAACCAACGCCTTTGCCATGCAGCTATGTAAAGATAGATAATTAATTGAAATAAATATTATAATTATATTGATTTCCCTTACAGACTCTACTACTGAGGAATTTGGCAAGCTGCTGGAGATTTGTATTCCCTGCTGGATCTGCACACGCTGCGATCTCCTGCAGCGGAAATTCAACTCACTTTTTCATGGCGTCTTCAGAAATCGACAAAGATACGAGGTAAACTCATCGCTGCTCAAAATATCCACGCAACTGGCGCAGGAACTAAGTCAGTTTAGCATTGGCGGCTATTTGACACTCAACAACAGAATGCTGGGCAAGGTGAGATACAATTTAGTGTTCAGCTTATTTTAGAACAATCTATTTTCAGTTTGTTTTCGGCATGATAAGCTACTTCATCATTTGCCTGCAGTTCAGAATCATCTTTACAGAAAAGTCGCAGGAAAAAGAGGTCATCAATCTAGCCTTGCCGTGCCAAAATATTTCACTAAAGTAACTGATTTTAATATCGTGCTGGACAGGAAAAAAAAACTACATTTTAAAAACTAAAACAACATTTCAAAATTTGAAAATACTTCGAAATTAAAAAGAATTTTTTGGAACAATATTAGAAAATTGTTTTTGTTTGGTAACGCAATCTTAATTGTAATTTTAAAATTTGTGAATATTTCCATCCTTAAATAATTTTAATTCATACATACATATATACGAAATTGTTTAATTGAAATATAAAATGAAAATAAAACTCACGAAATTGGCTTTTATAAATTTATTGAATTTAAAAATATTTCAAACAAATATTTAATGACACTTAATGGACACCATTAAAATATTTTTATTCGATCTAAGCACGTGTAATTTTTCTATATGCCAAATTCACTTTCTCCAGGCGACCTGTTCAATATTCCATCCAATTAAATATTGACTACAACAATTATCGCTTCGTTTATCTGCACTTTACAGCTATTAGCAAATTAATAATCATAATTATTGAACTCGAAGAATTGAGTCACTTGGAAATGGAGCTGCAGGACAGCTCGTTGCGCCGCATGCAGCGCTTCATGTGTTGCATATTGGTCCTGCCACCTCGTCCACATCCGCATCTGAAGCTGTTCTACAGTCTGAGTGTCTTGGCATTTCTGGTCGTCATTTCGCGTTGGCGCTTTGACTTCAAGTACGAGGTCAACTATGACTATCTTCACGATTATTTCTCGCGCGGCGTTGACTTGATTAACTTCATCGCCTTGATTGCGGGACATCTGATTGTTTCCATGGAGTTGATCTGGTGGAATCGCAGTTGTGTCATCGATCAGAAGTTTCAGCAGCTGCAAAACATGCTTCACGAGAAGCTGGGACACAAAGTGAATCACAAGCGAATCAAATTGCAGTGCAAGGCAGTCTTTGTGTTTCTCCTGCTGCGATTTGTAGTGCTGGCAATTATGACCTTGATGAACTTCACATCTACACGAACCTATTTTCTATACGTGCTCAACTTCTATTCGGAAACGGTGGAAATATTGCGATGCTGCGAGTTCATTCTACACGCAGTTCTCGTGCTCTCCATCTACCAGGAATTGAACGCCGTCAGCTCTCAAAACATTCCGAGCATCCAAAGAATATTCGTGGTGCAGGAACTGCATCAATTGTTGTGGCGAACCCAGCGCGAAATCGAGCGCAACTTTGAGCAGAGTCTGATTGTGATTATGATGAAGAACTTCGTGGACACCTCGGTCATTCCCTACTGGATGTATGTCAGCAGGAACTTTGACAACTTCGCCCTGCATGCATGTGAGTACGAGTAGTTAAAGAAAATTGTTTATTTGCAAATATTTTTTAGGGTGCGTCTCTGAGGAAATCGGCAAGCTGTTGGAGGTAATTATTCCCTGCTGGATCTGCACACGCTGCGATTTCCTTCAAAGGAAACTGCGCTCTCAGTTCCATGGCGTTTCCACAGATCGCAGCAATGAGGATCTTAATATTGCCTTACTTCGAATATCCAGTCAATTGGCTCAGGAACGTTGCCAGTTTCGCATTGGCGGCTTGATAAATATTAATCACGAAATGCTGGGGAGGGTAAATAATACTAGCGCATTTATTATTTTTGCATTATTGCATATTTTATTATTCCTTTTTCAGTTCCTGTTTGGAGTTGTTAGTTACATATTCATTTGCATACAGTTTCGTATAAACTTTTATACACAAGAAGCTGATGACTTCAACGTGAAACGACTTCATAATCTGACCGCCACATCCTATTTGTACATTAAGATATAGAAAACCGGTAGGACTCTGCTAATAAGTTTTAAAAATCGTAAAGGAAAATATAGTTTGAGAAAATTAAATACTTACAGCAATTAAACAGCTGTGGCAGACGCCATGAACTTTTTCTGTACATGTGTACTTTACAATGTTGGCATTATTAATAAAATTCAATATACAAAATTGAGTTATATGTGTTCTACATTGGACATATTATAATTAGGTTGCTGCGATCTGCGATTTTTGAAATAGGTATTCACAGAAAATTCACATTTAATACATATAATGATAGAGTTACTTGTATAGTTTGTTTGTTACAATTGAGATTAAGTATTAAGATTGAAAGTGTCACAAAATTGTATAAAGACCATAGTTGAAATGATAAATACAATTATGTTCAATTATTTTTCTCATTATGGAATGTTATATTTGTGCCTTAAGCCTTCAAAATTGTACTTGAAATTCGAGGTGTCTTATAATTTTGATAAGTTGTTAGTTGGCATCAATTATGCATTAATCAATTAGTCATTGATTGCGTATCTTGCAGTTGAGGGTTCAGAATGTTTTGCCCACTTTAGTCATGTGGCATGTGCCAATCGAGTTGCACAACGTCTCGCTGCGCCTCATGCGGCGCGTGATGCACTTGCTGCTGTTGCTGCCACCGCGGCAGCTGCGGCATGTGAAACTGCTGCATATGCTGGCGTTGTTCGGGTATCTCGCATTCATCTTCCAGTGGCGCATCAGCTTCAACTACCACGTCGTCTACGACATTCGAATCGATTACTTTTCGCGCTTCATCGATATGCTCAACTTTGTGGCACTTGTCGCCTGCCACACTGTGGTGGCCATGGAGTTGTTGTGGCGCAATCGCAGCGCGAAGATTGAACAGCAGCTGGAACGCATGAAATATCTGCTGCGAGTTCAGTTCGGGCACAAAGTGAACTTGCAACGCATTCGACGCTATTGCCGCCGCATCTACGCATCGTTGTTGCTGCGCTGCCTCATCTTGCTGCTGATGACCATCTACAACAATCTGGTCACGAATGTGTCGATGCTTTTGTACTACAACTTCTACTCGGAATTGGTTCTCCTGATGCGATTCAGCGAGTTCAGCTTGTACGCTGTGCTGATCTTGTGCTTCTATCAGGAACTGCTTGAAGTCAGCCACAAACTCATGCAACAACTCGAGAGCTGCAACTCCGAGGTGTCCAGCTACCTGGAGCGTTTGTCGACGCTGCGACAACTGCACAGCATACTCTGGAACACAATTCGCTCCATCGAGCGCAACTTCCAGCTCGGTCTGATCATCGTGATGCTGAAGTTCTTCGTGGACATCTTTGTGCTGCCCTATTGGATATTCATCAATGTGCAGAGCCAAACAAACGCAGCTGTGGTGCAATGTATATATTATATTTAAATTCATTAATTCATAATCAAATAAAGTTTAATTATTTGGTCTTCTAGATTGCGCCATGGAGGAGGTCGTCAAGTTTCTGGAGCTGCTGATCCCCTTCATGATCTGCAATCGCTGTGAGTTGCTGCAGCGCCAACTACGCTGCGTATTCCACAGTCTCAATGCCAATCGCGGTTTTGGCCAACTCAATGCCTGTCTCTGGCGACTGTCGGCTCAACTGGGCCAAGAGAGCTGCCATTTCAGCGCAGGCGGATTTCTGATTATTAATAATGAAATGCTGGGCAAGGTGAGCAGCGAGTTACCAAAAGTAAATAGACTTTAAAACCGCTTTCGCTTCTCCAGTTTATTTTCGGCATGGCCAGCTACATTGTGATTTGCATCCAATTTCGCATGTCGATGCTGGACAAAAGCCTCGCGGCGTCCAATGAGACTGAGACCGTTGCCAGCGAGGATTTGTTTTCTGAGAAGCTGGGCATTAAAAACAATTGAAAAGGCAATCGCAATTAGCATTTGTCAAGGACAGCAACAGCGACAGCAACAGCAACAAATAATTAATTAATCAGCAGAGCGTGAAGCGGCGAGAGATTTTAGATGGCTGCCACCTGATACCGAAATTGTAATTGTTATTGTTATTTTAGTTGTTGTCTCGCCAACGGATTATCGATTGGCAGTGAAACAAAAAGATTACTCATACGCCATGTGGGCTGTGCAGGCGGGCAGGCAAGCGAAGTGCTTATCAAATCAAAGCCAATCAAGTTAATTAGCCAACTTTAACAAAATTTAAGAGGCACTCGTGCAGAAGTCCAGCTGCCCAAAAGGCAGCTCCAGTTCACTATCATCAGCAGGAGCAGCAACAATTTCAAAGAAATAGTCTCGTGCACATAATTATTCATGCTTACAAATTCCATTATAAACTTTTCGGGCCAACGTTGAGTCCAGTTGAGTTTTTTGGGTCAAAATTGCCACGCATGGCTAACTATTCGCTCCAGCAGTACGACGAGTATATTGACCATGTTTATGGTGCTTGAAGTTTGCGCCGCTGGCGATTTCTTGCCACGCACAGATTCGTGCGTAAGTGAGCGTGCATAAGGCCAAGATGCTGCTGCTCTCATCGCTCTCATCTGCTCACATGTGCGCACGAGCTGGCTTTCGGCCTAGACTCAAAACCGAAATGATGAATCGAAGTTCAGGCTGAAGGGCACTTCATTAGCTCGAATTAGCTTTTAAAGTTTGATTCAGTTAATAACTTCTTGGCTCAGCGAACTGTCCTTCAGCTGGCTGTCATATGCAACACGATAAAACGTTCAAACTCGCAAAGTCGTAATCCAGCAATTTCGTAGCCAGATTGCTGGCCTTAATATTTCATTTCGTTGACACTGCATTTATCAACATTTGTCAGTGTGCTCGACTGCAGTATCGATGCCACAAACAGAGAGACGCCCAGAAACTGCTTCGACGTCACTCCATTGTAATTGGTATTCTGCATTTTTGGCACTAACGAGCTGCAGATGCAGCTGCAGACAGCTGAGAGTGAGAGAGAGTTTTCTATAGCTTACCTGACAGCCAGTTGGCATAATGAGTAAGTCCCTGTCAGAGATTCGGTAGTCAGGTCAACCGACCAGTTGGACAGCTTCGACAAGTTTTCGGCATGGGCTTGACAGTAATTAACACACAAGAATTTGCAGCATCAACTGGCGCAGCGACGGGAGGTTTTCATGACACATTTTTATGCCACAACACTTTAGCTCAATGGCAAATAATAAAAAGCAAGCCATAATCGTCTCATAAAAATCAGACGCGCACACGCACACTAATGCAGAGAGCACACAGATACACACATAGATACAGCTTTGTGCGTGCTTTGACATAGACAATGGCGAAGGCGATGACGATGACGACGACGACGACGACGACTGCGTCTACTTCTATGGCTGTTGGCAGTGACAGCGAAGCCTGGCGACGTCAAGGCTTTCACAGTTATAAACACACACACACACACACACACACACACTGGCAGCCGCACTTTTATAGCGACACGTAGTCAGCGTTGCTCTGAAGTGCAGGAAACTCGTGTCTCTCGCCTGTGTGTGTGTGCGTGTATGTGTAGTTATTACTTTTATGAAGCATGTGATTACATTTTATTTTTAATGCTTTTAGTAAAATGAGGTTAGTACACACTTGGTTAGCGACAAATTACATTCGCTGCTCTCCCTCTCCCTCTCTCTGTCTCTGTTGCGATTCCAGCAGTTTATTGAATTTTTGCGTATTTGTTTTTTAAAGGCATGCATTAGTTAAGACAAAGACTTTAAGTGCGCTTAAACGATTGTCGACTGCTTGCATGCAACATGCGCACAATTAACTTCCGCTTCCGGCATTGATTGAAGACAGAGCAGCCAACGAGCGGAGGCACATTCACATGCTGCATGCTGCAGTTAACTGTTTGCATATTAATGACAAATAACCCACAATCAGCGCTGCACATGACGACCACTTGCCCCATGCAGCACGCTGCACGTTGATATGTGGCACGGGCGAGAGCGATAAATGCTAGATAATATTGCTAGGGCTGTTCACTCACGATTGTCTGTCTCCGTCGGTTGTGGGCCAACTGCCATTCGAGTGGCAACTGCAATGGCAATGACAACGGCAATGGCAACGGCAACTGAACTAATTTAAGGCAAACAACAATAACAATATACACAATGCCAGTGGCCGTGTGACCCAGCTAAAGTGCTCGACAATTGCAGAATTTATGTATCAGTTAAGTGCGAAGCAAAGCAACACTCAGAGTCCACAATTCAGATTGCATTGTGCCCACACACAGAGACAGTCTGACAGACGGACGGACTGAACGCTTGATGATGCGATAAACGAACTATTTAAATATTAATAATTGCAAAGCTCACGACATGATAGTCAAAGGGTCCGTCAACGAGATTGTCGTTGGGATAGCAGTTGCCTGGAATGTTGCAGGGAGTCTCGTTCCTGCTGGTTGCATTTGGAGGGCTTGGCATAATTGAAAATATGCGCGATAATCACATCGATTGAATGCAGTCGTTCAAAATATGCTTTTGGCATAAGCAACTCTTCTTACTTCTTAATAGAATGTTGAATTGCATATTCAATTTCAATCGACAATTACATGATGTAGAACAATGCTGCAATAAAAATAACTGAAATTGTCCACTCGAAACTCTTTGAATTCTTCCGCTATATTTTATTGTAGTTAATAAAAGAGTTTTGTAACATTTTGTTTCGTTGTTAAACAGAATCGCATAAAAAATTACAATTCAATTTCATTCAATTCAATCTACAACAAATAATAATAAAATATATCACCAATATTGAAATTTCTATTCAATAAAAATAATAAGGTTTGTACGCTTGAATTTCAGCTTTATTTTATTGCATTCACAGCACACAATTGTCAGAATTCTATTTGTTAAATATATTTTGCATAGATAATTACAAATATATTTGACTGACTTAGTAAAGGTCTCAGCAAATTAACTAAAATTGTTATTTCTATATTATCGAATAAAAACAATGAACTTTGTGCACCTCAGCTATGTATATTTTATTCTATTCAATAAAATATCATTTAGTAAGTTTCCGAATTCTTAACTTCTTGTTAAGACAACTCTCATATGCAGTTGCCTGAAAACCTGTTGCACCTAAAGATATTTATTGAACAATCACTATATACAGAAAATACTTTAAAAACTTTTCAATGAAAAATCATAATTTTCGAGACTGTAAATTGAAATTTAGTGTAATCGTAGAATTCAATGCACTTATTCATGCTAACTTAATTTCTGTAGTAATTTGTATGGTCTTAGAATACACCAGAGAGGCAATTGGGAGTAAGTCTAATGAATGGTATACGGAACGAGGTCAGCTGGGAGATGTGCTCGCTGTTGTGTTGTGTGCTGTCCATTTCAGTTGTGCTGGAAGAACAATTGCTTGGCATATTTATAGATTTATGCTCAATAAGCAACACAAGATGCCCACTGTCGTCGTCGTTTTTGTTTGGTGTTATCGTTGTTATTGTTCTCCCCAACTGCTGTTGTTTGCTCGAGCCGTGTCCAGAGCAGAGCAGCCACAAAACTCAGTCAGCATTTGCTGGATTTTATTTGTGAGCCTTTTTTTTCTTTGCTGCTCCCACAGCTGCCCCACAGCTGCTGCGATGGCTCTTGGCCAGGCCAACTCTCAATACACAACAGTCAACAACTAGAGCTACTTTGCTCGATGCCGATGCGGATGCGAATGCGAATGCGAATGTGTGCAAATAATAAAAATGTTCAGCAATATTTCAGTTTAGTGACTGCCACGTGGAGTGGCCAAGTCGTCGGTCGTCGGCTTTGCGTACCCTTCCGGTTGATGTCATAAATTATAAACAAAATGGTCGAAGCTCGAGCAGCAACTGATTTGTTTATTTGTGGAGCATTATTCACATTTACGACAGTTGACAACGCACAGGTAATTCCCTCTGGGGGTCGCCTGCCACATCGACAGTTTTATAATGCCACAATATTGATATTGGCCAACTGATGAACAGATCCCAAGCACAAATAGCTGGCCATATTGAAAGTAAATTGCAACTCATTTAATTGCAGTTTAAATATTTGCGAAGGCAAAAATGTTACCTAAATAGTTTGTGCTGTTCGTGCACCTTTTGAATTATTTGCCAAGTAATTGCAACATGTTGCAGCAACCTGCTGCAATGGCTCTTTAATAAATATATAAACCGATTTCAGCGCCGGCGTTTGTTGTTAATTGAATTGCCGCCCACTTGAGTGCAGGGCACAAATTATGAGACCTCAACGGCGCTCGGCTTTTTGTTAGCAGGCGGTGCTTGAGGCAAGCAGCCAGAAACCATTAGCATTAGCGCCACTAAATACTGAATTTGGCTTCGTTCCAGACACCCAAACACCCGCTGCCAAACACTTTGCGCAAAAAGTGTTGCCTACTTTCGGGCGGACACTCGACTTTAATGCGAGCGCGCTTTAAGATGGCACAAACACTAATTTAGTGCTTAAAAGCTAATAAAGTCGGACTTTTAATTAATGTTTTGACCATTGGTGATTCGATTGCAAGAGCCTCAAAGAGTTCGGCAAGTCTATTTGAAGAGCAGCGCTCTTTGAGTGTGTTTCGTTTATCCATTTAGACAACATTGTAGCAGCAAAAATGCTGCAGCTGCAGCTCGATACATTTTAAAAGAAAATTTCATATTTTGTGCAGCGAGTTTCCAGTTAAAGGTTGATTGAAGTCCAACTGACCTCAATATTATATGAGGCAAGGCAGCTGGCAACGCAATGGGTAAATGAAAAGAGCTTCTCGAAATAAAAACCGCAACTTAAGCTCAAGCAAACTCATTTGGCAAAAATTGTGCAAATACATTGCCAACTTTCTGCATCGGACGTTACGTTATGTTACATTATGTTACATTATGTTATGTGATGTGATGTGCGTATGTGCGAAATTGCCCTTTGCGAAAAGCTCTTAAGTGGAGCTGGCTTTCGTCATGGTTTGCACTCACTGAAATGCCTTACAAGCTCAGCGTATTTTAAAAGCATTTAACTTATTTAATAGTTGATTTATTTAGGCAAGTTATTATAATGGGAATTTACTTATTGAGGCAATTTATTGCTATTGAAATTGACTTGAATTTAATTCTTTGTCTACGAGCTATTGTGCATGCGATACTAATTAACTGTCCAATCACTCGAATTGTATTTTCCATTTAATGTTATGTTGTTTAATCTTAGCACAGCTGCGCTTCTAATTATTTTCTGAGCAAGTGACTCAAAAATTTGAAATTTGTTTAATTGGAATTGTTTGGTTAGCCAGCAGCCCCCATATCAATAAATATAATTATACACACAGCCAGAGAAACGTTATACAAACAAGAATAAAATCTAAATCATACGAGAACATACATTTTTAAAACAATTTCAAGCTTATAGAAAAGTACTACTAGGGTAGCCATTTAAAAACAAAAAACAAAATTGCAAAACTATCCAAATGGAAAACTAAGAAAACAATACCGTACTTATTGCCTTTATTGATAAGTATTATTTTTATTTAGTTGCACTTTTATTTTTAATGTTACCATGCACAGATAAAAGCTGTAGAAATAACAAAAATGCAATGAGATTTTCATAATATATTATTTACAATTTATTATTTTAACAACAACTAATTTATTTCCAGCAAATATTTACAGAAGAATCTTTATGTTTTTCATTTGAACACAATGAGTATCTTAAAGATATATATAATTTAAAAGTACATATACAAAACAATAAAATAGTTATTTGAGAAACATACTTAAAGCAATAAATATCTTAAATAAAATCTATTACAAATATGACCATTTCTTGAAACACTTTGAAGTGTCAAGCAGCAGTCAACTGGCAAGGAAATCGCGAGTATGTTAAGGATATCAAATCCTACTTGTTCCACATACTTATTATTTTCACCAACATGTCAAGTAGCATGCCTCGGGAGTATCAATAGCCACAGTCAGCGGAAGCGAAACGGAAGCTGTAAACGATTGTTGTTGGCTGGCCAGATTTCTAGACTATATATATATATTATGATATTGTTTTCCATTTGATTGAATCACAAACATTATTAGCATGTTCGCCAATATTCCGCAGCTCGCAGTCTCAGTCTCAGTCTCAGTCCCAGAGCTGAGCTCTCAGGCTCAGGACATACATCAATAACCCTATACTCGTATGTTGTAATGCACTTGTCGCACCAGCCGCGCGCTTGCTGAAGAGTCCTTCACACAAATACACACACACACACACAGAGAGACTTCGAGGCTCTCGGATAACAAGA
Source organism: Drosophila ustulata (assembly GCA_035047365.1). Lineage (NCBI taxonomy): Eukaryota > Metazoa > Arthropoda > Insecta > Diptera > Drosophilidae > Drosophila > Drosophila ustulata. Next base: position 29,684,929 of record JAWNPT010000094.1, read on the forward strand.
CACAATGCCAGCTGGTACAATATGTTTACGCCAACTGCGATGCTGCTGCTGTTGGCGTTGTTGTAGTTGGCATAATGTTGCCACAACATACTCGTAATATAATATTAGGTAGCTGAGGACATTATTTGGCCTGGTCGAGTGCTGAGGTGCAGAAGCTAAGTCCCACATAAATCCCACTCACATGCCTGAATATCTTCTACTTACCGATGCCCAAACAACTGAAACGCATAATTATAATATTTGCAACCCATTCAGTATGTCTTTCATGCACATATATATACTTAACTTACTCGTATCGCATTGCATCGCATCGAATCGCATCTGTGGAGAGAGTGTCTGGCCGGAGGACTCGCAGCTCATCAACAATTTGTGTGCTAATGGTAATTTGATGCAACTAATTTGATAACAAATTCAATTTCAAAGTGCCAAAACTGTAAATGCTCGGCAAATGCATTTTCATTACCTGGCAGGACATGGTTACGGTTTAGGATTTGCACAGCAGCAACGACATCTCAGATTGGGTCACATTAGCACATACAAACATTAAGATACACACACAACGAGTGCAACGTAAACAGGACAACGCCGGATACTGTGGCAGGACTCATGTAATTTGCAAAAGTTCAAAGTTTAACAAACTACTATGGGAAATGCAAATGGCCATCCTGCTAAATATACACAACTGCACTGTTAACTGTCTGCCTGTCACTTCTCTCTATCTCCCTCTCTCTTTCTACCTTTCTCTCTCTCTGTGAACCAAACAAAACGCAATTTAATTGACAGCAACAACAATCTCGCGCTCTAATTTGGGTTTTCAATCAGCAGATTACGTATACGCAGCGTGCAGCTCAAGTTACTGAAAATAGCAATTAACTCTGGCAATCTCACGTTTGCTGTATCGAAATACTGATTTAATATTGTTCAGCTGTCTGCAACATGTATCAATTATTTACTTTCCGCAACTTTTTAATAAGCTTTTCACAATTTGGCTAGAAATACAAAAAATACTCTGAAAAGTGGCAGCTGCAGAAACTAAGTAAAGACATAATTTCCTGCTCAAGTCAATTCAACTTTTGTGCCATTTGCCTTGCAAAAAAAGCTTGGAACTTTGATTGCCATTGAGACAAATAAAACAAGTGCACATATGTGTTTCTAGCCCGCTTCATCTTACGGATACCGAAACGGATTTCTTACAACACTCTATTTTTTTTAGGGCCCAAAGCGTCACAGCCGCCTCACAATAATAAACGTCTTGGCACCTATGCCAAAAGTTTCGGAGCCTTTGAAGCCTTTTGATGCATTTTATGGATTTCCTATTCACAGCAGAAGAAATGTGAGCGCCGCATAGCTGATGGAATACCAAATACCCATTAGTAGAGAGTGCTGGGGAAGTTCATCAAGTTGAGTTGAGTTTCAACTGCAAACTGCAAACTGCAAAGTGCAAAGTGCAAAGTGGTCTTTTAGTTCAAGTTCATCATCTTAAGTGACCCTTTGTGCGAGAATTCCTTAACTGGGTATGCAAATTGAGAGAACGAGTTTTGCACCTGCACTTCGTTTACATTTTGTTCTTTCTTCGCGCTTGCCAGGGGCAAAAGTCTCTCGCTTGAACGGCAAAGTGTATTTCATGCAGCTCTGCGTTTAATTGAATTTGCCAGCAATGGGATAGGGAGGGCTGCCTGCCAGTCTTTCCGTCTTTCTGTCAGTCAGTCAGTCACTTCACAACTCGTTTCGGCCACAGCAGGCGTTAGAAAAGATTTTGGATTGTGGACTGGTCAAAGGCAAAAAGGTAAATGAAATACGATTTCTGATGGCAATTCTGATGGCGATAGCTTGGCGAAAAATATGCGACTGCGAGCAGCAGCAATTGCAACGCAGGTGTCAAAAGCAGCCTTGCCAATAAACTTGCGTCGTCCTCCGCTGTCAACTTCTATGATTGCATTCGTGCAAGGCAAAAAGCTGCCGAATGTGATGCAACAGAGCCAAAACCACGACAAAGGCTTTCTCCATCCACATCCACATCCCATTTTTTTTTATTTGCTCCCGTGTATGTGCACCTTAATCAAATACGCATGCTCATTAAACTTTTTCAATTTGAAGCCTTTGGCTGTCAAGTTTTGTGGTCTCGAGCGACGACTCATTAAAGTTGCATGGCAACAAAGTTGCCCACAACTTTTACTTTTACTTTTACTCATTCTCGTTCCCATTCTCCTTGCCATTCTCATTCGTTGTTGGCCTTGTTGAGCGTCGCACACTTGTAACTCACACCCGAATAACTTGCCGTATATTTGCAGCCTGCATGAAAATGAAAACGTATTCGTCGCAACGACAATTTCATACTTGTTAAATATGCAAATTAAATTATTGACTCACAGCAGCACTGGCAATGAATTAAAAGTTCAGCTCATGCGATTCAATCTGTGCGTCTCACTCGGCATCAACATTCGCACACTTTTCTTAAGTAAATGCAATTCAATCCTCTCTTAAATAAGCTCAACTGAAAACTTAACAAATTATGCCTTTAAATAACACTGCAATCGAGAGTGTGCGGCCTGCAAATACTGCATAATAAACTCATGTAATTGAGCGTACCAGGCGTATACTTAACGTGCACACCGATAAGCTCAACCAACATATTAAATATTCATTTAATTTATTTTATTTGTTCTATTTCAATTTTTTATTTTAATTATATTATATTTATTTTGTTTTTTCATTCACTATTAAAGTGCATACTAGGCGTATACTTATTTCAACCTCTAGCATTGCTTTATTCTTGTGCACAAGTTGATCATACCCTGTTCAGTTATTGTGTGTGTGTACAGGGTATAAAAGTGGAGCAAATGATGGCGCACAAATCCGCTTGGCGGAGGCAGTTGTTCAGCCTGACATCTTGTCATCGCACTTTGGGCATTTTAACCGTAATGAAAGCGCGCACATATGCTCGGTGTCGCAACGTAGGAGTGTGTGTATAAATGGGCGTGGCTGCTGCCCACATACACACACACGTGCAGTTTGAGTTTCAGAGTTTTATGCGAGTTTGGGTCAGGTGCGAGCCCAAACCAAGTCAAAACTATCACGCACATCCACATATTTAGGCCAGGTCGAGTGTGCTGTGGCTCTGCTGCTGATGCTGATGCTGATGCCGGGTTTGGGTTGGACAGCTGGGTGGGATCCGGAGTCAGAGCCGGAGACTCATTTTGCCTGGCTGTGATAAGAAAGTGTCAACACAAACGTGACAAAGCTACAAATGTTTAATTTTTATAACTCTGCGGGCAGAGTGTGGGTGTTGCGAGAGGGGAGAGGCATGTTGGTTGCTGCGGCGTGCCTTGCCACTTAACTTAACTTATTTGCGGTTGGTGAAGGGTTCGTCCTTGGCCAGGCCAGGCCAGGCCAGGCCACATTTGGTCAGCTCGTCGCTCTCTGCTTTTTTGGGCCGAAAATCACGTTTTTACCGTAAACATGTTGCAAAGTTCGCGGCCGTTTTATCTTTTGCCATACCTACGGCAGCCAGCAAACCAAACCAAACAAAACGAGCAGGCCAAAAACGTCAAAGACGTGTCGCGTCGCCCAGTTTCTGCCCCCAAGCGCTTGCTAAAATATTTAAATTTAGTTCTTAAACAAAACAAAATGAAACGAAACGAAACGAAACAAACAAAGCACACATTCCGTCCGGACGGATATAAAACATGCAACTTTGGTTTGCCTGCTAAATGATGAACGAAATATATAAAAGAAGTAAACAACTTGAGTCGAGTAAACTCAACAGGGAGATATGGTTAGTACAAAATAAATAAAAACAATAGTAATAATAATAAAAACACAATCTTTATGATTGCGTGACGACTAGAATTTCTGATTGCAAGAAGAAGAAAAAAAATTATTAATTCAATTCAACATTGCATATATTTTTCTAAAATAAATCCATCTGAATAAAAATGGTATTTGGATTGCTAGAATTTTTAATATAAATATAAAAATTCTATAACTTTTCACAAAACAAGTCCAAGTGAATGAACACATGTTTGTCAGTTTGACTGACATATATTTTTGCATTTGTATTTAATAGCATATAATTTAAGTCAAATCCAAATAGATTCTTTTAAGAAATGGGCTTTAAAGTAAAATGCTGAACTAACGGATATTCCTCAACGAATTGCAAAATTAGTTTCCTTTCTTTACAAACTTTTTCAATGAGATTTTTCACTCTTAGAATAAAAATTCGAATTTTTATTTATTTTACTAGCCAGAGTTTTTCGACTTTTCTATATCAATATACCCCTTTTGAATTTTGCAGGGCATAATAAGCGTCAGCACTACAAATAGCTGCGAGACATGCGGAAAAACATTTCATTTCGTTTTCGAGTATTTTTCCTCTTGGCTAACTTAATTTCTATGCAAGTTTTTAGCTGTATGAGCGAGGTGGCTTTATGTTTTCGGCTAAAATTTTAATGCACACACACACACACACACACGCAACGAGCTAGAGTGCAGACACACATGCAAACAGAGGGGGGGAGGAAGAGGGGAGCATACATTTGGGCATAATGAATGTGCAGCAACATTTTTGATGGTGCCCACTGACAACAATAAATTACTTTTGGCTTTAAACGAAAGCCATTAGCATAAAACTTGGCATCATCAGCGCGGAGCAGAGCAAAAGAGCCTCGTAGATCCTCGTGCATCAGGAACAAAACAAACTACGCCTCCAGGCAGTAGTCGGTAGTGAAGTAGTCAGTAGTCAGTAGTCAGTCAGCAGTCAGCAGTAGGCTGGCATCCTTTTAACACACGCGTAGTGATGTTGCCACACTGGGCGTATGCGCAATATTTATCTGGCTCTAATTTTAGCCAACAATTTGCCAGCACTTACATGATTAAACTACGTCGAGCTGCTTGTTGGGGGCGTTAAAGTTGGCAAACTTTTCAAATATGTGAGCCTTTTAATTAACTTGCCAGCACTTTGTCAGACCGAGAGCTTTTTTAATATACGCATCCCAGCAAACACACACACACACACACACACACGCATATCTATTTTATGCGGATTTGCTTGCTCTTTGAACAGCGTTTTTATTAAGCGTTTCATAATTTCATGCAATAAACTTGCTAATTGCAGCGCGTTGGCCTTTTCCTCTTTTCTTGGCACTCGACGCTTGACGCCGCCTTGACTTGCCACGCTGTGCCGCCCTTTCACTTCACGTTTTTGGCCAAGTGGACACTGGCAGCCAAGTCTTGAGCTTACCACAAAAGCTGCCAAAATGACCAAAAAAACACGGAGTACACAGTGCGCCGCTAAAGAGAAAGCAAGACAGGCAAGCCAAGTGCCAGAGAATTAGTTGCCCCAAAGTGTTTTCCCGTTTTTAATATTTCCTAGAACTTGGGCAAAAAGTTTATGGCCACTTGGCCAACCGGACACTCTCCGCTTAGCCTCACTTTACAGTTCCAGTTCCAGTCTCAGTCTCAGTCCAGCTTCAGCTTCAGCTGCCGCCTCATTCTTCTTCGGTCACTTGCTCAATTTCCGCTTTTTCCGTTTTTAATTAAATGAGCCATTAGATTGAGGCTGCAGAATTGCAATGCAATGCATGCTTTTAGGCGAACATCCACATGTGCCACACAACAACGGACTATGGGATGAATGCACATTGTCAGAAATTAATTTCAAACATTTTCTATTTCTGTTTTCAAATTTAATTTACTATTCAATCGATCCTATCGTTTTTCGCTTTTACTTTGTATCTTGCAATATTTATTCATGGTAAAGAACAAATAAGAAAATTATTATTTTATCTTTTTATATTTAATTTTTCTGTTACTGCTTATCTGTGATTTATGTGAAATTATACCAATCACATAGATTTATTATTTTGAATTGTGTTTTGATGCATTTATTAGAGATTTTATTTTTTTAAATCATCTCAGTGACGTAGGATTTTATTTTATTTATTTCAGTTAGCATCTACTTATGGTTTATGAAATAAATTAAACTTTTCGCATGCACATTTTATGTTGGAGTTTATTTATTTTGTAGTGGCAAATAAATTGTCTGACTGTTTTGTGATTTATAATATAATATAATTGTATCGTTTAGCTTAGATTTAATTTGTGCAACAAACATTATGCTTCCATAGTGCAATGTAAACTGAAACCCGCTTCCCGCTCTGCCATTTATTTGTTGCTGCTGCTCGTCTGCTAAATTGCGCGTAAAGCCGGCGGCAACCAGTTTTTAAAGTTTAAAATTAATTTTTAGCCTGCTTTTGCATGGCTGCTCAGTGTTTTAATAGCTGTTAATATTTATGAACCGAAACTGTGCAAAAGTGCCAACAAACAAACAAAACAAACAGCAGCTGCAACACATACTACACACACTTCTACACTCGCACACACACACACACACACACACACACTGACAGCGGCCCAACAATTGGCACGTCGAGCTTTTGGCGCAATGACCAGCTGCCAATATTTAATAATCGATTTCGATGCTGCGCTCGTTGTTCTCAGCTCTCTCCCTCTTTTCGCTCGTTGTTCGGGCTAGACCAGGCGTAAAGTGGCTTATAATTAATGCACGAGTGTGTGTAACGAATGCAGCAACAAAGCTGCCAAAACACCGCCAGCTAATGTGGCGTATACTCAATTTGCAGCCATGTGAGTTTAACAACTTATTTACAGCTAATTTGAAAAGAATAATGCAACTTTTGTGCGGCCGCTTTAAATATCCATCTTATTATTGACTTTCGGTTGGCTTAACAAATAATGAACCGACAAACAAATTAACATCAGCACGTCCATCACAAGTGCTCCAATTACCAGCCTCCTTTGCAGCTGCTGCTCATGTGAAATTTTTATATCTGAACGAAATTTAATTGATCGTAAGACTTCTGGGAAAAATGTTAAGGACTTACATAGAATACGCTTTTCGCTGATCAATTGCTGTATTTCAAGTAACTTTTTAGAGTTCCATTGCAGCCCTTGAATCAACTTGAAGTGCCTCAGAGTAGTCAAACCCAGTTCATCATCCTCGACTGGAGCTGCCTAAGAAATATTTATTTTTTATATATTTTTAAAAATATATTTTCATAAAATACTGACCAGCGTCGAGCTTGCGAACTGTAAAATCGCAAGCACAGCAAAAAGCGTTGCGAACTTCAGCATTTCCAATTTAATTGAAGACTATCTGCCGAAATAAAAATCGAATATAATGTAAGAAAAAACTGCGCTTCTGAAGCAACTGATTAAACATGGAAATACACAGAAGTTCTACGCTTCTTTATTGATTTATTGATGTGTCGAAACAATTTTTCTTGGCTATAAAATACCCTCTTCTAACCAGCTTATTCATCTAAGATATATATTAAATATAAATTTCATATATAGCCAGTCTTAATATTTATTAAATAATTCTTGGGTATACAACATAAGTTGATTTCTTTATTAATACCAAATACAAATATTACCCAATCGTTGTGGCATTTTGTTTGATCACATTGTATTGATATAGTTATATTTATTTAAATTTGTGTTTGAATCTGCAAACATTTTATTGACATTCGCTGCTTTCAGAATTCGAAGAGCTTTTTAATTAAATTTACCCATTCATCAACAATTGTTATTAAAGCTGCTCAACTTAGTTGCAGTTTTCGCATTACAGTCTTAACTGCTTACAGGCAGGTGGTTGAGTTGATTTTCTTTGCTGGAGTTTAGGTTAATGAAATCTACACTCCAGTTTTATTAAGCTGCACTCCAAGGGCAGTAGAAATAAGTCTTCTTGTTGCTTGAACCGTTGCTTTTGCTCTTCGCAAACAGGATATGCCCGATAGCTAGAACATTTACTGCATTTTTCATAGCAAAATCCTTCCTGTTTCCAGGCTGAGCTTTGCGATTGTTTTCTTTGGATTATCTCATTTAGGTAAAAAAAAGATGATGGCACTGTAAGAGCATGTAGGAGAAATGTTGCAACATTTTCCATTTTATGAAATATAATTTTACGCTTGCGTATTTATGGAACTTGCACACATTACAAATTGTAAGTCTGATAAATTGTTAAATTTAAATATTTTTTATTGAGATCAGGCATGACAATGCATTTCGTTTTATAAAATATGACTTTAAAATACAACTGATAGGCAAACAGCTTGCGAAAATTGTAAAAGAAATAATTATAAATAGAATTGAATACAACATTTTAAGTCTGCCTTTTTTTAAATATATCTGACGTGCAAGAGAAAACACTTTCTCTGCAATTTTACTTTTCAGTAATTTTAGAAAGTGATTTATTTAAAATCAGTTTTTAGTTTGTGATTAAACTGCATTAAAACAATACTGCATTTTGTGGCCATAATAAGTAAAATTTGCATTTTTACATATCTGTTATTATTATTTGGTAATTAAATAATTAAATAATGGTGTTTTTAACAACAATTCAAATTCCTCAGCCGCCTTCAACAGATATGATATTTAATCTCATTAATCTATCGCGTTATAATCTTTAATGTTTATCGAAGAATATCCGAAATCCAAAAGATTTATATTTTAACAATTGTGTTGGACTGGAACTCGCACCAGCATTTCTCCACACGACTCTCTTTAACGTAGAAGTAAAGACAAACTAAGATGACGATGTCTAGCAGCAGCATAATCTTCATCATGTTGAACTGCAGCAGCTCCATCAACACCACTTTCACCTCTGCAGGAAGGAGCACAATCATTAAATGGCCAACTCGGTTACGCATGAAGAACTCACCTGCTTCATCCAATTGATTTTGCAGCTGCTGCAGTTCCTCTCTGTCGACGAGGGCATAACGAAAGCCCGGCAAACCTCTGGGCAGCACAATGCGATCGATGCCAATCACGGCCACGTCTAAGGGTGCAGACTGGGCTCGTATTAGAGTTAAAGATTCGCATTATGAGTCAGTCGTTAGTCAGACTTACCTGCAGTTGAGTGACGCACAGTGCTACCAAAAGTATTGGCAGGTAAAAGCAAGCAACGCTCATCATGCGTTTTTGAATGAATGAATGGCAAGAAACTGTTTTTTAAATTCGGGAGAATATTCCGACTCGTGAAAGGCGAGAAGAACAGTTGGGTAAATATTTAAGCCAGTTGTTAAGTCGCATTTTGTTGGCCAGAGCCAAATAATTTACTCGCAACGTGAAGGTTTTATAAACACATGTGTCTGAATTTCTGAAGTACTAAAGGTAAGTGGATCTTCTCGTTCATCGCAGCTTTGAGCTCGAGGGCGTTGTTGGATGGCCGTTGATTATAGTTGTTGGGGCCGATGACGATGATGACGCTGGCTTTGTTGTGGTTGTCTCCTTTGCAGCCGGCTTCAATTGCAGCAAATTACCAGTTGAGGCGACAACCCTCGGCTTAGATGTCGTCTTCTTTCTCACATCAACGTCATCGTCAGCATCATCGTCGTCGATGTTTATGAGATTGCTCAGCTCCTGCAAAATGCACAATATGCTCAATATTTGTGCTGCTGCCAAGAGGCTTCGGCTCATATTACCTTTCTGAATTGCTGCCACAGCCTGTCGAACGAGTGTGTTGCATGCTCCAGCGATACTTCCATTTCATCGCTACCACCTGATGCTGGTTTTCTGGTTGTAGTCGAACTCGAGGCTGCTTTTGTGCCACCGCCAAAGAATTCACTCAGCTCATCAAAGAACAGTCCGTTCACGCCCTGACCGAGCAGACACACCAAACACGTCCAGACGAACAGTTTCATCTTAAAGCCAAGTCCAAGCTCGATGCTGCTGCCACAAGCCAAGTGCTGCAAATGTCTAATGGCTCTGCGACACGCAAGAGTTTTGTGCTAGACGCGATTAAAGTATCAGCGCCAAATGGCAATGACACTAATTTCGAAAAACAGCTGTGCAATCACAATGACTAATCAGAGAGCACTTGAATTTGAATCTACGTAGTTGCCACAACAGGTGACGCTTGGCCCCAGCTAACGAGTGTCATTCCATCTGGAGTGGGAGCAATTTCATTCCATTAAAACTGACCTTACTCGGAGGTAATGGTTTGCTGACTGCTCCTGATAATGCCAAGGAGTACAGAATGGTTTAGACAAGTCCAAAAATAAAAATAAATAAGTTAAAATACAAGAAAATAATTAATGTCTAATGTCTAAATTATTTAACAAAATAAATAAATATTAAATAAATATTGAATACGTATATGAATAATTCATCTGACATTGACAATACATATTTTATAGGTGCAAACTAAAAGATACGATTTATTAAAGTATAATTATATACAAATAAAATATACAATCAATGGTTTCGACTACGCTGGATCTACAGAATATTATAAATACTTTATCTTCTATTACTTACCCTGTATTTATGGCTATAATTGGATTGCACACTATTATACATTTTTTATCTGGAATTAACTACTCAGATAAATAAAGTAGATTTATAGTAAAATAAATTCTGTATAGTTTTGTCTACTCTTGAACTACAAAATATTATGCATATTTCATCCGCGATAGATGCAATCCAAAAAAATAAAAATACAAAATATTGTAAATACCTTATGTGTAAATACGAAATAAAATAAATTAAATATTGAATACGTATGTCTACTCTAGACAACAACAAGTCTAAATTTATATAGTCATTAATGCCACTTCTTTTAATAGGTGTCAACCTCAATTTATTTTATTTTTATGTCTGTCTCTGCTGCAATCGACTTTCACTCTCTTGCTAAATGTTTTGCAAATTGAAATGAAGCTAATCTGAAGCATACAGCCTCCCTCTTGGCCATAAATGGCGCTGATTTCACAAGGTAATCTGCAGCAACTAATTGCCACGACAGCCAGCGAATTACGGCTTTGATCTGACGCAGACATATGCAAAAGATAATGGTGGAAAAGGGGAGCTCGAGTGCATCGAATTGTGAGCATGAGAAAAGCGTTTGAAAGGCATTCATTAAAATGTGAGTGTGCAGCGAAACGTTTTAATTTAGTCGGGAATACTCGTAAAGCGGCAGTGGCAACTGGTGAGTGGCAAGTGGTGAGTGGTAAGTGGCAAGTGTCCGTGGCTGACGGGGTGTGTGATGCAGCAGGGAGACTGAAGAGTGATGTGTGATGCAGCGAGTGCTTCAAGTGCAATGCCACCCTTAAGCGACTTGCAGCTGATGTGTGAGTGAGTTTCAATTAATATGCAATTGCATTTGAGCATCTCGAGTGCAAACGTCAGCAGTGCGAATGTCTCTCGCTCTAACAAAAGGCAGCTCGCGTTTAATTAAATGATTAGAGCACAACACCAGGCAGACATGTCACTGACATTGTGCACAACAATGCACGCTTATTGAACCTGATAGCTTTTGATGGAATTTGCTCAAGCAAATCAACAACTCATAAGCTGCTCGCAAATATCTAATAAAAGCCAATATAGCAGCGCCATCATAGCGATAGTATCATGATATGGCCCGCAGCTCAGTTCAGTCTCTCTCTCGGCTGATCTATGGTGCTGCAAGTGTCACATAAATTACAAGCGGAAGCATCAAAATGCTGTCAAGAGGAGACTCGACTCGACTCGACTCGACGCGACTCGACTTGAGTTTGAAAAGGATTTTCATGGCTGCATTGTAGCAAGTCAGGTCCCAGAATGTCGGCTTGGCGTTTAGTTTTTCGCATTGCCACTTTGTCTTCATCAGCGATGGGCGAGGGGAGAAAACTTGGTGGTCACAACAAGCTCATCATCGGCATCGAAGGCGGCATCAGCTAGCTCGTCGTTGTCATCATCGTACATTGCTATAAACATCAATTTAGCACCGAAAATTGGTTTTTTGATAGCTGCCTGCACACACACACACACACACACTCTGCTTCGTGGGCAAATACAGTTTCATAGCTGGAGAAAAATTGTTTTTCACGTTAAGTGACAAGCAGCAAAAGCAGAAGCAAAGGCAACGACAGCGACAGCTTCGTCTTCTGTCATGTTAAAGCATTCGTGTGGAAAATAATAACCCAAAAAAGTGGACGAGTGAAAGAGGAAGACACACCTTTATAACTGAGATAGGATTCATATTTATAACCAATTAAATTGCAAGGCAATTGACAGTCAGCTTTTTGATTTTCAAATAAATAAATTGACCCCGAACTGTGTTCGATTGAAAATCGATGCTGAGCCAACCTGACAGCTTTAATACCCAGCTGACTTCATTCTCTGTCATCATGTGTCAAGCAACAACTGGGCACTAACCGCAAATAAAAGCCAGAATGCACAGATACAGAAACCAGAAAGTTGTAAAAGCGTGCAAATTATTTAAATTTATGCACTCACAAATAAAAGCAAAGCAAAGACGAAACCAGTTTCTGTTTTTGCCAGCCAAAGTGCATACCTGCGGGCTGTGCGGATGTGTGTCAAGTGAAATTCGCTCAAATTTAATGCAAACCCCCAGCAAATTGTCATTAAAAGCGGTACCTATAAACAAGCAAGCGAAAACAAGGAGAGCGGGAACTAAGCCATGAACAGCGACGCCATTTGCCCGGCCATATTTATGACGTGAACGACAAGACAAAATGGACTTCCGGACGGGGGCCCAAACAGGAGAACGAGAAAGGTTTTTGCATTTTAATAGACTGACCCAAACGCTGTTAAAACCGCATGCAAAACGCGAAAAATACTACAGCAAATGTGTGCATGTGTGTGTTAGTGTGTGTTTGTGGCATTTGCAATGCAAATTTCTGCAAAGTTTAAAAATTTATGCCGCTTTTATGGCACCTAGCGGCAACTGGCAACCTGCAACCAGCAACCAGCGACCTGCGACGAGACCCCGAGCAGACAAACAGGCAAAGCCAAAAGCAAACGCTGAGGAGACCAGGAAATTATATACTAAATAGCAAAATAATTTTTGGCATTTGCTATCCTCATTTTGGGCCATTTCATTCTCAGCTCAGCATTAAATGCAAATTTATGCCTATTTGCAGTAAGCGAAACGAAACGAAACTGTAACGAAACTGTAACGGAACTTCACTTGTTTGCCTGCTTGTTAAAATGGCATAAATTCTGGGGCCAAGCACTTTGAACCAGCGTCGCTCGGCAATCGGACTGACAGTAAACGGCGTTGACTCTTCGACAGCCTTATCAAAGGGGGCGGCGAGCGAGCAGAGCGGGGCAAAAGTATTTCAAAACTATCGACTTTTGTGCATTGTGTGCTCCACTGCACACAAGTTGCGCGTTGCAAGTTGCAAGTTGCCAGAACTTGCAACTTATTGTTGTTATCGCGCTCTGCACTTCTTTTGCCATTTCTTTTTGTTGCTCGCCAGACAGACAGACAGACAGTGCACAAAAAAGTTGGCTAAGTTAAATTTATGGCCGCATTTCTTTGCCAATTCAAAAGTGTAAAATGAAATGTCTGTGCAACTGCAGCTCGCGCAAATAATTAGCCAACAACAAGAATTGGCCCATTGCCTACTGTGACTGACTGAACTGAACTGAACTGAACAGTTTGTTGTGTCTTCTACCGCTCAGCTGACACGCTCAATGAAACGATTTATGCGCTGCTTCGGCCAGTTGACCATAAAGTTTGGCCAACTTTTTGCGCTCACACAAAATTTGTTTTTGGCTTATTAGTTTGAGCAGTTTATTCGTGCAACGTTGTCTTAAGTCGCAATTTGTGGTTTGTCTTTGGCGCACATAAATCTGCAGCAGCCGGAGATGCAACATCACAGACAACAGCAGCAGCCGCTCGCCTTCCGGTTGCCAGTTGCAAGTTTTGGTCACAAACTCGCAAACTGGCAAATAAACGGCTGAGCCATAAATCCTTGGCCGCAATATAATAAAACCATAAGTGCAACATAGCTAAACATGACGTGCAACATGCACATAGATTGCACAAAAACGAGCTGCACACAAAAACAGCTACGACAATTGCCGTATCGGCGACGAGCCAACGTGTCATGGGCGTCGAGATGTGGGCGTGGCTAATGCAAATCACGTCGGAAGCAGCTGTGCAAATGTTGCGGAAATTGCTTGCCCCGTGGCATCCACTCCGCCTCCCCCCATCCTGCCCCCCTTCCACCATCCCTTGTCGCCCATCAATCCTTGCTCCATTTCTATCTCTTTGCTGCGCGCAGTTTTTTTTTTTGCACTCGCCCCATGCATATTTTATCATTTATTTGCGCTCATTATGACATTAACAGGCCACTGCAGCAAATAAATGAATAATTGAAACGTTCTCGGCAGCTAATGAAATGCACAAATGAAATAAAAATTGTTTTTAAATCATTCAAAATCAAATACATAACTATTAACCTTTTAGCGGTGGAATTTTTTTTTTAGCATGCCTGTGACGCTAACAAAAAATATTTAAACAGCCATAAGTTTACTGCCTCATTAATCTGTTGTCAAAAATTAAATAAAACATAATTATAATTTAGTCAAAAAATCTATTTGTCTACTTATAAACATAATATATATATAAACATATTTACAACTAAAATTAATTTGTATTAAATAATAATTCAAACAAATTACAGATTTTGTGCAAGGCATTTATTTTATTTAAGCGAATCAGATCTGTAATTTTGGGTATTTTTTTATAAAGCAAAATACATTTTTGTTTAAATCATTTGTTGATTAATCATATGACAATGTTTATTGCTTAAATGATAAAATATATTAATTTGAGTTCAATTAAATACATTATAAGAACATTTTTGAAATATTTAAAACAATTCAGAGACTTTCGAGCAGTCACTTATTTTGAAGCAGCAACATGTTGGTTAAGTTTATGTTATTGTTAATCTTAAGTAAATGGTTTCATTGCACATCGGATGGGTTTTGCGAGCAAGCATTACAAACATTACAACTGCGCGCTCGCGCTTGTGTGTAATTGCTTTGTCATCGTTGAGTAAATCAGATTTAAAATCGACCAACGAGTCGTATGAGTAATTACACGGATTGTGAGTTATTTTTACTGCAGCAGGCAGCAGGCAACGGGAGACAGCCGCAAAAACTGAACGCTGCCATCAACCGTCAGCGTTCGATTTGTGGCATTTGTGACAATGTGTGCGGGCAGCCCTAAATGGGGCAAGCACAAGCCGCAGCCCCACCTTGCACCCTTGCACCCTCCTGCTGCACATCATTGCAACTCGCTACTCGCTTGTCATGCGTGACAAAAATCGAACACCGATGTCGGCGACAGGCGCAATTTTGGTTCTGCAATTGTAATTGCGTTAGGCCACAACAGTTGTCCATCAGTGTGTGTGTGTGTGCGGGTGTGCGAGTGTGTGTGTGAGTTAATTGCTATGTTCGTTCACGTGCACGTTCGCATCACGACCATGTCAAATTATGTAAAATGGCAAATGTCCAATGGCGAAGACGAAAGCGCTTGCGACGCACAATGAACTTATCGCCGGCGTGGACTTAATCAAATTTTGTAGCGTAAAATGGCAGCCCTGTAATTCTTGTTGCAGCTTCGACTACAGCTTCAACTACAGGCTGCAGCACGTTCCGTAGAAATCGCAGAATACTTTGGCGCACGCTTCATTTGGCTGAGCGGAGAGTTTGGCAGAGTGATGTGGAGTCAACGCTGACACACTTATTTAGCTCGCCTTGGCTTGTTGCACGCTTCACATAAATCAATGGCAACGATCTTTACGTGCTCGCAGCGGCAACTTGCAACTTGCAACTGACCCTGGCCCACGCCTTGCAATCTTTATGGCGCTCTGCGGCTTCCTCCCGGCGGATGCCCAACTCAAAGTGTGTGTGTGTGTGGCATTAAAATGCATTTCGCTTTCAATTTGCCCGCATTCGCGTAATAGTTTCATTAAGTGTTTTCTCTCTTCTCGACATTTCGACCACGTGCCGCTTGCCACATGCCACATGCCACATGCCACTTGCTTTACCCTAATGCTCCGACTAATGCGCACAGACATTCGACTCGAGAAATTATTAATAAAATATTAAATGGCTTTCTCAATCGGGCCCCAGCTGATTGGCCACAGGTTATGCAACACACAATTGCTAATTAATAAGCAATTAATTGCGTATACGACGCATACAACAACAACTAGGTGTTGTGGCACTTCGGACACACACACAAGCAGAAATTAGCAGAGCATATGAATTAATCGCCATGTCTGAGCCATATTTGCAATCAATTAACTAACATCCCACTCGACAATCTCTCTTTGTGTCTCGACAACTTCATTTTCTTTTTTTTTTTCCATTGATTGTGATTCACTCTCGACTACTTTGTGTGCAAATTCGCATTCAGTTGGGAAGATCAACAACGAGTTGTTAGAAGAGTACTTTGCGTGTGTGCCAAATCGATTCGAGTTTTTACGATTACTGTCAATAACGTCATAACGACGAGTGTAGAGCGCATAACGTAGAGTATTCAGTGTCGATTTGCCCCATTTCCATTTCCACTTCTCCACTTTCAATGCGAACGCATAAAAACTTTTGCAAAATCTTTGCTCATACGCACAAAATTCATTTATTTTATCGTTCTGTCCGCATCATATTAAGGATGCTTCAAAAAACAATACACACACACAGTGACACACATCATTTCACACACTCACACGCAGAGACAAAGAGTGAGAGAGAGGGAGAAAGACACATCGTGCACATACTCATCATGCAATGCGAACAAATTCATTAATTTCAACAATGCGAATGCCCAAAACAATAAAAACAACAACAACTACAATAACGCGACCAACAACAAATCGGTGTGTCGACAAAAAAACAAACACCAACAGCAACAACAACAACAATAACAAATGCATTTACGAGTGTCATGCAAAGTATAAGATACAAAAAATACACTCTGAATGCATCTGACACTATAACGAATGCGATACTCTAACTTTTTCGCTTAAAGTCAACAACAATGAAGAGCAGAAAATTTATAAATTAATAAAATGTGTAAATCATAAGTGCAGATGGCGTTATATATAGAGAAAATAATATCAAATACTATTTAATTTATTTTTAAAAAACGTATGGTCTAAAATTAGATTAGTATAAATATAACAATTGCCTTTTGAAATACGATGTCAGAAAAAATAGCTATTATTAGCAAAAAATAAATAAAAACAAAAATGCATGAGCACATATAATGTGACTTCAACAAGATGCAAAAGAAATCGAAGAAAACAGGAAAATCATTTCCATATGCACATTATTATGGCATACGGGAATAAATGTAGTGCAATTTATTTCTAATACCATTTAATTTAATGGCAATGGAAGCAAAAATTGTCTATTAATAAATAGAGTAAGAACTGATTATATAATACTGCTGCCTATTGGAATACAATGTCAGACAATAAATGCGTGTTGGTCTAATAAATAAAACCAAATAAGAGTGACTTCAAAAATAGAATATGACTTCAACTATCAATAAATCGTTCTAGAAAAATGTATTGAGATACTTGCTGGCTTGCTGAATGGCACTCACAGTCAAAAGAATATATTGAGGTAGTTATGTTGACCTGCAGGAATTAAAGTGCTTGCACTTCCATCAACGCCATCGATGAGCATTCTAGAAGGCTGGACTTAGCCCTTTACTCTCGCTCCAGTCGCTCGTCGAAGTGCTTGCAGGGCGCATACTTAATGGCTGGAGTATTATGCTCGTCAGAAGAGCATTACAAAATGGAGCGTGCATTTGTGTTCGCATACATGGGACTGCGACTACAATATACTCGTATCGCAGAGTTGCCTGTTTGTTGCTGTTGCTGTTGCTGCTGGCAGCACCCAACAGAACCGAAACATGTGTACGGTTGACGCTTTGGGTTCCCCACTGCCCCCTCAGTGCACCTCGTGCTCTCGGCCAGGCTTTTTACCCCAACGAGCATGCGATGCAGCAAATGCGCTTGTCACTGCTGATCCTTTCAGCTGTTGAATTGCAAATTGTTTGTGTATGGCGTCAGTCATTTTGTTTTTGTTTACTTCGTTTTTTTCTGCTTTTTGTTTTCGTTCTTTTGTTTTTCTTTATAGTTTCGCTCTCTTTTGCTCTCACTCTGACAAAATGTCCACCCATCTGTCACTACAACAGCAGCTCCAAATTTGTTCCTCTTCATTTTGCAGTTACATGCAACAAATTTGTATGATTTTTTATTTTTCCTTTCCTTGTTGCTCGCCACTTTTTATACCCGCTACCCATAGGGTAGAAGGGTATTATAACTTAGTGCCAACAGAAAATGTATGTAACAGGCAGAAGGAGGCATCTCCGACCCCACAAAGTATATATATTCTTGATCAGTGTCAACAGCCGAGACGATATAGCCATGTCCGTCTGTCCGTCTGTCCGTCTGTATGAACACCTGGATCTCAGAGACTATAAAAGCTAGAGCTACCAAATTTGGGGACAGTACTCCTATAGGTCCTACGCAGGTCAAGTTTATTTCAAAAGTTGGATGCCACGCCCCTTTCCGCCCCCAAAAGTCTGTAAAAGCCGTAATAATAGACCTAGAGCATTGAATTTTGATATGCATAATAATATTTATATTCTCAATGATTCCTGTGAATTTGGTTGAGATCGAATGAAAAACAAGGAAGTTATTAAAGAATCAATTTTCTATGCAAAATTCACTTGCAGCTGCCCGCGCTTTGTTTGTTTAGTTGACAGTGTGACCAAAACGGTGTTGTGATTTTTACCCGCTATTTTCAAATATATACAAAAAACTAATTTTAGTATATTTGGTATATTTTTTGTTAATATATCATTTAAATTTTTTGTTTTCTCTCGAAATGGGTTGCGGGTATCATACGGTCGAGCACTCTCGACTGTAGCTTTCTTACTTGTTTTTACTGCTTTTTTGCTGTTCTCTTAAATTGTATTTGACATGTTCTACAAATTTGTGCACACGTTGTGCAAATGGTAAATGGGCTGCGTCATTTGCCAATACAAATCATTTAATGCAAATCTTATCGCAAAACAACACGAGCTCTCTGAGGGAGAACACAACAGATTAAACTGTGTTTCGGTGCTGTAATTAGAATACTTTTTGACGTGATAACGGAAGAGTTATAGCAGCCAGAAAAATCACATAATATAAAAGCATTCAAAATATTGGACTCGATTGAAAATAGTTTTAAAAATAAATAGTATTAACTGATTTAAATATTTCGCAAAAAATTAATTAAAATAACAAAAAATGAAAATAGTTTCAAATATCGTAAGATATCATTAATATATTTACAATTACATTTTAGCAATAAACGAATTAAATATAAACACAAATAAAATACATAGTAAACGATATTAACGAAATGGTATTATTAAATTGAAAATAGTTGGAGAAAAATAATATATATATGTTAATAAATAAATACTCTAACTTTAATGCGACTGTTTGTGTTTTTATATCCGAGTGAAATTAAGCTACATCCGAAGTCTCTGTAGGTGAGAGAGTGTATTATTAGCAGATTATTCCTTTGTTTCTTCTTGCCATACGTTTTCGTGTTTTGCTGCTCTATAAACTAAGTAGTTTCTGGCTTTTTTTTGTAGCTCATTTTGCCATTTTTACCCCCCTTCCAACTAGCTCTGGTCATTTGCATTTACATATGCGTATTGCCTGCAGCAGATTGCATTTAATTAAATTTGTGTGTAATGCCAAACTAGCCGGAAAATGCAGTTAGAAAGCAGCTGAAGCAATCGAAGGCAGCAGCGGGGGGAGGGTCGGAAATGGAGGGAAATGGGGTCAATTCATATAATTTGTATAAATTTTTGCGAAATTACTATCATTTGACAGACAGCGGCAAATAATGAAATGCAAAGCGCATTAATTTATTGGCACGTTTATCTGTTGCAGCTGCTGCTGTAACTGCAACTGCAACTGCAACTGCAACATTATAAAAATTGAAAATCTGCATAAATATTATGCTCACACTTAACTGCATAGTGCAATGTGTCACGTATGTTTGAAGGACGCAACTTTATTGTAAATACGCGATAAGCAAGTGCCACACCCCATCAGCATTATGCTGGATGTCGAAGGGTGGCTGCAACAATGCGTGGCAATAAAATCAAATTACTAATATTCCCATTTGTTTATCTCCGACTCGCATAATGAATGACAAAACCAGTTTGCCAAGGTGCAAACGGTTCCCCAACTATTCTACTAATGCCAAAGTCTTTCCGACTTGGCAGCTTCCTTCGTTTGGTCGTTCCCTAGCTGCTTGCGAAAATAGCTGCATTAAAATTAATGCGCCGAAAAGTAGACTATTAAAAATGCAAAGCAAACTTTATTAGTGCACACAGCCGCACATTCCGAGTCGTGCTGTGAGTGTTTATGTGAGTTGATTTCATAAACAGCCAGCGCTCGCTTTTGCCCCTCTCGACCCGCACAGAGGCGTAGCTTGCAGAGGGATAATAAGAAAATGTGTAATTAGAATGTTAACTTTCCTTAGAATATTTGTCAAGCCTTGCCTTTTACTATCTCCTAATTTCAGCTCATTCATAACGTATTTACTTATTTGAATTCGATTGATTGATATATCGAAAGATGTAAATTAAAGACATTATTGCTGAATGTTGTAGAACTTGTTTAATCTATATATATTTTTATTTGTTATCCCCTTTTTTATATACAACTTGATTAAATTGCCACAACCGTTGCAACAGTAACAAAAAGTTTGCTTAAAACATATACATTTGTATCACATAAAATAATATACATTTAAAAATTAATTGAGAAAGTTGTTGTATAACAATATAAAGTTCCATCTTGCAGTAAATTAAAATAAATTCGTACTCTTTCTTTTTTTACGATTTACAATATTAATTAAAGTAATTAAAATAATGAAAACGATATATTTTTGTGGACTATCTTCTATAGTATTATTTAAAATAATTTAAAAAAATACATTCTGTTTTCTGTGCTTAAACCAATGTGCTCTGATCGCAGGCGCAACTCAAAGCGTGCTTATTAGCATCCCTTTATTTTATTTAGGCGCTACTGGCAAGGACAATTACAAATACACACACACAGATACACAGTACACTTACAGTTACAGATGCACACTGAACTAACACATTAGATGGCGTTTCCTTTGGCAAAGGACGCGGCATAAAAGTTGCTTGACTTCATTTTGGGTCGTTGACGTTGCCGACGACAACATCAACATGAACAACAAACGAGCGAGCGAACGAACAAACAAACAAACAAATAAACTGACAGACACTCGTTTCCGTTTTCAAACAAAACAGACGCCATATTTAAAATTCCAAACGGCGCACAACAACAACAGCAGCAACAACAATAACTAGCACAACAAAATAAGCAAACGAAATAACAACGAACAACAAAAAAAAAACACAAGCTTTTCACGCTACATTTTAGAATATCGCCATCTCGCTCTCACGCGCTGTATCTGTCTCTGTCTGGCCGAGAATTGAATTTTGTTGGTCGCGCTTTGATTTTGGAGAAAAAGTTTTGGAAGCAGCCTCATTGAACGATGCTCGACTAATGCGAATCAATGTTGCGCCTCGCATGGCGGCTAATTGCTGAATTATGCCAAGAACGGCAAGAAACAAGAAAAAATCATAGTATGCTTCACGGCGCACAACAATGAAAACACACCCACTCACACACACACACAGACAGAAGGCCCCAAAGCGACCGCTGAGCTGGAATGGTAATGGAGACAGCAGCAGCACACAAAACTGAATCAACATTCGGCATCAGCAGTTGCCAGTTGGCCTTTAGCATTTGCCATTTGCCACCACACACACACACTCTCACACACACACACTTGAACACACTGACACGAAAATACACGCAGCTAAATTTATAACGAATACGGTAGCAAAATTCAGCTGACCGACCGTCTGACCGTCCGACCGCCTGCCGTGATTTTCGTGAACCAGAAATGAAAGATTTATTTGAGATTTGCATGATGAGATACGAGTAGAAGCAGAAGTGGAAATAGCAGCAGCACCAGCCAAAATGGAGCTGGAGTCGCATCCTGGCAGCTCCTGGATATCCACACACAAAGGACGACACGTAGGCAAATAAAAGTGCCTCCGGTGTTTGTTTAGCTTTACAGTTTAGCTTGTATATTAAAATGATTTATATCTGCGAGCTCTGTAAAAGGCGGCACGCCCCAACACGGACTTAACCTTCCATAATTTCATCAAATATGCAATCCAACATAAACTGTATAAATTAATAATATACGTATCTAGATGCGCTTACATCTATTTACCCCATGACTTTCAATCAGTCTAGATTTCATATCAATCTCACACAAAATAAAATAAAATGCACTCTTAGGCATATTTTCTTAAGTTAAAGAAAAGTCAAGCGGAGCTAAGAGATATTTTTTTATTTTCTTTAATCATTTGACAGTCGAATTTAAATAATACTTTTAGCTAACATTTTTTGGAGTGTACTATCTTGAATACATTAACTACAAACTATCCCTCTAAATATATAGAAACATATATTGAAATATTTAAAACAAATATTGACTTTGACAGAGATCAAAAAAGATAGCTTCATATTTGAAACCAATTTTTTCATAATAACAAACTTCAGATTGCGTGTAAAAATTGCAAGCATTTTAAAGTTAAAAAATAAATATAAAAATAAGCTGGGCTGGACGTGAAAAATAAAAGGAATCGTCAAGAGTTATGATATCGCGCACAATAGCTGTGGGTGTGGCGAATTGTGAATTGGGTTCGTAAGTTATCATATCGAAAGTGGAGGGGCGTTTAAAAAAATCTATAAAATAAATTGACCGACAGGACGGGCGGACGGACGAACGGACCGACGGCAGCCACACATGCCAATAAAATATTTTATCAAACGTACGTGTTGCTATTAGACGTTAAAACATCGACACCAATTCCCACACCTATCGTCCCCATCGACGAGCTACCTTCATTCCTGCTCCTGCCCTGCCCTGTCCCTCCCTTCGGGCCGGCACGTCACGCACACATATCAAATGACGGCGTTGGAGTGTTGAAAGCTCTGACGAGTGCGAACGGTGGCAAGAACGCTGCTAGATGTGGCAATAGAGAGGGGAGGAGGGAGCGAGGCTGGTAACCCTTTTTTACGGCTGGTCAGCGCTGGATCTGGTCTCTGATTATGCGTCGTGTGGCCATAAATTTATATTGAAAGACGTGCGCTGTTAATCAAATTAAAGTGTTTGATTAAATTTTAAATATAAAAAAGCGTCGACTGCTGTTAAAAAGATGAAATTAATTTGTGCGTCGCACGTGGCGGATGCGCAATATTCAATTAATTTATGCAAGCTCAAGTACTCGTTATTTAAGCTCGAAAAAACAAAAAAAAAAGAATCCATTGCAGCAGACTGTGCACTAGAAAATTTCCAAAACGTGTCGCAAACTGCGTGGTTATTTAAGCCCGACCATGGCTCAAGTGTTGCACACTTTAAAGCGCTTAACGGCCAACTGAAGTTAAATAACAATTTCACTGCTCATTAACCCTAATTTGTATGTAAATTTTAGGGAGCCCTAGTTGCGGCTCCCCTTCCGTCTCCGCCTCTGCCGCTGCTGCCCCAAGGGGTCGGCTCCACGAAAGTTGCGTCCCGCCATTTTTAAAGGATTTGAGCAACCGTTTTGTTTTAGTATTTCTCAACTAACAACGCACATGACAGCAGCCCAATGGGTCACATTTGGGCGCAAGCTTCAGTTCAGTTAGTTGTCCTTAAATCAACTCAATGCAGCTGACAATCAGGGCAGGGCATAAGTCTAGTAATGGCGGGCAACTGATCCAACCGAGAGTAATGATAACTAAAGGTAACTGACACTAACTGGAAATTATTTAATATAGGCTATGGTTTAAGTAATGACAGACACGTGGAAGCGGACTCTAAATCACCTACAAGGAATATTTTAATTATTACAAGACAGCAGAAAGCAAATATTAAATCGAAATTGTAATTAAAAAAATTAGAAATGAATTACAATATCAGAAATTTATAATGGATAAAAATAGTTAAATTAATAATTGCACTAAAATTCATAAAAATGTAATATTAGTGGTAACAAATTTGTATAGAAATTATCATAATAATATGTGACAAAATTCCTAATCTCTATTACAAAATTAATCTGTATCTGATAGAATAAAGATAAAACGCTCTTGCCTTAAAATTATTCAGTCTAATTAATGACTGTGACAATTTTCGACTATTCGCAGTCAAATCTGAATAAAATACTGTTTTAAAATTAAGATTAGGAAGCAAGAAATCAAAATTATCTTGTGGATATCCATTTTAAATTAATGAAGGCAATAATTCATAAACATTAAATACTTGTAGCGATCGAAAACTCCTTAAACAAATATGTAAATTATTAAAAAAAATTATAGCAACAAAAAGAAAAAACAAATTAATTTAAGCCACAGGGTATAACTAAAGTTACAGCAAAGTCTGTGGCTGCTTCCCTTTTTCTTGTGGCGACCTCATTTGTCTGAAATACAACAGGACGTATTTGCATATGTGTGTGTGAGTATCTGAGTGTGTGTGTGTGTGTGTTGGTTGTCTGCGATATTTGTTTGCTGAATGTTGGGCCTTCTTCGTGCAGCATCTTCCATTAATTCATCCGCCGACAAATAAACAAAAGGCCGCACAACGAAATGGACTTGCGGCAGTCATTATTGGGTTGTTATTGCTGCTGTTGTTGCGACCATGAAACAAAAGAGAGAGCATTAAGCCAAACAATAACCAACAAACAGCGAGCAGTCGAGAGAGAGGGAGAAAGGTAGTGAGAGAGAGAGAGGGAGTGTAAGCGGGAAATGGCAACGTTCTTGGCGCGCCATGCAAATTCAATAAATTAAGGCAACGGCCATTAATTATATTTTAAATTACAATGCACACACGCACAACTTTCGTTATTCTCTGTGTGTGTGTGTGTGTGCCTGACAGAGAGAAAGTTGCACTCATTCAGCAGGCAAATTGTCGCAGTTTATCGCCATGCACCCAACACAGCCCAGCAACAACAACAATGGGAGAGCAAACAACAAAGTGACAGGCCATTGTTGCCAGTGGAAACCACTTGGCCAGCGTCGGGCAGCAAAACAATAAACAACAACAACAAAGTGCAGAGCAAAAAATGATGAAGGGAAAATAAATGAAAAATAAGAAAAACTTTAACAGCAACTTCAACTTCAGCTGCAGCTGCAGCCTCAGCTGCCAGGACACTGCTGGGCTGCTGGGCTGCTGGGCTGGGCCCATTAGCGAGGCGTAAACAATGGCGAAGGACTCGTGTTGACAATGGGCCGCGTTGTCATTAAGACTGACGCAAGGCCGCTGACCGCTGACGTGTTAACTGCAGCGAGTCAACTTTTTAATTGGTTTTAAGTCGCAACTTGATTTCCATAAGGCCAGAACAGACACACGCCGTCATTTATTTACTTTCCGCTCGACTAGAACTACTTTTTGGGCTTGCCGCGCTTGCCGCGCTTCGGCTTCTTCTTGAACGGTCCAAGGCCACGGCGCACCATCGTGCCACGCCACCAGGCCTGCAGCTTGATGGCGCACTGGATGCGATGCAGCTGCAGATCGAGCAGCCGCTGCTCCTCCTCCTTCTTGGCGCGATACTCGTTCACGAAGACCACATGCTCGGCATTCTGCTCGCGGTGCCGGGCCAGCGACTTGGTCAGCTCGAGGATGCGCAGCTCCCACGCCTCGCTCTCCCGCTCCACGCGCCGCAGCTCGCTGGCATAGCGCTGCTGCCAGTCGGCGATGCGCTGCTCCAGATCCGCCCGCTCCCGACTGCGGAACGCCGAGAGCTCCTGGCTGACGCGCTGCTCCCGCGACAGCCGCTGCTTGAAGTCGAGTATGTCCCGCAGGTAGGCACGCTCGGCATTCTGGCCCCAGATCTCGGCCTGGCCGACGCGAGCCGCCTCCCAGCGCTCCACCAGACTGTACTCCAGATCGTTGACGCGCGAGACGCACTTCAGATTGTACTTGGCGTCCGCGATGCGCTCGTCGTAGTCCTGCAGCTTGGCCACGCCGTCGATCTTGAGCTGCTCGAGCTGCGCTTGGAGCTGCTTCAGCTCCTGCTTCGACTGCTGCAGCTCCTTGGCGGCCACCGCCTCCTCGCTGTTGTTGCCGCTCAGCGCACCAATGGCCTGCTCCAGGCGATCCGGCTGCCGCTCCTCCCTGCTCAGATACAGCTGCTGATTGGCGGCCTCGAAGAACGCTCGCAAGGCGTCCATATCGCGCTCGTACTTGAGGGCGTTCAGGACGCACTCGTCCAGCTGATCGGCGTCCTCCTCGGCCTCGCCCAGCAGCGACTGCAGCCGCGGCAGCTTCTTGCCCGTGAGCAGCACGCGCTCCGGCATCGCCTTCTGGCCAATCGAGGAGCTGCGCAGGCGGCGCAGCGACGCCGGCAGCGGCGGCAGCGGCTTCTGCACGTTCAAGCGCTGCGAGCGCTGCTGCAACGCGAGTCTGTCGCTCGCCTCCTTGAAGGCGATGGCCAGCATCAGGCGCTGCAGCTCCGACGGCTCATCGTCGTCCTCAGCGGACGCTTCTCCCGGCTCTGGCTCGGCAGTGCAACCTGACACCGTGGACTCTGCCATGGCACTGAGCATGAGCATGATTTGTATCTGCCCGGTGAAATGTTTTTGATGTTGACACGGCAACTGTTCCCTTGGCACGAACAAGAAAGGGTGTTGCACTCGCCCTCTCCCTGTCTCACTCTGCAACTCTCTCCCCGTCTCTGTCTCTGTCTCTGTCTCTGTCTTTATCGCTGTCTGTGCAGCTTGGCCAAGCGCCAATAAGTGTGCTACGCATTTGCTTTTGCCTTTTGTCCTCGTTTCTCAACGTTTACGTGCAAAAATGCCAAACTGCTGTTGGAGCAGCAGGAGACGTCGCTGAATTTATTTGCCAGCTCCTTTATTGCATCCTTTTGCTGCGGCCGGGTTCATTCACTTCTTGGCCATCCAGCTGGCAACTGGCAACTGGTAACTGGCAACGCGGCTCTGGCTGTGGCATGTGTGCGTCTCCTCTGTCTGCACAACACGTTCTCCCCTCCTCACTTTGTCTTCGGGGCCATCTTTCTTCTCTCTGTTTTCGCCCGTTGGCTTATGTGTTTAACCCAATAAATGCTGCGCTGATTGCAACTTAAATTATTGGCACCCCAGACGCCAGACCCGCATTACAATTAAATTATCGCATTAACCGCAAAACCAGCGCACCGCTGAGCAGCGCCAAACAGTTGCCCGGCCATTTCTTTCACTCTACTCCACTTTACAGCCAGAGTTAAGAGACTTTACTTTGCAGACTATGAGATACTCTTTCGAATAAAGTCGAAGGAAAAATTGTCTGATATGTTTACTTAAGTCAGTCAGACTCCAACTTAAATAATAAATAAGTAATTTAAAAATATTTAGCATACAGCTTGCAACTTGTTGTTACTGTTTGAAATATTAAGCTGAATTTAACTCTAATTAAGCTAAAATTAATTTATATTAATTAAGATTGTTTATTTTGTTGCTCCTTTTAACTAACCATTTAAAATTAATGCATATTATCATTATTAACTAATAATCCTACAAAAGTGGCAGCAGTAAGTAATGATGCAATAATGAAAAATGGAAAAATTAATATACACCTAAGTCCTTAAATGTTAAAAATAATTAATAATTTAATATAGTTAGCATAACTTGGAATTGTTTGTGACTGGTCTCACAATTAATTAGCTTCAGTTTGTAACACTATCAGTAATGAAAATAAATAAATAAATAATAATAATAAAAATATACCCTTCAATTACACTTATTGGAATGTACTTACAATGTGCTCAAATAGTTTCCAGTATAGACAATTTTAAAACCATTTCTACACTCTAAATTGAAATGAAATGGAGATACAAAATTAATCGTATTACATTCATACGTCAGTCAAATTTATAATCTATTTTTAGTGCACCAAAAATAAAAATAAATTCAAATTAAATTGCACACATCATTTACAATTATTTATAGTAGTTTTTACAAGTATAGAATTTATCACATTTATTGAATGCTCTACTAAATGTCCATAAATCGAAGCGAGTACTAAAAGTGAACTGCCCAGTAGCTAGTACAGTCTGCACTCGGGCTTAAAGGACACCAGCAATGTCTGCACACTTGAAATATTTTTCAACTATTTGCTTTACGACTCTTTATTTCGTTGTCGGAGTCAGTTATCAGCGTGCAACAAAGGGTGGCAGCATGTGCCCCACAGGTCGACAGCTACAAAGGGACAAAGCGGAGGGGACAATGTGGCAGAGAGTCTATGAATGGAGCGCTATGAGAAATTGCCCCAATAGCCCACACACCCAGACACATACATATATTCGCATACTATATATTAATTTAATGCCCGGCAGCCACACACACACACGCAAGGAGACTGCATGTGGCGCGTTTTCGCACTTGGCGAGTGGTTTCGCTGTCAGCGGCCATTATTTTTAATAGACTGCAAAGAAAAAGTTTTCAGTTTTCCACTTCATTGACTGCGAATCGGGGCAAGAAAAAGGCGCAGCAGTCGAAGAGGTCGCCTCTCTGCTCCTTTGCTCGTTTGCTCCTTTTTTCGGCGGCAATGGCAGCTGAAATTAAGTGCGCCAAAAAGTATGCTGTGCAGCGACTGATAAGCAGCACACTCACACACTCTTGCCTCTCGACTCGCCTCAAAATGTGGCATAAAGCCATACACATAAATTCCCATTGACCAGATTTCTGCAGTTCTGCGATGCAAATTTCTCGCTCGTTTCACGCGATGCGCGACAAACTCGTGAATTATCAAATTCAAAGCGCATTCAATGCATTCAAAGTGCAGATAACTTCGCCAGCCAACTGTTTTTATCGCAAATTATAAATAAATATTGCGCGACATGCCAGAAATTCTTTTTAGCCTCGTAATCGACTAAAAATCAATCACTCACTTGCCTGTTATGAATATCTGGCATCTGTCGACGGTTTTTGCCGTTCTGGCCAAATCAAATATTCAGCTTTAGTATTTTGGCAGTTATTCGTGAGTGCGGCGTGGGTGAAGCGTGTAGCGTGTGGCATGTGGCATGTGGCGTTTGGCATTCGGCATGTGGCAAGCGACATCTGCACTGTTCTCTGTTCTCTGTTCTCTGTTGTCTGTTGGGCTGCAGGTTCAGTTACTCGCGTTGCCCGGCAACAGCTTCATTTCAACCAGCTGCTGACCTCAACAATAGCCAGGGAAGTTGTGCCAAAAGGGGCCACGGAACCAACAGCAAATTTGGCTTGTCAAATGCCTTCTGCGTATCTCGTTCTTCAAGTTGCTGAGTCGTTTGTTTTTTCCAATACCACATTTTTTTTTCGTTCCTGTTCGTTCACTATTCGAAGATTTCTTCAGTTATCTGAATCTTTCGTTTGACTTTCTTCTAGTTGGACGGGTCGCCTATAAATGCTCTCTCTAATACTCTTTTATGATTCTTCTCTAATCTGCCTTTTAATCACAAAATCCGTAGTTCAAAAGTTGTGAATTTAAGTTGAAATTGCGTTCCTGTTACTGTATAAAATTAAGAAATATCGATGTGCGATTCAAAAGTATTTTCCTGAAGTATTGGATAAGTTAATCAATAATTTTGAAATACATAAAATAAGTAAATTTGATTTTTTCTATTCATTTAGACAACTGAAAATCTTGTGTAAATTGACTGATAAATAATACTCTTAAATTAAAATTAGTTCATAATTATTTGATTTACTGATTTACTGGTTTTAAAGTGATCGAGTATTTTTAACACATAATCTCTCGGCTACTGGTAAAATATCAAAATGTAATCCTTGTTAATTTCGTTAATATTATAATGTAAATAAACCATAATATTAAAACCTTTAAACTTTTAAATAAGAATTTTAAACCATAAGCTCTATATAAACGTAAAATTATAAGAAAAAATAAATCAACATAAATTTAAAAATAAACCTAAATTATCAAACGTGTCAATTTAATTCCTACCGGATACAATTTATATTAATAAGCCTTGTCTCTGGCCTCCTTCCTTATTTATGACACGCACCTCTAAGCTTGAGCCTAATACATTTTAACACCTTATTCACCCTCTTCAGCTATGTAAATGCTTTTGTTTAAAGCGCCATTTATCATAGCCCTTTTTGTGTTGGCCTACAGGGTATATAAATAACATGTTTAGCGCTCTCAATAAATATCTGTTGTAAAAGCAAAAACCCCGCGAGCTGCGCCCATGCATCAAAAACTCCCCGCCAAACACTCAACACACACATACCCACACACACACACACCCTCGCACACACACACATTTACCAGGGAGAGTAACATTTTGCATATTTGGAACATAACCAGCCGCACTTACGTTGCATGCTTCACTTTGACCAGTGTAAATAACCAAAAATTTTATATTGCGACCCGTAACCACGACACCGTGACGACAGACGGCATATGCCAAAGCAGCCGCCAGCAGTGAAGAGAGGGGAGAGTGGAGAGGGGAGAGCGGGGTTGTGGCAAGCTAGGACTACGCTTAAGGGTGGCAGAAGGACTCGTGTCCACTAACCGACGATGTCGCGGCGCAGCGCATGAAGCTGACGCTGAGGCTGACGGTGAGGTGACTGTGTCAGTGTATGTGTGAGAGTGTGTGTGTGTGTGTGCGTGAGTGTGTGAATATGTCAGCGTGTTGTTGTCTGTGGCCGGCGAGTGATAGACGCTACCATTAATTCACATTCAGGTGCCGCACGCTTGGCTGCCCAACTTTGCTCCAGCAAAACATATACGCAAGGGTCAGCGTACATATGTGTGTGTGTGTGTGTGTGTGTGTGTGTGTGGCAGGGACATGTGTTCTCACACACACAAGCCGAAGGAGGAGAGGAGAAGCGGCGGTCGCTCGTGCAGGCAAATCCCGTGCATTGCATGACAAAAATGAACTTTTTTAAAATGCCGCCTTGTGCAATTAGTGGGGCCAGCTTCTGGACATGGATAATTCATGATGCGCAAAATCGAAAGTTAGTCGGGCAGCGAGCGCTCAATGCCTGCCACATTGTGTGGCAAGCCAAAGCAAAATCAATAAGGGCAGGTCGAGAAAACTCTGGTGTCGCCACGGGGCCAATGCCAAGCAACCACTAAATAAAAACGAGCCAAGAAATAAGGTAGCCATGACAACGCGACTCAATAAACAAATGCCAAGCACACATACACTTCTGCACACACGTGTTAACACACACAGTTACACTTAATGCGGCTATTCAAATAAAGTTGCTTTAAAAATAGCTCACATTGTCGCAGTCGCAGTCGCCTTCGCCTTCGCATTTATTGTATTCGGTGCTCGGCTGTTCGCTGGCACACGCAAACTGTGTCAATACTTGACTGCAGTTGGCTGCCGACAGGCGAACAGCGCACAGGACTCAGCAAGGACCCACACAGGACACAGCGAGTCTAGCCGCTTTCAGATGTATCCTCAGGCCGAGCTGGAGAACTACAAGCTGCAGGTGGAGCTGCTGCAGGAGAAGCTGCAGCGCAGGTCGGTGCAATTATTCCCCTAATTAAACAGCGCAAATACCACACATAAATAAACTAGCAGCACTGAGCATACCCGAATGGGAAGCACCTTGTAGCCAACTAGTACATCGAATAATTTATTTAACAAACTCCTTATGTTCGCGTACTGCTAGTCCTAGTTCTTTTGTATCTATGTCAAACGAATTTCATTCAAATTGTTCATAATAACAGCAACTATAAAAGATACTTCAACAGATCATACTTACAGATACCATGTACTCAGTTTCTTTACTTCATTCAAAGAATTTCGTTGAATAGCTTTTTTGAAACGTCTTTAAAAACATTCATTTTTATTTTATTTATTATTTAAATTGATATTGGTTTATATAGTAAGTAGCGTACATTAAATACATTATTATTTAATTTATTATTTTAAAAAATATTTGTATTATTTTTAATTGTATGAAATATAAGAAATCATTTAATATAACAGCATTTCTTTTTTTAATAAATTTATTATTTTAATAAAAAATGAACTTAATTGGTATATGAAAGGAATACAACATTAATCATTTAAATAAATTAATTTTATTTGAAGTAAAATAGAGTAACCAGTTAACACACACATTTTATGTACTAAGCATGTGCTTAGTACTTAAATTTGTTTAACTTAATTCTAACTACGTTGTGAAATTAAATTTTTATTTGTACTGTACCATTGAATTGAGTAATAGCTCCACAATTTCTACATATTCTGCTTACGTAGACGTATTACAAATACTTCCGCATACCTGTTAAAATAAGTATACATTTATAAGAGAGCAATCAACCACGAAGAGGCCAATAATAGTCACTGTAATTGCCATCCATCGATTTGGAGGGGGTAAGAAACCCCAACCAGGCATTAGAGCAATATAATGGAGTTCTACTCTATTATTAGGCAAGGGTTGAAAAGTACTATACAAAAGAAAAACATTAGCGTAGACAATGAAAAGTACAGATTGCGCCTTTCGCTATTACATAAGTAAACAAAATGAAATTAATGAAATTGTAAAATATTATTGTGGCACTTATTCAATTTTAAACGAATAGTTTAAACGAATAGCTATAGAGGTGCACTTGAATGTTATTAATTTTTAAAGAACCTTGCGTAAATTGCTCAGCTCATTAAAGTGATTTTACCTGTCATCCCTTTGTGTGCAGCGAGGACAATCGCCAGCAGCTGGAGCACAAGCTGGATAAAGCCTTACAAAAGCGCAGCGAGTTGTAAGTAGCTTTTAGCCATTCATCTGAGCCATCGATTCATTCATTCAACCATCCATCCATCCATCTGGTATCCCTTAGTGACAAGTGCGTGCGACAGAAGAGCCGACAGAAGTACCAGGAATTTCTGGAGGAGCAGGCGAAGCGCAATGAGCGCAACAAGAAGCTGGTGCAGATGCTGGAGCGCATTGATGAGCAGACTTCGGCGATGTCGCAGCGCAGCGAGCGACTCAAAATGATGAAGGTGAAGTCAATAGTGCCCCAACTATCTCTCGCTGTGGCATCTTTAATCAATGTCGCACCATTTTCGTTCCAGCTGCAATATCAAATGTACTTTGCGAAATTGGTGCAGCAACAGACGCTGCGTAGCATTCAGCAGACAACGACAGCAATGCCAGTTGTGTTGCAACCACAAGCGGCAGCTGCAACACCTGCCACAGCAGCTGCTGCACCTGTCACTGCAACTGCGCCTCTAAATGCGGCTCAGCCGCTGCAGCAATGGGCGTATCCCGCACAGCCTGGCATGATGTTGGCGCCACAGTTTGCGCCCCAGCCCATGTATGTGCCGATGCCCGTCCCAGACTTGTATGGCGGGATGAGCCTGGGCGGTGGCCAGCCACTGGGCACCTCGAATCTGTTCGATCTGCGCGCCACGCTGCGTGCGCTGGACAATGAGAATGCCGATTTGCCGGAACGCATGACGCACTTTGACGCAACGGCAGCAACACCGACAACACCAACAACAACAGCAGCAACGACGACGCCTTGTTCGCCCAGCAGAGACAGAAGCGCCAGAGAGCTGAGCAGCACAGCGTCGACATCGCTGGCAACATCCTCGTTGACATTTGATAAATTGCCAAAGACGCCAGCGCTGACTGAGCTGCCAGTCGAGACACCAGCATCAGCAGTTGCAGCTGTTGTCGATGACGTTGGCGGGCGACCACAAATGGCCGGGCTGCGTAGGGGCAGCCAGCAGCAACAACAGCAGCAGCCAATGGAGCAGCATCATGATGCCTGGATGCCAAATTCACGCGTGACTAAAGTCGAGCATGAAAAATCGCCAAGTGTCGCTGGCAATAATGAGCCGGGCCAGCAGCAGCAGCAGCAGCAGCAACAACACAATTTCGAAGCATACTTTGGCGAGCTGAAAATCGATGAGCCCTGGCAGCCACCAGCCACAACAACAGCAGCAGCAACGAGAGCCCGAGAGCTGCTGTTCGAAGACAAACTGGAGCTGAACGTGCGTGGCGGCGGAGTGGGAGGCGTGGGAGTTGGTGGCATCAGCAACGATTTGCTAGACGAAGTCAAAGCCAGCCGTGCAGCGCTGCAGAAGGCAGCGGCTGCGGTTGATGAGCAGCTCGCAAGAGGTAATCAATTGTCGCCAACAGCAACCGGCAACAACGGCAACAACGGCAGCAATGAGGCGGCCACTAAGCCCAGAGTGTCGATTGAGAATATTGAAAATGCCATTTACGGCGAACGTTTGACGGGCTCAGCCACAGCAGCGGCTACAACAGCAGCAACAACAGCAGCAGCAGCAGCGGCAGCGGCAGCAGCAGCAGCAGCAACACAGCAACATCAACAACAGCAGCAGTTGGAACAGGAGTTGGAGGTGGACAGTGCACAGATCGATTACGGACAGTACGATGCCATTAGTTATGGGGAGCCAGCTGAGCCCAGCTACGCCAGCATCGAGCAGCAGCAGCAGCAGCAACAGTTGCCGCCGAGCGTCGAGCCGCTTTACAGCGAAATCGGAAATCCCACAGACTATCAGCCGTATGCAGCGGATGCGAATGGAGCGAGCGAGCTCAGTGCTCCATCTGCAGCTGCCGCAGAGGGCGAGGCAGAGTCTCAGCAGCAGCAGCAGCAGCAACAGGAGTACTCGAATATGGATTACAGCAACTACGATGCGACGCAGTATGCAGCTGGCTATGATCCGAACGCCTATCCGGGCT
Organism: Drosophila ustulata; assembly: GCA_035047365.1. NCBI lineage: Eukaryota > Metazoa > Arthropoda > Insecta > Diptera > Drosophilidae > Drosophila > Drosophila ustulata. The sequence goes on from JAWNPT010000094.1 coordinate 29,719,572, forward strand.
ATATATACGACGAGGCAACCGGGCAATATATCGCCGATCCCAATGCCGCACAGTATGCCCCAGATGGCGGCTATGCGACACAGGACTATGATGCCGGCACAGCCAACTATGATTACTACGGCGAGCAGCCGCAACAGGAGCAGCAGCAACAGGAACAGCAGCAGCAGCAACAGCAGCAGGAACAACAACAGGAAGTCGCGTATCCAATGTCCGAGAATAGCGGCGAGGCAGGCGAGTTGTTGCTGCCACAGGAAGTGGCATCAACGACCCCTGCTGATGGCGTTGATGCAAAAAGCGAAGCCACTCCCGCTCCCGCTCCTCCCGTTCCTTCGCCAGCTAAACCTGTCAAACCCACATCGATACTTGCGTCGACAGACAAACAAGCGGCGCCTAATGATGCGCATCAGCAGCAGTCACAGCAGCAACCACAGCAGCAGCAGCAGCAGCAGCCGAAGAAGAAGAAGCGCGTTAATTTCGTTGACAGCAGCGAAACGGATGACAGCTCAAGCGCGAAACCAGTCCAGCAGGAGACGACGACGACGACGCCGACGACGACGACAAACGTTCCACCCGCTGCAGCAGCAGCTGCCCCTCCCCCTCCTCACCAGCAGGGGGCGGGGACGGGGGCGGGCAGCGAGAGTGACTTCGATTTTTCAACGGGCAGCGAGGCGAAGAATTAGAACACGCTGAAAACACTTGAGCTCTAATTTGCTGCCATTTGGGTTAACCAAATGGTTGACCAATCCACTGACCATTCACTGTGACCGCATTCAATTTATGGCCACTGCATTTCCCCTCCCCCGCTCAGTTTTCCCTCCCCCTCAACCATTTCCGCACATTCATTTCTTCTGCGTTCAATCGAGTCGCAACTGTTTGAGTGCAAATATTTAAGCACAACTTATAAAATTGTCAATTGTTGCAGGACAGTTTTAGAGAAGAACATATTCAAATAAATGAAATAGTATTTAAATATTAATTTAGTCGCTTTGTTTAATGCACTTTAATACTTCGCTAAATTATGGACCAGCTAATACGAAATGATATCATTCATTTAAAATTAGTAAAAACTTGAAGAATGCATAATAAATGCTATTAAATATTTTCTAATATTTCTTAATCCAATTTGATAAATTCATGAGAAATATTGCTGATACAATAAAATGAATTGCCGAACTCCACGAACTGCGACACATTTAAATCATGTGGCTACAAATAAATTAAATTATATCTTGGTAATTAAATAGAATTTAATTATTGATTTAATCGCTTTTTTTAATGCACTTTAATCATTTGATGACGGCTGCTAAATTAACTATGGAATATTGCGAGTATGAAAATGTATTTGTCAAATTTACAAAAAAAAAACATATGTATAATGTGAATGAAGAATGGAATAAATAACATATTATTACCTAAAGTTGAAAAACGAATAATAAAAGTTATTAATTATTTACTAGTATAACTCGTCCTTATTTTATACATTCATGGGATATATTGATGATACAATAACAAATTTTTTATTAACACTACGCCTTTTCTACTTTTCCATTGAACATCAATTTGTATTTTGCTTAAATTTCAATTCGCAAGGAATAATGTTTTCATTTAAGAATTTTTTATAGCAACTTGACAAATGTATATAAGAGATTTCCGATGTTTATCTTTTCACAGAAGCAAGCACTTTTACGAGTGTAAAATGGAAAGTTGAAATGTTTTCATTTCCTATCGTTGGCCGTACTTCGATTACAATAAAATGACAATTTGCACAGAGAGCAGGCAATATTGTTAATACTTGACTTTAACAATTGTCCTCAGAGGAATACAGTATGTGTGTGTATCGTATTGAATTTGCAGGCTCAATAATAAGGTTTTGCAGCTGCCAGGCTGTAAATTGTCAAAAGTGCAATTGTCAGTAAAATGGGTTGATTGTCTGTCACAGCAGCAACTCGTTGACCAACTTCCCAGCTTTTCCCGCCGGCCAATGTTGCTAATTAAGTCCAGCGGTTGCAGCACAGACCCATAACACATTCATATATCATACATATATATATATAGATATATATCTGTGTCTGATAGATCCGCTGGTCAAGCTGGCGACTGTTGCCGTTGGCCAACACAGCTGGCCAGGTAAGGTCAACAAAAGCCAACTTAATTGAAATTTTCGCTACTATTAACAATTAAGAATGTGCGTGATGGGATTCACATAGAAGCAGCGCAAGATTATGTATATAAATGAGATTTATACACAACATATATTTCATGTGCAGCAGACGTGATAATAGTTGTGATATTAAAGCAAGGATAAAGATGCTACAAAATACATTTAATAAATGCTTAGTTTTATACCATAAATTTGTTAAGATTGCAGTTTAAAATCATATTGAATTTTCTTAAATTGACTTTCGTCTTAGCGAGCCAACACTGTAGTTAAGTGCAGGCAAAGAACTTTGGACAATGCAACGCTACCCGTTATTATTATTTTCACTTTTCGATTAACTTGGCGTTCTGAACAGGGCAACTGTTGCTGACATTTTTGCCATCAATTTAAATGCGGATGAAAAATTGACATTGTCCATGATGAATCATCAGCCGCAGCAGCAGCAGCAGCGGCAGCAAAAGCAGCAGCGTCATTCTGCTCATCATTAAAGTTGCGTTGAATGTTTTGCTTGTGTTGTATTTTTTTGCAAATTACACACAGTTGTGTGTGTTTTTTTCCGGTTTGTTTTTAATTACTCTTGAAGTGCAATTTAAATGCACTCGGCATCCATTCGCTAATTTATATTAATTTTTATGCAGCGATCAAAATATAATTAGCATACCCAATTATCCAGTCGCAGTGTCATCGCTCTGACATTTCATTAGCGGCATCAAATGTCCATCAATTCTCGTGGTTTTGACATCAAATATTCAAATGCCAATAATATCCATTAATAAAAGACATTAAAAAGGCAAATAGCGCCACAGAGATGACAGACAATCCTTCTGCAATGCTCACTCAAATCAAATACATATTCAATTTTAATTTATTCGATTACATTCATTCTGTATTTTTTTGTTGGACTACTATGGAAACTAAAGCACATCCTCAACGGGGCTGTTGTAATAGGATCAATTAAATTCACAATTTACAACGACCTTTCAAATTGTCCAATAATTTTCGACTGCGGCGGGTGAATAAACTCAACTGAACTGAACTTTATCATTCCGCTTCTTAATGAGCTGAACATTTGAGACCATATAAAAGACGGTAGGGAAACCAAATCATATCAAAAAAAAAAAAAAGGAAAAACGGAAAAAGAACACGGTTCGAGGGCAACTTTTTGGAACAGAAATTTTCAATTAAATGTTACACCAGAAACCTCAAAGGCAAATTGCGAAATAAAAATGAAATGGGCCACAATTAAATGGCCTCAGTCAAAAGCAAAGGCAAACGCAAACGCAAACGCAAAATGCAGACAAATTCTCAGCGTCGTTTCACATCAAATGAAATGAATTTCCATCGAGCCTCAAACTTGAACTTTTTACCGATTGGGGGCCAAAGGTTTGTAATTCAAGCTAAAGACAACAACAAAAGAAATTTTTTGGTTTATTTTGCGCTCAATTTACGGCAATAAGTATCGCATGAGACACTTTTTGAAGTTTAATCCGAATAACTTGAGAGCGGCGTAGATCTTAAATTGATTCGCGACAAACATTAGCATAAACATAAAGCTTATAAGGCGTTTATCAGGCCACGATATAACATAGAGTCCATATGCTGCGCCTAGAGAATGCGAATGTTTTTGGCATGATTCAACAATAAATTGCAGAGGCAAATCAAATCGGCACGTCGCAGGTCGGCAGCAGAAGGATAAAGGATTACGAGTATAGCTTCAGCCACAACACGAATAATTGAGTGCCGCTTGCTTATTTATGCACCCCGGGCAAAGCAAATGAACAGAGAAGACAGAGAGTAAGAGAGAGACGGAGAGCGAATACAGACTGGCAAAAGTGAATACCCAGGGGAACGAATACATATTCGTACTCGTCGTCGTCGTCGTACTCACGAATATATACATAATCAGTGCTGAAATTCAATTTTGAAATAAAACGCAAATCGAGTAGCGAAATTTCACTTCACTTTTTGCCAGCACGTGCTGGAAGAAATAAGGTGTGCCCCCCTCTCCCTTCCCTTAGCTTCCCTCTCTCCATTCGATGAGAACATTGTATGTGGAGCGTCGTATGTTTCGCGTGTACTTTGTTGCGAGAGACTTTAGGCAGACAAAGTCAACAACATTGTGGTACACGCGGCGTATGATTGACATTTATGCAAATGACTCTTTGGGGGCCCGCGTAGTTCGACATCGACATCGAGTATGACAATATTTATAAAGCAGCAACTGCATAAATACAACCCTTTATACATTCCATTACCCATTTACATACATAAAACCAAAATAGCTGAAATCTATTCCCCAACACCAGCGGCACAACTCAACTTATGCTTCACTTAAAGAGGCTTCCCTTCAATTATTCCATTTCTCGGGTCTGCCATCAAGCGATTGAAATGAGGGTTTTTCTTGCAAATTTTGCAATGCCTCTCATTTAAAATAATAACATAGAGAGTCCTTTTTTATACACCTACAATATCTTGCTGACTTGATTTTTGTTCAACTCTTGAGCTTCTTGGAATTCTATTTGTGTCATTTCCTTTTTTCAAGCTTCGACTTCCAAGAATTTTTTTTAATTTTCTAAATAATAAGTTTTTTAATTCTCCAATAAAATTTCAATCATTTGCAACCAGCTTGAAATTGCTACAAATGTTGCATTCATTTTCTATCATTTCTTTTTTAATTTTCAAGGAATTTATTTTGATTTTCTAATCAGTAACTAAATAAAATATTTTATTTCATTATATGCAATAATTTGTATTGACTTGTTTTATTTATTATTTAAATTTTTTGTTCCCAGAATTCATTTTGCGTTTATCAATAATAATAATATTTCCTTACGTCTTAAATTAACTTCAATTAATGATTACCCTTTTATTTAAATTACACAAACAAGTTTTCCATATGTATTTGCTTAAGTTAACCATCCATTTCATAATTGCTTCTGACCACTTTTGGTAAATAGTTGTTCCCAAACTGCAATCATGTTTACATCAAGCATATTGCTTTACCTCGCCACCTCGCCTAGTTTCGCAAGCTATCTATCGATCCAATAATTATCTGTCTGCTTAGGCCAAGGCCGCCCCTCAGTTCATATACAATTTCAATTTAGTCCCAACTCGTATGTCGCCGTGACATTAACGCTAATTGAAAAAATGAAACGCGATATATCGCAGCATAGAGACAAACACCCCATGTCGTCACACATGGCGTATACGTATTCAGCTGTTCAGCCCGTTCGTCCAACGGCAACGGCAACTGCGATTAGTGCACGTTCAGACAGTTCCCTCACCTATTTTGTGCCATTTTCATGGTGAAAAGATAACAAAAGTTTTCGCCATTTTGCCGCGCAACAACACGAGAGTTTTCCTGCGTTTTTCCGCCAACTTATTATTGTTTAAATATTTACACTACGAAGGGAGCGAGAGAGTTGTGGGACACCAACGTTGCTGTCTTGACAACATATGCGCGACAAGTTTCGGTGCGAGGGGGGCGAGAGTGGGGAAAAGTTAACGTGGCACTCCTTGGGCTTGGCATTGTCACGTAGTTGTTGCCTGGGCACTCGGGTGACTTTAAGTGCTGCTGCCAGGGATATGCATATGAATGCCAAAGCGGTTCAGCGACAGCTGCTGTCGCCGATGCCGTCGACGTCGACGTCGCAATCGCTTTTGTTGTTGCTGTTGTCAAACGCACACACAACTCCGATCTGAAGCTTATTGCTTAGTTTGCTATTAGTCCATTTGGCTCTTGCCTTTCACCATCTCTCTTTCTCACTCTCTCACTCTCACTCTGCCTCTCGCAAATTATGTTGATGATGTCGATGGATGCTGCATGAGTATTCCACATAAACATCACGTCTGTCACGTTTCGCGTTTGTCCGCTGCAGCCCCAGCCCCAACCTCAGTCCCAGCTTGATACCCTAGCACCCATAAAATGCCCATAAAGGGTATGCAGCCAGTGTCTTTGGATTCCTGCTTGCCACTCAATTCACACTCTATTTAGCATATTTTATTTGATTGTGCTGCCAGCAACTTTATCTGTTTGAATCTAGGCGAGAATGGCAATAAATATTGTTGATTAAACAGCAAGTGCTCAAGAAACTATTGGAATAAATATGAATTGGAAATATTTGCAGGTTTCATCAGCTTGAGAATAATATATGTGCCTTCACATTTTTAGTGTAAAAATTATTGTGGAGTAAATTTATTTTAAAACGCCAACATATTAATTTCAATAAAAATAATTTCCCGCTGTGTGTCTGAAAATTATTGATTGGATATTTATAAATAAATGTGGGTTGAATTTGCATTTAAAATTTCTTGTTTTGGTTTCACTTCTCCACAATTACTTTGAAGTACATTTATTTTAAAAGAGCATGATATTAATTTCAACAAGAAAAGCCTTGAGAAATTAAATGAAATTTATTCCAACTTCACATATTTCCCAATTCGTTTGGATTCTCACTTTCACGATTACTGTAGAGTACATTTATTTTTAAGCGGTATCGTATTATTTTTAATAAAAGAAAACCTTGAAATATATAATGAATATTTATAAATTATTTTGCGTTGAATTTGTATGCAATATTTATGGCATATCAACTGTTTACCTTCAGAGTGAATAATGATTATTTAAAATTGTGTTTAATTTACTTTTAAATTATTAATTAATCCTTTACCCACCTTTGTTTGTGCTTTAATTTCCAGGACATCTGTTAGTCCAGCATTTGGAGCTCTGACACTGTTGCTTATTTAACTTTATGTTGCTTTATTTTTTGTTTAACTGCCACAAATGTTGGCAACTGCAGGCGGAACACGTATGACAGTTGTACTACGGCAGCAAACATGGCTAATAATAATGATCATATTCGAGTATGAGTTCGCATTCGCATTCGCAGAGTTGCCGCTGTTGCTGGTGCAAATATTTGGCAAGGCCATTAACATAAATCAGTTGCAGCTTAAAAGCGGCTACAATGCTACATTAGCGCAGAAGGAGTCGAAGTTTACTGCCAGCTGCATACGTTTTTGGCAATCAGGCGAAACTAATTTGGCTAATAAGCCGCAGGCCAGAAAGCGCACTAGACACAAGCATAATCATGCAACACAAAAAGAAATAAGTACAGTGCAGCTGGCACTTGAGGAGAAATTGAGTTGGGATTGTGAATCGATACTCGAATCGTATGTTATATGTATGGCTGACAGGCAACATCATATTCATATGCAGAACGTGCTTGAAAATCCCCTGGACCATTGTGATATGGGTGCTCGAACTTGAGCCTAACTGAATCTTGTTATTCATTTAAATCAAAGCCAAAGTGGTCGGACGGACGGACGGAGGGAGGATGCTGAGCCCAATCGAAGGCGACTAATCTGCATTGTCTTGTTGTAACATTGAAGAGAGACACATGTCGCATTGTCTTGAGCCTGCCAACCGCAAATGTAACTCGTCCAGCAAGGACTCAAAAGACAGACAGACGGACGGACGGGGATGGGATCTACTTCTATTGATAATATGCTTAACCACATCATGCGAGTACGTTTGGGCTTTTGCGGAATTTTCACTTTTTATTGTTTAAGCTTTCAGCACAGATTGTGCGGCGCATTATTGAAATCCTTTTTCGTGCGCCTTAAGGATAACCAGCACACACACACCACACACTCCACACACACCCACACACACCCACACACACCCACTCACAACATCTATACTCGACGCTCCACTCAAGCTGCCATTGTTTTGCTCCGCTGCTCCTTGGGATTGGGATTGTGGATTGTGGATTGGTCTGCGGCGACGGCTTCGACTACGCTTCGGCGTTTTCCGCACTTGAATTGTGCAAAACAAAAGCCGTGTCGAGTATTGCAAAGTTATTTGAAAGCATTGATTACATATCGACGTCTAGCCAGACTCAACTCGCTAAGACCGACAACCGACAACCGACAACCGACAACCCTCAACCAGCAGCAGCAAGCGATGGCTGCGATGACAATTGATATTTCCTACAATTTCCAGGGAAAATGCTGCCGGTATTTTCGGTATGTAGCAGGCTTGAGCTTTTCCGCGATAACGCAATGTTTATGGATTTCTTTTCGCTTTTCGCTCTGCCTTCTGCCTCATCTTCTACTCGTGCTTATCTGATGCAGTCAATGGCAACAACAATTTGTTACACTTATCAATTAGAGGTGCAGGACCTATTCTCTATTTTACTCAATTTCGATTTGCCAAGGATTACAATTAACTTAAGTATACGTATTTTTGATGCAAAGCAAATCGAAGCAGATCTCAAGTTACGATAATGTTGGTGCGATTTTATTGTAAACATAAAAGAAAGATTACAACTAAAGCTGCCAGTTGGCTGAAATGATGATGTGTCTATACATATCAAGTATACGCATGGTAACCACAATTTAAATAGGCTTCATTAAATTTGAATATACTTTTATATTATTTGGAATTTCCAATTTATCAAATTTAAATATAATTTAGTACTTTAGTGTTCTCATTTGTTCTTCAAGAATATTCTTTAAGCTTGGAAAGTGAATCATTCGTTGATTTTTTCACAATTACAGCACGTAATTTCGGTCAGTGTAAACAAAGTATTTCAATTGAATTTAAAATTCAGAACTCGCTTGATTGCAGCTGGGTCAAGTCTTTAAGCAGATTTCGCAGGTGAGCTCAGCTCAGGTTCAGTTCGGCGCGTCAAAATGAAAAATCGCGAAATTTCATTAAGCTGCGCGTAATTTTTGTTAATTTGTGCGTTAATTTAATAACATGTGAGTGCTGCCTTTGTGGCATATGTAGACGCAGAAATTCATATTAAAGTTGCCCATAAATATGGCACAGCGACTGTCGATGGAGAGATGCAGATAGAGAGAGAAAGAGAGAGAGGGAGAGAGAGAGCGGAAGGGAAGCGGGATGCATTGCAATTTAACGCGCAATGGCCACGGATATCCGTTTAATGGCCATGAATACATAAATAATAAAAATGTATTTGTTTATTACACTCACACACACACACACGCACACATACTGACGCACTCAGGCTGAAGTCAGCTTACATGCCGACTTTATGCGAATTTATTTACCTTTGCAAATAAAATATATTGGCTATTTTTCTGGTGTTGTTGCTCCCTTTTTATTTTGAACAGAATGCAATTTAAACAATACCCAAGTGTATTTATAATAAGCACAACAAAAGGACATAAAAAAAAACTATCTGCACGCGATGTGCAGCGAATGGCTTTTGTGTTCCATCTGCTGCTCTCTCTCCCTCTTGGTCTGCGAGCACTTCCGTTTTCCTGTGGCTTGTTAAAAATTATTTAATTTTATTATTTTTCAATAATGGCCAGCAGCACAATGTAATTCTGATTCTCTTGGACGCTGCCTCTGACGCTAATCTCGAGTTTGGTAAAATAAAAATGCCATCGAGTTGGAGCTGAAAAGGGGAAGGGGAAGTGAAGTGACATCTGCATGTGCTCCATTTACACAAAGTGCTTAATCAAGCTGAAGAGAAAAGGACTCGAAAGAGTGCAGACCAAAGTGAAGTAGTTTAAAATTAAAAAGGACACATGATCCTGCCAATGGGAGAGCAGGCGAGATTAGTCAGGGGAAGCAAAGTGTTTTCATTTGACTTGGCTCCTCCACGTTCCACACACGGACAGGCAGACCTACAAGAAGTGCAATTATGTGCAAATGTAGCAAGCAAGTGGAATAATTGCCATGCAGAAACTAGCACGATATTAATGTCCAACAAAAGCAAAAACCAATAGCTGGCGATGGACATTTTTTCTTGTTGCCTGCAATTGTTATAATACGACAATTGGCTATGCAAACAGTTAAGCATCTTCGTTCGCTCCGTATCAAAACAATTAATCGCAGACGAGCATGCGGTCAAGCGTCGTATACGTAATATTGATTGAGTACCTCAGCTCAGTCTCGCCATGGAGGGACAACTGCTGGCAACATCGCGTCCCTATCTGCAGCTCCTTACGCTGCTCGCGTTGACCCCGCCGCCGAGCAGCTTTTGGATAAGTCCTCGCAGCTGGCAGTGGAGATTGTTGGTGGTCGGCTTTTGCGGCTACAGCTGCTGCATTCTCCTGCTCTCGGCCTGGGTCGCCGTCATCAATGTGGTCATACTGGACGTGGAGGTGCAGTCCATGGAGGTGGCCGACTTCACCAACGCTCTCGGCCTGGTGCAGAAGATCTTCTACACGCTGATGATGGCCACCAACTACGCAAACATGCTCATCTACTACCGCAGATTGGGACGCATCTACAAGGAGATTGCAGCTTTGGAACTGGACATCGAAGCCACCTTTCAGTCGTTTGGCAATAAGCGAAAGCGTCTCAATTTTCGCTTCTATCTGTTCAAGCGCATCGGACTCTGGGCCATCTTCATCGTGCTGGTCTTGCCGCATCTCTCGATTCCCGTGCTCACGGACTACATGAGCTGGCGCGACAGAATCCTCACCGAGTTCATCATCATCATACTGGAATTCAAGAGCTTGGAGTACACTTTATTCGTCTTCTTGATTCGCGAACTTCTGCGACGACTGCGCCACAAATTGCTGCAACTTCAGCGGGATCTAAGCAACTGCGACCAACCTGCGCTGCTTCAGGCTCTCTGTCTGGCCATGAGACGCAACAAGCAGCTGCTGGGTCGCATCTGGCAACTGGTGAGCGATCTCGAGGGCTACTTTCTGCTGCCCATGCTGCTCCTCTTCCTCTACAGCGGCGTCTGCGTGCTGCACATCGTCAACTGGGCCTACATTCAGGCTGTCAACCCCAACGACTGCTGTCGATTCCGTAAGTTCAGAACAACTTGTATATTTTTATTAATACTATTTTTCAATTTGTATAAATTGTTGTCTGATTGAATTAATCCGCATGTGCTTCAATTGTTCAATGGAATCTAATTTGTATATTCAATATTATAAAACATATTGAAAGATAAATTATTTAAATTTAAAAAATATGGAAACTTTTAGATAAATATGGAAATTTGATAATTACTTCATAAATCAAAATAGGTACAACATTTAAAAGTTAATTTCCTATTGTATTGAATTTAAATATATGAATTGCCAATTTAAAAGAAAATTACCAAATAACACTAGTTGGTGAATTAAGATATATTCATGCGAATTAATTGCAGATCGCGTCTTCAACTTGCTGTTGTTGCTGATGAATCTGCTGATACCCTGCTACGTCAGCCACAGCTGCATCAACCTGGCAAGTCACATTTTACAGCATACTCATCAATTTGCAATTCTAATGTCAAGTTTCACACAGTATAATAGCTTTGGTCGCATTCTGCATAATATACGCTGTGGTTGCGGTCGCATTAAGCCGCAACTGCTGAGCATGGTGGTCATGGAGTATGCGCTGCAGCTGGAGCATTTAAAACTGCGCTTCACCTGCGGCGGTTTCTTCGACATCAATCTAAAATACTTTGGCGGCGTAAGTACAATATATACAATATACAATGTAATATGTAATTAATCAAATTGCTACTTTCAATTTGCTGGCTTTCGCTTGCAGATGGTGGTCACCATCATATGTTTTACCATCATTTTAATACAGTTTAAACTGCAAGCGCTGCTCGACGCCAAAAAAAAGTAACGGCTAAAGCTTGCGTCGTCGAAAGCTTAAAGCTCTGTCGTTAACATTCACTGTTAAATTGAACATTGTTTGTAAATTTCGTATTAAATGAGTTTATTCAAACATTTAAACTATTATTGTGTCGTTAATTGCCTTGGCGCAATTGCAATTCAATGTCAGTTTCAACGATCAAAATTATCATAGAGCTAAGTACTTAAACTAATCATTATTCAAACTTATTAAACATTTCATGTTTTTGTTGCGGTTGCGTTGCATTTGCGGTTGCATTTGCGATTGCAACTGCGGTTAGTTGTACTCATAATTAGTGAAGTGTACTTGTGTTTGTAATTGCGACGTTGGGCTTACGGCTAAGTGCTCGCTTAGATGCTAAATATTGCTTATTACCTACTGCTAAATATCTGCCTACCCATGACCCGTCAGTGTTTTAAATTTAATATACATATATACTTCATGCATTTCAAATTGGGTTCTCGTGAAATGTTCAGTTTCGTACTATTTGTTTTGGATTTGAAGTTCTTCATTCAATTGATAATCACAGACTGAATAACTGGAATAACTTATGCTTATACAATACATATATTTAACTAGTTCGAAAAATTAGCTATTTAAAAGTGTTTGCAAACAAACGAACAAACCAACTGAGCATTTTTTCATAGTTGGAATCTCAACGGTGTGTGGAAGTTAATTGTATATAGTTTAAGTATAATATATATTTAATGCCGTTGGCAGTTAGATTTACAATTAGTTTAAGGGTTTAAGGCTCCATACACTGCACTGATACACTGATTGGTTGGATTAGAGATTGCACAGCGATTAGTACGAATAGGTTTAAGGTATTTATATGTATATTCAATATTGATATAAAAATAATAACATACTCGCATTTGGGAAGGACACTGGTGGTCTAACATACATACATACATTTGATTGGTTGGTTGGTACAAGGTCTTACAGTCTACCGATTACCGTGTTACAGTTCATCGATTCTCGATTACGGATTACGTCAAAACAGGTGCATTTGTTCGCTCACGTAGCGGAGCAGATAGTACAAATAAATAAATAGACACACTGTAGGCAGGAGATAATTCAGCAGTAGGTTAACTATTATCCCGTCCCATGCTTTCCGTTCTCGAACAGGCCTTTCTTGAAAAAAGACGACAGCTGTACGAGGGAGGCGCGCGTCAGGCCCGGCCCACCGGGTCCCTCATAGATCGGACACTGCGGTATCTTCGAGCAGACGACGAACAGCCGGCGCAGATACAGCTCCAGCAGGCGGCGTCGATGCTTGGCCACCGGCTCGCTGTTCGAGGCGAAGAGTTCACGTCGCGGAAACGGCAGAGCAGAGATCTGCAAAACACATGGATTACAAATGGTATAAGGCGGGGAACCTTTTGTCAGACTTACCTTGGCGCCATAGCAGTGCTTCATGCACAGGTGCAGCTCCCGAAAGCGGCTGTAGCGACGCAGTATGTTGAGCTTCCCATCGGGCAGCGCAATGCGCACCTCGTACTCGTAATGCGTCTGCTTGCCAGCTCCTCGCATCACGAACGTGGGTATGGTGATGAAGTGTTCGCCCTCAGCTGCCAGATAAAGGAAGAATTTAATAAGTTACAGCTCTTTAAAGAGTTAAATTCGTTGACTTACGAAACTCGCGCATGGACGGACACGATCTGGTCATGCTGGGAGAATAGACCTGCGAGTTGGAGTCCTCCATGCTGGTGGGGCTCATCACGCTGGCCCGCATAATGGAGCTGGCCATGTGGCCGGCACGCTCCTCCGCACAGCATTGCGCATGCGCCTCCAGATCCTGCACCGACTGCAGCAGCTCCTGTTCCAATTGTATGTAGCTACGCTGCAGATCCTGCAGATCGGCAATCTGCTCATCCAGCTCCGTCTTATTCACATCCGATTCGAGGTTCTTCATAATCAACGCCTTCTGTGCCGCAATCTTGCGACGCTTCGCATGCAGCGGACAATAAGCTCGTGTTAAACCTGGATATCGTCCTATTTCGCAGGACGAACAGGAGCCCGTCTCCTCGTCGCTGGTGCGCATTTGATGTCGCTGCTGGGCGGCCACGCCGTTCTGCAGCAGCGCCTGATTGCGACTGTCCAGGCAGACGCCGCTGTCGCTCATCACGGCCTGCGAGCTGGGCGCACTGACGCTGCTGGGACCCGCCGTGCAGGTGCGCGAAGTGTCCTCGCTGCTGCTGCCCGAGAAGTCGTCCTTGCGCGTATCCTCCGCCTCGTCGCCGGCGTCGCAGGAGCAATTGCTCAGCGGCGACTGCTGGCCCTCGGTGATGGTGGGCGAGAAGTCCGAGGGGAAAGTATCACATGTTTTATACGTGTCCGACTTGGACACGTCGTCCATCTCGTTGGAGCTCTGCACCTGCAGCTGCATACTCTGCTTCTTGGCCTTAATGCCCTGCGCCTCCTTCTCGCCCTCCACGCGCTCCAGTCGCAGTCTGTCCAATTGCGCCTGTATCTCCAGCATCGTCTCGTCCACTTTGGCGATTTTACTCGTGCTTGCATTGAGTATTCGCTCCTTCTCTGCTATCTGTTCATCCAACCGACGAATCTCCTCGTTCTAAAAAGAGTTTCAAACCAATTAGCTAAAAGTTTGTTTTATTTGCTTTTGAAACTCACATTTCTGCGCACTGTGTCCTTGATGAACTGCGCCGCAAACAAGTCCAGCGAGTCGGACACCTGCAGCAGCAGCTCGTCGTTCAGCGGCGTCCCCTCCTCGATCTTCATTCCCATCTGCAAAAGTATTTAATTTTAATAAAGCCAACACTGGACATGCGAAACAAGCATCAGAAACAAAACGTATTAAAGTAAATGAGAAAATAAAAAGAGAGTGCGCACAAACCTCGTCAAGTTTGCCGCAATCATGCAGTTCCTGCAATTCTTTGGCTACGTACTCAGAGAAATCTCGTTTCTTAGAGTCGAGCTGCGTTTGAAACGCTGAAATTTGTCTACACACAATGTCGATCTAAAACGAAAATGAGAAACGAACAAAAAAGTAAACAAAGGCCAAGACATACCAACAAAAGTAAAACATAATCTAAGCAGACGAAACAAACCAAACATTTTCAAGACATTTCATGCCACAAAATAAATAAATCTCGCACCTGAACCTTCTCGTTGTTCTTCTCCCACAGCAGCATGTCCTTGCGAGCGAGCAGCTCCTGTTCGCGGCAGCCCAACAACTGAAGGTCATCCTTTTTCTCCTGCTCCAGACGCTTCAGCTCCGCCGTCAGCTTGTGCACCTTGGTCTTGTACTGATCGTGCATCTGAACGCGCTCCTAATAGGGACAATAAATTAGTTATATCGGAATATATTGATGTGTACGATTAACTTACCACATTGAGCTGCTTGAGAGCGTTCTCTATGGTGTCGAGTATCTTGCGGTTCTCGTCCTGCAGCTCGGGATCGTCGCGCGACATCGGTCGCTGTGGATAATACTGGCGATCGGAGCGCTTGTAGGGCGACGAGGTGCTGCCCGTCATGGAGTCTTCGTCCATGTTGACGCTGCACGACAGCAAATTCTCGCGCGACGAGGTAATCAGCGATAGACGCGACATGTCCAGCTGGGAACGGTTCAAGTCCTTGCGCAACTTCTCCGCCTCGCTGGGATTGTTGAAGCGAAAGATGTTGGTGCGTCCGAGCAGTATAATGTCGCCCTGCGATATCTGCTTGGGCTCGTCAATGAGATGCGCATTCACCCAGCACTGCGCCTGCGGACAGGGATGCAGTGTGGCCACGCCTCCTTTCAGCACAATGCTGCAGTGCTGCGGCCGAATGCCGTCGCCCACCAGCTCAATGTGCGGCGCCAGCTCAGCGTCCTCGGTGCCAATGCAGGTCTCGCCCTCCTTCAAACTGTAGAGCGTCACGCCCGTCGTCACATCGTTGTGTATGCCAATCAAATGCGGAATCTCAGAGTCTAACACGACGCCCACGCCTGATTTGCGCAGGCCAAGACTCTTCTGCTCCTGCAAAATGGACTGCGCCACCTTCCACTTCTCCGTCCACTCCTCCGTGAGCACTTTCTCCTGCGCCTCCTTCTTCTGCAGATCGGCGAGCACCTTGAGCGAAGGCTGCAGCGAGTGCTAAAGGAAAAAATAATTCAATTATTATAATATATTTAAATTGGTTAACTTTAAACTGCTTACAATATCTCCTGTCAGCATCGACTTGAGCTTGTTGATCTCCTCCCTGAGCTCGCGTATCAGCTTCACATTCGCGTCCTCGTTAACCGTGGGCTTGTTGATGATGTTCTTGGCTCGATTCGCATAGCGCAGCGTGCTCAGCGTCTCGCTGTAATTGCAGTCAGCTGGCGACAGCGCGGCAATCATAATCGTCTTGCTGTTGCCGCCCAAACTGTCCTTGAGCAGCCAGGTGAGAATGGAGTCGCGATACGGAATGTAGAGCACACGCTTGGTGCCGCTATTCGGCGTCGTGGCCAGCGAGGTAGAGTTGTGCATGCTGGTGGCGCTCGTCTGCTCCGCCAGTGCCGAGATGACGCTGCCCAGCGTCACCAGAGATTTGTTGATGTGGGCGCCCTCCTTCAGCCGCTGTCCCGTCGCTCCCGTTGCATTAGCGCGCTCACTAAGAAGAGAACAAACGTTAAAGTTCATGATCTTGTAATTAAAATGTAACTAAATCTTTAATATAATACTAATATATTATATAAATTGTTTTGGTTGTAATCGTTTGCAGAAGAAATCAGAAAACTGCATTCCAGACATACATTTTGCTCGTTCCGCATTTATTTAAATATTGTAAGCATTTAAGCAAAATGGTTAAACGAATTGATTTGCTAAAGTTGCTATTTTCATTTACATTTCCCTATACAAATTCCGCAAAACTATTGTTTATAGTGTTTAATTAAATACTAGCATTCTTTGATGAGCGGTTGATTTTATTTCCGCTGTTTTGTATTCAAATATTGTAATACCAGCTTTGTTTAATAATCTATTGTGGGAGAATATCGTTACTAAGATCTATAACCCAAAAACTTGGTTTATAATTGAGCTGCTAATAATTGCACGGATTCTCCAATTAATTAAGTGCTATGACAAAAGTTGTAATTACATAAAAATGTTATATGTTGGCATCTTTTTTTGTAAATTGTTTAGTTTTTTAACCTCTTGAAAATATATGTTTTTCTTGCCAAATGATGGCAATGCTGAGCACAATTCATAAGAGCAATAATTTCATGCTCCGCTTACGCACCTGCCAGCCAAGTCGACCAAATGGATCTTGGAGACTGTCTCGCTTGGCATGTCATTCATGAAGACGGCCTGTACAAATGTGATCGTGAAGATGGCGTGACTGCGACTGCTCGTATCATTCATGTTCGTGCTCGCCGTGGTGCGATGTGCATTGCCCCGCGCAATGCATTCCTACAAAAACAAGGGAACAGATATTAATTATATTAAATAGTTACAAATTTCTCAGTACTCTCTACCTGTATCTCCTCAAAGTCTGAGACCGCGTGCTGCGACAGATTCTCGACGTAGGGTCCGAGGCTGCGATGTTCGCGCACTCGCAGCGCGTGTCCTGTGCTCTGTGCCGCCAGCAGATCCTTGACGCGCTCGTTGTAGATCTCCAGGTAACTGGCATGCGTGCGATACCCAGTGCCAGACTCCTGGCCCACTTTCATGCGGGCGAAGAGCTCCTCGCAGATGCGCGGAATCAGGCCGGGATTGTTCGGAGTGCCCATCATGGTGAACGTTTTGCCGGAGCCGGTTTGGCCATAGGCAAACACACAGGCGTTGTAACCTGTCGCAAGCAAACAAATAATATTGCATTGTTAATCCGAAAGGTCAGAGGTAGCAAGGTAGATTGCATGCAACACGCTTGCAACAGATGTGTTTGCTAGTTTAGTTTTATGAGGCATTGAGGCACTGTGGTGCCTAGGATATGGGCTCATTTTGCACGTAATTATTTCTTTGACGAGCAGTCGCAAATTTCAAAGGACAAGGTTAGCTGTCTACGTCAAATGAGTTGCCATAAAAGCGAAGCTGGCAAAGCGATCAAATTGCGCTGTCAAGCTCAACTTCAAGTCTTTAAAGTATTTTAATTGAGTTGAGAAAGCGCTCGAACAATCTATGCAACAATCTGACAGCAATAGAAATTTCCCAGCTCTCCTATTACAGCTGCAAATTAACTAAAAGAGTGGAAAATAAATAGCCCCAAAATGCGTCTGCTCATAATAACAATAATTGCAGCTATTTGGCAACATTTCCACGTCTAGACGAATTAGTTTCCCATTTACAAATCGCGTAACTAACAATAGAATTCGTCTGTCGAACTAACAATAGAATACCTTAAATTGGTAATCAAGTTAGAATAATAAGGCGAATAAAATGAGGTAAAAAAAAATTATTTAATATATACAACTCTTAATACATTCATAAATACAAATTTAGAATCTTCAGTTAACTACTCTACAACTTTAATATAATATTATTAATGTCCAGTGAAACTAAAGTATTTATTGAATATCGACTGTTCATAGACAAGTTTAATTTCTAAAGAATTAAAAAAGTACCAAATAATTATATATTCAATAATCAAATTTCACGATTGACAGTTTTGGTTTATTTATTTATTTTGCTAAACCAAACAAAATAAATTAAATCACCGATTTTTAATTTAGAGATGAGCTAAGAAAATTCCCCATTTACATTACTATACAGAAGTTGAATTGTTTTCAACGCTAATTGCTTTTTATCAAATCTCCATTTCAAATCAAAATTGAAGTGTTTTATTATTCTCGCAATCAATTATGAGCGTTTAATTTTGATATTAGCATTATTCACACACGACTTACGTATAGATTACTCAATGTTATAGCTTGATTGTAAAACCCCTGCTATATAACTATATTGAGAACAAAAGTTAGCCAAATGTTGAGTCAGAAAGCTAGACGTATGATGAAAGCGTTGGTTAAACAATAGAGGGCGAGTCATGAATGTGGGGATGCTGTGCAAATAAAAAACACTTTTACTGTAATTTCAGCTCAAGTGTCAGACAGCAGACAGACCGAGGGACAGACAGACAGAGAGACAGATGAGTCGCAGCCAATGGGCGTTTAAGCACCTCAACAGCTGGCTGGGGAGCAAGAGATTGCCTCTTAAATGCCGACAACGTCATCTGAGACCGCACAAGTGGCGCAACAGCAACAACGGCAGCAACAACGGCAGCAGCGACAGCTACAATTGCTTAGCCAAGTTAGTGCCGCATTTGGCCAGTCAGCGGCAGCATGGCTCAAAGCCAGGCTCAAAATGTGTGGACATCACTTGCAGTTTTTTGTTTTGTTTTGTTTTGTTTTATTTTTGCTGTCATTCCCAGTCGAGCAGCAATCTTGGCCCGGGTAATTTGATATTGAAAGCGTGCCACCAGCAGCAGCAGCAGCAACAACAACAAGTTGCTGCAACAAACGGACAAACAGCTGTTCCATTTCGCTTGGCATTTTGTTGCCATGGCTTTTGTGTTGTTGTGGGCGAAAGTTAGCTTTGGTTTTTCGGCATAGTTTTTCGCCAGCAGCAACAATAATAGAAATTCAGCTGTTACACTTTGCAGCCGAGTTTTCTCGAGTTTCCTCGAGCGAGTGAAAGCGCATAAAATATTACGCACTGCTGGCAATCATTGTCAGGCACGTGACAATCAATCAACACTAATCTCAAGCTACAGCTGATAGCAAGAGACTCCCCCTCTAGCGTAGAGGAAAGCAAATATTACGTAGCCGCAGCGTTAGGCGGAAATTTGCATGATTAGTGAGGCATAGACGAGCACGCCACAGCAACTATTTTTATTTTTAGACACGCAGCGAAAATTCGTAAGACATCAAAGCGCAAAAGCGAAAGAAATGTAAACAAAACTCAGTCGATTGACTGACTGACTGCCTGACTTGTCTTGTCTTGTCTTGTCTCCTCTATCTGTCAAAGTCAGGGCCAAAAAAAAAAGAGAAAATGATGGTTGGCTGAGTCATCGTGTAACTCACCTTCGTAGGCGCAGTCGACGACATCGTTGCCCAGATCGCTGTACACCTGCTCCTGTGTGGCAAAGTGCGAATCCTCGGCGTCAAACGACCAATACGAGTAGTCAAAGGTGAAGTCGTGATGCGCTTCTCGGCCAGCATCGCGTATCGACTGCAGTCGCGGCTTCACCAGGCGCGTCTTCTTGTTCTCCATCTCCACAATGAGCTGCGCGTCCATGTCATTTTCACTGCAACAAAGAGAGAGAACCGACATTAGCATACCCTGTAAACGACCTTGTGATAATTGTGGGAGTAAGAGGAGGCAGCTTGCGGTCGCTGTTAGCTGTTGGCGTTCCCTGGGGCGCCATTAACTTGGCTAACAGCTCGTAACGCAACCTGGCCATAAATAGCGCTGTTTATAAGCATTTTGCATGATCTGACGCGATGTCGAGAATCCATACGAGGCAGCAATATGTTTTTTATTTTTTCACGCGGTCACATGAATTTTCCAGGCGCACAACAAAAGAAATTCCGGTTTTTCTGTGCAAGCATCAAATGAAAAACTTGATTGCGAACGACCAGAAAAGAAAAAACAACAAGAGAAGGCAAATGAAAAAAAGACTTTTAGACTTCTTCTACCCCGGCCTCGGTCAGTTGGCATATTTTAGATTTTAGTTTGTTGTGTGTGGAACCGGTATGGGTTTGATATTGAGTTCATGCTACACCCACCGCATGTGGCATGCCACCCAACTCTAAAGACTTGCCGCCGCCAGTTGACTCGGTATCATTTTATTACAATTTCTTCTCAGCTTTTTTATCTGGTCGCGCGTCGTCTTGCCCCCATTTGTGGCAGCAATTTTAGGTCATTCCCCTCTTGCTGCCTCATAGACTGAATGCGCATCGCGTCGTCTGCTTGCGCTCCACATTCACCACTCAACAAACACTCGTATTCTCCACTCATTGCTCGCGAGTGGTTTTAATTTTTAATCTGTTTGTTTGCTTTGGCTTTGCTTTGACTCAGTTTATGGCGCGTTCTCCCCCCTGGCATGTTATCTCAATCTGTGGCGCTGATTTGTGCCTTCATTCCAAAGCACCACATCGAAATCCAACCATAAACACTGCAGCGCCTTCAATTATGACCAAATTTGTGACTCATTTATTCGACAGCAGCAACAGCAAATGAATGAATCGCTGGCAAACTCCACAATGAATCTGGAAGTTGCTTGCGAATTGTTATTCGCGTGCTTTATGCCCATATACAATACTCGTCAGATACATTACACATCTTTACATTAATGCACACTATATTTATAATACATCTTTTCTACACATATGTGTAGAAATCCCAACGAAAATTCGAGTTTGAACTCCACATAACATCATCCGTATATTCAATTGTAATTATACTTATTTTGCTACGATTTTTTGCGAGCAACGTGCGCTCTTCCATGACAACACTGTGAGAAAAGAAGCGGTGCAAGTTTATGATCTGAGAGAAATATTTTTTGTGTGCTAATCATTTGATTCACAATGCTGAGAAAATATTCATAAAATAAAAATAAATAAAAATTAAAAGAAAACAAATAATAGACCAATTCATAGCAAATTATACTTTAAAATTAAGTGTATAAATAAATTCATAAACAATCAATTCTAATAGATTGCCACAAGAACTATATTATTTTTATCTCTCAATTAACTCGTTGCAAATTGTAGTTTGAAATATATTTATTATCTCTAAATTATTATTTTCATTGCATTTAAATATGGATATTTTAATATGTTTGTCTAGATAATTCATTTATTTTTTATTCAAATATTAAAATCCCAGTTTTTTATATTCAAAATGTATTTATTTGTTTTTCATTGTTTTGACTTTCTGAAATTGACGTATTTTATTGATACCAGTGAAAATGGTTATTAATATCTTTAATGCAATTACTTAATTTTAATAGCCCCCCTAGCAATTTGAACAGTGTATTTTATGTGTGACTTGGCGTTCGTAAAATCGATTAGATAGTAACTGCTATCAGGAGGCAACTACTTGGTTATTTGAACCATACCCAGCATAAAAAAGACAATTAACTATTAAAAACTAAACAAGCAATATTGGAAAAGCTTTTAGTGTTTCCTATTTCCTGAATGACAAACCAAAGAGGTATTTTCTCGCAGTGCACAACCTTAGCAAACAAAGCAGTAAAATGCTGAATAATAAGTATTTGCATACAAGCATGGCTGCCACGTAAGTGTGTGTGTTGGTATGCGTGTGTGTGTGTGTGTGTTTAGCAGCAAGCTGAGCCACATTTGTGAACTGCTTTACATAGCAGCAAGCAGATGACCGATGACGTCATGGCCACTGCACATTAGAGAACGAAAGCGAGCGAACGAGCGAGGAGAGGAAGGAAGTGTGGGAAGAAGCGAGATAGATGTATGTAGAGCGATATTCGCACCTGTAATTACACATTTGGCATGCACAATTAACACGAATGAAAGGCCATTAAAAAAGAGTAGCACAAACAATCGAATGAGATGAATGACATCATAAGAGAAGTGCTGCCAGCCATCTTTGTGTTTCCTTTGTTTGGCTGGTTTATGTGCGCGTTTAAGCCACAAAACGAGTAAAAGAGTTAACAAGAGTAAAACGATGCCACAGGCAACGACATGATAAACATACAAAAAGAGCGCTTGCTAGACGAGCTTAATAAACAACAACAACCGTAAGATTTTCGGCTATAAACATGCCGACTGCTTTTGCTTGGCCAACAAATTGTTGGCCAA
This sequence comes from Drosophila ustulata, assembly GCA_035047365.1. Classification (NCBI taxonomy): domain Eukaryota; kingdom Metazoa; phylum Arthropoda; class Insecta; order Diptera; family Drosophilidae; genus Drosophila; species Drosophila ustulata. Next base: position 29,742,103 of record JAWNPT010000094.1, read on the forward strand.
CATCAAAATACAAACAACAGGCGAAAAACAAGAACTTGGCAACGTCAGCAGCGTAACTGATTTTTGGTGAATGGCCGCCGACTTTTTATATTTTATTTTGATTCGTACTTGTACTTCTTACATTCTCTCTAGTGTATTTTTTACTTTATTTTTTGCACGTATTTTCCATGCACGTAATTTATTTTTTATTTACGTTTGTATTACAAGCGGTTTACTATTTTTATTTGCAAGTTACATTCTCTCATAGTTTTGTATCTATTTAATTTGTGACATTTTCTCGTAGTTATTTTCACACCAATATTTTATTGTTTTAAAGTGTGTTTTTTATTTTATTTATATTCTTTGTTTTTGCTTGTATTTTAAATTGTCTTTGTTTTATACACACATACATACATACATATGTATATCTTTTGCGTTCTATTGTATGTTTGTATTAATTATTTTTGTTTATATTCTTTTGTGGAGTATTTTTCATATATTCCCTTCTACATAGTTTGTATTCCTTATTTTTACTTGCATTTTAAATTGTCTCGTAGTTGTATTTTCTAATTGGAAATGCGCAACAGTTGCTTGCGAGGGGCGTTTTGCCGCCTTATCTGTGCAAAACACTCGCTGCCAATGGGAAACACAACCACACTATATTCCAATTGGAATACGTAGTTGACTAGATTCTAATTCCTATGCTTTCACTTACCGTGAGTTAAAGGGGCGAACCCTCACAGCAACCTTGAGCGACGACATTTCGGTGGTTGTTTGCCTCTGCTTCTTCTTCTCCTGCTTCTATTTGGTGTTGTTATTCCTCTGCTGCAGCGCTATGCGGATTGATGAGGGGGAGGAAGAGGGAGGCAGACGTTGTGTACAGTACGGCGACGTAATTTTGGTTGTTGTTGTTACGTTACGATATTTCACGTTTCCTTTTTTGCGTTTGCTTCTTCTATGTGTTTTGTTGTTGTTGCTGTTATTGCTGCTGCTGGCCTTGTTTAGTTTGTTTTTCTTTTCGCTGTCTTGTGCATCGTCGCTTCACTTGGAGCCACAACAACGAGCCATGCGCATAATAATAATAATAATGATTGTACACAATTTGATTCACTTGCACCTTTCATTGTTTATTGTTGCCCAGCGCAGCAGCCGCAATCACTGGCGCCGACGCCGTCGCTGCCCACGTCGCTGCCGACGTCGCAGTCAAGCAGAGTCCAAAACACACACACACACAGGCCCTTGAGATGTGCGTACTGTGTGTGTGTGTCCCGCATATGTGAGTATGTGTGTATTGATGCCAATTAAGATGTAATTTGGTTTTCGTATGTACAGAGTTCTAAAAAAAAAGGTCTACAACAAAAGAAAATGCCACTCAATTAGCACAATTGCGTCTCCTTGCGCATTACGAACGAATTTTGAAATTTAATGCACAACTTTTCACTGCATTTTGTGCGCGTTCCGATAAATCTCCTCACAAAATCTTCTTCTTACTGCAGCAAAGTCCAGCGTGCCCGCAAGGCCAACTAACAAATGTACCAATTTACCCGCAACAAAATGGTCACACTAACTAGAAAACAGTGCTGCAAAATGTCTTCAATTTAAGATATGATTATACGTAAATGGTACAGTGATTATAAATAAAATAACTATTACTATGAAACTAGACATTTTAATTAAAGTTTATATAGAAAAAACAACTTTATATTAATTGTAAACATTAACAATTCGTGTACCATAAACGCAAAATAACGAGCGCGCAAAAGATACAACGTAGCAGTTCACAGATTGCACTGCTTTCTGACCGTTACACTGCTTGCAGACTGTAACGGAAAACTTTTAAAATTGTTTACGATTAAACAGTCGTTGCAAAAATTACAAGTAATTGTAAAGATCGCAGAATCTTCAAAATCTAACAATAACTTTTCAATAAAGTTCTCTATATAACTTTAAATAATATATTTAGTTTTAATACATTTCGTAGACTTTGCTTCCCGTCAGCTTCCTCGAATTAAGCTCAACTTCCAGCCAAATAACATGCATTAAGTGCATCGCAAATATGTTCTAAATCAATTAGACTTAATTATTTATTAAACTGTTTTTCTTTTACTCACATCGCTGTTCGTTGACCGCACGCACACACTTGGGCAACGCCTACCATCAATATGCAAGTGAGTAGGCTCAAGCGAATACCCTGTAAACGCGACTCATGTAAAAGGGGTGTAATTCAAATTCATTTATTTATGCATTGATGATTTAAGATAATTTTGATCATTTCATTTAAACTACAATAAATTGTATAACACCGCAACAATAATTAATTTTAGGTAATGTAATAATGACGAGAGAAAATTTAAACTACAAAAAGAATTAATTTGAAGGGGTGTATTTAAAAGTCATATATGATTTAAGATAGTTTTTAACATTAAATTTGAACCAAAAAAAGAGACAATTTTAAGATGAAACGAGATTAAATTCACATGTCAGCTTTTGTGTGTTATTTCTCTGCTCAACAACAATCCGATAATAAACACGCTATTTGTTTATTTTAACTATAGGGTAGAGTCGAAGCGAATGTTATTACGAGATCGTGTAGAGATAAAAAGGTAACAGATACAAATGTATCTAGAACTTTATTTTACAGGGTATCTACTCGTCTAGCAGCGCCTGCTTCGCTAATCGGATTGCACAGTGCGCAACAAAAGGCCGGAAATTTTCAATTCTGTCGCATGCGTAGCAAATACACAAAAAAAATAAAAGCAACAACAACGACAACAAATCTGAAATCTGAAATCTTGTGTAAAGCGTGTAAAACGGCGAAGCTCAAAACCGGCTGAGTCGCTTTTCAACAACAACAACAACATCAGCAACAGCAACAAATACAAAACAACAAAAAACTGTGAGCTTCGTTTGTCAAATTCTCATTTAAAGCTGAAGCCGTTTTCGCTTTCAATTTTCAGTTTTCAGTTGCATTTCAAACCGTGCTCAGAGCGGACGCTTTCAAGCCTCGAACAACACTCGAATAAAAACGTGAGTAACTTTTCTGAGATTAACTTTGAAGTGTCTTCAGATCGAGATTTGTGCTAAGCAAACTTTCTATATGCAAATGCTGAGGGATCTTTACAATTTTCTGTATTGATTGTTTGATTGAAAATCATTTTAAAAGGCAAATCACGTTTCCAATTCAACTTCCTGACTGCGTGGCGCTTTAGCGAAGCGTGGACTGAGCTTCTGTCTAGAGTTCAACTTAAAATCATTTCAATATTTTATCTAAACGCCATGTGCTGCATAGTAATTGCGATCGGTTTCGCCTTTAACTGACTCAGCGACTACAGAACGTAAAAGAAAATAAAGAACTACAATAGATATTCTATATAATGAAAGACTTGCGACGTGGTGTGGATAATCCTAAAGGAAGTTAAGTAATTCAAAGAGGAACTTTTTTTTTTAATAAATTCTAGTTCAGGTATTAACGAGCTGGATAATAAAATAATTAAATAGTATTTTGACAGTATTGAATTCTAATTTATGTATTTTTGTTAATTGAATAATTTAAATATTAATGGGGACATTTATAAAATACAATTTAATAATAATTTGACAAGCAAACTTATTTGTAGTGAATAATCTAAAAGAGAATAAATTAAATTAAGAAATAACTTTTGTTGAATTTGTCGATTTACATAATGCTATTTTCAAAATATCAGTTTAGTTTAATAAAGAGAATAAAATAAATGTAGTATAATTTTTAAAACTTTACAACTATATAGACAACTTTTAAGTTTATTCTTCGTCACTTTTAATGCGATATATTAAAAATGTTGGTTTAATTTAAGCTTCAGTGAATTTGAGTCTTAGTGAAATCGATTCAAGTTTATATTATTTTCTATCTATAAAACAATAAACAATCAATAAGTCATTCCCTTCAAATAGACAACAATAAATAGTTTTATGACACTCTTTACACGTACTCGCCAAATAGCAAAATTAACAATACCAAATTGTTTAGACTGCGTACGAGGCAAAGAGAACTATAAATCGCACATATCTACATAGCATATGGACATATATCTATGAATAACATATCTATATGCATATCTCTATATACTATACAATGTTACTTGCGAATATATCTTTTGTTTTGAATGCATTTCGCACTGTCAGCGTCGGTTTGTCTATATAAAGTTGATTGATTAGTTGATGGAGAATAATTGTGATGACAATCAGCTCAGCCTGCATGAGAGATCTATGAGGCAAAGTTTACAAAGAAATATGTATGAGAAAACTTTGCGTGTTAATTGAGATCCATTATAATTGATATTTATTATGCGAAGACACAGATCAATGAGGTCAGAATTGTGTGAGAGATTTAGTACTTTTAATTGGGAGCTTAACATTAAAGAGGTTTAATTTAATAATGCAAAAGATAATGAAGGTCTTTCAAAGATAAATAGAATATTGTAACAATGTCTTTCAAATACCACTTTATTAATGAAAATTTTTATGAAATATTATTTAATTTAGGATATTGATTACTATCAATTAAATCTCAATCAAATCTATAGCAAATTTTAAACATTGTTTTCGCCATCAACAATAAAATATCCAAGAGTCTCGAACTAATTTATCAATACAACAATCAAATTCAGAATGAAATCTACGACAAATTTGAACAGATCTATCAACATAAAATTTTGAAGAAATCTTCAACTGATTTATCACTATCAATAACAATCAAATCGCTCAGAAATCTGCGACAAATATTGAAGATTTATCACTGCCAGTAGTAATTACATCTTTGACAAATCTTGAACAGATTTATCACATTAAATGCTCTGAGATTGCATCTCTGATTTATGATTGTGTTTCTCAAGGCAATTTATGGAGCACTAACAGTAGTTATTCTATTTGTTATTAACTAGCAACTTTTAGTTTCAATTCTCGGCACAATTAGTCTGAGATTTGGGCCTGGCCTTGGTGCGGCATTAGCACTTCCCAGACATCGCATTTTGTGCTGGCTGGCAGCCCAAATAGGCTTTAGGGAAACACATGAATACATGACTTGCACAGTTATGTTGACATATCGAGCGTTGCTTTGACGCGTTGTTCGTCAACAGCTGATGCGATGAACGCATCTAGCGAGTAAACAACAAAGCGAACGGTGGACGGTGTACAGTGGAGACACGCTAAGTGCACAATGAACTAATCAAGCAACTGTCTCTGGAGAACGTCACGGATGCGTCCAATTGAAGCCGCCATTCGCAATTGCCCCGCGTAGAGAGAGATATAGATACAATTATTGTATGCCACACGCATACGAAAGTGCCAAAGAAATCGGTTAGCTTGATTAGTCAGCGATCTCATAAGTATATAAAGACGTTGTGTGCGAGACTTTGCTGTTTTAGTCGCCAGTCGCAAGTCGCTGTGAGTTGTGTTGAAGCTGTAAGTTAACAATCTGCAAAAAACAAAAATACATTAAGCTACTTTTGTAGCTGCTGCGCAATTGGCAGCCAAAGTTCGTCAACTAGACTTTAGACTCCGGCGAGATGCGCTGTATCTTTCAGATGCTTGCAATTTTGTTACGAAAAGTCAGTCAAGGTCGATCTTTCGCCAGAACCGGTTTCGAGTTGGCCCAAAGCAAGCGTTCGCCGTAGTTTTCAGTTAACACTTTTGTTTGCTTCGATTTCGTTTCAGCCAACATGAGGAACTCTGCTGCTGCATTGCTGCTGATTGGCGCCGCGCTGTTGAGCTTGGCTCAGGCCACAGACGTCAAGCCGTGCCCCAAATGTAAGACCACTTTATATAATTCATATATATATTTATAATAAATGTATTTCTTAGCTAAATCACGCGCCTTGACCGCTGAGGAGGTGACGATCTCGAACTGCCCGAAGAACAAGTGCATCCTGAAGCGCAACACGGAGGCGAGCATCACCATGAAGCTGCGCCCCGAGCGCGACTTCGCAGAGCTCACCTCGGACATCCAGGGCATCATTCTGGACGTGCCTCTGCCCTTCCCCGGCTACTACGGCACCAGCGCCTGTCCGCACATCTACGACGCGGCGGGCGAGAAGCGCGTCGGCTGCCCGCTGAAGGCTGGCGAGACTTACACCTACAAGAATAGCTTTAAGATACTGCCCGTCTACCCCACCGTCAGCCTGGAGATACATTGGGGCCTGGGGGACAAGCAGGGCGACGCCGCCTGCTTCCAGATACCCGCCAAAATCAAGGCCTAGACTTCAGTTGCGAGTCGACTTTTTAAGTTTTTATTAAATGTTAACCATTAAAATAGTAATAGTAAGAGTAACGTTTAGAGTTTAGAGTTGGGAGAAGAGAAGAAGTGTGTGGGCAATATTGCGGCATCCAGCCAGTGACGCAATATTGTGTGAACATTTAACATTAAATATACAATATGTATTAAATATATATGTGTATAATTAAATAAGACACAAAAAAAACGAATTGCAACAGAACTATTCTCAATAAGTTTAACCATTTACTTGGTATATTTGCAGCGTGCAGTATACTCGTATATTTGGTATATTTGCAGCATGCAGTATATGCTCGTATATTTGGTATATTTGCAGCAGCATGCAGTATATTTCGTATTTATATGTAGAGCCAAACAACGCTGCGTATGCGCAACTTTTGGTTTGTGCCTTTAATTGGGACGCATCTTGGCATAAATATCGTTTAATTGTTTCTCGTTTCGTTGTGTGCGTGTGCGTGTGCGTGTGTCTCTGTGTGTGTGTGAGTGTCTTCTGTCTGTTTAACATTTGCGGGTCAAAGTTCACTTGGAGAGTTCAAAGAAATCGCCAATTGGCAGCTGCTGCTGCTGCTGCTCGAGTTGTCGTTGTCGCTGCTGCTGTTGTTGCTGCTCTGCCTCTGCCTGCATCGCCTGCTGCAACTTGCGCCAACTGTCGGCGGCATCTGTGGCGTCGAATTGACGCTGCAGCTGCCGCAGCTGGTATCGACGCTGGCGCAGCAGCTGCGTCCACTTGGCATCGTTCACGTCACGCAATGTCGATCCATCGCCCCCTGCCACGCCCCTCTCGCTGGGCAGCGACAAGGCCGATGCAGTCAGCGGCAAATCGTTCAGTTTGTTGTTGTTGATGCTGTTGTTGTTGCTCTCATCGTCTATGGCGTTGCCGTTGTTGTTGTTGTTGTTGTTGCCCAGCAATTGCTCAGCCAAGTTGTCAACGTAGGGCGGAGCCTATAGTCAGAAAGCAGAACAATAAATTGATCAGCAATGATTAGAAATTAATATATGGAAATAAAATTCCTAATTAAAGTTAAAATTTTAAATATGAGCATGTGGTCAGATTCAGAGAAGAATGATAAGAAAATTGGGATACAAATTTCTAATCATATTAAAATTCTAAATAGAAGAATGAAGTTAATAAAATATTATAGAATTTCAAATTGAAGGTAATTAAATTCAACATTCAAATTCTAAATAGATGACTTAAGATATGGAATTGCGATGATTGAAAATTGCAGACAAATTTAGAAAAGATAATAAAAGGAATGTGGATAATATTTAAAGATTGAAAACTATTATAGAAGTAATAACGATTTAAGGTAATTCGCAATTAAAGTACAATTATTTTAATCATATAAATACTAAATTGCAGTTACAAAAATGCTGCTGCTAAGTTTATTTTAATATTTTAAAGCAATATTTCTAGTAAATAATAATAATTAGAGTAGATAGTTAAATAAGAAAGTGATCTTAATAATATTGACAAATAGTTTAAAATGATGATTAACTTATGTGGTTGGCAATAATTAATTTGTGAGGTCATAAATTTTCAGTGGAAAAGCAAAAGTCATAAGTTATAATAAAGCAATCGGATAAATCACGAAGTCTATAAATGCCGCCAGAATTCCAAAGAGTAGAGAGAAAATGAAAACATAAATTGCTCTGCAGTTTCACGCAATTCCAGGTGATTAATAAACCTGATTGTCTTAATGCAAGTGGCATTCAAAGAGGCAACTTCTGAGTGAGTTATGGGCGTTGTTTCTAGTTAAATATTAAGCACATTATTGACCCGGAAATGTGCATTAAGCTGAGTATGCCAATAATTGCTTCCTTAAACATTTGCCTAGTCAGGCCATAAATTAGGCGCTCAAACGGCGCAATTTAATTTAATTTGGTTAAACCGTTGATTCAGTTGCATATGCTATTTATATGTATATCTGGCGATGAGAATCTATTTGAATGCGCTGGGATAAGATTAGTTTAATCGAGGTGATTTATGTTGGGGCTCCACAATATGACGTTTGATACGCGATATTTGTGTAATTGATAACTCACCTGCTTGGCTGCAATTGGCGGCCTGTTGCCCGACCGTTTGCCGTGTGCTGGAAAATTCGGGAAATTGGTAAAAGTTGGAGAAAATCGAGGAAAAACGTAGAACTTACCTCCCCAGCAGGAATGTCCATATTCCAAGCAGGAGCCTGCAAAAAAAATGATACAGAAATGTAGAATTATGCATTCTTAAATAAATCATCATCAGCATTATTTTCATTAACGAGCTGAAGAGTTGAGCTGCTGCGTGGGAATTTATGAGAGAAAAGTCAACCCCATGCGGAGCTGCATTGATCGGCGAGGGGGAAGAAGGGCTTAAAAAGTCAAACAGCGGGGCAGGAAGAAAATGTGTCTTGGCTTAAAAGTTAAAGGTTGCCGCTGGCGTGTTTTATATTGTTATTATTGCTGTTGTGTCGTCACCTTTGATATATGGCCAGCATTACAGAGAGTCGGGCAATGTGAATGTGGATGTGCTGAAAGCACTCAGCTGCGTGTTAAACACGCAGGAGATGCTGAAAGCAGCTATTATGCAATGTCCTTGACGCTGCAGCTCGCATTGTGCGGCCAGAGAAACTAATCGTACAAATGGATGGCCAACAAAAGACTTTTGCATGGCTCACATGTCAGAGAGCGAGGCGTCAAAAAGTCACTCACAAGAGCAGCTGGGAACATTTTACGCAACTCTCTGCCGAGGAGCGGCTAATAAACATCATCTCCTGGCAACCAGCAACAGCTGCACTGAAGACAGAGACAGACTGAGAACGAAAGTCCTTTGCATAAGCCCAGTTGATATAAATAAATGTTCTATCACGTTGTTCGGAGTGATGAGTCTATCTATGGCTGCTATTGTTGTTGCCAACGCCTCCTGTTGCCCTTTGGCTGCCACATGTTAAACGTGTAATCATTTGTCAATTACTTAAACCGTGGATTAATTGCGTTGACTGACAGCCCAGACCGAGAGCCAGACCCATCAGCGATAACCGCATTGTGGTTTGCTGTCATTAAATTGAGGCGGAGAGAAGGAGCGAAAGGACTTTCTCTCGAGAGCCTCTAATTAACATGCTCATCCAGTTTAATGGTGCCAGCCCCGTGACGTTATGTGGTCAACTTGTGCCCTGGCCTTTGCCATTGACGCTGACCCTCTCTTGTGTTGTGTCTTCACTTGGCTTTACTTTTTTTAATGGCCCCACAAAAAGTCGCACATCAAAGCTGTAACTGTTGCGCCATCGGGCAATAAACCGACTTTTAATTGTCCACTCTAAAAATACGTCTGCTTTGACTGGTCGGGGAATCTACACAGCTTTATCATTTGTTTTTTCTTTTTCGGGAAATCACACTCGAAAGTGCTTCAACCATTTTGCAATTTAACTTTTTCGCGATCTCTCAGTGTCACCATCAAGAGCAGCTCTCGTTTTACTTTTTAAGCGCGTTAAATTTAATATATGAAGTGTGCGAATTTACAAAAACTCTCATCTAGACGGTTAGAGTACCAGGAATTATTTGTATAATAATAAGTCTAGACAGTTTACCCAAAATTCCCACATAACTAATTTATTAAACAGCTGCGAGTACTTGGGAAAATCTAAATATCTGTGCACATTTTTTGTAAATCTAACATGCAAATTTTGATTGATTCTTTATTTTATTTTAATTTTCCTAAAGTCAGCTTATCTTTCTTATCTCTCAAATTAATATAAATATCTTTTGGTGACCAAAAGATATGATCTCAAGTATTAAGTGAATATTTCTTTAAGCTCAATGAAATTTTTAAGCAAATTTAACCAAACTAAATAAAATTAAACTAATTTAAATATGTATAATTACTAATAAAAATTCATAACTTTGAACTAGCATATTAATATAAATATCTACCACGAACTAAAAAATATAAATTAATATAAATAAAATATTATGATATTAAAATTACATTTATTGAAATACTTTCTTTAAGTGAGTTTTAAATTATTTAAAAATGAAATAGGAGTTTGGACTCTCAAAATTAATATGAATGTCTATTGCTGGCTAAATGCCATAATCTAATATTTATGGTGATTCGTGTGTGTTTGAAGACAAAATAACAAATCAAATTTTGGTAAACATGTACTATATCTTTGGCTGGTAAATATTTAAATGAATTTTAAATAAAATTCAATTACTAAAATCCCATTCAATTTCTTATCTATTGAATATGATTCTGCCTTACCCTGCCCAAGCCCTTTTCGTTGGTTATCTGCTCCACAACCTGAACCTAACCCAACCCGACGATCTATGACTTATCAGCAGAGCTCATCAAAGGCGAATGCCGCCAATAATGACAATCTTAACTGGAACAATAGGTTGTGCTCGCTCCCTCCAGCCGTCGCCCTGCCCCACGAGCCTCGTTGTTTGTTGTCAGAGGATAAGCATAACCCGAACTAAGCCTCAACCGCCCACAAAGCAACGAGCAACAAGCGCAATTGCAGCACCGTCGATTCAACGCTTGCAGGCGGCACAGCTTGAGTGGTTCTCACGTTTTTAGACTGTGTCACCAAAGTCCCTTTTGTTGCTGTTGCTGTTGCTGTTGCTGTTGTTGTTGTTGTTGTGTGGCACGCAGTTGGGATTAATTTACGACTGCAATTAAAATCATTGGGGCATTTGCAGGCATTTGTCTGACAATCGAGCCAGGTGACAACAACACAACGTAACCAAATTAGGCGGACTGGGCGTGGCACTATTTAGTTGGGGCCGAAACTCCGACCAAAGAGCAACAGGAAAATGTGCATAAAGTAGATAATGCGCATTACAATTTGTAATAACAATACATATTAATAAGGTAGTTGGCCAGTTTATGGCCAACAATGATACAGCAAACTGAATACGGAATACGGGATACGTGGCCGATATCGTCGAGGCGATATCGCGGGGAATTCTAAGCAGGAATTTCAATGACGCATACCACCAGAAATTACACGCCTCAAATTTCGCAATTCACGAAAATATTGCAGCATAGTTTTAGGCTGCGTGTGAAAATAGTTTATGAAGTGAGACGACTTGGCGATCAGGGCAGCTAATTATTAATTGTTCGTTTTCTAAAATGATGTAGATGATATACATAAACTTTTATTAAATTATAAACTAAACTATAATTTTTTAAAAATATTTTATTAAACTATCTTTTTGTTATACGCTATGTTTTCATTTTTTGTATTGTTTTTTAAATATTGTATTATTTCAAAAAATCTATTACAACTATTTTTTTAATTTACATTTCTTATAATAAGTGTAGCTACTTATTATTTTAATTAAAAATGCATCCTGGCTGTATGAGAATTGCTCATTATTTTCTGTAACATTCTTTTTGGCTTAAAAAGAATTTGGCTTGGTCAAAAAATTACATAAATCATAACTTTGATTTTATTTAATTAATGCGCTGTTCATATTTGCTATGAAAAAGCTAATGGTAAAGTTGTGACATTGGTTACAAAAAGCTATTCAAAATCACATATGATACATCTTTAATAAAATACATTTTTTTAATCAAAATTCTTTGGAATTAACATAAAAACTGTGACTCAGACATTGAAAATGCATGAATCGAATAAAAAGCAGCACAACGCAAAACTAGCTTAATTTAATTAGCGAATCTAAAGTTTCATTCATCGAATAGCCCGCGGGGTGTTTAATTTACAAATTAATACAATTTTTATTTACCTGTCACTAGCGTGAAGAGCACCAGAAACACAAAAATAGTCCAGTTGAATTTGTTGTACCACATTTTGAAGACGGATCTTTTGCGACTTTTTATTACTGCAACACACAAAACTGACACAATTTTCGACTGTCCAAAGGAGTTTGAAAGCTGTTTTCTTAAAGCGGAGTTTGCAACTTTTTAATGCACTTGCGAGCAAAAGTTTGTGCAACAAAACGGTGTCTTGGTTGGTATCAACTGCGTATGGGTTAGAAACACTTTTCGAATTGCCAACAAAGTGCGGTGGACTAGCGGCTTTTATAGCCCAACCAGCCCGGCGGCCAGAGGCCGTGGCCAGCAGAGGCAACCGTTACCGTTTGAATAGAGATAACGACAGCCAATGCGAAGGCGAACGAAGAACGATACGAGGACGCCAACGCACGAAGCGAGAGCCGCCAATGAGAGCTGCGAATCAACAGGCTGACGACAGAGGTGGAGAATGTGGGCTGGAACTGCGAACTTGTTGCACTGCCACACACATGCTGCATGTTGCAAATGAGACACGTATTCGATTCATGCTCTATGAAGTGGGAACGCAATGGGAACAATTGTTTATTCTCGTGTGCTTACAAACTAAATGGTAATAATTGTGGAGAGTCGCAGTGTGGAATTGTCCGTTGTGTTTAGCTACCAAATACAACATTTCATCAATCATTTAGTTTCGAACGCAACTGCCTTCAACCTTGTAAGGAAGGCATGCGGGTTTCTGTAGAGTTTCTTTTAGTGTAGCAGCTTCGAAGGTTTGTAAACACATCCTTACTCCAGCTTGGCCAGAATGTCGCTCTCGCGGAAAAGCATGTACTCGCGTTTGTCGTCCATGTCCACCTTGGTGCCGCCATACTTGGGCAGGAGCACGCGATCGCCCTCCTTGACGGCCACCGGCAGATGCCCAGCTCCGGCCGGATTGCGAGCTCCAGGTCCCACGGCGACAACCACGCCCTGCATCTCCTTCGGCACCGACTCCTCCGGCAGCAGGATGCCGCCAGCTGTGGTCGTCTTCACCTCGGCGCGCATGATCAAAATGCGATCCAGCATGGGAATTACCTTCTTGATAACGCTAGCCATGGTGCTGCACGGTAAGAAAATTAAAATAAATAAACAAAAATAATAAAATACATCAAAAAGCCATAAATTGCAAGACAAAATTTGAAATAAATGTATATGACAAACAAATTTTTTAGTTAAAACTATTTTTATTTATTCCAATCAAAATAGTTGGAACTAAACAAAAATGGTGGGTTTTATAATTATATGCATTTTGTCGACCAAAATTTATTATTGTTTAATTTAATTTAACTTTTTTACAACTATTATTATATGCTAGACAAAGAAACTATAAAGTTTGCTTATTTATTATTATTGATAGATTGATTTTCCTCTCACCAATTTATTTTTGATTTTACTATTATTTTTAGATTTTTTTTTTACGATTTTAGGACCTTTCAGCTCTAACACAATAGACAGACTGCCTGAAAAACTACTCGATTTGGGCAACTACAAGATGTTTGGCCTACTTGGTTTATAACAAAGTCATTTACTCCAAACACAATTGTGATTTGGGTTCACTCTAAAATGATGACTTGCCTGCAAAGTGTTTACGCTGCGTTCGCAAACGGCTTTTAAAAAGTTTTGCGCCAACTTTATTAAAAATGTGCTTATGGGTTTGTTTAGATTGTGTATGTGTGGGTGTGTGTACGTGTGTGTGTGCTTGTGTGTGTGCGAAACACGTTGCGCGGCATTAACCCGCTTTTGTTTTCATGAAATTCCCACGCTGCAAACGTCAGCGCCACCTGTTGGCACTGCGGCGCACTAACTACAGCAAGCATGTGTGTGTGCGCGCTCTGTATGCGTGTGCGGCTGTTTTTGTGTGTATGTGTGTGTTTCCTATTTGGCTTCTTACAGGCAGCGTTAATTCCCTCGCAATTTTTTGACCGCATTTTTTGTTGTCGCTTTCGCTCTTATTTTTGTTGTTGTTGTTGTTGTTCCTGCGTTCTTGTTGTTTTTGCTTTGTTTATTGTTGTTGCTATTTCCCGACTCGCTCGTAAATCAAAATATTTCACACTTTCTACGTCATTTTGCGGGCGGCCTTTCTGTCAGTGGGTGTGTCTGTATATGACAGTCTGCTTGTAAATACATATATACATATATATGCATGTATGTATTTGTGTGTGGATCGCTTCCTTTTGCCTGCCTCTTTTTTTGCGGTATTATTCCATTGGCCTTTTGCTTTTTGCTCGCTGTACGTGACGTACATGGAAACTTTTTTATACCCAAAGCGCAGCGTATATAATTATTGTACCCTGCAAAAATATTGCGAAGGTCAACGATACAGTTTCAAAATTTACCTTGACTTACCATCGAACTAGATAATCCATTAAGACCTACCGTAGGGTATCTGTTAATCCCATGTTCTTCCTTTGCCAGCTGTGAAAGAAGTTTCCCACACACTTTTCTTGTTATCTTTCTATGTAAAAAACAAGCCTTTATCAAATCAAAGCCAGACGTAAATAATATCTTTATGATTGAATGCTACGTGTTCAATCACAGCTGTAGCGGAAGCAGCAAGGGATCCACAGCATTTGTCGCCCAATAAATACTAAACTGTAGCATACTTTCGGGGTGAGCGTAGTGCGTGTCTGAATTAAGTATACGCAGTGAGTGCCAACTCGAAAGCCAACTAGAAAGCCATAATAAATAATTATGATAATACGTTGTCTGTAGATTCAATTATATTCCAGTTTTTTGATAAATTGAATGTAAGTTGTAGTAATTATAAGTAGGTGAATTTATTAACATTATATTTTAAATAAAATAGATTGCTAACACATTAGAAATTATTAAAAAACTGTACTAAAACTTTATTAATTTTACCCGTTAATTAAGCTCTTTCTTTCATTTATTTTATTATATTTAGTTAATGTTTTATAGCAGTAATATATGTAGATTAAATTGTATAGTAATTTTGTAATAAATTAAATCTGATGAACATCTAAATTTAAAATAAAAACAATTAGCAATTTTAGTAAGTAATCGATTGATTTGTTTATTTAAATCATTGGGTTTTTTAGAATGAAAAAATAAACAAAAAATGTCATTAGTATTTCCAATCCTTTTATATTACCAAACGTAGGCCGTAGGGTATTTGATGGCCTCGCAACCGCCAAAGACACTTTGACATCTGGTTTGCAGCAGTTTTTTGGACTTTATGGTGTTTATGGCATGCTGCGCTTTGGATTTCACATATCAAAATGACGCATTTTGTGTAGAATTTATGAGCACAGCGAGGAAGTACGCAATCCCACACTCAGACGTAAGCACTCGCTATGAGAGTGTGAAATTGTGAAAGGGATGTCGCTGTAGTTGAGGGGTGTGAACCGAATCACACCTGTGAAAAAAAGAGCGGAAAAAGTAAATGAACGCTTGTGGACTTTGTCTTGGCCAATCAGTCCATTTGTTTGATTGCATTTTCATACCAAATGTGCACTCTCGACACATTACTCATACGTCGCGTTGGCAGTCCTTGGGCGATTATCAGGCAATGATAAGACGTCGGGGGAGCTGTGCATTATTATCATATTATTTATGCATGCAGTTGGCATTCACAGTGCCGATTCGCATGCCAAATTCGAATCGATAAAAATTTGTTTATGCGCATTGCTTTTCACGATTTGCACTTTAATTACGCTGACATCTTTAAGAGCCAAAAATAGCATTGCTTTGACGAAGCCCTAGCAATGCAGTGCCCAAATTACAGTCCACAAATATATACAAGCATTTTATTTCATTTTTATTTGTTTACAAACATTTCACTTTACATTAGATCCAGCAACACATTGAAGCACTTGAAGCGGTCTGCTCCAACTTCGGAGGCAAGTTTTCCTTATCCAGGGTCAGTTTCGCTCAATTTTCCGCTCAATTTCCCAGTTGATGCTTTTAAAAATAACAGCATCTTTTTACACAATTATTCAATCATTTCTAGGAGTTGTTTATCAACAAACTTTGTTAAAGCTATTTTAAAACGAAAATTATTTTCGATTTCAACTATAACATTTATATGCTAGACTTATTTAGTTTAAGAGATTTCCTCTTATTATTCGTACTCGTATTCAGACAGATTTTAAGTAATAGAACATAAAATGAAATCACAGTTTTGATTAACACATGTCTCAATTATCGAGTGGAAACTGTGTGAAAACAATTAATATAGAACTTGTCAATAGCTTGATTAATTTATTAGATAAATATAATTATCTATATAGTTTTAATTGAATGCCTTCAGTAGCTAATTATTATAATACCTCCCATAATATTGGAAAGTTATTTGGTTAACGAAATACACCGTACTATTAATGTAATTATACTGTTGATCTGAGATGCGATAGACTAGTTAAAGAGGGAAATTATGAACAGTATAAATATTAAATGCTTGATAATTGCAGTGCCTCGTCTAAAGTATAAATAATAAATGTAAATGTAAATACTAGAACAGAATGAAATAAAAAAAAACGCTTTGGTAGCAGCAACAACAAAATCAAAACAAAACAACAACAACAACAACTAAGTGGGAAAACAATCCGGCTAATGTATAAACAAATGATAAATTAAAATAAATTAACACTAGGAAGCAGAAAAGCGCACAAATACGATTGATAAATATCGATAGTTGACAATTAGTTGCATTGTGCACTGCGAAAATTACGAAACTAGTTGTGACTTGGCCTGAAGCAGCCGTTCGTTAAGAGCCGTCTACAGAGAGAACGAGAGAACGAGAGAGAGAGCGGAATGTTTGAATGGAATATTACTCATACGCCCTGTTTCTCGGTCACATACCTGCA
The DNA here is from genome assembly GCA_035047365.1 of Drosophila ustulata. NCBI lineage: Eukaryota > Metazoa > Arthropoda > Insecta > Diptera > Drosophilidae > Drosophila > Drosophila ustulata. Next base: position 29,758,952 of record JAWNPT010000094.1, read on the forward strand.
TGATTGTCGGCTTCGACTCGCTGGATTCACGCTGCGTATGCGTGGATGAATTGAGCGTCGCCGTGCGACGCAAGCGACGCGATTCGAGTTGGCGCGAGTTCAGCGAGCCCTTCGAATACTTTTTGCCCAGCAGCACGGCCTAAAAATCGTACAGAAAATACAATAATTTGGAACTGGAAACTGTAAGAGTTTGACGCACCTTGAAGGCCTCGCGGAACTTGTTGCTCATCAGGTTGTAGAGCAGCGGATTGATGCAGGTGGAGAGATAGTAGAGCACGCCCGAGACGTATGTCATCACCGTGTAGAGGAACTCATGCTGATCGTGCAACTGGGCGCCGCGGGCGGGCGCGTAAATGGCAATCAGGCGCTGCGCGTGGAAGGGGGCCCAGCACAGAAAGAAGCAGATGACAACGGCGACTGTGGGATAAACAAACAAACAAAGCAATTGCAAAACACATTCGTTTTATTTGGGCGCACACGCCGAGGCAATAAATTGGCCAGTGAATGGCTGATTAAACGTGTGTCTCTCGCTGTGCCTCAGTTTTGCGGCACAGTGGGTTGCTGCATAATTCGTAAGCCTTTTTCTTACCCAGCATCCTGAGGACTCGTCGCGTGCCGTAATGATTGAGGCGGCCACGCACCGAGCTGAGCTGCGGCCCCGCGCCCGAGTAGCGATAGAGGATGGTGTCGCTCTGGACCGCCTTCAGCGGCTGGGGACGTCGAGGTCCGCCTCCTGCGACTCCCCCGCCAATGACGTTCGAGCGATACAGATGCAGACCGATGAACAGGTACAGCACCAAGATAATCGACATGGGCGCGAAGAAGAAGATGAAGGTGGACAGCTGGAAGGAGTGCTGGACAATCACACGCACCACGACGCACTTGTCGACGCCCGCATAATTGTTGATGCCGAACTGCGCCGCCTGAGGTATGGCCGTGAGCACGGCCAGCAGCCAGATGAGCACGATGATGCGTATGGCGCGGCTCAGCTTGCTCATGGCCTGGCCGAGGAACGGATGACAGATGGCCATGTAGCGCTCCACCGTGAAGGCTGTGATTGTGAGCACTGTGGCATTCGCTGACGTTTCAGCCAGCAGTCCGCGTCCAATGCAAAAGTATTCGCCGAACACGTACGGATACTTGGACCAGATGAAGTACATTTCCTGCGGCACGCCGGACAGCAGCAGCATGAAGTCGGAGATGGCCAGCGAGAAGAGGTAATAGTTGGTGGCCGTGTGCATCGAGCGGTTCTTCTTGATCACAATGCAGGTGCTGATGTTGCCCACCACGCCAGTCAGGAAGATCAGGCAGTAGACAACGGTCACGGGTATCACAATGGCCAGCGGATCACGCTGGGGGCCAAGCAGCTGGGCGATGGCGGCGGCATCGCTGTCACTGTGATTGAGTCCGCTTGGCGTCATGTTTGTTTATGTTTTTGTTTAAAATTTCCACTTGCTAGAATCGATCGGAGTTTGATACCGCCGTTTACCTGGCCAAATGTCTCCTCGACTAACTCTATGCTAATTATTATAATTTGATGTCACGACCGACGAAAAACAAAACCCAAGCGACAGCGACAGCGGCGCATTCCCAGACACAGTTTCGCCTCTCCACTCAGCACGCAACATACGACTATACGACGCGAGGTCGTACCGCACACGGAGTAGAACCTCAATCCAGGGATTGATTCAAGTTACTCGATGTTGAAGTTACAAAATTTCAGGTAGCAGCGCGTTTGTTTGTCCCGTATCCGTCGTATCCGCCGTATTCGAAGTATTTACCGAACCGCACGCCAGCTCGCTCTGAACCTGTCTGATAAGCAGCCAGCGACAATTCCATTCAGATTTCTATCTCTGTCGCTGTCGCTGTCGCTGCTGCGGTCGCTGCTGGCGTCGCTGCTGCCGTCAGGCATGTGCATGCTCATAAGTATTTCGCTCTCAGCTTGATTTTGTTAGTGTCATTTTTATTATTTCGTTCTTTCTGCTGCTTTTTGCCAACAATAACAACGGCGGGCAATAAGAAGAAACCCCACATTGAAGACTGCCGAAAAACACTGGTGAGGAAAATAAGTTTTGCTCTGCGTTTGGCTGCGAATGCGCTTCGTCGTTGCCACATTTCCACTTCCTCTGACAGTTTTGTGGCTGATGAGTGACATTTTCCCTTGCCCCCGTCATATATTCATTCATTTATTTTATTTCGTTTAGCGCCACGCCACTCACTAACTAGCTTCACTCCCGCCTCCCCTCATTGCTCTTCTCAAAGTGCGTGCGCTGCCTTCGAAATAATCACACTCGCACACACACACACTTACTCCCACACACACTCACGCACACACACACTCGCATGTGTCATTGCGTGTTCTTCCCCGTCGCAAAGCTTTCGTCAAACTTTAGCAAAGTGTTTGCACGCGTGCTGGGCGAAAGCTCCGCTTAACTAAGTGCAACCGCGCCTCTTTTTTACCTGATTTATAAAACGCCACTTGAAGCGTTCTCGAGTGCCCTACGGATTTCAGGTAGCCGAAGCGGTACTTGCAATGTGGACACACACTTCGTTCATGCGATGAAATACGTGCTAACATTGTATGGTAACTGAATTGCCACTCAGCACTCAAGCCTTTCAAATGCTTTACAGTACTTCACTAACTAAAGTAGTTGCAACAGCGGCAAGTTCATGCAATGAAATTAATGCTAATCATAACTAAACGAATTATTGCAATACGATTTGGCTTACGCTTGACAATGTTATAGATTATATATGAACCATTAATCTTAACCTCTTATGAATGAAGCACTCTATTAAGTTTAAATTAATGCAGTTTTTGAGTAACTGAAAGGAGCGGGCCAAAGTTTTGAAATGCAGCACGCATTAATGATAATCTTGATTAATGGATTGCGATGCCATTTCGGGCTTTTTCTACCATGTGTTCTCAGCAAATTATAAATAGTCAACTTTATTTACAAAACGAATGCTTTTCATACCAATTTAAATGCGCGATTGACAATCGACATTGTACAAAATTAATTTTGTGTAATTAAAATAATAAATGATAAAGAAAATATTATATTATTTGTATTTGAATTTATATTCTGATCATAACAACCTTTTAAAATTTAATTCTCAAATAAAATATTAAAATTGTTCTAGTCAATCAACCTCCATTATTCTCCATTCATAAATAAAATACAAATATTTTGTGCGACATTTATTTTATTATATGCATGTATATTGTATATTAAAGTTGTAGTTGGTAAAACCATTCGTAGGACTGAGGACAACTGAGAACAGATAAAATATCCTTCGTTAACGTATCTAAAAACAGATTGCAAAGAGTACAAACTTGAATATATATGTGTATATATATTTTATATAGAGCTTGGTAAAATTAGGTAATTAAATATATCGTTAAAACACTGGACACGTATTCAACCAGCCATCCCCGGTGGCTGGCACCGGAACTCATTATTTTATGCATTAATTTTGTTGTTTTGAGGACATTTACCAAAGGTTAAAATATGCCACAGATTTGGTAATCAATCATATAATATTAGAGGACTCTCCAACACATGTAGAGGACCGTAGAGCTACATTAAATATAAACACTATTACAATACTTATTAAGTGTGCCTTACAATGTATACTAAATATGTATATGTAAATATTTTGTAATGGGATTATGCGATATAAAAATAAAGAAAAATGAGATTCTTATCCTACCAGCCTCCTTCAGAAATCAAATTTCATTCTTGTCGTTTCGATTTATAAACCGTCTTGTTCAGATTAAATATATATGAATTGTTAAACAGGTGCCTTCTCAATACCACAATTTTTATGGCATACTTTTTGCCGCAATATCGATTTGTTTGTGGAATTGAGAATCAACCCTTTTATCGGTAGACATTATGGCCATAACTTGGCCAATTACAATACAGAATATTGTATATTAATTATTTGTATACATATAGATTCTTATTCTCAGCTTCCATGAAAAGAGCTTGAGTAAACTCGTAGACATTGAACACTCAAATTCACAATGGCCGGCAATTAAGTGAGTTAATATTGTATGTGTAAATACTTGTGTTTCTGTTTCGAATATCTAATTTAAAATGTTTCAAACTCACAATCAAAGTCTTAGTCAAGCTCGTTAAGTTGTTTAGTTGAGTCTAGATTCTGTTTTACGCTTGTTTTATATTTCAGATTTCACATTAATCACATTAAAGGAGATTATCGATTATCAATCTATTCGATATTAAGTAAATACTCGTATTGCATAGCTGCCATGTTTTATCATAGAGGAATCTTGGTTACATCAAATATGTTTAGTTCCATTTAATTAGGAGGTAATTTAAGTACTCTTTTTTTTGGCTTGTATTTGTATTATTGTTTGAGTTGAAAACCTTAAGTTGACTTAACACAGTTTAAATTATAGTTACATTAGGTGTATAAATAACTCTATGATTTCACCTCGTCATAACTAGAGTTTCTCTCACATTTGAACTTTATAGCAATAAATAAAATGTAGTTAACACAAAAATACACTAGTTGTATGGCTACGATTCGTAAAATATAAATTATAAATAGATTTAATCATATTGCACTGATCCTGGTCTTGCATATTGAAGGATATCTTTGCATTCTTTTAACTCTTCTATCTACTTCACATTTAAAATAAATCATTATTTCCATCTTCTTATAATTTCACATTTAAAATGAATTCATTCTTTCGTGTTTCTTTTTTCCTTCGATCCCTTTTCAGTTTTACATTTTCAGCTGTTCTTTAAATATCTTAGCTTCTCTTTGACATTATAATTTTTTAATTTCATGTGAATTTATTTACTTGTTCTTCCTGTTTACTTCTTCCACATTTGGCGCTTTTCTATTAATTAATTCTGGGCTGCTTTTCTTAAAACAAATATCCTCTTCTCTCACATCTTTTCTTATCAAGTGATTGAAAATATTCTGTAATCAAATTAAAATTCTCCTTATTCTTCATTCATCAATAATGTTCAACTTCTCCTCTATCTATATCTTTCAATTCCATTCAAATTCTGCATACAACTTCTTTTTCCATTCTCTGAATTCCATTCATATTTTGGAATCAATTTTGAACTTCTCTATTAACTCTTTGAATTCCATTCACATTCGTCAATCGATTTGAACTTCTCTTTTAGCTTATCTCATGCTTCACATTCCGCTCCTATTTCGTCTGCTCCTTGAACATCTTCCAGCTCATACTACAACCTCGATGATCTCGGGCTCGTCCTCGTCGTCGGTGCCCCAGCCGGCGTGCGGATTGTTGTCGTCTAGTCAGTGGACAAGCCTCTCCTGCTATAGCATCACCTGCTTCAGCTCTGGCAGCTCCTTTGCGAGCAGCTTCTGCGCCGCCTCGTGATCCAGGCCATCGATGCTGCACGCCACCAAATCCCGCAGATTGCGCGCATGCTTGGCAATGTGCTGGAAAGCGGACAGCGTGAGCAACGAGCAATTGCTGATGTTGAGGCTGCGCAGACGCTTCAGATTGCAGACCACGAGACGCACAGCCTCATCCTCCAGCAGCGAGCAGCTGGCCAAGGAGAACATCTGCAGCGCAGGACAATTTAGACTCGCAGCAGCGATGCCCCGTGTCTCCAGGCGATTGCAGTAGTCAAGAGTGAGGCTGAGCATCTCGGGCAGATGCAGCGCCTTCTGCAGCATGCGATCCGTGATGTTGCGACAGCCGCGAATGCTGAGCTTGCGCAGCCCGCGCAGACGCGTGATGGGAAACGGCTGCTTGCCAAAGCCAATGAAACCGTTGTCTGTGATCTTGACGCAGTAATCGATGCGCAGCACACGCAGCAGCGTCTGATGCTCGAAGATGGTGGCAAGCGTTTGATCCGTGGTGGCCTGGCGACAGTTGTCCAGGCTGAGCTCGCGCAGATTGGGCAGACGCTGCAGCATGGTGCACATGGAGGCCTCGTCGATGAAGCACACGTCCTCCAGATACAGTTCCTGCAGCATGTAATTCACCTCCGACGTCAGACCTTCCACCAAACCTCGCCCGGTCAGCGCTCGACAATAGGCCATGGTCAGGGATTGCAGGCAGCCGCTGAGTTGACGCAGCGCTTGGACACAACGCACATCGAGCTGGACGCAGAACATGAGATCGAGATAGCGCAGCGACTTGTGCCACTTGCTGGCCACGTGCAGCAGCATCTCGTTGGTCAGCGACAGCATGCCGGTGAGATCGAGCTGCTGCAGCTGCGCCGTCTCCGGTATGGCGTCCAGAATGTCGTCGAGCAGCACCAGGTGGCAGTTGCCCGAGAGCTTCAGCGTGCGCAGTCGCGTCATCTGCTCGAAGGCGTAGCACCAGTCGCTGGTGTCGATGCCCGGCGAGCAGCTGAAGAAGAGGTCGACGCTCTCCAAGCTCGCCGCATGATCGTACAGCACCTGGAGCAGGGCGCTCTCGTTGTTGCGCCGATACTCGAACTGCAGATGCCGCAAGCGCACCTTGTTCTCCATGCGACGCAGCTGCATCAGCATCAGCAGCTTGAGCGAGGAGTCCAGGCTGACGCCATCGCACTCGAAGCCACTCAGATGCCGGAACTGCTTCAAATTGAGGCCATCGATGCTGCCTGTGCTGCTGTTCTCCAAGAAGCTCGTTGTCGCTATGCGGAGTATCTTGAGATTGGGCAACTTGCCGTCCATGTTGCGGAAGACAGGCGAGTGTCGCACCTGCATGTCCTTCACGTCCTTGCCCACCAGGCGCAGGAACTGCTCCAACTCCTTGCTCTGCGTCAGGTTGCGCAGCTCGAGATACTCGAAGCTCAGATAGGAGACGCCGCGCTCCACATGCGACTTCATCTCCTTGAGGTTCTCCTTGGTCACAATCACCTTGGCCTTGTGCAGAAAGTAGCGGCGATTCACCAGATCACGACAGCGCCAGGACACCAGACGCAGCTGCTGCAGATCCAAGTACGACAAGTAGGACATGATCTCGATCCACAGATCATTCGGCAGCTGCTCAATGTGTGTGCCGACCAGGGCTTCAGACGACTCCGCTTCCCCCTCCGTCGACGCCATCTCAAGCTCCCCTTTTGGCACCTGTAAAAATAAATGAAAACGTTAAGATTTCATTTTCTAAGCGCTTGTCAATTATCATTGGCAATTAAATAGTTAGCAAGACGTATTGATTAAGTGTCAGCTGAGCCGCAACGACTGCATTTCATATCACCTGCACTTGTCGTTTGCGCTGCACTTCTATTTAGACAGCGTCTCTCCACAACCCTCCCCCACAACACACACTGTGTGCTCTAAAATTAGATACTCTGTGCCACAGCTGCCACACAGTTCAGTTCGCTTCGGGGAATTCGGTTGCCAGGCAGGCAGTCATAAAGCGAGTTTTCCTGCTACAGAACGAGTGCTCTAAAATGCAGTTTAACCCACGCAACACCCACTCGACTGGCACTTAGTTTTCCATCCTGCCAGACGTGTTAGAGACGCCCACATAAAACCCACTTAACCATTAAGCCATGGGCTGCTCTTCCAAATAAAATTTAATTAGCATTCCAGCAGTGTCTGCATAAAAGTTCACAGTGAAGTTCAAAACTGTTTATGCAATGTGCAAATAAAATTAATATAATATAATTCGTAACAGAAAAGTAACTTCCATTTTTGGAGAGTATAATTGAAATTAGTATAATTCGTAAAAGAGAATTAACATTAATTTGTAGAAGTTTGGTGATGAAAATTCATAAAATTAAATTAGAAATTGAAAACTCCTTAGGAAGAGTATCATTACTATAAGACATATTAAAGAATTTTGTAGGAGGAACTTTGTAGATGTTTGCTAGTGATGTTTCATAAAATTAAATTAAGTTAAATATAATTTAACCAGAGTCGAACTTGTCTATTTAAGTATACCAATGAAATGACTGAAATAGCTAAATTCGCATGGTTCGTATTTAATTGTCATAGGTCATAAAATTATGAATTGAAATATAAACTTTTTTATTACAACACATTTTTCATAATATTCTAAAGTAATAAACACGACCCAATTAAAAGCGACGAAAAAACTAATATTATCTGAGTTTAATCATTTTATTATCATAAACCGCAACTGTGTAAACTAATTTATTAATGGTGAAATTGCCAATTAACATACATAATTATTTGTTATTAGAATTTAATTACACAACAGAAAAATTATAGCTAGAGCAACAAACACTTCAGGCTGAACAGCCAATAATTATTATTTGTATTAAGTAGCTGGTCTTCAAATTAAATAAAGCACTTCTCGCCAAACAATATAAAAAAGTCTCAGTTAAGAAATTCAATCAGCTAATTGTATCTGGTCATCGGATAGGAATTGATATCGTTCATGCTATTCAATTTTTCGAGGGTGTTTTCGACCAGCGAGTGCCGCAAAAGGGTTAAATGTTAGCCAGCAGCCGCTGCTGCCCGAAATACAGGTGATAAAAGTGGCAGTTCATGGACTGCAACAGCGACAGCAACAGTGACAACGCTAACGCAGAACCCGAGAGAGGTTTGTTTACTACACGTACACAGAGCTCACACAAATTGATGCACTTTGACCCGCACAACACCCACACAGATGCAGTAGATGTGTAGATTGCCATCAGACCGTGTCAATGGGATTTTCACTTACCTGGGACTCGATGCTCCTATCAAAAAATACGATTCTGCCCCGGTCGATCCGAACAATTCCGTTTGTAGTTAAATTATTTCCCATGCAGACAATTGAACCTATTTCATTGGGCGGTTAATAAGTGAATTTCATTTATCTAATTTGCAGCACCCTCAAAATGCGCAGCTTTTCCGCACAATTTGCTCGAGATTTATTGCGCGTTATCAACTCGAAAGTATCTCTTGGTTTAGGATTATTCTGAGATTTCACAATATTTGTTTGGTTTTCATTTATGATTTAATTCTTATTCGACAGCAACCTGCTCGTTGTTGCAGCTCGAGTTTCAGTTTCCAAATAACAATGACACGGCCACGCACAGGGCACACAACACAGCTGTGTATCTAATAATGAAAATCAAACTGTCAGATACATTTGTGCAACTCCGCAGATAAATGTTTTTCCCTAGCAACGCACGCTCTCTCTCACGCGCTTCTTACGCTCTCTCAGCACGCGCTCTCTCGCCCGTTGCGCTCGCTCTCCCTCGCCCTATCCCGCTCTCGCTCGCACACAAGCTGTACGCGCTCTCTCGCTTTGTTTACGTTTTGTTGTTGCTGACCCACTTCCCAAAAAAAACACGAAACTCAAAATTCTGTTGCCGGCAGTGACCTTAGCGTGGTTGTTGTTGGTGCTGCTGCGATGCGTAGGAAGTGTTCACGGCGAGAACCTTTCGCAGCCCTCGTCGCATGTTTGAAGGGCTGGAAAACAACAAATACAACTACTGCGTAAATGCGTTTGCCAGTGTGTAATGCATGTGTGTGTGTGTGCATGTGTGTGGCAATGAATTCGATTACGTTACGCACAATTAAACTAATAAAAGCTGCGTTATCTTTGCTATTGCTGAAATACCCTTAACTGTCTTGCTTGATATCGAAAATTAAAAACTGTACTTAAATATGCCAACTATAATTATTTAACTGTATTTATTTATAAAATACTCACTTTGTCTGTTGTTATATTTATTTCAATTTGAATTTAAATTCAGCAATTGTATTTATTGCTGGCGCGTTTTCGTTCAACTGCAGTGCAAGTAACGGTCAATGCGGCCAACTTCATGCCGAATCTGAACTCGCTGCGTGCTGCCAGACTGTTAAAACAAAAATCATGGCGTTGCCACTTTACCTGTAAATCGTTAAATTTGATTATTTTATACTTATACGCGCGATAAATTTGAATTCAAACACATTTGAATTGAAGTTCCCTTCAGCCAGGCATTTATTAAATATATGTACTCGAAATTTAGATATGTAAGTGTAAACATAATTATGATTAATGAGCATTTGTCTAATTGTGCCGCCCGTCTACTTAAGCACGTACTTTTAGCCTAATCGTTTACAAACTATACCTGAGCAACTCACGCAGAGTTGGCGCTGCCGCCTCTAAGGATGCGTCTGTTTGCCCAGACGCAACGAGGGGCGTCGCAAGCCGGTGGCATTCACTGCAGTGGACAGCCGCGGCAATCGCGCATTGACAGGCGGACCCATCAGGCGATCCGGTCCCTCGGCAATCACGTGCTCGGCATGAGCCTCAATCGCTGGCAACGGCGAGGCTGGCGACCATTCCGAGCTGGAGCTGGAACCTGGCGAGTCCGAACTGCAAAATGGAGTGTAAGTTTTGTGGGTTGGCAGGCCTGGTATCTGGCGGGGATTCGGGGTAGCTAACCTACCCGGCTGTGTAGATGGGCGGCAGCTTCTTTTCGTAGTTGCTGGTGCTGGGCGTGACGACGCCGGCGTGTATCTCCTGCTGATAGAGGCCGTAGAGTTCGCGCAGCTCGTCCGGCAGCTCCACGTTGCCCTCCTCGATCAGGCGACGCTGCGAGCTGATGATGTCCTCGCACAGGCGACGCTGTCGCTCCGCCCGCAGCAGCTGCAGATCGCGTCGTCGTAGCTCCGCTTGGCGCGCCAATCTCTCCGCCTGCAGCGAGACTTTGTCCGCTTCCAGCTCGTGCACGCGACAGAGCAGGGCGAGCAGCTCGCGCTCCTCATCACTGGTGATGCGTTCCGGAAGCTCCTGTAAAGATAAAGTGGTTTAAAATATTCTATTGAAAGAGTGGGCATCTGAATCCTACATCTTCTAGCTTGACACCCTTTTGGCGGCACAGCTCCAGCTCGTGCTCGGTGTTCTCGCGTATCTCCTTGTAGCGTCGCGTCTCCTTCTCAATGGCCGCCAGTTCGCCCCAGGCGTTCTTCAGCGCCACAGAACCCTCGGATTCCATATCTGTAAGGCATTAATAGAGTTATTAACAATGCAAATTTAAATGAAATTGAACTGGAATGAATCGAACATTTATGTTTTATTATATTTATATATTAATTAATTTTTAACACGAAATTAGTTTGTATAGCCATAAAAACTGATCAAGACCAGTAATATATAATTTGCAATATTACATTTTTTATCAATTTAATATATGTATTTTATGTGGCTGTGTAATATAAGTTATTAAATCATTCTAAGCTTCACTGCATTAATTGATATGTAAAATAAAAGCTGCAACCGGTTCGAGTTTTTGTAACAATTAAACCATATCAAGAACTGAAGCATTTAAACAATAATTAATGATTTTACAAATTGATTTCTTTCATATGTTAATAGTTAATTTTGTTACCATAGCTACGAACCGGTTTTAAATTGTATTGCAATTGATGCAGATCAAGAAATAAACGATTTACATAAACGATATTTAATTTGTTTATGACATAAACAATTGATTCCCTTTCTAAATTTTAATTAGGATAAAAAAAAACAGTTGACATATTTTATGCGACAAATTCTTGTCTTCAGAGGTTCAAAAACAGTTTCACTAACCGGAGCAAATTGAATATTTTCGTGTGAGTAAAAGATTTACTTACCATCATCTCCTGGAGCATCGTAAAGCTTGCCAATGCGTCCCTGCCAGTGCGAGATGATCATGTGCTGTCGCTCCGCATCCAGCTCCAGGCCAAGCAGATGACTCTCCGCCTCGAGCAGCTTCCTGCGCAGCTTCATCTGCTGCTTGAAGGTCAGGACGATCTGTTCCCGCAGATAGCGCAGCTCCGTCTTGCGCTGCTCATTCAGCTCCTCGCTGGGCGGCTGTGGCGTGTTCTGAGACGCTGCGGCGGCGGCGGCGGCTGCAGCTGCTCCACTGCGAGGCCGCTCCGTGAGCATCTTGGTGCGCAGTCGCGTCACCTCGTCGCGCAGCTCGGAGACCAGGCTCTGATAGTGCTTGGTGGGAAAGTTCTTGAACTCATCGATGTACACAGAACTCTGCAGCTTGGTCGTGATGCTGTTGGCACGATCCGCATAGACCAGCGTGTTTTTGGTCTCATCGCGATGCTTGCTCTCCGGGGCCACGTGGGCAATCATCACCGTCTTGCAGCGCCCACTGAGCGCCTCCTTCAGCAGTCGAGTCAACTTGGAATCGCGATAGTTTACGTAGCGTGCTCCTCCAGACAAGGCGTTGATGCAGTTACCCAGCGCCAGCAGACTGCGATTGATGTGAGCGCCTTCCTGCAAACGCTTGCCGCGATTCTTGGTCTTCTTGGCGCGCTCCGATCCCGCGAGATCGGTGAGGAAGAGCCTGCCCTGCTTGGTGCCCAGCGGCGTGCGCATCTGCACCGTGATGCTGAGCAGCGCGTGACTCCTCGACGACGTCTGATTGGCGGCTGTGGGCTCCATGGTGCGTGCCTTGTTGCCCTTGAGCAGCAGACTCACGACCTCCTTGCGACTGGACGTGGTTATCTCGGAGAGGCCGGCGACGGTGATGCGCTGGCCGCGATGATCCTCGCGCAGCTCCAGCGGACCGCCAGGATTCAGCAGATCCCTAATGAGCTCGTTGTAGATCTCCAAATACGAGATGGAGACCTTGCAAGCGCTCTCCGGCCCGGCTGCCTCAATGTACCCAAAGATGTCCTCGATGGCACGCACCATCAGCCCAATGTCCTGGCTGTTCACATCCGCTTCGTGGCCAGGCGCTGTGGCCAGTCCACGGTCCGCTGTCGAGGGTTTCTTGCGCGACGCCGGACCCAGCATGGTGTGTGTCTTGCCCGAACCCGTCGCACCGTAGGCAAACACAGCCGCATTGTAGCCGTTGAGCACGTCGCGGACGAGGGGAGCTGTGGTGGTGCGATAGACCTGTTCCTGGGTGTCATTCTCCTTGAAGACGTGATCGTAGGTGTATTTGCGCGGTCGACTCTTGCCACCGTCGTCGTAGAGCAGCGAACCCGCCGAGATGACCTCGATGCAGCGTTCAGAGGCCTCCAGGCTGGGACGGACACGCACCGCCACCTGACAAAACAAAATCACCTTGATTAGGAATCTATTTAAAGAGTGTAAGTTATTTGTTGACTTTACCACCAGACGCTCCTCCTGGGCGGGCTGGGCGGTGGCCAGCTGGCGTCCTTGCGAGGATGTGCTGCCGCCGCTGCTGCCCGACCAGCTGCTGGCCCCGGCGCTGGCTGCCATCGCAGGGTCCACGTGTCGTGCTGATAACCTGGCCACAACAAGGACAGCAACAAACGGTTACAAATGGTGTCAATTTGTTGTCAACAATCGTAAAAATGTCATTAACTTCGGCGCCCCGCCTCCGTCACCCTGTTCGATGGAAAACCCCGTCTTAATGGATTGTAAACTTTGGGCGCCAAGGTCTGTGCAGGCATTAACACGACTTGGCTAATCGATGTGGTTGGCGGGTCCTGAGGGTCCTTTGTTTACGAGCTGCCCCGAGCTTGGCGTGTGCCATAACTCAAGCCGTGAACTTGAACACTCTCACTCACTGCGTGTCTTCGCATGCAAATCAATGAGCCCAGAGTTCGATGCCAGGTCAAAACTCATGACTAACCCAAGCCAAGCAGGAACCTACTCACAAGGAACGGCCTTGAAAAACAAGGTCTTAATGAATGGCTTTGCAACCCTATCCTAATCTGCTTGCACTGCGGCCAAAGCTGCTTTGCTCAGCACTTCCGCTTTACACTTTCACTTCCTGTGCAATTTGTGTAGCATACTTTTTTGGGCAGCCGAACGTTGATTATTTTCAGAGCGTGCTTCGCACTCATTTAGATGGAATTGTTAGGGAAATGGAGCCTAGAATTGATTTGCAAGATAACTCCATAGAATATTTAATCTTCTTTCATTTTTTATTTCACCAGGCACATGGTATTAAATTCTTTACATCTGTCTAAAGATGCAAAGAAAAATCTCTTAAAAAACTTGTGAAAAGAAATCAAACAAATTATTATACTATCTCTTAATGTGTCCACAAATTTTTATTTTACATTTGTCCAGTCGTATTCCAACTTGCCCTTTGTTAATTAAATTGTTATCTTTCAATATCGTGGAACCGAGAACACCTGCTGACTTTTCTGTCAGGCTGTCAGGCGGGCAGTCAGCACTTCACACCTGCACACCCCCAATTTCCCTTTCTGTAATTAGTTAATTTCCTTAAAAGCGAATCAATTATAAAGCGTGAGGGCGGCTAAGTGAGCTCGTTGTTGGCCCAACAAGCGACAGTATAAGCCATGAATTATTAAATTTGTTTTAGCCTCGGTATCATAAATATGTCAAACGCATACGTGACAAAAGTTACAGGCAAAGCAAACACATACTTCTATCGTAAAAGTTGTGCTTCAAATTACAGGCCTTCAGTGTCAATGGAACAAATGGAGGACCAGGCCTCCAAAAGCCTGTGGCGAGTACAGTCAACAGGGGCATTCCCCTGTTCGATAGGCCAACGAGAAGGCGGCTTTAACAAAATTTGATATTAAAATCGATTCGTTGAGCGCCTAAAATGCGGCAACACTTTTTCAACATTTTGTCCTTTCGCCGGCTTGTTTCGCATTTGGTTTGTTGTTTTTCTACTACCACAATGCGAGTATGTTTGTTTTGTCCTGCTTTCCTTCCGTCCCCTCTCTTCCTCCTCCGCAGTGACTTATTGAATTTGTGTAAATTGCCCACAGACACGACACGAGTTCGTTGGAGTCCAGCTCGGGCAACTTGTGTCTTTCGCAGTGGCGCGTTGTTAATGCTTCAATACTGTGGAATGCCGCATTTTGATTTGCTTTCACTGCACCCTGATTCAACCCCAGCGATGAGGCAGCCACCGATTATGTGGTTGGGGTTTCTGGTTTATGGTTTATGGTTTATAGTTTGGTGGGCTAATTAGTAGCCAGCGTGTACACACCATCTAAATAATGGTGTGTCGGGGCGTTCGCTTCCCCTGAGCATTGGCCATAAAGCCGCATTTTTCATTCTCCCATTTTCATTTTCATAACGGGGCAACCAGCCCCGCCTGCCTTTTACCGGACACGTGTTGACAAATACTATCTGCGCATTCAGTTTACATATGACTGAAAAATCACCGTCGCGGTCCCAATTGCATGAGCTTTGTCCCTATTTTATTTGCTGCGATTTGTCTCTCTGAAAACAATGCATTACGAATTTATTTATAGAAAACCAAATACGGCAGATTTGATTCTCTTGGCTTAAAAGGTATTTAAAGGCTCTTTCAAATTCGGTTTATAATAGTAGACTTTATTGGATTTGCAGCAAGAAAAAGTTGAATGCCCCTTGTTAAAATATTTTGCCCGTTTCGTAGCCATTAGAATGAGAACCAACTAAGAAACTTTAACAGACTATAAAAAATTATTTATCTTTGCGTATTTGTTACCAATCTAATTATTGACTTGAATACTTTAGCGACAAATCTGTTGGTAATTAAATGCAAGTGCTGCCATTGAATATTGAATAGTATCCTTGGATCGACAGCCGTTTGATTGAATTAAATCCAATTATCTGATATACTACTGAAAGCTAAGTAATGGAAACGGATTATCGCATAAATGTATCTACACAAGTGTAAAAATAGATGGTAATTCAATTAAAGAGAGTTGAGTTTTAATTTTTAAATGGATTGCCGATAAGATACATTTGTAATTTAAATAAATAATTGTATAAATACAATTTAAATGCAATAAAATCAAATATATTTTTAATAGAAATGTATCTTATAAAATGAATAGAGTAGAGACTTAATTTTTAAATTAATTAAAGTAAAAATAAATATGCTGTTTTACTGTAAATAAAATTAATTCTTAATACAAATGTATTTTATATTTTATTGCAATATATTTAATTATTCATATGAATTGAAATGTTGTTATATACATTTTACATTTATACTGTGACTGAGACTGTCCCTTTATTCATTTGAACTGCAATGTATTTTATATGAATTTTAAATTTGATAATATAGTTGCAGCTTTTTATGCCTTGTTCCCTTTTCACTTTTGTACTGAACCCGATTAAAATTAATAATGCATAAAGTCAAGGTATCTAGTGAATGTTCCTGCACACTGTTGGGGATGAAGTGCTGATCATTTGCCGCTGAAACAACGTCGCCAGTCGTTAAATACCCGCTGCATTAGTTTTCATAGAGAAATACGACAATAATAATTATATCCTGCCGCAAAGCGAGCTTGACTTATGATTGATGGTCAACAGCAGTTGCGGCGAACAGTTAATTACTCCAACGGGAAGTCGGCGAGTTCGAGTCGTCTGCGAGCTATTTATGGAAAACTCATCAAATGGAATGAGTCGGCGTATGCATACTTATTACACCCAGTGTGTGCGATCCTTACTAAGAGGATTTTCCACACCAGCTGACGTCACTTTGCTTTGCTGTTTAACCATCGCAAGCGATGCAACCTTCAAATGGTGTTGTGTTGATGTTTGGGGCCAATTAGCGAACGGCCGCAATTAAAAAGTCCGGAAAGCTTTACAAAAGGGCTGTGTGCGTGCGCTGCAATCTCTCAGGAACTTGGCCCGCACTTTAAGTGGGCCAACTTCTCCGCATTGTTTACATTAGCTACCAAAGTTTTCGCATATTTCGCACATTTCCCAACAAAATGGAGTCGCTGGCCCCAATCTTAACACGAAATCGAAACGAAATGGTGTGAATTCCATTTTATATACCCTCTAATAAAATAAGCGAATTTATTTTAAGGGAATACCATTTTAAATTTAGAGCAGTTATTAAATAGAAACTTTGATCACCCATTTAGAATTTCAATTCAATAACTTACCAAGCTATTTTTGATTGTATATATCTATAATTTTTTCTTTTTAGTGAATGGCTAACTTTATTAAAAAATGTATTTTTTTAAAGCGTTCGGTCTCAACGTCTGTCTGGTTTATTTATTTATTTTATTAAAAAAAGTTGGATATGGAATTGGAGTACATATCCCAAAGTCTTTTCATATATTGACAAGTAGCTTACAAATATATAGTTCTAAGGAAGTTTCAGTCAATTAATTGTTTAAACACTTAATTCCAATTCTAGATGAACTGGAGTTAATTTCTAACTAAAAGTTTGTTTAATCTTCAATATGATGTACAATTGTTTTTAGAATTATTTAAGTAGATTATTCACTTAATCCCTTAATGTCTAGTTCGCTGGTCGTCTATTGCATTGCAGTCCAACTCGATTTCATCACACGCTCCTAGCCACAGTTACCTCTCAAGCTAAATACGTTAGACAGGGTATAATAATGTAATATTTTACAGTGAAGCACAAAGTAAATCCAAAGCGGGTCTGAGATGAGCGCCCCGATAAGCGCACCAAGTAGGTCAATTATATGCGGAACCCACAAAGAACTGAGCTGAACCCGTCGTCAACAGTCGCTACTCATAAATACCCGTAAATACAACAAACACCACAGAAAATGGCCCAAACTTATCATCGATTATATAAAAAAGAGCAAACTTTAGGCTTTTTTTTTGATAAGTAAAGTTTTGTCAGCACCTCTGCAAAAATTCCGCACTTCAAAGTGGAATTTGTTGTTTGTCGTACGCGACGCGAACAATGCAAATACGGTCGAAAGGACGCAGGACACGAGAGACTTCGAGGAGAGGGGACAGAAAATAAAAACACTTGACGTGGCACTCGCAAAGCCGGCGAACCGTTCGCGTGAACTGACAGAACAAAACTGAAACTGAACTGGCGAGCTCGCGGCCCCATTTGGACTGTGGTCAGAACGAAACGAAATTATATAGGCACAGGAAAGCCAAACTACAACCAGCCAAGAGTTGGAGGAGGTCTAAATGGGTGGCCAGGTCGGTCTGGTGTGTTGTGGCTCAATCAATTTCTTACTCCTCTTATTGTTGTGTTTTTTTTCCTCTGCTCCCTTCGTATTCCGAATTGTTGAAATGCTAATGCGCCATTTTGCATACATTTCTTTGGTGTTGGCCAGTTTGAGCCAACTTGGCTCAAAGCAGGCAGCAGTGTGTGTTAGTACAGTTCTTGGCCAACGCGGGGAGGATATCAATAAGGCAACTTTGCCGTTGCCACTTGAATATTCAAATTGCTTTATGTCTATTAGTTGGCCATCTAATGTCTTGTTAAATACTAGAAATTCTGTCTCGTTGAACGCTTGAATGAATGTGCTGAAATCAAAGTCGTTGAATCGCCCCTCGCTAGACATGTTAACACTCTTTTTTCCTACGCTGTTTTTATGCAAATCATTTGCCATGACACAGTGGGAAAGAAAATTGTTTGATAATACATGTTGCCAACTTAAATGAAGAGAAAAAAAAAAATGCCACACATATCAGCACGAAGGCATTAATTTCCTTTCGGCGAGTCCTTGCTACATGCAACATGCAGCGGGGCCCCAGAATTAATCGTTAAGTCGTCTCGCGACATTGAATCGCAATATGCTTATTTCATGAGCTCACAATTCAATTTTTGTGATTGATTGATAGATTTCGGGCGCGAGTCCATTGATTGTTGTTGGCATTTGTAAATATTTCACCCACTTGCGGCATGCGTCACTCACAACATCATCGACATCAACATCAACAGCGCCTCGTTACTGTTGCACGCCAAGGACCTAGATTTGCATTTCAGACGCCGCCGTGTCAAAATTTAAATAAAAGATTCGACATCCGGCGCGGCGGCTTCAACACGAAAAGGTCACTCGATGGCCAAATAACATGGTCGCGGTCCTTGCGGGAATTTGTAATTGAAATTGCAATTTTTATTAGCTATTTAGACCATATAATGCATGTGTTGTGTTGTGTTTGTATTATTTATATATGCGTACTTGTAATATATATATTTATATTTAATAAATTTGATTTTTGCAGTAATTTCATTTTAACTAAATATTTAGTATGCAAATCGTATATTGTATCGTTAAAGTGTTTAATTATTCATCATAAAAAAAACGCAATACCAACTGGCCAATACTTAAGGCTAACTCAAATTCGAATAACCTACGACATGGCGAGGGCGGGGCAGGGGTGGAGAGGGGGGCGTGGAGCTGGTAGCGGGGGCGGGTGGCAAGCGCAGTATAAACAAAACTGGCAAATATTTAAACACGTCTTCTTTGGAGAGTGGGAAGAAAGGGCCGAATTCGTCTATGTCAGCTTACTATGTAGGTCATAATTCTATGTTCTTTACGTTTTTACGTTTTTTGGGCTATTTCAGCTAATAGGTTTAAGAGTTATTTAGTTTAGAGTTCGTATATAGGTAGAAAATCGCAAAGTGCTCAAATATAAATGCGTCGATTGATCAGTCTGTCAATCATTTGCTGGAGTGTGTGTTTAGGACCATGTGTTTGTTTCTCGTTTGATTCAACTATTTTTATATATGGAATACTTTCTCGAGCGTGGCTGTGGCTTTTAGTTTATCATCAATATGCTCAAATTGTTTGCTTCTTCTTCGTTTTATTGTTTTCTTGCCGTGCTTAGACGCAGGGCTCGACGTAGTTGCCCGGGAAGAGGCCGGTGACGCCATCCATGACGCCCTCCCACCAGCCGTCGTCGTTCTTCTTGAGCACATACAGCACCGAGCTCTCCTGGAAGCTCAGCTCATCGTCCTTATCGGCGTAGTAGTCATAAATGGCCACCACTGAAAAGCAAATACCATTTAAATAAGTAAATAGTTATATTTTTATACTACTGTTTAACTTACCCTTTTCGATGTAGTTCTTGGGCACCCAGCCAGGCAAGTTCTGATCCTCGGGCACAATCGGCGCCAACTGCGGTCCGGTTGAGGTGCGTGGACGTCCAAAGTCCTGGTGCTCATCCTCTGGCGGCGGCGGTGGCGGCAGCGGTGGCGATTGCGACCCCGGACGCGCAAAGTTCAAGCTGAAATGATTTCTAAAGAAAGTTTCGTATTAATTTAATTTAAATTTTATTTAATTCCTAATTTTAAGCACAAGCAATTTACCTATTGGGATTCCTGAGCGCAAGCAAATTTAAATAGAAATGTTGGTCAGTTATATACAAAGTTGGAAGGAGTTTGATTTTGCGATAATATTGTTTACTTTTTGTTGAGGCGTTAGTTCAAAACTTATTTTGGCATTCGTCATTATTTTTAATTGAACAAAGAAGACGTAATCCTTGAAAGCTTTCCCTCTGCAATGCTATCGCAACCTTCGCACTCTGATATCCGCCTTGGACTTACCTGTTGATATTGCGTCCCAGCGTATGCATGCCAATGTGACTCTGCTCCGTCATCTCGTGCTGCGATACCGTCAGCGGCGAGGGAGGCGCTGCTAAAGAGCGAAACGAATTATTAGTTTAGTTAGCTAGAAGTGATCGAGAAATGCGTGCAACTCACGTGGCATGCTGCTCCTGTCGTCGTAAGTTGTGGGCGGCGGCGGAGGCAGCGACTGCATCATGCCCGCCGACGGCAGATTCACATGCGTGGCAATCTGCTGGCTGGGCGGCATGGGCAACGCACTGTAGCCCGCTGCACGCTCATTGCCCGCTGCCCCGCCACCCGTTGTGGTTGTGGTGGTCGATGAGGCCGTCGACATGCGCTTGGGATGCCCGATGGGATAGTTGGGCGCATAGTGCGAGGGCACTTGCGGTGGATTCACCACTGGTGGCGTGCGATACTCGCGTGAACTCTTGCCCAGAGTGCCCGTATTGCTGACAGATTTGCCCAGTGTGCCCGTGTTGCCGGCACGCGACATCTGCGGCGGCGTTGGCGGCTTCGTGGTGGGCGGCGGACCCACCGAAGACGGCACCAGCGATTGCACTGAACCGTGACTCGAGCCACGATGCTTCTGACGCACCACATGCTGATTGGAGGACGCCGAGTTGATGCCGTGGCCGATTTCGTCGAGTATGGAATAGTCGATGGGCTTACGCACATACTTGATGGGCTTCTCCGGATTGATGGGCGCCACAATCTTGAACTGACGCGAGCTCACCTTGTTTGCAGTCAGCACGCCAATCTCACTAACAGGGAGGAGAAAAAATGGGAGATAAGTATTCGGAACCTTTAAATTAATTAGGGAAAATATATCACAAATATATAGTAATAACAATAATTTTAAAGCTTTAACCGGTTGATAAGCACACAATCCACACAGAAAGCTTCGTTCTTCGCTCTTCTAATCTCTACATTCAGAATTTATTTGAATACATTCAGGTATTCTGATATTTTAACATTCTGTGTCTATTCTCGCCTAGGACGTTGTTGATTCAAGCTCACTTGGAGATCCTTTTAGCTTCCCCAAAAAACCTTATTGTATTTCCATCTTTGCCACAGCATAGTTCAACTACTTCTCCGCCTAGCTTCGTTCCCTGCCGTCCTACTATGACTCACCGTCTGGCCACCTTCTCCTTGTGTATGTGCACCGTCTGTGCGATGTGATTCATCTGGGATTCCATCTCGCTGAGCTGCTGCGCCTGCAAGTCCAACAGCTGCATGTAGCTGTAGGCGAGCGTGTTGATCTGGTACGCGACACTGGCCAAGGATTGGGTGGTGTAGTTCTTGGTCGCCTCGAGGGCCGCCTTCTTGTTGTCTGCCCGGTAATAGGTGTCCTCGCAGTAGTCGGCGACGCGCTCCAGATTCGTGTAGCTGTCGCGGAGACTTTGGCGGCCATCAGGGATTTCGGTGCGTATCAATGATGCTAGTTCGTCCATAATGTTGTCACTGGCCATTGGGGCTTCGGTTAACATGGGTATGGTGCTGCAAGCAACAGAAAAACCGGAAATGATTTCACTGCAGCGGAAGTAAACATTCGCTGCGTGTGTTTTTTTGTTGTAGGGCGGAGTCGGGCACTGACTGCGACGCTGACGTCGGCAGCGCAGTTGGCAATTGGAGCGTTTAACGCGTTTGCAGCTGGATGCGTTTGAGGTTTGCGTGATGCAACGCGCCACTTACTTGATTTACTACACGCTTGCACAGAAATTAGTTATTGTTGAACGGTTGGGTCGCGTTAAATGCAATAAAATGCAATTGCTGTTTTACATTGTACAGACGTAGTGAAAAGAACGCACACAGTGTTGCAAAACACGCGCAGTGCTGTTGTTCCAGCCGCGCGTTGGTCACATTGCAGCTGTTTGATATTGCCAGACTGTGCAGTGTTTGCCTGCAAAACGTAAACAAAGAACGAGTGTTGCCAGCGTGCTAAAAATAGAAAGCGCTGTGGCAGCACTGTGAGTAATACACTTTTTTTTGTGCGCCGATTAAGAGTTAGTATAAAGCGCTAAATTTCTTTTAGTTAACTATGTCGCATCAAACAGGCATCAAGGGTAAGCTAAGCTAAGCGCATAAGCAATGAGTTAGTTAAATTAATTAAATACACGCACACACAGCCAACGAGCAACTGGCGAAAGTATTCGGCAAGGCTAAAAATGGGAAAATACGTGTGATAAAAGTATCAATTGAAAACGGTGAGTGTCGAGTACACACACACATACATACGTATTGTGTGTATGTGTTGTGTATGTATTGGTTACACAGTGTCAGAGAATGGAATTAATTATTTCCGTTCTTCCGTTAAGCAGAGCAGCTGAGCTGCAGCGGCACAGCTGACGTGAAGAAGGATTGGGAACGCGATTATGATAAGCTGTTGGGACCACTCTTTGAAGAGCATGTGCCGTGTTATTTGCTGTATCGGCTGGACGCCAAGATTCCCTTGGGCCATGGCTGGCTGCTGATCAGCTGGATTCCGGATACGGCCAGCATCCGCCAGAAGATGGTTTATGCCTCGACGAAGGCCACGCTGAAGACGGAGTTCGGCACTGCGTACATCACAGAGGAGCTGCACGCAACCACCATGGAGGAAACGACGCTGGAGGGCTACAAGAAGCATAAGCGTGAGTTTTCGGCGCCGGCGCCGTTGACGATGCGCGAGGAGGAGATTCAGGAGCTGCGCAAGACCGAGGTGCGCACCGACATCTCCACGGAGACGCGTCATCAGACCTTGGGCGGCGTCTCGTGTCCGATGAGCGATGATACGCGGACCGCTGTCGAGGATTTGCTGCGTGGCAACTATGATTATTTGCAGTTTCGCATCAGCTTGGAAGAGGAGCGCATCCATGTGTCAAATGCGGCGATTGTGCCGCTGGGAGAGCTGGCCAAGCAGGTGCCCGAGGATCATGCACGCTACCATCTGTATCTGTTCAAGCACACGCACGAGGGCGACTATCTGGAGTCGTTTGTCTTCATCTACTCGATGCCTGGCTACGTTTGCTCCGTGCGCGAGCGCATGATGTACTCCAGCTGCAAGGCGCCCTTCCTGGAGCAGCTGGCGGCGCTCGGTGTCGACATCAGCAAGAAGGTCAGTAAATGAATAACATGAAAGATCTCTTGAGTAATATTTTTGCTACTTGCAGCTGGAAATCGACAGCGGCAGCGAACTCACTGAAGCGTTTTTGCAGGACGAACTGCATCCGAAGAAGATATTACATCGCCCGGCGTTCGCCAAGCCAAAGGGGCCACCGAACCGTGGAGCCAAGCGCTTGACACGTCCCACCAACGAAGACGAAGACTGAAGTCTGAACAACCCCAACGAGACGAGTGAAACTTTAACTATTCATTTTGCGAACGCAACTGCATTTAATTTATTTTACGAAAATCTAGTGCTCCATTTTCATGTCCTTCCCAACTGTTATTCTCCTCTATCCAATTCATATCTGTATTCTTAGTTGCACTAAGCAGAACAACTGATAAACTGAAATAACGCATAGCAGCCGCCAACTTGGGCTTCCTCGATTGTACTCAACTGTCTGTAATACTTTCAACATGGACATCATTGCAATTTATTGTTTAATTAAAAGTCAACTAAATCTACAGTTTTTAAACTTAAGCACCGATTGAACTTCTATCAAGCCCAGATCTTGTCGTAGTTTTTAAACTTGAAAATATGGAGAATATTGCAATTTATTATTTAATTAAACATCAACTAAATTTACAGCTCAACATTAAAGCTAAATGATTAGGTTTACTTCACGGGATCCAGGCTGATCTTGTCACCCACTCGAGTGTCGTGGGCAGTGAACAATTCAGGCGCATCCTTCTGTGCCTGATTCTTGAACGCTTGACTGATGGTCTCGTCACGCTGCACTCGCCACTTGTATTGCCAGTAACGCACCTCCTCCATCGAGGTGCCTGAGGCCTTCATCAGCAGCAGCGAGGCGACGCCCGCCACGCCGCCCATGAAGCCACCAATGATGCCGCCAGCTGCCATGCCACGCAGTCCCAAGTTCACTTTGTAGACGGCTCCTGTGATGGATCCTGCGGCGAGATACTCGTAAATTGCGGACTTGCCGCGATACACGGATATCATGGTGATGATGCCACTTTAAAAGAAGTAAACTAGTTGTGAGGAAGATTGAATAAATGATTATGGTGCACTTACAAGTAGGAGGTGGTGAAGAGTCCAACACGCCAGCCCCACTTGAAGCCGCCCTTGGCGAAGTTCACCGTGAACTGATCCTGCATCTTTTTCTGTAAAGGACAAAGGATTGAGCATTATGCTAAGTTGTATATCAAGCGTTTGCTCACCTTCGCATCCAAATGCGATTTGAAGGCCGTCGCCTGATTGTTCTCCATGAAGTTCATGTAGCCAACGCGGGATTGTGTAACGCCGCCATAAATGGCTCCCACGAGGAAGCCCAGGAAGCCGGCTTGGTATATGGAGTTCAGTTCGGAGGATATGCTGCCGAATTCACTGCAGAAGCGGTTTATTTCTGGTTTTTTTGCTACTTTCATTCAAGGAGCAACTTACTCTATGGTGAACACCTGCTTCAAACGTTCCATGCCGGTTTCCTCTGGTTTTTTGCCCTCCAGAAATGCTTTGTATGTAGGCGTTTCCTTGCCGATAACGTCATTTTCACTGTGGTCAATAGCCGGCAAAATACCGGCTAATAAAAACCGTCGACCGTTCGGAAAGAATCTCATTGGCACCGCGTTGAATAACAAATACGAAACATGCAGCGAACCAAACAGCTGTTCCGCTGCCGCCTTCGATAGTCCACTATTGACCTATCGATTGTGCTAAGCAGCTGTGTTCGGCTCCAAACGAAATTCTATTTACTTATCGGTTATTGGCTTATTTAAATAAAATGCTGCCATTAAATTTAATTCATTAAAAAAATGCACACATAATGCTAATTTAAGAACATTGAACTAGGACTGCGACTAAACAAGGGAGCATTAAAGAAAAACCTATAAACATTAGTTTAGCAGCTGAAGCGCAACCAAATGGACTCAAAATGCATTCAAGTTGCAAAGCGTCTGCGGCATTTGGTTGTACATGCTGCCCAGCAGACCATGAAATTATTCAATTAATTATTCACTTTGCATTATTTTTTACAACACTCACTCTCAATCAGAAAAACGCAACCAGCCGCTCTTCTGCTTTATTTACATTTCTCACTGCTCACCGATCATTAATCGATATACAGCACTCCTAACGATAGCACGCGCTCTACTTGTTTCGATATATCTCCAAACGATGATTGTGATTACGCATCACTAACGCAAACGCCGCAACGTTTGTTGCTGCGAAATTTTTGTGCGTGAGAATTTCACAAGTTTTTTGTTATTTATTTGAAAAACTGCAGCATAAAGTTAATTGTAACGAGACGCACAAAGTGCATTGCAGCTACTGAAGCAAGATGATGTACGACAATGAGGAGGGTAAGCGACTTAACAATAAGAAAATTGCAACGCACGCTGCCCATGAAAAGTTAACATGGCGGCGGAGCGCTAGAAACAAAAACAAAAAATTCACAAATTCCCTTCGCAGAGCTGTACGAGGAGGAGAATGCGGAGGAAATTTCTCACGAGCTGTGGCAGGAAGCCTGTTGGATCGTGATCAACGCGTACTTCGATGAGAAGGGTTTGGTGCGGCAGCAGCTCGACAGCTTCGACGAGTTCATCCAGATGTCTGTGCAACGCATTGTGGAAGATTCGCCGGCCATCGAGCTGCAGGCGGAGGCTCAACACACATCCGGCGAGGTGGAGACGCCGCCGCGATTCTCCTTAAAATTCGAACAGATTTACCTTTCGAAGCCAACGCATTGGGAAAAGGATGGTTCTCCAAGTCCCATGATGCCCAACGAGGCGCGTCTGAGAAATCTCACGTATTCGGCGCCGCTTTATGTGGACATCACCAAGACAAAGAACGTGGAAGGCCAAGACCCCGTGGAGACGCAGCATCAGAAGACTTTCATTGGCAAGATTCCAATTATGTTGCGTTCCACGTATTGTCTGCTTTCGCAGCTCACAGATCGTGATTTGACTGAGTTGAACGAGTGTCCCTTGGATCCCGGTGGCTATTTCATCATCAACGGCTCGGAGAAAGTGCTGATTGCACAGGAGAAGATGGCCACGAACACAGTGTACGTGTTCAGCATGAAGGACGGTAAATATGCGTTCAAAACCGAGATCCGTTCGTGTTTAGAGCACAGTTCGCGTCCCACGTCGACGCTCTGGGTGAACATGATGGCGCGTGGCTCGCAGAACATTAAGAAGTCCGCGATTGGACAACGCATCATTGCCATCTTGCCGTACATCAAACAGGAGATACCCATTATGATTGTGTTTCGGGCGTTGGGTTTTGTGGCCGATCGCGATATTCTGGAACACATTATCTACGACTTTGACGATCCCGAGATGATGGAGATGGTGAAGCCGTCGTTGGACGAGGCCTTCGTGGTGCAGGAACAGAACGTGGCACTGAATTTCATTGGTGCGCGCGGCGCTCGTCCCGGCGTCACCAAGGACAAGCGTATTAAGTACGCCAAGGAAATTCTTCAGAAGGAAATGCTGCCCCACGTGGGTGTCTCCGATTTCTGCGAGACCAAGAAGGCGTACTTCTTAGGTTACATGGTGCATCGCCTGCTGCTGGCTTCGCTGGGTCGCCGCGAGCTCGACGATCGTGATCACTACGGCAACAAGCGGTTGGATCTTGCCGGACCTCTATTGGCTTTCCTGTTTCGTGGCTTGTTTAAGAACCTGATGAAGGAGGTGCGCATGTACACACAGAAATTCATTGATCGCGGCAAGGACTTCAACCTGGAGCTGGCCATCAAGACAAACATCATCACAGATGGTCTGCGTTACTCGCTGGCCACCGGCAACTGGGGCGACCAGAAGAAGGCGCATCAGGCGCGTGCCGGCGTTTCTCAGGTGTTGAATCGTCTCACTTTCGCCTCGACCTTGTCGCATTTAAGGCGCGTGAACTCGCCCATTGGACGCGACGGCAAGCTGGCCAAACCGCGTCAGCTACACAACACGCTGTGGGGCATGTTGTGTCCTGCCGAGACACCTGAAGGCGCCGCTGTCGGTCTGGTCAAGAATCTGGCTCTGATGGCCTACATTTCGGTGGGCTCGCAGCCGTCGCCCATTCTGGAGTTCTTGGAGGAGTGGTCCATGGAGAATCTGGAGGAAATTGCACCCTCTGCCATTGCGGATGCCACCAAGATCTTTGTCAACGGCTGCTGGGTGGGCATTCATCGTGATCCCGAGCAGCTGATGGCCACGCTGCGCAAACTGCGTCGCCAGATGGACATCATTGTTTCCGAGGTGTCCATGATTCGCGATATTCGAGATCGCGAGATTAGGATTTACACGGATGCGGGACGTATTTGCAGACCACTGTTGATTGTGGAGAATGGCACTCTGCTGCTGAAGAAGACGCACGTGGAGATGTTGAAGGAGCGCGACTACAACAACTACAGCTGGCAGGTGCTGGTGGCCTCGGGTGTCGTCGAGTACATCGACACGCTGGAGGAGGAGACTGTCATGATTGCCATGTCGCCCTACGATCTCAAGCAGGACAAGGACTATGCTTATTGTACGACTTACACACACTGCGAGATTCATCCGGCTATGATTCTAGGCGTCTGTGCCTCGATTATACCTTTCCCCGATCACAACCAGAGTCCACGTAACACCTATCAAAGCGCTATGGGTAAGAAATTTCAGATATTTTCTGTATATACTTTGGAACACTTATATTCTCTAAGAATGGATAGTGTATTACTCTCAAGTATAGCTTATTTACTTCTTCTCTAATCCAATTGTACAATCTGCAGGTAAACAAGCTATGGGTGTCTATATCACCAACTTCCACGTGCGCATGGACACCTTGGCGCACGTGCTTTACTATCCCATGAAGCCGCTGGTCACCACAAGATCCATGGAGTATCTGCGCTTCAGAGAGTTGCCCGCTGGCATCAACTCGATTGTGGCCATTCTCTGCTACACTGGCTACAACCAGGAGGATTCTGTCATTCTGAATGCCTCGGCTGTGGAGCGTGGCTTCTTCCGCTCGGTGTTCTACCGATCGTACAAGGATGCGGAGAACAAGCGTGTGGGCGATCAGGAGGAGAACTTTGAGAAGCCGCATCGCGGCACTTGTCAAGGCATGCGAAATGCTCACTACGACAAATTGGACGACGATGGAATTATTGCTCCCGGCATTCGTGTTTCTGGCGATGATGTGGTCATTGGCAAGACAATTACGCTGCCCGAGAACGAGGATGAACTCGACAGCAACACAAAGCGATTTGCCAAGCGAGATGCTTCCACATTCTTGCGTAACTCTGAGACGGGTATTGTGGACCAGGTGATGTTGACACTCAACAGCGAGGGCTACAAGTTCTGCAAGATTCGAGTGCGCTCCGTGCGCATACCACAGATTGGCGACAAGTTTGCCTCGCGTCACGGACAGAAGGGAACCTGCGGTATTCAGTATCGCCAGGAGGACATGGCCTTCACATGCGAGGGCTTGGCTCCCGATATCATCATCAATCCTCACGCTATTCCATCTCGTATGACAATTGGCCATTTGATCGAGTGTCTGCAGGGCAAGCTGGGCTCCAACAAGGGCGAGATTGGCGATGCCACGCCCTTCAACGATGCTGTCAACGTGCAGAAGATTTCCACTTTCCTGCAGGAGTACGGCTACCATCTGCGTGGCAACGAGGTCATGTACAACGGCCACACGGGACGCAAAATCAATGCTCAGGTGGGTAACAATTAAAATCTTAAATAATGATTGTATTTATTTGTTATATAAATCACTGACTTAAAATTGAGATACGAAATCATTATAATTACTTCAAACATAATGATTTATTTTAAACGATTTTACTATTTTAGCATTTGAGCAAAAAAATAGAAATCGAAAATAATGATTATTTCCGAGATTTATTTTCTTCGCTCAAAATTAAACATACTTTCAAATCATGGTTTAATGATTAAAAAATCACTTAACATTAATTATTATATTCGAAAAAACACACAAAACTCATAATATTGACATCTTAATGTGTATATGTTATATTATGAACGTTAAATATTTTTGTCCATGTTACATTTTGAAAACAAGACAAATCGCACTGCTGTAAATAACATTATAGAATCTCATAATGAATATAGTCCCCAACTAAACTCTTTAACTTAAATCAAGCATTTAATTAATAAATTTATTATTTTTTGCAGGTGTTCTTGGGCCCTACTTACTATCAGCGTCTCAAGCACATGGTGGACGACAAGATCCATTCACGAGCTCGTGGACCTGTGCAGATTCTCGTGCGCCAGCCTATGGAGGGCAGGGCTCGTGACGGCGGCCTGCGTTTCGGTGAGATGGAGCGCGATTGCCAAATCTCTCACGGTGCCGCACAGTTCCTGCGCGAGCGTCTCTTCGAGGTGTCCGATCCGTATCGCGTGCATATCTGCAACTTCTGTGGACTGATTGCGATTGCCAATCTGCGCAACAATACGTTTGAGTGCAAGGGCTGCAAGAACAAGACGCAAATATCGCAGGTTCGTCTGCCGTATGCCGCCAAGTTGCTGTTCCAGGAGCTGATGTCCATGAACATTGCACCACGACTGATGGTCAACTAAAAATCTTATTACCGATTACATTTTACACCTATTGTAAGCATCAATATTTGTTGGGAAGCTGATTGTGCTGCCCCATTTAGTGAGTAATTAATTAAATTTACATAATTGTGACAACCTCATTGCGGCATGTCTGCTTTGTAAAGCCCTTTGTGCGCGCCCATTGTCTTCTAAGCTCCCCACGAGGCGGCCGAAAGTGGAGCAAATGCCTGTGCGGAATTTTAAATGGCAACTCAAAAGTGTGGGCGAAAGTCGGCGTTAGGTCTGCAGTGGATGCTTTTGTGTGATTTCGCCAGTTGGGGTCATATTCAGAAAGCAGTTGACGCACATAATGCAAACAAATAATATAACAAATTCCCCGTTTAACCCAGTTACAAATGCGGGTTCCAGCGAAGATTTATTCAAATTAACCCATGAGACAGCAGCATCGTCAATTGATTTTCAGAAATATAATTAAATGGGAAGTCCCCGTGGGATATATTTATTTTGGAATATGTAATTGTAAAGCACAAATTCCATGCTCATGCTATTAGGGTATTCACGCATCGGCTTGCCGACATTTCTCCCATTCATGTTCTTTTGTTTCTGGTTGCGGCTTTCTATGATTTTTTGACGTAATGTTTGGCCCGCGGTCTGTGACGCCCAGTGACAAAAGGGATTAGTTCTTTGTTGTTACTGTTGCTGTGGAGAGCTGGAGCTGGAGCTGGAGCTTTGCCGCGGCTTTAGTTGTAGCTACCAATTGACTGACAGTTATTAATTGCCGCTTGACGTGAACCCGACGAGAGATGCGTGAAGTTGAAGCTGGAGCTGAAGCTGAAGCAGGGAGGACAGATATTTGGCGCTGACGTTGACGCCCATCTTTCAGCAATTGACGACTGGGCGGCGGCCTTTTGTTATGCATAATTAAAGTGGCATGAAAATTGTCGCCGTATGATAACGACACTCTCTTAGCTGGTGGTAATTAAACAGTCAACGACAACACTTAAACAACTGATGAGGTATTTATTTATAGCGTCTTACACTTAACTCTTAAAACAACTTTGCTGCATCGTAAAAATGCAATCGATTCTCGCTGCTCCTCCCTCGCTCACTCTTCTCCCTCTCACTTCTCGTCGTTGCGAAACACGCTGATGGCATAGAACTCGGGCAGTCGATACACCTTGAGGCGCTCGTGGCTGAACTGGCCGTTGGTGCGCGCCTTCACAAAGAATATGTCCTTCATGCTGAGCTCCTTGCGACGCTGCTCCTTCTTCTCCACCAGACGCTGCAGCTTCGGTCTGTAGCCTTTGGACTTGTCCTGCAGCAGCTTCACAAAGATAATCTCCCGCTCGTCATCGCCGTCCAGCGTGCGTGCCTGGTAATAGACTTCCCGTGACTCTGGATAAATCAGCAGCGGCTCAATGGGCAACACTTCGCTGGGCGACGTCGGATACGCAATGAGATTGTCATCATAACGAGCTGCGGGAGCGGCTTCTGTGCTGTGTACTTTGTAACTGAGGCACAAACAGAGCCAGAGTAACACCAGAGGCTGTAAGTATATTAAAAATAATTAATAAAATTATTACAAACTACATGAAAAATGTTCTCAAGATTTTAATGTTTTCAATCGTTTATTAATTGCTTCAATTATTTTCTGGCTTAGTCTACATATTATAAAAATATTCACTTCCTTTCAGAGGTCACCCAAACTATTTAAAAAGCTCAAAATGTCCATTACCTATAAAATGAGAAAATTAAACTGAAACAGCATTATGGCCTCAATTGCTCTATACAATTTATTTCTAAGCCACAGTTATATTAAATAAATATTTATCATTTAGTGCAGTTATATAACAATCGTTTATTAAGTTTTTGCTTGAACTCTTAATCTACATATTTCTATATTTATCTCTTACGGCAGATTTTTAATTGTATTGGCAATAATTGTTTTGTTCCTTATTGTTGCTTCATCTCTTTTCATTGAATATAAATTTATATTTATCTAATTTGATAAAAATTGTTTATTCATTTCTGGCTTAGTCAATTGTTATATTTATCTCTTACTGTAAGTTAAAAATAGTTTTTTTATTGATTGAAATTTTTTGGGTTGACATCTCGCTTAGTCTGCATTTTATAATTTTTCTCTACAATTTGGTAACAATTGTTTACTAATTTTGTGCTTGAACTGTTTTTAGTCTATATATTTTTATATTTATCTGTTAGTGTAGATTTATAATTTCATGTTTTAATTTGTTCACTTGTTCCCGTTGCGTAATTACCGTTTTGAATTTGGCCAGTGACATTTTGACAGATAAATCGCAAAGCAAATGGGATTCTATAAGTTAAGCCGCTTTGGTGGCACGCCAGTTAGCGCTTTGACCAAAAATATAACAGCCCGATTGTCAACCAACAAACTGTCGAGTCTCAAGCGTTGAGATTTCTGCGCGTTGCGATCAAGATTGTGCGAATGGAGCGAAGTGCGAGTGCGAGTGCGAATCCGAGTTGGAGGCAGCAGCGTTGACTATCAAGCGCAGACTGGCGCGCGACAAGGCCAGGTAACTTCATTTACCAAGCCAAGTCCAAGTTGCGGCTCAAAGCCAGGCCGGCAACAGCGCAGTTAGCGTCATCGAAGACGTCGGCGTCGACGGCGTCGTCGACTGCGACGTCAATGTGCTGTCAATGAATTGTAAATTGAAGGTAAATAAACGGTTTGGTTTTTGGGGGTTGGGCACGGCAAAGGAGTCGTCGGCATGTTCAAAAAACAATAATATTATTATTATGATAAGCATTAGATATGGGCATTATTATTGCTATTAATTGATCGCTAGGTCGTTTGTTTTGGCCGATGATGAGCCAGTCTCAGTGCATTGGCAACAGGGTCAATGCTGACGAGAATTTATCAATCAGTAAATAATGCTGCTTACATCTATAAATAACAATAACAACAAGTAATATCTTTATGCTCTTACGCGCAATGATGTCAAATTTATTATTAACAAACTACAATCGCGTAAATAATACGAAAAAAGAGAAGGAGAAAAAATATGGTAAAAAATTAATCGAAAGACAAATGTAGAAATGTTTAATTAGCAAATATTTGCAAAGTGCTGAGAGATTTGGTTGGGTCCGTTTGTCTATTGTCTCTGGGTAAATTATGATAACATTTCTATGTTTTTGTGTTCAACGTGTGTATTATTAGCACCACTGAATGGCTACTGTCAAAGTGGCACTGAAGAGTTTGGCTAATTACAATTGAACAAGCCGCAGCCAAAGTTATTGCCTGATGAGCCGAGCTTGCTGCATAAATAATTGCTGAATAACGTTGTTCAGGTTATTCAAAACAAATAAATATGCATTTACTGAATTTATCACATTAGTCATACGCACTGTGGCGCGTACTTTCTATGAATACTGCAAATTATTTATGCATTATTCACAGCATAAATAAGCAGTGATATTGTGTGCAGTCCATGCTTGTTACATTAATCATACGCACTGTTAACTACTTACTTTCCAGCAGCATCAGCATCAGTGAAGAGAGTAAACAAGAGGCAAACAAAGACTTAAGTCAGCTGTAATGATGTTTATCGAGAGCTATAGGAAACCTTTCATCGTCAACAACAACGTGGGCCACGTAAAAAGCATAATGCTACAACGCAAAAAAAAAAGGTAATTGAAGTGGCGAAGACAAAAGCCAAACACAAAATACTTTGAGGGCCGGTGGCAAAAGCAGCACGCAAGGCCACAAGCGAAATTTAATCGCTTTAAATGTGAAATTATTTGGAAATAAATAAACAAACTCAATTGGCACATCACATAATCATAATCAGTTGTCGCAATTTGATTTCCACTTTCAATGAGTCGAGTCTCAAATCGTGTTTGATTAATTGCAGCGCATCTATTTTATTTTTTCTCTCTATATCGCCCGGGGGCTATTTGATTATTTTGTGGGTGCTCTTGTGGTGGATTGTGCTTGCTTTCGTTTGGAGTTCTTTCACTGGTCGCGTCTTGTGCTGTTTGTTTGTTATTCGTTCTTCGACTCAGAAGCAGACGCACTTAATGAGCTCATTCGTATGCGTTCGGGGAATCGTGTGAAAGGTGAATACTTATCGCATATTGGTTGTGGATCCGACTCCGTCTCCGACTTCGACTCAGCCTCTAGATGTGGCTTACGACTTTTTGCTACTGTTTTTGTGCAAAGTGGCACGAAAAGTGAAAGCCTTTCATTCGCTCATTTGAAAGCATCTGTGGCGCCAGCATTAGTGAGCATATTGTGGTTTATGTGTCTCGCCGCGCGATAAGCTCCCGGAGTTAACAAATTGGTAAGCCGATTGCGTAGCTCAAGCCACACACACACACAAACACACACATTTGCACACCCACAATTTATTCTATGGCCACGCGCATTAGTGCCATATCTTTCCATTTTTAATTAAATGAATGCTTTTTATTGATTACGCCACCACAAATTTATGCATAAATACTCTATATTCGAGGGGGTGCGATAATTAGTAGAAACAATTTAGTTCCGTTCCTTATCCGTAATCCATATCTTAAATAATTGCAGTTACAAGAGCAATAGTTTTCCAACAGCTCATTTGCATTTTTAATTGCAAAGACAAGCACAAAATGTATGCAATTTATGCATGGAAATTCTGTGACTTTGCAAGTTGACTCTCAAGTATGCCGTAATATCTTGTATGTGTTTGCTTACAATGTGAAAATAAAAAAATTATATGAAATTTATTTTGGAATGCCGAAGCGAAAATACTCTAGCAACTAGATTATGTCGGCATTCCAAAGTTTTAGCTATTTCCTATTAGTTTTCGGCTTCATAAGTTACAGTGGTGCCAATATGAAGTTTATCACAAAATAATTAAAATATATAAATCTAAATAATTTGCACCTGCCGCCGAGAAGTATGCCATTTACCGTAAAGTGTATTACAGCTCCACTCACATGCATATATGAATAATTACATAATAATTCATGAGGTCGGACGTGCCTATCCTCGTTTTATAACAGTATTATTATCCACTCCGCAAGATGTTGCGAGCGAGTTAAAGTCGAAAAGGTGCTTTCCACTTTGTATATGAAATACAAGATGGAAAAGACAAGTCAAGCGGCCAAAGTGGCGCCAGTGTGTTTTTAATTACCATAATTACATAACTGCACACACACGCACCACACACACACACACTCACACTCACACACTCGCACACTCATTTTCCCACTCGCAGATCGCATAGTCTCACACACGCACACAAAGATAATATTGCGGTTGCCTATAAGTATGCAGTACTCCGTGATAGAACAAAGTGTCTGCTATGCACTGTGGGGTAGATACTTCTTTTTTCGAGAATTAATTAGTACATTTTAAACAATGCTACGTTTTTGGATAATGTTTTATTTTCCCTAATTTATCACATATCAGTAACAACAATTTATGAAGGAAAATGTCATAATAAATGAATATTAATATTAATAAATCAAAAAAATTGATTTATTGAATACACATTTTATGAGAATTAATACGTCGAAATTATATTACATAAATACATTTTAAACTTACTAAAAATATTTGGTGATGTTTCGTTTTGTTAGAATTTAATTTATATTCTTGTTCCA
This sequence comes from Drosophila ustulata, assembly GCA_035047365.1. Lineage (NCBI taxonomy): Eukaryota > Metazoa > Arthropoda > Insecta > Diptera > Drosophilidae > Drosophila > Drosophila ustulata. The sequence goes on from JAWNPT010000094.1 coordinate 29,794,375, forward strand.
AATAGTTTCATTCTGTTTTTTAAAAACATATCAACGGGTTAGCAAATATTTTTTAATACACCAATTGCATAATTATTGTTGCTAAACAAAAGTATAATTCTTTTTTAATTTTATTTTTTATTATTTTGACTGAACAATTAAATATTTATTTATTACGAGAAGACGGGACACATATGCCAATGGTTTGATAATATTACTTAATACTTGAGAATTGAGAATTTACCCCATATTACAGTGGCGTGGGAGATGGTTTGGGTAGCGGCGGAGTTAGCATAATTCAGAGGCGGGGTTGGGAGGTGGAGGAGGAGGAGCAGCAAGTGCCACCCTGTTGCTGTGCTTTTATTGTCCTTATCGCATAAACTTAAATAGTTTTTACCAGCCACTTTGCGGCTTTTAAGTTATTTTGCGTACACCACTCTCAAGTCGACGGGTGGTTCTGAGTCCCATTCCCTCACTCTCCCTCGCTTGCTCGTTGTGTCTCTCTTTGTCATTGCTTGCCTCGTTGTTATCATCGCCATTGTTTGTCTGCCTGTTGCCAGGCAAAATTAAATCTGACTTTTGTATTGTGGTTCGACTTGGAGCAGAAAAGTAGCAGGACAAGGAAGTTCAAATAGTTAACCAGTTATCCTGCTAATTAAATGGCAAGTCCAGGCCTGAGACTCAGCCATCACTTGCTGTTGCAATTTATTTAAAAACTTTTAATTATTCCACATTAGATGGGGTCAGCACAAGATGCCCTGCCGACCATTGGGGCAACCTCGTTGCTGCATAATTTGCATGCCGGCCAGACAACCCGAGTTTATGTTTCCTGCCTGGTCTTTGTGGAGCTTGCCACCTGCCACCTGCCACTTGGCACTTGCTTGGGCAAGGCAGAAACTTGGGCTAAATGTTTTGCAATTAATTTTCGTGCCATGTCGGTTATTAACCTGCCATTGCGAAGCTACCTTAGAACTGAGAACTGTGGACTCCACGCCACACATTCACTTACATTTATCCATAGTTGAACTCATTAAAATCCTGGACACTACTTGGGCGTGGGGCATGGAGAATGGGGCGTGGCCGTTGGGCGTGTCTGGCATACTAAATCAAAGCAGTATGCTATGAATTTTTCCGCACCACCTTTCTACATTTCTAATTAAAAATTAATAGGTTATCAGCTTGAAGTCGTTAAAGGCAAATCAGTTAGCTGGGATTTCATGTATACTATAAGTGGAAATCAGATTAAAGTAAGTTTGTGGCAGTCTTGAAATGGACACGAATAGCAATGAATTAGTAAAAAATTTATTTCCAATCACAGTTTATATTTATATTATTAAAAATAAAGTGTACTTTAAGTGTCATATTAAAGAATAAATTATTTGCTTAAATGCAGAACAATTGCACTTCAAAAGAAATTGCAACTACAAATATTATAATTTATTCATGACCACAGCACGTAAATGAACTCACAAATAGATTTTGTTTTGCTATAATTTATTTTATTCTCTGTTTACAATACTTACCAACGATTTAAATATTTCCCATTCAATTGAAATGCAATATTGAATAATTTAAACGCTTTTTCATGCTAGATTGATATACAAATAAAAAAAACTCCTGCGAAAGGTATTTTACAGCAGTTTAGTAAATATTATGCTTTTGTTTTCAGTACTTTACAGATGTTTCTTTATTTGTGTATACCCATTGCGCTTACTTATTTGCTTACAGGGTATTTAAATTTAAATTGCTGCCATTCAGTCAAGTCTTTTGAATTGACTTTAAAGCTGAATAATTGTTAATTTCCAACACATTTCAATAGAAACTGTTCAATTTGTAAAAAATAAAAGATGGAAATGGAGAAGTTGAGTGTAAATCAAATAAACGATTGTGTTTTGGCAAATGGGGACAAACTCGTGTTCCTGATTTATTTATTTAGTTAACAAACTGCAATATTCGGACTTGAATATTAACTTTATTGACCTTTCCCCACATCTCCCTCCCCAGCACGCTCCCAATTGAGCCAAATGGCCAAGTTACACGTGCGTGCCTATAAAATTGGCTTTGCCTGGCAATTTCAATTTGAGGCTGGCCACAGACGCTGCTGGGTCTATTGTCGAGCAGCCCAAATGCATTTGCCTTTCATAAATAAATAAGTCTGTTAAATTGTCCACGCTCCGCAGGCTCAGACCAATCGGATGGCTTTGGCTTGGCTTTCTGCTTGTTTGTCACTTTCTGGCATTAGATTTGAATGTGCTTCTCATGCGCATCACGTGCTCTTGTCTCAGTCCCAGTCCAAGTCCGAGTCCGAGTCTTGGTCCGTGCTCCAGTCAAGTCCAGAAATTTGTCAGATGTTGCTGGCTGTTGTTATCCTCGCGGATCAAGCGAACATTTAAGCAGCTTACGACCAAAAATGAAAAGCGATTGAAATTTTCATGAATTCCTTTTCCACAATACATTTACAGGATCTGAACTGAAACAGGGAGTGGGAGAAAACAGCATTCGAGGCAGCCTCCAATTAGCCCCGAGTTAAAGTCAAGTTTTCAACTGTTTCTAACTTGCTTGTAATTGATTTTCGCAACAATTTTGATTTTCAATTTACTGGCGTAAAAGGCAAATGGCGGAAGTTTTTCAGTCTTTGTCCGACAAAACGAAAAAGAAAAAATATCTCAACTTTGATTGCAAATTTGTTTGCCTCAACCAAAGCAATTTTTTTGCAGTCATTCGTCAGTCGTTCTCTGTATTTTTTCTCTGCCACAGTTTGTTGCATTTGCAGTTATTTTTCTGCCCACTTTTTGCTGCCTCTACTTTCAACATTTTATCTCGCTTGCCTCTATTTTTTTTTTTTTTTCTGTTTTTTTGGCTTAACCACTTTTTTTGCAGCTGCATCTTCGCTTGACAAACAAGCCCGGAAACGGGGTAAACGTGTTGCTTGCAAATGTTTACAGTTTAGTTGGCCGGCTGAGTAGATGCCGGGTATAAAACAATTTGATGGAAAAATCAACAATTCAGCCGACTGAATAGTTGGACTCTCAAATTGAAACTGACAGGCAATATCTGTGCAACAAACAAAATATGTTGAAAGCGTTCGTTAAATTGATTGACGGAACAGAGTAAATAAAACATTCGACACTTTTGTAACCAACTTCCTTTTCGAATGCAACAAGAGTTTTCGAATACTTTCCAACTAAGTTCGGAAGTCTTTTGAGATTGCACTACACAATTGTAAATACTTAAATATTCCGACAGCTGACTTTTACTCTCTTGAACTTGAAGCTTAAAACAGAATTGGAAACTTGGGTACACATCATTCATAATTCCCCATTTTAGTTTTGTCCCCCATTTTGTTGTCTTCGCTGTCAACTTTAATTAAGGGCAGCCCGACGCTCTCGTAATAATCTTCTAATTACATTTTTAGCATGGCAAAAGGTCGCCAAAAAGTCATTAACAGGACTCCCACAGACCGAAAAGGACAATCCCATTTTTGCGCCTGCATTTCACACACAACCTTTGTGACATATGTCGGAATTTTTTCTTCGCTCTTTTACACCCACAAATTGCGAAACATATTTTTATGCAGTGTTTGCGAAAAATTCGCATACAAAAAAAATATTTACAATTGTTGTTTTTGTTTTGCGCTGGTCAAAAGCAATGCTAACAATGTCATAACGTAATCTTTTTTGGAGTGTTCTCTTTTTGTTTTTTTTCGTTGTTTGACTTCCGCAACGCGGGCAAATTCGGCTTGTTCAACAACAGCCAGTTGTTGTTGTGTTATTGTTGAAGTTGTTGTTGTTGTTGTTGGTCATCCCAGCTGCGACATGCCATGTGATTTTGCGGCACAATTGAGTTGAGTGAGTCTCTGACTCGTATGCATTTAATCATTGCATAACTGAGCTTAGCTTTGTTTTTTTTTTTTGTGAATTCACATGTGAGATAGACAGCCATGGACGTATAAATAGCACACAAAAATATTTCATGTTTGGAACATTTTTGCTAAATTGAAAATTAATATTTGAAAACAATGACTTAAACAATTCAATAAATAATTACCACAGAAATATTCAATTTAAAACCATTGAAATTATAAGAAAAAAAAGACGTCAAAATGTTTGATCAATGAAATAGCATAAATTTAAAATGTTGCGAATTATTCATCAAAATTAGCTTAATTGTAACAATAATATTTAAAAAAATTAATGTTTGCTGGAGCAACTATAAATATGTAGTGGGAAATGTACTCGGCTTCCACATTCAAAAACATTGTTTAACGAAACTGCGAAACTTCGAAATTAAATGTTTAATAGCAACATTTGTTTAATAAATATAACTTGAAAAGAGATGACCACCATTGTGATGGTGCTTGACTAAGTGCTCTCTAGTGAGATTTATCAAAGCTAAAAAGTGCTTTCAATTTAGTCATGCATTTATTTAATTAAATTGAAATGATAAGTGCTATCACGTTTAAAAATACAATTTTAAATACAGCAAAATGTTGCCATAAGCCCAGTCATTTATGGAGGAGAGATGTTCACACGTGTTGACAGGAGACAGGAGTCAGGAGCCAATGCTGCTGGCACTTAAATAAATGCTAGAAAAACTAGTGACAAGCAGACAACTGCGAAACTGCGAGGCTGCGAGGTCAGTGTGGAGTGAACCACCAAATAAAAGTTCGCAGACAGCCAAAAAGTTGTCGCACGTCATGGCGTGTGAGCAGATAAGACGAGCGTGCTGAGTTTTATTGATGGCCTGCCAAAATACAGTTTGGTAGAAAGCGGATGGTTGGTTTTGGTATCGATAACTTTAGTCAGTGTGTCAACTGTCAGTTGCTATCGATAACTTTGGTCAACTGTCAAATGTTAATTAACTGTAGGCCTAAAAGTTTAAGGTAATTGCCTAGTTCAGTTCTACGCTGTGGTTTGCTCATGTTAATATTCGTAATTACTGTGACGTTTTTATTGCCGACAACTTATAACGTAATTGACACATTTCGTGATGTGTGTGATTTATGTGTGTTTGGGCCATTAATTAAATGACTTCCCCTCACGCTGTCGACACCACAAATAAATTGTATAAAATTAAATCGCATTATTTACTCTTGGGTGATGCCCAGCACGTTCAGCACATCCATGAAAATGTTTAGAATGTCCAGATACAGATTGAGTGTGGCGAAAATATATTCCTCCGGACTAATGGCATACTTGTGATTGCCGCCCATCATCAACTGCGTGTCGTAGATCAGGTAGAAGGAGAAGAGCAGCGCGCCCAGCGATGAATAGATCAGCGACGACAGTTTGCCACCAAAGAAGATGGAGAACAGCCCGAAGATCAAGAGGGAGACAAGGCAGGAAACTAGAATGCCGCCCATCGTGGTGAAGTCGTACTTGGTCTGCATGGCGAAGAGCGTGAGAGACAGGCAGATGACAACTGTGATGCCTATGGCCAGAAGCACCTCCTGCCCCGCATAGCGACTGGTTGAGACGCCTAGCAGAAAGGATTGAGCGAATGTGAAAATGGCCAAGAATATGAAATTCGTGGGCGTCTGGCGTCGCACATTCTCCAGGCAGATCATGCACAGCAACGTCACCAGCATGATGAGCACCGCCAGCCAAAAGAGCCACGTGTTCTGGAAGGCAAACATCTTGGCACCCGGAGAGAAGGTGAATATGGCAACTGCTCCAAATGTCACCACCAGCTGAGCCATCAGTATCAGATACACCTTCCGTATGAAGCCACGGCGAATGCTTTGGTTGTCAAAGGACATGTTCTTCGGTCGTCCCTCGACATCATCACTGGCTCCATAACCAGGCGGAGCTGGAGCTGTGGCTTCAGCTTGGGCATCCCCATATCGCACGTATTGGTATTGTGGATTGGTCTCAATTATTTCCATTTTACAGGCTGATTATTTTCAGTTTCGTCGCTTACAGAAATAAATTGTAGTAGATTAAACGGTTGTGTTGAGAAAGTTTTGACGTTTGCTACTGAGATGAGCAAAATAGTTGTATAATTTTCAGAAAAGTTGTAAACTTTACTTACTCTATTTTATTAGGAGAAAATATTTTTTTAATCTACAAATTAACATTTCTATTATTTATTATAAATTACATTTCAAATATATTATTTTTCACAGTTCCAAACTTAATACTGTAGTCTTAGGAGAAGATACATATTCTGGTTAAATTTTTGAAGTATTTTATTTTATTTTGGAGACAATATTTACTTACTACTTTCATTGTTTTTTAGAAACGAAACTCATTCCATTAATAAATATTTATTTATTTTCGCAGTTCTAAATTCAATACGAGACACAATATTTAAATTTGTGTTTACTATTTTATTTCATGTTGTAGACTCGTCCAGCAACATCTACTGCATTACAGCACTTGGTAAATTCTCTGTATAATATGAATCAAATCATTTTTGTAAATGTGATTTCCATCTCATTAACTTTGTTATTATGGCGGGATCTTTTTGCGCGATAACTGATAAGAAGCGGGAAAACAACAACAGGTGTGCGTTTTCCTCATGTGAGACTATTCACGAGTAGCTTTGGCATTTCTCTCCAACTCTCGCCTCGTTTGGAACTCTTTCTCTGGCCTCGTATCTCACACTCGTGTGTTGTGCTTCTGCGCATTGTGGCAATTCAGCAAAAGTTCATTTTGGAAGCTTTTTTTGTTGGTTTTGTGAAACAATTTTCAGTATTTTCAGCGCCTTTGTCGGTTTGAGTGGCCGAAGGACTTGAAAATTGGCAGCAGCTAGCAGGGACTGCATTTGGCATTTTCTGATTGCCTGGCCAACAGCAAATTGACGTATTTTTCATAAAGATTTAATAAATAATGTAAGCTCCACCCGGCAAGGTATTCGTTGGCTACTTTCCAAGTACAGCACGAGCTCTTTTATCTTTTTAGTTTGCATGAAACACATTCCATGCGAAATTAAGTTGACATTAAACGAGAATGGGAAATAAAAATAAAGGAGAATAGAAAATAAGCAATGTAATAGGCCAAGTTATGCTGCCACCAACTGCCAACTGGCAATTGACAGTCTTTTGTTTTGGCAGAGACAATTTTGTGGCACACATCAATCAAAATGCCATTTGGACTGGCATGCAACGCGAAACCCGGTCCTAACTTTGTTAGGATCAGACCCAGGCCGAGACCCGAAACTAGTTCCGTTCCATGGCACGGCACGTGTTGCGTTTTCAACTTGGCTTTAAGCCCAAATAGCCTCTTAGACACCATCAACAAGTTCCTTTTTTTTTTGTTGTTGCCAAAGATGTTTTCTTTTTGCTGGTTTTGTAACTGAAATCCGACTGCGAGATACCCTTTTGATGAGTGGGAGTTTTTTCTGGAATTCCCTGAATCAGTAACAGTGCCTGCAGACTGTAAACGCCAATGGCAATGACAGGGTAGCGAATCAAAAAAACAAAAAAAGTGCGTGTCACGTGTTGCCCTAATCCCCACGGCTGACACAACAAAAGCCAATGAAACTGGCAGCTACCAAACTTGCTTAAGGGCGTTGCTGCCAGTCATCCATCCACCCAGCCAACCAGTCAACTAGTCAGTCACTCAGTCAGCCAGTCAGTCAGTCAGTCAGGCTGCCAGTTAGGCATCTATCAACAAAAAAACTACACTTTAAAACTTTAAATGAGTTTTTGTGTGGCGCAAAGTTTGTGCCGAAAAATCAACTGAGACCAAAGAGACAAGAGGTGGCCACATAGAAAAGATAAGCAGAATAAAATGAAACGAAACGAAAGATGGGAAGAGCTCAAGAACTAGAAGTAAAAGATGTGGACGAAGATGATGCTAAGAGAAATAGCAGCCACAACAAATCGTTGACATTTTATCGACCAAATTGAAGGTGAGGCGTTGACAGACGGCACGAAATTGAAAAGACTCTGTTGGCCCCAAATTTGTCGCAAATCTTGACCAAAGCCAAAACAAATACAAATATTAAGTACGTACTTGAGTGCAGGCGATGGGAGTGTAAGGCTAGGAAATACGCTATAAGGACAAAGATTTGGTTTTTAATACTAAGCTAAAAATTTCTTAGTCATTTTTAATTTAAGGAAAAAGCTGAACATTTTATCCATTGCACTATGGCTAGAGAGGGTTAATTTCTTACCAAACTCTCTATAACTTGTATTTGGGAAAATGTTAAAAATGTTATCAATGTTCAAAAGACAAGGCACTGTATAATTGATATATCAAAAAAATAGATAAGTAACTTCGCAAACTTGCTTTGAACAATACTCTCGCTACCTAATGAAAATGATTTATTTTTTAAACTTGCAGTAGTTCCTAAAACTAAACGAACTTGTAATTATCACAGGCTGTGAGGCCGATGGCTTAATAATAATCATTATAATGATAATGAATTCAAAGTGATCATTAGAAAAATCAGTCACGCAACTGTAATTTCTTCTTTAACATCCTACAAACTGGAGTATGCCGATTCCAGTGTAATGCTTATAGAGTATTTAAGTGTATGTATCTGTGCCAGAAATAGACTACGAAGCGGCTTAACAAGCACTAAAAACAAAGTCGCAAAAGAAACAGCAACATCAACATCGACAAACAACAACGAACAACATCATCCAAAAAAGCAAGAACATCATCCCAATACAGCCACAACGTGGCTGGCAGTCAAGAGCGAACAGCAACAATGGCCACATCATTATGGCTGACCAAAAACAAAACTCCATTGCAGCTTAATCTATGCAAATCCAGAGCAAAAACTCATTTTGTGGATTTCAACTTAATAAAAGTGCGATGCAGCCGTTCAACAATAACTACAGAGTTGGCGATGGCGATGGCGATGGCGATGGGGAGAGGCAAACAAAATGTTGACAGTTGACTGTGCGCACTCGGTGTGAAAATTGTAAATTTGTCGACAAGTGGGCGCAAGTGCGCTGGACTGCCACGCCCTCGCTTTTATGCTCCAGCAGAGTATATTACAAAATTGCGAGAAAAACAAATTGAAGATGACAATTGCAAAAGTAAAGAGTAAGTATCTGACACTCTTCGCACTGAAGTCGCAAAGAATTTTTTAAAAAGTTCATCTGATTCTGAATATCTTGTGAACTTTGAAATTACATACAATAAAATATACTAATTTCATTTTAAAATAAAATATTTAAATTTTAAAGAATTTCGATTACTTCAGTCTTTATCCTTCGTCTAAGTTATAAATTTACTGGCGTTGATTGAATTAAATTCATTGATTTTATTTTACATTGTATAATAAATTATGGAAATATATACATTTCATTTAAATTAATTACATTTAAAAATTATATATTTAAATTTCATGAAATTAATCCCAAATTTGAGTTGGGCATTCTTTAGCCTTCATCGAAGTTGGAAAACTGAACTTCACGTGGCATATAAAAGAGAATGAAGCAATTTATCAAATAATTCAGCCACAGGTCACATCTGTTGTTTTCGCGAGTTTGTCTTTTGTTATTAGCTCCAAGTGTGTTTAATGTTCGGCGTGCCAACGTGAACTTTTCCCTTTTATTGTTATGTTTTATCATGGCATACATATTTTATGCGCTGTTATTGTTGTTCTTATAGGCGCCTTGGCTTCATTCTTCCCCAGTTTTCGGCACTCGCTTGTTGATTTTGCTGTTCATTGTTGTTTGGTAGGCAGTCAAGTACTCGGCTCCTACTTACAACTTCGATTCCTGAGCTTCTTCCTGTTCCAGCTGCTGCTGCTGCTCTTGATGCTAAAGTCATTAAAATTTACAACGAAACGCGGGGGGCAGAAAGTTCAATAGCAGCATCAGCGACTGTACCACAAGTTTTTCAGTCGTTTTCGCTTGGAACTATTGTTATTCGCCTCGCTCATTAAATGTTTTTGCTCTAGTTAAATGCACTTTCCCACTTCTGCTGGTGTCCATTAAGTAATGTTATTACTACTCAGATTATTATATTTATGACTGAGCTAATTAGGTTTCGCCTAACGAGCGCGTGTCTCATTTCCTTCGAAGAAATTGCTCCATAATTTCAAGTGGTCCACTAAACTCCCTGATTTATTTAAAGGCAATAGCTACTCATCTAATTTTAAACATACTTCAGTTTCCGTTTATTTATTGCACTTACAGTGTGCATGTTGTAAACAATATTAGCAGGGCTTTTGTTATTATATTGGACGACTCAATTTGTGTGCAAATCGTAAACTTAATGCCCTCTCGGTTCATTGCCTCGAAGGATGCAAACGTTTATGGACAGTCTGTTGATAATATGTGCTGCATTTGGCCAAGAGGGTCAGACAGAGTCAGTATATGCATTTCAAAGCAACGTCCGATACTGTTGCTTTTGAAGCTGCTGTGGCTCTAGTGCAAATATTTTGCAAGCAAGTAAAAACATTTGTCGGAATGAAGAGATTGCTGGGGGTGACCACAAAGTCTCCATAAAGTTCTTGGCCATTGACACATCATGCATTCTCAACCAGTCATTGACTCTTTTAGCATTTTACTTAAATTTAAAAAGAAGCTTTAGCTGCACTTACTTTGTAATGACAATTTCAATCGCAATGGGAAGCTGTGACTGAATATTCGCACCCGAATTTATTGTCTTCCGATGAAAATTCAGATATGCAAAGAGCAAACTTTGTTTAATTGAATTTCATGTGCTGCTCAACCATGTAAATATCGCTCGGTCTCTCTCTGTGTCACGGTTGTTGCCTCCGTTTTTGTCTCTGTCTCTGACCCACTTGTGTGTCCTTTTGCGGACACTTTTATGTTTCCCATTTGGTGTATTTGTGGTAAACGCAAAAAAAGGCCAGAAAAAGCAAACAAACAAAACGAAAACAACAGAAAAAGCGTTTTCGAAATTAATTGAAATTGTCTTGTGGTTCTTTAGCCTTTCTCGAAATATTGAGTCTGACTTTAAGGCATGGCGACAAAAACTTAAATCGCTTTTATAATAGTTTAGCAATTGAAATAAATAATATTTTAATTGGAATACTGTAAATGTTTTTCGTTTACAAAATAACATTTGGAAATGCGCTTTTAAGCGCTTTGTTTTGATACGAAAACCAATGTAATCTTCAATTGTTTTTGCCAGACGTTGACAATATAAATACGTGTGTGGGAGAGATGTGGAATATGCGTTGATAACACCCTGTACAAAGTAATATTAAATGTTTACAAATAGATTATGATTGTTGTCATTAAAGTGAATTACAGAAATATTACAGTACATATAAGATACTAAAATTATAATATGGTTTATTCCATGACACCCTATGCTGCTAATTCATGTAGGATATTTAATGTTTATCTCTGCCCGCAACCTTTTTTGGGCCACATTGAAAGGGCAGTTCTGAAATAGAATTCAGCATAAATACCTGCAGTTTATTGTCTAATAACTATAGTGATTCCGCTCGCTTGTGAAACGGATTTGAAAGCGAAATACGGAACAGTCGCTATTCGTATGTTTGCATTTTTCCATCAATAATCCGCAGCTCGTCGTATGTAAAAATAAAAACTGTTGCGATTTGGCCAAATGGGAAAAGGGAATTCGAGTGCTTTTTTTTACACTTTTTTTGGGTTGATTCTATTTTATGTAAATATGTATAATAATAAAACGAGAAACGAAAAGTTCTTATACAGCAATTCACGCGAACGTTTGCATGCATATTTTATTGCATACTTGCCAAGCGCGGATTGTCAAACGACCTCGCCGGCGAGATGACTCAAATCGTTAAGAGGAGAGAAGAGGAGAGCAGAGGAGGGAATGAGAGGAGACGACTCCAGACCACTCGCTGTGGGAATGCCTTTGCATTCGCAACGCATAATTAAAAAGTTTTATTCGCAGCACTTTTTATACGTCCATGCGTATAGCTCATAGAAGAGGTCTTCCACAAATGGCACACCCACTCACCCACACTCACACACTCATTTACACACCCACATTTGCATTTCCATTCGCATTCGCATTCGCATTCGCCATTCCCATTCCCATTCCCACCCGCATCATAACACGAGTAACACGCGCTTTTTCCTGTTGTGTCGAGAGCACCTCTTGGAGCAGCTTTTTGTTCATTTAATTTGATGCTCTGCAAAGTGGATTTCGGAGACTCGTCGTAACCCAAAAGCAACTATCAAATTAACTAGCTGCTCACCTGCTTACCTGCTCACCTGGTTACCTGCTAGCATTTAATTAAGGGCGCCCAGCAACCAAAAGCACACCGAACTCCGCTAACAAAGTCATTCGAAAAACTAACGTACAAATGGCCAAAACCGTGCACTTTAATGCCTAAATCCATTATTTTTACTTTTTTGCAGCTTAGCACGTTGTCTATACCCTGTAGTCTGCAATGCGACAAGGCGCTGCTGACTACAAAGTTAAAAGGAGCACAAATTATTATTAAACGCATTTTTAGTTTTCATCCATGTATTCTAATTAAATCGTTATTGATTCATTAGAAAAAAAATTAAAATAAATATTTTTCATTCTTTTATAAGTATATAAGAAAATAAAATTCTAAATATTATACTAAATATATGATGCATCAGAAAAAATTAAAATAATTTTAGGAATATATTTCTTGTTTAAGATACTTGGATTTTGGAATATATTTTATAAATATGCTGCAGAAAAATTACAAAAATTTAAAATAATTTTTTGTATTTAGTTGCTATTGATGGGTAACTTAAAATAAAATTGAACAGCCTTTACAGTGTTCACTCGTTTCAGCTGTTTTCATTTTCTGGTTTCGTCCTTTGCTTTTAACGCAATCGTAAAGCTTTAGGTAACAAAATGTTGGTTATTTTCTTGTTGCAGCCGCAAAATAGTTAAACACAAACACACACGCACACACGGACACATGCTTACTACAACATATAAAGAGGAAATTCTTTGGTTACATCCTGTTAGCATTGTCGACGCCGCTGCCGTTGCCGCTGCCGTTGCTCATACGCAGCGTTGTCGCCACGCGCAATTTTTGCATTAATTAGGCCAGCGGTGGCGCTGAAGTTGCATGCCACATGCGAGGCTTTGGCATTTCATTTGCTGCATGGCCTGACTTGCCTGCCATGCCTATTAAAATCTCCAATCGAATTTTCAATTAAGACCAGGCTAATTTCAAACCGCAAAGCGCAAAGGAAACGAAGCGAAAATTTCGCCCGAAATTTTGCAGTTTGGCATTTCGTGCTGGCAAAATAAAACTTTGCGCTAACTGATCGGGGAAGCTAAAACAAAAAAAAGAAAGAAAACGCCTGCAGCCTGCAGCATTTTGTTGCAGCAGGTGTGGCAAAGTCGCGCGAGATGCTGTTGCTCAGCTTCTGCCAGTTGCTGCCTTTGTTGCAGTTATCGTATTGCATTAAAGTCAAGCGAGCTGACAAAGCCAAAACTGAAATCTGCGCCCTGTCAACCAGCGAACTGGCAGCTGGCAACGCGCAGCTGCGTTCAAATTGCAAAAACTGCCACAAGCGCTGAACAAAAGTTTTTATACCCGCTACCCATAGGGTAGAAGGGTTTTATAACTTAGTGCCAACAGAAAATGTATGTAACAGGCAGAAGGAGGCATCTCCGACCCCACAAAGTATATATATTCTTGATCAGTGTCAACAGCCGAGACGATATAGCCATGTCCGTCTGTCCGTCTGTCCGTCTGTATGAACACCTGGATCTCAGAGACTATAAAAGCTAGAGCTACCAAATTTGGGGACAGTACTCCTATAGGTCCTACGCAGGTCAAGTTTATTTCAAAAGTTGGATGCCACGCCCCTTTCCGCCCCCAAAAGTCTGTTAAAAACGTAATAATAGACCTAGAGCATTGAATTTTGATATGCATAATAATATTTATATTCTCAATGATTCCTGTGAATTTGGTTGAGATAGAATGAAAAACAAGGAAGTTATTAAAGAATCAATTTTCTATGCAAAATTCACTTGCAGCTGCCCGCGCTTTGTTTGTTTAGTTGACAGTGTGACCAAAACGGTGTTGTGATTTTTACCCGCTATTTTCAAATATATACAAAAAACTAATTTTAGTATATTTGGTATATTTTTTGTTAATATATCATTTAAATTTTTTGTTTTCTCTCGAAATGGGTTGCGGGTATCATACGGTCGAGCACTCTCGACTGTAGCTTTCTTACTTGTTGCAAATGAGTTAGACAATCCAGAAATTAAAGAGAGGGTAGAGCAAGCCGCCGGCAACTTTGAGGGAAACTTCAAAATGATTTCGGGCATTTACAAATCTACTGCCATAATTATTATGAATTATGAAACAATAACTCTGGCCCTAATGGACCCGCCCCTAGGCCACGCACACACGCTTTGTTTTCCCCACTGGACTCGCTGGCAACTAATTGACAAATGATGATAAAGTGTCTCGGCCAGCACCCAAACGACTTTACTTTACTTTCACTTCACAACAATTTCTTAACGCGCCTTGACGGCCCGTTGTCCGTGCCCCATGTTGCAAGTGTCCGTGTCCGTGTCCGTCTCCGTGTCGAGTCGCGTTCGACCACATTTTACATGAAAATCTGATAAAAGCTTTGTTTGTGCCGACGGAAACGGATGTTAACTGCCAGAGCGAATGGACACTGACATGACTGGCATAAAATGCGCCCGAGAGTGGCATTATGTGCAGGCAGCCCAGAGGGGGGATAACTCCGAGCACAATACAACTATATGAACTCGTGTTCGATCAGCCGGGGAGATTATCCTTTTAAAATGGACACTAAATAAATATAACAAGATATTTTATATTCTGTTAACACACGTGTTTCTTTTTTACGCACCCTAAAGTTGAGAGTGCAACATAAAAAACATATTTCTTTTCACCTGCTTTATAGTGCATCATGCGTTCGTCTAAGTTGGGTGAGAATCCTTCCCCGTTTGTTGTTGATTTATGAATTACCAAAAAGTGTTTTGACCAGCGCCGTTGCGCACTTGCTTTAAGCATAAATTAGGCAGTCTTTAACATGAAATATTCAATAAAATTTACACACCGTCAGACCCCTCAAAAATGTTGACCTTTTGCTCGGCGGGGGAGTGAAACCGTAGATTGATATTGCTATTGGGCGACCTATGTCACATATATTATGCAAACGTGATTCGGCTCATTCTTCAATCCAGACGAGAGTGCGAGCATGTTCCCTAATATTAAATTAAAGCCGTGTGTCGAGTGTCGAGAGTCGAGTGTGTGTCAAGTTATTTTTCAATTCATATTTTATGGATGGACCACGTGCCGAAGTCCGCTTTAAGTTATACTCGTATTTTATGCTAAATACCCACTTCGGGCTGCAATCAGTGCTGACCAGACCTCAATGCCATTTCCTGCCGCCATTTTTAATGGCATACAATAAAAGGTGGCCTAATGGCAAATGTTATTGCTGTTAACAAGGCTCGCAAGCAGTGTTGCCAGCTAGCTGACAGTTTTAAAGCCAACTTGTTTGGGAGTTGTTTCCCATTTTATTTAAAACTCTTGCCATAAATAATTAAGCTTGCATTTTCCTTTGTCATTTGAATAATTTGCAGACTGCTCGCCACGTAAATAAATATTGTTCACTTTCATTCTCGGTAATTCTTTCCCTTTTTTTTTTTGTTGTGCCTTTTGCTTAATTTGCGTAATTTGTTTAATTAAAATTTTGCGTCTGCATAACTTTTGTAGCCTTTTTGCCATTTGCCCATTTTGCCGCTATTCTTTTTTTTTGCTTTAAATTTATTTTTTGCGTATTAAATTGCAGCTCATTAGGCGGGTTTCGCTGCCAGGTAAGTCTGAGTTCTGAGTTCTGAAGTACCTTTGGGCTTAGCTCGTAATTTCTTCGAGTACCCCATGGACTGTACGCTATGGATCTGAAGAGTTGGAGAGCTGACGAGAGCTGTAATATTGCGTTGCCTAATTAACACAAATAGATATAGTTGCTTCAGCTCGCAATAAGATGATGGATGCATTGAGGGTTTGGCTGTCAGTCAGCGACAAGTATGAGGTTGCTTCAGCGACCCGCATAACTATCTTTGATTTATTGATAAGACCCCAGTGCGAGTGTCGGTATGAGTATGTATATTCCTCTATTGTTATGGAGTGCCATAAGTGCCTGGCTTTGCCCACTTCCTTCCCTGCTCCTTCCCTCCCGACTTCCCCATCAACAGTTTCGACAAACGGCCTAAGACTGTGCGTGCCTACAATTTAATTAACTGCACACTGCATAACAATTTCAATAACTACGAGGAGCTCTCCATAAATTTGCGGATAGCTCGCCTATATGATAATTCAGAATAAGCAATTTCAAGAACTTTTTGATTATACTTTTTACAATATTATTTATTTATGGAATCCTACCATTAACAGGTTATAAATTAGGGCGATAATCATTACATTTTTATAACTATTTTCTGTTAGAAAATCATATCTTTACCAGTATTTAATTATTCAAAGTAAATTAATATTTTCCAATAAATCTACTTTTTGATATTACTGCTTAATCAGAATTTATTTCAATATTTTCAAGAAGTATACTCATCGATATTCCCTCGCAAACTTCTCCATAGCTATTATAATTTGGCATACAAGCTGCTCTCTCTGCTTACAGTTTAATCCCATGCCGTACAAGAGTAGCTGGAATCAGGCTTATGGGCGTATGTTTTTGTGTGGGCGTGGCACTAAAAACTAATTTTAGATGTCACATCTAAAGCTTATGTTTAGCATACAAGCACATATTTGTATTTATATGCAGCGCTCAAAATTGCATAAGTCTATGAGAATTTCGAACATTAAGAGAGACCCTGAGAAAATGGGCTGTAGACGTTAATGAGAAATTGATTTGCTTGCAATAAAGATAAGTACATGTATAAAAAAGATATAATAAATATGACAAAGATACTCGGATATCTAGACCATCATTTGAAAAATGTAAAATAGGCAATTTGAAAATTATTAATTAGTTGACCATTTATTATTAATTTAAAATGACAGAACAGAGTTTAGAAACTGGTAAAATATAATAATGTTGTATTATAATTAATATGTGCACTCCAATAAATTGAAGGTCTAATCAAAAGAAGATAATTGTCTATTTCAATGAATAGAAACCTCAACGCAATGATGTTTTATTTTTACGAATTTAATTTACAAATAACACTTTATATTTTATATTTACAAATAAATTTAAAAGACGTAACTGAGTTGAGACACAGTCTCAGTGTCCGCTCGACCGGCAGCAATAATTGCAAATTAATATTTGACAACATTTGCATTTGCAAATATTAATTTGCAATTGTTGCTGCAGTCGAAGTGTGTGGGTGGAATTTAATGTTAAAATGGAAGATTTAAATTTGAACTATTTCTCCGACTCAAGTTGCACTCGACTCCTTTCGGTGTGTGTTAGTTTCTGGAAGCTGTTGATTTTCCCCTCTGTTTGTCTTAACGCTCGTTGCCACTTCTAGCACCAGTTGCCGCACATTGCCGCACACGGATCGTAGCCGTGGCAACGTTGTGGCAAGTTGTCGAAGAACGGCGCTGGCACTTGACGCAACGCTCGGCGACGACGCTGGGCATCGGTGAGGCCGTCGGGGCCTTTCGTTTTGTTTATCTTGTGACTGTTCAGATACTTAATCATTTTCGCCTCGTTTCTGATTTTTTCCGCCTTCTCAGCAGCAATGCGCTTGGAGTTATCCACCTTGTCTGCTCTCAAAAGGCGATTCGGCATTCTGACCAACAGCTTTCCTTGCTTGCCTCCCGTTTTGCCTTTAGCACTCGGCACCATCGACTTGGCGAACGCGGCCGCCCCCGCAGGACCTCCGTGAGCCCCGCCACGCCCATCGCGGCCACCACAGATCAGCTGCCCCGTTTGCTTGCCCCAAATGCGCTCGCTTCTGGGCCTGCCACCGGGCGATGTTGCCGCGCCATGCGGACCGCCGCCTCTGTAGCCAAAGACGCCGTCCTCGAACACCTTCTCGCCCGGCCTGCCGAAGGCCGTGCCTCTGTAGCGATCGGCTGCGGCGCAGTCGTAGGTGCGCCAATAGGGCCCAGGATGCGGCTTGGGATACTTGGGCACCACCTCCGACGCAGGCTTCTGCTTCCTCGCTGGTGTCTGTGAGCTGTTGTCCCGCTGCCTGCGCTTGAGCAGCTGCTTCGGTCTGGCCGATGCTGCCGGTGGACTCACGTCGATGTCGTACTCCATCTCGCTGTCGCTGGTGTCCGTGAGCACCAGCTGATTGACGCAGTTCTCCAGGCCGCGGCGATGGCACTCGTGCCGCAGCGCGCAGCAGAGTTGCTGCTTCTCCATGTGGCTGCGGCAGACGCACATCATCAGCGACTGGTGGCAGCTGCACTTGCGGAAGCCCTTGGCCTTCAGCTTGCGCTTGATCTCCCTGAGCACGGTGGCCTGTGGGCTCTTCACGATCTTGAAGGTGATGGGCTTCATCGGCACGTTGGGATCGTTGAGGGCGCGCAGTGTGATGAAGATCTCGCCGTTCTTCTTGCACACATTCAGCGTGGGCGGAAGAGTCTTCTGCTTCTGCAGCTCCTCCGCTCGCTTGCACATTTTCATGGCCTTCTGCTGCGGCTTGTAGTGCAGGAAGAAGTTCATCAGCCGCTTGATGGGCTTCAGGATGTAGCCGGGTCGCCAGCCGTACTTTTGCGATTGCTCGCTCGATTGCCAGTTCCAGCCGTGATTTTTAGCGACCGCCGATCGCTGGTTGAAGCACTGCTTGTGGCCAAGTCGCGGCTTCTTCTTCTCCACCGGCTGGACATGCTTAAAGGGCTTTGTCACAATTGGTTTCTTGGCGACTTCGGCAATGCTTTGCTTTTTGGGTTGCTTTGGATTGATCTCAGCTTCGGACGACTTGCGGCTGGACGCTCGAGACGTTTTTCTCGCCTTTATTGTGCCGCAAATTTTGTCTTGTGGCCCCAGCAGTTTGAATTCTTTGACGTTGTACAAATCGCGCAGCTCGGAGAAGACTCGCGACAAGTAGGGACGACACTGCTCCTTGTTCTCGATGATGGCGCAGTAGTCCTCGGAGGACTTGGGCTCCGCGGTGCGACACGCCTTCTCCTCGGACTGGAAAATGTCCGCGCACAGTTTGCGGATACGACAATGGGCGCAGATCTTGCCAAACTGGCAGGTGCAGCGGCACTCGATTTTGTGCTCCTCCTTCTTGTGCTCCTCGTCCTGCTTGGCGAACTTCTCGCAGGGATCGTTCAGCTGATCCAGCGGCTTACCCAGATAATCCATTATGATTTGTTCTGCCGTCAGCTTCTTCTCCTGATGCCGTTCCTCCAGCACGGGCATGGGTTTAATGCCGCACTTGGGGCAAGCCGCGAACTTTGGCAGCCAGGACATGTTGGTCAGGCAGACAGGACAGAAGCGAGTGGGCTTAATGGCGGGCTGGCCAATGTCGCTAATGGGGATCGCAATCGCATGGGGATCGGCGTCGCCTTGCTGCTCCCCTGGGGCCATGAAGCCGAAGCAGCTGTTGACCGAGGGCCGCATCATGAACTCCTCGTCAACGCCGTAAGGACTCGAGCAGCTTCGCGCCGACTTTGCTTGAAACGGCTGTGTGACTTCGTTGACAATCTTTTCGCAATCTCGAGACATTTGCTAAGAGAGTGATCATGTTAATTTCAATTGTAATAAGCTAATGTTAATACCTTCAGCTCGCAGCAGATCGAGTTGGTGGCAGCGGGGTGCTGGAATGGCTTTTGCGGATTCCATTGCGTGTTTAAGCTTCTATAGCGCTCCAGGTCGATATCGAGGCGATTGTCACCATCGTCGTCTGGCGGCGCCAGGACATCCGGACAGGCTTCGCAGGGATTGGGACAGCGCTGATTGTCGCCCATGATGAACATAATGTCCTGCGGATTGATGGATCTGTTGATGTTCTGACCACAGTCATGCGGATTTTCACTGGAATAATAAATATATATGTACCTAGAAATCGAGTTGGATTTAGGCGACACTCACTCCTTCTGATCGTCGCATTTGATGACGAGGCGACAGAGGAGATCCACGGTGCCAATGGCTTCGCCATTCATGCTGATCGTGCATTTCTCCGTGTGCAGCATGTCCTCCATTCCCTCTTGGATTTGGTCGATGAGTATGGGCGGAAAGTCGACGCGACCCATGCCGATGACTCGATGGGCGTACTTCACGACAATGGGCATGCCGCAGTGATCGAGAATTTGCTGCAGTTTCTTGGGCAGCTGCGAGAACTCCAAACTCGCCTTGGGATTGAAGTCGGTGACATTGTGACGGCTGGATGTGATTCTGATGACCTTGTTTTCGAACTGCGCCTCAACCACCAAGTTTTTGGCATCCTGCACGTCGCTCTTGCGCAGATTGTACTGAGTGACAATAATGTCGAAGATAAAGTTACATCGTGAAGGTGGAGGAGGAGCTGCATCTGCATTTGGAGGCTGGAGTTTAATCATTAGATCCTCTTCTGGTGAGCGAGACGAGTAATTTTTTGAAATGAAACGTTGCCAACTAAATGAAAAACCATTTATTCAAAAGAAAAAGAGTTTCACTGGAATCTGAACTAATTGTAAAATTCTAAATGAAAACAATTGCAAAAGGTACTCTGATGTCACATGTAAAAATATATCAATATCAATACGACTTCGAAGATGTTTCTCATTATGCATTCGCATTCGGATTCCACGGCCTGGTCACAGCTCCCTTCTTCATCATGTACTCCATCATGTTCGTGGGTTTGTTCTGCTTCACTTTGTGAGCTGCCGCCTTCTTGGCTGCCGCTGCCGCTGCGGCTGCCTTGTAGAATCTCTGTGTCATCCGCACGGGAATCGGTTCGCTGGGAGCCTTCTTCTGCTTGGGTGCACCCGGGAACGTCTTGCCAAAGCGACCACCCGGCGTCGAACCCCAGACCACCTTCGATCGCAGGCGTCTGGACGGCTCGCCATGGGGTCCGCCTTGCATGTGGCCAAAGAGGCCATCCTCAAAGACCTTCTCGCCTGCTCCGCCGAACGCTGTGCCCGTGTAGCGATCGCCTGCGGCGCAGTCGTATGTTCGAGTGTAGAAGGAGTTCTGTTTGGGATACAGCGGAATCACTTTCAGATCCCTTTTGCCCGCCAGCGTCTGTGTGCCGTGATTCATGCGCGGCTTCACAGCTACAACAGATTTGGCGACTCCAGCTGGCGGCGTGACGTCGAAGTCGAACTCCAGGTCGCTCTCGCTGGTGTCGGTGAGCTGCAGATGCTCCACACAGCTCTCCA
Source organism: Drosophila ustulata (assembly GCA_035047365.1). Lineage (NCBI taxonomy): Eukaryota > Metazoa > Arthropoda > Insecta > Diptera > Drosophilidae > Drosophila > Drosophila ustulata. Next base: position 29,815,540 of record JAWNPT010000094.1, read on the forward strand.
TGCCTCGGCGATGGCACTCCTTGCGCAGCGCCCTCGCCAGCTGGTGCTTCTCGAGGCTGTCGCGGCAGACGCAGAGCATCAGCGACTGGTGGCACGTGCACTTCCGGTAGCCCATCTCCTTGAGCTTTCGCTTGATCTGATGGAGCGCCACGGACAGATCGCTCTTGACCACCTTGAATACGATGGGCTTCATCTTCGCGGCGTCTGTGTTGCTGGCGCGCAGGGTGACGAAGATTTCGCCGTTCCGCTTGCACAGATTCAGGATGGGCAGCCGACGCTCGTGCTCTTCGGCCTCTTCACTCAATTTCTTGCAGATCGCCAGCGGCTTTTTATCTGGCGAGGACTGGAGAAAGAATTTCATCACCCGCTTGATGGGTCGGAGGACGGCGCCGGGTCGCCAGCCATATTTGCGTGCTTCCCTGGTTGAAGCCCAGCTCCAGCCATGCCGCTGGGAGACGCCACGACGCTGCTTGTTGCACGCCTTGTGCAACGCGCTGATCAGCCTGTTGGGCTCCAGGGGCACAACCTTTTTTAACTTCTTCACCTTCTTCGTTTCGCTTGGCTTTTTGGCTACACAACTTTTCTTGGTCTTTCTTGCGAGGCGCAGCGGGTCTTTAATTAATCTCCGCTTGCTTTGATCGGTTTTCTCCAGTTCATCGGGTCGCACCGCGTCCTTGATGTCGTACAGATCACGCAACTCGGAAAATACTCTAGCCAGAAATGGTCGGGACACCTTCTGCTCTACTTTCGCCGCGAAGTTGCAATAATCCACCTCCTCCTCTTCGGATGCGACTGTAGAAGGCGCAGGCGGCTCCTTTGGTTGCTCGAGTGTGAGAAAGTCTGCGCACTTGTTCTTGATGCGACAGAAGGCACAAAGTTTTCCATACTTGCAGGTGCAGCGACAAACGTGTTCGGGTTCCTGCTTCTTCTCTGGCTCCTTGCAGGGAATCTTGCAGTAATCCTCCACTGTGGGCTTTGGTTTGCCCAGATATTCCAGTAAGATATGATCCGCTTTCATCCGTTTCTCTTCGCCTGCCACTGGCGTTGGTTTCAGGCCGCATTTGGGGCAGGCAGCGAACGGGGGCAGCCACGACATGTTGCACAGGCAGACGGGACAGAAGCGCGTCGGTTTTATATCCGGTTTGCTTCTATCCTTGACACACACCTCCATTTTCGGAGTAAACTTTTCAGCAGCTTGCTCCTCGGGCTGCCTCTGAAAGCAAGGACCATCGCAAGGACCCCGCAGAATGTCTGCGGTGCGGCAAGGGGACGTGGGCTGCCTTGTGCCTTGAAGAATGAAGTCCATGGTGCCCACACAATCCTTGGTCATTTTCTGAGAGCAGATAACATATTACAAATCTTGTATTTAGAGAATTCCGCTCACCTTGAGCTCGCAGGTGATGGCGTCGAGGGCGGGATTGTGTAGCAAAGTTTCAGCTGCAGTTGGCTTGGGTTTGACGTTCTGATAGCGCAGCAGATCCAAGTTGATCCGCTCATCGCCCTCCTCCTGCTCCCAGGCATCTAAGCAAGGATCACAGGGTTGCGGGCATTTCTGGGATTCGTTGATGACAAACAGTATATCCTGCGGCTTAATGCAGCTACCCATGAACTGGCGACACTCGCTCGGTCCTCTGTGAAGCACAAAGTTAGTAAGAAATAACTATAGATAAATACAATGTAATGTCGATAATTGATATGATTTGTATTTTATATATATTGGGATGGAATTATCGACAATAGCTGTACTCACTTATCTTTTTCGCATTTGACGAGCAGACGTAGCAGAAACTCCACGCTGCCCACGATTTCGCCGTTCTTCTCAAAGTTGCAGATATCCGAGTGCATTAATTCCGTCATATCTTCGGCAATATTCTCTGTGAAGCTCTCGGGAAAGAGCAGCTGACCAGAGCCGATTAGTATGCCATTATACTTAACCGACACTGGCATCCCGCATTCCTCGATAGCCTGACGAAGTGTGTATGGATTCACATAGAACTCGTTACCAGTTCCGTGTACAAAGTCATCGACATTGATCCGATTTCCTGCTATCTGAATGGGTATTCGATTAAACTGTACGCTGATGTTCAATTTGTTCTTATCATCGGTTTTCAACAGGGGGGTATAGAAATTTGTGACGATAATGTCAAAGACAAAATTACATTTGATGTCTAAAGATGGCCGTAAAATACTCTTTTTCAAAATACTCTTCTTTGAAGACTTTCTTCGATCCATGCTTGGGATTCGGTTTGATTTCTATATCAGTGAATTTTGTGCTGACAATTAAACTTACTATATTTAGCGAATGAGAGCACACGCAAATTTAAAATTGATAAATACAATTTTGAAGAAATTTTACTAGACAATTTCTGTATCTTATGAGCATTAAAATTCTGAAAACTAAAATGAAACCAACGAATTGGAACTTTGTTTATTAGTATTTAAAGAAAAGCTGCTGTGATGAACATAGAATCTCTTTACATTAAACATTTTTTGTTAGTAAAAGTATCCTCTAATAATTTATATTCCTTAGAAGTTTAGTAAATATTTTGCTGACTTACTAGCTGACTAAAATATCAACTCACGAAAGTTGATTGTGCAAGAAGATTGGATATTTATTAATTCCAAATCTAATTATCTTTAATCGCTCATTTAAATTAGTTAGAAAATAATGTTTTCAGAATAAACTTAGTTCAATATAATTTGACAAATAAACAAGTCTAACAAGTAGGTTCATTAAAACGGATAGGTATTTATTATCAATCGTGACAATAATTTGTTTTTTATATTTTCTGTCTACATAGGTTTCCAGGATAAGCAGCTTCTCTTATTCAAAAGGAAATGATGTTTTAATTTGATGCATGATATAATATTTATTAATTGATAAACTAATCTAACTATAAATATTTCTTCATTAAACTTTTTAATCTCATGTTAGCTTAGAACTCGCCGTACATTAGAGGAATTTACTTTTTCCAATCCCGTCCTGCGATAGGATATGGAAACACATTCTCCTTGGATCCATTTTCACTGCCAATATTGCAAGTCGACTGTCGGAGATCCTTTTGCTTTGGTGGCCATTTGAGATGCTGTTGCAGTTTTAATCGGCTGTCAACTGATCCTCAGGATTCCTTTAAATTTCCAGCCTCGGTATCCTTGATGTCGTGCATGAAGCGCAACTCGGAGAAAAGTCGCTTTAGAAATGGATCCAAGTTATCCCGCTCCAGTTGCTCATTAACAAGACCACAATAATCTTCCTCTTCCGATGCGTCTGGAGGTGGCTCAAATGGTTTCAGATTCAGAAACTCTGCACACTGCTCTCGAATGCGGCAGAAGGCGCAGATCTTGCCAAATCTGCAGCGGCAGCGACAAACGTGTTCGGGATCCTGCTTCTTCTCAGCTGGCTTGTCGTTGTCGCTGTTCATCTTGCAATAATCCTCAACTGAGGGATCTGATTTGCCCAGAAATTCAAGCATTATTTGCTCAGGTTTCGCTTCGCTTCCACAGTTGCAATAGGCAGTGAATGTTGGCTGCTTCGGAATGTTGGCCACGCCCCCGGGATAGCACAAGGGTTTTATGGTCGATGTTTCTCTGTCCTTTGTATTGGGTATGGAAGAGTTTGGAAGTTGCTGGAAGCTGTTAAAATCGCAAGCACCTTGCAGAAAGTCTGCGGGATTGGGAGGTGACGTCGGTTGCTGTTTTGTGCCTCTGAGAATGGCGTCCAAGGTGCTCAGACTTTCGTTAGTCATTTCCTGGCAGAATAGAAATAAGTAATATCAAGAAAATTTTCAAAGAATTACACTTACCTTCAGCTCGGTGATGATGCCATTGAGGGCGGGATAGTATAGCATGGTTTCAACCGCATTTGGTTTGGGATTATCAACCTGATGGCGCAGCAGTTTCAAGCTGATGGGTTCATCGTCCACATCCTGGTCCGAGCAATCTATGCAAGGGCGCTGGGAATCGTCGATGACGAACATAATGTCTTTGGGACTAATGCAGCAGCCCATCAACTGACGACATTCGCTCGGTCCCCTGTGAAGCATAAAATTATTTAATATAATTGAATTTAATGTTGTACAATCGATCTCAAAAATTATAGTATATCGACGTTCAACCTACTTTTCTTGAACATCTTCGCATTGCATTGTCAAACGAAACATAAACTCCACAGTGCCTACGATTTCGCCGTCCTTCTTAAAATTGCATTTATCCAAGTGGACTAATTCTATCATTTCTTCGGAAATATTCTCTGTAAAGCTCTCGGGAAAAAACAACAAGCCCGAGCCGAGAAATATGCCATTATAATTAACCGAAACTGGCATGCCGCATTCCTCGACAGCTTGACGAAGTCTAAAGGGATTCGCAATGAAATTGGTGGAAGTTCCTTCAACGAACTCTTCGACTTTGATGCGATCTTCTGATATCTGAATGGGTTGTCCATTAAACTCTACACTGATCTTTAAATTTGTCATATCATCAGTCTTCAATTGGGGCGTAACAAAGTCCGTTACGATAATGTCCAAGACAAAGTTACATTTGATAGTTAACGATGGCGGGACACGCAAACTATTTTTTTTGGATTTCCTCATTAAACTCTTTCTCTTTAAAGTCATTCGCCTATCCATGTTTTATGTGTGGGAATTTTTGACAATGCGTAATGCACACGGAAATTTGAAATTGATAATTACAATTGAAAATATTAAAGTTCTGAAAGGTGGAATAAAACTTTGTTAAAAAACAAAAGCTATTGTGATGCGCTAATTATCACCATCAACTCTGTATTCCAAAGTTTTGTTGCTTTTTAATAATATGGTTGATATTAAAGATTTAATAAATTAAAATATATTCACTATAAATTTAATTTTTAAATATTCTAATTTATTATTTTGAACTGCTGTTATTTTTATTTGAAATTATTTTGATTTGATAGCATTAAAACTGTATGTCGAGGAATCATATTGTTTTTTGTTAGCTATGGTTACCATTAATATTATTTTTTATTTATTTTTTACGAATTGTTAACCGATTCAGTTGTACATTTATAGTGTTTTTTACGCAAATAAATGAGATATTACCATAGGCGCAAATATAGGACAGTAAAAGCCAACAAATAAGAGAAATGCGAATTGTTATGGATGTTGCCGTTTATTGAAATCGTGCGCAAGCAAATAATTTGTTATTAATTAGCAATATACTTGAATTTTCAGCACTACTGTCTTCTCTTAACTTTACTTTGATTTCATGCATAATGTAATTAATTTCTATTAATTGTTGAAGTGAACCATCCATAGTGATTTGTGCATGTTTCGGTTCGAGCTCCCGCCAAGAAGCTCGAGATGGCACTTTAGAGTAATTTCCTTTTCCACATCGGTTCGTCGCTGTCCCTCAGCAACAGCAGTAGGAAGTCCTGCAGTAGTCATTGCAACAAGGATAATACATGTTGTGCGATCCGAAGGCCATGCCACACGGATCGATGCCCTTGCCCAGCCGAGGCATAGTGTCTATGGGAGGAACCGGCACTTGGAGCAAAGCGCGACGAGCGCGTTGAGCATCCGTGAGTCCATCTGGACCCACAACGGGGCCATGAGGTTGCTGATGTTTGGTGGCGTTGGTAGCGTTGACGTCGTTGGGATTCCAGGGCTTGGAGACGGTGCCTTTCTGCTCCAGATACTTGATGATGTCGATGCCCTTCTTGCCCTCGGCCAGCTTAGCTTCAGCCGCCTTCTTCGCCTGCTCGGCAGCTTCGGCCTGCGCCTTGTAGTATCGCTGAGTCATTTTCACCGGAATGGGTTTATTTTTGCCACCTTTTGCGCCTCCATCGGTACCTTTGCCAAATGCATTGCCGAATCGAATGCTGCCACCTCCTCTGCCAAACGGTTGGCCAAAGCCGGCATAACGATTGTTGGTGGCGCAGTCGTAGCTGCGATAGTAAGGATTGGGAGTAGGCGTCACAGCTTTCTGACCCTTCTGATCACGAGTCGACGTCTGAGTACCGTGGTTGATGCTCTGACGCTGTCTTGTTCGACGTGACTTGGCTGAGTCTGGTGGTGGCGACACATCCACGTTGTACTCCATGTCGCTCTCGCTGGTATCGGTGAGAATCAGTTTGTCCACACAACTCTCCATGCCCAGCAGCCGACACTCCTCCTCCAGCTGCTCGGCCAGCTGCTGCTTCTCTCTGGTCGCCCGGCAGACGCACAGCATCAGCGGCTTGTGGCAGCTGCACTTGGAGAAGCCCTTGGCCTTGAGTGTGCGCTTCAGCTTGCCCAGCACCGTGGCCTCCTCGCTCTTGACGATCTTGAATTGAATGGGCTTCGCCGTGGGTTCATTCGGTTGCAGCGTGATGCAAATGATGCCGTTTTCCTTGCAGATGTTGAGCAGCGGCTTCTCGGCTTTGGCCTTCTGTTTATTCCTCTGTAAAATGTTAGTTGCATTCTGTTTTGACTGGTACTGCAGAAAGAACTTCATGATCGAGCTGACATACCGGCAGACGGAGCCGGGTTTCCAGCCGTGTTTGCGTGCCTCCACTGTGGATTGCCACGCCCAGCCGTGGCGTCGTGGCACGTTGCGCCCCCTCTTGTTCCTGCCGCCTTTCTTGGGATTTTCTTGTTGAGCAGACTTGTGCTCCTCTCCACCCGATGCTCTGTTGGAATTTGTTTTTTTGCTCACTTTACTGGACCCAGAGACGCCTGCATCTAACTTCTTTTGAGGAGCTACTTTTTCTTCCTTCTTGTGGTAGAGATCGACCAGCTCCTCGAACACACTATCCAGGTGTGGACGACAGTTTGTCTTCTTCTCCACAACGATGTGGAAGTCTTGGTTGGAAGTCGGTTCCACCGTGGGGCACTTTTCAGGCTCCTTTTTGAACACATCCGGACTCATCATCTGCATGCGGCAATGGAGACACATTTTGTTCGCCTTGCAGCTGCAGTCGCAACGTCTGCTTTCATCTTCCCTTTCTCCTGTTTTGGGCGGCAATTTGAGATACTCATCCATTACCTGATCGGCTGTAATTTGATCCGCGGGATTCTTTTTCATTACTGGCTTCGGCTTGGTGCAACACTTCGGACATGAGGCGTATTTGGGCAGCCAGGACATCGGGGTCAAGCAGACGGGACAGAAGCGAGTCGGATTTATGCCATTATCCTGCCAGTCTTCGACAGGCACAGGAATTGTTCGCTCCTCATTCCTGATGGTGAGAATATTTGTGGCTTTGCCACTCCAGTCTGTGGCTTGAAATTTATCGTCTGGCAGCGGAGTGTTTAACTTGTAGGTTTGTGCAAGAAGCGAGTCAAAAACGCTTTCATATTCCTTGGTCATTTTCTTGAGCTCACGACTTGCTTCGATGCCGTCCTTCGCTTTGGGCAGCTCATTCGGTTGCCTTTTATTGCTCACTGGCTTATATCGATCCAAATCCAATTGAAGTCTCTCATCGCCCTTTTCCGGCTCCATGGCATCCTCGCAATTATCACAAAACTTGGGGCATCTCACAGGATCGGCCATAACAAACATTATATCCGCCGGATTGATGGGCATATTCGGACGACAAAGTTTTTCGTCTTGCCTGCAGAAGATACAACAAATGTTTATATTATATTTTAATATATTATTAAATGTGTTGGTTGAAGAAGATACAATGATTTGAATTTATTTATAATTATTATTGCTGTGGGATTAACATATTTTGCTGTTTTGCAAATTTAGTAGCTTTGCAAGTTAACAGCAGGAACAATGAACGTTTAATGTCAAAATAAAAACTACGAAGAAACTCCTGACATTAAATTAAGACTAGGACACAATAAGTTTTAAAAGAAGCTTATAGTTAAACATTCTAAATTAAAGATTGCATTTATGAATAAATTATAAATTTAATTACTTACTCGTTCTTGTCGCACTTAATAACTAGCCGAAGTTTGAATGTCACTTTTCCCACTTCCTCGCCTTTCCACAGAATACTGCACTGTTCTTGCTGCTCCAGATCTTTCATATCTTCCTGGATGCCATTGATGAACTCATCGGGCAACATCACTTGACCATCGCCCATCGCGCGACCTTTGAGCAAAGCCTTTATTTTCAGGCCGTTATCTTCGATGTTATTGCGCAGCTTCTTTGCCGTTGAGTAGAACTCAAGACTAGCATTGGGATTGTAGTCGTTGACATTGATGCGACTCTTTGTTATGACGATCTTATTACTATTCAATGTTGCTTCAAATGACAAATAATTGACATCATCATTTTTCAATTTGGGCGAATCGAACGCAATTACATAAATGTCCAATAGAAAATGAAGGCTCGTCATTTTAAATATTTTTTTATTCTTGAATATATGTAATTAAATTGTGCACGAAAATTAATGTCTTAAAAGTCTTACACTAATGTCTCAAAAGAATACAACACAATATTGTAAAGCAATTTTGTTAGTAAAGTACAACGAAACCTGTGAGTTGTGTAATATATCTGGAATGGATTCTCAAAGCAAAAACTACTTGGATAGCAGATAGAAAAAGGTGAAGCTACTACGAATATTATTTTAATACCCATTAAGAGTATTATTAAAAATTAATACGCAATGTCTCACATACACAATTTATTGCAATCGTAAAAGCCTAACAAATAGAAATATATTATTACAAAAAAACGGATCCATTCGGTCAGCAGAAATAGGTGCACGGATAGCAGCACTCGCCGTGGCAGGGATTGTAGCAGTTGCCAGGACACTTGCCCAGGCGCGGCATGTTGTCCAGTGGAGGCATTGGATGCATGCAGAGCTCTCGGCGCCGGCGCTCGCCATCGGTCAGGCCATCTGGGCCCTTGTCGGGCTCTGGCATGGGCTGGTTCTTGGGCTTCGGGTTGTTGGGGTCCCAGGGCTTGGGCACGGCGCCTTTGTTCTCCAGGTAGTCGATGAGATTGGTGCCCTTCTTCTTCTGGGCTATGTGCGCCTTGATCTTGTCCTTCTCGGCCTTCTTGGCTGCTGCCACAGCTTTGATGTGTCGATTTGTCTGTCGCACTGGAATCGGCGGAGCTTTCACCTTGCTGCCCGGCTCCTGCTTGGCACCCGGGAATGAAGTGCCGCCAAAGCCGACGAGGCCACCGCCGCCACCACCACCTTGAGCACCAACTCCGCCTCCTCTGCCTCCTCGGCTGGCTCCAGAGCCCACACGCCCGCCACCGCGCATGGGACCTCCTGGACTGGCGCCCCAAATGCCAGGCACCTTGGCCTTGCCCCCTGGGGCAGCCGAGACCCCGTGCGGGCCGCCGCCGCGGAAGCCGAAGACGCCATCCTCGAACGGCGTCTCCCCCGGCGCACCCAACGCCGTGCCCGTGTAGCGATCTCCCGCGGCACAGTCGTAGGTACGAGTGTAGAGACTGTTGGTGCGAGGATACTTGGGCACCACCTTCAGATCCGCCTTGCCGCAGGTCTGCGTGCTGCGTGTGCGTCGCAGCTGCTTGCCACCTCGCTGCTCTGGCGGCACGCAAGCCGCTGGAGGCGACACGTTGACGTCGAACTCCAGCTCGCTGTCGCTGGTGTCGGTGAGCACCAGCTGATCGACGCAGCTCTCGAAGCCGAGGCGTCGCGACTCCTGGGCCACCGCCTGCTCGAGTCGCTTCTTCGCCGAGGGATCGCGGCAGACGCACATCATCAGCGACTGGTGGCAGCAGCACTTGGGAACGCCCTTCGCCTTGAGCTTCTTCTTGATGCGGCTCACGGCCACGGCGAGCGGACTTTTGGCTATCTTGAAGATGATCGGCTTCATCTGCACATTCTGATCGTTGATCGAGCGCAGAGTGACGAAGATGGCGCCATCCTTTTTGCACATGCTCAGCGTGGGCAGCTGGCGCGCTCTTTCGCGCTCCGCCTCGTGCTCCTTCTCGCACATCTTCAGCGGCGTCTTCTCCTTGGAGTAGTGCAGAAAGAAGTCCATCAGCTTCTTCACTGACCTGCGCACGAAGCCTGGTCGCCAGCCATTCTTGATGGCCTCCGCGCCCAGCTGCCACGCCCAGCCCTGGTCGTGGGCCACGTGTCCTTTGGGCCTCACGCAGAACTTGTGGCCGGCTTCGAAAGGTTTCCGCTTGCGTTTCACGGCTTTGTGTTCCCTTGGCGGCAGTTTCTTCTTGGGCTCCTGGGCGTTGTGCACCGAGGCTGCTCTGAACTTCTCCTTGTGCGTCATCGACGAGGTTTGGTCGAGCAGTCGACTCGCCGGATTCTCGTTCTCCGCCTGTGGCTGGGTGTCCTTCAGGTCGTACAGATCGCGCAGCTCGGAGAAGACGCGCGACAAGTAAGGACGACACTCGGTTGTGTTGTCCTCCATCACGCAAAAGTCCTCGGACGAATTGGGCTTCACCTTCGGACACACGCGCTCATTTTTGCTGGCCTGAAAGATGTCGGCAATGAGCTTGCGGATGCGGCAATGCGCACAGACTTTGCCCATCGTGCAGGTGCAACGACACTCGGTTAAGTCCTGCTTGTCCTTGTCTTCCTCCTGCATGTTGCTGGGATCAACACAGAAGTCCTCGCCTGCGCCCTTCGGCTTGCCCAGAAACTCAGTGATTATCTTGTCTGCCGAAAGCGCTTCGTCCTTGTGGCGATCCTCGACCACCGGCATCGGCTTCACGCCGCACCGTGGACAGGCGGCGAATTTGGGCAGCCAGGACATGTTGCTCAGGCAGATGGGACAGAAGCGCGATGGCTTCACCATTGGCTTCTCCAAATCACTGATTGGCACGGGAATCAAGTTGGCATCGCAGAAGTCCGGTCCCTCGCCCATGCGAGCAGGCAAATAGGAGAAACAGGGATAGTTGGGCGAGGTCAGCGGATTCTCCTCGATGGGAATACTGTCGGGACTGCTGAGATCGTCAGGTTTGCGACAAGGCGACTTCAGCGGCTTCGGATGTCCGGCTGCCTTCGTAATCGAATCCACAATGTCCTCGCACTCTTGTGCCATTTTCTAAGTCAATTATCAAGTAAATAAATCAATAAAATAGTTTACTTTTAACTCACCTTGATCTCACAGCAGGCAGCGTTGGCTGCTGGCGTGTGTGTGAAGACCTTGTCGGATTTCAGGGCGTCTGTGAAGCTGCGATAGCGTTCCATGTCCAGTTTGAGAATGCCATCGCCTTCCTCCGGCTCCATGGCATCCAGGCAAGGATCACAGGGACTCGGACAATGCTGCGATTCGGCCATTACAAACATGATATCTTGCTGGCCAATGCTCTTGTCCATGTTGCGCTTGCAAACGCTCTCACCCCTTAAAAAAGTAGTAGAAGTTACCAAAATTGTTTATAACAATTACATCATAATAATTGCATTTCAATTTTTGATAAATTTTGAGTAATTTAATGTATTCGAATCCATAATTATTTTTGTTTAAAATACAAATTAAAGTTTACGGCAAATAAATTAAATTAAAATAAATCATTTTGCGGTATTTTTTAAAGAGGAAATTAAATTATTGATACTTTTCTTATTAACATTTAATTTTAATGGATAAATAAAATAATGATTCGTGTTAAAACATTTTTTCAAATGCTCCAAATTGATCATAATTGTTTGAAATGATAGTTTATCCATAAACATTATTTGTAATATATATAATTATAGTATTATGTTAATATAATAATTTGGTTGAATTCATATAATTTTAAGTGTACTCCAAGTGTGTTGTTTTTGTTAAAAAAATTATGGATCATCTGTTTTCCTTAACTTATTAAATCCTTAACTGTATTTACTTACATTGGCAGATCATCGCACTTGATGACCAGACGACAGAGTATCTCCAAGGAGCCCAGGACCTCGCCGTCCTTCTCAAAGTTGCAGGTCTCGACGTGCATCAAGTCGGACATGCCCTCCTGGATGCGTTCAATGACCATCTGGGGAAAGGTTATAAGCGCAGCTCCAACAGCTCGACCGTTGTACTTGACTGTGAGGGGCATGCCACATTCCTCGATCGTTTTTCGCAGCTTCTTCGGCACGGCCGAGAACTCAAGGGCCGCAGTAGTTTTGAACTCGTTAACATTAATGCGACTGGATGTGATGGAAATGGGTTTGTTATTGAATTGAGCAAGCACCTCCAGTCTCTTGGGATCCTGAACATTGATGCGGGTTGGCTCAAAGTGCGAGACGACAATGTCAAAGACGAACTGAGAGGCCGCCATATTGAAAGGTTTTTTGTGGTTAAGAACCGATTAATAAGTTACATAGGAATTTTGATGGCAAATCGAGAAATATTAAAACAGACTACTTAAAATTTGATTGCATATAATCTAAACTTGCTTACACGTAAAAGGCTTAAATTATAATAATTTTCGACCAATTTAAAATGTTGTGTATTTAAAATGTTAAAAGCTAAGGCTACTAAGACTACAATTTTAAATTCAAAATACAAAAAAACAATTTTTATAATTAAAATGTAAACTAATTATTTTTGAATTGTTCTATCAAAATTAACATAAAATAATTAAAATACAATTCTTATTTTTTACTTGTTTTCCCTGAAATAAGTTAAAGTAGCCTGCTAAATGTAAAATAAAATTTATTAATATATGTCTATTTAAAATTTATGCGCCCATCTCCCTTGGAGCTTAGGTCTCGTCCATTATTAATAAAAATTTGTATATTCCAAATGTCAATCTGTCTATCAGCAACAGTTGTAGCAGGGATAGTTGCAGCTGTACGAGAAGGGATTGTAGCACGGAGCACACGGATCGAAGCCTCTTCCCAGACGTGGCAAGTGCTCAAAGGGCGGAATGGAGACTTGCAACAGAGCGCGACGAGCGCGTTGCGCGTTTGTGAGTCCATCCTTGCCCAGCACCGGACCAGTTTGGGTCTTCACCTCGGGCTTGGGCTCGTTGGGATTCCAGGGCGGCCTAACGGCGCCCTTCTTCTCCAGATACCTGATGAGATCGATGCCCTTCTGCTTTGTCGCAATCGCCGCCTTGGCCGCATCCCTTTCGCCCTTGATCGCTGCTGCCACAGCTTTATTGTGTCGATCTGTCTGCCTCACCGGAATGGCCGGACTCTTGCCCGCCGGCTGCTTCTTGGCGCCCGGGAAGGACTTGCCACCAAAGCCAGCGCCAGGGCCGCCGCCATGCCCGCCACCTTGGCCACCGCCTCTGCCACCTCCATCCCTGCCACCTCCGCGCATTGGGCCGCCTGGCTTGTTGCCCCAGACCGTCTTGGGCTTGAGTCTGCCGCCGGGCGCAGCTGGCTGACCGTGCGGACCACCGCCGCGGAAGCCGAAGACGCCATCCTCAAAGACCTGCTCGCCCACATGGCCAAAGGCGGTGCCCGTGTAGCGATCCCCGGCAGCGCAGTCGAAGCTGCGCCAGTAGGGATCCAGCCGGACGGGATACTTGGGCGTCACCTTCTGATGCCCAGTTGAAGTCTGCGTGCTCATGTTCAAGGTGTGGGGCTTCAGCGCCAGCAGCGGTCGCTTGGCCAGAGCTGCCGGAGGAGACACGTCCAGGTCGTACTCCATCTCGGTGTCGCTGGTGTCGGTGAGCGTGAGTTTGTCCACGCAGCTCTCCATGCCGAGGCGCTTGCACTCGTGCCGCAGCTCGCACTCGAGCTGCTTCTTCTCGAGGCTCTTGCGGCAGACGCACAGCATCAGCGGCTGGTGGCAGGTGCACTTGCGGTAGCCCTTGGCCTTCAGCCTGCGCTTCAGGCTGCGCATGGCGACCGACAGATCGCTCTTCACCACCTTGAACACAATCGGCTTCATTTCGATGTTCGCAGAGTTCGCAGCTCGCAGCGTGATGTAGACGGCGCCGTTCTTCTTGCGGATGTTCAGTATGGGCTTCTGTCGCTCCTTCTCCTGCTCCAGCTCCTCCACGCGGCGGCAGGTGTTGAAGGCATTCTGGTCTGGAGAGTACTGCAGAAAGAACTTCATGATGGCGGCGGCGCAGCGGCAAATGGCGCCGGGTTTCCAGCCGTGTTTGCGCGCCTGCTTGCTGGAGGGCCAGGACCAGCCGTGACGTCGCGGGATCTTGGCGGGCTCCTTGACGCAGCTCTTGTGGCCGATCTTGGGCTGCGGCGCGCGATGCAGAAACGTTGGACTGCCCACGGCCTTGTTGATGGTTGCCGCTGAGGAGGGTAAATATTCGCTGCGCTTACCACCGGGAAGCGGGTGCGTGCAACGCGTGTCCTGCTTCTGCTGGGACTCGTCTCGCTTCTGGTAGAGATCGCGCAGCTCGGCGAACACGCGCTCCAGATACGGACGACACTGGGTCTCGTCCTCGTCCACAATCACGCAAAAGTCGTCGTTGGAGGTGGGCGACACCACAGGACACTCCTTGCTGTCCACGACGGCGCCGCTGCTGCTGCCCTTCTGCTTGAAGATGTCGCTGCAGAGGTTCCTGATGCGGCAATGGACGCACATCTTGTTGGCCTTGCAGGTGCAGCGACAGCGCTTCTTGCACTCCTCAGGATCGATGTCGTTGCCAGCTCGTTGTCTTGTTAGCGTTTCATTCGCCTGCTCAGCTTCCTGCTCATCATCGCTGTCCTTGCGACAGGGATCTGGACAGGGAGCTGCACTCTTCGGGGGCAACTTGAGATACTGCTGAATGATCTGATCGGGCGTCGGCAGCTCCTGCGGCTTCTCCTCGAACTGTGGCATCGGCTTGGTGCAGCACTTGGGGCACGGCGCGTATTTGGGCAGCCAGGACATGGAGGTCAGGCAGACGGGACAGAAGCGTATGGGCTTGATGCCCTTGTCCTCCCAGTCGCCCACGGGAACGGGAATGCTGCGATCCACATTCATGGGCTTGAAGCCAACCGCCTTGCCGCTCCAGTCGGTGAACAGACACTGATCCTCTGGCAGCGGCGACGGCAGCTGCTGCATCTGCCTGATCAGCGAGTCGATCACGTGTCCATACTGAGCCGTCATGTTCTTCAACTCACAGCAGGCTTCCATGCCGCAGAAGTCGTCGCGTGGAGGCGCCTCAATGCGCTGATTGAACTCCCTGTAACGCTCTAGATCCAGTCGAAGGCGTTCGTCGCCCTCTTCTGGCTCTAGTTCGTCGGCGCAGGGATCCTCTGGCTTGGCACAAGGCTGCGGCTCACCGAGCACGAACATCATGTCCGCCGGGTTGATGAGTCTGCCCAGGTTGCGGCATTTGTTCTTCTCATTTCTGCAGCAAGTAATTAATGCTAAGTTATTTTCTTTGCTCTTCTACTTACAGGGCATCCTGGATTTCGGGCTCGTCGCATTTGATGGTCAGGCAGCAGAGCAGCTCCAAGATGCCAACTTCCTCTTGCTTTCTGATCAGCGTGCAAGTGTCGGCGTGCATCAAGTCGTTCATGCCCAGCTCGATGCGGTCAACGAAGCTCTGTGGAAACCTAAAGTTTGCCACTCCCAGTGTTGTGCCTCTGTAGCGTGCCACAATGGGCAGCCCACTTGCCCCAAGAGTTCGGCGCAGGGTTTCGGGTGGCTCTTGGATTTCTACGCGGCGTCCTGCCTTAAAATCGGTCACATTGATGCGACTTGAGGTGACATTAATGGGCACCTTGTTGTACTTGAGCTGGACCATCAGATCGTTGGGATCGGCAATGTCGTCCTTGAAGAGCTGCAGTCGCGTCACGATCACGTCGATGAGGAACGTGATCTTCTTGGTTTCGGGCTCGAGGACTGACATTTCGTGGATGGTACGTTAATGGTAATTTTCTATTTGTCAAAACCAATAAAAAATTGTAAAAACTAAACAGTAAAAGAGTTGTAATAGAATAGCAGAAATTTGGCTCTGTTCGTCAAAACAAATAAAAAATGATTGAAAATGATTTTGTTGTGCGACGGCTTGCTATATACAACAAGTAAGCTTCAGTTGAGACAATATCAAAAATACATACTAAAGTATTGCAATAAGAAATTGATTATAATTAGAAATATTCATAAAATATTATAAATATATTGTTGGAATAAAAGTAATATTAAAATGTAATTTATTAGCTTTCGCTTGAAGTCTATGAATAATAAAAATTTATTAGTAGATTATAATTGGAAATGTTATATTATATGTGTTATAAAAATTGTTGTATTACAATATTAAATGTTTTTTATGGTGCTCGAGATTATAGATTTAAATTTACGATTGTTTTTCCATTAGTTTTTGGATTTGAAAACTTATGTTGTCATTAACCTGTAGTATCCATCTGGCCTATGTTTAGTTGGTAATATATCTGTCTGCAATTGACTTGAATTTTTGCTGCAAGTTTCGGCACAATGGCTGTGGAAATTCTTGTCATTTCAAGGTTCAGTGGCTGGCGAGCCGCCATTCATTGCCCACGAGAATTTGGTCGGCGGCAGGACTCGAGAGAAACCTTTTAATTGGTGGGGTTAGCTGACATTGTTCGTAGTCCTGCTCATTAGTTGTGTCTGTCTGTTTGGGGCCAATGCACTTGGCGGCTAAGCAAATCCCGCAGCTTAACCAAAACAACCCACAGCGATTTAAACACGTTGAATTTCTGATATCAGTTGGTTGTTGTAAGCGGCTTAGCCACCACATTGCCACTTGCCACTTGCCACGTGCCACGTGCCACATGCCGCTAAGCTGGCAAAGCTTTTTACCCCCTAAGTATGGCATATTATTTCACCTCATGCACTTATCTAAATTAAGTTCAATTTTAATTAAATTTCGCGCATTAATTCGTCGCTTATCGACGCCACTTGCCACATGCCGCATGCCACTAAACTAATGAAACTTACCAGCAGCAGTGAAAACACTTCAGGCGCTGCGCTATCGTCAATCAGTTTACTGTAAAATGCGCTGCACAAAAAACAAACACTGTGGGCAAAATGGCGAAAACTAAGCCGATTTAATTGGTTTCAAATTTGCGCTTTATAGGCAGTTTGGGCCCCAGATACTCGCTACAATCTGTTGCCCGCTCAGACCAGCGGCAACTATAAAAATGCCAACACTCTGCTACACAACTGAGTTGCACATATCACATTACAAAAGGGATATGTTGCAACCCTTTTTTTCGCTAACTCGAGTTTCACTACCACATCATATAAAAATGTGTCCATTTAATAATCGATAATAGTTTTGTGTTTCAGAGTGTAAAAATGTATTTCGTTTATATTGTTTTGCAATTTTGGCATTGTTGTGTTTGGTTTGGGTTGTGGCGGATTTTAAACTGATTTGTTGGTCAACTGGCCGTCAACGCGCATAAATTGCGTTTTAAGTGGATTCTTGCAGCCCACAGCACAAAAGCCAATCTTCAATCGAAATTGATGAAGCAAAATTAAAAGATTTAAAGCATTGCGCGACATGTTTAACATCAGCTTAACACTTAATCGGATTTTGCTTGGGAGCAGCGGCAAATTCCCTCTTATATTCAAATCGATTTAAAACAGCAAAACAGAAAGCTGCAAAATAATGTTCAACTTTTTGCAACAAAAAAATACATATTAATTTCGTTACTTATTGATTAATTGATAAAATGAGATATAATACAATGTATTTAATAATATTAATTTCAATACAAAAATACATATTAATTTTGATAGTTACTGATTACAAATGTAATACAAAATAATAACAACTATTTTGGATGGTTTTTTTCCGTTTTAAATAGTTCGAAATCAAAATGACGAATGATCATGTTTCAGCTCTAAGAAACTCATTTATGCATACACAACGTATACGTTATTTTCTCATTAGCAAATTCAAGTGCATTGAAATTCTAGGAATAATTTGTCTCTTGGTATCCATGATAAATATCCTTTCTCTGAAAGCAATTGTAATTTGCCTTCCAAGAATTTGAGTTTGAATTGTGCCTTTCCAAACACACGACGTATACGCAATATGCTTGTGTGTTGAATACAACATCTGTAAATATTGCAGATAGTACGAATTAAAGCAATTAACAATTTATTTCTCGGAAAATTTGTATCTTGCCTGCAGGCGGGGTCATTGTCGCATTTCATTGGGAGCTTAGAAAAATAATTGCATTAATTGCGAAAGTGACCAGACAGAGATTAGATTATTTAACCCTTCTGCCAAGTTCTGCCAACACAGTTAGTAGCTCACTTAAGCCGAGTGTAATCCGACTGCAGCAGGGTCGTGACGTGACTTTTAAATGTTTAAATGGGATTTAAAGAACGTTTTGTGCAAATTTATTACTATTTTACTTACGTTACAAATTTAATTGCTTTGCCAAATTAATGTCTGCCCTTAAATTGTAAAAGCCCAGCTCTCGAATGTGAGTTTGCCAAATGGCCGAAAGGCAAGCAATAAAATAAAGCTTCATGTGTGTAACAAATACTCGTACATGTGTACAGCTTATGAATAACAACTGAATTTGTTTGATACCCTATGGCTAAATGCACAGCAGAATTGTTCACTTTACCTTAGTTTCGAATGCCATTTGTCTTTTAAATTACAGGGTACATCGAGAGCTTAGCACAGACAATATAACATGGAAAGTGGGAAACTAGTTGAAGATTTATTTGCAACTCAACTTCAATCATCACAGAAGCTTTTCGGCAACTATGAAAGTACCACGTAGTTGCAGGGGGAAATACTTTAGTTAAAGTATTTGTGAAAAATGCACGTGCTATGTGAGTTCACACCACAGCTACAAGGCAGCTGGAATTTCTGGTCGTGTTCTCTCTTCTCGCCTGCACTCGATACTCTCAATAGAGTCCTTTTGCCCAAGTGCAAGGTTGTGGCCATGTGAGTTTTTGGCAACCGCAAAACAGTTTCTGTTTCTGCTGATGTTGATGCTGCCGATGCCGATGCTGCTGGTAGACAAATGAGCAATGCCATTAAATACGTTTGAAATATGCTGGCAAATCATTTACAGCAACCACAGAGTTACCTCCTTGCCTGCTGCCTCTTGCCTGCTGCCATGTCAGCCCCGTTTGCCGCTTGATTTTCCAATAAATCTGAAAATGTGCTGAAACTGACGTGGCTTAAGGCTGTCAACTAAACGAAATTCGTTACCATCCAAAAACCCAATTCGGGTTTCAGTTTTCCCAATGACTCCAATGGCCCAAAGCCATCGAAGCGCGATTTGCAAATATTTTTTGATGTTGACCTTCTACACAAATGTGGTATTCGCAATTTTACATATCTATTTACATGGTGAACTCTGTAAATTTTTGCTAATGCTTGACTTTAGTATTTGTTGGTTGAATGGATAAGAGAATCAGTTGAACATCAATGGGAGCTGGTCAAATGACAACAATCAATTTAGTATTTTGTTCCGTCATCTATTTTAACTTTAGGCTCAATTTGTTGGCAGATAAATTGTTTAAAATTCGACATACCTAAAAGTAAGTTATGAAGCACAAATGTTTGAGCATGTAAAAAAATGCAAATCAGCTTTATAATTTAAATTTGTACAATTATGAATTATTATTCATTATTATTATAATTATAAAACATTCAATTTCCTATAGAAAAATTGTCTAAAATTTAAACACATGAATGTAGAGAAAGAATTCATAAGTATTTTCTCTACACAAGCAATCAAAAGTTCACTCATAGAGATTTATATTAATTTTGAAATAGCTTACTATGCAAACGAATTTTTACAGTATTCTTAAGTATTTTCTCTATCAAAAACTCGCTCAGAAATATTTATATTATTTATAAAAAATAGTTGTTCAATCGCTCTGCGTATTTACTGTGGCATTTCTCAGTGCCAATCACGCAGCCAGTCAGTCAGTGACTCCAGCAGAAAAATTGCATACCAAAAAACTCTTTTATATTTACAGATTGTTCGGGGCATTCAGGCATCTACATTTGACTTCTTTTCGACAATAACCAGGCCAGACTCGATGTGCCAATTTCTCACGTTGTTGTGTAGCACTTTCGTTCGTGTCTCGATATGTCTGAACGATATGTGCAGCTGTCGCTGTCACTGAGGGTAACTAACGGTGATTTTTTGATTTCCCGCGCCACGTGCGAGTGCGATTAATACCCTGCAAATAAAGGATGGCAAGGGTATAACGCATACAGCACAAACTATCGCTGGAGGGCAAGATACGAGCAGCCGTTTAGAGTTTCCCTAATTGCAACTTGATGGCAAAGTGGTTTTAAATTTCACAAAAATACTGTCGATTACGCTTGCTTATCTGTTGACGTCTCCGTCTCTATATATATTTGCTTGTCTGCCCCCAGGTAAGCTCCTTTTAGCGTGGGGCTGCAACTGTTGACTGGCTTTTTTGGCTCATGTGAATAATATTTTTTATTAAAAATTTCTTCTCTTCTGCTCCTGCTATTTTAATGTGCTGCGCCCTCTCGCCTTCTGCCTGCGGGCTATTAGTGCGTATTATTTTGATGCCGCCAACGCCAAGTCGGAGACTGGAATAAGAGCATAATACAGGGCAAAACCTCAGATGGTGGGATATGTGTGGGATGCGAGTCATGGATGTGCAACAGCACCACATATGGCACATAAAACGAAATAAGTTCATCTATTTTTTATTTGCCTTTGCAATATGCCTTCAGAGCAAGATATACTCGAGTGTGTTTGTGAGTGTTCGAGTTTACTTTAAGAACGCGTATTCATATGTACGAGTACCCGTACATTCAGTCCATTATGGATATAAAAATTTGCTTTGGCTTTTGTGCGTTGTCGTTTTTGGAATTTATGCACAAAAAGCCAGAGCCAGAGCAGCCCACCGACTGAAAGGCTGATTGACTGACGGACTGACTATCTATGCATGGGCTTTGCTTTAAGGCGCCCAAATTCTATAAATTGAATATTTATTGGATTTTTCTTGGGTTCATTATGCCTGGGCAGATGGGGTTCCTTTTGTTGAAGTTTTACCTGTTGACAATGCGATCTGCATAAAAGTCAAGCCCAGACAAAATTGCGTCCGCATTGCACAAATACTCGCCAACAAAAAAACGACAATATTCAATAAGAAGAGTCAGAATAGAAGGGCGACTGAAAGAAGAGGAGCCGAAGAGCAGGAGCAGGCAAAATATTTGTAAAATGAGTGTAATTTCGTTGCTTTCGACTTTACGATGGCGACCACAGAGCGGAAATTAAAACTTTTGCCTTTCAAAGCGCAGCATGAGTATGTGTGCACTGAGAGAAATTCACTTACCATTTATAATCTATAATTCAAAAAAAAACAAAATCCATTTGATTTAAACGTGAATTGCAAAGAATTACTTTTAAAGAACATTTATTAAAATTTTCTATGACTTTCGTTTAATTTGTTAAAAGTTATAAAATGCTAATGTTAATAAACTTGAATTCGATAAACTTGAATTCATAATACTCGAAAAACAAATATGTATTAGACTTAATTTGATCATGTATAATCCCTCAATTGTGAATAATTCATTTGCACAATATTAAATAACTGTTTAATGTAAGTTTCTAAACTTTTTTCAAGTGTAGTCTTGTGGTTTTTGTTGTTGTCCCCATAGCGACCATTTATTGTTGTTCTGTGTATTCACATTTAACTTGTGCGTTGCTCACATTGTGCATTCGATATTGATACATTTTTTTAATGAAGCACAATTTTGGACGGGTTGAAAATTATTTCATTCACATGCTGACAATAACTCTGGGAAGCTGTCCTGCCATTAATCAATGTGGAGCAATGTAATATTGAAACTTACTTGTCAGAAAAGTTGATGAAAGGAAACTGTTTAGAAAATAACAATAATGTTAAATGATTGACTGAAAATTGAATTGAGTATTGAATTATTTTGAATATTTAAATAGATTACTTACCTTGCGAGTGAATTAAGAAATGCAATTGAATTTACTTATTAATATGTTCAGTATTTATTTAAGTAATTCTCAGTATGTGTTCTTCTTTTTTAGGTTCTTTGTAACTTAATAATTAGCTTGAAATTTACAATTGATGATTATCAATAAACCATTTTGGGAGACGGGAAGAGGATGGGATGAGACTTAGGGAGAGTTGTCGTATATATAGTCTAGACATATACACATTGATTTACAGCTAAACGCTACTAAGTCTAAGTATTTGCGATATAATTATTATGTTAGTACACATACAATGACAGAACTCACACATTTACATTGATGTACATATTAATAGTAGTTAGACATTAACAATGAACTACGAGTACAATTTGCAACTACATTTCAATACGAGTATTTCTCTTTATTCATATACGTGTATTTTGCTTAATTTGTAGTTAATTTATTAAATGCTTTTAGCATAATTGTAGCTTAACATTAACATGTGCATTGTTCTGCTTCTACATCTTCGCATTTCTTATGATTCTTTTCTCTTGTTGTTTAAGCATTAAAATTCTTTGCTGTTCTCAGACGTTTACCATTATTCACTACATAATCGTATAGTTATTCATGTGTAAATTATTTAAGTTATACTTAGCGCTTTCATAGGGTTTCATCTTCAGTAAATTCGAAAGTGGGGAGCAAGAGGTACAAAAGAGCTTTAGTTTAGTTTACATATATTCATTAATTAGACTTAACATGCATACAACTTGAATTCATTTATTAATATCATATTTTTAATATTTAATAGTAGTATTTCTTTGGTAATAATTTTGCTTAAATTTCTGCTCTTATGTTAGTTTTGTTCAGCCTAGACATTTAAACAAACTTCTGAAGTATATTTACATGTTGCTGTCTTAGGTACAAAATAGTAACGAAAGGTACATCGAGGGAGTGTGTGTTGGGTGTGTGTTTCAGATATGTAGTACGTTTCCGAATTAAAATTGAAAACTTTTCTGATATGTTGCACTGCACACGAACTGCGTTGAGTATACGCCCCGTACAACCTGCGCACGTTCGCCTGACAAACGTGAGCCGACATTATGCCGCCCGTATCCGGCATTCCTATTGACATTTGCTCTAATGGCGTAGATCTATGGCTGGCTGGAACACTGACAGTCTGCTGCCTCTCGTCTTTCATACAAAAATGCAACATTGCATCATCTATTCATTCCTCCTCCTCCCATCCTCCGACGACCGTCTGTCAGTCTTTCAGCTGAGTTCAGTTCCCTGACTGTCTGTCTGCCCGGCGAATAATGCAAATATTTCGCAAAACGGAGCCCTACTCTGGGGGATATCCTCTAAAACTTTGCCGCAGAAGAAAAAATGCAAACTTTGCACAGAATGTGTCAACTTTCGTGTCAATTGTATGGCCATTAAACTATTGCGCTCCAAGTGCAACGCGTCGTTGCTGCCACTGCCACTGACAATCAGTCAACTCTGCTCTCAACCCCCTTCGGCTACCAAGTGTTGATTTAACATTCGACATGTCGAGCATTTCAGAGTATTTTTGACATTTGACAATTTCATGTTATCTTCGAGTGCAGCTGCAAAAAAGAGTAAAATCGAGAACTGCAAAACGTGCCGAGTGATATTTTGCCAATGTTTTTTATGGCTTAGAGCTGCTGAATTGCCATTGCCAATTTCGGCATTGGCTGCAATAAAAATTCCATTAAATTTGACTGCTCGCCAGTGCAGCAAATGCAAAAGAATTCATTAAAAGCATCGTCATTAACTATTTATATCGTCTTAATTTTTAGTTGGTATTCAAAGAATTTTAATGTGATGAAGTCAAGCGTCGCTTGCAATAAAGAATATTTCACTTTGCCACTTTAAATAAGTTTTGCAATAAAAAGAAAGTTGAACATTTATCTGCATTTTCAATTTACTAACATATTTTAGCACGAGGATGATATTACGTATACGTCTCGTATACATTTGCATATAGTCGAAGCAATTTTAAAACCATTTGCTTGTTGCGGCAACCACAGAACAAAAAGCAGAGAAAAGCGGGCAGCAAAAAAGTAGCTCACATTTGTTAATTTATGTACGTGGAGAGTGTTGCAAGTGGTTGGTCGACTGGAGGCGTGGCATGCCCCTGCACAGAGAAATCTCTCAAAGCATTGTTTACACTGCCCCGCTTCCATTTAAGCTGCAACAATTGCAGCAGCAGCAACAGCAACAATAACAACAACACCAGCATCGTCGTGCACAAAAAATGTAAAAAATGAGCAACGCGCATATTAAACAAACAAAAGAAAATGCGAGGAAAATCGAAAAGCACACAACGCTGCGAGAGGCAGAGACGGAGGCAGAGGCAGACATTGCAGGAATACTTTTTTCATTGCACGCCATCGTTAAATGAAAAGTAGTGCGAAATATTTAAGCCAAATCTATGTCAGCAGCCTGGCTCCCAAACCCTGGCCAGGCCATAAAGCCAGGCCGAGAGTGGCCAACATTACGAGTTTACAATGCCGGCCAAACTCGTATAATTTTTATATGCAGCCAATCCCCGCGACCACTTCAACTTCACCGCCAATCAACACAGCATTTCGCCAAGTTGCATTTAAGTTTTAATTATTTAAGGCCGAGATTTTGCAGAGCAGTTCATAGATACGAGTTGCAAAGATCGAGATACTATTAAATGAAATCTTCAACTAATGAAAATAATTGTCAATTAATTAGAGTTCTTTAAAGAATGTATCAAATAAATTTCAAGAAATAATAACAGACAAATATATAGCATTTATTAGGTGCAAATCAAATAAAGCTTTCCATTTAATAAACGGAATTCTTTAAAACATCTATAAAACTTTCAAGTAGATTGGAATATGAAATTCTAAAATGTATTTAAAAAACAGCAATTGTCAAATATATCAAATAAAATAGTTTAAGATCGAATTGAACTCTCAGCTTAGGCTATCAATTGTTTAGCTATAATTGAGTTAACAAACTTTTGCAAGAGTATCCAAGCTTCGTTCCATAAATTTCAGTTTTATTTACTGCGTTTTGCACTTCAGTGCTGTGGCGCACTAATTTATTTAATTTCCATTGGAAAATTCTGCTTGGATAAACTTTTTAATGATGCTTATTGATTGCTTTATTGCTGACCCAAAGAAACCGAAGCCGAGCCAATAAAACTAACTTCAGTGAAGTTTTCCGCTTGAGCAGAAATAGAACAAAGTAATGGAAACAAGAGCAGCAACTGCTTTGAACAATTTGCAAACAATTAGATAGTTATTAAATGTGATTTAAATTGATTTGTTGACGTCGTCGACTTCGACGAGTTTGGTTTTAAGCTAGCCATTTACAAGACTCGAAAGTAATATGTTGGCCAGATAACAATGACAATTATTTACACAACATTTGCAACAGCTGAATCAAATTACATTGCATTTACATTACATCTGTGCTGCTGCTTGGGGCTAATGGGCAATGAATTGAGCAAATAGGCTTAAAGTTAATGCCGGCCGCTTGGCCAAAAGGTCAGGAGGCAAAAAGAGAGCAACTTGAGGCATCGCTGCTATTAGCCAAGTTGATTAATGATGCTGGCTCACTGGCGAAGCAACAGGAAAGAAATGGCAGTCTGGAGACAGCGGACAACAGTTTCATTTATGATTTATTTCCATCACACACACACACACACAGACAGAGGTTTGTTTGCCGACCAGCAGCAAGCAAATTGACGCCTCCGAATAGAAACAATATTTTCTAGAATATTTAAAAAAAGACGAAAACGAAAATCTTACAGCTTAATAGGCAATTAGGCTGAAATAAAAGGAAAATTACGAGCGGTTTATATTTCAATAAAACTTCAATGGAAATGCAGAGCAGCTTTGCGCTGCTCTCCGGCTTCCTTTTCACCGAGGGCGTATAAATTACAATTAAGAGTAATTAATCATCCGCCGGCGATGGCCAGGCCGAGATAGTGAGAAACCAACTCTGAGGAGGGACTCCGAGTGGGTGAAGTGTAATTTATTAGCCCTGCCTTGGTCAAGACATCAACAGCAGCTTCGATGTCGACATCGTTGCACAAGACGCAGCAACATGCGGTCCAGCCGCACCTTGCGACTCTCGAGTGGTCAATCACACGGCCACTTAGCAACTTGCCAGAGTAGCAACAGTGGCAACAACAGCAACGAGGCGGCTGCAGCTGACTTACAAGCGCTTTTAATAGCTGGGCAAATGGTTTTGTGCCCTCGCTAGTTGGCCGTGGCAAAAGGTAAATCAATGAATGGATATCCATTGAGAATGACGCATGGCCTGCAGGGTTGTAGCAGCAGCGGAAGCAGCAGGGTTGTCGCCAACAATGCCAGACACTCTCGGTGGACCATCGAGCAGCGACTCCATCAGCGGCTCGTTCGCCTGGAAAACTTATTGCGCCAGAAGTAATTCTATAAAGAAAGCCATCGCGCCGTCTCGCTCTAGCGCGAAGCGCGGCGCGCTGTTGCCGTCTCGCTCTCGAGGTTGGTTTGTTTAGTTTTGCAGCTGCTGCTATTTTGGTTGCAAATATCTGAAATAACCGATCGATTTTTAGGGTTAGGGTTAGGCTTGGGCTATTTACAGCTCGGCCAGCGAGCAGGCAAGCCCCATTTCGATACCCGGGAGGGAATGACTCAAATCTACTCTCGCATATTCGATTACCAGCATCGAATATTCGGTAATTTGCGTAGCCCGGGAGGATTGGATGTTGTGCAGGTTGTGGAGATTGGAATTTTTGGACGTTTGAAAATTTGTGTGTCGTCTTTTTTAAAAATAAACTTAATTTGATTAGTTGGGTTCATTCGCACGCACACACACACACATACATACATATACATACAATCCATTCATGAGACTGCTGGAAATTGATTTTTTTTTCTTCTAGAGTTTTATTCGTCAGCATAATTTAATAATAAACTTTGGCACTTTTAGCCATTACAAAGCCCTCTCCGGACAACCGGAATGCGAAGCCAGAAGTTGAGCTGGCGTTCATTCAAGCCTGAAATTTATGTTCACGCCTGCAAAACTGGGTTGCAAACCCTCATACCCCTCTCTTCCCCTCTCCCCTCTCCCCTCTCCCTTCTAGCTAGCCAGCTGTCAACAGCATTCTGGCTATGGTGTTGGACTGTGGTTACGCCTGCGGCTTCAGTTGGCTTTTCATGGCATTTATTTGCAATTCACATTATACATAAATATGTGCAAAAATTTCAAGTATTTTAAATACATCATTTTCGTACATTTCGAGTTTTGTATTGCGGTTAGCTCAGCTGACAAATTGTTATTGTTTAATTTGTACGCAACACGGCAAACAAAGTGCGGTTGCAGCTGCCAATAAAAATATTTGGCAATTAATAAAAACAATATGGAAATTGTGCATCGAGAGTTGACGGCTCAAAGGAATCGGAAAAACAAATTTCCCCAAATGCTGTCAAATCTAATTTTCCCACAATTCAGCACGCGCCGCTCTCAATAAAAGAAAATAAATTAATTGCTGCAAATTATTTGTAAAACTATGAAATTGAAAGGAATTTACACTATTCAATAGGTTTAGGCGAACACAATACAAATGTTGCTATTTACGCATTATTTATTAAAAAATCATTTAATAGATTTTGGCTATTGATATTTTGTTTCAATATTTAATATGACAATCTGCTTATTGAGACTTTAAAAGTAAGTCTAAAGGCTATAGATTACAGCTGTTGAAATTATTGGCTGTTCAATTGAAAACAAATTTCATTAAATTTTTAATTTGACAATTTTCAGAATTTTGAATAGAATCTACTTATTGGTAAAAGTAAATAGCTATTTTTTCATTTTTCATTTGTTTATATGAATGATGGAGTTTCTTTATTGCATCTTCAGAAAGTTGTCTAAAGCGCAATGTTTATTTAGTGCATGCAAAAAAGTCATTAATTAGACTTTTAAGTGTTGAAAGTGAAATTTAATGTGAATAATTGAATATAGCAAATTTTCTGAACGTTGGAATCTCTTTATCAGAACTTGATAAGCAGGGACTAGCTTTTAATAAATATTTATAATGTCGAGAATTAAAAGACGAGTGAATTATGCAGTCAGTTTGAAGGCTCGACTGAAACTGCAAGTGAATAAGGCAGCATAAAATATGCTGAGCGGCAACTTTTATGCGACATGGCGAAACCACCAGAGGCACAAGCTGCCAACAACAACGTCAGCAGCAACAACAGCAAGGCGGAAAGGAGGTGAATAAGAAGAAGCATCAGCAGAAGCAGAAGAAGAAGAGCTGGCTCGTTGCATACAAGTTTGCCTTGGGAGGGGCGACGATGACGCGGTAATTCAATTTGGGTTTAAAATTGCAAACTGTGTGCGGCACAGCATGTTAAGGCGTCGCGTTGTCCTGTCAAAAGTATGCGAGCGAGAGTATGAATATATATATATATATATATAGCACATACTCGTGTGTTGTGTGTGTGGGAGGAAGGCCCGTAAGCAGCTTGCCGCCTGGACAGTTATCCTGCACTGCACTCGGCGCCCAAGGATATGTTGTGCATGGCTTTTTAATTAAAATGCATGACATGGCGGCCAGAGAGAGTGAGTGTATTGCATGTAAATCGATTGAGAGTGCAGTTTAAGTTAAGTAAGCAGCGAGTAGTCGAGTGGCCGAGTGGCCGAGTGGCCAAGTGTCTCTGCCATGGCCAAGGAGTGGCAGCCAAATGAAGGAGATTAATTAATCATTGTTATTTTGTGCTCCGGAAAAGTAAAGTCCACTTGGCTTAAATTGCACTTGCTGCATTCGCAGTTCTCCCTCAGCGAACTTTTCTTTTTTCTGCTGCTTTTGTCGGCTCAACAGAAAAGTTTTCTTTGAATTGAACCCAAAACTTGAGTCGGCTTGGGAATTGAATTTGTTTTTCAATTAAATTGCCCTTAATTGAAATGGCAAAAGGCAAACAGCCCGAGAAACGTTGCAGCGAATGTGCATTATGAAAATGCGCAAAGTTTCAGCTTGGAGGGCCTTAGGATGTTATGAGCAATTCATTTGCCAGACAATAGGTAAATCGGGAACGCGAGCCAGGTGGCTGCATCAGCCAAAGTCGGCAAAACTTTGTTGCAGCTGCAAAAAGTTTTTGGCACTGCAGCGGCAAACTTTTTGTGGCAAATAGAAAGTCGACGGGGTAGCTTAAAGCGCTTTCAGTTGTTGGCCCAAATGTCAGAGATTGCGCATACGCAGCGTTGCCCTTGTCAAAAGTCAAAGTCACTGCAGCCACACACACATACGCAGCTAGGTCAACCGGTCAAACAGCGAAGCAGCCAGCAGCTTAAGGTGTTTGTAGTTCTCGAAAACTCATGTGGAGAGGAGGGGAAGCACATCTTTATCTAATTCTTGCATGTATGCAAAATTCTGAACATCCGTCAACGATGTTAGGGCGTCAGCAAGAATTGTGATTAAAAGTGTGTTTTTATGAAGCATTGGGTCGTGACTGGGGGCATTAAACGCGACCCGGCGACCTAACGTATAAATTAGCACGCCCCAAACAAGGAGCTGGCAATAAAACGTTTACGTTACGTTGCGTTACGTATACGCAGCGTAGGCAAGCAAATGACACGCGCCAGCCCCGAATTTGTAGAAAGTCGTAAAACGAAATAAACACTTTAAGGCGCAAAGTCATAAAAACACCGAAATAAATTCGAGGGACAAACAACATCAGCTTCAAGTGCGCCAGGACATCGGGGATTATGAGTAGAGTTCTGCCGAGTTTTGCGTGGGTTCTGTTGCGTGTCCTCACTGAAGTTTCACTAAAACACAAACTAGCGACAGTTCGCCTTGAGTTGTTGGACAACTGTTGCTGCTTATTTTATTTTTCGTGTGTTTTCGTTGCCGCAGGCAGCAGCTGCATGAGCTATAGCCAATGAAATGTCAATCTTTGCCGCATGGCAACCACTTAAAAACTCACAGCCCGAAAGTCACTCTCAGACCATAACCATCATCCCATGGCATCCATTCAGCCAGCCATCAATCAATCAATGTGCTTGGCGCCTAAGCCCGAGTCCGTCGTGCCTCTTGCCAATCGACATGCAATTTATGCGAAATGTTGACATTTATCGGCTGACTTTTTCAACTCTTATTACTTTTAAGTTTGCCGAAAAAAGGCAGGCGTCAAGTGAAAATGTAAATAAATTGTATGCAAACATTTAAAAGGGGCTCAAAGGATTTGGCTTCTCTGGATATTTGCATATATTGGCAAAGGGATTTGACTCTGATTACGCAAGCAAAGTGCCGAATCCTGCTCAGCAATTGGAGTGGATTAAGGTCAACTAACGTGTTTGTTGTTGTGGCGTTTCATCAATTACAATTGGCGCTCGCTTCTAATTGCGTGTCCTGCGGTGTTTGCTGTTATTTTTAAACAACACTCGAATTCGCAGGTAAATGTTTGTACACAGTTCGATTGTGTTATGTTTAAATTGAACTGAACTCAATTCTATTTGAATTTGCTTCGTATTTTCTTTCATTCTTATTTGCATTGAAATTTTAATTGTTTGCTGTTGTTGTTGACACTGATGATGATGATGATGATGATGTTGATTGTGTGTCGCAATTTTTTCCACATTGCGTTTGCGTTTGCTTTGAGTCTTTTGTGGCAAATAATTGAATTGCGAAAGCAATTACAAGAAATCTGTTTATTTAAGCAGCGCGTGCAATGGTGCGTATGAGTAATGCTGCAAGTTCAACTTCAAATAGTCCCGCTTAAGGCACGAGCAATTCCTTGCTCAACGATTATGCTAATGAAAGGGCATCTTTCGGGTTTGTTTTACGCAGCGTTGCGCTGATTTAGGACCTCAAATCTGTTCTGTCGGTTGAGCATTGAGCAGCTATCATCATTCACGGCACGTTTTCTGCTAAATATATAGCACGGATCTGCAGCTAATATAATTAGAGAGTAGGCGAGAGCAAGAAAAAAATTACCCAACTTCCTGCAACCAGCTAGCACGACAAATGTTTCAATTAAAAATCACAAAAGGTCAATGTCTATCAGCCCGTAACGCAAAGTGTCTGCCCAGAAAAAAGAACGAGCAAAACCAGCGACAGACAAATTGAAGAGATTGGAGAGCGTGGAGAAAAATCGTGGCTTAAAGCTGGCCTGACAACGGCAAGAAACTCGCAGTCGTTTGTTATGGCTGCAGAGGGAATCGCAATGCAACCTTGTGTTGAATGCTGAGACAACGACGACGACGACGACAACGCGTTTTCTATATATAGCTATATGTTTTGTAGGCGCGTGGCGTTTTCTTGGCATATTTATCATGGCATTTGCCATTTGGGCGGACTGCAAATACCAAAGTCAATGCCAATCGGCTTCGACAATGCCATCGCCATCGCCTCCTCTTGGCGTTCAAGCCTTTTACGCTCCACTTCGAGGAGGAGTTGGCACGTGCTGGGGGAGAAAACAAAAGTGGAATTGATTGCGTGCCAGCTGGTGAAAGGAAATGGGGCTAGAGGCAGGAGGCAACGCATGATGGGGCGTGGCTAAATGTTGAATGCCAGCGGAGCAAGTATGAATAAGTATATTGTAATTAAAATGACGACAGCAGCTGCTTTTAATAAACTGCCAAAACAAAGCAAGAGCAAGTAAAGTAAACAGAAAAAAGCAAAGGAAATTAAATACAAAAGTCGGGATAAAAATAAGCTTGATTGCGAATATTTGAGCGGATTGTCAGAGACAACAACAACAAATGAAGAAAAAGGGAAGAGAAAACCCTTTAAATGGAAATGAATACGCGACGCGAAACAAAAACAAAATGTCGAGCTTAACAGCATAATTTTTCATTAGGCGATAAGAAAGCGAACGCAGAGCGAAAATGTGGATTCTGAGTCGTACTTGTTTTGGCGTGAAAAGCAAACTGTTTACATTTGTTTTACTTCAGTTGAGTAAGGAAAGCAAAAGCCGCGGGCGGAGATAGAGGAAGGGGGGCGACATGTTCATTATCCTTACAGACATACAGACAGACAGACAGACAGACAGAAGGCAGTCGAGACTGTTGCTGATGCAGGTGTTGAATCCGCTTTGCGTCGCTTCAGGTGCGGCTCATTAAATCATTCGGTAATCGGAGGCAAAGGCAAAATGGTTAACCTTACTTGGCTTGGCTTCGGCTTTCAGCTGCTCTCCAAAATTCGCGTCTGTCAATCACAGTGGCGGCCTAATTAACATTTTAAGCCGACGTCGATGCGGTCCGACAACCTTTTGTGCCAACTGAACAGTTCAGCTGTTGCCCGCACTGCGGATACACTTTAAATGAAAACATTCAGTTGTTATGTCCGTAAATGGTTATTATTTCTGAATGATTTATGAAGAGTGCAGCACATCGTTTGCTGCCCATAAATTCCCATTAATAATTCAAATCTAATGCTTTTGTTTGCCATTTGCCGATGCTACATTTTTGTACTGTTGCGAATAAAACGAATGTGTGTCGAGTGTGCGTGTGAGTGTGTGTTTGGGTATTTGTTGTCCAATTGTGAATTATGTCATTGGCTTGGCAATAATAATACCAGAACAGCTGCTCCTTGGCGCAAAAGTCAAAGAAATTCGTTAGCTGACCTGACTATAGATAGCATAATAATTTGGAAACAAGTACGATATAAGTGGTAACAGTTTAACTATTTAGAAGCTCTTCGGTGAGGGGATCTTAGACCTAATCACGACTTGGTTTTCCATTTGTTTCTGTAGTTTAGTTTAGTTTAGTTTAGTTTTTAGTTGCAACTTATGGCTATGATTAAGTTTTAAGTATACACACATTTTAGTTAGTAGATTGCTTAGTCGTCTAGGATGCGCTGATAATACTTACAGGTTTTCTTTTCTCTTTTTGCTATTTGTAGTTTTTGGTTGTCGCTTTAGCTTTTGGGATTGCTTCGCAGTTGCGTTTAGGAACCCAATTGTTGTTGTTGTTTTAGACCAGCTCGGTTTCCATTTGCGCGGCCTCCACGGTCTCCACGATGGTCGTTGTGGCCGCGGCGACCGAATCTCATGGAACATAGCGGGTGGTCAGGGCGCCATCGTCGCCATCGTCGTCCACGTTGAGACCGCTGGCGGGACAACAGCAGCTGCAGATCCACCAGTAGCCGCTGGCATTGCTGCAGCGTTTTGGTCAAATCGCAGAGACCTGCTCCAGCTCGGCGCTGGAGCGGCCCGAGTTCATCACGACCACGTTCTTGGCGGCATAGTCCGTGATGAAGCGATCACTGTTCCGCGGATGTATGTTGCCCACATCCTGGGCACAGCACCACGGATTCCTCATGGTCAGAATGCGCTTGAAGGCGTCGCGGAACTCCTTGTTGAAAATCGAGTAGATGATCGGATTGAACGCCGAGTTCGAGTAGCCCAGCCAGGTGAGTATCTTGAACGTCTGTCCCCCAATGCACGTCTTGCAGAAGGCCGCCGTGATGTTCACGCAGAAGAAGGGCACCCAGCATATGAGGAACACGCCCATGATGACGCCCACTGTGACGGCTGCCTTGTGATCGGACACATGATACGGCGAGCTGTGATGCAGGTTGCGCACCTTGAACTTCTTCGGCTGGTTCTTGGGTCGCCGTATGCTCTTGTAGCGCTGCTTCTCGGCCACCTCGCCGGGCCGGGTCACCGCCTTGATGGACTTCACGTGCTTCTGGGCGTAACAATAGAGTCTGGTTGAGGGCGAAATGAAACAAGAGATTATATCAGAATCCACGAGTCAAAACATTTCATTCACCCTTCTTAAAGCACACAGAATACAACTAGAATAAACATCTTTAATGCGGGCATTTTTCCATTGTTGTAATATAATAAGTATTCATTTATAATAATAATATAATACTATGTAATATAATAATTTAAAAAAATATATCAAATTTCTAGTATTAAATAATATAGTAAGGAATAATATTAAAAGACGTAACTAAACACAAATAATTGTCAATTTATAATTCACAAAATTATGAAATGAAATGAAAAATTGTTTGTTTTGTTAGTCAATTAAATTCTGGTTTAGGAATTTGTTGAATGTTGAAAATTTTGTATTCTTAAATTGAGAAAAATCATTTTTAATACATCAAAAGAAGGGCTACTTAAATAATTATTCATTGATTACTCTTAAATAAACTTATAATATGAAATGTATTAGACTTCAATTCTGATTTCAATTTATACTCGATTCTAGAGCGTTTTTTCCCTCTGTGCATATTTGATTAGCCGAGTTGTAGATGTCATAGTTAGCTTGTCGCTTGTCACCTTGTGTCAGCACAATCAAAGTTGAGCCTCAACAAGCCATAAACTTTCAGTTGTGATTGTCATGCCCAATATTGCAGCCTCCACTGTAAGCATTGGTTCAACATTCGTCTAATTGTGGGGCAAACTGATTGTTTCAGTCTGCAGTCTGTGCTCTGCTGTCTGCTTGTCGTGTAACTGATATGATAATTATTTACTCGTCTTGACATGCCAATTAAACAAGCTGCCCAAGGGAATTGCTGCTGTACCGGGCGTATACTCAATATTGGACAGCGCACGTTCTAATTTACTCGTTCACCAGCCAAGCAGGATATATAGTATATACGGAGCTGTTGCTGGAGCTTAGCTCCCCATGAAAAGGATAACAAGGCCGTGCACAAATTATGACGATAAAAGTCTATTTATTCTGCAATTTAACCGAAATTTGATAGAACATTCCAATGACAGCAAGCAGACACAGACACGGGACACGGGACTCGATGTGGTCTGTGGACTTTGACCATGTGTAATATATATCAGCAGCAACGTTCTGGGGCAAGGTGGGATGGGGGGCAGTGTCCATTTGTTGCGTTCGCCCATTGGCCGCAAATCTCGTTAAGCCAAAATGGCAACGTGCCACTCGCCCGTTGGCTATAATGTTGATGAGCGGCCATATCGCCGTTGCCTTCTTCTGGATGTTGTTGCCGACGATGATGATGATGTTGCTGGCATCCTGTTGCCTTGGCCGTTAATGTTTAGCCTTGGCCGTATTGTCTAGCCCTTTTTTCTTTGCTGCGCACACGCCCCAGCGTTTGACCATCCGCCTTTGGCTCTGCTAAGGGATTACTTAGCTGGACACTAATGCGTGCGCTTATTTGTTTGCCTACATATTTGATAGTCAAGCTGCATGCCGCATGCCCCATGCCACATGCCACACTGCGCACATTGCCCCGAGCCAACAGTTATCCCATTGGCAACGCTCTCGTGCCAGCGGGCCATCAAACAGCCAGCGACAAAAGTCCTTGTGGCATTCTTTCTTTTCGTCAGTGTTTACTTCACTTCACTATTTACATTTTATTACTCGGGCGAGCACATAAAAATATTGAAATTGCTGATATATATTTTTATCCCAGTCTGACCTCGTTACATACAAAATATATATTTGCCAAGTTTCAGCAAGTATAAACAAAACACTCGCCCCATAGAAATTCGCTACGCAAAGTGGAAACTTATCTGATCAGCTTTAATCTCATTTTCTTGACGCAAACTGACTGGCAATTCATGCATAATTCCGATCGATTGAACTACACACGCCCTTGAAGGGGCTAAGACGTGTGTAAAACGGTTTTTAATGTTATCGGATTAGGAGTAAATTAAATTCTGTTTGACTGTCAATTCAAGCGCAGTTTAGAGTGAGGTAGATTATATCTTTGCTCTAAAAGGTTTAGTTTCAAAGTGCTGTGTAATCTCATTATCGCTTTGCGAGATACTTGAAGATAGATTGCGGGAAATGTTGTAAATTGTAATTTGCTCATTTATATTTTGCAACTTGTTTAAGTGCTTTGAAAATATTTATTTGATTGAAAACTGTTTATTTTCATTTATATTTTGATCGTCAATAAGTTAGAAATGATTTTCCATTTATTTGAATAAATAAAATATCCATTAATTTCTGTTTAATAGTTAGTTTACTTAATAGCATGCAACATATTTATTTTAAATATTTTTGAATCCGTATTTTCACTTCCAACATGCAGCAGTTTTGACTCAAGTAGTTTTTCCCCTTGCTACGGTTTAGTTTGTATTTATTTTTATTGCCTTTTGCGATTAAGTGTGGGAAATTTAAATTTGTATCTATTTGTATTCAATAAGAAATATTAATTTATTAACTTGATTGCAATAAAAATATTTAAATTTGTTGACCTCAACTTTAATTTAAAATTTGCATTCTCATCTTTAACTCAGTTTTCCGCCTTGGCTTGCAGGTCTTTTTACTTCAATTATCAGACAAGCAAAATATTCTTAGCCAGCTCAGTCAGTTTGTTTCAAGTTCTCCGAGATAAAAATAGAGAGAAGTTATGCTAGCTACGGCATGCCGAAGAATTCATTTATTTGGGCTGCTGCTCAACTAAACAAAAGACCATGGCATTTTAATTGTTAAAAGTTTTGGCATTGCTGGATTTTTAGCTGGAGAATTCCGTTTGTTTTGTCTGACATTTTTTGTTCGTCTGCTGCTGTTCTTTTTTTTTCTTATTTTATTTCATTTTTGTGCGCTTCTCGTATTTATTTATGTGGATTTGCAAATTGGAAAAATTCCATACTCACCGACAGTAGATGCCAATCATGACGACGCAGGGAAAGTAGAAGCTGATGCAGCTGGAGACGACGGCATATGTGGGCGTTAGATCCAGTGCACAAGTGGGATACTTTTTGCCATTATCCTCGAAAATCAAGGGCTGGTCGGGTCGATGGATGCCCAGCGAGATGGGCACAAACGAGACAAATGCCGCCAGCAGCCAAATGGCTGCAATAGTAATGACAGCAACGCGTCGTGTCACCCAGCGGCCATATCTGCAAATAGACAGAGACAGAGAGAGTGTGAGTGTGAGAGAGAGAGAGAGAGGAGCGTAAGGATCACATGAATTCGAAAGCAAAGGCGCTGTTGTGTCTGTCTGTTTGTCCCCTGCGGTTGGCGACAGGCAAAGGCTCAGCGCAAAAACACAAGTCGGGGTAATGGCAACAAGGCGACTGACAACTGGCAACGGCACTGACAGAAAATTCCAAGAATGATATTCTTAAACTAGGAAATATTTCGATATTAAAAATAAATTCTTGAAACAAGATTAATATTCTTTTAGATTGCAGAATCTTACTTGTAGAATTTGTAAGGTTGATAAATTCTCAGAATCAAGCAATAAAATTAATGTCAAAATTTCTTTCTTCTACTAATATTAAATCTAAATTATTGTATTGTCTCTGTTAGTTCAGCAAGTAGAATTAATTAAATTAAAATTTGTTTTCTTGGTTTAATTTAGACATTTTTGCTTTCTGTTCCATATAGTAGAATAATTATTAAATTCTGGTCTTGACTGAACATTTTTCTCCTTGATATCACATTAATTTTAGTTAATATAATTTGTTCATGATTTCAGCAGGATTTTTCTCTCCGTGTCGCAACAGAAATGGGCGACAGAGAGAAAGAGAAACAACAAGAAAATGGGCCATGTTGTGATTGCGGCTTTGCATGTTGGAGTCAGCCACGGGCTGGCTGGAAGCTGACAAAGCTGCCAGCATTTTGGGGTTCAACACACAACAATTTTTGGCGTGGTAACGCGCAGCGAAGTGAGCGAGAGATGCGATGAGTTGAGCTTGAGGTGAGATGAGTTGAGGTGAGGTGGGAGGTGATGTGTTGTGTATCCCTGTGTATCCCTGTGTTGCAGGCTGCATGTCATTAATTACCCCAAAACACTCGTGGACATGCTGTGTATGCGTGTGTGGTTGTGTGTGTGTGAGTGCGGCAAATCGACCTAAACCGAAACCCGACCGCAGCAGCTATAAACCAACATTACGCATACGCAACGTGTGCTGCCGCTGATGACGTATGCAAATAGAATGTTCGATGCTTTTTGCGAGCCACTTCGATTGCGATTGCGATGACGATGACGATGGCGATGGCAGCGGGGCATGACGCACAATTTGCTTTTACAGTAGCGGAAATGAGCAGAGCACAAACCTAAGGCTGTTGGCATTTCATACGTGTAACGCTCAGAGACAGACGTTCAGAGAGCGGAGAGGGGAGAGGTGATGGGCCATATGCCGCAGCATTTTGGCTTGTGCAAATGTTGCCTCGGAGCTTTTGAGGCAGGAAATCAAACAGAATAATTCAATTTCAATACAAAGACTCGGCGCACTCACAGTCAATCTGTGTGTGGACCCAAAAATGTACAGTTGACAGGAGCGACAACAACACAAATACAACAGCACAAAAGCGGAAAAGGAAGTTTAGGTAATTGTATTCACAAACAAATTGAATTTGATGTGGCAACGCAAATTGATTTCCCAGCTGCAGCAAAAGCGGTTTACTTAGTTTTTGGCACCTACATAAGTCTCAAGTGGTCGCCAAGTGTCGTCGATACTCCCAAAAGCTAATTGAAACTGTGGGTGTGCCTGAAGTGTGTATCTGGAAACATTTGCATTTAATGTTGCCTAGCAAGGTGTGTGTGTCTGTGTGTGTGTTGTTGCTACACGCACTCAAGAAATTACAGGCAGACACGCACATCACAACAACATCTGCATAGTTTGCTTTTATGTTGCCGTTGTTGTTGTTGACGTTTTGTTTGCCTTGTGGCATCTCTGAAGTTTTATGAGTTTTTATGAGCGCTTTGCTCGAATGTTGCAAACACATGCCGCCTGCCGCATGCCGCATGCCGCATGCCATTGTTGTTATTGTCAAGTGGGTTGCAGGCAGATGACACAACGATGAACGAGAAGCGAACACAATTACACAACATTCCCCTATGACCCATTCTCTTTGGCTCTTGCTGCTTAAATGAACTGCCTCCCTCCCATTCTTCCCCCCCCCTACTCTCTGTTGTTTGTCATAAAAGTTTGCATCTCTTTTTTATTGCAGTTTAAAGTGAATTTTATGCATGATACGAGCAGTATGCACTCATATGCTTTGCTCCTGATCCTGACAGTTACGATGAGTACGAGTAAGAGTACGATGATGATGATGCAGATGCTGATGCCGATGCTGATGATGGAGGAAGGAGAACTGGCTCCAGGCTGGCTGCCTTCAACTTTGGCGCGTTAAACAATTTTTTATTAATACCGTCATCATTTTAACTTTGTCAGCGCGCCTGTTTCTAATTAGATTTTCACGCGCTTTTCATTTCAAATTTTATTTCTATTTTCTTTGCGCTTTCAATTTTTGTCGACGGCGCGCAAATCTTTCGCCAGGCGCAATTAAATTAAATGCTTGCAATTATTCTAAGACGCTAAAGCAAAAGATACACCAAAATGTCGCAGCTGCGTATAGAGCGGGAGAGAGAGAGAGAGAGTGAGAGAGAGTGAGGAAGATAGAGTGGGAAACGCGACACATACTAATGAGACAAGGAAGGCGCGCGTGAACTTTGACACATTGGGGGCAGCGGCTAGAAAAACTGCGCCAGTTGCCTGCCGCCCTCCACTTTGACATGCAAATAAATCAGATTTGCATAAAGAGCAGCGCCTCCTGCTCCCAGCTAGACGCCTTCGAGTCCCAGACGAGACTCTGTCTCTGTCTCAGACCCAGACCTCGACCTAATTTCACAGGCAAAAACGCGTAATCAAAGTGGAGCGGCGTTTGAAGTAGTCGCCGCAGACAGACTCAAGTTGTAATGGACTTGAGATGGCTGCCGTCTTTACATGGACTGGGCCACAGGTGCCTCCAGCCACCAGCCACTACAGTGGCCAAATTCGGTTTGAATTTGCGGCAAATTGAGCCGCAAGGTCATATGCAAATTTGGGCCAAAAAGCGGCAGTAACATTAACGACAAGCGGCAACAATAAATGCAACTGTCTGATTATGGCTTAATGAGTTAATTTCGCGCAAAACGTTTAGCAGCAAAAAGTTAATGCAATAAGCTTTTGATGGCTTCATTAAATTGGCCACTGTCAGCAAAGTTTTGCCATGCTTTCCAAATTTAACACCTGCAATAATTTTAATTTATTTCTTTAATTTTTGAAATTGGTAAGCATTTCATATTGCCATGTTTAGTTTGAAGTTTATATAAAATACTAAATTAATATTAAATATGTTTTCCAAAATCAACTTTTCGTAGTTGACCTCAAAGTAAAATAAAATAAGAGTGGAGTGAAAATGTTGCCTGAAAATTTTTCATATTTTTTATTTAAATATTGCCATCATTGCCATCATTAATTTAAAATATGTGACTTTACAATACTGGAAAGTTTTTCATTTAAAAATATTTACTATATTTTCAAGTCAACTGTTCTCAGTTGATCTTAAAATAAAATAAAATTGGGATGAAAGTTTTGTCATCCTTTTTTTTGAATATTAAATTAATCATCTATTTATGTTGCCATGTTTAGTTTCAAATGTTATGTTTTTAAAGTCAACTGCACGTAGTTGACCTTAAAATGAAATAACCATTTGGAAAGAAAGCAGACTGATTTATGTTGTATAAACACTCACAATCAGAATTAGACTCACACTCAGATTCGCAGCCAACACTCAAACTTAGAGCTTGCCACTTCAATACAAATGTCGTGATACATTTTTCATAAACGAATAAGCTTTTGGCCCAAGCTGAGCTGCAGGTGGAGCAACAAATGGCGCTGACTGATAGCGCATAGAGCGGCAGGGGACGAGAGGGAGAGAGATGGATGTGTGTGAGCGAGACGGCAAAGAGAAAATATTTTTCTACTTTTGGCTTATGCTGAAAATAGCATCAAAGGATTTATTATGGCTCTGTGAATGGAGATTGACGGGCAGCGGGGAAGGTCGCGGCCATAAGTGTCTCGTTGCCATATGTTGACAGCAGCCCTTTTGTTCATCCCCTCTACCCCCCTGCCCCCTGCTAGCCACTATTCCCCCTCTCCCCATAGCCGCTTTTGACCCTCTGGTTGTGGCAGTCGTTGGGGCACATTAATTTCGTTTGTGGTGCAGACTTTGTTACAGACTTTGTCTTTGGCTGTCAGCAACTTGGCCAGCGTCATTTTTAACAGCGCCAAGCACAACACACACACACACACACACACACACACCTTCACACACACCCCTCCTCTTGACTTCGTTCGCGTTGTTTGGCTGCTGTTGTCGCTGACATGTCATAAATTTTCGTTTGACTTTGGGCCAGGCAACGTTTACGTATACGTGATATTTCGGCTTGTTTGTTTGTTTCAGCCGCATTTTCGTTGCTTTCTCGTTCTGCGGTTTTTGTGGCATTGTCGAAAAATTTAATTAACACACAATTGTTTACTGTATGCTGTGTGTGCGTGTGTCACAATGAGAGGCGCAAACAAAACGCTGATAAAGTTGTATCCACTTTATGATATCTTCCCTGGACATTTCGCCTGCTTTGACAATCAATTCCGCACAGACAAGCAGTCAGCACGCCAAGTGGTTGCCAGCTCTGAACGGAGACAGGCCTTTGCCGTTGCCTGCCACAAAGCAAGCAAACTCTGGCTAAATGCAGGCAGCAGCAGTAGAGAACAAGACATTGTGTCACAGCCAGACAGATACACGGAACAGTCGGCAGTGGAAGCATTGGAAGCTGCTGCAGCAGCAGCAACCGCAGGGAGCAGATTCATTGTGTTTGTCAAACACACACAGATACACACACACTCACACTCATCTACACCTGCATGTTGACCGTTTTAGTTTAAGCTGTTTAAGCCGAAAGCAACTGCCAGTCGGTCATCTTATCACCAGTTATGGCGAGAGAACGAATGGAAACGGGAGTATGGAAATGAGGCAATGAAGAGCAAAATAGTGTGAGACTCGATGGGAAAATAAAAACGAAGCAAAGTGACAAACAGGCCAAGCAATTAATTCTCTAAAAGCAGGAAAATACTGAAAAAAAGCATCGACAATAAATAATGATTATTTATATTTTTGGCAATATACAAATGGGTAACATGGAATTGAAATACGAACAGCAGCAAAATTAAATTATACATTTTAAATAATTTTATTAAAGAAATGCCAAATTCAGTAAAATGTATGTAAATATATTAATATAAAATAATAAAATAAATAATATATAAATACAATAATAATTTATTAGAACGAGTACAAGTAATAGATAGAGTCCATATTTTGAAATATAGACAGAAAAGGCAACTCTTACAAATTAATGATATCTACAAAAGTTAAACAAATAAAGATTAAAATAAGCAGCTACATCGCTTCAATTCTTTTTGTGCAATCCTTGCGCGTCCGTCATGATTAAAAAATATAGTTTTATGCATTTTCTTCAGACATTCTATAATTAATTGATTTAAAGCTCACTCTAAATTTCAACTTTAAATTTTAGTTTCTACGATATTTTAATTTCACCACTAATGTTTCATCTTACTTTATGTATTCTTAGTTGACTTAATGAATGCCACACTATATTTATTAGAGATTAAAAAAGTAATTTAATTGTTTGTACTTAGTTATTTACATTGCAAACTGAATGTAAACTAAAATTTAAATTAAAGAGTGGCGACTTAGTCTTTCTCTGTCTTTATTTATTAAGTCTTTTACACCAATTGATATTCACTGCAGTCCAGAGTGACATTTCAATCAGTTGAAAGCAAAGTGTGAGCTCAGCAGACTAAAACTATTCATAAGCAATAAAAGTTTATATGATTCCAGCAGCGTTTGTCAGCTACGATGACTAGCTGAATATTTGCCAGATGATTATGGCCAAGTAGTGAAAACCCAGAAGCGCGCTTCTTCTATATATATATCGCTAAGGCTGCTGGACCGACCTCCCGGTGATGCAGCAAAAGTGCTTAGCAAACTTTAATACAGCAAAGATGAAGTGAAGTCAAGACGAGTCGAGTCGAGTGGAGTCGATAAAGAACGCGATGGAAAAGGTGTTGATGCTGGCAGGGAAAAAACAAAAAAGTCGTTAATGCCCAATAAATCTGTTACTAATGAAACAATTATGTGCAGCGATTAATGAGAAACGGGGCCATAAACAAGTCGAGGCAGAAGCTGAAGGTGAGGCTGAGAAACGTGACGGGAATGACAACGTGTCGGATGGATGGATATGCATGAGAGGAGTCTGTTTTTAATAAATCGATATTTAATCGGGGCTTTCATTGGCCCCGTCAATGTCGCATCAATAATATTTCCACTCACTTGCTGACAGACAAGCAATGAGAGCTGGATATAGTATAGTATACTAGTTAGGAGTTGGCCAAAATCAATACACGAGCAATCTCCTCCCCGTCACCCGATGCACAATTAATATCTATAAATTCATATTCGAGACCCTGTGATGACAGGCAGTTGGCAGCGTGCATATTGATAAATTGTATAATTCATGCATGTGACAGTGTCATCTACATCATCATCATCGTCATCATCATGGCACTCACCTGAGCGGATCCTTGATGTGTATGTAACGGTCCATGGAGATGGCGCACAGATTCAAAATAGACGCCGTCGAGCACATGACATCAAAGGCCACCCAAGTATCACAAAACTCTGCACCAAAGATCCAATAACCTGCAAAATGGGCGAGTAAGAGAAATAGTTTAACTATTGATTGATTCGATTGTTTGTTTCTGATTGATTGCTAGATTTATTGACCAAATGATTGACTAACTGTCCGACTGATTGCTTGTTAAAATTGTTAAATAACTCTCGCTATATGTGTGTACTACATGTTCTCTATACTATACATGCCATGTAAGTGCTGCTTGTGAGCACGAGTTGCTGCGGAAATTGCCATGTTGCGGCCAACGAGGACCAGAGTGAAATTCTTAATTTTCTCAACGATTGCTGTGCTGCAAACAGCAACAACAACAACTGGAGGCAAACGAACTGCGAATGCGAATTTTAATACCGCTGAGTCAATACATTATTAATGGGGTATGCTCAGCTTTCGTGTATGCCGGAAAAAACAGCTCAGCTGATGAAGTAACTTTGAAAAAACTGTACAAGCTTTTTCCTTCATCCATATATTTAAAATAAAACATTTATCAAATAAGTTGATACCACAATGAAATATTTTACTACTTCATTCAATTATTCCCAACGGTTTTTTTTTTTAACTTTTATTGTATCTTTTGTGAATACAGGATATTTTAATTTAACAAAATCGAAAAATAAAAAATTTAGAAAACTTGTATTTTGAATATTCAATATTGAGAGTAATTGGTGAATTAAATAATGTGGAATTACACAATTTAATAATATTAATGAAATAACAAATTGATAATGATGACTAGTTCCATACTTAATAAGCTATAGCTTGTGGACACTAGAATGAACATTACTGATTATAGAAATATAAACAAAATACAACAACGCCACATTTTACTACATCATGTAATTAAACTCAATCAGAAACAATAGACTTAAAAAATTGTGTGTCACTGTAAAATATTTGAATACATAATTTATTTAGTTTCAATCATATGCAATCTTGTTATTTTTTACTCTTATGATATCTTGTAGTCGATTTTTGAATCTGGGCTGCCAGCGTCTGATGTGTTTTTACTTATTCATATTGCAAATTGAGTTTAAATGATTTCATAAATTAATTTCCGTTTCCTCTGTGCCACAGAGTCGTGCCCACATTACTCTGCAGACGCTGCCTTGGAAGCTTTCCACTTTGCAGTCAGAAATGGTTCGGTTCATCTGTTATTTATTTACATTTGATTTGCGTTTCGCCAAGAATTAAACGATCCCAATTTATGGCAATTTTATAAGTGCATTGCAATTATGGCAACAAGGATATGCGAAACAGTCCCTGAACAGAACTGCCCAGGCCGGATATCCGGTCATGGGTCCAATGTCCGAGCTCTGAACTCTGGTGAAAGAAATCGCCAACGCACGGAAATATATATGCATAAATGTGGTGAAATGATAAATTCCATATCAGATCTCCAACAAAGCGTCCGTGTGTGTGGTATTTGTATTTGTGTGGGTGTTGCCGCAGCTGATTTCGTGTTATTTGATGGCACGCATATATCATGCTTATTTAGGGCTTTTATGCCTGTCAGTCGAGGCGTGTCACAGGATATAGCTCTTTAGTGCACAGGATGTGGCGCATCAGCAGAAAAGGTTTCGCAATGTCCTTCAACAGCCATCACTTTGTGCCCCACTGCAAGACATCGATATATCAGTGATTTTCTTATCGAACTGGAAACTGACTCTGAAA
This sequence comes from Drosophila ustulata, assembly GCA_035047365.1. NCBI lineage: Eukaryota > Metazoa > Arthropoda > Insecta > Diptera > Drosophilidae > Drosophila > Drosophila ustulata. Next base: position 29,860,353 of record JAWNPT010000094.1, read on the forward strand.
GACTTTTGCACATCAAAAGTGAAAAGTGAAAGAAATACGTTTGTTTTGCACTGAAAAGTTTCTCTCTTTTCGAAGGCAAAAATGGAAATTTCCCAATTCGAAATCTGTCATAAAGTAATTGATTTAAATTGCCAGTTGAAATCGTTGTGCAGCATTATGAAAATTGGGGAAAACAAATGCTTTCTAAATGCTCCCAGTGGAGTCTAGTGCAGCAGCAACTAAACAATGTTGCCACAAATGATTTGGCAGTGAAAATGTTTTGTAACTTAACAGTCAATGCTGTAAGTCAATTTGAAGTGCTCGAAATACGACGTTCGCAAGTAAGTATTATTTTTAGAATGTGTAACAGAGCAGTGGGGAATGAAAATACCTGCGACAATGGATGGCTTTGCTACGCTTGTTGGCATGATTTGTGTTTGGCTTAGAGATGAGAGACGATAGATGGCACCTGAGCAGCACTTGGCTTGGCAGCTTGGCAGCCAGGCAGTCAAGTTGAGAGGCACAAACAAATATGGTAAATGGTAATTCGCAGTGCACTCGTCTTAAGCCAGAGAAATACGTCTATAGCTTATGGCCATATTCATGCCGCCTTTCAACATTGTCACTTTGCATGTGTTGTGTATTTAGTGCGATGGCGCAGCTGTTGCCAGTTCCACGACTCCACGACTCCACGACTCCTCGACTGCCCATCGCCATCTCTGTGTGAATTTTGTATAAATATGCTGGAGTTTGTGTATTTATTTGCTGATTTGCTGGCTGCCTTGAAGCGTGCCAAATGTTGTTTTACTGCCACCTACACATATACACACATACACACACAAGCTGGCACTTTGTCGAAAATAATTTGGCTGAAGCAGCTCTCGATTCACATATGCATGGCCCTGAGGCGCCTCAGCTGGCACTCGGCAGCTTGTTTGTCTTCCACACTCCCAGCGAAGCATTTTTATTTATTTTTTCACACTTTCTGCTTACGAGGCAGCCAGCATCGCAGTCTTCCTCATCTTTTTCCATCTCGAAGTGGCAAAGTCGTTTATTATTTTCACGCACAAAACACGGCAGACACACAGCTCCAACATGCTCCTATAAATGTATCTCTGATGTTCTGTTGCTGAGGTAACGCATCAGTACTCAGGGTGTCCTGTACCTCCCTCCCTCCTTCCCACTTTCTACTTGAACATTTCTCGGTATTTGTGTTTTGCCCTCTCATTGAGCACTCGCTGAGCACGCATTCATGTCAGCTGCAAGCTTCGAAGCGTATCTTCTGCGAACCCGCCTAATTTGTCATTTATTTACTCTTCGAGCGAGTCTGCTTTAATTTCGCTCTCTTTTTAATCAACAGCATTCACATTCAGGCTTCGATTGCCACCGCGTCGACGAGTGAGACGGCTTCTCAAAGGATTGTCACTCGAGTGGCAGCTGCAGCCACTGAGGTTTCCTCTTGCATATTAGCTAAAAGCAGCAACAACTGCGGCTTAGACGAGGCGCATAAAATGGAGATGGAAATTCCTTGCTGCAGCACTGCACGAGGACATGCAAGGACACGACAACGAGTAGTCAATGCTACTGGCTGCAGAGCACTCAGGCAGAAAGGCACTGCAGCTGACACTTTAAAAGGCATTTTGCACAAAAGCCACACAAGATCCCCGCTTTAAGCGCTGCCAGTCATTTGAAATGGGCTCACAACCTGCCTCCCACTTCCCCCGTGCTCTGACTGATTCCATTAGCCCAGTAGAGCTGAGTTTTTTGCATGTTGTCGAGTCGTTTGTTTGCGCGACAGCCTGCAGCATTTTACATGAATTTCGTTTTTTTGGTTGCCACTGCGCGACAATTTCAATTGCAAATTTCCATAATATTGACGAAGCGAGTGCGAAGCGAGCATGATACGTGATACTTACCAAGCAAATCGTTGACGCCCGCGAATGTCATCACCAGCGAGGCCACAAAGAGATCCGCAATCGCTAATGAGGCCAGAAACAGATTGCCAATGCGTCGCAGGCTGCGTTCCGTGTAGATGGCCAGACAGACGAGGATGTTGCCGGCAACCGAAAGGAATATCAGCACCGATAAAAAGATGCCTGCGGCAGGTTGGCAAGAGATTTGAGCGGGCGGGAAATACAGGATTAGAGACATGTGTGAATCGCACAAGAAATGTGAAACATTAATAAACATAGCATACTTATATGGGGGTCGAACCAATGAGCAAAATTATTACCACGAACGAATGCGAACATAAATACGAGTATGTTGGTGTGCGATGGTGCAAGTGTGTGTATCTGTATCTGTATCTGTAACTGTATCTGTATCTGTATCTGTATCTGAGTGTTGTGCCACATGCAATGGTGAACAGCGAATAATTGTTGTGCTGATGTTGCTGGGAGGTGTGGTGGAGTGTGTGTCTTTTGGTGCTGGGCGAGTGTCGGTTTTTCGCTTGTTAGACATTCAACGACATTTACTTTACCAACAACTACAATTGACACAAGTGAGAGCTGTTCCGGTTCCTCACCAACTATTGTATCCATTTCGGAGGCATTTGTCCAGCTGGTCTCATTGTAGTACGATGTCAGCTGCAACAAAAGAGAGGACTTTGATTAATTTATGTTGTGAGTGTGCATCCATGAAATACATGCATTTAGTTAACAAATTTTCCATAGCTACAAGTATAAATACTTTGTAATCAATGGGAAAGTCACAACGTTTAAATTTGAGAAGAAAGGTTAAAAATTTAAGCTTAATAATTCATATCATAATAAAAATGTATATTATTGTATTTATTAGTACTATAATTTTTGATCTTTTTATTATTACTATAATTATTGAGTCGTCGAGTCGAAAGCGAACAATGCAATTGACCGAAACGAATAAGTTTTAGATCGTTCTGATGTCAATTAAATGACGAATTCGCTTAGTTTTATTGCTGACAATTCATATATTTCTCTTACTATTTGTTCTACCCGAATAACGCTGCCCAATAATTATTATTGTTATTTTTTTTTTTTGGGTTGTCTTCAACTTTTTCACTTGCGAAACCTCAGACCACAAACAAAAGAGTCTCTGCTGCTGCTGCTGCCTTGTGTCTGTCGGCGAAATTGCGCTTAATTACTTGGCATTTAAGTTGCCACATTGAAAACATAAGGTATTGCCACTAAAGGCAGCAACGACAAGTTTTAATTAACATCAAAGGCATTGACGTCCTTACGCTAAACTAATTAAATATATAAAATATGTGTGTGTGTGGGTGTGTGTGTGTGTGTGTGTGTGACACAAACTGCCAACGGAAGCAACATTTTACACTAATTAAACGACAGGCGCTAGTTTTGCCTTGAGTTCGAACCATCGACCCACAGAACGACAGACAGACAGACAGGCAGACAGACAGCTGACTGCTCACTTCACATTGCGACGTGTGTCGCATTCATTTACTTATTCTATTCTCTAGCCTTCTGACTGCGGTCGTTCCCCCTTCGACCCCGTCGTGAACTATCAATCACTTGGCATCTGCGGTTTGAAGGCAGCAAAATGGCGCCGCATTATTCATAATTAAAATCGACAAAACTGTGCCCGGCCCGGTGGAACAATGAAATGAATTTCATTCCTTGACATAATATAATTAATTTGTAAAACTCAGCTCTACATGCAACTTGCCCCTTTCGTCCTTTCGTCCTTTCGTCAGCTAGCTGCCAATCCAAATTTGCTGTGCGGTTTTCTCAGTCAGTCAGAGTGTCGTTGTGTCCTGATGTCTTGGTGTCTGTGTGTAGTCATGTGTGTGCTTGGCATCTCGGTTGTGCTTGTACTTGGTATGTGGATGTTGGCATTTCAGTGGTTGGCCCTTCTTTGCTTCTGGCCCAAAGCTGACCAAAGCTATGCCCGACTGAATTTAATTCGATTCAAAAACCACAACACAGAGCTGTTCTTCTGCAAAACTCGAGTACTCGTCGTTATGAATTGTTGTACGATTCAATTGAGTTGCGAAATATTTAAAAAACACATAAATTGCAGACGTAAAAATGCCTGCTGAATAACGATTTTCGCATTAAAGTGCTCTTCAGGCATTTCAGCTTTAGCAATGGATTTGTAACAAAAAACAGAGATATAAAATGCACAGCTTTTTTCTACAGTTTTCTAATTTAATTTTAAGACACACCAAATAATCCAAATGCATTTTGTGCAGCACTCATGTTTCGACAAATATTTATTTTAGCCATCAAATAACTAAACAAATCTATTTAAATCCCCCGGCAATAGTTGCAATTTCAATGTGAGCATAAATAATTTGCTTTAAGCTCTTGGCGTCATTTAAATGAAACATTTTTCATATTCAGAGTATTTAAAAGCGTATTTTAACGAATTTGGTTGAGGCCTACGATTCATGTTTTGCGTGGGCCACGCGGCGTATGTGTAACATTAATTTACCGCAGAAATGTAAACGAAACATAAGCAACAAAAATGCAAATGAGAATGCTAAAAAGCAGACCCAAAACCGCTGACACATGCAATTAATTAATTTATACATAAAAATGCCGCCGCTGCAAAAGAATTTCAATTTTTTTCTCCCTTTTTATATTGAGGCTGTAAAGTGGGAGTGCACCTGCAAACCGTCAATTTTACCGTCACATTTTCATTTTATTAAATTAATTTCAGAGTCTGCCTTTTGAGTGTTGTTGCCGTTGCTGATACATTTTATAAGCGGCTTAAAAGTTGCTAATTGTTTGCAAAGCAAAACTTTAATTACGTACATATATGCATGAAGCGAGCCTGTCAATGCATCAAGTCAATTGAAGAGCTCGGCCGTAACAACTGACGTGAATTCCCTTCACGTAATGCGGCCTAATTAAGTGCCATAAATAACAAAGCGCCATAATGCGCAGATAATGCGACAAATATGCGCAAAATTCCAGATCAAATTAAAATTACATTTTGCGAAATTGTATCGTTAAATATGATTTTAGCAAATTTTGAATATTTGATGGGCATTAATTCGAAACTCAATATTAGCATTCGGCCTACTTGAGTCAACATTTGCGAATGCTCGCCTTTGACAGCTGCATGAATGAATAATTTGAGTAATTTGACTTAAGTAAGTAATTGACCAGCTCAGAGCGCTCAACTCGGCCCAAAGGCATGAATGCCACATAATTTATTAACTTAAAGCTTGGCCAAAACATTATTGATTGTCAGTCAACAGGCAAATCAAAATGGCTGCCAGCAATCGTTGGCATAGTCAAGGATTAAATGTAATCACAATAAGCAAATTATTGACGTAAAGTGCTTTCCCTTTTCCATTACTCTGGGTCACTTGGTCCGTCCGTGTACAATGAAACTCACTTGAGATTATGTTGAAAAAAAAAACATTAAATGCTTTTGCATGTTGAGTGGCGGTTGAGGGCGTGGCTGGGCTCGTAACATATTCATTAAATTGATTCAACAGCTGTCAAACATTACAACATCATTTATCTGGCGATGGCGATGTCGCTGTTGTTGTTGTTGTCCTTGTTTGACATCATTAAAATGCCGTTAACAATCAAACAACTAAAGTGGCCATAATAGCCATCTTTATCTCCCTGCCCAGCGTCACATTCCATTGTGGCATTGCCGAATATATTAGGCGAGCGTTTAACCAATTTCAACAATTAGCAGAACTTGATGACAGATATGTTTCTGCGTGTATGTGTGCGTCTCTCTGTGTGTGTGTGTGTAATGAAATTACAAAAGTAAGTTACGAGATTGAGTAAGAGGTAGAGCAGCTGCTGCATTTAATTGGCAATAAAAGTGCACAACGAATGTCAAAGGCACGCCGCGAGGGTAGCTCGACGAGTTTTGTAAGGTCAGCAAAGTCAAGCTAATTATGAATCGCATATTACTGACTATCACAGAGATGGAAAAGTGATGAGACAAGCATTCATCAACGTGATTTCTTTTAGCCCATATATATATTTAAGAGAGTTCCGTAAATATTAAATAAAAAATAAAATACATGTGATATCCTCAATATATGAAATATGTCTTATCTTCACAGATTCTTCCATATTCAAATTATACGTAATGCCAATAAATGTATCTATCTTGTTAAACGTCGCATCACTCTCATGATTGCCATATACATTAAATAAAAGATGTGCATTTATTATAAATGGAATAGCCGAGAAACTAAGTCATGAAACTAAATGAATATCAGAATATGAGAATTCCCCAACAGCAATGCAAATCTCTCTTTAAAGCCGTAACATGCAAAAGGCAAATCCAGTGCCATCAAATCTTACCCAATTCCATGTTGTCTCTAAGTGTCTGGGCCCCAACTGGAATCGTCATACATATTTAAATAGCAATCCCGAGTAATAATATGTATACGGATTGTTATGAAACTGCTCCAGATGGACCAGATACATGCGAACAGAAAAAAAGGAACACAGAGGCCGCAGGACTTTGTGTAGGCGCTTAGGCTGTGTTTGTAAAGTTAAATGGCACAATGCGTTGATTAAACGTCAAAACACACACACATTCACATAGACTTGGACACACACACACACCTACGCACAAATTGCTAGCCGACGGCGTCCAAGCGAGCAACGCAACAAAGTAGACAACAATAATGCGGCGCAGAAGGCAAGGCACAAAACCTGTTCGCAAACAGCAACAAAACAGTTGCCATTGGCAGTCCGCCTTCTTTCTGACTGTCTGCATGTGCGTAGACTTCTGCAGGTGAGTGTACAAGTGTAAATATGGCCGACTGCCGGAAGTAGTGTGATTTACAAGCAAGCAAACGACACAACGCGCGCATAATGAGCAAAACCAACAGCAAAACCAACACCATCCAACCAAGTTGTGGCAACCTCAAGGCAGCTTCTGCCTCCTCACACTTGTGTGCAATATTTTTGCCACGTTGCCTGTTTATTTTACTCACTTTAGAGTGTCATTTGAGCAGTTCCGCCACTTGAACTGTTGTTATTTCATTGTCAGGATAAACAACAGCAGCAGCAGCAAGGAAACTAGTTGCTTGCACTCCCCGACGAGCCGCTTATATTTCAATAGAACACAAGCATTTAACACAGAGCCGCTTTACAAAGCGACCAACATGACAATACAAGTATTACATGGCAAAAAATAAGGCAACGCAATGACGACAAAGAGGATGAAAAACAATTATGTTGTAAGTGCTGACGATGAAATACCCTTGCAGGTCAATTGATGCGATTACACGACTGTTTCTCTTATGAGACAACTGCAGAAAATGTTACCAAGTCTTGCTAAGAATACTTCGATATTTTTGTAATTACAACTACTCAATGGTGAATTGATATTGTTGCAATAAATAAGTGAACAATCTATATTCGAATTCACTTTTTACTCTTTTCGTTATCAGCAGTCATTTTACTATAAATCGAAAAGTATTTCCTTTATTTGTGTCTTCTTTTCGATGCCCAAGAAGATTGCTATATTTTTGTAATAACAACTACGCAATGTAGAATTTAAATTGACACAATAAATGGGTCACCTTGTTTTTTCAGATTTTGTTCAGCATTGTTTACTCTTACATTCTATCAACAGCTTGTGCATCGGAGTAAATTTTACTTTAATAAATTCATGTTTTCACTCTTAAGAAGATTTTATTATTTATATATTTATTGTTACAATGAGTTCTAAATGGATTTTCGAATATGCTTTACATATTTGTGCTCCTTTTACTCCCTTTAAATTCGCTTAACCTCTCAGCGTTTCTATTAAATAATTGCACATCCTGGAGCATAATAATTTATAGATCAGTCCGACTTCCGCAACGTTACACTGGCTGAACTCTTGCGGCATAAATCGAATTAACATGAAATTTCATCCAAACACCATTTGGAGTTGCAGGAAATTGCGCAGCTTCTAAATAGCTGAATATTGCAATAAATTCAATGCGATTCCGACCTCCATCGATGCGACAAGACCAATATTAAATGTCTCGAGACATTCGCATTGGAGTTTGCTTTCAATTTTCATTTGATTTCATTCGCTGCTGCAGCTTTGCAAAAGTTATTAAATTGACTGCTTTGAGTCGTCAATTTTATGCGCTTTCCAACTCCAGCTTTGGCTTTGACTGCGCCAAACTCACATTGCAGCACTTTATGGAGACATTTCTATTAGAGCAGTGGCAATCTGTTCACTTGGCTGACTGCAGCGAAATCAGCTAATAAAAATGTCCAAACAGAACTTAAAGTGCAGTCGAGTTAAGCATATAATAATATAAAAGTATTCATTAAACATTCATGCTTTAAGCCTGGCACATGTTGCAGTTGTTTTTGGACTTGGAGGAAATTGTTATCTTAAACTCGGCGATCGCATAAGCCACAACAATGATTAGCATAAATTTAAATTCGCATAATAAACAAGAAAATTTCGTAGGCGTTTCCTGCGCCAACACAGCGCTATTTACAATACATATATGTATGAACATATATATGCTCATACTCAGACTCAGACTCAAACTTATGCCATGTGCATATTTAGTTTGCCAACTCAAGGAAATTGGCCAGAAGGAAATGCTCCCGTTCCCGTTCTCGGCTGTTGTGGCCTGGACTGCTTCGGCCTGAGTTGCTCATAGCCACGATAATAACAGTGCTAACATGCTGATTTATGCGCTGCGCAAATATTTGTTCAGGCTAACCCAGCCAAAAGCAGACTTTAAAAGTTCCCCTGCAACTGTTTAAGCTACCCAAAATTAACTGACTGGCTGAGCAGTGCTCAGTGTCGAGATACTCTGTAAACAATGGGGAGTAAATCAAGTTGAAGTTGGGCGAAGTATGTCTTTTATCCGGCCAGATTTAATTAAAAATGTACAAAGTAAATAATATATTTATTGCAATTTACTCTTCATAAAAAACGTTTTTATTAGCATATCAAGTAAATTCGTTGAGAAATTGTTGAAAAGAAGCAAAATATTTAAATTCAATAATTTTTAAATTAATTAAAATGTTGGAATATGAAATTGACGAACTTATTGTACATTTTTATTTATTGCAACTTCATAGAACTATTTTGTACCCACTATTTTTTAAAAAGGGCAAAAAGAGGTTATAATATAAATTGGTAAACTCAAATCAAAATATTCATTCCATAGCTTCCATATGAAATTCTCGAATTTATTATAAATATTTTATTTATTCTAAGTCTACGAAAATTGACTAGCATAGTCAATAATTTCCATACGCATTCCATAATTTATCACATTTGTCTATTCTTTGCATATATATCATAAAAATTCGGTAGCTAACTGCAATCAGTTTAAATGATTTACTAAGCGTACTTCGTTCTTTAACTGAATATCCCATTTGGCACCTGCTAAACTGGCACAAAAGCATAGAAGAAATGCGCCAGTTGTGCCTAGGGGCGCCCTCTGCCACGCCCATTCATTTGCAGCAGATGTAAACTGTAATAACAATTGTCAAAGTGTTCTTTCTGTGTCTGCGTCTGTGTCTTCTCTCCTGTCTCCTGTCATTGTTAGGAGCTGTCAATGCTTGTGCGAACAATTGACAATTGCATAAAGTTGGCAAGTTGGCAGTTAGGCAAGTTGGCAGTCCGGCCTCTTCTTCTGCCTTGCCTTCAGAGATGAAGCGAGTTGAGTTGTGCCTTGTTTACATTTGTCTACGACTGACTGTCAAGTAACAAGTTGTGTGTGTGCACATATGCCTGTCTGACACTGTGTGTCTAGTTCTGTCTGTCGCCGTGCCTTGTTTGTGTTCATTGTTGGCATTTGGCATAATTAAACGCAGCTGAAAGTCATGTCAACATGGCCTCAGACAGAGAGAGACACACACTATGCTGTGTAGCAATTGTAATTACACAAATAGACGCAGCGACACTTTGGCACTTGGGCACGCCTAGAAGTATGCAATCTCAGTCTCGCACATCCTGCCAAATTTAGCAAATCGTCATAATTGAGGCAAAGGCGACTATGAAATTTTCAAAAGCTTAAACGAGCCACGACTTAAATGCAAATGAGCATTTAATGTTTACATGAATTGCCTTTTTTCTGCTCTTGTACCTTGCCTACCTTTTTCTACTGATGGCATTTTCAATTATTAAAGCATTAATTATATTTAAGCCATGCCAAAAACTTAAGCACTTCAAAACGTACGTTTAATGCCCTTGGGATAAGATTCACACTTGAGGTGCCTGCGTAAGGTCTTGCCCCACAGGTGGTGCCACACATCACCTCTTCTCTCACACTCTGCCACACACACACACACTCTGACCCACAATCTGCCGCACTTCGGATGCGGTTTTTTTGCCCTCCAACCTTCCAACATGTGCCATATCAAATTTTGCATTAGATAAATAATTAACATGCTAGAGTGCTCAGCCACAGACTGCTGGATTGAAAGATACCCTTTTATTTAATCTATTTAATCACTATCAATTGCTTTTACAACTTCAATTGCAAGTTCATTTAACGCAGCTATTAATTAAAAAGCTATCAGAAAAGAAGGAATTTGTTGTATGTAGCTAATTATATTTTTTATAGCATTTTAAAACTTATGAGCTTTTAAATGACTTAATTATAAAATTCCACAACTTAAAATTCATTAACAACTTTATTCCATGCATTGCATTCCGTGGAATGTAGCAATCATCATTTGAAATCTCATTATTTATGACATATTGCTACAATATTAATAATTGTATGCCACATTTCAAAAAATAAATTCTATCAATATGTCAAAAATAATAAGTTTTTAAATGCTCGTTTTCAATTGCTGACAAATTCCTTCAATGCAGGTAATAGTTATCTAATGTCTTGTTTATAAAATTCTTTGTGTAAATATTCTGAAAGTATACAATTTATTAATATGTCAAAAATGAATTCTAAAAATCCAGCGTCACCAATTAAAGGCTTATTTTAATAGTACCATATTCGCATTTATCAGCAGGGTATTGACCAAGTTATCAGTGAGCTGCCAAGCCTCTGCGAGGCGAGTACCTTGGATTCTAGTTAATGCATAAAAGTTATTAAAATTTCGCATGCCTCAATGCGCATTCAGCATGAGAACTTGCCCAGCTGTGAGTCAGAGACGTGTTGTGACCCAATTTCGCAATCTGCCTTCAACGAATGAATTTATGCAATCTGAATATGAATCAAATTGACAACCTTCGTTTTCTCCCTGATAATTGTCTTCATATTGATAATTGAGAAACGTGCTCGCTCGAAACACTCGACAACACAAACAACTTCAACTATGCTAATTTTGAGGTAGCTCAGAAGGATCTATTGGCCAGCTTTCTGTCTGCGTGGGTTGTGGTTAGTGTGTGTCTCACCTGTGAGGAGATTGAGCTCTCGATTGCCGTCAGAGGCGGATAATTAGCTGCTTGGAGCTATGCCCATTGTTGGCCACTTCCATGTGAGCCACAGCAGCAGGAGTTGACTTAAGCTGATTGCGAAATGCAGCCAGACTGACTGACTGACTGACTGTCTATCAAGCTATCTGCTGGCCTGTCCGTCAATTGTCGTATTCTATCTGCATCTGCTGCACAATCGATTTTGTGTCCCCAACTCGCTATCGCTTTTTTTTCTCACTTGTCATGCAAACCAATTTGAGTGGAAAACTTGTGAAACGGGCGCCAAACGTGCTCATTGTATGCTTGGCAAACATTCGGATAAAACTCACACCATTTCAAGTGCACACACAAACAGATAGAGAAAAGGAGAAAGATCAGAGAATGTGTCGTTGCTGCAGTTGTCTTGCAATGAGTTCAAATTCTATTCAGCGTCCAGAATAGGTTTATAAAATTCTTGGCGAGCAAGAAACAATTGGAAAACTGTCTGCTTGTGAATTATAAAATAGATATAGATTTCTTATAGAATAATGTCTCTTTTAGAGACGAGGCAAGTGATAAATCGCAACGTGCTTAGAGATAGTCTGCTTATCAGCTTGCCTTCATTTTTATGGCCATAAGCCCATCACACGGTTGAGTTGAGCTAGTCACATGTAATCGCTCATTGTTGTGCGGCGCAATTACATGCTCAACTTGCAACATACAACGTACAGCTTTAACTTGCAACTGCCGCATGCCTCTCAGCGAATAGAGCAATGCCAACAAATCCAACAACACGGCCATAAAAAAATTTAATGAAAGTAGCAAAGAAAGAACGAAAGGACGGAAGAAAAAAATGAAAAGACGGCGCACATTTTATGGTCAATAAAACGGGAGCCTTTTTGGGTTTATTGAAACCCTTGGACTGCGCATTGAAAAATCTTTAGCTGCCCTCTGACCCTCCGCAGCCATCACTGGAAACGGAAATGCAGACAACATAAAAATCTGAAATTACCCGACGCACACACGGAGAGTCAGGTGAATAGACAGACATCATGTAGTGTGCAATTATATATGGCAACACGTATACAAACATATTGCGGCCACTGTGGTTGAGCATAATGGCCAGGTTGAGGTGTGAAAGGACCAGAGACGTTTCCCCTAAGTGGCTGAAATGCACACACACTCACACACACACTTTACTGCAACTTATTTGTTCGAGTCTGTTTGCATTCCCTTTTGCGGTTTATATTTGTGACCCGATTTATGGTCAGTCTGCAATGGGGCGCATTGCTCCCTGAGCGAGACGCTCGTTTGTTTTGCGGCTGTTCCCATAATAAGGCTGCCAACACACACACACACACACTTGCTGGCCAAATTGCTGCTGGTCGTATTTAATTCCAGCTAATTAAATTCAATTGCTGAGCTTTGGCTTTTTGTCAAGTGCGAATTAATGCCTGATTTTATTGCAATCCATATTTTTCACATTTAAATACACGCGAGGAAGGCAGCGGAAATATCACATAAAAATACTATACGTAACTCAGTTAAGATTTAAAACATTATAATTATTAATCAAATGCACAAAGAGTATTTAATAAATACAGATTAGAATACGTAATTAGATGACTTTTTTCACGAAGAGCTTTTCATTTACTTATATAAAAAGTGTACAATTGAATGTATATTTATTATTATCTATTACAAAAACTGACTTGATCTAATCAAACTAATCTAAAATTAGTGAAAACTTACTTAATTCAATGCATTTTTTTAATAAAGAGCTTTTAATTTAATTCAGAGAATTAAGAGATCAGCTATACCAAAAAAACTTTTAATTGTCAATTTCACTACTGGTTGGGATTATAATGAAAACACTTGAAAAAAGATTTGATATTTATAATGCATATTTATTTTTAGCAAGTAAAGTTTGTTAAATGGACAAAAATTGAAGTCAATCAAAAAGATTTAAGCAGATAGTCAAAAGACAATTAAAATCAGCATACTCCATATTGTGATTTTTCTAATGAAGAGCTTTCAATTAATTTCAGTTGAAGGGAATTCAAAGATCAGCTACGCTAATTGGACTTCTGTCAAGTTCACTTGTGTTTGGGATTACAATCAAAAGGGAAATCATGCAGCGAATGGACAAATATTGTGCGACAAGAGCGATTAATTACAATAATGGAATTCGGTGAATTCTATAATAATGTTAATTGAAACTTGTGCACGGGACAATAAATTGCCATGTGAACAATTACAAGTTAAGCGCGCATTTTGGACACATTCCGATTCCGATTCCGATTCCGATTCCAATTGCGATTGCGATTGCGATTGGGGTGTTGTAATCAATATCCTTAATCACACCCAGGCAACGACACGCCCACTCTGCCCATGATGTAATCCTAATCGAAAATGTCGACAAATTATTGGCGGAAATGTTTGCACATTTCAATTGTCCAACTGTTCTGTGAGAGAGTGTGTGTGGGGGCCTAACAATGGCTGTTGGTCAATAGAATAGGAGAGAGAGAGAGAGAGAAGGATGTTGAATGGGCGCAATCAAAGCGTTGGCATGCCAAAAGCAACAATACTTAATGCTATTAATATTTTATTATTATTACTCGACTATGCAAAGGCAACGAACAATGGCAAACGAAAACTTTTCATCCAAACTTGCTTCCGGGCAATAGAAAATGCGGAATTAAATCCAAACACACACACACACGCAGACACGCAGAGACACACAACAATGGCCAGGCAAATAGCCATGCAAAAATGTATGTATATGATGTATTTATGCAAGGCAACAGTAAATGTCGGTCGAGTGAATTAATAATTCAATTAGATGGCACAACACGTCGTATGCGTTATGTGCTTATCTCAACAATTGGCACTGTCAATGGCAATGGCAATGCACTGAATTATGAGGGGAGGGGGGGAAAAAGTAGGTGACCCAATTGAGTTATCAACATAAACAAAATTTCCGCATATTACTGCAAATGTTTATAAATTAGTTAAAAATCTATTTATGCGGAAAATGCTAAACGATACCGTTCCACAGCTGCCACACGCGGTGTTGCAAGCGCCTTTGCTATGCGCTGCACGCCAACTTACGTGATATTTTATTATTTACATTCGATTGGAAAGTTGAGCGTGCGAACAGCTGAGCATAGTGCAAAACTTTATCGTTCCCTGTGCATTGGTAACGGATATGGCGACTATATAATAATATATATTTGCTCAACACTCTGCGAGCTTTCCTCGTCACGTAAATTTTTCGTTTGTCGACAAAATAAAGGATAAAGTTTTTGGCGTTTACCTGTGCGCCACCCATTCTCTACTCTAGCTCGTTTTTGCACCCTTTTCAAAAGTGGATTATGCATCAATATATATATATATACGTATATATGATAACTGTAGGTTGTGTGCTGGTGTGTGTGGGAAAAGTTTCACATGTGCGTGGCGTCTGCTAATGAGCCTGGCATTCATTTTCATTTAGCAGCTGCCAACTGAGAAATATAATAAGATAAATAGTAAGGAATGAAAAGTTTCCTCCGTTTTTCATAATTACTTCTATTAAAGCATTTTGATGTGAGTGCTAATTGTCTGTAAATGGCATTAGCAGCGCTTCAGGTCGGATCTCAGATTGTTGATTTAAGCACACACGCAGTGTTGTATCATAAAAATTAATAATGATTAACTGCACACACAACTTTATTAAACTGCAAAAGCTCACGAATTAAATGCTTTATATTAATTACGTATTTATTTTTGCATCACGGGAGTATTTAAATTGCATTGCTTGAATAGCCAAGATTGACCAATAATTTGTAGGCTATTAATTAATCATATTTGAAGATTGCGAAATTAATGGCATCAACAGCAGATAGAAGTTTGCTTTGTCTGGCGTTTTTGACAACTTATTAGGGCGGCTAGTGTCTGATATTTATTACGCATACGCACCATAAACCACATGCAATCGGGCAACAATGTTTAAGGATATGAACGCGTGTGTAATAAAAATGAAGTTCATAAAAGCTGCTGGCTGACGGTTAACGGGTGATGGCTGCCGATCAAACAGTAAATTACAAGAGCTAGGAACGCCAGCGAGCGAGGACAACCTGAATACCTGAATCTGTTGTGCACGCTAAAGGATAATTTTACGAGCCAGAAACCAATAACCGAATGCACAATCGATGCCCAGGCATGCCACATAAATTCGCAGTGACAGAGATGCCCCCTCGTTCTCTCTCTTGATGGTTTTACTCACCGTGGTGCCGTCATAGCCATTTGTCAGCAGTTGAATGTCGATTTCAAAGTCCTGATCCACCTTGACGGTTGTCAGCTGAAGCGGCAGGTGATCGGCGGCCAATAGCAGCGCGCTGTGGTTGCGACGTCCGCCATTTGCAGCCTCGCCCCCGGACAACCCATGGCTATGGTTGCTGCTCTTGATGGCGATGCTGCCGCTGCTGCCGTGGCTGCTGGCCGCTGCTGTTGCTGCCGCTGCCGCTGCGGCAAGTGCTGCGATGGCCGTTGCGGCGCTCACGGCATTTGTCATGTTGCGAAAGTTAAATGGAATCGGGATGCGGATGCGGATGCGGATGGGGATAATCACTTGACCAGTCTCTCACTGACTATGCGATGGTCGTGGTTGCTGTGGTTGAGTCCGTGCACTTTTCATGGCTTAGTCGGCCAGTGTTTTGTGTGTATTGCTTTAAATATTCGCTCAGCACATGTGCCGGCCAAGCAGAGGCTGCTGCATGCCGCACAGGCCAACGTCATGCCACGGAAATTGCATATTTTCAACAGCTTTCATTTGCCACCACGGGGCTAGGCCAAGAAGACGTGACTGAGTCCTGGACACGCCTGCCAGCAATCACGCCAATTATCAAATTGGGCACACACACAAATTGGACAAACAGTGAGCAAGGAACGTGATTTGAGTTTGCTTTCCGCGCGCGATAACACGATGGCACGATAGCGATAACGATACCGATAGCGATTGATCGACACACGCACTCACACACTGGGCATTATTTTGGGAGCCACGCCGAACTGTGAACTGTGCGAATTGAAGGCTGAACGTTGACTGAGGCACGCACGAAGCGACCACTCGACTCGACTCGACTCGACGCGAGTCTAGAGCTCGACGGGGGGGCGCGCGGTGGCGACGCAGGCAACGAATGCCGTGCGTTCATTTGCCAGCGCCGCGCGGTATGCAACAAATTTTGTAGCGATTTCGTAGGCGACTAACTGAAGCCAGCGACGATTCAACAGGATGTGCGACAGGCAGCGAGTTGTCCACGCTTGCAAACTGCGCAGCGCAGAGAGAGAGAGAGCTTTGTGAGAGAGCGCGCGCAAAACTGTTTGCGAGAGCGTCAAGCACCTGTTGTGCCTTTGGCGCGTTTCGCACGCGGTTTGCGCGCGTTTCGAGTCGCCCGCAATTTAGCCCCATTGCAGCTGCAGTCGTAATGAAAGTAAATTGCTCGGCTGACAAATTGCACTTGCACAGCAATTTTTCAATTTCTAAGGCTAAGGCTAGCATTTATTTTGGCACACACAATGCGAAAGCTTTCGTAAGTATTTCTCGCTATCACAACTTATTTATTCTGCTTAATCTCAGAACCAGATATTCTGGCGCACCCAGTTGATGTGCCTAGCCAGATCCGTGTAGATCACCGGCTGCGTCAGATCGCAAGTCTTCGTCAGCTTCTGTCCCGCAGACACGACGCCTCGCAGCAGCCACACGTCCTGCTCCTGCAACATCAGACCGCCTCCAGAGTCGCCTGTGCAGGGTCCGGCTCCTTGCTTGTTGCTGGCGCAGATCGTCCGGTCCGTGACCAGGCTGGCGCTCTCTGGCGACTTGAGGCCTCGAATGCACTCCGTTTCGCTGATGATGTCCGTGTCCGTCATCTTGGCAATGCGTGTGTTGGCGCTGCCCCGCTCATTGGCGCCCCAGCCGGCCACGTACGAGAGGTGTCCTGAAGGCAGCTGCAGGCGATAGTTCTCGTTCCACAGGCAAATCGGCTTGATGAAGTCGGTGAAGCTGCAAGCGGTAAACGAAAATTGTTTTATTCATTTAAAATAGTTAAAAATTAAGAGTTTACTCGTCATGTTGAAAGCATTGTTCACTACAAAAATTACATGCATTTCCTGTTCTTAATATCAGTCTTAAACTGTCTCAATAAATACAATTCCAGTCTGAAAACTTGAATATAAAAAACATTCTTCAACTGATTTCTTACTCTTCCCAAAGAATCGTTGTCCAATAAAAATTGGTTAAATATCTAAATTGTTGTTTGGCATTTAATCTAAATCTCTAATTTGTTGTCTCTGGTTTTGTGTATGACTTGACAAGCTGCCAATAATCTAACTGAAAACATCTTAAAGGAGAAATATTTCGACCTATAAAATTAGCAATTTAATATGTATACCTGAAAGTAATCAAATTTCCAGCAACATTCAAAAATGGTCATTCTTATCAAAGATAATTCTTGTCTGTAAATTTCTAATGGGTCTTGCCATTTGTTTATAAGATTTACGATCTCAATTGTTGAGCAAATTGTATGGTAGTAAATTGTGTGTTGTGATTAAATTTATATAATCCAGGGAAAGTAAATAATGATTATTTGTGTTTTTTGTAATAACAAACTCATCAACAGCAGAACATAACGATTTATTGTAGGAGATTTTATAAAAATTATTCCCAACCCCTAAATATATTAATGGAAAATAATGATAATTTTTAAGTTTAACTGTTGACTTAGAGTGCATTAAACATATTATTATTATGCTTTTTTGTACCATGCTATGCCAATGACAAACGTCCCAATTGGAAAGTAAGCGAAGTAAATAAAACAATCAAATAATCATTACTTTCAAGTTGAAATACTGCCTTCTCAAATACAATATTTAGGCCTGATTGAAATCACCAAAAAACAATGATTATGTCCCTACTCAAAATATAACCATTACAGTCCCTGATCACTATTATATAGTAAACTGAATTTCAATTGAATATTTTGTAGACTCACCTCACTGGCGAGGCCATGCGCAGCAGCGCAATATCCGCATCCGTGAAGTTGGCCGGCGTGTAGTCCTCGTGGATGGTCACACTGATCACCTGCCGCTGCTCCCCCGTGGACACCAAGTCGAGCGTGTTGCGACCCAGCGAGACGGCAGTGCGACTCGCGGGCAGATCGCGACCGGCGAAGCGGAAGCAATGGGCAGCCGAGAGCACCGTGGAGGCAGAGATGAGAGTGCCGCCGCAGAAGAAGGAGACGCTGGTCTCCTGGCGCTCGAACAGCGCCACCATCCAGGGCAGCTGGCCACGGGCCACTTGAGAGCCATGGAAGATCAGGGGCGTGGCCACCGCCTTCTCCCTGCCGCAAATGCCGTTCAGTTCCGCGAGGTTTGTGGCGCCAGTTGCCGCTGGTTGTGGACGAGGTCGAGGAGCAGGCGCAGGTCTGGGAGCTGGAGCTGGCGCAGGTCTTTGAGCAGGTCTTGTCGCTGGCTGAGGGGCAGGCTGTGGAGCAGGAGCTTGAGGGGCAGGTTGTGGCTGAGGCTGGCGAATATCGGTTTGCCAAACGGGTCGCTGCGGTCTGGAGAATTGAGGTGGGAAATTGGGTTGCACGCTGAACAAAGGCACCGTCGAGGAGTGCAGCGAATGCGACAGCGACAAACTGACGCTGCTGGGCGGATCTGCAAGAGAAAGAAGGAGTTATGAATATTCGGGAATTCCATCATTTCATCAATAACCTACAAGGCGAAGCTCGGCAGACGACGACATCGTTGATCATCAGCTGCGTCAGCTTGGGCAGCACTCCGGGTGTGGGAAAGTCCACGCGATACAAAATCGGAAGGCCATTGCGCAGATTGTATTTAACTGTCTCCTCGTTATCCCAGAGTGACAGGCTGCCGACATAATTCTGCAAAAAAAGAAAAGAATCAAATGTGAATTCAATAACTCGCAGAGAAATTCCGCTTTGTAATTCCCGATTTGTCACTTGCTTCAAAGAGTGACATTAAATAAAAAGAATTTATATGTTCAGTGGCGATATCCATCTACAAAGATTTATACAGATACATCAAGCTGGTAAAACCAAACACCTCTGCGGTTGTATTATTGCAACAACACCAATAACAGACAGCGAGATTTATCGCAGCAGCGCAAACTTAATAACCCAAACAAATGACAAGAAACCGGTCGCACAACTTTGAGAACTACAGCTAGACACTGAGTGAGCGCCAAAGGGAGAGAGCGAAAAAGATAGATTGACAGAGAGAGGGAGAGAGAGAGAGAGCAACCTGCGTAGTATCATCTACTAGTATTCAGATTATTCAATCTAAAAAATGCAAACAACGCGTGGACTTGACTAAATTCACAGCTACAACACTGACATTAGCATAGGAAAATAAATAACAAACTAGGAAATACGGCACAGACGAAGCGCGAATACACTTTATATGAATTTTCAATTTGTTCATAATAATATAATGATAATATTAAAAAAAAAGTATTACAAAAATCTTTTAATAAAACCAAAAAATAAATCAAAAATACACTTTATAAGTATCCCAACAATTCTTAACAATATTTTGTCCAAGTTGTTTTGTAAATGATTTTAAAATATTTCATGCAAGTTGTACACAAAAAGATTAAGTTTAAACAACAGCTACTTATAGCTCATAATAAAGAAAAATAACAATTGTTCTGCTAATTTCAGCTTTAAGTTATTTGAAATGATTGCTAATTTATGCAGACACTTTTTTTGACTGGCTAAATACGAACCGCATTCATCTATATTTAATGACGTGATTAATTATTTGAGTCAAGAGCAACTATTGTTTTGCTCTATGCAATAATGGGGAAAATCAGCAAATGCAATCTGCGTCTGGGGTCAATGCGTGATAAGAAACAAAACTGCAATGAATTAAGCTAAAACCCAGGAGCGTAGATTTTCCCGTCGGAATCGTTACTCACCGATGCAAGATGACCTCGTTGGGAGAACTCCACTTGGACGACGTTATCCTGGTACCGCGGATCGTGCTGCACCGTGAGGCGACCCACGAACTGCTGATTGGCGGACAGATACTCAAAGTACTGTGGACAGGCGACGTGCGGCACCTGCTGTGCGTTGGATAGCAACAAAGTGCCCAGGATGGCCGGCAGTATTAGTAAATGTTTCATTATTTATTTAAAACTCAGTTTCCGACTCGACACGATGCCGACCACATGCGAAGAGCACAAAGCGATGACTGTCAATCGATGTGATCTGATCAGTGATCAGAGCTGTTTTTTGCTCTCCAAGTCGCGCTCAAAGCTCTCGCTCTCCCTTTGTTATTGTTGACACAACGAAAAAAAAGGCTTCATTTCTCTTTTGTTGGCGAGATTAATCGTATGCTATATTATTGTGTTTTATTATTGTCAATGAGCTTGTTTTCAGACTTGTCCGCCTTCCATTTGCATATTAATTATACGCCGATGACGTATACGCCGCGTGGATCTGCCGCCACTGATTTATCTACAAACTACAGGAAGAATCGTGCTTAACCCTAACTCTCTCCCTCTCTTTGGCTATTTATTGCCACATGTTCCGACGCACCCAGGCTATGTGCTTGGCCACATCCGTGTAGACGGCCGGCTTGCTCAGATCGCAGGTGTTCTCCTTCTCGTTGATCACCCCTGTGGAGATGATGCCCCTCAGCAGCCAGACGTTGTTCTCCCGCAGCATCAAGCCGCCGCCGCCGTCGCTGGCACAAGGACCTGCTCCTGACTTCTTGGCACACACCGTATTCGACTGCACGAGGCGACCTGGCAGCTCGCGCAGACAGTTGGACTCGGTGACGATGTCCACGTCGGTGATCTTGGCCAGCTGCGTGTTCACATTGCCATTGCCGTCCGCGCCCCAGCCGGCAACGTAGGCCTTGTAGCCCGACTGCAGCCTCAGCGGATAGCTCTCGCTCCACAGGCAGATGGGCACAATGAAGTCAGTGAAGCTATCAGGGAAATAGTTTAACTAAAATTAGGAAATCAAGAGGAGATTTTCATTAACTTACGGCACGGGCGAAGCCATTCGTATGAGCACGAGATCCGCTTGGGTGAAGTCCTCCTGTTTGTACTGTTCGTGGATGAGCAGCTGGGTGACGTCTCTGAGCTCGCCATCAGAGATCACGTCGATGGTGTTGCGTCCCAGCGAGACGACCGTGTTGCTGGCCTGCATATTACGGCCGGCGAAGCGGAAGCAATGCGCGGCGGAGATCACAGTGGAGGCGGATAGCAGAGTGCCGCCACAGAAGAAGATGAACGACAGCTCCTTGTCGCGCTCGAAGAGTCCCACCAGCCACGGCAGCTGGCCGCGTTCCACCGTCTGGCCATTGAAGATGAGCGGCCTGGAAACTGTTCTTTCCCGGCCACAAATTTCACTCACGGATCCTGCGATCTTTGGCTCCACGCTGTTGCTAATCTCGGGCAGCGGTTGAGGTTGAGGTTGCGGTTGCGGCTGAATCTCTGGCTGTCTTTGAGTCACGAATTGCAGAAAAGTGCGTTCGGTTGTGGTCTGTGGAAATGTGCTGAAGTCGAATTCATTGACATTGCCATTGGGAAAGTTCTGGCCCACTGGCCGAAACTGCGGCCTAAATGCAAGAGGGCCAACTGAGGAGCGCAGCGCGTGCATCAAGGCGATCGCAGTGCGAGGACGACCATCTGCAGATGGAGATGAGGTATTAATTGGATAGACAAATCGTATATATATAGAATGAGATTACTCACACTCGGGACCGCGGCAGAGCCTCACGTTGTTGAGCAAGAGCTGCGTCAGTTTGGGCGGCAAGCTGGGAATGGGAAAGTCAACCCTGTAGTTGATGGGCTCGCCATTGCGTATGTTCGCCTTGGTGGTCTCCTGATCGTCCCACAGCGATAGGCTGCCCACATAGCTCTGGAAAATGAGGGAAGAAAAATATCAAATTAATACTTAATTCCATATAATTCTATTTTTATAGGTTGACGAAATGGAAAGTGAGTAAAGAAAAATATTAAACTACCAAAATACTAATTATATTTATTCGTAAAGCAAATGATAATTCAACTCAACTAAATGTTTTTTTTACAGCCTTAATTAAGAGAAATATCCATCTAAAATGTAATTTAAATTCTCTGTTTTTTTATTACTTAGAAGTTAGTGATGAAAAATATCTAACTTTAATTAAATCAAATTTATTTATATTTGTTAAACTGAGTAAAGAATAAAATCTAAATAATATTTAATTAAATTTAATGTCAACATGGAAAGTTAGTAAAGAAAAATATCTAACTCAAATTGAATTTAATTAAATTAAATTTTTTCATACAGTCAAATATCTAATACTCTAAAAGAGTATCATCATTTATTTCGATCATTTATTTACAGCGTATATATACATCGCTGTACGCAGCCGTTTCACAGCTTCAGGGGATCTACAATTCCCTTGGTAAAACCAAACAAAGCGTTCCCTCAAACTGGTTGCTGCTGCAAAAAGAAATACCTACATAATTATGAGCATTCGCGAAACTCAAACTCACTCACAGCGGCTATTTATAAGAAGAATTCTCTGGAAGTCTGATCTCCGCTCTCTTGTATTGACACTGCCAATTAGGCATTTAATATGTTGACTAACTAAATCGTTAATGTGCGGGGTCAATGTGTGATAAGAGCAGGCGAGATGCAGTTTGTTTGAATACCTACAAAATCATAGGCTCCTTGTTGCGAAAACTCCGCGACTAGATTGTTAACCTCGTAGTTTGGATCGTGATATATGGAAAGCTGTCCTATAAACTGTCCATTGTATGACATATATTTAAAGTATTGCGGACACGGTACTGGCGGCAATTGTTGAGCTGCACTCAGCGACATCGAGCACAACCACAACACCAACAGCAGCAATAGTTGCTTCTCCATTGTCAAACACTCGTAAAAAATAAAAAATATTCGCACTGATAATCCGCCGATCGAACCGAGCGTCTAAGTAGAGCACAACAAGTGGCGAACCTCACGCTCTGAGAATCGCGCCGCGAATGAATTGTGTTTACTTCTGGTCATTTAAAGTCAATCTCAGCGTTACTGATTAGAGAGCATTATTGATCGGTGTTGCTTCCCATCGAAACCGGATAGTTCCCCAGCGTCTCATTCAGTCGACTCACTTGTGATCGTCGTACTGGGCTGTGCAGCTTGTAACTATCGGCAATTTTATGGGCATTTATCACTTAATTAAAATGCAATTTAGTTTTATAATATTAACAATAAAAACTAAAAGATCTAACACAAAATTTGCAATAGATTTGACTCACTAACAGGTAGGTTAATAATAGTTTACAGGGTAGCAATTGAAGGAGTATTAAAATAGTCAGAAATTGTTGATGTTTTTTTATTTATTGTATCAATTGAAGTTTTTAATAACATATACAAGATGTAACCCACAAACTTAACAAAAAATACAATTTTTAAATTTTATTTTAGTTATTTATATTTATTAATAATAAAGTAATAAATTCTAATATCTGCAATTCGAGGATTATGAAATAAGTGTATTTTCTTATGAAATAAATATTGGAAAATTTTAATTTATCATGAAAGAGCAGATAACACTATGATTCTGTATATCGAGGGCAATTAACACATTTCATAATTTATTTATAGTGTTTCAAGTGCAATAAAGTATAATTGTATTTGTTTAGGGCTTTATCAAAATGTATTTCAGCTGCATAGAGCATTTGCAGGTCGTTTGAGCCCGTGGGAATTTGCGCATTGTTTATCATGTAAATATTTAATTTCCCTGCGCCAAATGTTTGCATTTTAATGCTGTCATAATACGTAGTTAACATTGTAGTTTGTTTGCCTGAGGACGTCATAATGCTATTATTGATTTTCCCATTTCCTAAACGTGCATTTGTTTCTTTATCAACTAGAAATTATTTAACGCCCCCAAATTGAGTTACATCGTTTACAAGTGTTTAATATAATTATAATTTACATTAATTAATTGATGTTCTGGCGAATCCAAGAGGCGTGCTTCGACAGATCGCAGTACAGCACATACTGATTGAGGTTGCAATGACCAATCGTACTGCGCTCTCCCTGGGAGACAATGCCACGCAGCAGCCACCGATTGTTCCGCTTGATCATCAGACCTCCTCCAGAGTCGCCTAGACAAGGACCCGAGCCATCCAGATTGCCAGCACAAATTGTGCGCTCCATCACCTTCTGCGCCTTCCACTTGCGAGCACACTCCGCCTCGGAGGCAATCTTGGCCTCGACAACCCGTGGATAGCGCGTCATGGAGTTGCCCAACTCATCGGTGCCCCAGCCGGCTATAGTGCCGATCTCCACGGTAACTTCGCTCTCAGTGGATTCCCAGAGGCAGATCGGGCGTATGATGTCATTGAAGCTGCAGCAGAGAGAGAGAGAATGGGAATAGAATAGAATATTACTACAGAGTTTACATTTTTCATTTTAATTCATATATAACACTTTAATTTAAATTAAATTAAATGCAGTAATGTCAACGACTTTTACATCATAAATTATGGAATACTGAATTTGCAATGTCTAAAATTACAATAAAAATGTTTTTGCGATATCGATTAATGGGGCAAATTAAAATGAGTTGTTTGTCCAATTGAAACTTTTTATTAAAAATGAATTGAAAATTAGAAATTAAACTTGTTCAAAATTATTCAGAGAAAATGAAAATTCTGATGGCTCGAAAACTTGCAATAATCTGAACATAAATTTAAAGAACTATATGATTTTATATATGACTTAACTGCTCTTTTGCATTTGACCGAAATATAAAATAGTAAATCTGTTGCTTCAAATGTGATTCTGTAAACCAAAATTAAATTAATGTGCATTTAGCGATTTACCTAACAATGAATGAACAAATTTATTGGATATGCATTTGAATGTAGGTTGCTATTGTCGAAATGATACTGTCCTCGCACTACGAGTAATGCATAAGGTAATCGGCTTACATGACAGGACGATGCAGTGTGACCAGCGCAATGTCCGCATCGGGCTGCAGCTGCAGACGAGATGAATAATCCGGATGCGTGACGATGCGCACCACGTCGCGTCCCTCGGCGCCCTCCTCGTGGTAATTGTCGAGGTCGTAGCGACCCATGGAGACCACGACGCGATCCTCCTTCATCTTGTAGACGCAATGCGCGGCTGTGATGACCAAAGTGGCCGAGATCAAGGAGCCGCCGCACTTGAAGGCCAGCGCAAAGTTCTGCTTGTGGAAGATGGCTGCCAGCCAGGGATACTGACCTCGGGGAAACTCTTTGCCACGCTGGATGAAGGGCGTGATT
Organism: Drosophila ustulata; assembly: GCA_035047365.1. Taxonomy (NCBI): domain Eukaryota; kingdom Metazoa; phylum Arthropoda; class Insecta; order Diptera; family Drosophilidae; genus Drosophila; species Drosophila ustulata. The sequence continues at coordinate 29,885,983 of JAWNPT010000094.1, forward strand.
AAGCTCTCCTGACCGCAGCTGAAGAATGCCGATTGCGGCACCAGTTGTTGATTAAAGCGAGACGCTGTCGACGGCACTGGAGCAGGTGTAATGACGGCAGCTGTGGTTGCGGTTGTAGGCGGAGGTGGGATAAAGGCTGTGGTTGGCCAAGCTGCAGATGGAGCTGGAACTGGAGCTGGTGGCGCTGCAGCTGCGGTGGAGGACGGCTCATTGATCCAGCTGGTAATGAAATCGGGTAAATTATCCACAGGCAGCTGCTTGCCAGCGGGCGCATTGATGAAGACAGTTTTAACCTCCACATCGGAGGAGCCACTTTTGAAGCCATTGACTGGCGACGTCGCCTGGCGTCCATTGAAATCGATGACGTAAAAGCGATTAAAGAAGCTGCAGGGCGGGGCATCTGAAGTGACAACAACTCGTAATAATTATCAGACTAAAAGCTGCTCAGAACTACTTACATTCGCTGGCGGTGCAGAGCGTGGCTCCATTGAAGACGAGTCGCGTCAGCTTGGGCAACACGTTAGTGGCATCTGGCCAGAGGCTCAGGCGGAATTTGGCAGCCTGAAAATTGGCACGCACTGTGGCATCATCCGGATGCGGCAGCAGCGCACCCACAACAGCTTGCTGCAAATGGAAATGGAAATGGAAATAGAAATAGAAATATGAATATAAATATATTTATTGGAATGTCAATGCCAGATATTAATCATACGTCTTGTCGGCCGCGCTGGGAGAAGCGCACGTCGATGCGATTGCGGCCATTTTGCAGTGGGAGCGTGAGTTCGCCGTGAAAGCCGCCAAAGCCGGACTGCACATACTGAAAGTGCTGAGCACACGCGTTGTCCGGCAGTTGTTGGCCAACGGAGAGTGTCAAGAGCAGCGACACTTGCACCAAATGAAGATGCAGCAGCGAACTCATCGCGCGCTTTTGGCCCAAAAAGCTTATGACGTTTCCCAGTTTTTGCAAGTCTATCACTAATTGTTCAGTGCACAAGCGACAAGCGCCAATTTGTGAATACAACTAACTGACTGAGCTCAGTTTCAGTCTCAGTCTCAGTCCGAGTGTCAGTCTTAATTGAGTCGTGAATGCAAAGCACAAACTGGAAATTCCGCATCTCAGAATGCAGCTCTTGAGTGAAATGCAGTAGATGCTCAGAGAACAAAATGCAGCTAACCAAATGTTACTTAAACTCTTCAAATAGTAACAATATTAACTAATTGCAAAATAAATAAATAAATGGAAGTGATAATTACAAACAAATTGAATGTTTTAGTAATCTAAAATACTTATAATTCCATTTCCCATGCAATTTCATTTTCCAAAAATGTTTAAGTTAAGTAAAATGTATTAATTTCAGTTAGTTTAAAATATTACTTTAATTTTAACACCTAAAAATAAACCTTCGTATAAAGATGTAGTTGATTAGAAAATATAATTTGCATTTAATTAATTTGTGACGTTTTTGTTCTAATATTGAATTATGGGTTGTTTGTTTGAAATATCTTGAAAATCATTTTAGCCACAGAACATAGTAAAAATGTGTATTGTGGTTAGAAAAATAAAATTTTCATTTATTCATATTTATTCCTAACATACGTGAAAAAATATTAGCTTAAATCTAGAATGTTTCACTTTTGAATTTAATTTACAAGAACAAATAATCTAAATTCGAGCAATTGAAATCTGTAATCTGTTCGTTAAGAATTTTATTTTTCATATATTTTCTTTGCTTATTTTGTGACATTTTGAAATGCTTCACTTTTAAGGGTAATTTACAAGTATAAAATCTGTTGCTTCAGAACACATTTTTTCTCCCTGTGTACGCTCCCATATGCCTCGCTAACGTGGGAATTACTAGTTAAACAGGCAGCGCGTTTGTTTATTGTCATAACTTATTTGTTAGTGTCGTCGCATCTTCCTCTTCTGGTTTACCTGACCACATTCTGCTCGATCCAGCTGAGATGCCGGGCCACATCACAGTAGATGACGAAGCGCGACAAGTCGCAGCTGTTGCCGGCCCGCTGGGCCAGCGAGACGATGCCCCGCACCATCCAGCGACTGTTGCGCAACACCATCAGCCCGCCGCCCGAGTCTCCCAGGCACGGACCGTGCCCCTGGCTGTTGCCGGCGCAGAGGGTGCGTGGCGTGAGGAAGTCCTTGGCCGTGACCATCTCGCGCAGACACTCCTCCCTGGAGACGGGTCGCACGTTGACGGTGGTGGGGAAGCGCGTTGGCTTCAGCGAGCTGTCGATGCCCCAGCCGGCGACGGCAGTCTGCTCGCTCTCGTCGATGCCCAGCGAGGTGCTGCTCGTCCACAGGCAGATGGGACGCACGTACGAGGAGTAGACCACATGCTCGGTGAGCACTAGGAGACCCACATCCGAGTCGGGCACCAGATTGCCCACAAAGTCCGGATGCGTACGCACGCTCTCCACGGCCATCAATGTGGCGTCTCGCTCCGGATGCAGCGTCGAGTCGTGGCGCCCCACATAGACTCGCAGCTGGGCCGGCGTCATGCCGTAAATGCAGTGTGCCGCCGTGATTACCGTGCGGCCCGATATCAGTGTCGTCACACACTTGTAGACAAGCTCAATCTTGGTGGAGTCCATGTTGGTGTCGTGATACAGCGCGGCCAGCCACGGGAAGCGTCCGCGCGGCACGTTCTCGCCTCCAATCTGCAGCCCAATGAATCCCTCCACGCCGCACTCCGTCTCGGCTGGAGGGTCTCTTCGAGTCTCCACGATTACCACAGGCTTGCCTGTGGTTATCCGCGACAAGAACGGGTTGCCAGTGGAGAAGGTTGCTACAGGCGTCGGCTGCACCTGAGGCGTCGGCTGAGGGCGTTTCTTTTGTGGCATCGGCGGCTGCAGCTCAGTTGTGGGACGCTGCACCGGAAGCGTGCCTCCCGAAACAGTCATGTGCAGATCGCGAGTGGAGGTCGACGACGGAGGTCCATCTACAACAAACAAAATATCATATAATATAGTCATGATAATAATTATCATAATGTAATACTTTCTAATGTAAGTCTATTATTTTGTAAAAAAAAAAAGATACTCTTCCTAAACTCTGATCACAACATGTTAAGCCAGCTTTAAACGAATTGCAAATTATAAAAGTATCAAATAAAGCAAAGATTCCAAGAGGTTCAAATATTTAGCTGTTGTACGATATTTAAAATAATTAATTAGCTAAGGGAAATAACTTCAAACAACAAACATTTTGTAATGGAAATTACTCAAAAGATTCTTATTTAATATTAACTGCACATATTATTATTTCAATTAAAAGAGTTTGAAATGAGTTAAAAACAGCTTTTGTTCAAACTACTCTTATTGGCAGTGTTGGAAGCAATATTTGACAGAACAAATGTTAAGTGCCTAATGACTACTTGTGTGGGCTGCAAATTTCGTAATCAATTAATAATTGCACAGTTTGTGTATAATAAGTTGGCTGTTGTGATATGATGAGCCCGTAATACCTCAACTGCTTTGTCAGAGAGCCACAGCTTTGTCAGAGAATCAGCAATTGCAAAGCGAATCGTTAATTGAAGGTATTGGAAACGGATACGTGAAATCAGCTATTAAATTACACAAGTCATGAGCAAACGGATTTACAATGATGAATTATTTGAATTATAAATATATAAGATTAATATCCCTACTGCACATTTGAATTTGACAGGTATAGTGAGAACAGAGGCTGGTCAGACAGTCAACTTTATATTTTTAATATTGAGCAAAAACATCAGCACAACTTTTTAAAATTAATGCCGATGAAGAAGCTAATTTTCTCACTAATAAAAATATAACTTGGAGGAGAAAAATAGCTGTCGAAAGAAGCTTCCCAACTAAATAATTATTGACAAGTGTTGATCTTAGTGACTGCTTTGGCCTGGGGCCTTTTTGCTGGAAGCCGCAGCTGACTTTCGCAGTTCATTAATATTCCTAAGTGGCTGCAATCAATCAAACCCTCGTTTTGGGATGTCTAAATATCAATATTAAAACAATTACTCACGCTTGTTGCCCGTGCACAGCGTATGTCCGTTGACCTGGACCAGAATCAGCTTGGGCAGCTCCTCCCGATAGTCCTCGAAGCGCACAAAGGTCTCCGCACTATAGCCAGCTCGCATGCGATCGAAGGCTGTCTGCTTATCCGGATACGGGGCCATGGAGCTCACACTGCCCGACTGTCCAAACACAAGATGATAGTGGTGATGATGATGCTGATAAGCACGAGGTAGGGGGAAACTCTGCTTACCTCTGAGCCGCGGGAGGAGAAAACCGCTCGGATGTTGACGTCGTAGAGGCCATCGGTGCTGGGAACGAGATGGCCGATCAAGCGATCGCCCTGACGCTTGTAGCTGAAGAGGCTGCCGCAGGGATTGGACGGCGCTCGCTGTGGCTGGGCGAAGCGGAGACAAAGGCCGAGCAGGGTGAGGAGGGTCAGCAGCTGTAGAGCAGCAGCGTTGGCCATCAGAACAACTGTTGCTGATAGCGTAACGTTCCAGCGAGAACTGAGCTGCGCAGATTGCCTGCCAATCGACAATCGGCAGTCGGCGAATTACCCGATTGATCACTCTCTTCTCTATTCTTTTTTTTATTGTAATCTCTTCTACTCTCTGAGCAGATGCTGGACAGGTTTTACCCAGGCCTCCCCTGCGTCCAGAGATTATGCATGTGACGATGCTGCCGATGGTTCATGGGTCGTCATTAGACATACAGACGTACATATACTTGATTATCACAGCTGCTCAGTGTGAATACATTTGATTCAATTCAGCTTGAATGAAACGTGCTTTCACTCTAATCAGCTTACGGCGCTGGCGCTTTTTGTTTATGTTTTGATTTGTGCCTTGCCTCTCGGCAAACTGGTTTATTAACTAGCTGCGAATCGAGTTGTGCGAAAACCGCGAATATTTATAGTAACAACGTCAGGGGTATTCCCCTTCTCCCGTGCCAAGTTCTCACCTTACTCATCATCGACATCATCTTATCGCCAGCTGCCATTGGCTGAAGAGAGAACTTTGCAATTCGCTTATTAGAAGGCAAAGTTAAAGATGCTATCACACGAGACAACGGGGGCAACTTTTAATATATATTGTGAATTATGGTACACAAGTTTGTGTGTGTTTGTGTGTGTGTGTGTGTGTTTAAGTAGCAAAAACTTTTAACAACAATAAACGCACACAAACTCAATTTTTAGCAGCCACAGGACTTTTTGGTGCTGTTGCCATTGTTGTGCTCTGACTTTTCGAGGGCTTCTCGTTTCGTTTCGTTTCGTTTTTTTCCTCACACAACACAACACAACACAACAACTTTTATAATCAGTTCCAAGTTTGTTAAGCTTTTTGTGGTAATTTGTTGGGGATTTCGCGTAAATTTCATTCGTTTTGCCAAATAACTGAATGAAATACGAGCGCCAACTTTAATGGCCCCGACACTTCTCTGACAGTCCATTGAGCCCCTCTTGCAACACGCATTGTGAGACATCAACATCCGACCAATTTGACGGCGGCACAAGGTGAATTGCTTCCGCTGCGAGCAGGAAGTGCATGTTGCATTCAAATTGCAAGTGGCAGCCACGAGGCAAGGCGTTTGAGGCGTGCAACATTAATTGGCAGCATTAGGCAGTCAATGCCGAGCAAATCGAAGCCTCAATTGCCTGCCAATCGCAGGGCTGATACACAGCGAAAAAAAACAGCGACTGAAATCGAAATGCAATTCTTGAATCGCCAGAATCACCTCCAACTAAGAAAAGAAAAATTCAAAATTAATATTAGTAGTAGAAGAAAATTACAACATTTCCACGACCTTCATTAAAAATCCTTTCGTTTTTATATTTCTATTGCTCATTTTAAGAAGAAATCCAGGAATAAAATTCGTGAATTTAAGAAGTTAAAATTCAAATCTTGCTGCATGCATTTTTTTATGAATGAAATTTTATTTCTAGAATTTTTTAAGATCGAAATTTTATATTTATATTAACATATTGTTTCAGATTATTTTAAGAATGAAATCTTTGTGTATGGACTTTTTATAAATCAAAATACCATCAACATTTTCTATATAAATATATAGAACTTTTCTTAAACTCTTCATAAAATGCAATATTTATTGCTGTGTAAGAACTCAACGTCGTGGTGGTTCGTCAAATTTATTGGCTGCGTGTGAACTTGAACTTTACATGAAGCGCAAAATTTTGTAGGTATCGCAAGTGCAGATACCGCGATAGCGTGAGAACACAAACATGAACGCATCGGCGCAGTTCTTGAACAGGTCCCGATTACGGGCCTCCTTGAGGCCAGCACGGAGCGAGCACTGCAGCTCCTGGTGCCAGGTGTTGAGAGCATTCTCCTCGATCTGCATCGTGTGGAAGACCTTCAGCAGCTGAATGTGCCGCTCGACACGGGGACAACGCACCATGACCAGCATCTGGACATAGGGACGAAACTTGATCCAACGCTTCACGTCCTCCACGCAGATCTCGGTGCTGCAGTCGATCAGCATCAGCTTGACCTTGTAATGGTAGATGGCCTCCAGCATCTGCATCTCCATGTGGCCGCAAAAGATGCTGCGCAGCTCGGTCGTCAGCATGAAGCTCGTCTCGTGCGTGGGCGTCTGCATCGTCCACGGATACTTGCGATTGGCAAAGTTGAAGGCCAACTTCTGGCGACGTTCGCGCTGCTTGCGCAGCTCCTTCACCTGCTTGTCTATCGGCTTGATGCTCTGCGAGCCGCGGTTCTCGTAGTCCATCAAAGCAGCCGCCTTGGGCTCATCCGCCGCCTCATCTGCCTCCCGCTTGGCGGTGCCACAACACTGCAGATCGTGAGGCGCCACATAGCCCGGATAGCCGACGTTGCTCAGCAGCGAATGCCAATGGATCTGATCGAAGGGTTTGCTGGGCACGAAGAACTCCTGAGATTTGCTCGCCAATTCACATTTGTTGTCGTCGAGTATTAGTGGCCAGAGAGTTTCCAAGAACTCGCTGTCCACGGGATTAGCATCTTTTTTGTCTGCCTGGGAGTTCATGTTGTGTACTTTCAATTTCTATTAGGCGAATGACAACAAGTGCTCCAAGTATTCTCCAACTGACAGGCATTTCATGTGTGGCTGCCTCTGTTCTGAGGGGGGAAAGCCAACGAGGCGTATGCGCAACAATTTCATTTTATTATCAGCGCATAAATCAGCTGCTGACTCGCATTCTCGGCCTGGACATTTGTTTATATTTCCACCAAATTTATGCACGCTCACAGCAATAACAACAACAGCAACAAAACCAAAAACGTCGTCAACAACAACAAGTGCAATTTGGGTAAATTTTATGCCATTTCCGTCGTAGGTAGTCGCCGATCGCCGCCATTTTATGAGCTCTGCGTCTGAGCTGTCCTTGATTTTATGAAGCAATGTTAGCACTGCAATATGTCCACGATTTTCATTATGTGGCATGGCATGAATGCGACGCAGTGGGCGTGGCAGCCCCCCCCGACTTTTGTTTTGTTTATTCTTTTCGGCCTGGGCTCATTAGCTTTTATGACTTTGATTTTATTGCCTAAGCACAGCGGAGAGTGAGCGACGTTTGAGACATGATGGGCGATGGATATGTAACATACAATTTACTTTAATATAAAGACAAACAAAAGTGAATAATTCACTTACAGTCTGACGAAGACTTAATACCCTAAAAGAGGCAGGCACAAATTGTTGAATTTAGAATTTAATGTTGAGCTGAAAATGTAATTCCGAATTTATTTGAATTATTTTATTTTTGTATTGTATTATATATTAATTTAAAGTAAAACGAAATGTAAATTCAAGACACTTACTGCTAGCAACAATTAAAGCAGGGTATTTTTTATTTTTGGAATCGCAGCAGACTCCTCAAATAAATATTTTAAAGAGAATAAGGAGCATTTCGAAAGTGCTGAAGCGTAAATTGTGCTATAAATAGGGGCCCACCTTCTGCTTGGTTTCACTTCTGTATTTTCTGCCAATTACACAGATCACTTTTCGTGACAATTTCCAGGTAAATAGCATTTAAATCAATTTGAATCGTCGCCTTTAATTATGGCGCCTGATGGATGTGTAAAATACAAGTGCACAACAAAGGACACATGTGTTGCATGCCGCGGGGCGTACGCTCCAGCAGACATTGCGTATACGCAGCGTGTGTGCAATAAATTTGGGTAAATCAATTGTGCGTGCTACTTTTAACGCGCCTCACTGACTAACTGACACGCCCACCGAGCGCCCCGCCCACCTGCTGGCCACAAATCGAATTCAAAATCAAACCCAAAATTCATTCCCTTTTTTTCCACTTGTGTTTCACTTTTTTGTCCTTTTTTTTGATGTTGTTTTCCTTTGTTTCGTTTTTTCGGGAAATTTATGGGCGCACAATTATTTCAAGTTGGTCGCCGCAGCAGAAATTTAGTGACGAATGCTTATTTTACGCTTCAGTTTTCAACAACTTATTGCAAATGTGATTTTCGTACACACAACTCGACTGCGGCAACAGCTTTTCCCTTCCTCTCTCTATCGGGTTTTCTCTTTTGCGACGCGACGGTGCGAAAATTTGATTTGTGCCCCAAGCCAAAGGCAGAAGCTGGCGTTTTAATTTAATTCCGTTTCGGGTTCGGTTCGACATGTGCAATGCAAGATTTATGGCCGACCGTTTAGCAACCCAAGTGCCGGCTGCTCTCGATGGTTTGCTCGTTTCCTTGGAATTACTTAGCGAGCGAGATAAGTTTGATCCGAGTTCTGACCACTCAACAACTTATAGGTGAAAGTTGTCATGCCATCGCCTCCCCCACAGCAACATTACAAATTGCTTGGAACAACATTTTTTGTGAGCTATTAAATTGCGACAAGAATTTCGCGACATTCGCCCGCCGGCACAAAATGCCAGCCAGAGAATGTATAAAAATGTATTTCAGTATTTATTGCGCTTTATTGGGGCACTCACGAAGCAGCCAAAGAGGGGAAAATAAAAAGAATGAAACAGACAGATGGCAAAACAAGGCGCAAGCAAACAAAAACGCAAAGACAAGTAAGATCCATATTGACATAAAAGCCAATCATTTTAAAATAGCTTTAAGCAGAGGCGACGACCAGCGAGAAAAACATCAAAAGCTTTCCACGCCAAAAAAACAACTACAAAATAAAACAAAAACAACAAAATATGACTCTGTCAAATTTAAGACCTTCTCGCGCGTAACGGAAACTCCGGGCAGCCCAAGAGCCCCAGCACGTCAGGGAAAAGTTTATTCAGTTATGCCATTGAGAACATCCATGCAAAAAAAAAAGAAAAAAATATAAAAAAAAAAACCACTGCAAACGAAGTCGTGGCAGCATTTTTGATGCAGTCCCAGCCACAATATTATGCACTTTGATCCCTCGGTGTTGGTCGCCATTTTCCGCCACGTTGCCTTTGCATACGCAATCAAAAGGACAAATTTGGTCGCAACGACTTTCCAATGCAAATGCTGCAAAGTCGTCTCGGCAGCGACAGGGCAGAGCCCTTGGAAATCAATCAAATTACCGCTCAAGCGTAAGACGTTTGATTGATGTGCTCGACGCGTACATCAATCATCAAAGGACTCAAGTTCAATGCGTTCACTTTCTCCGCGTCAATCGGATAAATCCAAATGGAAAGTACTGGACAACATATGAGAACTTATTTCACTTCATATTTAAACTGCAATTTATTGTCGATTAAGGAGTTCTGATTATTTTGATTAGGGAATCAAAGGGTTTAATTAATAATGATTAAATAATTTTAGCTACTCTTCCTTTGAAAAGATAATGATTGTAATTCAATAAGTTAAATATACAACAACGCTGATATCAAAGCCACGTTGCCTCTGAAAAAAAAGATATAATAATTTAAAGATAATTTCGAGCTACTTTTCTATATTTATTATAAACTTTGCAAAAAAATTACCATCGATTTTGGAAGCCTTAAATGCGATTCAATTAATTACAAATTATTTCAAGTTGAATAAAAAATTAATATATAATTAAGTTGTTGTTATTTTATAGGATTACCCCCAAAAAAGGCTTCAATAATTAATAGACAGTTTGATGCTGCTGCCACGCTTAAATTATACTCATATACAGTAAGTGCTCACATTTGCCCTTCAACTGTGCAGCTTAGTCGGAAACCAACTTTTGTGAAAGTTCTTCGGGGCAGTCGGAATTCATTGATGACGACTAAAGGAGATTAGAGTTTCAGTTTCAGTTTCAGTTTCAGTTTCAGTTTCAAGAGGATTACCGGCAAATGCCTAATAAACTAATCATTTTTATGCCCTTTGAGCATTCGAGTGCTCATATGTATTTTTTAAGCCCACTTATAGTTGGCAGCAACTATTGATCGCCGCAAACTCTTGAGCTGCCTCGACTCGGCACTCGAAATTTGTGCAATACTCAAAGGTAAATATTTGATGTATGTTTGCCAGACCGTAAAAATAGTTTGCCAGAGTACGGTATGTGAAATGCATTCAACTCATGAAAAGAGCCGTTCATGTGAAGCTGGGTGCTGGAGCAAGTTCAAGGCAACAAACAGACAGACAGACAAATGGAGCAATTTGGCAAAGAAAAGCAGCAGCCAAAAGGTGCGTCAAGGTTAATATGCTGTGCATGCTTTGAGCGCAGACAGATTTGCGCAGTTAAGTCACATGAATTGTGGATTTAGACGCTTAATTGTCGTATGCAACATGTCGCAAACTTCCAACCTACATGTGCAACAATTTTCACGCATGCTTTGGCAAGTGAAACCAAACAGACCTCAAGAGAGAGCGACGGCTTTAGTTTTATCGATTTTGGTTGAGAGCAGCTCTTGAGTGTCAATTACGATTACCAATGCAGCTGGGTAACGTTAACCCTTCGATGATGTCTTCAAGTAACATTCCAATTGCTTTTGACTCATCTGGGAGCATTTCACTTAATGCCATCGGCATGCTCGCAGAATGAGCCTCATTATCGTCTGTTTGTATTTGGCTTTGGCTTTGGCTTTGGCTTGGCTTTGGCTTTGGCTTCGGTTGCGTGCTGAGGTTGCTGCCAAAGTAGCCTCAAGCTGAGATGGTTGCACAAACAGTTTTGGCCCTTGCGTTCCCAGCAGTCCAACATCGGTTCATGGCTTTATGCAGTGCAGCAATTGAATTAACTTGCAGTTCATTACATTTGTGGCAGCTTCTATTCATTTAGTTCGGCAATTATTCTTATTGATTGCATGCACGCAAAAAATACAACATTTCATAACAAATATTCACGCCTCTGTCGGATATTTAAAAACAAATTTCAGTTGTCTATTTTGCAGCATGTATTTTTCGCCTGTTGTCAATTTGTGTGTGAGTGTGTGTATGGTTGTGTGTGTGCGTTGTTGTCGCTGCTCTGAAATCAATATTTAACCAGTGTTCGCTCGTTTAGTCCTTGCTGCGTTCGAGTTGAGTCAGTGAACGTTTAAAAATAAAATCCAAACTCATTCAACTCGTTCAACGACTCAATAAATGTTGCAAATGTGCTCGTTGTCGCTGCGGTTGCTTATTTCTCTTGCTGCTCTGCCACATTTATTTATACAGAGCCAGAGCGAGAACGAGAGACAAGTATAGAACAGAATATACTCGTGATGGTTGTCAAAAGGGGAGCAACATGTCTGCATGCTGCGCTTCGGTCGAGTGTGTAACAAATTTCGTTTCAGTTGAAAAGCAACAGCAGCATTTCAAACGCTATTTATCTTTATTTCTCTTGTGCTGGCTTCTCTATCTTCTCGGCATTCTCTGTCTGATACTGATGTTTGTTATTTGCTAAACGAAATGATATATACGCATTACGTCTACGTACTCAGCTGCCCACAGTTATCATTAGTCATGCTTTGTTTCACCCACACACACACACACACACTCACACATGCTGAGCCAACGGTGCGTATGCTTGATATGGCAATTGGTTTTCCTTGCCTACGCTTAACTCTCTCAGCGCTTATCGATTAGTTTTGCAAACTTTTGCAGCAACTTTCTGCATAATTCAAACAAAATTTTAAGGTTTATTAAAATACTGCGCCACGAAGCGAGCGCCGTCAGCGAATGCTTCAGTTAATTACCTCAACATTTTGGAGTTCTTCGAGTGCTTTAGCTAAATTAGCAACAACTTTTCAAATATCGACAGCAGCAGCGCAAAACTTTTCAACTCAATAGCGTTAAACGTTTTATTACCCACGACCCGAGGCCATTGAGAAACTGCACTTGACGTGAGTCGCAAAATGTTTTGGCAACAAATGTCAAGTTGCAAACCCGTCGGGCCATAATCACAATCTATTAGCGTCAGTCCGACTCGAGCCCTACTCAATGCCATACGCCATAATTGAAGCAAAATGTCCCAGAGCGCGCATATTTACGCACCTAATCAATATGGTCGCAAGCAGTTGGCAGCTGCCAGCCAAATTTGCTTCAAAATTCGCTTACTCCCAAGGTAACTTTTCATAAATTATTTGGCGACTTAATTAGGCGCATTGCGCGTGTTAGCCAAGTTCACTCCAGACAGCCCTAAAAGCATCTCAAAATTCAAGCGAGTTTCGCAAAAGTTTTGCTTTAAACATTTGCCAATATTGACAAAGCCTTGAAAATCTGTTGATGCGGCGAAAGTTTGGCTTCAAAACCGCACGCAACACAAACAGCCAAAATAAATAATAATATCCAAAAACAGAAAGTCTCACGAACAAGCGAAACATTTAAATCGGATTTGTTGCACGGACTTGACTTTAATAAAGAAGTTCTAAGAGAAAATTTGTCAAAAATACTTTTATTTAGGTAAGTAAAGAAAATACAACTATAATTTAATTAATAAATTTTTGATAGAACATTTTCACCAAATACTTTTATTTAAGTAAAAAGTGCTTTCCGTTTTTCTACAACTAATTTGTCTCAATGGCAAAGAACAAAGTGCCGAAGTGCCTTAAATAAAAGTAAATAATTATTTTTATAAAATATTTTCTACATGTAAAATTGCTAAATTGAATTGCTTTTTAGTTTATCTAAATTGAAATTGGTTTATTTTTAATATTAAAATAAACACTTATGATTTAACTTTTGAGCCAATTAGAAACACATAGAAAGCAAAGCTTTAATTAAATTAGTAGAAATTATCAACTATTATTTTTTAGAGATAGTATGCATCATTTAAGTTTTAGTTATGATCCAACTTTTCAGCCAAGTTGAATTGTTGTACAATTGTTACCACTGAGAATGCAAATTTTGCCAGCTGAAATTAAAGATAAATAAATCGAATAGATGGGAATTTAATTTCAATAAATACTTACGCTTATGTTGGTGCCCAAATTGATTTCGAAAATGCTGCCAGCGGTGAAGCGAATTGGTTGCTGAGCCTTTTGGAGGAAATAAATGAGCGAGGATTTGTAGCGTCGAGATGCACCCTGCCAGTTGGACTGGAATATGGTGAGTGTAAGTTGATCCACATCCTCGCCCAACATGTTGCAGATGTAGCAGAAGGGAAACGTTTGAGAGATGCAGCCAACAATGTAAACTACTGTGGCTCCACCCGACCAGAAGTCGGAGAAAAAGAAGATATTGGTGAAACAGAGTCCCAGAATCACGCCGACAACCAAAAATTGACAGAAAACTGTGCGCGAAAGCAGAGGTCGCAAAATGTTGCAGTAGCTACAAATAAAGAGGAATTAAAACTAATTTAAATTACACAATTATTGACTTAACAATTTTAATGATTATTTACAGTCCTTGATGTATGTACATACATATAAATTATAATTTTTTCATTTGCAAATTTATATATCATAATAGTTTGTATCTAAATGATACTTAAAGGATTTTGTTTCTTAATTTCATTTTAACATTAAAAATAAAATATTTTATGTTCCCTTTTAAGTGTCGACTTTAAACAAAGTCTAATAATACTTACTCCAATATTAATTTATGATCCTTAATGCAACCGACGAGATCTGCGTAGGTTTCAGCTTCGCTTTTTGTGACATCGCTTCGCAATCTCTGGACTCGCTGCCTCAGCAGATCCATGTGCATGCGAATTGTTGTACTATAAATCACCGGATAAATATCGGTCGCATGATGATAGAAAACAATAACCAAGACCTCGGCGAATTCAATGCAGGACGCTAGCCACAGTTCCCAAGTGCCATCTCGCCAGTTCACCAAAGGATTAAAGACATTCCAAGCCGAGACGCCATTAAAAATTACAGCCGCAGAAAAGGTCGTCAGAGGATAGCAAATATAGATGACTATGTAGATGGTGTAAAAGTAGTTGCAGCGCAGCACGTATCGATGGACTTGCACCTTCTCTTCCTCCCTGATGCAACTCTTGTCCAATTGATCCAGCAGCTCCTTAACCTTGTCTATGCGCCACAAGCTGAGATATAGAGTTAAAGCCTTAACGAGAGCATTGGGAATATCGAAGAACCATTGAGCCGACGTTATCAGTTCCCCAGGTGTAAAATTGCTGAACTCATTGACATAGCTTATCATCAATGCGATCGGCAGATAAATACCCAAAGCTGTGAAAAGTACCCAATACACATTATACAAGACAAGTATAACTGGGTTTTTGGTGGCCAATCTCCAGCCAACAACAGCATGGCCATAGCCTATAAACCTGAAGGCATCGCGAGAGGGCAGCAGCTCCGTCAAAGTAGGAGATTCTTGCACGTATTTGCGAAACATATTTCTGCATTTAATTAAAGTAATTTAAAGTCAGCAATATTGAAGTTTAACACTCACGAATCCCTTTGTTGTCTCCGATGAAACTGATGCAGTCTTCACATTGCAGTCCTTTTTATAAGTGCGTAGCAAAAGCCGTTCAAAATATTTGATTCGTATGGGAAAAAGTGCGTATACCCGACCTAAAGATACTCAACGAAAATGTATGAAATAAATAAATAAAAATTATATACAAAAATATATATTTAAAAAAAAGGAGGCTTGTTCTTTGTATACTTGAATTTAAGTCTAAGTCACAAATAAATATAATAAAAAAGTAAGTTTTTAACCATTTTGCTTTCCACTATTTATTTTGAAATTTGGTTGGGCGGAAATTTAAATTAGATCACAAAAACTCAAATATACTTTTACCTATTGCCTTTGTATCGATTGTATTATTTTCCTGTATTTTATTTAACATTCTAAAATATTTGCCTGGCTCTGTGATCCGTATTGAATCGACAGCCCATAATTGTATAGGGTATCAAAGCCATAGTTCACAGTTGAACAGGCAATTCAATAAACATTCAATTAAACGCACCTTTTGCTTTTGTAACAACTGGAAGTTGGCACATATAAAATATTTACAGATTTATTGGCAATGTTCACAGTAGTGTTGACTACCAAAATTGTGTTCGTACGCACAAGTGGCTTAGCAAATGAATCAACTGAAAGTTGTCACAAATAAAATATTTACTGACTGATTGAAAAATGCTCATCGTTGCAACTAAAGTCTGTAATATTTACCAATTGAATAATTGAAAGCATACTGTACACGAATTCTTATAGTTGAAGGACTCTATCAAAAATACATAAATTTTTGTTACTTTTCCATAGGACTCTCAAATTGTTAAATTAAAACCAATACCCCTTCAATGGACTTAAATCGTATCTGTCTATTTATGAATTTTATCTTATACATATCTATATACATATATAGTATGAAGTAGTTTGTAAAAACTTATAATCCAATAATTACCCTAAAACATAGTAAGTAATTGATTGCAACTTGAATAGGTAATCGTCTTAGTGTTAATCTTTCGGCACATATAAAATATTTACTGACCGATTGACAAACAGAATAAATTATTGAAAACAATTTTTTGTTTACTATAAACTTTTAAATAAATTAACGAATTAAAGCTCAATGTTGGCTGAATCCTCACAAAATTGTTGAGTAGGTTAAAGGTAAAACCAGAGCCCAAAAACACGCACTATGAACCCTCTGAATTGCAGAATAAAAACCAAACAGGTTAAATGGGCAATTCGGCTATAAACGTAACGTAAACGATGTTGGTATGTTTCCCAGCCAGGGGATGCTTTAACAGATTGAAACAATAAACTGAGAGCAGAATGCCTGGCAGCAAGCTTCAGCCCCCGAGTTGGGTTGAGATGAGTTGAGTTATCTGCTTTAAGTTGAGCCGATAACTTTATGCGCACAACTCCATTTGATTGATGAGATTTATGTTCGCAACGCACGCTTAGGATTGTATTTTATTTCATTTCATTTTATTTATATTTTTTTTTTTTTTATTCCCTTCGTTGTCCCTCTTGCCGAGCTGAGCCCAGCACAACAACAGCAGCAGCAACAACAAAAAAAGCGGTACAAAAGCAAACAAAAACATTTAAAGCGGCTCAGGGAAAGAAATTGTCCTTTATTCCCTTTTTCGTGCCGTCGAGTGGCGCCTCTTATATGTATTTATAAGAGGAAATCAAGTGGATTTACTGTCACAGCAGGAATTTGAGCTTTATCTTTAAGTCATTGCCATTGTCATTGTCATTTTTAATTGGCTTCGTTTTGTGCTCTGAAACGAAACTCCAGCAAGTTGGCAAGTGGCATTAATTAGTCGTCTACCTGCACATACAGCGCTCTCAACTGATTCATTTCATATTCTTAGTCATGGCAACATGACGTCGTCGACGCCATATGCAAAATGCCCATCCTTGGAGCTGTTGCTCTCTGTCCAGCTAGGCGTTGTCCTTAAGCTTAAATGCTAAGTGCACAAAGTCAAAGGCGACAGCTGGGCATCAGCTTTATATTACATTCATTCGCTCGGCTCCCTTTTCAATGTCGGCCAACGGTGCGTATGCGTGTTCTATGGAGTGCAGTTCTTTCAAGGCTTAAGGTGTTTTCTATACTCGAAACCCTCGGCATTGACAGCATTTAGTGTAGCATACTTTTCAGCGCTGTCGCCTCAATCGCTTATGCACTGCAAACAAATTGCAGTAAAAGGTTTTCTGCTGCCTTAAGACAACAACTCATACACTCAATGAAAGCCCAACACAGCTGCAGACAGCATTTTGCAGTTGAAATTAATTTGCTTGTGCTCATTTGTTCACTCCCCGGCCCTTTTGTCCTTGTCACTCGGAGTCCTGAGCTTTGGCTTGAGCTCCCTGTTTGTCCACGCTTCAAATTACAATTTTGCATAACATTTTTCGCTTTTGCGTTGCTGCCGTTTCTCAGAATTCTGCTGCTGTTGCTCATATTTATTGCATTGTCATGCAAGCCTGCAAGAGCAGCACAGAATATTAATTTGTACCTACTTAATCAGCAGCAGCCTGCCAAAGCGACGCTGCTAAACTGAAGAATGTGCTGGAAATTTGATTGCTTCAAAATGTCGCTTCGCTCTATCAAAAAAATAGTTTAGTTTATGTGAACTAAAGAAAAGTAAAAAAAATGCTAATTCTAATATTAACTAACCAAGAAACTAAAACAAAAAAAAAGTAGTAATAAGTCCATAAACATAAATTTATGTATATTTCGAACAGTCTTCAACAAATTACAAAAATCTTCTTATTTTTATTATTTTAAGCATAATTCTGTAAATAAATAATTCGTTTGATAGGACTCAGATTTTTCATGTTTTCTTCCATTCATCCAAATTTTATTTCATTTAATTAATTTTTACTTGACGATAATCGACTTTAGAAAAATCTTGCAGCAAAATCATAAAAACTTAAATGGATTGCAGTGACAAATTAAAGTTGTTACACAGATTCTAGTAAAGTTTAGCTCAGAAATAAGTAATAAAATGAATTGAAATGACAGCTGCACTCTGCATACCCAGCTTGCCTACACTCACAGAGTATTCTTCAGCAGCATTGAGTAGAGACATCAAGGTATAAAGAGTGCATTCAAGCTGCTGCAAAGCACTGAAAGCAAACTTGAGCTGAAAAGCACCTTAAGAGTTCTGTTTTGTAGTCCGCACTTAAGTTCTACTTGAGCGCGCTGTGTGTCGAGAATAGTGGATATTTTCATAATGGCAGCGCATAAACTGTGAATTAAATGCGTAAATAAGTAATAAGCTAATAGCACTTATGCCACATGCAACATGCAACATCCGAGTGTAAGTTGTAACTCGCTGACACTAAGCCACATTTAATGTTTAGGACGGCAACAAAAACGCAAACAGACACCAAGCAGCACAGCATCAAAAGCAGCAACAGCAGCGTGAGGTTAATAAAAGTTCTACGACATTTTGACCTGAAAAATATTATAAAATATAAAATGGCTACCAGACTGTTGCTGTTGCTGTTGCTGTTGCCGTTGCTGTTGCTATTGCTGTGGCCTCTGCAGCTGCGGCAACAGCCTGACAGTATGCTTCAAATAGTGGCATAGTAAAATATTTACTTTGGCAACGGCTGCAGCGACAAGTGGGCGGAGGGCGGGGGGTTGTTTTAGGGTTGCCACCCGGCTGCTCAGCAAAATGAAAAGCAAAAGCCGGGCAAGCAGAAAAAATTCATTAAAAGGGATAACGACTCTCATAGTTTGTTGCGGTCGTTGCCGCCTCTGCTCGTCCATGTGTGAGTGTGTGTGTGTGGGCGTATCTGTGTTAAAGGATTAAGGATTTCGGTAGCATTTTTTAGTGAAATTTAATTACAAATTATGTGAAGCGGCAAAGCAGTTAAACAGTGGACCATTCAGCTTTACGTCGACCAACAAAACGGCTCAAGCACTCGCAACTTTAAGCCGCCTGACAGACAGACGTTTGCTTTTGTCTAACTGACATTGTGACACTCTTGAAGTGGCCAGCACACATTTTTTGCTGTCGCCATTAAAGTCTTGATGTTCACACGGAAATCTGCGCTAATTAACGAGCTTTACTAATTAAAAGCCAAATATGCTTTATTTCATTTACATATTTAATTACTTAATGTATAAATTACGCACACTGCGTTCGAGTTCCACTTCCAATCCAACAAACCGCAGCATGGAACGTGTTTGTTTTTGTTCAATTATTTAAACAGCAATTAGCTATGCAATCGATAGCGTTTTTACCTGCTGCAAATGTGCATTTGGCTGCAGCTAATTATGCTTATTGTTTTCCCATTGTTTTCCTAGCTGTGCAAATAGTAATGCTTAGAACAAAAATTTACTGGAACGGAAATCAATTCCATAGCGATGCGTGTTTTGTTAATTTATTTATGCTGGCATATAAGATTAGAATTGGGAACTCAGTTTTTGCTTCAGTTTTCAGAATGACATGACCAGAAAAAACCTTTCTTCTAGAACAATACTACGCTTGTCAGATTTTGTGACAAGTGAAGATAGTTCATGAAATCGTTGTAGCGCAAAAACATTTTTATTCCGTATACGCAATAAATCTATTTTTTATACATAAACCTTTCTCGTTGACTGACTGCAGCAACAGCTTCGCTTCAATGCAATTTATGTTCGAATAAAAACTGAGACAGTAATGCGAATTTTATTTCTGGCTGACTGATTAAATTTGATGATTCTGAAAGCAAAGCTCATCTATAACTAAAGGAAACAACTGAGACAGAAATGCGAAGTCATTTCTGACTCACTATTTTAATTTGATTAAAAGTGAAACTAAAGATTGAAATTGTTTAATTTGTAATTGTTTTAAAATGATAAATGTTTGTAACTAGCTACCTAATTTATATAGTAAGTTGTTGATTGTGCTGCCAGCAATAGCAGTGAATAAATAAATAATAATAAAAATGGAACAATGATATTCAGCTCACATTTTCAATTGTATTTTTCCAATTTATTTCAAAATGAAAAGCAAGTTCATAATGCACTTGCCTGGCGGTTTGGTGGCAGAGTTAAGCCGTGACTTGCCACAAGCAACTGCAACTGCACAATTTGCCGCATCACTCACTTGAGGCAGCACTGGGATCAGGCCGCGGCAGCAACAGCAACAGCAACTGGAGCAACAACAATGATGTTGTGCTCAAATTGCAAAATTAAAGAGCACAACTACAGATGCAGGATTTTTAATCAGAGCACAATACACGGGGTCCTTTTGAATATTAAAGAAGGCAGCTCAGCTCGCCAACTGGCAGGAAACGGACAACTTAAATCAAAGCAATCAACGCCGAGCTCAGCTCAAGTAGCACAGCTCTTGTTGTTGATGCCACGTTGCAGCTCCAACTGCAGCTGCAGCTTGTCTGAGATTGCACATTATTCAAGTGGTGCACGTGAAATTTTTGGCATTTGCAAGCAGAGAATAAAGGAGGGCAGCGGGGCAGAGAGAGCGAGCGAGTGCTCAAGGATGCCAATGCCACTTGACTGGGTCCTCGCAGAGCCAAAAGGAAATCAATTTGTGCTTTGATGTTGCACTCGAGCTCATGTCTAACTGCGATTCAAGCAGCTCGCAGCCAAAGGCGATGCATTGGCCCAAACTAATTCATTTATAATATTGCACATACGCCGGGGCAATTAAATTATGCACTGCAATCATTGGCCAAAGGACGCGGCCATAGATATGCAATTAATCATATTGCAAGCCATCGTGACTTGCCTGCATTTAAGCAGCAACATTAACCATATTACGTCCTGGCCATGCTGAGTAGCCAGCTTCCTGTTGTCTGGCTGCCAGGTTGCGTAATTCAATTTATTATGCAAAAAGGTAACAAGTGAAGTGGCGGCCACTTTAAATTGCTTGCCGCACTTTTATTAACGATCTGACGCTTTTAACGCATTTTTAATACCAACTGCACTTTAACAGCGCACTCCAATTTGGCCAAGAGCCATGCTAGCTAGTTGTTGCTGTGTTTAGTTGGCAGCACACAAATCACAAGCACGAACATTTCCCTCGCTCTGTCTATCAATCTGTTGCGCGACTCCACGAAACTTTTGCCCCCTTTATCTATTTCGCTAATTAGACTCCCTTCGGACAGACGTGTTTACGCAGCTGTTGCCGGCACGCCATGCAGCCAGCTGCAGTTGTGGCACACAATCTGCTGCATGCCACACGCCCAACGGTCAAACGGTCCAAAATGCGCGACCATTTGGCAGGCACTGCTAATTGGCAGGCACTGTTTATGGCACGCTAAGGACCCGCTCACTTTGGCTGCGGCTTTTTCGGCGTCAACTTAAATTATCGCTTCGCCAACACTTATTGTTGCGCGTTTAAGTGCAACCCGACATTAAGCATACGCTACGTATACGCAACGTGTGGACGGCAAGCGATGCAACATGTTTCTCTTGCGTATACGCAACTTACGGGCTATGCAAAGCCAACAAGTATACGCAGCGTAATCACAACACACTACACAACACAACATTAAAGACTAGACAAGCACACTGTGCGTATACGTAATGTGGCCCAATAAAAGTGACTTTGCGAGTGGGGCATATCAGATATTAAGTATACGCAGTGCATGTATTCTATTGACGCTAAACAGACTGTTTTATATTGGAAAGAATAACAGACACGAATAAATAGAAGCTGCCTCAAAATAAGTAGGTAAATAACTATTATTGATTTAATTAATTTAAATAATTATTTGTATTCTGTTTATACTTATTTTGCATAAAATTCCTGAAGTAGAGCTCCTAGTGAAATTAGGTTAAACTTTAATTGCAATAAACAGAATAAGCAGCCTCATAATAAATATTGTTTCAAATGTTATTTTAATTAGGTAAATATTTAATATAACCAAAATGATTATTATGATGCATTTATACTGTTTTTCTTTATATGAAAGTATAATATTATAAATTCCAAATAATTTTAGGTCTGTTTCTTTTTTTGTTATTGCTATCAAAGTGTTAAAATATTATTAAAATAATAATTTTAACGCTGTTTACTCTTCTTTGAATTAAAGTTCGTTTTAATTTCAACAAGTGCTTTACTTCAGCTATTTTTGAGAGTGATGTTTTATACTTTATCTTTGGCATATTCAATCAAATATACTAAATAATAACAAATGAATAATAATTTAATCGCTATCAATACACGATTTAATAGATGATCAATTATTACATCCATTAATCGCTGCGAATATCTTTAATATTCTTCTATCGGTCTGGCATACCTTGCGTATACCTTAAAGACATCAAGTATACGCAGCGTGTGCGCCACACACGATAAACGCGTCTGACAACTTGTTATTGCTGCCGGTCAGCTACGCATCTTAAACTATTTATTCTCCATTTGCGCTGAGTCGCCGCTCAGCCCGGATATGCATTTGTACTTAAATTGAAGTCAACATTGACCATTTATTCTCATTTGGCAAACGTCTTTTGCGCTGGCTCAAATTAAAGCGCACAGCAGAGAGGCGAGCTAAAACAGAGCTGAGCGAAAGCACTTGAGGCACTCTTTGGGGCTGTGGGACTAATTAAAGTGGAAGAGTTTTCTCTATTGAATTCTCGTTTGGCAGTCCGGCAAGTCGTGGCAATTATATTACCTGCTGCTCGTGAACGGAAAGTGTCTCAATTATGTGTAATAAATAACAAAATATGCGAGCCGATATGCCAGGATACAGGACACAGGACACGAAGGAAGAAGGACACTCGTTACGTGGGGATACGCAATTCCGGTGCTTGCACATAATTAAGTGGTTTTTAATGAGCGTCGAGCCAAGTGGGGCCCGAGCATTTGTTGTTTGCGTATCTTGTATTTTGCTATTTGCATTTTGATTTGTGGCCACTTGGGCTGGCTATTTAGATTAAGCATACGCAGCGTGGCACAGCACGCAATTCATAAATGTCACAATGCTCGAGTCGAGTTGACTTGAAGCTTCAGTTTATTACAGCTACGTGCTCGAGCCAACAGACTTGTGTTGCTTCTGCTTCTTAGATTTACTGCGCTTCGACTCCTTCGGCGCTGGCTTGTTATCCTGCTGCTCCTGCTGCTCCACAATGCGCTGGAACAACAGCGCGCTGCTCTGGGCATCCAGGGCACGAGGACCTTGGCTGCCTGTGGAGCTCTGGCTGAGCGCAGTCCAATTGCGCTGGGAGCCTGGTACTTGCAGCTTATCGAGCAGTCGGCCCGCCAGCTGTGGAATCATCGGCTGCAACACAATGCCACAAAGCCGCAACGCATCCATTGTGAGGGCGATTATTGTCTGCAGGCGGGGCGCGTTCGCTGAGCTGGCGCCGGCCTTTAGTTCCCAGGGCTTGGCACACTCAAAGAAATTGTTGGTTGCATGCAGCGTTGCAATGACCGTGTCCGCCACCAAGTGGAAGTGATTGCACTCATAGTGCTGCTCGCAGCGAGCTGCAAGTAGAATGGGAATGAAAATGGGAATGGATAAGCATTACTTTTTAGCTGGCTTTCAGTAGCTTTCTGGCTGGCCGCATTCGCAAGTGCACTTGTCGCATAGTTATTGGCCGGAAGAGCTGCAACTTGCCTTGCTTAAATATTAAATATGACAAACTTGTCGAGACTCACCCGCCAGCTGCAGCATCGAGTCCTGCAGCCGCTTGGCTGCGTCCAAATGTTGCAGCAACGCAGACATTTCCTCGGGCTGCGATGCCGGGTAAATTTGCTGCGGATTCAGCGACTTGGCACAAGCGCGTGATAACAGATTGCCCAAAGTGTCCGCCAGCTCCGAGTTTAGTATGCGCAGCGCCTTCACGTGACTGAAATCTGCAAGAAGGACGAGGAGTGATTGTCAGCTTACTCATTTGGCAAAGCGGCCATTAAGGGCATCACTGTAAAGTAGAGCGATGCCCAAATAATGCTAAACTAAAGCAGAAGCTAAAGTGCAGCAAATTGAAACGAATCTGAATCTAAATTACTAAATAAAAAGGGTTGCCACAAAGCAGCAGCAATTTCGTTGCGCAAAATCTGCGACAAATATTTTAAGTCGCTTAGCGTAGCAAAGGATTTAAATAGCGTTAACTCCAATGTTTTTTTTTCGCTCTTTTTGCTCCCACTAAGTACAAATAGATAAAGAGCAGATGTCCAGCCATGAAGCGGATTACAGACAAAACACGAATGCTTGTTGTTGTTGCTACTACTTGAAAAAACTTTTGCGAGAATTGTTCAACTTTAAGTAATCAGTTCTGCTTTCGATCTTGCGTGTCAGACTCAGCTGAGATTCTTGCTGAGTTATGAGCCATATTTTTAATCGAACAAAGTTTTGAAATCAAGCTGCAAAATCGTTAAATATGATGTTTGCATTTTGTAGCAGCTGCTTTTCAATTTATCAGCACTCGGAACTTTCGCGTGCCTTAATGCTATGATTAAATTTTAAATAAGTTGCGGAGTAAAAACTTTCATAAAAATAAACCATTAAATATCTAGAAAAATTAGCATTAAATGGCTTTAAACTTTGTTACGAAAATATTTTTAAATTTAATCAAAACTAGCATTAATTCTCTTTAAATTTTGTTATAGAAATATTTTTAAGTGAAACTAAACCGAGCATTAAATTCTTTGAATTTTGGTTTTGATTTATTAGAGAATTAAAACAACTATTACATGTATGAAGTATTGTTATAAATCTATTTTAAAATTCAATTAAAAATGAGCAATACATTTTTAAATTTCGGATTGAACTCAATGTATTTAAGTACTACATTTGAGGAAAATTATTCAAAATTTAATTCCTTTTAATTAAACCTTTGTTGAATGAGCACTAAATATTACAAAATTGCATATTTATTATGATTTATAAGTTATGAAATAAAAGGTGGTTTTTAATCACTTCAATAATAAATATATGAAACAATTCTTTTCAGATAAAATTGTTATGTCTAGAGCGTATCTGATATTCGGTAATGCTCGCAGTAATTGAGCTTTGCTAAATGTAAAATGCCTTTCAAAGGCAAAGCGCATTATAAAATAAATAAACGTCAAGCAATTAGCAGTGTGGCGGCTATGCTATTTACCTTTAATAAATGCACACACCACACGACAAGCGACACACGCGACACACAGGACATGGACAGGGGGGAGAGAGCGGAAACAGGACACCAGACCGGAAGGGATAGGGGGAAGGGGGAAGGCGAGAGCATTAGTAACGGATCATTGCTAATTGGCTTGGGCCACGATTATCGACTGGCCACGATTATCTGGACAAAATGCAGGGAGCTCATTTATTTGCATGGCTCGACAATTTGGCAAAAAGTTTGGCGCAAAAGCCAGAGATAATAATTTGGATATGCGATGTGTGCGCAATGTGGCATGCAACGTTAATTAAAATATCGTACATGAAATTTGATTTTGATTTGCGATGGCCAGACAATGGGCCGATAATCAAAGTTGGTCAACCGACAACTGTGCAGCCCGATTGTTATTGGTAATTAAAAATGTTGCCGCTGCGTCTGCCACAAATTGTTGACTGTTGACAGCCGCTGACATGCAATCATTCTTGCACCTATATAATTTTGACACCTTTTCAATTCGAATTTAGAGTGTTGAAAGTGTGCAACTAATTAGTTTCGGGCCATCGATTTATTGACGGAAGTCCACAAAATGCATTCATGCAACATGCAGCAACAGCAGCTGTTGCAACAACAACAACAACAACAACAACAATTTGCTGTGGCATTATTCGAATAGTTTGCATAGAACTTTATGCGGGTTTCGCAATTGCAGCTCTGGCAATTGCATTTCCATGCCAAGTGATGCTCGAGCAGTTGCTTTCGAGTTTCCCCCAAAAAACAAATGCATATGCATGTGGATTACACACACACACACACACACACACACACACAGAGTCTGAAGCCAGCTGAGGTTTCGGCAAGGCAGCAAAAGTGTTGCCTACTTCTCTGCGCACTCCACATCATTAATGCAATTGTGTTGTCGCTGCTGGCGCATAACTTTCTGCAGGCACTGCACCAGCAAAAGTCAAGTTGCCGAACAAAACCTGCATTTGAATGCCGTGCACTCGCCGTGCAATCTAGTCTACATACTTATGCATATGTGTGCTTATATTCCACATGCAAATCTAGCCAAATGGCGTGCGCACGAGCACTGATAGAGCATGAAGATACCCTAGAAAATGTGACAAGGGTGGAAGACAAATAGTTGCAAATAGATAATAAATTTAAAAAAAATCTATCAATTGAAATGAATATTTGAATACATATAAATTAGTTTAAATATATATGTAGAAAAAAAAATGATATATATACTTTAATAATTATTATTTTTGACATTTAAAGTTACTTTTTGTCTAAAAATGCCACGTGAATTTATTTAAGCACATTTGTATATTGAGCAATTAAGATTTTTTAGATTAATTTTAGTTCTGTTTAATTGGGATTTCAAAATGTCTTAGTAAATAAATAATAAAAACCAAATTAAACAACCATAAAATGATTCGTCCTTAGACGGATACTAAAAATGATAAAATCAGAACTTTATTCTCAGAACTAAGAATTGTAAAAGAAAAAATGATTCTACAAAACAGAACATAAATATTTTATAGAATTTGCTATTAAGAATTTTTTAGATTGATATTTGTTGTATTAGTAAAATGTCCTTAAGAATAAAATATTTGAAATAAATTTGATTTTGAATTTTTCTTAATAGTCTGGCAAACCCCTCCGGATGTTGCAGGGTATTTCTCATTTATGCAGTGTAGCAGAACAAGTCTTGAATTTCATTCCAGCTGAGCGAAAATTTGATTTTCAATGCATTACATTTTGATGACGTTGACGCTTCGACGTCGTAGATAAAGCAGCAGCAGCAGCGGCAGCAGCAGCGGAAGAAGAAGACGAAGGCTGTTGCAAGTTGCATTCAGCCAAAATCAATTGCAATTGCAACTGCAATAAGAAATTGTCTTGGCCCCGTTTTGAGTGCCATTTTGCCAGCAATTATGCTGCAACGCGTTAGTTTTTAATGTTATTGCCACGAGGAGGTCGAGCACGTGTAGCGACTTGCAACTGCCAACTTGCAACTTGCAACAGATCGAAATCCGGCCAAGAGTCGTTGCTATTTCCAAGTTGCCTTTTAAAAGTGCTTACGTGAGCGAGTCGAAATTGTGAAAGCGGCTCTCTGGCTTTGGCTTAAGTCCTGGGGGCACATGTTGTGGCATGTGCAACACGGCAACTGCAATTTGTTGAAAGTTGTGCACATGTTGCACAGGTGCACAGGCTGCACGTGACTGCAGCCGCAACGCGATGGCGACTCCAGACCCGCAGCCTTAGACAAATGTTGTGCCACTTATTTGGCATAACATAAATAATACTTTTTTTGAGTGTGTGTGTGTGTGTGTGTGTGTGTGCGTTGCATGCCCCTTGCATGCGCCGGGTCGCACCTTAAATTGCTTAAATATCTTGTCGCGCTTGCCGCATTTTTTTTCGCCCTGGCCGTTGCAAATAATATCGCAGGGCAAAGTTCGCTGCAACACCATTTTCCCTACCTTTCTCTCTCTCTCTCTCTCTTTCGTTGCCTCTTGGTGCTTGCAACGCGTTGGCACTGCAAAGGCGTGGCTGTGGCACTGGCAGCCTGACAAGTGTCGACGTCAAATATTTAAGCACTTTTACACCGAACCAAAGTGCAAAGTCGCCCACAGAAGTTGCCAGAGGTGCTGGCTTTAAGTATACCCTGCACAATTTTTATAAATAAATATGTATGTTTAAAAGCAGACATTTAGCGGGTATTACATAGTACTGATAAGACATAAACGTCTCTTAAAATGATCCATAAATTTGAATTGCAATCGTAAAATACAAGAAATAATTATTCAATTTCAAATTTCATTTAGTAATAAAAGCATATATTGATAAAAACGAATTTCTCACATTCTTGATAGTTTACACAATTTTCTTGTTGATCAAATTTTAAAATAAAAGTCACACATCGCAAGAAAAATATTTAATTTTCTTGTTTTAATAAGTTATTTTTAACATTATTTGTATTCCTTTCTTTTAAAATGCAGCTTAAAACATTCGCATTAATTAAGAAAGAAAATATAATCGAAGAGCACCAATAAATATTTTGTAAATCATTTGCGAAGTCCCAGAAGAATTCTGAATTTGTTGATGTACAATTTTGTTTTAAATACGAAGCATTCAAGAATTAAATTGCAGCAAGTAAATATACCCTGCATAATGAAGATTAGGGTATGCATTAATAAGCAAAGACAAGATAAAGACTATTTAAAAGTTTGTATTTATGAGCTCATTGCTGCTCAACAAATAAGTCAACATTTGTGAGCAGGCGACCTATGAACCCAAAAATGGAGTCGGGTATGCTAGACTAGAAGCACTCAATAAATAGAAGGAAAATGATTCTCATTAAAGAGTAAATTAATTGTAACTTTCATGAATGCAACGAAAATTAACGATTATGATTTTAGAGTAATTCCAAATGTTTGCCAACCAATTACTGGATATACTTTAGTCGCATACATTTTATGAGCTGGCATGTGTAATCTGAGCTTTATGAGCTCGTAAAACTTAAACTTGGTCCTCCTAAAAAGCAAGACAAAGATTAGAAATAGGCCAAGAATTGTGTAAATGGCATATGAGTTTGCAAAGAAAAGAAAGGCAAGAAAAAAGGAAATAGGAAAAAGAAAAGGAAAAGTCTTTTGGTGTTGCAATAGATAAGATAAACTCGGAAGAAAGTCCTCAACCAGTTGAATTAAATGGTGGCAAGCCAAAGAACGAGAGAACGAATGAAAGAACTGAGGAAGCAACGCTTTGCCACTTAAATCGACTGTCGCCTTTGGGGCATGCAACAGCATTGAAATCGCGCATCATTTGCGCCGCAACTTTGTCCGGCTTTTAAAGGCGCGACGTGGCAACTAAATTCCCACAACCGAGGTGGCCCAACTTGCCACATGCCACATGCCACTTGCCGCTTGCCAAATGCAGTTCTAGTGTTGGACAGTCTGGGGCACCGCTGGGCGGCGGAAGTGGCGCCTCCGGCAGCGCTGCAGCGTCGCGGCAACGTTTCAAAATTAAATTGCTGGTAATGAAAAGTTGCGCACTTAATGATGCTTGCCTCCCTCCCTTTCTCCCTCTAATGCCCCATGATTGCATTTGTATTGTTGTTGACGCTCATAAAAAAACGCGGCGCTAAAAAAGCTGTTGTCCGTGGATGGAAAGCGGATGTCACCAATCAGCGCCGTCGGCAGTCGGCAAAGAACCGAATGCGATTGGGAAACTTATTGAAATGCGATAGAACTGTTTGTCTCACAGTGCCTGTCACAAGTATTTCCACTCAAAAGTTTGTTTAATTTAATAATCTTGCCACTGCCACAGCTGCCAGTTTTTCGCGCATTTTTCTTTTTAATATGCACAATATTAACGAAAAGCTCGCGTCCTCGACAAATGCAATAAAAAAAAAATTATGGCGATAAAATAAACTGCAGCCAGAAGAATTCTAAATACCCTTAAACTTTCGTTTTACACTTTACATTACAATGAAAATTAAATTATATATTTATATTTTTAAGTTATCACTGCAAAAGGTAAAGCTAAAAATGTGATTCGACATTTTGGCTACTTGTAAAAATATATGAATCCAAAATAATTAATTACTAAATTAATAAATAAATACCTGCAAGAATTAAATGTCGTTTCAACTAATAAGTCTTTTTAAGAATTTAATTTTTTGATATATAAATCTATTAAGTACAAAGAGTACTGAAATTATTAAATTTGAGGCAATTTAATAATTGAAATTTTATATTCATAGAAAGAGAATATTAGCTTCTCATTAATAATAAATAAATATCTGTAAGCATTTAATTTATATAAAAAATAGGGTTTAATTCAAAGAGTGTTGAAATTATTATATTTGGGATAGTTGAATTTAAAAATTATTAATAGAATTAATTCCCTTTCTTTTGGATATATGCCCAAAATTAAATCAATATCAAAAATTTTAAATTTAGTGAAATTGTGAGTCACAAAAATGGACAGACTAATAATATAACTTTTAACGATAACTTCTGTATATTTATTATTTATTTCTCGCTAGCAAATGCATAATACCCTCTCGTCAAGAGCATGGAAGAGATGCAATTAAATTAGCCGCAAGGCAACAGGCCATAAAAAAAGGAAAAGCAAAGCACGGCCAGAAGCCAGACAGCCAAACAGCCTGGCCCAAAACTGCAGAAGCAAAATTGAATAAAGGTGGCGGAGGGCGAGGGGCGGGGGCGTGAAAAGGGGCGAAGTGCGTTGTCAGGAGAAGTCGGTAATAATAATTGAAAATGGAAAATTAAATTTAAATTTAAATTGCTGGCAATAACAAAGCAGACGTCAAGCCAAGCTATTAAGCACCAGCGTCGTTGAGTTGAATAGAAAGAGACAAGACCACAGAGAGAGCGAGAGAGAGAGAGAGAGATGGCGTCCATTCATTTATGCAAATTGAATGGGAAAAGGTTAAGGAATCAATCAAATTCTATGAAATGTGGGCGTGACAATCACACAACAACAACAACAACAAGCAACAATGCCATCAACATGGTTAAACTTGATGACTTCTGGCAGTGCGTCGAGGCGTGTTAATTGCTTTTCGCCCAAATTATGTGGGCGTGGCCGAGGATGGGGCAAACAAAACGGCATAAGCCGAGAGCCGAGTTCATGCATGAGTTTGTCCACTGGCCGATAATGGATTGGCCAACAAACAAATCAGCCGAGATCGAGATGCGTCCACAGAATGCTGGCCATGATGCTTCAAGTAGCTGCCAAGCGGCGTCTGTTGGCCACTTGAAGACCGACGCCCCGGGTGAACACCGCTCAGCCCTCAGCGGTGCGAGGGGGGAAACAACAAACTAATCATATCTGCCAGCAACTTGCATAAGCTTTAAAACTTTGCCCCCGCAGCGTCGCCGTCGCCGTTGCTGTTGCTGTTGCTCTTATGCAAATACGCAAATCTTAAACCAAGTTCAAGCAACAACAAGAGGGTTTCACTCGAGTTGAGTGTGCTCGACTGCGAAGCACGCGAATCGTATTGCAATTTGATGTGGGAAATTTAAATAGGGATAATACAATCGATATACTTGACTTGAATATCTTAGAATTTAAATAAATAAGTAAATAATTAATATTGCATTGCAATATAAACTAAGATGTATTGCAAAATAAATGTAATAGAATATAAATAAATAAAGTTAAATTGTAATTGTCTGATAAATGTTGTTGTTAATGAGTAATAAGTATTTGGTTGTTAGATTAAGTTTCATTCATAATTAGTTAAATAAAAAATATATTATAAAAAAAAATTATATATATAATTAAATTGAGATATAAGATTATTGTGGGGTGTTCAGCTGTCGCTGTCACTGAGATTGAGTTGCGTTTATGAGCGGACAGACGGGCAGACGTATAAAATGAAAGGCACAACTGAAGAATATATTTTATTTAGTGCTTTATTACTTACACTCTTTTTTCTTCACTACTAATCTAACACACGCTCTTGTCTATTAGGTTACCGGGTGTCAAAACTTTGCCAGCAAATAAACAAAAGTCGGCAGCTTCTCCTGGCGGAGCAAAAACTTTACAACAGCAGCAACAACAACAACAACAAGAACAACGTCGGAGGCAACGACGATTGTTGTTTGGCATAAAATTGATATGCAAATTGGCAACAAAGGAGCGAGAGAAACTAACGAAATCAGCCAAGTGACGACATACATTTGCATACAAACATATGTCCATCTGTCCGCCCACCCACTCGGGGTCGTCTACTTACTGCCATCACTGTGCGCCACGCCCTCCCGCAGCAGAAAGTAGCGCAGTCCCTCCATCGTGTACTGCTCGGCCGCCTTCACGGGATCCACAACGTTGTGCTTGCTCTTGGACATCTTCTGGCCATCCACCGTCCAGTGCGAGTGCACGTAGAGCTGCCGAGGCGGCTCCAAACCAGCGGCCATCAGGAACGCCGGCCAGTAGATGCCGTGGAACTTGAGGATGTCCTTGCCAATCACCTGCTGTGCCGGCGGCCATTGCTCCACATACTGCAAAGTGAAAAAAGAAACGATAAAGAAAGTCACAATGGAGATTTAAGCATACAATACCTCTAACACTATTAATAACAGAACTTGCAATATTTACACTACAGTCTTTTGTTAAGAATGTTCAGTTAACAGCAAAGTGTTATGCTAAGTAACAGCGCTGTTAAATTTATGTAACTAGCTTACAGACTACTAAATTATATCTTTACGAACTTGCAAGTTTGTCACATAAGAAAATGAAAAATTATAAAAAATTCTTTGAATAAAATGCATAATTAATCAATTTAAAAATCTCCAATAGAAATTTGAGCAACATTCAAATATTAATAATTAATTTGTTGATTAACTTACATAGATACAAAGAGTAGCAATGAAAGTATTTATAATTTGTTGTCAAAAGCTGATCGAATAAATTGGCGTCAGAGCGGAGCAAGAGATTGGCGATGCCTCATCTGCCCTTCAGCAACCAAATTATAAAGCCCTTTCATGGGTAGCGAATAAAAATGTAAGGACGCACCTTCTCATTGGGATAGCCGACCGAGCTGAGATAGTTGATGAGCGCATCCAGCCAGACGTAGACGGTCTGGCTGTCGTCGTTGGGCACCGGGATGGCCCAGTGAACGCGGTTCGAGGGTCTGGAGACGGAGACGTCGGGCAACGGTTCGCTGAGCGTGTCCAGCAGAATCTTCTCGAACTTTGCCGGCCGGATGCGCGCATCCTGCTTGACCCAGTGACGCACATCGTCTTGAAACTGCGACAGGCGAAACATGTAATTGGTCTCCTCGGTCCACTCGACGGGATGTCCCGACTCCAAAGAGAAACGAGCGCCGCTCTCCGGATCCAGACGCAGCTGCGAATCCGTGAGGAACGTTTCATCCGAGACGCAATACCAGCCGCTGTAGGCGGCGGAGTAAATGTGACCACGCGACTGCAGCGATTGCTAGGGAATAGAATAAATCTTTATTAGACACCTTCGATATCCAATCCGAACTGAATCTCACCCAGAAGTGGGACACCGCTTGTTTGTGTCGCTGCTCTGTGGTGCGTATGAAGTCGTCGTGTGCGATGCCCGCCGCCTGGAAGACATCTCTGTAGCTTTGAGAGATCTGATCGCAATATTGTGACACATTCACGTTGTGTCCCGCGGCCGCCTGTTGAATCTTTGTGCCGTGTTCGTCGGTTCCCGTGCAGAGGCGCACGCTCTGCTGCGGGTGACGCAGTCGCTGGTAGCGACAGTGTGCATCCGCTATGACTGCTGAATACAGATGCCCAATGTGCGGTGCTAAAAACAACAGTTTTCATTAAACTTTTAATTGTTATTCAACAAATTGCAATTCCAATTGGTTGAAATTTTCTCACCTGCATTTACGTAAAATATGGGCGTGGTTACGTAGTGGGAGCTGCTGCAGCGTACTCCCAACGCGTGTATATACTTTATTTTACTAATTAACATTTTCAACACAATAAGTTTAACTTAGAAATGCGCTTAATAAATAAATAACAATTGCCGGCAATGTTTCGACTCAGCTGTTGGCCAGTGCTGCCCATCATCGCTACTGCCACCAGCTGTTGCGCCACAGGGTGCACATGACTTATTTCAATACCCAAAGGTTATATAAAGAGTGACCGTATGCATTTTGGTATATTTCCTTGCCGCGTATTTAGTTGTGGTCAAACGGACCAAGTGTTAACAGTTAACTTTAAAAGCTCCGATCGTGGTTCACATTTCGTGCCCAAATAATAAATATATAAGTGTAATAAATTATATGTTAAGTGTAAATTAATAAGATATTAATAAGTCTAATAGCTAATCGTGATAAATATGCGTAAAGACGAACGAAATATGAAGTCAAACGCGTGTAATAAAAATCATATGCGCTTACAGCAAATGAGACTCCCGCGGACAAACGGCTTTCGAGAATTTATCTCTCATGTGCTAGCGCGTTAATAAAAATTATCCAAAGTCGTTGTTGATAAGTGAAAAGCGTTGTAAATGCATAGATTGCATCTTAGCTGCCTGCAAATTGAGTTAAATTCATTTTTTCACTTGCGCAGCAACAAGTAACGGTTTATAAACAATGGCGGTTAATTGAAGCGAAAGTGTTGCAAAAAGGCGCAATGTCTACAGTGTTGAAAAGTGTTGTCACTTATGAAAAGTGTTTCAGCTTAAAAGCTCGCTGCTAGGAGCATAAAAATCGTTATTTCCAGTTTTTTTTTAAGTGATCAACAAAGTGTTTAATAAAGTGTAAAATGTTATTCAAAGAAAAAATATATGAATTAACAAGTGAAGTGAGTGTAATAATACTACATGCTTTTTGGCTACTTAAGTGTTCGAAAGTGTTTTATTCGTTAGTTTGCCATAGCTTAAAAGCTCGCTGCTACGGGCAACATAAATCTTTATTTTCAAATTTTTTTTGGTGATAATCAAAGTGTTTAATAAAATGAAATTAAATTCAAATGCAATAAAGAAAAAATATAGGAACAAGTGTAGTGAGAGTGCCACAATTAAATTACATGCTTCTTGGGCTGCTTAAGTTGACGAATAAACGTCGCTAATCGTCGATTCCTTTGCGCCTTCTGCTTCGCTTCGACCGCAGCACACGCCGCCTTATAGGCAGCACTTTTGGTCTTCTCGAAGTCCGCCTTGGCGTCCGCAATCTGCCGATTCAGACCCTCCAAGCGGTTCTTGGCCGCCTCGAGCAGTTGCGTCTTCTCGGCCAACTCCTGTTGGGCGCCATTTGCCACATTCTCGATGACGGCCAAATTGGTTGTGGCCGAGGCCACAAGACGCTTCAACTGATTCAGCTGACACAGCGACTCCTGCGCTGCCGTTGTTGCTAGCTGGGCGTTGGTCTGCGTGCTCTGCAGCGAGGCTGTGATCTCGGAGACGACGGCATCCGCCTCGCACAACTCCTGCTGCAGCTGCTCCACAATCTGCTGCTTGCCCGCCAACGCTGCCTCCGCTGCCCGCGCCGACTGCGCTGCTCGCTCCGCCAGCTCGGATTTGACCTGCATCGCAGCTGCTTCGGCGGCGGCCATTTGCGCATCGCTCGCAGCTCGCGCCTCCTGCGCAGCCTTCTGCGCAATGTTCGAGGCCTTCGACTTGGCATCGTTACGAGACACTGAGCAGCCACCGCTTGAGCATTCCCCCGCAGCGCTATCGCCATCGCGATGGTACAAGCTGGAGATGCCTGCTTCAACGCAGCTGTAGCTGTCCAAACTGGAGATCGCCTGCAGCAGTAATAGAAACAGTAGCAGCACTGTACGATAAAACATATTCCAGGCAGCTCATCGGCTTTCGGCAAATCGACATTTCGACACGTCCAGCAAAAGCAACTGTGTTTGCTATAATACCTGACAACAGGTATGTCCGAGAACTGCTACTGGTGAGTGCAATTTCTGTTTTGCTTTTACTTCCCCATCTATCTTTCGAGATAACTGGCTGCCAGACCATAAAGGCGGCTAATACGTCAAGGATTTATCAAAACGATTCGTTAAACGCGACAATCGCCTATATATTTCCTCATGGTTTGAGCCTGGGGTTTGGTTTTATGTATATTCTGGTATACGTTAAAGTTCTATTACTAGTTTTGATTTAATCTCTTAATAAATGAATAATACAAAAAATGGGTTTCATTTGCAAATTAAGCTCCTCGAGCTATTTTATTGTAAAAATCAGTAAATTGAATTGTTGAGACAACATTTATACATTTTCTGCTACGTTCTCAAATTAAAACATATTCCATATCCGCCCCTTACGGGCTTGCGACAAAGGATTTTCGAATCATTGCTATTACGGATGCTAAAGCCCTTTTTCTCTGTCATTAAATTATTAACTCTTTTAAAGTTATTTTCGAAATTTTTGAAATAAATGCTGCATTTATTAAAGTCTATTAAAATATATAAAAAATGTTAACAGTGAACAATCCCCTTGATTAATGCGCTCTCTTGTGCGTCATGCGGCGCGCCCTTTGAGCCTTCTGCTTAGCCTCAACTGCAGCGCAGGCCGCTTTGTAGGCCGCCTTCTTGGTTTTCTCAAAGTCCTGCTTGGCAGCCTGTAGCTGATGCCCCAAGTTCTCCACACGATTCTTGGCCGCCTCCAGCAGCTGCGTCTTCTCGGACAGCTCCTGTTGAGCCCCCGTCGACACGTTCTCAATGTTGCCCAGATTCGTGATGGCCGCCTGCACCAATTGCTTGAGTTTGTCGAGCTGTGTTTTGGCCTCGGCAGCCGCATCATTCGCAGCAGCAGCATTTGTTTGCGTATTCTGCAGCGAGTTTGTCACATCCTGCACCACAGCCTCGGCCTCGTGATGCTCCGTTTCCAGCTGCTCCATGATCTGTTGCTTGCCAGCCAATGCTGCCTCTGCGGCACGCGCCGATTGCAACGCGCGTTCCGCAAGCTCGGATTTTACCTGTGCGGCAGCTGCCTCGGCAGCGGCTATTTGGGCATCGTTGGCAGCCTTCGCCTCCTGCGCTGCTTTCTGTGCAATGTTGGAGGCCTTGGCCTTGGGATCGGTTTTGCCCAGCGAACTGCCGCAATTCTTGTTCGAGTTGCTGCACTGCGGTCCCTCGCTGCCTCCTTGCTTTTTGCCGCCCTCCTCCTCCAGTCTGACCAGATCGGGATAAATATTCAGATGTCGTTTGTTTTGCACCTGAGAGCAGAGGTTATTTTAGGGGTGAGAGCTTATTAAAAATACTGATACCTTATCGCGGGATCTGATGATATAGCTCTCAGAGACGCAGCCAATGTTCAGCAGCAGAATTATGAAAATATATCGCATTGTGCTGAGCTAACTAAATTCATTTTCATCAAATTTCCAACTGATAGCTAAAACATTGCAGACTTAGTTTGAAGTGTCGATTCAAAAACTAGTTTTATCTGTAGAAAATATGAATTTTATAAGCGCAACTTTAAAAGTAATTACAAGATTAGTTTTGACTCGATTGAGCCTTCTGCTTGGCCTCCACTGCCGCACAGGCTGCTTTGTAGGCCGCCTTCTTGGTCTTCTCAAAGTCCTGCTTGGCAGCCTGTAGCTGATTGCCGAGTGTCTCCACGCGATGCTTGGCCGCCTCCAGCAGCTGCGTCTTCTCGGACAGCTCCTGTTGAGCGCCATTCGAAACGTTCTCAATGTTGCCCAGATTCGTGATCGCCGCCTGCACGAGGCGCTTCAGATAGTTGAGCTGATTCTTAGCCTCCATGGCCGCATCACTTGCGGCCGCTGCATTAGTTTGGGTATTCTGCAGCGAGTTGGTCACCTCTTGGACCACAGCCTGGGCTTCGGTGTGCTCCGATTGCAGTTGCTCCACAATCTGCTGTTTGCCGGCTAAAGCTGCTTCGGCGGCTCGAGCCGATTGCAGCGCCTTGTCGGCCAGCTCGGACTTGACCTGGGCTGCTGCCGCATCTGCGGCCGCCATTTGTGCATCATTCGCTGCCTTCGCCTCCTGCGCGGCCTTCTGGGCAATGTTTGAGGCCTTGGCCTTCGGATCTGAGCTGCCAATCGTGTTGGAGCAACCCTTTTTGTTGCTGTTTTCAGTGTCCACGCCGCCGCCGCTCGTACCTGTTTTCTGGCCAGACTCCTCATCTAAGCTCACAAGATCGGGATGGAGATGACGCTTGCTGTAACTCTGAAAAGATTGTTAGGCGGGAAATACTACTAAGGAAATAAATTTTACCGACATTATCGCGTGGTCTCATAAAATGAGTCTCGGATACACAGCCAATGTTGAGGAGCACAAATATGTATAGAAAGATTTTCGAATTCATTGTCAAATTTTAACGATGCTGAAGGGAAAAGCTTGACAAGTTTAAAGCTCATTTAGAAAATGAGGCTAGCATTTCAAGTCGAATCCAACGGTCAGCGAGGCGACTCCAGAGGTTGTCACAACAACAAT
This sequence comes from Drosophila ustulata, assembly GCA_035047365.1. NCBI lineage: Eukaryota > Metazoa > Arthropoda > Insecta > Diptera > Drosophilidae > Drosophila > Drosophila ustulata. Next base: position 29,923,728 of record JAWNPT010000094.1, read on the forward strand.
GTTGCACAGCCGCAGCGCAAGCCCTGCAGAGTGGGAGGCGACGCAAAGTCGCGGAGCACGGGAATTGCTGTGAAGGCAGCGCAGGAGGCGAGGCAGGCCAACGATGACATGGCCGGTGCCGTGAAGTTGGCATCGGATAGGATAAAGCTGGAGTATGCGGAGAAGGCAGCGTCAGCGGCCAAGGCAGCTGAAGTGGTGCTCGCATCCAAGCTGCAGGTGCTCGACCAGCTGGAGATGGAGGTGCGCGAGGCGGAGATTGTGGTGCAGGAGGAAACACAAGAACTCAGCGCGGCCGAGGCCAACAGCCAGATGGCACTGAAGGCCCATCAACAGGCCCAAGATGAGCTCAAGTTGCTGCAGTCCGGCATAAGGTTGGCCAGGGAGAACTTGGCCTGTGCGGAGCAGGTCTCGTCTGCCTGCCAACAGTCGATGGGCGACAAGACCCGGCTCATGGAAACCGCCCAGAAACGAGTTGGGCTGCTGCTCCGCCAGTTAAGCGAGGCGCGTGGCGACTATGGGAAGACCAAGAAGGCCGCCTACAAGGCGTTGTGTGCGGCCAATGAGGCCAAGCAGAGGATCCAGCAAACAAACACCGTGAGCTGAACACTGTAGAGTGCCAATTAATATTGCTAATTATATATATTTTTTAATAAATTCGTTTACATTTAACTATAAAATTACGTTGCATTTTCCGTTTTCATAATACAACTTTTAAAAATAATTGAAATTTCATAATTACTTCATAATTTTCTTTTCAATCAAAAAATTAAAATTATTTGATAACTTTGTTGATCAAATTCAAATTACAATTGTTACAGTCTCCTCACTTTACTATTGCTCGATTGATTCCAATTACAGCATAATATCGATAATTGCACGCCCACATTTAATCTAGGTCTATTTCAATCTTGGATATGCCAGGAAATGTCGTTGCCATTATCAACATTATACTGTAGTTTTTAGACATAAAAACAATTTCTGCCTATCGATTTCATTATAGAAACAGTTTACCCGACCCGCCTTATTAAAAAAATAATTGAGAGTGTTTTGTTAAAATAATTTATTCTGTAGTTTATTAAACTTTTTTCTTTAGGGAATAAAAATATAAAATTCCTTGACGGTCGGGGCAAAAAGTGCCCCCGTCTGAATGGCTGCCAAAAATGCTGTGGAACTCTTTGCCTGTACATTCGTCGTATATGCGTTTGCTTAGCTTTTTTGCTCTCTAACTCTCTCTTATATGATTCCGAACCGAACAATGTAAATAAGTAAGAGTGTATAAAGTATATGTGGGGTAGATACATGGATAGAATAGATAATGGGTTGTGATTGGTATCTCTCGTACCGAATACAAAATACAAAACGAGCTTAAACAAACTAGTAGAATACAAGGGGGGAGCTGGGGGGATGTTGGGGAGCTGCTTAATAAATAAGGATTACTTTTAAAAGACGGCAAAGTGTTGGCTGACATTGCGCAAATTACGAAACGAAACACAATTGTACACAAATCTAAGAATAATTATAAATCTAAAAGTGTAAATTACAAGTTAAAATTTAGAACACAAGCTTAATGCGATTACAATTTACATGGACACGTTTCAAATGAATATTGTATGTATAATTAAATGTTAAACGTTAATAACTAATAATAATTAGAATAATAAATATGCATTTGCTTTTCGCTTTTGTTTTTACAATAACAATTAAAAATTGGTGTTGTTGTCTGTTCACAAAATAATTTCAAATGGTGATGCTTAGTTGCGTGTTTATATTAATTAGGTTAGGCCCAGTGAATATTAATTAATTAATTCGTTATTCGTTTAATTATGTTTAGCTTTAGTTCGTAATAGTTTAGTTGGATCAATTGCAACAAACGTAAATACTCAATTTCAATTTGCAATGTGGTTTTTTGTTTGTTTGTTTGCGTGTGCATAATTCTCATATTTCTACCATAAAATAGTTTCATCTGCTTGTTTGTTGTTGTTGCTGTTTTAGAGATTTGTTGCCACTTATTGTTAATTAATTAATTAATTACCTAATGCTTTGTTTTATTGTGTGAAGCGTTTCCTAAGTATTTACAATCTAACACAAGCCCCTGTAAATCAATCATTAAATTGTTTATCCATCCGTGATCAACATTGGTTGAATCTTGGAACCGTATCTAATGCCTAATGCTATGTAGATGTATACATACAATATATTGTGGTTGATCTTGATCGTAATTATGTTAATATTATATAGAATCTGTCAAGCCTTAACATACTGAATTTCATACAAAGTTATACTGATATAATATGTATATATCTGCTTTTATATCATAGATAAATATTTCATATACAGTTGTTAAACGTTCTCCGCTGAATACTGAAATCATCGAGTGTTTGTTTGTGTTCGTGTGTGTATGTGTGTCTGTTAGGGGGTTATATCAATCGGGTACTATATATATCTTGATATACATATCTCTATATATATGTGGTATAATATCAACGTTTTAACTCTTACATTTACAACTTCTACTTAATTATTTGTATGCTCTATAATGAAAATGTATCACGATTGACCAAAACTTAGATCGAAATAACCGTTAACTACACATGTTCCGCTTTCTCCATCCTTCTTCTTGTTCTCTCCTCGCTTTCTCTCCACGTCTCTTTAGCTGCTTGGCATCAGCTGAGTATGCGTTTGTTACTGTTGTTTGCTAGTCTAGTTTAAGTACTTGCGACAGCGCTTTGAGCCGCACGAACAGGGAATCTTCTCGTCCTCGAAGGGGAACTTGTAGTCGTAGGTTAGCTCCTCGCCCTGCACAATGCGTCGCAGCGCAAAGATGATGATGTGCTTGTGGCCCAAAATATCAACGACCTTTGAGTAGCAATTCGGCTGTAAAATATAGATGTGTGTAAGAATACATTAAAATGTACAGTCAATGAAATATAAATACGATTTATCCTGATCCTGACCGACTGACTTAACTATCAATTTAATCAACTTAAAAAATCCTATTCGAACTATCTTAAATCTCGCATCATAATTAGTATGAAAGGCATTTTTGTAGACTCTCAAATATACTCTCTTTTTGTGATGGAATCGGATGTATAGAATTATATATATTGTAAATTGTAACCTTGGTTAGATACTCACCTCACAGGAGTGATTGATGAAGCGTGCCGCATTGCCACGCATTGTGGCATCCACCACGAGGTTGTCGTCGATCTTGAACATGTAGCAGCCAATGCCGCGACCGTCGTAATATCGCTCTCGCTTGTCCGTCAGCGTTGAGCGAATGAGCTCGCCAGCGTATTCGATAACCATTTCACCTGCGATTTGCAATACAGATTAGTCACAGTCTAAGGCAGAAGCAGAGTCATTAACTTACCTGCTTCAATGTCCTTGGTGCAGTAGAGACCGCGTCCATGGATGTGCGAACGGAAGACGCCCACGTAATCCTTGTAGGTCTCCTTCAGCGTGCGATACTTCATTGCCATGGGCAGATTGCTGCCAGTGCCGCGTCTACAAAAGATAATGTTACTCTACTGCTCGACATGCATTTTATGCTGACTGAATGACTTACCTTGGTACCAGCTCGTTGTCGGAGGGCTGCACAAACACCTGAATGGGCTGTTTGCGATGCCTCGATGCCAGCCAGCTGAACATGTCGTATTCGGAGCGATTGCTGTACGGTTCACAGCGTGCACACTCGTAGGCATTCTCCTGCAAATCCTCCTGATCCGAGCCATAGTCCATCAGCGTCTGTCCGTCTCCGCCCGCCGCCAATGCAGCTGCATTGCTGCCCGCTCCATTGCCCAGCTGTCCGACGCCTGCTGCCGTCGAAACGTTGCCATTGCGCTTGTGATACTTGGGCGTGTACTTGGCGCACTTCTCCACGCCCGGCAGCTGCTCGATGAGATACTTGAGCGCATTCGTCTTCAGGCCAATCATCTGCACGCCACTCATGTCGGCCAGCGGACCCTCTGGCAGCGGTGTCAGGCCGTGAGCACGTCGTGCCACTTGCACGGCCTCGAAGACCTTCTCCCAGATCTCGGCTATCGAGCTGGACTTGTAGGTGAAGCCATCCTCGCTCTGAATCTCGTACAGCAAGTGCGGTCCGCTGATCTTCTTGGGATCACGCATGGGCGGCGGTGGCTGCGGAGCTGCTGCTGTGGGCACCACGTGCTCAGCCACGTGCTCCGCCTGCTGCTGCTGCTGTTGTTGTTGCAGCTTGGGCTTCTTAAGCTCCTCCTCGAGTTCAACGCCCGCCTGCAACTGTTTCAGCTGCAACTCATGCGCCTCGGCCATTTCATTGATGTAGCTGGCTGCGGCCTCCACGGCAGCCGTCTCCTCGGCGGTGGCCGTGAATTCCTCATCATCTGTGGCTGTCACGTGACCAGAATGACCCGTGGTGGCCAGCACATCCTCGACCATCTGCTGGTAGCCGGCGCTCGCCTCGACTGTGGTGGCCGTGGCAATGGAGTCGGCGCAATCATCGTTGGTCAGATTGTCGAGTATCTTGCTGATCTTCTCCTTGACCGCCGGCTCCTCGCTGTCGGACATTTCGTGATCGTTGCAGGCAGACGTGGCCATCTTCAGGCTAAAGTCATCGTCGTCCTCCTCGTCGTCGTCGCCCTCATCGTTCGCATCGTTGCCATTCTTGAGACTCGCATAGTGATCCTCGGTGTCCATGGGCACAGCCTCCACATGGTAGCCATGCTTCTCCAGAAGACAGCTCTCGTTGCTGCTCAGCTGAAAGCCGTTCGCTGTCAGCTCCAGCTGCTGTTGTTGCTGCTGGCAGTTTGTGGCCTCCATGAGCATGAGATCGTTCCCTTTGGGCTTCTCCAGCTGCTGCAACTGTACCTCGGACTGCTTCTCATAGCTGGCCTCCGTGTAGATGTTGGCTTCATGCTGCTGCTGCTGTTGCACTTGCAACGTTATCGCATTCGCCTGGGTCAACAACGCATTGTTCTTCAGCTCCAGCTCGTAGTTGGGCGACTTTTGCTCCAGTTGCGCATAGCATTTAACCGCCTTTTGGCTGGATGCACTTGCGGTGGTCAGCAGCGGCTCCTCGATGGGCTTTGGCGGCGTCGGCGACTGCACGACAACGTCGCTTTCGAGTGGCGCCGGCTCCTGGCGCTGCTGCATGGGCAGCACTCGGTTCGTGGGGCGACTCTGCTGCTGCTGCGTCACCGTTGTGGCGGCACTTGCCGCCAGCGGTTGCTGCTGCAGCGGATTGACGACGTTCGTGGGCAGCGAGCTGCTCGCATAATGCTGCAAGCGATTCGCATTCGCGTTGCCGTTGAGCAGCAGCTGTTGCTCCACCGTCTGCGGCTGTTCCTGCAACAGTTGCACGGTGGCCTGCGTTTGGGGCACGGGCGTCATGACAAACTGAGCGGTTGCCTGCGGCTCGGCGGTGTTGACAATGCTGATGATGGGCTGTTGGGCGGGCTGCAGTTGCGCTGTCGTCAGCTGCTGCTGCTGTTGTTGCTGCTGTTGCAGCTGCAATTGTTGCTGTGGCTGCAGAAGTTGCTGCTGCTGCTGTTGTTGCAGCTGCTGCGGTTGCAGTTGCTGTGGTTGCAGTTGCGCCGGCAGTCGCTGAGGCAGCATTGTCACCTTGGGCAGTTGACTGACCAAAGCGGCAGCTGCCGCCTGCTGCTGCTGTTGCAACTGTTGCTGCTGTTGTTGCAGCTGCTGCAACTGTTGTTGCTGTTGCAGCTGTTGCTGCTGCAGCTGTTGTTGCTGCTGCAAATTGGCCGTTGCTGAAGGCAACTTGGGCGCCGGCTTCATCATCTTTGGCTTCACCTCCACCTTGTGTATGGGCCGTATGAGATTGGTCTTCTTCTGCAGCGGCTTCGAGGCAATGCTCGGCGGTGCACCGCAGTTGCTGCCGGTTTGGGCGGCTGCTGCAGCGACCTTCTGCTTCAGCTCGGCTGCCTGTTGCTGGCGCTGAAACTGCGCCGCCAGCTTCAGCTGATTGGCGTTGCTCATTGCCTTGGCTTGCTGCGTTGTCTGCTGCTGTTGCTGCTGCGTTGTTGTGGGCAGCACCTTGTTGATCACCTGCGCCTGCTGCGGCTGCACCTTGCTCAGCACCGAGTTGGGCGCCTTCTGTGCATTCACCTGCCGCTTCACCTGGGTTACAGGCGGTATCTTCGCCGTGACCACCAAGGGAGCGCCGTAGTCCGTCATGGACTGTGCCGTGGATGTCGCCGGGTTGGGCGTTGTCTGGAACTGGAAGCTGGCATTCTGCAGCAGCTGAGCGGTGGCATCGTCCGTTGTCTGCGCCTGACTCTGCTGCAGCTGCACGCTGGTGGCATTCAGAAAGCTGCCCGCACTGCCACTGGCATCGACGGCATTGTTGAGCACCACATAGCCGGCGGGCAGATCGACAATCGGTTCGATTTTGCTCGCCTGAAACACCTGCGTCGTCGTCGCCGAGAAGCTCGCGTTCTGGCTGAGCACGCCGGGCATTGCAGTCGACACGAACTGTTGCGACGACATCACTGTGTTCTGCACAATCGTCTCGAGGCCGTAGTACATGGGCTGTGTGGCAAGTATCACTTGTGGCGCCGCTGTGGCAAACTCCAAGCCAGTGGCGCCCGCTCCGTTGCCGCCGCCCAAGATCAGCGGCTGCTGACCGCCGTTATTCTGCGTCCCATCGGCGGTCAGCTGCAGCGTCTGCGGCTGGATGAGCGTGCCAATCACCTGCGGCTGGGCCGTCAGCATTTGCAGTCCGCCGTTGTTGGGCGCCGTGGTCAGCATCAGGTTGCCGCTGGCATCCGTCTGCAGGAAGGTGGCGCCTCCGCCCGGTGCACTGGTCGTGAGGAACGTGGGCGTGGCTGTGGGCTGCTGAGGCTTGAAGTCGTTGGTGGTGGGTATCGAGATGTATTGCAGCGGCTGCTGCTGGCTGCCGTCGCCGGTGACAAACGAGATGATGTTGGGCGTCTGCGTTTGGGGCAGCAGCAGCTGCGGCGCCTGCTGCTGGGCGTTGCTCTGGAACAGCAGCTGTGGCTGCAATAGATTCTGCCCCAGCAGCTGCGTGGCCCCGCTCGTTGACACCGTTATCGGTTGTTGCTGATGGTTCAGCTGCTGATGCTGCTGCTGTTGTTGGTGCTGATGTTGCTGGTGTGGCTGCAACTTGGCTTGTATCGGTTTGACGCCGTGCCCCGACTTTAGCTTCTGCTTGGCAGCCGCTGTTGCCTGTTGCGCCGCCTTGGTGGCCACTGTCTTGAGCGGTTTTCCCGTGCCACGCAGCGGCAACACAATCTTCTTGTCGCTGTTCGTCGCCTGCAGCGTCTGATACGTGGTCGTTGTTGCCGGTTGCAGCAGCTGCGTGGCAGCGCCATTGCTCTGCGGCAGCTGGATAAACTGCTGCGTGCCATCGGGATTCGTTGAGAGCGCAATCAGCTGCGGCTGCGCTGCAGCACTCATGGTGGGCTGCGTCAGCGCAAAGCCACCGCCCAAATTGGCAGCCAAGCTCTGCAGCGAGTTCGCGTACAGCTGCAACTCGTCGTTGGCGTTGCTGGTGGCGGGCGCCGCATTGGGCTGCGACAGAAAGAAGCCGTTGCCCAGCGACTGCGGCTGCAGCTGCAGCGGTTGCAGGCCAAACTGTCCGAGCGTCGCCAGGTTCTGGACCTGCGGAAACGAGGTCTGCAGATAGTTGAGTCCGCCATTGCTTAAAGTGGCCGCCGCCAGCGCCTGTTTCTGCAGCTCGTTCAGGCTGTCGGCGCTGAGCTGAGCCGCTGCAGCCGAGGCTGTCTCCGATTCGGATTCGCTGGTGGACATCGGCTCGCAGCCGGGCAGATGCCGCTGGAACGAGTCGTAGTTGCGGTACGTGCACTGACAGCGCTCGCACTTCACCTGCCCGGTGAACTGAGCGGTCGACAGATTGCCGTCGCCGCCAATGATGCGAAACTCTGTGATGCTATCGTCCACGCCGTCCATTTGCATGATCTTCAGCTTCGCCGACGTCGTCGTCGTCGCCGTCGCCGTCTCGTCGCTCTTCTCAAAGTAACGCTTGGCGGCGCTCCACGTGAAGCTCTTGCTGCGCATCGCCGTTGCAGCTGTTGTGCTGCTGCCGCCCTCCGTCGAGGTTTCGCTGCTGCGTCGCGTGATGCCCGCCACGGTGGCCATCTCCTTCTTGCTGCGCTGATTCAGGCTGAGCAGCACACCTTCGGCCAGGTTCTTGGAGAGCTTGCGACGCTTCAATGCCGCCACGCTGCTGCCGTCGAGCTTGGCCCACGAGCGCGTCTTGAGCGCCGTCTTTGTGGCCTGGCTGGAGCTGCGTGCCGCCGACAACATGGCATCCTCCACTGGGTTGCTGGCTGGCCAGCAGTTGCTCAGCTCCAGCTGCTTGCTGAGGCTATTCGAGTTGCGTGTGTCCTCGTCGCAGATGCTCACCGAGCTGCCGCCCGCCACCTGCGAGCTGGCTGCGTTGGTTGTGCCATCCTTGGACTGCTCGGACATGGCGAAGAGTTCGCTCTTGTCGCCCAGATCCTCGTACATGAAAATGTCCAGCATGGAGATGCCGTCGAGCAGTTCGTGCGGCAAGTCCTCGAATATGGCATCCTTAATCTCGGGCGGCAACAGATCCGCATTCTGCTGCGGCTCCTCCTCTGTGTTTTCGTCGGGCGGCACATACGAGTTGGGAAACTCGGCCCAATCGCTGCCATCCAGCAGATGATCGCTGCGTGCCAGGCTGCTGTGCCAGCGCGCAATCTGTGCCAGTCCCAACTGCACCAGCGAACCGTTCGCATTGCTGTGATCCACGGTGAAGTTGCGACCCGCATCGAGGGTAAGCGTCGCGGAGTAACTGTTCTGGATGGTGGTGCGCACGGTGTACTCGACAATCTTCCAGGGCTCCTTGGACGACCAGTAGAGACGGCTGCACAGGAAATTGATCGGCACAATGGCTTCGAAGGAGTCGGAGAATCGGGGCACAATCGAGCCCAGTTGTCGCACCTCCAGCGAACCAATGTGGAACTGCACCTTGGCCGGCTCAATTAGTTTCTTGCGCTTGCGATCGAGCTCAACGTAAACCGGACGCGACACCTCAAAGTTCGACTCGTAGGTGACGCTGGGGGAGCCATTCGATTTGAGAGCATTGCGCGCATGCGCCGGACAATACATGGACTTGTCGGTGAGGAAGGCGCAATCGATGCTGCGCGCACACGGATAATGATAGTGTTCGCCGCAGGCCTTGACGTTGCAGCCGACGGTGGCGCCACGATTGCCGCACACCGTGCACTTGATCATGCGACCGCGTGCCACCGCGCTGTGCACGTTCTGCAGCGAGCCGTCGATCTCCTCGAACACCTCCGCGGACCACATGGCACAGTTGGTGTGCACCCAACAGTCGTGGCCGCAGTACAGCAGACGGGCCTCCTCGCCGGACAAACCCTCGCCGCTCTTGCGGCAAAAGAGGCAGACGCGCGCGTCGAGGCGCGTCTTCAGCCCGCAGGCGCCCACCAGCTCGTCGACCTCGTCGAGCGGTATGTCGAGCACGCCGGCGCGTGGCAGCTGCGAGGCTGTGGGGTGCTGTTCGGTGTACGAGGAGGGGGCATCCTCGAGCTCCTCGTAGCCGCAGGACTCGAACATGTCCTCCTCGAGGGCGTCGGTGCAGGCTTTGGTCTCGTTCTGGAACCAGGGAAACTGTTCGCTGAGCAGCTCCTTGTACGCAATGTCCAGTTCGTCGCAGTTGCTCTGGCTGATCACCTGGCTCATGTCGTAGTTGAACTCGGCGAGAGAGACGTACGCGTTGCCCGCAATCTTTTGCTTGATGTCCACCAAACTGAAGCCTTGCGGCTGCGCCAGCGGTTGCAGGCAGCTGCAGGGCAGCGGCGTCGCCGGCTTGTGCACATTGCTGCTGCTGTGCGAGTCCTTGAACTCGTAGACATCGTCGCTGTGCTGCGACTCGCCATCGCTTCCGAGGCCATTGTAGTTGAACTGCAGCGCCTTGGGCTGCAGTCGACCGTGACTTTGAGTCTTGCCGGCTGCCGCCGCACAAGTGCAGCGCAGCTTCTTTCGCGGACTGAGCTTGAGGAGCGCGCAGGCTTGCCGCGACTTACTCAACAGCTTGAGCACACTGTACAGACTGGACTTGAACTCCTCCATCACCGCCTGGCGCCATTCGTCGGCCTTGTTGCGCGACACTTCGCAGCGTCGCGCGCACTTCTTGCAGATGAACTCGATGGACTCGGGCAGCGTGCTGAGCAGATTGTACTGCTCGTCGCTGAGGCCTTCGCACTTGGAGTGCACCCACTGATTGCAGTCGCCGCACTCCATCATCTTCAGATCGAAGTCGTTGTCGTCGTAGCACTTCTGGCAGATGGGGCAGAAGTTGCCCTTCTTGCGCAGCTTGAAGCAGGCGGTGCACATGGGCAGGTTGCCCACAAACTTGGACACCTTGGTGGTGGCGCACGACTTGCACTTGAGGCAATTCACGCAGATCAGCGGACGATCGGCGCCCAGCAGTCGTTTGCTGGTACCCAGGCAGGTGCTGTGATAGTTCTTCTGGCACTTTTGGCACTTCACCTTCGAGCCCGACGACATGTTGCACGTGTAGCAGACGGTGCAACGCGGACACAGCCAGTTCAGACGCTGCGTCAGCTGATTCAACGCCGTGTTGGTCGCTGCCGACAGGGCGCAGGCATTGGTCGAGCTGTCCAGCAGACTGTTCATCAGCGTGTCCTCAAACGAGCTGTGCTTCAGATTGTACTCATCGAGCACACAATACTGATGATACGGTTCGCAGCAGCAGGCGCAGAAGATCAACGGATCCAGGCCGGTCGAGCCGCAGAGAAAGCAGAGCGCACGCTGTGCCACAGTCTCGGTGACAATCAGACCGAAGCCCGTTTGACAGACCTCGGCGGGATCGTAATTCTCCCAGAAATCGATCGAGATGAGCGTCTTGAGGCGACTCACTTCCTTGGCCAGCGCCCGACGCGTCGGCTGCTGGCTGCTGCTATTGGTGTTTGAGATGCTGCTGCTGCTCGTGATATGTTCCAGGTTGCGTTGCTGCTTCTTGTGTGCCACCAAGCCGCTGGCCGTTGTTGTTAGCGACGTCGCCGCCGCCGCCGCGTTGCGAGTGGTCACCTTGCCCTTGGAGGCGGTTGAGTTGGAAGTGGAAGTCGAGTTGCTGGCCAGCTTCTTAGCCTCTGTTTGGATATGTGTTTTGCTGGCCTTTGTCTCTGCTGCTGCTGTCTTCACCAGCGTCTCTTCAGGTGGCGTCTTGCAGGTGGCACAATTGTCGTTCTCATCGGTGATCATTTGCACGGGCTGCGGTGACTTGACTGCAGCCTTCTTGACCACATCGGGAGCGGGTGCGGGAGCAGGAGCGGCTTCAACGGGCGCAGCTGCTGCTGTTGTTGCTGCAGTGTCGTTGTTCGCCAGTTCGTCGTCCACCAGCTCGTCTCCAAAGGTGGCCAGCGGCTGGCCGAGCACAATGGAGGCACTGCGGCAAACATGCTTCACGCGCGGACCCTTCAAATCGATGCGTTGCCGTTTGAGGTTGTCGGTAGAAGTTGCAGGCAAGTCCGCAGACTCTGTCTGGCTGCTGCTGGGCGCTGAGCTGGCTGACGACTGCGCTGCATTAGATGATGCCGTTGTTGTTGCCGTTGTTTGTGCTTCCTCCTTTTGCGTGTCCTGCGCAGCTGCCTCTGTTGCCTTTTTGGCCACTGGACTAAGCGGCTTTTCGCTCTCCAATTCGCGCGCCTTCTCCTTCTCCTTCTCGAGCTTCTCCTGCTTGGCCTGCTTGCGTGTGGTCTTCGCCGGCCCAGCTGCTTCACTGGCTACGTTGGGACTGAGTCCAAGCGGCTCCTTGGCCTGCTTCGGTTCGTTGCCGATCTTGAGGAACAGCGGCTTTTCGAGTATAGCTGGTCGCAGCAGCGGAGTGCTGCCAAACGTGACATTGTTCTCCGCCAGCGGATTCGATTTGATAGAGTTGACCGTCGCCTCTGCGCTGCTCTTCCATTTGATCGTCGTTGTGCTCGCTGAGGCGCTTGTCGCGGATGCGGAGCTGCCAGGCGCTGCAAAACGCAGACTTGCCGTTGGCGAGAGCAGCTCCAGGGACTTGTCGTCCTTGAGCGTCGGCTCCTCTCGCATGCTGAGGGGCAGCATGGCGCTCATGCGACTGCGGTGGCCAGTGGGCAGCTGGAAGGCGGCCAGACACTTGCGCAGCCAACAGGCTGTGCAGCGTGCCTTGTAGAGCTTCTTGAAGAGATTCGAACTGCCACCAGCAGCAGTCGAGAAGTTCTTCAGCTGGCTGTTGAGCGAGTGGATGTTGCAGCTGCCACCTGTGAGTGGAGAAAGGGCATGTTAGAAAAAGAGTTCATAAAGAAAATACAATTCAGTGTAATACTTGCCATCTTTGCACTTCAGCAGCTGGCTGGGGACGCCGGGCGTGTAGAGCTTGCAGATCTTGCTCATTCTCGAGACGAACTTGCAGCAATACTCGCAGGCAATCACGCCATACTTGCGCTCAAGCGGCGCATCCTTGTTGTTCACAGGAGTCGTGCACACGGCACAAGCCATAGGCGCAACTGCAAAAAAAAAAACAAATAAATTAGCGAAAGTCGTAAAATTTGAAGTGATTCTTTCTCACCTGCACTGGCACTGTTGTGTGAGCCAAAGGATATCGTGTTTGCTAGTGAAATGGCACTTGAGGAAGTTGTTGTGGGCAGCAGCAATCCTGACTTGGCGGCACCAGCGAAGAGGCCGCCCTTGTCCTGGAACTGCAGACGCGGCTGCCGCAGCACGAAACTGCTGCTGAGCTTCATGCCCGCAAAACTGGGAAACGTTTCCTTGCCCAGCTTCGAACTCAGCGCATTGGACGACGTGTTTGTCGCATCTGCTGCCAAGTCACCGAGGCCAAAGTAGTTCTTGGGCTTTGCCTTCGCACTTGGCACAGCTTCAGTGATGTTCTTCTTGCTGCTGCTTATGGCCCCAGAGTCGAGCAGTCGCTTGTTCGGCTTAATGATGCGGGAGGAGCGTGTGCTGCGTTTGGGCAGCACAAAATGCTTGTCCATCACCAGTTGGCGCTCCTCGTTGTCCTTCTCCTCGACGCTGGGCCCAGTCTCTGTGCTCTTCTCCGATACGGCCTCCTCATTGTCGTCCAAATCGTCGTCGTCATCATCCTCGTCCATGTCATCGCTGCTAGCCGAACTATTGTTACGAAAATTAATATTAGCATAAATACTTCCAACTGATTGAAGCGCTGACAGCTTTGAGTGTTTTGCAACAACTGGTTCAAAATAAATAATAATTTTAATAGAGGTAAATTATAGGTCAATCGTAAAATATTTAATCATTCTCTTTAATAAAATAAGTTTACGTTTTTAAGTTGTTTTCTGTTACCGAAGTGGGAGCTTAATCTCAACTAGACTAAACTACCGACAATATTATTTAAATTTCTTGAGTTATTGTCCTTAATCTTCGTAGTTGAATCCTATTTCTCTCTATTTATCAATGCACAAATTCAATTTCGTGCTAATATTCGATGCCCTTTAGATGTAATTATTTTATTGATGCCCAATTAGCTTTTCTAATTGCTCAAGTGGCACGAGTTAAGCTAGACTTGCCAACAATTGTTGCATACTTTGGGGCTGTAGCTGATTAAGATTTAAATTGTAATTCAATCAAGACTTACCCGTCATCGTCGTTGTCCTCGTTGGCCTTGCGAAATGTGACACCGCCAGAGACGGCATCTTCATCCTCCGATGGGGCGCCAAAAGCGCGCGACAAACCCGAGCCAAAGAGGCTCGAAGCAGCAGCGGCGGAAGCTGTGCCCGACGAGGAGGAAGAGGCAGACGATGACGATGCTGCATCATGTGTGGATGCGGAGTTGCAGCTGCTGTGTGGCACCGAGCGAAACTTGAGCGAATTGAGCTTATCGATGTTGGAGTTCTTGTTGAGTATCTTGGATAGAATCGAGGGACGCACAATGAACTCGCTGCCGCGGCAATAGGCGAGCGCCCGATTCATGCTGTCCTTCTTCATGATGGAGACGAGCGGCAAACGGTTGTCGGGATTGTAGAAGCGCTTCACCACCGACTTGTCATCGCTCGTTTCCAGTATGTTCTTGAAGGTGACCGTTTTCTTTTGCTTTTGTGCCGTCGTCGTTGCTGCTGTTGATGTTGTTGTTGCTGCTGGAGCTGCTGTCGATGACGTCGTTGCCGTTGACGCATTTGCCGCATTGGACGCGCCTGAAGGCGCCCCTGTGGCACTTGTGGCAGCGCCATTTGAGAGCGAGCTGCAATCGCTGGATTTGTTGCTGGCATGGTTGGGGGCTTCCGTTGCCGCCTCATTGGTCATTTGGTTGTTGGAAGCCATCAACTGCAAAAAGTAAACGACAAGTTAGAGCCAAAACTCCCAGCCTTAATGCATCCAATCAATAATTCATGCCACTAACTACATGCATGCTCGTAAAATAAAAACTAAAGCAACCACCACAAAAGCTAAGAAGCATGCAACAGCAACAGCAAAAGCAAAAGTAAAACAAAGCAGGGATGCAGGGAGGGGGGGAAGCAGTAACAGCAGCAGCAGCAGCAAGTGCAAGTTTTGGGGGAAAACAAGTTATGTGCAGCCAGGCCAGAGGTACAGACTGACTTGGCCAGCACAGGCAAGGCAAAGGGCCAAGCGCGAAAACGTCATAAGAGCCAATTAAGCAGGTAAGCAAGCAGGCAAGACTTGCCAAGGCACAGTGGGAAGGTGGTAGGGTAAATAAAGGAGGAGGCAGCGTAATCAGAGGGGCAGGGTGAAGCAGGAGGTAGTGCAAGTAAGTGCAACTCTGGGGCGCATAATTTAAGTGTGTGTGGCAGGGGAGTGATTTCGTATTTACATTTGCCTCAAATGGGGCAAGCAAATAACACGCGAGACACTCTGGAAATCACTGAGGAAAATCGGCTTAAACTTATAGTGTGTACATATTAAATGTGTATACATACATATGTATATATAGTGTATATTTTTGTGTGTATGTGTGTGTGTGTGTGTGTATTTATAAAGCGTTTCGCGAAGCAGCAAAGCAACAAAAAAATAAACGAAAAGCGAAAAAAAGTGAAGCAAGAAAACAATCAACTTACCATTGCAACGTCTTCGTCGCCCTCTGCAGCAGCAGCAACCGTTGCTGCTGCGGCTGCTTCGACCACTTTTGCTTCAACTGTGGCAAAGGGGTTTGCTGCAGCTGCGCCTCCCCCGCCCCCTGCACTCGCAGCCGTCACCATTGACGACGACAACGACGACGACGACGACGTTGGCGTCCCAATCGCAGCAGTCGCAGTTGTTGCTGTGGCAGATACTCCTGCTGCTGCTGCTGCTGCAGTTGCCTCAACTGCAGTTGTTGTTGTTGCCGTCGTCGTCGTCGTAGGAGAAGTTGATGATGCAGGGCAATTAAGTTGCAATTGTTGTTGTTGCTGCTGCTGCTGCTTGAGTTTGGATGTTGAGGGCAACATCACCTCAGCTCTGGCCAGATTCAAGTTTTTGAATTTTTTATTGCCTCCTTTGCGTGCACGTTGCAACGAGGCAAAGGCGGCAACTGCTGCTGTCGATGTTGTTGCTGCTGCTGTTGCAGGCTTCTTGTCATTGCTGCTGTCATCGTCGTCATCGTTGTTTGTGTCCTCGGCGACATCAGCGGCAGACGCAACTTGCCCATTCACTTCGTTGTTGCCTTGATTTTTGCATTCCTTGACCTCTGTGGCGCCCCCTCCTGTGGCACTCCTGCTGTGCTGTTGTTGCTGCTGGCTGCTGCCACCGTTTACACTGCCGCCATTTGTTGTGCTACCATTGCCGGTGTTGTTGCTGGTGCTGCTGTTAGAATCGCCCACATTGCTACCACCGGCTGCTGTTGCACTGGTGTTGCTGCCACTTGTGGCAAGCGCACCGCCAGTTGGCGCATTATCATCGTCATCGTTATCACAATTGTTGCTCTTCTCACGCGCTGCTCCCGAGCCAGCGCTCTGTTCACTTTGCTGCTGCTGCTGTTGCTCTGTTGCAGCAGCAGTTGCTGCTGCCAGCGCAGCATCATCCTCAAGTTGCAGCACACTTATCCGCTTGCGATTAATCGACTTGGATGGTTTGCCGGGGAACTTGGAGCGGCCCATAATAAACACGCACTTGCTGCCACACTTTTGATTTGCATTTGCATTTGTTGCCACTCACGTTTCCCTGCTTGCTGTTTGATGTTGCTGCCTGCTGCTGCAGAAAATCAAAAAAACACTTATTGTAAATAACAACAGAACCCACAAAAATTAAAGACCGGTATTATGGCAGCAGCAACAACAACAACAGCAACGTTTGGAATGCGTCAATTTTCCCCCTTTTTTTTTGTCGCTCGCGCTCTCACAACTCGTTGTTGTTGTTGCTGTTGTTGTTACTCTGGTAACTGATGCCACTCGACTCCCCACTCAAAACAGCTCAGCTCAACTCACGACAAAAGCCGATGCGCTGCGACGCCACTCGTTTCGATTCGGTTCGTTTTCGTTTTGTGTTCGCTTCGTTTCGCGTTTCGTTCATTCCTCGTCTTGTCGTTTGTTTTTTCGCGCGCGTTCCTCGCTCCTTGCTTTGCGAATTACAACTACGAAGCCCGCCAGTGACG
Source organism: Drosophila ustulata (assembly GCA_035047365.1). Classification (NCBI taxonomy): domain Eukaryota; kingdom Metazoa; phylum Arthropoda; class Insecta; order Diptera; family Drosophilidae; genus Drosophila; species Drosophila ustulata. The sequence goes on from JAWNPT010000094.1 coordinate 29,940,301, forward strand.
TCGCAACGCGGCAGCCGCCTTTTGCTTTTGCTTAGTCGCGGCGCTCTCTCTCTCGCGAACAACACTCTCAAACACACACACACACTCACACGAGTGCTCTCTCGAGCGCTCTCTCACTCCTGACACTCGAAAGGTGCAATTGCAGCTGCCTTTGTCTGGTCGTTGTTATTGGTTCAGCGCTGCTGCGGCTTCGGCTTTAGCTCCTGCTGCCGCCTTGTCTTGCGTGACCACCACCACCTTTTTTTTTCACCACTAAATGTATATAGTTAAAAATACGAGCAACTGAAACTGAAATAAATGTAAAAACGTCACAACTGACGCTGCTCCTTCTTACTTCTTAGCACGCGCTCGTTTTTGTCTTTGCACTGCATATGCAGCAGCCTCCTTCTGCTCTCACCCGACTCTTTCCCACTCTACTCTCTCCCTCTCTCTCTCTCTTACACACATTCACACACAGCGTTTCATCGACGTTTTAAGTGGTTTTTCTACTTCAGACTTGAACTTTTCTACTTCGCAGGATTTTCTTGTTCGCTGGAAATTAAAATTCTTACGTTAGTGTTGCTGTTGTTGTTGTTGTTGTGGCATGCAGCTAAGTGGTGGGTTTTCCTTTATGACTTCTTCTGCCCAGTTTTGCGTTTTGTATTTTTTTAGGTTTTCGTTTCGTTTTTTATTTTTATGGCAAGTCGAGAATGAAAATTCTTCTTTTTGCGCGTTTAGTTTTTCTGCGTTTTGAGTTTTTGCTCGTCGTATTTACAATTTTCCACATTGCTGTACTTGCTGTGCGGCACGTTGCTCAAACTATGGTAGCAGCATCAGCAGTTGTTGCTGTTGTTGTTGTTGTTGTTGTGGCTGCCTCATCAACAGCAACATCAGTTGTATCGTTATCATTATTACGATGATGATGTGCCGCCTCAACTACATCATCATCATCGTCATCAACAATTTTTAGCACAGTTTTTGTTTTGCGCATCGGCTTTTTAGCTGTCGATTTCTTGCTGGCGAGATTTTCTTGAGTCTGGAAAAATTATTGAAGAGGGGCAACGGTTGAGGATAGGTGAGGGGGGAAACAAAGTAGAAATTTATTAGTTCGCTTCGTCGCAGTTGGCAAACAAGTTGAGTACGTGTGAGTGTGATGAATGGGTGTGTGTGTGTGTGTGCATGAGTGTGGGTGTGTGTGTGTGTGTGTAAGCAGGAGCTGCATGTGACGACGCTGGTTAACCAGCTTTGTGAAATACTTAATCGCTGATGAGAGCATGAGAATGAGAATGAGGTGAAAAACGTTCGACCACCCCACAAATCCCCCCCTCTCTCTGTGTCTGTCTCTCCTCCTTTCTGTCACTCACATTTCCCCCACTTTGAGCGTTGACTTGTTATGACTTTTTTCCTTTTGTTTTCAGTGTTTAGTGCAGTGTTTGCTGCATGACTCAGTTTCGTGCATAGGTGATTGTTTTCTTAGACCTGTTCACTTTTCACAAAACTTTCAATAACGTCTATTTGGTTTGTCAAGCTCGAAATGTGCGTATCGCTTGTATTTTATGGTTGCATGCCGCAGAAAATAACAGAATTACATATTTTATAGCATTTGTTGTACTGTGAACAGGTCTCTCGCAGTCAGCACTAGACTTGGCTTACTAACATGATTTTTTGTTTTGTTTTGAGAGAGGTGTTCGTATTTGCCTAGGGGCACACGACGCGACACAATCAGTTGCCAGTTACAAGTTACTAGTTACAAGTCGCCAACTACAACTACAACTACAACAACTATTTGCTATATTGCTTGTCTGGTCGGTCAGTTAGTCGGCGGCTAGTTTAGTTTGTTAGTTAGTTATGCAGCTAGTCAATCATGCCAACTGTACTGTTGTTATTTTTGCTTTTACTGGTTTTCTATTTAGTTGGGGGCCCAGACGACAATCGTGAGAGAGCGCATTTGTGTTAACGCTTTACGTTTTGTAATTGCATTTGCGGCTCAAAACGACCGTTAACCGTTTGCCTTTTATGTTTTGCGGCCGCAGTGAATGAATGAATGGCGTCAATGACGCAGCAGCGATTGAGTGTGATTGATGAATGTTGATTTGATGTAATGCACACGATGTGATGATTCCCGATTAGCACTTGATTAATTTGCAATTCTTTACTTCAAATATCATAATTTTGTCAACTATAACAATTAAATAATGTTGGCAGTTTATTTAAAACAATTTTGTTTTGAGATTAACAATTTATTTATAAAATTTGGAATATTTATTGCGATTTAATTACTACAAAATTGTAAGATAATCACGATAATGTATTAATTGATCTTAAAATACTTGCAAATTTACACAACTATTTTATGAAATTTGTATGAAATTTGTTAGAAATCGCGAGAAATGCTTAAGTGCAATTTTATCTTAAAATAATGTTTTAAAAGTAATGATGCTATATAAATGAACAGTGTGCGTAGGTGGGATGATGATATATAATTGAGTAATAATAAACATCATGACAATATACGATTGTGTAATGATAAAAATGATTTATAGAGCTTATAATTAAGTATTCGACTTGGCTTAGTTCTAAATAAAATAATGTGCATAGGGGATGAAAGATGAATTAATTGATATGAGGGCAATTGAGTCAAGGGGTCTAGTGATTGAAAGGTGTAATGATTGATTATGGGTTCAGATTCAATTTGTTGTACGAATTATTGTATTACCGTAATGTGAAAACTGTTAAGCGTGTGTGGTGCAGAGATGACGGATGACATAACAAACTAAAGGTTAATTCGCTCAAGCTCAAAACAATTGTCAACAATTTAATACGCGACACACAAACTACGCTTTTAAATTGCAAATTGAACGCAGCGAGTGACACATAAAACTTTTCGCAAACTAGTATTAATAACAGCCTTGTGTGTGTGTGTGTGTGTGCGCTGACATCAATTAAGTAAATCGCTATAATTATAAACACAGCGCGAGAGAGTGAGGGAGGGAGAGAGACAGAGACAAGCCACATGGAATATTATTGAACTAATCAATAAAATCTCGCTAAAGATGACAAAATGCGAGCTCAGAAATGTGTGCACAAAGCGAAGACGAGAGAAAAACAAGCAATTGATGTGAATAATTTGAATGCTACAAATAAATAAGAGTCACGCGAGGTGCGTAGAAGGGGCAAGGCGGGGGAGGTGGCTGAAGCCGGAGATGGAGGTGACTGACAACAAACTTCACACACACACACACACGCTATACACACAGACATACACGAATCAAAACGAGTCGAGCCGAGCCGAGAGACGAAGTCGGTACGAAGCCGAGGAAGAATCGTGTAAAGACGACAACAACAACGTTGAGGCGCGAGGCCGTCGCACACACCTTTAATTAAATTGCCATCAATTATGGTAAAAAGATTAAGAAATCAAAACAAGCGCAAAACCTACAAAAACATGAATAAGGCGAATGAGAAGCAAAACGAAACGAAACGCAACACATACAGAGACAGAGACAGTGAGACACAGACGCAGACAGGTAGGCAACAAGACTGAGACAAAGACAGAGACGGAGACACAACTTGCAAATTGCGAGTAATTGAGCAGATTAAAGTCAAGCAGCGACAGCGTCAGAGGGAGCAGACAAGACACACACACACACACACAGGCAGACAGCGAGGCGAGTAGCAGAGAGAGGTGAGTGAAGTGGGGTGAGGCAGAGGCAGCGACGGCAGCTCGGCGCAGGTAATGACGATGCCGAGATGTCGATTGAAAGCCGAATCAACTGACGAACGAACGATTAAAAACGTGAGCATAACAATCACAACAACAAACCAAATAGACAGCTACATATAAACACGACTGACAACTTGGGTAGCCACTAAACACACACACACTTGCAGATACACACAACCACACATGTATGGCTAAGTATGGAAATTTGCATGAAATTATGCAAAAATGCCCAAAAATACATGTGCACGCCAAAAATGAGAGCAAATAAACGGGAGAGACCCGAAGCACACGAACGAACTAACGAGTGCCGAACAAGAGAAAGCCGAAGCTGAAGAATGTGAATTAAACAGCCGAAAGACAACGCAAGCAACAAATGTGCTGCAGCTCCCTCCCCCCCCACAACACTAACACAATACGGGTAGAGCGCCCAAGAGATGGAGAGGAGAGGGCGCCAACTATTCAATATAAGAGAGCGCATTTGCGTGGGTGTGTGAGTGTGAGTATCTGTGAGAGCGAGTGAGTGAGGCGAAGGTAAATGAGGTGCCCAAATCAAAACACACGCAACAAAGGTGAAAGAAAATGTGCGCGTCAATATGTGTGTGTATGTGTGGGAGCAGAGCGGTATTTGGATGAGTGTATGTGTGATAGAGAGTGTGAGCTTGAGTGTATGAATGAGCGTGAAACGCAGTTTTCGATGCCCAATTGCCACGAACACGAAAGCAGCAACAACAAGAAGAGTAGCTGTTGCTCTGCTTCTTATTTGTGTTTGATTTGTTGTTGTTTGCTTGTTGGCGGTTGTCGAAGATTGTCGATGTTGTTGGTGTTGTTGTTGTTTTTGTTAGCAGCAGCAGCTGTCACTCGACTAAATATATGCGTGTGTTAGCATTGTAAACTGATAATTTGCTTAGCCACCCGCCCTTGGCTTCGCTCACCGAATTAACAATGAACACAACATTGTTGTTTTTGTTTTTGGCACATTTTGCGAGGTGTGTGCGATAAATAACGTGGCGGGAGACTGTGCAGCGAAGCGTCAAAACAGACGGCAATATTTGCTGCATGTGTGTGTTTAATTTTTTGTTTTATTTAAATTCGACTATAAAGAGGCGATATTAAAGAAATTATAATATAAAATTATGATTAGAAGAGTAAAATATAAAGATAAGTTGAATAAATAGGGATTTATGTAATTAGTCAAATATTCATTAATACGTTTCATGCCATTACAAGCACAAGTGACGAAGTGAGATCAAAAGTGTGTAATTGAATATTAACCAATAATGGATCCAGGAATAAGGTCACATTATTATGCTAATATGGGCACACTTACAACATTTGTCTATGATCACTTACTCACAGGCACATATTTGGCGCGTAGTTTTCTCACGCTCTTTAGATTTGGAATTTGCCATTTTTTGATCGACACAAAAATGCAAAAGCAAAGATGGCGTCAAGAGTGCGAGTGCGAGAACGAGAGAGGGGGGAGACAAATACACACACACACACACACATCGACATTTGCATATTCAGCCCAGACAAATAAAATGTACAAATATTTCGTAATTATTCATCAAAATTATTAACGGCGCAGCAGCCGGCCAGGGCAACAGCAACAACAACAACAATAAACACAATAACAACTCGAGCCAATCGATTTACGACAGACTCACACATTCGCAAACACACTGACACATACACACACACATATGTATAGACAGTCGGTCGTAATTTATTAAAAGTGGAAAAAGCAACGCAAATGATCAGCGCAATTTTAGTTATAAATACAACACAAGCACTTGGGTGGGTGCGTGCGTGTGTGGGAGCGGGACAGCACCAGCCAGTAGCCAATAGTCGAAGAGAGCGAACGTATTTGATTTGCAATGAGTCGCGCGAGACAGCAACAACAACAACGACAACAATAACAACCGTCGACGACAACAAAAACAATTAACTGTAGATACTCAATACACACATTAAATGTTATTTATTGATGCTTGCCACTTGCTTGGCTATATTATTAAATATTTTACGTGTGTGTGGGTCAACAACTAATACTACTACACAAAACTACCTTTTTTGTTGCAAACTATTTCAACTAAAGTACAATGTTAGTTTTTAGTGCAAATTTGATTTGTTGGGGTTAGTCTAAAAATGAACGATGCGAAATATGTTTGTGGTGAATCATCTGACAAAATACAAATAAATATTACTTATTTGAATTACCTTTTTGATTGTTTGCAAACTGTGGAATATCCAACTTGTGGGCGCAGCGGGGTTGACAACGTTGTTTCATGTGTTAAACATATTTGTTTTTGGCAACACACAATTACAATTGCACAAAAAACACGACTTGTTCAATATATATTCGGTATTTTTCGTTTTTATTTTCGTTCACTTATTTGTTGGTTTTTGCTTTGCTCTCGCATTCGCCTGCTTGGCGCGCGCTTGCTGCTCACTCTCTCTCTCTCACGCGCACTCACCGAAAGACACAACACACAAAAACACGCACACACACACAATTCGACACTCGCTCTTTTTCACTCTCGCGCCCGCGCGTTACATATATACATCAACATGCGTGTGTGTATGGGTGTGTGTGTGTAGAGAGTATGTCTATATGTATGTGTATTTTACGACGATGAAAAAAAGCCTGCCTCTTCAGAAATCTGGTTTGCAGCATATTATTTTACATTTTTAGGCATTTTGCCGTGCATATTTGATAATTCGACACTGCACTGAACACTTCTAAACACTTTGCACAATAATTTCACAATTATTTACGACATTTTTCGCGTTTTTTCACGAAATTTCTTGAGCAGCTTCGCAACGCTCGCTGTCGCAAGATGCTATCGCTTATCGATAATAACAACTCGACCCTGGTGCATTCCCCCACTATCGATAACTATCGCTATCGCAAGAATCGTTTTGTAAATATTTACGTTGATTGAGCAACCTAAAAATATAAAAAAATTGCAATTGAAGTGCGGTTTGTTTGTAAACAGCATTTGCCGGTTGATATTTATTCAAATCGGTTAACATTAATGGTAGAATTCAATGCTGTTATACTCGAAAGTGGCGCTGTTAAAACAGTACTGTTATGGGGTGGCACCATCTGGCGTCGATGTTGCACAACATTCGTTTTGGCGGTTGATTTGATTTGGAAAATTACTCCTCTTGTTGCAACGCGCTTTTGAAAACGTTGGCCCTTATGATGCTCATACATTTAAGCTGTATCTTCATTTTCATAATCGATTGCCGATACTTATTCAAGCTTTTTTGCAGCACATGGTCCAAATTTCTAACCGCGTCAATTAATGATTCATTGTTGCGAAGGTGAACTTGCGCCCTTTGAAACATCAGCGATATGGCGCACACAAAAGCATCAAATGATTCATATTGATTGCTGTCCAATTGAGAGCCCAGGATCTTCCAGTCTATCTTGTACATTTCGTCACTCCATATATCGGCGGTGTTGAAGGGCCAATTGATGTGGCAACGCTTTTGGCTGGTCAAGCTCTTCAGCAGCTGCTGGCAGTGCATCTTCTCGATGAGAAAGTCGTGGCAATAGTCCCACTCCTTTTCCGTCTCCATCAGCGTCTCGCAATTGAAGAGTTCCAATTCACTTAAAGAGTCCGAGTGGAGATCACATTCGATCTCAGGTGGGGCAACAACTGCTTCGAGTGAAGTTTGTGGCTCCTGTTCGTCGTCGTTGTCCTGCTTCCACAGTTTTTGCCGCTTATTGTGGGTCAGTGTCTCAATATGGCGGCGTTTCCTTGATTCCGCTGTTTGTGGCACTAATTTTAACTCAAAGTCCTGTTCCAGACTCAATTCCAACTCAGGGTCAAAGATCACCTCCTGCTCCGACTCGTACTCCACCTCCGAGAAGTCCTGTTCCTGCGCGATGTCCTGCGCATGCTCAGACTCCAAGTGCGAGACTTGTTCCAGCTGCTGCTCCGACTCGGACTCTTCTCCCCTTTCCATTTGCTGATCTTCATCCGGTTCCGCGTCCAGCTCCTCTCCCGATTCTGCCTCAGCTTCCTCCTCCAACTCCTCTTCAGCTTCCTCCTCCAGCTCAGAGCACGAAGAAAATGACTCATTCAACAGTTGCTCGAAATTCGATATATCTGGCTCCTCGGGCGCATCAATTTGCACCCCATAGATTCGCTCAAAGTCTGGATAAATCAGCTGTCGAACACGCCACATATCCGGTTTATAACAACGTATCATCGGTTCACAAGTCGGTGGGTTCTCCTCCTCAGTAGGCGTTAACTGAGACTCCATTGTCGACGAAACGATCTGTTCTCCGCTCATTTTAAGAATGATAAATTTAGATAGCAAGTTGATACACCTTTTCCACAGCAATTTTCTTTAGCCTACTATTTCTTTCAAATCCTACCGCTGACAGATTGTTGGAGCAACTGACAGACTGTTAAGTAACATGACAATGTTTAAGTAACAGAGCCAGGCAGATGCGTAGAGTTGTCATTGCGTGGCTACAGTGGTGTCGCTGCTAATGAGTATAGTGAAGAATCATGAAACTAGGAGAACACTTGACATCAGAATGTGTCAAACGGAATGTAATAAATACAAATATTTGGATTAATAATATTACTAAGATTAACGGATTGTTGTGCAACTTGAGCAAACAACCAACTTCCGCTCAGCTCAGCTTTATCTTCATAATTCTTCAAAAATATTTCATGCATTTATTTAATAACATAGAATTATGGAATTTAGATAAGGACATACATCAAATGAAGCCTACGTTAAACACATCTTGAGAGTCGCTTAAATTTCAATGCATTGTTGTTGCAAATACTTAAATAAATAATAAAAGCAGCGCTAATTTGAATGCTGCATTGCCAATCAATTAGTCTGGCCAATTGCAAGTCAAAGCCAACATTCGACTTCGAGACCAGTCGCATTTTAATGCAGCTTGTGTTCGGAATGCTGTTGCTCTGCGTGCTGTTGTTCTCGGTGGGCGTGGCCAGGGGCGAGCTGATTGCCAACTCGACAACTGAGATGCAACGAGTGCTGGAGGGCGAGGATCATCTGCTCAACGATTTGAGGATCTTCATAGATGTTGTGGAACAGAAGCTGAACAACATTCGCATGTGAGTTGAAGAGAAGGTTATAAATCAAAGAGAGAGTTCACAACGAATGCCAACAGCATCTTGGATGATGCAATGCAGCGCGAAGCGGAGGCGCTGCTGGATCCCGAGGCCTTTGTATCCAATCCCATGAACAGTTTGCCGTTGGTCCGCAGGATGCACAAGGATGCGTCCGCACTTTACAAGTACCTAAAGCGCGATGAGGGCAAGGATCTGCAGCAGATAGCCGACTACAGGCTGGACATTATCACCGACGCAGATGTGGAACACGCTGCCGATAAGTTGCTGCGCATGCAGCGAACCCACGATCTGGATGAACGGGACATGGCCAAAGGACTGCTCCGCAACAAGCAATACAAGTCAGTCTTGAGCTGCTGAACTACTCGACTTTGCTAAGATTCTGTTCGTGCTTTGCAGGGCCAAGTTGAACACACAGGATTGCGTCTTCCTGGCCAGGCGCCTGAGGCAGCAGGACGAGCAGCGCAAGGCAGCCAAGTGGCTGGAGATGGCGCTGGAACGATACACGCAGACGCCAGAACCCGTGTTGCAGCAGATGTCCTTGGACAGCGCCACCATTCTGCATGAGCTTGGCCAGCTGCTGATGCAACGTGGTTCGCTTTGAGCAGCTGCAAGAGAGAGTGGGCCAAAAAAGGATAATCTCAAATAATACATATTTTTAGTATCTCCATTTATATGCGTCTGTCCCGCAAATAATCAGTTCAGTGCAGCTTCTAAAAATGTACATTTCACTCCTTAACATCGTGCAATAAAAAGTTGTACTTATTGCTTAATTTGTTTTATTTCATGTTGATGTCTAACAACTGGTTGAAATGTTCAATTTAAATAGATTTATTTTTGCAATTCCAAGTTAGACATTTTGGCCAACTTGCAGCACTTTAATTATTTGACAGCTGATGAAATCCAGTAGTTATAATTTATTTGTCCATCAACGTATTGAACGGCTTCTCTGTTTAGACGGTTTCTTGAGCAGCTCAAACACAAGCAGCTTTGCTGACACTTGATTGGCAACTTTGTGTTTCTCAAGCAGAGTCTAAACAGCTGCTAAAAATGTTTAAACTGTTTGCAGTTCATATTTTCATTAATTTTCGTGCATGAACTTTAGTTTAAATGCCAGCAATTAAAAAGCAACCGCCTTGCCACGTTGTTCTACGTAAGTCGATAACTTTGCTGCTGGCTTCCGCTTGTATTTAATATGCTCACAGTGTATATATATATTGCCCGATATCTAGCAGACCGATGTGCAACCAAGGCGGGGCACGGCGCTCATCTGCCACACTATGCGGCACACTGGGCCGCCTGCTGGGGCAGCTATCGCGCACAGTTCTATCGGCATATAAGCAATTTAATTACCTTTTGTTGTCCTTTTTCCAATGCAGTTGCCGCCGCACAGTGGTTCGAGATGCAGATGAAAAGTGAGCAAAGCAAAAAAAGATTTTAAACTGGAATTTTGCTTTTCTAAATGAAAAGCGAGCAATAAATTGATAACTGGAATAATATATTCAATATTTAATTTATTATTTTACAATATATCGTTGTTTAGCTGAAAAGTGATCAAGAAAAACGCTTTCGTTTTTGTTTTTTGCGATAATTTATTCAATAATTTTTCGTTAATTAATTTCGTTAAGCAAAAAAAAAATTTTAAACTAGAATTTTGCAATATTTTGCAGCATAATCTAAATGAAAAGCGAGCAAGAACTTGATAACTGAAATAATATATTCAATATTTAATTTATTATTTTACAATTTATCGTTGTTTAGCTGAAAAGCGAGCAAGAAAAACTCTTTTTTAGTTTTTTGCGATAATTTATTCAATAATTTTTCGTTAATTATATTTATGCACTATTTTATAGTATTTCGTGTTTAATTATATGCAATTTAACATTATGCGACATATTTTGGTTTTTGTTTTGTTGGTTTTGGTTTGGGGCAGTTTGGCATTCGATTTTTGATATCTCTTCGATGGAGGGGAAACAACATTGATCGTGATACGTATGTAAATGATATATGTATGTATATATGTATATATATATTTTGCATCGATATGGTTCAACAAAAGTCGAGGAAGAGGGGAAACTTGAGCGGGAGCATAAGCAAATGGTATTGTGTCTGTCTGTGTGTGGAGAGAATTCTTCTTATTTGTTGAATTGTTTTTGAAAAGGGAGACTGAGGGATAACACCTGTAGGAATACTTGATTGCCGGCTCTCGCTCAGTTTCGATATCACGCGTCCCACGGTGGCAACCAAAGTGGCAGCAACATCGACATCGACAACGGCAGCAGCAGCAGCAGCTGCCACGTGGTCGCTTCCCTGCAGGCAGCCAGATTGCGCGTCGCTTCCTCGAGACCTACAACACAAACAACAAGCACAACAACATTTCTCTCTGTCTCACATTCTCGCGAGATTTCTCGCCACTTACCGCCTATGTAATTTAGATGCTCATCGTTGCTCGACGAGGCGCCCGGATGTAGCTTGATTTCTGCAAAAAATACGAGAAAATACCGAAAGGGAATTGTTGTTGTTGTTGTTGTTGTGGCTTGGCTCGCTGCTGCGATTACGCATACGCACCGTATAGCCGCAGCGTGCCCTCGGCGCGGCCCAGCGAATTTGTGCTGACGCAGTGATAGGTGCCCACATCGGAGGCCGAAAAGGAACGCACCACGAGCAACATGACGCCCCGATAGCCATCGCGCTTCTCCGTTATGCCATATTTGGGCCTGCCACCAGCCACGTTCATTTATTTATTTATTTAACATGCAAGCAGACAATGAAACGTTAATTTGTTTAAATTAAATGGTACGCGTAATGAACATTTTAATTAACATAATTTATAAGCCGCAAATGCACTGGGCTAACAATGAATGATATCTAGCGAAAATAAACCAAATTAGTTTCCAACAAATATAAAAATAGTTATATTTCGGAAGACAAATTCAGAACTAAATTAAATTTATTTCCACTAAAATTCAAAAGTGTAGATCATTTTAATTGTCTCAGCAAAAATAATATTAAATATTTATACCCGCTACCCATAGGGTAGAAGGGTATTATAACTTAGTGCCAACAGAAAATGTATGTAACAGGCAGAAGGAGGCATCTCCGACCCCACAAAGTATATATATTCTTTATCAGTGTCAACAGCCGAGACGATATAGCCATGTCCGTCTGTCCGTCTGTCCGTCTGTCCGTCTGTCCGTCTGTCCGTCTGTATGAACACCTGGATCTCAGAGACTATAAGAGCTAGAGCTACCAAATTTGGGGACAGTACTCCTATAGGTCCTACGCAGGTCAAGTTTATTTCAAAAGTTGGATGCCACGCCCCTTTCCGCCCCCAAAAGTCTGTAAAAGCCGTAATAATAGACCTAGAGCATTGAATTTTGGTATGCATAATAATAATTATATTCTAAATGATTCCTGTGAATTTGGTTGAGATCGAATGAAAAACAAGAAAGTTATTAAAGAATCAATTTTATATGCATAATTCACTTGCAGCTGCCCGCGCTTTGTTTGTTTAGTTGACAGTGTGACCAAAACGGTGTTGTGATTTTTACCCGCTACTTTCAAATATATACAAAAAACTAATTTTAGTATATTTGGTATATTTTTTGTTAATATATAATTTAAATTTTTTGTTTTCTCTCGAAATGGGTTGCGGGTATCATACGGTCGAGCACTCTCGACTGTAGCTTTCTTACTTGTTTTATTTAGTTTATTGCCTAATCAGATTTTTTTGCAAATTAATAAAAATACAATTCAAAAATTTAATTTAAATTTATTTTAACAAAAATATACAATACTTTAAAATACAAAATGTAGATAAATTTAATTGTCTCAGCAATAATATTTCTCATTATTTCTATTTAATCCTTTTTTGTAAATGATTAATATATAGTTATTTAGTTTTATTTTATAAGTTTATTTCCTCATTATAATTTTTGCAAATGAATAAAAATATTTAAATTTATTTCAACAAAAATTGTATGTATATGCCTTAAAATAAAAAATGTAGATCAATTTAATTGTCTCAGCAATATTTCAATAATTTTAATTTATTTTAAATGTTTAATTTATAGTTTTTTAGTTTTATTTTATAAGTTTATTTCCTAATCTTAATTTTGGTGTTGTAATTTCTTAAATGACAAGAGTTCATAGTCGACTTGCAAATGAATAAAAATATAATACAAATAATTTGAATTGAACAAAAATGTTAAATTGATCAACATTTTTGTTCAATACTGCTCATAATTAAACTCAAAACAAGTGAAAACTATTTCTATTAAATGTAGACTTTATTTGAATATGTTGTTTAATAGAATTCCTTACAAGGTAAACTTAGTATCTTTAAATCTCACGTGCTTCACAGCGATTTGAGAGAGGACAAACTGTGACTTACCCGTCGAGCAGCATTTCGGGACCCGGCGAGCCGGACTCGAGGCTGGCGGTCGAGACGCTGGCAAAGCCATTGGAGGTGCGAGCGCCTTTCAGCCAGTAGGAGACGGGCGAGGGGGAGGCCTCCACCTGGCACTCCAGCTGCACATCGGAGCCCAGCGGCGTGCCCAGTAGCTGGCTGGGGGCACGCACCATGGGGGCAACTGCAAAGCACAAAAGGAGGCGGTTGGAATTGTGGTTGCCACAACGCTGCCGACAAACTCACATTGCACGCTGAGCGAGACTCGCTTGCTGACGGCCGGCGGCACATCATTGGAGGCGATGCAGAGATAGGCGCCCATCTGACGACGCTCCAGTCGCAGCAGCCGCAACGACGAGCCATTGTAGGTCTCCACTGTGGGGGATGGAGTGAGTTTACTTTATGAGTTTACACTAAGAGCAGGTAGGGGGGGGAAAGTCACCTTTCATGAGCTCGCGACTGCCGGGCTTGCGTATGAGTATCATTTCGCCGTCCTCGCGTCGCCAAATGACACGAGGCTGCGGATTGCCGGTGGCCTTGCACGTGAGTGTCGCATCCTCGCCCTCCTGCACCGCCAAATCAGCCGACGACTCCTCGTTAATGATGTCCGGCGGCACTGCAATGCACAAACACACACACACACAGACAGTTAATCCCCTTATTCACTCTCTAGCGCTCCCATTCATTATCCAACATACCCTGCACATCGATGCAGCCGACCTGCTTCTTCATCGGACTCGTGTTTATCTGGCACATGTAGCAGCCCCGATCGCTCTCGCGCAGCTTGCTGATCTTCAGTTTCCAGCTAGATAAACGTATCATCCATTAATTTTTATTTTATTCTAATTTAAGATAATAATACAACAATAATAATAGCCCAAGTTGCTCTGGCTCACAATAATTTAATAGCATAATTTAATGCTTCAATACAATCTTTAGTTTGCAGATAAACGTATCATATATTAATATGTATTTTTATTTGAGATATACATATGTTATATTATGCAAATAATAGAAGCGTATTTGAATTCTTTAATACTATCAAATCAATAAAATAAATACTATTAAAGGTAATCATAAAGGCGGCTTAGCTATCAGCACTTTAGCTCACAATATATAAAGACATCTTTATTGATATGGCTATTTAAAATTGAATATTTGATGCCTTATATAAATATATAAATATTTGTTTATTCAATAGACTAAACCATTAAGAAAAATTAAGAAATACTTTTAAGTTAATACAGTTGAACCATTACTTCACATACAAAATGGCATACGAAGTCAAAGTTTATTCTGTTGCCTTTTTAGGCTACTCATTTTGCTCATTACTATTATTTGTAATAACTATAATTTGTTATGCCTGTTCGCTGCCGTCGAGGTTTCACTGTACTCACGTGTGCATGTCCTGGTGCATGACGCTGATCCTGGCGTTGTGCGTCACGACGCGTCCTTGCAGCGCCAAGACAGTCTGATCCGAGGCGCGCAGCCAGCCCACCTGTTAACAGATCGAAATTAAATCATGAGCAAGGTGAACACAAGAGAGAGAGAGAGAGAAAGGGAAAAGAGAGAGAGGTGGTGGAGGATGACCTACTTTATTCTTGCCCAGATTGCGCACCGAGCAGGCGAGGACGGCCTCACGGCCAGCCGGATACGTGACATTGTTGATGAAGCCAATAAACTCCGGATCCGGATCCAGCTGTGAATTTGACTCTGTGCGGCGCCGCACGTGGCCATTAGATTGAATTAGCATACACGTACAGTGGGGCAAATTGGCCATATTATGCACACTTACCATGATGCTGCTGACTCTGTGGCATGCCATTGCCGCTGCCACATTTGGCGGCCATTATCAAAATGATAAAGAGAGGGCCTAAATGCCACTCCATTTTGTTGTTGTCGTCGTTCTGTTTGTTATTGTTGTTGTGGTTTGTTTTTTGCGATTTGCAGCTGACGTTTGTTATTCGCTGCAGCTGTTGCCTTCGTTGTCGTCTCTTGTTGTCGTTGCTATTTTATGGCTACTTTTTTTTGTTGCGACCGCCGCAATTTCTATTTGCATTTGAATTTTCGATTTTCTATTTCGAATTCGATTTCTTTTTGTCTTTCGATTGTTATTGCCATTTGCCACTTTGTTGTTATTGTTGGTGTTGTTGCTGTGCGTTGTTTGCGCCAATTGCTTTGATTTCACTGCAGCTGCATCAATCCCAAGTGCTGTTGACATCTGCAAGCAAACAAATAGATGCAAAAAAGCAGTTGAGAGCGGCCTCCGAAAAACATTCAAAATTTGCTACCAAACAAATTTATTTTACAGCATTTCACGCACTCGCACACACACACACACACACATGCCACATGCCACATGCCACATGCACTCTGCAACACCAAATGGTGTTCGGTTTAAGTGCTGCAGCTGCAACGCATTGCAACAATAGAAATAAACAAAAAGAGGGCGCAAAATGGCACAAAGGCGACCATTTCCGACTATAAAATATGGTCTACACAGCTTTTTGGCAATTTTAAAATACTTGTACATTTTAATAAATGTATTTTAAATGCCTAATAAAGATTTTTGCATATTTTTAAATGAATGCAAAGTATTTATTAAATATTATTTAAACACTATTTCAGATCGTTTGTATATCTTACTACGTTATATTATTGCCGGCGCGTATAACTCATGATGTATTATTATTTTGAGCTGCTATGTTGTTAGCATAAATATTAATTTAAAAGAAATGATAGCAATCTGAAAACTAAACTTGTGTATACTGACAAAAATAATTATAATAATTACTTTGTACTGATTACATTTTTATTTCTTTGATAATTTTATTTATTATTTAACGCAATTAAATTATTTCTAATCAACTGTCATTAAATATAATAATATTTTATTTGTAAAAAAAGATTCTATTTTTTTGGACTCAAGGAAAAGTAATTCGTAATTGATATATTTTGGCTGGATATTTGATATATTTAATTTTTTGTGATACCAACATTAATAGATTTTTATTAAGTGGTCAAATAATAACTTGAACTATTTTCCTTTCAATTATTTTAGGTATATTTATTATTTTAAAGTGTGTGATTTGTGTCATTTTAAATTTTTCATATTCAGCCCCTGCTTGTGTGTTGAATCTTGAATACCCGCTTCAACGTCTTTTAAATGAGTAACGGGTATAACTAAGCAGCGGGGTTGGAGGAAAGAGTTTTGCTGGCTAACTTGATTATATGCGGCGCGGCGCAGTTTTACAATTTTACGCTGCCTGCTTTTAGGCGCGGCCAATATGGCTCCCTTCAGGCGTCGTGCCCGACCCCCCGACCCTTAACCCCAACCTCAACCCTTAACCCCAACCCCGACCTCGAGTCGACCCGAAGCGATGCCAAGTGTTGGGTCGCTATCTCGCGCAGTTTCTTCATCCGCTTGGCTCAAAGTAAAGGCAAATGCAATTTTGCAACACAAACACGAATTTATGGCCACCTTTTGCATCCTGCTGGCATGCCGGAAAAGCAGGAAAATGGGCAGGAAAATACATATATTTGTATGTGCGAAAGAAAGCGGCGAAAGGTGCAAAATATGAATGTAAATATTAAAAAAGTTTCAAGACGCAGCAAACTAACGAGGTGTTCGCTCATTTGTGTGTGTGTGTGTGTGTGTGTGTGTTTGTGTGTGTGCCACGCCCACTTTTGAAAGGCGCGCTGCAGTTTGACGCGTCTGTAATTTAATTTCTGTGTGAAATTGAGCACTCGGCTAATACTAAATTTGCACTAAAGTAGTTAGTAAGCTCTCTCGGCAGCGTGTGCGGCATGCCCCAAAGGGAGGCGGGGCACAAATGCCTGGCAAACTTTTGACGAGGTGTCAATGCGTTTGGCTCGGGGCATGAAATACGCGACGAATTCCCTCCCCAGCTGAGCGAAAAAGCCAAGTTTCAGCTGCGGAAATGCGATTTGCTTATTGAATTAGCCTCAGCGTCAGCTTTCAGCTGCATCGCAGCTTCACATTGCGACAGTCGATGTGGGAACTGGGAAGAGTTCTCGCACTCAATCTATCTGCGAAACCACAATTGATTTATTATATTGTGTTCACTTATTCAAATGCTCTCAACTATCCTGATTTGAACTGCACACAATTCAATTGCGAGACTCTTAACTGCGCTCTATTCTTAGTTAAACAATGTTAAGTTGTGCTTTGACGGACAATAGAAAAGCTGAGGGGCAGCAATTATTTGAATACTTATAAATAACAGAAGGACGGTTGAGATCTGAAAGTTGATGCTGGTATTAAAAAGCATTTATTGGCTATACAAAATAGCAGGATTTGAGAGGAGTAACAATCTAGGAAGTATTTCTGGTTACATATATTAACCATAGATTATCAGCATTTAATTTAAGCTGAAAATGTGTTTATCTTGTAGTGAAGGGAATATGGGGAAAAGAAATTAATAAACTAAAATGTTTCTTGTTGGAGACTGTAATCTAAATATTGTCCATCTAGTAGAAATATGAATCCAAATTTCATTCTAATTTTACATTCGGAACAAAGTTCGCAAAGGACTTAAATATTAATAAAAACTCATTTGTACAACAATAAGCTTTTAAGCAATCGACTTGAAAATAGGCTACATTATCATTAACCATGTCCATATTACCATTTAGTATTATATTTTTCCATTTATTAACTTCTGAATATAAAATGTGATCTAAGCTCTAGCTGAAAGCCAATGCAAAATTCCACATCTTTTGTAATATGAGATAAAAGGTTTGAAAGGAGAAGACTGTCAGCTGGAAAATCTGATTTTAAATGCATATTTTCTAATTGCCAACAGATATCTTGCTTAATAGTTTGAATCATAAACGCCTATTGAAATCAACGAGGGCCAAGGAAAGCGACTTATAAATTTAGGTATATGTTTTGTATTAAGTATATTTACGTTGCTCATAAAGAGATAATTTTTCTAGAATTATTTAATGATCTACGAATTTAAAATCTTGTCTCCTAGAATACAACCATATTGATGGAAATTGCCTATCTTACATGTAAGATTTGTAAGATTAAATGCTAATTTACAAAAAAATACCCAGATTCCTTTAAGCTTTCTACCTCCATGCTCTTTGAGTCGATGACTTGCCATTTGCACACACTTTGTTTGAACAGCTTAAAAAACGAGCAAATTCTCGCAATTCCATTACATTACCGAACATTGCAAGTTGATTCCTATGCGATTTCACGTGATATTCATTAGATCCGCTTGTCTGCCTCAAAAATAACAAGCTCAGCTCGACTGTTGCGTCGACTTACATATAGATATAGATATATCTTACGGTTGGAGGTCGCTTCACTCGTCGTTGCACTGGCAAAACAACTTTTAGCTAGCATTATTTTGTGTGTGTGTGTGTGTGTTTTTTTAACATTTCATTGGCCATAAAAAGCCAATGATAAGCGGCTTAGCGATAAAAAAAGAGGGAGAAGTAAAGAAGCATAACTGCTGGCAAAAGTGCTTAACTGTAATTATACCTTACAGCAGTTAAACACGATGATGACGGATACAACTTGGATACCTGCGAGCGAACAACTCGCATTGTTCTTCAGAGCAAAAACGAAATGAAATGAAATGAAATCTTTTGCTAGATTTCTGTTTAAACTTCAACTCATTGGAAGAACATTTCTCTATCTAGAATACATATTTTTGCTGTTGACTGGAAATTTTCGCTAGTTTTTCTGTGTGCGCGCTGTCAGTGAAAACAAATTTGCATCAGCACTTAAGAAAAGGGAATATTTAAGAAGGATACCGAAAAATGTGCCACAGCGCGCGAACATAAATAAATTTGCCATGTAAACAAAAAACAAGCTGCAGAAAAAAAACAAAGAACAGAGAAAAACAAGTAAGAAAGCTACAGTCGAGAGTGCTCGACAGTATGATACCCGCAATCCATTTCGAGAGAAAACAAAAAACTTAAATGATATACCAAAGAATATATTGAAACTTGTTTTTTTGTAAATATTTGAAAATAGCGGGTAAAAATCCACAGCACCGACATGGTCACACTGTCAACTAAACGAACAAAGTGAATTTTGCATATAAAATTGATGCTTTAATAACTTCCTTGTTTTTCATTCGATCTCAACCAAATTCAGAGGAATCATTAAGAAAATATTATTATTATGTATAACATAATTCTCTTTTGTTACGGCTTTTACAGCTTTTGGGGGCGAAAAGGGACGTGGCAAAAATCTAAAACAAACTTGATCTGCGTAGGACCTATAAGAGTACTGTCACCAAATTTGGTAGCTCTAGCACTTATAGTCTCTGAGATCTAGGTGTTCATACAGACGGACAGACAGACAGACGGACATGGCTATATCGCCTCCTTCTGCCTGTTACATGCATTTTCGGTTGGCACTAAGTTATAATACCCTTCTACCCTATGGGTAGCGGGTATAAAAATGAGTGCGCCAAACAAATGAAAAGAAGAAACTGCAAATCAGCGCAGTTTGCTGCAAGGTAAACCAACAGCTGCCCCAAAAAGCGGAGAGAGATGGAGCGATGATGCAATGGGGCAAAGTGGCAGCGAAAGGAGCAAAGGCAGCGACAAAAGCCGTTTGAAGTGCAGCCAGCAAAACAACAACAACAACAACAACATGGGCGACAACATGCCGCGTTGCAACAACAACAACAACAACAAAAACAAGAAGATGAGAAACACTTGAGCTATGAACCGGAGTCAGCTGGAAGTGGCAACGCCAACGTCAATCTCTCAACTGGCGGCCATCGCGTCGCGCTGTCAAGGCGCATTCACTTTAACGCCTGAACGAGAACGCGAACTGGACAGAGAGGGAGGGGCGGGCAGAAGGGGCAGGCAGAAGGGGCAGGGGCACGGTCAGGTTGTTTCCCGAGGGAGCAAATGACCGGCGACTTCGTTGCTGCTAAGCGACAAAGCAGTTTGACTTAAAAATGTGCTGAGCACTTGCATATTCCTGAAAGATGACGTCGTTGCCCAGTCTGTGTCTCTCTCTGCGTCTCTTTCTCTGTCTGTGTGTGTGTGTGGGGGCGTGGCAGCTAAACAACGCAACGCCCACTGGACGCGTTGCAGCTGCAGTTGTAGCTGGCGACGGAGTCGCAGGCCTTAAAGGATCAAGCTTAAGCTCATTTATTTAAATTAAAACAAACACTGCAGGGCAAAAAGGGCAAGCGCAGGACGGTGGGCGGGGAGGGGGCGGTGGGCGTGGCAGCCAGCAGAAAGTCACGACTGAGACTGAGTTGCAAGGCTGCAAACATAGCGCACACATGACTGCGAGTGTGTGTGTGTATTTTGTGTGTATGCCTGCAAGGCAGCTGTGTGTGTGTGTGTGTGTGTGTGTGTGTTGATGTTGTGTGTGTGTTTCTGTCTGACTGCCATAGAACTTTGGCAACATTTCCGATTGCCAACGCCGGTTTTAGCTGCCGCCATTGTCCTTTGTCCTTTTGCCTCGCTGCCTCGCCGCCTGTCATTTGTCCACTACACAAACAGGGGCAAATTGTTTGCAATAATGCGCGTGCCAAGTGAGTAGACTTCCCCTCACCCGCCCCCTTCTTCCACGCCCATTAACACATAGAGAACTTGCAATGAGCTGACAACAGCATGCTGCAGGTGCAACAACGCGCTGTCTCCTGCCCTGTTGGCTGCCTGCCGCTGGCATTAATGATTTTCATTGCAACAACGGCGGCAACAACGAGAGCGACAACAACAACAACGAAAACAATCGCAAACACTGACAAGTGCAATAAATAGCGCTCGCAAAGTTAAAGCACAAAATCACAAAATGAAAATGTTAATTGTTTGTCTCACTTTTTATTTCGCGATACCCTGCGATACATTTGCAAGTGAGTGGCAAAGCGGGTAGCTTCGACTTTAAATGGGCATGCAATTAGTAAACAGAACTAAATGAATAATAGAATCAATGGAAATAAAAATGTCATAATGAATACTATATATTAAAGGTGAAATAAACATACAATATTTAATTTTAATTTGCAAAAAACCTATATACTTTTAAACATGGCACAAATATAAATTAAAATTGTACAACAAGTAAATATTCAATGAAAAATATATATGAGTAATAAAGCAGCAAATTATTAAATAAATGACTAACAAATAAATATAGGTAACAAAATATGAAATAGAAAATAGAAATAGATTTCCATGTTTACTGCCAATAGTTGATAAATAGTTGATCAAATAAATTGTAGTTGGTTTGCCAACAGCCAAACACAGCGTGTCTCTAAGTCGAGCAGCCTCAATTGGTGTAATGCTTTTTTTTATTGTTATGCTGCTGCTCACTTTCGTGTTCTTTTTTTTTGCGTTGTGGAGGAAAAAGTTGCTCGTTGAGATTTTTTATTGCAATCGTCGAAAGTTTCTGATGTGGCGCCATTAGTAGCCAATTATTGGCGACTTTTTACGCTCGAAGGAACGAGAAGGCGAGAAGCCGACAAAGCGGACAGACAGACAGACGGACGGACGGACGACTCTAAAAGCGGCTCGAAGGTCGCGGCAATTTATATGGGATGTCAGCAGGCAGCAACTATTTGACTGACTGCATTAAAAAGTTCAATAACGAGCGACTAATAACTCAATTTCGGGGCCGAGACACAGAAGCGTTGGGCGCTAATTAAAATCGCGCTGTCAGGCTGCAGAAAGGCAGAAACAGAAGTGCGATGACTGCATTTTAGCTTAATTAAACATTGGCAGCTCACTTTTAATTGATTGTGAGCAAACTGAAAAACAGAAGAGCTGAGAGAGAGAGAGTGAAGCAAATAAACAATTTAACTAAATGCGCCGCAAAGTAGGCAACGCTTTCAGAACTGCGAACTGGGCTGCCTCGCTGGCTGCTGCCTGCCACAAAGCCTTGAGCATTAGACGAGGCATGGAAATGATGCTTGCAAAGTGTAAATGTAAACACAGCAACGGCAACAAAAGGCCGGCGAAGGCGTCGAGCACGAACAATGCGTAGAACTGAATGAATGCTGAAATGGAGAAAGGCAGCCCCAGAAACAGTTGTGGAGGAGGTGGCAAGTGGCAAGTGGCAAGCGGCAAGTGACGCGGGCTGCTGCACGAATGAATGAATGAATAGCAAATGGCAATGATTGTAGGTTCAGTTTTTCCAGTGCAGGACGACGGGGGAACTCCGAGTACAATTGTGATAATTGCCGTTGTCTCACACCTTTTTGCCGGCAGCGGGTCGTGAAATGATGACAAGCAAAAGCTCTTCCGGCGGCTGTTTGCCTGCCACTCGTCGTCCGTCGTCCCCGCCCCATTACCCTCTCTCTCTCAGCCTGCCTGCTGTTTATTCAACAATTTCATTGTTTACATTTATGTACGCACACAGATGTGTGTGCGCTTTTATGCCTCATGCACCATGTGTGTGTGTGTGCCTCATCTATGTGGCGAAACTTTCTTGCGCACACACACATGCCTTGCGCTTCCTATCTATGTCCTTACTCGCAAGCTGTTTCTCCTCCGCTCCCTGCTTGCAACAATTTTCTTTCATTTTGGCGCTTTCTCAACTTTTTTCGCGCACAATTTGCATGCGAATTTGCCGCTGTCTGTTCGCCCCGAAAACTTTGCCCCTGTCTCCGTCTGCGTCTCCGTCCGTGTCTCCGTCTCCGTCTCTGCTGTCCGTCTCTGTCTGTCCATTCGCTGTCCTCCGGCTTCATGCGCGTGCCTTTTACTGCACGACTGCCACTTGGCAGTTGGCTGCCCCTTATGCCCCAGCTGCCCCTGCTGCAGCACTTTGCCACCGTTTGGCTGGGCTCTGCAGTTTTTCTTTCAATTTTTTTATGCGCCGTTAACAACTTTTGCTCGGTTTACTTTTTCCGTGTTGAGCCGGCGTCGTCGTCGTCGCCGGCGTTTCTTCTTTCAAACTTTAATTGTTGTTGCATGTCCTTTTGCGCACTCCTCGACGTCGTCATCGTTGTCCTCATCATCGTCGTCGTTGTGTGCTCCTAGCTCTCACTCCTCATCCCCACTGCTTGTCGTCGTCGTTGTTGTTATTTTTCTGGCGTAAATTGTTCGCCTCACGTTTTTACGCCTGCAGCCAAAGGACACCCATCTGCATACACACTCACACATGTACACACATGTTTTCTCTCTCTCTGTGTGTGCGTGAGCGTCTGTGGCGACGGAAGTGTGAAACTGAAATTGAGCAACTAAAGGACTAAAAGACTCTGCCAGTTGCCTACTTGCCAGCTATGCACACTGGCCAACAACATTGTTTAAATTACACGAAAATTATATTTCAATTAATTGCAGGCATTACCAATTTGATAATATTTTTGCATACAAAAAGAGAATTTTTAGCAATTTTTAATTAATGTGAATAGGTCATAAGTGTAGTTGAATTTGTATATAGAAATTGCTTAAAATCAAATTAATTTTAGAAGACATATTAAGATGAATGGTATTTACAAGAAATTTGATAAATAATATTAAAACAAATTATTTGTTTCTCTGCTTTACTTTTTACGTTTTATATATTAAAGTAATGTACCATTATTTTGTATTTTGTAGTTTGCGTTGTAAATCAAATAATACTAAAGGTAATGAAGGGCCTAGACCCGTGTCAACATTTTAAAGAAATATTCATTGAGGGGAATAGGGCAGAAAAGCCCATCAATTTTGTAAAAATAATCTACAAATATATTTCTTCTCTTATATTTGCAGCAACTCGTTTAAATCATATCAGCATTGCTATTCAAGTTGTGGTGAGTGAATAAAATTTATTTTTTAAATGCATGATGCAATATTGAATACGAATAATATTCTCATAAATTAAAAAAGAATTTGTCTTAACCAATGAATTGCATTTTTGTCAGTTATTTTAATTTTGAAACATTTCTTTATTCTTGCGAACTCATATCCATTTTCTATTTAAATAATATGATATATATTTATCAACTAAAAGAATGAGCTGATGCATATCTGATAATGGTTAATAATAATTCATAATTTGTGTGCAGTTTAGTCGACTCGTGGCCCACTGTGCGGAGTCCTGTGCATTCATGTTCATTGCCAACGTCTGTTACTGTTAAATGTGCGTGCGTGTAAGTATCTGTGTGACTGCGAGGGTGAGTGTGAGTGTGTGTGTGTGCGAGTGTGTGTGTGTGAGTGTGTGTGTGTGTGTGCTCTCGACTTTATTTGGTTTTGCGTAGCACTTGGCATTTATTTGCCCACACCGAGACATGCCACCGTTCGCCCCCCTTTGCCGCCACGCCCACCAAACGACAACGAACAAGCAAAAAACTTCGCTTGCTGTTGTTGCTGCGCACAGGCAGCAAAAAATACAACACCAAAAAAAAGTTGGTTTCGAAATAGCTTTAGGGAGTTTGTAAAACGCATTGTGCTGAACGCTTTCAGCGATAACTCCATTGAACCGGGCACGCGTGTTCATCGTTCCCCTGCCCTGCATCGCGGCTGTTGTTTTTATATTTCGTCGTCGTCGATAAGAGTGGAAGGAGTGGCGATAAGATAACACATATGGCTTCATAGAGGGCTCTATTTGTTTGACATGTGTGCTATCTAATAGTCCTGATTGCACAATCATTGCGCAAATTTCATTATAATTGAAAGCCAGTCGCAAAGGATGCGAAAGAATCTGATCCGATTGCACACACATTGTATCGAACATAATATTCAATTGGCTTGTGGTCGGATAATAGACCTGGAGTGTTTTCTGACCTGCTCTTTGCCTGGATGGCAAACAAATTATAATTTTAAATTTAATGCATAATATGCAATAAATTCGAATAGCATGCATTGTTATGGCTTAATTGCTGGCACCCACAGCTTATAATTTAATATTCAGTTTTAACTAAGATAAATAGCATAATGGCAACACAGATTTCATTTATTTTGTTTTGATTAGAACACTTTTAAGTAAAATAAATTGTGCACATAAATAGCAGCGACTACATAATAGATGTTGATTAAATTATATATTAAATTTTAATCAAGAAAAAATCAGTCGATCATATAAAATAATAAATAAATTTATCAAACTAAAGACAATCAGAACATTTGTCACGTATTCAAAATTTTCTGCAGAGAATTTTGTCTATATTAAATACAATAAATACAATATTGCAGTTTTATAATAACAATCGGTCTTTAATTAGAACCATTATTCAAAACCATCTTCAGCTTTTTGACTGTTTTTTTAATTTAAATTTCGATAATTTATGCCTGCAACCAGCACACAGAAAATTTATTTGTTTTAATATTCGGCAATGTTGCCAATAAATTAGAGACGCTAAAGTCTGGGAGTGTTGAGAGAAGTTGCAGAAGTCTGCAAGACACGGCCAGACTTGATTTAAGTGCAGACTGCATAATTAGCCGGCAACAACAACAAGCAGCGAGCGACTGTTGATATATAGAAATATATATTTGCAGCGTCTGTCGCACACGCTTTCACGCTCTGTTTGGCAAAGAAACATAAAGTTTTTTTTTGTTTTTTGTTTGTCGTTGGCTGTTGGTATCAGACTGTTTGTGGCTTTTAGTGCTTTAAGAATGTTGAACAATTGTTGAGCTGTAATTGCCGCTGCTTGCTGCATTCGTTACCATAATTGCTGTTGGCTTAATTTCAACTGCCGACTTCCGGACCGGCAACTTCAACTCCATGCCGTAGTCGGAGCTGCAGCCTGAGCCTCAGACAAGCCCCAAAGAGTACGACGACGACAACAAGAAAACCCATTTGACTTACAATCTTGCCATGTGTGTGTGTGAGCTGCTCATTTGGTTGGCTTTCTTCGGCAACTGCAATTGCTGCTGCTTGGCCTGGACTGCTTCTCTTTTGCCTCACGCTGCGGCTGCTTTTGTTATTTTTATTGTCGAATGCTGCCTCCTCTCGTCTGTCTGTGTGCCTGACGATGACTTCGACTCTACGGCTTTAAGCTGCGGGTCCTGCCTTTTGTGCTGCTGCATCGACATTCAACGCTCATCAACGCCACATTTGCGTGCTCTCGTCGACTGCTGCTGCTGCCAGCATAGCCCTGTCTCACTCTCGCACATTCTACTTTGGCATTTGCCTGCTCGCTTGAACAGCAATTCAGCTGTATAGTATGCTCTGTAGCCTACAAGCTTCTCTCTCTGCTCCTGTCTCTGTTTGCATAAATGACTGCGCCTGTGTATTTGGCATGACTCTTGAATTAATTTTGCAACATTTTAAATTGAGCGCAATTAATTGCAAAAATGTTTTATTTTTACCCACTTGCACTCGCTGCACATATGTGTGTGTATACATATATATAGTATATTTGAGTGTGTGTGTGTTTGGGGTTTTTGAATGTGGCTGCTGTGCATTTTGTGTAGTTGCATTGCTGCTGCTGCTGCTGCTTTTTGTGTGCAAGTGCGAACACGCGCATTCAAGCATATGCACGTCGGCTGGGCTAGGCCAGACCTTACACCCACACACACACTCATGCATTTTTTATGCTGCTTTCGCTCTCCCTCTCTCCGTCTCCCATTGCTTGCAACTGTTTGGACGTGTTGCCTTTTTGCATTTCTTTTCGCTTTTATGCATTGCTTTTATCGGGTTTTCTACGCGCCACACACACACTCACACACACACACACATGCGCGCTGCCTAAAAGTATGCAGCATGCATTGAAAGGCTTTTTACATGACACTCTGCGTCGCCTCGTTCTCTCCCTTTGCCTCGTTCTCTTTTTTGTTGTCCCTTTCTGTCACCATTGCTTCGCCTCGTCCTCTCTTTTTTGTTGTCCCTTTCTGTCACCATTGCTGCGTTGTTGTTAATTTTTCGGACGCTTCTGTTGCATTTTTGCCAGCATTGCGTTTCATTTTGGTCTCATTCGAGTCACTTTGCATCTCCAGCTGAGTGCGTGCCTCGTTGTGCATCGTCGCTTATTTATATCCAATTGTTCATTTGTCTTTGGTTTATGTTACGCATACGTCATGTTTGCCCATATTTTATATTTTTATACATACGAAACATTATACGTTGTGTGTCTGTGAACTTACAATCAGAGTGGTGCACCACAAATGTAAAATATTTTTCGTTATATTTATGCGTGTTTTCAGTTTTTGCCCCATCCCGCCTTTATAAATTAAATGTGTCACAGCACTTTTGAAAGAAAAATGCCACATCGTTCGCTCAGACATGGAAAATGCATTTAATTTGTTGTTCTTCGTGTCGCCTGCTCGCATTGTGCATTCATATGAATTATTTTCGCTTATTTGTCACTCTCGCTTTCGCTCATAATTATTCCTTTTAATTTCGCACACTTTATCTTCGTTTCATTCACAATTATATTCTATGCAATTCGGCGAAATTTCAAATGTTTGCACTTCGACTTGAGCATTCATAATAAATGGAATATCTTTGCATTGACTGTTTGACATTTGTCAAAAGATTCCGACACGGCGACACTTTTGTCAATCCATGTTTCTATAGGGTATATTTACTTTATCCTTTCCGCCCCATTCCAACTCGCTTCGCTTTTCACTCGGGTAAAAAAAAAATAAATGTAATTTTTCTTTTCAATGCGAATTTTTATCATTTTGTTTGTTCAATTGCTTTCATTTTGCCTCTCGCAATTTCCTTCTGCTGCTGCTGCTGCTACTTTTTTATGAACACTCTTTGGCAGAGAGTCTGCCGCATTTGTCATGCTAGATGCGACACATTAGAGAGCAGGTGTCTCTTGCAAAGTATATATGCTTAAACAAATTGCTCTAGTTTATTTGTTAATGCATTCAAAATTTGCTAGTGTTAAATCAAACTTATCAAAGCTGCAGCATAAGCCACACAGTTGCTGACGAAGTTTAATCAAGAGCAGCTTGCACCATAAAACATGGCCACCATAGAAACGATTGGTTAAAAAAATGATTTATTGCCTGAAAACGTGTATTTTTTGGCTACCAATTTTGTTGTTGTCGTGCTGCAATTGAATAAATAAAACGGCTAGAGTTATGGCTGCAAGAGTATTCAATTGCCGACATCCGCAGTTAGTTATGCTTTGCTATATAAAATATATATATGTATGAATATCTATTTTTTTCGCCTGCATTTTTTATGTTGCCCTTATACGCTTGCAATGGCAACAGAAATAATAATAACAGCAACGGCAACGGCAACGACAACAAATTTGTCTTGCAAAAAGTTTATTTTGTCTGTCACATTTTCTTATTGTAGTTGATAAACTTGCCGTTTCGTGCCCCAATCTACAGCCAGATGAAAAGCGAGAGGATGTCCAAGTGTCTATGACTGTTTATGGCCCGTCAGTCAGTCAGT
The DNA here is from genome assembly GCA_035047365.1 of Drosophila ustulata. NCBI lineage: Eukaryota > Metazoa > Arthropoda > Insecta > Diptera > Drosophilidae > Drosophila > Drosophila ustulata. The sequence goes on from JAWNPT010000094.1 coordinate 29,968,821, forward strand.
CAGTCTGTCTGTCTGTCTACGTGTGTGTGTGTCGACATGTTTTCGTTTTTTATTATTCAGTAAATCAAATCAGTTGCCTAACAACTCAATCCAAACACTTGCAGCACGCGCCCTGGACATGGACATGGTCGAAACAGTTCTTCTCCTTCTCTACTAAAGTTGTTCGTCGGCCAACTCGCCAACTCCCACAGCTGGGCTTTGGCCTCATCTTTTAGCTTTCACTCAACTGCACCATGTAGCTGTCTCTGTCTCTGTCTCTGACTTGTCATTGCCATTGTCGTCGTTGTCGTTGTCGTTGCTGTTGTTGTTATTTTTACAGTTAAGTCAATATGCAGCCGTCAAAAACAACACTTGATACTTTTGTGTGCTGCTTGGCTTTGGCCTGGCCAAGACCTCGTCCTCCACTTTGATTACTGGTCACAGTTATTGCGACTTTTCTTTTCATTTTTGTTTGCAAACTTCTTCTTCTTGGCAACCTAACGAATTTATGCTCATCAACAAATACACCCACAGTTGCTAATGCCGGTTAAGCAAAGGGTGACCATAATCGACTTATGTGCATAAGCCGCTGCCCAACAAAAAAACATTTGCTTCAACTATCAACCTGCAAAGCCGTCGGACAACAAGACGTCCTATCAGACAGGACAGACAGGACATAAAGGCATCTACATACAATCTGAGCTGAGTTGCAATTGCGACAGGCCTTTGGCAAAGCGGATTGTTATCAATCAAACACAGAGGCCATGAACGGGGTCAACAGCAGGTTAAGAGCGGCTTACACGGCAACAAAGACAAAGCACATGACCCTTAAACACTTCAACTCATTCAACTTGAACCAAACACAATTTATGCTCAGAGCGAATTAAATTGCACATTAGATTTATCAACTGCAAGCAACAATTGCATCCAGCTTGTTGTTAAAGCTGAAAAGTTGAAACTAGTTTATTGTCAGTCTATTGATTTACAGTGGGTTCCACAACAAGTGCTCCAAGTGGAAAGTACAATTGTAAGGATTGTTATTAGTTACTACTTGAATTAAGTAATTTGTCAAAACAGCTTAGTAAAGTATTTGTTTTTCTTAATATTATTAGGTAATGAAATATATAGAGTTACAAATAGAATTATGAACTAAATATACAGCTTGTTCATAGCATTAATGCTGGATCTGTTGTGAATTGAGAATAATTGAATTCAGATAAAATTCGTAGCATACTTTTTGGGGCCTTGCAGATTCAGTTTTGTGCATTTTGTTGAAAATTTCAATGAGCATTTAAGAACAGGTATTTATGCTGTATATCGATGTGGAATTTATTCTCTATTTTGTCATTTATTGAAAAAATCTAAATACAAAATGAAGTTAAATGATTTGTTCATTCACAAATACAATTGGCAAATATGTTGATCGTAATAACAGCTTAACAAGCAGATATTGTATTAAAAATTGTACAAATCAATTCCACCCAAAAAACACTTAAAATAAGTATTGTAAATTTCAATAAATTCGAAATGCAGCCATAAATTCCATGTGTGGACAATTCGGAGCACAATCGATAGAAGAAATGAAATTATACAGAGAACCATTTAAAATTGTTGTGCTGCTGTTGGTGAATTGAAATTGCCTTTAATATGATATATCAAAACTCGACCATTATCATAATGCTGTTATCGACAAGGCGTTGATGACGACGACCATTTGGTCATTTGGACATTTGGCGAAACACTTTTGGCCACTGTCTTTTTTTGGCCCAAAAAACAACAACGAAAAAAAAAAAGAACAGAATTTGGCACGTAGCCGAGCGTCCGGCTTTTGGGTCCCAGGGATGGAAGCAGAAACTGGAGCTGAAGCTGGGACTGAGGGAAAACCTTTTTTACGATTTACGTGCCGTTTCCCTAGGGAGAGACGCTGCCACTCTCAGATGTCCGCCCACGCGTCCACCACGCCCCCAACTTGGGCCATGCATGGCTTTTAATAATGCTCATATTTTTATGGCTGGCCCAGACGATGTAAGAGGAGAACTGCAAGGGACGAAGAGGCGAAGAAACACGGCAGGCATCATCACATTTTGTGTGATTTTTCCTTGTTTGTTTGCAACTTTTGTTGCTTAAATTAACAAACACACACACACACACACACTGAATATAGAACAAACATTGATGTTTATTCTGTTTGACCCAAATCCAGTTTAATTGAACGCGCAGCAGAGCGTGAAAGCCGCGAGACGTTTTCAGTTAATAATGCCATGAAATTTTAATTATCAAATACGCATTCGCAATTGGAATTTAAAATGTTAGCCGACTTTGGAAGCAGCATCAACAACAAAAAAAAAAAATAAATAAATAAGCAGCGCAAAAAACAAGCAAACAAAGCAAAGTGTTTGCATTAAACCAGCAGCCCGCAGTGTCGCACACACATGAGTGTGAGTGTGTGTGAGTGTGTGTGTGTTGTTGTTATTGCTGCTGTGCCTGTCCCTGGGCTTGTTTGTTGTAATTCAATTTGATTAAACAAATTTTGATCAGCTGAGCTGAGTTGATTATTTGAGCTTGGCTGCCACAGCTCATTTGCTGTAACGTTGCATATTTAATGCAACGCTTTTTATTATCCTTTTGGCGCTCACAAACACAGCAACACACACACAAAAACAAAGCGTCAGCCAAGTTTAAATAAACTTTTAACTTGAGGCATCAACGCAACTTCGGTTCGGATGTCAGGCATCAACAGCCACAACAACAGCAACATCAAGAGAAGAAGCATCCATCTGGGGAGTTGTCAGTGTCGCCCTCGTCCTGTACAGTGTCCTGTGGCCCATTTGCCACCACTTGCTGCTGTGTGTGGCAACAGAGGCGTCATCATCATTGTTGTTGTAGCTGGGGTTTTCGGTTGGCAAAAATGAAGTTTTTCTTTTGCCATGAATTGATAATGTACACATGTTCATATGTGGCAAGGGGCAAGAAGCGCTGAAGGGGCAGCTGCTGCTATTTGCATAACCATATACAGACCATCTCAATGGGAGAGTGTGTGTGTGTGTGTGTGTGTGTGAATTGGCGTGTGTATTTGCAGATTATTTAGCCAAAAGTTGAAAGGTATTCGAAATTCTGCAACCAAAACTAAAAACAACAACGAAAACAACAAAAAAACCAAACCCCCCCGAAAACTTTTATTAAGTTGAAGATATTTTGTTGAAATTTATACACATTTGCTCTCGCTCTCACACGCCTTCCCTCTCTGTCTCTCTCTCTGTCTGCACATTGTCTTTGGCCTTTTTTTTTTTGCTGTGTTTGGTTTGGTTGCTCGCTTGGCCGTTAAAAAACTACAAGGCAAATGGCTCGGCACAACATTTGGCATTTGTTCTGCGTGCATTGCGCTTCATGGGGATTTATATTTTTAAATGGAAAGTTAAGCTCATAATAAACTGTGAAGAAAAACTAGCTGCTTATGTTTTCCTTTTTTCCATTCCTTTCGTTTCCTGCTCTCCTTTCGGCGTTCTTTATGAGATTTCTTTAGTTGTTCTTCGTCCACAAAAGTTCCAACTCAGCTGCTTCCCCCCAAAAAAAAAAACAAGCGCACTAAAGAAGTTTCTTTGCTTTTGGCCATTCGCTTGATTTTGATTTCTTTTCCAACATAATAATACCCATAAGTTAAACAAATCGCAATGACCCAAATAGAAGCGTGCAAAAATTAAATCTTCATTTCAAACGCTTCAAAATACGCAATCAAAATGCGCATTTTATTCACAAATGACTCAAAAACAATTAAATTGTCGATTTACATATGAATTGAATAATAATAAACAAAAGCAAACACAACAAACGTGTGTGATGAACGCGAAGCAGATTGAAAGTGTGTGAGGGGCATGTCATTTATTAATTGTTCATCAATTTATGTATTTGTGGCATGGAGAAATATTTTTGGCAGGAGGTGTTTTGATTTTAAAGAGACAACAATTCAGGCAACTATGTTGAAGGTAATTATTGATTTTTTTAAATTAAATTAAAGCATTGATTTTATTATTGTCTTCTCGAAAATAAGTAAAGATTTTTTAGAACTATTTACTTGGGGAAATATACAAATAAATAATAATAATTAGGGGTTGTGATACGTGATTTAACTACAAGATTTGCACATACATAAATGGCCAGAAAAATTAATATCGTTGTGCATTTTTATTTTATTAATTTCGGGAAATGAAAATAGTGGCAATTTTTGTTTTACTTTCTATCAAATGAATCATTCACTTGTTTCAGTTTAAGAACAATTTTAATAGCACTTAAATCAATAATTTTTAATGGTTTATTCAATTTAAAAATGATATTCATGTTGTGGATATTTATTTTATTTTATTAGCATATTTTTTGTCACTCTTGAGCATACTCCACTTGTCCATTCCATGGCTTGCAGGGTATGCAAACTAAGCGCAGTGTCATTTTAAAATAACAAACATACCACTAGAGATTGCATTAGGCACAACTACAACAACGACAGCAACAACGACAGAAATAGTAATGAATGTAACATCTAAATCAAACGCAAAACATTCATTAGGAAGTGAAAATCGATAATGAAAAGCAGGCAATAAATTACGAATTATTATATAAAGCACAAAAATACAGTGTCGCAATTTCAACAGAGAGAGAGAGAGAGAGAGGAAGGAAGGTTTGTGGCATGTAAAACTACTGCAGAGGGGGAGGAGGGGCAATAGTGTCATTTGGAAAACATATTTATAAATAATTTGCACGCTAATATGCATTTTATGTAATTAGCGGTTAAAATAATAAATACACTACATAATTATCGCCCATTCGTTGACCGCACGGTGGCCAGCGACAAAAATGAACTCGCGAAACAGAGATAGATATATAGATATAGCTGCATCTCTAGTTATCGTTGCATGTGCAGCCAACTATGTGTGTGTGTGTGTGAGTGTGTGTGTGTGTGTGTGTGTGGCATTAAGGCATTAGCACCGCAAAAACATCAACTAATTGTGCATTTTCGCGATAATAAACACGGGCGACAAGAGTTTATTATTTCAGGCTTGGCCGCATTGCGTATACGCCACGTACGCGTACAAGTGACAAAAGTTTGACAGTGGCAAAATTAATAAGCAGCGCATTTATTAGCAGTCAAATAAAGAGATAAATGTCACTCATACGCACCATAGGATGCGCCCCACGCCAGCTGCTCACAGTAAAATATTAAAATATTTAATTTGAATGGCAAGTGGGTGAGCGAGTGTGTGAGTGTGGCATGCCACTCAGCCAGCTAGCAACCATGCCCCATCCTGTGGAATGGCCTGGCCTGGCATATGGCAAATATTTCAAGTAGTTAAGCGCATTAGCGGCACTTTTGGTTGGCTTTGTCACCGACGAACCATCGCCGCGCAGACTGTGGCAAGTGGCAAGCGGCAAGTGTGGCAAGCTGTCTGCCCATCCCTGCATATGCCACTTATCGTTTACATATCGCACATGCCGCATACGCAGCGTGTGCCGCAGCCAATTAAAGTTCTTAAGCCCCCAGGTCGAGCCAAGCTGCCACCCCAGGCTTTTGCATTATCCATTGCAATTGTTTAATGAACTTTTTGCACACTCTAATGACTTCATTAACAAGCATCACGAATGCTGCCCCCACAGTGCCAACAAATGCTGCAAAATGTTTTCCATGCATTTTTCATGCTGCAACTGCAAATTGAAGTCAAACGGAGATGCAGCCAAAAATTGTTTTGCGCAACGAGCAACAATTAAATAAATCATGTACTCTGTTTTAGTAATGGGCCAACCAGCCAGCTCTCTCTCTAATATTAATGTCATGTCAAACAGCAACTACAACATGTAACAACAACAACAACAACCACGACGACGACGACGACGAATGGCATAAATGTTGCAGAACGTTGCTTTGACTCGAATGCACACTTGAGCAATTTGACAAATATATACAAATATACATATATATATCATTATTATTTCATCAAATTTGTCATTGATAATGTTCGAGGGCAGCTCTTAAAATGTTGTGAAATTTGCATATTTAATGCGTTCCATAATCTTTTGGCCAACAATAAACTTGCCACACTGCAGATAGCAATGCATGTTAACAAAATTGCTGACAATTATCATGTCCACACACACACACACATGCAACAGATACACAGTTCATACAAATTGCAATTTAATGGCAAAATAGTCGTGTCCAACTGTCCGACTGGCCAGAATTGAATTAGCCAGAGAGAGAAGCGAGTCTGGCCGAAAATGGGTTATTAAATTTACATTGCATCCATCTTTTCAGTTGACTTTCATTAGTTGATTTCATTTCGGTTAATGCGCATTTCCAATTCGCATGCAACGTTCCTGCAAAATTCATGTCAACTTAACTTTCTTTCCCTTCCTCACCAACACAGATATCTACAGTTCATTTATAGCATCCTTTCGTGCTCTAAATTAAATTAATCAAATTGCACAGCCCGAATGCAGTGGCCACAAACTGCTTCCGAGATTCGATTCGTACATATTTACTCGTTGATTCATTTAAATAAATATTCGTATTAATATTAATATTGATAATGATTTTAGATGCTAACTGAGTTTCAACTGGCTTTTGATCTTTGCTTTGCCTCAGCTGCGTAAGTTTTGCAATATTCATGTGCAATGTATTTGGGTTTATTTAAATTTACATTCACTTCTTCATGTCATAATTTGGGGTTTAGCATATGTCAGCATGTAGATAGATAAATATAAATAAATATATATTATTCTATGTATTTATGACATTTTATTTATATTTTCTGCTGATTTCTAATGTGATTTACTTTCATTGAAATAAATTTATTTTATTAATTTATGTTAATGTATATTTGCCAAACATATTTAATCATTTTTGCAATTAAATTTATTAGCTACGCAAATGCAGGGTTGATGAATTATTAATTAAATTATATATGCTCAAAGGACACATCTAGAAGGGATAGAATATAATAAAGCTAATTAGATTTAATTGAAAACTCATTTACAAAAGTAGAACAATTTAAATATAACTTTAAATTGACCCAAATTAAGGCATCATGATTTATGCAAATTTGCAATGCAATTTTTCGTAATTTAAAATTAAATTATATACACTCAATAGACTCATTTCGAAGTGAATAAAAAATGTATTTTGATACGAAGATAATTTGATTGTGAAACAGATAAACAAGAAGACAGAAATTTAAATATATGTTATGCAAACAAGATTATTATATAAATGATTTAAGAGTGACAAAGAAGAAAGATTTACTTTCTTTTGCAATTTCTGCCTTTCACCATAATTATTTATGTAGATGCCAAAGCGCTTTGCAAAGACTTTTGTAATTTGTGTTAAATCTTTTGCACAATTAAGAACTGCAGCTTCACAAGGGTCAACGCACATGTTTCGAGTACTCGTCATGCTCGAATGTATTCATGTAATTTTAGCAGTTGAAAACAATGGGAGGAGGCTGCAATGTGCACAAAAAGGAAGCGCACAAGTAATAATTTATTAGTTTTTGAAGTGCTTATCAAGATTTATGATCTATCGATTTGTGCATAAATAAAACAACTATCTCCGCTCGTTATTTTCTTGCTTTTTTGGCTGTGAGGCGCACAGGTGAGCGAAAGTGCTTGTATAATAATAATAATAATAATTATGGATGGCGGGGATGGGTGAATAAGTTATTTGCATTATTCATGTGCTCGCCATTAATGGTGGTTTTGCATTGTATCGGCTGAAAGTATTTTCGGTGGCAAGCAAAATCCTTTTCACTTACTCACCCCCCCGGTTTTTTTGGAGCTGTCTGGCTGTCGCCTTGAAGCACGTTGCACAAGCGGATTTCCGTCAATGCCAGGCACTTGAGAATTAATATCAATTTGTATTCATTTGTGAATATTACAAAAGGATTATACAAAATTAATTAAAATTTGCACAATTTACGTTCGAGGCAGCGGCGGCAACGTCGTTGGCCCGATGTTGATGCCACAACCGATGCTGCTGCTGCTGCTTTGTCTGCTGCTTGTCGCTGGGATCTGTGGGAAAACTTTTGGACAGCTGGCGAGGCGCGAGTGTTGCCGCTTAATGGAGTTTAATCGCATTGATGAGCATCAATTAATCATGCCGCCCAAACGCAAATGACATTGCATACATACATCTATATATATATATGTGTGTATATATCGGCGCCTTAATCCTAATCGACGAGGGCGCTGGGAGATTCATAAGCCCGCACATTACGCATACGACACGTACGCTCAAGCAGGGGGACCAAAACAAATCGAATTGCCAATTAAAAAGTGCGCGAGACTCAAGATTCGAGATTCGAGCTGGCAATTACAACATAATCGAAAACAAACACGACCCAAAGAGGCAAAGTCGCAACGAGGCGACGCAACCGCACACTCAATAAACGGCATCATTTGCGAGGGGAACTTAAAGCTCATCGTTGTTGTTGTCGCGCACCTGTCGACTATATACAAACAAACAAGCCATTATCATAATGCGGAGCCAAAGTGTCTAGAGTCGACATCGATGACGACGATGCCACACACACACACACATACTTATTGCTATAGCCATTCTGGTTGAGTGAAGCACGCGATATGATGATGGTGGCGGCAACAGTTCGTGTTCGCATAACTGAGCATAATCGACGCCTTTCGGTTATAATTAACTCATTAAAGTGAAACGTCAGCCGCAGGATGTGGCATTGCTTGACAGAAGGCAAGCAGCCATCAAAGCGCACACACACGTAATCCGAGACAGCAGCCGAGCACAGAGATGAAGACTCGAAGAACGACAGCAACAGCTGCTAATAGCGAAAGCTGGCTGCTAACCAAGCGTAACCCACACAGACTCGTAAATAAGAAATGAAATCAAAGTTAACATTTTGTAAATCTGGTTTTTATAACTTTGCTCACACACACACACACACTCACAGTCTCTCTAAGCACACACGAGATGTGAAATTGCAATTAAATTAATGTCACGCATACGCCGCGTATACGCGCGAAGCACTCTCGCTCTCTCTCTTCCCCTCTCTCCCTCTCTCTCCGTCTCTCACTCGCTTACAGGAAAAGCGGGCGCTCATAGCTCAGGTTTTATTGCTGAGCCACAAACAACAACAACAGCAACAATTAGTGCGTGTTGCCAACCAGCAGCTGCTACACACGCTTGTATTTGTGCGTTGCATATAAATCGATGCTGATGTTGTGAAAATTTGCCAAAATAACTACAGACATACACTTGCCAAAAGCAATTAAACTGCTAAAACCACATTTTGTGCGAGAAATAATTGCAAAAATGCCAAAACATAAAGCCAAAGCCAAAAAACAAGCATGGCTATTGGCAAAAACACAGCCCAAATACATCCAAATAACAGCAGCACACAAAAAGAAGAAAAAAACAGTCGCAAGCCGCGTTGCCAATTACAATAACATCCTCCAAATACACACACACTCTCACTCATGCGAGTGGGCGTGGCTGCCACGAAAGAGGCGCTGCCTGCCACACACTGATCGAAACATAACCCACAAAAAGTCAAGCCGAATAAATAGGCCTGCCCAAAGAACCAAAAAAAAACCAAAACAAAAATAATGTGCAAGAGTTTTTGCGACACTTTCAAAGCATTGAAACCTAAATACTCTTACTGTTTAATTTTGTACAAGAACAAACATTAATAATTAAGCTTGTTTTGGAGTGCAAATATTTTTATTTACTTTTGATATTAACTGAAATTTAAATGTAATTGTTGGAATTATATTTGAATTTTAAATGGAATACAAATAACAACTGAGCTTCAAAATTATTTTATTTTTCTGTTTCAAATTTTTAGACTTTAATATTTAGTGTGACCCCAGTGTGAAGAATTTTAATGCGATTAAAAAAGATTCTCTTGAAGGCTGAAATTCGTACTTTACTTAATTTGATTGAGCAGTCAGATTTGATTTTTAAAAATTCCTTAGCTATTTATCTTAAATTGTGCATTCAAATTTGTATGAAAAGTCAGTGTTTATGGAATAAAGTAGGCTCATAATATTCTCATAAATATAACCAAAAATCTTAATCATAACTATGAAAATAAAGAAGCTTTATTATTTTATTTTAAATCTGGGTAGTTTTAAGAATTGTTTTATGATATGACAAAAAATAAATAAATTCAAACAAAAATCAAATTCTTCAAAAGAGACAAATTTTTAACAAAATGTGAGCTAACTAGGATTTTTATAAATATAATGCATTACTTAACCCACATTTATGTCTCAATTCGAGTTTAGATATTTTTAAAAATCCTAATGATGCTAAAAACAATACCTCCTCTGACAAATCTTCAATTGTATGAGATGATGAGGTAAACTTTCATCATTATGTTTTTCCTTTTATTGCTTACTGCATCACAAAGCCAAGCAACCCCCATTGAGAGTAGAGTACAAAAAGCGAATACAAAAACGGCAAATTCCAACAACAAATCAAATATATTATAACGCAAAAACAAACCAAAGTCAACGCCACTTCCAATAACAATGCACGGCCTGGCGAATGTATGGGTTGCTGTTGCGTGGCCAGAGGGAGGAAGGGGAGTGTCAGGGAGGAAGGGGCAGAAATACTGTCAGAATGCTGGCAGCATTCGGTGGCACATTTCGGTTGCGGTGGCTTTGTTTACACTTTACAATAGGATTTTGTGTGGGCTTTTTCACTCGACATTTTGGGTCATTGTTCTGTCGGTCGCGTTGGGCAAAACTAATGCGATCTTATGCCGCTGCGAGTACAGTGCGAAAATTGTGAAAATCATACGAGTTTCATTAATTAATTAGCACACACAAAAATCTATGTATACGTATACATGTGTCAGAAAGGGATTTGGCATTTAAAGCTACACGAAATTACTAAAAATTGTGATAAATTTCAAAGTGGATGTCGAAAAGTAGGCAACGATTTATCAGACGAAGACGCTGCTGCACCAGCTGAGTGACAAATCGACAATCGACACGACGCGACTCGCTTCGTAGCGTAGAAGACAAGTCACAGCAACAATAACAATGCGAATTGCGACTGCGAATTGCGAATGAAAACGAAAACGAAAACGACAAAACAAAATGAATGGCAATCGCGGTTCAGTCGTCGCCAGTCGCGCGAGTGAAAGACAAATTAAGATTATAAAAAAAGCGAAAATAATAAAAATACAAGAACCAAAAAAAAAAAGCAATGCGAATTGATTGATTGATCTATCAAAAATATACACACACACACACACACATACAGATACAGCCTGGAAGTATGTGCGGCATCCCTGGGCGCGTATCTGTAGCAGCGACAACGACAGCGACAGCGACGTCGCCTTTGTGATTTGACAGACAAACTGACAGCAAGACTGCGGGCAGCGCCAGACAGACAGACAGAGACGGAGATGGAGACGGAGACGGAGATGGAGACGGAGGGAGAGACGAAGAGAGAGAGGGAGACGGAGACGGAGATGGAGACAGCAGCGACCTGTGACTGCCTGTCGCCGTTTATGTATGCGCGTAATTCGTTCTACCTTCCGCTCACGCAATGTGGAATTGTGTGTGGCGCCTATGAGGCTGTGTTTGTTTGTGTGTGTGTGTGTGCGACACGTAGCACATTTTATTTTCCAAGTAATAAATCAATTTTCCGCACCACTAAAAATGAAAACGAAAAACGAATTGAAGCTGAAGCTGACGCTTCGACTGAAGTGTGTGGCGTTGTGTGTATTCTTGACTAGGCTCTGAAGCTAGCTGCCGATTGGAGCGGGGAATTGAGCCACTGGGGCTGGTCACAGCTGCTTGGCCCGGGGGGTTGGGGGCAACAGTTGCTGCACCTGAGAAGAGCGTAAATTAAAGTCACTAAATCAAAAAATTTCGCCCAAAAACACAGCAGAGAACGAAGCGAAGCAAACGAGAAAGTTAACATTTGTTTACGTGGCCGCCTCAAAGGGGGGCGCAAAACTTGGCCAGCGAGAAAGTGGCAGATGGAGATGGAGCGTGTGGAGCTTCAGTCATTTATTGGCCAAAGTTGGCCAAGGAAACGCATAAAGGAGCGGGCAGCAAATGAGCAACTTGGCGCAGCAGCAGCAGCAGCAAAACAATTTGCCTGTTGTTGTTTTGTTTTGCTTTGTTTTCGACTTTTTCTACTTCTACTTCTACTTGGGCGGCAATTTGTTTTGAGTGGGGTCGCATGGTGGCAAGTCAAAGGCAGCAAAACAAATCAAGTCAACAATCAACAGCGCACACACAAATACACACAGCATACTGTATACTATATATACATATATATATATATAGACATTGGGGCAGACACTCTGTAAAAGTTAATGTAACGGCGCATTTAATTGCACGCACGGCACGAATCGGACGCCAAGCTGCCACCTGACTGCCTTCTGCCCCCTCGTGTTGCTGCCACAAAGTGGACAAGCGTAACTTTTTGCCCAGACACTTACTTGGCTTTTTGGCCTCGCTTCAGGTGCGTCCTGTGTGCGCTCTCAAGTAAGTAAAAATGGCTATTAGCCAAAGCATTTTATGTGGCTGCTCTCACTTGGACAGGGTGAGAGAGACGCCACGCCCCCTAAGTTGCTGTTGCTGGCAGCTTTTGTTGCCTAATGCGCTTTGCTATTTTTTAATTATAACGAAAGTTACCTGCAAATGAAAAGTAAAAGGGCTGCCAAGACGACGACAAGGCCGCATCCTGGGGCAGGAAACGGTGGCAGCCAAAGACATCGACAGACACACTTAAATGCCTTTTAGCTGCAGCGCACAAAAAGAAATCGCTGGCAACAATTTTAATTGCGTAAAATGTGCAAGTTCTCTCGCTCTCTTTCTGTTCTCTCTCTCTGTTGTCTGTGCTGTGTCTGCGACACTGCGAGGCAAAGGCCAAAGCTGCAACAAAATTAAATTACTCATTCGCTCAGTTGGTCAGCAGCAGCCTCCACTCGAGACTGCAACGGATTTATTGTTAATTGGAAACGAGGCATGCTCGGACTATTTGATGCGCAAAAGATTTCCACTTCCACTTCTACTTCCGCCACTCAACAAGAGACCAAAACGTCTACTCATTTCAGCTGCCCCACCTCGCTGCCCCTGCCCCTTGTCGCCTTGCAACACACACAAAAACGCTGACAAATAGCACGCGTAATTAGAAATTAAGTTCTCTGCTCACTGCTGTGGCCAGCTTTTTAGTTGATTAAGCCCAATGACCAATCGAAATGCTAAACTGCAGATTGAGAGCTTCTGGCCAGGCTAACTGCAGGCTTAATACCTAATCGATATCCCACGCTTCGCTCTTCACAAATTGATCCCTCAGGCTGCAGGCACACAGCATGAAGCAGTATTTATAAATTGACGCAGATTTCGATTTCGATTTCGATTTTATAGCCATCAAGTTGCAACTTCTCGAGCTACTAAATAATTAATATCTGATAATAAAATAAATTGTGAATGCAACTCGATTTAATTACTTATTCCAATATATATCTTATTCCTTAAATATGTCTTCTATTCATCGACGCCTAAAATTATTCAATACTTGCCTTTTATTTAAGAATTTTAAAAGTACAAGTATCGCTCTTTGTGATGTGCACTTTTTTAAATATTCTTTATTCAATTTCATTGCAAAATATATATTCACATACCATAACATTTATTACTGTGCGCATCCATCAATATCAATGCGATGTCGACAGGCAAAAGGAAGCCGCAAAGTCTGCCGAATGATCACAACATATCGTTATTTATGGCATTAAAAAGTCGCATGCCAGATATGCAGTGATATTTTAATTGAAATATATATTTATCGCAAGCTATATGCTGGCGATAAATAAGAGAAATCTTTCGTGTGAAACTGGAATAAAGTTTTTGCCATTCACATTGCATCGCATCGGCATTTCTGGCCAATTGGCTCTTCTGCTGGAATGGCTAATTGGCTATCGTCTCACAGTTTGCTTTTTGTTAATTTGACCGGGCGGGGGAAGCAGCCAGGAAAAAAAAAGGGGGAAAACTCGCCAGTGGCAGTTTTGGGAATCCAGAAGTGGCAAGCAGTTAAATTACTTCTCGTTTATTTTAAATTGTGCAAAATATGTGCGAATGTGCACAGACATTACAAGATGATGATGATAGCCGAACAATGAGCGCAACTCAAACGAATACCGACTGTGACTGCAAATAAAAAACGCCATAAAAGGCAAACGCTTGCAGCAAAGTCAATGCACAAACACACGATGCAAAGTGTTCTACAATTTGCTGTGAAATTTGCGCGCTGTATTTTCAAATAATGCGAAAACTTTTCGCCTATTCGTGCCGTGGGAGGAAAGAGGCTGTGTGTGCAACTTGCAACCAGCAACCGGGGCAGTTGCAACAGCAGCAGCAGCTTCAATATACTTTTGTTTCTTTGCCTCTATTGTCCTGCATTTTGCGTGCTTTGGCTGCGTGAAATGCAATTTCTCATATTTGCATAACTGCAGACAGCAGATAGCTCAAAATAAAGTTGAAATTTCACAGTGCAGTCGCAGTTGTAGTTGTAGTCGCTATATAGCTGCGGTTGCAGCAACAACAACACCAATCAAGCAAGCTGCAGCCGAGTCTGCTCGACTCTGAGATACCCGCGACCTACTCGTAAACATGTTTATTTCTTCAAGTTTATTTAACGATTGCAATTAAATTTGTAGCTGCTTTTTGTAGCGTGTGGTTTGCCAAATTTCTAGTGTTAAACTTTACAACTACGCCCGAAACACGTGTTTTTTATGTTCAAAGTGATTTGGGGGGCGTGAACTAATTTAAAGTCTGTTATTTAAATTTAAATTTAATTATTATGATATAAATTTAACAACTAATAATACAAATTATTTTTAAATTTTATATAAAAAATTGGAAGTAAAAATTATTTTGCATTTAAAATAAATCAAAGTAATTCTATCAACAAACTTTCAGAATTTTTGTTCAAATACAAAATTTTGGGAATTACATATATTTTTCAGTCTTTATTGTAAAAATTGACAAATTTATTACTTTTAAAAATGTTGTTATTTCAATCAATTTTACCAAAAAAAAAGCTAGGACAAGCAGCCAGATCTATTGGTTAAGAATATTCAGCTATTCAAAGCTAATAAGATTTTTAAATCTAGGATTTTAAAGGATTATTTTCAAAAAGTGAAAAGGTCTAAAAATCTTCCAGTTTAATAATTTGTTTGTTAAGTAAACATATTGGTTATTAAAATGGGGTAAACAGGATAAAGCTGTAAGTTACACCAAAAATACTACTTTCTAGTTAATCATTGCTGTAAATACTGCATATCTGTTGGAAAGTTGTCAGTTGTTAATAAGTCAAAGCAACCACCTATGTTTTGGCTGCCGGGTATAACAACAGCAGCAACAACAACTTTAATATCGCCAGACTGCGCTGCGTAATTGCCCGCGACCCCAACTGCAGCGCTCTCCTCCTCTCCGCTTTATCCACTCGCTTTTCTGCTCTCTGCCTTCACCTCCGTCCCTTTCCGCTGGTTGCTATTGCCGGCAGCAGCAGCGGGCAGCGGCAGCGGGCCGCAAACGTCCAACAGCCGCGCGAATCCTTCCGCTGGCGAACTCGTGTAAGCGCAACACAGCGCAGCGCAGCGGTTTCCGGCAGCTGCAGCAACAATACGGCGACCAAATTCAAATCAACGCAGTTACGCGCACACACAATGCCCACACACACACACATGTCAGACGAGAGAGTGTGTGTGTGTGTGCAAGACAAAGCATACTTTGGGGCGCAAATAACAGGCAACAACAAGCAAGCCGACAACTAAGCGAGCAGCCAGCTCGGAACTGCGGCTATTCTATTAGTGCGCATCCCACACACACACACACGCACACGCACGCACACACACGCACACGCACACACTCGCAGAAATAGCGACAGGCAGCATACGAAATTATACGCGCAACAAAAGCAAACAAAAGTGCTGGCGTCCTTCGAGCTCTCGATGGCCAAAGCAAACATAATTGATATCGTAATCAATTCAAAAATCCAGCAAAACTAAAAACAGCAAATGCTGTGAAAACAACGTCGTCATCGTCGTCCTCGCAACATGGCAGCGTTTGGCCACAGGCATGTCAGCAATGCGCACGTAGAGCTCGACACTTTGCCAGCCCCGCCCCCCTCCGCCCCCTCTGGTTGTGAGTGTGTGTGTGTGTGTGATGTGTGGCTGTGCGTGCCACTCAATCAACTCTGAAAAAGTCTACAAATATTAGCCCCTAATGCCATTGAGACCAAGACGTTGCACAGACGACGCGTCGCCCCAGCTCCGTCCGCAGCTGGCCCCATAAAAAGCTGGAATTGTGTATAAAAATGAAGCAGCAAAAAAAAAAAGTGGCAGCTTCAAATAAAATTGTTGCGACAAAGGCTACAACAACAACAACGGCGAGTAAGGAGCAGCCAAAAGGAGCTGCATCGGGCACGACGATAACATTAAGAAGAAGTATCGAAAAAATGTGTAGTGCCACACACACACACACACACACACACACACACACACAACAACAAAAAACTGTAAGCAGACGACGACGACAAGGACACAAAAGCAGCATAACAACACAATCAAGCGAGGCAAGCGCGCGCCCAGCGATGGGGCAGGAGCGGAAGCGTGTCTGGGCATAGGCGGGCACTGCATAACTTGCCAGCGCCAAGCTCCAGCGAAAGCGGCACGTAATAACATTTTTTCTAAAGAAAGCAACAACAACAAAATACGAAGACAAGCGAGTGAAGCGAAAAGCGGCACAACGAACAACAAATACGCTACAAAAATCGGTTTGAATTAATTTCAAAGTTATTGTGAGATGATATAGTTACAACTATAATTAAATACAATTTTATTTTATAATAATTTTATATTTTATAATGTCGAATTAAAAGTAAATAAAAATAAAATAAGAAATACAACTCTATACATACCACTTGATCTAGCTACAACTAAAATAAGATTGTATACAAAGTTTCAACAAGCCAAGTTAAAAACTGAGCGAGTTATTGACAATCGAATAGAAGGACAGACGGATGAAATATTCCTATCCATGAGTAGGGTATACAAATAAGAACTCGGCGGAGACGAAGACGTCAAGCGTAACCAAAGCCGAGACCAGCATGAGGACGAGCCTTGGATAGCAGGGAAGTGAAGCCGAAACTAAAGCCGTTGGTTGAACGTGCGTGGCGCTTGTGGAATGCTGTCTGGAGACAAGTTATTGTTTTTGATTTCATTTTTCTTCTTTGCGGTGGGCAGCAGGGGCTCCAGAATACTGCAAATATCTCTATATATGATGGTATGAGAGCCGAGTATGTTGATGTGGATATGAAGCTGCTTATTTCCATATAGGAATGTGTTTTGTCTGCCGTCTCCCGCCCCCACTCGAAATTGGTTAGTTTGGCTAATCGAGGTATTTGCCAGCGGCATAAGTTGGATTTTCTTTTGGATTTGGCTGCTCTTCTATTTTTTTATGGCCCCATGGAAAATTGGCCGAGGGTGCCTTAATATTATTACTATTATTATGATAATCATAAGCGTTACTGTTATTATTATGAAAAGTGCGGCAATAATTTGAAAGTCAGCTCAAATGGAAATTATTCCAATTCTGCAGGTGAGCTGACCACAACTTCTTCTTCTTCTTTTTAGGCCGACAGCATTTCGAAAACTTAAATCTCGAGCTCAACATTTTAATCTTATTGCCCGGCCCGAGCTTTTGGCCTGGCTGGGGCATTCAACAAGCCATCACTTTTTGTATTTTCGATGAGTGGGCTGCAACACATTTTCAAGGCGTTTTCCTTCGTTTTTTTCTTTGTTTACTTTATAAAGTGCTCAGCTTCGGTCCGCTTTTCTTTTTCGTTGCTTTTCATTTGCGCAGGGTGGGAAAACAAAGGAAGGCTAAAGGTTATTTCCTGCGTTGAAAGACGTAGGCCGAGTTTAGCATGTCAACCGAAAATAAACGTGGGCGGATAATTGATAGAGCTCCACTTGCAAGCTCCTCTCGGAGTGATTAAGTTGCGAGTGCTGTCGAGTTTGCAATTGCTACAGCTCTTATTTATTATTAGAGCTGTATAAATATGTCAATTATAGTGACATTTAATTGCGGATTGTACTCCAGATAAATCGAAGGCAGTGGCAAAGAATTAACATAGTTAAAGTTTGATTATATAATTGTGATTATTTAACATTAATTAAAAATATCCTCTAAGTAGTGTTAGAAGGAACTGAAGACCAATGATAAATTCTAAATATGAATAAATGCCTTCTTTAATTTTTTCGAGTGTTGTATTAAATAAATAATAGTTTACAAATAAAAGTTGCGATGCATTTTTATCCAAAATTTGTTCTAACAACGTCTAAAAAAAACTTAACGAATCGACAAACATTTTGCAGAATCCCCAGGCCACCAAACTTCAAGTTTGTGAATATTCACAATAAAGTGCCGCTTTTATTGTGGAGCTGGGAATACACAAAATTATAAAACATATTCAACTCAAGTTTTATTTACTAGCTTCAATAAAAACTGTATTTAAAAAAAAATTGAATGATATTTCCTGCTTTCGTCCCTTCTTTAAAGCTGTTGTCACTCAGGTATAACTATCTGAGATACAATGTAAAGAGCTCAACATTTATGCTTGCTTAGCACAATAAAATTTCTCAAGTGTCACAAAAAATCAAAGATTCGTCAATGCTCTGAAGCAATAGTAAAATCTTATAGCTGAACAGCGCTGCAAAGTGACTATCAAAATGTCGGGCATAAAACTGATCAAACTGCAGTCGAAAAGGAAACAGGAATTTTAATAACTCGCGAATAAAATGATTTGCAAAAGTTTCCAACACAAAATCAAAACGAAGAAAATCGTAAAGAATGCCGACTATAGAAGTCGTGTATCGTGTGTTTTGGGGTGCTGGGTATATATCGCGATAATAGACACTCATCCATATCAATCAATCATGGCCGGCGCGCAATATAACTTGTGCAATTTCTGTGTGTCTGACACAGCGGCATCATTAGGCTTGCAGCATTTCACAATTTCACCCGCAACTCTGGTTGCGTTACACGCTGCAAAACTAACTTTGCGAAAACTTTCTAATAAAATAGCCCAGGCCCGAGTTACAACGCAACGCAACGCAACGAAAGTGTGGAAGGGGGAAAGGAAAAGAAGAACTCTACTCAACTCAGCGGCAACTGCTGCTAATGTCGTTGTTGCCGCCGGCAAGAAGAAGGCAGCAACCATAACCGCAACAGCAGCAGCAACACTACTTGCAGCGCAACAGACAATGATGCCGCATTCACAAGCCGAAGTCTTGCTCTTCGCCTTTCTCTCTTCCCACTCTCTCTCTTTTGCTCACGCAACAGACACAATGCAGTTTCGTTTTACAAGAGAGCGTAAAAGCTTTTACTCTTTTCTGTTTTTTTTTTTCTCGTTCGCTCTCTCTCACTCTCTTCGCTTCGTTTCCACTTGTTTCAGCACTCGCACACACACACACGTTCGCACTCACACATACATGGCCGTAACATCCGTTACAATTTTTTACGACTCCCGACTCCGTCTGCTGCCGTCGCCGTCGCCGTCGCCGCTGCTGCTGCTGCTGACGTTGATGTTGATGCTTTTGGCGGCAGCAGCAGCAGCCACTGAGATGCTTTGTGGTTGCTCTATAGCTGCTCTAAGTATGTGTGCTGTATGTGTGTGTGTGTGTGTGGGTGCAGAAGCATGTCGCATTCAAGGATTGAGTGAAATTTTTGTGGGTTGCTTCAGTAATGATATGGAATGTGTTGGAATTTCAAGAAGTTACTACAGATTTCTTTATTTATTTAAATGAGCAGCCAACCCAGCAAGCGAGTGGCAGCCACTTCAGCTTCCCTCTACCACTCCCCACAGTATTTGACTTTATATCTATGCTTGTGTCTCTCTCGGTGTCTCTGTGGTGGGCAGCCAGCCAGCCAGCCAGCATCTTCAATTGACTGACTCGCTGACTCTCCATCTGTCTGTCTCTCTGTCTGTCTGACTGAGCAGCGCACAACTAAATGAGCATTGTTATCAGTCTCTGCCGCTTCCCTCTGTCCGTCTGTCCGTCTGTCCGACTGTGCGTGTAATTGTAACGGCGCTGGCAACCGGCATCTTGGGCAGGAACAACGTTGAGCCAGCAACCAGCAAGCAACGTCATTGAAATTTATGCACGTTGTACATTCGGTGTAGTGATATTTGTATTGGGAATTAAAACTATGCCCTCGGGATTATAACCTCATTTTGGCACTGTGCGTTTTGGCCTCTTCGCTCCGTTGGCTGCTGCGCGTTTTGGCCATTTTTACTTTTCATTGCGCTTGTTTCCCTGTAATTAAAATAAAGGCGTGGAGTAATTGCTGAGGTCAGTGCGCAGCCCCTCCCACCCACCCCACATCGTACATAATGCCAACTAAGCGCACTCACAAATTAACACTTTTTTTCGCTACTTTCGGTTTTCTTCTGCTGGTCCGCTCTTGTTGTTTGGGGAACCGAATTGCAGATAAAATTCTCAGTTTAACACTTTGTTCAAATGCTGCCCAGCTTGGCTCATTTTCGACCATAAAAATGTTGCCAGCAGTTGCCCATTTGCGTCAGCTTGTTTCAATTCTACTGCTTAGTCTTTGGCATTGCGGTAAATTGCGTTAACAGGCCCATCAATAGACGGCACACGCTCGACATGACCTTTCGAACCGACGGACGGCCGAGGGCAACCTTTCGGACATTCCCATGCTAATTGGTTTGGCAATGTGTACCGAGGACTTTGGAAATTGTAAAGCCAGCGCTTAACACGCATTAATTGGGCGACAGCAGCTTGAGAGCGTAATCTGCTCCTTACAATGCCCAAATAGGCCCATAGTCCACATCGTCCACATCGTCCATCGTACTACACGGGATATATGAAAGTTGCAAATTGGATTTCGGCAATTGGCAACTGCACAAATCGGCACATTTATCTTTCTCGACTGCAATTCGCTTCGACTTCGATTCGCATTTCAATTCTGATTTCCAATGCCGTCTTTTGTTTTTGTTTCTTTTTGCTGCCCCCTGAAGCTGCAACTTCAACTCCAAATGCATGATATTAACCCGGTCTGTCTGGTTGGAATAACAAATGCGTCGTAAGGTTAAGCTTAGTACTAATTGGAGCATTTACATCTAATTTGTGTTGCTTTGAGGCACAATACAGTATCAAATTGCTTGATTCCATATTGAACTGAAGTTTGATTGAATCTAAAGTCTAAATCTGAATTTAAGCTTGTAAAATAATTAAAGTCAATGACATTGCATTACTGAAAGAATATCCACGTTACGTATACGCTAAATTCAGCAAATTCACTCAATTGCATTATTTTTAATTTATGAAAAATTATCTGAATTTAAGTTTTTACAAAATAATAATGAATGAATATTTTCAGTGCGTATGAAAATTTACATTACGTATACGCAATGTCCACAGCAAATTTAAAACTATCACAAATATTTTTATTGAATTGAAAACAAATAAACAACAATGTCGACGTTTCATAGTTGATAACAATATTGAATTTATGTTTTTGGGGAAACTCTATAATATACATTACGCATACGCCACGTGTTTCGTAAATTAATCCCAAATGTTTTTGAATGGGGAAAAACAATTGAATATTTTATGAATACAATTATTGAATAAAAGTTTTATCAGAATTCGATAATTAGCTAGTATTACTGAATCGAAATGCATTACGTATACGCAACGTGTGCCAATAATTGATGTTCATAAAATGAGCTCAAATATTTTTGAATTGACAATTGAGTTACTATCAATTAATATGTTATCGAACGTAATACGTAATAAATGAATAAAATATTTTTAATAGAATTTCAGCCGTAATGTAAAATTTGCTTGTTGTGTATAGAATTAAATTAAATACTTTATTGCGTTCCAAAGAAAAGCAGACTTCGAAGCACAATCTACATTAAGTATACGCAATGGAACACGACTGCGTGTCGTACAAATTGGCAATACACGAAAAGAAAAAACGCTGTATGCTTTAGGCTTATTTTCATCTTCAATTTCAATTTCAATTCCATTTTCTTGTTCTCGTTACTTGAAACAATCTCTTTTTTCCATTTCGTGCTCATTCATTCGTTCGTTGTCTGTTTTTTATGCCTCTGCTGTTCTTACTTTTTCTGTGTATCCTTTCACTTGCAATCACAATTGCATGTCTCGATTGTCAACACATTTACACCCACATATCATTGATGAATGCCCCCCTTGAATCGCCCTAAATATCTTTTTTATCTTGGCCATCAATCATTTGCGCCTGCTCAACTTATCTGAGAGTCTATATATAATTTGATAAACAAAAAAATATGCATAAAATGTTTATTGGACTGGCGGAGAAGTGACAAATAAATGTCTTTTAACTTTCCATAGTTCACCTGCCTTTAATGTGCTTTATTGAATATTTGCAACTATTTAAAGTGAGCGAGAGTTTGAGGAGCGATGCATAAACTGAAATGCAAACAATTCGGCACTTGGGTAAACAATTTGCACAAAGTTTGCGACGAACTTGCATTTAATTATTCATTCATAACACCAAACTAAATTAGCAACTCTGTGGTAAACGAGAATTGAGAAACGAGAAACGAGCACTCGGCAAAAGGTTAACAAAACGCATCGATGAAGGCAATCAAAAGTGATGTTGAAGTTGTGCCAGTTTGCCTGACAAAGCGAGCAAGACAGGATATTAACGAATAAACTAATTGCTATAATGGAGACGGAGCTCTTAGTTTTTGGCCATAATTAAACGAGCTTGTTAAGCCGAAAAAGACGACAATTAATCAGCAACATCATCATTTATGGCCATGCAACCAGCTCGAATTCAAATGCAAGTCCCCAAAGCCAAAGTCGAAGCCGGACCAAAGGACCGAGGACAACAGCACAAGGATGCGAAGGAGCAGAAGGACACTGAGAACAACCTGCTTATTACTGGCAAACTAAGCCAAATTGTACGCTCAAGTGCCATAAAGCCATAAAGTAATCAAAGTTGATATCAAAGTACCACACTGCTAACTTATGCTCTCATGTATTCAATTAGGACAGATTTCGAATGGTCCTGTCCTCGTTCCCGTCCTCGTTCCTCGTCCTCGTTCATTTTGAAAGAATTAAGCACTTTTGTGGAGCGCAGCTGTTAAGAAATTACCGCAGCTTCGTCTGTCGTTGCAGCTACTGGTATCGCTGGCTCCTGGACGAGATCCTGCAGCTCCTTCAAGAACTTTCAACAACTTCCTATGCCCAAAGTTTCCACAAATTAGTTATGCAAATTATGTGAGTCGCCTCTACCTCAACGGCAGCAGCAACAGCAGCAGTCAACCGCCAACAACAACAACAACAACAACTGAACAGCGACGGCGACAACAACAACAATTTAAGGATGCCAAGTTTTGAAATCCGTATTTAAAACAATGGTGGCCCCGGCTCAGTTCATCTAGCTCCAACCGAATGTGGCCAAAACTTAACTCGACTCAACGCAACTCGAAGTCAGAGGGGAGCGGGGGGGGATGAGGGCAACTCAATCCAAGGCAATCCCCTGGTCCGATTAGGTCGCATAACAAAGCAGAATTTGTGTAAGTTCCTATTTAACATGCTTTATGCATTCCTCAATTATAAATAGATTAAAGTCCAAAATAGACTAAAGTTAAATGTTAACTTTCCGGCCGAGGCGGACACCATTCACAAAGCAATTAACGCGCCCCGAAGGAAGCGACGCCCCCAAAACAGGATGAAACCAAGAGAGACCGGAGGGGGGGGGGTTGAGTTGTAGAGATTTTGTGCCCGGGAGCGTTCGTTGCCCGCTGCTGCTGCTGCTGCCGACTCAGAACTCAATTTAACTGACTGCCAACTTTCACAATCACTGCCCATCATCAATTTCAGATTTTGCTGTATGTTTTATGTAGGAGCAGCAAAGGACGAAGCAGGAAGAGCGACCGCCCGTCAAGGCGCCCTCTCCACTTCACTCCACAGTCAGTGAGTCAGTCATTCAGTCAGACAGGGGTAAAAAAAAGAAAGTGAAAACAATGCCGAAACGTCCAGCTGAGGGAGGGACACACTCGACTGTGTGTTGGGTGTGTTGGGTGTGTGTTGGGTGTGTGTTTACTTAAGCGTAAGCCCTGTGCCGCCCACCTAGCAACGCCCCCTTCGCAATGCGCTTTAACCACACACAACACAACACAACACAATGGCAGGGCAGATAAAGCGGGCCGGGAAAAAGAAAAAAGGGTTTCTTCGGCGAGCGAGCGTCTTAAAGGATTGCTCAAGTTTTCGGTAACCAATATGTAAATGTGCGTGCTGTGATTAAGCACAATAGCACAGAGCAAGACCCCGGACAGCAGACAGATAAATGGCAGGCAGTGCGGCATCTGAGATGATGGACCGGGCTTTGCTTAACCTAAAGCCTAAAACCTAAAACCGAAATCTAACCACAATTTGAAGCGCTGAAAATGTGAAACCAAAACAAACCAAGTCAATGGATGGCAGCAGGAATGGGAATGGACAAGGCTAACTTTACACACCTCAAGTGTTTGTTTAGGCTGCTAAAAGTCGGTCGCTCGGAATGAGATGCCAGCTGCGATGAGATGAGATGAGAATGCTGGAGAAGTCCTTGGCCATTTGTTTGTTGTTGTTGTCTTTGGCCAGCGGCAACATAAATCTTGTCTTGCCAAACAAAAGCCGCCCAGTTAGGTGGCAAAGACAATGTGTAGCGTCGTCGCCTGCAATGCCCGAAACTATTAGCGAAGAAGGCTTCGTCTTCGTCTTCGCACTGTATGTGAATTTTTAAGGGGCACGCACATAAATTGCAACCGCCAGGTGAGCAATGGTAGTTGCCACACACACAACTACCCCCTCCATTTGGTCGCCTTGTGATGTATCACACAAACAAGACACAAAATGTATTTATGCTGGGGCTTGGGATTCAAGACTCGACGCTGCTCCTTTCTTATGGGCATCAGCCGCGTTCCGGCCGTAATAAAAACTAAAATCCGCACAACAATATGTGCGAGGATAATGCCATTTCCGTTTTATGTGAAATCCTCTCAGTAGTCCGTGTCCGCATATCCGCATATCCGTCTAACAGCTCCTCCTCCGTCCTCCTCCATCGGGGCTTCCTCAAGGTGTGTGTGTTTGCCGTGAACGAGTTGGATACACCGTGGCGAAAAAAGTGTGCGGTACCCAAAAGTTTTTCCGTTATGGCACTTTTGGAATGCGGATAAGCAAATGGATGTGGCAATGTCGACGCGTCGGGTTGGAGGGGAAAGAAGTGAAGATGCCTTTTATGGATTGGCACGCCCGTTTCGTCGGGTTCGGCATGTGAAACACCTTGAATAGCAGCAGCAGCAGCCGCAGCAGCAGCAGCAGCGACTGCATGCAGATAAACCCAAAGTTTCCTTCGCTTTTTTGTTCCGCCATCTATTGTTGTTGAACCCCAATAAATAAGGTGGAGACGAATGATGCCTGCTCAAAAATGCAGATACCGATTACTCAAAACCATATCGAAGCTACAGCTACCTAACGAAGCCAACGCTTTAATGTCTGAATTCTTTAAAATCCCGAGACTGCAATGCATGTCTCCTTCATACTGATTTTTTACATTTAAATTACATCTCATAATGTAATTTTTATTTGTCTGAAATAAGGATATACTAAAATGTTTCTTTTTACTGATTTTTTTAAATTTAAATTTCTTTTGATAATACCATGTTTACTTGTTCGAATTATTTACATAAATTTTATATATATCCATAAACTTTTAGTAGCTCGATCACATTCTAAATATAGTATAAAGAATTATTGTATATTTGAATGAAATTCATTTACTGATCAGCAAGGATTTAATGAAATCTCATTGAAGTAAAGGAATAAATAAAATATTAATTTAATCATTTCTAATCGTTTTTGAAAACATTTAAGTTGAAATGAATAAACTAATATGATTATGGATAATGTTAAGTAAAGAGTCTGAAATTTTTAAATTTCTATGTAGTGCTCAATGTTTGGCTGCGTATACAAAGATAAGTTACAAATTGGAAACGCTTTGAAATGGTAATTATTATTTACATTCTGCATAATGTATTTGAACAGTTCTTAGATTATCTACTTGTGAGTAAATGGCTTTGGGAAAAAGATTTATTTGAATTAGCATTTAAGTAGAATTAAAACAAAGACGATCACAAGAAAGCAGATTTTAAATGTACTTGTTCTTGGAGAGAAGAGGAGCGAAGAAACGAGCAGAGAGGCTGGGGAGTTCTTACCTTTTTCAAGATTATGTGACAGCTTTTAGGTCGGATTATGAGGGCCATTCATTAGCAGCATTTGCAGCTTATGGGGCCATCAACAAAGTGCTTGTCTTGTGGCTAGCTCCAAGTTTGGTTGCCCCAAAGAGCAGAGCGAGAGAGAGAGAGAGAGTGTCTGCTAACTGTTAACTGGCAAATGTAAATGTGGCATAGTTTTTGCACAGTGTGTAAAATGTGTGTGTGTGTGTGTGTGTGTGTGTGTGTGCGAGGCCGTGGCAAGATGAAACAAATGTAAAAAGCGCAAGCAGCAGAGGGAAGAAAAAGCATAACTAAATCCATTGCCATAGCCAAATCCGAAGCAAAGTCTGCGATGCAAATAGTAGAGATTATGGGACTTCAGCTTCTTCTCTCTCTCTGGGTGCCACTGCAGCTGAATAAGAACAAGGCGCTCTGCTGGGGCAAGAAACGTTCGAGGTGCACTGAAATGTGTGTGTGTGTGTGGCACAATAAATCTTACAAGGGTGCCGAATGGCCGAAGCCCTTTCTTTCTGGGTGCCTCGGTGATGCCGCGCCAGTGAAAACCAAAACCAAATAAAACTGACATTATGCGAAAAGCGAAAGCCATAACTAAAAGTTGGGCTAACGTGTGTGTTTCTCAGTGTGTGGCATGATGGAGCAGCAGTAAAGTTGATACTGAAGCAGAGAAAGAAAATGGCAAAATACAAATGATAGCTGCAAGTTGTGTGTCTAGTGCAAAAGGGGGCAAAGTAAAAGGCGAGGGCGGAAATCGACTTTGGCAAGGCTTTTACCTGTGTCTGTGTTCAACTTGCAGCCAAGTTATGCAAATGTTCTCGCAGTTGCCACCAAAATCCAGTTCCACTCGATGATGATGTTGTTGCAAGTGATGCTGCTATCGATGTTGTTGATGCGGCGCGTGCTAATGACATTTGCTTTGATTGCGAACTCAACTCAAAACTGTCATTTGAATTTTCTCGTATTTCTTTTGATTGTACTCTTTTCTCTAATATTCGTCGCGCCGTTTCTCTGTCTATTTATTTAATTTGCATGCAATTTTCAATTTTTATGCGAATTACTTTGAATTGACAGCACACACACACACACATTCGCACACATTCGCACACTGCACAATGGAAATTGAATTGCAAAATTTGTTTGCCAGTCAATCGGAGACGAAGGCAGCTGGAGCGTCAAAGTGCGCCACGTTCATGCCAATGTCAGTGGCAAAGCCACAGCGGCAGCCTGAAGAAATCGCACAATTTGGCGGCGAAAATGTCAAGTATTCAAGCATGCCACGACCGCGTCGAGGACGATTGCGAGCTGTGACTGTGACTGCGACTGCGAGGACTGTCACTACAATAGGCGGGCAACAGCAACAACAGCAATGCTGAAATGCCGGCACACACACACAGAGTGAACTTGGAGTGTGAGTGTCAGTGGCAGGCTTGGGGCTGCCGCCTGCCGCAAGTTGCAGCGCAAAAAAGTCGCGCGAAATCTCGCGACACAAAGCACGAAAGTTTCGCGAGAGTTGTGGAGACGACGACAGCGTTGTTAGTTCAGCTTGCGATTAATGCGACCGACTGCAACGACGAACGCTCTGAAACTGAAAGGATGCTGAACGGCACACAGATGCGAAGCCGAAGCTGCCGAAGCCGAAGCACGAAGTCACAGCACGAAGCAAACGAAGCTGATGCTGATGCTGAGCCGAACACCAGAATGCAGGCGTTAAGAGAGCAAGAGCGAACGCGAGAGAGAGAGGCAAACAAAAGCTGCCTGCTTTTTGGGAGGCTGCTCAGAGAGGCTGGCTGCAATAATAATAATAACAACAACGACGATGGCGAAGGCAGCGACTAACGTGTGACTTCGTTAAATTTCTGCGGCGACAGCACACAAAACGGATTCGGAAGCGGAAGTAGCAAGTAAGCGAGCGAGCGAGCGAGACGAACAAGTAGCGAAGGGGGGGAGGGAGAGGGGGAGAAGTGGGCGAAGTGGGCGAAGTAACGCGAAGTCGAGTGGCAATCGCAGGCAACGCACGGCGACTATTTTGGCTCTGCCAACTACTCGTACTCGAGGGGGGAGAGTGAGGGAGGGAGTGAGAAGGCAACATCAATATTCACATTCGCACTTGTGCGAGTATTTTCTGATTTGCAGCAATCGCATTGCCAACAATCTTTGCAACAACAAGCAGCAGCCAGCACACACACACACACAGACGTATACTTAGCGCAAATTTTCTAACGGATGTTTAGCAAATCTTTCTGCGCCGGATACTAAAGGTGTCTTCAGCACGCCGATACACGGATACACAAGATGTAGATATAAGCATGTGTGTGTGTGTGTGAGTATATCGATAACTAATAATGGCATTACATTTATGCTGTCCCAACGCCAACCTGTATCGGCGTGTGTGTGTTCATGTGTGTGTGACTCGTTAGACGCCCTCTGTCGTCGTGCCATATTTCAGTTTACATTTTGCCATTACACTCCACTCTCTTCTGTCATTCTCTCTGTAATTTTATTTTGTTTTTGTTTTGTGCATTTTTTTGCAGCTGCTGTTGTTGTTGTTGTTGCTTGTTGTTTTCTGTTAGTTTTTGCAATTGCACAGACACAGCCAGAGACAGACACGAGCAACTAATTAGAAACACTTGCCAGACTCTTCACTCGCCTCCGTCTAAACATATATGTATGTATGTGTGCAAGTGAGTGGGGAGAATGAGTGGAGAGTGGGCAGAGTGTGGAGAGCAGTGAGAGCAGTGCAGCTAGCAGCATTACGGAGGAATTGGCAATTGCTTAGTTGATTTTCATTGACTGCCCTTTGGCAATGGGGACAGCTATTGCAGTTGTTCGCTGTCATTAATTGGCTGTGGGTTGCTGTCCTTGCTGTTGTCCTTTCGCTTTCGTCCTTTTGCTTTTTATACCCGCTACCAATGAGATAGAAGGGTATTATAACTTAATGCCTGTTTAAAATGTATGCAGGGAGATAGTATATACATACATACCTATGTATATTCTTGAACAGTGTCCACAGCCTAGACGATATATCCATGAACATATCAGAGACCATAAGAGCTAGCTTCGAGTTTCAAATCACAGAATAATATCGAAATAATTTTGCAAAATTTGATTGTGATCGGATAGAAAACATAGAAGTTATTCGAGATATTCTTTTCGGTATATTTTTCAAATAATAGTATAAGAGTTTTGCATTGTCACAAATTGGGTATCGGGTATACCATAGTCGAGCACTCGCGACTGTTGCTTCCATGTTTTTTCCTGTTTTTGTTCTGCTGACAACGGCGAACGATCTTACAATGGATAAATGATTGCCAAAAGCGTTGGCGATGCGACGAGAGGCTTTTAAGCTAATGGAAATCAACTGGATCAAAATCCAAGGCTCAGCTATTATCTGCAAATTTATTTTACTCTCATCAGGTAAACTGGCAACTGCTGTTGGCAGCTTGGTTTATGTTGCTATATATTTTATTTATGTGTGACGCCACTTCATTTCCTTTTGCCTGCACTTCCAGCTCATAATCAGCTTCCGTGCTGCCAATTTCAAAGTGCCTTAAAGATGCGGCTTTAGATGAAACTGTTGCTGCTGCTGTCAGTTGCTGTTTTATTATTCAAAAGTATATAGAAGTTCTTCAATCGAGAATACTTCCGGTTTCTGCAACCGCACATTGCAGTTTTCGCCCATCGTGCACTATCGGATGTCTCCTCGAATGAACCAAGGCAGCAGCAGCAGCAGCATCAAACTCCAAACTCATTGCCAGACACAGACTCAGACGGACGCAGGACGCAACAAACAAACAGGACATTGAATTTGTTTTGGGTTTTGATTTTTCGATTTAAAATTGTCCGTTTCAATGGTCTGAATGGAAGACAGCAGCAGTTTGTGTCCTGCTGCAGGACTCAAGCAGGCGATCGAAGGTGTTGCGAGCACATTTATTTTGGTCATCGCATTGCCAGCTGCAGCTGCAACACAAAATTCCAATTGGCATCTTTCAATGGCAACATTTCCGAATTATATAGGCTACTCAATAAAGTAATTAAGTGTTATGGCTATAAACACACACACACACACACAACAGTGTGTGCGGTTGAGTGTGTTGCCAATATTTACTATGACAAATTTTAAGAATTATCAAATTTCTGAATTGCATGAGAAATTCCCTTGCATCTCGAATTTGCGCATGTAATTTGTAAATTAAATGATATGAAATAACAGAGAGGATAACAAATACAAAATTCTTACTTTAATTTGCATATTTAACACCTTCAATAATTTTATAGAAGCCATTTCCATTAGCTATCAAACTATTGAGCTCAACAAAAATATTATTATTTTTATTTCGTAATTGACAAATGCCATCGCAAAATAAATCTCGCAATGCAAAATTAATTGAATATTTGCAGCTCCCTTTCACTCGGCATCTCTCTTTAATGCAAACAGAAAATATTTGGCAAAATATTTCGGAAATATTTCAACTGAAATTGCTGCAATTTCACCCCAACAATTTGCAGTTTTCTTTAAGCACTTAAAGCATTCAGACGTAACCTCAATTTAGTATTTACTGTGCGTTTAAATCCTATAATTCATGAGCATCCTTGAACAGTTGCAAGCAACTTCTTGACAGTTTAATAACTGGCATTTCATTTAATAATTTCCATTTCATTTGTCAATTGATGGCATTTAATTCTGTCTATTTTTGTGTCGTATATTGTTTGGATAACCTCAATTTCAAATACTCTTGCTCAATTATTTGTATTATTTGAGCTCAGGAAAAATGCGTTTAACATTGTTTGACAATTTAATATTGTCCTCGGGCTGCTTGAGTTTGTGATTCGTTTCTGGCGCCAGCTTTTAATACAAAGATGACATGCAAAAATTATTAGTTGTGACTGTTGCTCTCGACAGCGAGTTGCTCTGTAATCGTATCGGATTTATGATAAGTTTATTTTGTTATAAATATTCAGACTTTTAGTTACGGCTCATACTTTCATCATTTCAAAGTCTACAGGGTAGAAAATCCAATCACATTTAATGTAGAAGTAACACTACAGTTTACATGTGAATAAAACCACAATGATTGACTTGAAAAATGCCCCATTTAGTATTCACTTTATTTTCTCTTTAATTTTCATTATTTAAGAAATATAAAAATGTACAATTAATGCAATATAAAAGTAGGTAAAATATTTTAATTAAATATTAAATCGATAAATGGAAATTTAAATTTATGTTAGTCAATTGGAAAAGACTGTGTCTTGCAGTCACATTGGATTTAATTCCTCTTATTTGTCTTTTCATGAAATAATGGTACTTACTCTACTATTTATATAAAATCCGTCTACTGATTTATTGACTGACTATACTAAGAGCGACTTTTGATCGTACAATAAAGCGGGGTTTTTTTAAATTCCTTCCTACGTTTTTCGTTAAGACAAAAACCATAGCATGCACTTCAACCAATTCTTATCGAAGACACGAACCAATTATAAGTAATTGCTGCAATTTCAACAATATCAAAGCAAGTATTGAATTGAGCGACATTTCAAATGTTTTTTAATTTGATGCTGCACATAAACACCCTATTTGGCATCAGATTGCAGGGTAGACGAATCAACGTAAGCAGAGGCGGTAATTACCAAAAAGAGTACGGCGCGAAGTAATGAACTTTGTTGCAAGCATGTGACCGCGAATGACATGTAGATTAATGTTGCTGCGAACCAGATGAAAGGACATGTCGATAGTTCGCCAGCATGGATATAAAAATAGCAGGCAGAGGTCAGGCCTTAAAGCGATTTCATTAATTACGTCGACTGGAGAAAATCGAGCAAAAATGTAGCAATGAAGTAAAGCAGACACATGTGTTTTGTGTGACACAATGTTTTCTCCATTTCTAATGATGACGATTTCAATTGGAACGCGACGATGGCTTTTGTTGTGTCCTTTGACACAGGCTGAGCCTGAGCCAGGTTGCAATAATTGAAGGCAAGCCAAAGGTGAAAGCAGCTGAGAAATGTTTCGAGTTGTTGCCATTTGTGTGTGTGTGTGTGTTTGTTGTTCACGCTGGCTGCATTCGTCATTGCAGCGCGTTGTCGGCATCCTTTGAGCAGGCGCTTTGACTGCCAACTAGCTGTAGTTGTAGATGTAGTCGTACTTGTAGTTGTAGTTGTGTGCAGAGCATATAAAAAATAGTGGGAGAAAAAATAGGAGCGAAACAAAAGATGAAAACTTGTTTACCAGTTTCTATTGCTGGCCGCCTCTGGCTTTGCTTTAGCTGTAGTTGGTGTTATTGTTTGTTGTTGCATATCCGAGACCATTTTCAGCATTATGGCCATAATGCACACACACACATAGACCGAGGAGAGGGGAAGGAGCGCGGGGGGGCAAGTGAGTGCGAGAGTGTAATACATTTAAACTTCTTAGGGCTGGCAAAGTTTCACTTGGCGAGCTTAGCAGCTGGGCTTAGTTTCGGAACCCGGCGAACCCAGCGCTCTTGGCCACATCCTCCTGCTGGCCTGCTGGCCACATCCACATCCTCGTCCTCGTCCTCGTCCTGGACACAAAAAGGATAAATACGGATTGTACTGAGCTGCATCGACTTTTGCTTCACTCTCTGTGCTCGGGCCAACTTTTGTTGCCGCTGCCGCCGCTGTTGTTTACCAAGTTTTTGCTTTGCCTTTGCCACTTTGGTGCTCGCTTGGACTCTCGAGCAGCTCGGTTTGGGATTCGTTTTGGGGTTCGTGCTTCGCTTGTTGTTTGTTTGTTTGTTTGCCAGCCTCGACTGCCTCGCCTTGTGGCACACAATCTGCGTTATCGAGTTGATTGATATTTTTAAATTATGTACCGCAGTCGGCATAAATTTAAATTTTTGGCTGCTGATGCTGCTAATCCACATCGGCTCAAGGCGACTCAAGGCGACTGAAGACGTCGCTGTCCACAGCGCCGTGTCAAAATGCCAATCGAGAGCGAAGCTGATGCTGATGATGATGATGATGTTCGTGTTCGGTTCGTGTTTCGTGTTGTGGCTGCTGTGTTGATTGGTATTAGAAGAGAGTGTGTGTGTGTGTGAGGTGGCATTTTCTTCTTGGTTACATTTGGCCGTTGTCGATTTTAGCATAAAATTAACATTAATTTACTTGCGGTCTTTGAAGTTATTGTCAGGCAACAGCGACGGCGACGACGACGACGATGGTGGCAACATTTACAACCACACACACACAGCTCGGCACAGCCGTTGCTTTGCTTTGTTCTTGTTTTTTGAATTATGGAGCGTTTTTGATATTGGCCCCAAGATTTCGCTGGCCAACAAACGGCCAAACAATGCGCTCTGCCAGCCATTACGCTTCATGCATTTGGATTTCTACAGGCGACGACGACGACGGCGACGCTTATCGAAGCGTGGCACAAACGTTATCGGCCATTTCCATTAAGAGGCGAGGCGGCCGTTTAATGAATTCTAAAGTCGACGCTGGCGCCGTTGAAGGATGTGCGTTCGTCTGGCGTCCGGCTTTGAAAAGATTCGATTTTGGCTTTTTCAATTGTTCGCACGGCAGCAACGACGACAACGACGACGACGACGCGCGCCCCTAAAACTAATTTGCGGGTAACGTTTTTGGGGCCGCTCCGGAAATGGTTGAAGCCATTAGGCTCAGTCTCTCTCTCTCGCTCTTTTCGGCTGAGGTTTTTAAGGCCAACAGCTAGGCATCATCGAATGGCTTATGTGAATGCCAATGCCTGAAACTGATGCCGTTTGCTTAGTGCACATGACGATTGGGGCATTCTGATAAGCCGGCGGAACAAATTTAACGCTTGGGCTTTTTCGGGCTGGCATTGATTAACTATTTCAGTAGCGAGTGCTTTTTGTGTTCCATTGATTACGTGATGGATTCGCGTCATTATGGCTCGGCAACTTGATTTGCATTGTTTTTGTTGGCTTTCGCTTTCGCTTCCATCTTGATGCTAAACCAGGTCGTATACGTAATATGCTCACGTGAAGAAGCTGTAAAACGAAATTGAGGCAACTCTACGTAATAGGAATAAATTGTGTTGCCGAATCGACGTGCAACATATAATAACGCCACTTGCAGCCGCATAATGCATGCAAATGCGCAAATCAAATTTGTTGCACACACACATGCTGCAGTGCCACATAACGACGCAATGCTGCACAATTAAATCAAGTGCCTGGAATCCATGCCACACTTTGTTGCAACATTGGCTAATTACCGCCGACATCTTGGCTCCAAAGTTGCCCAGATTTTGTGCCAAATTCAGCAAACTTTGAGCAACTGAATTCAAAAACTATGCTGGCTAATAACTGGTATTAATGGCTTGGCTTAAACTGTTGGCTAAAAAGTCCTCAGATATTTGGTTCAATTATTCACAATGTCACAATTTGACAGATATAAATAAGTGATTCACATGCATGTTAACAAATTGCGTCAGCTTATTCGTATCCTCGACGAAACTGTCTAAAAGTGGTTTAAAATCAAACTGCGTAGATTATGCCAAGAGCAGCTAATTCCTGCACCTGAATTAATTGTTAAATTCAATCGAGATTTTCTGCATTTCATTAGCCCAATGCATAATTGATTTAATGTTTGCTCTCGCATTTAGCAGTTTATTAGAATGCTTTGCGAAGTGGCTTCAAAAACTGCAAACTAAAAGTGAATCAAATCAAATATTTGAAATAATCTAAAATTCATACTGATTTCAAAAAAATGAAATTCAAATATTATTTTAAAAAAAATTTAATAGATTGAAATAATTAAAATATAAATATTAAGATAAATTAAAATTAAACAACAGAGTGGATAGATTCTATTTAAAATTTAAATGATAGAATTTAAAATGATTCTATTCAAATTCTTATATTATATTATTGTCAATCTTAATTCGGCACGATTCAATATAATTCGGAGTAGTAAAATTAAAGCTTTTCATTTGGCTTAACTGAAAACAGTTTTGGAAATTCTGTTTGCCTTGCAGGAATTATCATTAGGCAATTAATGGCTTGAAGTACATTAAACACAAATTGCTTGTTTAGCTGTGGAAATATTTGCTTGAGAGCCACTCAATTATTGGCTTTAATAATTGAAAAATATTCGAACAATGCAGATTGTTCACTTTACTCAAATGCTGTATAAGCTGGGAAAATCATTATGCAAATATTGGGCTAATGAGCAATAAGCAATTGTTGCCGGCAATCAATCGAAACTATTTGGAAATTCAATGGAAAATAAAGCGATTTAATAAGGCGCTGAGAAAAGTATGCGAGAATCGAAAGCTCGAGCGCATTATTGAAATAGCTGCTGCTACTTAGTTGTAAGCGGCACTCGAGGGGGTCTGAAGAGGTTAAAGGTCGCCTCGCAAACAATGCCAAATGAACAGTTCAAAGTTGGCCAACGGAGGCGGCGAGGCGAAGACGAGAGGCCGACGCCAAAGGGCATTGCGGAATGCAGTCAAACAAATGGCAGTTCAAAAGCGATTTGAAAATAATGCCAAAGACAAATAACATTACCTGTTACACACACACTCGCACACACACAACCACAACTGGGCCTTTGGCGATGTCGGCTTATTTATTTAATCAACACTCCACAGTTGGCTTAGTCAGGTTTTTTCGGTATGCCTTTAAGCCAAATAAAGTGCGGCGCTTAATCTTTGCCACATTTTATCAATTTAATTATTTCAATTTGAGCGTAAGCAGCAGCAGCAGCAGCAGCAACGACAACAGCAACAGCGACAGCGACAACGACAACAGCCACCGA
The DNA here is from genome assembly GCA_035047365.1 of Drosophila ustulata. NCBI lineage: Eukaryota > Metazoa > Arthropoda > Insecta > Diptera > Drosophilidae > Drosophila > Drosophila ustulata. The sequence continues at coordinate 30,004,900 of JAWNPT010000094.1, forward strand.
CAATTTCAGTTCCAGATGCGGCCCACACACACACGCAGACACTCATCCACTAGCATCCTGTGTGTCCTGGCTGCTCGCTTCACCCTCCGCCCGCTCCCGCTCCAGAGTATTCCTCCTGGCTAAAATGCGCGCAATCTGCGCATCAATAAACGCTTTAATCTCTGCTTGCCTGCCATGTTGCTGCCGCTTCTGCTGCTGCTGACTTGTGTTGTTGTTGTCTGTCTGTCTGTCCGTCCGTCCGTCCGTCTGCTTGTGTCTGCGTGTCTGCCGTTGAGCTTTGACCTAAAGCGATTCAATAATCAACTGCCAACAATTTTACCGTACTTTACTTTATTTTCACGCTAAACTATCTCAAAGATGCGAGCTCAAAGATACGCTACAGCGATTTTTTGTGCGGATTGCAAGCACAACCATTCAGCCGTCTCCATTCCGCCTCCTCATCTCACACACACACACACACACACACACACAGTCGAAGTGTGTCTGCCTTAGGCCAAAAGTTACCATACTAACTTGTTTTTAGTTTCGAGTTCGTACGACATCATTTTACTTTAAGCACTTAAATATACTTTGTGCCCACACCCAAAAAATAGCAGAAAAAAGCAGCAGGAAAAAACTAGAGTAGCGAGAGCAGCCAAGGGGCATCGCTTTTCCCCTTTTCTCTGCCCCTCCCCCCCTCTATGAGTCTGAGCTTGGCTAAGCTATTCCATTCCCATTCCCATTCTATGCTATTCTATGCTATTCTATTCTATTCTATTCTGCTGTTCTGCTGTTCGCTGTCTCTGTTGTGGCCCACTCGGCGAAGTCCGCACTTTTTATATCGGCAAACTTTTGTTGCTCAGCGAGTTGTTTGTGTTTTTCTTTAGCAGTTTTCAGTTTGTTTGCCACCCAATGGCTCTCGCACTTAATCTCTGCCTCCTGCTATATAAAATATATATCTGTGGATACATATATATGCTATACTGTATATATCTGTGCGTGTTCTAGAGATTTCCATGCAGCTACCTTGCGTGGCTCTTCAGCCGCAACTGTTTATGGAGCGAGCGGCAAAGTGTCCCCAGCATCGGCGTCGTTGAGGCGTATTGAGAATGGCATAAAAATCGCATTTGAATGTAGTATCCTCCATCCTGCTCCCCAAGGAGATGGTTCGGCCTGAACGCGCCACTTTTGGGGGCAGGCACGTTAAGTCAACGGTCGGTCGGTCGGTCGACCCTTTTAGAATCTGCAGCGCATATAAATTTCTGCTAGCGGGCAGCCCACACGATGTTGATGGTGTTGCTGTTGTTGTTGCTGTTGCTGATGCCCGGCGACATCGGCGAAAGCCATCGCCGCACATCGCATCGTTTTCGGCCTTGTGGGGCATTAAGGCAAATCGGGTTTAATTGAAAATAAAAATTCTTAATGGTCTTTAACCCAAGATTATGGTGCTGTATTGCTTGCTTGTGCTTTTAGTGGCCTCTTTTATTAAATGTTAGAGTGTGTTGCTGTTGTGCGTTGCTGTTGCTGTTGCTGTTGCTGTTGTGTGGCAACCCTTTGCGTCTCCTTCTTCGTGCCACGCCTTGGCTGGTCAGCGCTCTGCGCCATTTTTATGTCGCCGGAAGTGGCGTGTAATCGTTTTTATTTTGTAATTGTTTTAGTGGCACTTCCTTTCGTGTTTTTTATGTGTCGCCAGCTTCCTTTTGGTCCTTTTTTATTCGTTCGTTCGTCCGTCCCGTCGTCCGTCCCGCCGTCCGCTTTTACTTTGCGTTGTTGTTGCGCACTTTTGGGGCAAATAGGTGGCCTCATAAATCAAATATGTCACAGCAATTTAGGTGTCAGAATTTTTATTTTCTTATTTTTATAACATTTTTCTGGCCAAGACGATGGCTCGCCCGCCGTCCTCTCTAAAAAGGGGCCAAGCCGAAAGGGCAAACCAAATGCGATGCGTAAAACCCACAAAAAAATATTTAAAAGCCCCCTCCAAAGTGGACAGCAGTGGGTTAAAGGCGAGCTACAGATTGGCTCCGAGAATCAGAGAGAGAGAGAGAGAGAGAGAGACAGAGAGAGGAAGAGGAAGAGGACCATTGGGTTCTCTCGGGCGGGCACAAAATATTTTTCCAAGGGTTCGAAATTGCGCACAAGAAAAACGCTAAATTTAATGAAAAAAGTTTCATAAATATGGCAATGAATTTAATTAAACGCACAAAACAACAACAACACAACAGCAGCAGCAACAAAAAAAATACACAACAAAAAATGTGTAGGAGAGAAGGAAAATGCGAAAAGCGGCTGGAGGAAACACACAACAACAGCAACAAGAGCAACAAAAAAATGAAAGAGAATGGGAAAAGCACACAGCATGGAAAACAAGCCGAAAAATGTCGGCGCACTAATTACGCGAATTAAACGTCAATTTGCAAAAACAATTCGTTTACCAAGCATTCAGCGCACAAACCGAATCTAAAGAGAATACATGTAAGCAACAAGCCGACTAATGAATGCTCTCTGCGGCAATTGTCAGAGTAAGAAATAGTTTAGCAGAACATAAGTATAGTATATAAGAATAGATTTATCATTCTCTATGTGAAGGATAAATTAGCTTAAAATATTTCTCCAATAAAATATTAAAAGATTAGCATATAGAAAAGATTCCAACAAAAAATATTTTATTTTTTTGAGAAGGATCAAAATAATGGAAATATTGTTATACTCAAAAATAAATATAGCGAAGCAATTTATAGAGATTACATTAATGTTGTATATAATTAATTCAGTAAAAAGAAAGTTTCATATTATGACAATGAAAATGATTCTAAACTCTTCTAAATTTATTTAGAATATTTTTAAGAGCATTTATCATTCGATTTGGGAGTACGGAATAAGTTGTAGAGACTTTTTGTTTGTTTCGCTTATTTTTGTTATTCAAAGGCTCACATGAACTGCACGTATCAATTCCACAGAATGGAGAGTAAACTTTAAAGAACTTTATTGCGAAATATAATTGGTTATTTATAAGATTTATTTAAATACCCTGTGGCCACTTAGTCTACTCAGCGGGTATATTGTGCAGTGAATGAATGAATTGATATGATTAATATTTTTTTTTAAACAGCCTACAAATGATTTATCTCATATATAACTTTATGTTATGCCTAATTTAATGAATTTTTTACAAGTCCCTTAAAGTCGTCTTAATTTGAAATCATTCTTTTTATCTTCTCCAAATTTATTGCCTTGTTCACGATTATAAAATTGTATCAGAAATGTTAAAATATGGCATCAGTAAGGAGCATCCGTTGTGTGATAAATAAGTTTATATGCGAAATCCTTGCGAAATCTCGTTGCATTAATTTCAGAGCGCATTCAAATTATTAATGAATACGATTTCAATAATATACATTAAGCGTTTAACCAGCGCAATAATGCAGAACTCTTAAACGTACAGCACTAATAATTTATATTTCAAACTTAAAATGTGTGTGATTAACAGCCAATAAAGTAGAAGAAGTTCAGCTTAATTAAGGCCAAGATTCGATAGAATCGAAATTGAATGAAGAAGCTTACGACACTTGAGAGTTGAGCTGGTCTCTGACTCTGACTCTGACTGTTGCTGATATGGTCGTGACTGGATCAAATGTCAGTTGAATTAAGTCAAATTATCTTTGAATAAGTTGCCGTAAATATTTTGGCATACGCCACAAACACACAGGACGAAGTCGCAACGTAAACAAGTCGAGGCAGATGCAGAGGCAGAGGCAGAGTTGGGGGCAGGCATCAGGATAGAGGAGATTCATTAACTGATGGCCATGCCACGTACTCTGTTGTTTTCGCCACAACTTTTGCCTTCTGCCTTGGCAAAATGTTAATGAACATCACGACGCAGCTCGACTTCAGTCGACACAGATATGGTCAAGAGTCAGCGTCAGAGTCGAAGTCCTGACAGTCGGAGTGTCGGACTGTCTGCCAACTGCTGGCAGTACATCATTGTAATTGAGTGTTCATTAGCGGGCGAGTCGAATGAATTTTGGCATATTGGTTGCGGGCAGTAAAATCGACAACGGCACAACGTCATTAACTTGCAACCCTGCCCCGCAAATCAGTGGAGGGAAAGCAGTCTCATTATCGTCATCAAGTCATCATCTTTATACGCTAATATTTGTGATGTACGCGCCAACTTTGGCCAATTTTATTGTACATTAAAGCCAGCAGGAGGGTCTTTGGCTTCAGAGCCAAGCGTCACGGAGGGGAAGCGAGAAGTTTACAAATATAATTTTGTAAATGTGCGTTATGGCAATGAAAAGGACGGCAACTCTTTTGGCAAAACGGCGCCGCCTGAATGCCAAGTGGACGTGGGTGGGAAGCGTCTCGATGAGGGGGAGGAGGAGATTGTTAAGGACTCTGACTGCCAAGAATAACAACAAATTGCTGTCGGTGTTTGTTGTGCTCAAGTTTTTTGGCAGCGCGCGCTCAACATCTGACTCGGATTTGATTAATTCTGAAGTCGGTTTAACGGCTAAGCACCGAGCGGTTGGGGGTGCTCATTCATTTTGCTGCGGCTTGTGCGCTGTCTGTTGGGGTAAACTTTGATGAGCAGCCGGGGAGACAGACGTTAAGCTGAAAGTAGCACAAGTAACAAGTTTGATTACAAAATGCAACAACTGTAAATGTTATCACAGCGGAAATGTGCGTGCAACATGAATGAACGATGCGGCTGCAGCTGCAGAGACGCCCCTGACAGCTCAAGTCGCATACTCACGACTCTCTATGCGGCATTGTTCTATTAGCAACTCGCTCTGTGCAACTGTCAAGTCAAATTAGAGCCATCGAGGTGCTTCACAGTCTTCTGGTGAAAAAGTTGGATTACATTTCACAAAGAACATAAAACACATTCCACATTCCACTTGCGCTTCGCTTATTCATTTACGACTCCCCCTCCCCCGCTGCATTTGTATTTGTTGTGCCATCTGTCCCGCTGTCCCACTGTCCCCTCGAGTAGGCAGACATAAACGACTCCGAGAGAGCCCTACAAATGCTGCGCTCAGCATAAGCTCGCTCGAGCACCTCTCCACAGAATTGAAAGCGCCTTTCATAGTTTTAATACAAATTATATCAACAAGCCGCAGGAGTCCTCAGTTGCCCAGACGAATGCGAAATACTCTAAAATCATTTCATTTAATAATAATTTAATTTAATCCACAGTGGGGTTAAAACAAAATATTAGCGTGACGCCTTCCTCAAACTTTTATTTGAGCATAGATTAATTAGATTACATTGGGTTTCAATGGGGATTAAATTATAAGTAAATTGGTATATAAACTAGACAATTTTAAACAATTTTATTAATTTTTATTTCATTTAATTTATTTAGTTCTTTGTCATATCATTTAATACAAAATTAAACATAAATCAATTACTAATTATATTTATTTATCTTATTTACTACTACATATTTGTATTTTCATTATTGCTTTTCTATCTTATTCACTATATACATTTTTCATTTCATTCAGTATATTTATTATTCATTTCTATAATTATATATTTTGTATTTGATTTATCAATTAATTTTTTTTTAATTCAACTTGAAAGCAGTACAATAGAAAACAAAAATAAAACATGAGTTTGAGCTTTCTCAATAATATTTCAGCTACAAGGCTTTGGTGACTTAACTACTTTACATTATTAAATATATTTTAAAGTGCATATAAAATGCAAAGTCTGGCTCCCAATGCAAAGCCTTCTGCAATTTTTAAGTGTTTTAAGCTAAGATAAGTCTGTAAGGAAAACAAACATTCTAAGCACATATAAGGGATTAAAAGCAGTTTCTCCTCTGTTTAGTAGCAATATTCAACTCATTTTCAAACAAGTTTTCTATTCATGAATTGGAACTGAAATGAGAGCTGATTGGGCAATGACTTCCGACAAACAATCACCCATTAGAGTTTAGTTAAAAAAAAGTTTAAATTGCAGCAAGTGAAAAAGATATAGACTCGTTGTGCAAAGTCGACTTTGGTAATCGTTGCTCACAATAGGCGGCCATTAGTGGCTCATGGAGTATTTAGGAGACACATTTGAGCATTTTTTTCAGCAACAGCAGCATCAGGCAAGTTTTTCAGTTCAATTATCGCATCAGACTAATCTTTGGCTAAGCTCACGGACTTATCTTATATGGCGAAATTTGTAACAATCTAAATGCAAATGGGGGGAAAAGGAGAAATCACATTTGACGCTGACTTTTGCCACAAGAAGTTTAGTGATAAATCCACTTGGAGAGACACATAATCAAAAAGAACTTTAAAACTTTGCCAAAACCCTAATGCACTATACGAATAAAGAATGATATTGCTAAGCCCCGACAGAACAAGAACAGAAACAGTAGAAGACTCTCATATTGTTGCCATTTGCTGTGTTGTTAGTGCTTCCGTTTTGTTTAGCTGTCAATCTAGAGCAGTCGCAGTCTCGCAGTCAAGTGGGACTAGAGACTGGGGAGACTTAGACTGCGAGTGAGCTCCGCTGTTGATAGTTAATTTCAGTCATTCAGATAGAACAGTGTGCATTTGTTGCTGTTACAAACTTGAATTATGTGCATGTCATTGTGTAACTACACTCGCATAAAACTCATTTGCCATTGCTGCCAACACAAATAGCAGCAACAGCAGAGACAAGTCTGTGTTGTTCTATCGTCATTATCATTCAACTATCTAACTGCGACAACGATCAAAAAATACCAGAATATTTCCCTTTTGCAAACAAAATAAATTAGAATTGAAATAATTCGTAGCAAACTTTGCGTTTTTCCTAGTTTTTAATAAAGCAAACGCCGCTGTGCAAACTTTTGGCCAGCGGCAACGCTGCGTATGGGCAATATGCAAAATGCCAGCCCTCCCAGAGCCAGAGCGACGGACGGACGGGGGCAGATTTTGCGGTTGGACTCGTAGCTAACAAACAAACAAGCATAACAAAATGAAGGAATAGAACGGAACGTAGCGTAACGAACGGAACAGAAGAGCAGCAACAAAATGGAAGCTGCGAGTCGGGGACAAGCTCGACCAGCGAGCGAGATATAAATAAATAAAATTTCAAGGATGCGTGCGCTTTTATCTTCGCAACTTGCTTTGCCTTCTGCCTTTTGCCTTTGCGCTATCTCTTCCATACACTCGCCTGGTGGGTCTCATGCATTTGTCAAGCGTCAGCTGGAAGTGGGTTCTGGATGGGCCCCAAAGTGTTGCACATATTGCATTGAGCAAGTGAGACTTCAAATCTGTTAAGTATTTTTTTATTCGTGTCACTTCTGAAATTGGCACTTTAAATCATCAGCTGGCATCAAGAATCAAGACACAGCTTAACAGTCGCATAATAAATAAGTCAAGTGCTTAATAGCTCCCATTTGAAATCAAAAAATAGCAGTTTCAAATGTTTCTCATGGAATTACAAATAATTTCATTTTGAAAAAAGAACTCAATTAAATTATGAACATAACTGCTGCATAATAAAGTAGTCAAGTGCTTAATGAATCCCATTTTAAATCCATGAATAAAAACTGTTTAAACAGAATTCTTTATAATATTATAACTTTGCTGCTATGCGACTATTTTAACTGAAAATACGACACTTTAAAAATAAATCAATTACATTATGAAGCCGTAGCTTAAAAGCTGTCTTACAAATTTGATTTATGATTTCTATTTTATAACTAAATATGAAAAATGGTTTAATGCTTTCGCTATTGCAAAGTGATGTAGATATATTCTTAAAGAAGAAATCAATTTAATCAATTTATGACAACTGCATAACAAACTATTAAAGTGCTAGTTAATACTTTTATAACTTACGTAAATTTCGAAATGTTTTATTTTTTGGTGCCCACTGTTTCGAGAGTATTTTGACTTCGCTGCTCCGGAAACTTATCCAGTGACTATCACATTTTTTTATTACGTTTAGCTATGTGCAGTTTTTCATATGTTGTAAATAGCTTTCGCTTCCAACATTGCTACCCGAAAACTTTTTGTGGCAATCCAAACTAATGATTAAAAATTTTGCAGTTTGTGCGGCCTTTGTGTTTGTGCTATGACATTTCATCATCATGATGCTGCTTTGCTTTGCTTTGCTTCGTCTGTTAGGATTCATTCATTCATTTGGTGTGTGTTTCGTCCTTTCACGATGCTCAACTTGCGAGTCCTTTCATGGCGGCTGTCGCTCGGTTTGGTTGACGGGTCGGGTGGTCGGGTGGTCAGCAACCGCAATTTGAATATATAAATACATTTTAATGATGTCGCCGCTCATTAATCATAATCTATTCATTAATTTTTCGGACCTCCGACTGCCGACCCCCGCTCACCTCCTTCGCTCCCAGCTAGTGGCTGACATGTCAGAAAATCTTGAACAAAATGTAAAATGTTTGGACCTTTGTTTTACATGAAATTTAGATAGGATCGCGGACTGAACAACAGAGAGCAGTGGAAGATGGGCAACAAAAAGCGGAAACAGATACAAATAGAACACGACATGGCAGCTAATTAACGAACAATTTTTTTTCATTTGTTTTTCCGCTGCCTTTTGCCGCTTTTCCCGCTTTTGCCGCCTAACGCCACCTGCCCAATTAGTGAAAAGCGAGGCGACCACAGCGCGCGCTTTTCTTAATGGCAATGACAAATTTTTGTATAAATTATGTATTACTTAGCTCGAGATGCTAAACGCTCAGCGCTCAGCTCGGCTCAGCTCAGCTGAGCGCTGTTAAATATTTGAAAGATAAGTATTCGCCCCGTTATCCCGCTCTCTAATGCAGCCCCCAAGGCTGTGTCAAAGATGTCCAAGTGTTCCATGGGGATGGGGGCGTGTTTTGGCCGCTGGGCGTCGCCTTACACAGAATGTGACCCATTAGCTGTTTTTTCTGTTTTTTTTTTTGTATTTTCGCTTTATTCGTTTTTTTCGTTTTTATTAAATTCAAGCACAGTTGTTCGCTTAGTTCGTCTATTTTCATTTTCATTTTCATTTTCGTAGCGTTTTTTTCATCTCGTGATTTGATGGGTCTCGAGAAATCGAAGCGGGATAATTTGTCACCAGAGAGAAAATGGTGAAACATTAAATTTGGCAAATAAATGGACACTTGTTTGTCATAACGCTGCAAATGCGTCCAAATAAAATGGAAATGAAAATGAAGAACCAAAAAGGACGACGTCGGCAACGGCAACGGCAGCGGCAATGGCGACAGCTCCTCCGATGTTATCCGAGCATGGGAAAAAAATTGTATAAAAAATGAAAAACAAGACCATTTTCATTTGTGCAATAAAATAGAAAACAACAAAAGCAACAACACAAGAGAGCATGCCGGGGAAATCCATAAGGGTATTGCCAACTGAATGGTTGCCCTACTTAAGCAACGTTTGCTCCTTTGATTCGTTTCCTTTATCTGCTTTATTCTTAAGCGTTTTATCGTTCAAATTTTAACAATTTTGCTGCTTCGACTTCGTTCAAATAAAGTGTCTTTGAAGTTGTGCGAATGGGAATATATAATGCACATATTTTAGTAAATATTTCATTAGTCTAATATGAATATTAAGACATATTGTGGTAGACTGATTTTTATTTTATTTCAAATTTAATAAAATTATTATTAGATCAGTGCTAAGCAAAAAACAGACTGCTGTGGTTGTTATTTCAAATATTTATTTAATCAATTTTATTTTATCAGTATTGATTTTTACAAAAATATTGAATACCAAAAAGTCATGATTGATTTGAAAATAGATGAGTTTTATATTTTTAAAATTTAAAAACAATTCAGATAGTCAATTTAGCATAATTTTCATCTTTCGATTTGGCTGGTAGACTGAATTAAAATACGATAAATAATCTTGGCAGAATTGACATTTAATTTGGCTTACACATTTTAATTCCACATGTCAGTTTCCTTTTAAAAAGTTCTCGCACTCGCAAGAAAAAACAAAACTACTTTAAAATGATCATAAAACGGCTATTGATCGCTTCAGTTGAAATGGAGACATGATTTGAGCGACGTTTAATGCCCATAATGTCCATATGCCATTATTTGTTGCTGCAGAGGATTTGGCCAGCAAAAAAAAAACAGAAAATACAACGACAGCGGCAACATCGGTTGTTGGCCAAGGGGAAGGAGAGAGAGGGGGAGATGGCAAACGGCAAATGGCAATGGCAATGGCAAAAAGTAAATAAATCGCTTCAAATTTTCGCATGGGTTGCGAGTCAGGGGAACGTGGCACAAAACTGCTGAGCACAACGGCGGCGCTCAACAGAGTTGAGGCAAGTCACAGTTGTAGTCGTCGCCGAGTTGTGGCAAGTAGCAGTCGATGTGGCGATGTGGCGATGTGGCAGGAGTTTTTGGTGCCTCGAAGCGTGGAACCGTAAGTAGAAGCAAAAGCCGGCGTAACTGCAACGAAACCGAACCGAAGCGAAGCTGAAGCGAGAACTAACACCAAACCCTCGTGCGCCCTTTTGGTCTTTTATTGTTTTTGTTGAATGTTGTTCTCGTTGTTGTTTGCTGGTTTTGTTGGTGTCGTAGGTTGAAGTCGAGGTTTGGGACATTTCTCCATCGTGCTACGTACCAGGTGCAATCTATCGATTCACTGCCCTCAGTCCTTGCTGCGCTGCCGCTGCTGCTCAGCTTCTCTCGTTATTGCTGCTGTCCGTGTTGCGTTGCTGCTGCTGCTGCTGCTGTTGTTCCCTAGTTGTTGCAGTTGAAATATTTACGATGTACGTTGGGCTATTTCACTATTTGTAACCCCTGCCACAGTTGGACTTGGAGTCGGAGTCGGAGATGGAGACACACGCACAAGTGTTGCCATTTGTTGTTCTTGTTTAATATTTTTGTTGCCGTTGCCGTTGCTGTTGCTGTTGTTGGCTGTGCGTCACCTATTTTATTGGTTTCTGGCTTGTAACGACGAAAACAAAAACAGTTGCACTGAAATGTATGAAATTATCAAATAAAAGCAGGGCATAAAAAAACAAGCTTATAGAATTGTTGTACATATACAAAGAAAAAGGCGAGCTCAACTGACTGGTCGACTTGTGCATATCCTGCACACTGTATTCATATTTTTCTCCGCTTGCATAATCAATGAGAAAGATACTTTTGACAGAGCAGCAAGCAGAAATGCAAATAAAGGTTAAATTGTGTGAAGAAAGGCGAAAGAGTTGAAACCGAGTCGTTCACTTCCTTAAACGGACAACAAATAATACCCTGTAACCAGCCACAAAATGTCGCTTGACTTTGCATCCGCAAATTTGATCTGCATATTTCATTTTTCCAGCCCCGCTCTCTGTCAATATATTACACTTTTTACAGTCACCCATTTAGCCATCACGCCCACTAGAAAAAAATGCCCAAATACTGCAGGTTTTTTTAAAACAATTATTAGAGTTGTTTAACACTTTTGGTGCTGCGAAACGAGGTGCAAATGTCAGCATTACTTTTCGATAAAGCCAAAAAAACAATTCGCTGGCAGTGGGTATGTGAAAAACCCTTCGGTAATTACTAGCAAAATTGGGGAATATGCAAGCGTTAATGGCATCACAGCAAATAAGTGTATTGCAGTTAATAAAATTAACAGAAGTTCTTTGTTATTATAATAGATTATAAAGGCAAAATGTTGAGTATGCTGTAGAAATTCAACGTCGACCTGAAGGTATGCTATATTTTTTTTAAAATCTATTTAACATTCAGTGGAATTTCTATTTCTTATCATAAGGAATATATAAATTATTATCATAAACAAGCTAACATTTTTAATACAGTTTTTAAAATAAATTGAACTAATATTAATAAACTTGTAAATTCATTTGCCTCAATATCGAAGCTTAATTACCGGGTACTTTTTACAGATTTATTTGAATTGTTCTGCATTAATATACCCATTGCGAGGTCTAGTTGATTTATAGGGTATAACGAAACGCTGCACGCGTTGCTTTCATTTATAATTTTATTTATTTTCTCAATGCATTTTGCGCAAATAAAGAAATAAAATGCGCGCAAAAAAATATAATAATTTGTGCAAATTTTATTTGCCGGCACTTTTCATTATTTTCCTTTGCTTGGTTTTCATACTCTGGGTTTTTTTTTTTTTTGCATTTTTTGTGTATTATTTGCGACGAAGAAAGGCGGCAAACAGGCGGCGAGAAGGAAAAGAGGAGACTTTTAATAAAACCACAAGCCATACACACACACACACGCACACACACTCTGACACACGCACACACACTTTGTTAAAGGCAAAGAAAGCAATTGAGTTGCGTTGAAGTGGCATAAAGTAGTAGCAAGTGGCGGCCGGGTTGCACGCTCTTCTTCCTCTGCCTCTTCTACTACTACTTCTTCTTCTTCTTCTTCTGGTCGTTGTAGTTCGGTTTGCTTTTTAACCATTTTGTTTGGTCTTTGCGTTTTCCCTTTAGGCGCACAAGCGGATCGCAGGTGAAAACGCAGCTCGACTTTGGCTGGCAATGAATGCGGCGCAGAGTGGAGAGAGAGGAGGAGAGTGGGGAGGGAGAGAGGGAGGCAAATGTAATGGGAAATGAAATGAATGAATGAGCATAAGCACTTTTTTGTTTGTTTGTGTGTGTGTGTGTGTGTGCCTGTCTCTCCGGTTTTGTTTGTTTGTCCCGGTGTGCGTGTGTGTGCGAGTGTGTGTGTGTGTGTGTGTGTTCGTTTGTTTGTTTGTGGCCGCAGTCAGAGCAGGAGCGAGCGAGACAGAGAGAGAGAGCGAGTGAGTGAGTTGGCAATGCAGCGGCAACTGAGATGCTGCACTTCAAATTAAAATGCGAATGCAAGCGAAAACTTCAAAAGAAGCACTAGAACAGAAAACAGAAGCGCAAACGAGATACTAATAGACAATGCCAAAGCCAAGTGTGGACTGCAGAGAGCGGGGATAATGATAAAGCAGGGGGGGACACAGAGAGAAAAATGAGGAAACAAGAATGCAATTCTTCGATCTTCTCGAAACCAGAATAAATTCTTATAAAACATTCTTGAAACAAGAATTCATTTTACATTTTCTTTTAACATTAAAGCAGACTTGTTCCAAGATTGAATTCTCACAAGACTTTTTTAATTTCGAATAATTATTAAATTCAAATTTTATTTTAGGCGAATGTTACAATTCTCTTTATTTACTAAGATTTCTATTTAAGCTAAATCCTGTCTATTCAATAATTTACTTTGACATATTTTCATTCTTGAAATAAGAATATATTTTCAACTTCTTAAAAGCTGGGAATCCACCTAGAAACTAAAATAAATATTTGTTCGTAGTAATATTAAAAGAAGATTAGAAGAAAATATACACAATTATTAATTAATAAAAATATAAAATAAAAATATTGTGAAAATATATGATGATATCATATGAGCATGAATCAGGAACTTATTCTTGATTTTGCCACAACTTTTTTCTCTGTGGAGAGATAGATGGAGAGAGGAAGAGCGGAGAGGAGCTATACAATGTGCATATGCGCTGCTGCAATTGAAAGGCACATAAACACACTAACACACTGACAAACTGCGCTAGCGAAAGTGTCTCGCAGAGTGTAAGAGTATGCGAGCGAGTGTGTGTGTGTGTGTGTGTGTGTGTGTAGCCAAGGATAAAGTTAGCGACGGCAGCACAGGACATACAAATGCACTTTGGACGTGGACGAAGCGCGCTAAATTCGCTTTAATTCACTTTTCATACAAAACAGCAGCAGACAAGCAGCAAAGGGATGGGGAGGGGGGAGGGTTAAGGGGAGAGAGGGGAGCACAAAAGCACGCGCCGCACACACAGACACTTGCACACACACACACAGGCAGACAAACTCATGTTTGTTGTAATTAATTTAAAATATTATTACAAGCGCAAGGAAACAAGCGGCAAAAAGAGTAGCAAAGGAGCGAGCGAGACAGGCAACCACGCGAAGGGGGGAGGGGGGACGAGGGGGAAGAACTACATCGTAGTGGAAGCAGTGACAAGGCAGGGCTAAATAATTATAACCCACGCGAACTGCACAAACAAGCAAACAAACAAGCGCGAGTATGGAATTACAAGAAGACAGCGACAGCGACTGAGAGAGAGCGGAGCGGTGGGAGGGCGACAGCAGCTGGGTATAGAAACACACAAGCACACACACACACACACACACACACACGAAATACTCTCAGTCAAGCTTTTTAATTGACGTGCAAAACGCGAGCAAGTTAGCGTCGACATGCACTGGAATAGTAAGAACAACGCAAGAGCAGCGCGAGCAGCAACAACAAATCAACAAGCACTGCACACATATTATCGCACACTCAGTCACATACACACACACATGGAGCTGCGCCAAATGCCAAAAATACCAAAGTCGACGAAATTGAAAAAAGTAATAAACGTAAAGCTATTACAAAATCTGATAATGGTCCACCGCTGGCAATGGAGCGCAAATGCCGGCACACACACACACAGACACACATAGAGACACATAGAGCGACGCGGACAGACAACAAAACAAATGGCAAATAGAAATGCAAAGAGCGTTAAAGAGCCACAGCGAAGAGAGAGAGCGGACGACAGTCAGCTGCTGCTGCTGTGTGGAACGTGCTGGCAATGGAACACAACAAAATCAAGTGTGGGTAAGGCTGCGACGAGGGGCACATAAAAAACCCTTACAATATGCAGCTGCAGCGGCGTCACCACAACAACTACAACAACAGCAGCAGCAGCATGGAGACGTCAAACATAAACATTGTGGCGCGCGTGCTGCTCCAGCTGCTGCTCTGCCCAAACGTAGCTAGCGCAATATTAATTTCACGAATGAACAACCCTTGAATAACCATGCACTTGATGTGTCGTCGTTATTATGGCTTTGCTACGTGAGCAAGAGCAAAAACTGCAAGAGAGCGCCAAGTGCAGCGACGAGAGCGCCAAAGAGCGTAAGCACTGAGAGCGAAAGCTTTTGCCGAAGCCGACACGAAGCGCGCTGTAACGCGAGCCGAGCGACAAAGTTGCTTCGTAACAGTTCGGCTCGGCAAGCGTGTGTGTGTGTGCGAGTGCGTGTGTCTGTGTGCAATGCTTTTTCATTGTGCATTTCCCAGAGGTGCATTTTTCTGAAAATCTAATTTGAGAGATTGAGATTGTTTGGTCTTTCAATGTGCTGCCCGCTCGTTGGTTCGTGTTGCGACGCTTGCAATTTTAGCAGCCAGCCACAACAGGAACAAGGAGAGCAATTCTTATATTTATGTGTACACACACACACACGCACACGCACAGACACTGCAACATATTGGGGAGTTATTACTCAGAGTCTGCCGCTTACTTTAATTGGACGCGCGGGCG
Organism: Drosophila ustulata; assembly: GCA_035047365.1. NCBI lineage: Eukaryota > Metazoa > Arthropoda > Insecta > Diptera > Drosophilidae > Drosophila > Drosophila ustulata. Next base: position 30,020,193 of record JAWNPT010000094.1, read on the forward strand.
TTACGCAGTCGTAATTTTTTGAGAAATCTACATACTTGGCTACCCCAACTACACATACATACATACAAATACACATACTATACATGTGTATCGTGTAGTACGCTGAACATCCGCATTCGCATCCGTCACATCCGCATCTCAACGATAACGATGCGACGCATCGCATCGCAATGGCTTCAATCATTGCGCGCAGCGCTCGCTGCGGTTTGACAAACATTTTTCACTGGCTGTGTGCGCGAGTGTGTGTGTGTAGCAAAGCCAGCAAGCGTCGTCATCCTGCCACAATGCCGCACACACACACACAGACACAACACCCCATCAGAGACGCCCTATATGTTTGATGAGTGTGCGAGAGTTTTATGGCTGTATTGGGAATGAGCTGTTCAGGCCGAAGCAAGCTAACAGCTTCAATAAGAAGCAGGAGCAGCGGCAGGACAGAAGGGGCGGAGAGGAGGAGACAGGGTGATTGGGTTATGCTCTGATTTTAATTTTGAAATCATACAAGTGCAGCAACAGCAGCAACAGCAGCAGCAGCAACTGCAAAGTGATACATGCGGATTTATTTATTTATGTACGTACGTGTGCATATATATCTAGCTGTAACTGTATTTGTATATTGTATCTCTCTCTCTCTCTCTCTCTCTCTGTCGCTCGGCGTGTGTGCCCGTTATGCGATAAAGCGCCTTACAGGATTTGGATGATGGCTGGAAGGCAAGGCCGCTTCTGTTTGCAATTTGATAAGCTCTCTGGCATTATTTTTACGACATTTCCTTTTTTTGACATGCCACTCGCCTGAAAGTATGCAATAAAAATATCAATGCTAAGCCAATGTGTAAATCAGTGAATCTTATTGTTTTACATTTTTCCCTCTACTCTCCTACTCCCAACTACCTTTCTCTGTCACTCCGCTTGAGTTTCTCATTTGATTATTTTGCATTCCTCTCGAGACGAGAGCAGCCTCCAATCGAAATGGCGAAATGGTGAAAAACACAATAATAGCATTGTGCTGCACTCGAGTCTGTGTTTTTGCATTTGCTTTAAGCTTCAGTTGAGCATGGCTGATGTCTGCATTGTGCTATATAGGCCAATATTATGCTAATAAATGCTCGACTGCAGCTTAATTAGATTAGACCTTTAAATCAATTACTGCAAATATTTAACAAACCAAGAGCTTTCGCATTGGGAAAGCTTTTCAATTCAACCAACTTTATTTATTCTCCAAAGTAAAATCATATTTTCATATTGCACTCTTTCAATTAATTACAATGCTGTCGGAAACCTTTTGGAATTGTTATGAGAGCTTTGGGACTCTGCAAAAGCTTTGACATGACAGATAATTTTAAAGCCATTGCTTGTCTTTTGATTTTTGTCTCTGCATTTTTGAATTGTTGTGTGAGCATTGCGATTAAAAGCAGAGCTAAAGGATAAAGGATTTTCCTTTTGTTGAAATATGAGTTGCCAAATGAGTATTCAGTTTAATAACTCGAATGTCATGCGTGTGGGTGACAAGCCACAGCAGGAATCTTCCTTTCCTACCGCCTGTCTGTCTGTCTGTCTAACCGCTAGCTTAAGCACTTGAAGCTCGTAAACTCTGAAAGCTAGAGTTACCAAATTTAGTTTTTAAACTCACGTGATACAGTATTAAATATAAATAAATTAATGATAATTTTTTTATCCATCTGTCCGTCTGACCGCTAGCTTAAACACTTGAAGCTCGTAAACTCTGAAAGCTAGAGTTAACAAATTTAGTTATTAAACTCACCTGATATAGTATTAAACATAAGTAAATTTCTTTATCTGATTTCAGCTGCAATAATGAAGAAACAACACACGCTTAACATGTCCCAAAAAATTGAAGCGGTCTTTATTGGATTCGATTAGCTTCAATACATAAATAGCAGTAAGTATATACACAGTGTGTGTTACATGATCATTTTACAAACTAAACTATACAGAATTTGGATAGAGCGCTGTAACCGACCATAAGACTATACACAATCATGAGCAAAGACTAAGACTACAACTAACAACTATTGCGAAAATGGGTAGAAAGACACAGTTGGGGGATGTAACCTCGAGTTTGATAATGATAAGAGAGGAATATGCATGTGGTATTATATTTAAGACATTTTGTAGTTGTCGATAAGAGATTAAAAGAATATTAGCTTGACCAGTCCGTAGAGCGCCCATAGTGTTAACGAATACACAATACCGAGAGTGCAATAATGCAGAACCAACATCCTGAAAACATAGAGTATAAATAAATAAATAAATAAAAAAAGGACATCAATCAAAACTAACCGTTTGATGCGCTTGATCGACTCTGGCAGATTGTTGGGATCGTCCTTGACCACATAGAGACGCAGACCGTAGAGACTGACCCGGAAGAGATTCGGCCAGTCCAGATCGCGCATGTCGAAGGCAAAGAGTCGCTTGTCCCGCTCATCCAGCTTGTCGACCAAGCTTCGCACGTTGTCGTTGTCGAAGCGAAACTCGTTCGAGCTGAAGAACTTGAGCACATTGCTGAACTTGTGGATCTTGCGATAGATCTTCATCATTCTGCAAAAAGAATACAGTTTATGCCATTATTTTATTAGGAGTTAAAGGCAAAGAAGTATCCATATCATTCAGGATCATGATTTTAAATGTTTTCTTAAGCAATTATGATTCATTTCTAATCATTTTTTTAATTGTAGACCATTATTATGTATCATTTTTATTCCTTATTTTTTCAGTTTTATTTTTCTCCTCGAAAATAATGATTATGTATGATTTTTATAATTTTTTTTGTAATTATTTTTTAATTTAATTTCTTATTGTCAAAAATAATGACTATGGTCTAAAATGTATTATATTTCTCAAAGTTGATTATTGACGCGGAAGAAAAACATAAAATGGGAAAATATAATCATAATAATGTAATTTCTAGAATATAACTTATATAGATGAAAGCTTTGAACGCACCTGGGTTTCTTGCCCATCAGCACCATAATCAAGTCCATGAACATGGCGGGCAATGTGTGGTACAAGAAGCAGAGTATGTGATACTGCCACATGTGTGGCACGATGGTGAAGCACGGATACCAGATGGACTTGCGCATGGGAATCGTGTTGACGTACTTGAAGCCCGTCTGCATATAGTTGCGCCAGGTGACCATATTATCCGCATCCGGCACATAGTTGTAAATGGGCGGCGTCTCATATCTGCAGGAGACGGTTAAAGAGTTAACTTGTGGCAACACAGTTGGAATGTTGCACCTACTTATTGCGTGCCACATCCCAGGCGCTGGCCAGCAGCGCGTTCACACACATGTCCACGGGCACAATGTGCGCCTTGTTGTCCATGTTGCCGGTGAAAACGCGCAGGACGCCGGAGCCGATGCCCACGATGACGCCGCAGGGTCCGTACATGTTGTCAATCCAGCCCGTCACCGGTTCCCGATAGCTGGTGATCACTGTAACAGCACTATTTAGCATGTTGTCGAAGCCAAGTTCTGGGGGGGTTAAACTCACCGATGCCCGGTCGAAATATGGTCACTGGGAACTTCTGTGCATGCTGCTGAATCACGTCCTCGGCCAGCACTTTGGTGTAGGTATATGTGTTCGGATAGCCCTTGATTAGCATCGGCGTCAGCGTATTCAGCGTCTGTTCGTCCAGGCACTCCGTCAGCTTGAACGCATTGTCCCCCGTCATCGCACAGCTGTAGAACTTCTCCTGAATGTACCGCATGTTGCAGTGCGCAAATGCGGTCGAAACATGCACCAGAGCCTGTCAAAGGGATGTGAAGACAGATGTGATTGAAAGTGTTAGTGGGGTACTATAGAGACCAATATTTAAGCAACAAATGAATCTATTTTTAGGCAATTGTTTTGGGTTATGAAAAGCTAACTAAAATTGTAATTTAACTTTTTACTTATCTTATTTAACTTTGTAACTGATCGTTGATATTTGTGATTTAGCAGTTGACTTATCTGCATTATTCAGCCTTTTCATTGAATACTTTTAAAAATCATTTAACAGAAGTGTAATAATATCTCTGCATAGAGTCAGACTCTACTTGAAAGTTAATTATATCTAAAATCCTATAGCTAAGCTTTCGTCAAATTGTATCTTTAATAATCCGCAGTTCCATTTATATTGATAATTTTACCTTAACACTTTTCCTATGAAGTTAAATACTTTGTAGTGAGAAAATTGCATAGTCTGGTAGTTTATTAAATAATTACTGTTTGCTCCCTCTTAATTTAATGTATCATTTACTCTGCAGCTCCGTGATCTATATCAATTATAATTTTAATTGATTCACTAAAGCGTCTCGTCTAATTATTATTTATTAACTGAATCTTAGAATTATATCCATTAACTTCAGCTTAAAGACTTATTTAGTTTTATGAGCCAACTTGTCTTACCTTGAGGTTGTGGATCTCGTTGGCCAGCTTGATGATCTCCCTGGTGCCGTGCACATTGATGGCAATGGCCATTTTGAGTTTCTCGTCGAATCGCACTGTGGCGGCGCTGTGCAGGACGATGTTGACGTTCTCCTTGATCGTGTCCCGCTCGTGTGGCGAGATGCCCAGGCCGGGCAGCGAGCAATCGCCGCTGATGATTGTGATCTGGCAGCGATACTTTGGGTTGATCTGTTTCATTTTGGCAAAGACCTAAAGGGGCGACCAAATACATATATAACATTGTGATTTGTATTGCTAATTGTTTACTCACTGGATCGTTGAAGAGGTCCTCGATGCGTGCGTGGGCATCCTTGCCCTTCTTGGTGCGTATCAGCAAATATATTTGTGCCACCTCCGTGACGCGCAACAGTTTCTCGATGATGACTGCGAATAACAGAAAGCAGAGGGGAGAACAAATCAATTTGTGGTTGTATTCAATTCGTCTCATTATTCATGTCACGTTCCGAGAGAAAAGTGGGAGGGGGGGGTGAAAGTATTCAACTCACTTTTGCCAAAGAATCCGGTGCCGCCAGTGAGGAAGACGCCCTTATCCTTGTAGAACATTTGCATGGGCGACTCATCTGCAAAGATCAATGCAAACAGCCATTAAACAATTAGCCAATTTGATGCGCCTCATTGTGCCCCGTTCATGCCACACTCGCGAGCTTGTTTGCCACCCACTTGAAGCGCGTCACGAATTTAAATGCGCGCCCCCAAAAGCCACTTCAATTGCGCATAATTCACGCCGACACAGCGACACAACGACAACGACAGCACGTAAAGAGCGTTTGGCATGTGGCTGCATTTTGGCCATATGTCAAAATGGCAACAACAACAACAACAACACTGCCTGCCACTTGTGGGCCACTCATAAATATTTGCAAGTTAGCAGCTCGTCGAGCCATTCATCTAACAAACACAATGTGAGAACTCGAACACGAACACGAACACGAACACATTCCTGCATCTTGAAGCTGGCGAGGTCCGTCTGCGGCCTAATTGCCAATCGACGACGTAAATCACTGTCACTGCATGGCTCAAACACAGGCACTTACACAGAGACACGCTCTTGCCTTGGCCACTCGATAATTGCATAATAAATGCAACATTGTTAAGGACTTTAGCGTGCGTCTCTCTCGAAACAAACTCGCACTCACACTCGCACTCATATTCATGCAAATGCATTGACACCTTGGGGCTGCTGCCTGGAGTCGCACTCAATGCGAAAGCACTTGGCGCGCTTGCCGCTCACTCAAATGTTTTGTTTACCTATGCTAATTGGCTTAAATGCAACTCAAGCGCACTTCTCATCGCGCCAAGCCGAAACTGAGCCCACTGTGCGGCGCCCTTACGCCCCTCCGGCCCCCCTCTGACACCATTGTTCATGAGCTGCCGCCACCCGCCGCTTGGAGTGCTGCTGTGCTGCTGTTGCGGCCTGCGCATTTAAAGCTCTGCGAGCGCTTTGGGGCATTTGTTCAGCGACGACGCCAGCAAAAATAACAACAACAACAACAGCAACGGCGGCGGCGGCACTTTGAGTGAATTGTCAACAATTGTGTTGGCTCTTTGGATTTGCGAGCCGCCGTTGTCTTCCCCTCCCTCCCTCCCCCGCTCCGTCGCTCTTTTCGCTGTTGTCTCGCGCAGACAAAAGTCTGTCACATAATTTGTCAATTTCAACAATTTTCTTAGCCCACCCTCGACAAGACAAATGTAATTCTTCATGAATGCTTATTGTTTTCTTTCCTTCCCCTTCGCTTCTCTTCTCTCTGCTCTTCTCTCTGCTCTCTTTTATTGTGCTGAACTTTTTGGCGGAACTGGTTCCCCAATTTGCTGCCTTCTTTATTCGCTGCTGAACCTGAACTTGCTGCTCTTGCCCCTGGCCTTTCGCCTTTGGCTCGCTGGTCACTCACCCTGTGTGCCAGTGATAAGTTGGCAATGATCATCCATCGTTTTCGCATATCCATTACGAAGGCTTTGCAGTTTAGCCTCCTCCATGCTGACCAGTCGCTTCCTTTGCCGGGCTGCAAGTAAATAAACGCCAAATATATTATACAAATAAGCCAATAATCAGCGACAAAACATTTGAACAAATAGCTTATTTTACACAGACTTTTACTTGTTACCTAACTTCGGATATAGTTAGACTATTGTAATGAAATTTTCAGAATTTAATCCAAAAATAATATATAAAAAATATATATTTGTAATTATCAACACAAGCGATAAATTAAATCCACAATAATTTAATACTCAATAGAGTGCAGTTTTTATATTTCTACCGGATGTTAGGATAATCAATGTCTTACAAATAATTTATCAGATATCAAATTACAATTGGTTGCACTAAAATTTACTGCTTCTGTAATTTCATTCCTTATAATTGCCTATAATTTACAGCCTTAGTTAAAGGGTTTCTTCAATAACTGCTTGATTATACAAGCCTTTGCTTATGAACCCCCACATTTATAAATATCTATAATTGCTATATGCAGCTTTGATTACCACACTATCTAATTGATAACTGTCGAAAATTACAGCTTCCCCCATATTTACACTTTGCACTTGAAACCCGTAAATATTTGCAGTTGAAATTATTATACCATTCGCCAAGCCTTGAGCTTTCATACTATATTGATTTAATAACCCTCAATGAATCCACAATTGATACATACGATTTTTGAGCGATATAAAGTCGGGCCTGCCATATCGCTGCATCTGAATAATTTGATGCTGTGCCATGGTTGTGAATGAAAGCGTGAGTGTAAAGCTTGTTACACTTGTTGGTCGTTGGTTGTTGGTTTGTTGTTGGTGCGAATCGATCAGGTTTTTGGGCCGATTCGTCCTGACTAATTAGGAATTGTTTCAATTGAAATGGTTTAGGCAATTACAAGACCGGCGGCGGTCTCCACGCGACTGTTTCGTGGCGACTAAAAATCAAATATAAGTGAATTTCGTTTTGCGAAATTTTAATTAAAACTTTGGTATTGCTTTGTGTGTGGCACACAACCAACCAGCCCACTGCCGGCAATCCCAGCAAACTGAACAAGGCACTAAAATTTCTAATGAAGTGCCAGGCACACCTGTTGACAGAGAGCGAGAGAGAGAGAGAGAGCGAGGGAGAGGGCCACCACAAAAAAAGCAAATTGAAAGTGAAACTCATACAATTTTAATAAAATTTATGTTATGGAGCAGAAGTTTAAAGCGAAGCCCAAAGTGTCGATGCCGCTTTTAATTAATGCACAAATTCCCTGTCCCATATCTGCCGCAACAAAACAACAAAAAGAAAACAAATAAACTACAACGTTCGTGTCAAAGAAGCTATCGAACGCTTTAAATATGCATGCGAACCCATCGCAGACACCTATTAAATAAATGGGGCAATATATGAGTATTTGCAGCACAGTGTACTATACAAGTTTAAAAATACATATTCATACATCAAGTGCTCGAAAATTGAAAAGAAGCAAAGTCATGCAAGTCAGGCAAGCAACATTTTGCCAGACTAATCGAATACTCTGTATTCCAAGTCTACTTTAAAGGAAATAGTTCCATTATATATAGCTCGAATTGTCATCATTCTTATATAAACACAATATCTATTATTAGTCAAAAAAGTATTTGTTTAACCAATTCATATTTTGAGTGCTAATATGCTCTTCTATTGCTGCTGTTCCCAGGTTATATTTTAGTCAAAAACTTTGCTCGAAGTAAAGCTTGCGTAAAATAATGGGGATTTCATATTTAATAAGTAAACATTTTATAAACATGTGCGGGAGTATAAAGAGCGATATTGATGCTCATTTAAGCATATCAATTTTGAGAATATTCAAGGTAAACAAGGAAGTGAAATGTTTGCGACTAATTGCTCATTTGGGATTCATATTATTTTATTATCAAATATTCAAGATTATTCACGGTAACATAAAATAAAGGAGAATAATTGGGAATCGAGAAAACAAACTTGTTGTCCATTCATTGATACTTCGTATAGAATTTGCATAATTAATATTCTAGAAAATTTTAGAAGAGAATTTTAGAAAAGGTAACATAAGAAAATAATGAGATGCTTAAGACTAGTTGCTTTATATTTATAATAAGCATGCGTATTTAAGCATGCAAATTTAGAGAATATTCAAGGTAACTTAAAACAATGAAATATTGTCAAAAGTGTATGAAATTTCAAAAATGTTTCATTTCATTTAAAGCAAAGCAGCTGCTCTTAAGTGACGTCCGATTAATTATAGACAGACCATTATTCGGTTGAGCACAAGGGGAATATATAAATGCGATTAAAAATATGAATGCTGTCGTATTCACTTTAATTAAAGTCGAAAATTCAATGGGCAACTGCAGACAGTTGATCAGAGATACGCGAAACAAAGTGTGGGTTTTGAAGTGCGAATACGAACACGAGTATGAGAATGACATTCAGTTTGCCATATAAGTAGGCGTATTATGATTCAATTGACCACGACCACGACCACGAAACCAAGTGAATAATTAGAGACGCTAAAATGGCAGAAATGCTGCTCAGCTGGGGTCAGTTTTGAATAGAATTGTGAATGCATTTTGTAGTAGTCGACGCGATGACGTTGTGGAATTTTAATTGAAAAGCAAAAAGCAAACCAACAATAAAAAGATAGAACAACGTAATTACTAATAATAATGATAATTGCAAGCTCGGGCGACAACTAAATGAATTAATTACTTGATTATCAGCGAGGCAGCAGCAAGTTCAATGAAAATCTACTTATGTAAATGGCACTCGGGGGCGACAATCAGAGAGAGAGAGAAAAGCCAATGGCGCCAGACTCATTCAATAATTGTAAAGCACAAGCTGCGAAGCGAATTCATGCTGTGCACAACAACAACAACAACAACAACGAGCAAGGCGAGAGCAAAAGAAATGCAACTGAACATTAAATAATTCGAGTGTCGAAGTCTCGCACAATTAACCCATATTTGCGGACTTGCCATGGAGGCGAGCAAGTCAGTCAGTCAGTCAGTCAGTAGCATGTTGCATTTCACACCAATTGGGGGGATTTTCTTCCCCTCCTTCGCTCCCCCGCGCTGCCCGCGCTTGGCTTGGCGCGCACTCATTCGTATGAATGACGAAAGCCAGAGCGTGGGAGACAGGAGAGGAGGAGCTGAGCAGGTAAATGTTGTATGGTCGACTGCATGGGCAGCTTGCCAAGCTGCTGACTAGCTGACTAACAGACTGACTGACTGACTGACTGACTGACTGAGTGACTGACTGAACTGCTGGCAACCACAGCAACTGATTGCACCACAGCGGCGACCACAACGCGCCACCAACAACGACAACGACAACGACATCAAAACTGCACCGAACTCAACTCAACTCGACTGCAAAGAGCGGGATAGAAGAGCAGAGTAGTGAAGAGAACGATGCACGAATTTGCCGGCTACTTTAGCTACTTCAGCAGCATGATACACTTTTCGAGGCGGGTATCGAGGTGAGCTCGATTTTGCATTCGAATTTATACATTGTTTAAGCAGCAGCAGTGCGAGTATAGCCCACAGCTCCACAGCTCCACAACTCCACATCAGCCGAGCTGAGCTGCAGGCGCAGTTCGCTTCTTGTTGTTCCTGCTCCCCCTTCTGCCCCCCTCGTTGTGGCTGTTGTTGCCATTGTGGCAGTTGTTGCCTCTTTGTCTGTTGGCTGCTGCCTGTTGTCGACACCGAGTTCCATCGGCGATGCACATCGAAGCGCAGCTAATTGAAACATTTCGCACAGTGGGGCAAACAACGCAGTGCAAACCAAGTCGATAATGTGAAAATTATATAGAATATTTTCTTTATTTCTAAATATTATATTAAGAAAGTAAGAATTATGAACGCAATGAATGAATACATTTAATTGATAATTGACTAAGGAAAATTAGAATTTTATAATACTCTTGAGGGTGCCAAAATATTTCATTTATATTTGAGCTACTTCTATTGAATTGATCGAATAACTAAAAAAAATTATATTTAAAAAATAATTTACTTCAAATTTGTAATTACAGAAATTGTTATTATTTTAGTCGAGCATTAAATTAATTTAATTATCGTATAAAAATATTATTAAGGGAGACGTGTTGGATAATGCGACACTCATTATAAGATTCACATCGTAGCCAAGTTCAATTAAATATCAATGTACTACAAATTAAACTTGTTCCAATAACAAACTTACATTAAAATTTGCCTATATTATATTAGAATCAGGACAGATATTAATGGTTTTTTTAATTAACTATTGCTGAATTGCTCTATTTGCTATAACTTAATTATTCATACGACTTTCTGACCATATGTTAACATTTTATAACGACCATTTATATTTACTGCAATAATTACAATAATTAATATATGCTAATATGTAGGTGTGCAAATCGTTTTGTGTTATGCATATAATATTTCATCTTCAACAGAGTAATAGAATGTCCACATTTTCTGAATTATATTACAAGAATCGTGTTTAATATTTCATCACCCATCGTATGGAAATAAAAACGTATTAATTGCCATAGGCAGTTTAAATGTGTGCCAACAAATTGCTCATTATAGCCAACTCTTAACAATTAATGCAATAATTGTTACGGTTATCGATAGTAATTGCATTAGCGATGGCAACCTGAAAAACTCTAATTAACATTGCGGGCAATTTAAATATGATTTCGATGCAATTGCAAATGCATGAAATAAGCAGTCGCTGTAATGACGTAGTTTGCGAAACTAGTTAAGCTAATAGTTGATAAATAAAATAGAAAATAAATCAAATAAATAGCAAGTGTTTGATGTGAACTAATTGAAATATCGATGTCAATTTGCGACGACATTTTATTGGATTTGTGTCAGTGTGCGGCATGCAGCTTCTCATCTGAGTAGCCTCAGAATAATGCTGTTGTAGCTGCTGCTGGCACTTTTGATACTTGCTACTTCTTGGACTTTGGCAGAACTCGAAAACAATGGCAGCGACACACAAAAGTACGGAGCCGCAACAACAATTGTGCCTGAAAATGAAAGCAGTGCAACAAACATTTGCAACGTCGTCGTCGTCGTCGCATATTTCATTGAAGGCAAATGCGAATCGAAGCATCAGCCGCAGTCGCGAGGCTCGTTCGCTTTGAATTTTATTTAATGCTTTTGTAATAAAGTGTAAAATGGCGAAAAAGTGCAAACAACAGCTTTGTGAGGGGGAAGCCCCATTGCATAATATCAACAACATCATCATCAACAGCAACAGCAACGGCAGCAACAGCAACAAGAGTAAGAACTGCGGCAACAGCAGCCACATTAAAAGAAGAAGAAATAATTAACAGCAACAGTTTGAAAGTCCATAAAGCGAAAATGGTTGTTGTTGCTGGCGTTGCCGTTGCCATCAGAAGTCCCGCTGCTGCTGCTGCCCCACCGCATGTGCCACACGGCCGTACAACTTCCGACTTCCGAGACCGAGTTGGCTGGCTGGCTGGCTGGCTGGCTGACCGAGAGACCAGCTACAAGCGTATTGTTTGTTGTTGGCTCTCCGGCGTGGAAGGAGGAGGCAATGATATTGGCCACACAGCGAGCGAGGACACCGAGCGAATTCAGTGCGAAAAATGTTCGTTAAATCTATTAAAAGATAATTACGTGAAGACAAATGTACGGTGGCAGGGGCAACAGAGAGACAGAGACGGAGACAGAGATGTAGATGTCTGTGGTGTGCACACACACATACACACATACACACATACATATGTACATTGTTATTATTCGAGTTCAATGATACGATAACGCTAATGGATATGGATATTGATTATAGTTTTTATGCTGCCACTTCTGCTGCGGCTGCGGCTGCTGCTGCTGCTGCTGCTTAATGATAATTTTGATTATATTGATGCGTCATTTTATGAGCCGCAATGGTATTGAAATTGAGTGGTTTGTGACAGCCATCGACTTGTTTATGGCCAACGACGATAATGGCTCGCTCGCTCGCCCACCGAATCGAATAAGATATTCATGAGGCAACTCCAATTATTAGCTGCTCTAATGTGTCTCTGGGAGTACTTGCGACTTAATTAATACGACCCACTACGTAATTATTCGCAACTTCTCTCACATAAACATGCTACATGTATATTTGCAGTTCCAGCAAAATATAAGCGGCAAATTAACAGTTCAGCGTTGCGTATACGTAATTGTTTTGCAGCTTTACAAACTGAGACTCAATCGTTTGAAGCTTTTTACAAAATTGTAATTGCTCATCAAATAAACTTAGCTGGCAGAGGGCTGGAAAAACCTTCAGTGGAAAAACAGCTACTTGAACTAATTAGCATAAACATTAAATGTAGAAAAGCTCTAATCAAATAAACTTAGTTGGAAGAGCGTTGGAAATACCCGAAATCAATTTTAAATAAACAAAACAAAAGAACCGCGTTTTCATATTAATTTATCAGCTTTACAAACATTAAATACTTAATTAGAATCAATTTGAAATGTAGAAACAATTGTAATTGATGATCACGTCAGTGGGCTGGAAAACCCTTAATTATTAGTGAAAAACAGTTGTCAAAAGTCTTGACCTATTAACCTAATAGTTTTACAGCCTTTTTTGCATTAATTAGAACAAATACTTAAGCTCGTCACTATTGATGGAAAACAACATTTTAATTGATAATCAAATAAACTTGACTGGAAAACCTCTTAATTGGCTGTAAAACAAAAACAGTTACACAAAAAACTTGACCTGCGTTAACCAAATAAAGTAAATGTGAAAAGGGCAGACAATAAACAAATTGCGCTGGTAACGTGACAAAAAAGTAATTATTTGCTATCGGACAACAAACACTTGGCAATTAGATAAAAATTGAGCAATCAATGAGATAAACATCTGACAGAAACAAACACAATGCTTGACATCACGTATACGTAATTATTATTTTTGCAAACTTCTCAAAATATACAAAATATTATTGCTAAGGTGGAACCAGCAACATGACGTATGCGTAATGTGCACACTTATTGCAATTAGAGTGTAATTATTGATTGAGAGAGGAAAAGCGCGCTCTTATGCAACAGTATGAACAAATGTTTGACATTGTGCCTGGCACTTGGATGCTAAACAAATGTGGTCAGAGGTCGGGTTAATTGCAGCTGCGAGATCTCGCATTTAACCAACTAAGCAAGCAAGTATAGTAGTTAATGTGCTGTTTGCACTCGAAGTGCGATATAAAAAGTGCTTGGCATGTGAATAAAATGCTAATCAGGCTCAAGCTCAACTCTTCGGCTGCTTGTGGCACGTGTGAATATTTCGAATGTTCTCTGCGTTTCTATTATCTAATTAGGAATTTCATGCGAAATGACAAACATTTGCAATTACATGCGCTACGTGCTGCAGCATTTGGATACTTGGGCTTTTCCAATGCCAGCCAAACATTGAAGCTGTTATCAGTTGTGGCATCTTCAAAGTGTTGCGCATGCGTAGAGCAGAGCAGCCTGTGGGGGAGGGGGAGAAACGAGGTCAACTAATGAGCGTCGGCTTCACATTGTTGATATGCCTCATTGATGCCGTTGCGGTCTCGTTGCCCACCTGCCACGCCCTGCTCTCTGCACACATTGTGCGCACCTGAGTGTAACCGAATTGTTGTTGCTGCCGTTGCTGCTGCTGCTGATAATGGGCCTGGCCATAACATTTATGTATGAGTTGGGCAAATATTAATGGGCATGGCTCTCACTCTCACATTACCACACGCCCAATAACAATCACATCAAATCAAATAAGCCAAAACGCTCTGCAGCCAGTTTAAAGTTAACAATTGTGCGAGTAAAATCGGACACGTTCCGTTTGTAATTACAAAGGCAATTGAAACAAAGCATTAAGCATACGCCACGTTGCACAGCCCGATATCTAGTTGGCGTTAATAGATTACAACATTTGAGCCAAGTGTAAATGCATTTGCCTTTTGCTTTGAATCGCTCTTTAATAACTGATTATCTGAGATTAAAGCAAAGCTTCTTAATGCGCTCGCCACATTAAGTATTCGCAACGTGCACATTTAATTAGCCTTCATTATTATTAATTACATAGATTTGCTCAGTTTCTTTATTATGATGGCAATGGCAGTAATGTAATTAAAGTAATTCAATTTGCAGCATTTTCTAAATCAATTTCAAACGCGCATTGCGCTTTTATTACACCTATTAATTTATTGCCAATATTTCAAAATTGAAAACCAACAAAAAAAAACTGACTCAACGACTGAAATTGTAATTACATAATTCGCGCATTATCAATGACAGCAACAAAAAGCTTACAAAATCGATGCATAGCCGCAATAATTGCCAAGCAACAATATATAAATAAACATAATAATACTCGTAATTTATATTAATTAATCGTTTTTTGCCCACGACGCCCTAAAATCAAAGCTTCAACAATTGACGGCTCTGTTTATCAATAAATTTCACAAAATTCGGCATTAAATGTCAGACCAATAAATACTCTATAAATAGTTTGCGAATCATCGGCTTAAGTTCTGACTCCACACACTTGTGTTTCTAGGGTATGCAAAATTAAATAAAT
Organism: Drosophila ustulata; assembly: GCA_035047365.1. Taxonomy (NCBI): domain Eukaryota; kingdom Metazoa; phylum Arthropoda; class Insecta; order Diptera; family Drosophilidae; genus Drosophila; species Drosophila ustulata. The sequence goes on from JAWNPT010000094.1 coordinate 30,035,212, forward strand.
TTATGCGCTAATAAATTAATGCAATTTTGCGAAGTCCCATTTGAATTGCAACGTTTTTTCCCATTTTTACCATTATTGTTTTCGTTTCTGTTTGCTACGTTTTTGCTGCCAATGTTTGTTTTGTTAATATTTATGTGTACATAATTTAATAACATTGCCAAGTGTTGCATGACTGCCGTTTTTATTGTTGTCTTTTTTATGCGCTGCATTTAATTTATGTTGAAGAGCGCGGCGCTGATTTGTGTAGCCACAAACAACTGTTTTGCCGTAGTTAACTATTTTCCTCTTATTTACACACAAATGCAATTTATTGGTCAAAATCGTTTCTTATTCAACAGTCCAATAATCTTTCTAATTGGAAAGGCATGCTGAGCGCATTTAATTTAAATGTTTTCCTCTCTCTTTTGTTGGCCAACTAATTTCTCACTCATTAAAACTTGGTGATTAAAGTTGCTCTGATTTTGATTTGTGCACATTATTTAATTGTTATAAATTGAAGCACTTGATTTACAAATTATGCAATTTTAAAGTCAATTTTATTGCATTTATTTATTACTTTCTCCACTGACCCGAATTAAATGTCATTTAACTGTCGCTCAACGAAACAAAAAACCAGAAACAATTGCAATAATATTTCAAATCAGGTCGTTTGCATAAATTTATAATCAATGATCGCAAAAAATCAATCAATACTTTTTTAAATGTGTGCAATTAATAAATTGTGCAATTTATTAACGAATAAGTAAAGTACTTTTTGCTGAAATTAATGCTAATGGCATAAGGTTGTACTTGCTATAGGGAAGTGATATTTTAGCGGTTTACAAGCCGGTTTCTTGTGGCTATTTTTGGCCGTAAAATAGCACTTAGTGACTGTGATATTTTTGGGAAATGTAATGCGAGTAAACAAACAATAAACTTGCTGAAACTGCAATATTATTTACAGACTTACAAGTGCACAAATAATGGCACCTAATGTGCGATTACTTCAATATAATCACCAAGTCAGTTATATATTATATACGAGACGGTATTAGCATTTTCCGGTATTTTCCAAAATCCCAGTCATCAAATCATAAACTGCAGCCGCAGACGATGTGGAGTCGGAAACGTCTCTCAGGTTTCAGGTTCTTTGGCACTGCGAAATGCGATACTGAAAACGACAGCGTCTATAGGGAAGGAGGGAGGGAGGCAGGGGGCGGGGCTGAAGAAATCACGTCATAAACGTGGCGGGCACGAATTATTTACAAAGCAGGCGAAAGCCCAAAAGAGGTCCCAATAAAATAACAATAAACTATGTCACACTTTGCCGACGAGAGGTGTGTGTCTGTGTGTGTGTGTGTGTGTGTGTGTGTGCCATAAAAACAAAGCAACAACAACAGCAACAACAAGCCACAAAGGCATAAACAATTGTATTACAAATACGACTACAAATGCATAAAGCGCCTACGACGCACGAATGTCGCTCGCTTATAGACGATTATTTATTGTTAACGATTTATATTCGCCGTTGTTGTAACGCTCCGATTTCAAAGCAGCTGTCGTTGTGTTGGTGTGTCGGTGTGTGTGTGTGTGTGTGTGTGTACGTGCGAATGCCAGATTGCAAGCTGAGCAGGCAGAGGTTGAAAGAGGAGGCTGCTGCCGCCTACACATCGATTGAGCCTGATTGCCGGCTCAAGTGTCGGTCGCGCCACACGGATACGAAGGGCGTTTGGGAGGCGTGGCAGGCCGGAAGGGGGAGCTGGCCAGGCTTGACTTTGGCCCTGCCTTCAACTTGGCCTGGCCATCATCACAAGTGTTACAGTTTGTTTTCCCACACGTCGCCATCGTCGCTTCGCTTTTCGTCATCGTCATCGTCGTCGTCAACTGTGCGGCATGTTTGACAGCAATGAGTGCTTGACACGTACAAAGGCTTTTGTTTGGCCTAAGTGTTGATGTTGCTGTTGTTGTTGTTCTCGGTGCTGTTCGTGTTGTTGCTCATCTGGCAGTTTATCTTGCCATTGTGCATGTTATTTAGTGTTCGCTCTGCGCTTTTCTTTAGCCACCGTGCACGAAACGCATCGACATCGAAGCTGTATCTGTAGTTGTAGCTGTATCTGTATCTGTGCTTGTCAATTGTTTATCTCGACTGTGTGTTGTGGGCTCAGATTTCATAGAAATTCATTTGGTATGCTCGCTTAAACGACAATTTGTTGCTTTCGGGCCGCAGCTATGTTTGTCGACGCCCAATTCATTGACGTTCCCCGCCCCACTTGGCAAGCTGCCATTGCCCCCGAGGCTGCACAACAACAATCGAGCAATCTCTGCTGGGAACAACCCCATCGACAAGACGAAAGCAAGGCAAACCAAATAAGCAACCGAGTGACCCAGACAAAGTAGCACAAAGATATTTTACTACCCGACTGTTGTTGCTACAATTTGCTCATTACTTTTTATCACTTGTACGTCTCCACATAACCCCGCTCCTCTCTCTTCCGAACAGCGGCAACAGAAACCCATATAACAGACATTGGCCCTTAGCCCCAAAGTAAATTGTTGCCCCTTTTTCGACTGATTTCGTGTGTTTGTTGCTTCCCCCTCATCTATTGTATGTTTATGGCTCTTTCGCTGATTTTTCCATTGTTAATTCCTATGATTGCGTTGCTGTTGCACCCTCAAAGCCAGAAACGAACTGCAAATAGAGCAGAGAGCAATCATAACCACAGCTGCAGTTTTCCTTTCCCCTTCTATAGTACTTGGCTCAAATCCCCAACATATAATTATGCAATTGTGGATATGGATACGAGAGCCAGCGGCTGGACAGTTAAATTTATTTAGCCCATTTTTATGCGGCCCACAAATTGCATACAATTTATTTCGCTTGTTGCAAATCACAAATTTCCATAAAATCAAATGTTTGGCACAATGTTTGCCCAGGGCATAAACATCAGCACGACGGCGTCGGCAAAACAAAACACAACAAAACAAAAAAGTATATTTAATGCGGCATAAAAGTTATTACTTCATTTATTTTTCAAATGCAAATAAATCTGTTTGTGGCCTTTTGATTTCATTTCACAGATTTCATTACACGCTCTTGACTCTCGACTCCGACTCCTTCTCCGCACTTGTTTATGGATTTTAAAGTATGCTGCATATTAAATAAATTAGAATGTTTAGCCCGAAATGCTCGCAACTCAATTCAATTATGCACATTCAGCTTCACATTTACATTTGCCTTTTCCAATTCAATTACATTTAATTCAATTAAATGCACTTTTATCGTACATCTTCTCTGATAATTATTTTACGTTATCAGTTGCGAACAGAGTTTTCGGTTTGCAGCTTTTAATACTTATTGAAAGCATTCATTCAGCCAAATACTATATACTTTTTTTTAAACATATATCTCGATAACTATGGCCGCTGACGAGTTTGGCTAAGTTTCAACTACGCGTTTGTAACTCTGCAAGGCCAGATACGTGAATGCATACAAATGAGTTGATTTGACTGCTAGAGTAATCGAATATCAATTTGTTATGGCAACAAGGCATGCAACAACTGTAAAGCAGACGCAGCTCAACTAAATGATACCTTATAGACCATCTTGAAGTAAACTGCAAAATATTCTCACTCTGTTATAAGCGACTTAATCCTGTGACGATAACTCGAGTTATTAGGCAAACAGTCATTAAATATATTGACAGATAAATTCAGAATTTTTTATTTATTGCCATTTTATTTTAATTTTCTTAATACAATTTTGAATTAAAAAATTAAATTAAATTCAACATAATTTCCATTTCTTCTCCAAGTTGTCATTCGATTAGAATTAAATCTATAACGAAGACTTACAATACATCTTTTAGTATTGTATCTATGCTCTACACTTTTATCTATTATAAAATCTATAAGTTTAGCATACCCCTCCTTGACTTTCCCAAGGCTCTAGGGTATTCAAAAACCAAGAGCAGCAATTGAAAGTCATAGGTTAGAATTACACATCCAGCTGGCAATTTTCCAAGTTTATTGTTTTTCCTTTGTTATCTTTTGATTTTTAATAAATGCTTAAGTAAAATCCAAATGTTCTCATATTCGAGTCAGTGGCTTTAACTCAAATAAAACTCGCACACACACACGCACAACACGCACACTCACACCCTGTTTGGGGAGCAAGTAAAAATGGAAAATGCTCTGCGTATTTGCATAAGAAAACTAAGTTGAACCGAAATCAATGATTGCTTGAGCATTACTTGAGAGAACTACAGATGCCACGCCCCCCTCTGCCCATATCGCTTGCCTCTGGCCAGACATACATGTATATTGAAACATTGGAAAGGAGTAGAGGAGAAGAGCGGAAGGAAAGGAAAGAAAGCTGGCTGGCTTGTGGTGCCTTGGTGCCTTTCGTATTATTACTTTATGGTTGCCTCCAGTTATGCATACTATAACCATAAATATGCTCCAACAACATGGCAGCCCACTGTGCTGGCCGAGGCGCCAGCGATGGGAGCAACAAAAGCATGTGAATAATATTTTGTGCTTGTATTAATGCATCCTCATATTTATACTATAGCTCAAAACAATAAATAGTAAAAGCTGGATTATGATTAAATCGATTTCATGCGAGCGTATTTGCCGGATGCTCCCCCCCTCGACTTGCTTGTAATCCCATAGATACATTCTATCTGTGAGTGTGTGTACAGATGTGTGTGTGTGTGTGTTGGTTGGCTGCCTTTGAGTGCAATACGCCCAAAGATAGGCAACGCCCACGCACGTTTATCGATTGCACTTGCTCGCTTTTTACAAACAAAATAAAACCCAAACACTGAAACAATATATAGAAGACAGTTTTATCTTGGCAGGCCGAAGATTTAATACACTGCAGGGAAGCCAAAATAAATGAAACTACGAAAATATGGCTGCAATCTTAAAACTAAATTTATACTACGCACAATTAATTCTTAAGAAATCCCAGCAAACTCCTTTCTTATATTCAATTAAATGCCTGAAAATATTGCTTAAATTCTGGGACAAGATTTGATATATGAAATGCTCAAATATTTCTTAATAATTCTTGGCAATCTACAAATATTGTTTGAATATTTATTGAAGATCTTCCCAATGCGATACCCTATCAATGCAATTTACGAGTGCAGGATATAGAAAGGCGCAAGATAGCATAAAAGTAACAGCTCGCTGGAAGGTTGGCAGAGAGAGGAAGAGTGGGGAGGGGAGGGACTCTGCATGGATACGCATATTTATTAATGCAAACATAAATGTTTGTATTACTTACATACAAAACACTTTGTGCGCAAAATAAATACGAGTACGTAACGTATACGCAATATTCGGGCAACATAGCTGAATGAATTGCTTCTGCTTCTGCTTCGGCCAGCAACAACACTCGAACACTCGCCATTCGAATGAATGAGTGAATGAATGAATTCAAAGTGCAGCAGCAGACCAGTTTCAGTTGAGTTTGTGACAGCTTTTTATGTGATATTTCATGTGAATATTCATGGGCTTGGCCTCCCTTCACCGTTTTGCTTGTTGGCTTTTTGGCACCCACAGACAGCACAACTCGGCACAACTTCCGCTAAACGGAAACTTTCGTTGATTAAGCATCAAGTTGAAGCACATCAATTAGCATTAATCTTGTTGACAGAACTGTTTGCACAAATCATACCCAAAAATCAAGTTCGCTTATTCCCAAGTATTCTATTTATATAATTCATTTGGACAACTCTTAAAGCCGCACTCGGTCAACACACAGCTGAAGCTCTCTGCTCTTGGCCATCCGCTGGTCATATTCCATCCGCTGGCCATATTCCATGTGTGGTTATAATAAACTTGACCACGCCCCCCCCCTTCGGCGCCCCCCTGCCCCCCCGGTGTTTTGCTTGTTTCAATACCGCACCGACACTCTTTGATTTTATGATTTAGCATCGGGCGAAATTCGAATTGATTTCTGCTTTATTTCGTTTATTATTATTGTACATTTATTTCCCTCTTTTTACATATACATATATTTGTGTGTCTGTATAAATTCCAGCCCAGAGCACTTTGCATTGCGATATGATCAGCATGTTATCCGCTTTCGCGGTTTCCATTTTCATACCCTACTATAAAATGCATATTTTACGACCATTGTTCGGCTTGCAACGCCCTGCGAATCCGCCTCTCACGTCTCACGTCTCACGTCTCACGTCTCTTGTATCTCGTATCACAAGGTCGAAATTCATTCAGACAAAATTACATCTAGAATTTCTTACTATAAAGTTGAATTTCACTCATCAAAAATTTAAAAAATCTCGTATTAAGTAATAGATATCGCATTGCTTTAATGGTGCCTAGACTTGCTAGAGATTATTGCTTTGAATTCTTCAATTTCATTTCATTCATGAAAAACGCAGATATTCGCATACTAAGTTATGGATATCCTTTCACTTAATTAGCATTTAATTATCTACACAGCTCCTAAAGATCTTCTACTGAAGACATTAAGTTCATTCCACATTTTCATATTTCTTAATCGGAAAAATACAATTATATTTCACTCATAAACAATTAAAATCACTTAATAGTATTGACTACCTCTAGATACTTAGATTTCACTCCCCAAAATAAAACTGCATATCACCCATCAAGAAATATCACTTTATTGTTTTTTGAGAGTAAAGTTTTTATTATCTATCTTCTTGTATTTATTATCTATCTTCCATAGTCAAGTTCTTCAACTAACTCTGCAGAGTATTTTGGCCTCGACATGTTGTTTTGCACAGTCGAGCTTATTGTTTTTTGTGGCTTCTTTTGATTCGCTGCATTTTGGCCAGCGGCTTCTGGTTACACTCGAATGTATTCGAATGACTTTATCCGCAGTCCATGAGCGAGTTATGAATGCAGCCGTAATGCGTTTATTTGTATTATTTGGCTGTTGTTGCTGATCTAACACAACATTTAATTGAGCTGCTGCCCGATGCTATAATTAACGAGCCGGACTTTTTATTAGCTAATCTGATGCGAGCACACGAACTATTCATTTGAAATGCAACTAGAAATGGAAATGTAGAATTGAATACTTTTAATTATTCGAAAGTCAATAGCTTAAATGCTATCACGTCGGCTGACGAAAATTTGAATTTGGGAGATTTCGAAATCTGGGACTGGGCCACGATTGGTAATCAAAGCACAGGAAGAAAACTCGCACACACGTCTCGACATCAAAATGCTGCGTAATGCATAACAATAACGAATACGAGTGTGAATGTAAGTGTGAGTGTGAGTGTCTGTGAGTACCCGATCACAGCACGTTTGCGGAACCGTTAAGAATGACCTACGTACGTAGTTGTATCGGCAGCCCATTTGGAAAGTCTCAAAGTATGTGCTCACACATGGAAGGGCCTCCAGATTTAGTGGGAAGTTTGCTATTTTATGAGAACCGCACCAAGCAACAGTCACAACAACAGCAACAACAACAGCAACAGCGGACGGCAAACAACTTTTATTTTCACATGTATCTGTTAGATACCACGTACAAAAGTGTACGTGTGTTGTCGTGCGTTTTGATATTTTAAACAAATATTTAAAACAAATTACCAAAGCGCAAAAGAAGCACGCAAATGTAGAAAAGCAAAAGGAGCTAAAAAACGCTGACAGTTGTCCAACTAGCGCACAGTGGGTGCCGTCAGTAGTAGCAGAAGGTAATTGGGACAGACAGTGGTGCAAAACACACACAAACACACAATTATCAATGTGGAGCGAGAAGCAATCAGAGAAGCGAAGCGAAGCGAAGCGGGAAATGCAACCAAATTGCTTAGCGATCTGAGAAGGAATGCAGCAAATTGCAGCGAAGAATGCGAGCAGCGAATGGCGGAGGAATGCAAGAAGAGCCATAAGCAGAGAAGAGACAAAATAGAAGAACTGAGAAGCAGAAAGAGAAGCGCAACTTCAAGTGAAATGAAGTGAGAAGCAGAGAGGGAAAATTAGATCAGGCAATTTTAATTGTATTCAATTATTGAAATTATTACAAAATAGTGAAGAGAAGTTATTAAAGAAGCATAAAGATTTACATTAAGACAGAGATAGACAAGTAATGTTTGAATACTCGTAAAAAGTGAAATAAAAATTGGCCACTCCTGATAAATATTCAATAGGAAAGCAATAAATCTTCTGCAATGCGAATTCATTTATTATGCGATTTTAATGGCCGAAGACCGCGACACGCAATTGACAATTAACCCGTTAAATTCGCGTGGTAAACTTGTTAAACCCGCCAATTAGCTGGCCAAATAATGGGCGACTATTTCGCATGATTCGGCCCACTGTGGCTGGCTGGCTGGTGGCATTGCTTTGATTTATTTACGAGCTGAAAGTTGGAAGCCAGCTTGGTGTTGGCTTTTAGTTAGTATCAGAGCTGCCACCAAATATATATGCATACACACTGTTGTTGTTGTCGTTGTTGTTGTTGTCGTTGTAGTTGTAGTTTTGAGTGTGGTCACTGTGGCTAATATGCGCACACAGAGGCACGCACGCCTTGCGGCTTAGAAATTTTGGGGAAAAGAAACAAGGTTTTTTTGGTCAAGTGGCAGAAGGGGGCAAGCGGCGACTGTTGCGCATAAATTGTGCAAACAAAGCGAACCCAATTCACCGAAATGGTTGTGGGCCAAAAGATGTGTAGCTGCAGAAACACGAATGTGAAATGTGCTACAAGGTACTCGACTCGCATTCGCACTCGCACTCGTATCTATGAGATACAATTAAAGTGGCTCTTGCGAACCTGTCGCGCCTACCACTTAACTGGCCAGCCTGTCCATCCGTCTGTCCGTCTGTCCGTCCGTCCGTCCGTCTATCAGTCAGTTGGCTTGTCAGCTTTTGGCCACAAAAATATTATGTCAAACCAGTTTGGAAGTACGTGCAGAGCCTGCAATTGATTGAAACTCTGAAACTCGAAAAATTGCCATGGCGTAAAATATTTGTTTGGTCGCGGTATTTATTGTGGTGCAACCACATGATCTAACGTAACCACCAACAGCTGAACAGGTGTAGCGCAGCCTAATCTACCCCCCTATCTCTCTCTCTCTCTCTCTGGCTTTCCTTGCTCTTATTATATGCAATCATTCGAGTTGCGTTCGTAACAAATCCGAAATAGGAAGACGGTTTTTTTTTATCTGCTGCTTTGCCGGAAGTTTGGCCGAAAAACCGGCTGGAAAAACACTCTGTTACAGTTTATACAATATACTTGTATTAAATTTCCATTATTTAAAAGATTTCATGTATCGATAAAACAACAAAAAAAGAGCAACAGAGAAACGACAACGTTGACAAAAAACCACCGGCAACATAATGAAAAAAGTATGCAAACTGCATAAATGCTTCCTGAATCGAATTTAATTGTATTTGGTGTGTCCATATGCAAGTCGAACTGTATCCGTATCTGTAACTATATGTATCTGTAACTGTATCAGCCGACTTGTCCATCCATCTGTCAGACTTGTCTGATGTTTTGCATACACTCAACTCAACTCAACTCAACTCAACTGAACTCAACTCCAATCCATGCGATGCGATGCGATGCGAAGCGACGTTGCGGCTTTCAGGTTTAATTGGCTGCGGAAATATTCCGTGTGATTACTTAATGAGACCCAGCTCGTGTTTATTACGCGATGGTTCAGCGCGGTTCTCAACTAAAGTGCACAAAAGTTAAAAGGTTAACAAATTAAGCACGCAACAGCAGCAGCCACAACTACAACTACTATAATAACAATTACATTCGGTGGCATCAGCATCGCATCCACATTTATAATATAAAGCACAAAGTATTGGAAAAATACCACAGCGATGAGTCAGGGAGAGAGGTAGATGGGCAGATGGGCGGTTGGGGGGCGTGTTCGTGTAGTTTATTATTCAATTATGCATTCATTAAGGTACATAATTATTAATTTAATTAAAGGTAACAACATTACTCGATTCGGTTTCCCTATTACTCATACTGCAGCAGCCTCTTCGCGCATTGAAACACGCCTTTAATTAGCTACCTAAGGGCTACATACGAACATTGTATCTATCTACAGATTAGTGTTTAACCATTTGACCTTAAGCAAAAATCATGAATCACAGTTTAGCATACTTTAAAGTCCGCTCATTAGACTCATTTCAAAGAGTACTATTAAAGTGAAAAAGGCAACTCGATGATGCGGCAACTTAATATTAGGAAAAAAGTCAAATAAACAATACAGTATACAAAGGGGAAAATTATTAACACCTAATCTTGTTTACTTCATAGGAAATTAATACACAATACAGAATTAGTAAAGTGCAAAAAAGTAAGATAAACAATTTATTGATGTAGTAAATAAATGTTGGAAAAAATCCAATGGAATTATTAGCAAATACTCTTATGTAGATAAATATAGAATAAACAATTAATAATGGAGAAAAACATAAGATAAACATAACAACTCGTATTTTTAATGCAGGAAATTAATGTTAAGAATTTTAGTTGGAGAAAATCATATAAACAATAAAATGTATATTAGTCACTATGCTGATTGCTTATATCTAGGGAAATTAATATATTTAGAACGCGAAAAAAGTAACATAAACATTAAACGGCAATGCTTCTATTAATTATATTTTTTTAAATGATTTGAAATTAATTGAGAAAATGATTAGTAACTATTCTATTTATTCGTTCCTCTTAATCAAAAACAGAAAAAGTCGCGAAAATGTAAAGCACTAAATTAACTTCGAATAATTATTTGTGGCAATTCAAATATTATATATATACTACATAAAAACTCCATTGAAATCAGTGTTTAGAAACAGCGTAAACTAAGAAAAACGAGCACAAAAATGGCAATTAAAGATACAAAGTAGAAGTAAATAAAACTAAGCAAGCCGGCAAGCTGCTCTTAAAAACTTTTGCCAACCCAACGAGACAAATAACACCATGAAATTGACATCCCGACAAGATGGAGAGAATGGAGAATAGATAGAGAGAAGGCGAAAGAGCTGCCCACAATGTGCGGATTCGAGTTATTGTGCTGGCGAAACTATTTAGCCAACTGCGAATGTATATCGCATTACCTCGAATGAAATGAATCTTTCAATTAACTCGAACTGCTTTCAATGTGCATTGTTTTTGGCAAATGCTGCAAATCGTTGCTCAAGAAGCCGAGATTAGTTGCTCTTTAATTGCCGTGGATGGCCAAAGGGCATATTTAATTTTGATCAGCTTGCAGCCAAGCAGATGAAATCAATTCTTTGGCTCACCTTGAGCCAATGCGGTTAGTGGCAGAGTTAATGGCTCAAAGACTCCAAACTCCTTAACGACGAGCACACGTATCTACAGCACATAACCTTTTGGGGGTAAGTACGCGTTGTCTTGCGTTTGATGACCTGTAAATCTCGGTTTAATGTTCACGTTTTAGTCAAGGTCTCCATCTGCCATCTTACTATCTATTTATCTAGCCTAGACTGGGCTGTGTGTGCTTGGTAATGACCTAATTGCTTATGCTGGCCAAAATGTTTATGGGCAAATGCATAATTAAGAAGCCGTTACAGCCGGAGATGTGCGACACAAAAGAGTTGAGGTGAAACGAAAACCAAAACCAAAACAAAATTTAACGCATTTAACCTTTCTGGCATAAATAATTAAATTGAGAGTGCGGCTCCTTGGCCAACAAGTGGCCACAATGCTAGCTGGCAAATTGTGGCTGTCAATGTCTCACTTCTCTCTCTCTCTCGCTCCGAGACTCTCTGAGTCTCTCTCTGATTCTCTGCTCAGTTTCAAGGTATTCAGGTGCATTTATTGCAATTAAACACTTGTTAATGCCAAATGCTGCCATCTGAAAAGAAGCTGTTAGTATATGTCTTATAGTAATGCCTGCTGCGAGTTGTTCGACAATTCGCTTAGAATTTCAATGGCGAGCGCGCAGCAGAGACCCCAAATAAAAGCCATGCGCTGACCTTGCAACTGCATCAACTGCAACAACTGCAGCGGCAGCTACTTGCCACTGTTGTTGTCGTTGCTGTGGTTCAAGTGGTTTTCCTTGTGTTTGATTTTTCAATTTTTGCGAGCAGCCAACAGTCTCAGTCAGGCACACTCGGGTGTATAATTAAAGTGGCCAGAGAGTGTGGAAGAGCGAGATACAAATGTATCTTGGGTAGGTCGTGTGCAAATCGCCAAACCAAAAACCAAAACGCTTTTGTCTTGTTGCTGTTGACTTGAACATTAGCGCAATGTTCGTACATTTATCGATTACAAATCAATTTCATACAATTGCACATCTCACGTAGCTTTGCCAGCGACCTCGACTTGGACTCCGAGTTTCGTGTTTTGCCATTGCCCAAGCACAAGCCGAGAAGGCGTGACGGGGGGCAGATGGGCAGGCCGAGGGGGCCGAGGGGGCCGAGGGGGCAGGAGGGGGGGTTGCCAACTGTGTGCAACGCATTGCTGCCGGATTACACGATTATCGCCACTTGCATACAAATTGGCGCATTTCATTGTGTCCGTATGTGTGTGTGTGTGTGTGTATCTGTGTTTGGCCCAGCTCGCAAATTGCATAAACAACGAGGCGAAAGAAATGAAAACTGCGCTGCAAGGTGCGAAATATAAATTACAGCTCGATAAAAGCGCATGCAAATGCAGCTCAACATTTTCCAGGGCCAATGCCAACTCTCCATACTGAGATCTACTTTAAATATATATATCTATATAGTCAGCCGCAGCTCGCTGCAATCCTTGGCTGACGTGGCCGGACTATCGAGGATAGAGTTTGGAGTTTGTATCTTGACGTGACGACAGCATAAGTAAGCAGCGCATTCGCGGGATTTGTCAAATATTTGCGCTACGCTGCGCTCATTCATAAAACCTTAGCCAAAAAGCCTTGGCTCCCCAACTGCACCAGCCTCAACCTCCATCAGTATCGCCCTCTCGCTCGCACTGCCGTCTGCACTTTTTGCGCCTTGCGCTGGGAAAAACAAACTTTTCAGACTCTGTGCAAAGTTCGGCAAGTTTAATGCTGTTTGACTTTGATTCAATATTTGCATCGATTAAGTTTTTCAAGTTTTTCTATCTTTCGATGGCCACTTGAAGCAAGAGCAACACAAACTATCATTTTTATATATATGTATGTATATTTCCAGCCTGACTGCGAAATATGAAATCAAATAAATATATATTTTTGCTCAAGGCAGTGCAAAAGAATGCAGTCAAAATATGTCGATTGCTTTTCTAATCCATCGCAAAAGTATATTGCACAACATGGCGTATGATTAACTCGCCTATCCAGCCAAGACAAAGCCTTATTATTTGCTTTAAAATTGCCTTTAAAAGTTTCGTTGCGAAACTTTTGGGGGAACAAATTAATTTGTGTTGATGCCGTGCATTGATATAAGTTTCGGCTTTCGTGAAACTTGTATCTGTAATGAGCATCTCTATGGCAAATACTACAAAAATACAGAAACGGAGTTTCTCATTATTAATAAAGCGTTAAGAGTCGCTCAAGTGAAACTGCTCAAATTGTAGCCCGACACGTGCTTTAAGCCATTTGTCCTCAACTGGTTTCTGCCCCACCTTTCATTATTATAGTTTGAATGCAAACAATTGTTTATTTCGTGTATCGTAACCAAGCTTTTGACACCCCGACAGCGTTTGATAAGAACATTGCTGCCAAAAAAAAAAAGAAAAAAAAATAGTTTAGTTTTCACAAGTAAATAATCAGCTTTGATTAACGCTGATTATCGACATTTTATCGAAATTCCATTGAAATCTCTGACATAGACGACGCAGCGTTTTTGCTATTTATTTATGTATGTTTTTATTTCTTCAGTGTTGTGTTTATGTTTTGTTTATGAATCATAAATGCTATTTGAAATGTAAGCTGGGTAAAACACGAGCTTGGCTTACTCACGGATATCGAAATTGCTGCTCTGCTGTCGGTTCGCTGCGAACGTAAGTTTTGATCTGGCCAAGTTAATTATATTGTTTACACAAATTTTTGCCGATCACAAACTGTCGATTAGCCAAGTTTGAGTTGCGGTGTGAGTGTGAGTTTGAGTTTGAGTGCACTGCACATACATATAGTATATCCGAATAGTATTCGCTGCAATTGGCTGCGCACTTTCGAAAGTTTTTCCACGTTTTTCACGCAGCGCGCGCTCCGAGTTGTCCGTGTTGCACAATCAGCTGGCCAGCGGCGAAAGATACTGAATCGAAAATTGGTAAGAGCTAACAGCAGCAACTTGGGGTTTTTCGCGCCAACCCAACGAACAAGCCAACCGAACGAGCCGGGCTTTTTGCAATTGATATTGTTATGCTACCAAGTGTTAAAGGTAATTATAATTTCGATGTGTGCACGCGTTCCAGAACCGCGCTGCCAGGCAGACGAAAACAGACTCAGCTCGAGTGCGGCTTGCGACAACGACAACACCTGACAGCGGCCCAAAGCGGCCTGACCGCCGCTTCAAAATAGTGCCAGCAGCAGCGGCAGCAGCAGCAGCAGTCGCAGTCGCGGTCGACGACGACGTTGCGTTCGCTGCGCTTGGCTATGACGTCGACGTAGGCGGTAAAAGCCAAGCTTATACAGCTGTCGCAGTCGACGTCGCTGTCATCGGCAGTCGTCGCTGTTACAACAACAAATAGCCAAATTGAGTGGCGTTGCCGATTGGCAGCAGCAGCAGCAGCAGCAAACGAAACTGTTAATTAATTACCTCAGCTAAAGTGCGACTGTTATACGGCACTTGACCAGCTGATTATACCCGTTACCCCCAAAAAGGGGAAGAAGGGCATTCTCGCTAATTGGCTGAGCAATGAAATAAAACAAAATAATGTGAAATAAAATAAAACTTCGCTAAATTTAATTGCATTTAATTCATTAAAATAATACTAAATTTAAAAAAAACATAACTATCAAATGAAATTAAATGAAGAAAATGCAATGAAATAATATGAAATGATGTGAAATAATATGAATTATTAACAATTCATATGTAATATGAAATGAAAATAATATTGTTTAGAAATTATATGAAAGAAAAGTAAATAAAGTTTTATAAAACTCAATGTAATGGAATAATATCAAATAAAATCAATGAAATTAAAGCATCAACTCTCAAGATCTCCACAGCTGAAACTTCATAGTCATCTCCGTCTGTCTGTCTGCCCAATCGTTTAAGCATAAAAAACTCAAAGACTTTAAGAGCTTGAGATGGCAAATTTGGCAACAATACGCTTGTTACTACTACGCAGATAATGTCTGCTTTACAATTTGACTACGTCGCGATTTACAACATAATATACAACACCATAAAGTCGAACACAGATTTGTTTGTACTCTTTAATGTATCTACAGCTAACCAACTGAATTGTGGCTCTCTGACTTGTTTTCAAGCCGCTTCAAGCCTGCTCTTTACTCAGTCTTTAAGTCAATTACGGATCAGAAGTAATTGCAGACAGCTTCTGCGATTGCAATTGAATCATCAGTTCGAGTTCCCGTCCTCAGAATATGGCCACACATCCGTCAGCTGGATGCTACTTTGTATGCCTTGCATTTCGCGACCGAAACGTCGTTTGGCGTTGTTCGCTCATAAATTTAGCTGCCTTATTTTTTTTATTTTTGTAATTTTCCTTTATTTTCTTTGGACTGCGAATGCGAATGCGATTGCGATTCGATGGCGATGGCGATGGCGATGGCGATTGCGATGCGTTGCGAATCGCTTTTGCTAGAGACGAATATTCTCTGGAGTTCTACGACTCAGTCTGAGTACACTCACTCCTAAAGCCTTAATCGCGACGCTGCAATCAATCACGTAATTGCCAGCGTGTTTGTTACGCCGTTTGCATCTGTATCTTGTCATTGTATCTTTTCACACAACAAAAGCGCACAAATCTATTAACTGAGATACACATGTACATACATATGTGAGTACTCACAAACATAAACACATACAGCGAGAGGCTCTCTGAAATAAATGACAGACAAAAGACGCATTAATTAAATTTTGTGCTTATTGTTGTTGTCGATGTCTCGCTCATTGTTGTTGTTATTGATGTTTTCGCTGCTGTTGTTGTTGTTGTATTTTAATGATGCCTTTATATCGAATTATTCGCTTATATCAATTCTGCATGTGCCACGTGCAGCACATGCCACATTCAACTGCTTAACGCAAATTTCACAATTGGCTGTAACATTAAATTGTAACACATTACTCATACGTCATGTGGTCGCCAGCTAGAGACTTGAACCTCAACTGATGCGTAACTAATTGCCATTGTCTCACGCAAGTACTTAAGATCGAAGATGACAGAGAGACAAATAGAAGATGGGATTGACAGATATTTGTAGATGTCTACTTAGAGTCTGCTGCTTATATGCAATTAGTAAATTCATGCTATGTATTACAAAATATATTATAAAATAAAATTGATAAAACATATCGTATTGGGAGGGCACAAAGACAAATTTACAAAGATAGAGTGACAAATAGAAATAGTAAACAAATTTGTATAGTTATTTGCACACTTTTATGACTATTTCTACATAGAATAAATGCTAATTTACAAAACAAAACGCAGTTCTTCTAAAATAATTATATTTGGAACATTATTTATTTTTTATATCAAAACATTTTATAAATATTTAATTTCTAAAATAACTCATTCTGAAATTTGAAAGATAAATTATAAATGACCCGTTGAAATGAAATATTATGAGCCGTTTGTCTCGGACATTCAAAACTGGAAATAAACATTTTGAAAGTAGATTTCAACTCGAAACTGTTATACTCTCGGCGAGTGTTTGTACTTATGGAACGTGTTGTTTATTTGGCAGTGATGAATTAAAATTAAATGCCAATTAAGCGTTTCGATAGGAAACCAAAATACCTTTGATCGATCGACGGCAACATCAACATCAACAACAATCCACATATTAGGCATTCTGAAGTGGAACAGCGTCGGCCCTCCTGCATATAACTAGCTTCATTTTTGAGTCGCATTGCCACCCAAATTGCCAAGATGGGAGGCATGAAAAGTGGATGTGTAGATAGACGACGACTATTATCAGCAATTATGATGAATAATGTTAAGTATTGCTTTCGACAAGTCATCGTGCCATTGGAATACCAAGTTCGGCGCCAAAGTAAACAAACAAGCGAGCTGAGAGGCAGCAGACAGACAGACAGACAGACAGATGGACAGATAGACAGAAACTACAGAGCAGCATATAAAAAGTCAAAGTCTGAATTAGCAACATTTCGGTGAGTTACTCGTAATTGCCATTGCAAATACAGATGCGGATACAGCGTCAGCGACAGATACAGATACAGATAGAGATAGTGAGATACATTTAGAGAGAAGTGTGTGTTGCCAGCTTGTCACTGCATAATTATCGCCAGCTCTCAACGATGCAGATGACGAGAAGGGTCAATGGCGCAGAACTCAACGCCGTCGATGTCGATATACAAAGCATTGCGAGATTGGCGTGATTTAACAGCGACGCCTGTGTGTGTCAAGCCGCCTGATTTATTTTATGACTCAACACATGAGCCGTATGGCGTACGACTTTAATTCCCTCCATATAAAAATACCTGTCATGATAGAATGGCAAAAATTACCAGCACACTCTAGTGTGTGTGTGTGTGTGTGCACCGAAAATCCATTGAAATTCAGAGCGAGAGTTCAGCGTCGGCCACAGCTACAAATCGCGCGCAAACAACTCGACTGCAGTTCGCATCGCATCGCATCGCATTGAATCGCGTTGCCATCTTTCACCAGGGGCTCAGAGCCGGAGCTAAGCTACGTCGATATGCCCAAGAGGGGGGGAGGAGGAGGGGCGACGAGACGCGCACCAATAAAGTCCCAAATGCGATTTTTCTAAATGCATTCGAGTGTTTTATTTATTGAACTGCTTGTGTGTGCGTGTGTGAGGGGCGTAAATATCGCGATAACTATTCATTTTCGAAAGTAAACAAATGTATTTCAAGTGCAATTAAGCGGCCACAAGTTGATTACCCAACTAAACATGGAATTTCAGTCTGCCTCTGAGTAACAACATTTCCCAACTTCTGGACACTAATCATTTGTATGCCGTCCGACTAGAAGCTCTATAAATTACGCGCACAATATATGTCTCAGTTTTAGGGGGTTTCCTGGATGCCAGCCAGGAATACTTAATTTCGAAAAAATACCCATCTCAGGATGGTTGGGAGCGAAAACTTTGACCTTTCACTGGCAAATCAATTTGCGTGTAAAATATGTTTACTTTACTTAGAATATTTATTTCCACGCTGTGCAAAAAGCGTGTTCGTACTTGATTGCGTCAAAGAAACGCAAACTAAAGGAAAAACTCTTTAAATGCACTCGAAGGCCACTGAAGTGTACACTTTGGATATTTATTTGAGTTGTGAGCAGGATGTGCATGCTAATTGCTACCTTATAGAGTAAGTATTTGCTTTGCTTTTATTTGCATTCTGAGCTGAAAATAAACACAAAACTGTCGTCAGCGCCGTGATGGCTTTATATCGCCCTGTGAGTAATAGACGATTTAACGCTTTGTGACCGAGGCCCATTAAAATATTATTGTGCTCTGCGAAAAAGGTCAAGTTTGTTAGATTGTGCAGTTAAAAGACGCTTCCTCAAATCCATTAAAATAACGCTTTCAACCAAAGCAAAAAAAAAACCGGCTTTCGGTTCGGTTGAATGCAAATTGTTTGGCTTAATTATTAATTAAGACATCGCAATTTAGATTAGTTGTAATCAAATGTAAAGCAAACTTTTAGGCGCACAGATAATTGAAGATGCGATCTGCATTTACTTTGCGCTAACCAATTGGAGTAAGCTGTCAAAAGTGATTATTTAAGCATTATTTAAACATCTAGCTAATGGCTTTTAACCAATTTAATTGCACTTAATTGAAAAATGATTACCGTATCCATGTCGACAGCCCGTGTTAAGTTAATCGTATTGTTGACCAAATGCAAACCACAAACAACTTTAAGCCAATCAAGATGAAAAGTCGCCCGGAAATGTCAATTTTACTGCTGCTCCTGCTGCAGTTGCAATGTGTACGAAACGAGTCGAAAATCCAAGAAGTCTGTCGTAAATAACAATCTGGTTTATTTGCAGAGTGCAACAGTCTTTAAATTGACAAACGCCGTGTGCGAGTCGTACAACAAATCGTGGGTGGAGTTCGACTTGTGTCGCCTCAGGGCTGTGAGTCGCCAAAAGGTCTATCTTAATGTAAATGTTACTCTGCATCAGCCAATTAATGACATAGTCATCAAGGGCCAACTGATGAAGAAAGCCAATGGCTACAAGCCCTGGCTCTATAGCTTATCCTTTGATGGCTGCCAGTTTATTCGACGCCGAAACAATCCACTCATCAAACTGGTCTGGGAACTATTCAAGGAGTATTCCACCCTCAACCATTCCTGTCCCTATGTGGTGAGTCACACACACACGGCATTCTTAACTACATAACTAATTGTTCATTTGTTTGGCTCACACAACGTAAAAGGGCCAGCAATTGATAAAAGATTTTTACCTCCGCCCCGAAAAGCTGCCCACTCCAATGCCCACCGGCGAATATTTGCTGCTATTGACATGGATAATCAGACAGAAGCCACAAGCTGCAACTAATTTTTACTTCACTTTCGTGGAGGACCTGTGAAATATTACGAATAAATAAATCTGATTATCACAGTTAAGAAGGAATGTCAACCAAGTATTAAAAAAATAAAGCATACTTTTGGGCATATGTTAAATGCTTGTCTAGAATTCTGGGCGTCTTTTAAAAAATGAAGCATACTTGTAGGCGCAAAAATAATTCGCTATGGAAGATTTGATCTGCATTTGCTTTGCTCTAATGTTTGTTAATCTAACGGCATTTAGTCAATTTAATTGCACTTAATTGTAGAATTATTACCGTTCATATCGATAGTCTAAGCTGGGTTAATGGTTTAGTTAAACAACTGCAAACATCAATCAACTTTAAGCCAATCGAGATGGATAGTCGGCAGAAACTGTCAATTTTGCTGTTGTCTCTGTTGTCCTCACACCTGAAACGCTTTCCCTTCCAATGCCCACTGGAGAATATGCGGTGCTAATGACGTGGATAATCAAAGAGAAGTCAATTGCTGCAAACAATTTTTATTTCGCTTTCGTGGAGGATCTGTGATAGAACAAAAACTGTAATGAAATGAATAAGAGAATATCTTGTTAATTGTTAAATTCAGCATAAAAATCAGATTATGTCGTCTATATTGTACATATTATTTTAGAATTAATTACTCTGGTTATAGGCAAAAGCTGTTGTTTACTGTTTATGAACGTTAAAAGCAGATTAGACCAATATGTTGGGAATTAATTGCTTATCATAATGAGGTGTTCCCTTAAAAGTTGTAATTAAAATGTAATTTATTTTCAATTATTATGATTTATGTAAGCAAAAATGAAAGAGATTTTAATTATTCATTCTGAATGGAAGCTTTGCCTGGACTACAACGCAATGAAAAGTCAAATTCCAGTATTATTACTCCTGTTATTTGTTGCGCTTGGTTTAAGATTTGGCGTAAGGACGAAGAAATGTGTTTTATGTGTTTTATTGCAATTTTTATATTTGCAGAATGGAACTGTCTTTAAGATGACGAATGCGGTCTGCGAGTCGCGCAACAAGTCCTGGGTGATTATCGAGAATTGCCGACTGCACGCCTTGCAACGCAATAAGACTATTCTCAATATATTATTGAATATATTGCATCCGTCCAATTCGATAACGATGCGAATGCAAGTCATGAAAAAAGCCAATGGATATAAGCCTTGGGTTTTCGACATAACATTTGATGCTTGCAAATTTATGAAGGACAAATCGAATAAAGCAGTTAGGGTCGTCTATGACCTTTTTAAAGACTATTCAACTATCAACCATTCCTGTCCTTATGAGGTAAGTTTTTGATTCATAACTTATCATAGCATTTTATGCATATACAAGAACATTTATTTATTTAGGGCAAAAATGGCATTATTGGCTTTTACCCGAAAGTCGATAAACTAAGTCTTCCGCTACCAACTGGAGAATATCTTATATTAATATCCTGGAGCTTCTACAACAGGCTTCAATTTGTAACAAATGTTTACTTTACATTTGTGGAGGATTAATAAATCATATAAGGCCCGAAAAATGAAAAATATCGTGAATATGCAGCACCACTAAAACGTAAATATGAGCACATGCTGTAAACAGATATTTTCATATTTGAAATAAATGAAGACTTCTCCAATTTAAATTGAGCGGGCAAGCACGACACCAACAATTTTACGTGTTGACTAAGAAAAACGTATCAAACAGTTCACTGGAACTAGTTCAGAACCGAGAGCAGCTCATCTCTGTTGCTTGGATGTGCAGAAAAGAATTTTGTAAATATGTTTATCGATTTGGCATTATTTCCGAAAATTACTATTTTTAACAGAGTTGTAATTGTTGAAATAACAATATGTTTAAAAAGTGCGCATTGGTATTGGAATATACCAACATACCAAATAAACCGATATATCGTATACTTATTAAATTCTACCTGGGTCCAAAAAATAGATTCTTAAAAAAAAATAGTGTTAAGGAATAAAGCTGTGAACTCGTACAAAAGTTGATTTAAAACTGAAAAGGAATAATAGTAAATAATGCATAATTATTGGCAAACAACATATCGATACATCGATAGTGGTGGCATCGATGTTTCTCCACCTCTACTATTGATTACTAAAACAAAAAGAATTTGGCTAAAACACACACACAGGCGATTGCTGCAAGGCTGCTGGAAAACACACTCAATATGGATGTGATCAACAAATTCTACTCGTCAGCAGTGCAGACAGTGTCGCAGCTATCCGGCGTCCTCCCTGGCAACAATGTGACCCGAGAATACGAGGTGCTCGAACAGGTTTGCACAGCGGGCGTAGGTGAGTTAAACAAGTTGTTAGCACATAAATGCATATGCAATAAATTATTTATTCCCTTTGGCAGGCCTGATGTGGAAGGTGTACAACGGGCACAAGAAGAGCACCAAGCAGGAGGTGTCTGTGTTTGTGTTTGAGAAGAAAGTGCTCGAGCGCTGGTCCAAAGATGAACGCGAAACAATGCTGGAAACATTACGACGCGGGGTGCAACAATTGACCAAGATACGGCATCCACATGTGCTGACCGTGCAGCATCCGCTGGAGGAGAGTCGCGACTCCTTGGCCTTTGCCACCGAGCCCGTCTTCGCATCGCTCTCCAACGTGGTGGGCGATGCCGTAAGATCCGACAAGAAGCTCTACGATGTGGAGATCCGACACGGTTTGCTGCAGCTCTTCGATGGCCTGCAGTTTCTGCACAACGACGCCAAGATCGTGCATCGCAACATCTGCGCCGAGACCATTGTGATCAACAAGAATCGCAGCTGGAAGCTGTTTGGCTTCGACTTCTGCATAGCCAATCAGCCAGCCACAAATGGCACGCCTCATTGGCCTTGCCGGGAGCACAGCACCTCGCTGCATGTGCTGGCGCAACCCAGCCTGGAGTATACGGCACCAGAGCTGGCGCTCAACAGCGTGAACACGCCAGACAGCGATCTCTTCTCGCTGGGTAAGCCACTAAATTATTGTCTGTAACAATTGCTAAAGATTTCTATCCTTTCAGGCGTGCTCATCTTCACCATCTACTCCGGCAAGCCGCTGAAGATGTTCGGCAGCGATTACAGCGGCTTTCGGCGCTATGCCAACGAACTGAATCAACGCAAGTATCCCCCAATGAACGCCATTCCCGGCGAGCTCACCGAGAGCCTGAAGGCTCTGCTGCATCCCAGCGCCAGCTTGCGGCCCAAGCTGCACGAGCTTAAGCAGATCGCCTACTTCCAGGACGTGGGCGTCAAGACGCTGAGCTATCTGGACTCGCTGTATCAGTGGGACAATCTGCAGAAGTCCAAGTTCTACAAGGGATTGCCGCAAATCATTCCCACGCTGCCGCATCGCGTCAATCTGCACTCGATTTTGCCGTATCTGATCAAGGAGTTCGTCAACTCGCCCATGATTCCCTTTGTGCTGCCCAATGTGCTGCTGATTGCGGAGATGAGCAGCCAGCGGGAGTATTGTGATCACATACTGCCCCATCTGAAGCCCATTTTTAAGCTGACGGATCCCATTCAGATTCTGTTGATTTTCATGCAGAAGATGGACTTGCTGCTGAAGCTAACCCCAGCGGAAGAGGTGAAGCAGAGCGTGCTGCCGTTGCTGTATCGTTCGCTGGAGTGCGACATGCCGCAGATACAGGAGCTGTGTCTGGGCGTGCTGCCCACATTTTCGACGCTCATCGACTACAATGCCATGAAAAATGCGGTGATACCGCGTATCAAGAAGCTGTGTCTCAACAGCAACAACGTGTCCGTCAAGGTGAACTGCTTGATTTCGATTGGCAAGCTGCTGGAGAACCTGGACAAGTGGCTGGTGCTCGACGAGATTCTTCCCTTCCTGCAGCACATACAAAGCCGCGAGCCGGCCATTGTCATGGCCATCATTGGTTAGTATTTCTATAGCTGACATTTAATAGCAATTAATCATATAATTATAATATCTTACAGGCATTTACAAGATCGCCATGACAAACACAAAGCTGGGCATCACCAAGGATGTGATGGCGCACAAATGCATTCCGTTCCTGGTGCCGCTAAGCGTGGAGAATGGTCTGACCATTGCTCAATTCAACACCATCATAGCGCTGATCAAGGAGATGCTGGGCCGCGTGGAGCAGGAGCAGCGCGAGAAGCTGCAGCAACTGTCCACAATTCAGCGAGACAACAAGTAGGACAACAATTGTAATAGACAACTTAAAATATTCACTACATAATTATCCTTTCACAGACCCAAGGATGCTTCCGAAATCTTGGCCAGTGAGCTGGAGAGCAACACGACCAGTTATGGCGGCAGCAATGGCAACAAGAGCGACGACGACATGTTCTCTGGGTTCAGCGTGGGACAACCTTCGCCAGCCGCTGCTCCAAAGCCAATAGCCGCCACACTGGCGCCCGTCAAGACCAAGGAACAACTCAAGTACAAGACTCACAGCAATCTAAAAAGATTTAAAAACTAAGTTAAGTTATTCTTATTACAGAATATCGCACAATGCTGCCAATGATGTGGCATCGAAGCCGGACATGTTCTCCTCGCTGATGCAGAGCAACCTCAGTGGCTTGGCCATCAACCAAGGCACAACAGCAGCTGCAGCTCCAGCTATTGCGCCTCCTCAGCTCACGCTGCCCAACTGGCATAGTGCAAATCCGCTGGTCATGAATCATCAATTGGCTTCGCCACAGTCGACCAGCAACAACAATTTCAGCGCGCTGGATGACTTGGATCCATTCGGAGGAGCCTCTAATGCAGCCACACAGCCGCCCAAGCCCAACAATGCTAATGGTGCCAATATGTACACGCTGCAACAGCCCACAGTCAACTACATCTATCCAACGGGCTACAATGCGGTCAACAACAGCATGAACAGCATGCAGCAGAGCAGAGCAATGAATCTGACTGCCACGCCCACGCCAACGTTGATGCCACAAACGACAACGGACAGCAAGAATCTGAACACGCTGTCGCAGCAGGACATACTTAATTTCTTGAACTAGACACATCACATTCAACATTCCCTCGATCTGATCTGATGTGGCCCAAATAGCCAATGTTTTTAACCAACTATTCCGTAATATATTTAAATTATTAATGTGTGTATGTATGTGAGAAGGGTGAATGTGTTGTGCGTGTGCGCGTGTGTTAGTTAGCAAAAGTTTTGCTCGTTCGTTGCAACGTTCAACAAATATCAATTTTGTATTGAGTGTGCGTGAATTTTAATGTAATTTATTGTTAGCATATAGGCCAAAACAGTCAACCAACCTACTATTATTACTATTATACACATATATATCTATATACATATACAATATAAATATATTAATGAATTGTGCAATTTGCTCCTTAGTGTACGACAAGTACACGAAACTAGTTAAAAATATATGATACCTATAATCAAATCAATTAACTAGTTATAAAGTTATTTGTGTTGACTAATCTATCAAAACTATACAAATTTATAAATTAAAATCAGCCAAAATTCCACCTCTTTAAAATTGGATCCCTAACGGACGAAGTAAAGCCACTAACCTTAGCAGGTATTTCAACCAGTGCTTAACAAAGACACGAAGGATTTTGTTTGTTTTACATCATTTATTTAATATTTTCTTTATCATCTGCTATTACAATTAAGCATAATCAAAAATTCCTACAACAAAGTTAAAATATGCATTATGCTATAACAGTGCTGTTGCTTTGTGTTTTTGGTTGACATTCATATTTCATTCTACATATGTATCGAGATATATATTTTGTTTAATTGTTTTCACTAATAGCTAATTAACAAATTGTTCCAGTGACGCAAAGCTGAAGGCGAGTATCTGCAGTGGAGTGTTTTGTTTTCTTTGTCTTTTTTCTAGGTCTCGACCAAAATGTGCGTGAAGAGGCTGTGCATACGGCGTTCGACTTCCTTGTAGACCAGGGAGTTGAGTCCATCGGAATGCATGCGGAGTGAAGCAGCTCGCAGCAACGCCATGCGATTCTCATTGGGAACCTCTTGCTTGTGCTTCAGCATGGTGTATTCGCTGTACGCCGGATCGAAGCGACAAATCTCCACGCCAATCACCTTGAGGCGTTCGTACAGATCATCGTCTTCGCCGCCCCAACCGTGATACAGATTGGACATGCCATTCACCATATTGTACTGCGAGGTGCTCATGGCGACTACGCCACCGAAGAGCGTTCGATATGGCAAGTGGAAGCGCCAGCTGTCGAGCGCCGAGCTCATGTGACGCGGCAGCTTGGAGCACGCGTAGATCTGGCCCGAGTTCAGCGGCATCAGATCGACGTCGTGCAGTATCAAGCAGGGATAATCGTAGCCGGCCGCCACCTTGGCGCCAATGTTAAAGAGCATCGCTCGATTAAAGGGCTTCCGATCGCTCTGCTCCACTACGAAGATGCGATAATGGATGAGCTGCAGTCGCAGATAGTTGTGCATGTAGCTGAGGAACGCTGCCAGCTGCTCCTGTCGGTCCCGGTACGGCACAATGATGGCCGTGCTGAAGCGGGCCCGACAATCCTCGGGCTGATACTCGCCCCCCAATCGGATTTCTTCGCCATGATGGATTCGCTCGCGATGGAAAGCATCGTAGACGAAGCTGCTCTGGTCAATCAACTCCTTGTAGCTGCAGTCGGGCGCCAGCTGTGAGGACACGTTCGGTGTAGTGGCCGCCAGCAGCGACTCCTCAAAGTGCTCCTTGGCGATGTAGTCATAGCGCAGTGCAAATCGATGAGGCAGCAGAATGTAGACAATGAGCGTGATGGCAGCGCTGAAAACAAGCAGGTCGTATATGTGAAAGTTATGCTGGCACAGCCTAATTAACATTATTCACAAGATTCGATATTTGTGTGGTTGAAGCAATGCCGCATTGCTATGGCATTTAACTAAATATTATGCATCACTAGATAAATAATTGCGGAAATTATTTTGCACTGCGAACAACAAACACGGGCTTGGTTCTAGTTCTTTGTTATCGAGCGAACTCCACTTGCGATATACAGCTATCGATATACAGCTATCGCAAACAAGGTAAGCACATCGATTAACTCTTGTTCAGCTCAATATTTAAATGCATTTTATCTTGAGTACTTTGTACACAATTGTTAAGCAAATAATATAAATTTAGAAAATTACCTTAAATATCACGCATCCGCGTGGTAGAACAGCTTGAGCCAAACTAAATAATATTTAGCTGCGACCTATCTATCTATTGATTATTTTATTTGGTATTATGCACACACAATTATACGTCTGAATATGATAAGATATGGCAGTCATTATAAGTCGATTGATTGATAAGAGGACCTGTGCAAAGTTTTTGCACACCATAATGATAATTGGCTAAACACTTGTTTGCTAATTGACTGCAACAATCGAAAGCCAAATATACTTTCAATATCACCAATAGAATTAATGTATTCAAAGTAAATATATAAAGTTATTAACACAGCAGCATATGTAAAGTAGCAAATATACATATGGTAAATACGTGTTGTATGCATGTATATTTGGCAAGATAACAAACCCAATTATCGATAAGATAGAAGAGAGCTCAGCCCGCCGCGCTTCAGTTGCTCGTTGCACGTTAAGCTGTTCGCACCTATGCCACTGATATTTGTATTTGAGCAAGCGAAATGTGCAACGCATTTAAATACCTT